>CM028231.1:25000-4825000 GCA_016432845.1 Psidium guajava
GTTGATTTTTTAATTTTATAAATTTTTATGGAGTTTTTTATTAATTTTAAAAGAGAAAATATGATAAAAATCAAGTGTCAATAGCTGCCCCTCTCTAAAAGGAAGCTCGGTAGAGGTTAATTTCAAAGACGAGATGACACCTGAATCCTAATCGACTCAACACAAGGAAATAAAAAGAGTTGTGACACTTGATCTCGAATACCTCCGTAGCAAGTTCCGATCCAGACCCAGTTTGAGGAGGCTTTGTTGTCACCTGATTTTTAGTCATTTTTTCTATTGTTAAAGTAATAAAAAATCCATAAAAATTCATAAAATTGAAAAATCAACTTTGGGGACCTTAGCCAAGCCTAGGGAACCAATTTTGACCAAAAACCGATTTTTCATATTTTCAGTATTTTTCGGTATTTTTATTTTCGAAAATTCATAAAACAAAAAATGAAGAAAAAATGAGAAAATTGAAAAATCAACTTTGGAAGCCTTGGCCAAGCCTAGGCAACCATTTTTGAACAAAAAATAAAATTTCATATTATATATATATTTTTAATTTTTTAAAAAAAAATACAAAAATACTTGAAAATTTTGGAAAAATAACATTTGAGGCCAAAAAAAATACACAAAGATAGTTAATATTTTTATTTTAAATCTATTTTCATATTGGCCATCACAAATTCAGAAAAATCCAATTCGAGTCACGTGTTCCTTCACGAGTATAATCTTGAATCGGGCCTAAAAAAATTTAATTTGAGTCAACTTATTTTTAATTTTCACTTTTTATGAGTTGTGACATTGTCTTCTAATATTTTAAATTTTCATCTTGGCCCAATTATACCCAGAATGCCTTAATTTTGCAAAAGGGCTTTAATTAAATTCTGCATTATTTTCAACGGCAAGAAATGAGCTTAAATTTGACATGTGGTAAATTTTGGTGTGTCAAAAATTGTGAGGAGATTTGGACTTAAAGAAATATATTTTTTCAGGGACTAAATTGTAAATACTTAAAATTCAAGGACTAGAGTGCAAATACTTAACTCTTGAAGGATTATTTTACAAATAACAAAAAGAAGAGTTGGTGGATAAATTAGAATAGAGAAGGGAAGATGGAGAAGAGGAGATGAAGAAGAGAAGTTGGAGAAGAATGGATGGAGAAAATAAGATAAGAATAGAGAATGGAAGATGGAGAAGAGTTAGTAGAGAAATTAGAATGGAAGATAAGAATAGAGAAGGGAAGATGGAGATGAAGAAGAGTTAGTGGAGAAATTAGAATGGGAGATAAATATGAAGAAGGGAAGATGAAGATGAAGAAGAGTTAGTGGAGAGATTAGAATGTGAGATAGAGATGGAGAATGGAAGATGAAAATGAAGAAGAGTCAGTGGAAATGGGAGATAGAGTTAGTGGAAAAATTAGAATGGGAGATAGATGAGTAGATTATAAAAGGAGTAAGAAGTGAGCTTGAGGGGGGAGATTTTTGGAGAGAAAATTTGAAGTGTTTGAGAGGAATTTTTTTTGGAGAGAAAATTTTGAATGTTTGAGAGAGTTTTGGGAGATTGAAGAAAAATTCGAGAGAAAGAAAATACCAAAAGAGAGAGAATTTTGAAGATGATGGGAGTTTAAAGCTAGGGGTTATCATCACAAATTCCTTCATCGATTAATATAAATCAAGAGTTCATCCTCGTCAACGAGCAAGCAAATTCGAGCTAAGTGTTTTTATTTATTCATTTATTTATGGTTTTACTCGCAAATTAGCACAAATTGTATGCACTTTCTCCATCGCTTTTCTTTTCTCCATATTTTATGTCAGGAGAAGGATATCTCTACGTCAACAGCAAAAATCTCGTAGATATGCAAAAATCAGCCCAGACAAGCTCCTAAGCTGTCCACCGATTTCTCAACTGATCTGTGACTAAAAGTCCCTCTTAATTCAAAAGAAACTCTCTATATTTGGAACATAGAGAGCGAAAATCAATTATAGAAATCCCTCCCAAAAAACGGGAGATAAGTACTCTTTCCACTCTTTTGGTTTTAGGTGCAGATTAGCACATATTTTGTATACTGACACTTCACTCTATTTTATGTCAGGAAGCCGCAACTCTATATCAGTGGTCAACCCTATGGAAGCACAAAATCGGCCTGGAGGAGTCCTCAAGCGCGTACAAATTTCAAATTGTTGAATCAATTCGTTGTATTTTATTTTAAAGAATTCATACCCCAGAATGGAGAGGACAAAGTCCATCCGCAACTTAAATACCTGCACCATAAATCCCAAAGGGAAGAGCCAAGCCAATGCTTAGCCTCCCATTGGAGGTTTTTACTTACAGTAGTTAAATACCTGCAACTTAAATACTTGTACCTTAAATCCCAAAGGGAAGAGCCAAGCCAATGCTTAGCCTCCCATTGGAGGTTTTTACTTACAGTAGTTAAATACCTGCAACTTAAATACCTGTACCTTAAATCCCAAAGGGAAGAGCCAAGCCAATGCTTAGCCTCCCATTGGAGGTTTTTACTTACAGTAGTTAAATACCTGCAACTTAAATACCTGTACCTTAAATCCCAAAGGGAAGAGCCAAGCCAATGCTTAGCCTCCCATTGGAGGTTTTTACTTACAGTAGTTAAATACCTGCAACTTAAATACCTGTACCTTAAATCCCAAAGGGAAGAGCCAAGTCAATGCCTAGCCTCCCATTGGAGGTTTTTTTACTTACAGTAGTTTAAATACTTGCAACTTAAATACCTGTACCTTAAATCCCAAAGGGAAGAGCCAAGCCAATGCTAGGCCTCCCATTGGAGGTGTTTATTCACTGTCATGTACTTCCTATAATTTAATTTTTGAATCATCAAACCCAAAAGATGAGTAGGTCGTAATACTGCACAGAAGTCGTTAACACACTCCCTCTTACGGCTTCAGGGAATCTTTAACACTTAAAAAAATATAACAAATAAAAATATATACCATCCATGCATCCTATTTAAAAAGTGAAAACACAAAAGAGAATACCCTATTAAAGACTTAGGAATAGACCAAGCCTGAGTTGCCGAATTAGGATATCCTTGAAATTAAGGTACCGAAAGGGCATTAGTTTTAATTAACTAGTGTAACCAAGTCTCCGAGCTCATAATCTCTGGTTCGCAGGAATAAATTAGTTCTCCCGCTAATTTATTTAGGTTTCTAATCGACCTACCAAGAACGATTAGTGGCGACTCCAAATTTCAAAATCATTTAAACAAAAACCAAAGTTGCGATTCGGTAGGGCTTGGGAGGGTCCGCGTTAGGTTAGTCAAATCTAATTAACCTAATAATCTGTTAACCCCTTTAAAATTTAAAATTTTTTTAGAGGGTCGCGACAGGCTTTCATGTAGTAAGGGAGAGACAAAAATGAGAGTTTACTCGGCACTTACCTGCTTATTATATGGCGGCTGCCTGACATGAATGCTCTACCAAAAGTAGAATGAGAACCTAAGGATTCGTTATAAAAAAAACCTTAGGGTGGCTGAACTTGAACCTGTATGGTAGGTCATCCCATGATAGATTCCTAATGAAAGGATTCTACTGATTTAAAATTTGATTGAAATTTGACCTGTATAGTAGATCACCCCATGGAAATGCCTGTAAGAAGGACTTTGTGTGCCTGTAGGAAGGACTTTGTGTGCCTATAGGAAGGACTTAGTGCCTGTAAGAACGACTTTAGGTGCCTATAAGAAGGACTTTGGGTGCCTGTCAGAAGGAATTTGGGCGCCGATAAGAAGGACTTTTGTGTGCTTGTAAGAAGGACTTTTGTGTGCCTGTAGGAAGAACTTAGTGCCTGTAAAAAGGACTTTTGGTGTGCCTGTAGGAAGGACTTTGGATACCTGTAAAAAGAACTTGACACCTGCAAGAGAAACTTTTGGTGTGCCTATAGGAAGGACTTGTGGTGTGCCTGTAGGAAGAACTTTGGGTGCCTGTAAAAAGGACTTGATGGCTGTAAGAAGGATTTTTGGTGTGCCTGTAAAAAGTACTTTGGTGCCTGTAAAAAGGACTTGGGTGCTTATAGAAAGGACTTCACGCCTGTAAGAAGGACTTTGGGTTGCCTGTAGGAAGGACTTTGGGTTGCCTGTAGGAAGGATTTTGGTGCCTATAGGAAGGACTTTTGTGTTGCCTGTAAGAAAAACTTTTGTGTTGCCTGTAAGAAGGACTTTTATGTTGCATGTAAGAAGCACTTTGGGTTGCCTGTAGAAAGGACTTTAGGTTGCTTGTAAGAAAGACTTAGATGCATGTAGGAAGGACTTTCGTGTTGCCTGTAGAAAGGACTTGGTGCCTGTAAGAAGGACTTTTGTGCCTGTAACAAGGACATTGGGTTGCCTGTAAAAGGATATTTTGTGCCTGTAGAAAGGACTTGTGGTGCCTGTAAAAAGGGCTTTGGATTGCCTATAAAAAGGACTTTGGTGCCTGTAAGAAGGTCTTTGGGTGCCTGTAGAAAGGACTTTGGTGCCTGTAAGAAGGATTTTCTGTTGCCTATAAGAATGACTTATTTGGGTGCCTATAAAAAGACTTTTTATGCCGGTAGAAAGGACTTGTGGTGCCTGTAAAAAGAACTTTGGATTGCCTATAAGAAGGACTTTTGTGCCTGTAAGAAGGTCCTTGGGTGCCTATAGGAAGGACTTTGGTGCCTGTAAGAAGGACTTTGGGTTGCCTGTAAAAAGGACTTATTTGGGTGCCAGTAAAAGGACTTTTTGTGCCTATAGAAAAGACTTGTGGTGTCTGTAAAAAGGACTTTGGATTGCCTGTAAGAAGGACTTTTGTGCCTGTAAGAAGGACTTTTGTGCCTATAAAAGGATTTTTTGTGCCTGTAGAAAGGACTTTGGTTCTTGTAAGAAGGACTTTTGTGCCTGTAAGAAAGACTTTTGTGCATGTAAGAAGGACTTTGGGTTGCCTGTAAGGACTTATTTGGGTGCCTGTAAAAGTACTTTTTGTGCCTGTAGAAACAACTTGTGGTGCCTGTAAAAAGGACTTTGGATTGCCTATAAGAAGGACTTTGGTGCCTGTAAGAAGGTCTTTTGGTGCCTATAGAAAGGACTTTGGTTCTTGTAAGAAGGACTTTTATGTGCCTGTAAGAAGGACTTTGAGTTGCCTGTAAAAAACACTTATTTAGGTGTCTGTAGAAGGACTTTTTGTCCCTGTAAAAAGGACTTGTGGTGCCTGTAAAAAGGACTTTGGATTGCCTGTAAGAAGGACTTTGGTGCCTGTAAAAAGGTCTTTGGGTGCCTCTAGAAAGGACTTTGGTACCTGTAAGAAGGACTTTGAAAATGGACCGTTCCGTATTGGGATTTCCAATGGAAGGACTTCAAAGATAACATACCCTAGAAAAAAGGCTTGTTCATGTGGTGCCTGCAACTCAGAACTTTGGAAATGGATCATTCTGTGTGAGAAATCACCAATGAATACATAAATGTCACCTTTTAGGTGGACGGGAGAGGTATTGACATGAAGGGTGCCATTCTGGGATCTGGGAAGACCAGGAATCCTCAAAGGGTGCTATTCTGCGATCTGGAAAGTCTAGGAATCCTGCAGAAACTTAAACCCGGTTTATATTCTCTTGTTGCTCAAGTATAAGTCAAAGAGGTAGAGATCAAAACCCTCGAACATTTCTATTTTTGAGACAAATCATGCTTCATTGGAGAAGGTGGATACCTGTATGTGCCGCACTGGATTCGAACACCTTGGCAATCGTCAGAATTCATTCAAAGATTTAGGTTGAAGGTTGTCGCGACCCTCTAAAAAAATTTTAATTTTTTTTAAGGGGTTAACGGATTATTAGGTTAATTAGATTTGACTAACCTAACGCGGACCCTCCCAAGCCCTACCGAATCGCAACTTTGGTTTTTGTTTAAATGATTTTGAAATTTGGAGTCGCCACTAATCGTTCTTGGTAGGTCGATTAGAAACCTAAATAAATTAGCGGGAGAACTAATTTATTCCTGCGAACCAGAGATTATGAGCTCGGGAACTTGGTTACACTAGTTAATTAAAACTAATGCCCTTTCGGTACCTTAATTTCATGGATATCCTAATTCGGCAACTCAGACTTGGTTTATTCCTAAGGCTCTAGTAGGGTATTCTCTTTTGTGTTTTCACTTTTTAAATAGGATGCATGGATGGTATATATTTTTATTTGTTATATTTTTTTAAGTGTTAAAGATTCCCTGAAGCCGAAAGAGGGAGTGTGTTAACGACTTCTGTGCAGTATTACGACCTACTTATCTTTTGGGTCTGATGATTCAAAAATTAAATTATAGGAAGTATATGACAGTGAATAAACACCTCCAATGGGAGGCTTTGTTGTCACCTGATTTTTAGTCATTTTTTCTATTGCTAAAGTAATAAAAAATCCATAAAAATTCATAAAATTGAAAAATCAACTTTGGGGACCTTAGCCAAGCCTAGGGAACCAATTTTGACCAAAAACCGATTTTTCATATTTTCAGTATTTTTCGGTATTTTTATTTTCGAAAATTCATAAAACAAAAAATGAAGAAAAAATGAGAAAATTGAAAAATCAACTTTGGAAGCCTTGGCCAAGCCTAGGCAACCATTTTTGAACAAAAAATAAAATTTCATATTATATATATATTTTTAATTTTTTAAAAAAAAATACAAAAATACTTGAAAATTTTGGAAAAATAACATTTGAGGCCAAAAAAAATACACAAAGATAGTTAATATTTTTATTTTAAATCTATTTTCATATTGGCCATCACAAATTCAGAAAAATCCAATTCGAGTCACGTGTTCCTTCACGAGTATAATCTTGAATCGGGCCTAAAAAAATTTAATTTGAGTCAACTTATTTTTAATTTTCACTTTTTATGAGTTGTGACATTGTCTTCTAATATTTTAAATTTTCATCTTGGCCCAATTATACCCAGAATGCCTTAATTTTGCAAAAGGGCTTTAATTAAATTCTGCATTATTTTCAACGGCAAGAAATGAGCTTAAATTTGACATGTGGTAAATTTTGGTGTGTCAAAAATTGTGAGGAGATTTGGACTTAAAGAAATATATTTTTTCAGGGACTAAATTGTAAATACTTAAAATTCAAGGACTAGAGTGCAAATACTTAACTCTTGAAGGATTATTTTACAAATAACAAAAAGAAGAGTTGGTGGATAAATTAGAATAGAGAAGGGAAGATGGAGAAGAGGAGATGAAGAAGAGAAGTTGGAGAAGAATGGATGGAGAAAATAAGATAAGAATAGAGAATGGAAGATGGAGAAGAGTTAGTAGAGAAATTAGAATGGAAGATAAGAATAGAGAAGGGAAGATGGAGATGAAGAAGAGTTAGTGGAGAAATTAGAATGGGAGATAAATATGAAGAAGGGAAGATGAAGATGAAGAAGAGTTAGTGGAGAGATTAGAATGTGAGATAGAGATGGAGAATGGAAGATGAAAATGAAGAAGAGTCAGTGGAAATGGGAGATAGAGTTAGTGGAAAAATTAGAATGGGAGATAGATGAGTAGATTATAAAAGGAGTAAGAAGTGAGCTTGAGGGGGGAGATTTTTGGAGAGAAAATTTGAAGTGTTTGAGAGGAATTTTTTTTGGAGAGAAAATTTTGAATGTTTGAGAGAGTTTTGGGAGATTGAAGAAAAATTCGAGAGAAAGAAAATACCAAAAGAGAGAGAATTTTGAAGATGATGGGAGTTTAAAGCTAGGGGTTATCATCACAAATTCCTTCATCGATTAATATAAATCAAGAGTTCATCCTCGTCAACGAGCAAGCAAATTCGAGCTAAGTGTTTTTATTTATTCATTTATTTATGGTTTTACTCGCAAATTAGCACAAATTGTATGCACTTTCTCCATCGCTTTTCTTTTCTCCATATTTTATGTCAGGAGAAGGATATCTCTACGTCAACAGCAAAAATCTCGTAGATATGCAAAAATCAGCCCAGACAAGCTCCTAAGCTGTCCACCGATTTCTCAACTGATCTGTGACTAAAAGTCCCTCTTAATTCAAAAGAAACTCTCTATATTGGGAACATAGAGAGCGAAAATCAATTATAGAAATCCCTCCCAAAAAACGGGAGATAAGTACTCTTTCCACTCTTTTGGTTTTAGGTGCAGATTAGCACATATTTTGTATACTGACACTTCACTCTATTTTATGTCAGGAAGCCGCAACTCTATATCAGTGGTCAACCCTATGGAAGCACAAAATCGGCCTGGAGGAGTCCTCAAGCGCGTACAAATTTCAAATTGTTGAATCAATTCGTTGTATTTTATTTTAAAGAATTCATACCCCAGAATGGAGAGGACAAAGTCCATCCGCAACTTAAATACCTGCACCATAAATCCCAAAGGGAAGAGCCAAGCCAATGCTTAGCCTCCCATTGGAGGTTTTTACTTACAGTAGTTAAATACCTGCAACTTAAATACTTGTACCTTAAATCCCAAAGGGAAGAGCCAAGCCAATGCTTAGCCTCCCATTGGAGGTTTTTACTTACAGTAGTTAAATACCTGCAACTTAAATACCTGTACCTTAAATCCCAAAGGGAAGAGCCAAGCCAATGCTTAGCCTCCCATTGGAGGTTTTTACTTACAGTAGTTAAATACCTGCAACTTAAATACCTGTACCTTAAATCCCAAAGGGAAGAGCCAAGCCAATGCTTAGCCTCCCATTGGAGGTTTTTACTTACAGTAGTTAAATACCTGCAACTTAAATACCTGTACCTTAAATCCCAAAGGGAAGAGCCAAGTCAATGCTTAGCCTCCCATTGGAGGTTTTTTTACTTACAGTAGTTTAAATACTTGCAACTTAAATACCTGTACCTTAAATCCCAAAGGGAAGAGCCAAGCCAATGCTAGGCCTCCCATTGGAGGTGTTTATTCACTGTCATGTACTTCCTATAATTTAATTTTTGAATCATCAAACCCAAAAGATGAGTAGGTCGTAATACTGCACAGAAGTCGTTAACACACTCCCTCTTACGGCTTCAGGGAATCTTTAACACTTAAAAAAATATAACAAATAAAAATATATACCATCCATGCATCCTATTTAAAAAGTGAAAACACAAAAGAGAATACCCTATTAAAGACTTAGGAATAGACCAAGCCTGAGTTGCCGAATTAGGATATCCTTGAAATTAAGGTACCGAAAGGGCATTAGTTTTAATTAACTAGTGTAACCAAGTCTCCGAGCTCATAATCTCTGGTTCGCAGGAATAAATTAGTTCTCCCGCTAATTTATTTAGGTTTCTAATCGACCTACCAAGAACGATTAGTGGCGACTCCAAATTTCAAAATCATTTAAACAAAAACCAAAGTTGCGATTCGGTAGGGCTTGGGAGGGTCCGCGTTAGGTTAGTCAAATCTAATTAACCTAATAATCTGTTAACCCCTTTAAAATTTAAAATTTTTTTAGAGGGTCGCGACAGGCTTTCATGTAGTAAGGGAGAGACAAAAATGAGAGTTTACTCGGCACTTACCTGCTTATTATATGGCGGCTGCCTGACATGAATGCTCTACCAAAAGTAGAATGAGAACCTAAGGATTCGTTATAAAAAAAACCTTAGGGTGGCTGAACTTGAACCTGTATGGTAGGTCATCCCATGATAGATTCCTAATGAAAGGATTCTACTGATTTAAAATTTGATTGAAATTTGACCTGTATAGTAGATCACCCCATGGAAATGCCTGTAAGAAGGACTTTGTGTGCCTGTAGGAAGGACTTTGTGTGCCTATAGGAAGGACTTAGTGCCTGTAAGAACGACTTTAGGTGCCTATAAGAAGGACTTTGGGTGCCTGTCAGAAGGAATTTGGGCGCCGATAAGAAGGACTTTTGTGTGCTTGTAAGAAGGACTTTTGTGTGCCTGTAGGAAGAACTTAGTGCCTGTAAAAAGGACTTTTGGTGTGCCTGTAGGAAGGACTTTGGATACCTGTAAAAAGAACTTGACACCTGCAAGAGAAACTTTTGGTGTGCCTATAGGAAGGACTTGTGGTGTGCCTGTAGGAAGAACTTTGGGTGCCTGTAAAAAGGACTTGATGGCTGTAAGAAGGATTTTTGGTGTGCCTGTAAAAAGTACTTTGGTGCCTGTAAAAAGGACTTGGGTGCTTATAGAAAGGACTTCACGCCTGTAAGAAGGACTTTGGGTTGCCTGTAGGAAGGACTTTGGGTTGCCTGTAGGAAGGATTTTGGTGCCTATAGGAAGGACTTTTGTGTTGCCTGTAAGAAAAACTTTTGTGTTGCCTGTAAGAAGGACTTTTATGTTGCATGTAAGAAGCACTTTGGGTTGCCTGTAGAAAGGACTTTAGGTTGCTTGTAAGAAAGACTTAGATGCATGTAGGAAGGACTTTCGTGTTGCCTGTAGAAAGGACTTGGTGCCTGTAAGAAGGACTTTTGTGCCTGTAACAAGGACATTGGGTTGCCTGTAAAAGGATATTTTGTGCCTGTAGAAAGGACTTGTGGTGCCTGTAAAAAGGGCTTTGGATTGCCTATAAAAAGGACTTTGGTGCCTGTAAGAAGGTCTTTGGGTGCCTGTAGAAAGGACTTTGGTGCCTGTAAGAAGGATTTTCTGTTGCCTATAAGAATGACTTATTTGGGTGCCTATAAAAAGACTTTTTATGCCGGTAGAAAGGACTTGTGGTGCCTGTAAAAAGAACTTTGGATTGCCTATAAGAAGGACTTTTGTGCCTGTAAGAAGGTCCTTGGGTGCCTATAGGAAGGACTTTGGTGCCTGTAAGAAGGACTTTGGGTTGCCTGTAAAAAGGACTTATTTGGGTGCCAGTAAAAGGACTTTTTGTGCCTATAGAAAAGACTTGTGGTGTCTGTAAAAAGGACTTTGGATTGCCTGTAAGAAGGACTTTTGTGCCTGTAAGAAGGACTTTTGTGCCTATAAAAGGATTTTTTGTGCCTGTAGAAAGGACTTTGGTTCTTGTAAGAAGGACTTTTGTGCCTGTAAGAAAGACTTTTGTGCATGTAAGAAGGACTTTGGGTTGCCTGTAAGGACTTATTTGGGTGCCTGTAAAAGTACTTTTTGTGCCTGTAGAAACAACTTGTGGTGCCTGTAAAAAGGACTTTGGATTGCCTATAAGAAGGACTTTGGTGCCTGTAAGAAGGTCTTTTGGTGCCTATAGAAAGGACTTTGGTTCTTGTAAGAAGGACTTTTATGTGCCTGTAAGAAGGACTTTGAGTTGCCTGTAAAAAACACTTATTTAGGTGTCTGTAGAAGGACTTTTTGTCCCTGTAAAAAGGACTTGTGGTGCCTGTAAAAAGGACTTTGGATTGCCTGTAAGAAGGACTTTGGTGCCTGTAAAAAGGTCTTTGGGTGCCTCTAGAAAGGACTTTGGTACCTGTAAGAAGGACTTTGAAAATGGACCGTTCCGTATTGGGATTTCCAATGGAAGGACTTCAAAGATAACATACCCTAGAAAAAAGGCTTGTTCATGTGGTGCCTGCAACTCAGAACTTTGGAAATGGATCATTCTGTGTGAGAAATCACCAATGAATACATAAATGTCACCTTTTAGGTGGACGGGAGAGGTATTGACATGAAGGGTGCCATTCTGGGATCTGGGAAGACCAGGAATCCTCAAAGGGTGCTATTCTGCGATCTGGAAAGTCTAGGAATCCTGCAGAAACTTAAACCCGGTTTATATTCTCTTGTTGCTCAAGTATAAGTCAAAGAGGTAGAGATCAAAACCCTCGAACATTTCTATTTTTGAGACAAATCATGCTTCATTGGAGAAGGTGGATACCTGTATGTGCCGCACTGGATTCGAACACCTTGGCAATCGTCAGAATTCATTCAAAGATTTAGGTTGAAGGTTGTCGCGACCCTCTAAAAAAATTTTAATTTTTTTTAAGGGGTTAACGGATTATTAGGTTAATTAGATTTGACTAACCTAACGCGGACCCTCCCAAGCCCTACCGAATCGCAACTTTGGTTTTTGTTTAAATGATTTTGAAATTTGGAGTCGCCACTAATCGTTCTTGGTAGGTCGATTAGAAACCTAAATAAATTAGCGGGAGAACTAATTTATTCCTGCGAACCAGAGATTATGAGCTCGGGAACTTGGTTACACTAGTTAATTAAAACTAATGCCCTTTCGGTACCTTAATTTCATGGATATCCTAATTCGGCAACTCAGACTTGGTTTATTCCTAAGGCTCTAGTAGGGTATTCTCTTTTGTGTTTTCACTTTTTAAATAGGATGCATGGATGGTATATATTTTTATTTGTTATATTTTTTTAAGTGTTAAAGATTCCCTGAAGCCGAAAGAGGGAGTGTGTTAACGACTTCTGTGCAGTATTACGACCTACTTATCTTTTGGGTCTGATGATTCAAAAATTAAATTATAGGAAGTATATGACAGTGAATAAACACCTCCAATGGGAGGCTTTGTTGTCACCTGATTTTTAGTCATTTTTTCTATTGCTAAAGTAATAAAAAATCCATAAAAATTCATAAAATTGAAAAATCAACTTTGGGGACCTTAGCCAAGCCTAGGGAACCAATTTTGACCAAAAACCGATTTTTCATATTTTCAGTATTTTTCGGTATTTTTATTTTCGAAAATTCATAAAACAAAAAATGAAGAAAAAATGAGAAAATTGAAAAATCAACTTTGGAAGCCTTGGCCAAGCCTAGGCAACCATTTTTGAACAAAAAATAAAATTTCATATTATATATATATTTTTAATTTTTAAAAAAAAAATACAAAAATACTTGAAAATTTTGGAAAAATAACATTTGAGGCCAAAAAAAATACACAAAGATAGTTAATATTTTTATTTTAAATCTATTTTCATATTGGCCATCACAAATTCAGAAAAATCCAATTCGAGTCACGTGTTCCTTCACGAGTATAATCTTGAATCGGGCCTAAAAAAATTTAATTTGAGTCAACTTATTTTTAATTTTCACTTTTTATGAGTTGTGACATTGTCTTCTAATATTTTAAATTTTCATCTTGGCCCAATTATACCCAGAATGCCTTAATTTTGCAAAAGGGCTTTAATTAAATTCTGCATTATTTTCAACGGCAAGAAATGAGCTTAAATTTGACATGTGGTAAATTTTGGTGTGTCAAAAATTGTGAGGAGATTTGGACTTAAAGAAATATATTTTTTCAGGGACTAAATTGTAAATACTTAAAATTCAAGGACTAGAGTGCAAATACTTAACTCTTGAAGGATTATTTTACAAATAACAAAAAGAAGAGTTGGTGGATAAATTAGAATAGAGAAGGGAAGATGGAGAAGAGGAGATGAAGAAGAGAAGTTGGAGAAGAATGGATGGAGAAAATAAGATAAGAATAGAGAATGGAAGATGGAGAAGAGTTAGTAGAGAAATTAGAATGGAAGATAAGAATAGAGAAGGGAAGATGGAGATGAAGAAGAGTTAGTGGAGAAATTAGAATGGGAGATAAATATGAAGAAGGGAAGATGAAGATGAAGAAGAGTTAGTGGAGAGATTAGAATGTGAGATAGAGATGGAGAATGGAAGATGAAAATGAAGAAGAGTCAGTGGAAATGGGAGATAGAGTTAGTGGAAAAATTAGAATGGGAGATAGATGAGTAGATTATAAAAGGAGTAAGAAGTGAGCTTGAGGGGGGAGATTTTTGGAGAGAAAATTTGAAGTGTTTGAGAGGAATTTTTTTTGGAGAGAAAATTTTGAATGTTTGAGAGAGTTTTGGGAGATTGAAGAAAAATTCGAGAGAAAGAAAATACCAAAAGAGAGAGAATTTTGAAGATGATGGGAGTTTAAAGCTAGGGGTTATCATCACAAATTCCTTCATCGATTAATATAAATCAAGAGTTCATCCTCGTCAACGAGCAAGCAAATTCGAGCTAAGTGTTTTTATTTATTCATTTATTTATGGTTTTACTCGCAAATTAGCACAAATTGTATGCACTTTCTCCATCGCTTTTCTTTTCTCCATATTTTATGTCAGGAGAAGGATATCTCTACGTCAACAGCAAAAATCTCGTAGATATGCAAAAATCAGCCCAGACAAGCTCCTAAGCTGTCCACCGATTTCTCAACTGATCTGTGACTAAAAGTCCCTCTTAATTCAAAAGAAACTCTCTATATTGGGAACATAGAGAGCGAAAATCAATTATAGAAATCCCTCCCAAAAAACGGGAGATAAGTACTCTTTCCACTCTTTTGGTTTTAGGTGCAGATTAGCACATATTTTGTATACTGACACTTCACTCTATTTTATGTCAGGAAGCCGCAACTCTATATCAGTGGTCAACCCTATGGAAGCACAAAATCGGCCTGGAGGAGTCCTCAAGCGCGTACAAATTTCAAATTGTTGAATCAATTCGTTGTATTTTATTTTAAAGAATTCATACCCCAGAATGGAGAGGACAAAGTCCATCCGCAACTTAAATACCTGCACCATAAATCCCAAAGGGAAGAGCCAAGCCAATGCTTAGCCTCCCATTGGAGGTTTTTACTTACAGTAGTTAAATACCTGCAACTTAAATACTTGTACCTTAAATCCCAAAGGGAAGAGCCAAGCCAATGCTTAGCCTCCCATTGGAGGTTTTTACTTACAGTAGTTAAATACCTGCAACTTAAATACCTGTACCTTAAATCCCAAAGGGAAGAGCCAAGCCAATGCTTAGCCTCCCATTGGAGGTTTTTACTTACAGTAGTTAAATACCTGCAACTTAAATACCTGTACCTTAAATCCCAAAGGGAAGAGCCAAGCCAATGCTTAGCCTCCCATTGGAGGTTTTTACTTACAGTAGTTAAATACCTGCAACTTAAATACCTGTACCTTAAATCCCAAAGGGAAGAGCCAAGTCAATGCTTAGCCTCCCATTGGAGGTTTTTTTACTTACAGTAGTTTAAATACTTGCAACTTAAATACCTGTACCTTAAATCCCAAAGGGAAGAGCCAAGCCAATGCTAGGCCTCCCATTGGAGGTGTTTATTCACTGTCATGTACTTCCTATAATTTAATTTTTGAATCATCAAACCCAAAAGATGAGTAGGTCGTAATACTGCACAGAAGTCGTTAACACACTCCCTCTTACGGCTTCAGGGAATCTTTAACACTTAAAAAAATATAACAAATAAAAATATATACCATCCATGCATCCTATTTAAAAAGTGAAAACACAAAAGAGAATACCCTATTAAAGACTTAGGAATAGACCAAGCCTGAGTTGCCGAATTAGGATATCCTTGAAATTAAGGTACCGAAAGGGCATTAGTTTTAATTAACTAGTGTAACCAAGTCTCCGAGCTCATAATCTCTGGTTCGCAGGAATAAATTAGTTCTCCCGCTAATTTATTTAGGTTTCTAATCGACCTACCAAGAACGATTAGTGGCGACTCCAAATTTCAAAATCATTTAAACAAAAACCAAAGTTGCGATTCGGTAGGGCTTGGGAGGGTCCGCGTTAGGTTAGTCAAATCTAATTAACCTAATAATCTGTTAACCCCTTTAAAATTTAAAATTTTTTTAGAGGGTCGCGACAGGCTTTCATGTAGTAAGGGAGAGACAAAAATGAGAGTTTACTCGGCACTTACCTGCTTATTATATGGCGGCTGCCTGACATGAATGCTCTACCAAAAGTAGAATGAGAACCTAAGGATTCGTTATAAAAAAAACCTTAGGGTGGCTGAACTTGAACCTGTATGGTAGGTCATCCCATGATAGATTCCTAATGAAAGGATTCTACTGATTTAAAATTTGATTGAAATTTGACCTGTATAGTAGATCACCCCATGGAAATGCCTGTAAGAAGGACTTTGTGTGCCTGTAGGAAGGACTTTGTGTGCCTATAGGAAGGACTTAGTGCCTGTAAGAACGACTTTAGGTGCCTATAAGAAGGACTTTGGGTGCCTGTCAGAAGGAATTTGGGCGCCGATAAGAAGGACTTTTGTGTGCTTGTAAGAAGGACTTTTGTGTGCCTGTAGGAAGAACTTAGTGCCTGTAAAAAGGACTTTTGGTGTGCCTGTAGGAAGGACTTTGGATACCTGTAAAAAGAACTTGACACCTGCAAGAGAAACTTTTGGTGTGCCTATAGGAAGGACTTGTGGTGTGCCTGTAGGAAGAACTTTGGGTGCCTGTAAAAAGGACTTGATGGCTGTAAGAAGGATTTTTGGTGTGCCTGTAAAAAGTACTTTGGTGCCTGTAAAAAGGACTTGGGTGCTTATAGAAAGGACTTCACGCCTGTAAGAAGGACTTTGGGTTGCCTGTAGGAAGGACTTTGGGTTGCCTGTAGGAAGGATTTTGGTGCCTATAGGAAGGACTTTTGTGTTGCCTGTAAGAAAAACTTTTGTGTTGCCTGTAAGAAGGACTTTTATGTTGCATGTAAGAAGCACTTTGGGTTGCCTGTAGAAAGGACTTTAGGTTGCTTGTAAGAAAGACTTAGATGCATGTAGGAAGGACTTTCGTGTTGCCTGTAGAAAGGACTTGGTGCCTGTAAGAAGGACTTTTGTGCCTGTAACAAGGACATTGGGTTGCCTGTAAAAGGATATTTTGTGCCTGTAGAAAGGACTTGTGGTGCCTGTAAAAAGGGCTTTGGATTGCCTATAAAAAGGACTTTGGTGCCTGTAAGAAGGTCTTTGGGTGCCTGTAGAAAGGACTTTGGTGCCTGTAAGAAGGATTTTCTGTTGCCTATAAGAATGACTTATTTGGGTGCCTATAAAAAGACTTTTTATGCCGGTAGAAAGGACTTGTGGTGCCTGTAAAAAGAACTTTGGATTGCCTATAAGAAGGACTTTTGTGCCTGTAAGAAGGTCCTTGGGTGCCTATAGGAAGGACTTTGGTGCCTGTAAGAAGGACTTTGGGTTGCCTGTAAAAAGGACTTATTTGGGTGCCAGTAAAAGGACTTTTTGTGCCTATAGAAAAGACTTGTGGTGTCTGTAAAAAGGACTTTGGATTGCCTGTAAGAAGGACTTTTGTGCCTGTAAGAAGGACTTTTGTGCCTATAAAAGGATTTTTTGTGCCTGTAGAAAGGACTTTGGTTCTTGTAAGAAGGACTTTTGTGCCTGTAAGAAAGACTTTTGTGCATGTAAGAAGGACTTTGGGTTGCCTGTAAGGACTTATTTGGGTGCCTGTAAAAGTACTTTTTGTGCCTGTAGAAACAACTTGTGGTGCCTGTAAAAAGGACTTTGGATTGCCTATAAGAAGGACTTTGGTGCCTGTAAGAAGGTCTTTTGGTGCCTATAGAAAGGACTTTGGTTCTTGTAAGAAGGACTTTTATGTGCCTGTAAGAAGGACTTTGAGTTGCCTGTAAAAAACACTTATTTAGGTGTCTGTAGAAGGACTTTTTGTCCCTGTAAAAAGGACTTGTGGTGCCTGTAAAAAGGACTTTGGATTGCCTGTAAGAAGGACTTTGGTGCCTGTAAAAAGGTCTTTGGGTGCCTCTAGAAAGGACTTTGGTACCTGTAAGAAGGACTTTGAAAATGGACCGTTCCGTATTGGGATTTCCAATGGAAGGACTTCAAAGATAACATACCCTAGAAAAAAGGCTTGTTCATGTGGTGCCTGCAACTCAGAACTTTGGAAATGGATCATTCTGTGTGAGAAATCACCAATGAATACATAAATGTCACCTTTTAGGTGGACGGGAGAGGTATTGACATGAAGGGTGCCATTCTGGGATCTGGGAAGACCAGGAATCCTCAAAGGGTGCTATTCTGCGATCTGGAAAGTCTAGGAATCCTGCAGAAACTTAAACCCGGTTTATATTCTCTTGTTGCTCAAGTATAAGTCAAAGAGGTAGAGATCAAAACCCTCGAACATTTCTATTTTTGAGACAAATCATGCTTCATTGGAGAAGGTGGATACCTGTATGTGCCGCACTGGATTCGAACACCTTGGCAATCGTCAGAATTCATTCAAAGATTTAGGTTGAAGGTTGTCGCGACCCTCTAAAAAAATTTTAATTTTTTTTAAGGGGTTAACGGATTATTAGGTTAATTAGATTTGACTAACCTAACGCGGACCCTCCCAAGCCCTACCGAATCGCAACTTTGGTTTTTGTTTAAATGATTTTGAAATTTGGAGTCGCCACTAATCGTTCTTGGTAGGTCGATTAGAAACCTAAATAAATTAGCGGGAGAACTAATTTATTCCTGCGAACCAGAGATTATGAGCTCGGGAACTTGGTTACACTAGTTAATTAAAACTAATGCCCTTTCGGTACCTTAATTTCATGGATATCCTAATTCGGCAACTCAGACTTGGTTTATTCCTAAGGCTCTAGTAGGGTATTCTCTTTTGTGTTTTCACTTTTTAAATAGGATGCATGGATGGTATATATTTTTATTTGTTATATTTTTTTAAGTGTTAAAGATTCCCTGAAGCCGAAAGAGGGAGTGTGTTAACGACTTCTGTGCAGTATTACGACCTACTTATCTTTTGGGTCTGATGATTCAAAAATTAAATTATAGGAAGTATATGACAGTGAATAAACACCTCCAATGGGAGGCCTAGCATTAGCTTGGCTCTTCCCTTTGTGATTTAAGGTACAGGTATTTAAGTTGCAAGTATTTAAACTACTGTAAGTAAAAACCTCCAATGGGAGGCTAAGCATTGGCTTGGCTCTTCCCTTTGGGATTTAAGGTGCAGGTATTTAAGTTGCAGGTATTTAACTACTGTAAGTAAAAACCTCCAATGGGAGGCTAAGCATTGGCTTGGCTCTTCCCTTTGGGATTTAAGGTACATGTATTTAAGTTGCAGGTATTTAACTACTGTAAGTAAAAACCTCCAATGGGAGGCTAAGCATTGGCTTGGCTCTTCCCTTTGGGATTTAAGGTATAGGTATTTAAGTTGCAGGTATTTAACTACTGTAAGTAAAAACCTCCAATGGGAGGCTAAGCATTGGCTTGGCTCTTCCCTTTGGGATTTAAGGTACAGGTATTTAAGTTGCAGGTATTTAACTACTGTAAGTAAACACCTCCAATGGGAGGCTAAGCATTGGCTTAGCTCTTCCCTTTGGGATTTATGGTGCAGGTATTTAAATTGCGGATGGACTTTGTCCTCTCCATTCTGGGGTATGAATTCTTTAAAATAAAATACAACGAATTGATTCAACAATTTGAAATTTGTGCGCGCTTGAGGACTCCTCCAAGCCGATTTTGTGCTTCCATGGGTTGACCATTGATATAAAGCTGCGGCTTCCTGACATAAAATAGAGTGAAATGTCAGTATACAAAATATGTGCTAATCTGCACCTAAAACCAGAAGAGTGGAAAGAGTACTTATCTCCCATTTTTTTGGGAGGGATTTCTATAATTGATTTTCGCTCTCTATGTTCCAAATATAGAGAGTTTCTTTTGAATTAAGAGGGACTTTTAGTCACAGATCAGTTGAGAAATCGGTGGATAGCTTAGGAGCTTGTCTGGGCCAATTTTTGCATCTCTACGAGATTTTTGCTGTTGACGTAGAGATATCCTTCTCCTGACATAAAATATGGAAAAAAAAGGAGATGGAGAAAGTGTATACAATTTGTGCTAATTTGCAAGTAAAACCATAAACAAATGAATAAATAAAAACACTTAGCTCGAATTTGCTTGCTCGTTGACGAGGAAGAACTCTTGATTTATATTGATCGATGAAGGAATTTGCGATGATAACCCCTAGCTTTAAACTTCCATCATCTTCAAAATTCTCTCTCTTTTGGTATTTCTTTTCTCTCAAATTTTTCTTCAATCTCCCAAAACTCTCTCAAACATCCAAAATTTTCTCTCCAAAAAAAATCCTCTCAAACACTTCAAATTTTCTCTCCAAAAAAAGTTCCTCAAACACTTCAAATTTTCTCTCCAAAAAAATTCCCCTCTCAAGCTCACTTCTTCCTCCTTTTATAATCTACTCATCTATCTCCCATTTTAATTTTTCCACTAACTCTATCTCACATTCTAATTTCTCCACTAACTCTTCTTCATTTTCATCTTCCATTCTCCATCTCTATCTCACATTCTAATCTCTCCACTAACTCTTCTTCATCTTCATCTTCATCTTCCCTTCTCCATATTTATCTCCCATTCTAATTTTTCCACTAACTCTTCTTAATCTCCATCTTCCCTTCTCTATTCTTATCTTCCATTCTAATTTCTCCACTAACTCTTCTTCATCTCCATCTTCCCTTCTCTATTCTTATCTTATTTTCTCCATCCATCCTTCTCCAACTTTTCTTCTTCATCTCCTCTTCTCCATCTTCCCTTCTCTATTCTAATTTATCCACTAACTCTTCTTTTTGTTATTTGTAAAATAATCATTCAAGAGTTAGGTATTTGCACTCTAGTCCTTGAATTTTAAGTATTTACAATTCAGTCCATGAAAAAATATATTTCTTTAAGTCCAAATCTCCTCATAATTTTTGACACACCAAAATTTACCACATGTCAAATTTAAGCTCATTTCTTGTCGCTGAAAATAATGCATAATTTAATTAAAGCCTTTTTGCAAAATTGAGTCATTCTGGGTATAATTGAGCCAAGATGAAAATTTAAAATATTAGAAGACAATGTCACAACTCATAAAAAGTGAAAATTAAAAATAAGTTGGCTCAAATTAAATTTTTTTAGGCCCGATTCGAGATTATACTCGTGAAGGAACACGTGACTCGAATTGGATTTTTCTGAATTTGCGATGGCCAATATGAAAATAGGTTTAAAATTAAAATAAAAATATTAACTATCTTTGTGTATTTTTTTGGCCTCAAATGTTAATTTTTCAAAATTTTCAAGTATTTTTGTATTATTTTTTTAAAAAAAATTAAATATATATAATATGAAAATTTATTTTTTGTTCAAAAATGGTTGCCTAGGCTTGGCCAAGGCTTCCAAAGTTGATTTTTTAATTTTATGAATTTTTATGAATTTTCTATTAATTTTCGAAAATAAATAAATAAAAAATACCGAAAAATACGAAAAATATGGAAAATCATTTTTTGATCAAAATTGGTTCTTTAGGCTTAGCCAAGGTCCCCAAAGTTGATTTTTCAATTTTATGAGTTTTTATAAAAAAAATTTTATTAATTTTAAAACAGAAAGGATGATTAAAAATCAGGTGTCAACAAAGGTATACTTACCTAAGGATTTTGGGAGCTGCCTAGTGATTTTCTTAACAGTTAGGCCTGTTCATTCAATAATCGCCAAATGGATTTCGAGACCTTGAAAGGTAACTCGAACACCAAAAGTGTACTACCTGTCAGGCAGTATCAGAAGCAACATGCGCAAGCATTTTTTATCAATGAGTTCACTGGTTCATGCAAAACTTATTTAGCTAAGTTTGCAATGATTAGAAGCAGTCTGTGTAATAACTCATGATGCACTCAATCAATATGTTGATCATGCAAAACTATTCTATCAAGTTTGCATTATCAATTCTGTTCAAGGAGGTTATCATAGTATGAACACCTCGAATGTGATCTGAATGGGGGACTTTAGTCCGAAAGGGTTTTCTCTCACTCTCGAGAAAGGATGTTCATACTGATTGTAGGATTAAAAAGGAATCATTCGATCTTACTATCATCGCATTCAGCAAGGGTCCGAGTGATCTCACAATCGGTACGATCAAGCCGATCTATAGGTCTTGATTAGGACCATAATGTAGGCTAGGCCAAGGCTTACCAAGGGGGACTCTTTTGAGTCAAGGCCATTAACAAAAAGGTTTTCATCATCTGCTCCGGGTCTACAAGTCAAGAACCCTGCAAAAACGAGAAAGAAATAGACTTGATTGTACCTTTTCGATCAATGCTTAAAATCTTTCAACTCTACGTTAATTTAAGTGCCTTAATCAGAAAAGACTTTTACAGGTTGTAACGTAGGTTGGGTTTGGGGATCAAAGAAGGCTTAATTTGGCCCAAAAGATATATGAGATGGGTTTGACATTGGTGATCATCACATCTTTGTCGCAATTTCGGCCCTTCTAGAATAATCCTTAGAGAATACCATCGTTGTCTGAAGATGGTATCTATTTTCGCTGGTGCCATTGTCGCTTCCAAACGGTATAAACTTCAACCGTATATTTTGCAATCTGACTCCTCCAGCGAATTTTCTCTTGCAATCAGGTCCTATTGGGGATTTACCGAAGGAGATGGTATGTTTCCACTGAGTTTTCAAAGGCATTCAAAAATGAATATTGATTCGAATGGGCATTGGCTTTGCTTTTGATTGGCACTTTGCTCTTTCATGCCCAGGGACTGGCTTTTCTTCTTTTGGTCTCGCCTTTTGCCTTTTGTCTTTTCCATTCTATCTAGGAAAAGGAATTTTCAAAGATTGTGTCGCATACACATACATATCAAAGGTCTAGCATGCTTAAAGAGTTGACTCAAGAACTCTGTGTAGACCTTACTTCTTCTGAGTTCTTCTGCTTTGAGGTAGCGCCATTTTCATCTTGGAATGAGCAACGATCACCAATGGGGGTTTTAAAAAATGAATACGTGGGCTCAATTGGGCAGTGCAAAGGATATGAGTGTATTGGATAGAGAAATGAATGCTTTTCATCGTCCTAAGGCACTTGAATTATCGTAGAAGGTTGAAAGCTAAGACATACCCGAAAATTGATGTTTGTCCGAGCAAGAAAATTTCTAACCATTTACCTAGCTTCATTCGCTGGGACAACCTCCACTTGGCCCCGATATGGGGTGGTTCTTGACAGGGGTTATGAAATGAAATCACCGCTCAAATGGGTTGTCAATGGGCACCTGTAGTGTTTAGGGTAGAGAAATGAATGCCTCCTTCCTTTCGGTATCGTACCTTTCGCGAGAAAACCCATTGCTTTAGTGAATGCGGAATCTATTTGACACACAGCTCGCCGTGAATGTGAGACGTGTATAGAAATGGGATTGTCTTTCATCATCATGTCATGCCCCATTCTACATATTCGATGCTTTGGTTCTCTAGGTTTAGTCAAGGCTCCTAAAGTTGATTTTTTACTTTTATGAATTTTTATGGATTTTTTTTATTAATTTTAAAAGAGAAAAGATGATTAAAAATTAGGTGTCAACAATGGGCAAATTGTCTCCAAAAAATCCGAGAAAATTTCAGGAAACCTTGAAGATTGGGAAACGGGCACATTTAACTGGCCAATCCTATTTTCGATAATTTGGATTCCAAATTCCGTTAAAATTTACAATTTCACCCTTCGGACAAATTGTGCCCTAAAATGATAATTTTACCCTTGATGGGCAAATCCCTTCCGAATCATCCCAAATTTCTTCCAAACTTTAATACACCCATTCTCTAAGTCAATAGGGCTATATTAGGAATGTCGTGTGTTGATTTGAGGCGTTTTACCTGCACGCTTTTGATCCTTGATTTGCGCACCTATCTTATTGATCGTGATTGATAGGTTAGTTATTTTCATCTACATGAACTTCTAAATTTTAGGATTCCCTCATCCTAATTCATTTGCATGAAATCATAGCCAAGAAAACCACTCAACTTCGGTATCGAAAGGGCGTCAATAGCAATATTATTATAACTAAGTCTTTAATCCCAAATCTCTGGTTCCGTTAGAGTCATACAGCTATTCCCACTATCCGACGAGGTTTCCGATCTACTTTCCCTAAAGATTAGTGGCAACTTCGAAAGCATGTACATGCATACACATGTCACCCGATCGCACTTAAGGTCAAATTCGATAACCCATCATGATTTGGTATAGATTTGGGAGGGTCCGAGCTAAGCCCGCTTTAAGAAGCAACTTAGCAATCAACCAGCTGATCTCGATTCTCAAAAATCAAGTCGCGACAGTTAGCGACTCCACTAGGGACTTGGCTCTTAAACCTTTAAGAGGACTCGAGCCGATTAAAAAGTTGGTTGATTTTCTGACATATTTTTTGCAGATGATCTTGAAGGTGAGGTGGGTATTCTAACCATCATATTGAATATTTTTGTAGATGGAGAAATAAGGAGTGAATTGTTTGTTGACATTATTTCTGCAGGTTAGAGTTTAGAATGTATGTTTTTGAATGTAATTATAGAAGCGCTATTTGATACAAACTGCTATGCATGTTACTACATTGTGATGATCACAACACATCGCACACACTGGCAATCAAACCCCGAATGCAACCACCTTTAGGTTTACCTTAGATAGGAAAAGGGTGTGAAAGAATCCCATGATTGGTTGCACCTGAGACTTTCGTATTCGTTCATGCCCATTATCTGAATTAGCGTTTCTAACCCTCTTGGGCAAGTGCTCTTGGAGGGGAATTTGCTATATACGGATTGTGAGAGCCTTGGCCATAGTTTCCATATCGTCCATTTTGATTTTTAGAGTATTATCCTCACTTGTCTCATGCGCATGTCTATGGACGGTTGGTATACCTAAAACCAATAAAGAAAAAGAAGAACAAAAAAAAATTTCTCGCATTGATCATTGTGAGTATGATTTCTTCCTCTACTTGTTTACTTCTTATTGAAATTTCATTATAATCAATTGAACGCCCTAGGTTTTTATGCTTACAATTGAGAATATGTAGCGATTTCTTTTCAAATTAAACTTTGAGTATGAATTTCAAACACCTCTATTGAAAATCCCTTTATCTAGTCACATGCGTGGCAACAATGAAAAGATAGGGAGAGATGGTAAAACTGTAATCGTTCCAATTAGGATATTGGGTGTCATAATTGACATATGTATCCATCTCTCTTATCAGCAGGTTGAAATGGTCAAAGACTATAGAGGTCAAGCCTATTTTCCTCACGAGACAAAACAAAATATGTCTCCATTAGATGTTACCTATTGGGTTTGCAAGAACAAGTGGAACGAACCATAAACGGACGATACAAAGAGGAGCAATTTGATTTGGAGCAACCCTTCCCAATTGAAAAGGAAGTATCAATTCCTAATGTCGACTTAATTTCATACAAATGACTAAGATATCATTTTTTTCATGTGTAGGGATGATTGACCCACTAGCCAAGTATAATAGAACTAAGTATAATTGAATCAATTGACCCAAATTAAAGCATTCCACGGCTGGGGTAAATCCCTCCCTTACTTAGAAAGCCTGTTAGGGAGCAAAGGCATCACATCTATTGCAAAAGGGTCTATGTCGTTGCTATATTCAATTCAATTAATAATGGAAATAACATGTTGTCTTTCCTATCTGCAGGTGTTAACTGGGGCAAGTCGCTCAAGTGGTTGTTGTCACCCATGAAGCATAATAGAATGGAGTTTTTTCGTTGAACATGAAGTGCATTTGTCCATAGCAACAACACTTTAGACTAAGAAGGAAAATGAATTAGAAACATCCGTTTCAATGAAAAAAGATGTATCGTTCCTCAATTACTTTCAGTGAATGGCGAAAATAATGTTTCCTATCTTTTCCTTCGCAGGCGATAAATGGGGGCAAAGCACCCGAGGAACAGTGCTTTGAAATAACAAAACGGGTAGTACCCTTCTCATTTTAGGGCTCGTTTTTGTTGGTATAAAAAGGGAGTTTCTCCTTCAGTTGAGGGGGAAGTTGATTCTGGTTACACACATACATACGTACAGAGAGAACCAAGAGAATAGAGAGAGAAAGAGAGGGAAAGGAAGGAGAGTTCTGGATTCCGCCATTGCCAGAACTTCAAGCTCGTGATTGCGAAGAATCGGTGAACACGATTCAGAGCAAGTGGAGGCTTGAAACCACTCCAGGAAGTTCATCTGAGCTCCAAGGAGTCGACTGGTATCGGTTTTAGAGTTTGCCGATGCTGGAAAAGATGAGCCACCCTCAGGAGCTTGGTTCTGTGCATCAATGGTAGAATCTACATCCGATTTTATTTTATTTCGAGTTTTTTGAGGCGTTTGCATCCTTGAGTCATCCTGAACCCCGTCGTATCTTGTTTTTGCATCGAAACTGCAAGAAAACCTCGAATTGAACCACCTCTTAGCCATGGTTCTGTCGCGACTTGGCTAGCTAAATCTGGCAATCGCAAGCTCAATCAGAGCTTGAGGTAAGTCTTCTGAACCTTCGAGGATGCTTCTCTGTGATAGAATTGAGTAGTTATGATCTAGATTGTTTGATTGAATCTGCCATGGCTAAGGCTATGCGAGCTTCGAATAGGACTTTCTAGCCATTAGATCTTACTTGGATTTAGATATGTTGATCTAGAGTAGAACAGAGGTCGATTGGCATCAAAAGTAGGCTGATCGGAGTTCATCTTACCATTAAAGCCAATACTTGGCACCATTTGGACTAATGGCCTACAGGGAGCTGTATAATCGTGCGCAGTACGTGGAACAGGAAATGATCGGAGATGAGGTGAAATCAAAGCCTGTGGGAGCTCGATATAGCGAGAGACATGGTAAAAGGCCAATACAACCAAGCCGAACCCAATTTAATCCTAACAAGAGATGCTTTAGGAGAAATTTCAGTAAACCAGGTGGAGTGCGGATTGGAGAAAGAAGGATGAATCCTAGCGAAGCATGTCATCAGTGTGAAAAGTTTCATGGATCTCCTCCGTGTCCATCGCTTAAGAGATGTTACGTGTGTGGCTAGACTAGACACCTGGTGAGGGACTGCCCACGAAACAGGATGCAGACACGGGCAGCTCCTCCTCAGCAGCCACGACAAACACCAAGAAATGGAGGACCACAAGGGCATCAGAGGCCACCGGCTCAAGGAAGAGTATATGCAATTACTCAGGAGGAAGCTGAGACTTCCAAGGACGTTATTACATGTATCATTTCTATCTGTGGTCATAAAGCTTATGCTTTATTCGATACGGGTGCCGCACATTCCTTTATATCTGCTCGGTTTGTGAAGTTGTATGAATAGAAAATGACCAACTGGAATTACCTTTGACCGTCTCGACACCAATTAAGGAAACTGTACTGTCAACTCTAGTTTGCAAAAACTGTGAGATTGAGATTGAAGGGTGGAGACAGGTGATTAACCTGCTGGTGTTAGCAATATACGATTTTGATGTTATTGTTGGCATGGATTGGCTGAATAGACTAAGGGCCACGGTGGATTGTCATGGGAAGTCGTTATCATTCAATCCACCATATGGGTCTAGTTTTGAATTTCGAGGAAGTGGAATAAATGCCTCTAAGATGATTGTTTCTGCTATTGAAGCTTGTCAATTGTTGATTGATGGATGCCATGGGTATTTAGCGATTATAAATGATAAGAGAAGATCAAAAGGAAAACTCGAGGAAATCCCAGTGGTTAGGGAATTTCCAGAGGTGTTTCCAGAAGAGTTACCAGGACTACCTCCGGATAGAGAAATAGAGTTTGTGATAGAATTAACCCCAGGAACAGAGCTTGTATCTAAAACACCTTACCGAAGGGCTCCAGCAGAATTGAAGGAATTAAAGGTGTAATTGCAGGAGTTATTGGATCAAGGGTACATCAGACCAAGCGCGTCACCTTGGGGTGAATCAGCGTTGTTTGTGAAAAAGAATGATGGATCCTTGCGGCTATGTATAGACTACAGAGAGCTAAACAAAGTGACGATCAAGAATAAGTACCCACTTGTTGACACCTGATTTTCAATCACCTTTTCTTTTCTTCTTTTTTAAAATTAATAGAAAATCCATAAAAATTCATAAATTTGAAAAAATTAACTTTGGAGACCTTTGCCAAGCCTAGGGAACCAATTTTGACCAAAGAATGATTTTTCATATTTTCAGTATTTTTCGGTATTTTTATTTTCTAAAATTGATAGAAAATCTATAAAAATGAGAAAATTGCAAAATCAACTTTGGAAGCCTTGGCCAAGCTTAGGCGACCATTTTTGAGTAAACAAATAATTTTTCATATTTTTTGTATTTTTTTAAATATGATTTTTAGAAATTAGGAAAATATTTAATAAATAATAGCATTTGAGGCCACAAAAATACATAAAAATAGTCAATATTTTTCCTTTAAATCCCTTTTCATGTTAGCCATCGCAAATTTAAAAAATCCAATTCGAGGTCGTGTATTCCTTAACGAGCATAATCTCAAATCGGGCCTAAAAAAATTCAATTTGAGTCAATTTATTTTCATTTTTCACTTTTAGGAGTTGTGACATTGTTCTTTAATATTCCAAATTTTCATCTTGGCCCAATTATACCCAGAATGACTCAATTTTACAAACAGGGTTTTAATTAAATTTTGCATTATTTTCAATAGCAAGAAATGAGCTTAAATTCAACATGCGATAGGTGTGTCGAAAATTGTGAGGAGATTTGGACTTAAAGAAATATTTCTCCAGGGACTGAATTACAAATACTTAAAATATCATGGACTAGAGTGCAAATACCTAATACTTGAGGGATTATTTTGTAAATAACAAAAAGAAGAGTTAGTGGAGAAATTAGAATAGAGAAGGGAAGATGGAGAAGAGGAGATGAAGATAGGAAGATGGAGAAGAGGAGATGGAGAAGAGAAAATAAAGAAAATAAGATGAGAATAGAGAAGGGAAGATGGAGATGAAGAAGAGTTAGTAGAATGGGAGATAGATATGGAGAAGGGAAGATGAATATGAAGAAGAGTTAGTGGAGAAATTAGAATGGGAGATAGAATTAATGGAAAAATTAGAATGTGAGATAAATGAGTGATTTATAAAAGGAGGAAGAAATGAGCTTGAGAGGGGAATTTTTTTGGAGAGAAAATTTTGGATGTTTGAGAGAGTTTTGGGAGATTGAAGAAAAACTGAAGAAAAAAAAATTCTTTTGGAGAGATTTCAAGAGAAAAAAATTTTGAGAGAGAAAAATTCGCCGCCGTGGAACAAGCCTTGGCGACGCGACGGATTCATCTCCAACGAGCTCTAGGCGCATCAGCATGTGCAATTATCTGGTAACTCAATTTTTCGTGTTTAGATGACGAAATCTCGAAAATAAATGTACTAAACATTCGTAGATGACTTCGAGATCTTCGATTTGATATATTATGGCACGAAAATTGACGTCGTTTGCTATGTCAAAAGGGTCCCGAAATTGAAAGCAGAAATTTGGAAATATGGTGATCAGAACCTGAGATGGAATTTTTCTGATCTGACCTTTCACGCTAAATGATTTTCCATGGGTTATTCTAGACTTTGTTTCATAAAGACCTCTTCATGACATTTGTTCATAAGATCTTAATGCATAACATATAAAAAATACAAAAATATTCATGCACGTTTCGTATTTTTAATGCATTTAATGAAATCATGCAATTCTGTTGGCGTCCTTGAGTCTGAGTGTTTTTCTGTGCGTGGTCATATTGATTTGTAGTTATCTTATGTTTAGAGTCTTCTTTTGAAACTTCACAAAAAATGAAAGTTGTTCATTGGGGTCTTGTTTAGTAGACTGGAAAGTTTGGTGCATTAATTTTGAGATTTGAGTGTCCATTTAAGCTTAATCCTGAAATATGTCTGTTCTGTGAAATTTGTTTGTTTGCTGCTGAGCTCTCATGAAAGACCATTTTCTACACGAAAATGAGTGTCTCTTCAATAAGAATGTAAAACATGAAAGTTGTCAAAGACACATTTTCCCATCCACATAACAAATCTCAGAATTTTTACATACATTTCATTATTTCTTTTGTATTTTATGGTTACTGTTTTCTCCCTAAGAATGTTCATGGACAGTATGATTTAATTCGTATTTTTTGTGTTAATGCATTGGAAAATGTAAAAAATGGTCTCAATGAAGTTTAATCAGCACGTGTTAAACTCTCTTTGAGTTTTTGAATTGTCTTAACTCATTGGTGATTGTGCATGTCCGATTGGATAAGTTCATTATTTTCATTTGGCTTTTCGGCCCGATGCTTTGAAGACTGGAGGATGACCGATGTCCATTCCGGTCCGTTTTGTTGTACTCTCGACCCACGAGGCTTGGCGGTCGTAATATCAAGCTCAAAAACTGACTAACACCTAGCATGGACCGACCGAAAATAAATACAAGATAAAATTAGAGAACTTACTTTTACCTTGGAGAAATGCAAATCACATAGTCATGCGCATGACTCAAGTGAGGAGTGGACTCTAGAAAATAAAAGAAGGAGAGACAGGGTATGGACCTAAAAGGCCCCCACTATCTGAATTGACAACCTTACCCTCCGCGCAATCAAATCACATTTTTAAATTTTAAAAGGGGTTAACGGATTATTAGGTTAATTAGATTTGACTAACCTAACGCGGACCCTCCCAAGCCCTACCGAATCGTGACTTTGGATTTTTATTTTAAATGATTTTGAAATTTGGAGTCGCCACTAATCGTTCTTGGTAGGTCGATTAGAAACCTAAATAAATTAGCGGGAGAACTAATTTATTCCTGCGAACCAGAGATTATGAGCTCGGGGACTTGGTTACACTAGTTAATTAAAACTAATGCCCTTTCGGTACCTTAATTTCATGGATATCCTAATCCGGCAACTCAGGCTTGGTTTATTCCTAAGGCTATAGTAGGGTATTATCTTTTGTGTTTTCACTTTTTAAATAGGATGCATGGATGGTATATATTTTTATTTGTTATATTTTTTTAAGTGTTAAAGATTCCCTGAAGCCAAAAGAAGGAGTGTGTTAACGACTTCTGTGCAGTATTACAACCTACTTATCTTTTGGGTCTGATGATTCAAAAATTAAATTATAGGAAGTACATGACAGTGAATAAACACCTCCAATGGGAGGCCTAGCATTGGCTTGGCTCTTCCCTTTGGGATTTAAGGTACAGGTATTTAAGTTGCAAGTATTTAAACTATTGTAAGTAAAAACCTCCAATGGGAGGCTAAGCATTGGCTTGGCTCTTCCCTTTGGGATTTAAGGTACATGTATTTAAGTTGCAGGTATTTAACTACTGTAAGTAAAAATATCCAATGGGAGGCTAAGCATTGGCTTGGCTCTTCCCTTTGGGATTTAAGGTACATGTATTTAAGTTGCAAGTATTTAACTACTGTAAGTAAAAACCTCCAATGGGAGGCTAAGCATTAGCTTGGCTCTTCCCTTTGGGATTTAAGGTATAGGTATTTAAGTTGCAGGTATTTAACTACTGTAAGTAAAAACCTCCAATGGGAGGCTAAGCATTGGCTTGGCTCTTCCCTTTGGGATTTAAGGTACAGGTATTTAAGTTGCAGGTATTTAACTACTGTAAGTAAAAACCTCCAATGGGAGGCTAAGCATTGGCTTGGCTCTTCCCTTTGGGATTTATGGTGTAGGTATTTAAATTGCGGATGGACTTTGTCCTCTCCATTCTGGGGTATGAATTCTTTAAAATAAAATACAACGAATTGATTCAACAATTTGAAATTTGTGCGCGCTTGAGGACTCCTCCAAGCCGATTTTGTGCTTCCATAGGGTTGACCATTGATATAAAGCTGCGGCTTCCTGACATAAAATAGAGTGAAATGTTAGTATACAAAATATGTGCTAATCTGCACCTAAAACCAGAAGAGTAGAAAGAGTACTTATCTCCCATTTTTTTGGGAGGGATTTCTATAATTGATTTTCGCTCTCTATGTTCCCAATATAGAGAGTTTCTTTTGAATTAAGAGGGACTTTTAGTCACAGATCAGTTGAGAAATCGGTGGACAGCTTAGGAGCTTGTCTGGGCCGATTTTTGCATCTCGACGAGATTTTTGCTGTTGACGTAGAGATATCCTTCTCCTGACATAAAATATGGAAGAAAAAGGAGATGGAGAAAGTGTATACAATTTGTGCTAATTTGCGAGTAAAACCATAAATAAATGAATAAATAAAAACACTTAGCTTGAATTTGTTTGCTCGTTGACGAGGATGAACTCTTGATTTATATTGATCGATGAAGGAATTTGTGATGATAACCCCTAGCTTTAAACTCCCATCATCTTCAAAATTCTCTCTCTTTTGGTATTTTCTTTCACTCAAAATTTTCTTCAATCTCCCAAAACTCTCTCAAACATCCAAAATTTTCTCTCCAAAAAATTCTCCCAAACACTTCAAATTTTCTCCCTCTCAAGAATCCTTTCTCAAGCTCACTTCTTTCTCCTTTTATAACCTACTCATCTATCTCCCATTCTAATTTCTCCACTAACTCTATCTCCCATTCTAATTTCTCCACTAACTCTTCTTCATTTTCATCTTCCATTCTCCATCTCTATCTCACATTCTAATCTCTCCACTAACTCTTCTTCATCTTCATCTTCCCTTCTCCATATTTATCTCCCATTCTAATTTCTCCACTAACTCTTCTTAATCTCCATCTTCCCTTCTCTATTCTTATCTTCCATTCTAATTTCTCTACTAACTCGTCTTCATCTCCATCTTCCCTTCTCTATTCTTATCTTATTTTCTCCATCCATTCTTCTCCAACTTCTCTTCTTCATCTCCTCTTCTTCATCTTCCCTTCTCTATTCTAATTTATCCACTAACTTTTCTTTTTATTATTTGTAAAATAATCCTTCAAGAGTTAGGTATTTGCACTTTAGTCCTTGAATTTTAAGTATTTACAATTCAGTCCCTGAAAAAATATATTTCTTTAAGTCCAAATCTCCTCACAATTTTTGACACACGAAAATTTACCACATGTCAAATTTAAGCTCATTTCTTATCGCTGAAAATAATGCATAATTTAATTAAAGCCCTTTTGCAAAATTAAGTCATTCTGGGTATAATTGGGCCAAGATGAAAATTTAAAATATTAGAAGACAATGTCACAACTCATAAAAAGTGAAAGTTAAAAATAAGTTGACTCAAATTAAATTTTTTTAGGCCCGATTCGAGATTATACTCGTGAAGGAACACGTGACTCGAATTGGATTTTTCTGAATTTGCGATGGCCAATATGAAAATAGATTTAAAATAAAAATATTAACTATCTTTGTGTATTTTTTGGCCTCAAATGTTATTTTTTCAAAATTTTCAAATATTTTTGTATTTTTTTAAAAAAAATTAAAAAATATATATAATATGAAAAATTATTTTTTGGTCAAAATTCGTTCCCTAGGCTTGGCTAAGGTTCCTAAAGTTGATTTTTCAATTTTATGAATTTTTATGGATTTTCTATTAATATTTGAAAATAAATAAATAAAAAATACGTAAAAATACTGAAAATATGAAAAATCGTTTTTTGGTCAAAATTGGTTCCCTAGGCTTGGCTAAGGTCCCCAAAGTTGATTTTTCAATTTTATGAATTTTTATGGATTTTTTATTACTTTAGCAATAGAAAAAATGATTAAAGATCAGGTGTCAACAGCTGCCCCTCTTTGAAAGGAAGCTCGGTAGAGGTTCATTTCAAAGACGAGATGACACCTGGATTCTTATCGACTCAATACAAGGAAATAAAAAGAGTCGTGACATGATTGTTCCACTGAAAATGAAATGAGAACCTAAGGATTCGTTATATAAAAAAACTTTAGGGTGGTTGAACTTGAATCCGTATGGTGGATCAACCCATGGTAGATTCCTAATAAAAGGATTCTACTGATTAAAAATTGAATTAAAATTTGACCCGTATGGTGGGTCATACCATTTGACCCGTATGGTGGGTCGTACCATGGTAGATTCCTAATAAAAGGATTCTACTGATTAAATTTTGATTGAGATTTGACCCGTATGGTAGGTCACCACATGGAGATACCTGTAAGAAGGACTTGGTGCCTGTAGAAAGGACTTGGTGCTAGTAAAAAGGACTTGGTGCTTTGCCTGTAAGAAGAACTTTGTGCCTGTAAGAAGGACTTGCTTTGCCTGTAAGAAGGACTTGATTTGCCTGTAAGAAGGACTTTGTTTGCCTGTAAAAAGGACTTACTTTGCCTGTAAGAAGGGCTTTGTGCCTGTAAGAATGACTTGATTTGCCTGTAAGAAGGACTTTGTTTGCCTGTAAGAAGGACTTGATTTGCCTGTAAGAAGGACTTTATGCTTGTAAGAAGGACTTTGTGCCTGTAAGAAGGACTTGATTTGCCTATAAGAAGGACTTTGTGCCTGTAAGAAGGACTTGGTTTGCCTGTAAGAAGGACTTAGTTTGCCTGTAAGAAGGACTTAGTTTGCCTATAAGAAGGACTTGATTTGCCTGTAAGAAGGACTTTATGCCTTTAAGAAGGACTTGATTTGCTTGTAAGAAGGACTTTGTTTGCCTGTAAGAAGGACTTTGTGCCTGTAAGAAGGACTTGATTTGCCTGTAAGAAGGACTTTGTGTACCTCAAAGGGTGCCATTCTGAAATCTGGGGAGACCAGGAATCCTGCAGAAGCTCAAACCCAAATTATATTCTCCTGTCGTTTTAGGAATAAACCAAAGAGGCAGAGATCAAAAGGTCTCGAACATTATTGTCCTTGAGACAAATCATGCTTTATTGAAGAATGTGGATACCTGTATATACCGCAATGGATTCGAGTATCCCAACAACCGTCAGAATTCATTCTCTTGAAAGGTTCTGGTTGAAGATATACTTACCTGAGAATTTGGAAGAAATGCTTGGTGGCTTCTGGACAACCAGGCTTGTTCATTCAATAATCGCCGAATGAATTTCAAGACTTTGGAAGATAACTCAAACACCGGGAATGTGTTGCCTGTCGGGCAATGTCAGAGCTAACATGTGCAAGCATTTTCATCAATGCGTTCATTGGTTCATACAAAATTGTTCAGCTAAGTTTGCCATGATTAAAGGCAGTCTATGTAATAACTCATGATGCAATCGATCAACATATAGATCATGTATTGCATTACCACTTCTGTTTAAGGAGGTTCTTATAGTATGAACACCTCGAATGTAATCTGAATGGGGGACTTTATTCCGAAATGGCTTTTTCTCACTCTGGAGAAAGGCTGTTTATCTGTAGATCAAAATGTTAGACCTGTGTGGAAATGGTTTGCCTTTCCTCATCCTGTCATGCCCCATTCTGCACATTTGATATCTCCTGTGCAGTTTATGCTCTAAGTTGGAGTTGGTAAGTTAAACACACGGAATAGTCATACATAATTCATGAACTGTGTAAGCACAATGCAGATGTGACAATTTTTTAGCATCACGTGTGTTTATATAATGTGCAAATATGGGCGAATTTAAATTGCCCCTGGTATGTGGGCGGACCGAACAAATTGGGAAGCCTACTCCTTATGTCGAGGGGTGGTTTGTCTCAAACTTTACCCCTGCGCGATGAAGCATATGGGCGAGGGAGCATTTTGGTTTGTTTAATGCCCCTGCAAGAAGCAGAGAAATTATTCTTGAAACCAAACGAGATAAGGAAGACATATTTGCTTTTTCGTTTCAGAGCTTGCGATCAATTTGCCCCATTTTTCACCAGAATAGATCTTGTCAGGTGATCATACTTTTCTTTTGGATTTGTCTCCTTCAACATGTTAAATGTTAGTATAAATATTTCCTGTAACAAGAAAAGGAGACATGTCAACCGGTATTAAAAGGGATAAATTGGAAACGATACTGATTTACCATTCATCTTGAATGCCTTGGACAAGTCTTTTACCAATTTTGCTGGGTTGAGTTTTCTTCGACTTTTGTTGGATGCTTCACCATTAAGCCGAGAATGTGGCAAAATATTGACTTCGGTATTACTCGTCGAGTATTCCATTCGGTCCATTGGACCATAGGTGTCCATGGGGTTTTTTTTTCAAAGGTTAATCCTTGGGGATAACGCGGCCCTGTTGTATCACCTTGGGCCTTGTTACGATATTTCTCGAGGTAATTTGCAATCCCTGTTAAGAATGGAATAAAAAAATTCAGGACTCGAGATGATTATGTGCAAATTAGAACGATACAGAATTACCCATGTCTGAGATTGTTCGGATCTTTCGCTTGTATTTTTCTTTAACCGAAGCTGCCAATCCCGTGGTAATGTCCATGAGTTGATTTGCCCCCAATTTAGCCCGACCAGGAAATTTGGTTTTTGGATACAACTGTATTCTCGAGTCGCTTTTGCAAATTCCTGAAAATAGAAGGGATCAAATTTAAAACCGGAGCAATTTAAGGGTAAATTGGAACGATACGGATTTACCCTTCAAATTTACGCAGATTTCGTCTCGATATTAATTTTTTCGAGTTTGGTGCGGTTAACGGCTCCGAGCATTTAATAGGGGGGAAAGGGAAATGATTACTTCTAGCTTGTGCATTAATTTTGGACATCGACAAAAGGCGAGAACGTGCGATGAAACTAAGTAGACGTATTCGTCTAGGTTTAATCTTCTTCATAATGCTCTCGCGGGTTGCGGTAGACGATGATATCAAGAACATTAGAGAGACATTTAGTGTGGCTTTCCACCAGCCGCCTAGAGACCCGCGTTCAATCATGTAAATTAATAAAGCTACCACCACTTAATTAGTGTGCCAATAAATTCGGCCATTTGTTGCGTGCCCCACTTCAACCGTGTTTTGTTTCTTTCGGTGCCCATTTGCTCTTGTCGGGCGCCTGTAGCATTGGGAGAAATACTTGTGGGTCACATTCATTAATAGAACCTCGGTCCTCTAAAACCCTCCGCGTGTTTCGGATCCGAGGAAATTTTAAGACCGGTCTCTGGTTGATTTAATCAGGTTAAGGTACTTATTTCATGGTTTCTGATTATATAATCCATATTGTCTTTCAAAAGACGCGGGATCCTCTACAATACATTAAATATGCCCCCGTGTTTAATCAGTATAAGTCCACCGTCATATCAGAATACACTGCTCATACAAGTTTACGGATTGACACAACTCTGTCTGTCAAAGATGGACAGTGTTCGTTTGCCCCCCTGAATTAACGGTTGAAGCCTTGGTGTTTTTCGTCTTTTGGTATTTTTGAAGATGATTCTTGATATATTATTGAACTTAATTTTTACACCCGTCTGAGGTATCTAGGATCTCCCTGCAAAAGAAACGGATATAATTAGTATGCGACACAAGGAATGTCGGTCCATGACTCCTATATTAGTCCAATTTTATTTTTTCTATTTTATAGAGAAATCAGAAAAAAAAATTTCCTTAGGAAGAAATGGGTTAATTTCTGATACATAATTTTTTTTTGCAGATTTATTACTCTTTTTTTAGTTTTTTAAAGGAATGTGACAAAATCTCTTGATGTTTACTAAAATTTTTGAAGGAATTTCCTTTTTATCAAAATAAATTTTCCGAGGTAAATTTATCAGGAAAATTTTATTTTTATTGAAGCAGGAAAGACATAATAGAAATCCTTTATTGGTTAACAAAATTCCCCCGAGACATTAGTCTAATTTTATTTAGAGAAAATTTTCTTAGAACAACATGAGCGAATTTCTCGAAAAGAATTTTTGTTGCAAGTTTTTATAATTTGAAAGAATGTGATAAAATCACTTGATGTTTACCAAAGTTTTTTTTGCAGGAATTTTTCTTTTTATCGAAATAAATTTTCAGAGGAAAATTTGTCAGGAAAATTTCATTTTTATTGAAGCAAGAAAAACATGACAAAAATCTCTTATTGGTCAATACAATTCCCCCGAGACATTAGTCTAATTTTATTTAGAGAAAATTTTCTTAGAAAAACATGAGCGAATTTCTCGAGAAGAATTTTCTTGCAAGTTTTTATAATTTGAAAAATGTGATAAAATCACTTGATGTCTACTAGAGTTTTTTTTGAAGGAATTTTTCTTTTTATTGAAATAAATTTTCAGAGGAAAATTTTTTCAGGAAAATTTCATTTTTATTAAAGTAATAAAAACATGACAAAAATCCCTTATTGGTTAATAAAATTCTCATGAAGGGATTTTTTCACATCATTTTTTCAAAAAAAAAATTTCTAAAAAGAAATGAGGGACAAATTTAATTTTTATTTTCTTTTAAAAGAATGGTCGTAATATCAAGCTCAAAAACTGACTAACACCTAGCATGGACCGACCGAAAATAAATACAAGATAAAATTAGAGAACTTACTTTTACCTTGGAGAAATGCAAATCACATAGTCATGCGCATGACTCAAGTGAGGAGTGGACTCTAGAAAATAAAAGAAGGAGAGACAGGGTATGGACCTAAAAGGCCCCCACTATCTGAATTGACAACCTTACCCTCCGCGCAATCAAATCACAATGGGAAGAATTGTCAATTCAGATAATGAGCGGGATAAAATATGGTCAACCCAAGCGCAATCGACGCAAGAGCTTTGCATATTCGATCCCTATCTATGGTTACCTAGGAAAAATTTCGCGACTTGGGTTTAGACGCTTGTGTGTGCAGGTGTTGTGATCCTCAGAATATGCAAGACATGCACAACAATTGATATCAAAACAGCACTTCTAAAAATGTGCGAAATTAAACATAATCCCAACACCGAGCCTGCAAAACAAATGGGTTAGCCAAACACTCCGCCCCTTATAACTCCCATCCTGCAAAAACATATAACACCTATAGAATGAGTCCCAAGCAAGATCGCCAGAAGCGAGATATCCATGAAATTTTCATTGGCCTAAGTCCACTAAGACTTTTAAAATTTCGAAAAAATTTAAGTATTCCAATTGGTATCTTTTTTCGAAAATTTAAAAATCTCTATTCCCCAGCGGAGTCGCCAGTCTGTCGCGACCCTCTAAAAAAATTTTAAATTTTAAAAGGGGTTAACGGATTATTAGGTTAATTAGATTTGACTAACCTAATGCGGACCCTCCCAAGCCCTACCGAATCGCAACTTTGGTTTTTGTTTAAATGATTTTGAAATTTGGAGTCGCCACTAATCGTTCTTGGTAGGTCGATTAGAAACCTAAATAAATTAGCGGGAGAACTAATTTATTCCTGCGAACCAGAGATTATGAGCTCGGGGACTTGGTTACACTAGTTAATTAAAACTAATGCCCTTTCGGTACCTTAATTTCATGGATATCCTAATTCGGCAACTCAGGCTTGGTTTATTCCTAAGGCTATAGTAGGGTATTCTCTTTTGTGTTTTCACTTTTTAAATAGGATGCATGGATGGTATATATTTTTATTTGTTATATTTTTTTAAGTGTTAAAGATTCCCTGAAGCTGAAAGAAGGAGTGTGTTAACGACTTCTGTGCAGTATTACAACCTACTTATCTTTTGGGTCTGATGATTCAAAAATTAAATTATAGGAAGTACATGACAGTGAATAAACACCTCCAATTGGAGGCCTAGCATTGGCTTGGCTCTTCCCTTTGGGATTTAAGGTACAGGTATTTAAGTTGCAAGTATTTAAACTACTGTAAGTAAAAACCTCCAATGGGAGTCTAAGCATTGGCTTGGCTCTTCCCTTTGGGATTTAAGGTACATGTATTTAAGTTGCAGGTATTTAACTACTGTAAGTAAAAACCTCCAATGGGAGGCTAAGCATTGGCTTGGCTCTTCCCTTTGGGATTTAAGGTACATGTATTTAAGTTGCAAGTATTTAACTACTGTAAGTAAAAACCTCCAATGGGAGGCTAAGCATTGGCTTGGCTCTTCCCTTTGGGATTTAAGGTACAGGTATTTAAGTTGCAGGTATTTAACTACTGTAAGTAAAAACCTCCAATGGGAGGCTAAGCATTGGCTTGGCTCTTCCCTTTGGGATTTAAGGTACAGGTATTTAAGTTGCAGGTATTTAACTACTGTAAGTAAAAACCTCCAATGGGAGGCTAAGCATTGGCTTGGCTCTTCCCTTTGGGATTTATGGTGCAGGTATTTAAATTGCGAATGGACTTTGTCCTCTCCATTCTTGGGTATGAATTCTTTAAAATAAAATACAACGAATTCATTCAACAATTTGAAATTTGTGCGCGCTTGAGGACTCCTCCAAGCCGATTTTGTGCTTCCATAGGGTTGACCATTGATATAAAGCTGCGGCTTCCTGACATAAAATAGAGTGAAATGTTAGTATACAAAATATGTGCTAATCTGCACCTAAAACCAGAAGAGTAGAAAGAGTACTTATCTCCCATTTTTTTGGGAGGGATTTCTATAATTGATTTTCGCTCTCTATGTTCCCAATATAGAGAGTTTCTTTTGAATTAAGAGGGACTTTTAGTCACAGATCAGTTGAGAAATCGGTGGACAGCTTAGGAGCTTGTCTGGGCCGATTTTTGCATCTCGACGAGATTTTTGCTGTTGACGTAGAGATATCCTTCTCCTGACATAAAATATGGAAGAAAAAGGAGATGGAGAAAGTGTATACAATTTGTGCTAATTTGCGAGTAAAACCATAAATAAATGAATAAATAAAAACACTTAGCTTGAATTTGTTTGCTCGTTGACGAGGATGAACTCTTGATTTATATTGATCGATGAAGGAATTTGTGATGATAACCCCTAGCTTTAAACTCCCATCATCTTCAAAATTCTCTCTCTTTTGGTATTTTCTTTCTCTCAAAATTTTCTTCAATCTCCCAAAACTCTCTCAAACATCCAAAATTTTCTCTCCAAAAAATTCTCCCAAACACTTCAAATTTTCTCCCTCTCAAGAATCCTTTCTCAAGCTCACTTCTTTCTCCTTTTATAACCTACTCATCTATCTCCCATTCTAATTTTTCCACTAACTCTATCTCCCATTCTAATTTCTCCACTAACTCTTCTTCATTTTCATCTTCCATTCTCCATCTCTATCTCACATTCTAATCTCTCCACTAACTCTTCTTCATCTTCATCTTCCCTTCTCCATATTTATCTCCCATTCTAATTTCTCCACTAACTCTTCTTAATCTCCATCTTCCCTTCTCTATTCTTATCTTCCATTCTAATTTCTCTACTAACTCTTCTTCATCTCCATCTTCCCTTCTCTATTCTTATCTTATTTTCTCCATCCATTCTTCTCCAACTTCTCTTCTTCATCTCCTCTTCTTCATCTTCCCTTCTCTATTCTAATTTATCCACTAACTTTTCTTTTTATTATTTGTAAAATAATCCTTCAAGAGTTAGGTATTTGCACTTTAGTCCTTGAATTTTAAGTATTTACAATTCAGTCCCTGAAAAAATATATTTCTTTAAGTCCAAATCTCCTCACAATTTTTGACACACCAAAATTTACCACATGTCAAATTTAAGCTCATTTCTTGTCGCTGAAAATAATGCATAATTTAATTAAAGCCCTTTTGCAAAATTAAGTCATTCTGGGTATAATTGGGCCAAGATGAAAATTTAAAATATTAGAAGACAATGTCACAACTCATAAAAAGTGAAAGTTAAAAATAAGTTGACTCAAATTAAATTTTTTTAGGCCCGATTCGAGATTATACTCGTGAAGGAACACGTGACTCGAATTGGATTTTTCTGAATTTGCGATGGCCAATATGAAAATAGATTTAAAATAAAAATATTAACTATCTTTGTGTATTTTTTGGCCTCAAATGTTATTTTTTCAAAATTTTCAAATATTTTTGTATTTTTTAAAAAAAAATTAAAAAATATATATAATATGAAAAATTATTTTTTGGTCAAAATTCGTTCCCTAGGCTTGGCTAAGGTTCCTAAAGTTGATTTTTCAATTTTATGAATTTTTATGGATTTTCTATTAATATTTGAAAATAAATAAATAAAAAATACGTAAAAATACTGAAAATATGAAAAATCGTTTTTTGGTCAAAATTGGTTCCCTAGGCTTGGCTAAGGTCCCCAAAGTTGATTTTTCAATTTTATGAATTTTTATGGATTTTTTATTACTTTAGCAATAGAAAAAATGATTAAAGATCAGGTGTCAACATTGGCGACGGGTGTTTGACCGATGTCCATTCCGGTCCATTTTTGTTGTATTCCCGATCATGTCTCGGGTTTTATTTAAGTGGTCTGTAATTATTCACCCGACGAGTTGTGAGTTTTACTTTACATGCTCTCTCTTCACATCTTCATTTGCTTTGGGTGATTTTGCATTCTTTTATAATACATCCAAAATACAAAAAAAATGTAGAAAATCCAAAAAACCAAAAAAAAAATAGAAAATCTGAAAATACAAAAAATGCCATTCATGTGCATCCCATGTAGTATGTCTCATGTATGTTTGTTATGTTATCCGTATGTTCGTATAGACATATCGTATTTGTTTGTTCTCGTATGCACGTCACGTACGCGACGTTTGCAAATCCACATTTGTCTGTTATGATATGTTATTAACCCATGCATATTCATTCAGAAAAATCAAATATTTCAAAATGAGGGTTTTATCCCCTCTTTTTCAAAAATGAGGGTTTTATCCCATCTTTTCAAAATGACGACTTTGCCCTTTATGGGCAAAATCGAAATGTACGTATTTACATACACATATCACTATGCATGTCACATATATATGTCACGTATTTGTATGGTGTATGTATGCATGTTACATATCGTATTCGTGCGTCTTCATACGCATGTCACATACGTATTCGTATTCGTCTATCCCCGCATGCATGTTGTATTCATACGCATGTCACGTACGCATATCATTCGCATGTCCACGTACGTATGTCCTTCGCATGTAACGCACGTATATGTATTCGTCTATCTCGTATGCATATCGTATTCATACACATGTCACGTACGTATGTCGTTCGCATGTCATGTACGTATGTCATTCGCACGTCACGCACGTATTCGTATTCGCATATCTACGTATTCGTATATCATATTCGTATGTCCGTATTTGTGTGTCGTATTTGTATGTCAACGTTTGCGTTCATACCCTTTATGCATTTCATTTTAAAGTGAAAACATAAAAAGAACACCTTACTAGGGTTTTAAGAATAAATCAAGTGAGAGTTGCCAAAATAGGATATCCATGGAATTAAGGTACCGAAAGGGCATTAGTTTTAATTAACTAGTGTAACCAAGTCCCCGAACTCATAATCTCTGGTTTGCAGGAGTAATTTAGTTCTCCCGCTAGGTTACTTAGGTTTCTAATCAACCTACCAAAAATGATTAGTGGCGACTCCAAATTCTAAAATCATGTGAAAAAAAATCAAAGTTGCGATTTGGTAGAGCTTGGGAGAGCTCGAACTAGGTTAGTTAATTTAATTAATTAATCTGGTAATCCATTAACCTAAAAATGAATTTTAGATCGCAAAAGCTTGGCGACTCCGCTGGGGAGTTGTTCTTAATTTTTGGAAAATTTAAGAACTTAGAGGACTTAGGCCAGTAAAATTTCATGAATATTCACTTGGTTTGGCAATTGGTTGAATTCTAATCTTTAGGTGTTAAATGGTCTTGCAGATGGGAGTTATAAGGGGTGGAGTGTTTGGCTAACCCCTTATTTTGCAGGTTTGGTGTATGGAAATTGGAATTTAATTTTTGCACATTTTGAAGTGGTGTTTGAATTTAACTGCTGTGCATGATTATTTGTTTTAGCACTACATCACACACGTCCTGTGACCGGACCTGGGTCACTAGTTTTAGGATGGTATTGTGATTTGGTTCTAGCGTTCGGCGTGAGATCACGTCGAAAGTTAGTCCAGATTCAATCCCGAACCTCTTTTCAAAAATGAGTTTTAAAAGTTAGGCCTCAGGCTTGGTAAGATTACCAAAGCAGTGGTTTTAATTTTTGACTCGAGGAGCCGAAGTTGGGAGACCCGGCTAATCCTGATTACGTCGTAGGGGTCACGGCTAATCTTGATTATGTGCGCGAGATTGTCGCCTTGCCGTAAGTCTTTCGCTTCAATTTGTCAGCCTTTAGAGTAGATAGGCTAAGATTTAAACTCACGATTCATGTGCATGTCTATGCGACTTACATGGTATTTTTGACGGTGAAAGTAAGTTTTCTAACTTCATCTTGTATTTATTTTTGGTCGGTCCATGTTAGGTGTCGGTCAAATTTTGAATTTAACATCAAGGTCATTTTTCAAAAGAAAATGAAAATCAAATTAGTATCCCATTTTTGAAAAAAATAAAAATAAATAAATAAATAAATAAGTGTGAAAAATCCCTTAGGAAAATTTTATTGACCTGTAAAAGATTTTGTTACATTTTTCTACTTCAATAGAAATGAGATTTTCTTGACAAATTTATCCCTAAAAATTCATTCTGATAAAAGGAAAATCCCTTCGGGAAATTTGCTAAATTTTAAGATATTTTATCACATTTTTCAAGTTGTAAAAATTTGCAAGAAAATTCTTTTTGAGAAATTCACCCATGTTTTTCTAAGAAAATTTTCTCTAAAATTGAAAAATAAAATTGGACTAATGTAGGAATCATGGGCCGACCCCTATTGGATCACATACTGATTATTTTCTTTACTTTTGCAGGGAATTATAGGTACCCTGGGGTGGAGAAAAATCGAGCTCGTTGGTGATAACAATCAGGGGGCAAGCGAAGATATCGTTAACCCTAGGGGCATATGAAGAGGCCAATTCTTCCGGAGACAGAATCGTGTCAATAAGTCAGCACGTATGGGCCATGTATTTTGATGAGGGGTAGTGAATGCATCCAGATCGGGCCTGGGGACATTTTTAATATATTAGAAGGGTTCATGTATTTTTGTTGAGAAAGTCGAGACTGTGTAATCAAAACCCATGGGGCAAGATTATGAACCCGATCTTGCGACGCCTTTCTGATTAAATTGAACAAAGGCTTGCCTTTTTACCTTCCTCGGATTCAAAACACATAAAAGATTTTGGAGGACTAGTATTTTATTACCGAGCATAGCCCGCAATCATTTCTCCCAACGTTACAGGCGACCGACACATTCAAGTGGACGCCGAAAGAGATAGGCAGGAGTAAAGTGGGGCACGCAACGGGCAGCCCGGTTTGTTTATTGGAGCACTAATCGAGTGGTCCATTTGCAATAATTCACACGACTGACTCACGGCGCTGTGACCGGTGGGGCCCGCCACCGAACCCTTCGCCAATGTCCTTGATATCATCGCCGACAGCAGATAACAAGAACACCGAGAAGAGTGTTAAGCCTTAACGTCTTCAGTACCGTAAATCGTCCTATCATACTATATGGGCGAAGAAATGGCAGGAAAATGAAAAGCACAAACACGTGAAACTTTTTCTTCATTCCATTCACCAACAAATCTTACAACAACTCACTGGGGAGGAAAAGTGAAATCAAATTGAGCCCTAATAAGCGTCACAAAGGAGCTCAGCTGGCTCTCCATAAAATTGATACTCTGGGTGCACCGGGCGTTCTCGGGATCAAGCTCCGCGAGCCTAAAGAAGAGGCGATCGCACTTCTCTTTAACCTGGGCCATAGTGGCCTCGTAATGCTCAACGGCAAACTCCAGGTCCGGAATCGCCGCCCTCTCGAAAGCAATGTCTGCCGTAATGTTATCAAGCCTCTCCTGCAGCCAACCGCATTTGCACCTCATCACAATATTGCCTGGCTCCTGTTCGGCGGAAGTTCGGACCAAGGCCAGACGGTCCACCAGCTTTCCCCTCTCACGAACTAGCCAGGAAAGCTGATCGTTGGCAAACTTGAGGGCCTTTTTGTGATTATCAGCCACAAATGTAACTGTTGTCAGACGCTCGTGCCGGTCTCGGTAACGAGCTTTCACGACGGCGGTCACAAGGACCGTCTCATAAGCGCGGTTATAGGCAGCCAGAAAATTGATGAAGACGGTCGAGAAGTTCCGATACTCCTTCCCCAGTTGGGTACCCTCAACAGAAGCAGCGTCCACAGTCCTGAATAAACCAAGGATTTCAACCTCAACGGTAGAGTTTTTGGCTATATGAGCGTAACCTCTACCAAGAAGATTGTAGAGTCTCTCCCACCCAGCCAGGACTTCGGCGGATAAGGTGTGGTTAGGAGAATTGGCCATTTTTGAAAGCAGAATACGAAAGAAAGGAGAGAGATGAGGCAGATGAGCGGAATGCGAAGATGGTAATCTGCTTCAATTTAAATACTGATTTCACAGGGGCAGTCCTTATAGGTTTTCCTATCTACCATTCTCTGTCGGCAACACCCCCGGTGGCTCAAATTCCAGTCAAGTGGCAACCTCGAGCCGAACAAACCTGACGTCTCTGTGGAAAAGCTGGACGGGGCTCCACCGCTTTGAAAAAAGAAAGAACGAAAAGACGAGCTGAGTGGGGGACAAAGAAATTTTCGGCAGAAAGAGAGATATTACTCGTCTTCATTGGAGGACCCGCCAGTAAATCGACGGTGGAAATCTTGACAGGGGCCCTCTATCGCGAAAAGAAAGAAGAAGACAAACTGAGCGATAAACGAGGATTTCCCTTTTAATCAAAAGCTGAATGTCAGATTTTCCCCTCGGTAAATCTAATAGCACTGCCCGTGAAGGGGGAAGTCGTTGCTATTGCCAGAGAGAGAATTTATCCTCATTTGATAGTGAGGGTTCATCTGCACGAACTCGCAGGAGAAAGATAGAGATGAAGGAATTCTCGTGGGAGAGGAATTCAAAACCTTCACCATCAAAGCATTGGCTTTCAAAGCCTGTTACGAGAAGCTATCAACGATCCCGTGATCCCTCAAGTCCGAGAAGACATCTTGAGGCGGTCTCGAATCGGCAGTCCTAGATCTAGAAATATGTCGAGCATTAGGGAAATGGGCGCATATTCAACCCTGGTCGAAGCTGATGAAGTTCCTTACCCTGAGGGTCTACTAGTCATGGCCATTGACGGTAATCCAGTCTCTCTGTCAATCCTTGTTACCGTATTAAGAAAATGCCGGTATAAGGTTGTAGCTCAAGCAAAGGCGACAGAGGCCTTAGAGATATTAAGGAGGAGTAGTGACCAGTTTGATATCGTCGTCACCGCCATGGTAGGGATTGACATGGATGTTTTCACTCTCTTGGAAGTCATCAATTCTAAATTAAACATGCCAGTCCTCGTAATATCGGCAAGCGATGATCAGCAAGCCATGATGAAGGCTGTCTTAAACGGGGCCCAAGACGTCGTAACGAAACCAGTTAGGGTTCAGATGCTTCAAAACATATGGCAGCACGTGGTAAGGAAGCAATTGCATGACCATGAGAACAAGCATCAAGCCTTCAATTTTATTCCAAGCAACTGGAGAAAGAAGATGAGTTGGTCTCCCGAGCTGCATCGTATGTTTGTTAATGCAATTCAGCAACTAGGAATCGATTCGGCACGGCCGCAACATATACTGGAAATTATGAAGGTAGAGGGACTCACTAAAGCAAATGTTTCGAGTCATCTTCAGAAGTACAGAAAAAGGGTGAGAGAACACAATGCAGCTCAGAATCAAGAAAACCAAGGCGGGACTGATCCAAGCCTGAACGTCGAGTCTCCTCGACACCATAAGTTCCACAGGTTAGCATGGGGCGAGCCACTTCCCATCATCAACCAAACCAGTAGCCGTGCCATCAATCCCCTAGGCGTTAATCAAAGTATCCCCCAGAATCACCCTAATGCTCTTCAAGAGTATAGACCGCAGGGGCAGTGTATTCAGACTCCTTGGTTTGAGCACCAACCCGTGGCTAGAATTCATCCCATGATCAGCGCGCCTGCGCAGCCAGAGAATCAGACAAGAAATTATCCTAAGCACTTCCACTTCTCTAATCCTCGAATGGAAGGAGTTCTTGGCAGCAGGACAGTTGGTGATCCCCACACTTTCTGGAGTAATGATGAAGACTTCAGCTCGAGAAGTCAAATTGCTCATGGCGAGGACAGAATGAGAAATCTACCGCCAGCATTTTCCAACAATAATGCCCAATTCGAGCATCAGTTGCTGGAAGGTTCAAGAGATTACCCAGATGATGAGCTTACTGTCCTGGTCAACCAGTTTAAGGTTGACAGACATCCGAAGCCATAATCGGAAGCCAGTGATTAAGGACTCTCAAACATCGGTCATCCATGCCTGAACCAGCATGAGACTAGCTGATTATCGAAGAGCCGCAGGAGAGGCAGAACTGACCTTGAACAAGTGCACCTTTCATTTCATGCTTAATTCCCCTGCGTGTGATATTTCCAGCTTTCTAGGTGTCTAGATTTAATTCAGGGGCATGGGGTAATTTGTTTTTTATCCCGTCGAATGCGTGAATCCCTTTTTATGCTAGACTTAGGGCGGATCAATTTGTGGCAACGTCGCTGACTGCCATAATGAGAAATGTTGAATGACCTCACGTAGGGAAATTTCAAGTGAAAAGCCCAGGCGAGCTCGAAGACGGGTAACTGTGTGTCATTCCAATTTACCCTCAATCGTCGCAAAATGCTAAATTGGATTTGTTCCATTCTCTTCCAGGGGATTGCAAATTGCCTCAAGAGTGTCGCAAAATGAAATGACCCAATGGAATGCGATAGGACTCATTTGCCATAAAGGTAACCTTTAAATTAAAAGAGCCCTCCGATCCACGGACCCGATGGCATAAAAAATGATGATGGTCCAAAGCAACCCGAAAGAAAACAAGGCCCAACTAAGTAAAGCACTTATGTGGCAAGCTCAAAGTGAAGGGCAACTCGAGACATACAATCCAATCCAATCCAAATGAAGGAACTTCATCAATTCAAATTCAATGGAAGTACATACAAGGGTAAAACAGTATCGTTCCAATTTTTCTAGAATATGAAGAACATATACTGCCGCATTCCCTTTCATTTTTGCAGTGAAAGTCTCTACTGGCCAGATTTTCCTGTCTACCATTTTTGCAGTGAAAGTCTCTACTGGCCAGATTTTCCAATCTCGAGCCAAGCAAATCCGACATCTCTGCCAAAAGTTTGACGGGATGACACAACTTTGAAAAAGGAGAAAGAAAGGTGACTTGGGTGGGAGACAAGGAAAATGGGATTCGTTTTTATAGGAGAACACGCCAGCAAATCGACGGTAGAGACGTTGATAGGGACCCTACCACTATGAAGAGATGAGAAAAGACGAGCCAAGCAAGAAACACGCAGGAAAGGTTGAGAAAGACAGAAATCTCGGGAGAAGCGATACATATGCTAAGCCGACGCCAAATTTTAAAAGAGACATCCTCCTGATAATCTTTATTCATACATTGAAGAGAGTTTTAAAGCATACACGGTTCAGAGAGAGTGAAAATACAGAAAGATATAGTAAACCTTGAGAAATCATCGACCAAATCGAAGATGTCTCAACCCAATACTTCCGAAAGCTATCATTGCCTGCTGAATATGGGAGAGGAAGAGTTCGAAACCATGTTTGGGATCGAGCCTATGGAACCTGGCCCTTCCACCGACGACATCCAAGATCTCAGTAAAGATAAGGACAACAACGGTAAGGGTCAAAAGAAGCGTTACCATCGCCATACTAAGGAGCAAGTACAAAGGCTTGAGGATTTCTTCAGAACATGTCCAATGCCAGACGGCAGACAGAAAATGGAACTAAGTCAAGAGCTAGGACTTGAACCTTCACAAATCAAGTTCTGGTTTCAAAATAGGCGAACCCGAATGAAGACTCGTCATGAGCACAACGAAGCCGAGTTTCTAAGAGTTGAAAATGAAAACCTCCGAGCGGAAAACAAGATGTATAAAGAGGCTTTTGACTCCGCCACCTGCCCTAACTGCAACAGCCTCCTCCTCGCCTTCGATGAAATGCATGATCTGAGGATTGAAAATGCGTGTTTGAGAAGCGAGTTAGACCAGTTTATAACAGAATCGAGTTCTGTTGGAGCAGGGTACAAAAAGACTAATGCTACTGGATCAGCATCAATACCTCCCGGGGAAGGGGAGATGTATCACCACCAAGCAAGCGGCATTAACGATGAACTCACCGCCATGATCAACCAGTTTAATGTTAATGAAGCACGGGGACTGTAATATGCACAGGGAGTCTGTATTTCGAAGCTGAGATCACGGGTCCTTCAACATAGCCGATGCATACCTGGTCCAGAATGAAGCCAGCTGATCATGGGAGAGCCTGCTGAGGGAGCAAAATCGATCTTGAACGAATGCAGACGCTTCATTTCCTTGCATGGGATGTTTTCTACTTTTATTGATGTTCAGAATGAACGCAAAAGCAAGAAGCAGCAATTTCCTATTCTCCTATTAAATGCTCGAGTCTGCTACCACACCAAACTCGTAGTGAATTTATTGCGAGTAAAAAGTCGCGCGAACTAGAAGGGTAAAGCAGTATCGTTTCAATTTACCCTCAAATTGTCCCGATTCTAAATTAGATCCCTTCTGTTTACAGGAATTTACAAATTGACCCAAAAACGAAATTCCCCGATTGATCAAAACTTTGGTCAAATAGATTCGTGGACATCGCCACAGAATGGACGGCTTCAAATGAGGAATATGTGAACGAAAGACCCAAACAATCTCAAAGAAGGGTAATTCTGTATCGTTCTAATTTGCTCATACTCGTCTCGTGTTCTGAATTATTTTATTCCATTCTTAACAGGGTTTGTAAACCGCCCCGAAAAATACAGTGACCTGGAATTACCTAGTACAATACAACAACACCGTGTCATCTCAAGGATTGACTCTTAAAAGGAACCTCCATGAGCGCCTGCGGTCTTGTGGACCAGATGGCATGGGGAATGACAGTGGTCCGAGACGTCCCGAGTTCGATCCTCGAGGATGGAAATGTTGTAAGTATTGTAAATAAATAAAACAACTTTTTCTCGCATTTCTTTTTGCAGAAAGAAACAGGAATACTCGACGAGCAATACCAAGGTCAGTATTTTGTTACGATCTTAGCTTAACGTTGAAGTGTCCAACGAAAGCCAAGGGAAACTCAATCCAATGAACTTGATAAAGGCGTCACGCAAAACATTCAAGATGAAGGGTAAACCAGTATCGTATCCAATACATCATTTCTAATACTGACTAATACGTCTTCATCTCCATTGTTTGACAGGAAATGTCTAACTTGACATACCCACGGAGAAAATCCCGAGTGGTAAAACTGGTAAAGGAGTTGCGCGAAGCACTCAAGGGTAACTCAGTATCGTGTCCAGTTCATCATTTCTGATACTGGCTAACAGGTCTCCTTCCTTTTTACAGGAAATGTTAAACTAACACCTGATACTTCAAAGAAAACAGCCCAAAGGGGCCAAGTTATGATCGCCTGATGCGATCCGTCTGATGAAATAAGGGAAATCAATGGCGAACCCTAGATCGAAAAGAGGCAAAACCAGAAACAAGCTACTCCTCGACTCGGGGAATAGGCCCCCAACGTGTCTGATCCGCCCACACAGCCAGGGGCAATTTCCATACTTGTACTTGTATTGCCATATTTGCATGATGTTTACACATTCCATGATTTATGCATGACTGTTCTGCATGTTCAATTTGTCAATTTTGACTGGGGGTATAAACTGTACACGATGCATCGAATGTACAGAATGGGGCATGACAGGACGATGAAAGGCAAGCCATTTCCACATACGTCCTATATTTAATCCATAGTGAGTTGAGCGATAGACAGATTCCGCATTCTCCAAGGCAATGGGTTTTCTCGCAAAAGATACGATAGTCGAAGTGAATGAGGCATTCATTCTCCATTCCAAACACTTCAGGCAACCATTGACAACCCATTTAAACGGTGATTTCATTTCATGACCCTGTCAAGAACCACCCCGTACTGGGGCAAAACAGAGGTAATTCCAACAATATCAGGAGATAAATGGTTAGAAATTCTCTTGCTTGGACTAACATCAATCTTCGAGTGTTTCTTTGCATGATACTCGAATTTTAATTCAAGTGCTTTAGGATGACGAAGAGCATTTATTTTCTCTATCCTACACACTCATCCTTTGCATAACCCAATTGAGCCTGCAAATTCATTTCTCAAGCCCATGTTGGTGATCCTTGTTCATTTCAAGGTAACGACGACACCTTCCCCCAAAAGAGCAGAATTGAAGAAATTGGGCCAATAGAGAATTCTCGAATCAGCCCATTTCATATGCTAGACTTTCATGTAATGTCTAGTATCATTTGTTGAAAATCATCTTGTTGCTAAAATTCAAAATCACAAGATTATTAAACAACAAAAAAGAGAGAGACAAGTGTAGCCTAAAGAAAATGGGCCTGCTTCCAAACAAAAGGGAGTCGGGAGTAAGAAAAGCAAAGGCTACTCCAAAGAATTTCGGGCAAAAAGAGCAAAGTACCTATCAAAAGCAAGGCCAATGTCCATATATCTGTAATGAACTTCTGACTTCGAACATACATTTTGAGAATTCCCGAAAAAGGATCCCCAAAGAAGTCAGTTTGCAAAGTGTAAAAGAACTACCACCCCTCAGCCAATGATGGTATTCATTAAAGACAAATTCAGGAAGGTCAAAGATCGGTGACAAGACTGCAATGATCACCAACACCAAGCCCTTCTCATATATTTTGCTGAGCCAAAACGAGCCCTTCGTTTCTCAGACCCAAATCCCGACCTACGTTACGACCCTTGAAAGTCTCTTCTGATTAGGGCACCTAAATTAATGTACGAGTTGAATGACTTTAAGAATCGCTCGAAGAAGTTCGAGCAAGATTATTTCTCTCTCATTTTGCAGGGTTCTTGACTTGTAAACCCGGAGCAGATGATGAAGACCTTTTTTTGTCAATGGCCCTGACTCGAAATGAGTCTCCTTTGATAAGCCTTTGACCCAGCCCACATTACGGTCCTAATCAAGACCTCTAGATCGGCTTGATCGTATCAATTGCGAGATTACTCAGACCCTCGCTGAATGCGATGATGGTAAGGTTGAGTGCTTTCTTTTCAAATCCTGCAATCCGGATAAACAGCGTTTCTCGAGAGTGAGAGAAAGCCCTTTCGGACTGAAGTCCCCATTCAGGTTCAATTCGAGGTATTCATGATATGATAACCTCCCTGGACAGAATTGGAAATGCAAACTCGATAGAATAGTCATGCATGATCCATATTATGAGCATACACATATGGTTTTAATCATTGCAAACTCAACTGAATGGTTTTGCATGAACCGATGAACTCATTGATAAAAATGCTTACACATGTTACCTTTGACACTGTCTGACAAGTAGTGCATTCCTAATAGTCGAGTTACTCTCCGAGGTCTCGAAATTCATCCAGAGGCTATTAAACAAACAAGCCCTGTTGGCTAATGCTCGCCAAGCATTTTCATGTGAGTATATCTTCAACCTGAACCTTTCAATTCTGATTATTGTCTGGGTGCTCAAATCCATTGCAGCACATAAGGTCATTTAGTGAGCAAGCAGACACGATACAATCGGTCTGTCTATGCCTCGATCATTAACTCAGAAGATCCAGGTAAGTCTTCTGAACCCTTGCAACTCATGATCAACATACTCTCATGAAGTCTTCATCAGCTCACGATTGATACAATCTCGTGTTCTCAAGCTTTATCAAATCATGATTGACCAACTCTCGTGTTCTTGATCTTTGCCTCATCGGTTTATTCCTAAAGTGATGCGACAACAAAAATTAGGTTTGAGCTTCTGCAAGATTTTTGGTTTCCCCAGATCCTAGAATGGCACCCTTCATGATAAGTCAAATCCCAGAATGGCACCCTTCAAGGTAAGTTAAGTCGGATTTTGAGGATTCCTGGTCTCCCTAGATCCCAGAATGACACCCTTCAAGGTAAGTTAAATCGGGTTTGAGCGTCTGCAAGATTCCTGGTTTCCCCAGATCCCAGAATGGCACCCTTCATGGTAAGTTAAATTGGGTTAGAGCGTCTGCAGGATTCTTGATCTCCCTAGATCCCAGATATACCCAAAAATCATTTTCTCAATCAATACCTCTTCAGTCTACCCAAAAAAGGTGAAATCTAGGGTATATTATCTCCGGAGCCCTTCCATTGGAAACCCCAATACGGAACGGTCCATTTCCAAAGTCCTTTTTACAGGCGACCAAAGTCCTTTCTACAGGCCCACAAAAGTCCTTCTTACAAGCACCAAGTCCTTTCTATAGGCAACCAAAAGTCCTTTCTACAGGCACACCAAAGTCCTTTTTATAGGCAAAACAAAGTCCTTTCTACAGGCACCAAAGTCCTTCTTACAGGCACCAAAGTCCTTCTTACAGGCAATTCCATGGGGTGACCTACCATACAAGTCAAATCTTAATTTAATCAGTAGAATCCTTTCACTAGGAATCTACCATGGGGTGACCCACCATACGGGTCAAAATTCAATCCGATTTTAATCAGTAGAATTCTTTTATTAGGAATCTACTATGGGGTGACCTACCATACGGGTCCAAGTTCCACTACCCTAAGGTTTTCTTATAACGAATCCTTAGGTTCTCATCTCATTTTCAGCAGAGCACTCATGTCAGGCAACCGCCATACAACGAGCAGGTAAGTGCCAGGTAAATTCTCATCTTTGTCTCTCCCTCATCGCATGAAAGCCTCCTCAAACCGGGTTTGGATCGAAATTTGCTAAAAGGGGTATTGGAGATCGAATGTCATGACTCTTTTTATTTCATTGTGTTGAGTCGATTAGGATTCAAGTGTCGTCTCGTCTTTGAAATGAACCTCTACCGAGCTTTCTTTCAAAGAGGGGCAGCTGTTGACACCTGATTTTCAATCACCTTTTCTTTTCTTCTTTTTTAAAATTAATAGAAAATCCATAAAAATTCATAAATTTGAAAAAATTAACTTTGGAGACCTTTGCCAAGCCTAGGGAACCAATTTTGACCAAAAAATGATTTTTCATATTTTCAGTATTTTTCGGTATTTTTATTTTCTAAAATTGATAGAAAATCTATAAAAATGAGAAAATTGCAAAATCAACTTTGGAAGCCTTGGCCAAGCTTAGGCGACCATTTTTGAGTAAAAAAATAATTTTTCATATTTTTTGTATTTTTTTAAATATAATTTTTAGAAATTAGGAAAATATTTAATAAATAATAGCATTTGAGGCCACAAAAATACATAAAAATAGTCAATATTTTTCCTTTAAATCCCTTTTCATGTTAGCCATCGCAAATTTAAAAAATCCAATTCGAGGTCGTGTATTCCTTAACGAGCATAATCTCGAATCGGGCCTAAAAAATTCAATTTGAGTCAATTTATTTTCATTTTTCACTTTTAGGAGTTGTGACATTGTTCTTTAATATTCCAAATTTTCATCTTGGCCCAATTATACCCAGAATGACTCAATTTTACAAACAGGGCTTTAATTAAATTTTGCATTATTTTCAATAGCAAGAAATGAGCTTAAATTCAACATGCGATAGGTGTGTCGAAAATTGTGAGGAGATTTGGACTTAAAGAAATATTTCTCCAGGGACTGAATTACAAATACTTAAAATATCATGGACTAGAGTGCAAATACCTAATACTTGAGGGATTATTTTGTAAATAACAAAAAGAAGAGTTAGTGGAGAAATTAGAATAGAGAAGGGAAGATGGAGAAGAGAGATGAAGATAGGAAGATGGAGAAGAGGAGATGAAGATAGGAAGATGAAGAAGAGGAGATGGAGAAGAGAAGATAAAGAAAATAAGATGAGAATAGAGAAGGGAAGATGGAGATGAAGAAGAGTTAGTAGAATGGGAGATAGATATGGAGAAGGGAAGATGAATATGAAGAAGAGTTAGTGGAGAAATTAGAATGTGAGATAGAGATGGAGAAGGGAAGATGAAAATGAAGAAGAGTTAGTGGAGAAATTAGAATGGGAGATAGAGTTAATGAAAAAATTAGAATGGGAGATAAATGAGTGATTTATAAAAGGAGGAAGAAATGAGCTTGAGAGGGAAATTTTTTTGGAGAGAAAATTTTGGATGTTTGAGAGAGTTTTGGGAGATTGAAGAAAAACTGGAGAAAAAAAAATTCTTTTGGAGAGATTTCAAGAGAAAAAAATTTTGAGAGAGAAAAATTCGCCGCCGTGGAACAAGCCTTGGCGACGCGACGGATTCATCTCCAACGAGCTCTAGGCGCATCAGCATGTGCAATTATCTGGTAACTCAATTTTTTGTGTTTAGATGACGAAATCTCGAAAATAAATGTACTAAACATTCGTAGATGACTTCGAGATCTTCGATTTGATATATTATGGCACGAAAATTGATGTCGTTTGCTATGTCAAAAGGGTCCCGAAATTGAAAGCAGAAATTTGGAAATATGGTGATCAGAACCTGAGATGGAATTTTTCTGATCTGACCTTTCACGCTAAATGATTTTCCATGGGTTATTCTAGACTTTGTTTCATAAAGACCTCTTCATGACATTTGTTCATAAGATCTTAATGCATAACATATAAAAAAATACAAAAATATTCATGCACGTTTCGTATTTTTAATGCATTTAATGAAATCATGCAATTCTGTTGGCGTCCTTGAGTCTGAGTGTTTTTCTGTGCGTGGTCATATTGATTTGTAGTTATCTTATGTTTAGAGTCTTCTTTTGAAACTTCACAAAAAATGAAAGTTTTTCATTGGGGTCTTGTTTAGTAGACTGGAAAGTTTGGTGCATTAATTTTGAGATTTGAGTGTCCATTTAAGCTTAATCCTGAAATATGTCTGTTCTGTGAAATTTGTTTGTTTGCTGCTGAGCTCTCATGAAAGACCATTTTCTACACGAAAATGAGTGTCTCTTCAATAAGAATGTAAAACATGAAAGTTGTCAAAGACACATTTTCCCATCCACATAACAAATCTCAGAATTTTTACATACATTTCATTATTTCTTTTGTATTTTATGGTTACTGTTTTCTCCCTAAGAATGTTCATGGACAGTATGATTTAATTCGTATTTTTTGTGTTAATGCATTGGAAAATGTAAAAAATGGTCTCAATGAAGTTTAATCAGCACGTGTTAAACTCTCTTTGAGTTTTTGAATTGTCTTAACTCATTGGTGATTGTGCATGTCCGATTGGATAAGTTCATTATTTTCATTTGGCTTTTCGGCCCGATGCTTTGAAGACTGGAGGATGACCGATGTCCATTCCGGTCCGTTTTGTTGTACTCTCGACCCACAAGGCTTGGCGACGGGTGTTTGACCGATGTCCATTCCGGTCCATTTTTGTTGTATTCCCGATCATGTCTCGGGTTTTATTTAATTGGTCTGTAATTATTCACCCGACGAGTTGCGGGTTTTATTTTCACTGTCCTTAGGGTAGTTTTACTTTATCTGCTCTCTTCACATCTTCATTTGCTTTGGGTGATTTTGCATTCTTTTATAATACATCCAAAATACAAAAAAAAATGTAGAAAATCCAAAAAACCAAAAAAAAAATAGAAAATCTGAAAATACAAAAAATGCCATTCATGTGCATCCCATGTAGTATGTCTCATGTATGTTTGTTATGTTATCCGTATGTTCGTATAGACATATCGTATTTGTTTGTTCTCGTATGCACGTCACGTACGCGACGTTTGCAAATCCACATTTGTCTGTTATGATATGTTATTAACCCATGCATATTCATTCAGAAAAATCAAAAATTTCAAAATGAGGGTTTTATCCCCTCTTTTTCAAAAATGAGGGTTTTATCCCATCTTTTCAAAATGACGACTTTGCCCTTTATGGGCAAAATCGAAATGTACGTATTTACATACACATATCACTATGCATGTCACATATATATGTCACGTATTTGTATGGTGTATGTATGCATGTTACATATCGTATTCGTGCGTCTTCATACGCATGTCACATACGTATTCGTATTCGTCTATCCCCGCATGCATGTTGTATTCATACGCATGTCACGTACGCATATCATTCGCATGTCCACGTACGTATGTCCTTCGCATGTAACGCACGTATATGTATTCGTCTATCTCGTATGCATATCGTATTCATACACATGTCACGTACGTATGTCGTTCGCATGTCATGTACGTATGTCATTCGCACGTCACGCACGTATTCGTATTCGCATATCTACGTATTCGTATATCATATTCGTATGTCCGTATTTGTGTGTCGTATTTGTATGTCAACGTTTGCGTTCATACCCTTTATGCATTTCATTTTAAAGTGAAAACATAAAAAGAACACCTTACTAGGGTCTTAGGAATAAATCAAGTGAGAGTTGCCAAAATAGGATATCCATGGAATTAAGGTACCGAAAGGGCATTAGTTTTAATTAACTAGTGTAACCAAGTCCCCGAACTCATAATCTCTGGTTTGTAGGAGTAATTTAGTTCTCCCGCTAGGTTACTTAGGTTTCTAATCAACCTACCAAAAATGATTAGTGGCGACTCCAAATTCTAAAATCATGTGAAAAAAAATCAAAGTTGTGATTTGATAGAGCTTGGGAGAGCTCGAACTAGGTTAGTTAATTTAATTAATTAATCTGGTAATCCATTAACCTAAAAATGAATTTTATGTCGCGACACCACTCCCGAGGATCGATGATTTATTAGATCAACTTCGAGGAGCATTGGTATTTTCGAAAATTGACCTTCGGTCGGGATATCATCAATTAAAAATCTGAAAGGAGGATATCCCTAAGACGGTGTTCCGAACAAGGTATGGTCATTATGAGTTCCTAGTAATGCCATTTGGTCTAACTAACGCTCCAGCCGCATTCATGGACATGATGAATCGAGTGTTTAAATCTTTCTTGGATAAATTTGTGATCGTCTTCATTGACGACATACTGGTATACTCAAAGGGATAGGAAGAGCATGGAGAGCACTTGAATTAGTCTTGCAGACTTTGAGGGACCATCAGTTGTATGCCAAATTTAGTAAATGTGAATTTTGGCTGGAACAAGTTGTTTTTCTAGGTCACGTAGTCACTGGAGAAGGAGTAACGGTGGATCCGGCTAAGATAGAGGCAGTACTTAAATGGCCAAGACTTATGACGGTGACAGAGATCCGTAGTTTCTTGGGCCTAGCAGGATACTACCGTAGATTTGTAGAAGGATTTTCAAGGATAGCTGGTCCCCTAACTAAGCTGACCAGGAAAAATGTGAAATTTCAATGGAATGAGGATTGTGAAAAGAGTTTTCAAGAACTCAAGAAAAGATTGACTATAGCACCTGTTCTAATGATACCATCAGAATCTGGAGGATTCGTTATTTATTGTGATGCCTCGCATAAGGGTCTTAGATGTGTCTTGATACAGCATGGAAAGGTGATCGCCTACGCGACAAGGCAGTTGAAGCCGTATGAGATGAATTATCCTACGCATGATTTGGAGTTGGCAGCGATAGTTTTTACGCTAAAGATATGGAGGCACTATCTCTATAGTGAGAGATTCGAGATATACACTGACCATAAAAGCCTTAAATATTTATTTTCTCAAAAAGAGTTGAATATGAGACAGAGGAGATGGTTAGAATTATTGAAGGATTACGATTTTTATTTTTCGAAAAAATTATTTTTATTGTCAATTATTTTATTTTTAATTATCATTTTAATTTTTTAAATTTTTATTGTTTTATTTTACTTTAAAATATTTTTTTATTTTTAAATTAATTTATTTATTTATTTTTACTTTAATTATTTCTATTTTTAATTATTTTCATTTCATTTTATTTTTATTTTTTGAAAAAATTATTTTTATTTTTAATTATTTTATTTTCAATTATCATTGAAATTTTTTAAATTTTTATTGTTTTATTTTATTTTAAAATATTTTTATTTTTAAATTTATTTATTTATTTATTTTTACTTTAATTATTTTCATTTCATTTTATTTTATTTTTCGAAAAAATTATTTTTATTTTTAATTACTTTCTTAAAAGAAAATTAAAAAAAAATTCGGGCCGCATGGGCCGAGCGGCACTTTAATAGTGCCGCACGGGGCCCGTGCGGCACTATGACTGCCGTACGGACCCCAAATGAGTAAATAAAATTTTTTTTGCCCTATTTTTGTAAATAATATTTTTTTGAACCCTAATTTGGAAAAAAGCCTAGCTCTAGCTCGATCCAAACGAACAGGGCAGTAAGAGGGTTCTTCGGCCTACCTTCTTTGGTCATGGTTATGGTCGCGCCGCTACTGGTCTAGCTCGTCGAAGCGAGGATGAGCATCGAGCAGCGGCATGATTGGGACAAGACTGCTGCGCGAGGCTAAGAAATCACCTGGAAGTGCTCGCTGGTGACATGTTGGCCGACCTAGACCTCCCTCGGTAGCTCCCGATGTTCTACTCTTTTCCTCGCCAAGAATAAGCCTCCCGAACTGCTGCAAACCTTCCCCCAATGAACGCGAAAACTCCCCAAAGGATGAGCTCCAAAGAGCTCCACTAGCCCCCTCTCTTCTTCTCTATTTGTTCTTTTTTTTTTCTTATGGACTCTTGCTTCCCAGGGCTCCCTGAGGCAAGATCCCTCCATGCTTCCCTTCCTCTCTCTCTTTTTTAGTGGACTCCAGTTGAAGGTCTTGCTCCACTTCGTGAGACCCCTTTTTCCTTTTTTTATTTATTTGCAGGCGTCGTCGTTGCCTCCCCACCCTTGTCTGTCGGTACACGATGTTGGATGGATGCCACCCATTCGGCGTCCTCCTCCATTCACCTAGTGGAGTGATCGTGAGTACATCCCGTTTTTTATTTTTGAAGCGCAGACCACCTTTTGACTTTTATTTTCTTTGCTTCAATCGACGGCGATGATAGTTGAGGTCCCGGATCAAAGTGAGGTTGCTTGTTGGACCCGTTCTCTTCTTTCCATGATGCTGCTTCCATCGCCACCGAAAGGAATTGGTATCTTTTGAGGAACAACTCCCACTTTTCTTCTTGACAGTATCTTCATCTGGCCTCACACCCTACTCTTCCGCGTCCGCAAAGACACTTTTAAAATTTGATTTTTTCAAGTTTAAAAAGGGTTTTGAACTAAAAATATTGGACTTCTTTCCTATTTTTTTAGGCCACGAAATCTATTTTTCTTGATTTTTTGGTTATTTTCCTAATATACGAAAACTATTTAAAAAGAGAAAAAATACTAAAAATTATTTTTGTTCAAAATTGGTACTTGGCCAAGATTTTTAAAGTTGATTTTTTTAATTTTTTTTAATTTTTATGAATTTTTTTATTAATTTTTTAAAAAGAACATATAATTAAAAATCAAGAGTCAACAACTTACTATTCTCTATGATCGAATCAAAAATGAACCAACCCATTTAACTCGTTTTGACCTATTTTCAAGCAACATAAATTTACTAACACATTCTTAACCCAACTCGTATTTATTAAATACTTTTATATTTAATTCAATTTCAAAAAAACTTGTTAGTTATAATTTTTTATTTTTTATTAATTTTTTGGTACTTTTTATACTTTTGCTTTTTTTCTTAGGAAATTGCAGGGTTTCCTTCTTCCTCTACCGACAACAATCAGCCGACCACTAGCCACGTTCAACATCCAGCAATTAGTAACGGTGACAACAATGGATGACTGATTTCGTAGAAGAAAAAAGAAAATAAGAAATTATAAAACATCATAAAATTTATTTATGATCCATTTAAGATAGTTAAGTAATTCATTTAAGACCCATTTAAAATTAATTTAAGACTCATTAAGTTGTTAAATAAATTTATTTTTAAAATTAAATACAATTCATTTATGGCTCATATTATTAAAGAATCCGCTAGTCTAGTACTATTATTTCTGACCAGTATCTTTCACCTATTGCCACATCAGCCTATTGACATGATGGTGCATAATCTATGGGTCAGTAGTTAAGTTGCTGAAGAAGGCAAATTGCATTTGGAGGAAAGACGCGAAGGTAGAAATTTTGTCAGCACTCAACGAGATATCTGCACATTTTCGATGGGAATCAATCATGATCGATAGTTAAGTAATAAGAATTAAAAATTCATAAAATTTATTTATGAACTATTTAAGATAGTTAAGTAATTCATTTAAGACTTTCATTAAGTAATTCATTTAAGATCTATTTAAAATTTATTTAAGACTCTTTATGTTGTTGAATAAGTTTATTTTGAAAATTAAATACAATTCATTTAGGGCTTATCCGCTGGTCTAGTACTCTTATTTCTGACCATCATCTTTCACCTATTGCCACGTCAGCCTATTGACGTGATGGTGCATAGCCTATAGGTTAAATAAGTTCTCGGTAGTTGAGTTAACTGAAGAAGGCAAATTGCATTTGGAGGAGAAACGCGGAGGCAGAAATTTTGTCAGTGGACATCCTCAGTGGGAATCAATCCCGATCGATCGTGGGCCAACCAACCCCCCCCCCCCCCCCCCCCCCCCCCCCCCCCCCCCCCCCCCCCCTCTTTTCTTCGCTTGTCTACCTCAACATTCGACTGTTTGAGAGGGGAGGAGAGGAGAGGAAAGGAGAGAGGTCCGAGAGGGACAGCCGGTGTTCGTCTGCGCGACATGATGTCTCAAACACTGATCGGAGGCTTTTCCTCTTTGACTCTCTGGCCTCCTCCTTACAGCAATTCCAGCTGCGGCAGGACCCAGTTTGGCCAGCACCCTGTCCTTCTCCGACGCTCTGGCCAAGGCAAATCCTCCTTTCTTCTTTTTCTTAATCATCCTCCGTTCTCTCTCTCTCTCTCTCTCTCTCTCTCTCTGGCATTCCGTCCGGTAATCCCTTTGGTTTTTTACTTCTTATTTCAGCTGGTGCCATTCAGTCCCGACGAACAGCTAAAATTATTGCCTCCAGCGTGAGAGTTCATTGCTCTGGTAAAGATGGCAACGTAAGCGAATACAATTACATGCCTCTAGTTCAAAGCCAGTGAAATCATTCTGACAACAATATTAATATTTTGCATTTGCGCAGAGCTTCACAGTTGCGAGGGAGGGTAGCGTCTCGGTCATTCTTTTGGCTGGAGGGAAGGGCAAGAGGATGGGTGTAAGTCCCCTCCTTCTTCACATACCTTTTCCAATTCATTCAACTCCTCCTCCCTCCCAAGTTCCTTCATTTTTTGGTCCAATCCATGGACATCATCGGTCTGGCATGTCACAATACCGTCATTCATTTCATCCTTGAGACTCTACGTCTTTCCCCTTTGTTTCCTGAAACATCAGACCAACACTGGGCCCATGCATTACTATCTTTCAGGAGTCATTCTATCATGGCTTGTTTGCATTTGTATTGCTGGTATTCGTCTAGGAACATCCGAACAAATATTTTGTGCCTACCTTTTTATTGCTTCTATTTCTCTATGTTTCATCTTCCAAATGATGATTATCTTCTGTTTATTAGAATAGGCGAGCATGCCAAAGCAGTATCTTCCACTTCTTGGCCAGCCAATTGCTTTATACAGGTAAAGGAAACTCGCTCATATTGTAGGCCTCCTCTTCTAAAGAACCTACAAAGTGCAATCACCCTTTCCTTTTCTAAGAGAACCCTGTATCTTCATTTGGACGAGTAGCAAGAAGTTGGACTTGGTATAGCATCCTTGTGGGAAGCTGATCCTCGCCATTTGTAATCACAATATCCTTCTTTAGTAGCACTGATTATGCTTATCACTACTTTGATGAGCTAACACAACTTATCTATGTCTATCAGCATAGATCCTTGCAGTGCTTATAGTATATAGATATCCGTTAGTGTTCTACTTTCTTTTCTGACCATGGTTATCCAACACTGAGTTTCATATTAATGGTGCACTTATAAAGCTTGGTTGGCAGATTAAGCAACATCGTACCCATTGGGTGCTGTGTGCGCGTTGGTTCCTAAGTGCCCTCCCTTTTCTTTTTCCTCTTCATGTCTCCATGAAGTCAAGATTAAGATCATGGCTTTTCTCTTGCAGCTTTTATACTTTTTCACGAATGAGAGAGGTGAAGGAAATTATTGTAGTTTGTGATCCATCGTACAAAGACATATTTGAAGGTACCGTGTCTCACTTCTTCTCCGACATCTTTTTTAATCTATCTTCAAGTGTGTTTGGTCAGTAGGCTCTACTATCCTTTTCTGGTTTGGTAATTGTCCTGTTACATTTAAGGCACATTGTGTCCTCCTTTGTGCTATAAAAGATGTGCAAACCAATTTGTTCCTTTGTCTCAGACACCAAAGAGAAGGTTCAAGTGGATCTTAAATTTACACTGCCTGGGAAGGAGAGACAGGATTCAGTCTACAGTGGCCTGCAGGTGCACATTAGTGCTTTCATGTCAATAAAAGCTTAAGATTTGTTTCATTGATTATGTTGTTTGCGTTTTGTGTGGAAGATTGCCAATGTTTTCCTCTTTGACTGAGTTGACACTCACACTGTGTAAAATCAACTTACTCATTTAACCCTTGCGGAACTTGTGACGTGGTTGTTCCGCTCTAGTTGTCATTGGACATTGGAGTTCCTTGCTGTTCCCAGCGCCTCATTTAGTTTTTTGTGTTTCCTTTGTCTCTCCTTTGCATGCATTGTATTTTTCTTTGTTTCTCTTATATTTTGTACACACCATAAGACTGCACTTTGCCAATATATTACTAAAAGTGCCCTAGTGGCAACTGCTAGTGGCATGATAACCGTTCTACTTATTAGGTTAGTTACGGTGAGGAGGAAATGTTTTTCTTCGTTTTTGTTAAAGGAAGAGGGCAAGTTAAAAAAACTAAGATATGTCAATGGAAGATGTTTTATGAGTTGCCATGCCAGTGTGTTAGATACATGTAGTTTCTCAGTCACACATGTCTGGTCACACTAGACTTTTCCATGAAAAGTATTGTCCACATTTTTTTGGGGAAAGAATGAAAGAAAATGTCCACATGTCAAGAATTTCAACCCCTCCTTTATATCTGTGACTTCGATTTTTTTGTTTCCCGGTCCAGATAGCATTGTATTTTTATATGTATTTCTTTTTTTTTTGTATTTCATACGGCTAAATTCAGGAGCATCATGTTTGACTCACTCGTTATGAGAGTAAATTTTCCGCACTTTGTTTGCAAGAAGTTCTGAATGTTAGTAGATGCTAATTCAAACATTTTCATGTATCAGCTTATTTTCCTAGTCACCATGAATTGAAGAAAATTTTTATCTGACTGGAAAATCCTTCATGAATAATAGTTGTAATTCTGCGAAGGATTTGAAGGTAGTATTTAAGGTTGAACAAGCTTTCATGTTATCTCCTAGAGATGACGGCTTATTAACTTCCATTGTGTGCAATGTTTACCTTCAGGCAGTTGATAGTGGGTCTGAGCTTGTCTGCATTCATGATTCAGCAAGACCTCTTATATCACGTGGAGACATATTAAAGGTTTGATTGCATTCAGCAGTTTTCTTTACCAAGCATTTTTGCTGACTTAAAGAGTGCATGATACTATCATGGGAGACAAATGGGATTGATTTTATCAGTTCATCATCGTGCTAAAGCTGAGAAAAATATCTAAAATTGTGCGGTTGATATGTTATGAACTTTTCTTATCAAGAAGATGCATGAGAAAATGTGTATCGGGCCTATTAATCTTACCAGTAGCAGTGAGAACGACCAATCTGCTCTTTTTCCTTTAGCTAGTTCTTGTAGTGTGCCAAACTGCAGCTCTTTGTGGTTATGCAACCAGGCTTTCAAACTTTTCCTCTCTCCTTAGAAATTCTATTTATTATTCTTAGCAGAACCCTTCTCAGTGATTCTACCAACTCAGTTCACAAGGATAGTTTTCATGTCTCCTATGGAGTAAGGGGGTCCTGCGTATATAAAGGCCAAAGATATATAGCGAGCCAATTGTGTGCAGGGTTCATGAATTGTTTTTAGTTTTGTTCAACAAGCTCTTTATATGAAGAAGAAAGTCTTTTGTTTTAAACGGTTTTATTGAGGCCTCCTATTTCCTTCATGATGAACATGAATGGTAATACACCTTTAATCTGCCAGACAGGAGATTGTAAGTGAAGTTGCATTGACAATACCTGTTGCATAGACTGACTGATATATGTGCTTCAGCCTTCTCTAGTCTGGTCAGGGCTTCACTTGCACAGTCTGGCCTAAGGACTAGCTACAGCATAAATGGCATATAAAAGAAAGCAGTAATAGCTGTATCCTGAAGCTGATCCATGTATTGAGCCAATTAGTATAGCTAGCTTTTGGCTTACATCACTTGGCTTGAAGCTCCCTCAGCTGGCTAGATCCTAAAACCAGAATATCCTATAAAAATAAAAGTTTTCATAATATAAATAGAGTTATATGCAACCTAACTCTGTCTAGAACTATTAAATGGGATTGCTAGAGTACATATGCACGTGTGAGTTTGGAGCATTTTCACTGATATAATTTTGTGAAAGTCACCCCCCAGTGTATGTGAAGTTTCCTCAATTATGTACTGTTTGATCTGTCCCAACCCCCCCCCCCAAAAAAAAAAAAAGAAGTATCTGCAATGGTGTCTTGTGAACCAAGAGAAGTAATTCAGCCTTGTATGAATACATTTTCGGTTCTTTACATAAGATTTGATGTAAGAAGTTTCATTTCAACTTTCAACCGACAAGTTTAAAAGCTAATTTATCTGAAAGAATAAGCATGGACAGGGACATTCTAAGACAGCTGTTGTGACTTGGGCTGGCTGGATTATGCTAACTGTTGATGTTGAACCCGTAGGTCTAAGAGTTTTTCACCTTTTAATGAAAAAAGTTACATTCTGAGAGTGTCTTGTATAGCGGGCTGCTGTTTTTGTTTTTGCAGTGATAAATGAATATGTGCAAAGCTCTTTCATGTCTTTCTTGTTCAAATTGAATTCTGTTGGAAATTGCGTCACCAGTTGACCTTTTTCTACCCGTATTTTCTCTTCATTCTGTGCGATTCCCTCAAATATATATATGTTTTTACGATGGGAGTGTTGGCATTGATCTTAAGTTGCTTTTGGTTTTAGGTACTTAAAGATGGCTGGGAAAATGGAGCTGCTGTTCTTGGGGTTCCTGTTAAAGCTACGATCAAAGAGGTGAGGGTATCTGGGTTCATGTAATTGAATGGTATCAGCACAGTTTCATACTAATATGTAGGTGTTTCTATTCTATAGCTCAATCTTTCTAGGACAAATTGTTCTGCTGGTAGCTTTCATTGTTAATGCAGCAAGTAGCCTGTACGGGTTTCATTTTACCTTTTGCCGCCTTCAATTGATGCCTTTCCTCTGAGCCTGAACTCATGCCGCGTGTCTTTTACACATCAAATTCATTATATCTGCTCCTGCTTCTTATATTCCAGTTGATACATTAAGTTGAAACATCTCTTGTTGTGTATTTGTCACATAGGTCTTTATTGGCTCCCAAGCTGGTTTTGGCTTGTAAATATCTGATTATATATTTGGTCACTTATGGGAAGTTGTTTCATTGTCAAGATTGTATACCCATGATACATGTGTCTGGTGCAAGTGTGCGTGAATGCGCAGACACATTCTATGTCGGGATGAACCTCAGTTTTAAGAATTGGAAGCACCATAAATACTGCCTGTTTCTGCAGTTAATGACGTCATGGTGGCCTTTACATGTTCAGCATGTACATTTCTGATGAACTACACTTTTCATTTTCAACGAAATCCTTTTTTTTTTAAATTCCCAAAAAGCAGACATGAGGTGTGAACGTGATTGTTTCTGCCAGTTCATCTACTGAATGGTGGAATTACATCAATCCTTTACAGGCAAATAGTGAATCGTTTGTTGTGAGAACGCTGGATCGAAAAACACTTTGGGAGATGCAAACACCTCAGGTTTGTTTTCAAGGAGATAATGCTTGAATTTATGGACCGCCTTTGACCTGCTCTCTTAATTTGTTACAGGTGATCAAGCCTTCACTGCTTAAGAGAGGCTTTGAACTAGTCAAGAGGTACATACACAGTGTGCACTTTCTGCATTTTCATCTCTTACTGTTGGGCAGAGAATCATATTATATGAACTCCCTTTGTTTTTGTTATTTATATCCCATCTCAGAGCAAAAAAAGGCTGTTTTTGTATTTATTTATGTTTTCATTACTCCTTTTAATGTCAACACTGCCATAAATATCTGAAAATTTCAAATGCTACATTATTGGGCCATGGATGATTGGGTAGGATACCTTTTAACAGAGGCAACATTGTCATAGTGTCTTATTACCAGCTCTTCTGAAGGCGAAAGGGAGCAATTCTGGTGCAGAATTTTGCACCTTGCTTATTTATGCCAGGCATGATTAAATTTTTTAGGCTTCAGGCCTATAGAGAGGTTAAACCTGCTCCAAACAGAGGTAACTAAATTACAGTGATATGGGATATAGACTGTGATGGCAGACTTCTTGCATATCCTCTAGGTCCTTTAACCAAAAGAAACTGCGGTGAAAGGAGCTGAGGTTCATGATTTGACTGTAAAATCAGTCAAGAAAGTTCTCAATACCGATTGTTTATACAGTTGCTGATGGTGAGCAACTTACAGGCTGGTGTGATTGAGATAATCTGGGAGCTGTTGTAATCTGGCATCTCTGAAGGACGAAAAGGGAAGTTTGAATTAATGATTGGGTAATGGACAATCCTAACAAACTTCTGAAAGTTTATTTGGTGGCTATTATTACAGAAGATGTGGAACTTATTGTGAACTCCTGTATCACTGATGGCTCGAAGAGGCGGTGGCTAACCTGGTTGGCCCATGGCTCTGAACGACCATATTGTACATGTAACCTTCTGAGTAGTGGGTTAAGAATGGGAGGTAGGTTTTAAACAATCCAAGTCCAACATAAAGGAATGTAGACTGTGAAGTGATGCATAAGTGGAGACAGATCTCAAAGGTCACTCGAGGGGAGTCCTGTAATTAAGTGGGTTTCAGTATTTGACCAGCTGTCAGTTCAGTGGCACACTGAATTTGAGTAATGCTTAGCTAGGTGGGCATGTGCTTGGAGGCGTGAACTGACTTGACCTTATGAGTATGTGAAATGGAAGCATATTCATAGGCACCTGCATGTTGTTGTGGATTATATTCTGATTTCTGATTAGTTGATGTAGTTTTGTTTACAGTTAAAGCAATCCTCTCGCAAACTTGATGCATTGTTTGCGGCTGGTATAAGTATGTGACACTTCCAGTATGTACTCTAGCTCTAATTTTCTGATAATGTCCGTGGAATGTTCCCTACTAGTCAGTATATTGGATTAAGTACACGTGAAGGAACTCTTTTGCAGCTAATTTGGTGCCTTAACTTTTGACTTATTACTATTGACATTGCATCTACTGGAATGCCATAAATTACAGGGAAGACCTTGAAGTGACTGATGATGTATCTATCGTGGAGCACCTCAGGCATCCTGTATATGTCACTGAAGGATCTTACACCAACATCAAGGTGAAAAGCTCAAAACCAGCTTTAGTTAACCATACTTTGAAATGGCTGAACTATTGAATCCCTGGTTGGATACCTTCCCCCCCCCCCCCCCCCTATAGTTGTTGGATATGTTGCTTTTATCTGATTGTGTATCAACATAGTAGCTATTGCCTTTCAGGTCACGACTCCTGATGATCTGCTACTAGCGGAGAGAATATTGAACATGGACATTGGAGGGCCATCACCATAAAAAAAAAAAAATCCCATATTGAACTCTTTGGCTATTTATCCAAAATCAAAATTGAGCTCCTCAATTTCAAATGATATAATTCTTGCAGCAGGAAATTCCGAGCGGCAGGGCAGCAACTCAAAAGTAACTTTTTTAGGAACACTTGAGCTTGATGCAACTTGATACGCTTGAAAATTTAGCGGGCTATATAATGGTAAAATAAACATGAGAGGGAAACGTCACATAGAGGGAGTCCTTCCTCAATTTCAGACATCTTGTTTCTCGGGGAAAAAAACGAAAATGTCACCTCATAGTGGATGTTCACATTTCATCTTTAATTACGGGGAACTAATATGAAACTTCGGTATAAGGAAGAACCCCCACTGCTCTCTCTCTCTCTCTCTCTCTCTCTCTCTCTCTCTCTCTCTCTCTCTCTCTCTCTCTCTCTATGTACATATATATATATATCAAGCCTAAGTGACTCATCAACAGTTTAGCCTGTGTTCAAGTGCGTTCGAATTTCTTGTTTGAGCGTAGTTATTAGGAAGATGAAAAGGGATGAAAGCGCTCAAGTAGAATTGTCCTATAATGATGTGAGAACATCTACTACACAGATCTAGAAAATATTTACTTTGATGCTATTCCTAGAAAACAGCTAACTTTGAGTAGGGTTGACGTAATTGTTATATTCTTGTCACTACAAGAATGTTCTTAAATGTGATTACAAAGTGTTTTCATTAAATTAATGAGTACATGTCAATTGATATCACTCTCAAGTTAAGTCACGTCGAGCTCGATTTTGTCTCAGTAAATTCTTGTTGTGTTAAGAATCGCCACTCCTGACTTTGAGAAAGCTAATGCAAGAATGTGCTCTTTGAATGTGGAAACATATTTGGACATTGACGCTCACATGATGTGCCAGTTGCAGATGTGAAATCTTTAGTCACCCGTACTTTTGAAAACACAATCTCGTAGACTATACTTAATTATGCTCTCTTTTGGAAAATCTGCAGTCTCATTAGGTTAAGGCTTCAGCGAAATCTTTGTTTATTGTTTCTCCCGAACTCACAGTGAGCTTCAAATAATCTTCTATTGAAGCAAAAATGGCCTGACTTTTAAAACAATATCCACGTATTAAAAGCGGCAATTGAGGACCTAAATACACGAATCATACCAAGGGAAAAGGAAGAAAGGCAACTTAAATTTGATGCTACTCGTCATCCGGTCTTCTTAACTTGCTTTCTGAATTTGCCTTCATGCATGCACTGAAAAATGAGAAACCTCCATTTCTGCGTGAGTGCATGAGAGTCCTTTTGTGCTGCGTAATGTTATCGAGTATGCATCATCAGAGTATTGAAAACACCGTCTGTATGCAAGCATATAAAATCCAAGAGCTCACCTTTCCCCTTCTCTGAGATCTAGTGTTATTCCAGCAGAACATCCTGCCACAACCTTCATTTCCTGAACCAGACTCATAAACCCTAAAGAAATGCAAACATTTAGAAAAACATGTGTAAATTCAGTTCTAGTGTGAACTGAAAGTACAGCAAAATAAGCAGTGCACCATGTTGAGTATGCCTTATTCAGACACGAGAAATCTGTAAACTGCCCTAATCTCTCTAGTAATAAGTTAATCAATGAAGTTAATGATATTTGTGATCCTTGATATTATTCACAAGACAAATAGGAAGACAAATAGGTGGCTATCTTCTGACGGTATTGTTACTAAGTGCCCCTAGAGCACTAGTTTGGTTAACTAAAATGGAAATAACACTTTCCGAGACACTTTGAAAATGAAAGAATTACGCATTTAGATAAACCACGTACTTCACATAGTAAATTTTAAATTTCTAAACAAGTGCCTGTGGGGCACTCTTTAACATTTTTGATATCGTCTAAAGCTTCTTCTTTTTTCCTTTTAAACCCTGGATATCTTTTATAGTTTATTGACAATATATAAGGAACCAAACATCAGACTATTCATGCAGTGGAATCGCCAATGGCAGCAGTAATCGTGCAGAGTACGTAGAAGTGTGGATCCTAGCCAGGAGAATGCGTACACAGACTGCAGATCTTGTTTCTCCCCTTTATCAGCAGGTAATCATCAACAAACGTTTGGGAAATACAACTTAACCAAATGCACTCAAATTCGAAAAAGATCTTCAATTGTTAAAGAATCACAACCACTGTCCAAGATCAATGGTGCGAGTTCTCTGTAAACTTTTAGGCTCTATTTAGCATCTTTCTGATTTTCAGGAACTCCTTTTTATGAATTTTACACTTTGAAGAAAAAAAACTAGAAGCCCCATAAAAGCTTGAACTAACTAACTCAAGTTTCTTGATTAGATAAGACAAACACGAGAAGGTATAACTTCAGTTAAACTTCTGAAAGAGACACTGACTTATCTAGAGAGCTGATTTTAACCCCCAAGTGAAGAGAATAACTAGCTTCATATAGCAGAAACAAATCATAAAGAAAACTATGAGAAATGAACTAATAAGACAATCGACTTGCACATCTAGATAGCATCGTTCTAAGTTCTTGCAGATTGTGTGGAAATTTCTTTTGCACGTTTTGTGAACCAGTTTATTTTGTTTCCTATGCCCCCTTGTAACCCAAAAAATAGAAATAAAAAAACAAGAAAATCAACTTACAGGCTCTCCTTGTTGAAATTTGCCATGAAGCTGCTATCATGCAGCAAACTTGGGGACATGGGATAGTGACTTTTATTAACTTGGTCCTTCTGCAAGGCCCTTCCATCAGCGATCTTAAGAACTTTGAGTTCATGATTCAGTTCATCCTCCCAATGCTGAGAAGAAAAATCTGTAGACTTAACTGATTCTATCTTATGTTGATCATAGATGCCATCTTGAGGCAAGACCTGATTCTTCTCGGGTCTGCAACAAATTAATGAGCCAGGGGTTCCTTTATCTGCAGTTTGCAACCAGGCAGTTTCTAGCCTCTGCTCTCTGATAATGGACTCTATTCTCTGCATTGGGACCTCCTGCCTCTTTTCATTTGTGCCATTAGTCTTTTCAACCATGAACCCTGATGAACATCCAATCCCATCCACCAACTGACAGTCTTTAGAATCATCTTGCATTCTTCCTTTTAACTTGTCATCTAAATTGTTAACAGTTCTCTGGGACACATTGGGTAACTCTTGACATGATGCCTCATCAGCATAACCTTCAACCAATGCTTTTCTCTCTCCTTGAGTGTCCATAACTGTTCCTATTTGACTCGGAACTGGTGAATCCCCTGGATTGCCATACTTCATCAGATCCTCACCATTTGGGAGGAGGATCAGTCTAACCTCTACATTTCGTCTCAAAACTATTTCTATGGAGTTTGTAATACTGCTCAAGAACCTTTCCACTCTCAATTTAACATCTTTATCTGCAAAAGCTACATAAACAACAAGAACTCCTGCAACCATGATGAGATTACATTAGAAATACAGAAGAAAACAAAGAAAGCATTGTCTTCATTGTCAACCGATGAATACACTTGAAGTGAACACGTTAACAACGAAGATAAGAGGTTACAACACGCATGCATCGTGCCCAACAAATTAGAAGGTACCTGATTCTTACCAAACTAAATTTAAGTGCATGAAAATAAAACGATAAGAGATGATGGGGATGTTTCCCCCCCTGATTAGTTATTTAAGCACAAAAAACTCCTCCCCTGATCAGCTAAGTGAAGCATCAAGATAACAAGAAACAAGTACAATGGACCTCTGTCTGCCCATTTTAGGTGAATAATGGAGAGTGTGGCAATTACAGATGAGCCTGGTTTAGATTTACAAAAAAGTTCAACTTGAACAAAGTACTTCACAATTCTCAAAAGGCAAGCTAACAATTGTAGAACAAGCTACTCTTAAATTGGGGGAACACAAACTATGGTTGCACATGGTCCCACAAGCAAATCAATGTCCAGATGTATGAAAGGTTAGTTTCCACCGTTATAGACAAAAAAGAGAGCATCAGGCAGGGGGGGAATACAAACTATGGTTGCACATGGTCCCACAAGCAAATCAATGTCCAGATGTATGAAGTATTATTTTTCAATGTTATAGACAAAAAAGAGAGCATCAGGCACGCCAACACTGGGCTACTGACATGTTATCCTTTTTTTCTTACATGCCAGCTAATGAACTAACAAGCAATTTATGTAGGCCGTCCTAGTAATAAATAAGCAATTTTCTGGTTCAGAATTTGGCTGCCAAGGGCAGGGTAGACTTTGAAACAAGGCTGTCCCTGCATCTTCATGAGATTCCACGGTGTCAGAATAAACTGTCAAATATAACCAGCATGGGTTGTACATCAACGGTTGATCAACAATCAAAATCCTCCATATCAAATATGTTCAACTGCTCTTTAACCAAGTTTACAACTCTTTTTTGAAATATAAATTTCAAAAGAATACAATTAAAACAAACCGCTACTCATTAAAGTTTAGTTTAACACAGATTGTGGTACATCACCAGATAATTGCATGGGGTACTAATCGCCTTACCTTCAGTTTCTGAGATAGATATAAGCTTGCCATGGACATGCAGCAATTGTCTGAGTGTCTTTGAATGGCACCTCTCTATGCAACGTGTCCAAATGTCGTTCAACTTTTCCAGGCTAGTTGTTTTGAACATTGTTCCTCCGAGCCCCCCGCCATGTGTGCCCCTGGTTCTGAAAGTATGATCATTGATAAGTGACAATACAGTCCCCTGATGACAGGGAGATGAATTTGCTTCTTCAAGCAAAGACACAGGAGAGGCAGATTCACGGGGTGCGTATCTAGAATCTGATTTTCGCTTGTAAGAAGTGTATCCTCTAGAAGCACTTGATGGATCTTCGGTTGTCCTGGAACTTTGCCTCTGATTGCTGCTGGAATGCGAAGCTTCTGGTGAAGGCACAGAACCAAGTTGCAATAATGTCGCTGTAAACCAAGTTGACCGTTCACTCGAAACTCTTAACTGTTTCTCTGCCTCTGACAGAAGCTTCAAAGCATGCTTTAATCTCTCTAATTCAGATTCACTTACTGTACAGAAGCCAAGAAAAGATATGGTTATTAATGTTATAGCTATGAAATCTACACACTTATAGGAGATCACATGCCCTTTGACATTCAAAAGCACACGCAGGTGCAAATTTGCCAACAATGCAGTGTTAGACAGTGATATGGTATCACAGAATTAATCATCCTCTAAGTGAAGTTGCAAAATTTGACAGTCGCATCCTTAATGGATTTTTTTATATGAACAGTGTGTGAAAAACGAAATCCACACTCACTTGTGGATAACTCTAGCTAATGGCAAAGATACCTTCAGGATAGTTAAGTAGATAAAAAAGCATCAAATCAATCTCCCATTACATGCCTGCGGATCATGCAGAGACTGCTAAGCCAATACATATCAATGTGAGCAAGTAAAAACAGTGCTTATTCTTAGTAAAGTAATTGCTGCTCATAAAAATAAAATTATCTTACTCTTTTAGTACAAGATATTGACGAACCTATGAGAAAGGATCTTTGTAGACATAATAAATTTAAGAATCAGCTTCTTCCAACAATATAACATCCACACTCTTGGGAAAGTCTTGACAGTAAAACCACTCATCAAACATTGTGCTTTAGAGCGATCACGAACAAAATGAATTTCATAATAAAATGCAACTGGGTAAGGTAAACTATTGTGGAAGCAGAACCTCTTCTTAAGGGAAAATACGCAAAGAAGTATAAAATTGTTCCTCTTTCCCACAAGTATGACATCATAGCATAATACCCAACTCAGAAATTCAACATTTATAAATGCTACCAGATAGATGATGGTCAACTGTGTTTGCAGCATCTAACATTATCCAGTTTTGTCCCCAGCAAACTTGGTAAAGCAGATATTGGTGCACACCATAAAGTAAGTTAAACTTGTCATGATTGCAGCCAAGAAAACAAAGCATAGAAAACTAGTTGGAGAAACTAAATAAGCCGTAAGTGCATATCCACAAGCACTGCAAAAGAAGCTTTGTATAGGAGGCGAAGGAGCTAACAAAGGGCGTAAATAGCATGGCCGAGGAATTGAGCACAAGGGCTGCTGAAGTGGCAGCTTTTTCAAGCCCTAACTTGCATGGCCCCGTGGGGCCACCACGAGGAGCCTAACCATGTTTGTCTCCGGTAACTACCAATTTGTGTGGCAAGAAGGGACTGCCACACCTAAACCTGGGGTGCAAAAGAGTCCCAGGTAAAAACTTGTTAATAAAAACATGGCTGAGGAAGCTATTACGGCTTAAAGACAATGCAGTCATTTTTTCAAAATTAATGCACTTTCTAGCAAGCAACAACGAACTTGGCTCTAACTTTGGCCAAAGCTAAAGGAGTGACCTAAAGATAGCGGCATACTAAATAGCCTCAGCTCCTAATAGTAGTTCAAAACCATATGATATGCAACTAAACTGCAACAGTCACAACAAGGGGAAGCCAAGGGCTCGATATCAATTAACAAAAGAAAAGAAGCCGATGCCTCAAGGCATTGTGAATGATTTTTGTGCCCTTCAATGAAAATTTGTTTTTACCAAGTCAATTAAAAAGGCTAACATATCAATAATCCACTCCTCCATTGATTTCTGAAAGTTGGTACCTGCCAACCATGGTTTGCAGCGGTCCATGCTATCAGGCACTTTTGTAGCACAGCCCGGGCTTTTATCAATATGGACAACACTAGTTGAGTGCTTTAGGGCTATCAATATATATATATATATATATATATATATATATATATATATATATTAGCAAATAGAATCAATTTTGCAAATTGCTAACCTATATACCCCGCATAATGGGTCCTCATTTTACATAATATCAAGTAGAATAAAAGTATTGTTTTCAAGTAGAATTACATAAGGAAAAAACACAAAATAAGATTCAAACAAAAAGTATTCTCAGTAGCATAAAACAAAGATGACGATTCCACAGTGCTATTTTCATTAGCATCAAATAAAATTATCGCAGCAACAATTCATGGATTCAATGAGACTATGTTCTGAACTCACAGGTTCGAGCACCAAAAAGAGATGAATTATATTCGGAATCACCCATCTTGTATGTTCCAGCTATGATATCCATAATAAGACTGGCCAGCTGTGACATTAAAATCAATGGATCTACCCCAGAGTCCATGAACTCCCTGGCTCTTTTCACCGTTTCTGCAGTGTTTGACGACATGGCTAGCTCTAGTAGATCAACTAACTTCTCGTCTGAAACAACTCCAACCTATTGGAAGACATAAATCTTGTTCATCAATTTTTGTCGGGAAATACCTAAAGGAGTAAAAAATTGTCCCACACTGAGGGGAAAGAAACAAAACTAAAACTCAGAAAGGAACAGGTAATGTTGATAAATGATTTGATATGGAACTTACAAGTTCGTTCACAAGAGATGTCGTGATTCTTTTACCCAATAAACTCAATTGATCTAGCATAGTTTCAGCATCTCGAAGTGAACCATCTGCATTCAGAGCAATCAAATCCAACGCATCCAATTCGACATCCAGATTCTCACTCGCAGAGATATTGCGTAGTCGCAAAACAATGTCACAATCTTTGATTTTGTTGAAAAGGTATTTCTGACAGCGAGATTGCACGGATCGAGGCACCCTATCTAGGTCGGTCGTAACAAAAATGAAAACGACTCGACGTGGTGGTTCCTCAACAAATTTGAGAAAAGCCAGCCATACCTTAGGGGGCAACAGATGACATTCATCAATGATAAAAACTTTGTACCGCGAATTCGCTGGTGGCCGAACTAACAAATTTTTTAGCAGATGTCTGACTTTATCGATTTGTTTCTTATTGGTGCCATCAACCTCACAAAGATCTCTGCTCTTTCCAGAAATGAAGTCGGAGCACTCTCTGCAGCATCCACATGGCTTGGCTTCTTTGGTAGCCTGACAATTCAGAGCAGCAGCAAAAATCCTAGCTGTGGAAGTTTTTCCGGTCCCACGAGGTCCTTGGAAGAAATAGATAGGAGCAACCCTTCCCCTTGAAATAGCATTGACGAGCGATTGAACCACAATGTTTTGCCCAATTATCTCATCAAAGAACACGGGCTTATGCTTCTGACTCAAGCTTCTGATGTTATCCAGCATAGCATCTTCCTCTCCTTGGCCACTAGTAGGAGCAACTGCCCCCAACCCATCTTGATCCCTACAATTTGACCACCGCCGTCCATCCAATCTACTCAATGCCTCCAAATCAAGCTCCCCAAAATTTGTGGAGAGCTCATCATCGCTGTGCCCCGTTCCAGCCGACGACCCTCCTCTGGCATCAGTATCGTTCGTGAGCAATGGGAGAACACCTTGAGCACTCTTAGACGCAACTCTTCGCTTCTTTGATCCCGAAGGCAATGGGCGGCGTCCACTGTACACTGATTGACTGCCGCAGAGTATGCTACTGCCTTTTCTCCTTATGGTGTCGGAGAGGGAAGGAGAGTAACAACTGCCACACATGCGCCTGTGCTTGGGCGTCCTTTTGGACCAGTAGCAAGGAATCCCACATCCCTTCCCTCCAGGCAAATCCAAAGGATCATCCACCTCGTCATCACCATCATTCACAGAAGTGGTTGCACCATCCCAAGACCCCACTGTGCTTGGATTCGGATTGGCATGCCTATAATAGGAGCTAGTCGAGAGAGCAGGGGTGCTGTAGGTGTAGGAAGAGTCCTCCTTCCTGATGCTCCTAAGCAATTTGGAGGAGGAGCGGGACCAATTCTCGCGGTGCTTCGCCTTTAAAAGCAGCGGGGATGCTCCAGGAATCCGCCTCAAATCCTCCGAGCGACCGTCATCGTCCGTATCGTCGGATGGGCCGACCGAGCCATCTGGGACCAGCGGTAGCGGAGGGTGAACATTGCGAAAGGACATGGAATGTGCGGAATTCCTAGGGAGATGGAGGTCCCTGGGAGGATATCTGGAGAGGAAAAGGGCATGGGCATCGGATTTCTTACTCCGCTTCTCGAAGGCAGAAGAGGGAGCGGCGGCACCCCAAGGGACAAGATTGGCATCTCGGCGGCGGAAATCATGGGAGGGACGAGGGTTACCGCTGCCAGCAGCCTTGGCGTAGACAGCATTGCGGGCATCGCTCAAGCTGTCATCTTGACTGTTGTTGGGAGAGGAGGAGGAGGAGGAGGAGGAGGAAGGGGAGCAAGATCTGAGGGCATTGGGGGACTTCCAGTTGTACAAGAAGACGGGGCTTTTGGAGTCGGCGTTGAGGGTGGTGGGGAGGGGACGGAGGGAGGAGAGAGGCGGGGACTTGTAGGAGGAGGTGGTGCCAGGATCCCGCAACAAGCGGGAAGCCTTGCGGATTTGGGAGAGCTCCCGCTTGAGGTGCAGCTTGCTGGGCGTTGGATCGCCATGCTTCCCCTTCATTCCGCAAGAAGCCGACATCAAAATCTTTAGTTTTTGCAAAACGGATCAGGATCTAAAATGCCCAACGAGCGTTGTGGTTGCCATGCGACAGCCAGCCAGCCAGCCAGCCAGCCGCAGGAGGAGGAGGAGGAGGAGGAGGAATAGATGGGATCCCGTTATTAACCTTACTTCCACTACAACTGATGCTGATACTGCCCCTACTTCTACTACTTCAGCCGCTACCGCAACAGTACAGTGGTTAATCATTATTCATATTCTACGGCGCAGCATCGGGAACAACTGGGAACTGGCGGAGGCATCCCCATTTCTTTTTGGACTGTTCTTCTTCTTCTTCTTCTTCTTCTTTCAATTCAAACTATCATAATGAGACTGGAAAGACCGGATCCTCCTCCCAAAAATGTCGTCCATTTATTGCCAAAAGATCCCAAAGATTTGAAAACAGCAAACTTTCCCGAATTCCCTAATTGAAGCGTCAGCCAACTGTCGTCTCATGTGGTGGACTCTTTACCGAATATTCACACTTTTAATAAGCCATCCCCGGATCATCCGTTCTCGACTATAAATAAAATAATGAGCACGTCTTTTAAGCCAGACAGATGCAATTTAACTTGCTACTTGCTGTTGCACATTCTTTAGTACGATTCTACCAAGGAGTGTACATTTTAAGTTACACGTAAAAATTAAATTACGGAATTGGATATGTTAGAGAAATCTCTCCACCCTAAACAACGTGACTAGTAAGTTATTTTGAGAATACTTCGATTATGTCAATGTTATGAAATTACCAAAAAAAAAAGGGGGGGGGGGGGGGGGGGGGGGGGGGGGATGTAGAAAAGTGAGGAGAGAATTTACTTTCCTGATCCAGAATATCAAAGCAAAAGCACCTTTTCATGTGTACAGAGACTTTTCTAATACTCCTCTCTCTCTCTCTCTCTCTCTCTCTCTCTCTCTCTCTCACGTGATTTCACTTATTAGTAATGTGTTTAAAACCTAAGCTTTAGTCAAATCTTGGCAGTAGGTCAACGATAGCAAAGCCACGTGATAGTGATCAAAACCCCAACTTGAGTAACTTCTCGATGCCATTATTGCCTTTGTCGGCTTCTTCTCGTGCGGCTGGGAGCCGGGAGCAATCGACCCACCATCGCTTGGGGACGAGTCTTGGGTCCAGTCCAGCCCAATCCAATCACTTTGAGGTTAAGGTTGGTAGGGGTACATCTTTGAATCTATCCGCGGACGGTGGCTATAAAAAGGATGGTAGTGGCTTGGGCTTCGGCTGCTGTCGTTTCCAGCCTACACCTTTTGTTAAAACGGTAGGGTCCAAATGATTTACCATAAGTTTTCTCTTCGATTTCGAGATCTCTCTGAGATATGAAGGTTCGACCGGAGTTTGATAATAGCATGATGTGCAATTGATTCTTTTTTCAAATCGCAGAACTTGTCGAGCTCGAACTTTCACTTTAATAGGAGAAGGCGGGAATGGCGATATATAATTCTTTTGGCTCATCGGCTAAAAAGTACTTTTGAGTTTTATGAGCAAAAAGGTGGTAAATAAACGTGTTTGTGGATCGATGATAGATAAATGGGAAGAAAGAAAGCGCATTGGAGGCTGCTACAGAAGAAGATAAGCGACATCGGACAGGTGAAGCGGTTGCAATTGCATGCCCAGTTCATCGTCCACCACCACCACAACCGCAGCTGGGCCTCCTTCCTCCTCCTCATCCGATCCTCGCCATCTCCGATACCCGTCCACGCCCACCTCCTCAAGCTGGGCCTTCTCCCCCATCCCCTCCTCCGCAATGCCCTCCTCCATTCTCACGCCCAGCTTGGCCTCCTCCACCTGGCCCGCCGCCTGTTCGACGAATTCTCCCACTGGGCTCTCCCCGATTCCAACTCCCTTCTCTCCGCCTACTTCAAGTGGGGACACCTCCGGGAAGCTCGCGCTCTTTTCGATGCGATGCCCGGCCGCAATGTCGTCACCTGGACCACCATGGTCACTGGTTATGCCCGCATTGGGGACTTGGAGACTGCTAGGCGCTGCTTCGATGCAATGCCCGATAGGACTGTAGTCTCTTGGAACGCTATGCTCTCCGGCTACTCTCAGAACGGGTTCGAGGATGAGGCTCTCCGGTTGTTTCATGACATGGTTGGTGCCGGCTTCCAGCCCAACGACACGACTTGGGTCACTGTCATTTCATCCTGCGCTGCACGCGGCGATCCTTCACTTGCCGATTCGCTTGCCAGGTTGCTTCATCAGGTAAGGGGAGTTGATTTCAACTGCTTCCTCAAGACAGCGCTCCTCGACATGTACGCCAAATGTGGACGCTTGGCTGCTGCTAGACGAATTTTTTATGATCTGGGGCCCCACAAGAACACCATCACGTGGAATGCCATGATCTCGGCATTTATGAGGTCCGGAGATTTATCATCGGCTAGGGAACTCTTTGATCGGATGCTGAATAAGGATGTGGTCTCCTGGAACTCCATGATTGCTGGATATGCCCAAAACGGCCAATCAGCTTTTGCGGTCCGGCTTTTCAAGGACATGGTCACCCCTATGGGTGAACACCCGAAGCCTGACGAATTCACCATGGCAAGCGTTTTTTCAGCGTGTGGGCATCTCGGCACCCTGGAGATAGGCAACTGGGCCGTGGCTTTTCTCGAGAGAAATCAGATTAGGCTTGGCACTTCAGGGTACAATTCGTTGATTTTCATGTACTCTAAATGTGGGAGCATTAAAGATGCCCAGCGAATCTTTCAGGAAATGGAAAGGAAAGATGTGGTTTCCTACAACACCTTGATCTCGGGTTTGGCCGCCCATGGTCGTGGAAGGGAAGCCTTGGAACTGGTATCAAAGATGCAGGAGGAAGCCATTGACCCAGACCATGTAACTTACGTAGGCATCCTGACGGCATGCAGCCATGGGGGATTGCTACAAGAAGGTCGCCGGTTGTTTGAAATGATCGAAGCTCCATCAAACGATCACTACGCGTGCATGGTCGACTTGTTAGGTCGTGCCGGTGAGCTTGAGGAAGCAAAGAGATTGATTCAGAACATGCCGATGAAGCCACATGCAGGAGTGTACGGATCACTCTTGAATGCTTGCCGCATTCACAGGAGGACCGATTTGGCAGAGATGGCTGCTTATGGGCTTTTTGAAATCGAGCCAAACAATTCAGGTAACTATGTTTTGTTGTCGAACATATACGCACAGGCAGGCAGGTGGGAGGATGTTGATAAAGTCAGGCAGATGATGCGGGAGAGGGGGGTGAAGAAGGCAACTGGATGGAGCTGGGTGGAGCACAAGGGCGAGGTGCATAAGTTCATCGCGGGGGACAGATCGCACGACAGATGCAGCGAGATCTACCATCTGTTGGCCAACTTGAGGAGGAGGATGCAAAGGAGCGGATATGTGGCGGATGGAAGCTGCGTTCCAAGGGACGTGTTGGAAGAAGACAGAGAAGAGATGGTGGTGGTTCATAGTGAAAAGCTCGCCGTTTGCTTTGCTCTTCTTGTCAGTGAAGCTGGGGAGGCGATCAGGGTGACGAAGAATATGAGAGTATGTTGGGACTGTCATGCTGCGATCAAAACAATCTCTAAATTGGAGGGCAGGGAGATAATATTACGGGACAACAACAGATTCCACCTTTTCTTGGAAGGCCAATGTTCTTGCAAGGATTACTGGTAGATTTCCAGACAGTCAACTGCATTTCATAAGCAGATTGAAACCCCTACTGTGGAATGCAGCAGGTCTGGTAGCACTCATCCATTAAAATCGAAGCTGAAATCTCCACCATATATTTGTTACTATACGCTGGAAGAATAACTGGAATTCAGCATATGAAAATTAAAGCGTGTGATGGAGCACTCATCATCCTCATTCTTTACCGCTCTTCCCAACTCAAAAGTCAGCATAGTGTTCCACCATAAGGGTCACTCTATTTAATCAACTGAACATTCTGTTACATCCCAACGAAGGACCTCAACCTAACTAAAGGTGCACAATCGCCTCCAGGCATAGAACTTCTGCAAAAAATGAGACCGCAAATAATAATATACATATAAGGAATTCTAATTGGGAGCAACGACTTCAAACATAATCCCTGAGAAAAATGGATAGAAGAAGAGTGTAGCTTAAGTCCCATTGTTGCAATACCAGTTTCCCAACTACAGTGTCCAAATTAAACTGCAAAGAGAAATTTTTTTATCTTGTCTACCCTCCTTGATTGATCTATGTCCAATTTCTTAACATGGTTCAGACTCTAGCCCTCTTGCTACTGCAACTGGGGCATTTGTACTGCTTTATATGCTCCGCCTTTGCTGGAGTAATTTTTACACATTTTCCATGGAACCATCTCTCACAGATGTCGCAGCAAATCCAGAATTCGTCGTTTGCGTAGCTATCCCCACATGCCCCACAGGTGGCACCCTGCTCATCATCGTCTTCCTCTTCTTCACCGCTTTCCTCCTCTTGTTTAGTTGGTGGAGACATCTTCACTCCCTTGGATTGTGGCTCAGACTGCAGGGAGTGGTTCAAACATCCATGCGTGATCAGCAAGGAAAAACTATGCGCGAACCAAAAGGGGCAGAAGTACATAGGCAAATAATATCAATGTCAAAACTGAGACTACTTACCATCTTTGTACTAGATTTGCTTTTGATGTTTTGATTAGCAGATTGTTCCTTTGATTGCTTTACATTTCCCGTCGCAACTTCAAATATGGTTGGGAGATCATTTATCATCTGGAAAAGCCTCTTTCTGTAAAATCCGACCCTCCAAAATCAGAACAAACTATATCAACTATAATGCAAATTATCTATTTTCTGCGCTAAAAAATGCAGAACGCAGCTAGTTTTTCCACCTGCATTTGACTCATTACAAATGTTCTACGCAAATGATTCCTATCCACGCTCACCAATAAACATGGGGAACTTATCCAAGTTGTGACCAATAAGGGATATTAGGAAGGATCTAAGGTGGACGATGGTAGGATCTTGCCAGGAAAGTTCTGCTTCCATTTAACTCAAACTGCCACTGATTACTTCAGCTAGTTCTTTCTATACGTTTGCAAGCAGTAAAATAGAAAAGTCGCTTAAAAAGTTATTGTATCAGCAGAAACCGCAACTTTAGAATTCTCATGAATGTAGAATAGGCCCGGCGTGATAACAAGGTTATACCCACCCTACCAAGAAACCAAGGGACCAAAATCTGCATAGGAAAAAATTGAGACTAGAGGACAGCCAAGATGGCTAAGTGACCTCCCATTTAAGAAAAGCATACTTCATCCCACCTATTAGCATGAAATAAAGAAACAAAGTTCTCAGAACCTGCTTCATCAGAAGGGTCAATGCTATAGTCCATCACAATGAAGAACGGATTTAGCAATTACCACAACCACAGAAAGTAACCAACCTTCTAAATCCAGGTCCATCTTCAAGCGATAGAGGAAAACAACAATTTAAAAAAAGCTATAGAGAAAGAGGGGGAAAAAAGAAATGGTAATGAGGAACTGCACTGTCAACCAGCACTAAATATCCAAGATATACAGAGTGATTTTCTATAAAGTACTATTCTGATCACCACCAACATGCACAACAACTCAAAACAACATGAATTAAAGAAAAATTTAACATGACTCGATATGTTTTAGCTAGTTCCTCACAAAACCTAGATTATCATCGCAATAGTCATAGCATTGAGGAGAAATGACAGACAATACCATCACAAACATAAAAAAGACGACATGACACAAAGTGCAATCTCTACTAAATTAAATGAGTGCTATGTTCCATTGCAGCAGGAAGCTTGGTAGTATCCTCACGGCAATACATTGCATCAGCATTGCATAAGCTACATACCTAAACAAGGTCTTCTGCAATGTCCAACCCCATTAACATGACAGTAATGGCAGAAAAGAATAAAAGCAGAATAAGGAAGAAGCTTAAGCACATGCCCCTCCCTATCGTTATGAAGGTGTCCGGAAGATCCAGCAATATCAGAAGTTCAACTAAAAGAACAGACTGAGAGAAAAATCAAATTATCCTTATCTACTCATACTATCGCTTGCAAAATGCATAACGTAAACTAATCCTTGCGGACAGCTCTTACAAGAATTTCTATTTATCATTCCACTATGGATTGGGAGTCAATAAGCATGGTTTTTATCAAGTTGTTTCCCTAGCTTTCATTCACACCATATACACACCTAAAACACCATCAGCTCATAAATGCCAACAAGCCACAAAACACGCTGTGTCTGACTAAAATAACTGACAGAGATATGGAAAAAATACCTGAAAAATTGCATTATTGCAAATAAGAAGTACCTCCACTAATACATAGCACGCACCTTTTGACATAAACACTTATATTTTGGCTCAAGGATATCCAAGTTTTGCACTTTCCATCAATCTATCATGATGTCTACGGGCCTATCACATCCTAAAACATTCTGTCAGTTCTTACATGGTACCACACAGTTGTTTTGATGTTACCATTCACTCTCTCATACAAATGACAAGACAGCCTGAAACGTTCTGTGATTTCTGCTTAAAGTCAACCAGTCTTTGACTCTCTTGAATCCCTTAGATTGTCCAAAAGGGCAAAAAGACTTTGGTTCTAATCCTTAGCTCTTACACCACAAGAAATAAGCCAGCCTAGGGAGGAGTCTAAAACTGATACAAGAAGATGGGGTCAGAGGAAAGTAAGACAATAAACAAAACGTTTAAATAACCCAATTATTCATGGTGAGATGCAATCTATTGTGGATGCCAGATGAACAATCAGTCATTGCCTTCATGACCTTGAGAAACTCTCAGACACTGATAGCAACAAAAAAGAATAGAATGTGAAATACAAGCTGATGAACTCCAAATAGATTATTCAAAAGGAAGAGAACGATAAAACAGGAAAACCACTATACGAGTTTCAGAAGTGTCTTTTTCACATTACAGATGAACGGGAATCTAATTTTGTGAACGACATAAAAGTACAATTTGCTTCTATGTCACACACTTTTATAAGATCCCAATAGCGAACTAAGACAGGGCAATGTTCCTTGTCTTTGATACTGCCAGAGCAAAATATGGACCTAACATCCTTTGACATCCAAACGTGTTTCGCCCATCTATATGCTCAAAACTACAAGTAGATTGGCGGAAGTCTATCTCACCCTCTTTTTACCATTATCTGTTTTATGGAAAGTCCCATCTTCCCATGCCATACTTGTCCAAATATTCTGCCCCCAACTAATTTCTCCCTTCTGAAAAGCCTGTTGAAATCAATCTTAGGGATAAAACTCGCTGTGGTTTTGAGTATGCCTGCTCATGGTTCTGGTGATATTAATAACAGCAGACTTAACTGACGGCAGCCATAGAGGAGTAACTAAAATTAACAAGCAAGATGGGACTTCACAAATACATCACACGACAAGATGCTTCTCTATCCTCAGGAAACTAGGGTCAGAGTAAGATTCAGTTGAATACTTATCATCAAAAGAAAATAAAGAAAGTTCATTCATTTGAACAGAATATTTTTGTCCATACATTGCATCTATGTCACTGGACCACATTATCCTACATGTTGCAGATAGTTATTTAGCTCTCAGCGATCCTTTCACTTAAAATTTACGTGATTCATTGCTAGGACAAAGATCTTGGGAAACCCTCGTAATGGAACTTAAATAAATTAGTTTTAACGACTAATGGCAATTATCTTTTAGGAAAACTCTAAGCTTAATGATTACAGATACTATTCAGGAGTACAGTCTATGGCACCCAAAATGCAATCTTGCATGATTCTAGTCCTAATTTCTGATCGATTGTCTAGCCATGAAGCACGTGAAACCTCATAGGAAGACACCTGAGAGTTCATCTATTGGTATATTTATTTCTCCTTCGCAACCACAACATGCTGTTCCTAGGGAGGGAAACCAAGAATGAGCAATTCATTAGGCTGGACTAACGCAACAATATTCAGGCGCCCCCATGAGATTCTAAAACTATCATAATTTGAGGGGTTACAAAGAAAAAACATGGAAGTTGATTCTGTGAAAAAAAAAATGGCTTAATAGTAACTTTGCTTGAAGAGAATAGTCCTTTCGTACCTTTCATTTTTACCAAAACCAAACCGTGCACCGAAATAGAAAGCAACGGCAAGTAACCATGAATCACTGTGCACGGCGACCAGTGACAACCAGTCCTTCTCTTGCATTCCATCCCTTGCGAAATTGATTCCTAAAGCAGGCTCCGGAAGCTCAGGGGGAACCTCCTCCACTGGTAAATTAACTTCCCAGGTCTCGTTTGGAAAACCATAGAGGCAGAGGTTCTCCTTCTCTGACAGAGTTTAAAAAAAAAAAAGAAGAGCCCAACTCTTCAAACCAGGAATCTCCATTCACCCGGGTGTCATGTCAATACAAAGGGGCATATTCGGTACAATGAAAAGATTCAAGGGCGAAGTTGATATGCAACAAATGAGGTTACAAGTAGCGGTAAAGAGATGAAAAGGGGTGGGAAAAACAAAACGATAACAATGGACGAGCTGAAGGAGCGAGTGAGGTTGGCCAATGTGGAGACTTTGGAAGAATCAACTGTATCCAGACACAGCATAGCGAGGAAGGGAACGTACCGGGGTCGCACTGCTGGTAGAATTTCTCAACGTCTGCAAGAAATAGACGCAAGAAGAATAGGGAAAATGCATCAGGCAGGGAAAGGAGGGGCGCAAATAAAACGAGAAAGGGGAAACGAAGGAAGAGATGAATTGGGATGGAAAACCAGAGGTGAGAGCCTTGATAAGGCCGGCGCGTCGGCCCTTGAAATCGCTGAAGACCTCCTCCACCGTCCTTGGAATCGGGTGCGGTGTTCCATTTCCCTCCATGGCATGAATCCCTCTCGCTCTCCCTCTGAATCTGCTGAGAAATGTTGTTTGCTTTCTCCTCCCCAAAAACCAGCAATTGCTGCTATTCCCGAGAGTAGCCCCGCGAATTCATCAATCTGAGTGTTTTTCAGATTTTTTTTTTTTTTTTTTGCGCGCTTGTCTAGGGTTCGTCGTCTGTCAGAATTAATGAGTGTCTTTTTGCTCTTTTTTCTTTTTGCTAATAATATACACGCTAATCGAAAACAGGAATATTTCCTTTAAGCGCTCGTGACAAAATTACGACTTTTGCTTATTTCGTGACAAAATAAATTAAATAACCACTTCCATCTAACATTTACATTATCGATAATAATTTATATTTAATATTTTTATTTATTTATTTTTATACACAATACAAACGATACGTTTTTGTAAAAATATTTTTCAAATCATTCATTTTTCGTAAAATAAATTAAAGATCGAATAACTTCAAATAGATCTATCTCATGTTGACTTTACTTAGAGACGATAATTTGTAACTTGGATTTCAGAACCACCCAACCCATAAATAAAAAAAAAATCCAAGGCAAGCAATTTGAGTGAGTTGATGGAAGAAATCAAGGGAATTTTTTACGTATCCCCGCCCCCCATGAAATTTAAGATGATGGGCATTGAATTCGAACGGTTACTTCTATTTTTAAGATTTAAATCAAATGCAAAGAGACTGCAGGGGCAGACTTCTTTTAACCCCAATCCCCGACTAAGTCCATTGACTTCATTTTTTTCATAGATAACAAAGGTGGGGAAAGGGCACTTAGCACAACTGCCTCTTTTCACGTTAGCACAAAGGTCCCACGCTTGTTACACAAATATTCATTTTGAGACTTAGCCGTCAAGTCCATCCGCAGTATGTATATAAGCTCATTGCCACAGTCCAACCGACAAACATATCATTCCTTCACTTTAGCTGGAAGGGCAAGCAAAGGGCCAATTCCACTCGAAAATCGAACTAAATTAGTCTTACCCAATCGATTTGAAGTCAATTCACAAAAAGCTTTTAGCGCTAAAATTTTTCGGGGCAATCACTTAAATATCATATTAGTAAAATATATATATTCACTTAAGTATCTCGAATGATAAAATTCGGCGATTCACCTTACGTGGATTTTTAAATTATATTTTTGGCTCCAACGTGGTTTTTCTTAAGTCCAGTGTGGAAAATCTTTCGTCCAACCTTGCAAATTGAACAAAACATATCTCTCTCTCTCTCCCCGGAGCCGTTTTCACAATAGATAAATAGAGTTCTATCTCAATAGTAGCAGCAAAAGGTGGTTGAGCGTGTATCAAGATCAATTGTTTGTCTCGTAGGTTGCCTAGGTTGTCATTGATAGAAAGTGGATGAGAGGTGACTAGTTCAATATGTACGATATGGTTCACGTGATCAGGAAGAGGAAGGGTTGGCAAGCACTGCATCCGTAGGAGTGGACAATATAGACAGGTGCGCCTTCAAAGTAGCAAACCGAGTCTCTTTAATCAATAACCGCAAAACAACAACCTCAAGACGAGGTAACAAATATTGATGTAAAAGTGAAGCTCGTACAGATTCAAATTCATCATTAAGTGTCATTATAAATTGCATAATATATATATGATCACGATATTCAGCAAACTTACAAGCATCAGCATCAGCTTTCCGTTGTGCTCAAATAAAGTCAATTGATCCCAAACAACACACATAGAGGACAAAAATGAAAATCGTTAATAGACTTACCTATCTCTCGACACACTTACCTATCCCTCGACACATGCGATACAAATTGCCTAACAACTGCTATTGATGAGCAATATCCGAGATGAAATGACGACCGGCAAGCAAATCTCATTCTCTTGTTGTATTGAGGCGACCAAACTGAAGCCTGATAGAGGGAAGGAGAATATTTTGGAACCATGTAAAATCCGACGGTTCTTGCTGTCCCACTCCTCCAATTGCTGAATAAGTTTGTCTCTTATGGTTTCTTCAGCAGTTCTTGTAGGCGTGCAAACTTCTCGTGACCTCATCTCTTCATCAGTTCTTGTAGGGAACCATAAGTTAGTTGAATTCGTTGAGTGACGGAGAATCTGGTGGTGCTCTTCTATTGTTAAGTATAACCAACGGAATGTTTTCGAAATTGACTTATAGTTGACGGCTTTGGTGAGTCCGAGACGGCCACGCATGGTGGCACGTGTGTTGGAGTCCGTGATAGCGGCGGTTTGCTACATCTGACTTTGGTGGACAGACGCAGATGATAACTTCTCAATATATATATATATATATATATATATATATATATATATATATATATATATATATATATAAGTTGTTACACCAAGTTGAGAAAGCCGCAGAAAAAATGAATTGGAGATTTTTTTTTTTGTATAAATCGATGTGTAGCGATAAGAAGTGCATGAGCCTATTTATAGGCTTTACAGAACGATTACTTAGAATAACAAAATATTATATAATCAATTATATTGATAATATTATAAATATCCAGAATATCATGCATATTCTAAATATGTCCAACATAATCTAAATATATCTAACATGGAAGATCGAATTTGTTGTCCAATAGCTTATTTTTACTTTGATTATACTCCATAAGACTTTTGCTTTACTGCAAGATATCCAAAAGCCTCTTTGAAGATTTTTTTAAATGACTTCTTCCATTTTGAACAAAGTCAAGCTTCCTCCATGAAAGCTCAAAAGCTCGAGTCAATGAGTAAGGGGCTCATTGCCATCCCAAAATGAGCATTAATAGTTTAAATAGATAAGATATGGTATTTGGATCCTCTAACATAATGTTAGGGGTGACATTATCCAATCCGGGCCGTCCAATTCAAAATGGACGGCCCCAATTGAGCCACATTAATTTTTTAAATGGGGGAAAAATTTCAGCAGGAATTTTAGAATTTTAAAATAATCAATGTAAAACTTCACCAGTGTAATACATTTAATTAGGGGGATATAGTGGTATTTGTTTTTTAAGAAGGGTATCAAATGCCATGTTGCTAAACATTTAAATCAATTAACGAACAAAATATGGAGAGAGAGATAACAATTGTCGCCATTAACTCTTAAAATACTGCTAGATCAATACATTTTAAGTGGAGAAACAATGAAATGTTTTGAAATAGTTTAGCACTTTTTCAAAACTAAATTTGGAAATAATAACTAGAAGCATTATATTGTGCTAATACAACCATATAAATCAATTTGACAGATGATTAAAAATTTTCTGGTTTATTTTTCTTATATGTTATTTTCCTGTAATCCGTTTTGAACCATCCTATATATCGTGTTCCACTAAATTCGAATTGATCATGGACCCTTTTTTTCTTTTTAAATTGACATATTGATTGGTCACTTTCTTTAGATCAGCCGTCATTTTTAAGTAGCATTTATACCAATCTTGAATTTTGATGCATCTAATTTTGTATGGAATTAAAGTAATATGACTCACTGTGTTACGGTATTGATTTAAGTTCACAATTACAGATATATTCCCGATCACATAACAAAATGTGCTTAGTATAGTTGATTCTGTAGTTATAGAGATTCTTCTATTTTGATATACTGTTTCAAATAGTGTCATTTTATTCATTTGTGTGTTTATTACAAGGGACACAAATTATTGGAAATAATAAAAATATATTTTATTAATTAATTACTTGAAGCGATACAAGTGATTATTTTTAGGAAAATATTTTGTATGGAATTAAAGTAATCCGATTCACTGTGTTATGGTATCGATTTAAATTCACAATTAGAGACATATTCTCGATCACATAACAAAATGTGCCTAGTATAGTTGATTTTGTAGTTATAATTATAGATATTCTTCTATTTTGATAAACCGTTTCAGATAGTGTCATTTTATTCGTTTACGTGTTTATTGCAAGGGACACAAACTATTGGAAATAATAAAAATGTATTTTATTGACTAATTACTTAAAACGATTATACAAGTAATTATTTTTAGGAAAATATTTTTCAAATCATTTATTTTCTGTGCAATAGTAAATTTTACCAATAGAGACATGTAGATAAAGGTATGGATATTTTAAACCTGAGGTAACTGGAAATTTTCAAAATCCACTTTGTATGAGTAAATTCTATAGTGAGTCTTTGAGAAGACTGGAAAGGAGAAACACGGAAGAATCTGACATGGATGTATTGGAAAAATTTCACGAGGAATTTTATTCTTGTGGTTGCTTTGTGCTTTTCTTGGCTTGTTCGACCTTATATTCTCGTGGTTGGGCGGTAGCTTTTGTGCGCAGCTCTGCCTCCAACATATATTTCAGCTTCAGATCTTACGAGGTCCGCACTACAAACACTCCGGGCTTTCTTCTTTAGCCGAGGTGGTGGCGTTGGGTGGCGGTGATGGAGAACAAGTCGGGATCTTTGGCATACACGCCTACATGGATAGTTGCGGGCGTATGCTTCATCATAGTTTTTCTCTCTCTTTGCGCCGAGAGAGCCCTTCACCGGCTTGGCAAGGTCAGTAATACTTACACAGTGCTTAAGTCTGATAATTTCGTGATTCTACTGCAATTGCATTTTTGATCTTCTAAAACCGGACTGGATGATGCTGCAGTTCTTAAAGCGCAAGAAGCAAGACGCCTTGTTTGAGGCCCTACAAAAGTTAAAAGAAGGTCCGGTCCATCCACTTTCAACCCATTGATTCACATTGCCTACCATGCTCTCTCTGCATCCCAACTACGTTCTTCCTGGTCATCAGTCAAGGGGGGCAAAAATAAAAACATAGAAGATTTGACATCCTTGTTTATATCAAAATGTCATATAGCTAGAACTGACATGCACTGTTTTTCCACATTCTGTCCAGAATTGATGCTCTTAGGGTTCATTTCGTTTCTGCTAACTGTTTTCCAAAGAATACTAAGCCAAATATGCATCCCTCCTCATCTGGCCTCCCACATGCGCCCCTGCAAGGAGCGAGCTTCGGAGATCGCCACTCATGGAGAGCTTCTTCTACAAACAACAAACAACAGGAGAAGACTTTTATCAACAGATCCTAGCGTGGAGAACTGTGCACATAAGGTATGCTGTTACCGAAACGGGATGACTTCTCTTAAATATGTAAAACAACTCCACCGATATTTCAAGTGAGCACCTCAGTTGGAAAATCTGTAATTGGATAGCGGCAAATACTGACATCGACTATGCCTCGCAATGTGCACAGGGACAGGTTCCGCTGTTGTCAATAGAAGCATTACATGAACTTCACATATTCGTCTTTGTATTGGCGGTTGTTCATGTCATCTTTTGCGCGACTACTATGGTTCTCGGAGGAGTTAAGGTAATTATCATTTTCACAACATGTATCATGTCGGCTTTCCAATGCTTTCACAACAGTTTCCTTTCATCACAGCCATTCCTTCTTGCGTTTTGCAGATACGTCAGTGGAAAAATTGGGAAAACTCACTTCGGAGAGACACTCCCAAGAAAGGCAAAAGTATTCTATCGCCTTCCATACTCACCGTGATATGAAAGTGGTAGAAGTTGCAATTGCATCCCCTATATACGTCTGGGTGATCACGGGCCCACAGCGAGTCAACCTAAATATGCATTCATTGAGAGAAATCTAAACCCCACACAACACTGCAATTCATTGAGCTTTTTATAACTGGCCCGAATAGTTGATACAAATATGATAGAAATCCTGAATTGCCAGCTCAAAGGGAATGCAAGCAATTCATTTTTTTTTTCCATGGGGTCCGGTATAACCACTTATATATGATGATGATGATGAGTTCTTTACAATAAGCTTACAATACAGATGTTGCTCACTCTTTCACCAACTTTGAATTAATTATGAGCGACGGTAGAATCAGATTCCACTTTCTACTACTACAGGAGACTGTTAGTAAATGGTTTCCTAGCATGTGTATACATGATGTATCTCAGCAAGAATGCGCATTAAACACGATGAAGTTAATTATTTCGGCAAATGCGTGCAGCACACGCATCATCAACTGATGGTGATGACCGTGATGCGGACTTCAGACAACGCGCGAGTGGATATTGGAGGAAAGCAGCTATTGTGAGCTGGACGGTAAGTCTTGCTCTACTCATTTGCTGATGCACGTTATGTCCATGACATATGGCGTTCCTTACAAACAGAGAGAGGCGATTGGAGGATCTAACACGGCCTACACTTCATATTTCACTAGTTGATTGCATTTTTGCATTGCAGATTTCGTTTATGAAACAATTCTATGGCTCCGTCACCAAATCAGACTATGCCGCTCTGCGGCATGGATTTATTATGGTGGGTACACACAGTGGTTGAAATCCATTTATATCTGGATATTGGCTCAGTAAGGTCGATGATCATGCTTTAACTCTTTTGGATGTACACATTTGTATGCATACAGCACCATTGCCCTTCAGTTCCTGACTTAGATTTTCACAAGTACATGATGCGAACCCTGGAAGTTGATTTTAGAAAGATAGTCAGCATAGGGTAACCTCTCTAACGTTTGTTTCACTCAGACTTCAATTTAGCTTTGCAATGTTAAATATCGCCGGCCAGGCAACTCACAGTTTACCTGGTGCAGCTGGTTTTTTTGGCTATTCGTCGTCCTGTTTTTGCTACTAAATGTGGAAGGTAATCCCAGCAACCCGCCACAGAGACATATTTTACTTTTTATTTCAACTGCCCACCCAAGGTTCTTGAGCTGCCAATTTCGTGCAGGATGGAACACATACTTTTGGATGTCGTTTCTACCATTAGTCGTAAGTGAATTGGCAATCTTTCCTGATCCTGGAAGTTTCAGTTTTGAGCTTAAGAAGTTGATGGCAATGAGGAGGCGAATATTGAACGAATGGTTGAACCGAACTTGCAGCTTTTGCTCCTTGTTGGAGCTAAACTGGAGCATATAATAACTCGCTTAGCTCAGGAGGTCGAGAGTAGAAGAGATCCGGAAGCCCCTCAAGTGAAGCCGTCTGATGAACACTTTTGGTTCGGTCGCCCCAGCATTGTTCTTCGCCTGATTCACTTCATCTTGTTTCAAAATTCTTTTGAGATTGCCTTTTTCTTCTGGATATGGGTAAAAATACACAAATCCTGCTTGCGTAAAAGTCGTCCGCTGATCATCATGTATAGTCTACTCAAAATAAACCTGTGGCTTTCTTGCTAGAGCACTTATGGAATCCACTCATGCATGATGGAAAGGATTGGCTTCATCATCCCAAGACTCATAATGGGGTAAAAATGCAGAAGCTAACGGCTCCTCCTTCGTTAATTTCTTTTTTACTTACTCCGAAACATGGTAATTTTGCCGGCGTTCTAATTGGGATTAGACTGCTTGCTTTTTTTATTTTTTTCAGAGTTCTTGTTCAAGTCCTATGCAGCTACAGCACCCTGCCTCTGTACGCTTTAGTCAGTCAGGTCAGCAATTTTGTATGATTATTGCAACAGGCTGTCGTGTTACTAGAAATGTAGCAGCAATATCTAAAGCCATATGAGGCTCTGTGTAAAGCTGACAAACCTACTTCCCCTGCCTGTATATGAACTATTAGATGGGAAGCGGGTTCAAGGAAGGCATGTTTAACAACCCCGTCCTACAACCCCTATGGCGTTGGGCTGAAGGTAGAAAGAAGAGAGGCCAATCTATTCCACAGAACGACTCGTCTGGAGGAGCAACTGCTTCGCATTCGCACAGAACTGTCGCGCAATCATCGGAAAACCTTGGCCATCGTTGATGAATCTACTCCAGTGATTTAAGTCAAGAAGTACCAGACTCCAAACTACATTATTACAAATATTTGGAGTATTTGTAATAATGTAAACTACGATGTAATTTTACATATTAATGTAAATTACGATGTTCATCAACCTAATTAAGAACTCTGCAATAGGCATGACTATTCGGGGGCAGCATATTGGAGGGAGCAAAGCAATCTGAAATAGAATGAGCGAACATCAAGGTCTTGAAGCCTCAATCCAATAATGGCCACATTAGACACCAATATATATTCTTATACCTGTGAAGTCGGATATGTCTCATACTCAGTATATTTAGCAAGACATCATGAACCGTCAATATGAATCGACACCCTTGAACCACTATGATCACGAGCCATCAATTTCCCTCGTTTCAAAGAATGGAATTTCCGATTCAAAAGAAGATATAACTATGTATGGACTGCCCTGTCACAATGATTTGTAAGGCTTTTTTCCCTTCTTTTGACCTCCATCAATTGTAGTTAAGAATTCTCAGAAACAGTCCACCCGTGAAGAGGCCAAAATCGACCTTGCCCTTCAATTTTGTTGTTTTGACTTGGACCTCGAACTGGGTCTGTTAGGTGGTCTAGTCAGCTTTTGGTCACCATCAACCTGACTCAACTCTTTCTCTAACCGTCCAAAGTTCTCTCCCGGTTTCCAAATTTCCCGTTCCAAATTTTGTCGCCCCACGCAATTTAGACCGTATACTTAAATATGACATTACACCTTTATTTAATAAGTTAAATTTTTAGAATAATTAACAGTGATCTTATAGAATTTCATATGATATTATAGAACGATTTATTACGTTTTTATCAACAAAAAATCTTAAATTTTTTTGCACTTTTATCAATTTAGTTCTAATCCTTTTACATTTACGCCAATTCAATCCTAGAAAATTTATATTTATATCAAATCAATCCATCCGTCTAATTTTAATCAATGGTAAAGTGGACATAATATGATAATTAGTCTATTTTGCACCGATAATAGACAATTTGGATTATTTTCCAATCTTTTCTCATAGACCAAATTTTCGTCATTTCATTTCATTTCATTTTTTTCTCTGTGTCCAAATCACTTCCATCCCTCTTAATCGCTCTACTTAAATTGAATGATAGCGACGAAATGTATGTTTTGATAAATTACACCTCCCCCATAAACTGAAAGATATACGAATAAACATATAAACAGCATTTGCACGATCTTTTGGCGTTTTGCGTTTTGCACTTGCACTGAAAGGGGTTTGCTTTCGACTTGCTCATATATATATATTATCATCGGAGAGCGAGGGGTTCATTTTGCTTTGGCAAAGGGGCAGCAGAATCGGAGTTTGGCAATGGCGAAACCGCTGGGACCGACAGGAGAGTTCTTCAGGAGGAGGGACGAGTGGCGGAAGCACCCGATGCTCAGCAATCAGCTCCGCCACGCCACTCCTGGCCTCGGCATCGCTCTCGTCGCTTTTGGCATCTACCTCGTCGGCGAGCAAGTCTACGATAAGCTCTACAAGCCCCATCCTCCCACCTCTTCCTCCTCTCACTGAGCAATTACGCCCCCCGACAGGTTGGCCCCTATTTCTCCCTTTCTCGTAGATCCCATCTTTTTCTCCGTATTCTAGGGTTTTGGGTGATTTCGAGGAATCTAATCCGACCTAATCACCCGTCTCTAGTCCCCTGCGGTTGAGAATACGGCCTGTCCTCAGGTCAATTCCAATTGCGGTTTCAATGGGAATTTGGGGTTAGTTTGCCGACACTAAAGGATTTACCTTTATACGTACTCTTCTTGTTTATAAGAAATAAAATCATCCTGTTCAGTGTCTTTGAGAAAGATCGAACTAGAAGGCATTGTATTTAACGTTTCATTAGTTCAGGGGTCGATGTCATTGTCATCGAATAAAGCATTCTTTGCCCACCCCCTCTGGTCCTCCGGTAGTCATTGTGCTAGCTTTTCTTCGTGCAGAGCATGATGTTTACTATTGGGTTGTTAAGGTAGACGGTTTGGGCAAACCTGCTTTTATGCCATTCTTGACAAACGAACTCACTTTTTACTGAATTTTTGTCACTTGGGCTGCAAAAGTAGTCCCTTTCTTGTGGCAATGGTTTTCGCTTCTGTAATACTCCCTCGCTAGGATCCCAAGTCATGAAGGTTCCTTTGGTTATCAAATCTTAGTGATTATGTAACGTGTTGTTGGATATTTTTCATCACCGGTGGAGTCAATTATTGAGCCAAATTTGTCAAGGCAACCTCTAGTCCTCCAAATAATTAACCCGGAACCCTTACTTGATTGATCTTGGCTATATATTTCCATCTATTCCTTTCTTAAACCAACATCCTAATTAGGTTCCTTATTTAGTCTTATTTATGGTTCAAAAGATCCAAACGCTAATGCTTGGGACAAAATTGAGCATTAATTTCAAGTAAGTGCATCATATACCGATGTGTGTTTGTGCATGTGCTTTCTTGTGTGTCTTCTCCTTTTTCTTGCTTAACTAGTGAATTTTTTTCATTAAAGTTTTGGTTAGTGATTCAGTAAATTGCAGACGCTGGCCCAATTGGTGACTGGCAACACTCAGGCCTCCTTCAGTCCCTATTCCAGTATTGATTGCCATGCGTTATGAACACATGGTTTGGATAGAAAGCTATCCATGTCTTAACCTGTAAACCTTTAACTAATGGTACAATACTTTTTCATGCTAAAATTTGGTTCGAGAACCATGGTGTGCTACTCCGCTAGCTAGCATGGTCATCCGAGGGTGATGGAGATCTAGATTGCATATTTTTAGTAAAGCAACCATTTTATGTTCATTTTAGTATATTTTATTTTTGGGCTACCTATGTTTTTGCTTTTATTTTAGTATATTTTAAGCTTTTCGCTTCAGGTTCATCGACCGCCAACCCCAACTAGTTTGGGATAAAAGTGATGTTGATGTTGATGTTGAACCTTTTTATGTTCATTTTAGTTGCTGAAGAAGATATGTTATTTTGCACATAGAAAACACACGTTTTTTGGGAAAAACTAGAGCAAAATGTTTTCTCTTTTTCTGGTGTCTAGCCTGTTTTAGAAAATTGACCAATGCTTGACCATTTGTAAGCTGTGGAGTTACATTGAATAGTTTTGGAAAAGTAACTTCTTTGTATTATGTAAATCTTTATTCTAGAAACATCATGCTCATTAATATTGCTTGATTATCCGATTGGTTGCAAAGTGTATCATACTAACGCTTTACTTGATCGTCTTTCGGGTGGCTGCCAAGTGAGTAAGCATGCAGTTAATGACATCAGCCACCATAGCCATCTAATGGTAATATCTGCTGCCATTCCCACTGCCTGCTTGTGTTCCCATCTGCCACCACCTCTATTGACCATCCTATTGGCATCAACATAGTAGTTGGGATCACCTCCTTAATCTAAGGGCTGACATTACTCTGAATTCGAAAATGTTTCTGTGGTGCCACCACCTGTGTCTGCCAGCCACTTTATATCACAATTGTTTGACTACTACTCTTAAAATTTGAAGAGTTGAAATGGCTCAAATCATATTTATATTTTTCATCATACATGTCGAAAGCTTTTGGGAATGACATGTTTTTCTTTGTAATGTGGAAAGTGGTTTACTTTGAAAGGGATGTTAGTTAATGGTGAGACCAGTCTTTTTAGAGGTCACTGTTTGTTAGTTTACTTATTATATCACCAAAGGGATTGTGAAGGAACAAAACACGGTGCACTGTTTATGAAATTGCTTATCCACAGTTCATAGCGAAATTATTCCACTTAATGTGTAGTGTATCCCTTTCATCCTATGTGATATTCGACACCAGACCCTCTTTATTTGCTAGCCTTGATTTTTGGGTCATGTATCGGAAGCTCACGAAGCAGTTTCCTGGAAATTCATGGCCACAGAAGTTTTTAAGATCTATCTGGCTGAATTGTTGTTTACTATGCTGTTTGTTCTTCTGAATGAAATTTAGAGCTCTAAGTCATTGGAGCCTAGGGACTTTTCTGACATATTAGGAGATTTCTTAGTTTGACTCTTTGGAAATCCAGTTAGCTTTATAATTAGTTTTTGCTTCTTCATCTTCATCTGCTGTTATGATTCAATTCTGATCTAGTTTACGTATAATACATCTGTTTGATGGAGGGTTTGTAATAATTTCGCCTTCCATTTCAAACAGGTTGATTTCGCATTTTCAGGGGGATGTTATGTGAGTAATGACACAATACATGTAACAAGAGTAGAACTTATTAGCTATATCTTGTCAAAGCTTGTGGATGGGGGTTGAATCAATATAGAGTTAAATTCGTTCTATTAAATTTCGAAATCTGTATTAAGTTGTTCAGGGCCCCTGCTTTTTGGGTTAAGAGAGGGGAAGAGAAAATCCCCTGAGCCAACTTCTAGTAAACAGGAGCAACTGTATAATTCTCCTCCTTATATTATCTGATGTCATCTCGTTATTAGTCTATCTTTAAATGAACAAAGCAGAGTTTTAATCTGATGACCAAATGATCTTATGCAGATGAGGGTTAATTTGGAGGATGAAAAGCTTGGTTTTCAGAATATGTGATGCCTTCTTCCTGGTTTTCTGTCAAATAAAAGCTCGGGTAAACGAGAAACTCAAGGGCCCTTCTTTTTTCTCTGTGACGTATTGGTAGAATCTGTGACCATGAAGTTATTTCGTAGCTGTGGCTTATTTGTAAACATTTCACAGTTCTTGGTCAATTACCATCTGAATTTTGCATCCGACGAAACCATTGTCAAGTTCATTTCTCTATGACAGTACCGCGTGGCAACTTTTGAGGTGTCGATGCATCAGGATACACATATAAATGGGCAGTACTTATGTCACTGAACTCTCTTGTCTATATGTTATATCCCACTAAAACTTGACGGTTCTCACTGGACTGACGCATGCAGGATATAGTTATAATTTGCCAGTCTGAGTAAGACTGAAAATGAAGTCGGTATATGGTATAACACTTCTCTTCTAGTAAAGGTGTGGCATATTTAGGTAATCCGCCAAAGTGGGATTTCCCCTTTAAATGACTTTTAATTTACAATTCATTTTTCTTGTTAGACTGAATTACGACATACTTAAATTTTTAGCTTCAACTATTTGAAACTCCTACATACATCATTATTACTTTATAATCAGATTTGTTGGCCCAATAACTAGAGGTGTTAAATGGGTGAGTCAGGTCAGATTGGGTCAAATATGATTCGATCTATATTAACCTGTCTAACCCATTTTGACTCATTTTTTATGATCCATACTCAACTTATTTTGACATTTATTACCTCATTTAACTTATTTTAGGTTCTTCATACGTGTAGATCACTTGGATAAAAACTTCACACCAAATAAAAAAAGCAAACCAAATAATAAAAATTATAAAATATAAAATATAAAAACATCTATAAATTGAAATATTTACAAATATTGGACAACAAAAATATTTATGAATAAAAAAAGGCTGACTAAATGGGCTATGACCCATATGTAATGACCTAATTTCATTTGGGTAACTCATATTTTGAAAGTAGATATACATGTGTTTGATGAACTTAATTGACTCTGAGGCATGTTCGATTTAAATTCCCTAACTTGCTTTCAAATTAAATCTCATTTTCTTTTTTCTTTTTTGTTATTAGGATTTGTTAAAAATCGATCCAATTTGTGTAAGGAGAAACACTGACATAAGATGGTAGCGATAAAACAAAACGAAACAAAACAATTGCAACCTCCTTTGTAATTGATCCATATGGAATAAAAGATTGACTAGTTCCAGACATATTTAACTTTTAGATACAAGAGCAAGTTTCGCCCAAATACAAAGTCAAATGTTTCAAGTCGCAAACATATGGAAAAGGCAAATCTTTCGTTTCAATGACTCGAAAATATATATATTTCATCATTCAAAAATATGCATATGTCAATAGGGTCTAGTAACTCAGTAGACGTCGTCAAGCTCAGTAGTCCAATGGTCGAAACATTTTTTCGCTGGTCATGTTGCAGTTGAATGACCTGCACCAACATATCAGGCGGGACAGATTTCATGTCTACCCAAATTGAGAGGAGCTCATGTCTCTCAAGTATCTTGGACCTTCTAATAAGATATATACTTCAATGTCGGTCTTAGAAAGCAAATACTTCATGATTTGAAAAATTTTCAGCCATTCCTTTTAGAAAAAAGTCAATCACAACATATAATAATCAAAACTATGGGTCTCTCTTCCAATGCTAATTCAATCAATTGAACGCTTTGGACAAAGAAAACTATAAGCAAAATCTATAAGTTTATGTGAAGGATATTTCTCCATTAGCTAATCAAAAATATGATCTAATATAGCTGCAAAAAATAAGACAATATTATAACACTTCCAATATTTTTCAAACTTTTTTAACATTGCCTTGGCTATAGTTTTTATAGCTACATCCTCAATACTACTCGCCTTTAGCAAATAAAACTAGATTTGCCATGCTCCATAAAAATATAAATTCGCCATGGGACATCTAACAAGAGTGCAATTTTCCGGGCTCTAACCCAATCCTTATATGATGGGCATGTGTGAAAGTTAATATTAATTAACTTTAAATAGGGAAATGCTTGTTTAAAGACCAAAGCACCTTCAAGTATTAAGCACGTAGAGTTCCATTCAGTTGCCACATCTTGACATACCTTTTTACCCATCTTCAAATATGATTGTGATATACATTCAGCAAATTTTACTCTCCTCTCTTTTGTAGTTCTCACATATTTAATAGATTCTCTGATATTTTGCAATGATCCATCAATCACCTTTACACCTTCTTGCATTATGAGATTCAAAATATGAGCACCACAACACATATGAAAAAACTAACTTTCACATAATAAAGACAATCTCATATGTATATTTTTCCGAATATCAACCATATTGTCATTGCACGACACATTATCCGATGTAATAATGAAAATCCTCCTCTCAGTGCTCCACTCTCTCAACAAAGTCTACATTTTTTTCTAGTAGAATGGTACCACTATACGGAGGTGGCACATAGGAGAGGCGCAAAAGCTTTGTATATAATTCCCAATTCTCATCAATGTAATCAGCAATGATAGTCATATAATGATCAGTTGTAACATAAGTTTACAGATCGGAAGTCAAACATATTCTGCTCGAAAATGACACTAAATTTGATTTTAAGCTTCTCTTCTCTTTCTCATAAACTTTTCTCTTTCTTATAAACTTTTTATGACATCACTTCTTGTTGTATTTCTTGATATGTGCTTCACATAGGGGTGAGGTAATTGAACAACTCTCTAACAGCCTCATGCTCTATAGTGTGCTTGATTATTGCTTTTGCTAACTTCCGTCTAAACATGGCTTGATCAAATCGTTCCATGGAACCACCAACATCGGCTTCTCGATTGCAACAATTATTTAAATGACGCAACATATTTTTTGTCCCATGGCTAGCCATGTAAATTTGTTCGTACCACTTACACTTGGCCTTTTTTCTTGCCATCCTCATCCGTAAATCTTTTGAATTTAGACCATACGATAGAAGTGAATCTTTTCGATTGTTTAGAGCAAATACTATTACTTTCCTCATCCTCATGAACTAAGGATGGAACTATATCTCTTGGATGTTCTATAGTTAAACACTCTTCTAGAAAAGATAAGATGAATGAGAATAGGTTGTAAAAATTAAAAGAAAAGATAACATCCACAATTTCCATTCCCCTTTAATTTCCAGAAAAAGAAAAGTTGCTTGGTTCAATTGGTACAAAAGTATCATCAAAGCATTCAACTTTCTCATACTATAGCCTTAAACATATGCAATATTTTATAAGCCTATGCCCTTCATTGATGCTAAGAATTTTATTCTGATGCTAGTGACTAGATAATTTACTGATAATCAAGTATCTTAATAAAGGGAGAACCATCGGTAGGAACTAGACTAGGGTTACTTGAATTTGGAAAACTGGAAATTAAATAGGCTTAGAATTGTACTATTCACAAAGCCTTGCGAATGGATTCAATGGGTCCAACATCTCTAAAGCAAATCCGTGCGGCCAAGAAATGCCCAAAATCAATTTCGATCATTAGGCTTTTTCACAATTGCAAACGGGAATGCCAAGTTCTTAAAAAAAATGGAAGAATTAGGTTACCTTCCCTAAATCTCTACATATTTATTTTTTTCCAAATCTAATTATCCATGTATAATACAAGTATGACAAGAATTGTTGCAATGGCTATTAACAGAATCCGGTACAAGAAGATGACTTAAAACTTCCTCTGTCAAAAACCAAGCAATAAAAGGGGGAAGGAGAGGATGGCACTGCAAAGGCAGAAGCCCAAATGAAGGTGTGAACATCATCAATTATAGCAATAGATACTGTTGATGCCGAAAAGGCGTCTCCTAACGGCTCGGTATCTTGGGAACGACATTGTATAGAAAGACTTTATTAGTAGATTCTGAAATGCGATAAAGACAAAATGATATGCCGAATGGCACAATGATGTTTTTATATTCGGGAAGGTTTAAAGAAAATACAGAAAGATACCGAATGGAGGATGCAGTGTGCGTGTATTTGGTAAGTCTTAGGCATGTAATATGAATATTGTGTCCCGAAATTCGGGGGATGTATTCGGGAAGGTCAAAAGAAAGTACAGAGAAATACTGAATCGAGGATGTTGTGTGCGTGTATTCGATAAAGTCTTAAGCATATGATATGAGTATTGTATCCTGAAATTCGAGAGATATGGAACAAAAATCGTAGGCGCGAACAGGTTTTTGGAAGTTAAGGGACGATATTTAAAAGGAACTCAACTGTTTGTGCAGTTATAAATAGAATTAGAAGTGTTTCGATTTCCACGGGCCAGTTGTTAAAATCGTGGGTTAAGTTGAAACAAGCAACGGCGCCAAAATTTAAAGGTTTAAAATAAAAAAAAATAACCGCTTGGTCAGTTAGGAATGTGAGAGGAATAAATATTCGGAAAGAAAGGAGAACAAAGCACCGCAATCATCCAAAAAAAAACGTTATGTTTCTTTAAAGTTCTAACTTTCATTGCCGTTCGTAGTATAGCCTTAATTTTTTTGCACTTTTCATCATTTGTACTTTTAGATTCAAGCAATCTCTTTCCATTTTCAAGCCATTAGGAGTAGCATAGTTGGTAGATCTTTCGCCATTCCCATCACTTTCGCTAATTACACACACAACCGTTCACTTGTTCACTCCAATCTTTCATTAAAACAGAGCCATAGAACCATTTTCAATAAAAAATCGAGGTACGAATCTCGGTAAAAGATATTCCCGATCTAATTCGCGCGAACAAATATCTTTTTGGGCAATTAATCTTGATGGCTGGCTGGTTCAATGATGCTTAGGAAAAATACCAACAGTGACTCAAAGTTTTGGAGGAAAAGCTTAAAGGATCTACTAGCAGTGCTCGGACGCACTCAGAAGGAAAGAGTACTAATGGACATCCAAGGCGGCCGTCTCTTAGCGGATTGTAGCACCTGTCCAAACAGCACTCCGATGGCTCCTTACAAAAGAAAGCGTCGGGAAAGAGAGGGTGATTCGGGGATTGACGAAGGTGGCGATCGAACGAGAAAGGGAAAGGAGAGGATAAGGACCTGAGTGAGTAGAAGGAGATCAATCGGAGGCGGAGGCGACAGAGGCGCGCAAAGCTGCTTGTGTGTTGCAACTAGTGACTTTGGAAGGGCAAGAGGTGTTGGGTTGGGTGGGTCACGCACACATCGCTTGTCGCCTTGTTGGGTTAAAAATAGGTCACACATGAAATCCATGTGACTCATTTTTTACCCATTCACGTGTGACCCATTTTGAACTCATTTAATTTTACTTCAACCTGACTCATTTTTGGTGGCCTTGTGACTCATATAAGACTCATTTTATACCAAATATGGGTCAAATATGGGTCTATGACCCATATTGATAGGTCTACCGATGACTGACTTGGTTATATTTCCTCCATAATATTTATGTTAGTCGCTCCTTTTTTCGATAATATTAGTATCTCTTGGTTGAGTCAGCGTTTTCCAAATATTATTGGGACTTCCGATCATTGTCTGAGTTGATGCTTATTGGCGCATAATTCCGACTAAAGATGCAGGAGTGCATGAAGCATTGGTTGTATGGGATACTTGAAGGTTTTTTTTTTTTTTATCGGGAGAGGGGACCATGACGAGGTCCCTGCCTCCGGATGACCGTGATCATAGGGGATGATCACTGGAGACGGCAGCCTGGCCAGGACGCGACAGTGCTCTTAGCTGAATCTCCTAGTCCCCTTTTTTGGTCTTTGGTTTGTGTTTTTCCCCCTCTTTTTATTGAAAAAGAGAATTTGGTCTGAGCTGTTAGTCGATAACAGTTAAGATCCATATTTAGTTAGGTTTTTCTAATAAATTTCAAACTTGTTTCGTTAAACTTTACAATTATTGTCTTCGAAAATACAGACAGTTCTAGTAGTCCTTGAGTAAGACTTCCATGTTTAGGTTAAGGGTCAAGTGATGTAGTAGCCAACTTTGGAAAATCTGCTGCCGGTCCTTTTCTTTGAAAGAGTGAAGGACGGACTCCCCGGCGCGACTCCTCTAGGTATTATGGTAGTAGTTCCATACCCACGGAAGAAAATATCAAGTTTAAATGTTCGCGTTGATCAATCCCGACTGTTGCCCTGCCGAAAACTGAGTTGAAGTGAAGTGGGATTTGATACATAGGTCAGAGGAGTCGCGTTCATCAATCCACGAATTTACTAATAAGGTTATGATATATTTATAATTTACTTATGATCAAGTAATATCTCCATCAAGGATGTCGAAACTCGCTGCAAAATCCTCAATAGCAGAGCACCTCATGGGGCCAATGGCGTTGCCAGACCTACGATACTCGCGGGAACATCACTTGAAGAATGCATTTCAAATTAATGAGAAGTAGGGATGAGATTGCTGACCATCAATAAGCACGAAGCCCTTAAAGCTGCACAAATCCTTGTGGCCGAAAAGTCCGTTGACTCAATGAACGATAATAATGGTGCCATTTATAAGGGCTTTCCATATTTTTCAGAAATAATTTACTCCTAGTCGTACGCCATTTTAGTGTTAACCATTCAAAACCTTACTTCCAAAATATTAGTCTCATGGCATTTGGAACCGCCTTCGATTGTTTGCATTGTGGTCGCAATATATTCGTAACATTTTTTTGCACATTTCAAATGTTAAAATACATTTATTCTCGCCATAGGACAAGAAGAGATAATTAGATGTTATTGATGATGTTTCGATATTCTCAAGTAGATATTTAACAAATTCTCCTGCTCTCATTCGACACGTATTCCTATTTTATAAGTTCAAATTCTTATTTTCATCAACAAATTTATGAACACCATTTTTCACTTGGGCACGGATGAAGGAATAGTAACGGCACAAGGGAAATTTTTCTCCATCCACCCGTGCATTTCTTAATTCACGGTTTTGGAGAACGGAAAATGACATAGACTCCATTTGTTTGGCAAAATATATCTTCAAAAAAATATTTTTCTCATTTTTCGACGTTTGGGGGCAAAAAAAATAAGTGATCAAAGAAAATATTTTCCGGTAAAAAAAATGCTCTTTTAACATTGAGGAAAATGATTTTCATTCTACAAGAACGGAAATAATTTTCCACGTCTTTTTGGACTACGTATGGTAACAATTCTCATTCTCTGATTCTGTTCCCTAGAATAGTAAAGAATGAGAATCATGTTTGGTAACCCAAATAATTCTGATTCTGATTCTGTTCCCAGAATCAGTTTTAGAGAATCAGAATTACTCCGTTTGTTTCACGGAAAATGGCCTCTTGGGAGAAAACATTTTCTAGGAAGTCATTTTCCAAGAAAATAACTATATTTTCCGGTGTTTGGTTAATACTCAAAAATGAATTGGAAAACAATTTCCATCGTTTGGTAAGGAATTGATTTTCCGGCGGCGGCGGCGATCGGCGGCGGCGGGCGACCGGCGGCGGCGGCGATCGGCGGCGGCCGGCGACCGGCGGCGGCGGCGGCGGCGACCGGCAGCGACGACGACGGGCGCCGGGTGGCCGTGGGCAGCGATCGATGGCCGGGGACCAACGGCCGCAGCCGACGGAAAATGATTTCCGTTTTTAAAAAGAGGAAATCGTTTTCCACAATTTTCAAAGGGCTTTTTCCATAGGAAGAAAATGTTTTCCGGGGTTAACCTATTTTCCGCCCCCCAAACACCGGAAAATCCGGAAAATATTTTCCAGGAAAACTTTTTCCCCCAAACAAACACAGCATAGAGTGAAATCCAGAACCAAAAAAAAGTTGATTCTGAAAAAAGCATCAGTTTTGACAATCACAAAACATAATGAAATCTCACATCTTTCACTTTTCCCTTTCAGTTTTTTCGTCGCTTTTCTCTCAACCTAATAAAAATAAAAATAAAAATAATTTGAAAAAAATTGAAATTTTTTAAAAAATCACAAAAAATTTAGAAATTTCCTAAAAATAGAAAAAGCTTAGATTTTGCTAGTTTGACCTCATTTTCATAAATTGAGGCATAAATTTCCTAGATTTCCTAGATTTCACTCTTCTACAAAAAATGTTGCTGAAGATGAGGGGATCCAACATACGGATGATAACATATATACTCATAGCCGTTTGTCACAAAATATGCACGTGGAGCTGGAGCCAAACACCCACTTGGATTTAGGACAAAAGTTGCAAAATGATAGTGAAGGACTCGTACTTCGTATCAAGAGGATAATTTGGTTTTTTGTTTCAGTGAATAATTTGTTATTTGGTTGTTATGTTTGTATGTATTTAGACAACACAACATTTAAAGAAAAAATGAGTCCTTAATATGGAAACGTATCCCATGCTTCAATCGAACTTCAAGCATCATGTATTAAAATTTGTATTTCATTTATGACATGCTAAAAAAATAATTGTATTTTAAATTATTTTAGTGTGTATTGGAAATTAGCCTTTATTTAGGATGAAATTTTACAAAGTAATTACATAGTTATTTAACTTAAATGAAAAAAAAAATAGAAAGAAAAACAGTTTTTCAAAATATAAATTTTATGCAGTTCTCCAAAACTCATTTAGAAACAGAATCAGAAAAAATCATTTTAATCATAATCAGTTTTTGGGATCAAAATCGTTACCATACGCAGCCCTGCTGCTGCCTCGAGAATTGCTCCTGCCCTCTATTAACTCTCTCTCTCTCTCTCTCTCTCTAACAGTCATGATATCTCTCTCTGCAAATCCATAATAGAAACCCCAAACAAGAAGCAAAACTCTCATTCAAAGCCAGGGAGCCCCCAAGCTCTGCCTCGTTCAAAACCGACGACCTTGAGCCTCGTCGGATCTAGCAAGGCAAGACTCGGTCAAGGTCATCGAGGTGGCGAGGCTAGCCTTGAGCACACCAGATCCGACTGGATCTAGGCTGGAGCTCGATTTTGGCTCCAATGATTGTAATATTCTAACTTGGCCTTGCTAGATTCGCCGTTGAACCCTAGCGTAGCTGCAGAGGCCTCATAGTTGCCTCTGCCGAAATTGAGGATGCGCTCCCAATCGATCTTCCACCAGGGATTGCTTTGCACCTTGCATGCAAGCTCTGGTGTCACCACGTGCTTCGAGTAGCTTGAGTCAGTGTGCAACTTCAGCACCGACTTTGATATGTTGAAGTGCACCAAGTGGCTTCAAGTGAGGCTGAGCTTGGGAGTCGTCGGGATCGGTTAAGCCTTGAGCTTGCCGGCCTGTATCATGGCCAAGGGCCGAGTTGAGGATGAAGGAGCGGCGGAGGAAGGACGAAGGAGCTGAGGAAGCAAGAAGAAGGAGCTGAGAAGGAGAAAAGAAAAAGGAAAAAGAAGAAGAAAAGAAAATTAAAATCTAAAACTTTCGAATCTTAAAAAAAATAAAAAATGAAAAGAAAGTAACAAAGAATTAAAAATTATTTAAAAAAAGTTATGTGCAGCGGAAAATATTTTTCTTACCAAACAACAAAAAATATTTCCATATGATTTTCATATTTTAATCAAACATTGAAAAAAATCATCACTTTCTTAAAAAACGACTTCCAAAAAAATATTTTCCAGAAATGCTTCATTTTTCGCGAAATAAACAGAGTCATAGTTAGCGAGGTATTTAAAGGATGGTCTTGCATTGAAACAAAAATTCAAATTCTTAATTCAAATTTTTGCTAAGCATGAAATATTCAAGATAAGTTAAATTATACATCTCAATTTTCAATAAATAGACTAAATTGTAATTAATTTTTTTGGGGGTCAAAATTGTGATTAAGGTTGAATCACGCAAAAATGTGAGTGAATGGTCGTAAATTGATCGTATACGAAGATTGGAAGAAATTATATTTTCATTTAACTAAGTAATATAATCTTAAACATGGGTAAATTGGGTATTATTTGATAAAGAAGAAATAATGGCTTATTTTATCATTAAAACATTGTATGTTCCAAAGCAAGAATAAAAGGGAAATATCAAAAGTTAGATGAGCAAATACTACATTTACATTTTTTCGGTCGAAAAAATGTATTCGGAATATATAGATTCCAACGCACTGTTTCTCGGTTTGCCTTCGGCAGTAGTGCAGTGTTCTCTGATCCAAAGGCGTCCGTCATCGTTAATCAAGCAGGAGAAGAAGAAGAAGATGGTCGGAGAAGTAAACCGGAAAGAGATGGCCGACGAAGCCCAAGATTCAGCCATGCCTTCACCACCAAACGAACCCGTGGATGTCCCTGTCGATTCTTCTCCTTCCGACTCCGACTCCGGCTCCGAGGCTCAGGACAAGCTCCAGATTGAAGCCCTAGAGTCCGAGCTCTACAACAATCCTTCCAACTACGACGCACACCTCCAAGTACCCCGCTTTGCTCCCTTACTCCGTTCTCCCCCTTCCTTCTCCCACATGTGCCTACACCTAAACTAGTTTAGTTCAGCGACAGCTTGTCTTTCGATTGTGCGACGATCGTTCCAGTCGTTCGCTCTTGATCTTGTCGACTCTGAAGCAACCGGATTTTGTCATTTTCTTTTTTCTCTTTTCAGTACGTAAGGCTTGTGAGGAAGACGGGTGACCTTAACAAGCTGAGACAGGCTAGGGATGCTATGAGTGCTCTTTTTCCTCTGACCCCTGCCATGTGGCAGGAATGGGCTCGAGATGAAGCTTCTCTTATGGTCGGGTACGTTCATCTTCTAATACTTTTTGAATGTTGCCTTCTCTTATGGTCGGGTACCTCTATTGCCTTCTCTTAACGGTTCATTGCCATGTTAAACTTCAATATTAACTTGCTTCGGCCTCCTGTCCATATGTTAATAGCCGAGCCATTGCTTATGTGTGGTTCCTTGTCCCAAATGACATCCTGTCTTAGTATGGTTCTCGATGGTCATCGCTCCTCAGTTCCGGTTTTTCACTCTCTCTTACTTCCCTTCTATTTCACAGGGCTGATGGCTATGCTGTGATTGAGAAGCTTTATGATCGTGGGGTGTCTGACTATCTGGTGGGCTCTAATTCTTGCTACTCTTTATGTTATCCTTTCCCTCCTCTTTTACGAAATTGTGGATAAGAAATCAATAGCCGGCTGAACCTAGGGTTAGCTTCATTCTTGATGCATTTGCACCTTTACTGTCCACGTATGACTTACACGCACAGTATTGCCTTGTGACGAGCAACTAACATCTGTTCTTCCATGTTTCAGTCTGTTCCTCTTTGGTATGACTACATAAACTTTGTGCAAGAAAATGATCCTTCAGTCTGTGAATGCTCGCTTGTTGGTGTCTCAAAAGCTAGAAATTTGTTTGAGCGTGCTCTTACTGCAGCTGGCCTTCATGTAACTGAAGGCAATAAAATCTGGGGGGCATACAGGGAATTCGAGCAAGCTATATATCAAACCATTGATACGTCTGATGATGCGGTGAGAATACCATGCCCTTTCCTGGCCCACGGTTTTGATAGTTTTACTTCTGGTTCTCTTGTTGATGGACTGAATCTTTACGTCTGTTTGAGAAAAAAAGAGTGTTAATGTGTATCTTCATGGGGAGCGGACCCCTTCTCTCTTTCCAATTGTATAGGGGGATCATATCTACCTAGATCATTACTCGGGAATGCTATGAAATAGGCTGTGCTACTTGTTACGAAAGTGGTATATTACGGATAGATTATTTGGTTCCTGAGGTGGGCTCACTGCATGCTCCAAAGCATTACTTTAGGTTATTGACTATGTCATATAAGAAATTCAGTGCTTTGAGTTAAGATGAGTAATTTCTTGTGTCCAGGTCTCTTTGTATTTCTGAAAAACCTCAAATTAGGTTGTAGAAAGTACAAGAGCTTATTCACAATCTAGGAGCGTGAAATCCTTAGGGTTTCTGCTGGTAGCTAGTTTGTTCAGTTACTTTGGTGTTGTGTCTCTAGGAGGGGCAGATGGATATGTATGAAAAGGGTGTACATCAAAGATGACTGCATTAGTTATAGTATTTCAAAGCTGTGATTAGCAAGCAATTTGGTGTCTGAAAAGCTTTTCCAACAGTTTTCCAGGTTGCTTTCCAACAGTAATTTCTTGTGTCCAGGTCTCTTTGTATTTCTGAAAAACCTCAAATTAGGTTGTAGAAAGTACAAGAGCTTATTCACAATCTAGGAGTGTGAAATCCTTAGGGTTTCTGCTGGTAGCTAGTTTGTTCAGTTACTTTGGTATTGTGTCTCTAGGAGGAGCAGATGGATATGTATGAAAAGGGTGTACATCCAAGATGACCGCATTGAAATCTACTTTTATGTTACTTCTCATACTGAATGAGTGAATTGCATTGATGCAGTATTATTCAATTCTCATAAACATGTTCCGAGTAATTTGATTGGTTGATTTTTGGGCAAATAACAAACCGTGGAATGACATGCACAAGTTTGCACCTTGCATGCTTGCCTGACAAGTGGAATTGTGAATTCTTCGAATTAAATGACAGAAGCTTCGGTGGCAATTTAGTCTCTATGTTCCTTCAGAGAAATTTGTGGAGTTGGGTGCTGCCCTAATCAACGTGTTAGGGAATGGTGCTTACTAGTTTATTCCCTCTACTGCAGACAAAAGACAAGCAAGTCCAGCGAATTAGAAATATTTTCCACCGTCAATTGTCTATTCCTCTGGCTGACATGGTGAGCACTCTTCAAGCTTACAAGGCTTGGGAGGCAGAACAAGGGACTTCACAAGATGTTGAATCGTGTGATGTCAGCAAGAGCTTTCCTCATGTTGCTACTGCATACGAGAAGGCTCTTGATATGTATAATGCTCGTGTAAACTTTGAACAGCAGATATCAAGGCAGGATTTGTCTGATACTGAAAGACTTCAACAATATATGGTATATAGCTTATTTGATAATTTCTCTTGGAACCATCATAAGAAGAAGCTGGAAACTTCCTTTATTATTTTCCTTATATTTGACTATTTAGTAGCTGGAAAGAAGCAGTTTGCTAAGGATTATATCTTACAATGATGTGTTCTATTGGTTCCAGATTTACTTGAAATTTGAGCACTCTATGGGAGATCCAGCACGAATACAAGTTCTTTATGAACGTGCTATCACTGACTTTCCAATATCAAGTGATCTTTGGCTTGATTATACTCGCTACATGGACAAAACATTGAAGGTTCTGCTTTACGATCCTGTTGTTGATTGTTTTAGGGGCAGATCTTGGAGGGTAAGTTGTTACAGTCATGGTTCAATTTTTTAGGCAGGCGACATAGTGAAGGATGTACACTCAAGGGCCACAAAGAATTGTCCTTGGCTTGGTGAGCTTTGGGCCAGATATTTACTTTGCTTGGAACGTGGTCACTCTTCTGAGAGTGAGATTTGTTCGGTATGTATTTGCTCCTACCTATTATAGAGTTAGACTTTCATCTTTCAATATGGTGGCTGATGTGGATGAGGTGCTCTTAATTTGCTTGAACCCTTTTGTTTTGGCTTTTTTAAAGCAAAAACTTACACATTGACTTTCCCCCAAAACTTAAAATATTGTTTATAGTGTAGTAAATTACAAAAAATTAGATATAATGATATATGTCAGTCTTTCTATTTTTTGAAAGGTTTTAGGTGTTTTGTTAATTAAGAGTCATATTCTGAGAGCCGCTTTGACAAAATAAAAAAGTTGAAAGTAAAATCACACCAGACAGACACATCCTTATGTTGTTCTTCGAACTATGCAGTCTTGATGACGGTTTTTAATGATTATAAGCAAATTGAGGAACTACCTTTAACTCTATGCTAAAATGGCTCCCTTATTAATCTGCTTAAATGATTGACAATTTGGAAAGAATCTTTTGGCTGTGATAACTTGATTCTAGAATTCGCTAATATGATTGTGCTATTTCTTTTTACACCGCCCTGTTTGCACTTGTGACACTACCAGTCAATGCATGGATAGGAAGGTGAACTTCTGCATATTCATTGAATTTGTTGTGTGTGTGTGTGTGTGCAACATTGTGTTTGTGTGTGATCAGGCTTGTGCGCAAGCTGTGCCGGTATGTGGATGAACTGGTCCATGGTGTGTGCTTATATTGTGTGTGACTTGGAGGTGATTTCTAACTTTGATTATGTGTTAGAGTAGATAAATGCGGCATGTATTAGTCTGCCGTATAGAAATATTTTGAAATTTCTTTTCTGTCCTTATTATTGAAGTTTAATCCATGGTTTTGTCCCTATTCTGTTTACATAAAATCATCTTTATTGAGATTGGCTGAATATTTCATCTTTTATTTGACATTTCTTACTAATGCTGTTGCCAGAATGGGCTCTCTGTTTGCCAAGAAGTACAAATGTAGTTCAGAAATTCTTACAAATGAAGAAGTACTCCAAGATTATATTGTTGGATAACTTTTTATTATAGTGCATATTTTGAGAAATTCTTCACAAATTTTGGAGTTTTAAACATATGAGTTAATTCTGAAATTAAATTAGAACATATGATTCAATTAAGTGATCATGCTTACTTCCACTTATCACGAAAATTATTATGTTTACTTTCAGGTTTTTGAGAAGTCATTGCATTGTACTTTTTCGACCTTTGAAGAGGTACTGATTCTGAACTACATTTGTACTTCTTGGTCTTTTGTGTTTGCCATTTTTTTCTTGATATATGAAGTTTCATGTCAACATCATTTTTTATGTGTTCTTTCAGTACCTGGACTTATTTCTCACTCGTGTAGATGGCTTAAGGCGAAGAATTTCCTTTGCCGGGGAACTAGAGGTTTCCTCGGATTATCAACATATAAGGGAAACCTTTGAGGTGACTGCAAAATTTTGAGTTTAGACTAATATGTTGTTTGAGTCATATCGTACTTCTGATGCATATGCCTTAGGCATGAAGATCGTGTTGGTAGTAGAAGCTTCTCTCTGCCTAATTTTTTTCCTCCAGATGTCCATATGCTGTTTATTTCGTCCATAGCAGCTGTTTTTTTTTTTTCCTGCTTGTAAATGTAAAAATGTTTCCTAGTATTCAGAAAGGTGGTAAGATTCTAGAGTTGGCAGAAATTGAGTAAAATTAGCAAGCTAGTTATAGGAGAAGTGTATGCTACACTGGGAAGGTACATTCTTCCCTCCAGTGATCCCATTAACACTCTTCAACTGAGAGAACAATATGAAAGTCCCCCATGTATCCTAAATTTTGACTGATTATTTGCTCGAGATAAATTTGATTTACATGCTGAGCTAGCTTGAAATCGGATCAGTTATAATCTTCGGGCTCTAGATTTATCAGGCCTTGCTCACTAGAAGTACACTCCAATTTTAGCTACTTCTATACAACATAAAAGCAGCACTGTTGCTGTACTCTTCGTTTCAGTTTGAAAATCTTACCTATCTCTCTACCTAAGGAGTTAATTTTGGGCATAGTGGCACTTTGACAGTTGCATCTTATGGAATATTTGAAGGGGAATAAATGGTCTAGTACTCCTAGAAAGGTTAATGGCTAAAGAAGTGTTTCTTTTTAGCAGCCTTTAATTCTTGAATATAACACAGAGAGGCAACGAGTAAGCAATGCTTGATAATGCAACCTCTATGGACTGTAACTATTCTTTCAAGTATCCTTGTTTGGTTTACTCCTGTTTCCATGATCCTATTTTGACTGGCCTTTACTTGGTGCACATGTAGCTTATTAACACAAGCGTGTATTATTTATCTTCTCCTAGCGTGCTTCAGATTATTTGGCACCTCACCTGAAGAATACAGATGGTTTACTTCGTCTGTATGCTTATTGGGCTCGACTGGAATCAAAGTTGGCTAAAAATATGGACTCTGCCCGAGGAGTTTGGGAGAGCTTGTTGAAGATCAGGTTCCACCTCATCCTTCTGCCATGCATGAAGCATTCAATACATGATACTTTTAATTTCTATCTCTTCTTTGTCTAACATGGCTCTTAATGCAGTGGTTCAATGTTGGAAGCTTGGCAAAGTTATATAGCAATGGAGATTGAGCTGGGACATGTACCTGAAGCTAGATCGATCTATAAAAGATGCTACAGCAAAAGATTTCCCGGACCTGGATCTGAGGTAATCTCATTTTTATCATTTGATTTGGTCATCTTTTGTTCCATAAGTAATTTTGTCCATTTAGATATTAGTTGTTAATCTTCTCTCTGTTTATATGAGTCCATACATTTACTCCATGTACTTTTCAAGATTTTTGGAGTTAGGAATTCACGAAGAATATCATGGTTGTTTTTGTGTGTGTGTGTGTGTGTGTGTGTGTGTGAAACATACAACCATGTGTGAAGTCAATAATTGAATATTAACTTGTGTGGTTTGATATCAGCTATGGGAAAAATGGCACCCAATAAATAAGGATTTTTTAAATATCCATAATTTGACTAGATTGTTAGAAGATATTGCTTTTACAAGGTTTTGTCATGGGGTTACATCTAGAAAGAAGATTTCCATTACACCATTTCAAAAGCAATTCAAATTGTTGGTGTTCTTGCTGCTAGTCACTTTTACATGAATTGGTGGTCACTGAGGCATGAGATTTTGGAATGCCATTGATGGATAATGTTAGTAGAATAATCATACTTTATTGATGAAAATAAAGAGTATATATACATATCAAAATACCCTTAAAGACCATTATACCCTTTTTATCCTTTAACACTCCCCCTCAAGCTGGAACATGTATATCAAACATGCCCAGCTTGTTACAAATGTACTCAATCCTACTACTCCCTAAAGATTTGGTGAAAATATCAGCTAGTTGTTCACTAATACTAACATAACTAGTAGAAATGACTCTAACCTGAAGTTTCTCACGGACGAAGTGGCAATCAACTTCGATATGTTTGGTACGCTCATGAAATACTGGATTTGAAGCAATATGAACTGCCGCTCGATTATCACACCACAACTCCATTGGTGCAGGATCTTCGAATCCAAGTTCAACTAATAACTGACGCATCCAGACTACCTCACAGGTAGCTTGAGCCATTGCTCTGTATTCTGATTCCGCACTTGATCTAGCCACAACACTTTGCTTTTTACTTTTCCAAGATACTAGGTTGCCTCCTACAAAGGTACAATACCCTGATGTAGATCTCCTATCTATAGGAGATCTTGCCCAATCGGCATCTGAGAATGCTTCCACCCTTTTGTGACCATGATCCTGATAAATGAGACCACGACCTGGAGCTTTCTTCAGGTATCTCAAAATTCTGATTACTGCATCCCAATGCGAGGTACGAGGAGAAGACATAAATTAACTCACAACACTCACCGGAAAGGAAATATCAGGTCGAGTGATAGTCAGATAATTTAATTTCCCAACAAGTCTTCGATACCTTTCTGGGTCATCTAATGGCTCACCATCCTCTGCCACCAATTTTAAGCCCACTTCCATGAGTGTATCCAGTGGTTTAGCTCCTAGCATACCTGTCTCTGTAAGCAAATCTAGAACATATTTTCGTTGTGAGATATAAATACCTTTTTTCGCCCGTGCCACTTCAATACCCAAGAAATATCTGAGTAGCCCCAAATCCTTTGTATGAAATCGCTGCTGTAAATACAGTTTCAATTCTTTAATCCCTGAAGAATCATTTCCAGTTATGACAATATCATCCACATAAACTATAAGGAATATCCGACCAGCTCCAGAAGCCCGATAAAACATAGAATGATCTCAGTACATTTACACAATCCAAACTGGAGTACCGCCTCAGTGAACTTCCCAAACCAAGCTCTAGGAGACTGTTTCAAACCATATAGAGATCTTTTTAAGCGACAAACATGACCAGACTCCCCCTGAGCAACAAACCCTGGGGGTTGCTTAATGTACACCTCTTCCTGTAAATCTCCATGAAGAAATGCATTCTTAACATCAAGCTGAAATAGAGGCCAACTAGCAGAAGCAGCCAAAGAAAGTAAAAGACGAACGGAGGTCATCTTAGCAACTGGAGAAAAAGTGTCGCCATAATCAACCCCATAAACCTGTGCATACCCTTTGGCAACCAGTCTAGCCTTGAGACGAGCAAGAGAACCATCAGGGTTAACCTTGACAGAAAAGACCCACTTACATCCAATAGCTGTCTTCCCTGCAGGTAGAGGGACAAGATCCCAAGTCTGATTTTGGTCTAGTGCCAATAGTTCCTCTTCCATAGCTGCCCTCCAGCCCGGACTAGATAATGCTTCAGCAACAGTTTTAGGGATAGGATGGGTATCAATGGTCATTAGACTAGCTCGATAAGAGGCAGATAAACCAGAATAAGAGACAAACTGTGCAATAGGGTGCTAGGTACAACTATGAACTCCTTTACGATGAGCAATAGGAATATCTAGGTCAGTATGAGATTGACTTACCTCAGGTGCTGAAGACGAAGAAGACGAGAGAGGCGGAGGTACATATGCATGGGGCTCCACATGTTGACGAGGACGTCTACTGTAAACATACTGGACAGGTGGAGGAATAGCTGGAGATTTCGAAGTGGGTGTTGATTCCATAATAACGTATGTCAAGGAATCATCATCCACTGTAGAAGTCTCCGTTGGGTTATCAGAATAAACATTAGACTCAAAGAAGGAAACATCGGCAGAGGTGAAGTACTTATGCAAAGAGGGACAGTAGCAACGATAACCCTTTTGTGTGCGAGAATACCCAACAAAGATGCATTTGAGAGACCTAGGATCAAGTTTGGAAAGTCTAGGGTGATGGTCACGAATGTAACAGACACAACCAAATATACGAGGTGGCAAATGAAATAAGGGGTCAGAAGGAAAAAGTAAGGAGTGAGGAATTGCACCCTTAAGAACAGATGATGGCATGCGATTGATAAGATAACATGCAGTCATCACAGCGTCAGCCCAAAAGGATTTATCTACCTTCATTTCAAACATTAAGGAACGAGCAACTTCTAACAGATGACGATTTTTTCTTTCAGCTACACCGTTTTGTTGTGGTGTATCTGAACAAGAAGATTGATGAAAAATGCCCCACTGAGACATGAACTCAGAGAAAGTTTTGGAGAAATACTCTTTAGCATTATCACTTCGAAGAATACGAACTGGGGTAGAAAATTGAGTAGTACTTCATTCACAAATGCGCAAAAAATAGAAAATAATTCAGAACGACTTTTCATTAGATATAACCAAGTGGCTCGTGAATAGTCATCTACAAAAATAACGAAGTACTTGAAACCCAACTTCGAAGTGATAGGACATGGACCCCAAACATCAGAATGAACTAAAGCAAATGGCTGAGAAGCCTGTTTATTAACTCTTGGACTATAACTAATACGATGAAATTTTCCAAACTGACACGACTCACACTCAAGACTAGATAACGAATGAAAACGAGAATCAAACTTCTTCAAACTTCCCAAAGAAGGATGTCCCAAGCAACAGTGAATTTGATGTGGAGAAACTGCTGGACAAGCGACACTGGTAGCATCATCAAACACATATAGCCCCCTTGACATATGTCCTCTACCAATCGTCTTCCTCGTCTTCAAATCCTGAAACACACAGGAATCGGGATAGAAGGTTACTGAACAGTTATATTCTTTGGTAAGATGGCTAACGGACATAAGATTAAACGGGAAATTTGGGAGGTACACGACAGAGGATAAAGATATGGAGGATGTCAGTGGAACTGTGCCTATCCCTCTTACTGTGGATAGAGCGCCATCAACTAATGTGACACTAGAGGTAGACTCATGAAAGGTAGAGAAAGTACCTGAAGATCCAGTCATATGGTTAGTAGCACCTGAATCAATGACCCAGGGGCGAGAGGTAGATGAAAGACACGCTGTTGCATTACCTGTCTGAGCAAAAGTAGCCGTGGAGGAGGAAACTGGCTGAGAAATCTGGAACTGATTGTATCTTGCAAGTTCCTCGTCAGACATTCTAATCAGTGTTCCTCCTTCAGGCGACTTCGAAGAAACACCCGATTCTGATGCATTGGCTACATGAGCTGCAGCCGAATTAGAGGGCCTTCCATGCAGCTTATAACAAAAACATTGAATATGTCCAGGAACACCACAATAATGACATGTACGTGTAAAACCAGTATTATTCACTGTGTCACAAGATGTATGTGATTGGCCTCTACCAAGCTCACGGCCACTGCTGCCACTACCAAACCCATGTCCACCACAATTACCACCACGACCTCGACCACCACGGTTCCCCTGTGTCGCTAAAGCTGAGCTATCACCTGTGGGCAACCTATCCTTCGATGATTCACGTGAGACCCTTAATACACGAGAGAAGGTTTTCGTTAATGAGGCCACAGTGTTTCCTCCAAGGATTTGTGAACGAACTGCATCGAACTCTGGTCCAAGCGCTCCCAAAAATCCCATAACAGCCAATTGCTCTCGCTGCTCCTGCATCTTACCAACATCAGAGGTAATTGGCAAAAGATAATTAAGCTCCTCATACATTCGTTTAAAATCAGTAAAAAATTGTGTAAGAGGTTGGCCCTTTCTGTCTGCTCTAAAGAAATCCTGTGAAACTTCATAAATCCTTAAGAGGTTGTTTTGTCCAGAATAAAGGACACTCAAATAATCCCATAGCTCCTTAACCGTAGTAACATGTGTAACCAACGTAGCAACCTGAGATTCCATAGAATTCCACATTTGCCCAAGAATCCTGGCATCTATGGTATCCCATTTGGTATCAGCATCAGACTTTTCACCAGTTAGGTGATGATGCTGCTCTCTCCTAGTTAATACCACAACCACAATTCTCCTCCATTGCTGATAATTAGAGACACCAGCTAACTTTTCCTCCGTCAAACGACTAGAGGATGCAGACACGACCTCACTTACCGTTCCTTTACTATCAGCCATAACATAAATTTCAAACAATCTCAAAACCAGCAAATTGAAAGTCCAACACTCCCACCAAATCAATAACCAAACCCACAGGTTATCGCAACACCAACATTCACTTGTCAAGGTTCCACAATCCAATACCGACAGAGAACATCAACAAAGATCACTACTAACCACCAGATTTCCACCTCATGAACAACCACAGCCACGGATTCATCTACAAATCAGTACCAGCAGACATTCCTCTACCCTTCTCAAACACATCAGCACCTCAGTTGAAATTAGTCCCCCAAATTTACTGATTATAACAGCAGCAAGCGACTTCCTTCAACCCAGCGTTCAATTCACCATACTTCTAAAAAAAAGAATAACCTTCCACAGCTGTGAATTCTCCACGACAGAGCTTTAAATCCTTGCTATCAGTAGACCACAGGCAGGGCAACCATCAAAGAAAGGGTCTCTCCTCAACCAGCAGCCTCAGGGAACGCCGGTTTCAGGTCGCCGGGCTTGGAGCAGCGTCGCCGGCGCTAGGCGACTGGGACAGCAGGACGCCTGCGACTGGAGCAGCGCCGCTGGGCCTCGGCGACACCTGATATGGGGTCGCCGGCCCCTGGGGAACGTCAGGCGACGCCTGACGGAGGGTCGCAGACCCTTCCCGATGTCAGGCGAAGCCTGACCGAGGTCCGCCGGCCTGGATCTAGGTCCTTCGGGTCTGGATCTGGGTTCGCCGGCCTGAATCTAGCCTGGATCTGGGTTCGCCGGAGGTGGTTCTAGGGTTAGGTCGTGGTTGGTGAAGGTTCTAGGGTTCAGATCTAGGTTGAGGTGTTAACCTAGCTCTGATACCATGTTAGCAGAATAATCATACTTTATTGATGAAAATAAAGAGTATATATACATATCAAAATACCCTTGAAGACCATTATACCCTTTTTATCCTTTAACAGATAAAATAGAGTCAACCATGTTCTGGATTGGACATCTTCTTTATAATTATCTGACGTTCAATATTAAAATACGTGAAAAGTAGACCATTGAGATGAGAGATTTCTGCAAAGGACTTCAGTCATTCTTATGAGAGATTGAATTATCGCCTTGCTATTCAAGGTTTCTTTCAAGTGACGCATCCCTAAGCTTTCTCGCCGGTGCTCCATGCGCCTGTCTGATTGTTGTTCTTCATTGCACTGCCTCTGTCAGCTTTCTCTGTATGTATGTTTTCATTTTTCTCTACTTTTTCTTATTTCTTTATCATGGAAAGAAAATTGATGTGTGGTGATGCCTTGGAAAAGCACTTGAAGTTTTGACGATGTCATTTTCTTTCAACCTGCGTTTACTCAATCCCTCTAGTGTTCAATACTGCTGGTCGTGGGGACTGCTTCATTGAGAAAGAAATGAGGTGTTTGTGCCTATTCTATTCGCTCCATCACTTCTTTAGCTGCTCAGGAGTCAGTGTAGTAGTTTCAAAATTCAGACACATAATTGGGAGCTTAAAATGCCAAATGTATTCTATCATCTTTCTTGCTGCATCATTTCCCGAAAATTTCTTATTCTGTCCTGACGAGTCAGCGAAACCCAATATTATTGGCCTTGGTATGTTTCAAGTTTTGCTTTGTTATCAACAAATTGACCAGGCATAAGCCCTATCCGAGAAAGTTACGGTTTCAACGTTAAATGAAGGAATTTTCTAAGGTTTTGGAGTATGATGGGAGAGTGATAAACTAGAAGGAAAACATAGTTTGATTAGTTCAATAGTATAATTATTTGCATTGCCTTCTGTTGAGAGAGAAAAAACTGAACTGAATGCTTGGTTAGGTCGATGTGACCCCAAGCTATCTATTTATAATAAAGCCAAAAAGGCCAAGAATTACAATATTGCCCTTATTGCTACTATTCATAAAATAATAAAGAAAATAGACAAATATGCCCCTATCGTCTAAAGACTCTCAACACCTTCTTGTTTCTTTATTAGGATTCGTTAAGCATTAAACATGTAAGTATTTCATCATCTCTCCAGAGTTTCTGTTTGATTGCCATGTACTGCAACTTGAATTAGATGATGTCTCCACTTTCTAAAACACAGAACTGTTCAGGAGTTATGCCATTCGTGGTTACGCTTTGAGAGGGAATATGGTACTCTAGAAGACTATGACCATGCCTTACAAAAGGTATGTATGTCTTCCAACTTTTATCCTTATTGGGAGATAGAATGAAGAACAGTCTGGCTTCATTTCTTTGTGTGTTTGATGCAGATCTCGACTGTCAACTATTATTTTTTCTGAGAATGCAGTATAGTCCTTATAGAATATTGACTAGGATAGGAAACTGCATGATGTGACCTTTAACTGTTTTTCAAGGCTAATGTGCTTGACAAGACTTTGATAACTGAACTGATAGGCTTAAATAGAATAACTTCGAAGATGGAATTCTACACAATGGCAGTGGCCATCATCCTAAGACTTCTCTTTCTGTGTCCTCATTTTTCCTGATAAGTGGCTTGCTTCTTCACAAGAAACTAATGACGATGTCTATTACAAACCAACTTATGTAGCCTGTGAACTTTCTCTTGTACATGTTTTAATTATGGGGTAATTTTAGAGCTTAATGCATCGAGTTAGCTGATCTATGAAACATTTCTAATCTTTGGATGATTGGCTTGGTTTCCTGTAAGGTAATGCCTCGTCTGGAGGAGCTTCAGTTATTTACATTGCAGCAAGAGTCGAGAACAGCAGATCAGAAGGATAATACTATCAGGAAAAATGATCGCGAGAAGAGAAAGTCTGGTGCAGACATAACTGACGAAGAGTCTCCAGCAAAACGGCGAAAAGACGCTTCACAGATAACAAAAAAGTCATATATGAAGGATAAAGGTCAAGCGCAGAATGCAGTTGAGTTAAGAAAAATTGGGGACAAAAAGACAAAGATTGGAGATGGCATGGACCAAGAAGAGATCAAAGGCTCTGCTCCAGATACTAAATCTAAAGCATATACTGACCAATGCACTGCATTTATATCAAATCTTGACCTTAAGGCAAGTAAATGCTGTGTCCTCTTCTTTACGAGGGACTTAGTGTAAAAGCAAACTACCCTCTATATAGCTGCCTTTTCTCACCTTTTCTTATAAATTGTCACTGACATGAACTTTTAATTTTTTTATTGTTACAGGCAAATAATCACCATATTCGTGAATTCTTCAGTGATGTTGGTGGTGTGGGTGAAATTCGAATTCTACATGATAAGTTCACTGGAAAATCCAGGGTCTCTCTCTCTCTCTCTCTCTCTCTCTCTCTCTCTCTCTCTCTCGCACCCACCCACACACCCGCCCGCCCGCCCGCCCCACACACCCACATGCGTGGGTGCACACATGCGCACGCCACCCACCCGCATACAATACGAAAGATAGAATGGGGAAAAAAAGGTAAATTCCATAGATGGTCGCTGATGTTTAGTAGTATTTGCATCTAAGCCGTTGAGTTTTGATTTCAATCACCTAAACTTCCAATCTTTTGCTATTGATCCACTTTGATTCTTTGATTGGAATTGGTGAATTTTCTGGCAAAATGCTGACATGGGTCCAACATGGGAATGACGTAGCATCCAGAAAAGTGGCTACATCTTGGTCACGTTAACATTCACCATAAAATTGGTTGGGCTCTGGTCAAAGTGCATGAATCTGAAAAATGTAGAAGTCTAGTGCAGTGAGTGATTAAAATCATAATTCAGTTTCCTGATTGCATAATCCATAAATTTCAGTAACTGTGAATGGAGTATAGTTGGAAAAACACATCTATTGATACAAGAGAAATTGGAGGGGGTCAGTTAAGCTACCAAAATAATGTTTTAGTTGAATTACTTGCGACAGGTGAGTATATGTCTTCTCTATCTAAATTGTTCATAGTGATTCATTGAATTTATGAGCCAAATCCAGTTTTAAAGATGGTGTATCAAATAGCTGTCAGTTTTTCATATTTAACTATGAACTGATGCTTTGCTGTCATAGAGTTCAGGGGGTAAATAGCCATTCTATTATTTGGTAGGATTCATGGTGGAATTTGCTGAGATGCATTCCAAAAGGTGTTATAGGGGAAATCCTAGTTGATTTTGTTAAAAGGCATTTCTTCGTGTGAATATTCATCCTGCGATTGGATAATTTTGATATCTCAAACTGCCACAGAACAGGATATCCCACGTAACATAAGAAACTTCCTCCAGCAACATCTTGGTTTATCCAAGGAAAGAAAATCAAAAGCAGAGCTTCTCTTATGCAAATAATATATGATATGGTTACAACATGTGAGTTTATGGGTTGCTGAAAAACCACTTTTCCATTTAAGTAGTTTGTTAGGCTTTGGAGTTTCTTACAACATTTTTGACAAGGAGATTATGAGTTAATTCTTCAATTTTCTAAAGTCAGAGCTATTTTCCTGGTCTTGTCTTATTGATATCTCTGTTATTAATTTATTTTTTCCTGCAACTTTGCATGCTGATGTTCAATATTTTGATGAATTTGCTAGGGACTCGCATATGTTGATTTCATTGATGATGCTCACCTTGCTGCAGCTGTGGCAAAGAATAAGCTTATGCTCTTGGGAAAAAAACTGAGCATTGCACGTTCAGATCCAAGAAAAGGCAGAAAAGAATCTATGGGTCACAGTGATCATGAGGAAAGTGGTAAGCATTTTCTGGACAAAATGTTCTTCGTCTTCTGGCATTTGTTCCACCATACCTTCAATCTTTGTAGACTTGTTCTTTTGTTGGTTTAAATAATGAACATCACCGAGGTGATTTGAACTCACTATTTCTGGTCCCTAGTGATTGTTTCTTGATATAGGGCACTGTTTCTCCTTCCTTACGCCATTTTCAGAACAAGTAACAGAGGAAATTTCAGTCATTTTCTTTGAAAATGAGTTCCCAGAAAATGTTTCTCGCATACAAAAAGTTTCCAGCAAACCAAATAGAGCTTTAGAATGCAAATATCACATGCGAACCAAAATTTTCAAATATCTTTCCTTGTCCTTTTTCCTAACAATTATTTTACCTTTTGCAATCCGATTATCTAAGGATTGTTACGGTCGGTGCGAAGAATAGTGTCTTGGGTTCATCATTGCTTGTTCTGCTTCTTTGTGTTTTCACATCTGTTGAAACGAACTTTGTTAGTTTGGTTGATTGGCAGATTTCCTCATTTCACACTTTGATAAACAAGGGGTGTGCTGACAAACAAGTATCCTGCCTTTAGTTCTTCATACGTCGTAAAACTATCGTAGATAATTTAGTTCTCATTTCAAATTTGTCCTCGAGTGCTTTCCTTATTGATGTTTTCCTGGTCAAGCTACTGGGACTCCGAATGATAGTGCATTGGCTGCGTTGTATTTTTTTCCTTTTTATTGGGCCTGTTACTTCATTTGCTTTGAGTTTTGTGCAATTTATTCAAAGTTCAACTGCATGGCATTCGTTTTGGTACAGTAGGTCGATCGATGTCCAGGGGGTCCACGGCACCTCAAAAAACGAACTATTCAACTGGTAAGGAGAGAGGTGAACAGGTCCAGCTGACAGGGAAGAACACCTTTGCAAGACCAAGGAGTCTTAAACCCTTGGGTTGGGATGCAAATAAGCTAAGAACCAATGAAGCAGAGGACGAGAAGCCCAAATCCAATGACGAGTTCAGAGAATTGTTTCTTAAAAAATGATTCAGTGAGTGCCTTGATTCAGACAGTTTCGCGACAAAGTGTTTCAACTAATCACCACCTTACAATGTCTGACAGTGTTCTGCTTATTTATATTCTACAGGTCGCATTTAGTATTGGTGGATAGCTTTTCCTCGATCCAAAGGATGCATGAGCCTCAGAAGAGGGATGAATCTATTGAGGTTGAGTAATAGATGAAGCTCCAATTTCAAACTCTGATGTATCTTTACTACTAGGTGGTTACAGGTCTGTAGTTTTTGGGTAGCTGAAAAATCTCTTACGAACGCTTTGGTAGACTCTGTAGAGTTTCTCCCTTTGTAAGTTGGTGTGTGGTCCGACCAACAAAAAAAAACAAAACAAAACAAAACAAAAAAGTTGGTGTGGGGGAGTACCTCCTCACTTTCAAACATATCTTCAATGAATTTTCTTTTTGCTTATGAAAACAAAGAATGACGTTTGAGTATATTTTAAGGAAGAAAGCTAGGAATGTGTAGGTTTTCTCCATATGGCAATAATTGTTGGTATCTCGTAAAAGAGGAAATGTGGAGAACCGAAATAGGGACATTCAAGAGGCGATTCTGATTTGGGAGAAACTAGGGATAAGCAAATCGGACTGACAAGATTGGGAATCGTCTGTACCAAACCAGACCACAGACCAGACAGTGGTCCGGTTCCCAGCTTTAAGGGGTGGCGGTCTAGTTCTGGGTTCTTAAAATTAGACTGGACCAGACCAGTTGTACCTGCTTACAATGGTCACTGCAGTTGTGCCGCTGCAGAGGCTGTTAATGGAGGACTCAAGGCTAAGCTTTTCATCGATTTCTTTGAAAGATTTGATGAAACTTGCCTCCCATGAAGAGAAGCATGTCAGGACCAAAATCCTCCTCACAACTCTCTCTCGCGTTGTGGCTTCTTTATTTCTCTCCATTTTCTTTTCAATGTTCTTGATCAAGCCTGTGAGCCAATCATCAACTAGCTTTATCAACTATTTTCCCTGCACACTCAAGCCGGCCCACCGGCTCCATTCACACAACAAGGCATGCTCCACTTTCTCCTCCTCATTGCAGAGCATAAACAACTTGCATTTTTTTTTTTCTGATTTTCCTCTTCCTCTGATCAAAGCAAATGTTTGCGCCCATTGGCTTAGCTGTATGCATAATGGGAGTAGGAGGTGTTGTCCAAATTGCAGGTAATTTGACAGGAGAAAGAATGAATAGTGGGCACTTCGGTTCTTTAACTCTTAACCGGTTTCATTGGACTGCCCAAAAATTGGATCGGTCGGTGAAGTTGTTGGTTCCAAGGATTTGGAAATCGGGACCACCAACCCGATACCCAATTCTTGACAAGAATTGGACCGGATCAAGAATCGTTCACCCTTGGAGAAGTTGTTCGCATTAAATAATTTTCACATCCAATTTGTTCTACTCCCTGCCTGCTTCGTTTATAAAATGGCAAAATTCCGAAGCTTAGTTGTCCTCCAAAGGCAATGAAAAGCACTTGTAGAAAGCCTTGGTTTTCTGGTGATTTTTGCTTGGCATCTCTAAAGGGAGAAAGAGCTTAAGTTAAATGACAAAAATCATCTACATATTTCCTGTTAAAAATGAATCGTGAATCTATATCTTTAATTTGTGAATTGAGAATCGAGTCGAATCATAAAATTCAATAAAGTAACCAAGATTAGTATTTTGTGTCATTGTCATCATAATACTATAAATTACAAATGTGGAGTAAGATTTATGATTTGCAAAAATGAAATTTTAATTTTGAGTATGTGTGATGATATCTATGCATAATTGTCAATTGTTTTGTATGCCATTTCACTTAGTCCTGTACCGTAAAGCATTATATTTACTTTTAGTTATTCTGGAACTCTCAAAATATGGCACGCATTATACAACGCAATAAATCTTACACCATAGGAAGGTAAAAGAAATTGAATGCCCTAAATAGATAAAATACATATTGAATCATAGTTTCACTGTTGAATCGGAAAATATTTTCTTGCGATTCGGGATATTAGCGATCTACTACGGATAGATACATAATGCTCAGAAATTAAAGTGTGGGATTTGAAAAGAGAAAATTACCAAAAAAAGTTCTAAACCTATTGCAATTGTGCCAATTCAATCATAAATATTTTTTTTGCCGATTTAGTCCTAAATCTTTTGTGATTGTGTCGATTCAATCTATCCGGCGAATTTTGGCCGGCCGCTAATGACATAATATTTTAAAATTTTTAAAATTTTTAAAATATTTTTTCTTTTTTCCTTTTCTTTTCCTTTTTCCTCCTTCCATCTTCTTTCCTCCGAATCAGTCTTCTTCCTCAGCTTCGGCGACAGACCAAAGGACAGCCGGCAAGGCTCACCTCGCTAGCCTAGATCAAGGCAATGTCGATCCTCGCCAACGCAGATATGGCCAAGATCAAACCTCACTCGACAATGGCGAGGCTCAGGTTAGCTGACGATAGAGTGATGTACAGATGGGCGTTGAACGGGAACCAGTTGGCGCAATGGCAAACATTGATCAGGTCCGTTTGTGCTTCACTAAGACAGGGAAACAATCGAATTGCACAGGGTCCTCATGACGTCCATGTTCTTACCAAAAGAAATTCTTTAGCTTGTTGCCATCTTTGCACTCGTTGGTCTTCGACCACCATCCGCATCAGGAAATTTTTTGGCTTCCCAGCTCTCTGAAGCGCCCTCACGGTTTCAGATCTAGGTTGGCGAGGCAAGCCTCACTTGGCCGCTGCAAGGCTCAACCTTGCTTAGCCACAACGAGGCCAACGAGGCAAGCCAACCATCCTTTGGTTGATGGCTAGAGCGAAGGAAGAAGATGACCGAGGTGGAGGAAGAAGAGGGGTGGAGGAAAAAGGACAAGAAAAGAAAAAGAGAATAAAATATTATGTCGTCGACTTGACGATTGGGGTCCACATTAGCGCCGGCCGGCCAAAATTCACCGATGGATTGAATTGATATCATCACAAAAGGTTTAAGACTAAATTGGCGAAAAAATATTTAGGATTGAATTGGCATTATGTTTATGGTTTTTTTGGTAATTTTCCCGACTTGAAAATAAGGGAGACGAGCAGAATGCCGGCCAATTGGGCCTTTTCCTGGGACATTCAGGCCCAATTCTAGTATCCAGGCTATTGGATTGGGCCGGGCTCCTTCTTCTATGGGCTTATGCATCTCTTCTCCATCTTCGTCTCCTGTTGCGTCCGTGCTTCTCCGGTGGTTTCTTCCTCTTCTTATTCACCATAGCTCATCTCATGCTCTCTTTTGGTGGAAAGCTATATATGATATATATTCATCATCATCGATCGATCGATCTGACAGTCTCAAGTTGGCCGAAAACGCAACGATGCAAGGGGAAGAAGAAGTGAGCATCGGAGAGCTCTCCTCGAATCTTTCCACTTACAAAGACCAACTGCGGCAGGTAACTCTCTCTTCCAATCCTTCCGTTCCGCGAGATTCCGATCTTCTTTTTCTCTCTTCTTTCTTGGGTTTTGATCGTGTGATGGTGCCACCAATTGCTTCATACGACCGTCAATAGTTATCCCTGACGGAGAGCAACCTTCCCTATGGTTTTATTCCATTCTCTCTCTCTCTCTCTCTCTCTCCGAACCATACTTCTCTCGCCTAGAGCCAACTGCCTCTACTGTCCTCGCTCTCATGCGAATTAGGGTTTTTTTTTTCTCTTAAATTTCTGCTTTGGCGCCTCTGTCGTGGTTTCTCTTTTTTCCCCCATCGGGATCTAGGGCTTTTCCTTTACTTTCCCTCTGCTGGTCTTAGGCTATGGTTCGAGAGAATCAGATGTTTAAGGGTTTAAGGATTGTTTTTGTTTGGAAAGAATGAGGGGTTTATTTAGACAATGGTGGGCGTGGGGTATGACGCCCCCAATTGACAGGGACCAAACAGAATTGATACTCACGCCATTCTTCTGAGTTGAAAAATGGCTTGGATTAGAAGCTCATTTGGAAACAAAAAGTTCAAAGTTCATTTCAGCTGCATAATAGCGTAGTTGTTCTTAAAATTCGTTTTCCTGTATGACTCCTCTCTCATCTGTTTACAGGTCAGACAGCTATTGGTTGATGATCCTGGAAATTCAGAATATGCCGATATGCAGAAGGAACTCGAAGAGGTTAATTTTAAGTGGATCTCTTTCTTTTGTCTTTTATTCAAGTTTTCTCTGGTCATATTTATTTAATCGATGTGGACTGTGTTCAAATGTAGCATTGTGTTCAGTTTATCATTCCATGATCTTCTTATGTTCTGATTGAGTTTACATTAGGTTATTATTTAGAAATCTTTACTTTTCCATCCAGTTACTTTCTCACGATTTGATCTTCCTTGCTGCTTCAACAACTTATGTCAATTAACTTATGATGGCTACGGTGGAGTGTTGCTTGAATCTATTTATGTGGAGGATGGATTCATGTTAACAAGCTCACGATCTTTTAGAGCAGAAGCTACTCAGTTGGAGAAAACTAGTGAAGCTTCTTTGGAAGTTCTAGAAATTTGGAGTAATAATGGCCATCACTTCCATAATCTTTCCTTTGCAGGACCGTTTCAGCTGTGATGGACCGCGTGCTACTATTTCTCTCTCTTCCCCCTGATTTCAGATATCCACACTGGGAGTCTAAGTTCGAGTTTTACTTGAATTTGGACTTCATGATGTTAGCATCTGAGTGATTAGGCTTTTGTTTGAACTGAATCTTTCGGTTGCAGGTTATTGCTTTAACCGAAGAGCTGCTCACAACTGCAAGGCAAAATGAGATTTCTGGATCAGAAATTGGGAGAAGTGCCAGTGAATCCCTCAGTTTTTCTCTAGCAAAGGGTTCCTCAGAAATGGAAATGGTTCTTTTTCTCTTTAGTTTTTAGATTTCTTGATTTCATTTGATAGTACCAGTCACATCTTTTTATGGAGAAATTGTGTGCGAAAAGAACATACATATGTCTCCAATCTAACAGTTGATCTGCTAGTAGACAGGAATCTATGGAATGAAAAATAAGAGATTTCTCATGTTCTTTTGGTGCATTGTGCATTTCTCAGTTATTGGGTGGCCTGAAGAATTTGCCTAGTTATGCGTGGAGATAATATAGATAGAAATCTTGTTTATTTTCTTTATATTATGGATATAGAGATTTTTTGCTGTTATGGGATGAATCCCTTCTTTTTCTGAGTAATCCCTTCTTTTTCTGAGTAGTGGGTCGTGTCCTATCTCGTAGTGGTTTGGTGTGAGATTCTAGCAAAAATGTATGAACTGGTGAAGCAGTAGCTAGTCTTATGTCATCTTTTTATCTTTTGGTGCAGCAACCTGTTTCTGATCATCATGAACTCCTTTCTATTGGGTCTAAAGTCCAAGCCGTTTGGAGTGAGGATGGTGAATGGTATGTGAAAAGGGAAAGGCACTGCTAGTTTTCTTTTCCCCTTTTTGGTTGTCTTGATGGTATTATCTTTTACCTCTATACACTTTTCTTTCTGGGCCTGATTATTCAATGTCCAGGTATGATGCAACAATTGAGGCTCACACCCCTAATGGATATTATGTCTGCTATGACGGGTGGGGAAATAAGGAAGAGGTAGTATTTTGTTTCGAGACTCTTATCTGTCAGCCTAACATTAATTGAGCTTTAATCCTTACATCTATGAAAGGCAACATCAGTTCTGTGATGGGTTTTTCATCTAGGGTCCTACCCACTCCCATTACCAATAAATCAAATTAGGATGTATCTAAATTTGACAAGAACTCAAGGAAGCGTTCTCGTGGTTCGACCTCTGTTTTTTTCAGTTATCTCTGTATGGTCGTTTGCATTTTGCAACTTCACACTATTACTCGTGCATACAGGTCTGCAGCCTTGTGGTGCCCTATAATTAATTTTTCTTTACTTCCTAAAAATTTTTGTTAAGTCTTTGTATGTTTTGGGAAATTCTATAAATGAGACTCAAAATGACATGCATTTGCTACAAAAGGGATCTTTAAGTAGATCTTCTGCTGATATGTTTTCCATGGGGATGCCTCTAGATTTGGATAACTGATCTGACCACAAGATTATGAAGACTTGTGTCGCTAGTCTATTGTTGTCATTTCTATGGGTCTGGATGGATTTATTGCCTGGAGGGTGGAATTATTGTCATGATGTCGTATGGATTTTGTCAGTGATTTTAGATGGAGAGAAGTACTTCTTGTCTGTCTTTTTAGAAATGACTCATTTGTGCTGCCTAGAGGTCAATTCTCCTGAAATCAGCAGTCAAGCATTTATTCGGTGCCATATTGGAGTTCAACATTATGTCAGAAACTAATTGCTAATATGTCCTATTCTAAGGTGGACCCCGACAATGTGAGACCAATTAAAGAAGGTGAGGTCAATGCTATATTGGAAGCTGAGCGGGTTGCTGAAGCAACGAAGCAAGCTATCAAAAGGAAGATTGCGCAGGCTGCATCTGTTGATTTCCAGTCAAGAACATTGCCAGCAAAGCTCCGAATAGAACCAGATGACCCTGAAGATGTGGTAATTGTCGATTTCATATCTTTTTGAATAAAATTAATGTGAATTGGTGCAGTCGAATTTGATTCTGTTCAGTATTTTTACCACTTGTGGATCTTCATTAGGTATGGGCCTTAATATGATTGATATGATTGATCTTTGGACAAGTCTAGCCGTATGTTGGCAAAATTAGGTTGGATGAAAGACTGTTACTTGAAATCATGAGGCTCTTGGTTTCATCTCTCTGTCTTGCAGTGTTGGTTCTGGGCTATAATGGATCAGAGGAGTTTGAATTAGATCTGTCAATGTAGCTTGGTTCCATGAAATATATATTGATTGGGTGTATCCCCTTTAGCAGGCAACAAGAAACAAGTTTAAGTAATAGGCATGATATTCCTGCAACCTATGAGCATCTGTTGTTCGACATGTCTTTAGAAGTTAGATTTCACTGGCTAGTATTCAGACAAGGTCTCCGGGATGTTTCACCTGGCCATGACTGTCAAATACTCTGGTCTAACATGTCATGACCTTGCTGGGGCCAATAGAGTCTTGACTAGAGGGGCTGCTACGTTCACCGAACGATATCTTTGTGGTTTCTTGAACTTGAACAGGAAAAAGGTAACTTCTCAAGTGAGTCTTTCATGTCCCTTTTTGCTCATCATGAAATCATTATTTTCCGTTGCAATATATATATATTAGTGTTTAAGAAAAAGAAAATTGTTTTGCTTCTATGCTAATCCAATGGTACTTGGCTTTTGCCCTTTTGTTGATTGCTTTGGACAGTAGAATTTTTCATCACGGCTTGTCAATGAGATCTGAATGTTTCAAAACCCTGAAAATGAGTAAAGTACGATTGTCCTACCCATAACAAGGTATTGAAACTTCTAAAATTTCGATGCACATTAAATATAGCTTAAGGTGCGGCTGAGGGAGCCTGTCCACATTTTCTTAATATTCAGAGAAGATGCATCTTGGAGATTCATTTATTAGTCATGTACCTTTCACTCTCAAACAGAATCTTCACTGGTAAACGTGAAGGCATTTTATAATGTGCTTGTCTCGCTTACATCCAGAAAGCAGCAAAGCGCAAAAAGATACATTCTTTCAAGTCAAAAATGAGAATGGAACAACTTGAAGTTGCACAGAATAAGCGGCAAAATGATTGGCAGCAGTTCCAATCAACCAAAGGCAGGGCTAAAAAGGTAAGCTGGCTATAATCACTCGAAAGTGTGCTATTTTATCTGGATTTTGAACTCGGGATTTTTTGGAGGAGCAAAATCGAGGAAAAGGTTACTTCAGTACGTTGGGACATGATTGTGGATCACTAATATATAACTAGGAAATCTGGCAATAGATAGGCCTTTATCTTTATGGTTTGCCATCCATATAACATCATGTGATGCCTTTGATTAATGTCCTTCCTGAGTTGTAAGTACTGGAGGCCTTTCCTTGGGGTTAGACAGATGTTGTAAGGAGATTAATAGCCATGTATCAGTAGTGCTTCTACATAAGTTTTTCATTAAATGATGCAATTATCATGGCATCTTTTAGGAAAGAGAATACAAAAGCTGCAAAACAACACAGACTTACATTCTGCTAGGGCGCCATCTAATTCTCTATGATAATCATACTTGATTGTTGTCATTTTTTTGGCACAAGAAAGATATGGTACTACAGGCAAAAAACGGAAAAACTAGAATACATAAAGGAAAAAATATAAAGATAATATGACATGGATTTGGTTAAGAAGTGTATCGGGACACTTGTTAAGTAAGCAAATGAGGAAAAAGGACTATTCTAGTGATATGTACAATCAATATTCTGCAATTCAAATATTTCCTCATTAAGCATGTTTGGGGACAATCATTAACAAGATCCATGATACATATATATGAACTTTGAAAAAGAAGATTACTGAAGGAAAATGGCACACTAGGAGTAAGAGGAGGCTAAGTAAGGAAGAAGTTTTGTCCAAAAAGGTGATTAGGAGATTTTGTGGAGAGTTGTCGTTACTTCTGTGCTTTTGAATCATGGTTAGAAAGAAAAAGCAGCGAGGATTAGCCAGGATATTTGCCTTCTTAGGTGGTCGATGACTGGCCAGTTAACTAGTTCTTAGAGATATTATTGGTAAAATCAATGCTTCAGTATATAGGTTGCCTTGCCTTGAGGCCCTTGAACGAGTGCTTTAATTTGACAGCTGAAGATTGTTTGAAAAAGATGTTTAATGTATGTAATGCCTCACTAGAAGGTAGTTTACTCTAGCCTAGCAAAGATGAAGCTTTTGTAGATTGGGAATTATTTTGCTCCATTATTTCCACACCATTTTCCTCCTGTGGAATGACAACTGTTCAGACTTGTGGAAATATATTTAATGATCTACAGTAGTCGCATACATTCTTATTGAAGCGATGAGAAATGGATTTAACGCAAGCAAATGACTAGATACCTTGTTTTGTTCTATTTGTATAATAATATCCGTGCCTCTTTTTATTATGAGTAACAAGTAAGGCCTGGGCATCTAAGGAATCTATCCTTGTGATTTTTTTGGATATATGTACTTGTTGAATTTTTTTTTTTTAAATCATGGATTTTTGCCAAATAGTTCTTTTGCAATTCCCTGTTGCCTTTGCAGATTGGGTTTCTCACTGGGAGGAAACGTGAGAGCATCTTCAAGTCTCCGGATGATCCACAGGGTAAGGTTGGTGTCACCGGAAGTGGGAAAGGATTGACAGAGTTTCAGAAGAGAGAAAAGCATTTGCATCTCAAGGGAGCTAATGTTGAGGCCAGCGATGAGTAAATTTGTTCGTAGTCTATCGCCTTTTGTTAACCAATAGTCAATGGCAATCCTCCTTGATGGTACATGATTAATTTATGCAGCAGATAGCTTTTGCATTTTTCAGAATGAGTACCCACCTCATTTCTTCTGTTAGCAGCGCATTCCACCAGCTGTAAAGAAACCGCCAACCTATGGGACGCTTACGGTACAAGTTGTAGGACTCCATTTGAACACGGAGTCATCTCCATGCAGGCTCAGCTGATGATCAGTATCTCCTTCAGTTTTTGGACGAGTTGAGTTGCTGCTAAATCATCCTGATAGTGAAGATTTATGTCGGGGATTATAGGATAAAGGCCTCTGATTCTTTCCGTGATATGTTATTTTCTTTGCTATGAACCTTTTGTGCTTCTGTTTCGGATCTGTTGTAATCGCCCTCCCTAAATTTAGAATAAAAATTAGAACCGTAAATAATCTTTGGAGAGTATTACCCGTACCGGTTTAGTCAATCATTAATCGAACGCTACAAAAGTATATCGTAGCGTGCAAGCGTAAACGTTTTCTACCAGCCCAGGCAGCATTATAATAGGGGCTCACGTCCAATTAACTCAACTTGGGGCTTTGAGACAGAGCGACATAGGCCAAAATCTGGTACGAGTAGGGCCCCATAGAGGGCGATGAAGACCCAATTTTTGTTGCAGTAATACAGCCAAGGGACCAGTAATTTCGACACCGGCCCAAATTAAGGCCCAACTAAGGGCCCAATAAAGAACCAAAACTGGCGTAGTAATACCTCAAATGCGACCCAATGTATACAACACGGGCCTTCCTCGGCCCGTCTGTACGTGGTCCACCACAAGGGCCCAAGGCAGACCGGTAATAGCAACCATAGGTCCAATAGGATATCGAGGGCCTGATTTCTGGCCCAAAATGGCCCATCCTGGGCCAACAGGACCGAATTTGGGCCCAGCCGTGCCCAGACCCTGATAACACCCCAAGCAAGGTCAATAACAACCATGGGTTGACTTTGGACCTAATAAGGCCTAGAAAAGACGACTTTGGGAACAATTTTAGAAAGCACTGTCTTTTGAGCAATTTTTTGCTCTCTTTCTTTAGTTTTCACATATTAGCAATTGCAGCAGTGATATGTACAAGCCCATGACTGAGTTGATTTCCATAAGGATGAGGACTAAATTGGCATTTAAAGAGTACGAGGAACAAGTTAACCTGAACTCAAGTCCAAAATTAAATTAAATATTGCAGGGTGGAGTAATTTGGATGTTGATCATTCTTTAAAGGTTCACGTGCGGAGTCACCACTAGCTATTTACTCCACTTACCCTGATACTCTCCGCATAGAGACCGAGCAGTAACTTCCCGCATTAAAAATACAGACCACCTTTCATTTTTGTCCAAATGCCAAAACGTAACCCTGGATATTGCACCGACTATTTGAGCCAAACTCTCAATATGAACAGTCTTGTGCGGGGCACCAAGTCAAAAACTTGACATTGCTATTTTTAGGTAGGTGAAACTAGCATAACTCAATGTATTCAAGCCTAAAAATACCTGAACAAAATTGTCGTTCAATCAATACAATCCGTTTTTAGGACAAGGTTCGCCTGTTGAAAGACTCCACTGTCAAGTTGGCAGTGAAAGCTGGGATGGAATTCAACTTGTGAATGAAGATGCCGATCTACACAAAAGAATTTCATGTCATGTGACTCCTTTGAGAAATCATGAAACCAAAGAATAAAGTGGAGCATTCATGCACACACAGAAACTTGAACACAGAGATATACAGTACGGTACCTGACGTGATATCTCAGGATGCGAGGAGTAATCATTTGCCTGTGAAAGAAGAGACATGAGATACCTTACGTCCCACATATTCCCATAGCATCTCTATGGTACCACATCGGGTTTTCTTAAGAACTTCAAACAAATCGGGATGTCACCAGCACAGTACACGTTTGCATGCCAGCAAATGCTTGAATACAGGTGTTTCCCACATTCGTACAACTTGATGGGTTCATGCTATGAAGAGGCTAGAAATAGTCTTCTCAGTCTTAAATACTAGTCTAAAATACAGTCGCACATCATATCATTGCGCATGCTCAGTAGGACATATATCTGAGCGCAACCCAAGAGAAGCAGGTTTATATGCTTTGGGAGAGTGGTGAAGCCAAGACTGGTGAAAACAAACCATTAAGACGGACTGGAGTCCAAATGGTACTAAAGATGCAGTTGAAGGAATTTGCTTGGGCAAAAAGAAGGGGTGGAAGTCTCATCCTTTAAAATTTTCTATTAGCCTATCATAGAGGGACAGCATCATGGTAGCAAGGTTATTTGGTGATAAAACTCAAAAAATGAAAACAATAAAGCCCAAATTCAAGAAGTATCACTATAAAGTTATGGTTTAATGCATGAACAGATCTACAATATACTCCCTATTACGCTCCAAAAGGTGAGTACAAGAATACAACCAACATCCCATCAAGAGTTACCTTGAATAAGATAATCAACTATATCCATTTGCCATTGTTAATAGTTATCAAGGACATTAAAAGTTCAACAGCTTACCAAGATTGTCACATTGCCAGATTCATATTCAAACTCAAGTTTCTCTTCATCATTCTGGGCGTAGATTGATAGAAGGGTAAAACGCGTTACTGGAATGCCATTGGGACGCTGGTGTTCATCCATTACAATCTGCCAACAAATTGACATAAAGAAATCAAATTCTAACAAAACACAAAATTCCACTGTTGAGGCCGACCTCAAAATGTAGGCAAAAAGTAAAATTCGGATGTCAAGGCAGCATATCCATATAACTAGGCATAGGAACTGGTGAACTTTGCAAACACCATCTTACGTCAAACTCACTAGATATTTCTACCAACCAAGACCAAGATACTAAACTCAGTTAGTCTACTTCTCACTAAAAAGTAACTAATTTGGAATGGACGTGTCTAATCAATATTCCAGTGTAAAAGCAGGATATATGGAAACTGCAGAATTTAATAAGCTGTAATACAGGGTCAACCACAAGAGACATTATCATCATCATCATCAACATCACCTTTATCCCAAACCAGTTGGGGTCAGCGGTCGATGAACCCAAAGTGAAAAGTTTAAAATATACTAAAATAAAAGTAAAAATATAAAAATAAAAATAAAGTAACAATAAAAATATAAAATTTAAGAAATAAAAATAAAAATAAAAAATAAAAAGTAAAAATATGGCTATCCAACATCAACATCAACATCAACATCACCTTTATCCCAAAAATATGGCTATCCAAAAATAAATAAATAAACAAACATATAAATAAATAGAAAGTACTGAACAGGGCACTCTGGGACATAGGAAATCCCCCCTTCTACAATGCGGATAGCTTTCCTTCACTCCGTCCTAAGGCAGACCATGCGCCAATCTATTTCCCACTCTATTAAATCTTGTTTCACCACCTTCCCCCAAGTAAGTTTCGGCCGACCTCGTCCTTTCTTCAGATTGTTTTCTCGGTAACACACTTCTGTTCTTATCGGAGCATTTAAGGGTCTACGAAGAATATGTCCAAACCATCTCAATCTATGTTCTCTCATCTTCTCTGCCACTGGAGCTATTCCAACTTTTCGTCGAATATCGTCATTTTTTATCTTATCCATCCTTATATGACCACACATCCACCTTAACATTCTCATTTCCGCTACTCCCATTTTATGCTCATGTTGCTTTTGTACCGGCCAACATTCAGCTCCGTATAGCATTGCAGGTCTTATTGCTGTTCTATAAAATTTTCCCTTTAACCTAAGAGGGATTTTGCGATCACACAAAAATCCGGATGCATTGCGCCATTTCATCCAGCCTGCTTTGATTCTATGGCTAACATCCTCGTCAATCTCTCCCCTCTTTTGCAAAATTGATCCCAAGTATCTGAAAGCATCTTTCTTAGGTACCTCCTGTCCAAGCATATCCACATTTTCTTGATCATCTCCTCTTGTCGTTGCGAACTCACACTTCATGTATTCCGTCTTACTCCGACTTAACATAAATCCTTTGGACTTTAACGTGTTTCTCCATAATTCTAATTTAGCATTGACCCCAGCCTTGGTCTCATCAATAAGGACAATATCATCTACGAACAGCAAACACCACGGCACCTCCTCTTGAATATCTTTTGTTAGTTCATCCATAATTAGTGCAAAAAGATAAGGACTCAGAGCCGAACCTTGATGTAAACCTACTGTGATCGGAAAATGACTTGATGTGCCATCACAAACCTTCACACATGTAGTAACACCATCATACATATCCTTGATTGTCTTTACATACTTTAATGATACTTTTTTCTTCTCAAGAATCCACCACAAAACTTTTCTTGGGACCTTATCGTATGCCTTCTCGAGGTCAATAAATACCATATGTAAATCTTTTTTCTTTTCTCGATATCTCTCCATCAACTGTCGTATTAAGAAGATAGCCTCCATGGTAGATCTTTCTGGCATAAATCCAAATTGATTTACAGAGACATTGGTTTCTACTCTCAAACGATGCTCAATAACTCTTTCCCATAATTTCATTGTATGGCTCATAAGCTTAATGCCTCTATAGTTGCTACAGTTCTGTATATGCCCCTTGTTCTTGTAGATAGGCACAATCATACTCTTCCTCCATTCATTAGGCATCTTATTAGCTTGGAGAATCTTGTTAAACAGTTTAGTCAACCAACTTATTGCCACATTCCCTAAGCATCGCCATACTTCAATAGGGACACCATCTGGTCCTAAGGCTTTACTAGTCTTCATCTTCTTTAAAGCATACTGGACTTCTTGTGCTCTAATTCTACGCACAAACCTTTTGTTTAACTCATCAGAAGCGTCCACCAGATCCACCTCGCCTCGATCGCCCTCCCCATTATAAAGCTTGTTAAAATAGCTCACCCACCTTTCCTTCACTTCTTCATCTTTTACTGACAGTTTTTGATTTTCATCCTTGATACACCTAATCTGTGTCAAGTCTTTACTTTTCTTGTCCCTTGTCCTGGCAAGGGAAAACCAAAAACTAAGTACCGGTTTTGATAGGTTTTAAAAAGATCTTAAAACCTGTTCTAATCCTGAAATTAAACATATTTCAAGAGGAAAAAAAAAAAGGGGCTTGAGAGATTAACTTAAAAAGACTGGTTTCATATTAACTTCAGTATGCATACACATACTCTTCACATTCATAAAAAAAATTAGCATGATGAGTTAACGTTTCATGTCTTTGTAGATATATCTTGCAACTAAATTTTGATCCCAGCTACCAATCCTACTTTGCTATCAGTAGTATCTCATATTATTACATGAACATATTTGATTGGCCACAGTTGATAGTTGGCACACGAAGAGGTCATATGGAAACTTTGGAGTAAACTTCAGTTTGAATTCATCTGATTATTACAGGTCTTTTATTTCTTCTTAGGTTGGGGGTGAGGGGACAGTGTTGAATAACATCCTTCCAGTAAGTTCACAAACAGATATTTTTCTAGTACATACAGTAAGTGTTAAGCCAAAATCATGGATCAGATACCAAATTACAGTTTTCAGAAAGCACTTCCACAGGAAAGTCCAATTCTTGGGATGTTATATCCATATATCCCCGTGTTCCCACATTATGGAAGAAGACAAATATGGATACCATCACTCATGTAACACATTGAAACGATTGGAAACTCAAGAATATGGAGGTAACAGTAAGAATAAATGATGTACATGCGCCTTCACTTTCCACACAAAATCGACATGCATGCAGCATATTTAAAAAGATGGAAGCATCTAAAGCACCAAAAAGGGCAAACAATGGAAAGATGACACTCATGACAAAAAGGCCAAAACTCCATACATTTATGAATATGCTTCATAATATTCCGTAGTGTTCGAACATCCCCCGCGAAAGCAGGCATCCAGAAAGAGCAAAAGCATATATACAAGTTTGTAACACAATTCAAAAAATTCACGACAAACTAGAATTCCTTGGTAAAATGTTGGACCAGAGGAAACGCTAACGTATCAACATTCATGTGTAGTATACTTACACATTTCCAATGTCTTGAACATCAAAAGTCAAACAAAGGTCTTTCCCAAATTGTGTTTAGTCACGGACCTCTCAATGCTTTATAATCCAATTTCAGCCTCCTAACTCACAAATCGAACTTTCTGGAGCATCTTTTAAAGTTCGACACAATGTATTTACATTTTGCTATGACAACTTTGACTCCATAGATAACATAACTCCATTGTAAGTGAAATTAAGACTCAGTCAAATTGAGCATTTAGATGGACATCACTGTGGCATTATTGTTAATTTAGCAGTCCAAATTAATAAGACCTCTTATGCTTTTAATTAGCACTTCTCTTAGCAAACAGAGCATCCGAAATGAATGTTTTTCAGGTCTACCTATTCTGGTAGCTCAATCCCTGATATGATTATCCATTGTCTTTCAAAGTTTTACATATCTCAAGTTTTTTTATGGAAGGAGTCCCAGAAGGGGAGAGCATCAGACTAATTGGGACTCTAGAATGTGAAGTCAACACTTCCCTGAATAAGAATCTCATCCAAGTGCTCGTTCGAAGAAAATAGTACTATAGCTACATCTGCAATTAAAACAAAACGATTCACTCTCCTGGAAAGAACTTAATTCTAAACCCCGATACCAGTTTTTTTCTGACAGGATGCTGTTGTTTATCTACAATTCATCTTTTAATAATAAGACGGAACTCTTCAACAGATTAATGCATTACTTTTCCTGTGAAGAAAATACTTTCACATGCCTCTCCTCCCCTCCCTTCCAAATCCCCATATATCCTCTCCCCGTCCACATCAAAGTGAGACAATTTTAAAATGTTCACAGGGACTAATTTAGAATAGATGATGTAAAAATGTTCACCCCTAACAAATATCTTAATCTGTGAAAGCTATCTGCAATCTACCAATAAGTCAACCGCCATATGTCACTGGAAAAACAGGGGTATAAGTACAGAAAAGGTACCTTGTAACCAAAAAGCTCACAACATGCCCGTCGAAACACTGAAATTCGGTCTGCAAAGACAGTCTTGTACCTATGCCATATCGTATCATCCATGAGACAGCAAATATGGAATGTTGAGAACAAATGTATCAAGTAGCACAAACCTTTCTTCCCGCTTCTCAAGTGTTGCAATTTGTTCTTTCAGCTGAGTTATCTTTTCAGATATTTGGCAATCAACAGATTTTGCACCATTGCCTACAGTTTACACGTTACAGCAACACAATAAGAACAAGTTAGTGTAATAACAAGCTATAGTTTTTCAAATAACGTAAAATCATTTACAACCCCAAATCAAAACTTCATCATATGGAATGCAAAAGGCACATGAATTTCATTACATTCTGTTGCATCAACATTTAATGTTCGGATATATATAAATGTATATGATCCCCTAAGCATTTTCAAGTGAAATCAGCAATCCCATTTTCTGAGATGCAGACCAGTGCCACAATGACCGAAGTGGAGAGAGGAATACCTCGACCATTAGCAAGAGAGACAAACCTGTGGTTCCAGGTTACTTATAAAACGAGATGATTCACTATACACAAAAGTTCATACAAACTTTCACACAGAGCCGAAATGCATGCCGACTGCAGTAGCTACATTTATGCAATGGTTGATGTCGCCACAACAGCAGGAGCGAGAGTTGACAATTAATCAAGGTCATGACACCAATTACCCATTGATTTGCTAGATGTAGAGGAATAAAATGTCTCTTAATAAAGAGCAATCTGCTTGAGGGCGGAACGAACAAGATAACTTCCCTTCATTAACAAAAAGCAATTGCAGAGTTCTTTACCAATTTCTGTTATTAAACTCTTAAAAAAACTACACTTTCTGGAGGGAAGGAAAGTTGCTGAAGAAAAACTAATTATTAAAGTCCACCCAACTATGCATATAATTTAACAAAATGATCCGAAAAGCTTAAGCCAAAGCAGCAGATCAGCCACCAGTCTCTGAATGCTTTGATAAACTTTAAAGCACAAAAGCACTTATGCAAATATTTAGTACCTTCAAACAAATTCTCACTTTCAATTATAGTACATGTATAATAACCCAATTTTCTTGCACAGTACCAATAATCGTTATCTCAATTATAAGTAAGTCCCTTCAAAAAACACAAGTCTATGTGCTTCAATCAGCATAAAATCTACTCCTAGTCTCTATACTTTCACAATTTTTCTAGTACAATCATTGTACCTTTCCTTTGTCTAATCAAGTCCTACTTTTACAAATTCTTTAATCAAGTCCCTCCAACATCAAATCCGATCAAATCCAGCTAACTTGGCCTTAGGTTTGTGACGTGGATGAACTTTTTCCGTCATGGACATTTATGTGGGGTCCATAAAGTTTTCCACGATGGCATCTACATTGGGAAAATTTTATCCAAATCAACCACATTTGGCCAGATTTGGTATCAAAAGCACTTGATTAGAAAATTTGTGAAAGTATAACTTCATTACACAAGTTGAAGGTAAAGGGACTTGATTAGAAAAGGGGTCGAGACACAGGGATGGAAAGTAGAATTTTTACCGAACTTTTACAAGGATAAATTTCACTAGTAGTAACTAAATATTGATGCATTTGGAAATCATAATTTCAATACTCATTTCACCAGGAAACAAAATGCCTTTGGACTAGAAAGTATAATGGAAGTCCATGAACAAGCATCCAGGTCAAACAAATGAATTGATACACCTCATCCCAAGCAAGATAGGCAACAAGCATCAGATATCAACATCAACATCAACATCACCTTTATCCCAAACCAGTTGGGGTCGGCGGTCGATGAACCCAAAGTAAAAAGTTTAAAATATACTAAAATAAAAGTAAAAATATAAAAATAAAAATAAAATAACAATAAAAATATAAAATTTAAGAAATAAAAATAAAAAGTAAAAATATGGCTATCCAAAAATAAATAAATAAATAAATAAACATATAAATAAATAGAAAGTACTAAATAAGACACTCTGGGACATAGGAAATCCCCCCTTCTACAATGCGGATAGCTTTCCTCCACTCCGTCCTAAAGCAGACCATGCGCCAATCTATTTCCCACTCTATTAAATCTTGTTTCACCACCTTCCCCCAAGTAAGTTTCGGCCGACCTCGTCCTTTCTTCAGATCGTTTTACCTCTGTTCTTATCGGAGCATCTAAGGGTTTACGAAGAATATGTCCAAACCATCTCAATCTATGTTCTCTCATCTTCTCTGCCACCGGAGCTATTCCAACTTTTCGTCGAATATCGTCATTTTTTATCTTATCCATCCTTGTATGACCACACATCCACCTTAACATTCTCATTTCCGCTACTCCCATTTTATGCTCATATTGCTTTTGTACCGGCCAACATTCAGCTCCGTATAGCATTGCAGGTCTTATTGCTGTTCTATAAAATTTTCCCTTTAACCTAAGAGGGATTTTACGATCACACAAAAATCCGGATGCACTGCGCCATTTCATCCAGCCTGCTTTGATTCGCAACAAGCATCAGATATACATTTGGAAAAACCATATGATGTGGAATAAAGGGAAACAGTGGATCCTCTGGTCAAATTACTCCGGACAATATTGTCATGTTGCCTTATACTTTTTTCCTTTTTGGCTACCTAGTCTTAAACAGTCAAGATAATAGCTTCAGAGAGAAAAATGAAGAGATTACTGCTCTCCTTCACCCAACTCTTAGATATTTTACTCATAAATATGCCTAAACCATCGAAATCCCCTCTCTAATTTCAAGTGTAAATTTCTTTGCCAAAATCAGATAAGCCGAATCCCAGGTCCTAACTCATAAGTCGAATCCACCAAAATCAACATATGCTTTCAGTGAGATGGTTTTCTCAACAAAGAATTAGTACCTGACTGATTATTGAGCTCTTCAACAGCTTGCAACCTATCCTTCGTCTTCTGCAACTCCATTTGCAAAGCTTGTATGGTTTGCTTTGCCTCATTATCAACTGCAAGAGTATTCACCATGCGCAGTACTTTTGTACTTGTGGCAGAAAAATCACCATGACCCAGCTGCAGAAAAGGCAGACATGCTGTTAGTCAAGCAAAGCAATAGACAATTATAAAAAGAAAGAAGCAAAAATGAGTTATGTGAAGGCTTTCATTGAGTCAAACCAGATCTTTGATCATAAAAGATGAACCAACACATCTTTAGATTCCTCCAGAGATACAACATTTGTATTGATGCAAGCAAAACCAATTCCTGTAGGTAAAGGTATTCCCGGCATGACACTTTTTCTTATTTTGGCCACATAAAGATGCCAGGATACATTTCCTTATTTTAGCGCTCAAAATCTACATAGGTCACAGAAATATCCACAACACCTGCGGGATGATAAATTCACATCTATTACTGTTTTATGCAGACTCGAGACTATCATGGGTGAGGCCAGCACAAACCTAGCAAAAGCTACTTCAGCACACAAATCTCACTGTTTCTAATAAAAACATCAAATTAAGATACATATGCAAACTGTATAAGCATATGGACCTATTAAAGATAGAGACACCAGTCTTATGCACACAAAACCAGAGAGCAAAAAGCAGCAGTATGTTAACCACCAAGAACAAATGGTGTGGCAATTGCCCAGATCACAGATCCTTTGGGAACCTATAGACCCTTTAGCATAACTAGATACTTCACTCTAAAAAAGTAAAAATTTAAGCCAACAAAAAATGATTCAAATTTGCAAACTCTTAAAAGACCTTACACCTTTGACTCCAAAAGAGAAATTTCTGATCTAAGCCGATCACTCTCTCTTTCCAATGACTTTATCCTTCTTGCTTCGTTATTTAGCCTCTCATTTAGTAACTTAATCTCCTCCCGTTGCTGATTATTAGTTTCCTTTTGCTCATTTAAATTGCTCTCCATTTCTTTGATACAGCATTCCTTCTTGGCAAGAGACAACTGCAACTCCTGTTCCATATGAACATAAAGGATCATCGGAATATGTGCCAATAGCATTTAAATGAGGGACAAAAATGACAGTGAACCACAGTTTGAAGAAGTTTACATTTGCCACTTTCCTCCCTGTTTCATCTTTCTCCGGCTTCTTCAGCTCATTGACAAGAGTTTGATATTTATCCCGCTCCTCAATGATTGCTGAAAACTGTGATAGAAAAGCAAAATCTTATGAAAGGGCACATAACATTTACCTGCATAGTGGTGTGTCTATATGGCGAGAAGAGAATGACCAGAAGGTGTTGGAAAACAGGAAATAACACGTATCACAATAATGCCATGTAACCACAAGATAACTTGCAAACCACCTCCAATAATCTGCATTATGAAGTCTTATCAGATACTGAAAAATGAATTGAAAGTATATACACCGTTCTCATAGACCTTCATCACAGCCAATTTATGAATATGACAGAGCAAGAAAGGTAAAGCAACAATACATGCCAAAACTTCAAATGTCAACTTAAGAACACCAAAAAAGAGAGTATAAGAAAGAGTCTACTTTGCATCTAGGCTTCTGTTTCCAGAATACCACCTGTTACATCAAATTTCATCTCGATATTCTGTTTCCTTATTCCCCTTCACAGTGCTAAGATGAGTATCATAATCAGTCAAGGCAGGTACATATCCTTTACTTTATGATGCTGGGTTTCCCGACATTTGGCTATCATGTGCATTCACAAGTCTCGGGCCATGTGTAATTTCATTCTGTTTATGCAGAAACATTCTGCCACATACTGGCTCTAGTACCTTAAAGAATGATGTGGAAGTGGCTAGGAGTCAAGTCCAACCAATGTTCGCTTCTTTGGATTAACGGCAATGTGGTGGCAGCTTTTTAAATATTGCAAACTTACTAAAAAAAAAGGGATACTCTTGGTAAACAACTTCCTAAATCCCAAGAACAACAAAAAGTCTAGTAGGAGTAGCCTAGGTCTTGTCAGATTTGTTACACAGTTGTGAGCCTGAAAAAGAACTGGTACAGATGAAAACGGATAGAAAAATAGAAGACAGTCTACCTCTCTCCCTTTTTTCAGCTGACTTAGACAAAAGAATAAAAGAGGTTTTAAGGAGTAGAGACAGGCAAGCTTTTGAATGTTGCAAACTTACTTAGAATAGGGATAATCTTGGTTAACAACTTCCTATGTCCCAAGAAACCACTAGGAATCTAGCACGAGTAGCCTAGGTCCTTTCAGGTTCGTTACCCAGTTGTGTGCTGGAAAACGAACTGGTACAAATAGAAACCAAAAGAAAAATAATAGACAATCTACCTCTCTCCCGTTTTTCAGTTGACTTGGAAAGAATACAAGAGGTTTTGAAGGTATAGAGGCAGGCATTCGCCCGATAATAAGATAAAAATCTATTATTATGGATCTTGGGCAGCATTTAAGTGCCTTTGCAGCCACTGAGTTCATATATTCACCAGGATATGAATGAAATGTAACAAGTCTAAAATTGCTACTAGCATTTGTGTGTACATAGACCTACCCACATTCATAGATAGTGTTATGCATGTATTCATTTGCCTAAAGTCATCCTTCGCACTTATTCCTGCTTTCTAATGCATTATACAGGGCCACAAAAAGGAGAGAACTCACGCTCTAGTAAAACAAATACGTAAATTGGAAAGGAACAAAAACTTCAATACCTACCGTTGACTGAAGCCTCTTAATCTCTGCTACAGATTCTTCTGCTTTCTGCTTCGCTAGTGCAGCGTCTGTTTCAACAAGTTGCTTACTAATTGTTGCCTCGTCCAAAGCCACCTCCATTTGTTTCAAGCGTGCATTTGCCTCACCGACCTTCATTGTACTCTCAATCACCTCTCTGCAATTACAAGGACGTTGCAAATGTCAGAGAGGGAGATGCTTGATTCAACCCATGAATAATCGCCAAACAAGAAATCAAATGACCTCACTCATAGTTTGCCATAGATAGCGAAATATTAAAGCCCCAGTGGTAGCCTTGCGTGCTTATTGAAAAAGATCAATCCACGAAATATTTGCTACTGGTAGAAGCATTTTATGAATTTGGCACTAAGAGCATGACAACCATATTAACGATCATTCACCAGAAGAATGCATAGAGTTAGGTTTTGGGAAGACCAACGTAACTTCCTAATCAAAGTTCTTTTTTTTCTAAAGCACCCCCCTTCTTATCAATGTCAAGCTTCTCTCTTCCAATTTCATTTATCCATAATAATAAATAGCAATTTGTCTTAATATCTAGTGCGACATCCATTTTGCATGGAACTTCTTTTAGATAAACATCGAAACAATTAAAATCATATTTAATTAGAAGGTCAGTAATTTTTTATGCAGAAAGGGAACAGGACCTCACAAGACAAAAAGCACAAGTAGTTGATGGAATAATGATACTATAAGAAGTTGGATTCTAATTAAAACTTTTGCGCATTTATCTTTTGCTTAACTTTTTCTCTAATATGAAATCATAATTTCCACTTTCAATACATGATCACTCTTCTTATTGGTCTTTGCAATTTCTGTGGGACAAAGTCCTCTGTGGGGAAACTATGAGCACACAGAAAAGTAAAGATGAAAATGGCAAAATATACAAACGCAGAGACTATAAGTACTTCTTTGATATTTTATATGGTATTTAGATTGATAACATGATATTAGTACAGAAGTAAGATTTGAAACAAATATGACATCACCAAAGCGTGATTAATTCATGCACGACACAATTTGAGACTTGTTGACCGACTTTATTGCCCAAAAGATCATTTTCCATCACTGTGGGTACTTTAATGGTGACACTATCACAACAATCACCAAGACAACCAAGATGATAAAACACATATTACCATTCTTATGGACATATTCAACTTCATTGCAATTTTGATTCCCAATATTTTTCCCTTATCCGCACAACTCACTGGTGCTGACAAGTATTACTTTACAAGAATGGTCAAGTGTCCGCAACGATGACAAACAGAACCACCAACTTTTTTAACTGAATATAAAAAGACCTGCCATCATTTGTTAGGTATTTTTAAACATCAATTGCTTTTTATTCATCAAATATTATTACAAAGATCAATCCATTACATGAGTGATGTACTCAACCAATTAACGGCAGTATGATCGTCTGAAGTCCATGACACAAAGACCCCGAATCCCCATTACAATTTCTGCCTTCATTTGCGAGTTCTCCAGTCACATGGTGCCGAAGATCGATTGCCACATCAAAATAGAATGATCCATGTTAATGTTGCAAGCAGTCACAAAAGTGCACTTCCTCTGAGTAGCTGTCACCAGTTAAAAGACTTAGCTAAATGGAATAAGTCCATGTATGACGTCGAGTAGCAGTTAATAGCGAGCAATCTGCATCATGCTCCGCTTCCAGATACCAACAAACAATCAATAGAGGAACAGTAGCCCATGACAAAGTGTCATTATGTAAAATAGAATATTCATATTCATGGACGCGACAAAAAGTGAATATAGTTCATCTAGATACTTCTATCAGGCTATGATGATATTGAATTCCACTGAGATATTCAGAAATATCAAACAAGCAATTCACATACTTCTGTAAAGCTGCAAACTTAAGAGGGATGTCATCAGGACACGAAACACCCGGAATGTCTTTGATTGTTAACTTCCAGGAACATAGTTCTTCCTCCACCTTCTTCATATCATGCAGAAGATCCTGCAATTGAGATGTCTCTAATTCTGCCCGTTCACGGCGGCGCCTTTCTTCCAACAACTTTTCCTTTATTAACTCAACTTGCTCATGAGATGATTTCAGTTTTCTTGCTTCCCACACTTCAGACTCCTAGTGAAAGACGGAAGTATCTAAATTAGTTAACCTCGGACAAAAAGTATTTCAGGGAAATGGAACTATATTTCAATTGAACGGCAATAAGCAGGAGAAGATGTTGGAATCCCTCATCTACAGGAGAATGGCTTTGGTGGGCCAATGGGATTCTTTTTTGACTGAAATTCTTCTCCCATTAGATCTTTCTTTCTAGAAACAACGGCAAAAATGTATTTTCTTGCCCAAGTCTCTTGCACTTAACTTTCTTGCTCTCACTATCACACCCCTCCAGACATATAATTAAATTCTTGCATCACCATTTCAGGTTTAGTGCATTTGACTGCAACACAACATAGTAAATCGTAAACAACTTTTCCACTTACTAGATTTTTCAACAGTTAGATATCTCTCCATTTTCATTTCTTCGTGGTTTCTTCTTATTCAAACATGAGAAGACAATATCACTTTCTTCCTCTCCCTTTCATTCCAATTTCAATTCCTATTGTACCTTTCATTTCACTTTCTCCCCAGACATGGCATGTGTGATCATTATGCAGCTTTCTTGGCCAATTCTCAGTAGTTGCAACTATACATTTCGACTACCATCAAAAGGTCTAGGAATATGTAACACAGTTGCCACAACAACAATATCAGCAGATACACATCACCATTAGTCAAATAAGCATTAGCATAAAGTAAAATTTTAGTCCTCTAAGTTTATTGTTTGTACAGTTTGATCCGCTAACTTTTACTCTGTTCAATCAAGTCGTCTAACTCTATTGATTGCACATTTGTTTCCTCTATGCCTTAATTTGATCAATCGATTCCCCTAACTTTCTCCATTCATGCAATCAAGTACTTTTTTTACTTGTTGTAACTAATATAGGCAAATTAGCATTTCTTTTTTCTTTTTCTCCAAGTTTAATGTTTGCTCATTATAGCATTGTGTGCCCCTTTTTTCCACATCAGTAATGCCACATCATTAATTAATTTGCACTTTTGGTGAGAGTGGTTGACTAAAGGTTGATTATGAAAATCGAGACAGTTATGGGACTTGACTGGACAAAATAAAACTAGAGGACCAAAATCGCACAAACATTGGCATTTAGAGGACTAAAGCTGTACTAGGCCCTAAGCATTATTATCACGAACCTTTTCATGTTTACCAGGCCGAAACTTATTCTGAACCCACATTACATGTATTGACATTGGAGTCCAGCTGATTATGGCGTTCCATCTTACCACTACAAAATACTCATGCTTCCCCTCTTCTGGATTCTCTCTAGGATATTCGCAGCTCATAAAGTCCACATGGCACAGTTTGACAGGTTGACATTAAGGATGGATCCTTTTAATAAAGTTCCTAGGCTTCACACCATGCTAAAGTCATTCACCGTGACAGCTATTCTAATCAACCTTCCCCTAAACAAACACTGAGATTCACCAACAGCCAAGGAAACTGATATATAAAACTAAAGGACGATAGCCTTCAAAATAAACAGCAGCATGTCTGAATGCACAATGACAAGGCAAGAATTTTGAAGTTAACTAGTCATTGCTTAGACCGACAGCGAATTTTGCACAACAAACACGCAGCAACCACTTCTAGCACGAGATGATCTGTTATGAGAAGCATTGTCCTTAGTACCTAAATATAGGTTAAACAACGTAAAAGTCCAGAAGCAAATACTAGCAGAATAACTTACACAATTTCTGAGCTCTTCTTGTAGATGTTTTACCAAAATTGTGGTCTCATTCGAACTTGATTCCTGAAAGGTGAGGGTGGACAACTTTTTCTCCGCCTCACTTTTCTGGTGCAAGCACTGGTGAGAACACAAGCCTTCAGCAGGGTAAAATTTAATGATTCCATTGTAGAAAATAACAATCCTCAATCGCATAGTCACAAAAGTTCTTTGCAAAGATTAGATTTGAAAACCATTACAAGCCACTTCCAGATATTCGAACAAGAAAAAGAAGAAAGAAGCAATGAATGAATGTATGAATGAACGAATGAAAAACTAGATAATAGAAATGCCAAAATAGAGGACATATCTTGACATTACCTAACATGATCTTTATGTTAATAGAATATTAGAGAGAGAGAGAGAGAGAGAGAGAGAGGTCTCTACCTCGTTGAGTTGCTTCCTAAGACCTTCTAGCTGCTCTTTCAGCAAGTTTGATTGTTTCTCTGCATTAACAGCTCTGCACTCCATTTTTTCAAGCTAAAGGCGCAAGTTCTCAACAAAATTACAAAGATTTTTATACACAAGAGACCCAAACCAATTAAGTAATTCAGATTCTCACATCTGCACTTATTCTGGAAATAGAAAGTTTTGATTCCCTTTGCACTTGCAGAAGCTCATTGCGGAGACTCTTATTCTCCCTTTCGGTACCTTCAGCGAGACGACTTAACTTTCCCTCTGAAAGACTTGTTTTGTCTTTACCAGAAGTGGCTAAAGACTCGGCATTCTTGCGAAGGTTCATTTCATTTTGCAGCTTTAACTGTACAACAAAAACATCAAAACGGATTGAGATGATCATGAAGTAATACTTGTCAGCACCAGAAACGTACTCTCCAGAGTTAAGATGCCAACTTATTCGTACTCCAGTAAAATCAAAATGCCCAACCATTTTAAGTACTCAGACAGAGCATGGGCACCATTCCCTGCCACTTAACTAATGTAAATCTATGCAGTTGTGGCTCTTTGCTTCTTCCGAGAATTAACAAGGACATCACAAGAATACAAAAAGAAAGAAGAGTAATTTTGGCTGGGTCCCGAATCATGGCACTTAATCTTCATAGAAGCATCTTTGAAAAAGTTCTTAGTGAGTAGGAGTCAAAATGTCAACGCGAATTACCTTTTTGACATACAATCTATTTATACGTACATAGATCAGCATCTTTTAGGGGTCTGTCAAGTGATTATTCCATTCCCCACCATACTCTTATTCAACAAGAGGCAAGTCTTAATTATGGGGCAAAAACTCAGGCATCCAAGATGTGTAAGAGTGTGAAGTGCCGAGTCTTCATTTCCACCAGTGGAGTCTTGGACTAAAATCAGCCAGACATATACAAGTTCACTGATGACGACATAGTACCCCCACATTCATTCTGAGAAAATTTTTCACTAGGCTGCTCTTATTCCAATAAAAAGGCAGCTTGCAGGGGACTTAGGACAAATTTGGTCTCGACCAAACCAAATACTCGGCACTTGTCAACTAGATGGTACAGCAGCAGCAGATAATCTGTTGCTTTGCTAAAAAATTTTAGGAAAGTGGCATCATGAAACCATCACAAATCCCCATTGGTGAGTGTCGCATCCTAAACAGCAGTTTACAAATTACATACACAAAGAAAGACACTAGAGTAGGAAATGCAGCCAAAGAGCTTAGGATCAATTTAGTAAGATGTAGCTCCAAACTAGCAGTGAATTTTAAGACGTGCATATTTAAGCTGTTCTAGTCCACTATAAGACAAGCCTTGAAGCAAATTGCCTAGTCAAATAATAAGAAGACATATCATGCATATGACAAAGGTAAAGAGATTCGCCTCCATTTCACTGTGCGATTGAATCTGCCTTTTCAATCGTTCCTGAGAATCGCAGACTTCCTTAAAAAGTTGCTCCTGCAGTGCCTGCTCACGTCCTCTGGCAGCTGCGAGTTCTTGTTCAGCATACAACAACTGTTCCCTGAATTTCTTTCTCTCAGAATCTGTCAGAATTCAGGATACATGATAACACAGCATAAGACATATCATCCCTATAAAACGCGAGTAATAATCACAATTTCAAGTAGCTATAGGATCTGCCAATAGTTATAGCAATAACTCGAGCTAACGACATGTGAGAATCCCAATACATTGTAACACAAGTATATAGGTAACCGCTAGAGAAAAGGCAGGCATCAGTAGATTCAAAGTGCGCACTGATTGTATCATGTCACCTGGTGTCAAAGACCGTAGGGAAGTTTCCAAAATCAAAACGAAGCTTAAAAGAGAATGTGGGCAAATTCGCTTCACACGGGGGATAAGTGGCCCATGGTGATGAAATCACGGAGCACGATAAAGAATAGGAAAAACCTAAGGTGAGAAAGGGAGGAGGAAGAACCAGCTTTGAGGAAGTCGTCGTTCAAAGCCTGTATTTGGGACTGATAATCGTGGGCTTGCTTCTCCGCGCTCCTTAAGGCGTCGAAGAACTCCGATTTAACCTGTAGATAAAGTAGCAGGGAAAAACGAAGAGTATGAGCGGCGAGTCGATGAGAGAAGCGAGAGGAGAGGGAAGGAGGGAAGGACCATTTGGCGGCATTGATAGGTGCAGAGCAAGTGGTCGGAGGAGGAAGAAGGGTGATCGGGATCGATATCAGGTGGTTCCTCGTAGATGACGAGCTGGCGGCCGGATCCGACGGGAGGGCTAGCGTTGGCGGCTCTGCTTTCGAGCCTTTGCTTCTTCGACGGTGGAGGAGTCCGCAGGATCATCGTCTCTCTCTCTCTCTCTCTCTCTTCTGCTAATTGACTGATGGAAGATTGAGACCCATTTTGAAACCTCAAACCTAAGGCGCCATTGTCACCCTCCCCGATTCCTCTTCCTTTCTTCGCAACGCAATCAAATAGTATTACAAAATGGTCCTCATAATGTGATCGGTTCGAACTCCGTGATTATAATTGGGGCAAGTGTACCGTGCAATCGAATTAAGGCTAAAAACTATCCCCAAAAAAATTATAATTAAGTCTTAAAATTTATCATTACAGTACAATCGAGTTTTAAAACTTTCAAAAAGTGAAATTAATAGAAGAACTTAATTGAACCAATTTAACAAGTTCTAAAACTTGATTGTATTTTCTTAAATTTTTATGACTCGATTATATTTTCGTAATAAGTTTTACGACTCACTTACGCATTTTAAATATTTTAGGATTAAATTGCACTTTTGTGATAAGTTTTAAAACTTCTAATGCGCTTATCCCTTATTAATTTACCTATGTAAATATCTCTTTTTTAGCCAGTTTTCCCTTTATGATTCAATCAAACCCAATATGACATCTTGATATTTAACCCCAAAAAAATTAAAAATTAGAAAGCTCTTTCATTCAAGAGGTTAAAAACATAATTCATTTTAAAAATTTCACATCACCGGAGAATTAATCCAATAATTTTATGTCACTTGTTGCTATGGATATCAAAATTTTAAAAATATGATATTTTTCTAGCCTCTTTTTATGTCTCTTCGCTATCTTTAACACGAGGAATTATAGACTCGAAACTTATGCTCACTCTATGCTGCAAGTACACTATTCATGCATATCTTGTAACAATAAAATTCTTCTAAATTCTTAAAATTTTTAGGTCGAGCTAGGCATTGCCAATTCTCAGCTCGCCAAGTTTGTGAGCATAATCTAGCCTAATCAATTTTCTCTTCTTATCTAAAAAAAGAACTCGCACTTACTAATTATAAAATGGATAGAGATATTTCAATATAACATCATATATTCATATCATATGAGTTTTTTTATAAGTTTTTTTATAGATGGATTATAATCGAGTCATACTTAAGTTGGAATTTCAATATTTAATTAAATCACAGATATCAATGACTCGAGTCAAGTCAGATTAGATCACAAGACAGAACACAAGTCGAGTCAAGTTCAAAATTTCGAGATATGGGCAGTAGGTTTCAAATTCTAAAAATTAAAGAATCAAATTCAAGATCACAAGAAACTGTTCACCCTCAAGTCAGACTAGGTCACAAGACAAGACACTAACGGCGTCGTTGAGCAGGTGGGGGCCTCAAGACAAAGCGTTTTGTCATATCGGGCAGGGAAGAGGCGGAGGGGCAACGGTCGATAACTTTGAAAAAAAGGAGGAGCGCCAGGCCTCTCTTTATAATAAAAATATGGAGGAAGAAGAGAGCAGGGAGAGATAGAGAAGGCAAGGGGAGGACGATGAAGATGATGAAGGTGATGAAGAAACTGAAGTTGTGGACCAAGAAGAAAAGGAACAAGATGCAGCGCAGGACGAGCACGAGCACGACCACTCTCATTATTAGCAGCAGCGGTGGCGGCGATTGCTGCCCTCTCCTCCCCATGCCTTGGGCTGAAATCGAAACCCAAACCGAAACCGAAATTGAAATCTCATCGTCGTCTGCATACTGGGCCCCTAGTGCCGAGCCCTCTGCTCCCCCTCTGCCGCCATGGCTCGTCCTCCAGCACGACCACGAGGACCACAAGCAACGCTTCAATTTCGCGTATCCGTGTCCGCAGCAGCCAAGCGAGGACGAAGCTGTTCCGGATCTTAGGACGTTCCCCGCGAGGGGCCGAATGTTTGGGCGGGCGGTTCGGTTGGGGATCCATGTGTTTCGCTGCTTCTGCCCTTGTTTCCACGTCCGCGATCATCCTCATCATCACCCCAAGCTTCACACGAACTGAGTTTCCATGAAGGGGGAAGAGGGCGGCCGTCGTTCGTCTTCATCTTCACTTTTGTTTTGTTTGGTTCTATTTCCCGCTTAAATGTCATTGCGAACATATTGGCAAATCAGACTGTTTTCTTCCCTATGCTATGCTATCTACAATTGTTCCAGAATTCAATCAACGAGGACCAAAAAAAAAAAAAAGGCTGCTTTGACTTCAGCTTGAAAATAGGAGAGAGATGATAAAAAGGGGTGCTGGAGTTGAGAAAATTGTGCGAATAGAATGTGAAAGTGAAAGCAGGGCATTAACCTAACCGGGCTCTACTTCTATCGGGCCTGGGCTTTATAGGAAGACGCGGTGGCTGTGCCTTGCTGCGCTGCGTTAAGACTGGAAAGATTTGGGGGCACTTCCCTGCAATGACGGCGACGGCGACGGCGACCGCTATGACGGCGACCTCGACGTGGAACCTGATGGCAAGCCGGGGCGGCGGCGGAGGAGGGCGGACCGTCCTGATTACAGGAGTGAGCAAAGGCCTTGGCAAGGCCCTCGCCCTCGAGCTCGCGAAGCGCGGCCACTCCGTCATCGGCTGCTCCCGCTCCCAAGACAAGCTCGACTCCCTCCGCTCCCTCCTCTCTTCCTCCGACGACGCTGCCGATTCCCCTCACCTCCTCCTCAACGTCGACGTGGTTAGTATTCGCTTCTCCTTTCCCCTAATCTTCCCTTTTCCCATTCCCTGGCTGACTAGGGTTTGGGTGTTCGGGATGCCATTTCCACTCGCCTTAGCAGAGATCAAACAGCAGCGTCGAGGAGCTCGCGCGCGTCGTCATGGACAAGAAGGGCGTTCCGGACATCATAGTCAACAATGCCGGGACCATCAACAAGAACAACAAGATTTGGGAGGTCCCGGTGGAGGAGTTCGACGCCGTCATTGACACCAATGTCAAAGGCATCGCCAACATGCTGCGTCACTTTCTCCCTCCCATGATTCAGCGGAAGCGTGGCATCATCGTCAACACGTCTTCCGGCTGGGGAAGGTCTGGCGCTGCTCTGGTACGTTTCTAGGAGATGCGCCTTCTGTATTGCCATCCAATTGCATCCTCTTTTGACTTCCTTCTTCCTAAGTAGAACTGTGTATTTCTCAAATAAATCCCAGCTCTTATGCATATCGCCCTACAATGAGAGAGGTTGGCAACTGGATCATAATCCTTGATACCACTTGAGTTTTGTCTTGCAAGGTTGCCCCTTATTGTGCATCGAAATGGGCAGTTGAGGGTTTGACCAAATCGGTTGCAAAGGAATTGCCTGATGGGATGGCGGTCGTCGCGCTTAATCCCGGCGTGATAAACACTGATATGCTGGCTTCCTGCTTTGGCAATTCTGCTTCTCTGTATCAGGCACCTGATGCATGGTATGTGCTTACTCCCGTCGTGTGACAAAATTAATTTAGAATTTGACTTTTCATCTGTTGTCATAAGGACTGTCTGTGGGTTCATTTCATCTCTACAAAAAAATGGATACATTCAAGCTGATCGTGTGCTACTGCTGCTTGCTAGAAACTGCATCAAGCAATTAATTTTCTTACCTTAGAGTCAGACTCTTTTGATGAAATCGGATTGTCTATTTGAGCATAGGGCTTTTGGTTGTCAACTTCTAATTGGCCTTCTGTTCAGTGAGGTAACATCACTATTCCTTTTTTGCTACAATAGTTTTTGTTCATGAATTGTGTGTCACTCAAGAACCTTCTCATATCGATCTGGCCTCTAGGTAAGAGTTGATTTCAGAAAGGCTGTCGAAGGTTCTTCAATTTCACTTGACAGGAAGTAGCAGTGAGTTGATTTCAGAAAGGTCAAGATCATTAATCTGTCCAATTTAAGTCTTTCTTGAGAACTCATGGTTTATTGGATTAATATGTTAAGTTACTTTGATCGCATTGGGGCAAGTGAATGTAGTGGAAGGTAGCAAAACTATGCTGCCTCCTTCGATTGTGACTTTTCTCTAGTTGATCAGGAGCAAGCGGATTAATGTGATTTAAAGGTTGGCATGTGGGTGTTTGTTCATATTTTCTGCGTCTCTTTATCTACTTTACTTAACCAGGCAATAAGGCATTGGGTGCTTATGGATTTTAGGGCTGTGAAGGCTGCTGCTATGATACTGAATCTTACAGGGGCAGACAATGGTGCATCCCTTACCGTGTGAGGTAATGCATCAACCTCGGAAGGGGACAACGTCCGTTGAATCCCACTGGAGCAGCCAAAAAGACCTGCCAATCTTGAAACTAGTCATCGGTTTTTCGTCACTTGTTGGAAAATATGCCAGTCAGTAGTGAGGCCACAATCCTTGTTAGCTTGTAATTGTAAAAACTAGAGTTATGTCACTTCCCTTTAATCTCATTTGCTTTAAGGGGTATCTATGCGAGCATGGGAAATTCACTTGCCATTTTATTCACTACTTTTGATGCTATGGATGCGTTTGTTTCGGCTTTTGAGGAAAGTTTTTGGGGAAATGCAAAATCCTTTAGCTGAAAGAGGTTTGGTTAAATGAAAATATTTGTTGATCAACTATAATTGAAAAGTGCTTTGGAAGCAATTGTGGGGGAAATGTTTTTTGGTAAACATGTATTTGGGAAGACCTTTGGTGTGAACAATTTAAGTTTTCTGACTTTAATTTGTTTGAAATTGTAACAAAAGACAATGATTGTAATTTAATTATAATAAACATGATCACATATGTAATTTTATATAAAAGCCACAATAGCTTTTATGTTTTCAAGTTGAGAATAATGTAAAAGGACATACATTTCAATTATAAAAAAATCACAACGAAGTGGATTTTTTTCAATAAAAAGGAGTAATTTAATTATAATAAACATGGTTATATAGGTCATGAGGAAAGAAATATGATATCCTTGGATAATATGAACCTTGTTAATTATTTCTTAAATAATTGGCTATCTCATTACGTAAACATACCATGTCAAGAGACACATTATCATTTGACGCGCTTACCTCCTCATTTATAGGGAAAAATTGTCAAAAAAGTCATAAACTCATCTGCAGTTTTGTCAATTCAATTCTAAACCATTTAATTTTTCCAATTTAATCGTAAAATTTTTAATTTAGTTCTAAATTTTTTTATGCCAATTTAGTCCTAAATCTTTTGTATTTGTGTTAATTTAGTCTATCCGACAGACTTTGGCTAGCCAGTGTCGCTAAAGTGGCGATTTTTAATAATATTTAAAAAAATCAATTTTTTTTCTTTTGCTCTCTTTCTTTATTTTTCTTTTTCGATTTGGGTTTCTCCTTCCTCCAATCATGGGAGGACACAGCCGGTGGGCAACTAGTGCCACCGCTGCTAGGAGAGACGGCACCATTGAGCAAGGCTGAGCCATGCCATGACTAAGCTCGACCTCACCAGATCTAGAAGGTCCATCCTCACCATTGCCCAACCATAGCGTCCTTGTTCCAATTCCTTCCTTCAACTCAAACCCTATGAATCTCTCATCTCGCTCCCAAGCTAGCCGCCATGGTGCACGCTCTTTGTGATTCCTAGGGGTCGTCATGGCTAATAAATGGCGAGGCTCGGTCTTACTGGGTCTAAGCGAGGTCAAGCTCACCCAGATCGAGCACTAGCTCGAGCTCATGGAGCTCCTAGTCCTAGTGGTCCAGGCGGTGGGATTGGTGGTTGTGTTTTTAGAGATTTCGTTTTCATTCCTCTAGGTGCATTACTCAAGTCAGCTTCTCATTTTAATAAATTGGGTTGTAGATTTAGTGTGGTTGATCAACTCTACTATGATTTGCAAATTCGTATCGATTCGTGACTTCATGGCTAAAGGAAGAAGAAGATCCAAAAACAACAAACAAAAGAAACAAAAATTTTGAAAAAAATATTAAAATATTATTAAAAATTGCCACATTAGTACCGGTCAGTGTCCATGTTAGCATTGGCAGGTCAACATTTTCCAGATGGATAAAATTAACACAAATACATAAGAATTAGGACTAAATTAACATAAAATTAATAGGTTAAGGATTAAATTAGCAAAATTAAAAGGTTGAGAACTGAATTAGCAAAATTAAAAGGTTTAGAACAGAATTTGCAAAGGCACAATAGATTTAAGACTTTTATGATAATTTCCCCTCATTTACAGTATCGTGGTCAATTCCATTCTCGCAATCCAAATTTATTGCTTCAAAATCTGTTTTAGTCATGACATTTCTTTGTTTAAGGTTGTGCAAAGTATTATCACTATAATCATATGTACTTGCTTTTTATATGAAGAAGTTGGCATATTAGTTAGAATCTTCCATTTCTTTTTTAATACACCAAAGGCTCACTCAATTTTTGAGAGTAGCATTGAATGACCAAAGTTGAATGCTTCTCGATAATGGATATTGTCGAAATTCTGACAAATGATATGTGACTTCTTTATATGGCCCCAATTAACCTGTGGGATTTGGGTACATCACCTACCTACATATAATGTAAATTGAATTAACATATGCCTCGTAGATACATATGGATGTACATGAACCATTAGTTAAAGAATCTGAAGGAGGATGGGGAAATTGTGCATCACATCTTTCAATGGCTTCATAGAAGATACAGGCATTATGAACTTGTCTCTCCCAACCGGCTCAAGTATAGATAAATTACATATTAAAATTAGATACAACCAACACATTTTTAGTTGTCATTCCTTTTCGACCGATAAAACAAATTTGATCTTACCTAAGCACCATTGCTAGAATATGTGCTCCACTGCAATCCTAAACCAAATAACAAAATGTTGCTTGATTTACATTTAGTTTTTCATTTTTTATTTTACATGTAACATATAGGACATGAAATTAAACCAAGTGAGCCCATTTTCCTTAAAACAAAGCTCAAACCTATGTCTCCCTTCATAGCCCAAGCCCTTTGCTTCTTCTTTCTTCTTATTCAGCATGGGTGCAAGAAGACCCTCACGATTACAAGGAAAATTAGTGTCTCTCATCGAAGAGAGAAAAATCACCACAACTCTTTGATCCAAACTCCATAATAAGCCGAATCAACACCATTTCGTTGTGCCAGGTATGGAAGCCTTTGTTTGTCTAACTAGAGAAAATTTTCAAAATTAGGGCACCATTTCAGATCTTCATCAAGTTTGAGTTGTTGTGTCCGATTGCATGGTTGTCGGGCAGGATTTTATATAATAATGAAATATTAGGGTGTTGTGAAGCTACGAGAGTTGATAAATCTTAATTTGGATCTATAATTTGTTCGGAGTGAGATTTAAGGTTTGGTGTGTTGTCGTACCGTTGCAAACAATACATTTCGATGGTTGTTATCTTCGATTTTCGACTATCTTTTGGGTTGACCATGTTAAGGCTTTTGTAGTACATTAAATGAGTTTCATTTTTAATATAAGATTGCTTAGAACATAGCTCAATGGAGGAAATTATAATGTAAGGAAATTCGGAGTGCAAGCTATCCATAGACAGCAATAGGGGTTTGCTATGGGCGACCTTTCGATGGCACGAAGGTATCCTTCTATCTTTTCACAGGTGTAGTTTAGTTGAATCATGATTTATGAATGTTGTTTATGAAAGGTTTTGATATGTTGAATCATGAAAGTTATATGTGCTTTAGTTTATAAAACTGATTTGTGATATATTGTCGCGACCCTCTAAAAATATTTTATTTTTTAAAGGGTTAACGAATTATTAGGTTAATTAGATTTGACTAACCTAACGCGGACCCTCTCAAGCCCTACCGAATCGCAACTTTGGTTTCTGTTTAAATGATTTTAAGATTTGGAGTCGCCACTAATCGTTCTTGGTAGGTCGATTAGAAATCTAAATAAATTAGCGGGAGAACTAATTTATTTCTACGAACCAGAGATTATGAGTTCGGGGACTTGGTTACACTAGTTAATTAAAACTAATGCCCTTTCGGTACCTTAATTTCATGGATATTCTAATTTGGCAACTCAGGCTTGGTTTATTCCTAAGGCTCTAGTAGGGTATTCTCTTTTGTGTTTTCACCTTTTGAATAGGACGCATGGATGGTATATATTTTTTATTTATTATATTTTTTTAAGTGTTAAAAATTTCCCGAAGCCGACAGAGGGAGTGTGTTAACGACTTCTGTGCAGTATTACGACTTACTCATTTTTTGGGTCTGATGATTCAAGAATTAAATTACAGGAAGTACATGATAGTGAATAAACACCTCCAATGGGAGGCCTAGCATTGGCTTGGCTCTTCCCTTTGGGATTTAAGGTACAGGTATTTAAATTGCAGGTATTTAAACTATTGTAAGTAAAAACCTCCAATGGGAGGCCTATTATTGGCTTGGCTCTTCCCTTTGGGATTTAAGGTGCAGGTATTTAAACTACTGTTAGTAAAAACCTCCAATGGGAGGCTAAGCATTGGCTTGGCTCTTCCCCTTGGGATTTAAGGTGCATGTATTTAAATTACAGGTATTTAAACTACAGTAAGTAAAAACCTCCAATGGGAGGCTAAGCATTGGCTTGCCTCTTCTCTTTGGGATTTAAGGTGCAGGCATTTAAATTGCAGGTATTTAAACCACCGTAAGTAAAAACCTCCAATGGGAGGCTAAGCATTGGCTTGGCTCTTCCCTTCGGGATTTAAGATGTAGGTATTTAAACTACTGTAAGTAAAAACCTCCAATGGGAGGCTAAGTATTGGCTTGGCTCTTCCCTTTGGGATTTAAAGTGCAGGTATTTAAATGACCTCCAGTGGATATGCTTTGCCTCTCCATTCTGGGGTTTGAGTTCTTACAAATAAATTACAACAAATTGATTCAACAATTTGAAATTTGTGCGCGCTTAGGAACTCCTTCAAGCCAATTTTGTGCTTCCGTAGGATTGACCGTTGATGTAGGGCTGCGGCTGCTTGACATAAAAATAGAGTGAAGTGTCAATATACAAAATATGTGCTAATCTACACCTAAAACCAGAAAAGTGGAAAGAGTACTTATCTCCCATTTTTTTTTAGGGATTTCTAGAATTGGTTTTTGCTCTCTCTGTTCTCAACATAGAGTCTCTTTTGAATTAAGAGACACTTTTAATCACATATCAGCTGGGAAATTGGTAGGCACTTAGGAGCTCGTCTAGGCCAATTTTGCACCTCTGTGGGCTTTGCCATTAATATGGAATTGTTCTTCCCTGACATAAAAATATGAGAAAAATAGAGAGATGGAGAAAATGTATACAATTTGTGCTAATTTGCGACTAAAATCACAAATAAATGAATAAATAAAAACACTTAGCTCGAATTTGCTTGCTCGTTGACGAGGATGAACTCTTGATTTATGTTGATCGATGAAGGAATTTGTGATGATAATTCCTAACTTTAAACTCCCATCATCGTCAAAATTCTCTCTATTTTTTGTATTTTCTTCTTCTCAAATTTTTCTTCAATCTCCCAAAGTCCTCTCAAACATCCAAAATTTTCTCTCCAAAAATCCAATCCCCTATTAAGCTCATTTTTTCACCCTTTTATAACCTACTCATCTATCTCCCATTCTAATTTTTCCACTAACTCTATCTCCCATTCTAATTTCTCCACTAGCTCTTCTTCATTTTCATCTTCCCTTCTTCATCTTTATCTCACATTCTATTCTCTCCACTAACTCTTCTTCATCTTTATATTCCCTTCTCCATATTTATCTCTCATTCTAATTTTTCCACTAGCTCTTCTTCATCTCCATTTTCCCTTCTCTATTCTTATCATATTTTCTCCATCTTTTCTTCTCCATCTCCTCTTCTCCATCTTCCCTTCTCTATTCTAATTTATCCACTAACTCTTCTTTTTGTTATTTACAAAATAATCCCTCAAGAGTTAAGTATTTGCACTCTAGTCCCTGAATTTTAAGTATTTACAATTTAGTTCCTGAAAAAATATTTCTTTAAGTCCAAATCTCCTCACAATTTTTGACATACCTTCCCTATACTTAGCCAAAATTCACCACATGTCAAATTTAAGCTCATTTCTTGCCACTGAAAATAATGCAGAATTTAATTAAAGCCCTTTTGCACAATTGAGTCATTCTGGGTATAATTGGGCCAATATAAAAATTTGAAAAATTAGAGAACAATGTCACAACTCCTAAAAGTGAAAAAATGAAAATAAATTGACTTAAATTGAATTTTTTAGGCCCAGTTCGAGATTATGCTCGTGAAGGAATACACGACCCGAATTTGATTTTTTTAAATTTGTGATGGGCAACACGAAAAGGGATTTAAAATAAAAATATTGACTATTTTTATATATTTTGGTGGCCTCAAATGCTATTATTTATTAAATATTCTCACAATTTATAAAATATATAAATATAAAAAATTATTTTTTTTGTTCCAAAATAGTTGCCTAAGCTTGGCCAAGGCTCCAAACTTGATTTTGCAATTTTCTCAATTTTCTTAATTTTTTGTTTTATGAATTTTCGAAAATAAAAATACCGAAAAATATCGAAACTATGAAAAATCATTTTTGGTCAAAAGTGGTTCCCTAGGCTTGGCTAAGGTCCCCAAAGTTGATTTTTCAATTTTATGAATTTTTATGAATTTTCTATTAATTTTCAAAAATAAATAAATAAATAATACGTAAAAATACTGAAAATATGAAAAATCATTTTTTGGTCAAAATTGGTTCCCTAGGCTTGGCTAAGGTCCCCAAAGTTTATTTTTCAATTTTATGAATTTTTTTTATGGATTTTCTATTAATTTTCGAAAATAAATAAATAAAAAATACATAAAAATATTGAAAATATGAAAAATCATTTTTTTGGTCAAAATTGGTTCCCTAGGTTTGGCTAAGGTCCCCAAAGTTGATTTTTCAATTTTATGAATTTTTATGGATTTTTTATTACTTTAGCAATAGAAAAAATGATTAAAAATCAGGTGTCAACATATATATTCCGATTTATGGAAAGATTATATGAAATAGTTGTTGACACCTGATTTTTAATCATTTTTTCTATTGCTAAAGTAATAAAAAATCCATAAAAATTCATAAAATTGAAAAATCAACTTTGGAGACCTTAGCCAAGCCTAGGGAACCAATTTTGACCAAAAAACGATTTTTCATATTTTCAGTATTTTTACGTATTTTTTATTTATTTATTTTCGAAAATTAATAGAAAATCCATAAAAATTCATAAAATTGAAAAATCAACTTTGGGAACCTTAGCCAAGCCTAGGGAACGAATTTTGACCAAAAAATAATTTTTCATATTATATATATTTTAATTTTTTTTAAAACAAATACAAAAATATTTGAAAATTTTGGAAAAATAACATTTGAGGCCAAAAATACACAAAGATAGTTAATATTTTTATTTTAAATCTATTTTCATATTGGCCATCGCAAATTCAGAAAAATCCAATTCGAGTCACGTGTTCCTTCACGAGTATAATCTCGAATCGGGCCTAAAAAAATTTAATTTGAGTCAACTTATTTTTAACTTTCACTTTTTATGAGTTGTGACATTGTCTTCTAATATTTTAAATTTTCATCTTGGCCCAATTATACCCAGAATGACTTAATTTTGCAAAAGGGCTTTAATTAAATTATGCATTATTTTCAGCGACAAGAAATGAGCTTAAATTTGACATGTGGTAAATTTTGGTGTGTCAAAAATTGTAAGGAGATTTGGACTTAAAGAAATATATTTTTTTCAGGGACTGAATTGTAAATACTTAAAATTCAAGGACTAGAGTGCAAATACCTAACTCTTGAAGGATTATTTTACAAATAATAAAAAGAAGAGTTAGTGGATAAATTAGAATAGAGAAGGGAAGATGAAGAAGAGGAGATGAAGAAGAGAAGTTGGAGAAGAATGGATGGAGAAAATAAGATAAGAATAGAGAAGGGAAGATGGAGATGAAGAAGAGTTAGTAGAGAAATTAGAATGGAAGATAAGAATAGAGAAGGGAAGATGGAGATTAAGAAGAGTTAGTGGAGAAATTAGAATGTGAGATAAATATGGAGAAGGGAAGATGAAGATGAAGAAGAGTTAGTGGAGAGATTAGAATGTGAGATAGAGATGGAGAATGGAAGATGAAAATGAAGAAGAGTTAGTGGAGAAATTAGAATGGGAGATAGAGTTAGTGGAAAAATTAGAATGGGAGATAGATGAGTAGGTTATAAAAGGAGGAAGAAGTGAGCTTGAGAAAGGATTCTTGAGAGAGAAAATTTGAAGTGTTTGGGAGAATTTTTTGGAGAGAAAATTTTGGATGTTTGAGAGAGTTTTGGGAGATTGAAGAAAATTTTGAGAGAAAGAAAATACCAAAAGAGAGAGAATTTTGAAGATGATGGGAGTTTAAAGCTAGGGGTTATCATCACAAATTCCTTCATCGATCAATATAAATCAAGAGTTCATCCTCGTCAACGAGCAAACAAATTCAAGCTAAGTGTTTTTATTTATTCATTTATTTATGGTTTTACTCGCAAATTAGCACAAATTGTATACACTTTCTCCATCTCCTTTTTCTTCCATATTTTATGTCAGGAGAAGGATATCTCTACGTCAACAGCAAAAATCTCGTCGAGATGCAAAAATCGGCCCAGACAAGCTCCTAAGCTGTCCACCGATTTCTCAACTGATCTGTGACTAAAAGTCCCTCTTAATTCAAAAGAAACTCTCTATATTGGGAACATAGAGAGCGAAAATCAATTATAGAAATCCCTCCCAAAAAATGGGAGATAAGTACTCTTTCTACTCTTCTGGTTTTAGGTGCAGATTAGCACATATTTTGTATACTAACACTTCACTCTATTTTATGTCAGGAAGCCGCAGCTCTATATCAATGGTCAACCCTATGGAAGCACAAAATCGGCTTGGAGGAGTCCTCAAGCGCGCACAAATTTCAAATTGTTGAATCAATTCGTTGTATTTCATTTTAAAAAATTCATACCCCAAAATGGAGAGGACAAAGTCCATCCGCAATTTAAATACCTGCACCATAAATCCCAAAGGGAAGAGCCAAGCCAATGCTTAGCCTCCCATTGGAGGTTTTTACTTATAATAGTTAAATACCTGCAACTTAAATACCTGCACCTTAAATCCCAAAGGGAAGAGCCAAGCCAATGCTTAGCCTCCCATTGGAGGTTTTTACTTACAGTAGTTAAATACCTGCACCTTAAATCCCAAAGGGAAGAGCCAAGCCAATGCTTAGCCTCCCATTGGAGGTTTTTACTTACAGTAGTTAAATACCTGCAACTTAAATACCTGTACCTTAAATCCCAAAGGGAAGAGCCAAGCCAATGCTTAGCCTCCCATTGGAGGTTTTTACTTACAGTAGTTAAATACCTGCAACTTAAATACCTGTACCTTAAATCCCAAAGGGAAGAGCCAAGCCAATGCTTAGCCTCCCATTGGAGGTTTTTACTTACAGTAGTTTAAATACTTGCAACTTAAATACCTATACCTTAAATCCCAAAGGGAAGAGCCAAGCCAATGCTAGGCCTCCCATTGGAGGTGTTTATTCACTGTCATGTACTTCCTATAATTTAATTTTTGAATCATCAGACCCAAAAGATGAGTAGGTCGTAATACTGCACAGAAGTCGTTAACACACTCCCTCTTTCGGCTTCAGGGAATCTTTAACACTTAAAAAAATATAACAAATAAAAATATATACCATCCATGCATCCTATTTAAAAAGTGAAAACACAAAAGAGAATACCCTACTAGAGCTTTAGGAATAAACCAAGCCTGAGTTGCCGGATTAGGATATCCATGAAATTAAGGTACCGAAAGGGCATTAGTTTTAATTAACTAGTGTAACCAAGTCCCCGAGCTCATAATCTCTGGTTCGCAGGAATAAATTAGTTCTCCCGCTAATTTATTTAGGTTTCTAATCGACCTACCAAGAACGATTAGTGGCGACTCCAAATTTCAAAATCATTTAAACAAAAACCAAAGTTGCGATTCGGTAGGGCTTGGGAGGGTCCGCGTTAGGTTAGTCAAATCTAATTAACCTAATAATCCGCCCCTTTAAAATTTAAAATTTTTTTTAGAGGGTCGCGACAGACTGGCGACTCCGCTGGGGACGGGATTTTTAAATTTTTGAAAAAAGATACCAATTGGAATACTTGAATTTTTTCGAAATTTTAAAAGTCTTAGTGGACTTAAGCCAATGAAAATTTCATGGATATCTCGCTTCTGGCGATCTTGTTTGGGACTCATTCTATAGGTGTTATATGTTTTTGCAGGATGGGAGTTATAAGGGGCGGAGTGTTTGGCTAACCCCTTTGTTTTGCAGGCTCGGTGTTTGGTTTATTTGTTTAATTTCGCATATTTTTAGAAGCGCTGTTTTGATATCAATTGTTGTGCATGTCTTGCATACTCTGAGGATCACGACACCTGCACACACAAGCGTCTAAACCCAAGTCGCGAAATTCTTCCTAGAAAACCATAGATAGGGATCGAATATGTAAAGCTCTTGCGTCGATTACGCTCGGGTTAACCATATTTTATCCCGCTCATTATCTGAATTGACAATTCTTCCCATTGTGATTTGATTGCGCGGAGGGTAAGGTTGTCAATTCAGATAGTGTGGGCCTTTTAGGTCCATACCCTGTCTCTCCTTCTTTTATTTTCTAGAGTTCACTCTTCACTTGAGTCATGCGCATGACTATGTGATTTGCATTTCTCCAAGGTAAAAGTAAGTTCTCTAATTTTATCTTGTATTTATTTTCGGTCGGTTCATGATAGGTGTTAGTCAGTTTTTGAGCTTGATATTAGGACCATTCTTTTAAAAGAAAATAAAAATTAAATTTGTCCCTCATTTCTTTTAAAAAGATTTTGAAAAAATGATGTGAAAAATCCCTTCATGGGAATTTTATTAACCAATAAGGGATTTTTGTCATGTTTTTATTGCTTCAATAAAAATGAAATTTTCCTGAAAAAATTTTCCTCTGAAAATTTATTTCAATAAAAAGAAAAATTCCCTAAAAAAAAAACTCTAGTAGACATCAAGTGATTTTATCACATTTTTCAAATTATAAAAACTTGCGAGAAAATTCTTCTCGAGAAATTCGCTCATGTTTTTCTAAGAAAATTTTCTCTAAATAAAATTAGACTAATGTCTCGGGGGAATTGTATTGACCAATAAGAGATTTTTGTCATGTTTTTCTTGCTTCAATAAAAATGAAATTTTCCTGACAAATTTTCCTCTAAAATTTTATTTCGATAAAAGAAAAATTCCTTCAAAAAAAAAACTTTGGTAAACATCAAGTGATTTTATCACATTCTTTCAAATTATAAAAACTTGCAACAAAAATTCTTTTCGAGAAATTTGCTCATGTTTTTCTAAGAAAATTTTCTCTAAATAAAATTAGACTAATGTCTCGGGGGAATTTTGTTAACCAATAAAGGATTTCTGTCATGTCTTTCCTGCTTCAATAAAAATAAAATTTTCCTGACAAATTTACCTCTGAAAATTTATTCTGATAAAAAGGAAATTCCTTCAAAAATTTTAGTAAACGTCAAGAGATTTTGTCACATTCCTTAAAAAAAAAATAATAATAAAAGAGTAATAAATCTGCAAAAAAATTCTGTATTAATCCATTTCTTCCTAAAGGAATTTTTTTTTTCTGATTTCTCTATAAAATAGAAAAAATCAAATTGGACTAATATAGGAGTCATGGACCGATATTCCTTGTGTCGCATACTAATTATATCATTTTCTTTTGCAGGGAGATTCTAGATACCCTAGACGGGTGTAAAAATTAAGTTGAAAATATATCAAGAATCATCTTCAGAAATACCAAAAGACGAAAAACACCGAGGCTTCAACCGTTAATTCCGGGGGGCAAACGAACACTGTCCATCTTTGACAGACAGAAGGATCTCGCGTCTTTTGAAAGACAATATGGATTATATAATCAGAACCCATGAAACAAATACCTTTACCTGATTAAATCAACCAGAGACCGATCTTAAAATTTCCTCTTATCCGAAACATGCGGAGGGCTTTAGAGGACCGAGGTTCTATTAATGAACGTGGCCCACAGGAATTTCTCCCGACGCTACAGGCGACCGACACGAGCAAGTGGACGCCGAAAGAAATAAAATATGGATAAAAGTGGGCACACAACAGGTGGCCGGATTTATTACCAGCGCACTGATCGAGTTGTCATAGTGTTATTGTTTGTGATCTCAAGATGGATAGTGGGGGCCACCGCCGAACCCTTCATCAATGTTCTCGATATCATCGTCTGGACCAATTAAACAAGAACATCAAGAAAAACATTAAGCCTCGACATCTTCGGTACCTCAAATCGTTCTGTTATGCTATGCGGAAGAAACGATAGCAGGAAAATTAAACAAAAAAAAACACGTGAAGCTTTTCTTTCATTCCATTCATCAAAGAGCATTACAACAGCTCACTGGGGAGGAAAAGTAAAGCCAAACTGAGCCCTGATAACCATTACGAAGGAGCTCAACTGACTCTCCAAACAGTTGATGCTCCGGGTGCACCGGGCGTCCTCAGGATCAAGCTCCGCGAGCCTAAAGAAGAGGCGATCGCGCTTCTCCAAGTCCGAAATCGCCGCCCTCTCGAAAGCAATATCTGCCGTAATGTCATCAAGTCTCTCCTGCAGCCAACCGCATTTGCACCTCATCATAATATTGCTCGGCTCCTGTTCGGCGTAAGTTCGGACCAAGGCCAGACGGTCCACTAACTTTCCCCTCTCACGAACTAGCCACGAAAGCTGATCATTGGCAAACTTGAAGGTTTTCTTGTGATTATCAGCCATAAATGTGACTATTTCCAGACGCTCGTGCCGGTCTCGGTAACGAGCTTTCACAACGGCAGTCACAATGACCGTCTCATAAGCGCGGTTATAGGCAGCCAGAAAATTAATGAAGAGGGTCGGGAAGTTCCGATACTCCCTCCCCAGTTGGGTACCCTCAACAGAAGCAGCGTCTAGGGTCCTGAATAAACCGAGGATTTCAGCCTCAACGGTAGAGTTTTGGGCTATATGAGCGTAACCTCTACCAAGAAGATTGTAGAGTCTCTCCCACCCAGCCAGGATTTCGGCGGAGAAGGTATGGTTAGGAGAATTGGCCATTTTTGAAAGCAGATCACGAAAGAAAGGAGCAGAGAGGCGAGGCAGATGATCGGAATGCGAAGGTGATAATCTGCTTCAATTTAAATAATGATTTCACAGGGGCAGTCCTTATTGGTCGAGTTTTTTCTATCTACCATTCTCTGTCGGCAACACGCCCGCTGGCTCGAATTCCAGTCAAGCGGCAACCTCAAGCTGAGCAGACTCGACGTCTCTGCAGAAAAGTTGGACGGGCTGCCACCACTTTGAAAAAGAAAGAATAAAAAACGAGCTGAGTGGGAGACAAAGAAATTTTCGGCAGAAAAGGAGATACGACTCGTCTTTATTGGAGGACCCGCCAGTAAATCGACGGTGGAGATCTTGACAAGGGCCCTCTACCACGAAAAGAAAAAAGGAAGACGAACTGAGCGAGAAACAAGGATTTCCCCTTTGATCAAAAGCTGAATATCAGATTTTCTCCCTCGAAAAATCTAATAGCACTGCCCGTGAAGAGGGAAGTCGTTGCTATTGCCAGAGAGAGAACTTGTCCTCATTTGATAGTGAGAGTTCATTCGCAAGAACTCGCAGGAGAAAGATAGAGAGGAAGGAGTTCTCGTGGGAGAGGAATTCAAAACCTTCACCATCAAAGCATCGACTTTCAAAGCCTGTTACGAGAAACCATCGACGATCCCGTGATCCCTCAAGTCCAAGAAGACATCCTAAGGCGGTCTCGAGTCGGCAGTCCTAGATCCAGAAATATGTCGAGCATTAGGGAAACGGGCGCATGTTCAACCCTGGTCGAAGCTAATGAAGTTCCTTACCTTGAGGGTCTACTGGTCATGGCCATTGACGGTAATCCAGTCTCTCTGTCAATCCTTGTTACCGTATTGAGAAAATGCCGGTATAAGGTTGTAGCTCAAGCAAAGGCGACAGAGGCCTTAGAGATATTAAGGAGGAGTGGTGACCAGTTTGATATCGTCCTCACCGCCATGGTAGGGATTGACATGGATGTTTTCACTCTCTTGGAAGTCATCAATTCTAAATTAAACATGCCAGTCCTCGTAATATCGGCAAGCGATGATCAGCAAGCCATAATGAAGGCTGTCTTAAATGGGGCCCAAGACGTCGTCACGAAACCAGTTAGGGTTCAGATGCTTCAAAACATATGGCAGCACGTGGTAAGGAAGCAATTGCACGACCATGAGAACAAGCATCAAGCCTTCAATTTTGTTCCAAGCAACTGGAGAAAGAAGATGAGTTGGTTTCCCGAGCTGCATCGTATGTTTGTTAATGCAGTTCAACAGGTAGGAATCGATTCGGCACGGCCGCAACATATACTGGAAATTATGAACGTAGAGGGACTCACTAAAGCAAATGTTTCGAGTCATCTTCAGAAGTACAGAAAAAGGGTGAGAGAACACAATGCAGCTCAGAATCAAGAAAACTAAGGCGGGACTGATCCAAGCCTGAATGTCGAGTCTCCTCGCCACCATAAGTTTCGCGGGTTAGCATGGGGCGAGCCACTTCCCATCATCAACCAAGCCAGTAGCCGTGCCATCAATCCTCCAGGCGTTAATCAAAGTATCCCCCAGAATCACCCTAATGCTCTTCAAGAGTATAGACCGCAGGGGCAGTGTATTCAGACTCCTTGGTCTGAGCACCAACCCGTGGCTAGAATTCATCCCATGATCAGCGCGCCTGCGCAGCCAGAGAATCAGACAAGAAATTATCCTGAGCACTTCCACTTCTTTAATCCTTGAATGGAAGGAGTTTTTGGCAGCAGGACAGTTGGTGATCCCCACACTTTCTCGAGTAATGATGAAGGCTCCAGCACGAGAAGTCAAATTGCTCATGGCGAGGACAAAATGAGAAATATACCGCCAGCATTTGCCAACAACAATGCCCAATTCGAGCATCAGTTGCTGGAAGGTTCAAGAGATTACCCAGATGATGAGCTTACTGCCCTGGTCAACCAGTTTAGGGTTGACAGACGTCCCAAGCCGCGATCAGGAGCCAGTGAGTAGGGACTCTCAAACATCGATCATCCACACCCGAACCAACACGAGACTAGCTGATTATCGAAGAGCCACAGGAGAGGCAGAACTGACCTTGAATAAGTGCACATTTTATTTCATGCTTAATTCCCCTGCGTATGATATTTTCCAGCTTTCTAGGTGTCTCGATTTAATTCAGGGACAAGGGGGCAATTTATTTATTTTTTTTTATCCCGTCGAATGCGTGAATCCCTTTTTATGCTAGATTTAGGGCGGATCAATTTGTGGTAACATCGCTGACTGCCATAATGAGAAATGTTGAATGGCCTCACGTAGGGAAATTTCAAGTGAAATGCCCAGGCGAGCTCGAAGACGGGTAATTGTGTGTCGTTCCAATTTACCCTCAATCGTTGCAAAATGCTAAATTGGATTTGTTCCATTCTCACCCAGGGAATCGCAAAGTGCCTCAAGAGTGTCGCAAAATGAAATGACCCAATGGAACGCAATAGGACTCAAAGGTAACCTTCAAATTAAAGGAGCCCTCCGGTCCACGGACCCGATGGCATAGAAAATGATGATGGTCCAAGGCAACCCGAAAGAAAATAAGGCCCAACTAAGCAAAGCACTTACGTGGCAAGCTCAAAGTGAAGGGCAACTCGGGACATACAATTCAATCCAGTCCAAATGAAGGAACTTCCTCAATTCAAATTCAATAGAAGTACACACAAGGGTAAAACAATATCGTTCCAATTTTTCTAGAATATGAAGAACATATACTGCCGCATTCTCTTTCATTTTTGCAGGGGAAGTCTCTACTGGCCAGATTTTCCTGTCTAACATTCCCTATCAGTATCACCTCCGCTACTCGTCTCCATTCTCCAGCCAAGCAAATCCGACGTCTCTACGGCAAAGCTAAACGGGACGCCACTACTTTGAAAAAGAAAAGATAAAAAATAAGCTGAGTGGGAGACAAAGACATTTTCGGCAGAAAAGAGATACGACTCGTCTTTATTGAAGAACTCGCCAGCAAATTGACGGTGGAGACAACAATAAGGGGCCCTATCACGAAAAGATGGAAGGAGACGAGCCGAGCAAGAAACACGATAAGAAAAGAGGATTGAGAAAGGCCGGACCCTTGGAAGAAGCAATACAGTTGCTAAACCCACGTTTAATTTTAAAAGAGACGCCATGCTCGGAAGAGGGTCTTAAGGCATAGGCAATCGCTCAGAAAAATTCAAAGAGAGTGAAAACACCGGAAGCGAGTAGCAAATCTTGAGAAATCATCAACCAAATCAAAGATGTCTCAACCCAATACTCCCGAGAGCTATCATTGCCTGCTGAATATGGGAGATGAAGAGTTCGAAGCCATGTTTGGGATCGAGCCTATGGAGCCTGGCTCTTCCGCCGACGACGTCCAAAATCTCAGTAAAGATAAGGACAATAACGGTAGGGGTCAAAAGAAGCGTTACCGTCGCCATATTAAGGAGCAGGTACAAAGGCTTGAGGATTTCTTCAGAACATGCCCTATGCCAGACGGCAAATAGAAAATGGAACTGAGTCAAGAGTTAGGACTTGAACCTTTGCAAATCAAGTTCTGGTTTCAAAATAGGCGAACCCGAATGAAGGCTCGTCATGAGCACAACGAAGCCGAGTTTCTAAGAGTTGAAAATGAAAACCTCCGAGCGGAAAACAAGATGTATAAAGAGACTTTTGACTCCGCCACCTGCCCCAACTGCAATAGCCTCCTCCTCACCCTCGATGAAATGTATGATCTGAGGATCGAAAATGCACGTTTAAGAGGTGAGTTAGACCAGTTTATAACAGGATCGAGTTCTGTTGGAGGAGGGTACAAAAGGACCAATGATACTGGATCAGCATCAATACCTCCCGAGGAAGAAGGGACAGATCACCACCAAGCGGACATTGACGATGATCTTTTCACCATAATCAACCAGTTTGATATCGGTAAAGCATCGGGACTGTGATGCACTTGTTCAGCAGTGACCACGAGACCTTCAATTTGGCCGATGCATACCTAATTTGGGATGAAGCCAGCTGATCATGGGAGAGCCTGCAGAGAAAGCGGAACTAATCCTGAATGAGTGAATGTGTTTTATTTCCTTGCGTGATGTGTTTTTCTGCTTTTGTGAATGTGTAAAAGCAAGGAGTAATAATCCGACTTCCCCCTATTAAATGCTCGAATCCGCCACCTCACCAACCTCGCGACGAATTGATGGCGAGTGAAAATCTGCATAAACCTGAAGGGTAACTCCGTATCGTTTCAATTTACCCTCAGTTGCTCCAAGTTTTAAAATTAAGCCCCTTCTATTCTTAGGAAATTGCAAATCGACCCGAGAACGCAATCATATCCGAATACAGGTTGGATAAAATTTGGGGGCAAATCAACTCATGGGCATTACCACGGGATAGACAGCTTCGGACAAAGAAAAGTACAAGCGAAAGACGCGAACAATCTCAGAAATGGGTAATTCTGTATCGTTCTAATGTGCACATAATCATCTCAAGTCTTGAATTGTCTTATTCCATTCTTAACAGGGATTGCAAATTACCTCGAGAAATACCGTAACATGGCCCAAGGTGATACAACAGGGCTGCGTTATCCCCAAGGATTAACCCTTGAAAAGAAAGCCCCATGGACACCTACGGTCCAATGGACCGAATGGTATGGGGGATGACAGTAGGTCCGAAATATTCCGAGTTCGATCCCCAAGGGTGGGGAATGTTGTATGTATTATAAATAAATAAAACAACTTTTTGTGCATTTCTTTTTTTACAAACAGGAATACTCGACGAGTAATATAAAAGTCAGTATTTTACCATAGTCTTCCCATAATGGTGAGGCGCCCAACAAAAGTCGAGGAAAATTCAATCCAACAAAACTGGTAAAAGACTCGTGCAAGACATTCAAGATGAAGGGTAAATCAGTATCGTTTTCAATTTATCCCTTTTAATACTGGCTGATATGTCTCTTTTTCTTTTTACAGGAAATATTTACACTAACATTTAACATGTTGAAGGAGACAAATCCAAAAGAAAATTATGATCATCTGACAAGATCTATTCTGGTGAAAAATGGGGCAAATTGATCACAAGCTCTGAAGCGAAAAAGCAAATATGTCTTCCTTATCTCGTTTGATTTCGAGAATAATTTCTCTGCTCTTTACAGGGGCATTCAACCGCTAAACCGTGGCGGTCGCTGTCATTAAACAAACCGAAATGCTCCCTCACCCATATGCTTCATCACGTAGAGACAAAGTTTGAGACGAACCACCCCTCGACATAAGGAGTAGGCTTCCCAATTTGTTCGGTCCGCCCACATACCAGGGGCAATTTAAATCCGCCCATATTTGCACATTATATAAACACACGTAATGCTAAAAAATTGTCACATCTGCATTGTGCTTACACAGTTCATGAATTATGTATGACTATTCCGTGTGTTTAACTTACCAACTCCAACTTAGAGCATAAACTGCACAGGAGACATCAAATGTGCAGAATGGGGCATGACAGGATGAGGAAAGGCAAACCATTTCCACGCAAGTCTAACATTTTAATTTACAGATAAACAGCCTTTCCCCAGAGTGAGAGAAGGCCCTTTCGGATTGAAGTCCCCCATTCAGATTACATTCGAGGCGTTCATACTATGAGGACCTCCTTAAACAGAATTGGTAATGCAAGCTTGACAGAATAGTTTTGCATGATCCATATTTGGATTGATTGCATCATGAGTTATCACACAGACTACTTCTAATCATTGCCGACTTGGTTGAATAGTTTTACATGAACCGATCAACTCATTGATGAAAATGCTTGCACATGTTACCTCTGATACTGCCTGACAGGCAACACATTCCCAATGTTCAAACTACCTTCCAAAGTCTTGAAATTCATTCAGCGATTATTGAATGAACAAGCCTGGTTGTCGAGAAGCCACCAAGCATTTCTTCCAAATTCTCAGGTAAGTATATCTTCAACCTGAACCTTTCAAGAGAATGAATTCTGACGGTTGTTGGGGTACTCGAATCCATTGCGGTACATACAGGTATCCACCTTCTTCAATAAAGCATGATTTGTCTCAAGGACAGAAATGTTCGAGACCTTTTGATCTCTGCCTCTTTGGTTTATTCCTAAAGCGACAGGATAATATAATTTGGGTTTGAGCTTCTGCAGGATTCCTGATCTTTCCAGATTCCAGAATGGCACCCTTTGAGGTACACCAAGTCCTTCTTACAGGCAAAATAAGTCCTTCTTACAGGCAAACCAAGTCCTTCTTACAAGCACAAAGTCCTTCTTACAGGCACAAAGTCCTTCTTACAGGCAAATCAAGTCCTTCTTACAGGCAAAACAAGTCCTTCTTACAGGCACAAAGTCCTTCTTACAGGCAAATCAAGTCCTTCTTACAGGCAAAACAAGTCCTTCTTACATGCAAATCAAGTCCTTCTTACAGGCATAAAGTCCTTCTTATAGGTAAACCAAGTTCTTCTTACAGGCACCAAGTCCTTCTTACAGGCAAACCAAGTCCTTCTTACAGGCAAAACAAGTCCTTCTTACAGGCACAAAGTCCTTCTTACAGGCAAATCAAGTCCTTCTTACAGGCAAAACAAGTCCTTCTTACAGGCAAAACAAGTCCTTCTTACAGGCAAATCAAGTCCTTCTTACAGGCAAATCAAGTCCTTCTTACAGGCATAAAGTCCTTCTTATAGGCAAACCAAGTTCTTCTTACAGGCACCAAGTCCTTCTTACAGGCATAAAGTCCTTCTTACAGGCAAACCAAGTCCTTCTTACAGGCAAACCAAGTCCTTCTTATAGGCACCAAGTCCTTCTTATAGGCAAACTAAGTCCTTCTTACAGGCAAACCAAGTCCTTCTTACAGGCACAAAGTCCTTCTTACAGGCACAAAGTCCTTCTTACAGGCAAATCAAGTCCTTCTTACAGGCACAAAGTCCTTCTTACAGGCACAAAGTCCTTCTTACAGGCAAATCAAGTCCTTCTTACAGGCATAAAGTCCTTCTTACAGGCAAACAAAGTCCTTCTTACAGGCAAATCAAGTCCTTCTTACAGGCACAAAGTCCTTCTTACAGGCAAAGTAAGTCCTTCTTACAGGCAAAACAAAGTCCTTCTTACAGGCAAACAAAATCCTTCTTACAGGCAAATCAAGTCCTTCTTACAGGCAAAGTAAGTCCTTCTTACAGGCACAAAGTTCTTCTTACATGCAAAGCACCAAGTCCTTTTTACTGGCACCAAGTCCTTTCTACAGGCACCAAGTCCTTCTTACAGGTATCTCCATGTGGTGACCTACCATACGGGTCAAATCTCAATCAAAATTTAATCAGTAGAATCCTTTTATTAGGAATCTACCATGGTACGACCCACCATACGGGTCAAATGGTATGACCCACCATACGGGTCAAATTTTAATTCAATTTTTAATCAGTAGAATCCTTTTATTAGGAATCTACCATGGGTTGATCCACCATACGGGTTCAAGTTCAACCACCCTAAAGTTTTTTTATATAACGAATCCTTAGGTTCTCATTTCATTTTCAGTGAAACAATCATGTCACGACTCTTTTTATTTACTTGTATTGAGTCGATAAGAATCCAGGTGTCATCTCGTCTTTGAAATGAACCTCTACCGAGCTTCCTTTCAAAGAGGGGCAGCTGTTGACACCTGATTTTTAATCATTTTTTCTATTGCTAAAGTAATAAAAAATCCATAAAAATTCATAAAATTGAAAAATCAACTTTGGAGACCTTAGCCAAGCCTAGGGAACCAATTTTGACCAAAAAACGATTTTTCATATTTTCAGTATTTTTACGTATTTTTTATTTATTTATTTTCGAAAATTAATAGAAAATCCATAAAAATTCATAAAATTGAAAAATAAACTTTGGGAACCTTAGCCAAGCCTAGGGAACGAATTTTGACCAAAAAATAATTTTTCATATTATATATATTTTAATTTTTTTTAAAACAAATACAAAAATATTTGAAAATTTTGGAAAAATAACATTTGAGGCCAAAAATACACAAAGATAGTTAATATTTTTATTTTAAATCTATTTTCATATTGGCCATCGCAAATTCAGAAAAATCCAATTCGAGTCACGTGTTCCTTCACGAGTATAATCTCGAATCGGGCCTAAAAAAATTTAATTTGAGTCAACTTATTTTTAACTTTCACTTTTTATGAGTTGTGACATTGTCTTCTAATATTTTAAATTTTCATCTTGGCCCAATTATACCCAGAATGACTTAATTTTGCAAAAGGGCTTTAATTAAATTATGCATTATTTTCAGCGACAAGAAATGAGCTTAAATTTGACATGTGGTAAATTTTGGTGTGTCAAAAATTGTAAGGAGATTTGGACTTAAAGAAATATATTTTTTTCAGGGACTGAATTGTAAATACTTAAAATTCAAGGACTAGAGTGCAAATACCTAACTCTTGAAGGATTATTTTACAAATAATAAAAAGAAGAGTTAGTGGATAAATTAGAATAGAGAAGGGAAGATGAAGAAGAGGAGATGAAGAAGAGAAGTTGGAGAAGAATGGATGGAGAAAATAAGATAAGAATAGAGAAGGGAAGATGGAGATGAAAAAGAGTTAGTAGAGAAATTAGAATGGAAGATAAGAATAGAGAAGGGAAGATGGAGATTAAGAAGAGTTAGTGGAGAAATTAGAATGGGAGATAAATATGGAGAAGGGAAGATGAAGATGAAGAAGAGTTAGTGGAGAGATTAGAATGTGAGATAGAGATGGAGAATGGAAGATGAAAATGAAGAAGAGTTAGTGGAGAAATTAGAATGGGAGATAGAGTTAGTGGAAAAATTAGAATGGGAGATAGATGAGTAGGTTATAAAAGGAGGAAGAAGTGAGCTTGAGAAAGGATTCTTGAGAGAGAAAATTTGAAGTGTTTGGGAGAATTTTTTGGAGAGAAAATTTTGGATGTTTGAGAGAGTTTTGGGAGATTGAAGAAAATTTTGAGAGAAAGAAAATACCAAAAGAGAGAGAATTTTGAAGATGATGGGAGTTTAAAGCTAGGGGTTATCATCACAAATTCCTTCATCGATCAATATAAATCAAGAGTTCATCCTCGTCAACGAGCAAACAAATTCAAGCTAAGTGTTTTTATTTATTCATTTATTTATGGTTTTACTCGCAAATTAGCACAAATTGTATACACTTTCTCCATCTCCTTTTTCTTCCATATTTTATGTCAGGAGAAGGATATCTCTACGTCAACAGCAAAAATCTCGTCGAGATGCAAAAATCGCCCAGACAAGCTCCTAAGCTGTCCACCGATTTCTCAACTGATCTGTGACTAAAAGTCCCTCTTAATTCAAAAGAAACTCTCTATATTGGGAACATAGAGAGCGAAAATCAATTATAGAAATCCCTCCCAAAAAATGGGAGATAAGTACTCTTTCTACTCTTCTGGTTTTAGGTGCAGATTAGCACATATTTTGTATACTAACACTTCACTCTATTTTATGTCAGGAAGCCGCAGCTCTATATCAATGGTCAACCCTATGGAAGCACAAAATCGGCTTGGAGGAGTCCTCAAGCGCGCACAAATTTCAAATTGTTGAATCAATTCGTTGTATTTCATTTTAAAAAATTCATACCCCAAAATGGAGAGGACAAAGTCCATCCGCAATTTAAATATCTGCACCATAAATCCCAAAGGGAAGAGCCAAGCCAATGCTTAGCCTCCCATTGGAGGTTTTTACTTATAATAGTTAAATACCTGCAACTTAAATACCTGCACCTTAAATCCCAAAGGGAAGAGCCAAGCCAATGCTTAGCCTCCCATTGGAGGTTTTTACTTACAGTAGTTAAATACCTGCACCTTAAATCCCAAAGGGAAGAGCCAAGCCAATGCTTAGCCTCCCATTGGAGGTTTTTACTTACAGTAGTTAAATACCTGCAACTTAAATACCTGTACCTTAAATCCCAAAGGGAAGAGCCAAGCCAATGCTTAGCCTCCCATTGCAGGTTTTTACTTACAGTAGTTAAATACCTGCAACTTAAATACCTGTACCTTAAATCCCAAAGGGAAGAGCCAAGCCAATGCTTAGCCTCCCATTGGAGGTTTTTACTTACAGTAGTTTAAATACTTGCAACTTAAATACCTATACCTTAAATCCCAAAGGGAAGAGCCAAGCCAATGCTAGGCCTCCCATTGGAGGTGTTTATTCACTGTCATGTACTTCCTATAATTTAATTTTTGAATCATCAGACCCAAAAGATGAGTAGGTCGTAATACTGCACAGAAGTCGTTAACACACTCCCTCTTTCGGCTTCAGGAAATCTTTAACACTTAAAAAAATATAACAAATAAAAATATATACCATCCATGCATCCTATTTAAAAAGTGAAAACACAAAAGAGAATACCCTACTAGAGCTTTAGGAATAAACCAAGCCTGAGTTGCCGGATTAGGATATCCATGAAATTAAGGTACCGAAAGGGCATTAGTTTTAATTAACTAGTGTAACCAAGTCCCCGAGCTCATAATCTCTGGTTCGCAGGAATAAATTAGTTCTCCCGCTAATTTATTTAGGTTTCTAATCGACCTACCAAGAACGATTAGTGGCGACTCCAAATTTCAAAATCATTTAAACAAAAACCAAAGTTGCGATTCGGTAGGGCTTGGGAGGGTCCGCGTTAGGTTAGTCAAATCTAATTAACCTAATAATCCGCCCCTTTAAAATTTAAAATTTTTTTTAGAGGGTCGCGACAATAGTTTGTAACTATTTTGTGATATTGATTATGAGTTGGCTTGTGATGTGAGAAGGGTGGTGTTACGAGTTTATATAGTTGTCGCGACTCGATCTTCGAGAATTCCTGAGAGATCGGCTTGTGAATTGCTAAGTTGCCTTTTAAAGCGAAAGGCTTAGCTCGGGCTCTCCCAAGCCCATACCAAATCGCGGCGGGTTATCGGATTCGACCTTAAGTGTGGTCGGGTGACATGTGCATACGTGTACATGCTTTTGGAGCCGCCACCGATCTTTGGGGAAGGTAGATCGGAAACATCGTCGGACGGTAGGAGTTGTCGAACGACTCTAATGGAACCAGAGATCTTAGGATCGGGGAGTTAATTACGCCAATGTTGCCATTGACGCCCTTTCGGTACCGAAATGGAGCGATTTTTTCTAATCTAAGGAATTCATGCAGGCGGGATTGGGTAAGGTAGGTTCTAAGGGTCTAAGGTATTCATGCGAAGGGGAGTATCTTTTCTATCAATCACAATCATGAAAATAAATGCGCAATCAAGGAATCAATTCAAGAGGAATTCACATCAAAACCAGTCAAAACAAACAGAGAGGAGCCTTAAAAGACTAGAGAACACATCAATTAAGTTTGAGGATGATTTGGGATTGTTTGGAATGATTTGAGTCAAATTGACCAGAAGGGCAGGATGGTCATTTTGGGAGATTCGGGGAGCCAAGAATGTGAAATTAGGTCAAACCAGTTGAGTGTGCTTTTTCCCTAATTTTCACGATTTTTTGGAAATTTTTTTGGATTTTTCTAGGATTTTCCTAAATTTTTCTGAGAATTTTTCTATTTTTTGGAATATTTTCTATACCTTCTGAATTTTTTTTTTTGATTTTCTAAATCTTTTTATTTTTTTGGGCATTTTCTGTGTTTTCTGATTTTCTCTTATTTTTCTAGAATTTTTTCGAGTTTTTTTTATGATTTTTAGGGATTGTCTCCTATTTTTGGGATTTTTAAAAGCATTTTCTTTTTTATTTTTTTTATTTCCTAAATTTTTTTTATATTTTCCGGACCAGGTCGGGTTGACCTGGCCCACAAGCCCGAGGCCCAAGTTCGAGACTCGCTCGGGTAAAACTCAAGGCCAAGACGACGCCGTTTATGCATTTTTATATTTTTTATTTTTATTTTTTTTTTTGAATTTTCGGATTTTTCCTTAATTATAAAATAATACTTTGATCCTATGGTCCGGATCAGGCCACGTGGCAAATTCTCGGCCGTCCGATTGGGTGGCAAAAACTAAACTATTAATTTTTGAAAATAATATTAAAAATTCGAAAATTGATCCAGCGATCAGGAAGATGACACGTGGCCAAACCTGGGCCACCCGATCACAAAATATTTTTTAATTTTCGAAAAATCAATGTATATTCAAAAATCAATTTTTAATTGAAAAGATACCCAGATCGCGACACGTGGCACGTTATCCACCGTCGGATCTAGGGTTGCGGACCGGTCGCCCCCTCTTGCCGGAGAAGATGAGCAGTGTCGCCGGCGACACTATTCACGGTGGGGACACTGTTCATGCCAGCGAATTTTTTTTTTAAACGACGGACGGTCGAGAACTTTCCGACGACATCTAACGGTGAGATCATGTCCGATTTAGACGATCTTGGTGTCGTTGGAATCGTCTCGACGTAGGCTACAACATATCAAAAAACCAGCGAGATCCAATGGTGGGAACTAATCGTCCCGATGCAGGCTACAACATATCAAAAAACCAGCGAGATCCAACGGTGGGAACTACTCGATAAAAATAAGAACATATTCGGCGGCGGCAACGCGCGGTCTTGCGTTTTGCACGATATTAATCCAAACCGAAGCTGCGACTAGCATCCATAGGGTCTAGGGATACTCACCTTGTGGTCCAATTAAGTCGAGAGCGTTCGAAATGATCTACTGGAGCCGAAAGGAGTTCGGGTTCGGGGAGAGGTAGAACTCGATTTTTCTGACCCAATCGATGCAAAATAGAAATGGGAACGTGCTTAGAATTGCTTCTAGGTGTAAACCAACTAAAAACATTCAAGATAAATGCTCAAAATGACGGGTTGCCATTGAAACCGAGCTCGAAGCTCGTTAATGGTACTTACCGTTTGAAGGATCGTCGGTGAAGGCGGATGAGTCGAGGATGTCCCCAAGATCAAGACGAAGCTTCCGGTGGTGGTAGCGTTGGTTGGCGACGCTCGAGTCGGCCGGAAAGTGGATTCGAGGTCCTCGGTGAACAAAGAGGCCGCGGAAATTTTTTTTTGAAAACAACACGCTCCGCCCCAAAAAAACAAAAAAAAAACCCCCGGTTCCCCGAGCACCCTTTCCGCTATATAGGTGTCCCCGGCTGCCCTAGAGATGCTTTGGGAAGCCTCCCGCCAACCTTTTCTGCTCGGTGTGGATATCCAGGTCATCTTTCCGTACCTCTGCTGCTCACGCGTGGTCGGCCGACCAACGTCGTCCTTGCCCTCGTGCCATTGTCGCGCGTGCTAGACGACAAGATCGAGGTTCGTGTGCGTGGGACTGCGACGACGTCATCGGAGAAATGTGCTCTGTGTGCTGTGTGCGTGGGTGAAGGTAGGAGAAGATCAATAGTGCGGGTCTTGGGTCGGATCTCATCCGACCCGACGATTCGTTCGGCCAAAATTCGCTCAAATTGACCCAGAAATTGATCAAATTACTCAAAATTGAAGCTAAAATTGGATTCTCCATGCTAGATTACATTTAAACATGTGGTTTCTGCAAAAAAAAGTTGCTTGAAATTGCATAAAAACCCCAAATTTTTAGTTTGACCCGAAATCGAATTTTGAGCAATCCAAAGCCTAAACGGCGAAATTAGTCCAAACCACCCCCTCCAATGGATTTAGAATGATGAAAACTATAGGGTAAAGGTCTTGGATTTTCATGGGTGCCCCTAGAAAAAGTTTAATTTCATTTTTTGTCAACTTAGGGGCTAAATTGAAAAATGCAAAATTCGACTAAGGCCCTTTTGCAAAATTGAGACACTCCGAGTACAATTGGGCCAATATGAAAATTTGGACTATTAGAGGACAATGTCACAACTCTTAAAAGTGAAAAATAAAAATAATTTGACTCAAATTTGATTTTTTTAGGCCCAATTCGAGATTATGCTCATGAAGGAACACATGACCCCGAATTGGATTTTTCGAATTTTTGATGGCCAACATGAAAAGGGATTTAAAATAGAAATATTGAATATTTTCCCTATTTTTGTGGCCAAAAAGTTTGTTTTTCTTGATTTTTTTGGGTATTTTCCTAATATACGAACAATATTAAAAAATGCGAAAAATACTAGAAATTACTTTTTTGCTCAAAATTGATTCCCTAGGCTAGGCTAGGCTAAGATCCTCAAAGTTGATTTTTCAATTTTCTAAATTTTTATGGATTTTCTAAAAATTTTCTAAAAATAAAACTGGCTAAAAATCAAGTGTCAACAATAGTGCTCAAAATCACTGTAAACTCGCTTGAGGAGTTTGTGGATATGCGCATACTAGTTTTAGGGATGTCCTTGTGGGCTGAGCTACCGATACAATAGGTGGAGACCTTGCAAATTGAGAGATCTTGGTGCCTTTTTTCATGAGGTGTTATGCATCACTATGGTTAGATTCTTGAGTTTGGGATTGGTCAATGGATGGACTATTGGCATGAATTTTTTTATGCGATTGATTAATGGATCGGACCATTGATGTTTGTTTCGGTATTATTGACTAAAATGAGTACTTCTGCTATGAATCTAATATGTTGAAGTAACATAGAACTCGTTTTGGACTTGATGGTTTGTTATATTGTGGGTTTGGTATAAATGGTTATGTATTGTAAATATGCATAGTAATTATTTGATCTACTTAAAGGAAATATATTACTTACTGAGTTTTATTAACTCACTCCTTTCATCTCAATTATATTTTAGATTCAATGTGCCGCAAGTAGAATGTAAGTGTAGTGTTAACACGGGCATTTTTGGGTAGTGAGATTTTTGGGATGAAATGTATATAGTGATATTAAGCTTTTGAGATTGCTCTTTTTATTGGATATGTTTGTTGACACCTGATTTTTAATCATCTTTTCTTTTTTTAAAAATTTTCAGTATTTTTCGACATTTTTATTTTTTGAAAAATCCATAAAAATTCATAAAATTGAAAAATTAACTTTGGGGACCTTGGCCAAGCCTAGAGAACTAATTTTGACCAAAAAATGATTTTTCATATTTTTAGTATTTTTTAGTATTTTTATTTTCGAAAATTCATGAAAAATAAAGAAAAAATGAGAAAATTGCAAAATCAACTTTGGAAGCCTTGGCCAAGCCTAGGCAGCCATTTTTGAACAAAAAATAAATTTTCATATTTTTTATATATTTTTTTAATTTTTTTTAAATAATACAAAAATACTTGAAAATTTTGGAAAAATAACATTTGAGGCCAAAAAAATACACAAAGATAGTTAATGTTTTTATTTTAAATCTATTTTCATATTGGCCATCGTAAATTCAGAAAAATCCAATTCGAGTCACGTGTTCCTTCACGAGTATAATCTCGAATCGGGCTTAAAAAAATTTTATTTAAGTCAACTTATTTTTAATTTTCACTTTTTATGAGTTGTGACATTGTCTTCTAATATTTTAAATTTTCATCTTGGCCTAATTATACCCAGAATGACTCAATTTTGCAAAAGGGCTTTAATTAAATTCTGCATTATTTTCAGCGGCAAGAAATGAGCTTAAATTTGACATGTGGTAAATTTTGGTGTGTCAAAAATTGTGAGGAGATTTGGACTTAAAGAAATATATTTTTTTAGGGACTGAATTGTAAATACTTAAAATTCAAGGACTAGAGTGCAAATACCTAACTCTTGAAGGATTATTTTACAAATAACAAAAAGAAGAGTTAGTGTATAAATTATAATAGAGAAGAGAAGATGGAGAAGAGAAGTTGGAGAAGAATGGATGGAGAAAATAAGATAAGAATAGAGAAGGGAAGATAGAAATGAAGAAGAATTAGTAGAGAAATTAGAATGGAAGATAAGAATAGAGAAGGGAAGATGGAAATGAAGAAGAGTTAGTGGAGAAATTAGAATGGGAGATAAATATGGAGAAGGGAAGATAAAGATGAAGAAGAGTTAGTGGAGAGATTAGAATGTGAGATAGAGATGGAGAATGGAAGATGAAAATGAAGAAGAGTTAGTGGAGAAATTAAAATGGGAGATAGAGTTAGTGGAAAAATTAGAATGGGAGATAGATGAGTAGATTATAAAAGGAGGAAGAAGTGAGCTTGAGAAAAAAACTTTTTGGAGAGAAAATTTTGGATGTTTGAGAGGATTTTGGGAGATTGAAGAAAAATTTGAGAGAAAGAAAATACCAAAAGAGAGAGAATTTTAAAGATGATGAGAGTTTAAAGCTAATGGTTATTATCACAAATTCCTTCATCGATCAATATAAATCAAGAGTTCATCCTCGTCAACGAGCAAACAAATTCGAGCTAAGTGTTTTTATTTATTCATTTATTTATGGTTTTACTCGCAAATTAGCACAAATTGTATACACTTTCTCCATCTCCCATTTTTTCCCATATTTTATGTCAGGAGAAGGATATCTCTATGTCAACAGCAAAAATCTCGTAGAGATGAAAAAATCGGCCCAGACAAGCTCCTAAGCTGTCCACCAATTTCTCAACTGATCTGTGACTAAAAGTCCCTCTTAATTCAAAAGAAACTCTCCGTATTGGGAACATAGAGAGCGAAAATCAATTATAAATATCCCTCCCAAAATAATGGGAGATAAGTACTCTTTCCACTCTTCTGGTTTTAGGTGCAGATTAGCACATATTTTGTATACTGACACTTCACTCTATTTTATGTCAGGAAGCCGCAGCTCTATATCAATGGTCAACCCTATGGAAGCACAAAATCGGCTTGGAGGAGTCCTCAAGCGCCCACAAATTTCAAATTGTTGAATCAATTCGTTGTATTTTATTTTAAAGAATTCATACCCCAGAATGGAGAGGACAAAGTCCATCCGCAATTTAAATACCTGCACCATAAATCCCAAAGGGAAGAGCCAAGCCAATGCTTAGCCTCCCATTGGAGGTTTTTACTTACAGTAGTTAAATACCTGCAACTTAAATACCTGTACCTTAAATCCCAAAGGGAAGAGCCAAGCCAATGCTAGGCCTCCCATTGGAGGTGTTTATTCACTGTCATGTACTTCCTATAATTTAATTTTTGAATCATCAGACCCAAAAGATAAGTAGGTCGTAATACTGCACAGAAGTCGTTAACATACTCCCTCTTTCGGCTTTAGGGAATCTTTAACACTTAAAAAAAATATAACAAATAAAAATATATACCATCCATGCATCCTATTTAAAAAGTGAAAACACAAAAGAGAATACCATACTAGAGCCTTAGGAATAAACCAAGATTGAGTTTCCGAATTAGGATATCCATGAAATTAAGATACCGAAAGGGCATTAGTTTTAATTAACTAGTGTAACCAAGTCCCCGAGCTCCTAATCTCTGGTTCGCAGGAATAAATTAGCTCTCTCGCTAAATTATTTAGGTTTCTTATCGACCTATCAAGAACGATTAGTGGCGACTCTAAATTTTAAAATCATTTAAACAAAAACCAAAGTTGCGATTCGGTAGGGCTTGGGAGGGTCCGCGTTAGGTTAGTCAAATCTAATTAACCTAATAATCCGTTAACCCCTTTTAAAATTTAAAATTTTTTTAGAGGGTCGCGACAGACTGGCGACTCCACTGGGGACAGAGATTTTTAAATTTTCAAAAAAAGATACCAATTGGAATACTTAAAATTTTTTCGAAATTTTAAAAGTCTTAGTGGACTTAGGCCAATGAAAATTTCATGGATATCTCGCTTCTGGCGATATTGCTTGGGACTCATTCTATAGGTGTTATATGTTTTTGCAGGATGGGAGTTATAAGGGGCGGAGTGTTTGGCTAACCCATTTGTTTTGCAGGCTCGGTGTTGGGATTATGTTTAATTTCACATATTTTTAGAAGCGCTGTTTTGATATCAATTGTTGTGCATGTCTTGCATATTCTGAGGATCACAACACCTGCACCCACAAGCGTCTAAACCCAAGTCGCGAAATTTTTCCTAGGTAACCATAGATAGGGATCGAATATGCAAAGCTCTTGCGTTGATTGCGCTTGGGTTGACCATATTTTATCCCACTCATTATCTGAATTGACAATTCTTCCCATTGTGATTTGATTGCGTGGAGGGTAAGGTTGTCAATTCAGATAGTGGGGGCCTTTTAGGTCCATACCCTGTCTCTCCTTCTTTTATTTTCTAGAGTCCACTCCTCACTTGAGTCATGCGCATGACTATGTGATTTGCATTTCTCCAAGGTAAAAGTAAATTCTCTAATTTTATCTTGTATTTATTTTCGATCGGTCCATGCTAGGTGTTAGTCAGTTTTTGAGCTTGATATTACGACCATTCTTTTAAAAGAAAATAAAAATTAAATTTGTCCCTCATTTCCTTTTTAAAAAATTTTGAAAAAATGATGTGAAAAAATCCATTCATGGGAATTTTATTAACCAATAAGGGATTTTTGTCATGTTTTTATTGCTTCAATAAAAAGAAAAATTCCTTAAAAAAAAAACTCTAGTAGACATCAAGTGATTTTATCACATTTTTCAAATCATAAAAACTTGCAAGAAAATTCTTCTCGAGAAATTCGCTCATGTTTTTCTAAGAAAATTTTCTCTAAATAAAATTAGACTAATGTCTCGGGGGAATTGTATTGACCAATAAGAGATTTTTGTCATGTTTTTTGTGCTTCAATAAAAATGAAATTTTCTTGACAAATTTTCCGCTGAAAATTTATTTCGATAAAAAGAAAAATTCCTTAAAAAAAACATCAAGTGATTTTATCACATTCTTTCAAATTATAAAAACTTGCAACAAAAATTCTTTTCGAGAAATTCGCTCATGTTTTTCTAAGAAAATTTTCTCTAAATAAAATTAGACTAATGTCTCGGGGGAATTTTGTTAACCAATAAAGGATTTCTGTCATGTCTTTCCTACTTCAATAAAAATAAAATTTTCCTGACAAATTTACCTCTGAAAATTTATTTTGATAAAAAGGAAATTCCTTCAAAAATTTTAGTAAACGTCAAGAGATTTTGTCACATTCCTTAAAAAAAATAATAAAAAAAAGAGTAATAAATCTGCAAAAAAATTCTGTATCAGAAATTAACCCATTTCTTCCTAAGTAATTTTTTTTTCTTTCTGATTTCTCTATAAAATAGAAAAAATCAAATTGGACTAATATAGGAGTCATGGACCGACATTCCTTATGTCGCATACTAATTATATCCTTTTTTTTTGCAGGGAGATCCTAGATACCCCAGACGGGTGTAAAAATTAAGTTCAATAATATATCAAGAATCATCTTTAGAAATACCAAAAGACGAAAAACACCGAGGCTTCAACCGTTAATTCTGGGGGGCAAACGAACACTGTCCATCTTTGACAGACAAAGTTGTGTCAATCCGTAAACTTGTATGGGCAGTGTATTCTAATATGACGGTGGATTTATACTGATTAAACATGGGGGTATATTTAATGTATTGCAGAGGATCTCGCGTCTTTTGAAAGCCAATATGGATTATATAATCAGAACCCATGAAACAAATACCTTTACCTGATTAAATCAACCAGACACTGGTCTTAAAATTTCCTCTTATCCGAAACACGCGGAGGGCTTCAGAGGACCGAGGTTCTATTAATGAACGTAGCCCACAGGAATTTCTCCCGACGCTACAGGCGACCGACACGAGCAAGTAGACGCCGAAAGAAACAAAATATGGATAAAAGTGGGCACACAACAGGTGGCCGGATTTACTACCAGCGCACTGATCGAGTTGTCATAGCGTTATTGTTCGTGATCTCAAGATGGATAGTGGGGGCCACCGCCGAACCCATCATCAATGTTCTCGATATCATCGTCTGGAGCAATTAAACAAGAACATCAAGAAGAACATTAAGCCTCGATATCTTCAGTACCTCAAATCGTTCTGTTATGCTATGCGGAAGAAACGATGGCAGGAAAATTAAAAAAAACAAAACACGTGAAGCTTTTCTTTCATTCCATTCATCAAAGAGTATTACAACAACTCACTGGAGAGGAAAGGTAAAGCCAAACTGGGCCCTGATAACCATTACGAAAGAGCTCAACTGACTCTCCAAACAGTTGATGCTCTGGATGCACCGGGCGCTCTCGGGATCAAACTCCGCGAGCCTAAAGAAGAGGCGATCGCACTTCTCTTTAACCTGGGCCATAGTGGCCTCGTAATGCTCAACGGCAAACTCCAGGTCCGGAATCGTTACCCTCTCAAAAGCAATGTCTGCCGTAATGTCATCAAGTCTCTCCTGCAGCCAACCGCATTTGCACCTCATCACAATATTGCCTGGCTCCTGTTCGGCGTAAGTTCGGACCAAGGCCAGACGGTCCACCAACTTTCCCCTCTCACGAACCAGCCACGAAAGCTGATCGTTGGCAAACTTGAGGGCCTTTTTGTGATTATCAGCCACAAACGTAACAGTTGCCAGACGCTCGTGCCGGTCTCGGTAACGGGCTTTCACGACGGCGGTCACAAGGACCGTCTCATAAGCGCGGTTATAGGCAGCTAGAAAATTGATGAAGAGGGTCGAGAAGTTCTGATACTCCTTTCCCAGTTGGGTACCCTCAACAGAAGCAGCGTCCACGGTCCTGAATAAACCGAGGATTTCAGCCTCAACGGTAGAGTTTTTGGCTACATGAGCGTAACCTCTACCAAGAAGATTGTAGAGTCTCTCCCACCCAGCCAGGACTTCGGTGGATAATGTGTGGTTAGGAGAATTGGCCATTTTCCAGCCAAGTGGCAACCTCGAGCCGAACAAACCCGACGTCTCTGTGGAAAAGCTGGACGGGACTCCACCGCTTTGAAAAAAGAAAGAACGAAAAGACGAGCTGAGTGGGGGACAAAGAAATTTTCGGCAGAAAGAGAGATATTACTCGTCTTCATTGGAGGACCCGCCAGTAAATCGACTGTGGAAATCTTGACAGGGGCCCTCTACCGCGAAAAGAAAGAAGAAGACAAACTGAGCGATAAACGAGGATTTCCCCTTTGATCAAAAGCTGAATGTCAGATTTTCCCCTCGGTAAATCTAATAGCACTGCCCGTGAAGGGGGAAGTCGTTGCTATTGCCAGAGAGAGAATTTGTCCTCATTTGATAGTGAGGGTTCATCTGCACGAACTCGCAGGAGAAAGATAGAGAGGAAGGAGTTCTCGTGGGAGAGGAATTCAAAACCTTTACCATCAAAGCATTGGCTTTCAAAGCCTGTTACGAGAAGCCATCAACGATCCCGTGATCCCTCAAGTCCGAGAAGACATCTTGAGGCGGTCTCGAATCGGCAGTCCTAGATCCAGAAATATGTCGAGCATTAGGGGAACGGGCGCATGTTCAACCCTGGTCGAAGCTGATGAAGTTCCTTACCCTGAGGGTCTACTGGTCATGGCCATTGACGGTAATCCAGTCTCTCTGTCAATCCTTGTTACCGTATTAAGAAAATGCCGGTATAAGGTTGTAGCTCAAGCAAAGGTGACAGAGGCCTTAGAGATATTAAGGAGGAGTAGTGACCCGTTTGATATCGTCCTCACCGCCATGGTAGGGATTGACATGGATGTTTTCACTCTCTTGGAAGTCATCAATTCTAAATTAAACATGCCAGTCCTCGTAATATTGGCAAGCGATGATCAGCAAGCCATAATGAAGGCTGTCTTAAATGGGGCCCAAGACGTCGTCACGAAACCAGTTAGGGTTCAGATGCTTCAAAACATATGGCAGCACGTGGTAAGGAAGCAATTGCACGATCATGAGAACAAGCATCAAGCCTTCAATTTTGTTCCAAGCAACTGGAGAAAGAAGATGAGTTGGTCTCCCGAGCTGCATCGTATGTTTGTTAATGCAGTTCAGCAGCTAGGAATCGATTCGGCACGGCCGCAACATATACTGGAAATTATGAAGGTAGAGGGACTCACTAAAGCAAATGTTTCGAGTCATCTTCAGAAATACAGAAAAAGGGTGAGAGAACACAATGTAGCTCAGAATCAAGAAAACCAAGGCGGGACTGATCCAAGCCTGAACGTGGAGTCTCCTCGCCACCATAAGTTCCGCAGGTTAGCATGGGCCGAGCCACTTCCCATCATCAACCAAGTCAGTAGCCGTGCCATCAATCCTCCAGGCGTTAATCAAAGTATCCCCCAGAATCACCCTAATGCTCTTCAAGAGTATAGACCGCAGGGGCAGTGTATTCAGACTCCTTGGTTTGAGCACCAACCCGTGGCTATAATTCATCCCATGATCAGCGCGCCTGCGCAGCCAGAGAATTAGACAAGAAGTTATCCTGAGCACTTCCACTTCTCTAATCCTCAAATGGAAGGAGTTTTTAGCAGCAAGACAGTTGGTGATCCCCACACTTTCTCGAGTAATGATGAAGGCTCCAGCACGAGAAGTCAAATTGCTCATGGCGATGACAGAATGAGAAATCTACCGCCAGTATTTGCCAACAACAATGCCCAATTCGAGTATCAGTTGCTGGAAGGTTCAAGAGATTACCCAGATGATGAGCTTACTGCCCTGGTCAACCAGTTTAGGGTTGACAGACGTCCCAAGCCGCGATCAGGAGCTAGTGAGTAAGGACTCTCAAACATCGGTCATCCACACCCGAACCAACACGAAACTAGCTGATTATCGAAGAGCCACAGGAGACGCAGAACTGACCTTGAATAAGTGCACCTTTCATTTCATGCTTAATTCCCCTGCGTATGATATTTCCACCTTTCTAGGTGACTAGATTTAATTCAGGGGCAAGGGGGTAATTTGTTTTTTTTTATCTCGTCGAATGCGTGAATCCCTTTTTTATGCTAGATTTAGGGCGGATCAATTTGTGGCAACGTCGCTGACTGCCATAATGAGAAATGTTGAATGGCCTCACGTAGGGAAATTTCAAGTGAAAAGCCCAGGCGAGCTCGAAGACGGGTAATTGTGTGTCGTTCCAATTTACTCTCAATCGTTGCAAAATGCTAAATTGGACTTATTCCATTCTCACCCAGGGGATTGCAAAGTGCCTCAAGAGTGTCGCAAAATGAAATGACCCAATGGAATGCGATAGGACTTATTCGCCTTCAAGGTAACCTTCAAATTAAAGGAGCCCTCTGGTCCACGGACCCGATGGCATGGAAAATGATGATGGTCCAAGGCAACCCGAAAGAAAACAAGGCCCAACTAAGCAAAGCACATATGTGGCAAGCTCAAAGTGAAGGGCAACTCGGGACATACAATTCAATCCAATCCAAATGAAGGAACTTCCTCAATTCAAATTCAATGGAAGTATACACAAGGGTAAAATAGTATCGTTCCAATTTTTCTAGAATATTAAGAACATATACTACCGCATTCTCTTTCATTTTTGTAGGGGAAGTCTCTACTGGCCAGATTTTCCTGTCTACCATTCCCTATCAGTATCACCTCCGCTACTCGTCTCCAATCTCGAGCCAAGCAAATCCGACGTCTCTACGGAAAAGTTAGACGGGACGCCACTACTTTGAAAAAGAAAGGATAAAAAATAAGCTGAGTGGGAGACAAAGACATTTTCGGCAGAAAAGAGATACAACTCGTCTTTATTGAAGAACTCGCCAGCAAATTGACAGTGGAGACAGCAACAAGGGGGCCCCTTCCACGGAAAGATGGAAGGAGACGAGCTGGGCGAGAGATACGATGAAAAGAAAATCGAGAAAGCCAGAACACTCGAGAGAGGCAATACAGTTGGTAAACCCATGTCTAATTTTAAAGGAGGCATCTTCTTGATAATTCTCATTCGTGCTCGAAAGAGAGACTCTTAAAGCATACGCAATCTCCAAGAAAAATCCAGAGAGTGAAAATACAAGAAGAGATATCAAACTTTGAGAAATCGTTAACCAAATCGAAGATGTCTCAACCCAACACACTTGAAAGTTATCGTTACTTGCTGAATATGGGAGAGGAAGAGTTCGAAGCCATGTTTGGGATCAAGCCTATGGAGTCCGGCCCTTCCACCGATGACGTCCAAGAGTCCGATAAGGACAAGGACAACAACGGTAAAGGTCGAAAGAAGCGTTACCGTCGCCATACTGAGGAGCAAGTACGAAAGATTGAAGATTTCTTCAGAACGTGCCCTATGCCAAACGGCAAATAGAAAATGGAACTGAGTCAAGAGCTAGGACTTGAACCTTCGCAAATCAAGTTCTGGTTTCAAAATAGACGAACCCGAATGAAGACTCGTCATGAGCACAACGAAGCCGAGTTTCTAAGAGTTGAAAATGAAAACCTCCGAGCGGAGAACAAGATATATAAAGAGGCTTTTGATTCCGCCACCTGCCCCAACTGCAATACTCTCCTCACCCTCGATGAAATGTATTATCTGAGGATCGAAAATGCACGTTTAAGAGGTGAGTTAGATCAGTTCATAGCAGGATCAAGTTCTGTTGGATCAAGGTACGAAAAGACCGAGACTATGGGACCAGCATGGATGCCTTCTGAGGAGGAGGTGAGGTATCATCACCAGGCAAGTGGCATTGGCGACGACCTCGCCGCCATGATCAGGCAGTTTGATGCTGATGAAGCACCAGGGCGTTAATGTGCATACGGATCCTGTATTTCAAAACTAGTGATCATGGGACCTGCGACACGACCGACGCGTACCTGATCCGGAACAACGCTAGCTGATCATTCAAGAGCTTGCAAAGGGAAGAAGATCATGCTTGGACGAATACATCTACTTGGCTTCATCGCACGTTCTCGCCTTTTATCGATGTCCAAAATTAATGCACAAGCTAGAAGTAATCATTTCCCTTTCCCCCTATTAAATGCTCGGAGCCGTTAACCGCACCAAACTCGAAAAAATTAATATCGAGAAGAAATCCGCGTAAATCTGAAGGGTAAATCCGTATCGTTCCAAATTACCCTCGAACTACCCAGGTTTTAAATTTAATCCTTTCTATTTTCAGGAGTTTGCAAATCGACCCAAGAATGCAATCATACCCAAATACAAGTTGAACAAAATTTGGGGCAAATCAACTCATGGATATTACCACAGAGTGGACAGCTTCAGATAAAGCAAAATGCGAACGAGGGACCCGAACAATCTCAGACATGGGTAATTCTGTATCGTTCTAATTTGCTCATAATCATCGCAAGTCCTGAATTGTTTTATTCCATTCTTAACAGGGATTGCAAATTACCTCGAGAAATACCGTAACATGGCCCAAGTTGATACAACAGGGCCACGTTATCCCCAAGGATTAACCTTTGAAAAGAAAGCCCCATGGACACCTACGGTCCAATGAACCGAATGGTATGGGGGATGACAGTAGGTCCGAAATATCCCGAGTTCGATCCCCAAGGGTGGGGAATGTTGTATGTATTATAAATAAATGAAACAACTTTTTGTGCATTTCTTTTTTACAAACAGGAATACTCGACGAGTAATATCAAAGTCAGTATTTTACCATAGTCTTCCCATAATGGTGAGGTGCCCAACAAAAGTCGAGGAAAATTCAATCCAACAAAACTGGTAAAAGACTCGTGCAAGACATTCAAGATGAAGGGTACATCAGTATCGTTTTCAATTTATCCCTTTTAATACTGGCTGGTATGTCTCTTTTTCTTTTTACAGGAAATATTTACACTAACATTTAACATGTTGAAGGAGACAAATCCAAAAGAAAATTATGATCATCTGACAAGATCTATTCTGGTGAAAAACGGGGCTGTTGACACCTGATTTTTAATCATTTTTTCTATTGCTAAAGTAATAAAAAATCCATAAAAATTCATAAAATTGAAAAATCAACTTTGGGGACCTTAGCCAAGCCTAGGGAACCAATTTTGACCAAAAAATGATTTTTCATATTTTCGATATTTTTCGGTATTTTTATTTTCGAAATTCATAAAAACAAAAAATTAAGAAAAATGAGAAAATTAAAAAATCAAGTTTGGAGCCTTGGCCAAGCTTAGGCAAATATTTTCGAACAAAAGATAATTTTTTGTATTTATATATATTGTTTATATATTTTAGAAATTATGAGAATATTTAATAAATAATAGCATTTGAGGCTACAAAAATATATAAAAATAGTCAATATTTTTATTTTAAATCCCTTTTCATGTTGGTTATCACAAATTTAAAAAATCCAATTCGGGGTCGTGTATTCCTTCATGAGCCTAATCTCGAACCGGATCTAAAAAATTCAATTTGAGTCAATTTATTTTCATTTTTTCACTTTTAGGAGTTGTGACATTATTCTCCAATATTTCAAATTTTTATATTGGCCCAAATTATACTCAGAATGACTCAATTGTGCAAAAGGGCTTTAATTAAATTCTGCATTATTTTCAGTGGCAAGAAATGAGCTTAAATTTGACATGTGGTGAATTTTGACTAAGTATAGGGAAGGTATGTCATAAATTGTAAGGAGATTTGGACTTAAAGAAATATTTTTTCAGGGACTAAATTGTAAATACTTAAAATTCAAGGACTAGAGTGCAAATACCTAACTCTTGAAGGATTATTTTACAAATAATAAAAAGAAGAGTTAGTGGATAAATTAGAATAGAGAAGGGAAGATGAAGAAGAGGAGATGAAGAAGAGAAGTTGGAGAAGAATGGATGGAGAAAATAAGATAAGAATAGAGAAGGGAAGATGGAGATGAAGAAAAGTTAGTAGAGAAATTAGAATGGAAGATAAGAATAGAGAAGGGAAGATGGAGATTAAGAAGAGTTAGTGGAGAAATTAGAATGGGAGATAAATATGGAGAAGGGAAGATGAAGATGAAGAAGAGTTAGTGGAGAGATTAGAATGTGAGATAGAGATGGAGAATGGAAGATGAAAATGAAGAAGAGTTAGTGGAGAAATTAGAATGGGAGATAGAGTTAGTGGAAAAATTAGAATGGGAGATAGATGAGTAGGTTATAAAAGGAGGAAGAAGTGAGCTTGAGAAAGGATTCTTGAGAGAGAAAATTGGAAGTGTTTGGGAGAATTTTTTTGGAGAGAAAATTTTGGATGTTTGAGGGAGTTTTTGGAGATTGAAGAAAAATTTGAGAGAAAGAAAATACCAAAAGAGAGAGAATTTTGAAGACGATGGGAGTTTAAAGCTAGGGATTAGCATCACAAATTCCTTCATCGATCAATATAAATCAAGAGTTCATCCTCGTCTACGAGCAAGCAAATTCGATCTAAGTGTTTTTATATATTCATTTATTTATGGTTTTACTCGCAAATTAGCACAAATTGTATACACTTTCTCCATCTCCCATTTTTTCTCATATTTTATGTCAGGAGAAGGATATCTCTACGTCAACAGCAAAAATCTCGTAGAGATGCAAAAATCGGCCCAGACAAGCTCTTAAGCTGTCCACCGATTTCTCAACTGATCTGTGATTAAAAGTCCCTCTTAATTCAAAAGAAACTCTCTATATTGGGAACATAGAGAGCGAAAATCAATTATAGAAATCCCTCCCAAAAAAATAGGAGATAAGTACTCTTTCCACTCTTCTGGTTTTAGGTGCAGATTAGCACATATTTTGTATACTGACACTTCACTCTATTTCATGTTAGGAAGCCGCAGCTCTATATCAATGGTCAACCATATGGAAGCACAAAATCGGCTTGGAGGAGTCCTCAAGCGCGCACAAATTTCAAATTGTTGAATCAATTCGTTGTATTTCATTTCAAAGAATTCATACCCCAAAATGGAGAGGACAAAGTCCATCCGCAATTTAAATACCTGCATCATAAATCCCAAAGGGAAGAGCCAAGCCAATGCTTAGCCTCCCATTGGAGGTTTTTACTTATAGTAGTTAAATACCTGCAACTTAAATACCTGCACCTTAAATCCCAAAGGGAAGAGCCAAGCCAATGCTTAGCCTCCCATTGGAGGTTTTTACTTACAGTAGTTAAATACCTGCAACTTAAATACCTGTACCTTAAATCCCAAAGGGAAGAGCCAAGCCAATGCTTAGCCTCCCATTGGAGGTTTTTACTTACAGTAGTTAAATACCTGCAACTTAAATACCTGTACCTTAAATCCCAAAGGGAAGAGCCAAGCCAATGCTTAACCTCCCATTGGAGGTTTTTACTTACGGTAGTTAAATACCTGCAACTTAAATACCTGTACCTTAAATCCCAAAGGGAAGAGCCAAGCCAATGCTTAGCCTCCCATTGGAGGTTTTTACTTATAGTAGTTTAAATACTTGCAACTTAAATACCTGTACCTTAAATCCCAAAGGGAAGAGCCAAGTCAATGCTAGGCCTCCCATTGGAGGTGTTTATTCACTGTCATGTACTTCCTATAATTTAATTTTTGAATCATCAAACCCAAAAGATGAGTAGGTCGTAATACTGCACAGAAGTTGTTAACACACTCCCTCTTACGGCTTCAGGGAATCTTTAACACTTAAAAAAATATTACAAATAAAAATATATACCATCCATGCATTCTATTTAAAAAGTGAAAACACAAAAGAGAATACCCTATTAAAGCCTTAGGAATAGACCAAGCCTGAGTTGCCGAATTAGGATATCCATGAAATTAAGGTACCGAAAGGGCATTAGTTTTAATTAACTAGTGTAACCAAGTCTCCGAGCTCATAATCTCTGGTTCGCAGGAATAAATTAGTTCTCCCGCTAATTTATTTAGGTTTCTAATCGACCTACCAAGAACGATTAGTGGCGACTCCAAATTTCAAAATCATTTAAACAAAAACCAAAGTTGCGATTCGGTAGGGCTTGGGAGGGTCCGCGTTGGGTTAGTCAAATCTAATTAACCTAATAATCCGTTAACCCCATTTTATTTTAAAATTTTTTTAGAGGGTCGCGACAGGGGCAAATTAATCGCAAGCTCTAAAGCGAAAAAGCAAATATGTCTTTCTTATCTCGTTTGATTTCGAGAATAATTTCTCTGCTTTTTGCAGGGGCATTTAACCGCCAAACCATGGCGATCGCTGTCACTAAACAAACCAAAATGCTCCCTCACCCATATGCCTCATCGTGCAGGGGCAAAACTTGAGACAAACCGCTCCTCGACATAAGGAGTGGCCTTCCTAATTTGTTCAATCCACCCACATACCAGGGGCAATTCAAATCCGCCCATGTTTGCACATTATATAAACACACATGATGCTAAAAATTATCACATCGGCATTGTGTTTACACATTTCACGAATTATGTATGACTATTCCGCATGTTTAATTTACCAACTCCAACTTAGAGCATAAACTGCATAGGAAACATCAAATGTGCAAAATGGGGCATAACAGGATGAGGAAAGGTAAACCATTTCCACACAGGTCTAACATTTTAATCTACCGATAAACAGCCTTTCTCTAGAGTGAGAGAAAGGCTTTTCGGACTGAAGTTCCCCATTCAGATTACATTCGAGGCGTTCATAATATGAGAACCTCCTTAAACAGAATTGGTAATGCAAGCTTGACAGAATAATTTTGCGTGATCCACATTTGGATTGATTGCATGATGAGTTATCACACAGACTAATTCTAATCATTGCCGACTTGGTTGAATAGTTTTGCATGAACCGATCAACTCATTGATGAAAATGCTTGCATATGCTACCTCTGACACTGCCTGACAGGTAACACATTCCCAATGTTCGAATTACCTTCCAAAGTCTTGAAATTCATTCGGCGATTATTGAATAAACAAGCCTAGTTGTCGAGGAGCCACTAGGCATTTCTTCTAAATTCTCAGGTGAGTATATCTTCAACCTAGATGAATTCTGACAGTTGTTGAGGAACTTGAATCCATTGCGATACATACAGGTATCCACCTTCTTCAATAAAGCATGATTTGTCTCAAAGACAGAAATGTTCGAGACCTTTTGATCTCTACTTCTTTGGTTTATTCCTAAAGCTACAGAAGAATATAATTTGGGTTTGAGCTTCTGCAGGATTCCTGGTCTCCCCCAGATTTCAGAATGGCACCCTTTGAGGTACACTAAGCCCTTCTTACAGGCAAACTAAGTCCTTCTTACAGGCAAACCAAGTCCTTCTTACAGGCACAAAGTCCTTCTTACAGGCAAATTAAGTCCTTCTTACAGGCAAATCAAGTCCTTCTTACAGGCATAAAGTCCTTCTTACAGGCATAAAGTCCTTCTTACAGGCAAATTAAGTCCTTCTTACAGGCAAATTAAATCCTTCTTACAGGCATAAAGCCCTTCTTACAGGCAAACCAAGTCCTTCTTACAGGCAAACTAAGTCCTTCTTACAGGCAAACCAAGTCCTTCTTACAGGCATCAAGTCCTTCTTACAGGCAAATCAAGCCATTCTTATAGGCAAACTAAGTCCTTCTCACAGGCACCAAGTCCTTCTTACAGGCAAACCAAGTCCTTCTTACAGGCATTAAAGTCCTTTTTACAGGCATTAAAGTCCTTTTTACAGGCACTAAGTCCTTTCTACAGGCACAAAGTCCTTTTTACAGGCACAAGTCCTTTTTACATGCACTAAAGTCCTTTTTACAAGCAATAAAGTCCTTTCTACAGGCACCAAAAGTCCTTCTTACAGGCACTAAGTCCTTTCTACAGGCATAAAGTCCTTCTTACAGGCATTTTCATGAGGTGACCTACCATACGGGTCAAATCTCAATGAAATTTTAAATCAGAAAAATCCTTTTATTGGGAATCTACCATGGGATGACCTACCATACGGGTCAAATCTCAATCCAAATTTAATCAGTAGAATCCTTTTATTAGGAATCTACCATGGTTTGACCTACCATACGGGTTCAAATTCAACCACCCTAAGGTTTTCTTATAACAAATCCTTAGGTTCTCATTCATTTTCAGTAGAACATTCATGTCACGACTCTTTTTATTTCATTATGTTGTGTCGATTAGGATTCAGGTGTCATCTCGTCTTTGAAACGAATCTCTGCCGAGCTTCCTTTCAAAGAGGGGCAGCTGTTGACACCTGATTTTCAATCACCTTTTCTCTTTTAAAATTAGTAGAAAATACATAAAAATTCATAAAATTGAAAAATCAACTTTGGGGGACCTTAGCCAAGCCTAGGGAACCAATTTTGACCAAAACATGATTTTTCATATTTTCAGTATTTTTAAGTATTTTTATTTTCGAAAATTCATGAAAAATAAAGAAAAAATGAGAAAATTGAAAAATCAACTTTGCAAGCCTTGGCCAAGCCTAGGCAACCATTTTTGAACAAAAAATAAATTTTCATATTATATATATTTAATTTTAAAAAAAAATACAAAAATACTTGAAAATTTTGGAAAATTAACATTCGAGGCCAAAAAAATACACAAAGATAGTTAATATTTTTATTTTAAATCTATTTTCATATTGGCCATCACAAATTCAGAAAAATCCAATTCGAGTCACGTGTTCCTTCACGAGTATAATCTCGAATCGAGCCTAAAAAAATTTAATTTGAGCCAACTTATTTTTAATTTTCACTTTTTATGAGTTGTGACATTGTCTTCTAATATTTTAAATTTTCATCTTGGCTCAATTATACCCAGAATGACTCAATTTTGCAAAAGGGCTTTAATTAAATTCTGCATTATTTTCAGCGACAAGAAATGAGCTTAAATTTGACATGTGGTAAATTTTGGTGTGTCAAAAATTGTGAGGAGATTTGGACTTAAAGAAATATATTTTTTCATGGACTGAATTGTAAATACTTAAAATTCAAGGACTAGAGTGCAAATACCTAACTCTTGAATGATTATTTTACAAATAACAAAAAGAAGAGTTAGTGGATAAATTAGAATAGAGAAGGGAAGATGGAGAAGAGGAGATGAAGAAGAGAAGTTGGAGAAGGATGGATGGAGAAAATAAGATAAGAATAGAGAAGGGAAGATGGAGATGAAGAAGAGTTAGTGGAGAAATTAGAATGGAAGATAAGAATAGAGAAGGGAAGATGGAGATAAAGAAGAGTTAGTGGAAAAATTAGAATGGGAGATAAATATGGAGAAGGGAAGATGAAGATGAAGAAGAGTTAGTGGAGAGATTAGAATGTGAGATAGAGATGGAGAATGGAAGATGAAAATGAAGAAGAGTTAGTGGAGAAATTAGAATGGGAGATAGAGTTAGTGGAAAAATTAGAATGGGAGATAGATGAGTAGATTATAAAAGGAGGAAGAAGTGAGCTTGAGAGGGGGATTTTTTTTTGAGAGAAAATTTTGGATGTTTGAGAGAGTTTTGGGAGATTGAAGAAAAATTTGAGAGAAAGAAAATACCAAAAGAGAGAGAATTTTGAAGATGATGGAAGTTTAAAGCTAGGGGTTATCATCACAAATTCCTTCATCGATCAATATAAATCAAGAGTTCTTCCTCGTCAACGAGCAAGCAAATTCGAGCTAAGTGTTTTTATTTATTCATTTGTTTATGGTTTTACTTACAAATTAGCACAAATTGTATACACTTTCTCCATCTCCTCTTTTTTTTTCCATATTTTATGTCAGGAGAAGGATATCTCTACGTCAACAGCAAAAATCTCGTAGAGATGCAAAAATCGGCCCAGACAAGCTCCTAAGCTGTCCACCGATTTCTCAACTAATCTGTGACTAAAAGTCCCTCTTAATTCAAAAGAAACTCTCTCTATATTGGGAACATAGAGAGCGAAAATCAATTATAGAAATCCCTCCCAAAAAAATGGGAGATAAGTACTCTTTCCACTCTTCTGGTTTTAGGTGCAGATTAGCACATATTTTGTATACTGACATTTCACTCTATTTTATGTCAGGAAGCCGCAGCTTTATATCAATGGTCAACCCTATGGAAGCACAAAATCGGCTTGGAGGAGTCCTCAAGCGCGCACAAATTTCAAATTGTTGAATCAATTCGTTGTATTTTATTTTAAAGAATTCATACCCCAGAATGGAGAGGACAAAGTCCATCCGCAATTTAAATACCTGCACCATAAATCCCAAAGGGAAGAGCCAAGCCAATGCTTAGCCTCCCATTGGAGGTTTTTACTTACAGTAGTTAAATACCTGCAACTTAAATACCTGTACCTTAAATCCCAAAGGGAAGAGCCAAGCCAATGCTTAGCCTCCCATTGGAGGTTTTTACTTACAGTAGTTAAATACCTGCAACTTAAATACCTATACCTTAAATCCCAAAGGGAAGAGTCAAGCCAATGCTTAGCCTCCCATTGGAGGTTTTTACTTACAGTAGTTAAATACCTGCAACTTAAATACATGTACCTTAAATCCCAAAGGGAAGAGCCAAGCCAATGCTTAGCCTCCCATTGGAGGGTTTTACTTACAGTAGTTAAATACCTGCAACTTAAATACCTGTACCTTAAATCCCAAAGGGAAGAGCCAAGCCAATGCTTAGCCTCCCATTGGAGGTTTTTACTTACAGTAGTTTAAATACTTGCAACTTAAATACTTGTACTTTAAATCCCAAAGGGAAGAGCCAAGCCAATGCTAAGCCTCCCATTGGAGGTGTTTATTCACTGTCATGTACTTCCTATAATTTAATTTTTGAATCATCAGACCCAAAAGATAAGTAGGTCGTAATACTGCACAGAAGTCGTTAACACACTCCCTCTTTCGGCTTCAGGGAATCTTTAACACTTAAAAAAATATAACAAATAAAAATATATACCATCCATGCATCCTATTTAAAAAGTGAAAACACAAAAGAGAATACCCTACTAGAGCCTTAGGAATAAACCAAGTCTGAGTTGCCGAATTAGGATATCCATGAAATTAAGGTACCGAAAGGGCATTAGTTTTAATTAACTAGTGTAACCAAGTCCCCGAGCTCCTAATCTCTGGTTCGCAGGAATAAATTAGTTCTCCTGCTAATTTATTTAGGTTTCTAATCGACCTACCAAGAACGATTAGTGGCGACTCCAAATTTTAAAATCATTTAAACAAAAACCAAAGTTGCGATTCGGTAGGGCTTGGGAGGGTCCGCGTTAGGTTAGTCAAATCTAATTAACCTAATAATCCGTTAACCCCTTTTAAAATTTAAAATTTTTTTAGAGGGTCGCGACAATGCTAAATCATGGAGAGTGAAGAATGGGATGGCCAAAGCCAAAGAACTCAAGTAAAAAACTTATATTCCACATTCCATATTCAAAGTTTCTCACATTCGTGTAATGAACTTAAGTGTGAGTGGTTCCCGATCCGATCTTTCCCCTCAAGAATTGAAAATCAGACCGGCATTGCTGGTTCCCAACTTTCAAAACTAGGGATCGGACTATCAGTCCGGTTCTCAAGCTGTTCAATGAAGTCTTGCAAATATTATCAAGGTCATTATTTTCGAAGAAATGACTATAATACAATAGATTCTTTTTAAAAAAAAGTGATATGATAGAATTTTCGAGCATAATTTAGCAACACATAGCGCTCAACATTGGTGGGAGGAGTCATGACGACAGAAGCTGCAAAATAAACATGTGGTCCAAATCTCAATCGTATGAACCCCGTAAATGCCAAAAAAAAAAATTAAAGTTCACTGGTTGAGTCCGACTAGTCTAGTCTGATCTTGTACCCCTGGAATTAAGAATCAGACTACCGCCCTCTAGAATTAGGAACCGAACCATCAATCTGGTCTGATCCTGTCTGGTCAATCCAACTTACTCACCCCTAATTGAATTTGTCTCATATAGAATGTACATTAGATCTACCACAAAATGGTGAAAAAACCACGAATCAAAGTGATATCGCGAAATCACAAACAAAAATTGCCAAATCTGCAATTACCAACGTAAATTTCTAAAAAAAAAAGAAAAAGAAAACCTTCATGCTCAACAAAAATAAACAAATTTTACTTGATAAGAGAGGTGAGCACAAAGTGAGGGAAGAGAGCTCAGAGGCGAGTGGGCCTTGAGCGTAGAGAGGGCAAAAATGATTTACGAGGAGAGAAGTAGTGAAGGAAGTGATGATTTAGGGTGTTGTTCAAAAGGTATAAAAATGAAATTATGATTGATAAATGAGGGTAAAATGGGAATTTTTGACATTTGCAGTAAACCAAGGCAATTGCATTTGGAAAATGCTCCCTCTCAAAGCTCTCAATTTTGTTTTAACAAATGTAAATTGTAATTGACCAAGGGATTATAGCGGCCTAAAAGGGTTTTGAGAATGATGAACGAAGCGCACCTGTGAGATTGTGAGATAGAATGTATTGGATCATCCCCAACAAGTGACGGAAGCTTTCCTGGGATAAAGCTCAAATAAAATGAGTTTTTCTTGTGATTACCAATGTTTTATTGGTAAATCTAGAATGTTCCATCCACGCCGTAAAGGGAAGGTAAAGAGATCGAATCCTTACCGTCAGATGAAAGGGCAATCCACGATATGATCTAGGGTCCCAGATCAAGAGGCTCGTGCTATAAGTGAAGTGCCCTCCCTCCCGTCATCCTCAAAATCCAAATAGTAATTAGAAGCGCCAAGATTGAGTCAACGGAAGCCTAAGTGGATGACGACGATGCCTTGGAAGATGATGAAGAGCCGGGGCGGCGGCGGCGGCGGCACTGGACGGAGGACCGTGCTGATTACGGGAGTGACCAAAGGCCTCGGCAAGGCCCTCGCCCTCGAGCTCGCCAAGGGCGGCCACTCCGTCATCGGCTGCGCCCGCTCCCAGGACAAGCTCGACTCCCTCCGCTCCCTTCTCTCTTCCTCCGACGCCGCCGACTCCCCTCACCTCCTCCTCAATGTCGACGTCGTTAGTGTTTGCTTCTCCTTCCCCGTAGTTTTTCCTTCTCCCGGTCCACAGAGACTGACTAGGTTTGGGTGTTTGGGATGCCATTTCGACCCCACCCTTCTTCCTTTGGCAGAGATCAAATAGCAGCGTCGAGGAGCTCGCGCGCGCGGTCATGGAGAAGGGGGGCGTTCCTGACATCATAGTCAACAATGCCGGGACCATCAACAAGAACAACAAGATTTGGGAGGTCCCGGTGGATGAGTTCGACGCCGTCATCGACACCAATGTCAAAGGCATCGCCAACATGCTGCGTCACTTTCTCCCACTCATGATTCAGCGAAAGCGTGGCATCGTCGTCAACACGTCTTCCGGCTGGGGCAGGTCCGGCGCTGCTCTGGTGCATTTCTAGGAGACCCTCCTCTCTGTATTCCCATCCAACCGCATCCTGTTCTGACAATCTTCTGCGCATACATTGATTCATCGCCCTTGAATATTGCTTTGACCTTTTGAATTGCAAGGTTGCCCCATATTGTGCATCGAAATGGGCAGTTGAGGGTTTGACCAAATCGGTTGCAAAGGAGTTGCCACAGGAGATGGCGGTGGTGGCGCTTAATCCCGGCGTGATAAACACTGATATGCTGGCTTCCTGCTTTGGCGATTCCGCCTCCCTATATCAGGCACCTGATGCATGGTAAGGGGGCGACCAAATTTTATTTTGGATTTGATTTTCCACGCTCTTTTTTTTTCTCCTCCCCCCTCTTTTCGTGGCCATTTTACTGCCCGCTGGACTTGTGACACTTCACCAGTTAATCATGAGTAAAATTTCAGCAGACCAAAAGTAATTTAAGCATTGGCCTGTAGATTGTCTGTTTTAATTTTCTGCGTCCCGTCATGTGCTTTACTTTTCATGGATTTCAGGGCTGTGAAGGCCGCTGCTATGATACTGAATCTCACAGGGGCAGACAACGGTGCATCCCTTACCGTGTGAGGGAATGACTTGCAATCGACAACTCTGGAGACCTCACTCAGTATTTCACCCCACGTTCAACGATTGAATTGGCGTCGGTTCTAAATATCTCTTCCAGCAACGCCAGTTGTCTGGAATTACTTACATGAAACTTTAGTCTTCACAATATATGACTACACACAATACATTTGGAGTATAGCCAGGTTTCCTCATTTAATTGCTTAGTGTCTTCATGGCCCAGATCTGCTCTTGGTAGTAGTGCCAATGACATCATAACAAGGAGATTACCCCCATAAGGTATTGTGGCGGGAAAATCCCATTTCAGAGCGCATCAGACAAGAAATAATCCACGCTTAGTCCCTCTCCACAGGGAGAGAGAGAGAGAGAGAGAGAGAGAGAGAGAGAGAGAGAGAGAGAGAGAGAGAGAGAGGATAAATAGTATTACAAAAGTTGGCCATGTGATCTGACCATCTCCGGAACATGCAGCTCCTTGGCAGATAAGCCAGTTACAAAAACTGAAAAAGGAGAATGATACAACAAAAGTACAGACAGCAAAATTTGGTGAACTGGCGACAGCACCCCTAGAAATAATATAAATGCTAATGGAAGGACAAACAATACATCAATGCCATATTTACCCACTTCTCTCGACCTATATAACATCATGGGATCTCGAACAAATGCTAGATCATTTCATGCTAAAAGTACCAGGCAAACCGGGATCTGTAATATGACCATACAATAAGCTCCAACTAGTATCTGTAAGCTGAACCAGTCTGTGGTGGAGCAGGTGGCAACCGATTAGGTGTACGCCGGCCACCGGGATTGGATGTGGAGTGGGCATCACCATTTTGCACAGGATCACTATAACGCCTACTATGGCTTGAACCTAATCTTGAATCAGTAGGGCCATTGGCTGCAGCATCAAATGCAGACCTCCAGTCGTCGCCTGACACAGTTCCATTGGTTCTTGGGCTGCTTTCTGCGCAACAGGACCTTTTTTCAACTATTCACCCGAAAACTAAGACTGTTCGTTTGTGAGAAGATATCACTTCCACATCAATGCACAAAGCAAACCCCACAAGATATCCAAGTTTGTTTTATTTCACATTGGGGAAGTTGACATGCATGCCCCAATGAGCAGAGGTATTTATGAATCATTTTCAGTAAAACACAATCCAAGATGACGAGCTAAAGGACCTGCTTACTAGCAACGACATACAACAAAGAGCTTCCAGATTTAGTTTGTCCGGACAACATACTTAGCATCTCAATGAAAAGAACTCAATAATTGAATTTCTACTGATAACTAATGTCAACCAAGTCAGATCCAATTAACTACAGAACATCAAACACCAGGCAAAGTTTTGTAGCAGCAAAATGTGGACTTTGTTAGTAACATCTGTAGATATTGGGTGTCAAGAAGGATGTGATAGGCATAAGAAACAAAATTAATGTCTATGAAGACCATGGATTTGCTTGTTGAGGGAAAGTAGAAGATTCATTCTTCAATTTTCATCGCAACATGCATGATAACTGCCTCATTCAGTGGTTGCACCCCCAGAGTCTGTAAACGATACCTGAACTGTTGCCATCATTGGCCCAACTGGAGGCGGCAGATGCTCGATTGTCATGAATACTAAGTTGTCTCGTCAGTTTTGAGAGAAGAGAAGACTGTTTCTGATATCGTTCCCGCTTGCGTTTTACATTCTGGTCTTCTTGAAGAAGTTCTTCAATTCTTGCTGTGCTTTGGGAACTGCAAAGTGATGCGTGATGGAACATTTAGGCTGCAGTGTTCAGTGACATAATAAGCAAAGGAGATTTTCTGTAAGGTTTTTCTGCTAAGCGCAACTGAGACTGCAAAATTCGCACTTGAGAGCACTATGCCTAAGGCTCTCAGCAGTTGCACCAGAAAATATTGTGACTGTACTCAGAGGCAACCTAACGGTTATTGGTTTCTATCACATGGCAATACTATTCTTAAATTACCAGAAATTTTGAACAATGGCATTTGATGTCATATATCACCAAATGACGCCTCTAGACCTGCTTAAGCTCATAGATGGGTTGTTAGTGGTGTCATAATTTCGAGATGAAACCAAAGCAAGTTTATTTGCTTCCATGCTCCTACTAGTACTAAATTCTAAATGTGGTTTTCTTTATCTTTTTGCTAAATGGATTTTGTTAATCTGATTTCCCGTACGTCATGCTGTTATTTTTGCAGTTTACATGTATCAAATGGTGTTTATTAACCTCGAGAAGGCATATGATAGGGTTCCAAGAAAAGTTTTGTGATGGATTCTTGAGAAGAAAAAAGTACCCTTAAAGTATGTAAAGGCAATCAAGGATATGTATGATGGTGTTACCACATGTGTGAAGGCCTATAATGGAGCATCGAGTTATTTTCCAATCACAGTGGGTTTACATCAAGGTTCGGCTTTGAGTCCTTATCTCTTTGCACTAATTATGGATGAGCTAACAAAAGATATCCAAGATGAGGTGCCATGGTATATGCTATTCGCAGATGATATTGTGCTTATTGATGAGACTAAAGCTGGGGTCAGTGCTAAATTAGAATTATGGAGAAACACATTAGAGTTCAAAGGATTTACGTTAAGTCGGAGTAAGACAGAATACATGAAGTGTGAATTTGCCACGACAAGGGGAGTTGATCAAGAATCAGTCGATATGCTTGGAAAGGAGGTACTTAAGAAAGATGCTTTTACATATTTGGGATCAATTTTGCAAAAGAGAGGAGAGATTGATAAGGATGTTAGTCATAAAATCAAAGCAGGTTGGACGAAATGGCGGAGTGCATCAGGGTTTTTGTGTGATCGCAAAATCCCTCTTGGTTAAAGGGAAAATTTTATAGAACAGTAAGAAGACCTGCAATGCTATACGGAGCTGAATGTTGGCCAGTACAGAAGCAACACGAGCATAAAATTGGAGTAGCAGAAATATGGATGTTAAGGTGGATGTGTGGTCATACAAGGATGGATAAGATAAGAAATGATGATATTCGACGAAAAGTTGGAATAGCACCGGTGGCAGAGAAGATGAGAGAATATAGATTGAGATAGTTTGGACATATTCTCCGTAGACCCTTATATGCTCCGACAAGAACAAAAGCGTGTTACCGAAAATACGATATAAAGAAAGGACGAGGTCAGCCAAAACTTTTAATGGAGTGGGAAATAAATTGGCGCACGATTTATCTTAGGACGGAGTGAAGGAAAGCTATTCGCATTATAGAGGGGGGGATTTCCTATGTTCCAGAGTATCCTGTTTAGTCATTTATATTTATTTATATTTATTGTTTATTCCTTATATTTGTTCATTTTTGTTTATTATTTTATTTTATTTTTATTTAATTTAATTTAATTTATTTTTCACTATTATTATTAATTTGTTTTTGGTACCCATTTTTCTGCTTTTTTAAGTATATTTTAAGCTTTTCACTTCGGATTCATCGACTGCCGACCTCAACTAGTTTGGGATAAAGGTGATGTTGATATTGATGTTGACATGTATCAAATGAGTTAATTACACATTGCTATATTTTGACTCAAGTATAAGGACCATCCTCCACCTTCGACTTTATATTTATGGGTCAGAATCATTTAATTAATGATCATGGCACAAGCCAGATGCTTTGTTACATGACCAGAGGTATTTCTTTTTTTTTAGGTCAACCAGGATGGATGATTTTTTTTTTTGGGGGGGTCAAAAGGATGGATGATGTTGACTTTATACATTCCTCAGTATGGACCAATAAATTCCGCATGTGTTAATCAAGTTGTTGTGGCCTCAGATTTGGTTCTTCAAGAGGGTATATACACATCTGGGCTGACCCTGACATAGTTAGAGAAAATACATTGCAGAAGAGGCTCAGCTTGTTAGATTGTACATGGAAATCCTAGCTTGAAGGAGAGAAATGAATATCAGACTACACCTATGTCTACCAACATTAACTTGTTTAGGGGAATGACCCAAAAAAAAAAAAAAAACACTATAATTGGCATAAATAGTACAAGCTTAAGAAGATCTTAGATAGTTGTGCTAGTAGAAATTATGCAACGAATAACGACAAGCATATTCTCCAACAGAAAGCATAATTTCCAAAATGGATGAAACTAACCTGATTGAACTGTATAATTGATTAAGCATATCTTCCTTGGCCTTTTCAACTTGGCAAAGAACAACAGCCTGCTCAGCCACAAAGATGGTTAAATTAACGCCAGACTAGCAATGAGCACAAAGTACAAGTGCAATGCTCATCAAGCCAAAAAGACTTACCTTTGGAACATTGGCAGCGAGACTGTTAAGAACAGCCTCAATGTAACCACGTACTTCTTGAGACATCCATCGGAGTTCTTCTTCTGGATCTGCAGGTCTTCGAGCCGCCATTGTATCCTACAAAATAGAAAGTTCAAGCAAGACTTTCAGATCTGCAGGTCCCCTATCCTCATGTGTTTGTTGCATCATACTCACCAGAGAACCATCTGAATGGCTCTGTCGTATAGGAAGACTGGATTCACCCTTTACTTGACCTCCCATGGAAGGCTGAACAACGTTTCTTATCTTGTTTAACCACTCAATTTTATCTGCCACGCTTTCAGCCTTCAAAACCACAGCACTGTGGGCTGCAACATTTATTTTCACACATATTTTAGTAGCCCAACATTGACAGTGGGAAGCTATAAATGGTAGACTAAATCAGCACCTTTTAAAAGTGTCTTGTACGGAACCTTGCTAGTTATCTTGAAAACAAGACTCGGCCCTTTTTCAGGTCCGTTTGCTTTTTTGTCCTTGGAACTTTTCCGCGGTGGTTCATCATCATCAGAAATTTCTTCTATGTTACATTCCTGAAAATTTCATTCAAGCAGTCAGATAAGCATACAAAAATACACACGCACGCACGCAAAAGAGAAGGTCACTTGTCCACAAGGATAAGACCAAAAGTACTGGGAGAAACACATCCAACATGAGACTGCAAGATTTCAGTAATAGCTTGTCCAATTGAGTCGATCAATAAGGAATTAACAAATCCCAAGATGAAGCATAAAGTATGCCATGGAACATAATTTCGGTTGACATTAATTAAAGAGCACCCAGTAAAAGAATGGTAACAAATAATTACCCCTGAGAACAGAAATCATCTTAAGTTGGATGGCCCCCATTTTCTGGCTTCCCACTATCCCAATCCTAAAACGTGTAATAATGGTATCGAAATAAATTGCAACCAAGTTGAACCCACAAAAGGAAAATTCTCAAGTAGTTAGATTCAAACCAAGAGCTTTGAGTGAAAAACTAGCAAGCAAAGCATAAGTGCAGAACTCCGCTGCAGAAAAAACAATTGCAAAATGGAATACAATTGAAAGATCAAACTTTTCAAGAGTAATGTCAAACATAGTGCAGAGTCTGAACGTTATCCAAGAGGTTATAGTCTTCTTGTGGCGGAAGTTTGGAGGATGCCAATGTGGTTTTACAAGAGTACCTAGGAGAGTTTCTTTCAGATTCCGTATACTAATAAAAGAGGAATTCGTTTCTTGCCCATTTCACAGATATACTAACGACATGTCTTTCATCAATAAGCAAGGCCATCTAGGTGTTGCAATTCTATCCGCTAAATGTAGATAAAAGCTAAAAAAATGTCTTAACTTGCTCTAAATATCTCACGACAACTAACATAATACTAGGGTTGAAAATAATGCAGTCATAAGAAAACAACAAATTGATGCATAAAATATGAAAAGAAACACTTAGAGGACAGCCAAACACTTTGAGGACAGCCAAATATGCTCATAGACAGTGCTTACCTCCAAAGTGATCACACCACGGAAATGTCGTTCTTCTTGCTTTTTGGTGTAGCCAAGCTGTAAAACATGTAAAATCAGCACTTTCCTTATCCAAATATTGTTGATAATGCTGCAGGGAGAACAGTAGAAGCAAAATTATCTGAAAATAATTTTTAACACTCCACTGTAACTTCTCGTTTATTTTCTCCATATCCTAACCTGGAAAAACTTGCTATATGATGGCAACCCAGGTGCATAAGCAATAGATATGCATTAGGCATGCAATTAAAATAGATGACTGATTACTAAAGAAAAATATGACCAAACCCAATCTACTTTACACAACCAACAAATTAACACCTTTTTGAACTGCACCTCAATCATCATATATTTATCAGAAATCCAATATCCCTGCTAATGCATCCATTGACAGACTTAACAGATAAATATAAAACAATTTCTTTTCCTGACAAGTTGCTTTTCATCTAGTTAATTAGTGAAAAGATGGAAGGGAGGGGCTATTCAACAAATAGCTAAAGTTCGAAGACTCAAAACTCGTGTTGAGAAAGGTTATTCATCTAAGATAACCTAAAAACTCTCTCTAGCTTAAACACAAGGTACAACTAACAGCAGTAATATTGCTCCATGAATATCCAAGCCAAAGCCAATACTTCTAATGAAATCGCTCTGCCTGAATTAAAGCAGCTCTAGCACGGGGGTAGACTGACTAGCCTGGGAAAAGTTTCACTTTTGTCAATGTTTAAAATGAAATACTTCAACAAAGCATGATCATACTTGCCTTGCCAGTTTTCTCATTTAGTACAAACCATCTCCTACTCCATCCATTTGTTTTTGCACTTTTCTTTGACAAAAATCCTGCATAGTAGACAACCTTTGAAATTAGATTGAATACCCCTCTTTATTTAAAATTTTAGTACCATGGAGCAAGACACACCCACAAGAAAAGATGGCTCAAATCATTAAGTCTGCATCCTAAAAAAGAAATAAGGGTTTTGTCAGGGATTGGCCATGCAAACTGCCAAAAGAACAATTCTCTAAGATAATGGATGTCCAAAATTTAAAATGAAAATGGTCCCACATGGAGGGAATTCTCCAGCACTTCATAGCAGTTTCCACACAGGGCAGTAAGCAACCTTTCTTTGAAGAAAAGTTTGAAGAAGCACCAGAAATCAGGATACCATTCAAGTAAGACATAGGGAGAGAAAAGGATGAAAACAAATGTCCCTACAGACTAAGTCAAAGGATACCTGCCAACAAACTGGATGGCCATTTAAATATAACAAATGACAAGTTCAAAATATAAAGGAAAAGTAATGAATGAGCACTAAAAAGCTATCGAGGATTTCACATGAAGAGTAATTCTTCAGCAATATTAAGTAAACATATAAATCAAGTATCCGCATGCACATCACTCATTAAAAGTAGCAGCTTGCATAGATTATATTTCCTTCAGTCACAAGTAACAAAGGTTTTCGTGCAAAGGGAATCAAGGTTTAGATTGTTGCTTCAGCAATCATAACTCTATGTCAGTCATCATCTGACAGAAATCACACACCACAAAGTTTAAGGAAAACTATGAGCAAACCTGCAGTTATCTCCCCTCCAGGCCCAGCAGTTTTCAGTGTTGTTTCCTCTGGAACATCCTTATCTTGCTGAGCAGACTTATCTTTCATAGATTTTAAGCTACCTCCAGTTTGTTGACCCCCAGTTTGAGGACTTGTAGCCTGTAGAAAGTTGGAAAGGTATGAGAAGGCTATTCCATGATGCAGAAACAACTAAACAATCACAACTGCAGGAAATGAATCTGCTTCTTGAAAGCAAAGATACATACTCTGTTTAGCATAGATTGCTCAGCTTCAGTGACTTTTTTGGATGATCGGTTTTTGAGTTCTTCCTCGCGACGCTGCCTTTCCATTCTGCTCAGATTCAAGAGGAGGCAGAACCATACAGACGTGATGAGAAAACAGAACATTTTTTTGCACATTCTTTGTATTTCTACCTCATTCCTTCATAATCAGGTCAAGCCAGCAGGTAAAGGTACAAATAACAAGATACGAAAAATTGATCCATGTATTCTGAAATCACCAGTCTAGAGATATGTTTTAACTGAAGTGAACATTACTTGTCTAGTACATCCTGAATGAAACATAAAGGGCAAATGTTGCTGTACAAATGATATAAGCATAAGCACCTACATTAAACATGTAATGTATCAAATTATATCAACAAAAACCTCAACACCTCACATATAAGTTGCTAGAAGCAGGGTCATGCCAGAATGTGTGAAAATAAAGCAAAATTCATTGTTACGTTCTTTGTTATTTAATTCACAGAAATTTCCAGCATACCGCCTTTGCACCAATCGGATGAAGTGTTGGGGAGGAACAAATGCACGCTCCATATCAACAAGGGCAACCACCATTTTCCTGGCCTCATTCTTGAAGTTATCTAATGCTGCACTAGCTATTGCCACAACCTGTTAAAGAAGATCATATTAAGTTACTAGCTACAAAAGCATCTATTCCCAGACATAAAAATTGCATATTCATGGCTTCAACATGATATTACCTCTCTTTTGAAAGGAGGATATCTTCCAAGACCTGGTGTAGCACTTGCAGCTGCAGAAACAATATCCACGAGCACATGATGGACCTAAGTTAAGATAACATTGCTTCATGGTTAGCTGAAAAGTGGCAGGAACGCCTGAATGAACCATCTCATTATATCAAGGAGGATGATGAATAGAACATGTAGAGAACTAAAATCATCAGATCACATGATTTACCTCATCAACACAGAGTCGTGCAGGCTCCTTTGCCATTTCTAGGACAATTTTTATCAGAGACCTTAGCCCTTTCTCTGGAGATATCAGATACGGTTGATAACCATCTGCCTCTAATACAATCTGCATGGTAAAAAGAACCATCATAACATGAAAAATGCAATATAAATGTTGTGGAAAAAGGACAAAAACCTCCATATACGGTGAAAATGAAAAATATACCCTCTTGACATTTTTAATGTCAAAGTGCCTGTCCAAAGGAAGCTGCTTGATTCGGCTAGGGAAATTACCCTCAAAACTTGCCACAACCTTCCAACCACTGCCCTGCAAAAACAGAATAGCATAAAAACAAATGCGTCTCCAGAGAACATTAGGAGCACTCTAGGCAATAATGTCAATGATATGTTGCAGTTACTCATCTCAGAATGCTAGGCATAACATGGTCAAGTCAATCAGGAGTGCTCCAGGCAATAATGTCTATCGTATGCTGCAGTTACTCACCTCAGAATCTCAGGCATAATATGGTCGACTAAACTCTTATCTATTCCAGAAGATTCTGGTAATCTAGATCTAGCTCTACCACTTTACTCATGTTGGACAGTTGACCTCGCCCGATGATAAGTTTCCTGTTTATATAGCTTCCACGGGGATAAGTATAGAAAATGACAGGCGTGATGCTAAGGGCTCAAATCTTTTTTCTTTTCTTTTTCAGTGGCAACCATTCAGAAGGCTCACCCATACTCTTCTTCCAAAGCAATCTAATGGCATTCATCATATCTTCACATACAAATCGTATCTCATATTAAAGACTAAAAGACGGGATAATGACATGCACACGACCCATACATTGAACATGGAATCAGGCATAAAATTATACCACAATATCACTCTTGTAGGTAAATCACCAAAAACTCCAACTATTCATTTGAAATGAAAAAAGAAAAGAAAAAAGAAGCTGCACATGCTGCAAGTGGCAAATGACTTCTATTTGTATTTCGAACAATGATAATGCCAGATGAGACAAACACTCACCTCACCGCCTGTAATATGCAGAAGAAATTTGTCTTCAAACTCACGACATAGCTCCAAAGCTAGAGCTCTTGTACCTTCAGCACTACTGACCATTTGTTCCCCAAGCCTCACCAACTCATCCTGAACGAGCTGAGACTTTCCCTGAAGCCTGCGAGATGTCATAGGAGTTGGAGTGTCATATGAGAACTGCATACACGTATAGTAAATTCAAGACAAATTGGCTCCAGAGACCACACATCAAACACACAAAGCACATGTAATTGGAAGGAGAAAAGGAGCAAGCTAAGATACTAATGAAAGCCAATAACAAAGCACTCAAAATTTTCATTTAAAAAAGGTAAATAAGGAAACAACAGAATATCTCGGTGCTACAATAGTAAAACTAAGGCAAAAAAGAGTGAAGGACATAAAGCAAGTACCCAGAGAGCAGATTCGGAACTCTGAGCTTCATACGATTGCGAATCTGGCCTGCAAGAGCATCAACTAAAGCTACTCTACCAAGCCTGCTTTGAGGAGATCCGGTTAATATAGATTTCAGACTTTCGCTCTCAGCACGCCAGGCAGTTTCTAAAGAGCTCTCAGACCCTGCACCAGACTGTGCTGAAGCTATAGAAACAGACTGTCCAATTAAAGCAATCCATGGAATATCAGATGTTTTAGGCGGTCCCCGATTTGACAAGAGAGCCTGAACAGCTGCTAGTGCTTTTGAGTCTGTAGCTGATAGATCAATCTTGCTAATGACACCGACAGTTCTAGTACCTACAAAGAGGACAGCAAAGTGTTTTTAAACTAAAAGTGCAAAATAAAAGGGGAAATGCACCTGGAAATCATTATCACAAGATCAAAGATATATGTACACATATGTCATGATCAAAATGAAGCTCGAGAGCTACTTTACTTTCAGCATCATATTCTTTTGCAAGTTTAAGAGCCCGAGCTGACGAAATTTCTGATGCTTGAGAAGCAGGTACTATCACCAGCAGAATTGCATCATTATGCTCGGCATACTCACTGATCTGGATAAGAGGAAACAGGGACATCAGATAAAGAGAGGATGAGCATTTCCAAAATAAAGTATACTTATTCATCATCGGCCCACATGTCATTGAAAAACAATATGCCTCGATTATAGTTGTGAACTATGTAAGTTCAAATTACTCACCATTGAATCATCCATAAACCTTTGATCCAGACCTGGTAAGTCGATCAACTTTAATGGTGGAGCTGGAGTCATTTTACAAGGAAAATTAGGATCACAAGGAAAATGAACATGAATATTTATGGCACCACGTTTATTTAAAAAAAGGTTCAAGATACAATCATTACTGCCTGGACAATTACATATCCAACTCATAATCGCAACAACACAATTGCAGGAGCAAGTTCTACCAACTGAGCTACATCCCAGCTCCAATCAACCACTTATTAATTACAGCCAGCTGAGCGAGTCTTCTTCAGTCAACACTATCTCATGATTCAGTAATTCATGCAGTTAACGCCCAGAACTAGCCAAGAATCATCAACTTGCCTTGCAATGCATACCTATGAATCATGTGTTCTTATACCCTCATCACTGACCTTAATTTCCGCAAATATAACGCAATGCAAAACCAGCTGTTTTAGAAGCCTGTCTGTTACACTCAAATAGTTCCTCATGATTTAAAGAAATTCAAAGTGGTATTAGCTGCAAGATTAGATTAAGCAAAAAAAAAAAACAAAAAGTAAAAGCCAATCCAAACAGGCCCTTAACTTAAAGTAATAACTCTCTTTCAATGCATTAAATCGACCAAATTTAGGCAAGAATAAGAGACGGATTGATCTTTTTGCTCCAGCATAGCTTGCACAAAAATGGGTAAAACCTACAGCAATTCACTAAGTGCTTCAGCCAGCCCTTTGCGACAGTAGGCTGAAGTAGAATAAGTAGATGTTATACACATCACCTTTGGAATGTTTTGGATAATGGCTCTTTCTTAACCGGCCCTAGAACTCAAGCACACTCAAGAAACAAAAACCTGGATTCGAAAGATTACAGGCAGAAAAACGGAAACAGTATTACCCCAGAAGAATTCAAGGGTTCTTGTGAGAGAAAATTTCTAACATTTAATTTCTTCAACGAGGGGAAAAACTCAAAAAGATCGCCCTCAAAAGCAAAATAACATTTATAAACGTGCCTGTGCTAGTGCGGAGTTTCAAATATATCTCATCACGAGCCCTTCCTGATGAACCCTTGCTCAGCCTATCTTGCAATGAATGCCGAAGAGCACCTAGGTTTTGCAAATTCAGAAAAACCACGAAAAATTGAAATCATATTATGATTGTGTTACATGTTATTAATTAATTGGAAAAACAAACATAACAAAAGGTCTCTAAAGAGAGCCAAATATCCAAGGGATGTAGTGGAAGCTTGGTAAGGGGATTTACTTGCCGAAACCTGTTGCGATTTGTTGTCAATCTGCAAGACAATGGACTTGCTGCTTACAGAACTATCCCTGGATAAATCAACACTTATTGGAGCACGAGTAGCGCCATTTTCACCAGTAGGCTAACCAACAAAAAAATGAAGTTAGAGGAAACAGAGCAGAGACATTGAAACCACATGAAGCAAGAGCTTAATATGAAAGAAACTTACCAAAATTGGATGTCCAATTAAACTATTTAATACAGCAGATTTTCCAGCACCCTGAAAAGTGTGCAAATATGCACAAGTTGTCAAGAAATCCAACTATTTACAGCAACAGGCCCACTGACAAACATTCAACACAAGCAGACACTCGCATAACCAAAAGCAACATAAAAAGCCAATGGAACAGCATTAATATGCCTGAGAGCAATTTGTATGTAAAATTTTATATGACATAACTGCAATCAGAAATTTCTATTTACCATGGCTTTCTAGCCCATATTTCCACAGATTCATTTGATGCGCGGGATCTGTACTTCAACCGCCGGTAACCCCATAAACTTAGTTGAGCTTCTTTCTACGAACCTGTCCCATCCGAACCTCTATTCGAACCTCTTCCTATTGCTATTGGTCGATCTAGTCTTATAAGTAACCTTCCTATCCTCGCCATCACTACTTCTCCCAATCCCAACTATCCTCTTACCTATTGGAATAGAATATCTATATAGATGGATAGAGACTGGAATGAATATCCATCAGATTAGAGCAAGAGCACCAAAACCATACAGATTGCCATAAACCTATGTAAAAATTCGATCCACTGTGGGATAACCCTCACAATGTTCTTTAAGGATATGTAAATCACTTTGTATGTTGGCTACCAAGGGCAAATAAAATCATTAGCTCACGTGATTGCAACCACATTTTACAAGACTAGGAAGGCACGACCAAAGAACATTGAGATAAGACGGCAACTTGCAACATGACCCTATAAGAAGGGAAAACAGATAAAAGTCTCGTAGATACATTCTTGAAGATCAAACCTTAGTGCTATAGCAATTCCCTAATGTAGCAGGATTAAGAAAACGGACACAAAGAAGGTGCTAAATTCACACGAAACGACTATACCGGGAATCTCTCATGGCCACGACTTGTTAAGTTTGGTGAAAGTTAAATCACGATTGAGTCTGAATCCAAATGAAGCACCACATCAGCTTATCAGAACTACTGGCGTCCGAAGCCACAGCCCTCATCAATCAACCCAATTCGCGAGTCCCACAATCCAGGAGCTACCCAACCCAAAAGAAACGAGGCTTATTTTCACGAGCAAAAGGCACGCATCGTTTCAAAGGAATCTTGCTCTAGATCCACAGAAGAGAGAGAGAGAGAGAGAGAGAGAGAGAGAGAGAGAGAGAGAGAGAGAGAGAGAGAGACCGGAGAAGAAAGGGAGGAAGTACTCACAACATTGCCAAGAGCGACGACATTGAGGAAAGAGGTAGCGCGTCGGTTGGAAGACGATGAGTTATCGTCGATATCCTCATCGGCGAGCAGTGCAGAGGCCTGCCGCATGGAATCAGAGAGCTGAAGTAACTCCTCAATCGCCTCCATCTTCGACAGAAATCACGAGCCGACCAAAGCCACGAAACGATGGATCCAATGAAAAGAAATCGGGAAAAGAGAGGGATCTAATCTGCGGAGCACCGCAAAACAGAGACAGAAATAGCAAGGCTTTTGGACACAGAAGGAGCGTCCCGGGGGGGGGGGGGGGGGGGGGGGGGGAGATTGACTGTAGAGGGAAATCAGAGAAGAAGGAACCAAAAGATTAGGGTTTTGAATTTGATTCGAAATTCAAAACGCGTTGATTTGTCTGCTGTCGTCTTTTGACGATTGAATTGAGTTTGAACCGACCAAGGAGGAGGAGCAGCAGGAGGAGCAGCAGCAGGAGGAAGAAGAAGATCCCGACACGCCCCCCAACAAATGAAAATTACTAATTTCACATTAAATTTGCCTTCGCTTGCGAGACTAATTCAAACACCCAAAAGTTTGAAGTCGCTAAAAAAAAGAAACCGCCCCTTCTTCGCGATTCCAAATTTCGTACTACCCGCTAAGCTAAAATGGTTAATGATGGAAGTGGCCCCCTCTTTTGCAAAGTCATCCTCCAACTATTTTGCATATTTTTGGACCGCCTGTTCTTATTCACCGACCTCTTCAAAATTTCATTTTATTCCATCGTGACCCCCAAGCTTTCTGAAATCGATTCAGCACGATCCTCCATCCGCATCGACACGTAGACGGCTTAAGCCAACATGAGATATCGTTCTGTCAAATTCTCGTTGAGCATAAATACTATCTCGAGCGTTTTTTTTTTTTTAAGACGGAACGCATCGCGACGATGATCAATATGCTTTCATCTCTCCCATTTCTGTCATCCTCTTTTTCCCTCAAATTTCGCTATTTTTAAACATTCGAGAAAATATTAATTATACGATATGCCTTTAAAGTCAATAACGTATTTATCAACGGCTTAACAGGCTCGCCAGTGCTAACATGGGGGTGGATGTTCTCAATTTCTGTGAGAAAAGGTAAACAGACCCAATGGAAAAATCAGCAAAAAGGTGGAAACATGGGTGAAGTGAAGCCAGCATCACTTTCTTGAAATTCCAAATGACGTCTGCATCTCCTGTTTGGTGAACGAAACCTTTTATTTCTTCAAAAGACTAGAATCATATCCCCAAACCTTGCTCGTGATTCTTGGATCGGTGAAGTTTTTCCTTATTGCTTTAAACAACACAATCAATTAGATCCATCGACGCCCACCCGTCAAAAGCGATATTACTTGGTCGTCTCTCCACTCCGATTGGCTCAAGAACGGAAATGAAGTGGTCACTCTGGACCGTCTGATTTCAAACACTGCTTTCTTTGTTGGATCAAACGGTCGATACGAAAGATCCCATAATTCTGGGAAGTAGCATGAATAACATGGACGACACATTGGAGTCCATCAGATAGCACGAGGAAGAATGGTGATCCATCTGAGAAGACGGGAACGCAGGCTATGCCAATAAAATAGTTACTAATGTAACAATTTAACTTAAAGATATGGAATTCTGGCATCTGGATCACATCTCGTTATCGCTTTCTTTTCCAAGTCTCTGTCACTGCACATTATAATTATCATCATTACTACTATTATGATTAATAAGCACCATCAAAAACACCGTGCAAATCTACACAGGCAGAAGGCGAGAGCAGCTATTCCAATCCTTACGATTTCAACTTCTTCGCTAAGCAGCAACTCAGCCAGCAGAAATCACAATCTTGGCTGATCATACGCTTAAGAGCAGTGTGGTTTCATGGAAAAGATTAAGGAACAAACTCGCATCTACACATTCAAGGCACTGGTGGTTGCTCCCGGATCATCCATCAGTTGCTGAGCTAACACCAGTTGGACCCACAAACATGGCCATCCTCTTACACATCCCACTTCTCCATCCTTCCCACGGTGCATAGATGGTGGTACAGTTGGTTTCTATGTCACTATAACAGTTCACCTTTTACTTAATTTGCATTACTTGTGCGAATGGAGATAGGGGTACAACCCAAGAACATGCTCTGGCATGAAGTCGTGCCTTGTCAGGATGCCAACAATCGGAGGCCTCTGCAAAAGACAAGGTCGAATGGAATTTTGAATCAAAACCATTATAAGAAAATGCTTATGCTTGGGCATGTGTACATCCTGCATGTGCGGATGTGCATGTTTGCATGCGAGTGCATGCGTGCGTGCACGAGAGAGAGAGAGAGAGAGAGAGAGAGAGAGAGAGAGAGAGAGAGAGAGAGAGAGAGAGAGAGAGACCCCTGGCGTCTTTGGCACAACGCACAGATGCCTAAGTCCAAGCCCCCTGAAGAGAACAGCAGCTTTAGCTAGTGATGTGGTCTCAAGCACTGTGTAAGGAGACATATTAGTAATAGGATGCAGATCAACAAACATCTCCATCTCATCATCCTTAATGTCCAAATCCTCCAGCTTAAGCCCCTTCCCTGATCCTGGCTTTGCAAATTCATGAGCTTTAAAACTCCTCACAATTTCTGGTCCCGTCAATATCCTGTGCTTCGTGAACTTTTTCCCTTTGAGCAACACCAGCAGATGGGACCTCAAAACAAGTCCACACAACTCTGGAGCTTCTGAGAAAGGTGGCTCATTAATCACAGGAAACCCATTATGCCGGGTGATCTTCAAAGCACAAAGTATATTCCCCACCCTTTCCACCCCCGAGAACGTAATCAAGGGACCAGAAACAGCATCACTAGCAACAAGATTCCTCATGTATGGTTCTGCATGCGCTTCCATGTATGGCAATCCCTTCATTTTCACAATTTGGTCATACACTCCTTTGTTGAAACTATCTGCCACCGTTTTTGAGATAAGGAGAACTAGCATCACCAATGGTAGCATCAACAAATTGTTGGTGAGTTCTAGAAGGATGACACAGAGAGAAACTGTCATTCTCATTGTGCCACCCAAGAAGGAGGCAGCTCCAAGAAGGGCAAAGAGTCCTGCATCAAGCCCAGAGAGAGGGCCAAGAAATGTCCCCACAAGGCGGCCATACGAGGCCCCAGCAAGTATAACCGGGATGAAGAGCCCAGAGGGAATGGCAATTCCATATGTGACAATTCCAAGGAAATATATGGCAACAAAGAAAACTAAAAGGGTAGAGATTTGAAACTCCTTCTCGCTGCTGGAACTAAATAAGCTCCGAATTGCATCATCATTCGTTGTTAGGAACAGGGAAGCAAGGTCATTGTAGTGGTTTGGGGGACACTGGAAGTTCTTATAGCTCCCTGACCGACCTATAGTAGGGCATTCCTCCTCTGAATTAGCAGGACACGGTGTACATTGGAGAATCCATGGAAGGCCGTACGAGCAACATGAGGTTAAGAAAGAGATGGAGATAACAAGAAGTACTTTGAATAAAGGACCTCTCCTGCATACCAATTCAAACATTAGTTTCCATTTAAATCACATCGATTAAATAAAATATAGCACAATCAGCAGCATCTCAGAGGTGATAAATATTAGAGACGTGGCAGACATATAATAGGAAAGCAAAGCACCGGTAACAGATCAGAGATATCGATATCCAAGATGAAGATACCCCTTTGCAAGCCATTGAGTGTTGACAATATCTAGGATTTGAAGGAGGAAGATGGGAAAAAAGATGACAGAAGGAAGAAGTAGAACTAAGAAGGCATATTTGTAAAGGAGCAGCATGCATTAGAAAGGGTGTAACGGCACTCGTGCTTTGACCAATTGCAATGCCAGTAATACTTCATACTCCACTGCTCCTTTTATCAAGACTTGAGATAATGGTGCTTACTCATTGATGATGCTATATGTTCGAAGGACCTTGTCCACCATATAATTGTAAAGGCTCCCAAAAATACCTCCAATAACTCCAAGGAAAATAACTGCCAATAGATCTGGGGTGCTGTAAGCAGCAGGTGCTGAATTAACATCAAACATGATAAGACCCCCCTGTCCAAACAACCCACATCTCCCACTCCTGCAAAACTCTATGAAGCTCCTAAGCACGACAGCTACAACTGCCGTCGTGAAAAATGTCCTCCAGAGAAGAGCACTCCGCCACCTGAAATTTTTCAAAGATCAGAACCAACTCCAGAGGATATAGTACGGGATTTGAAGATGTATAATATTTTCCGCATCTCAACAAGAGAACAAGAGTGACAGAGTTTTACTCAATACCCTATCACTGAGTTTACTTGTGAAAAAGAAAAAGAAGAGGAGTGATGAAGTTTTATTTGTCAATCCTGCTCCACAAAGGGAGTCCACATTTTTGTACACCTTGAATCAGCGCCGGCAGAAAATCAGGAGCTGGTATAAATTTAGAACACTTTGTTTTGGTGGGACTTTCACTTTGCATCATCGAGTTTCAAAAAGACCACCTTACATCCACCACCACCTTAAACTAATGGATGGAAAGAGATACCCCAGCAAAGAGAAAGTGAGCAGAATCAGTTCCATCACCCCAAAGTTATGTGAAAATTAGGAGTCCTGGGTCAGTTATATAACAACTCCAGTGGTGAAAAAGGTTTCTCTAAACTAATGCAACTGGGCAAAACTCAATGCACTGCACAACAGCTTATCGCATGCCTCAATGAAAAGGATCAAACCACTACCCTTGAACTGGTTGCCCGTACATTTTCAATTCAAGACCCAAAAGTCGATGCCACTCTCCACCCAATTCATTCAAGTCCAACCAAAGAAATAATCCGACTGTCTGCACACCTACCCCCACCCTAAAAAGCCAAAATGGAAAAAAAGCAAGCCCCAGTGACCAACAGTTTTTAAAATCTCGAGTGTGATTGTGCCGGTTGATATTCAGTAGGAACAAGCAATTTGGGATGTTAGCACGAAAAGAAGGTGAGAATGCACCACTCCAAATTACAGGGGAGCAAAGTGACTTCATTACAGCACAGCCCAAGATGTAAGTTAGAATTGCTTAGAGTGGAAGCAAATACCATGAAGCTGCTTCTTCAAGTGCAAAGAGGACCCCACCCACAGGAGCTCGGAATGCCGCTGCAACTCCAGCTGCCGCACCACATGTTATTAAATCTCGTCTATCCCGATCATTCTTGAAGTATCTGAGCCACCTCCAAGTCAAACGATACTTGCGAGATCCTCCTTGTCCAAGCAAATTGGCAATGCAAGCACCAGTATGCACCATGGGCCCTTCCTTTCCTACAACAAATCCAGCTGCAACTCCAAAGATGGAACCAAAGATCTGTGAAGAAAACACAAAAGTGAAGAATTGAGTGGAACTCTGTTCAGAGTATTGGAAATAATGGTTTTAGTAGGAGCTCTCTGTGATTGTTTTGGGATACGTCGCATAAATTTCTCTCTGGAGCAAAAGGTCAAAGAAAAAGAGGAGAGGAAAGGCATGCCTGAAGCAAATTTTGTACGACAAAAGCACTTATCTGAGAGCTCAGAAGTTGGAGAAAAGATTATGCATAGGAGGTTCATATTCGTGATCTAATAGAAATGCAACATTGATCCTTGAATGACTATTGTATCATCCCAAAATCAGTAGAATTTCTCTGGGTTAAACCAAACTTATCAAGTCGTGCTTTAAATATACCCCAAGTTACTTCCAGCAAAGAAGACAAATTAAAAAGAAAAACTAATGATTCTGCTGGAAGGCACAATTTCTCTGGATAATGAGACTGTCAGCCAAAAGGGGCAATTTAATTTTACAAATCGGATAAACTGAGTACATAAAACAGCCAGCTTAAGGCATCTCATTAAATTGTACCCCATAGATGCACATTTCTAGAAAGTTTGGCCATCTTGGAACAATTAGGTATGGAAATAGGTATGAAATTTAGCGAACAAAAAGATCTTAATAGTCTAAGATTCAAACAGAACCACTAAAAAATATGGGAGACACCATAGAGTTAACCTATCACAACCCCAAGGTTCTAAACATGGAATCAGAGAATGGAAAAGGAGATGCTCGTTCAGGCACCATTATCACCTAAGAACATCACTATTTAATTTAAGATGGATGTAAGTGATGAGAGGAATTTTGAGCTAATATAAGAACCAAGAGCGGCACCAATATCTCCAGGATGAAAGGATCACATGCAAGAACATCAGAACGGCTGGCCCAGTAGGCATCATCATTCTATTCTAGATTGAGACACATGCTGGCATCTTTTTTTTTTTTTTGGGTGGGGGGAGGAGCTACTTGCTGCTAACCTTTACAAAAAGGGTACTTGGAGCCAGTATAGAATGAGCATCTATGCCGTTAAGGTACGCTTTCACCTCTGGTATGCCAGACCCAGCTGCTGCAGGGGCAATGTAAGCACAGAGCACTGCAGCAGCAACAGCCAAAACCATGCTGCAGCTAGCATATGCAGCAAATGCCTGAAAATACCTGCACTGGAAATCAGATCATTCTAACATACAAAGCAAGAACAGTTATAAGGAAGAAATGCCAGCAAATTGGAAGTAACAACGTCTTTGGAGCGAGTAAAGATTCGCCTACAAGTCATGCAAATTGTTCTGGCATTAATTCTCTACGGTTTTGGCAATTTTTTCCATTTATGAGATTTTGAGTTGTCAATTCAAACAACAATAAAAAGCATACAAAGCTTGACTTTAGTAGGTTTCATAAAGGACACACCTTCAACCAAATGTGGGAGTGAAGTAACATTTACCTTTCTTTAAGCATGAGATTGTTGATAAGCAGGAGCTTAAAACCAGCAATATTCTCAACAGCAATGTTGTTGAAAAACCCAACCAGTCCGGTGCCTAGACCAATAAGAAAGGCCAGAGTCCATTTGAGAACTACGTATTGGAATATCTCAGACTTCGTCCTAGACCGCCAGTCCTGCTTGAAAAGATCATTCTCAACAATCCTATGACAAGAATAAAAAAGTGAGGCTTGGAAAATCGCGCAGAAACATGGACAATCGTAGCAAAAGAGATTAATCCTACAGATGCAATGGACGGAAGGAAATTAGTTAGGGGTGCAGCTCAATTGTATGGAAAACCCAGCTTCTCGTAAGCGGACCATCAATGTTACCGGAATGAGGTCAGTTTACACGAATTGGCTCAGTCTAGGAAGAGCATGAGCGACGTGTCGTTTCATTTCCAAACAGTTGGGAAACTATCAGGTGATATGATCTGTGTCGAAATGTCCAAGAGCCAAGAGCCAAGATTTAATTGTCAAACTAGACAGTGAGAACGAGAACCATAGGGTCGTGCCCGGAACTGACCATTAGAAAGCAAAAAGGTCATAACAATACCTGCCATCAGCTGAAGCAAGACCCAAATGACATAAAAGCGAATCCCATCCTAGAAAGGAGAAGGTGAGGGACGAAGCATACTCACTCGTAATCGAGGCTCTCAATGGGGCAGCAGTTGGCACCAACAATGGCAATCTGGGAGGTTCGGTTGATGCGGCTGCTGGGGTTGCGCTTGTGCAAGAGCAGAGGCTGTCGCATTCCCTTGGGGCTCAACTCCTTCCCCTCTATCTCTATATCATGCTCGTGCTCGTGCCCACTCCCATTCCTATTCCCATTCCCGTCCTCCTCCTCCCTCCTCTCCATCGCTGTGTCTCTGTCGTGAGATCAAGAATCAAAAGCTCGAAGCGTTTTGCCCTTTTTTTTCTCTTGTTAGGTGGGGGAGGAAGGAACGAGACGCAGCTTTTCTGGAAAATCCGGGTTGCGCACGTCAGCTGTTCATTTGGCCATGACATTTCGCATTTCCCCAAAAAAAATCAAGAACCAAGGAGAATGGATGGTCAAAAATCAAAAATCTCTGGCATTTGACAGGACTGGACCGGAACGTTTCTCTTTCCTCTTTACCCTTTTGGTGCCACTTATTAAGGGAAAGAGAAGAAGCCGATGATAATGAAATTGCGCCTTCTTCATTTGTTAACGAGGGAAGGAAAAGAAGAAAGAAATAAATAATCACGGGATTCAAGCGAAGCAAAAGCAAAACCAAACACGGTTCATTTTGCTTGAACACGACAGGTCAGGTCGGACCCCCACGTGATCTCTGTGAGCTTTGTCCAGATATGTGGCGTGCAGCCCGCATTTTGTTTTGCCGCCTTTTTTTCTTTTTCTTTTTATGACAAGATTTTGCTGCCTACTCAAAGCTACGAGCGCAATTCCTCTCTCTCTCTCTCTCTCTCTCTCTCTCTCCACCAATGGTGTGTGTGTGTGTATCCATCAATTTTAATGACATGCTCGAGATTCGGCCCAATATCTGCCACGTTGGAGGGCCCTGAAGATGGTCAGAAGCGTCCAATGCCCTTCTGATTCCCGGCATTGTCAATCATTCTCGGCGGACGCATCGCCCCGTCTCTACACATAACATAAGCATGTATGGTTCAGACTTCTTACCAAAGGATTGCGAATACATTTGGCATCAGCAAGCAACGTGGACGTATCTGTCCCATCTCGACATCTTGTTTGATCCTCCGATTGGGCGCATTCTACAGCTCCCCTCTTCCTATCAACCCCCATCCGCGGAACTCTCGGATACATAAAAGGACGCGTGCGTATGTGCGTTTTCTATCGACTTTACGGCAGAGGTGCAACGCCAATGACTCGGCGACCAACTTCTTCTAGGGTAAAAGCAAATAAACGTTTGACCTCTGCCAGGATCCACTTACCCATTTCTCATGTCCGGGCAAAGATTATGAACCAGCAAGTTGGAAATCCTATGAACTCTAGTATTCAAAAACCCAACACCACTTGCATGTTCAATAAACATTTTCAGAATCTGCTTCAATCTGCCCCATCCATCAAATTGCTTTTTCCTACAATTAACCGTGCGGAGCTAAAGATAGTTCACCGTTAAAGAGGCATGCAGCATCTAGTACTGGACACCGAACAATTATCTTTTACCGTCATTTCAAAATTCAAAGTAACATTTCCAGTGCGGAGTTTCTCCTTTTAATCAATTTCAACGCAGTAACCTGTACAGAATCTTATTCGGTGTTGCAAATTACTTAGAAGCCAGATAATACATAGAGATCCACTATAAACAGGGTTACGGTGTGGGACTTCACAATGATTGGAAGAACTCTTACTGAGTCATTAATCTCATTCTCCACATTCCGAAAATAACAGCTAAATCAATTTTGGCTACCGCACCAATGTTACAACCCTCAGCAAAGGTTTTTTGCAGCGAGAAGAAGGGTAAGTGCGGAAAAAGGAAGACCTTGTCATCTAAAGCTTTAGGATAACAAACGTAAGTGAAGCACATTGCGATGATATTTGCTAACATTGCAGCATGAAGAAGAAAAGAAAAGGGAATTGAAGCAGATGAAGAGTATAACAACCAACACCTTCTGAACATGATTAGATCTTAGAAACACGCTTCCCCCCCCCCCCCCCCCCAAAAAAAAAAAGAAGATCATGAATTCGTGCAGAAAGAATCCAGAAAGTTAACCTGAATTTTCCCCCTAAAACAAAAGAGAGAAATAAAACTCCTCAAGTCAAGATGTGAACATAAATAGACTGCATTTAGTTCTAGCCCAAAAAAAAAAAGAAGATCATGAATTCGTGCAGAAAGAATCCAGAAAGTTAACCTGAATTTTCCCCCTAAAACAAAAGAGAGAAATAAAACTCCTCAAGTCAAGATGTGAACATAAATAGACTGCATTTAGTTCTAGCAAATAAAAACATTCTGAAAATCATACATATGGCTATGATCATGCTGGAAAACTCCCTTATCATCAAATTAAATACATTATTCAAATCGAATTTAGGTCACCTCTTCACATCAACTGGAACTTTAACTGTAGCAAAGTAATATTGATAATGTTAGGAAACGGTCTCATTTGATTTGACAAAACAGGCTTATAGAGCAAAAGAAAAAATGATTTGCCTCTGAGACACTACCTCATTACTATCCCCAGAAGAACTCGAGCACTATTGCATGCACAGGGATTCAGCATCTGTTCTTGTCCCACTCATGTTCTAAGATAGCAGGACGGAACTCTCACTCCAAGTTCACCAGAGAATCAAGCAGACACCTCTCTGGCACTTTGTGGAAATTCAGATTGTTCATCCACTTGGCCGAAACCCTGTGAAGGTCCTGGTATCCCCGTAAGCTGGGAAGGTGCTGCTGGATCATAACTCGGTGAAGGCCCCTGTAATCCACCCGTTTGTGATGGAAATGGTGATCCAGAAACTGGCCAAGGTTCTGACGACCCAGGCACTTGCGAGGATCTCAGTTGACCAGGTATTGGAGAAGGTCCTCGTGTTCTGAAAAACGGTGGTCCTCCTGGTGCCGCAGCCGTCTGTGGATATCCTAGTGGTCCATTGGTCAGGGATGGCCTCAATGACCCAAATCCTTGTGGGGCGGCACCTTGGGGGGATCGCGGGCCATTCATCGAAGAGGGCCCTTGAGTAGCAGCCATTTGAGGAGGCCCTTGTACTCGTGGTTGAACATTTGGTCCCTGTTGAGGATATCGCGGAGCATATCCCCACCTATTCATGCTCAACAACCTCTCGATCTCCTCACCGCGACCTGCTTTTCCAAAGGCCATGGACACAAACTCACGCAAAGGAGGAGTAAAGCCAATGCCATACCTTATCATCTGCCCTACTAGGTCTTGGGCCACATCAAATGCACCTTCATTGCAAAGCCCTTTCAACACAACCTCATAACAGGTAGCATCTGGTTTTGGATCCTTCTCACCCATCTTTGTCAGCGCCTGAGCACAATCAACCACCTTGCCATTCCCAATAAACACCTCAAATACCCTGTTTCCAAAACTCGCCACCACCCTTAATCCAGCATCCACCATTCTGTTAAACATACTCAAAGCATCGTCAACCCTGTTCTCTTTCAAGTAAGCATCTATCAATGTCCTATGACTCGTGACATCTGGGCACAGTGACTTTGACATCAGCTCTCTGAAGAGATTATCTGCCTCTGCAAGCATCCCATGTTCGCAGTACCTAGTTATGATGTTATTGTATCCAGCAACATCCATGGAAAATGGCCTAGATCCTGCTTTTGTCCCGATCTTTCGGAAGGTGTTGATGGCCTCATCAAAATTTCCGTTCTTGAAACACTCATTAACCATGATATTGAAGGTGTCCGAATTCACCGCCTGGAAGGTGGGAGGAGTGTGATTGTCCAACATTTGGTCAAACATGGCCCAAGCCTCGGTCTTCCTCCCATGCCTCAGCAGAACCTCCATGAGGGTATTGCAAGTGGCAGGAACCATCCTAAATTGCCTGTCAAGCAAAGCCTTATACGACTCCATAGCCTCCTTCTCTCTGCCCTGATTGAAGAACCAGTCCATGAATGTAGCGCTCACAACTCCATCATAGACCAGACACCTCTCTTTAAGCTCATCGAACAACTCGTTCGCCTTGTCCAGATTTCCCAATTTGAGAAAACCGGAAATCAAATTGTTATAAACCAAAGAATCAGCTCCATGGCCCTTAGTCAACATCTCACGCAAAAGGTCGACAGCATCCCCAATCCTCCCGGCGTCGATAAGGCCCTTAGTGAGATGCCTATAAGTGACGGAAGAGGGGCTAAAAGGGGCATTGGCTAGGATGTGGCGATAGACCTCCAGAGCAGTGTCGACGTTACCCATATCGCAGTGGGTGTTGATCAAATTATTGTAAGAGACGACGTTGGGGACGATGTTGGACTGGTTGAAGAAGAACTGGAAGAGGGCAATAGCGTCACTGTACCTCTTGGAGCGGTACATAGAAGCGATGATGGCGTTGCAAGTGAACACGGTGGGGCGGGTGTTGGAGAAGACGGAGTGGCGGGCGACGGCAGAGGCGGCATCGAGATCTCCGGCACGGATGAGGGACTGGACGCGGTTGTGGAGGTTGAGGCGAGGGCCGACGAGGGAGGAGGTGGAGTCGGGGAGGCGGGGGGCGTTGGGATCGCGGGGAGCAGGCGTGTACCTGTCGCGGCCGAGGGCGTGGAGAGGGGGCTCGATGCGGAGGCGGCGCTTGCGGCGGCGGCGTTCGGCAGCGGCCTCCTCGGCGGAGCTGAAGGCGAAGGAGCGGTGTTGACCAGCGGGAGCCAAAGAGGGGAGGAGGTGGGCGGAGGAGGAGGAGCGGTGGCGGAGAGAGCGGAGGAGGAGGCGGTAGAGGGACATGGGGGACAGCGAGGATGGGGACAGGCACTCTCTGTCTTCCTCGACACGACTGGTTAGTGAGAGATAAAGAGGGGTGGAGGAGCGCAAGGGGTTTGCTTAAAACCTAGAGAGCTGCTGCCGCAACTGGAAACGCCGAGAGAGAGAGAGAGAGAGAGAGAGGTGTTTTCTTGGCGTCGGGGGGAAAATGAAGAGAGACGGGAAATCTTTTTGTTTGTTTTTTTGGGGGGGATCATGTGGGCTGTCCGTGGGCCTCTCTGTTCTATTTACCCAGCCAGTCAGTCCATCCATCACTTTTAATTGAAAATCCTTTTACCATATCAGGAAGAGATCAAGATCAAATGGGTTGCGTGCGAGTGCATTTGCTCGAAACAAGCACTGCTTGATTGCCCTAGCTTTTGGGACACATTTGCTGCTGCAAAAGCAACGAGTTGATGCGATGCAAGGCTGAGGTCGCTCGACCTCTCCCATCTGTCTTTAGCCAAGGTGAAGCCGATAGACATTCTTCGAGGTGTAGCCCACGAGCACTTTTGAGGTCCGAGGCTAGTTTACACATGGAGTTATTCGACCTTAATAGCCCTTGTTAAGAGGTCGCACGATATTTGGCAGCCTAAGGTGATACAACACCGATGAAGTGAGGCCAGAATAGAAATTCTAAAAATGTTAACGATGACAAAGTTGGAAGGGAGAAAAATAAAATAAAAAATCATTATTCAAAAAGGAGGGCTTTTGGAAAATACTGAAATCCAAAAGTAAGGAAGGCCCAACCTCGAGCTTTGGGCTTTGACGATGTTGTTAGCTTTGATTTCAAATTATTATTATTATTTTTTTTTTAAATCAAAAGCCCACGACTTCCCACTCAAGAAACCCTTTAGCAGCGAAGCCATGCCAAACGCGGCAACATAAGTAAAAAGTGACCAACCCTGTCACTCTCAACAAGTGAGAAGATACAACATTGATTTTGACAGTATCCAAATATCAATTTCTAAATTGATACAGCCTTTAAATAACACTTCTCTGAGTTCCTGTGTTGGTTGGACTTCCCACATAAGGAAACAGAAAACGAATCCTTTAATTAACACCGACAGAGAATCGCACCAACTTCTTCACTGAGTCCCCAATCTACAAAGAATGATCCTCTTGAGACGCAAGAATGTCCTGTATGTACCCTATCAAAAAGAAAACAAGAGCTACCTATTCCCCAACTGACTATTTACAAGGCAAAATCTGAATTTGGCTTTACACTATATGGCTTCACAGTTGTGTCTGGCTGCAAGAGAGATTCCTTCCCTAGATTGACTTTGGTCGGTCTACACACATCCATTTCCCTGAACCTAAACAACTAAGCTGGCGTTCCCACGTCAATCTCGCGATCAAAAGAGATCCAAGATTTTGTAAAAGAATTGGGAAATCAATCATCCACTTTTATTCGATGATTGTTCAAATGGATCGACCCAACATCGATCCTCCTTAATGGCATTCTTCCATCTTTCTCTGAACACCTGCATTTCCTCATAAGATCGTTTTCTCACCTGCGAAAAGAAGAGAATCATCTATCGCTTAATGATAAGCCCCTAGAAGATGGTTGAATTTCAACAAAAAAGAGTACATTCCCTCAAAGCACAGCTCCCGCGTAGCCCTAGAGCTAACACAAGGGCAGGGAGCTGTCATTTCCATGCAAAATAGTAAAAACAGATGAAGATGATTGCATATGCAAGATGGCACTTACTTCCATTCTATTGTCAACTCCACGGGGCTCATGAGAAGCCTGCATAGTGCAACCATGTAAAACCACATGAGAGAAAAGTAATTTTCTGAAAAAAAACCTATGTTCTCGACAAGTCATTGGCTTAGCAGACATACAACTGCCCCGGTGCCTGGAAGGTCTCTTGCAGAATGAACAGGTGCATGATTGTGCACCTGCAGCCAGCCAAAAAAAAAAATTGAGGGTTAAGAAAAATCAATGAAGATACAGAACCAAGAACTTCAATGATTCTGGCTCATCAAATATTTTATTATCATGCGAGTGCTTAAAAAGTGCAGTCACAAGTCATGGGACACGGGTTAACAAAACAAAGTGAAGGCTTAAGTACATCTCCTTCATGCTATGCTATCGTCTGCAAAGAAAATGCTTGTCTCAATCGATACAAGGAAGTCAAAAAGCAAATGTTAACTAATCTAAACCATTTCTGCAGATCGTCCAACCAAAGTCCAGTACTTGCCTGTTTCCCATTGCCAACACCAAGTGTAGGGACGCCTAGATGAATTATGTATTCGGAGTCAACCACGCCAACTTTTTGGGTCCGATCACCCTGTATTGCAGTCAGACACATCATTGTCACCCCTGAACAAATTAACGAATTCTAGAAGTAGATGAATGGACTAAAAATTTTCATACATACTTGGGCACAATATCCAAGAAGCATGTCTAAGCCCCATGCATGGATCAAGTCATTCTGTGAGAAAAGAAATTAATGAATTAATTACACTGGAAGCGCCAGTTTGATGGTTGGGATAACATAACATATGATGCCATTAGAAGTAGAAGCTTGCAATGGCACCAATGAGTTTTATTTTGGGCAATTTAAATGACCAGCCTATGTCCTGAGGTCACAGCACCAAGTTGGTTTTGAGTCATTTCCCTAATGCAAGTCATGTGGGATGGATTTTCTCGAGATAATAGTGTGCTAAGTGGGATAAATATTGAGCTACAGTCACTTGCTTATCTAGTTTGTCTCATAAAAAAGGCAAGAGAAGGCAGAGGTTGGCTCCATGTGACACCAGACCAGAGAGATTTCCTCCTCCACAAAGCAGCAGGGAAAAAAAATCATTAAAAAAAAAAAAGCAGTAAGCTTTGCTTTAGATCCTTGGTGATTGTACCCAGGACACTACATAACAATTGGGAGGTTATGGAAGGGACCACTTTGTATCCATACTTATATGCAACAAGTATGTCAACGAAGCCAATTGCTGGTGTATTGAAGAATTGTACCTGGATCATGAACCAAACACAACGCCAGGCCACCCTTGAGAAGACAGGCGCCATAATTTCCACCCACCTGCAAGGAAATTTCGTTACTTCACAAACTTAGTCTTACAAGCATCGACTATCTCATACCCAGGTAGGCAGTTAAACAAATTATCCCTCACAAAAGCCTCAATCATCCTGATCAGTACCCAACACATGGAGGTGCAGTGCTGTGGTCATCACACCTTCCACTTCCTTTTGACTTATACATCCTCCTGTTCAAATTGTCAAACGAAACATAGAGATTCCCATTAGAGTCCCACGAATAGAAAGCAATAAGGACAGGTGCTATACGGCATATCCCCCTTTATTCCCCCACTATGACCGATCAAAGCAAAGATGGTTGCATGTCCACAGAAGGGGAAAAACCAACGGTCCCAGCCAACAATAGCAAATCAGATGTAGAACTCCGCAACTTTCTATTCTATGCTAGGAATCTAGTCAAGTGGAAAAGATGACCGATCATACAACTGTGAATCTAACAAGAACCTCCATATTCTGTATTAAAATTGAAAAGGTGAAATCTTAGTCTGCAAGAAGTATACTTAATCGTATCCATCAAAACTTCACATTTACCTGTGCGCTTTTGAGTTTTTTCTGCGTGCAGTAATTGGAAGATGAATGGATGACTTCACAGGGTCAAGTGCTGGTTGTGAGACCTCAAGTCCTTCGCCTTGGACAATGGACAAGTATCTATAAAAGATCAAAAGAATGTCAGGCAGCAATAAGGAAAACTCCCATCAACATTAGCATCAACATCATCTTTATCTCAAACCAGTTGGGGTCAGCGTTCGATGAACCCGAAGAGAACTAAGGGAAAACTCCCAAACAACATAGAATGAGAGAATTTGCCAAGGCACTTTTCTATTCATGCAATGTATGTAGGACCCTTTGGTTGAAACATTTTTATAATCCTGCCACCTACTACTCAAGTTGCTTTGCTGATCTAAACACAGTTGCATTGTAAACAGGAATGATCAAAGCAGTCTGAAAATAAGGGATCCCCATTTACCTAATATATAAACGAAATCAGTGTAACAAGCATCAGGAGTGCACATTGAAATAAATCTTTAGTGAACTACTACGACAGTTTTTAAGCAAAAGAAAAAAATGCATAACAATAGGTGATCCCCAATGTATATTTGTGCTTTACCGATTGGGGTCAAAATTTTCAACTCCAATGTCCTCATCCCAAAGAAAGATGTAACTGTATTCGGCAACTATGTCTGGATGCAAGAATCGTTTGGCAAACCACCTGTGGAATCAGGAAAAAAACAAGCCAGATCAGATGACAAGGAGATCCTTGAGTGTCAATGCAAACATACACACATTCAGTTATGCAGAGTACCAGAATCAGAATGGTAACATGCAATTACCATTTTGTTTGATTCACTGCAGACACGTGTATGGCACGATCGCTCCATGTGAAATTCTTCCAGTCATCCACAACACCATCATAATGGAAAAGCATAACCACAAAATCCTTTGAAGGAAACTGCAATGTAATGGACGAAGTCAGAAAAATAATGTATCAAGCTTGGAACATGAGGAAAAGATGAGAGCAATAACCTTCTGTACAAGACGATTCACTATTTCTTTTTGCTTAATCCCAACAGCTAGTGCCAGTAAATTCATTGCAGGAGTTGTGTTTTTCTGACATATGGAACTTTGTCAGCAAATGGAAGTATAGTAATATGACAACTAGTGGTGTACAAAACTATGTGAGTAAATAGTAGCACTTATGATTAAGTACAGTTAGCTATACTGACTTACAGAAAAATAGTGGTAAGAGGAAATGAGGATGATAACATCTCAATAGTACTTTAGGCCTCTGTTGAATTCGAAAATTAGATGGTAGAGAAACCAAGTGTTGCGTCACCTACCTTATTTTCAATGGGGCCCCACAAAGGTTGCATTTCCAAGTTGGATCTTTCCACAACAATTCCTTTCGGTAAATGCTCGCTTCCTGAAGGCCTGCAATGATCCTAAGAAAGAAAAAAGGCACAAGGGAAGAGGGTATATTAGTCAGCAAGCACCGCACATATGTGGGCATACTTCACAATATAAACAAACCTTGCAATGCATAGAATCTCTGTTCCCCAGGGTCTCAGCTGCTTCCAACCTAATTAATCTCTGCATAGACATTCCAGAGTTAAAAGGTTATGTCTTTTAACCAATGGCCTGGATTCACTTTAATTATCTGTGGTAGTCCCAGAGAGAGAGCCTGCTATCATATTGCACATGAATATCCTTAATCCAGAATATTTATCGACATTAACTTTTCAAACGGCAATGGAAACATATAAACTCTAATGTTTTCAATTCATAGTTATTCTTTATTACCCCCAGCCAACAATTCTCATAGATCTTCAGGCCATCAATCCAGATGCTAGAATGAATCACCTTTGCAAAACCAACAATTTCCGGGACATGATAGTTCTAATTTTAAAAAAAAAATAATCGAAATGCACTGCTGTCATTTTTCAGTCCACAAATCCTTGCCAGCCTATATGGTGGTACTTCTTGGTTGAAATCTTGGAAGTTTCACTACAAGAGAGGCCTCCCAAGTTTGGACAGACATGGTAGAATTTCTACTGGTAGAAAGCAAAGGAGAAGATACTCACATCTTTGTACTCCTTGGCAATGACTGTGCTACCGATGAAGTAAGCACCACAAGAAAGAGAAGCGATTATGAACAGAGTGCAGAGGCATGATCTGCTCTTCCAATCAGAAAGCATTGGAGCCTGACAAGAAAGGATATATGAGTAAATGCCAACTGAAAGCGGAAAACCGGGGAAAAAAGAAAAATGGAAACGTGACTAAAAACTATCAGAAGCCACCCTCTTCAATCCAATAGAATTGAAGAGAATAATTTATAGAGAAGTTGAACACTTGCCGATCAAAAAGTATAGCCAGAAAACAAAGCTTCAAACATTAACAAACTCAATCTCTACCTTTTCTCTTCGCGTACTCTACAATCTAATCCAACGATCGAGCGCAATAACAGTTCAAGCCATATAACTTGAAAAGTTCAAGTATGCTACTAAAAAAAAATATATATTATGCTACTCAAGTCGACCTGCCGACTTCATTCCCTACGCATATTCTAATTTGCAGATGAGTAGGTAGAATAATGGTCAAAGTCATAAAACTTGAAAATCTCCCTGGAACGTCATATCCCAGACTATAAATTTACTAAAAACTACCGCTAACTCCAGCAATCAGCAAATGACCATCAACAATTGAAGTATGTGTTTCTGTTTTATTGGAGAGATATTTAATGCCGAGATAACAACACACGAGACCTTTGGCAATTTTCTATCAATATAAACAATGATGGGAAGTAAATTCCATCTAGTTGAGCACGAGGACCGTAATTCACCCATAAAACAGAAAAAACAGCGAAAAGATGGTCCTCGTTTCAGACGGTGGAAACTCCAAATTACATCGAAATTGGCGGTAAATTTAATGCAGCAACCAGTGCTCTGCTCTCCAAAGATAAAAGACAATAGGCAAATTCATCCAGAAAGAATAAGCGACCTGACTAACCAGCATATCCTGTGTCGTTCTTTTTTGGTGGCGGAAGCAATAAATAATAAATATTTTTTCTATTACCGCGATCGAAAACGACTAACGGAAAAACATCCGACGAAGTGAAAAACATGTCAACACCCAGAACTCAGAGAAGCACGAGTTACAACTGCGGCAAGACATGATTACACCCATATACGATCAATAGTAATCTATTCTGAGAGAAGAGAGAGAGAGATTACGAAGTGGGTGGTCATGGTGACAGCAGGGAGTCCTCCAAAAGCACCAGCATGCAGTATGCCTAACAACGACAAAGATCAGGAAAGGGTGTATTTTAGGGGAGGTAGTAAAAAGGAGAGCTTTTCAATGGAAAGGAGGAGAAAGTGGCGAGAGAAAGCAAGGAAGGATTGGATGAGAAAGAGATGAAAAGGGAATGGGCATCTACGTAAAGGGGTCAACTTTCCCTCCTGCAACGGCAAAACCGTGTCGTACTCGCGAAGCAAAAGCGAAAGCCTTTACTCTTCTCCTGCAAACAAGAAGAAGAAGAGGAGGAGGAAGAAGAAGACAGCGGACGACGGACGACGATCTATTTTAGGGAGGAGGAATTGGTGAGCCTTTTTTTCTCAAACCCACTCTGCAACTGCATGCGTCGTCATCCTTATATGATGGATGGGAAAGAAGAAATCTTTTTAGGAGGAGGAATGGATGATGATGATGATGAGGAGGAGGAGGAGGAGGAGGAAGTGTGCGTTTGGTGGATTCCCAGTAGGAACCCGGAATGGACAAAAAGAACGCCCTTGGACCACTTGACTTGGACTGGCACCTCAGGAAACGCACGCCAACGCTTTGTCCAGAACCCAAATTCGCACCTGTCCTGTACTAGTTTTCGCATGGGTGGCACAGATTTCGCTCCGATCTTCTCCTCCTAATCGGCGTCCCCCATGAAAACTCTCAACCTTAGACGGATTGCTACTTCTGACCTGTGGGTGGTTCGGAAAAACAGAAAACTCAGATGAGTAAGAGAGTCAAATGAATTCCACCTTTTCTATGGACCGCCTTCTGTTCACGACCCAGAGAGAGAGAGAGAGAGAGAGAGAGGGTGGCAAGGAATACGTAACATCATGGGCCGGGGCGGGTGTCGTCGAATTGCCTGCCACTCGCGAGCGTGGAGGGAAGAGCATTCACGCGCCAAGTCCGAATCCAAATAAGGATTCCTCGTCATCCGGATTTGTAATAATAAATGCATTGATATTAATGAAGGATGCCATCGGATATTGGGGACTAATCCGTCCCCCGCCAAGTTTTAATTAGGCGCTGGGATTAGGATCTCCTCCCCCCACTCATTTATATGACTAAATATCCACCTGATTCTCATGGCTTCATCTCTTTCCTTCCAAGACAATGCCTAGTTCGTCCATTTGGGCTTTACTTGTCGGTATCATCTCATCCCGATGACCACCCAAAAGAAGAAGAAAATTATATAAGCTTCCGTTTCTTTCTCAAAAGATAATCTTTTAGAAAATATTTTCTAGATTTTCTAATGTTTTGAGGATGGAAAATAGACTAATCCCGAAAAACGTTTTCCTTTTATGAAAAAATTTCTTTCAAAAGTGTGGAAATCGTTTGCCTCCTTTTTAAAAGAGGAAAACATTTTTCTCATCTTTTCTTTCTTGCTTCTTTCCCATTTTTTTAATTATTACTTTTTAATTATTTCGTTATTTTTAAATTTTGGAAATATCTTATTTTTTGAATCTTTTTTATGTTCTTTGTTCTTCTCTTTTTTTTTTCTTTTCTCCTTCTTCCTCCTTCGTTGTTGCTCGATCCTCTACCGATTCCTCTGACTGCTGCTACTCCTTCCTTTGCCTGCTTCCGAGAGACTCAACAACAACAGCCACCCCGATAGGCGAGCTTGAGGCTCGACGACAAGCCTCGATGTCGTTGGCCTTGAGGGAGGCCAAACTCGCCGAATCTGGTTCGACCAATCTCAGCCTTGAGCGAGCGAGCCTCGGCATCATTGGCCTCAAGGGAGGTCTCGCCTCATTGGATCTGGTTTAGTCTCAAGCGAGTGGTGCTCGTCTCACCAAATTCGATGAAGCTTGGTCTTACTTGAGGCTGGTGAGGCTTGGCCTAAGCTTACCTACCTCCATCGAGGTTGGCCCGAGGCTAAGGCTGGCCTCTGGCAAGAGCCTAGCTGAGAAAGATTTACAAAATAAAAATAGAGAAAAAAATTAAGAAAGTAATTAAAAATAGAAAATATTTCTTATTCAAAAAAATAAAAATAATAATTAAAAATCGAATTAGTTAATAAACATTTTTTTAGGAAAATCAATTTCTTAACAGACGACGAAAATCTTTTCCAAATTTATTTTTAAGAATTAGTCAAACGCCGAAAAATATCATTATTTTCTTGAAAAATGGCTTTTCGAATAATAGTTTTTTCAAAAATTATCACATTTTCCGTGAAACAGACGGAGCATAATAATGAGAATATTTTCTCTCGACAACCAAGCAACCGATCGAATCAAGACCAGTTAAGCAATTCTTCTGCTCTCGGCCGGGCGCGGTGAGTGATTCCGAAATTGACAAGCTCATTTCATCTTTCCGTGCGTAGAGGGGATTTTATCTTTCCTAGTATAGATGTCATGGCTCGAGAAAGTTGTTTTCATTCATTTATATAGGCTAACGTCTTTTCATAAATCATTCATTAGCTGTCTTCTGCTATGCACACGCGCAAGAAATGACAATAAAGATCTGTCTTGTCTAATTCTACAAATCGTGGGTGTCCAAATTTATTCTCTATTTGTAGCGCGGGATCACTTGTAAGCCATTTGAATTGACCATTAGATTTCAGATTTCACAATCAAGTTACCATCGAGCCGTACGTCATGTCAAATCGAAGACCAAAGACAATGTCCGACTCAGTTTTAAGGATTTAAGTAATGGGTATTGGGTAGTCGATGCCAATCGCATGGTGCGACGGGCCGGACCTAATGATATTTTTTTTTTATGGACGAGGGGACAAAATTGGGCTGACGAACATCTTAAAGGCCCAAAAATAAATTGGGCTTGTTCTGGAAACATTCATTAGGTTTTGTGGCCCACTTGGATCATCCGAGGCTTTCCGACAAGAGGTTTCCTTCTGTTTTGTCGCTTCAAACCCACGATTCCTAGCAGACCAAAAAAAAAAAAAAAAAGAGGGCCTTCATGATTGATTGACCTTTTTTCTTTAACTGCTTTTTCTTTTGTGGGTATAAAAAGGAGCACTGGACCGACACGTCGTGATCGGAGCCGATGCACAACCACAAGTTGGGTCACCTCACAAAAGTGTATTAAATCTCATGGCGACACGTGACAAAGTCAAAAGCAGTGGCATATGTTCATTCGTTTTCACAAAAAATAAAAAAGAAAAAGTAAGTTTGATTTCAATTTTCACATAAAGCTAAAAAAGAGTGCCTTTAATCAAGGAGTTATTATAACAAAAAAAAAACACAGATAATAAATTTACTTTAAATTAACTTTTTGACCATCAAAAACACTAAACTAATATATAAGTAACAAATTTATCCTTCGTTAAATTTTACCGTCAAATTACTAAGTTGGGCGATACATAAAATTTGACGGGCATACCAGTTTCGAATTTTTATGGTTTTGAATTAAATTTTTTTGTTGCATTAACTCAATTTAACGAACAAGCGTGTTTTTATTTTAAATTTGTCATAGCGTTAACCCAATTTAACGAAAAACAACGAAAAGTAAATGAATTTATAGCGAGTATATTAATTTAGGGCAATTTTATCATAAGTATGTTAATTTGAAATTTTCGTAATATTAATCCTTATTTAAATGAAATGAAATTTTATCGCGTTAGTTGTTTTGACTTTCCCATCCGTTTAGCGTGTTGAAATGCTAGATCAATAGAAAATTATTTATGATGGTGAGAAAATGACAAAAGGAATCACGTGAAGTGAAGCGAAGAGCAATGTGAATGGTAACCGCACGCTCCCTCCATCCCTCTCTCGCTTGAGGAGCACCACCAGCAGCAGCAGCAGCACAAGCAGTGCAGTTGGTCAACGCCCGCAGTTTTCGATTTACAACCGACGCAGAGAGAGAGAGAGAGAGAGAGAGAGAGAGGGTACCTGAGTCGAGGATTGATTGGATATGGTGTCTGGAAATGTCGTCACCTTTTCTCGGTGGGTTTCCACTCCACCTAACGCCATTCATTTAAACCCATTTAATTAAAGACTTAAACCATAATTTAGAACGCCTCCCAATGCAAAGATGCGGCCATATCTTTATTTGATGATGGATTGACGGGGAGAAGTGTGAAAATGGGAGGGAGGAGGGGGGCGAGTTGCGACTGCTCTGTTCTGGGCGGGGGCGGCCGTCCATTTGCCTTTTGTCCCGAGTTTTTGGTTTCCGACGCAAAGACAATCCTTTTCTTGTCCCAACAACTAAGGTGACAAAATCAAAGAAATCCCACGACATCCAGATACGTGCAAAACGCCCTCTCGTCTTTGGTTTCTGTCCCACCATACTTCCATGGATACGAAAAAGAGCGTAGATTTCCTGGTCCCGTCCTCGTAAACAGGGCAACCCACCCCCAAAAAAGCCGATCATTGGCAACCCAGCTCAATCTCTGAAGCAATCTATTTTACGGAATGTGAATGAATCCCTTTGCCTGTTTTCCTTTCCTGCTAAATCCGTTCTTTCTTCCCCTCCCCCATGTTTTGTTCTCCTCTCCTGAACCCTGAGCCTGAGCTGCATGTGAAAAGATGCATCCAAGGTCCTCCCTCCCCGTCCTGCTCTTGCTCCATCTTCTCCTTTCTTGCACTGCCTCTGCTCTTCCCTCCACCACCAGCTTCCTCAGCCAGTACTCCCATTTCGGCTCCTTCGTTCGCTACCTCGCCGAGACAGGACTCGCCGACTCTCTCATTGACCGCACAAACCTGACCGTTCTCGCTGTGGACAACGCCGTGATTTCCCGTCTTTCTGGAGAATCGAGAGATGTGGTTAGGGGAGTGTTGAGCATGCACCTGGTGGCGGGCTACTACGATCTCCATAAGCTCCGCCAGCTGCCCAACGGCAGAGCCACCTTATCCACTCTTTCCACGGAAAATGGCCATCCTCGAGGTTCCATTGAAGTTGCGATTTTGAGAAATGGCGGGGTCGCATTTGGATCCAATCGTGATGTCAAGTTGCTTAAGTCCGTCGCTTCTCGCCCACATGGCATCTCTCTTCTCCAAATCAGTGATCTCATCATCAACCCACAGACACAGGGCGATGGTAAGGACATCTCTGTTCTGCTCTCCCGCATAATTTTGGCCGTGTTGATGCTTGATTGTCGAAAGAACACCATTCTAGCCCACTCTAGAAAGCTGACGTACAGATTCGTCGGCGTCTTGCTGATTAACTAAATAAGCAAATTAACGAGGAAAAGAGTTCCCATTTAATCTGGGTAAATTGGTTGAGACTTGAAGATGCAAGATGGCACATTCCGATCATTCCAGCGGATTTCTTCTAGCCTGGCCTCTTCTTTTGGTTGTCCCTGGTTATAGAACTTTGGAGCTTTTCTTTAGTCTGTGTCAAACCAACGGTTAGTCTGTCAAAGAAGCTATAGTCCCAATAGCTAAAGACTCTGTGATACGAGCCAGTGAAGGAACTCAAGAGTCATGCAATCAACCTGCTTGGATTCAGCTACACCGTCATCTGTTCTGGCCTCTTCTTTTCTTTGAAATACCCAATGCCAGTGGGATGTCATGTTGGCGTCGTTTACCTGAGGAAAGTAATTTCTGTTGTTCTTCTTATATGGGTTCGACCTATTATCAAAAGGGTCTTCAAACTTATGCATGGATTGTTAACTTGTTACTGAGACTTCCCCTAATTCTTCCATGCGAAGGGAAATACATACCAACGAAAAGAAGTCCATCTTTTTACCCTTCTTTAACATAATAGCTTCCTGGATGAGATGTCATGTTTTCGACTCAGATGGGCACATTAATGCATCTATCTAATGCGGTTGAATCATAGATGAGATCAATTGAATCTTCTCTTCTCTGTTCGATTTCATTTTCCTTCTGCTCAGTGTTTTCTTTTTTTTCTTCCCGCTAAGTTTACATGCTTGATTTTTGAGGGGCTCTCTGAATATTAGAGTGACGAACCATCTTGTCACACATGAATTATCGAATTCACTAAAAAGTTGAAGCATTGTCCACAGAGATTATGTAGCGTGAGACTTCTTCGTCTTGAACTCTTCTCCCTTTTTGAAAATGGAGACGATATCTAATAATTACTTCTCATGTCATCCATTGCTCCCTCCCATTGTCATTTCAACTCTGCTCAACTTGTATCTTCTCCGAGTTTTGTCGTTTCAATTGTAGATGAAGAAGTGGACTCAAATATGTCAAACTGAAGTTGTAACATTACGCATGAATCTAGGCTCAGACAAACACCCCCAGGTTATCTAACTGCGAAATTGGGATCTAAAAGAGAAGAAAAGACACAAAAGTTTCCATGAAAAGACAAGAAACATTACTATTTCCATGTCCTGTTAGTATGTCGCCGGCATAAGCATAGAGCGGGGTGATTCCCTCTCTTTTTCTTAGTCAATTATTTATTCCGACTTCATTGTGCCCAATCATCTGCTATTGGCAATGCTCCTGTGGGAACTCTGAATTAGGAAATCATCTTACCTTATGTCCTTCAGCAAGATCCATCTCCAAGAAGAGCGAGACTTTGCCCATAGATACCGTCTTCAAGCTCCCCTCTCCGTTGCCAACTTGGCCAGCAGGTAAACTTTGTTACTGGTCTGTTTACTTTCAATCTCCCCTCACTCGTATCTTCCACCTCTGATTAACTTTCAAGTCTGTTAATTTCCCAAAACAAAAGATTGTGATGTTTGTTTTCATTCCCAACCAATGATATAGGAGGAGGATTTGCCAGTGGTATAATTGATTTCGGTGGATTGTTGCTGAACCAGACATCATCTTTCTCCAAAGTTTGGGCCGTCTATGAGGGCGGACCAGACAACCTCGGGGCTACATTTTTGGAGCCTTCATCCTTACCAGAAGGATACTTCATGTTTGGTTCTTACGCCCAACCCAATAACAGGCCTCTTTCTGGATGGCTTCTTGTTGGGAAAGACCAGACAAATGATATCTCCAATGGGACCTTAAAGAAGCCAGTAGATTACAGCCTGATATGGAGCAGCAACTCATCAAATATAAAGCAAGACGGAAGTGGCTACATATGGTTGCCAATATCACCCGATGGTTACAAAGCAGTGGGCCAAGTAGTTACTACCTCGCCTGAGAAGCCTTCACTTGACAAAGTTCGCTGTGTTCGGTCTGACCTGACCGACCAGTGCGAGACAGAAACTTGGATTTGGGGACCCAGTGGAAATACATTCAGTGTCTACAGCTCAAGACCCTCCAACAGAAGCATAGGAGCTCTTGCCGTCAGTGCAGGCACATTCATTGCCCAAAACGACCAGCCTAGCTCTCCGCCTTTATCTTGTTTGAGGAATGCCAAGTACAACATTACAACTATGCCAAATCGAAGCCAAATCGAGGCACTAATCAATGCTTACTCTCCCATTGTTTACTTCCATCCTGATGAAGAATACCTCCCATCTTCAGTAGACTGGTTTTTCACAAATGGAGGCCTCCTTTATACGAAAGGACAAGAATTAAATCCTGTTCCTGTTGAAGCTACTGGCTCCAACCTCCCCCTGGGTGGTTTGAGCGATGGCATGTACTGGTTGGATCTTCCTTTGGATGGAGCGACCAAAGACAGGGTCAAAAAGGGATTCCTCCAGAGTGCTCAGGCTTATATGCATGTAAAGCCAATGCTTGGGGCAACATTCACAGACATAGCCATATGGCTCTTCTACCCTTTCAATGGGCCTGCCAGAGCGAAAGTGAAGTTAATCAACCTTAAGCTGGGGAGGATAGGTCAACATGTGGGTGACTGGGAGCATGTGACCCTACGAATCAGCAATTTCAATGGGCAGCTCTGGAACGTGTACTTTTCGGAACACAGTGCAGGCGTTTGGGTGGGTGCTTCGGAGCTTGAGTTCCAAAATGCCAACAAGTTTGTGGTCTATGCATCGTTGCACGGTCATGCCGCGTACATGAAACCAGGGATGTTCTTGCTAGGAAGTGATGGAGTAGGAATGAGGAATGATTGTGAGAAGAGCAGCATGTTCCTGGACACTGGTGCTAATTATTCGATAATTGCAGCCGACCATCTGGGATCATCGGCCATTCCTGCACTCCCGTGGCTGAACTACTGTAGGCAATGGGGTCCTCGAGTTGATTATGACGCAGCGGAGGAGATGCAGAAGATGGCAGAAGCATTGCCTGGAAAGCTTAAGACTGCATTCGTGAATGCCATCAGTAGCCTCCCTGATGAGGTTCGCGAGGAACAAGGGCCTGCTGGACCCAAAATGAAGCCTAGCTGGAATGGGGATGAAGCTTAAAGGCAGCACTCCATTCATTTAAAGGGAACTTGATTAGGATATTGTTGCTTAGAGAATCCGTTGAATGTTCATCTAAATTAGTTCAAATGATAGTTATTCCCTTCTCTAAGCCCCATGTTTACAAGTAGCTCTCATCTGTTTGGATTTTGTTAGTGATCTCTCTGTCGTGTTGCCAACCATGTGCTTCATATGTGTTTTCATGGTGTATGAATGCTATGAAGTTGCAATGCAAATAAATGTCTATAAGTTAGAAATGGTTGACTATTTGCATCCAAAACTGAATTTTGTACCTTATGGCAGAGGCCACTAAGCATCCTTGAAGGGAGACATTATTATCATGATTAGCTCAGTGACATCAGGTTAACATAATTTTATGACATCACCCTTGCACCAGGCATTAATTTTAGTCAGTGAACTTGTTGAGCCCCGCGAAAGTGAACTGGAAACATAAAGTAGTCATGCTATGAATTTATAGACGGAACATGGGGGGGCGCTTAACATTTGTTGCTTTGTCTAACGCTAGAGTATCCAATCAGGCTCCCGTGGGGTTCCACAAGATTGGGATAGCTAGTCAACTTTCTTCAAACTGAAAAAGATCTCTTTATGTTGAAGAAAACAGAACCTCCTCACACAGTCTTGCACGGTTTTATTAGTGAAACCAGGGAAGGTAGGTCTGAGAAAGGTAGTAGACTACTGGTGGCCAGTGGGGAATTCAACCTCTAGAGAGAACTTCTCTTTTGGAACCAGCTGTTGCATTTCACAAATTGGAGGGAAATAATGAGCTTGAAGATTTGCACGTCACGAAAAACACGTCACGGTGTCATTGGAGGAGATACGCTCTCCTCTCATAAAGGAAATCGACGTCCTTTTTCTTTTCCATCTTCATGCTAAGCATAACCAGATGATACTACAGCCTCAAGAGATTGTAAAGTCACCCGAATGCATGCGTTTACAAGATATTGCCTATTCAAAATTTTATGATAAATACTTTCCATTACACTTCTACTTTTACCTGTTATTTACCCGATTCATATTCTAGACAATTTATTCTGACCAATGTGATGTACAAATGATCACTTATTCTGAGGTTTGATTTGCGTCACATCCACATCCGCTTGCAAGTATAGTCAAATACAACCTGGAAGATACTCCTGGCTGTTTCCTCTTCTGGCAGCCTCAGAAGTCGTGCCACCTTGGTGAATCCCGCATGCTGTCGGAGCAAATCTACTTCACTTACTTCAGGTTTCATCTCCTGCCTGGGAGAATTTCTTCTTGACAATGCCCATTGCATTGCCCATATGGCCAGAGGACGCATGTAACCTAGAGATCTATATTCGTCATTGTCGTTCCAACCTTCAGGAGTTTGAAATGAAAAGCTGTAACCACAACAGGAACACAAGCGTGAGATGAACTGAAGTGCAAAAAATCTGGAACCCCACATATTTTAGTTCTGATGAATCCCTTCTATAGAGGACGAACGTCAGTACTAGGGGTATCTTTCAGCTACAAATAAGAAGAAAATCGTTTTCAAGTTAAATTACAAGGCTTCCACTATAGTATTTCTGTATTTGAGAAGTAAAATACTAGGCTTTTCTGAGCCACATCAGTATTTTAGGAGATTATTACCCAAGCAAAAACAAAATATGCCTTTGGGAAGAGTCAGACCTTAAAAGGACAAATTCTCTGGACATCTTAATACCAGATTAAGAACTTCAAGTATTCCATTTACCAATTGTGTTTATATTCTGAATTGAGGAACTAGCAAGGAAAATGCAACATACCCAAGTCCCTGTTCAGACCATGCAGCTTCATATATTCCACTGGCCGTCTGAAATGCCATATCAATCATGTCTTCTTGAATCATTGTTGCAGCGAGACCATATGTAACTCCTGACCAAACTTCTCTCGATTGCATTGATGACATATCCACACTTCCATCTGGCAACATTCCATTCATAGCCCCTCTTCTTCCATCCTTAAACTTTAAGACGTTATAATTGTAAACTTTTTCCAAAGTACTTTTAGCTTTAGACTCGTCAACAATAGGATGAAGACCACAGGCGCCAGTATACCTACAAAATCACTTCTAAGTAAGTCATCATTTGCCCTATGCTAGTGCAAGAACCTAAATTGTGAATCTCTAAACCCACCACTCGACATTAGACCCAATCGTGATCATAACCTCATGCTGGCCCAATAGGACCACCCGTCATACGGTGGGTTTGACTATTTATATGAGCAAGCCAGTACAAGCAATTCTCTCCTTGGGCCTGGCCAAGCACTGCCAATTGGGTTTTCCAGTAATAATCAATTCTATGAAGAAACTTTGACAATTTTTCAGTCAGTGTTGGGAATGGGAAAGGGCTATAAGGCCTGATATTAGTGCCAGCTTAAATTCCAGGTGTGCTTCTTTTCACAGGGCTAGGCTCGAGCCTATTCTAAATAAGGTCATCTGCAGTTGATGTTTGAGTCATATAACTTTTCTTGGAGCAAAAGTCTCCATTTACTCCCCACTTATTAAAGAACCAATATCCTCATTTACCTTCCGAAAAACTTCGTCACCTAGTATAGTTACCTATGGTTCGGGAAAAAAATAATTACAAGAGAAGAATGCAGAACACATACCATTGGCCAGCCAATTGATCAGCCTGTATAGATGAACTTTGTCTACTGCTGCTGCTGTCATAATTGAAGTAAGAGCCATTCCATAGCTTCTTATAAACAACTTTTGCCTTCTGAAACTTGAACCAGAAGTAAGCCGCTGAACCCTTGTCACCAACTTCATGTGCCAGAGCAGATGCAGCCTGAAGGGCCGCAACCCACAGTCCACCACTGTATGCACTCACGCCATATACAGACCATGTGTCATATGTCTGATCAGGAAACCCATCATTCTCAATCATTCCATCTCCATCCTTATCAAATTGGTCCATGTAAGCCATTGCAACATAAACAGAAGGCCACACGGCCTGTGCAAACGTTTTGTCACCAGTGGCAACCACGTCCCTGTAAACTTGAAGAACAAATTTTGGATTCAAATCCTTCCACCTATCCGTATCATATAGATTATAGGCATTTACTTCAAACCATGGATCGCTGATACCAATATCATGGGGAACAGCTCCCAGGACTTTTCTTGGAACCCATTGTCCATTGCTCAAGAGTCGCATCTTAGAAGGATCATGCATCATCACTGCTGCTGCAAAGTCCCGCTGTACGCTGAGTTGGAGTTTGGGAAAGAGCATGACTAGAGCAAATGAAGAATAAAAGTGGACATCATAGGTGTTCCACATATGATATTCTATTCCCTCAAAATAAAGAAATTGACCAATGTTTTCTTCTCCTTCTTGAAGCAAATTTGTGCCGAAAGCAGAATTAGATGCGACACGAGTATGTACTCGCTCAAGGACTGAGGTCATCCTTTCTAAAATATCAACAGAAGTCTCAGGTCGAGGAGTGACATCCATTGATTGCTCCAAATGGGATCTCAACCTATCAAGGGAGAACTTTCTATCTTCAAGGCTAACCAAACTGCAAATTGGAGGTGATCCATCTGCAAGAGTGGGAGTCAGAAAAGGCTAACCACATTGAATAAATCTTGAACAGAAGTCTAAGTTGCACAATTACCTGTCCAAACTGTTCCCCCAGAATTAAGATAATAGAGCTCATTGAAGAGAGTGATAGGATACCTGCACCGAATGTCCGTTTAGATAACACTTTCAATACGGTTAACAGCCTAGCTCCTGCAATTCACATATATGCTCACCATTCAGGAAGCCTCTTGTCTTCAAGAATGGGTCTCTGCCAGGCTTCTATCTGGGACTCCCATTGCCCATGTTCTATTTTCGAATAAAATAAGAAAGATATCAACAGAAATCTTCAGGGACAAAATATAAGAAAATGCCATTCATCATCACATAGCCATATACAAGATACTCAATTGCAGTAGCAAAACTGGATCACTGTTTATGGCTACTCATCAATTACAAAAATTGATAAATCTAAAAAGGACCAAAAAATTTACTTGTTAAGAAAACTAATCGCCTTTGCAGAAATGAAAAGCTAAATGTTTACCAAGGATCGCATCATGCGCAATGTGTGCCGCAGCATCCCCATGTGTACCATAGAATTTGGTATACCTCCTGTACAAATTGTTTTTCATCAAACCAACGATCTATGGATACTTTTGAACTCTTAATTATGTATATGTCCAGTCACCTGTGATATGTCTTCCCCCGCATAAAGTTTACTTCTGGACAATCCCAAGCCATGGAAAAGTTCACAGTACGCACTGTACCTGATGGAATTGTCACAGAAGCTGCAATAGCAGCCCCAATACATGATCCTGGTTCTGATGGAACTGACCCGTCCACAGAATTAAGATGGTCAAAGGATCCATGCTATTGACATTGGATAAAATCAGTAAGTTATTCTTGGGGATATAGAGTAAGCATATCCCCTAGAATTATTGACAATCTTTACACGTGCAATAAAGAAAAAGGCAGTATGATCAATAAGGAATACTTCTTGTGATGAATATAACATCTGCAAATGACCCTCTTAATAGTTCAAAGTAAACAAGACCCATAATGATGACTTTAGAGGCAGGTGGTAGCACATTCATATAAAGAGAGGCAAGCATAAGCTGGTCGTACAGTGAAACTGAAAACCCCAAAAGGAATTGTTCTACATAGAATACTGAATTACTATTTGCAATATTAGGAAAACCAGATTCTTGAATGACTATTTGCAATTTCCTCAAGTCTTTTATTCAGGGCTTTCCATTCAAAGCCATCTACTGCTTAAAACTAGCGATCTAGTTGAGGAAACATCAACGACAAATGATGTGAGTGAAAAAAAGGACCAACTATTTATAGTTGGAAAATCGAACATCACATTAACTTGTGTTGAACTTCACTTATAAGTTTTTTTTAACTGCTGAACATGCAAGATGACATGTCATGCACAAACCAACAAATCTGCTGGAGAATGTTATAGTGACTTGCATATTCTATGCAAATGAACCAACCTGTTTGATCTCCTTCCACATGTCGTTGGCTGAAATACCATCAAAATTACCGGCTATTCCAAAGCAAGGGCACTCTGAGACATGAACGCCTTCAGTTTCTTGAGCTGCAATTGCAAAAGTTACAGGGGGAAGACCATTTGCAGTCCTGGTTCATGAATGATTGCCTCTCTAATTAATTTAAGATAAACAGAGGTAGGTAAACCCATCAAGTAAGTCAAATCAGGAGAAATATACTCTAGCAAGGATAGGAACAAACTTGTGATGCAGGAGTACGGTATGGACTCCATCCTTCATCCTACCATGAGATGACAAAAGTCAATATCAACCTTCAGCATCACCAATGCAATTTACATATGAGTGAATATCTTACATAATTTTTGAGTTGGAGTGATGACCAGAAAATTCAGACACCCCTCCCACGGAATTCTGTTATGGCATAGATAAACAGTATCATATGAGAACTTGGTGAGTCTGCTCAGAACAGTATGATGGAAGGAAGCATCGATCGATACTACGTGGTATGAAATGGTCAATCTTAATCAACAATGCAAAAACAATTGAAAGTGAACTCACAGTCCATGTGAAGAGCAAAGTGACATCTGCAGCAGTATTTCCAGAATTATATAGCTAAAGGGGGGGAAAAGATGGTTAATAACAGGTCAGCTGTAAGGAAATTTCTAGAGATGAACCAATTTCGTTTCACTCCTACCGTATAAGTAAAAACAGACACGGGAAAACTGCTCTCCTTGTAATTATGAGGAATGAGTGGGGAAATTTGACGGCAGACTATTCTCAGGGCAGGATCTGGCTCACCTGCACATGGAGAATAAGAATGATGCAACCACGTTTCATCTTGAGTTATCGTTACAATAAATACTATGATAATTTTTGTCGAACTTTACCCTCATAAACAGTCCATGCCCTAGGATACAGCGCGTGATATGTGGAATGATTACCGCTCAGCTTCCAGTCCCACGATCCAATTCCTGAATTGGGGCTTTCTCTGTATCAGCAGATGTTTTCCAGTAAGCTTAAGCTTTAAAACTGCTTCCACTGAATTGATAAGACATGAACACATTTCCCAGTGTAGTCAACTGGTTCAGAAGAAATACTGAAGGGAACTCTTACTTGAGTTCAGGTGGAGACCCAGGGCAGAGCACGGTAGAATATTTTTCGCTATTGGGGCGAGAAACAAACACCTGCATGGAGTCAAGACATCTGTGGCGTCAGTTGCAAATAATCATATCTGAAAATCATTTGGCAAGAACTGAAAGCGATAAAGCATGATTAACTATATAGAGTTGAATTCAATATAAGCAGAACCATAGATGTTACACTATAACTAAACACAGATGAAGGTTTTCAATCGTATTGGAATTTGGCAAAGGAGACTGAGAAAGTTTACCAAATTGTAAACAATGAACTTACAGAAAATTGATTAGCTAAAACTGCTTTGTCCTCACATATTCTGGGGAATAGTTGCCAACGCATAAATTCACCTCGGTAGCTTCTTCCAATGCTCCCGGAGCTTGGGGAAAAAAAAAAGGTCATCATGCAAGGAAATTATATTGTGTACAACCAAAACCACTTCATGGTGATTACTCTAATCTTTTTCCATATCAGGTTAAAAAAATATTTGAACTGAACTGCAGCAGAAAAATACCAAAGGAAAGTCAGTAGCATCTGCAGTTGAGATACAAGCAGGATTCAGTGATCATACATCCCTCCCTCCCCACACCCCAGGGCAGGGGGGAATAGGGCATGGACATTGTGATACAGAATCCTTGATGACTAACATAAGAGTAATGATTTCTACAAGTGCTTAAGATGCGTTTCATGTTGTATTACTGGGGAATAGTAGAGAATGAAAACCCACCCAATACCACCAAGAGGAATGGCATGAGTTGATGTCACAGGGCGCTTTTTGAAAGGATTCATGATGCTCCCCTGAAAATTTGGTAAAGTGGGGCATTTCTTTCTGTTATCATACACAAATATTACACAAGTATATCTAAATTAGAGGGATTGCTACCTTCCCCTTTGCAGCTTCTTCTTGAAGCTGACGCCATAGCCGTAAACCTATTGGAGCCTAAAAACCATATACAGAGTGCTTAATGTAAAAGCAAGAAAACAAGAAAATGATGAAAAAATCATTGAGTCAATAGAAATGTGCTTTCATGTACTATGGCTGTCTAAGTATTTGCAGGACAACAAGCTGTCAAAGTACTTGGAAGTTTCCTGCTTCACATTTTAAATCAGCTTAGCTAATTTTCGAAAGGAAAATGCAATTCAGGCTGTGACGGAATTATTAAATATTGCAATAACCTCCCAGAAACTCCTATAAATTGTTTCCAAAAATGTAGGCAGATAACTTTTGAAATTAACTACAAAATACTTCTCAAATATCATCAGCTATTAGAACAAGCACATGTTGAAAATGTCACCCGCATCTCGTGTACTGGCTTCTAGAAATTGTGTAGCTTTCCTTCTTCGATAATTTTGTAACGACACAAACGCATGAAGTACCCAAAACATGTAATTAGTTAAATGAGCACTGGATGAACAGAAAAGAAATAGTAGTAACATTGCATGTTTCTTGCCTGCAAAAATTTACACTCATAATCAGAAATTTCAGAAATTTCTAGTTCATCTTGTATGCTCCTACAGATTGGCTTATTAATATTTACTAATGTAATTATATCCATTGATACCGAGTTCCTGATAGAAAGAACCATCTAGTTAGTATCCGAGGCAGTAATTCGTCTGTAGATAGTGCAAAAGGGGGCCATGATAAGTAAGTTTCGACAGTTAACGCGCAATTTGACCAATGGAAAACCCAAGCCTGTCTTTATAACAAGTTGTCTCATCTCATCCGGTGGAGCTGTTCAGAAGAGATAAATTTTCCGGTGGGTGTACCAAGTGGATTTTTTCTTGTAAGGTAAGGTTGAACTCCACGGGAACATTGCCTTGGCTGTTTATCTTGCGTTGCCAAGTGAGCGGTGCAGGCTTCCCAGGGTCGACTTTGATCTGACAAACAGGAGCGACGATGAGACAGAGAGCTTGCGATCGCCACAAGTCAATCGATCAAACTCGAAAGAAACCAAGAATCTGTTAAATGCAACAGCGCGACAGGATCACGTCGAACTCAAGTCCAAGGTACGGTATCAGCAGCATCAGTCACTCTTTTTTCATACGAAGCAGCAAAGCCGGATGTGATGTCAAAGTCAGCCGACCTGCTCATGATGAGGACGGACGGAATCGTCATCGGCTGCCTGGTTGCCATTCTCCAACATCTTCCCTGAGGAAGAAGGGAAACGGGCGAATTGGAAGGCGAACGGCGAGGCGAAGTGAAATCCAGCGAGACGAGGATCGGGAAGCGGACCTGCGAAGAGCAAACAGAGGTGTGTGGGAGCGACAGGAGAGAATGCGATCGCCGGCCGTCCTTCGCGCTGAATGAAGATCTTGGGGGGGTTCAAAGAAGACGAAGGATTGGCTTGGTCATCTCATTACTTGCAGATTGCAGGCCTTTGGGATTGGACGAATATTCAAAGGCGTTAGGAGAGACTCTCCGTGCACTGATAGTTGACACCTTGGAATGTCGTTCTCGTCCTTTTTCCTCGTTTTTTGCAGCCGAGGCCCCCGCATTATTCCCTGCTTTTCGATTTTGGTCCGGGTCCACTTTCGAGTTTGAAAAGATATTGACGTGAACGACATTCCAAGGGCCAGCATCTCGATTTTCTTTCCTCGCGACAAAAATGTTTCGAGGGCATCAACGGTGGGACGAGTGACATGAATCGTTATAACATAATTTGGCGCTATTTCGTCCATTTATCTTACTTGCATCGTACGAAATGCGTACCGCCACATGTTTGTTTGGATCAAACTGAGTTGATGTCGCCGTTTTGTGTAGGATGTGTGACTGAATTGATATCGTTTGAAAAAAAAAAAATTCTCGTTAATTTTGTCGATTTGAATTTTATATATGCTGAATACACTCCCTAAATTTTTTTATTTTGCGACCTATTAAAGTAACTTTCATGTTCATATAGTTATTTTTCTTCTTGTCAATTTTCATTTTAAAAAATTCCTCTCTCGATTATTGGAGAGGTTGAGCTGTTTCTCCCTTTTTAAGACGCAAAATTTCTCGCTTTCGAGTTTGAAAAGATATTGACGTGGAAATAGTATATGAAGAATTGTGTCGATCGCTTTGATTGAAAAAGTAAGGCTGATAACGGTGCTTTATTAGTATTAAAAAATTATTTTCGATCTTTAGATCCGTTGAATCCTTATGACGACGGATGTTTGTTGAGGATAGCAAAAGAAGCAATTCGAGCTGTGAAGAAAAATCAAGACAAAGGCTAGCATGGATGCTTCGTTCGAGAAGCAAGTTTAATGAACACGTTCTTTTTTCACTTTTCTTTTTTTTTTTTTTTTGAGACAGATCCACCTCCCGGACAGGAAAATCTAAGCGGAGAAAGAAAAGACACTGGTTCGTTCGTGAATTGCGCGACAAATCGAAAGTGGTGACTTTGGGTTTTTTCGGAAGAAAGAATGCTTTTGGTGTGTGTTTGGGGGGGGGGGGGGGGGGGGGGGACCCATCTGCAAAAATTTCGTTAAATATGCAAAACGTTAACGGCTTTTTGGCGATTCCGTATGAACCCAACAACCCCCCACCCTTTTGTGTGTCGTCGCTTTGGCCGCGTCAGCATTAAAAATAACGGCCGTTCAGCCCCCCTCCCTTTTTTTTTTTTTTAGCTTTGTTCCTTTCGAGCTCGCGCATGTGGCCCCTCCCCACACCTGACCCAACTGCGTAATAAGAGCAGGCCAATCCATCGCGAGACGCCTAAAATGAAAATACCGGTTCAATCGCTCCGAATAATTATTCAATAAAAAAATATCCTTATTATCATCAATAAAATATATCTTTATACTTTTGATTTATTCATTGTGATTCATGAAATTTTTGTAAATATTCAATTTAATCCTAAAATTTTATAATAATAAAAATTAATGTTATATTTCTATTAATTCAAGTTCATGATTCATATTGAATATTGTAATACAAATTATGGACTAGATTGAACATATATAAAAAAAATCTAAAGAACACATTGAACACATTAAAATTTAAGAAATCACATTGTATATTAGGCTGCAGTTCAGAAACTATACTAAATGAATTAAAAGTATTGAACTAAATTTCACGAACTATTTGCATTTCTATTAATTCAAATAGAGAAAAGACACTCTCGCTCATTCACGAATTGTGATCAATCGAAGGAGGTGACTTGGGTTCTCGAATAAAGAATGCTTTTGGTGGGGGACCCATTTGCAATTTGGTTTTCTACGCAAAACGTTAAGGGCGTGCATGGTAGCACTTATGCTTTGGAAATTAACTTCTGGCTAAAAGTTGATTTCTAATCAAAGAAAGGATTTTGATAACAGGACAAAATTTTTTTCTTATTCAATAGAAATTCGTTTGGTAACCATTGAAATGGTCTACTTCTGAACATTATTAATACAAAAAATATCCTACAAAAAAATTATTGATCATAACCTCAAGTGTATGTTATTCAAGAAAAGTTAAATGTAAATACTGATGGATTTACGTATAATTCGTCCATATTTGTATTTTGTATAAATGTGGACCAAACTATGAAAAAATTGTGTTAATAAATACGATGGCCGAACTCATATATCAATGCTAAAAATACATGTAATTTTGGTGTTTCCTTTCCCGTGTCTTTGACATGATTTATATAGCAATGAGCATAATATATGAAACTTTTTCGTACCTAAACCATCTCCAGAAGGATATATCTGCGATAGTTATATGTGTCATGAGATCACCTAGATATTAATAAGAACTTGGGACATAAAACTATACTAACGATGAGCTTGCTTTCATATGAATGCATCTATAGGCAAAAAGATACAAGGCAAAAACTAAAGTGTTATTATCTTTAATGTTTTCAACCTAGCTTTGGTTTCCTCCAATTTTTTTAAAACAAAATGGAGGGCACCAGATCATAGGCTCCAGTGAGTCAGAACGGGGTATTTGGAGCAACCGTAATAGACAAGTGAAGAAAGAGACAAAAAAAAATCTAAGAATTTACGCAAATAGAAATATTTAATATATTAATCACAATCAACAAAATACAAGTGCTCAAATCAAAGAATTAGGAACATGCGGATAAAATCCATCAAATCAAAATATGGCATCCCTAATGAAGCTCAAAAGGCTTAAAGAATGGACATTTGGAGATTTGAAAGGAGTTGTCGACATTTGAAGACAATTTGTTCAAATGGGGAAAATTGTCATTTTAAAAATCTTTTGGAATGAAAACCATTATAAATAGGGTTGGCCAATTGAATGTGCTCATTTCTCAATTTCTAAAACTTTTTGAAATTTTCCTAGATCTTTGGAACGATTTGCCTATAAAAGGGGAAAATCATCGTTTTGAGAATGATCGAAAATGAAAATTGCAAAAGACAGGTTTGGCCATTCAAATTTGACTATTTTCCATTTTTTTTATGATTTTTCGAATTTTATTGAAATTTTTTGAGACGATTTGCTCATAAGGTGCAAAATTGTCATTTTTAAAGAAAGAGTGGGTGATATCATCTAAAATGTGATTAGTCAGTTGAGTAGACTAATTTCTTAATTTTTTAAATTTTTCTAAATTTTTGAATTTTTAGGAATTTTTCTTTTTTTTTTTAATGAATTTTCATTTTTTTATTTTTTATTATTAAAAGAATTATATGGACAGGGTGGGGTTCAGAAAATCAAGCGAAGAAAGAGATAGAAAATACGAAAAAGGGAGAGCTAAAAGGAAAAAATGATTTTTGATGACAATAAGTAGTTTTTTTTTAACTTTTCAAAAGTTTTTCAAAAATAAATTGAGAAGTAAAAAGTTATTTTAGAAGTAAAAATATATAATTATGAATTAAATAAAATTTTATTTCAGAAAATCATGTTACTAAATACATTTTTTTAGAAGCACTTTTAAAACAAAAAGTTTTGCTTTAGAGCTTTACCATGAGTGCCCTAGGAGTTTGGACAATTCTGGATAAAACCACCAACCCCGACCCTTTTGTGTCTTGTCGCGTTGGCCGCATCGGTATTAAATTACCGCTGTCCAGCCTTTTTTCGCTTCGTTCCTGTATGTGGTCCCTCCACACAGGCACACACGCCCGATCAACTGCATTAAGAGCAGGCCAATCCATTTCAAGATGCCTAAAAAATATCACCTGAATTGGTTAAAATAATTAATTAATGAAAAATTTCATTGTCACCGATAAATTGCATTTGAATATTTTAGAGAACGGTAAAAATATTTTTTATTTATTCATTTTTGCGAGAGAAATAAGCCCTCGTTTAAAAAAATGGTTTATTTTTTTGCGAAACAAACTAAATCTTAGTTGTAATAATGTAATCGGCTGAAGGGTTGGGAGCAACTTAAATTCGTCCATGCCCACATAACTTTGATTGCTAAATCCTTGATTGGAGACCTATGTAGCACCGACACTTCTATTAGGTGTGCATATCTTGTCGGACACCGTGTCCGACACCGACACTCGTCCGACACTCGTCGACACTCGTCCGACACTCGTTGACCGCGTGTCAGGATTTCGACACTCGGTCAACGCGTGTCGGACGCGTGTCCCTCGTGTGTCTAGCGTGTCTAGCGTGTCGGATACGACTATTAAAAAAAAGAAAAACTTTTGGAACCTTGCCGGTTTTGAAGTGATCACGAAAATGTGTGCAATGAAGGAGAAGTTTATTAGATAGAGCTTGAAATCCATAGAAAAAAGGAAACATAAGGAGACCTCATAGACTTCTTGGTTTCCATTGCGCTCGGGAGCTTTGAAAATTAACGTTCGATGGAGCGTTCATGGAGAGAGAAGCTAATGGCGCGGTGACATGGGTATGTAAAGACTCCTCTAGGCTATTGGTTGAAGGAGCAGCGAGGTCTGTGAATGTTCGATTTTCCCTTCATGCTGAAACCCTAGCTCTATTGGATGCTTTGAAGTGCTTGAACTCACATGGGTTTTCAGACAGAGTGCTTAAAGAGATAGATTTGGAGTCAGACAGTATCTATTTGGTCAAAATGCTCCAAGACATAGATATAGTCTCATGGGTGTTGCGACCCTCTAAAAAATTTTATCTTCAAAAGGGGTTAACGGATTATTAGGTTAATTAGATTTGACTAATCTAACGCGGACCCTTCCAACCCCTACCGAATCGCAACTTTGGTTTTTGTTTAAATGATTTTGAAATTTGGAGTCGCCACTAATCGTTCTTGGTAGGTCGATTAGAAACCTAAATAAATTAGCGGGAGAACTAATTTATTCCTGCAAACCAGAGATTATGAGCTCGGGGACTTGGTTACACTAGTTAATTAAAACTAATGCAATTTCGGTATCTTAATTTCATGGATATCCTAATTCGGCAACTCAGGCTTTGTTTATTCCTAAGGCTCTAGTAGGGTATGCTCTTTTGTGTTTTCACTTTTTAAATAGGATGCATGGATGGTATATATTTTTATTTGTTATATTTTTTTAAGTGTTAAAGATTCCCTGAAGCCGAAAGAGGGAGTGTGTTAACGACTTCTGTGCAGTATTACAACCTACTCATCTTTTGGGTCTGATGATTCAAAAATTAAATTATAGGAAGTACATGACAGTGAATAAACACCTCCAATGGGAGGCCTAGCATTGGCTTCGCTCTTCCCTTTGAGATTTAAGGTACAGGTATTTAAGTTACAAGTATTTAAACTATTGTAAGTAAAAACCTCCAATGGGAGGCTAAGCGTTGGCTTGGCTCTTCCCTTTGGGATTTAAGGTACAGGTATTTAAGTTGCAGGTATTTAACTACTGTAAGTAAAAACCTCAAATGGGAGGCTAAGTATTGGCTTGGCTCTTCCCTTTGGGATTTAAGGTACAAGTATTTAAGTTGCAGGTATTTAACTACTGTAAGTAAAAACCTCCAATGGGAGGCTAAGCATTGGCTTGGCTCTTCCCTTTAGGATTTAAGGTACAGGTATTTAAGTTGTAGGTATTTAACTACTGTAAGTAAAAACCTCCAATGGGAGGCTAAGCATTGGCTTGGCTCTTCCCTTTGGGATTTATGGTGCGGGTATTTAAATTGCGGATGGACTTTTGTCGCGACCCGATCTTCTTCGAGATCGGCTGGTGGATTGCTAGGCCCAATTTGAGATATCTGGGCTTCGCTCGGGCCCTCTCAAGCCCATACCAAATCGCGTCAGGGAATTTTTTAGATCGAAGTCGACCTTAGTGTGGTCGGGTGACATGTGCTCAGTGTGCATGCCATTGGAGTCGCCACCAATCATTTATTGGAGGGAATGATTGGAAACCCTATCGAGCGATCGGGAGAAATCGTCCGATTCTGCGAAAACCAGAGATTCTGAGTTCGGGGACTTAGTTACGTCAATATTGCTATTAACGCCCTTTCGGTACCTAAGTTGAGTGATTTCCTAATCTAAGGAGTTCATGCAGGCGAGATCGGGTAAGGTAGGCTCTGGGAGTCTAGGGGATTCATGCGAATGGGAGTGTCTATCCTATCAATCACAATCATAGAAATAAATGCGCAATCAGAAAATCAATACCATGAAAGCACACATTCAATCAAGTCCAGATCAACCAGGGGAGCCCTAGAAGCCAAGAAGATATGTTAATTAGGTTCAGGAGTGATTTGGGATGATTTGGGTCAGATTGACCAGAGGGGCAAAATGGACATTTTGGGAGGCTCGGGAAGTCAAAAATGTGAAAATAGGTCAAACCAGTTGAATGTGGTTTTTTTCCTAATTTTCACAATTTTTGAGAATTTTTCTGGATTTTCCTGAATTTTTCTGATATTTTTGGGATTTTTCTAAGGCTTTCTAAGAATTTTCCTATTTTTTATTTGAAATATTTTTGGTATTTTCTGAAATTTTATTTCTACTTTTTCTAATTTTTTTTATATTTTTCCAAGTATTTTCTATATATTTTTTTTGAATTTTCTAAAATTTTTTATGAATTTTTCTTATGATTTTTCCCTATTTCCTGGGCATTTTCTATGTTTTCTGATTTTTTTTTATCATTTTTCAGAATTTTTTTCGAATTTTTTTTTATAATTTCTTGATTTTCGGAATTTCCTAATTTTTTTTTATGATTTTCCGAATTTTCATCCTATTTATACATTTTTCATTTTATTTATTTTTGTTGTTTTTTTATTATTATTTTCGAAAATATTTTTATATTTTATAATATTTTGATTTTGATTTTCTATATATTTTTTTAATTATTTTCTACATTAATTTTTCCAAGATTTTCTAAATTTTCCACGAATTTCTACAATTATTCATTATTTTATTATTATTTTTTTTATCACTAGTTTTTATTTTTATTAATTTGTTATTTTTAATTTAATTTTTTAATTTAATTAATTAATTTTTTTATTATTATATTTATATTCCCGAAATTTCTTTTTAATTATTTTATAATCTCAAACTTTTATATATTTATATAATCTTTCATATGTTTTTATTCTATTTTCTCCTTTTTTATTTTCATTTATTATCGTTTTTCGGATCGGGTCGGGTCGACCCGACCCATCCGACCCGAAGGTCCAAACCTAAAACCCGAGACTAAACGACACAGTTTTTATTATATATATATTTTTTGAATTCTCTAGGAATTTTCGAAATTTTTTTTAATATTATAATATTATAAATATTATTTATTTCGAAAATTGTGATATGGGCTGGGCTTTTAAGCCCAATCCCTCTAGGGTGGCGAAAAGGAAGAGGGCTTAAGGCCCAAACGAAAAAAAAAAGCCCAAGGTTCTATTCTAAAACCCAATTTAAGCCTAGAGCCCAATAAAGTTATCTCAGCCCACTCTTCAATCAAAAGCCCATCCGAATGGGCTATCCGCCCCTTTTCATTAAACCACATGGGCTGGCCCAATTCCAAATAATCCAAACCCTAGCTACCACACCAAGCCGCCGGCGATACACCACTTTTGCTATATATTTTTTATTCTAATATTTTTTTTGCTTTATTTTCCTTTCCACTTTACCTGGTTACGCATGGAGGCAGCACCCCCTTGTGCCTTTGTCTCTCTTTTTTATTTCTTTCTTTGACTTTTCTTTCTCTTAGTTTGTCCTTTTCTCTATTTTTTATTCCCTTATTTTTTTATGCTCATCTTGTCGGTGCTTCTTCTTCGTGAGTCTTCTTTTCCAGACGTCCTATTTGCTCACCACCTTCGCGTCTTCCTCACTGAACACCCACCAAAAACCAAGCACAGACTTCACTGGGTGGCTAATCTTTTTGCCACGTCTTCTTAAGGATTTCGCCAGCAAGATTTTTTTTGTCGAACGACCACCAACGCCGATGACGGCCCTCCTATTTCGTTGCCAACGGACAGCACCGGATAAGAACCAAATTCCGGCAATGAGTTTTCTCACATCTTCGAACGCTCAAAATTTCATTTCTTAACCACAGCAAGCATAGAGGATGTTCGGGGGGCTCATTTGAACGCCTTAGACCGCTTGCCGTTACTCTTCGACGGCCACCGAGTGCGGTATGTCAAGGTCCAAACCAAGGTCCGAATAGGCCGTCTACAGTATCTTAACATACCTACACATGGTTTTTCTGTCCGCGAAACTAACCAAAATCAACCGTTCTAGACTCGGCCAGGAACAAACCCGATGACATATCTAAACCAACGATCCTAACTTAAAACCAGCCACACAATCCATCAAAGAATATCACAGAGATAATAAGAAACTTAGCTGCATAGTCGAGAGTCTTGGTTTCACGCGAGAAAAGCCCTCGGGCTTGCAGTAGGCCGAAAGTTTTTGAGGTTGACTCGATGGGTTTCGTGCGATGCCAACGCAAGGAGAAGATACGCACGCGGTCAGTAAGTGCTCAGGGAAATTTCGAAACAGAAAAATCAAAGAGAAAACAAGAAACGATGAACATGCCATTGATGGAGTTCCGCGCGCTCGAGAATGGTGTTTACCTTCTCAGTGGAGGTCGACTCGATTGGTTGGGTCCAGCGACTTCCTTGAAGCGTCAGGGAGCTTGGAGGGGCAACCGCAAGGCTTGGTGCGACTTGGATTGCCGGAGTTCCGAGCTCAAAGTTCTCGGCGAATGCTCTGTAATGGCCCCCCCAGAAGAACCAGCTTCTTTTTTTTTTTTAGCTCCTCCTTCGTCGCTCTCCCTCTCTACATATCTGTCTCTCTCGTTTTTGTGCGTATGTCCTCCCCCTGAACATTCGCCGCTCCCTCCTTTTCTTTTGCGCCCGAACCTTCTGGAATCGCTCCCACGACAGCTCGAATTTTTGTCGTCTACCTTCCTCGGATAACCGTCGCCCCATTCCGTACGCTTGGTCATGCGCGCAAGCGACAAAAGGGAAGATTCGAGGGCAAGAGGCCGCGCGACGACGTCGTGGTAGCGAGAAACAGATGTGCGCGTGTGTGCAGTGTGCGTGGGTGCCAAGGGAAGGGGATGATGAATAGTGTCGGGTCACGGGCCGGGTCGGCCCGACCCGATGACCCGACCGAACGGAAAATGGCCAAATTGAGCCACAATTCGGCCTATTTTTGCGAAATTGAAGCCAAAAATGAATTTCCCACGATGGATTACATTTGGAAATGAGGTCTTTGTGGAAAATTTGCTTGAAATTGGACAAAAACCCCAAATTTTGGGTTTGACCCGAGTATCCAATCTGTGAAATTGAAGAGAAAAATAAAAGAAAAATATGGACTATTTTTTCGTATTTTTGTGGCCACAAAAGCTATTTTTTATTATTTTTCTTGTATTTTTCTATTTTCTAAAAAATATTAAAAAAAGCAAAAAATAAGGAAAATTATTTTTTGTTCAAAATTGGTTCCTTAGGCTAGGCTAGGGCTTCCAAAGTTGATTTTGTAATTTCTTCATTTTTTATTGATTTTTTATGAATTTTTGAAAATAAAATGCAAAAAAATATTGAAAATATGAAAAATTATTTTTTGGGTCAAAATTGGATCCCTAGGTTAGACCAAGGTCTCCAAGGTTGATTTTTCAATTTTCTGAATTTTTTTTGGATTTTTTAAAAATTTTCTAAAAATCAAATTGGCCAAAAATCAAGTGTCAACAGCTGCCCCTCTTTGACAGGGGTCTCGTGAGAGATCACTCTCAAAGACAAGATAACACTTGATATCTAGCCTACTCAACTGGGAAAATGAAAAGTCATGCCATCCCTTTCTATTTATTTCTTCGAAGGCTCAAGTCCAAAGTCCTTCCTGCTCATTCTGATAGGGGAGAGAGAGAGAGAGTTGAGGGATTTACCTGAGACTCACCTGTTTGTCCCGCGGCTATCATTGATTGATCTGGTGATGATGGAATGAATGCCTAAGGATTCATTATAGGAACACCTTAGGATGGTTGAACTCGGACTCGTATGGTAGGTCACCTCATAGAGATGCCTCTATCAAGGACTTTTGTGCCTCTATCAAGTACTTAGGTGCCTACAGGAAGGACTTTGTGTGCCTGTTCGAAGGACTTTGGGTGCCTGTATCAAGGACTTGGTGCCTATATCAAAGACTTGGTGCCTATATCAAGGACTTTGGTGTCTATATCAAGGACTTGGTGCCTATATCAAGGACTTGGTGCCTATATCAAGGACTTTGGTGCCTATATCAAGGACTTTTGCGAAGAAAGGTAATCTCCTCCGAGGCTATCGGCTACTAAAATCCACATTACCTTATCTTGAAGGGTGCCATTCTGGGATCTGGGGAGACTAGGAATCCTGCAGAAGCTCAAATCCAAATCGTTATACCGAAGAGGAAAGAGTAAGCAGATTTCTGATAATTCGCATGTTCCAATTTTGGGAATGAGCTATACTCTTATGATTATCATCTATGAGTCATGCACACATTTTTTAAGGAACGTAAAGTGATGTCAGAGGTTACCCAAAGCATCTTCTCACATATCAAGCAAGATCCAAAATCCCTTAGGAGGGTGATTTTGAGTCAAATGATTTAAAATTGCCAAATGAGTTTGCTCAAGATATCAATTGAAGTACGCTCATCAGAGAGGACTCCTCACAATTTCTCGAAAGGTTTACTTTGGAAGCACTCGAATTTTCTCTCGAACCTATGTCTAGGGCTTCGGAACTATTCGCAGTGCATACAATTTGATTAATCAGAGAGGTCTTTAATGGACCGCAATGTTGGGCTTGGTCAAAGGTTTCCAAGGGGGACCCATAAATGAGTCGAGGTCAATGAATAAAAGGTCTTCATCATCTGCTCCGGGTTTACAAGTCAAGAATCCTGCAAAATGAGAGAGAAATAGTCTTGCTCGTACCTTTTCGAGCGATGCTTAAAATCATTGAATCTCTACGTTAACTCAAGCGCCTTAATCAGAAAAGACTTTCACGGGTTGAAACGTAGGTTAGGATCGGGGACCAAGGAAGAAAAATGCTTATTTTGGTCCAGAAAATATATGAGGTGGGTTCAACGTTGGTGATATTACATCTTTATCAACAGTCTCGGCCCTCTCGAGTTGTCCGCAAAGAACAACATCGTTGTATGGGGATGGTGTGGATTTTCGTTGATACCGTCGTCGCCCTCGGACGGTGTAAGCTCCAACTGAGTATATTTCGCAATTTGACTCCTTTGAAGAGTTTTTCTTTTGCAATCAGATCCCATTGGGGATTCACAAAGGAGATAATATGCATACGTTTTTACTGAGTCTGCAAATGTACAAGTAAAATTCAAAGGCATTCAAAAATGAACATTGATTTGAATGGGCATTAGCTTTGCTTTTGATTGGCGCTTTGCTTTTTGCTTTTTTTTTTTTTGATGCCCGGGATTTGGCTTTTCTATTTTTCTTCTTTATTTCTATTTTTTTTCAATTAGATCCCGCTTTTTGCTTTGCTTTTTTTTTCCTTTTGTTTTTGTTTGTTTGTTTTTTCTTGACACACAAGAGTTTTCAATGATTATGACAAAACACATGCGAATGAAAATCTAGTGCATTTGAGAAGTCGATTCATGAATTCTATGTAGAGCCGACTCTTCTGAGTTCCTTTGCTTCGAGGTGGTGTCATCTTCATCTTGAAATGGACAATGATCACCAACGGGGTTTTAAGAAACGAATATACAGGCTCAATTGGGCTATGCAAAGGATGAAAGTGTGTAGGATAGAGAAATGAATGCTTTTCGTCGTCCTAAGGCACTTGAATTACCGTATGAGGTTAAATGCAAAAAAAAAAAACACTCGAAAATTAATGTTAGTCCGAGCAAAAAGATTTCTAACCATTTACCTCCTGCCGCTGCTGGAACTATTTCCATTTGGCCCCGATGTGGGGTGGTTCTTGACAGGGTTTAGGAAATGAAACCGCCGCTCAAATGGGTTGTCAATGGTCACCTGTAGTGTTTAGGATAGAGGAAGGATCGCCTCTCGTCGTCCCAATCCGTGTAATCACTGCGAATAATTCCTACGTCTCTAGGCAAAGGCCTTCACTCATCGCTCAAGTGTGTATAGGGACGTGTTTGGGCATGGTTTGCCTTTCATCGTTTGAGGTACTCCAATTGATAAATCTTAAACGTCATTATTTGGAAATTCGTCTCAATTTCATCAAAATTCAATCTCCATAGGGGATTACGATGCATGGTGTATGTTTCAAACATGGTTTGGATAACTTCAAAAACCTTTTGAATCACAATGCGAATGAAGTTCTAAGCCGGATATTTTTCAAGACGTGGGCTTATTAAAACGTTTGAATGTTATTTGAAAACATTATTGATTTTGTGATTTTTCTAATCCTTGGAATTCAAATGGTATGATTTTGAAAATTTTGGAACATTAGGAAAGGGATACTTACCTGCTTGCCACGGCAGAGGACCCCCTATAAAAGTAAAAAGAGATTGTGTTAGTGTTTGTCTTCTCTTTTGAAGTAAATTGGAACAATACAACTTCACCCTTGATTATGCGTTCCAATCTGAATACAGTTATATAAACTGTGAGAATCTGTAACATGTCCATTGTAGTGTTGGATCCCCGTCAAGGTTAAAATGAAGAGTTAGCATATATTTCATATCGAGAATAAATTGGAACAATACTGCTTTACTCTTGATTATGCACTCCCATCGAAACCCCAATGTATAAATTGTAAGACCCTTGCTGTTTGATTGTCATGACGACATTTTTATTTTAGTGTGGTGGTCCTCTTGATTGTGAACTGAGTGTGCCGATAGGCAATCCTTTCCGTAGTCTTCGAGTCTGGAGAAGGTCATTTGAATTGCCTCTCCCGCCTGGGAGTTCCTTTTAAATCTACAATATGGAGAAAACAACGCAAATGTATGCATGTATGCATGGAATGCATGGAGTGGTCTTTAATGCGATTCAGACACCAGCGAGTTACGGAAACTGATCAAATCTTCATTTATTCAAGGGTAATACTTCTTGACAGCGTCTGTATTTACAGGACCGGCCAACTCTTCTCCATCCATATTCATGAGAATTAAAGCACCGCCAGGCAGGACTTTCTGGACCACATATGGGCCCTCGTAATTCGGTGCAAACTTGCCCCCAGGATGGGGCGCGTTAGGGAGCGCCTTCTTCACAACTAAATCCCTGACTGCAAAGCTTCTGGACCTTACTTTGCGGTTGAATGACTTAGCCACCCGTTTCTGATATGCCTGCCCATGGCAGATAGCCTTCAGTCGCTTTTCGTCGATCAGGTTCAGCTGCTCATGCCTCTGTCGGATCCATTCAGCCTCTGAAACCTCGGCTTGGGATATTATCCGTAGAGAAGGAATCTCAACTTCGACCGGGAGGACAGCCTCCATGCCATATACTAGGGAGTAGGGCGTTGCCCCAGTTGAAGTCCGAATCGAGGTTCGGTATGCCATTAATGCGTACGGTAGTCTCTCATGCCAATCTCGGAAGTTCTCAGCAGTCTTGGCCAGGATCTTTTTAATATTCTTGTTTGCCGCTTCCACAGCTCCATTCATTTGTGGGCGGTATGGAGAAGAATTAAGGTGCCTAATCTTAAAATGATCCAGAAGGTCGTCAACCACCTTGTTATTCAGATTGGATCCGTTGTCTGTAATGACGGCTTGGGGCGTCCCATACCTCGCGATGATGTCCCGTTTAATAAACTTCGCGACACTCCTGGCTGTAACGCTGGCGTATGAATTAGCCTCAATCCATTTGGTGAAGTAATCAATTGCCACCAAGATAAAACGATGTCCGTTCGAAGCGTGAGGGTTAATCGGCCCGATCATATCAATTCCCCACATTGAAAATGGCCAAGCTTCGGACATTTGATGTAGTTCATTTGGGGGAGCATTGATTTTGTCTCCATACACCTGGCACTGATGGCAAGATCTCACATGCTGGTTGCAATCCAACTCGATGGTCATCCAGTAATAACCGAGCCTCATAATCTTTTTGGCAAGGAGATGGCCATTCATGTGCGGTCCGCATTCTCCTTCATGAATCTCATGCATGAGCAGTTTTGCTTCTTTGGCATCTACGCACCTCAAGAGAACCGAATCAAATGACTTCTTATACAAGGTCTGGCCACTGAGAAAGAACTTTGTAGCCATCTTGGCTATGTACTTCTTATCCCCCATTTGAGCTCCTGGAGGGTATTCTCCCTTTAGCAAATAATTTTTGATGTCATGATACCAGGGTTGGTCATCAAACCCTTCCTCGACCACCATGCAGTAGGCTGGCTGACTAATAACATCGACTCTCAACGGCTTGATGTCCAAGCCTTCCGTCACTTGCAGCATGGAGGATAAGGTGGCCAGGGCGTCAGCAAAATGATTCTGGGTTCTTGGCAAATATTCGAAATCGATTTCCTCAAATTCCCCAATCATCTCTTCTAAGAATCTGTGGTAGGGTATGAGTTTTGAATCCTTGGTTTTCCATTCGCCTTGGGTTTGCAGGATGATTAACATGGAGTCTCTATACACCTGTAGCTTCTTCACTTTCATGGTGAGAGCTAGCTGCAATCCTAGGATACATGCCTCGTACTCAGAAATGTTGTTGGTGCATGGGAATATTAGCTTCGCAGCAACTGGATAATGCTGCCCTTCAGGGGATATTAAAACTGCCCCAGTTCCAGATCCTGCGAGGTTTACTGCGCCGTCAAAATACATTGTCCATTTATCCTCGGCCAGGTTCGAGACACGATCCTCTGGCATCTCATCGCTTGGGATACTGGATCCCTGGGCATTTCCTGCTAACAGATCCGCTATGGCTCGCCCCTTAACGGATTTTTGAGTCGAGCTCCTGACGTCAAACTCTGATAGGAGGACCTGCCATTTGGTCAGTTTTCTAATTAAGGCTGGTTTTTCTAAAAGGTACTTTATCGGGTCATTCTCCGTAACCAGCTGTATATGGTGATGAAGGGTGTACTGCCTCAATCTGTGTAGCACCCATACCAATGCGACACAGGTCTTCTCGATCACAGGGTAATTCATCTCCGATGCAGTGAACTTCTTACTCAGTTAGTAAATTGCCCGCTCCTTCCCGTCTTCTGGGCTCGTTTGAGCTAACAGAGCTCCTAGGGATTCTTGATGGACGGTGAGATATAGGGTTAGTGGAGACCCGGGCGTAGGAGGCACTAACACTGGTGGTGAGATGAGATATCTTTTGATCTTTTCCAGTGCTTCATGACATTCAGAATCCCATTTCACCTTGGCTCCCTTCTTCAACAGTTTGAAAAATGGTTTCGCCACGTCGGAGAGTTGGCAAATAAACCTGGCGATATAATTCAGCCTCCCCAGTAAACTCCTCACTTCTTTGACCGTCGTGGGGACCCCAAGGTCTAATATCGCCTTGACTTTGGAAGGGTCAATTTCAACTCCGCGATTACTCACCATGAATCCCAAGAGCTTCCCTGACCGCGCCCCAAATATGCATTTAGCAGGGTTCAGCTTCAATCCGTACTTTCGAAGTCGCTCAAACAGCTTTCTTAATATCAGAACGTGGTCGTCTCCAGGTTTGGACTTCGCGATCATATCGTCGACATACATCTCTATCTCCTTGTGCATCATGTCGTGGAACAGAGCCACCATGGCCCTTTGGTAAGTTGCCCCTGCGTTTTTCAGACCGAAAGGCATGACCCTGTAACAGAAGGTGCCCCATGGCGTTATGAATGAGGTCTTGGCTTTGTCTTCCTCGTTCAAAAAGATTTGGTTATACCCAGAAAAACCGTCCATGAATGAGAACATTTCAAAACCAGCAGTGCTGTCGACCAGGACATCGATGTGCGGGAGAGAAAAGTCATCTTTCGGGCTTGCTTTATTCAAGTCGCGATAATCCACGCAGACTCTGACCCTTCCGTCCTTCTTCATTACCGGAACAATATTGGCCACTCATTCAGGATAAGTGATCACCTCAATGAATCCCACTTTTAGCAGCTTCATCACCTATTCTTTGATCTTTTTAGATAATTCTGGTTTCGTGCGTCGAAGCTTTTGTTTCTTAGCGGGAACATTAGGGTCTGTTGGGAGCGAGTGCTCAACAATACTTGGGTCCAGACCTGGCATGTCCGCGTAGGACCAGGCAAACACATCCTGATATTCTCTGAGGAGTTGAATAAATCGAGATGCTTCTGACGAAGATAGCCTTCCCCCGATTTTTACTTCCTTTAAATTCTTAGAATCCCCCAAGTTGACTGTAATAGTGTCGTATGCAGTCAAAGGTTTATGATCCTCATATCTGCTCCAATCCCTTTTGATTTCGCTGATATCCTCATCTCCTTCTTCCTCAATCCCGCAAGAGAAATCATCGACATTGTTTGAGTCACATAACAACCTGTCATGCATATGCGGGATGGCATGCCTGAAATGTTACAAGTATGGTCAGTATTTTGCCAGTATCAATAATAATGCATGAATTTTTTGGAAAACATTTGAATTAAAAGGCCAAAAGAAGTAGAACGTAATAAGAGGGCCAATCTTCATGTCCTGAGACACCTTTGCTTCTCAAAATTTACTTGACAAACTAGGAAGCGTGCGGGAATCCAGGCCTCAAATCTCCGAGAATCGAAGATAGGCGTCATCATTGGGCTGGTTTGGAATGTTCCCGCACGTCCTTAATAAAACGTGCACATGCATTTTATTGAATTTCACTGATAAGGCCGCGTTACAAGGGAAACCATTTGGACCAACGGCTCGAGATCCAAAGGTATTTTTCTTGGAATTAAAAAGGAGTTAAACAAAATGCAACGACCGAATTGAAATTGCGGGTAACGAAGTGCTATAAGAAGCAAGAGAAAAGTCTCTTTACTCAAGTGAGGCGGAATCTTCGCCAAGCTGCTCAATGATGACGTTCACAGTATCCTCCAAAAACGGGTTGGATATATCGGGCTCAGGTGCGTCTTGAACCTTCTCGTCCGCCAGAAACTTGGAATGAATGAAGAAGTATTGATCCAGAGGGCTGCCAATTAAGCTACCTGTCCCCATCCATCCTCTAGAGCCAATAAACGAACTCGTCCTGCTTCCTTGGCGTCCGTGGCCCCCACGTCGGCCTCAGCGTCCATAGTAGCTCTTAACAGCATAGCCATTACTGGGTCCACCAGTGTATCCTAGGCCCTTTCGATGCTTGCTCGTACCCAACTGAAGTGGCGATCGAATACCTTGCCCATTTTTCCCAAGTCCGCGCCCGGGGATGAAACCATAAGCTAGCAAGATCTTTCCCGGTGCCAACGTGTATTTAGAAGGTGCAGGAACCTCCCTTTTGACCCCAGGAGCCATATGTGTGACTGCCACCAGTTCCAGAGAATGGTAGCTGGATTCTTCCTTCCGTTCCGGCTCCACATATGGGACCGCACTTCTCTGATAAGCCGCGAAGTCCATCTCTCCGTGCACCGTGATCACCTTCCCATCCACTACAAATCGGACTTTCTGATGCAAGCTAGAGGGTACTGCACCCGCCGTATGAATCCAGGGTCTGCCAAGAAGGAACCCAAAAGCACTCGGGAGGTCCATGACCTGGAACCCAATTGAGAACTCCACGCGTCCAATGAGAACGTCCAGGTCTATTTCCCCAACTACACTCTTCCTCATCCCATCAAAAGCCCTGATGGTGGCCTTAGAGGTACGGATGAGCTCCTCGTTTATACCCAGACTTCTGAGCGTGGCTAACGGGCATATGTTAAAGGCCGACCCATTATCAATTAGCACGTGGGATACTTGCTTGCCATGACTTCTGGCCGATATGTATAGCGCTTTGTTGTGAGCCCATCCATCTACAGGGATATCCTCATCTGAAAATGCTATTTGGTCCTTCAGCAAAATGGACCCGACAAACTCTTCGAGCTGCACCTCATTTATGGTTTCTGGCACATTCAGCTCATTTAGCACTTTCATCAGTGCATTTTTATGCTTCTCTGAGTTGGTAAAAAGATCCAGCAGGGAGATCTGAGCAGGTATCTTTCTCAGCTGCTCGATTACCTCAAACTCGCTTGTCCTTACAACAGACAGCGCCTTCTCTGCATCTTCCTTCGACACTTCTCTCCTCTCTGACTCCCCTTCTCTCGGCGCATAACACCTACCAGATCTCATCACAGCGTCGATCTCGCCCGTACCGTAATCCCACGGGACGGCTTTGGGATTGTAATCGGCCGGTGGAGGGATGCTTATCACTACCTTTTCGATCTTCTCGTCGTTTTGTACCTTCGCGTCTTCTAGTTCAAGCCCTGTCAGAGTGATCACCGTATGACTGAGGGAGCTGCTCTCGGTTTCATCCCATTTATCTACCTCGTCCAGCCTGACGACAAAAAGAGCTTTTGACCCCACTACTGCAATCAGCTCATCTTCATCTACATACTCATAATCATAGTTAGGACACCATGGCTCAGGTGACATTCCCATTGGTTCTGGTGAGAAATCGTTACCCCTCTGACGATCACTAATTCGTACTACCGCCCTGGAAGCGCTGGCCTGACCAGGGTTTCTCTCATATTCAGGCTCGTTCCTTCGGAGTATACTCTCGTGTCTTACTCCTATGCTAACCATGTGATCAAAAGACTGGAACCCATATGCACGAATGCGTTCGAAGTACACTCGGGGAAGAGTTTGCACAAAGAGTTCCACCGTCTCTCTCTCAGTCAATGGGGGTAAAATCTGCCCCGCCTGCAGTCTCCACCTGCGCGCAAACACCTCGAATCTCGCACCTTCCTTCATGGTGATGCGAGCTAGCTCATCCCTGGTGACGTTAAGTCTCATGTTGACTTTGAATCGCCGTATAAACTGATCCTCGAGATCTCCCCAGTCAAAGATCCAGTACAAATCAATTGATCGGCACCAGAATAAGGCCTGACCCGTCAGACTGCGTTCAAAATTGCTAATCAGGACCTGGTCATCTTCGTGGTGGCCAATCATCCTACAGAGGTAGTAGGATACATGATCCAACGGACAGCCTTCGCCTCCAAACTTCCTCGGGAACGTTATCAGTTGGTCTGGCCGATACTGCTTCCCTCCCCGGGTGGTAATCGCTTTCAGTTCTGCGACCATGTTTGCCAAGTCCTTGGACTGCCCTTCCAATTCAGCCAGTCTTCGGCTATGCCACTCAATGGCTCTTCTTAACTCTAGTATCTGATATTTCTCCTCCGCGGGCGGCACATGAGTGTTAGCCGCTTTTCTCGACAGCTCAGCTATCGCAAAAACCATGCGATCCATGCTCCTTTCCAGGGTATCCAGTCGCTCCTGAGTTTCAGGACCGTATTCCACCTTCCCGGGATTAGTGGGACTTGAGCTTGCTTCATCAATTGCGCCAATCATTTCTTCACCCTTGATTGGGTCATCCATGCCTCCCCAACCGTCAGGAAATATTTCTTCAGTCTTAGCGAAGAAGCTTGGCGGGGCTGAATAAAGTACACGATAATTGTAACCTCCGCTGTCCTGGCCCAAAGTGTCCACAATGTCACCCCTTTCGAAGGCCTCCCGCAAAAACTTCTTGTCAGCTTCATGCGCCTTTTTGCATTGCATCTCTTCGTCGTCCGGCTCTTCGTCGGGTCCCCTTGTGATGCTGTCGTCAGCTATCGCATACTCAAGTACCTCTTGCAACTTGGCGGTGTCAGCCATGAATTCTAAGTCGTCTGTGTCATCCCCATCCCATATGGCGTTAACCCCTCCATGATCCGGCAAGGGATTCTGTTGCACATTCGATTCGGTTTTATCGAATTCCAGCACCCCTCCATCTATCAATGCCTGCACCCGATACTTAAGTGTCAAGCAGTTGTCAACATTGTGCCCTTTCTCGCCCATGTGGTAGGTGCATGATTGGGTCTCATCAAACCTGGAGAACCTAGGTGGATTCTGCCTTGGGGGCTCCCTAGCGACCAAACACCCCTCTAGTAGCATAGGCAGTAACTTCGATAATGGCCGTGGTAACGGAGTAAAAGATGGGGCAGCTTTCTTTTTGGCCTCAAACTTTCTTGGGGCTGGCTCGGATGCACTTCCCTGGGCGGGTGTAGATTCTGAGAAATTTCTCGATTTTGGTGGATTCGATACAAAGGCAACTTCGCCTGTATTCTCCCTTTCCTTTCTGGCCGGAAACTGCCGTCTGAATGATGGTTCTGGTACACGCTTCTGTCGTAGGGCTGACTCGTGACGTTCTGCCACCTTAATGAGGTGCGCGAAAGTCTGACAGCCTGATGTGTTCAATTTTTCAAAATATTCAAAAGGCAACGCCTTCAGAAATAGATCTACCAGCTCCTCCTCCGGGATGGGCGGTTTGACCTGCGTGGCTATCGCCCGCCATCTCTGGGCAAAGGTACGCATCGTCTCACTCCTCCCTTTTAGGGTTCTCAACAGATCCTCCCTTGTTGGTGCGGTGGCCGTGTTAAACTTATACTGATGCAGGAAATCTTGAGCCAGATCCTTCCATCCGTCGTAATCCTCCAAGTCGAGCTCGATGAACCACGCCAAAGCCGCGCCAGATAGGCTTTCCTGGAATGTATTCATTAACAGCGGGACGTAGTCAGAATAATGCGCCATCTTGCGCAGGTAGTACTTTAGGTGAGCTCGGGGACAGCCTGTCCCGTCGTATTTCCTTACAAACTCAGGTTCCTTATAGTCAGCTGGAACCTCTATCTTAGCGAAGAGAGAGATCTTATCGAATCGAGCCAACTCATATCCTTGGCTGCTCAGACATTCCTCTATCTTCGCGAGTCTCCTGGCCTCTTCTTCAGTCTTAGTGGCCAGTTTCCCTCTTTCTTTATCCGTGTCAAGTATTACCGGTGCAGCGCTGGGTGGTGATTCAGCAGGTGTACTCCGGTTGACTCTCACGTTTTGGACTTCTTCAGGAATTTGGGTCTCACTTGAGGTGTTAGCCGAGGACGGAGGGGCTGCCTGATTACGCGCAGGGGCGGTATTCTCCTGGGTGGCCATCATCATGGCCTTCATCTCTGCCAGCATTGTGACCACAGAGTTCATTTGGGTCTCCAGATTGTCGACCCTCGGGCTTAATTCTTCTTGCTCCATCCTTGTTCTCAAACGGGTTCTAATACGGCTTCTCGTAGCTTCCGTGATTGACAACTACCTGTTTTGACCATAGAGAAGTTAGAATAAGGAACGTCACGGTTAAAAGCATACTTAATCCAGTTAATTCCATGTTTTCGTATAGTCAATGAGGGAAAGGACTGCCCCGCGAGCTTTTAGCCTCGCAGAAGGAATTCTTTTCATCATTACCCACTCGAAAACATGTAATTAAAAGAAGCGTAATCCATGCCAATAGTTTTTGAAAGATCGAACAAGAATGCCATGACATGTATAAAATAGATCCAAGTACGTCTTGTTATAAAAGAAATGCCCTCTAGGATCGTTCAAACTAAACATGAAATGTTAAAATGGCCTAGTCTCGATGGGAATTTCTCTATCCAAACTTGGGGCGCTTCGAAGCTAAGGTGTCTTCGGCATCCTCAGAAATATCAATTTCCCGGCTATGGACTTCCTCATCTTCGTGGTACGGCGGCAGTCCTATGTACTCGGGTACATATGGCTCGACTCCAGGTACGTAAGGCACTACATATTCCGGCACATAAGGTTTCACAAAGCTGCGTCTGATTGCCTTGAAGTACTGGATATAATCTGTCGAAGCTCTGTGAATATCCATCTCTCCTCCCAAAGCATCGGGCCACTTGATATCTTGTAATGGAGAGTTACCTAGGCTTTCCAGGATGTGCTTCACCTTGCCTATAAGCTGCTCCTTGACTTCCTCTGATAGAATGCCCGATGGTACATTGAATGAGAAGGTCTCTGGCCTCTGGGGTGGCGGGATCTCTTGTAAGACTCCAAACTGCCTGACAATGCGAAGCGGGTAGTAGGCTGCTCCGCCGGTAATGCCTAATAAAGGAACAGGGTCTCCATTGTTGCACGTGAGACGGGCCTTGGAGAGTCTCGGCCACCTAAGTCGCCATCGGATTTGTTTTGGCTCTAGGGTTTCGAGAAATTCTTTCCATTTGGTAAAGGAATGTTTGGTGACTTCGGATTGGTTTTGGACGAAAGACTTGATTGGATGAGTGTATTGGTTAATTTCTCTAAAGCTCATGCGAAGCTGGTATTTCTTTATGTGAGAGGCGAACCATAGATAAAGGAGTTCAGATGAGGCTTGGAAAATGCCCTTACCTCGGATCCTATAGCGGTTGAGGGAAATGAAAATCTCAGCTAGGATAAGATTGGAATAGTCCCACCCATAGCACACTTGCCTAGCAATTATGGACATTGTCGGATCGAACGTAACCGGAGAGACAGGAAAAAGAATGAAACTAAGGAAGGCTAGAATGAATACCCTACCGGACTTGGTTCCTTTATCCACGGGAAGGCGAGAGAATCTTTCTATGAGGGATGATAAAGGGAATCTACCCGAATTGCTTTTGAGGATAGGTATGATTTCAGAAAGACTGGTGTCCAAAAATTCGGCTAAGGCGCTCTTGGGTTCGACTCCTATGGGTGGTTGTACTAGGCGAGGATTGGTAAAACTAACCCCGATGACGGCGCTATATTCCTCCAGTGTTGGTGCGAACTCCAGCCCCTCTATATTGAATGTGACTGTGTTAGGGTCCCAGAAATGGGCCAAGGCCTGAATAAGAGGGATCTGACACCGCACGTGCAGCAGCTCCAGTAAGAATCCCAACTTCTTCTTGACGAATGCCTGGTTTGCTTCATTGAGGTCCCTCCACCACTCCTGGAGCTCGTCCTCGGGGATAGGGATCACCTGGATATCCTTCTTTCCCATCGAGTTCTAAAATGTGGAGATGATATTTTGAAAAATCAATTGGCATGGATTACTAAAAATGCAAATTGCATAATGTAGATGCTATGAGTGATGCATGGAATCCCTCGATTGCATATTTCTACTTGGGTGAAACAAAGATTAGAGTCTCTTACTTAGATGTGATCGAATAAGAGGTCTAATTGATATTTCACCTCAAGAGAATTATGTACTCGAGGAGGGTCATTCAAGTGATTAAAAGTAATGCCAACCTCACATTCCATTGATTAGGGCGAAACCAGGAAGCATACAACTGACATAGATGCCTAGTACATGTGTATCTAAGGGAGAGGATAGAACGAGGACATTGATGAAAGGACCCTATACATGATATCTAAAAACTGAAGGCAGAAATGGAAGTAAGAAAACAACCAATGGAATGTGATACTATTTTTGTAAAGGTAGCACCCCCTAGGCTCGATCCTCAAAGCTCGGTCCCTGAAATTTCTTCGGTCCATGGTCCTATCTCCACATACTCCTCACGAGTAGGTGGCGCCTTTGTGTTTTCTTCCTTTTTGGGCTTCTTCTTCAAGGTTATGCGCTTCGGGCGAGTTCTAATAGCTGGACGATGCCCTTTCTTCTCCCAAGGTGCTGACATCGGCCTGTTTTCCTTGGCGATGCGTTCCTCCTTCAGACGGCGACGCTTTTCCCTAGCCCGACTGTTGCGGATCTGCCTTTGCGTGTCGCGGTAGGATTCCAAGAATTTCTCTGTATCCCTTTTTAGCTGGATATTATCTATATGGAAGGTGGTGTGGCAATCTTCTGGTGGCCCTAAATTCCTTCCAGTGAGCTCTCGTCCGTGCAGGAATCGGGTGAGATGAAACCTAGTATTGGGGGTAGGCCATACCACCTTCTTCTCGTGGCGAAAAAGTTCCAAGTCCGAAGCAACGACACGAGACATTGACAATCTATCCTAAAGTTGGCATTAAATTTAATCGCTTGCATGAGAATGATATGCTCGATGAAAAAGAAACGTGAACATGCTCATGTCGTGAGTAATTGAATGTATACATATAGAAAAAGGAATAGATACGAGGAAGGAACAAACTTACCAACCATACTCGAAGAAAGATTTTGGTTTTAGGTTTACCAACCGTCCACAGACATGCGCATGAGACAAGTGGGGGTTGGACTCTAAAAATCAAAAGCGTGGGTATGAAACCTATGGCCAAGGCTCCCACGATCCAGATGAAGCTGATTCCCCCCCAAGAGCACCCGCCCAAGAGGGTTGGAGATCGCCAATCAGGATAGTGAGCGGGAACGGATACGAGAGTCTCAAGTGCCATCAAACACGAGATCCTTTCGCACCCTTTCCCTATCTAAGGTAACCCTAGGAGGTGGTTGCAGTCTGGGTTTGACCGCGAGTGTGTGCGAGGTGTCGTGATAGCCAGATATGCAAGACATGCACAACAGTTTGTATCAAAACACCGCTTCTATAATCACATTCATAAGCATACATTCCAAACTCCAACCTGCAGAAAACAGAGTCAACAAACACTCCATCCCTTATTTCTCCCATCTGCACGAACATTTAACACATGGGTTAGTGGACTTACCTCACCTTCAAGAGCGTCTGCAGAAACATATGTCAGAAAACACTCAACCTTTTAATCGGCTCAAGTCCTCTAAGAGGTTAGAACTTCGTCCCCAGTGGAGTCGCCAGTCTGTCGCGACCCGATCTTCTTCGAGATCGGCTGGTGGATTGCTAGGCCCAATTTGAGATATCTGGGCTTCGCTCGGGCCCTCCCAAGCCCATACCAAATCGCGTCAGGGAATTTTTTAGATCGAAGTCGACCTTAGTGTGGTCGGGTGACATGTGCTCAGTGTGCATGCCATTGGAGTCGCCACCAATCATTTATTGGAGGGAATGATTGGAAACCCTATCGAGCGATCGGGAGAAATCGTCCGATTCTGCGAAAACCAGAGATTCTGAGTTCGGGGACTTAGTTACGTCAATATTGCTATTGACGCCCTTTCGGTACCTAAGTTGAGTGATTTCCTAATCTAAGGAGTTCATGCAGGCGAGATCGGGTAAGGTAGGCTCTGGGAGTCTAGGGGATTCATGCGAATGGGAGTGTCTGTCCTATCAATCACAATCATAGAAATAAATGCGCAATCAGAAAATCAATACCATGAAAGCACACATTCAATCAAGTCCAGATCAACCAGGGGAGCCCTAGAAGCCAAGAAGATATGTTAATTAGGTTCAGGAGTGATTTGGGATGATTTGGGTCAGATTGACCAGAGGGGCAAAATGGACATTTTGGGAGGCTCGGGAAGTCAAAAATGTGAAAATAGGTCAAACCAGTTGAATGTGGTTTTTTTCCTAATTTTCACAATTTTTGAGAATTTTTCTGGATTTTCCTGAATTTTTCTGATATTTTTGGGATTTTTCTAAGGCTTTCTAAGAATTTTCCTATTTTTTATTTGAAATATTTTTGGTATTTTCTGAAATTTTATTTCTACTTTTTCTAATTTTTTTTATATTTTTCCAAGTATTTTCTATATATATATTTTTTTAATTTTCTAAAATTTTTTATGAATTTTTCTTATGATTTTTCCCTATTTCCTGGGCATTTTCTATGTTTTCTGATTTTTTTATCATTTTTCAGAATTTTTTTCGAATTTTTTTATAATTTCTTGATTTTCGGAATTTCCTAATTTTTTTTATGATTTTCCGAATTTTCATCCTATTTATACATTTTTCATTTTATTTATTTTTGTTGTTTTTTTTATTATTATTTTCGAAAATATTTTTATATTTTATAATATTTTGATTTTGATTTTCTATATATTTTTTTAATTATTTTCTACATTAATTTTTCCAAGATTTTCTAAATTTTCCACGAATTTCTACAATTATTCATTATTTTATTATTATTTTTTTTATCACTAGTTTTTATTTTTATTAATTTGTTATTTTTAATTTAATTTTTTAATTTAATTAATTAATTTTTTTATTATTATATTTATATTCCCGAAATTTCTTTTTAATTATTTTATAATCTCAAACTTTTATATATTTATATAATCTTTCATATGTTTTTATTCTATTTTCTCCTTTTTTATTTTTATTTATTATCGTTTTTCGGATCGGGTCGGGTCGACCCGACCCATCCGACCCGAAAGTCCAAACCTAAAACCCGAGACTAAACGACACAGTTTTTATTATATATATATTTTTTGAATTCTCTAGGAATTTTCGAAATTTTTTTTAATATTATAATATTATAAATATTATTTATTTCGAAAATTGTGATATGGGCTGGGCTTTTAAGCCCAATCCCTCTAGGGTGGCGAAAAGGAAGAGGGCTTAAGGCCCAAACGAAAAAAAAAGCCCAAGGTTCTATTCTAAAACCCAATTTAAGCCTAGAGCCCAATAAAGTTATCTCAGCCCACTCTTCAATCAAAAGCCCATCCGAATGGCCCATCCGCCCCTTTTCATTAAACCACATGGGCTGGCCCAATTCCAAATAATCCAAACCCTAGCTACCACACCAAGCCGCCGGCGGTACACCACTTTTGCTATATATTTTTTATTCTAATATTTTTTTTGCTTTATTTTCCTTTCCACTTTACCTGGTTACGCATGGAGGCAGCACCCCCTTGTGCCTTTGTCTCTCTTTTTTATTTCTTTCTTTGACTTTTCTTTCTCTTAGTTTGTCCTTTTCTCTATTTTTTATTCCCTTATTTTTTTATGCTCATCTTGTCGGTGCTTCTTCTTCGTGAGTCTTCTTTTCCATACGTCCTATTTGCTCACCACCTTCGCGTCTTCCTCACTGAACACCCACCAAAAACCAAGCACAGACTTCACTGGGTGGCTAATCTTTTTACCACGTCTTCTTAAGGATTTCGCCAGCAAGATTTTTTTTGTCGAACGACCACCAACGCCGATGACGGCCCTCTTATTTCGTTGCCAACGGACAGCACCGGATAAGAACCAAATTCCGGCAATGAGTTTTCTCACATCTTCGAACGCTCAAAATTTCATTTCTTAACCACAGCAAGCATAGAGGATGTTCGGGGGGCTCATTTGAACGCCTTAGACCGCTTGCCGTTACTCTTCGACGGCCACCGAGTGCGGTATGTCAAGGTCCAAACCAAGGTCCGAATAGGCCGTCTACAGTATCCTAACATACCTACACATGGTTTTTCTGTCCGCGAAACTAACCAAAATCAACCGTTCTAGACTCGGCCAGGAACAAACCCGATGACATATCTAAACCAACGATCCTAACTTAAAACCAGCCACACAATCCATCAAAGAATATCACAGAGATAATAGGAAACTTAGCTGCATAGTCGAGAGTCTTGGTTTCACGCGAGAAAAGCCCTCGGGCTTGCAATAGGCCGAAAGTTTTTGAGGTTGACTCGATGGGTTTCGTGCGATGCCAACGCAAGGAGAAGATACGCACGCGGTCAGTAAGTGCTCAGGGAAATTTCGAAACAGAAAAATCAAAGAGAAAACAAGAAACGATGAACATGCCATTGATGGAGTTCCGCGCGCTCGAGAATGGTGTTTACCTTCTCAGTGGAGGTCGACTCGATTGGTTGGGTCCAGCGACTTCCTTGAAGCGTCAGGGAGCTTGGAGCGGCAACCGCAAGGCTTGGTGCGACTTGGATTGCCGGAGTTCCGAGCTCAAAGTTCTCGGCGAATGCTCTGTAATGGCCCCCCCAGAAGAACCAGCTTCTTTTTTTTTTTTTAGCTCCTCCTTCGTCGCTCTCCCTCTCTACATATCTGTCTCTCTCGTTTTTGTGCGTATGTCCTCCCCCTGAACATTCGCCGCTCCCTCCTTTTCTTTTGCGCCCGAACCTTCTGGAATCGCTCCCACGACAGCTCGAATTTTTGTCGTCTACCTTCCTCGGATAACCGTCGCCCCATTCCGTACGCTTGGTCATGCGCGCAAGCGACAAAAGGGAAGATTCGAGGGCAAGAGGCCGCGCGACGACGTCGTGCTAGCGAGAAATAGATGTGCGCGTGTGTGCAGTGTGCGTGGGTGCCAAGGGAAGGGGATGATGAATAGTGTCGGGTCACGGGCCGGGTCGGCCCGACCCGATGACCCGACCGAACGGAAAATGGCCAAATTGAGCCACAATTCGGCCTATTTTTGCGAAATTGAAGCCAAAAATGAATTTCCCACGATGGATTACATTTGGAAATGAGGTCTTTGTGGAAAATTTGCTTGAAATTGGACAAAAACCCCAAATTTTGGGTTTGACCCGAGTATCCAATCTGTGAAATTGAAGGTCTTGAGGGCCTTTTTTGCAAAAATTGATGCCACCAATGGATTCAGAAGGCCAAAAAATATAGGGTGACGTGCCCCAATTTTTAATTCAGTCCCCGGAAACTTTTCAATTGCATTTTATGTGTTTTTAAGGACTAAATTGAAAAATTGAAAATCACACATTGGTCCTTTTGCACGGAATTGGACAATTCATTGAATTTTTGGACTGGATTTTAATTTTGAAAAATAGAGGGGGATGACACGACTCCAAAAATGTAAAAATTAAAAATTAAAGAATTAAAATAAAATTTCTAGAATTTTTCAATTAATTTGGAAAATGCGATTTACAAAGCAAGTCCCATTTCCAGATTAATTTTTTCAGAATTTCTTTGGCCAAAATGAAGAGAAAAATAAAAGAAAAATATGGACTATTTTTTCGTATTTTTGTGGCCACAAAAGCTATTTTTTATTATTTTTCTTGTATTTTTCTATTTTCTAAAAAATATTAAAAAAAGCAAAAAATAAGGAAAATTATTTTTTGTTCAAAATTGGTTCCTTAGGCTAGGCTAGGGCTTCCAAAGTTGATTTTGTAATTTCTTCATTTTTTATTGATTTTTTATGAATTTTTGAAAATAAAATGCAAAAAAATATTGAAAATATGAAAAATTATTTTTTGGGTCAAAATTGGATCCCTAGGTTAGACCAAGGTCTCCAAGGTTGATTTTTCAATTTTCTGAATTTTTTTTGGATTTTTTAAAAATTTTCTAAAAATCAAATTGGCCAAAAATCAAGTGTCAACAGCTGCCCCTCTTTGACAGGGGTCTCGTGAGAGATCACTCTCAAAGACAAGATAACACTTGATATCTAGCCTACTCAACTGGGAAAATGAAAAGTCATGCCATCCCTTTCTATTTATTTCTTCGAAGGCTCAAGTCCAAAGTCCTTCCTGCTCATTCTGATAGGGGAGAGAGAGAGAGAGTTGAGGGATTTACCTGAGACTCACCTGTTTGTCCCGCGGCTATCATTGATTGATCTGGTGATGATGGAATGAATGCCTAAGGATTCATTATAGGAACACCTTAGGATGGTTGAACTCGGACTCGTATGGTAGGTCACCTCATAGAGATGCCTCTATCAAGGACTTTTGTGCCTCTATCAAGTACTTAGGTGCCTACAGGAAGGACTTTGTGTGCCTGTTCGAAGGACTTTGGGTGCCTGTATCAAGGACTTGGTGCCTATATCAAGGACTTGGTGCCTATATCAAGGACTTTGGTGTCTATATCAAGGACTTGGTGCCTATATCAAGGACTTGGTGCCTATATCAAGGACTTTGGTGCCTATATCAAGGACTTTTGCGAAGAAAGGTAATCTCCTCCGAGGCTATCGGCTACTAAAATCCACATTACCTTATCTTGAAGGGTGCCATTCTGGGATCTGGGGAGACTAGGAATCCTGCAGAAGCTCAAATCCAAATCGTTATACCGAAGAGGAAAGAGTAAGCAGATTTCTGATAATTCGCATGTTCCAATTTTGGGAATGAGCTATACTCTTATGATTATCATCTATGAGTCATGCACACATTTTTTAAGGAACGTAAAGTGATGTCAGAGGTTACCCAAAGCATCTTCTCACATATCAAGCAAGATCCAAAATCCCTTAGGAGGGTGATTTTGAGTCAAATGATTTAAAATTGCCAAATGAGTTTGCTCAAGATATCAATTGAAGTACGCTCATCAGAGAGGACTCCTCACAATTTCTCGAAAGGTTTACTTTGGAAGCACTCGAATTTTCTCTCGAACCTATGTCTAGGGCTTCGGAACTATTCGCAGTGCATACAATTTGATTAATCAGAGAGGTCTTTAATGGACCGCAATGTTGGGCTTGGTCAAAGGTTTCCAAGGGGGACCCATAAATGAGTCGAGGTCAATGAATAAAAGGTCTTCATCATCTGCTCCGGGTTTACAAGTCAAGAATCCTGCAAAATGAGAGAGAAATAGTCTTGCTCGTACCTTTTCGAGCGATGCTTAAAATCATTGAATCTCTACGTTAACTCAAGCGCCTTAATCAGAAAAGACTTTCACGGGTTGAAACGTAGGTTAGGATCGGGGACCAAGGAAGAAAAATGCTTATTTTGGTCCAGAAAATATATGAGGTGGGTTCAACGTTGGTGATATTACATCTTTATCAACAGTCTCGGCCCTCTCGAGTTGTCCGCAAAGAACAACATCGTTGTATGGGGATGGTGTGGATTTTCGTTGATACCGTCGTCGCCCTCGGACGGTGTAAGCTCCAACTGAGTATATTTCGCAATTTGACTCCTTTGAAGAGTTTTTCTTTTGCAATCAGATCCCATTGGGGATTCACAAAGGAGATAATATGCATACGTTTTTACTGAGTCTGCAAATGTACAAGTAAAATTCAAAGGCATTCAAAAATGAACATTGATTTGAATGGGCATTAGCTTTGCTTTTGATTGGCGCTTTGCTTTTTGCTTTAAAATGAAATACAGCGAATTGATTCAACAATTTGAAATTTGTGCGCGCTTGAGGACTCCTCCAAGCCGATTTTGTTCTTCCATAGGGTCGACCATTGATATAGAGCTGCCGCTTCCTGACATAAAATAGAGTGAAGTGTCAGTATACAAAATATGTGCTAATCTGCACCTAAAACTAGAAGAGTGGAAAGAGTACTTATCTCCCGTTTTTTTGGGAGGGATTTCTATAATTGATTTTCGCTCTCTATGTTCCCAATATAGAGAGTTTCTTTTGAATTAAGAGGGACTTTTAGTCACAGATCAGTTGAGAAATCGGTGGACAGCTTAGGAGCTTGTCTGGGCCGATTTTTGCATCTCTACGAGATTTTTGCTGTTGACATAGAGATATCCTTCTCCTGACATAAAATATGGGAAAAAATGGGAGATGGAGAAAGTGTATACAACTTGTGCTAATTTGCGAGTAAAACCATAAATAAATGAATAAATAAAAACACTTAGCTCGAATTTGCTTGCTCGTTGACGAGGATGAACTCTTGATTTATATTGATCGATGAAGGAATTTGTGATGATAACCCCTAGCTTTAAACTTCCATCATCTTCAAAATTCTCTCTCTTTTGGTATTTTCTTTCTCTCAAATTTTTCTTCAATCTCCCAAAACTCTCTCAAACATCCAAAATTTTCTCTCCAAAAATTTTTTTCTCTCAAGCTCACTTCTTCCTCCTTTTATAATCTTCTCATCTATCTCCCATTCTAATTTTTCCACTAACTCTATCTCCCATTCTAATTTCTCCACTAAATCTTCTTCATTTTCATCTTCCATTCTCCATCTCTATCTCACATTCTAATCTCTCCACTAACTCTTCTTCGTCTTCATCTTCCCTTCTCCATCTCTACCTCACATTCTAATCTCTCCACTAACTCTTCTTCATCTTCATCTTCCCTTCTCTATCTCTATCTCACATTCTAATCTCTCTACTAACTCTTCTTCATCTTCATCTTCCCTTCTCCATATTTATCTCCCATTCTAAATTCTTCACTAACTCTTCTTCATCTCCATCCTCCCTTCTATTCTTATCTTATTTTCTCCAACCATTCTTCTCCATCTTCCCTTCTCTATTCTAATTTATCCACTAACTCTTCTTTTTGTTATTTGCAAAATAATCACTCAAGAGTTAGGTATTTGCACTCTAGTCCCTGAATTTTAAGTATTTACAATTTAGTCCCTGAAAAAATATTTCTTTAAGTCCAAATATCCTCACAATTTTTGACATGCATTCCCTATACTTAGTCAAAATTCACCACATGTCAAATTTAAGCTCATTTCTTGCCACTGAAAATAATGCAGAATTTAATTAAAACCCTTTTGCACAATTGAGTCATTCTGGGTATAATTTGGGCCAATATAAAAAATTTGAAATATTAGAGAACAATGTCACAACTCCTAAAAGTGAAAAAATGAAAATAAATTGACTCAAATTGAATTTTTTAGGCCCGGTTCGAGATTATGCTCGTGAAGGAATACACGACCCCGAATTTGATTTTTTAAATTTGTGATGGCCAACATGAAAAGGGATTTAAAATAAAAAATATTGACTATTTTTATATATTTTTGTGGCCTCAAATGCTATTATTTATTAAATATTCTCATAATTTCTAAAATATATAAACAATATATATAAATACAAAAAATTATTTTTTTGTTCGAAAATAGTTGCCTAAGCTTGGCCAAGGCTCCAAACTTGATTTTTCAATTTTCTCATTTTTCTTAATTTTTTGTTTTATGAATTTTCGAAAATAAAAATACCGAAAAATATCGAAAATATGAAAAATTATTTTTTGGTCAAAATTGGTTCCTTAGGCTTGGCTAATGTTCCCAAAGTTGATTTTTCAATTTTATGAATTTTTATGGATTTTCTATTAATTTTCGAAAATAAATAAATAAAAAATACGTAAAAATAGTGAAAATATGAAAAATCATTTTTTGGTCAAAATTGGTTCCCTAGGCTTGGCTAAGGTCCCCAAAGTTGATTTTTCAATTTTATGAATTTTTATGGATTTTTTATTACTTTAGCAATAGAAAAAATGATTAAAAATCATGTGTCAACAATGTGAAATACAAGCGTTGATCAAGGAGTGCTCAGACTTGTTTTCAAAAGTGAAAAGCTACGGGTAACCCATTGTGCACGGACCCAAAACAAGATTACGGATTGGATTGTTAAAGCGCAATTTCATAATACTCTTCCACCTGACTAGGTTTTTAACCCATCTCAAACCCTTTGAAATTTGTTATACTTAGAAGCACATATGATATTTTTTTTGACTTTATAATACGAATCAAATGACCTTTTCGACAAAAAAAAGCTTTGAATTTATCAAACTTCACATAAATAGAAGCTTGCCCTCTTCGGTTCAAATTAATGCATATGACACATGTTTTGGCTTTATTTATTATTTTTATATTTAAAAATATATTTAATACAACGTGTCCTCGACATGTCGGAATTTTCTATTTTTGAGAAATGCCGTGTCGCCGTGTCGTGTCGTGTCGCGTGTCGGTGTCAGTGTCGGTGTCCGTGCTACATAGTTGGAGACTTGGAATCCGATCGAATCCCTTGAGACTGGCTATGATTCGTCTATGCAGCCTGTGGTAGCATGCGCTCAATTGGATTTTAGGTCCAGCTGGGCCACTCATTATGGGCTTGACCCAACACCCAAGCCACATACTGCAGTTAGGGAAAATTGGTAAAAAAAAAAATTCGAAACCTATTGCATTTTAGCAAGTTCAATTATAGAGCTTCTAATTATGTCAATTGAGTCTTAACCCTTTTCATCTTTTTTCAATTAAGTTCATTCGATTAATTTTGGCTGAAAATTATTGATGTGAATGTCAGCCGTCTTACGTGCCACGATTGATGAATGCGAAAATCTTTTTGAAATTTTTTTGAATTCTTTTAAGGGTCGAACTCGGGCTGTCGGCTAAGGCTTGGCGATCCCCATCGACCACTAGGCAAGGGCATGCGAGTCCACAGTGCCTACGACTCTTACCAACTGCAAGCAAGGGCTTGCAATTGTAAGCCCTCGACCAGTCGCGAGCAAGGGTTGCCAACCCTTGGCCCATGCACTTAACAGAAGAAAAAAAATTCAAAGGTTTTCCACTTAAGTGGCGACTGTGCCATGTAGGACAAACGAGGTCAACATCACTCATTTCTAATCAATATTGACCTGATTCACTTAATTAGCAAAACGTGAAAAAATTTAAAGCTCAATTGGCACAATTAAAATATTTAGAATTAAATTGATCAAGTTGCCATTGAAGTTATGAATAGCTATGCCTAAACTGCAATAATTCATAACCTCTTTATCCTCTTCACTTCGGATTGTAAAGAAAAAACTCCAAACCAATATATTTTTCACAATAGAACCCAAACACCAACCTCATATGTAAAACTGACCAAAAAAAAAAAGTCACGTCCATAAAAGAGTGCCAAAAAATGCAAAAGAAATTATTAAAGTAACCAAAAGTTATAATTAGGGTATTTTGGGAAATGAGTTAGGATGATTCTAAAATGAAAATGGTTGAGCGTAAGCTTAAAATCTTTGAAAGACTTACCTACAAAGACGAGATTAATGTTTTTTTTTTTTAAAACCGAGGTTCCGTGCGGGCGGCAAGCTTGTGCTCAAACTGGCGGTGAAGCATGACTAATTCTCGAGGGCAGTCGCAGGACCCCACCATCACGACATCCGAGTAAGACACCAATTGAGTGCGCTCCCTGCGAAATTCGTAATGGGGGATTTGAACTCTGGACCAACAGATACCGCAAGGGTCACATCACTTTTATCCTTGCGCCCACATCAATCGGTGGGTAAGACGAGGTTAATATTAATCGTCTTAAGTTCCTACTTTCTCTATTATTTAGTATGATAGAGTTCGTCCTTCAATTGACTCTAATAGTTTGAAAATCATATTTAACTCTATCAAAAATAAGTTTTTTGCACTTAGCAACAGTTGGACTGCCATGAGTATCATGTTTGGAGCCAGTTACAGTTAGCACATTTAGGTCACGCGACAAATAAAATGTCGTCTTGCATGATAAGAGAGTTTACTCCTCTTCTTATAATCTTAAGTTAAAGTTTCGATGAGAAAGTGTAATTTTGAATGCCTCAAGCCCAGACAGCGGGGTGTGTCCTCGATATTGCTTGGAGAGACGGATCACAATTAGGGGTGATTAAAAAAAAAAAAAAAGAAGTGATCCATCCAAAGCGGACAGGAATGTACTTAACCGGCTAATTTTATATTGTTCCCACTAGGTATCCGTTTGGTTATCGGTTCCAATTTGCTAGAACTGACTGGTGTCAATTCGTCTTCTGGTACAAGCGGAAACTATCCAACCGGATCGAACTTATTTATGTAATATAGATATATATTTTTTTAATTGAAGATATCTCCATGATAGATGCTGAAGAACTCCATCGGTGAAAATACTTTCAGAAATTCGACAAGTTCGTCTCCTTTCACTTCCTCAGCACTCATCATCGCACGCGAATCCTCACGTTTAGATAAGGTAGATGAAATCATATGGCATTGAGAGAATGAATTTGTGGATATTTAGGCCAAAACGTGAAGTTTTAAAGTCATTTTCAAACAGGTAAAATCTCAAAATGCCTTTGAAGCGTGCGCGACAATGCTCTATGGGTTTAGGTACAGGGACGAGTTGGAGAGACTTGCGTGGGGGCAATAGTGCCCTAGTGAGCCGTATTTTTCGATGAATTTGTCAAAGAAATCAGAAAGTGTGCCACCAAAGCTCATGTCCGTCTCTTTTTAATTGATGTTGATGCTCGATAGAACTGATTTCATGGATTCATCCGAGAGTCAGACATACTAGTGATTCGGTGCTTGGGTGGATCTACGGAATAGACAGATGGTCCACAGTTCGCATTTTACAGAGTCGGTCTCTAGCAAATGATTATCGATTTTAGAGTAGAAACCACCCATCTTACAATCGATCACTTTTAATCACAACCTATCCACGAAAATAACAACAATAATTTATAGTCTACAATACAATATCTTAGTCAAAGACACTATAATATTAATCATTTGCAAAATCGACGCACTAAATAGTGTAAACACTTTTATGGCCAGAGGCATTGCACATACACCAATAGGGTACATTTAGAATTTTACGTCGAGGATATTCCCAAGAAAGCTTGAACCAAAGGTCACAAAATAGACGAATGTGCTTCTTTTCGTCCATGCGTACGATCCTTAAGAATTCGACATGTCAACATGTAGTTAAAAATCCGACGTGGCTAGACTCCGGGTTGACATAACGGCACGCGTCTATTATTGTTACATCGGATCCGCTTGTCCGGCCTTATCGACAAATGGCAACCTCGTCAGATTTTTGACGGTCATTATTATGAACGGAAGTGAAATAGATTTTATGTATATATATGTTTATGAGTCGCCCGATACAAACTGTGGAGCGCTGGATAGGAGGACCATGCCATCATGCCCTTGCCACTTTGCCAATGGTTCCAACAACAAAAAAAAAAAAAAAAAAAGTAGCACCACTAGGCAAACAGCTGTACCCCGCACCGACAGCCCAGTCACCACCGCAGTCCACAGCAAGCTCGTGCATCGGGTACTCTCCGTACGACTTGCTCCGTAGCGTCCCCCGCTCTTCCCCCCAATCTCGTCTGCGCGAGGAGTCGACGCCATTTCTTACCCCCCCCCCCGAACGAGGAAATGGGTAGCGCTGAGTACTGGAGCAAAGGGTCTCGCGTGGAGGTCACCAGCAAGGAGAATGGCTTCAAGGGCGCATGGTTTGAGGCCACCGTCGTCGAACCCCGCGTGCCCCACAAATCCAAGTTCAAGAGGAAGCGGCTCACCTTGATCGAGTACACCACCCTTCTCTCCGATGACGGCCGCACGCCGCTAAGGGAGTACAGCGACGCCATCTTCGTCCGGCCCTTGCCTCCGGGAGAGGGAGAGGCAGTGGTCCTGGAGGAAAATTTGGTGGTGGACACTTTCGACCGGGACGGGTGGTGGACGGGAGTGATTGCGAGGATCACGGAGCAAGGCAAGTACGTGGTGGCTTTCGAGGACCCACCGCATGTCCTCGAGTTTCCCCGCGACCGATTGAGGCTGCACCGGGATTTCATCCACGGCAAATGGATTCTTCCCCCTAAATTCTCGGTACCCATTCTTCCCTCTTTTCTCTCTCTTTTTCTTATCTGTTGTACACGTGGGGGTTAGTTTCCTTTCATGTCCATTCGCAGCGCGTTGTTTTTATTTTGATTTTTTGCATTTGAATCACGCCTTTCGGATTAACCTAGGATAACGTTTACCATGAGTTTGACTGAAGTGAAATCCCAGCAACTTTGTGATATCCATGTGCATTGTTAGGGTACTACTGTGATGTGAAGGTTGCTTCCTGCATGATTTCCCTCGCTTAAGCATCCTCGCCCATTTCCTCTTCTTGCAAAGTAAAGTGGCTCTAAGATTCAAAAAACCATATTTACGGCAAGTTTTTCATGGGAAAAGAGGCGAGAAAAAAAGAAGAAGAAGAAGTCAGAAAGGAATCTGTCCATATGGACTTTCAGTCCTGTTGGGGTTTTCCAGTTTATCACCCTTCACCATTTTGCGTGGTTCGATTTTCGTGCTTTATATTCTGGTTTTGCTTGCAGGAAGACCATCTCAGTGAGCTGCTTGCCCTTGCCGAAGGCCATAACACCATTAATGGAAAGGATGCTGCAGTTTGCGTCACCGCGCTTACGCCATGCTCAATCAAGCAATCAACTCCAAATGAGATGTTGACTTCTTCAAACGTCGGCTCCAGTGGGAAGGAGACAGAGCAGCAACACTCCCGCCATGATTTCCCGCGTTTTCTCCCTCCCAAGAAGAAGCCTAAAACTGTAAGTGCAGACTGAATCGATTAGTATTATCATCAAATTCGACGCCTTTGTTGCGTATCTCTATTATAATGTTTCTATGAATATATTTTCTTCATGGCTTCAACTGAACCTTCATGTATTTTTTCCTCCTGCTGGATGTTTATTCCACAGATAAATGAACCATATAGTGTAAATAACTGTGCTTCTCAAAGCAAGGACACGGGAATGAGTCATAAGAAAAAGAGACGAAGGCTTGTGAAGTTACATGCCCGGACTGAAAATGCTTCGAGGACAGGTATAGTCACTCTAAGCTGCTAGTATTTGCTTTCTTCTGGACGAAACATTGATGGATTAGTATGTAGGTAACAAGAAGGGAGCAGATGACGGATCTTCTGCAGCCAATGGACTGGGGTTCCCAGTGACTCCAGTGGAATATTCGAGTGGTAAGCCCCTCGTTGGCCAGGCATCAATTATTGCTGGAGTCTCTAATGATAATTTTAAGAAGATTGCATTAATGAAACTGAACGCTTTTAGTGTAATCACGAACATATTTTGATCTCTTTGCTGGTTCCAAGATAGGTGCTTTTGGCATAAGTGAATAATGGCTTTGGTTTTGGCTTGTATAATTTGATTTGGTGCAAATAATCTAATATCTTGCCGCCATATACTTATTTACATAATACTACAGCCATCAAAAGCTGTACTGTGAGGCTCCACCACGTAGGCTCAGCATTCAAGGCCTTTTCTTCTTATTTTGAATTTCATGGAGCATGTGTCAAAGACATATCCTCTGGCTTCACAAGATATGTTGCAATTGAGTAACTGAGTCGAGAGACTTTCGTTAGAATACCCTGCCTACTTAAGTATCCAAACCAAATCTGCTTTCATGATACACAAGTCTTCCAACTATGAGAATAACTACCTGAGTTGAGAGACATGTTGTACTCAGCACGCATCTACAGAAACCATCGGTAAAGGTCATTTGCCATGGCCTATTTTTTGTCACATTCATTCCCGTTTTCTCACTCATAGCCTCTTGAGATGCATCTGCTGAAATGTTCGCTGCAGCTTCTGAGAAACATAGTGTGGCAAAAGTAGTAGAAGATGTCACAGGGAATATAACCAACTCAGGGGTCAAAAAATTGTTGCTCAGAGAATTGCGTTCTCAAGTATTGGATAGATCTGGTAAAGTACCTTTCTCCAAGGATTAAATTAGTTTAGGAAAAGAGTTATTTCACTTGAATGGACTTTGTTCTTTTGTTTTATCTAGAGCATTCTCGTCTTGGTGGGGTGAACCAAGTGGATGAGGCAAGAGAGATCATTCAGGTTGAGGAGGACGAGGACCTTGAGGGTGAGATTGAGGGTGACACTAGGCCTAATCAAGGGCCGATCTTGCCTTTTGTGAAAACCTCACCAGTGTGGAAAGCAGTGGAATCTTTGGAAGTATTCCAAAAGTTCCCTCAAGCACCTCATTTTCTACCTTTGAGTGATAGCAAAGCAGGATGTCGTGAAGGACTGGCCATTGCCAAGATGGTGACTTTCGCCAATACGGTACAGATGGCTTCGAAATTGAAGATCACTGATCCCACAAGTAGATTTCATACCTGTTTGGAAGACCTTGGAGAATTGGAGGTGCATGGTTTTGATGCCCAAGTGATCAAGAATCATTTGACAAGGCTGCTTTCGATAAAAGATGGACTTAAAAAGGTTGACAAAAAGTGGGCTGAAGTTGAAACTCAAATTTCAGGGCTTAAGAATGAGAGAGTCAAAATCGAAGAAAAGATTGAAAAGATCATTAAGGAGATGAGACGTTATCAAGATGAACTGATACTAGCCTTAACAGAGAAGGAGAAGAAAGATTTTGAAATCACAATATTGAGAACCAGTGTTGACATCATGCACGAAGCAGTTCAAAGTGCCCAGCATGAATTTGAAGAACATTTAAACAATTTAGCCCGGTAAGCACGACGTTGCACTCCTTTTTTAGCATCACTTTATTTGACTTGTGTCTGTGAGGTGTGTAAGTGGAATAAGGTATTCTGTTCTATCCCATGATGCTGTGTTGATTGCTTGTTCTTTTGCTTATTTGGAGTGTTGTGTGTATATTAATCCATCCCACCCCCCCACCCCCCCCCCAAAAAAAAAAAGCAGAGTGGTGTACGTTTGGACTTTTTTGTTCATGATTCTACTTACCTAAAGAGAGTTTCCTTGCGAAAAGTTATGAATTTTTTATCTGGGGGGAAATAATTGTGTCTGTAAACATGGAAATGACAGCATGAGCTGCATTGTGACTCTTGTCCATGTACATGGTTGCCCCAGTGGCCACCCTCACCACTAGGAAAGGGGGAGGTGGGAGTTCGATTCCCCATCTTCTCGGCCCGGGGGGGGGGGGGGGGGGGGGGGGGGGGGGTGGGGACATGAGTGAGGCGGTAGGGTTTCGCAACATATACACATGACATAGCACACACAATGTGGCTTGCAAAATAGAATAGGATAGTATGGAACTAGATAGAAAAGTCTTGGATCGGACAAGAGGAAGTGTGGGCTTAAAAAATCCACTGGTCCTTCCAAATACCCACTCTTCAGCTCGCCAATCGTTCTCCTAGTAGGCTATTATCCATAAGGGCTTTAGCAAATATCGTGATGAAAAATCACATCTAAGTATCCATTACTTGTTGGTATTCTTTATTGGTTTATAGTAACTCTGTGTCTAACTGCGTACTCGCTGCAGGTGAGAAGGAACGGTGACGTGGGACACTGCCAGTAACCTTAACTACCTTTCTGCGTATTTGCATGGGAAATATACACCTCTTTTTGGTTTTAGCAATAGCACTGCGTATACTTATGCCTGACCTAGAAGTGACCCGCTTTTATATTAGATTTGGTCTTTTGTATATTGTTAGTCCAGGGGATAGAGGTTCAACTCTGTAAGTGTTGTCTTTGTGTGTTGAACATCTGATGTGTGAATGGGACTTCAGTTTAATGTAGATGACAGTTATTCTATGACTTAAAAATTTTTCTCGTGGCTCTTGTTTTTCCTTTGCCTTGCCTGTGCTAGGTTCGAGTATAATAGAGATAATCCGCACCGTTGAACATATATTTGGAGAGGGTTACTTTGCAAACGTTTGATGCATTGCAACCTTTTCATTTGGCTCTTGCTTTATTGTTTGATAACAATACAAAGCATCATCTCGGAATTGGTGTTGGCAATAATGTAGTTACAAGACAGACAACAATTTACAATTCGTCAGAAAAAAAAAAAACTGCAATACGGAGACATGAAAAGTGTTTGCTGTCTCTATGGACTTACTCTAGATGAAATGAAAATGCAAAAAAAGGTTTTGGTTTCGTGATGATCCCGCTTGGGGGGCAATGCATTTCGGATGATTCGCCGCCGGACCAACCTCCTATAACGCCAACCAACCTCAATATGAAATCTAAGGTAAAACTCACAGCATCACTTGGGATCCGCCAAGAAAGGCATTGCTTCATTTGCACTGCTGGTGCTCGCTGGCTGGTAGCTCACTTGTCTTCTTCAGATCACCCGGTAGTTCCTTCCCTTCCTATCTAAGCATGACCACTTACGTGTACCATCTTCTCCCATTTCAGAGTCCCTAGCTTCTATAACCTGAGATGTAACCTACCTTTTGCTTCGCATTCGACGGCAGAGAGTTCTTTTTCATTTATTTATTGCTTCCTGGATCTAAACGAAGGATAGAACTAGAAGCATGAAGCCCAAGAGCAATTACCCACTCAAGCACAAGCTCATTCTCCTTGGCGTCTTCTTCGCATTCCTTGTTATCTTCGTTTCAAGATCAAGCTTTTCATCTACCCATGATGTCGCCTCTTCCGTTTCGCAAAACTCCTCCCTGCAAGCCTCATCGGAAGCAAAAGAGTCCGATTGCTCGCCCTCCTGTTCCAAGATCCCCAATCCATTAGCACAAGCTCTCATCCACTACACAACCTCCACAATCACCCCTCAACAAACGCTCAAAGAGATATCGGTGACTGCCCGAGTCCTCAAGAAGAAATCCCCATGCAACTTCCTTGTGTTTGGACTCGGTCACGACAGCCTCATGTGGAGCTCCCTCAACTATGGTGGGCGAACCATATTCCTAGAAGAAGACGCAGCATGGATAGAGCAAATCAGACGGAGGTTTCCGATGCTGGAGTCATATCACGTGACCTACGACAGCAAGGTGAACCAGGCGGATAACCTAATGGAAGCAGGGAAGGTGCCAGAGTGCCTGGTGGTGAGCGACCCCAGATACTCCATGTGCCAACTCGCACTCAAAGGCTTGCCAACCGAAGTTTACGAGATACGATGGGACCTTATCATGGTCGATGCGCCAACAGGATACTATGAGGAGGCACCGGGGAGGATGACGGCGATATACACGGCTGGGATGATGGCTAGGAATAGGAACGACGGAGAGACGGATGTGTTTGTGCACGACGTTAACAGGTCCGTGGAAGACAAGTTCTCCAAGTCATTCTTGTGTGAGGGTTACATGAAAAAACAGGAAGGAAGGTTGAGGCACTTCACCATCCCAAGCCACAGAGGCGAGTCCAGCATGCCCTTCTGTCCCACCCTAAATTAGAGCCCGAGGCGAATTTTCCGGATTTCTATCTCGTGGAATCCTGGTTTTTTCCTGTTCATGGAGTGGCGGCCACAGGGCCACTGACGTGGGTCTAGGACACAGTTTTTGAGCTTATAAATAAGCACGGGTGCTGTAGTCCTTCCTAGAAATAAGCATCACTTTTCTCCCTGCAGTGTAAATGCATTTGGGCTACTCCACTTTTCTTATATCTTCCAGCGATTTTATACACCACGTCTGTTTGAAAGCTCCGTCTTGTTCGGTGCTTCAATGTGTTACTCTCCTTAGGTAAAGGGTACAAAAAGAGCCTTAAGCGTCCGTCCCAAGCAACTCAAAGTCGCATTTACGTTCACAATAAAGTTTTTGGTGGTCATTTCCATTCAACTAGATAAAGTACCTAGCCGTCTGCTCCACGTCATGATCCGTAATCCGACAGTTAAAAGATGCGAGACTGTTCCCTAATGAGCTTGCTAAGCAGAGTACAGACATCTTCTTCTTTTTCTTCCAGAGAATATGGTCAAGACAAAAAAAGCAAGAGAGCCGAAACTTTTGCTTGCTTCCGACGTTGTCGTTCCTGTTTCGCATCATTGGAGATTTACCCACAAGAACATGACATTGGAGTGAGTTTCTCAACTCTTCCTCCTCATACAACAGAACCATACGGCTAGCCTATTTTAAATATTCACTCTCAGTACACACTTCAACATTCCAATATTCTTCCCCACACACCTTTACCTGAGAAAATTTTCCTACGACTCACTCCTGACATAGAAAAATATAACTCAAGCCATCACAAAAGATCGTCAAATGACCCAATAATAATCATGGAAACGGTAAAAAAAAATTTGGAAAACATTAAAAAAAAAAAAAAAAAAAAAAAAAAAAAAAAAGGAGATCAGGGACATCATATAAACCAGCAGAGAAATTAAGGAAACAAGGAGCACAATGTGAAGGTGAAAGACCATATGATGATCTTCAAGATGAAGAGCAGCATGTCTTCTTCGCGTTGGCTTCTGATTCACCAACTACGATGGTTTTCCCTTCTTTGATGTTGGCAGGTGCAGGCTCTTCTGAGGACAGAGGCTTCTTACTAATTATCCTGTATATCTCCGAGAGAATAGTCTGGAAAGCCTTCTCGACATTTGTCGCTTCTAGCGCTGACGTCTCAATGAACGAGAGACCCTCTTTCTCGGCATAACTCTGGGCATCTTCAGTAGCCACTGCTCTAAGGTGCTTCAAGTCAGTCTTGTTCCCAATTAGCATAATGACAATGTTGGAGTCGGCATGGTCCCTCAGCTCCTTCAGCCATCGACTCACATTGTCAAAAGTAGTTGGCTTTGTCACATCATATACTAGAAGAGCCCCAAGGGCACCCCTGTAGTAGGCACTGGTGATTGCTCTATATCGCTCCTGTCCAGCGGTGTCCCATATCTGTGCCTTCACAGTCCTTCCCTCAACCTGATCAAAGAGCAAAACCATGCACTGGTGATTACTTGGAACCAAGCACGCCATGGAGGAACTGTGGGATAACTACATATCAATTCAGATGCACTGCTTCGTGGAAGAACAGAAGAAATACTTTAATCTTAACCAAATGGACTTGAAAAACAAATTGAAATGCCAGTAATCAACTTCCTGTTCCAAGGGGCACGAAGATAATTTAACTCTCAAGCACCACTGGTCTGAGACTGAGGAATAATGAGAGATCATCGTGAATTCAAACGAGTAACTTTACAGAATATTCTCAAACCCCGATGGCTCGAATCTACGGTGTGTACAGCTACGATCTATTGACAATAAAACGAACGAGTAAAATTTCAAGGATATGGCGCTGGGATCGCATTTTCACTGGTCTGGCTGTATTACGGGACAGAATCAAGTATCACCATGCCATCGGTTCGTTTCGCATGAGCACCCAGCGGTCCCTTTTGCAAATACATTCGATACTAACAGAACAACAAGGCTCGATTCTGAACAAACTCCAGGTGGCAAAGGAAGAATCTAATAAGCTATCCAATGCAGAAATGCCCAATTTTTGGTGCATATCAGATGATTGTTTCTTACTAGCATACCCATTTTCAGATACAGGAATTCGACGGATTTCCACCATAATAAAAGAAAGCAACGATAGGCGAACACACTGATTCCAGGAAATTAAGCGAGAGAAACATCGGCGATGGCATAAATCAGAAGAAGCACAGGCATAAACAGACAGCGAATCCCTTTAAAAAGAGAGAGAGAGAGAGACGTTAGAAAGGGAGATCAAGTCCAAGAACCAAGTTCCGTGCATCTAAACCTCAGTTGAGGGTCCAAACAAGTGAGAAAAGAAGAGATCTAGGAAGCACAGGCCAGGAAAAGGGGCATACCTGGAGGGTGCGGGTGGCGAATTCGACGCCGATGGTGGATTTGGACTCCAAGCAGAACTCGTTGCGAGTGAATCGGGAGAGGAGGTTGGATTTGCCGACGCCGGAATCGCCAATCAAGACCACCTTGAACAGGTAATCGTACTCTTCCTCTGCTCTCCTCGCCATTCTGTCCCCCTCTCCTGTGGGGGATCGGAAGAAGAAAGGAGGAGGAGTGGAATCAGATGGGAAGGGAACTTCGTCAGCGGGAAGCGAACTCGACTCGACTGGGAACGAACGAACGTGCCGAGGAAGAGGAGGAAGAAGAAGAAGAAGAGACTTTGATTTGAAAACACCGCAGTCGAGGTTTCTTCGTTTGATAAAAATCAAACTGCCCTCTCTGTCTGTTGCGGTTGCTCTTGCTATCATTACTCCTCCCAATTTCTTCTTCTTCTTTTTTTTTTTTTAAACAACTACGAAAACTAAAAGAAAAATAAAAATAGAGAAAAGAAAATGCCAGCCAGAATGGAACTGGCAATCTTAAACCCGCGACTGCCACTCGGCCCAAATGTCTTTTACTTCCTCGGCCCATTTCTCTAACTTGTAATTAAATCAATGTCTAATGCTATACTATAACCAAAATCTCAAAATTGTACGTCACATTTACCTGAACAATCACGGATCTCGCACCAAAAGATTATGGGCCCTACATGATAATCATTTTGATTCTCTAGTTCTATTTCTGGAAACACAAAAAAAAAGAGATGATGAGAATCTCGTTTAATAACATAAATAATTATGATCTTGATTCTATTTTCAAAAATAATTTTGGAGCATGAGTACACACTAGTCTAATTTTTGTGTCGCAAAAAAAAAATCCAAAATCTCCATTATTTTAAATTGGGAGATCTGCTAATTTTTCCCTAAAATCTTCCTCGAATTTCAAAAACTTGCTGAAATCTCTCAATTTTGTTGTACGAAAATTAGTTTTGAGTTAAATGCGACATGGATGTACCAAGATCATATGTGATTTTAGCCCATAAATGAATGAATAAGTACCGTTTTGATTTCACGAAATTTTTCTTATCAATCCGAAAAAAAAAAACAAAGCTTCTTACCTCGAATTTCTAGTTATTAATTTCAAATTCGAATGCTAAGAACTTATTTTGTCTCCGTTATTGACCACCTTCCTAATGTTCATACTATAAATGAACCAAGCCCATAATTAAAATTGGGGAACCTTTGCGCATCGGTTTTTAATTTAATTTATTGTTTTCCATTACTTATTTATGTTTAATAACCACCTTTTTTCTTAGTCTATGCTTTACATGTGTTGGTGTACCCACATGCGTGTTGCTCATGTTTATCCGCTTTTAAGGCAAGTCAACAAAACGACTCAAAGTTTAAGATCTCTACTCCGATGACATCCATTTCCCGGCGGATAATTTCTGCAATTAGACGAAATCTGCGGTCACTTTTTTCTTTTTTTTTTATAATCAATCTGGCAAGGCGAAAAAATTACCTTTTAATGATAGAAAAGAAAGAAGAGAGCACTCCCCGTTCTTGATTTTATTTGATTGGTGGATTACGATAAGGAGGGGGGGTGTTGTAGTACAGTAGTAGTACGTCAACCAAGTTCATTCACTGCAAATACAGAGCCCAGATCGGAGGATGGATATTAGATTTCACGCAGGGACCTCCAGTAATGGGTAATTGGTGTACCCAACCACCGCATCCGGGATGTAGAAGGTTTTCCCGTCGTACTTGTTGAGCGGTGCATTCAGCTCAAACCGCCTCGGCAAGTCCGGGTTTGCCGGGAGCGGGGCGGCCGAATGCTATCAGATCCGCATAGCCTTTCTCAATTGCCTTGTTTCCGTCATCTCTTCTGTGCCCTCCGGCCGGCGATGAACGTGCCCTTGAAGGCCTTCCTCGTAGGGAGAAGGCTTGTGTGGAGTCTCTAGCTTGTCTCTTGCTCGCGGACCATCCTCGGTTCAATCACATGCAGGTAAACTAATCCATGTTTGTTGAGTGCACCGGCCATGTAGAGCCCCAGCGCAGCAGGGTTGGAATCCCCCGTCTCCATGTAATTGGCAAACGGGGATAGCCTCATCCCGACTCTGTCGGCTCCGATCTCGTTCACCACTACTTCTACCACTTCCAATGCGAAGCGACACCGCTTCTCCAGGCTCCCCCCGTACTCGTCGGTCCTATCGTTCACTTGGTCTTTCAAGAACTGGTCTATCAAGTAGCCATTCGCGCCGGGGATTTTTCACTCCATCAAATCTTGTCGCCATTCAGGTGTACATACATTAAGCATACTAATCCTTCACATCAAGTACTTTAGTATTCCGATTATCATGTGTTAATGAGTATAGGATAAGAACCTCTTGCCGGCTTCAATGGCATTATGGGCAGCTAAGCTTGAAGTCTTCAACGATGCGAGGGATTTCGTCGACTCGGAGGTGACGGGGAGGAGACAAGTCCCCTCCATCGAGTGCGGGGTGTTAGCCGTCCGTCCGGCCATCCGTCGTCTATCACGACACCCTAGGATCGCCGTAGTCGCGTTTTAATAACGAAATAAGTAAGGGATCGAACTTGCGTACCTGATTTCGCTTCCATGGTCGAGCGGCATGGGAAACCAACGAACCAAGCTCGGAAGCTTCCCCTCTATGCTCTTTAGACCGCCTGGCGTGGATGAGACTACCGTCTCTCTCTCTCTCTCTCTCTCTCTCTCTCTCTCTCTCTCTCTCTCTCTCTCTCTCTCTCTCTCTCTCTCTCTCTCTCTCTCTCTCTCTCTCTCTCTCTCTCTCTCTCTCTCTCTCTCTCTCTCTCTCTCTCTCTCTCTCTCTCTCTCTCTCTCTCTCTCTCTCTCTCGTTTGCCTTATGGAGGAGGGGGAGCTTAAATTGGCAAGAAGGAGTTAGGCTAGAGGGAGGGTCCTAGCCATTTATAGAACTTTCGGCTGGGCCCTCCCATCACGGGTCGAGCTGGACGCGGCCCACACTAACCAGGCCCATATTTGGCCCATTAAGAAACATTAAATCCTTTCTTTATTAAATCAATACCGTTATATGGTAAATTAATACCGTATAACGATCAATTATAAGTCCAATTAATGCGAGCCCATCACGAGGAAATTCTAACACGGGGGGTCACCCCCTGTTTGTACTTGAGATCGGAGCTTCACCATTCGGCTAATAACCTGCAGCGAACGATTCCAATCAGTATGCTCAGGACTTGGTGACTGCAACAATCCTTTTCATAGGATGCGCATTTTACATGTGGAGAAGACGCTAGACGAAGCAACTTCGTACGAGATAAGACAAGGAGAAAGACACAAAAAAGAAGAAGAAGGCAATGCATCTTTTTCTTTTGGACCTCAGTGAAATGGGAAAAGTACCAAAAAAGTCCTAAACCTATGGTCTTGGTTCCAATTCAGTCCTAAACCTATTGTATTGGTACCAATTCAGTCCTAAATTTTTCAATTGGACCAATTCAGTCCTAAACCTTTTTGTATTGGTACCAATTCAATCCATCTGTTCAATTTTGATCGGAAATTACTCACATGGACGTCGGCGATGCCACATAGGACGACTGATGCTGGTGTGGATATTTTTAATAATATTTTTTATAAAAAAAATTTAATAAATTTTGCCCTTTATTGTCCTGAACTTTAATTTTGCAGAGAAAGAGAGAGAAGGAAAGGTGCAAAAATTCAGGAAAAAAAGGAAAAAATTATTAAATTTTTTTTATAAAAATATTATTAAAAATATCCACGTCAGCATCATTTATCCTACGTGGCATCGCCGGCGTTCATGTCAGTAATTTCCGGTCAAAATTGGACGGATGGACTGAATTGGTACCAATACAAAAATGTTCAGGACTGAATTGGTCCAATTGAAAAGTTTAGGACTGAATTGGTACCAATACAATAGGTTTAGGACTGAATTGGAATCAAGACCATAGGTTTAGGACTTTTTTGGTACTTTTCCCCAGTGAAATTGAAGGACTACTTTTCTCTTTCAAAGTCTGTCTCTTCTCTGTTCAATAAGCTGTCGGCTGAAATCTGTTGTCATGACTGCCGAAATAAAGGGCCAGCACAGACATGAGACATATGAGGATTTACACGTTCTAACACTACGGTTTTCACGATGCATCTGCATATGCTCCTGTACTATGGAAAAGCAAAAAAGAACAGTAAAACCGCAATTCCAAGAGGGGTGAGATGGACGGATATACGGATATATCTTGCGCCAATCATCGACGGCCTCGCGGTTTCAAGCGAAAATCATATGCCAATACACTTGTTTTCCCATCAAGATGCCTGTTAATTTGTCTTTCACCCACGACAATTACATGAACACTGTGAATGAAAGCAATAAACTACAGCGTTAGAACGTTTCTGGGAATCAAATTTCACGTTTTGCACATATAACTTCAGTACATAAGAAAATCTGAGAGGTCTTCGGGTTTTTTTTTCCAATTTAGGTTATTATTATTATTTTTTTACCATTTAGGGTTGCAATTTTTTTTTTGCGGTCCGCGCGGCACTCAAAATGCTGCCCGGGCTGGGTGCGGCAATCGCGCGGGCCGGCGCGGCACTTTGAGTTTGAGTGCCGCGCAGGCCTGTTTCCTTTTTTTATTTATTTATTTTAAACCTTGAAATTTATATAAATTTGTATATGTAATTTTTTCCTTTTGAAGCTTATTTTTTAACATAACTATCAATAGTTAATTAAAAAATTATTAATATGTATGTAATTAATTTATTGACTATGTAAATTTTCCTTTTCAAATTAATATGTGTATAATTAATTTATTAGTCTTTCTTTTCAAATATTATTTTTTTTACTTTGAGGCTTATTTTTATAACCTCATTTTCAATAATTAATTAAAAACTTATTAAGAAATATGTAATTAGTTTATTTAGTATGTAATAAAAAAATCATAAAATAAAATAAATAAGATATTTAAAGACCACATATTCAGATTACAAAAACATGGATAACACGCTTAATAAATTAGTACCATTGCATTTTTTTCCCGTGCAATTGCATTTTTTTTTTATAATTTCATAATTTAATGTATGTTTTTATGATAATTTTATATTTATATAAATTTTTAAATATAAATATTTTTCTTTTGAACCTTATTTTTATAACATAATTATTAATAATTAAATAAAAAATTTATTTATGCAAATAAATAATAATAAAATAATTAGGAGGCCAGTGCAGTAGTTTTGTTTTAAATTATGTTTTTATTTACGTAATTTTAATAATTTTTAATTTTTATAACTTTGTAAATATAAACTTTTTCTTTTGGAAGCTTATTTTTATAACATTATTATCAATAATTAATTGAAAATTTTATTAATATGTATGTAATTAATTTATTGCTATGTAAATAATTAATAAATAATATTGAGGAGGCTAGTGCGGTAGTTTTTTTTGTAATTTCGTATTTTTTCACTTTTTTTTATAAATTTATATTAATATATTTATAAAATTATAATTTATATATTTATAAATATAAATATATAAATTATTTATATAACTTATATATTTATAAATTTATAATTTATATATTTGAAAATATAAATATATAAATTATTTATATAATTTTTTAAATTTACAAAAATTATATATTAAAAATTTATATATTTATATAAACTTATTAATTTTATTTTATGATTTTTTTATTTACATACTAAATAAACTAATTACATATTTCTTAATAATTTTTTAATTAATTATTGAGAGTTAAGTTATAAAAATAAGCCTCAAAGTAAAAAAAATAATATTTGAAAAGAAAGATTAATAAATTAATTATATACATATTAATTTGAAAAGGAAAATTTACATAGTCAATAAATTAATTACATACATATTAATAAATTTTTTAATTAACTATTGATAATTATGTTAAAAAAAATAAGCTTCAAAAGGAAAAAGTTATATATACAAATTTATATAAATTTGAAATTATTAGAAACTAGTCAAAAATTACAAAATTTATATAAAATGAAAGTTTAAAATAAAAAAAATGCAAAAAAAAAAGAAACGGGCCTGCGCGGCACTCCAAAAACGTAAAAAAAATTTTGCAACCCTAAATGGTAAAAAAAAAACCTAAATTGGAAAAAAGCCTGGGGTCTTCCTACTATAGCTGGAAACACGACCGACATGCCAAATCTGGCAAAAGAAAACTCCACCCTTATCATGAACAGCATCCACAATTGGTTTCCAAGCTTCCACTCGCTGTCTGGTCCAAATACCAGGCGTTTCTGGATACCTTCAAGCAAATGACAATGGCACCGGTGCATCGAACTACTACTACTATTGAAGGCAGTAGTAGTCCAAAATCAAATGTCTTGCGCGCACGAATGGGCAGAGCAAGCAAAAGAGATTTAAAAAAAAAAAAAACAAGGGAACAGTGAAATTTACCCCTTGGGCGGTGTTGGAAGTGCCTGCAGCTTCGGCATGAGAAGGCCACCAGGGGTGGTGCGCTGGGAGTAGTAAAGGGCGGCATGGGGGTCGAGGGACATTGTGGTCGGACCGGCTTCTCGCCAATGGCGGCAACGCGATTCTGCAATGTTATTGTAACCGCGAAGTAAACACAAGCACGGGTGAGCGGTTCACATCTGATAAACTAAAAGCGGATCCTGCATATTCAATCGCTCAAAGAACGGACGAGCGAGATAAGCTGCTGGTGCTGAAGCAGGGGCAGACAGTCGGTTTCGCTCCTCAGGATTAAATGCGGCAAGAAATAACAGCACGAATAGCTCAGGGCGAGGGAGAGAGAGAGGGAGAGAGAGAGAGAGAGAGAGAGAGACCAGTGGGAGAGGGGTGAAGTTTTGCCCATTTCATGAGGAGTGAGGAGAGGGATGGAGTTGGCTGCCATGGCTGTTCTTGGCTTTTTGCTGTGTCGCAACCCGTGTTGGATTCGTATCGTCTTCTTTGCGATTCAAAGTGGTAAATCGGATCTTTATAGATCCCAGAAGAAGATGTGAATTATGGCAAGCAGGGGTGGAACATTACTAATAATAAGAGGCAAAGAAAAGTTCGAATGTACAAACCAAGGTCCCTTCCTTGGTGACTGCTTTAGTTTGTTCTTTGTTAGTGAGTGCATGGGCGAGTTGACAACAATAGGCAAATTTGACTTCGATTTGCCAAGACCACACATCTTTCTCTTTTCCAACCATTTCCCTTTCCTTTCTGCTTTTGATTCATTGTTAGGATGTCCATATGTATTTGAATAACTCATCCATCCAACGGTTTAAAATATGCTTAATTGGTAGGTTTGCTATGCGTGCCCGTGTCCGGACAGGACAGGCTTCATATTTTCTGTTTATCCATTTCAACATGCAAATGTTTTTGGAGGGCACTGCAAGATAGATCTCTGTAGCAATATACGTTAGAATAGTGTAATTAATCGATCGACCTATGAACGTAGATTATCAAAATTTTCCGTGATTAAGGTTCTAATCTTAGTCTAATCATGGTGTGCATGTCATTGTCGGTAGCTTTTGATGAATAATACCAAAAAATTCGACCCAAAGAAGAAATGCAACATAAACTAATTATATTTTTCTCCGTCAACGTTTCATTAATCATGAAATCTAGATTATTCATAGATTATACTGAAAAAGTAAAGTTATACTGGACTCATCGTACAAGGAATCTCGTGAAACATAGCATATAATTAGCATGTGATCATGATGATGAGGCTTGGTCGGCTTATCTAAGTGGGCCTAGTCTCCATAATTTACCAAAAACCAACCCCAAGAATATCCACTTAATGTCCAACTAGATTGCACTATTTCGTAATCTCCATCACAAGCAGTTTTTTGAGGTGTAGTTATAACTTTTCCTAATAAGTTATTTGAAAATTCTTGCTGCCATCTTTCCTACATGCAAGACAACAAGGGAAGAAACATCGAATAATGGTCCAAAAATTTTAAACTAGCCCTTGGAGCAAGATCTATCGCGATACTATCCGCGCAGCTTGCCCGAACTTCACAATTTGAACTAGATAACTTAAATTGGAGTACAAACGACGTACGTTTCATGAAATGAAATGAAATCGTCAAAATAATCTAATTGGGAATCCAAGTGAACTAATTAATCTACAATGAATGAACATAGTAACTGAAGCAAGAAGAAAGTATAGGTCAACATGTCTGTTGCCGTCGTCACAGCGCTTAACAACTACTTGAAGGGGTTATGTTGTGCTAACTAGATGTTTATGTTAGAATTTTGTTTGTAAAACAAACAAAAAGTGCATTTTTTTTTAAATCCCACCTAGGATGGAAGGAAAAGTGCGAAACATTTTACTAATTATAAGGCTACCGTAGTTTTTCAAATAAAGAAATGGGCAAATTGGCTAGACTTCACTATACCCGTGTGCAGGTGTGCAATTAGGTGCACTTGGCACGATCAATTTTCATTTTCTACTAATTAAAAGAAGAGGACTAGACGGGCGGCCATGGTAATGACGTAATTGAGATTAAGTAGTTTAGATAATTCGAAAAAAAAATCATATATTTGGGAATTTAGAAAAATGATATTTATGGGAACGTAAATCGTAAACTTATAAGTGAAATTTATTGCGTCCTTCCGGTCAAGTTTCACACGATATTGCCAATGCAGAGGCCCGATCATTGCTGGCAATAGAAGATTTGACGTAGATCAATATGCTCGAAACATCACGGTTTCCAAAAGAGACAGTCAATCGTTTCCACTGGCTAGCCTGAGTGCCGCCGGCAACCCCAAATCCATCCGAAGGAGACATCTCTTCATCCCTTGGTTCAATGAACCAAGCTCAAAACTACATTTTTGGAACCTTTGTGCATCCATTTTCATTTCCATCTTTGTTTTCCATTACTTATTTCGAACCTTCGTTTTTCTTTTTTAATGTTTTATAACCACCTTTTCTTTTTCTTACCATGCTTTACATGTGTCGGTGTGCCGACCCACAGCCACATGGGTGCTGCTTATGTTCATTTGCTTTTAAGACAGTCAACAGAACGACTCAATGTTTAATATCTACTCCGATGACATCCATTTCTCGGTGCATGGGGATTGGTTTCGAATGTCGATTATTTCTGCAATTACACGGAATCTGCTGTCACTTTTTTTTTTTTAATCATTCTGGAAAACAAACAAAATCACCTTTTGATGATAGAAATGAAGGACGAAAACTCTCCCTGTTCTTAATTTTATTGTTTGATTGGTGTATAATACCAAATGATAACGATGGGCCTTTAGGGGGTGTGTACTACATCGACCGAGTTCATTCACTGCAAGTACAGAGCCAGATCGGTGAATGGATATTGGATTTCACGCGGGGACCTCCAGGACTGGGTGATCAGTGTACCCTACAACAGGATCCAGGAAGGAGGAGGTGCTCCTGTGGTACTCGTTGAGCGGTGCATTCAGCTTGAACCGCCTTGGCAAATCTGGGTTTGCCAGGAACAATTGGCCGTATGCTATCAGTCCGCATAGCCTTCCTTGATTGCCTTATTCCCGGCGTGTCTTCCGTACCCTCCTGCGGTGATGAATGTGCCCTTGAAGGCCTTCCTCATGGGGAAAAGGCTGTGTTGAATCTCTAGGTTGTCCCCTGTTTGGATCATCCTCGGCTCAATCACATGCAGGTAATTAAACTAATCCATATTTGTCGAGTGCATCGGCCAGATAGAGAGCCCCAGCGCATCCGGGTTGGAGTCCGTTGCCTCCATGTAATCTGCAAACGGCGATAGCCTCATCCCTACTCTGTCGGGTCCGATCTCATTCACCACAGCTCCCAGCACTTCTAATGCAAAGTGACACCGCTTCTCCGGGGTCCCCCCGTACTCGTCGGTCCTATCGTTCACTTTGACTTGGTCCTTCATGACCTGGTCTATCAAATAGCCATTCGCTCCATGGATTTCCACTGCGTCAAATCCTGTCACCCCTCAGGCATATGCACAAGCACAGTAATGCGTCGAATCAACTACCTTAGTATCGTGGTTATCGCGCGTCAATAAATAGAGGATAAGAACCTCTCACCTGCTTCAATCGCATTATGAGCAGCGAGCCTGAAGCCGTCGACGATGTGAGAGATTTCGTCGACTGGGACACGATGGGGAGGGGACCATTCCCCTCCATCGAGTCTTGGGGGTCACCCCCTTGTCCGTACTTGAGATCGGAGCTTCACCATTCGGCTGATAACCTGCAGCAAGCAAAGTTCAAGCACTATGCTTAGGACCTTGTGATTGCAACAATCCTTGTCATAAGAGGTGAGTTCCATTTCGATCTTCCACCTTAACCCTAGCACACGAAGCTAGATAAACTACGGCGTGGTTTTTCCATATACCTCAGTACGCAAACAAATAGAGAGGTTTTCTTGCTGTAGCTGGAAGCACGACCGACATGCCAAATCTGGCAAAAGAAAACTCCGCCCTTACCATGAACAGCATCCACGATCGGTTTCCAAACTTACACTTGCTCTCTGGTCCAAATACCAGGCGTTCCTGGATACCTTCAAGCATATATTACAATGGGGACGCTGCATCATACTGCTTTTGAAGGCATGAGTCCCAAAATGAAATGTCTTGTGCGCACGAATTGGGAGAGCTAGAAAGATATATGAAACGAAGGAAACGGCGAAACACGCCTGGCGGCGTCACAAATGGTGGTGGCTTCAGCAATGAGAAGGCCAACAGGGGTGGTGCGCTGGGAGTAGGAAAGGGCGGCACGGGGTTTTTTGGTAGGACCGGCTTCTCGTCAATGGCGCCAGCGCGATCCTGCGACCATGTCGTGACCCCGAAGCAAACAGAAGGCAAGTTACGATCGAAACGAGCATGGGCGAGCGGACCCCATCTGATAAACTCAAAGAGGACTGCATATTCAATCACTCAAGAATGGACAAGCAAGATAAGCTGATGGTAAAGCAGCGGAAGACAGTTCTTTTGTCTCCTCAGGATGAAATGCAGCAAGAAATAACAACACAATAGCTCAGGGAGAGACAGAGGAATTGTGCCTGGCAATGAAAACGAAGAGAGAAAGACCTATGGGAGAGGCTGGAGTTGCCCATTTCGAGACGAGTGAGCAGAGGGATGGGGTTGAGCTTGGCCGCCATGGCTGTTCTTAGCTTTTGCTGTCTCGAGCTCTCTCAACCTGTGTTGTATTCGTCTTCTTTACGATTCAAAGTTGTAAATCTGATTCTCATAGATCCAAAAAATCTCAAATTAATACACTTGTGACAAATTTACATTTCGTTAAATTTGATTAATTTCACCAAAAATCTCAAATTGATATACATGCGACAAGCAGCTAGTAAAACTCTCAAATTGGTACACCCGTCAATTGTCACGAATCATCACATTTAACAATTTGACGATTATATTTAACAAAAACTAACGAAGGATAAATTTGTTACAGGTGCACTGGTAAATTTATCATAAATATACCAATTTGAGATTTTTTGTGATATTAATCCTAATAATAATAATAATAATAATAATAAGCAAAGAAAAGGTTGAATGTGCAACGAAGGTCCTTTCCATATGACTGCTTTAATTCCGGACCTATATATACATATATACGACCGCTCTAATTTATTCCCTAGTAGAGAGGGCATTCGTTAGGGCAGTTCACATTATTAACAAAACACGCAGATTTGACTTCGACTTTCCATGGGTTGTTGGCTTTCGAAAACTAACACCACAAATCTTTTCTCTTTTCTCTTAATCATTTCCCTTTCCTTTCCTTTCTGATTTTGTTTCGTCCTTTCACATTTTCAGAATATGCCGTTGCGATCTCAAAAATCTCGCACAAAAATATGAATAATATTTGCATTTCTTTGAGCCTTATTTATTTCCCACATATTACATTTGCACGCTTCAATCCAACGACGCATGAAAAAGAGAGTGCCAAAGTCTCTTGAATATTAAATTACGGTTGATACGATTAAGGTAAATCGTACAAAATCTCACATTTATGAGATAAAAAATCGCTTCTCTTCCATCTTGTGCCGACACACTTGACATATTCATCTACCTTATGATGCAGGACTCTTTTTCATTCCCTTGGCCAATAAAAAGATATCGACTCTTTTATAATCTCATGTTGGCTTGGTGATTCTTTCTCCGTCGAGCTTTGAAAAGAAAAATCCTCAATTATTTTATTTATTCATCTATCTATTGAAATTTTCTAGTCATTGTTTGGGCAAATAAGAACCTAAGCATGTTCGCGAGAGAGGATTCGATAGTCTATCCGTATAAGACTCGTATTCATTCCCTTGGCTAGTAAAAGAAATCGACTCTCGATAATCTCGTGTTCACCTGGCTACTCTTTCTCCTCTGAGCTTCCGGAAGGAAAATCCTTTTTCTTTTTCTTTTTCTTTTATTGCTATTGCTATTGAGATTTTTCTGTTTATTGTTTGGTCAAATAAGGACCCGAAAGCATAAAGGAGGGCGTAGACTACCAATTAAAAGGGAGATGACCTAATATGTGACCTTAGCTAATCAATCTGCGCAACGATTAGCTTCGCGAGGAGAGAGGGAAAAAAGAGAAAAAAAAAAAAAAACACGAACTTCCTTCAAGCGGCCCAAATCTGTCTCGTCCATTCCCACACAAGAGGAATATTTGTTCAGTGGTTTCTCGTGCCTGATTGCAAATAGGGCAGAGAGGGTCGATCTCCATAGATTTTCTTTCGCAAGGAAGAGCATTTTGGCACGCACTCCAGATGAAAACTCTGGTCTAATTAGCTTCCACGTAATATTGGGACTAACATACATGTATCAAATGGCGAGAAAGATAAAAACGGCAACTGTGAGTTCGAAAACTGTATATTCGTGTCGCCCTCTCCCGTTGTTGCTCGAGAAAGGAACTGAAACAAAAGGTGGTGTTGAGCCCAGGGGTACACGGTTTATCGTAAATTTAGCAATGAAGGCAAGATACTTACAAGAAATAAAAAGAAGTAAGAAGACTACTTTCAATTACATTAGAAAGATGACCCAAATTCAAACCTCATTTTTTTAAAATAATAATAATAATAATAATCAGGAGTAATCGACGAGATGAGTAGATTCTAAACCTGAAACCTATAAGGGTTGTTTTTCTCGCTTCATAACCAAGAATTAATCCTGCCAACCCTAGAGTTGATCACTTTTTTTTTGTTTTTGTTTATCTTTATCTTTTTTCTGCTTTAAATTAGTTATGCACAAACGTGCAGTGTGTCAATCATGGATACAAATCTTTCTATTTGATGATAACATGTCTAAAATGTTCAATTCCAGCAAATATTTTTAATGTTTAAAACAACTTACATTTAGTTACGGGTAAATTGATTCAAAACCGATTTGATTCCGAGTTCTATATTAAAATCAACCTTGCAGGTTTCGAGTTTCAGTTTTCCAAGTAAAGCCAGCTGGTTCAAGATATAGAACGGGAACTAAGCAAGTCAAAGTCGGTTCCCAACATTTTGAATTGTGAATTGGATCAGTGTAAATATGCACACACACACAACAAAAAAACGTGATGATCGTTGGTGCCTTTATTATTATTTTTCGAATAAATGAAGAATTCGTAAAACTCGTTACAAAAGTGTAATTAAAATATGAAAATTTTAAAAAGTTAAATCTAGTCTTTTTGTTAACTTTGTCAAATATGGCTAATGAACAATATTGACGTGCTCTTTTGATCTCTTTCTCATGCAGCATTGACATAGTTAAAACATGAAATATAATTATAAAATGATGTTGTTTTTATCCAAATTTTATTTAAATTAAATTAAAAAAACAAAAGAGAAAAGAAAAAACAAAACTAGATCCTCATCTGCTGTCGCTAGAAAGGCCTAGCGACGGTAGGTCAACCTCATTCCCACCGTCACTACCTTTTTTTTTTCATTTTGATTTTTTATTTAGCTTATTTTCAAATCAAAATAAATTTTGACCAAAGTGATGTTGTTTTGGCCTAAGAGAAAATAATTAAAAATGTCACATCAGTACTATTCAGTTTAATAATTTTTAGGACACGATTTTACTTTTTAAAATTTAAGGATTGGACTGCACTTTCGTGACAAGATTTAAGATTTCTAGTACACTCATCCCTTAATTTTTTTTTTAAGGATAATGGCCACAAATACTTGTAAGATTAAGATGTTTTTAATTTGCAAAAATTATGAACAAGGATCTAAAGCGCCACCATTTTCTCAAATAAAGAGCCTAGAGTGACCATGATTATTTCAAATAAGGGCACAACATCTTTGGTTGGATACATAGTTTGGCATTTACTTATGACTGCCCCACCATTTTCGGTGGGAGCCTTGAATAAAACAATTTGTATTGATTTCTAATGAGGTGGAGGCAAACCCTTGCCGAGGCAACAGCTACCCCATCGATTGTCATTGTCACCCCACTGGCCAAAGGGGGCGGCCACAAGCGGAGGCCAATCCTCTCACCTAGGTTTTTTTCTTGTTTTGAAACCTTTATCTTCGTCACTTCCCCCAAGGGCCAACCCTCTCACTTGGGTTTTTCTTTTTTGTGGCTTTTTTTTTTTTTAAAGTTTTAGCTTATTCTTTTTTAAATATATTTTTAAGTTTATCTTTTTATTGAACTTTTTTTTTAAAGATTTTTTAACCTAGGCAATGCTAGCCATCGCATGTGGCTTTCAAGGGTGGCCTTGCCTAACTCTCTTTGGACATTGTCGGTGGGCCGTCATTGTTCGAGATCGACCACCTTGAAAATGAAAGGAAAAAAAAAGAATATGAAAAAAAGAAAGAACAAAAAAAAAAATAAATGATGAAAATGTCCTTGACCAGCTGGTGAGCTAAGCCGACATGGCTACTTTAGGCTATTATCCGAAATTAGGTTCACTTTAGACTTTTATTCGAGAAAGTGAGGATACTTGGGGCCATTGTTTAAAATATCATTCACTTTAGGTCTTATTTAAGAAAATGAAGAAACTTCATACTTTTATTTGAAATTTTCCATTTTAATTTTTTAATAGTAATTCGAGATAATTTTGAAACTAATGACAATTCTCTAGCAAAGTTAAATTGCGAAATTACTGGCAGAAGTCGGATAACGGATGAAATTTGGAGATACTTTTTTTTTTGTCTTCCAATAAAATTTTGAAATTGAAATATCATTAAACTGGATTTCTATGCGGCAGAAAAAGATATTTAGATCAAATCGCACTTCGAAATAATTTCAATTTCACAATGGGATGAGAGAGGGCATTTCCTTCTATCGCAAATCCCTTCGGACTCAGGCCCAGCCCAAAACGACCAACTATCCAGGCCCGGCCCGAAAAGAACCTGCATATGCTGTGGTATATTTTTATCTCAGCCTCCAAAACCCTAAAACGTGAGCTTGGGTCATCGCGCGCTATCTCTTCCTGCCCGAGCTTCTCTCTGCTGTCGGAGCTCTCCCATCCTTAGGTATCGCCTCTCTCTCTCTCTCTCTCTCTCTCTTTCCATTGTGTATAGAGTCTCTTCGATTCTATGGGCACGTCTGAATCACACTCTCGGGATTGCTTCTCTGCCAATTGTACTCACTCTGGTTTCTCTCTGTTTCCCGTTTCATTGCGTCGCCAATTGCAGTTTTGAGTCACTAATTTACTCCTTTTTGATCGTTTTTTCTTGATTCAGATCTGAAAGCAGAGTTGCTAGATCTTCCGCGAGGCCATGGCTCTGGTTAGTTCGAATACGAATGCGTTGTATTTCTTACATCATACGTGAATCCGTACATTTTTCAGTGTCAAGGAGAGTGTCGCGGGTATTATGTCGCATGGACAATAATCTGATTGTTGCTTTCTATCTGATTTTGGTCCTTCCTTTTTTGGTCTCTTTTTTTTCCCCCTGGGAATGAGAAAGAATTGCTTTGTTTAGTGGTGAGCCTTGGAATGGCCCTGATCTGTTCAGAACGTCCCCTTTGGATGTCGTATGCTTACGTATTCCAACTCAACCCTTGTATATTTGTCTCCTGAGCAATCCATGCATGTATGATCATCGTGATTGGGCTCCTATCTGAGTAACCTATTGGATTTTCTCTTCAGATCGTATATAATGACATGATACTGCTACTATGATGCATTCATCACGAGGGTCTGATGTCGAGATTTCTCTTAGTGGGTCAAAATTTGATCAATAATTAAACATTGATAAAATAGTGTTGTTACAATTGAGCAATATGCTTACAATTGTTTAATAAGTTTTATTCAATTTGTGGGGACAAATTGAAATGAAGATTTTCACTATTGACTCATCTGTATTTTAGAAGTTTAATGGGGGCAAAACTTATTCCTTAAAGCCAAGGTAATTTAAAAGTTATCAACCATTTTCAAGTTTTGAACTAGTGAGTGGGGGAAAAAGCCCCATTTACCTTCAATATAGGTCTGTCCCTGTTCATAACTCACGCAGCTAGTTGATATACATTGCAGGTTCTGCATGCCACGAGAAACAAAAATGTCTACAAGGCACTCATCGTAGCAGAATACACTGGTGTGACAATTGAATTGGCGCCGAATTTTGAGATGGGTGTTTCAAATAAAACTCCCGAGTTTATCAAGATGAACCCTATTGGAAAGGTATTTAGTTGCCATTTTGGTAATCTTTTTTGTGAAAGACTAGTTAGCATAATCCAACGTGATTGAATCCATTAAAGCCCCTGATGGTTAGGCATTCCTTTTTTCCTTCTCTTGCCTAGCAAGACAGCTCTTACATATGAGGTGAGCCAACAGTTGAAGTTGGACTGCTGGGAGAAAGTGTGACTTAATGGGAATTTTGTTATCTTATTTAGTATAGGTGTTAGATGGTCTTGTGCCAATTTGGTCTTTATTCTGTTGCTGAAGATTTCTTCCTTCTCTAGATCCCTGTGTTGGAAACACCTGACGGCCCTGTCTTTGAGAGCAATGCCATTGCACGATATGGTATCTTTTTCTTTCCTTGTTATTTCATCATTGACTTGTGGGTGGTGCTCACTTTTACAACACATGATTTGTTTGATTCTCTTCAATGCAGTGTGTCGGTTGAAGGCAGACAATCCCTTGTATGGATCTTCTCTGATAGATTATGTAAGACGCTTTATGAGTTTCGCTTACTTAGTTCATTTCCTTACTGTTTACTTCTACTTTATCATATGTTGAGAAATTGGCTGAATGTTTCTCATATATTGGTGACTTCACATTGGCAGGCTCATATTGAACAGTGGATTGATTTCTCATCTCTGGAAATTGATGCCAACCTTATTTATTGGTTTAAACTGAGAACGGGACGGCTTGTGTACCTTCCTCCGGTAAGTTGCCCTCGATGCTGTCAAGTGTAGCGTTTCAACATTTTTTTGGACATGTCATTTTTTATCTCAACACATGAAGTATTTTCCAGTACAGTAGGATCATTTTCTTCACAGGAGAAATCCGTGTCATTTTACTGTATCATGGAAGATCGTATCCCATCTGTTTGGAAGGAAAGCTTTTGGCGGACTCTGCATTTTATTCTCTACCATGGCATGATTAAGAGAGTTTCTTCAATTTGTTTTTTTAGTAAAGACAACTTGTTAGTTTCTTTTCTAGAGGTGACTTAAGTATCTAACTAATGAGGTGCCTACAAGGTGCCATTTATGAAAGCATGTTGCTTTGTTATGCGATGGTGGCTAATTCTTCAAGGGAATACTCCTTGTGTACTTTTTATAATGGTATTCTATCTTTTTATTTCATTACACTCCGTGGTAATCATGATGCTAACTATAAAATTCTGCATGAAGGCTGAGGAAGCTGCAATTGCTGCCTTGAAGAGGGCATTAGGTGCTTTGAATGTGCATCTATCGTCCAATACTTTCTTGGTTGGGCACTCCGTGACATTGGCTGACATTATAGCGACATGCAACTTGTACATGGGATTTGCCCATCTTATGCCTAAGAGCTTTACCTCAGAGTTCCCTCATGTAGAGAGGTACTTCTGGACCATGGTCAATCAGCCAAATTTCAAAAAGGTATTGGGAGAGGTGAAGCAAACTGAGTCTGTTCTGCCAGTGCAAGCCGCAAAGAAGCCTGCCCATCCAAAAGAGGCAGCTAAACCAAAGCCCAAGGAAGAGCCAAAGAAGAAGGAAGCTCCAAAAGAGCCCAAAGCAGAAGCTGCTGAGGAAGAGGCACCTAAGCCGAAGCCAAAGAATCCTCTAGATCTCCTGCCTCCGAGTAAGATGATTTTGGATGACTGGAAGAGACTCTATTCTAATACCAAGACCAACTTCCGTGAAGTTGCAATTAAAGGTATCATGTCATTTATGTGTTGATTTATATCTTGTCCACTTGACATGTGAATAAGTATTTATGTCTACTTACACCTCGAAAGCATTCTTTTGAAGCATTCTGCTCCCTCCATTTGTGCTATTCTCCCAATGCAGGATTCTGGGACATGTATGATCCTGAGGGATACTCACTGTGGTTCTGTGATTACAAGTACAATGATGAGAACACTGTTTCTTTTGTCACCCTGAACAAAGTTGGCGGATTTCTGCAACGTATGGATCTTGCTCGCAAGTATGCATTTGGAAAGATGCTGGTGATTGGATCGGAGGCACCTTTCAAGGTGAAGGGTCTGTGGCTTTTCCGGGGGCAAGAGATCCCGCAGTTTGTGATGGATGAGTGTTACGACATGGAGCTCTACGAGTGGACGAAGGTCGACCTCTCAGATGAGGCGCAGAAGGAGCGCGTTAACCAGATGATTGAGGATCAGGAGCCTTTTGAGGGAGAGGCCCTGTTGGATGCCAAGTGCTTCAAATGATGAGGGAAAGGGAGACCCAATGATCTACACTTTTTTGCTCTCTTTTTTTCGTCTGCTTTTAAGTTTTGATTGACTTTGGTAGAGTCTGTACTTGCCAGTTTGAACAAAACTCAAGAAATATCAATTTGTCATTCGAGTGACGTACTTATTTAACGTATCCTCGTGGTTTTCTATTAGGACACTCAGTTTGTATCGTTTATTTTTGGGGGTGTTGTGGACTGCTGCTTAATACGGAAATGTAGTGAAATGTGTGCTTTTCAGGTTTTAATAAGATGCTGTTAGCTTGGGTTGAGGATGGTCGGATGAGTGTGTTGATACCGTCATCGTGACAGGGATGGCCCGTTATTTCCGTGCGACCATTATTAACAGGAGATGGGTGATTATGGCCTGGGGGAGAGGGGGGGATGGCTTTTGTGCATTGTCATCTTGGGTCGCTGTTTGAATGAATATGAGAGTAGGGAACTTGAATCCTATTGCGGCGTTCAAATGCTGCGAATCATCCTCCGGCAAAAGCAGTTCATGTTCTTTCGTTTCTGTTTGGAGTGAAATGAAAGGAGAGAAGTAGGAAATTACCGATAAACACAGGCTTTCATTTTATTCCGGCGGATGTTAGAAAGGGAAAGAAGAGGTGGCTCGTAAAATTGGAATTTTTGGACTTACACAGAAAAGTGACGGACTGTTTATAAGCAAAACGAGGTCTGGAGGATCATCGGCTCGAGATGACATGGCTGGCTGGTAGTTAATATGATTGGGTTGGGCATTGTCACAACTCGATGGAAATTAGAAAAATAAAAATAAAAAGATTAAGTATATTGAAAGCTACAAAAATTATCGCAGTAGCGTAGTTTGGTCTTAAAATTTTCAAAAAATATAATTAGTCTTAGAATTTATTACGAGAGTGGGATTGAATTAAGAAATATAACCGATCATGTAATTATATTAATTTAATAAATTTTAAAATTTGATTGTGTTTTTTTTTGAAAATTTTATGATGCAATTTTACTTTTTGAAAGTTCGTGACAAGTTTAAGATATTCTAATGCACTTATTTCTAAAATAAATAACAATTCAGAAATAAAATAAGGTAAAGAAAAGGCCAAATTGGTTAGAATTTCATTCTCTGGCTTCTCCGAAGGCGGTTGCGGGGGCAGAACATCGAACCACACGTCTCTCTCTCTCTCTCTCTCTCTCTCCGACACCAATACGTTCCCCACATATTCACAGAGGTGGAGAGCCATCCATGAGAGAGATGCCCCTGCTCGGATCGCCTCGCTTTCTCCTTGTGTTGTTGGCCTCGATTCTCCTTCGATTTTCCCCAGGTAGGTTCTCTCTCTCTCTCTCTCTCTCTCGTCGTTTCCCTCTGAATTCCTGCGTTCGAATCCATTTTTACTGGATTCCTCTTTGCTCGTTCGCTTGCCGATTGGTTGTCTCTTTTCCAGCGGTTGTGTTCCCCGTGTGATCCGGTAGGTCTTGGTCGTATTCTTTTCTCCGAGCCCTGCTGTGGTTACCACTGATCCCCTTTCCGTGCTTGCACTTCGATTTGATCTGCTCGTGCTCGAATTAGTCCGACAGCGTCCTTGGTTTCGCTTGCCTGCCTAGTGAGGTTCTCAATTTGTCTCCACTGATGTTGGCGATAGCCTTTGTCCTCAAATTCGTCGCGGCTCCCAACTTCTACTTGTATATTAGCCTTAGCCCACCACTGGTACCGCGTCCTCTTACTGATTTGGAGCTTCAATTGGATCTGCATTCCCGTTATCTGAATGTCTCTTGATCGTGGATGTCGGGCTAGCGTCGCTCTTTAGCAAGTCGCCTCCCAAGTTTGTCTGGTCATTACTGCGGTTGTCTTGCGCCCATTTTGCATTGTTCAGATCACCCGGGCCTCCATTTGTACGCTCTTCAAAGGGGAGTCGTCCTCCTTTGCACCCTGTTCACCTGCTTTATCTGCCTCCGTCAAATCAGGTGTCATAACCTATTTCTACGGTCTTTTCAGGCTCTTCTGATCACTCCTCAAACTCTAAGAACGGCACGAAATCTGAGATTCATGATAAGTCCGGCGGCACTGCGGGTTCTGTGGTGCTGGTGGTATTGGTCGTGATCGTGGTCATGGCTCTTTTCTCTTTCGTTCTATACAAGTTATGGCAAAAGAAGAAGCGAGCTGAGCAGTATGCACGGCTTCTCAAGTTGTTTGAAGAGGATGATGAGCTCGAGGTTGAACTTGGTCTACGAGATTGAATTTTCGCTGCGGACTATTCGTTATTTGTAGGTGAGACGGAGATGTTTCTGTGCTTGTATGATTGTTTATGAGCAAAGATGGTATTGTGTCCTCATGAGATTCATTACGAAGTTGCAATCTACTATTTTTAGGCTAATTTTGCATGGACTTTTGGAGGGCCTGTTGGTGATGCTAGGGTTTGTTGCGTGGCTGGACCGGTTCTTGCATATCTTTGCAGTGCCAACAGGTCCACAGCAGCCATCATGTAGCATTTAAATATTAGGCAGTCTAATGAGATGGAAATTTTTATAAGTTCATGTACTTTTCGGTGGTTATCGTTTTATCTCAAACTTCATTGCTTGCTATTCTTTCTTTATGAGTTTATTGATTTCATTTTGGCTGAGAAGAAGAGCTTTTTTTTTTTTCCCTGGGGGTAGTCACTCACAGCATCTCTCTTCCAACTTTGTGGAGTGGAATGCTCTGCTCTTCTGAACTGTGATGGCTGTATTTGAATATAGCAAAAGACCAGGCAATTGTTTTGTATTGTCGATGTCATGCATCTGAAGTTAATTGTATGTCTTGCATAACCTGCACTGTGTGTAAGTTTTACGTGAAAATTTTTCTGAAAGGGGAGATATTACCATTGAGAATATCCATTGCAACATTGATTGGATGAGGTGGTTAGATGTGAAGTGGCGCTTAATGGTCTTCTAGCTTGGTTTATCCCCCTGTTTTAGATTCAGTGCCTTTGCATCAGTATTCATGAAATTGTCTTCTTCTTTTATATTCATGAAATTTTCTTCTTCTTTTCTTGTTGCAGGTCCATCTTTGCTTTAATAGCAAGTTTAGCTTGGGAATTTTGTGAACAAGATTCTTGTCCTTTCTCCAGTTCATGAGTTGTAACTTTTGTATTCATATTCTCAGAGAGAGAAATTTGTGAGAATTTACTTTGGTTGGCATTAGGTGAGGGAATTATTAAGTGTAAGAAACATTTGGAGGGGTGATATTGTTTGTCATGTCGATATTACATGAATTCAAGGAAGTGCAGGCATTTTTTGTTTTTCTTTTTTGGGGGAGGTTCAGTGTCTTCTGAGACTAATTGGATGAATGCAATGATGAAATTGTAAAACTTCAATTGTCGGATGAGGTTATCTTCCTCCCCATTTTCATTCTTAGGGATAACAACATGATTGAATGGGTCAGGAATCCTTGAGCTTCCTGGTGTGTCATCCCTCCCTCTTTTTTTTGTGTGTCTCAGTTGTAAGATGAAAGGGTCTGAGTCCAAGTTGAATTCTCTCACTGGTGCAGCTTGAAAGTGTTCCTTGTGCCAGTCACATGAAGTAAATCTACTGTTTTCGCAGAAAATTGGGCGGTGATGGGTTTAATCACGTGATTGGGTGTGATGATATGTTACGCTAGGTTGGAAGATGACTTTAGGGATATCCCTACCTCGAGTTTTTTCACTGTTGACCGAGTCATCTTCCCTCGGCTAAGTACAACTGCTGGGTTGTTTTCTCCAATGTCAGGAAAGGGCTCGATATCTCTGCTCTGTTCAAGCACAAGAATTTGCTCAAACGGGTCTGAGTTGTGCGAAGTGCGAAAAGTTAGTGCTTGCTGGGTGAAATATCTTTCACTTAGCCTGGGTAGCTGGTTATATATGCATTCAGACGACCCAGCATCCAACTGGAAGCAAGTCCTGATACAGGCATGTCCTGACCATGGTTCTCGCGGCGGTGAATCCATTCATCTAGTTTAAGCCTTTGGAAGGACTTTCTGTAAAAGGAGGTGCTAAGCATAAGACTATGGAGAAGCAATTCCAAAGTCAAGTGGCAACTAGATCGAAAGCAAAAACACCATTCAAGGAGTGCCTGAAAGTCAAAAAGCATCTATCAATTAAATGCGTTCGGTACAATAATCAACTAAAAAATTCGAGGGAAAGGCTTGCAAGATTCCACATCTACCTGCATATTATTGAGATTAGGAAATACAAAGTACAAAGAACTCTTAACAGAAGAAAGAGAAACTGCATTGTCTCACTTGGAACCACATTGATTCCAGAATAAAATGTATAAAGATATAATCACATGGACCGCAGGCACATCCATCAAAGATCATGTAGCTGATACCGATCCCTGATGCTAGCCAACCCAATCTTCAGTAGCGGTTTTCTGTTGTACTCGGATGCTGGCTTCCCAAGATTCTGTTCCTTAAGATGCCCTTAGTGCAGTCGCCTTTCATGGATGATCAGTGAATCACATCTGTCTCGTAGACGATAATTCCAGAACATATACATCTATCTTCCTGTCTTTGCCCTTTTCATTCCTGTGCTGTTAAAGGGTGACATGCTTGGACTCATGCTAGGGCTCATACTTGGACTTTCTTCCCTTAGCGTACCATTGAGCATAGCTAATTCCCTTAGCTGCTGTTTCTTGTAGTGATCCAAGCATTCATCCTGCTAGAGAGAGAGAGAGAGAGAGAGGGAGAGAGAGAGAGCAGGTTATCAGAGCAATTGACGGAAAATCAAGAGAGAACGGGAGTGTTTACGTGTCTTACCACAGGCTTCAGAAGGTTCTCTAGTATAGCCACTGCATGTTCTAATCGAGATTTTATTATATCCTCCGGAAATTCAGCTTCCACTAGAATGTGCAGAGGTTCATTAAGATGCTCATATCCAGGCTTATCCTTTAACTTTTCTTCCTAAAAAGGTGTAAGAAATGCACCGTCAAACACGCATGCTAATTAAGAACCAACGCACTCACATTCTAGAAGAATAGATTACCGTTTACCACCAAGTCCATGCCAACACTAGTTAGATTTAACAATATAATAACAATTATATCCTAAATTTTTCAGCTTCTTACACAAAGTACGAACAATTCATTATCTTTTAAAAAGCGAGATAAAGAATGATGTTTCAATACTTGGCAATCAAATTTGGGGAACCATGCTGCATATCAGCCAAACTGCAATACATTCTTCAGTAAGACTCAACCCAAGGAATTTTACTACCATAAATAAACTCATAGACTATTTGGCAAAAAAGGTCCTTATTTGACCTTGTTTATGCACGGTTTATAGGCTAGAAAACCCCAAACACAACAGTCAAATTGGCATCCTAAACAAGGATTCCCAAGATAAATATCTCCTACGAAAGGATGAGGGCAAATGACGCAAAAATATCTGGCCAAAGAAAAAGAGAGACAGAAATAAAAGAAGTGAGACTGAGAAAAAACTCCTGACTTGCAAACTAATATTCAAGATGCTAAACAAGAATTCCTGAAAGACATCTGATAAGAAAGAATGAAGTCAAATGAGAGAGAAATATCCGGCCAAAAAGCAAAAAGAAACAAACAAAAGGAACAAGACTGAAAAGAAAAACTCTTGACTTCCAACCTGCCCTAAGGTTGTTGTTGGGTGTCAATGATGGGAAAATTAGAACAGACCTTCTTTAATACGCGCTAACTAGACCGCAACATCTCATTGTCATTAAGAATGTTGGAGTTGAATACCTTCACAGAATCCTTCACCGAGCCCTTGCCTCTTATGTAGACTCTACATTGTGTCATGGCTTCGACTCTCTTAAGGGAGTTTCCACGTGGTCCAAGGATTCGTCCAACAAAATTATACTGCTAAATTTAGAGTTAGAACCGCCACTCAAAATGTAACCAGAAACCACAAGTATTTTGACATTGGCTAGAATTATCTGAACATACGCTTGGATATTTGTTGACAGGAACATCAAGCCTGATGATTTTCTTCACTACAGGAGTGGTTGGTACACCGACAGCTCCTGGCCAACCAACTGAAGAAGATTGAAAGAGACCTGCTTTCTGGAGATTCCCATTTTCCTGAAGCAAGAGGCTTAGCTTTAGGAAGCTCAAACTGGAAGTAGCAATAAACTGTTTCTTCTTGACCAAGCTAACATGGACTCAGCAGCCTAAGCAAGAACCATTTGACTTCTTCTCTTAGCATAACAACTGAAATTTTCAATTAGTCAGCTCATTTAGTAGCCAAGGCTTAAAGCAAAATAGTCACACTCTTCTCAGAAGATAGTGTACCTTACGGTCCAGAAATAACTCAAACGGGATATCAAATTCAGACAAGCTTTCCAGGTAAAAGAAGAAATGTATTCATATCACAAACGCATGCAAACTGTGGATCAGTCCCATATTAGCTGAATACGGATCAACAGCAATACAAATGGCCGCAAACCCAAAATCACAGAATCTGTAGCTCCAATGGAATAGCAGGTACACACATCATCATTTCCATGGAAGTGACCTGGGTATTACCTCCATTTGCATGACAGACCACCTGTCCCAATCAAAGGGCCTCCCATTTAACTGTGGATTAAATGGCCTATGTGGACTCTCATGGTCAAGTCTCTCATGATCCAGAAAACTTGTACTATAAGCTGAAACCCGTCTAATTTCTGCAGAAACCAAAAAGCAGGATAAATGAAAAATAAAGGGGAAGTAATACATATAGGGCCACAAAACTGTAGCCCTTTCATGATCAACAACATCTAAATTTGCTCAGAAGAATTTAAGCAGCTTCTTATAATTTGACACTCACATTCATCAGTAAATAAAGGACCATATTCAGCTTGATGCTAGCATGCCATAGGCTGAAGGTCATAATATTACGCACTCAAGCAAGGGATAATATGTACCAGTCTTAGCCAAGAGGTTGTCGATAGAGATAAGCATGGATATGAGACCAACACATATGAAAGGACTCCTAGATGACAGCGAAGTGAATATGAGAAATAAAATGAACGGAAGACCTTGACTAAGGAGCCGGCTACAATGTGGAAGAACTTGCATAAAAGGTCCAAACTTCTGCCTCTCAGCCAATAGCTCAGCCAAGTATCTGCAAAAGATAAAACGATCTCATTTGCTACCACATAACGACATGGAGAAGCCACTGAATTATTATTCGGGCAGCGGGACAAGAACCAATCTCACACGAGAAGACGAAAGCCTTAAAACGAAGTGTAATGGATACTAGAGAAGTGAGGTTAAATACCATTTATTCAAGGGATAGCTACTAATCTCTGCGAAGGAGGTCAAATTGGATATTTGAAAGATAACCCGAAAAAAGCTTTCGCGCAGTAAGCGCAAAGCGAAACTAGGAAAATTCGGGAGGTTAAATAAAAGCAAAAGCAGCGTGGGGAGGCTAACACTTTCAATTCTTTCAAGAAGGAAGTGCAGAATCACTCTGGCCACCAATAATAACAATCACAAAAGGAAAACTGGCATTCGTAGGAGGGGAACCTTAAAAGTTAGGAAACAAAACCATCGGAAATACATATCACAGAGAGAGTAGCAGAGAAGAAATTGACAACAACCGAAAAAAAGGGGATGGTAAAGGAGAGACCTTTCTCGATCAGGAGGAAGGGGAGAGGATCGGTGAGGAGAGGCATGGAGGCCAGAGGGTGGATACTGGAAGAAACTCCCAGACTGGATTCTCTCTCCCATCACCCAACACCTACCAATCAACCGCCATTGAGGCAGGAAAAAACACAAACGTTAGATCGACACATCTCTCTTATCTATGCCCGCCAGAACGAGAACAAGTACAGCTAAGCGCAGAGAGAGAGAGAGAGAGAGAGAGCGAAATGAACTTACTTAATGGGAGGGGAGGGGAGAAGTTGGATCGGAGACTGCCCTTTCGCTTTGTGTGGTTGGTGGAGTGTGTGCGAGAGAGAGACAGAGAGAGAGAGCGCTCACACACGCATACGCAAGCACAGAGAGAGCCCTACTGCTATGCTCCTAGTCCGTCCTGCTGACATCGAACGAGGACGATCTTTTTGAGTTTTGCTTTGCTTTGATTTAAATTTGTTTTATTCAACAAGATTCACTTCGCTCCTTTGCTGTGTGAAAATGATTGCAGTGTTAGCTGGTGCTCCTCGTCCATTTCTTCTCCTTCATGTTTGCCTCTAAATAATAAGGGAAAATTTCGTTTAAGGATCCGAAGTGCTTTTATTTTTTCAAATAAGGGCCCGAAGTGAACTACGTTTCAAATAAGAACCTGAAGTGCCCTTTTTCTTTCAAAAGAGGACCTAATCAAGAGTATTTTTGTTATTTCCTTTTCTTATTTTTCTTTCCTTTTCTTTTTTTTTCCTTTGTTTTGCTGGTTTATCCTTAGAGAGACTGTTCATCGTCTTCAACCTCAACCAGGATACTGTTTATCATCTCCTCCACCGTCAACTTTGCCCCCGCGAGCCAAGGGCTGGCCTCGACTGCCTCCCCCCTACGAGCAGAGGGCAACCTTCGCTGGCCTCCCTGGGCGAATCGAGGGCTGCCCTTGCCTCGCTGGCCAGATATGATCGGGTTGGGTCGTGTTGTGCGGCTGAAATCGCCCACTGCAAACTCTCCAACGTACAACCAGAAAAGAAAGAAAGGGGAAAAATCAAGCTATGGCATCAAAGCAACCGAACGCATCTAGCAACGCAAACTCGTGGAAATGATTGAATGGAAACACCATCCCCCTGTCGCCCATGGACCCGGCTTCGAACAGTTCGAACACAGTGTCCGACTCAGTCGGTGACTTGTAGCTCGAGTTATTGTGACTACTGATCCCGAAACCGCAGTTATTGTTACTGATGTTGCTATTATTACCCGCCACGAACCCTCTCTTGTCGGCACTTCCACCCTGAGGCTTCTCGCCATCGCTGCAGTCGGCGTCCATGAGCAGAGTGACATTCGAGTCACGGTCGGCGAGGCGAGGGCAGCCCTCGATTCGCCCGGGGAGGCCGACAAGGGCCGCCCTCTGCTCGTCGGGGCTAGGTTGACAATTGAGGAGACGATGAACAGTGCCTCTCCGAGGTAAACCGGTGAAACAAAGGAAAAAAAGAAAAGGAAAGAAAAATAAAAAAGAAAATGACAAAAATATCCTTAGTCAGGCCCTCTTTTGAAACAAAATGGGCGCTTCGGGCCCTTATTTGAAATGTAATTCACTTCGGGCCCTTATTTGAAAAAACAAGAACACTTCGGGCCCTTAAACGAAATTTTCCCTAATAATAATCATCATTCTCCGTCCCTTTCATTTCCACCTTTCCTTTGTCATTTGAACGTAGAATGTCATTTATTATCCTCTTTTTAATTTATGTTAATATACATCGAAATGCAAAAAAAAGTTAGTTATTTGAGAATGGACTATTCGATGGTTGTAATTTCACAAAAAAAAAAAAATCATTGTATCGTCATTTGTTTGCACCGTTGACGAATCAATCCTATCTTCACGTCCATCAAATAATAACACAAGTAATCAGTTTATCAATATCACGTCAAAGTTCGGTGACTTTACATGTACTAAGGTCTTATCTCTATCGATGTGATCAAATTGATCGTTGTTTTCGCCGCCTCGACAATGATATCCAATGAAACTGCAGGAATATATATTTTTTTTTTTTGGGACCAAAATAAAACTCTGGAATCTCGACAGCCCATGAATTATCGATTGGCGTACTCGGTGGTGAGCAGTAGGTGCACTAATGTTCGCGGGCTGGGCCGATTGCTGACGGACCCCGCCCATGCTCAAAAACGGCAGCTCGTTTTCAGATTCTGCGCGTGGCAACGCGTCGCGCTTATTTTCCCGTGAATTTTCCACTTTTCGGTTTTGGTAGGATTTAAGGAAAGAGAACCTTAAGAAATTCGAAAACGCAACCGTATATATAACACATAATACCTGCACGCTTCTCTTTTCTCTTCCTTCTTCTCCTCCTCCTCCTCTGTTTCTCACTCGGTATTCCTCGAATGGAGGTTTCTTGCTCAGTCAGCCTCGATCTCATGAACCGCCTCTTCCCACCGAGGGCTTGATCATGCAGAACAAGATGTGATCTCACGGATGTGATTTTCCTTTTTTTGGGCGTTCCTTTGACCGATTTCGAGTGTTCAATTTCCAGTTCGTCGGACCAGTTTTCAATCGAGGGCATGAAAGGCCATTTGGATCGGACCAAGGTGGTTCTACGGCACTTGCCGCCGTCGATTACGCAGGGTATGCTCATGGACCAGATCGACACCGCGTTCGGGGGCCGCTACAACTGGTTCTCTTTCCGCCCCGGCAAGAGCAGGTTAGGGTTTCTGCCTTTTCTTCCTTCTGCTTTGCGGTTCGGTATGGTTATGCGTATGGGCTTTTTATGTGTTGGCATTAGCTTCTTTCGCCTTCTTCCTTTTGTTTGATTGCCGCTTTGCCTCTTTTCTCGGTGAACCGAGGTTGTGCGTCAATTGATCAGCGGATCCAATTACAGACACTTATGGAGTGCTTGCGGAGGTTTTAGCTGTTATAGAGTCGAGATTCGTTTCTTATTTTTCGTTAATTCTGGTTATTTCTATATTCATTAGTCAGTGAGCCGTTGAAGCTTTTGGGCTATGACTCCAATTGCAGAATTGAGTCCGTTTTTGTTTGTTGTCAGTTTGATGGTGGTGTGTCTGTCTCTGAAGTTAAGTGTCGAAAATTTTGCTTACTTGTGATGATTTTGCCCTACTTCTCCAGAGAAGAGTAGTGTTTGCGTTTTCATTTGCTGGGGGTGGTTTCCTTCAAGCTCTCTTGTCAGAAAGTGACCTCGCTAAGTTTTATGTCTTTGAAATTTCTTCGTCTTCATCTTACTTTGAGGATTGCTCCTCAACCAGAAGCTTCATTTTCGGCAAAAAGAAGTAGAACATATTGCGAGGTTCAAGGGAATGTTGATAATTCTCAAGGGAGTATTCCTACGTATATAGGATAGATGACTTCTTGTTAAACAACGAACGACTAGGACAAGAAAGAGTTGGAAATCATTGTTTAGCTCTAAGCTCTGTATGTCCTAGTTGATGGAACACCAACAAAGTGGGATGGTTCTACACTTGCAAAATAAGCGTCTGCTGTGATACATTACGTTGCTTTAATGGTTCCTCGACTTGTTTTGCAGCCTGAAGAACCAGGTCTATTCAAGAGCCTACATCAATTTGAACAGACCTGAGGATGTTATTGAATTTGCCGAGTTTTTTGAGGGGCATGTGTTTGTGAATGAGAAAGGTAACTTTGACGATCTGATGAAATACATTCTCGTGTCTGGAGAAGATTTTTATTTTATTTCACGAGTTATGCTTCTTTAATTCTAGTTTCACAATCGAGCTCTATTTTTTTTTTTAAGAGGTAACTGAACATGACTTGCCATGCTTTTTACGTTACAATTTCCCTCACTTTTTGTGACAAACATATGGGCTTCACATGTCTCGTAGTTGCTTGTGACCCGTCACATTCTGATATGTGCACTTTGTACGTCAGCCACCTCTCGATGTAGCTTTCTTCTAGAAACTTCTGATGTTTGATTCTTCATGAGTTTGATTTAAAACTTTCTCTTGTTAGGTGCTCAGTTCAAGACTATAGTTGAATATGCTCCTTCGCAACGTATGCCAAAACAGACATCTAAAAAGGATGGCCGTGAAGGGACCATTATGAAAGGTATTATCCTTTGTTTGACTGAAGTAGAATCGTTGGGAAACTAATGATGGATTCATTTTGAACAGGCATTTTAATATTTTAATTCATTATAGCTCTCTTGATATTGCAGATCCTGGGTACTTGGAATTTCTTGAATTTATTGCAAAGCCAGTTGAGAATCTTCCAAGTGCAGAGATACAATTGGAGAGACGTGAGGCGGAGCGATCTGGTAAAGTTCACTTTCCCTAGTGTTTTCGTCTGTTATGGGTGACAATTCTTGAGATTAGTACAGCCTGCACTCCTCATTTTATGTCCCCCTTTTCTTGTGCAACTTTTGTAGGTATTGGAAAAGAAGCACCTGTAGTGACTCCTTTGATGGATTATATTCGCCAGAAGAGGGCTTCAAAGGGTGGATCTCGGGTACTTTACTGATGCTGTAGTTACATTTAGAATGGGTTATTGAAAATATATATGTGATAATGGAATTCTCTTGGGATTTTATGAGGACCATAAATGATTGGAAATACTTTTGAGATTCGAAGTTATTGTTTACAGGATCAATAGAGTAAAAGATAAAAGGGTATGATTTATTGAGAAATTTATATGATGTACGAAAAACATATCAGTTATGTAGGTTCTTTGATTTATACGTAGTGACGTGTTGACATGTTAAGTAGTTCGTTTTTTAATTTGATTTCTTTGTGCCTTCGTGTCACGAAGATTGGAATAATAGAGCATGAGGTTTTGGTGGAGTTACTCCCAATTCCAAGCAAAGTTGCTTAGCTTGAATTGGTTTCATAAGCATATTCTTCAATTCTGGCTCATGGTGCCCCCAAAAGGAGGCGTATGGTTCCAAATTATTGTATGTGCTTTTTTTTTTTTTAATTTTTGGTTGAGGAGGCAATTTCATTTGTCATCTAGGATCTTTGTGCTAGTGTTGCCATCTTATTTCGACCTTGGTGTCTAGAGAAAGGAAACTTATGTTGACTGTAACAATATAGGAAGTCTACATTTATTATTTTCATACATGCTTTTAATTAACGTAATGGATTGCTTAATTTGCATTGCCATTCTTGATTAGTTTTGAGACATTTTAATATAGTTGGTTATTATCATTATTGTTATTATTATTATTATTATTTTTTTGGGTGAAGTTCAAACTGTTATTATCACTTGGATTTGGATGTTTTGTTTTATAATTTCTTGCACTATTTCTTAGTAGACTCTCTTATAGTCCTTTCATGCTTGTTGGCAGAGGTCAATCGCTAATGAGAAAATGAGTGGAAGAGGTGGAAGATCGTCCACTAGAAACTCTAGCTCTGCACCATCAAAACGAAGTTCTGAAAAGAGAAAAAGTTCTACCGCAATGGTACTCCTGTTTATGCAACATGCATATTTATATGTGTTGTGTTGTCTTAGTTAGATTTTTTAGCATGGTTCGCTAAAGCGGCTCACACCATTGAGCTGCTTTTGCAGATCTTTTGGTCGATCTGAATTTCTAGTCCGCATACTTCCTTATTTGCATTTGTAGTCACTGATGGCTATGCATTGTTTTTCAACATAGCAGTCTTATAATTTGTAAAGTGGGAGATGAGTTCTGATTGAGATGTGTATCCTTTTCTCTCATAGAGTTGAGTGGCATTGTTTGACAGTGGATTCCTGATGATTGTTTTTAAAAGACGATGATGGTGAGCTTAGGTTTTTTGAATTGCTTCCACTTTTGGCTAGTAACTGACTTTGTGATTGTCCCTTTGTAGAGGATCATGAAAATCTTTCGGCCTCTTAGTGTCATCACTTTGCAATGAGTGACATCGCCATTCTTTTGTCTTTGGTTACATCCTGCTCCTGTGTGTTTAGTACATCAAATTTAAGGTTTTTTTTTTTTTTTGGGTAAGGTACATCAAATTTAAGTTGGTAATGCCTTTTGTGACAAAAAAAAATGAGGAATCTGAAATTGAAACAGAGCTTGTAGATGCAGTCCTCAATGTCTCGTGCTAGTTAGGAAGCTTTACGGTTGATGTAATAGTTTTTATTGGGAATTGTGATCAAGGGAAGTGTCGCTGCAAGCGCGTGATGTGACGTTCGTCTTTTCTCCATTCTGACCTTGTAAACCATGATGTAAGCAACCTGTTTTGGGAACTTTTGGAGTTATATGATGTTATGATCGATTCATTTTCAGCTGAAACTCTTAAGTGGTGCATTATTTGATCTTTGCGATCCTTGGAGGTTACAATCTCAGTTACATCAAGACCTACAGTTATCATACTTCTACGAAGGTTCATTGCTGAAAAATCGTAACTGAATTTTTCTGCAAATTTTGCAGTATATTTTAAGAGATGCTTCAAGGGGCAGTAGTGGCAAAGACAAGTCCACTTACGTTCTGTCTTCCAAGCGAGATGATCCTCAACTTACTGATAAAGCTAATCCTTCAGTAGTGGCAAGTGGAGGTGGACAACAGGAAGATGACAATGGTGAGGCCCAGATGATGATACTCATGTTCGGGCAATTTGTTATGATACTGCCGCAATCAAAACCTTTTCTTTTGGGCTTTTGTGTTTGTGTTCTAGGAAATTGGCGATAAATATGGATTCATTTGGTGATACTAGAACTAATTGGCAAAAAGGGGATTGGTGCCTGGGGGAGAGAGAGGGAGGGCTGAACTAACTGGAGTTGCATTCTTCCATTCTTGAGAACATTTTTGGAGTTGTACTAGTTGGCATATATGAAGATAACTTGTAGGAACATGTCTTCCCGAGTAGAGATGTAACTATTTTTTTAATTTCTATCTGCAGCAATCATTTACAACACCACAAGTCTGCGTCTTCACTTTTAAAGGCAAATTTCACAAGTCATATGGTGAAAAAATCTTCTTTTTTTCATTTCTAAATGTTGGCAAAATAATGGGACCGTGTTTTCTTGGGACTTTACTTTCTTCTCTTGGAGTAGTTGATGTCTTCTGTTTCTCAGTGGAGGTGGGGTCTGGCTGTGATATACTTTTCTGGGGATTTGAGACGGGAAGCTAAGTCGTGCGTAAGCTGATGGCAGATATGTGATGATACCAAGTCTAGGCCCACTGCAAAATGTCCAACACCTAAGTACTCCTCTTGGGGCTTCCAACATGATTTCAGGTCTTATGGTTGATTGTTTGGAACTACAGACCTTGTTGTCTCGATAGTTACATTCGCTTCGGCATGTATGATGTGTCTTGGGAAGGTCCGACTTAATTGGTTCTGGAAGATCTTTGGCTTGATGCTCTTGAGTATCTTGTTATCTTTGTTTGGAACTTTTTCTTTTCTTTTTATACCTCCGGTACAATTTCTGTGTACCTGAGGCGTATTGATTCTATTCATTCATAGCTTTGTTCCAGAAGCAAAAAGTTCCTTGTGCCTTCATTGACCTGTTCTTTAGTGTATCCATCTGGTATGTTGGTCATTTTTCAAAGAAATCTAATGATCACTTCCATTAGCTGTAACACTTGAAATTTGATTATTTGTCTTTGTATCTGAGATGGCTGACACTTATTCTATAGAAAACTTACTTTTTCCCGACTTTGTTCTAGGGACTATTGGAATTGGAATTGCTGGTGCTGGGAAAAAGAAGATTTTGCTTTTGAAGGGGAAGGAGAGAGAAATTTCTCATGTTAGCTGCTGCTTCTTCTTCTTCTTCTTCTTCCTTCTTCTTCTTCTTCTTGTTCCAAGTTGATCAACTTATTTATCTTCATTGTCCATCATGAAGGCATCCTTTTCCTGTTCTAGACAATCATCTATTGGATTCTTAAGTTAATCTTTTTAATGGTTTTACCGCTGTTGTTTGTGGGGTGGGTTCAAAATGTTTTTTTCTCTCTCTTACATATGTTTCTGAGACAAAGTCCCCTTGCAGTGATTTCAACCATTTTCTCTAAATAAGGATGTAATTTTCTTTTCCAGGCTGTATAAATGATATTCAGCTCGTCAGAACATGGTTCATTTGTTATCATGAAGTATAATCATCCCATCAGTTAGAAATTGGTTATTTATTGAATTTAATTTTGATGCAGGTCTCTGGTGGTGTATCTCAGGAGCATTGTCAACTAAAAGATGTGATAGGTTCAGCCACTGACAAGCAGAAACAGCGGCATGAGGGTGGTCGGATAATTAGAACCATACTCTTGAACAAAGATGCACGCCACAATCAATCAGGAGTCCCATCTGAAACTCAAACACAGAATCTGCATCCAGGAAAAGAAAGGAGGCCTCCTCGAGCCCCGAGCGTACAAGCAGTTTCAAAAGATACAAATGGTGCTCCTGATGAGAAGGTCCATGGGAATGGCCTATCTGGTTTTGGTAGTGAAAAGTTGGAAAGACGTGCAAGAAATAAAGATAGACCTGATCGTGGTGTATGGGCTCCTCTCCGTCGTTTAGATGGATCCCATGCAAGTGATTCATCATTCTCTGCTGCTGCTGCACATTCAACCTTAGATTCCCCAGAGGGTAAGACAATCGGCTTTGCTTGGAGTCCTTTTGACTTGTGAGATTATCATTATTACTTTATTGCAAAGTAATTTGTAGACCAGAAAAGTAAGAACTGGCACTGTTAAGCATATCCCCATGCTCTCACAAAGAAGAGGGATCAAATTATTGTTTGTATGGGCCAGTTGCATCTGCCTAAAAAGCACTCAAATTCACAATCTCCTGCTACCCCTTTCCTCGAGTATAATCACTCTAGTAGGAAATAGCAACACTAACAGCAGTGCAGGAGCACTTTAAGATCCAAGCACTCCAGATTTGCTTACCCATGTAATTCCATCTTGATCATAAAGTCTAATGTTCTCATCACACCATTTGAAGCGATCGTTTTCATGTGCAAATCAACTGAGTTAATTTTCGTACATTTAATTCTCATTTTGGATATCTTGAGTATTTCATTTCTTATTTCATCTCGTTCTAAATGAAATCCATACAGGATAGCGCTTAGAAGACAGCAGCTTTTATCAATAAAAAATCAGTGTGCATCACTTTTTCATGCATTTAGATACTGGTTTGCCACAGGAATCTCGCGTGCAAGAAAATTTGGGATGCTTCTGAGTTCTGATGCACAGAGATGAAAGAAGATTTTTTTTTCCTGCACTTATGTAATTCAGTAATTATTTTACTTACTAGAGCAAACGTCATTCTTTTCCATTTTATACAGGTTTCCGTAAATCTGTTGGTCGCCGGGGACCGTCTCAGGGTGGGAAAGATAATGATGGCTTACCGCTTACAAGTGAACTGAAGTCTTCAAAAAGAGGAAGTGCTTCTGGCTATAGTTCCCATGAGGTGCTTTAGTTTGCTTGCCAATTTGCTTATTCTGTTTCAATTATTCAATAGGTCATGGGCATAAATATATGCTATTTCTAGACAAGAACACAAACTTAAGGAAGATCCTTTTTTGACTTTGCAGAAGCAAGTGTGGGTTCAAAAGTCAAGCTCCGGGTCTTAGTGTCTGAAAAGTGGTAAGCCTGTTCGTGTACTATAATTCTTTTTTCTGTTTATTGCTGCTTTATGAAGTGAATCATTTTTTTTTTGGTAAGGAATTTTTTTTTGGTAAGGTTTATGAAGTGAATCATTTGTGTTGGCAATTTCTTTTTTTTTTTTTTTAATGGTTGAATCTGTGGGATATTTGCATTGTCATGGTTAGACTATAGGTGGAGCATATCTAGATATCAGTTATTTGGATCCTAATTTCACATTACTGGATGTTGTCTGTGCATTTTGAAGCTGGTGGTCTCATACTGTATGACTCCACAATACCTTGCTGAAGGAGTTTATGAACTTTGAAGGAGCTTTTTTCCTTCTTGTCAGTAGTAGAGGAGAAGAATGCAAGTTCTAGATGTAGGCTTGCTTAATTCTATAGATCATATTTTTATGTTATGGTTGCTTGTTCAGCTGATATGGTTATGGTATGTCCTTTCCATGTATTGCTCTGCCACAGTTTATTAGGGCTTGAATTCTCCTGGAAGGTGCATGTGTGCAGTGGAAGAGTGATTCTGTTTGTGTGACATGTTGCAAGCAAGGCGATCCAGTGGAGGTGGACTTGCTTGTTTGTATTGGTTGTTTCTCTACAATAGCTCTGTGGAAGTTTCAATACCTTCTGGGCAATGTTAATCTGTTGTCTTAGGTTGCTCTTGTTCTTATGTTGCAGTGAAATGCTTGGTGTATTGTGAAATTGATCACGCATAACTGCTAGTGGCTGGAGGCTCGTCTCTTTTGCTGGACAGGTGGTCAGAGTGGAAAAGGCTTTGGCAGCAAAAATGGTTTCTCAGGAAGAAACTGTCGGTTGGTGCGCTCGAAGAGGGGAGGATGGAGATATTGTTGTAATTAACAGTTGGATGGGTGAGTTGAATAACCCGGATTTATTACTACGCAAGGCTGATTTGGATTAGTTGGAAAGAGGAGGAGAAAGATAAATCGTCACCTAGGAACGTACATAAGTTACAACAGATCCTATCCCAGTATCTTTCGGGGGGATTCTTACCATTGCTGAAGGAGCTACAGATAACATTCTTGCCATCGACTCTAATGAGGGGAGTGTGATATTTTAGCTCATATGATAAGGTTCTTGGTTGGACTGTAAATACGAATGCGGAGCAAATGGTGTTTGTGCCTCTGCTCTTGTCAGTTGTACATCTTTGTTGGGCAGAATATCATACTCTAGTTATGGTGTGTAGCTGCTCTAGCCCATTTTGTTTAATGGCTTTCTTAATGGGGGTTATTGTCGAATAGAGGAAGATATATGTCAGGGGATGCTCTTTCGAATTGTATGGTCTAAATGTTGTTTATGTGGAGAATGTTGATATGGAGTTGGAAATCGGATGGCACTCTGTTTTGGATTATTATTATTATTATTATTATTTAATTTGCATGTGGTTGCGACCGCCCTTTGTGCTTTGCACTGGTTTTTTCGACTCTGCAGTGAACCTCAAGAAAGGGGAAAAAGAGAGAAAAAAAAGAAAAAGGAAATGGTAAGACACTGGCAATGTTGCCGATGTTGGAGTAATCAAAAGAGAGTGGGGGGAGGGGAATTCCTTTTCGTTGTCATTTGTGCTCGCGAGAGCGAGAGATGCAAGATGCAAAACATGGATGGTGACGTGATGGTAAGCCAACCCGCTCAGAAGGGAGGACCATCCTTACGGTCGTAGTCGGGGGACCGCGATGCTTTGCCATTTCTCATCTCCAGCGGTAGAGAGCAAATCCCACTCAAATCGCTTTGGATTTTTCCCTTTTCCTTTTCGTCGCTGGAGGGGCGGGGCTCCCTACTTTCCCGAAGCGAACGTAATTGCCATAGACGGGTATCGATATGGAGGAGGATATATGCAACAAAGTTAAGAAAGCTGTGATGCTGCCATTGTCAAGTATCCCGCATTTCCTTGACTTTGGTGGGGGTGCGCCGTGTTTGTGGACATGATGATGATGACTCTTTTGCCTTTATTACTTTTCTTTTAACCCTCCTCTTTTTTATTTTTATTTTTTATTTATTTTCTCATCAGTAAAATCAAAAAGCTGTTATCTAAAACGCATTATTTTATTTATACAAGGAAAATAAAAGTGGCACGCCCCTTCCCTCAAAGCGGGCTGCTACTGCTACTACTAGCGGTACTAGACTTGTATAGGATTAGGATGTGCACGCTTTTGGGATTCTACGTAAGTAATGATCAAATAAATGGTCGAGCAAATAAGTCAAAAATGGGAGGAGAAGCAAAAATTGTACAAAATGGGAGGTGTCATTCAGTGAGGAGTAGCAGTAGTAAGTGGAAGTAAAGACGAAGATCTCGAGCCTCATCAGCCCTCTCCTCTTCTTCCTTTTCACTTTGACCATTTTGATGAAATCGGAAGACCCTTTTCAAATGCCTCGTCGAATCTCGCTCCTGCCTCTCCTCCTCTGCTGATGGGCCTCTGCTGATGCTCCCATCCCATCCCATCCCATCCCATCACAGGTAGTTCCCCTGCCCTCCTTTCTCCTTCTTCTTCTTCTTCTTCTTCTTCTTCTTCTCTGTGCGCGCGTAATGCCCTCTTCGATTAGATTAGCTTCTCTTGTTTGCCCACAATTTTGGCTCCTCGCTTTGCTGATTCGTCGATTTGATTGATCGTCCTCTCGATCCCGTCTCCGTTTCCCGCTTCTCCCGTCACTCGTCTTTGCTTTATACCCTTCCTTGCGGACATGATTTGTTCTCCCGCTTCCTGCATCGCGATGAAAACCAGTGTTGCCTGGCTACTATTGCCCACTAGTTAATTCTTTGCCGGGACACCGGACTGGAAACATTCGAAATACTGGATCCATCGAGCCCTTGAGTACTTCCAACCCCGTTGCGTTTGGGCCGGTTTCTGTGAGAATCCGTGAGATTCTTCCCATTTCAATTCTAGGATCGTTTCGACCCCCACCCAAAAAAAAAAAAAAAAAAAATTCTAGGATTGCATTATTGTCTTGTCGACAGCATTCTTGAAGTTGGGGCCTTTAATATTTTGGGCTTTTGTTTCGTAAGAATGTCTAGCAACAATCCTGATCACCTCCAACTCTTAATTCGCTTTGTTTTGGATAGATCTTTCCATTGTTCTGCGTTCATAAAGTCTTTTCTCTTCTCAGTTCTAACCCTTAATTGCTTATCCTTCCCCTAACGCTGCTAGATGCACCCACCCAATAGAAATTTGGGAGCTCTAGTGCCTTTGTTTATATCTAAGTGAAAGAGGCAGCATTGCAATCGTGGAGGTTAATTAGGTGAAATAGGGATTGCTGTGAATTTGGAAACAATTAATGTTGATATTCTCTCTGGGAGAAAACGTCCTTCGTCTCGCTATCCAAGATGGTGTGACCTGCTCAAGTTTGTCAAGTACTGGATACGTTAATTGTGTGGCACATGAACAATTGCTTCGAGGATTTTCATTTGATAATGCAAACTGCCTGCCTGGGATTAGTCTTTAGCATCATTTGGATGGGCGAATTATATGAAGGGCAATACTCATCATCTCCCAATAAGTTTGTATGTGCTACCAATATCAGGAGCTGGTTAAATCAGTTGCTGTTTCTTCTCTTTGGCATGTAAATTCTGAAAGGCCAACTCTCCTTAAGCGCATCTTGACCGAAAGGTGTAAAAAGTGGGAAGAGAGATTATCATCTACCTTGGTCCTGAGGATGCTTCTCTTCTCCTCTTGGCCTTTCTAATAAAGACGTTCTATTTGATTTTTCTAGCTCCTGGGAAATATTTTTTTTGCTTTTTTGACTGCATGAACTGCAGTTACTTGATTACCTTTTTTTTTTTTTTAAAATCCCTTTCCATTGTTGACTTTTCTTTTTTTTTACTAAGAAGTCATGATTGAGGGGCAGGGCAATGGATAGTTATGATGCTATCAAGAACTGCTATTTTTGACTATCCCCAGATACATACATGGCTTCTGCTAACCGTGGGAATGGAGGAGTCGGCAGTTCCAGATCCATTCATGCCTTCAGCAATTCATCTAGTTCTGTTGATTGGCTTGGGAGAGAAATGCTTGAAATGAGATTGCAAGATCGGGTGGAACATGATGAGGGTAGAGTACGTCTTGGATCCTTTATCTGGTTTTTGCTTCTTTGTTAGTTCTTGTACGTAACGACTTGTTATCGGTTTGCTTCAGCAGAGGATGTTAGCAACTTGTAGGACTATGATTGGTTATCCAAGTTTTCAGTCTGGCTGCCACCACCTCAAACTCCACGCCACCCACACTGTCATCTCTTTCATCCATACTATTAAATCCTCCAGTTCTCTAGCATTGCCTATACCACTTGTTCACAACCGGATCATAAGAATTGAACGAAGTCAAATTACATTGAGAATTTCCTGTTAGCTATCGATCGCTTGATTTGGTTTCACAATAAATGGCTTCTGCCATTGTTTTCTTGTTCTGTACATGTCTATCCATGCATATTAAATATCTACCAAACAAGATCTTTAAGCTTTGGGTAAGAGTCATTTTACGTGCACAAAATTACTTGCCATGCCTAAAAACCAAAACTCACAATTGATATAGGACTTTTTTCAGGTTTGACCAAAATCTTTCCTGTAGTCACAACTACTCAATACGAGATTGTATTGAACCTTTTTCTTATTTTATTTGAAGTCTGAAATGTAATGGTTGGGGTTTGAATGAGAGTGTTTTTCTCTCTCTTCATTTTTCGACTTGAAATTGAATTTGTAGAATAGAGAGCCTGAATTCATATATTTGAGGAAAAACTATTTTCTGCAAATACAAATTGCAGGGTAATTTATTTTGGTAAGAGTTCTTACCAATCTCTCCTTGTTATTGCATCTCTTGCAGGACAGTGAACCAGACATCATAGATGGTGTAGGCGCTGAAACAGGGCATATAATAAGAACAACAATTGGTGGTCGAAATGGTCAATCTAGGCAGGTTTGAGGGAATGAGGCTTGAATTCCAAATTATTTGGTAGAATTTTGTGCAACTCACGTGGTTATGACAGTATGGCTGTTATTTCTCATTATTTGGCAGAGAGTCAGTTATATTGCAGAGCATGTGGTTGGAACAGGTTCTTTTGGTGTCGTTTTTCAGGTACATATGCTTAATCTCTCGAGTGTGTCTTCTAACCATTTATGTAGTCATGTGTAATCGGAAATCATCACTTAATCTTTTTTTCATGGAGTGGTGTAACTGAGATGGTTTTGGCTCTCGTTCCAGGCAAAGTGTAGAGAAAGCGGTGAAATTTTTGCCATAAAGAAAGTTCTGCAAGACAAGCGCTACAAGAATCGGGAATTACAGATTATGCAAATGCTGGACCATCCAAATATCGTGGCCCTCAAGCACTGTTTCTTCTCAACTACAGACAAGGAAGAGCTGTATTTAAATCTTGTGCTTGAATTTGTTCCTGAAACTATTAATCGTGTGGCAAAGCAGTACAGCAGGACGAACCAGCGGATGCCCTTGATATATGTTAAACTCTATACTTACCAAGTACGTGGTTATAATTTCTCTGCCTAAAATCTGAGTCACAGCTTCATAAAGCGAATGGCCTGTGTTGAACGGAATCCATAAGCAAATAACTTGAGGTTGGCTCCAATTAGCTGAGCTCTATCAAATGTGTAGGATGCTGCCTTCAAATTGTTCTGCTTAAAACCACTATTATCATGGCTTCTTCTGTTTCATTAATGCTTTTGGTGTGTTACCTTTACCTTTGTCTCTTCCACTCCCCCACCTCCCCCCCCCCCCCTCTTCTCTCTTACCTTCGGGGTTGGCTGGTTTCCATGATCTTACTATATATTCCTGATTTGGCTGGAAGAAATTTACTTAGTGTTACTGAATGGGATGGCCAGTCCTATGTCCTCACTGCTTTACTTTTTTGCATCTTCTGAAGCTTCATGAGTTACTGCAATGTAAAACTTATGCTTTTGTTATTTTGATACTCTGCAGATCTGCAGGGCGCTTGCATACCTACATAGTTGCATTGGCATTTGTCACCGGGATATCAAGCCTCAGAATTTACTTGTGAGACCCTTATAATTCTCTCTGCCTGATCTGAGTGTAAATAAGCTCTTGGAGTATGATGATTATGAGATTGAACTGCTGATTGCTCTCAGCCAAGCCATTGAAATCCATGAATCAGTGTGCATGGGTGCTTTCAAGTTCTTTCTACTACATTCTTGTTATGGACTTTATTTTGTGTGCAAATAACATTCTAAAGTCTGAGAGGTAGGTACTTGATTGAGAAAATATGTTAGCAAAGCATACTATTTATTCTTTTACTTTAAGTGAGTTTCCATTTAGGTTCTTGTGCACTTTTTCATCATAGTTCCTCATGGACCATTTTGCCAACGGTTTAGTCCCTATGCAAACAGGCGTTCCTCTATGTTCTAGCCACAGGACTGATGGAAAACAGAGTCGAGCAAAATCATTAGTGAGGCAGGTTGGACTAAAATGAAAAACTATGTAGCGCGGAAATGAAAATAAGAACTTGCCTAAAGTATAGGGAAGAATAAAAGTGGCTTGCTTGATACAGGAACAAAAGAATGCTTTTCCCAAGTTTATGATCCAAGTGATGGGATTGGAGTTCATCCACAATTTCCATGTGCTTCAATGAAATTACCCCTAAATGATGTTATTGATGCTGAAGGTTTTGATATGAATGAATTTTATGTCTTGCTACGTGATTTTATTCTATTCTTTTGGTCGATGATTTTTGAGTTCTTCTATTGGAACTTTATGCTTCAGTTTAGGTATTTGCGATTAGTGATTGTGACTCATTCCCTTACTTTGTTTGCTCCATATTGTAAGAGGGCTTCGTAGTTGTATCATAGGGAAATAGTGACCACAGTTCCTCCATATTAAAATGATATTGCTCCTTCTCAGGTGAATCCACATACACATCAATTGAAGCTTTGTGACTTTGGTAGTGCAAAAGTTCTGGTAATTTTCAACTTGTGTAGTTTCTAACTTATCCAAAAAAAAAAAAAAATTCTTGTAATTTCCCTTGAAGTATTGATTTCATGGCTTGAGCTTCCATATTCTTCAGGTGAAAGGAGAACCAAATGTTTCTTATATATGCTCAAGATATTACCGTGCTCCTGAACTCATATTCGGTGCAACTGAGTATACAACTGCAATAGACATATGGTCTGCAGGTTGTGTCATGGCTGAACTACTTCTTGGTCAGGTAGATGTGTATCATGCATGAGCATCTTATGAGACTAACAATAAATCTTATTCATCCAATGTTTTGCTAATTAAGCTTTTGGCAGCCCCTTTTTCCGGGAGAAAGTGGAGTCGACCAATTAGTTGAGATCATCAAGGTGAAATATCTACTCATGGGGTTATGATTATGAACCATCCTATCTGGCTGCATTGTCAACTTCTTAAACTAAAATTCTAACCATCTTGGATGTCTGAAAGAACTCACACTCCATTGACAGAAATTACAAAACTATTATCCCCAAGCAAACTCATCTGAGAGATGATATGTCAGTATATGTTCAAATGTCTTTTCATTGTATATGAAAGAATTTTTTGCATGCCCGCGTGTTTCAGAATAAACATTTGGAAAGTCGTGCCTTTATCTCATCCTCCTTCCCTTTCATCCATAAAAAATTTGTTACCAGGTGTTGGGTACGCCAACGAGGGAGGAGATAAAATGCATGAATCCAAATTACACTGAATTCAAATTTCCACAAATAAAGCCTCATCCATGGCATAAGGTAAGAATTTTCCTTGATAGTAGGTCGTATACTATGCTTATGATGATTACAAAGCCTCATTCGCAAAAACTGTTTTTAGTGGTTGCTTACGATGGTCATAATTTGTTCATTGTTGAATTGATTCTTTTTTAATTTGGCTTGCCATTTCTGCAAATGTAATGCTGCATGCTCATTGGAAGTTGTCTGTTACCTTACTGGATTTTGGCAAAAACGGTGCCATTCCTCATAAACATCCTTTACCATCTAGGTTGTAGGATGTTGTGCCCTATTAGTTGCTCAAAAGAAAAATGAAGAAGAATGATTCACTAAAGGAAGATAAGGTGCTATGTAAGGAGAACTAGACACTGCTTGGAATGTCTGTTTCATTTGAAATATATGCGTTTCTCTAAAACTTTGTCATTTTGATTATTTTTCTTTCTGAACTTTAGGTAAACAGACATGTAATTCTAGTGTATAATTAGTTTCTGTTGTAGAGGTTGACGGTGTTTCCCCTCCAGGTTTTTCAGAAACGTCTACCTCCTGAAGCAGTTGACCTGGTTTGTAGGTTTTTCCAGTATTCTCCAAACCTGCGCTGCACTGCTGTAAGATGAGAAGTCTTTTCTCCTTTTCTCTTGATACTCAGTGGAAATATTACTCAACGGTTGTGCCATTTGTTTCTGCAATTGTATAGTTGGAAGCCTGTGTGCACCCTTTTTTCGATGAATTGAGGGACCCAAACACTCGCCTTCCCAGTGGCCGCCCTCTTCCTCCCCTGTTTAACTTTAAGCCCCAAGGTTTGTTCCTAGTTCTGCCTCTTTGTAATGAGCATATAATGTCATTGAAGAGAATAAAGACTTCGACAAATCACTGTTTGTCATGATAACAGTTTCTTTTCCTATTTTTGTCACTAAGGGAAGTACATTGACTGTGATTTCCTTTTGGACAGAGCTCTCGGGCATGTCACTCGAGATGATAAGCAGACTCATACCCGAGCATGCGCGCAAGCAGAACTTGTTCATGGCTCTGGATGCGTAGTGGATTACTACGTCTGCTTCTAGTATCTTCCCAAAAGGATGGTGTCCGTCTGAATATGTATGTAGAACTTGAAGTTGGTGAGCTGCGTAATTCCTCTATCCAGATTGATTGTCAGGCATGTTTGCAATTCAGTAATGGGGAGCTCGGTGTGCTCCAAGCATATCTGCAATGTGTTCGCTTTTACTGCCTGCGGAAATAACTTTTGCATTTCAGCTCCTTTTCTTGAAGCTCTCCCCATTTTGGCCCATAAATTCTTGTCCGCTTATCACAAGGCATGTGAGAAAATTAGACATTACTGTCAAAGCTGGTTCTTTTGTACGAATAGGGACCAGATACCATCCCCGACCATTAGATGCTGTGGGTTGCGCCGCATAAATGATTGAGATTCAACAAAAATCTGATGGCTTTGTGAGTGTGCATGAGTTGGACGGGCTGGGCCTGTGCCCGAACCGACCAATTTAACATGATAATGCTTGAAGGCTTGCAGATTTGGAGAGTCAAAGCAAAGCGTGTCTAGTGCTTTTTAACAGAGTCGTTGCTTTTGAGTGGAGTAAATCGTAGTTATCGGGAGTGTTTCGTCTCCAGTTTCGCCCTGAAGTGGCCCCGTGCCTGTGGCTTATTCACAAACTAATTTGTTCTTTTCTTCCCATGAAGTCCGTTTGCCGAGCAATGAAGCGTGCGAACTTTGACCTTGCTATTAAAACTAAGTGTGGGCTTGCTTATCTCCTGTAATAGGCTGTATTCAAGTCTGATGACTGGTGCATATCTTGGTTTCTGTAATCTGCACATTGCACATGCCCACGTTGGAAGGCTCTAACTTTTAGAGAACCTTTTCCCGCACCTTTGTATTTTTCTAGCAATTACTTAGGCTTTGCTTGAGTCGGTATTCAATTTACGTAGGACAGGCAAAATGTCAAAAGAGCGCTTCTCTTTTCGTTCTTACCAGTAAGGCTACGTCGCATGCAGATGCGGGCATCAAGATAAGAACTTCTCGGAACCCCCCCCTTTTTTTTTTTTTAAGGATTTAATTGAAATTAATCAAAGCTATGCAATTCAGCCAATTGAAAATCCATAAGATGAAAGTCTAAAATTACCCTGAATCACTCACTACTCATGGACGACACTTCATATTTGGACAAAATGATCCCAAGGAATGTTGTAGCAAGAAAATTAGGGGGAGATATCCCAAGTGAAATCGCATCGATTTCCCTGGTGCATGCCAATTGCTAAATTCTTGAAGCTAAAATTACTCTTTATCATGAAAATTTAGACTATTTGTCTGTCGATTGTCATTGAGAAAGATGCCACGTCAGTGGGCTTTTCCCCGTTCGGACCCCACCATTTCTTCTCCTCTCTCTCTCTGAGAAAATATTAGGTGCTCCTAGAGCACCAACACATCTCTGAACCACTCTATCGGTTGATCGACACGTGTCACATGGAGCCCACATTTCAGATTTTTCAGCCTCTCTCTTTTCCCACGCCTTTTCTTTTCCCTAAATGCCCCCACGGCCTACCTTCTCTCTCTAAATTTCTGCAAAATCTCTCCACCGTTACTAGGCTCTCTCTCCTTCTCTCTCTCTCGCACGCCCTTGTCGCCCACGCCCCCGATGGACAGATCGCTGATCTGGCTGTACACAGCGCCCAAGAGCCGCCATGGAGCCCAGGTTCCGGTCCTTCTTCTTCCGCTTCGCCGCCGCGGAGCGCTGTCGCCTTCGTCTTACCTGTCGGCGGACGGCCATCGCGAGGAGATTCACGATGGTGCACAGGCAGCAGCAGCACAACGCTGCGCAGTCCGCTGCAGCCCGCCCCGGCGCCTCAGCCAAGCGAGCCCGTCCCCTAGTCGTCGTCGTCTTCGCCTTCGCCATAGCGCCCGTCGACTCGTTCGCCTCCCCGCTGGGGTTCGGAAGCAGCGGTTGCCTCTGGTTTGCGACCGGCCGGTCGTGTGTTCAAGATTTCAAGTACTCGGCCTCAACGTCGCCGCGTCCTCGCCGCCCACGATCTCGGCGGCTCAACCTGCGGCTCCCTCGCTGTCGGTGGCAGATTTGGGCGCGAGGCCATTTCAGCCGCGATGAGTGGCGATCTCAGCGGCTCAGCTAGCGGCTCCCTCGCCGCCGGCCGCCGGCGATTATCACACGCACGAAACCAGAATTCAAAATAAGATAAACAGGAAAAAAAGAAAAGAAAAATAAAAGAGGAAAACACAAAAAGTTGGGGGCATTTAGGGAAAAGAAAAGGCGTGGGAAAAGAGAGAGGCTGAAAAATCTGAAATGTGGGCTCCATGTGACACGTGTCGATCAACCGATAGAGTGGTTCAGAGATGTGTTGGTGCTCTAGGAGCACCTAATATTTTCTCTCTCTCTCTCTTCTTTACCTTCGGCTTCAGTTTCAGACGCGCCGAATTGCAGGTAGCCACTGAAAAGCAGTCATAGCACCGTCGTCGAGCCGCCGCGAAACTGATAGAGCTCCGTCCAGTTCACTCGCCGCCGGACAGAGCTCCTTCTTTCGATTCCGTCGTTCGTCAGCTCCGCCAATTGTCCCCCGTCTCGTCCCTGCAGCTCAGCCTCAGGTATGTCGTCGTCGTGCTTCCACGAGAAAATATAGCCTGCAACTATCAAAACCAGTTTGCTTCGCGTAATTTTTCTCGAAATTATTGCTTCAAATGAAAAGCATGTCCTCCCTAGGCTTCGCTTTCGTTTACCAGGCTTCCCTCTTGAGGGTTTTAGAATTAAACCCCAGCTTATTACTTATATTGATGGCTTCAATGTCCAATTCCTGACAAAACCTTACATTGTCTCCATCAGTGTAGCTGCATCATTGGAGGTTGGAAGCGCGAGTATGGCTTCTTCTATTGCCTCCACCCTTTCAGCTTCTCTGAAGCTCAATAGCTACCTCTTTAGATCCTCAAGACCCTGTTTTTCAAATTTTAAGAGCTGTTCCTGCTCTTCTGGTTCGTGGTACTCCGAACATGACAATCCCAGAATCGGCTGGAGCTCATCTCGCCACCTCAAGAGTGCTCAAAACATGCCTCCGTTTGGCAATTCTCGGTTTGTCTTCAAGTGTGTTGGCCCGGCGTTAGAGCCGTCTTTCTCCCTCGATTCATCTCAAAATAACAGTGCGTCTTATGGTAAGATTAGGGGCATATGTGGGTTTACTCTGTTGTGCCTTGATCATTTGACTCGGGGTTAGTATTTGTTTACATCGTATATCTCTTTCATTGTCTGTCTTTTCTTCTCAATGTCATTGGGTGCTTTTGACTGACACCGTGGTATACCGTCTGTCATTGGGAGCGTATTTAGAGATTGGTATCACTCACAGTTGGAAACTTCTTCTTCAGCTCACCTTTTTTGCTAACCTTTGCTAGTTGTAACCTTTCAAGAAAGATAGATGCAGAGCAATGCATTTTGTGAGACCATCATTTTATTCTTTCACAATCTTTCCACTTCTTCCTTCTATGATTTCTTGGTGAGATAGTCTTTCCGCTATTAACTATATCCTTGTAGACTATTGCCTGATTGTGTCAGCCTCATACATCTAACATCGTATGTCATTTTTACAGGTGATTGTCAGCTCTAAACATCTGAACTTTTAAGCTTATTATGAAAATTGAGTCATGTTTGTTTGGGGTACCCATGTTAAATTTCTACCTGCGGTTGCTGTTTAGTGCTCAGCCTTTTCTTTTTATCCTTTTAATCTATAATAATTTTCAATGCAATGAATAAATCTTGTGTGGTTAATATGTCAAGAAGTGTTTATCCATACATTGTCTATGAGATACGCCCACAACATATATGAAGAGATATGATTGCGTGGATGCATTTTTTTTTTCCTCATGGGTAGCATGAACTTACTGTGATTTTTGTCCTACATGGAGAAGGTTATCATTCATCTATTTCCTTTTCCTGATGTCCTTACACAAGAGAGAGTGGTGGTGCTCGTCATTGGCGGAGGAGGAAGGGAGCATGCATTATGCTTTGCATTGCAACAATCCCCATCATGTGAAGCAGTCTTCTGTGCACCTGGAAATGCTGGCATTTCCAGCTCTGGCAATGCCACATGCGTTCCAGATCTTGCTGTTTTGGACAGCATGGCTGTTATTTCTTTTTGCCAGAAGCAGGGAATCGGCTTAGTTGTGGTCGGACCAGAGGCTCCTCTTGTTTCAGGTTTGTCAAATGATTTAGTTAAGGCTGGAATCCCTACCTTTGGCCCTTCATCGGAAGCAGCTGCTTTAGAGGGTTCCAAGAACTTCATGAAGAATTTGTGTGACAAGTATGGCATTCCCACTGCCAAGGTATTTCCCATTTAAGTGCATATTCTAACAAGTCGAAGATGTAGCACTGGCTTCTTCTCCATTTGGTTTATGGTCTTACGGTTGAACCAAATATATGTTACTTTGAAAACAATAATAAACATATGTTACTCTGAAAACAATACTGACTATTTTTCCAAATACCGCTAAATGGTGCTGACCATCACATGGAATGTCTAAGGATTCTGCATTTTCCGTTTGCTGAGTTATCCATATCTTTCATATGTGTTCATGGAAAAGACTTACTTATTTACAATGCTTATAAACAACTGGTGCAGTATAAAACGTTTACGGACCCATCTTCAGCGAAGCTATACATCGAGGAGCAGGGTGCACCAATTGTTGTAAAAGCGGATGGGTTAGCAGCTGGGAAGGGAGTTATTGTTGCCATGACAGTGGAGGAAGCATATGAAGCTGTTGACTCAATGCTCGTGGAGGGGGTTTTTGGTTCTGCTGGTTGCAAGGTCATCATCGAGGAATACCTTGAAGGAGAGGAAGCTTCTTTCTTTGCACTGGTGGATGGGGAGAATGCCATCGCTCTTGAATCTGCCCAAGACCATAAACGAGTTGGGGATGGTGATACAGGACCTAATACTGGTGGAATGGGTGCATACTCTCCGGCGCCTATCTTGACTCAAGAGTTGCAATCTTTAGTCATGGAGTCAATCATTCTTCCAACTGTCAAAGGCATGGCAGCTGAAGGTTGCAAGTTTGTCGGTGTTCTCTATGCTGGACTGATGATAGAGAAGAAATCCGGGATGCCTAAATTGATAGAGTACAATGTGCGTTTTGGAGATCCAGAGTGCCAGGTTTGTTGATATATACATAAAGTCAATGACTAGTTGTGACTATGATGTTATGAAGGGTCACCCCTAATGATGATGACTATTTTTGGATTTATTGAGTTTTGGCCAATTAATGTGAATGTCTCGGTTTAGGTCATCACCGGTGATCTCTATTTTCTTCTTCTTATTCTTCCTCTTTCCTTTTTGGCTGAGATCTCTCTTCTCTATCTTCTCGAATTTGAACTTGGGAGTTTTTTTTCCTGAATATATTGCTTTGCTTTGGGTACTTTCGGAAGAACCAAATTCTCCTGTTATTATGTTGATAGAGATTCATAGGGTAGTACAATTTTTGTTCACGTCGATGCCTGGTAATTTTCACTTCTCAAATAAGTCCTTTTCAGCAGCAGTCTTCCCCCCTTGCCTGAAAGGTGAATTGAACAGCGCGAGCAGGTGTGTCCTGCAGTGCGTAAAATAACTTGAATAATAAGATAAGTGACCAGCAAAAATGGAGGCCAATGTTGCTTTGCCACAAGGGGTAATTGTCTATCATTGTGACATCAGTATTCATAAGCTAGTGAATAGACAAGACAATCGGGTGTGAGGTTGATATTGCATCCTCGGCCTCAATTTTTCTCCCCCTTTCCCTTTTCTTTGTCACTGAACCTAAGTCCTTTTTCTGTGTCCTCCTCTTGAAGTCATACTCACTTTATAAATTTGATTTTACTTTTTGACAACTTGATGTGAGATTCTGTCGGTGCTGATTGACTGAATAACTCATTATCTTTATAATTCCTTGGGTCTACTCATCCTCTAATGTCCCCCTTTGATGTAGGTATTGATGGTTCGTTTAGAATCAGATTTGGTGCAAGTGTTGTTGTCAGCTTGTAGGGGAGCGCTGAGCAGAGTGACACTGGATTGGTCGCCTGGATGTGCAATGGTTGTTGTAATGGCAAGTAATGGCTATCCAGGGACCTACGAAAAGGGGAGTGTGATCCAGAATCTTGAAGAAGCAGAGCTTGTTGCTCCATCTGTTAAAATATTTCATGCCGGAACTTCCTTTGACTCAGATGGCAATTTTGTTGCAACCGGAGGCCGTGTTCTTGGGGTCACTGCCAAGGGGAGAAATTTGGAAGAAGCTCATGAAAGAGCTTACCAAGCAGTTGAAGCTATCAACTGGCCAGGAGGATTCTATCGGCATGATATTGGGTGGAGAGCACTTCCAAAAAGGCAATTTGCAAAGCAAAACTAAGCTAATATCAGCAAAGGTGGGGCTGGCCTATCAGGAAACACAATTATATCTGTCAACAAGGCTAACAGACAGAGCGACACAGGTGTTAATTACCAAGGACCAAGGAAGAAAGCTAGGGTTGAAAACCTATTCTCATAAGATGGCGACTCCTTAATTGATTGACAAGAGGTAAAAGTTTTGTGAAGATGGTGGCTTATTTTGTTTGTCGCTGCGTTGCGAGCAAGGTTTTTCAGGACGCATTGATTATTTCAATTTCTCACGCCACCACGTTTGTAACTGTCACAGAGAACACACCGGCATCACATATTATGCAACCTTGTTTGTCCTGGATATTGCATCCTGATCCTTTTGTCATAAGGCGATCTGTGGTTTATCTGTCTAGGTAGGGTAGGTTGTGTTGGTAAAAGACCCAAAAGAGGAGCAAAGAGAAGACGATAAAAGCAGGAGCTTTATCGTGTTGTGTGGCAGGAAGCCTGAGACAAAGTAGATACGAAATCTCCCTAACGAAACAAGCGAGGAACCGGAGGATCTGTGGTTCGTGTCTGCCCTCCCAGATGTGTTCGTTCCTTTCTCAACTCGCTCCTCCTTGATTTAGTGAGCAAATACATCAGTGGCTTACTAGTGCAGTAAAGACCAAGCCGATCTTTTTTTTTTTTTTTAAAGTAGTTAGGTGGTTGGAGCGGTGGAGAGGGGGTTTAGAGTTGTTTAGGAGTAGGTCATCTTTTTCTGATGGACGCAATCATGTTTGTGAATTCGAACCGTGGCAAAATTCTTAATTATCAGTCGGCTCTCCTCGCCCTCAAGTACACCTATCTTATTCTTTCCTGAAATGGTTCTATAGAATGGATAAGGATGCTCATGTGTATCAGGAGTTTTTCGCGTCGCGTCTGAAATCACGGTTCCTTTCATTAGTCCAAGATGATTAGCCAGTTTTGTGCTGGATGTTTAGGTGATTATTCCCCCATGAATGCTTCGCAGGGGTCTACATAATCAAATCTTCAATCCGGCAGCACGACGCATGTCGATTTGTGATATGGATTTTGTTAAGGAGTGGATTAAGGACACTTGGGGGAATAAGACCAAACGAAAGGTAAGAAAAAGCTTAAAATACTGTCGATGTGTTGTGAAACATTTGACAGCGAAACATCTCTTTGCCAAGGGAAGGTGGACTCTCTAACGTGCAAACCTAATCACGTATGCTCAGCGCCTACTCTGGCGACATCTTTTGACGGGATTAAAGGCCGCCCAAAAAATGACATTTACCAACAAACCAAGAGCGAAGAAGTTCCTTGGACTCTACCTAATCCCTTCAACTTGAGTTAATTGAGTTGACGCCAATAAACACGTAACCGAGAGTTTAGCGTCTAATCTGGTGGTTGTAGATTCGTAACCAACGCCCTTTCCTAATCCTGATGGATGCATCCAAGTCCGGTCCAACGGGATGCCTGATTAAAATAGTGAGAGATGCAGCAGGTTCATTCATTAACCGGACTCCAGACCAGGAGAGGATTTGAGGAGTTGACTTCTGGTACTCCAAAACTTTTTATTTACCCACACAAGATATGAGCAGTTGATTCCGTGACACCCGGATTCTTCGTAAGCAAACATATCACGTACTTCAATCTTGATCATCCATATGAAGTGATGATCGAAGGAGGAAGAGGACTATTGGTGCTGTAGATGCGGAGATTTCCTTTCATCCCTTTCAATGACAGATGCAGCAACCTCCACCGGGCATCACCTGCCCTAGTTTCCCCTCTTCCTTGCTGTGCGTGCATCTTACCTTGTGGGATTCCCTTTTCCTTTTCCTGTTTCCTATGCAGTAGGCTTGAGATAGGATCATTCACACAAATGTTAATCCCAAAGTGAAAAGACCTTTTCCTTCGAGAATCTCATGCTAATCCTCCTTACCTTGTTATGCTAGCCACCGAAGACGATAGCAAGGCTGTTTTGATTCCTTTCTACTGACGTTCAAGCACATTTTGGTTACTGCAGTCGAATCATTCACTAGGGCCATGCTATTTTTCTCCTGTCCTCCCAGAAGAGTTAGACAAAGAGTTGACTGCTTAGCCTCAGCCTGGAACATATGCAATCCTCTAATCTCTCTCTCTCTCTATATATATATTATGCTGGCTTTGAATGGGGTTTTTGGTGCCGACAAAGTCAAAAAATATGGATGCAATGCAACAGTTGAGCATCTTTTTTATCTTGCAGAATCGAGTTTACAACTCTCTAATGGAGCCGACCTGGATCTGGTTGTATCCTTGGTTCTTACGTCGTTGTTACTTCTCCTTAATGGGGGAAGATAAAAAGGGTGTCGACGACAACAAGAACGCTTCCTTCCTCTGGCAATAAACAGGGTCAAAACCAAGCAAAAAGGAGAAGCCAATCAAACAGTATGAAGCCGGCGCCCATTGGAGCTCCTCAAAACGAGAAGAGTAAGAATTTGCAGTTGGAAAAGGACGCCACAACGTTCATTACAAACGACAGCGACGTACAATCGTCACTGTCCATTTCCAACTGCCGTGTAATGTTTGTCCAAGTCACCCAAATTTCGACGCTTCCTTTTATCTTTCTTACAGAAATACTTACAAAACTTCATTCATATAAACATAACAATGTCGATATTATATTAATGGATTTGCTGACATATCCATCTTATCTTCTGGAAAAACAACCTCTCTGGTATCACCCACATGATTGAGGGAATCGCTGCAATGTACCCACTGTATTCCAGCAATGACAGATAAGGAGAAAGAGAGGAACAAGTTATTGATGGAAGAAGCTAGTTTAAGAAAAAAGAGAAAGCTATTTGACGATTTGTGTATCATAGCCAATAAAAACATATATAGCAGGCAGTAGCGTTGATCATCAAACAGTAACGCTGCAAGCCCGCATCAACTGGTACTTGACTGCGTTGTTCCCGACCCCGATCCCCGTGCTCCGGCTCCCGAAGGTAATGTAGGCCGGGCAGTTGACAAAAATGCGGTACCCTCCTGAGGTGAAAGACCCGACTCTCCATCTCACCTTCCCGCTCAGTTTGATCATGAGCGCCACGAACCCGATGTTCTGGTCCTGGGTCAGCGCGGCCGCGTTGTAGGGAGAGATGGGGACGGAGACGCCGTAGAGGAAAGGCGACCACACGTCGTCGTCGTGGGTGTCCTGGTAGGTCGGAGGGACGCGAGTGCTGAGCGTGATCTGCTGGTCGCGGTAGGTGGCGTAGGCCTCCAGGCGGTCGTAGTAGATGGCGATGTTGTCGTTGGGGTTGCGGGAGGCGATGGTGACCTGGAAGGTGGAGGTGAGGAGGCTAGGGCTGGCGGAGGTGTTGAAGGCGTAGACGGTGGCGTCTTGGATTGTGAAGCGGGGCTTGTGGGGGTGGAGGATGGCCCATGTTATGAGCACTATGAGCAGGAGTATGAAAAGCACCACCAGGCTGACCTTGAACACTCTCCTCCATATTTTCCTCCACCGGTGATGGTCCCCGTGGTTCGGGCACTTGGACATGATGATGAAGGAAGAAGAGGAGGAGTTGGTGGTGTTTCTGGTGGTGGCGTGGCGGTGGTGGGAGTTGGGAGGTGGAGCTTGATGATGGCTGGCGACTCAACCAAGGGGAAGGGAATTTGGACTAGGATAACACACATGTATAAATATAAACCAAGATTCTCCACGCTAGGTTTCATAAATGTTACGACATATTCTTAATATTTGAAAGTGATACGCATTATCAAGTTACTCTCTACAACACCTATAAATTACCATATATAACATTACATGAGATGAGATCCCTAGTATCACTAGCAATATTAGCATTAAAGGAAGTTTTGAGTGTTCTTACCTAAAATAAGCGTGATTGCCGAAAACAAAAAAAGACGCTTTACCCCTATTTTGTCTCCCAAAGTTTTATAAATTAAAAGCATCTTTTACTATTTCTTTGGAAAAAATTATCAAAAAAATCGTAAACATATGATAATTGTGCGAATTTAGTCCTAAACTTTTTATATTTACGCTAATTCAGTCGATTTGGCCAACTTTGATTGGTTAGTGCTGATATGAATAATTTTTTATAATTATTTTTTGTTTTTTTTTTCCTTTTGACTCTTTAGGGTTTAGGGCTGGTGAGGGCGTCGACACTGGGCGAGCGCACGACCCAACCTTGGGAAAAAAAAAGAAAAAAATACTAAAAATTATCACAGCAGCATCATATTAGTGTCGACCGGCATTCATGTTAATGGTTAGATGGATCGAATTAACACAAATTCAAAAATTTTATGATTCAATTAGCAAAAAAAAATAAAATAAAACTGAATTGACACAATTACAATAATTTCAATTTTTTTTTGGGTAATTCTCTTAGAAATCAACAAATAGAGAGCCAAAAGTGGTTGAGCTGCCTCCGGCCGGGCTCTCCTCCTTTGCGTGTAGACGAAGATGAAATTAGATGAAGATTGGTTTTTATTTTTTTATTTTAAAATACCATTTGTTTAATAACTCGTTGCGCATCCACTTTTCTAAGATCGCACCCTAGTCGCCCCTTTTCATCCTTTCGTCTACTTTAGCAACATGTGAATCTTTCTTGATTAAAAAAAAAAACAAATGTTGACTTGCATACACTTGGTGAAAAAACAATAATAATAATAATAAGCTTTAGGGTTCATCCAATGTCCATGTCCACCCAATGCACGCATGCAAAATCTTAAGAGAAAATCGCCTGCCCATTTACGCGTTTTGGATGGATACATAAGGCCCGAATGGGCCCATGAAACCACTCGTAATTATTAGTATATTAATACTTATTTGAAATTCATTTTTATGGATATAATTTTACACACAGAAAACATTCGAACGTAATCTTAGGTGTTGCCTCCTTGTCTCTCAAGGCTCTCTGAACACGAACTTTCGGACTACTCTCAGTCGAAAGCCATAAAACTTCTCTCTCTCTCTCTCACACTTCCATTCATACGTTCTCTCTCTCTCTCTCTCTCCTGATCGATCCAAGTGCAAAGAAAAAGCCTGTTCTTCTGCGTTTTTTTCTTGAGATCCTGTAAGGCCCAACATCTCCTTCCTCTCTCTTTCGTTTTCTTGTGTGTTGTTTTCGCAGAATCCTTTGCGTGCCCTCCGTTTTCATGGGAGAGGATGGTTAAAGGGTGCAAAACCTGATCATCTGTCCATGAAAATACGAATGTTTAGACCTTTGCTGTTTGATATTGGAAACACTTTAATCTTGGCTCTTCATCAATATGTATATGGAACGATAGTTATGAAAGATGTAACCTTTTTCTTTTCTTGGGGAATTTAGTCTCAGGCACTCAGCTTTACCAGCCTTCTCTCTAGAACTAGGAGGTTGCCAGGCTTATATTTTCCTCTCTCACTGCTGGTGCATTGGTAAATTGGTAATGGTTATGGCTTCCACCGCTGTCTCTAGTCTTTTAGTTTCACAGAAACTTTTCTACAAAGGCTGCAGCAGTATTGGATTGGGATCCTCCATCCCTGGCTTTTCAAGTCGTAAACTTTCTTGCCACTTTTCCGGTTCATGGAATTTGGGTCAGGATGCTGCACCTAGCAAATGGAACTCAAACCCCCACCTCAAGAATGCTCGATATTCGCCTTGTTCCATCTTCTCTTGTGCCAATCAGGCATCCGAGTCCTCAGTGTCAACTGATTCATCCCACAGTGGGGGTGATGCTGCTGGTAAGAGCTTTTACCGTAAGGTGCTCTTGATTTTGTGGCTAACTGTTGTCTGCTTTAATTCGGCATTCTTCTTTGATGGTATGCACCTCTTTCTTTTCTGTGTAAATCTAGGTGCCTTTTTTCAACTTCGAGGTAGCAGACTGTGGCATGATAAAGAATTAAATCATGTTCACAAATTTTACATGGGTTCTACTCACTCCAACTGGACAGTCGTTTATCTCACTTATTTTAGGACAAGCCTAGTGGACCAGTGCCCGCTTATCTTGGCATTCTCTAAGAAGAGCGAAAAATTGATGTCAGCATTTATCCATGTTTTTATCTAGCTAGAGAGAAAATTTACGTCAGCATTTATTCATGTTTTCTTTCGTTTCATCTTCTTTCTGTTTATCCTTACTGTAGAATAATACTCTGAGGTAATTTTTGTCAGTTTCTTTTGTTCATCTGTTTCCTTCTACCTCTTGTCTTTAAACAAGAGAGAGTGGTAGTGCTGGTCATTGGTGAAGGAGCAAGGGAACATGCGCTTTGCTGTGCTTTGCCACGATCTCCATCATCTGGTGCAGTCTTCTGTGCACCTGGAAATGCCGGTATTTCTAAAGCTGGAGATGCCACTTGTGTCTCAGACCTTAATATTACCGACAGCTCAGCTGTAATTTCTTTCTGCCGTAAGTGGGGAGTTGGACTTGTCGTGGTTGGACCAGAGGCTCCTCTTGTTGCCGGTCTGACGAATGATTTAGTTAAGGCTGGAATCCTTACCTTTGGCCCAACGGTGGAAGCTTCTGCCCTAGAAGGTTCTAAGGATTTCATGAAAAGCTTGTGTGACAAGTACAACATTCCCACAGCCAAGGTTGTTCTCAATTTTTACCATGAAGCGTGAAAATCTAAAGATATATGCACATTAGCTACTTCTCTCGGTTTTTTCTTGTGGCGTGAATCTTTACAAAGATGTGCACATTAGTTACTTCTCTCTGTTTGTTCTTCTAAATTGTAATAGCTGAGAATTATAAATGATTTTTCAGTGTTTAAGGACGGCCACAATTAGTTATGCCTGATGATTTGTGCTTTTTTTTTTTTTTAATGTGCCTTAAAGCATTGGACCAAATGGGGTCATGTGTGCTCTCATTAGCAACATCTTTCTGCTTTGGCTATGCTCTTAGCCAAGACTTCTCCTTGCATTCCGCGTGCATTTTGATGGGAAAGGACCAATAGCTAACATATTTCTGAATTATGGGATCAGTATAAGACGTTCACCGACCCATCTGCAGCAAAGCAATACATCAAGGAGGAAGGGACACCGATTGTCGTAAAAGTAGATGGGTTGGCTGATGGAAAGGGAGCTATTGTAGCCGGGACATTGGAGGAGGCATATGAAGCAATTGACACAATACTGGTTAGGGGGGCTTTTGGTTCTGCAGGTTCCAAGGTCATTGTTGAGGAATATCTTGAAGGAGAGGAAGCTTCTTTTCATGCCCTGGTTGACGGAGAGAATGCTGTAGCAATGGAAACTTCTCAAGACCACAAACGAGTTGGGGATGGTGATACAGGGCCTAATACTGGCGGGATGGGTGCTTACTCTCCGGCGCCTATCATAACTCCAGAGCTGCAATCTTTGGTCATGGAGTCTATCATTCTCCCTATTGTCAAAGGGATGGCGGCGGAAGGTCGCAAGTTTGTTGGCGTTCTCTATGCGGGACTCATGATCGAGAAAAAGTCTGGGTTGCCTAAAATGATTGAGTGCAATGTGCGCTTTGGAGATCCAGAGTGTCAGGTATGTTTGATTGTCACACATACGCCTTCAACAAGCACGGTCATCTCCATAATAAAGCATTATTGTAGTTTGGCTTATTTTTGCGTGGTCATCCAATCTTTCCATTTACTTTAATCTCAAGCCGGTTTCTTTGTTTTACATAACTCCTGGTTTCATTGCTGAGTTGTGCATATGGTTGCTCTTTACTTAATTCTCTCTTTGTCATGTGCAAAAGTGCATGCATTGACAGGTAGTCTGATTTGGTAATGTTAATTTTTTTGTGAGTTTGTTTTCCTTTACAAATTTAATTGTCCTCATCAGCTGGCTCCCCCAGCCCAATGGTGAGGAGTTAATTGTGCCACACGATAACCTTCGTTTGGTATGTACTTATCCTGCAGATCTATAGTTAGCTGATTTTTTTCTTCCAAGGTTTTGCTCAGTAATTTTTGGTTTTCAAATTCAGTCCTTCCTAGCATTGGTACTGCCCCGCCTGCGCTACACACATTCCCGCTATAATACAGCACGAAATTATGACGAGTTAGTTGTTTTACAAAATGATCTGGACACTGAGGTCATATGCAAGTTATGCTGCAATGCCTTCGGTTTCCCATTTCTTTTAGTGCCGTTGCATTTATCCATCCATTATTCCTAAATTCTTCTTTCACGTATAGGTATTGATGGCTCATTTGGAGTCGGATTTGACTCAAGTACTGCTGGCAGCTTGTAAGGGAGAGTTAAGAGGAGTGACCCTGGAGTGGGCACCTGGATTTGCCATGGTGGTGGTGATGGCAAGTAAGGGCTATCCAGTGGCCTCTGTAAACAGAACTGTGATTCGGAATCTTGAAGCAGCAGAAGCTGTTGCTCCATCAGTTAAGATACTCCATGCTGGGACAACTTTCAACTCAGATGGCAACTTTGTTGCGGGTCGAGGCCGTGTTCTTGGGGTCACTGCCAAGGGGAGGAACTTGGAGGAAGCACGTCAAAGGGCTTACAAAGCAGTTGAAACCATCAACTGGCCAGGAGGGTTCTGCCGACATGACATTGGGTGGAGAGCACTTCCAAAGAAGCAATTCACAGAACAAAGTGGTTGAGCTTCAGATGCAATCTCACTGGGCATTCCAATGTGACGAGTTTAGTTTTAGATGTATCTGAGGAAAACTGAGGAATTTCTTAGCCTTGGTCGAGAGAAGGTTTTGCAGAATCACTTTTCGATGTGTTTCATTCACAGTAATTGTTGGCGGAGTAAAGTTTAATGTTGCGGATTTTATAGATGCAGTGAATTAAGAGCCTGCGTAGTTAGTGACTAATCTCAATGGTCGTCTTGTCACTAGTCTGAGATAGATGAACTCAAGAGATAAATGGTTTATTATGCTCAAGCAGATATTAGCAATAAAGATGAAGCTATGCAGCGTTAAATGTGCACTGTGGGCATCCAGCAATTTCAGACGGTCGAGGTTAATAACAGGTATCGATGGGCATAAAAACTCGGGCTCGACTGCTGGTCCTTCTCCTTCAGAGGCTAACACCACACCTCTGCATCAGCCGATACTTAACAGCACTAAAACCAAGCGGAACTCCTATGTTTTTACTCCCTGTGGTGATATATGCAGGGCAATCCACTGAAATGAAGCCTCCGGACGTGAAGATCCCTGGCCTCCACCTCACGTGTCCTTGGAGCTTCACCTTCATCTTGACAAATCCGTCGCTCTGGTCCTGGTTCAATGCGAGGGCGTTGAATGGAGCGATGGGCACGGATGCCCCGTACACGAAAGGCGACCACACGTCGACCCCCCCACGACCCTCATAGGTCGGAGGCAGGCGCGTCGCCAGCGTGACCTGCTGGTCATGGTAAGACACGTGGACGCGAAGGCCCTCGTAGAGGAGGGAGCGGCGGTTGCCAGATGGGTTGCGAGAGGAGACGGTGAGCTGGAAGGTGGAGCTCAGGAGGTAGGTTTGGTTGTCACTGGTGACGGAGACGTTGAATGCGGAAATGGTGATGTCTTGGAGGGTGATGCTGGGTTTGCGTGGGCGGAGCACCGCCCACGCAGTAACGGTGGCGGTGGCGGTCGCGAGGACTACAACGAGGACGGCGGAGGCGATAATGAGGAGCCAGCGGCGGCAGAGCAGGCGGCGCCACCAGGGTTGGTGGCATTTGCATTTTGAGCACATGAAGACTCGGTTAATGCGAAAATGCGGCGATGGTGTGAGTGGAGGGGGGGCTACGAGAATCACCATGTAAACGAGCGAACATATATGTAGTAGGAGGCGAAGAAGAGAGAGAGAGGGGACGGTGGTCTCCACAGCGTGAGCAGGCAGATAATCAAAACTATTGGATTGAGCACAGAACGCCATTATTTTAGAGAGAGAGAGCGATGGGAGCAGGAGAATAAATCAGGTGGGATTCAAAAAACAGGAGATGCCCTCCCCTTTCCTTTTGGGCTTTAGCCAGTAGTCGCAGACAGTAGGTAGCTGTGCGAAAGTGACCCCGTAAATTAACATGCATAATCCGTAATAAAGAAATACATGGTTGGTTGTCTTCGTTTCCAACCGCTCCCCACACGCCCCGCCAATTTGAGGAGGGAAGTTGCAGTTCAACGTCGTCCAGCCTCGGCCCTTGGGCTTGTCTGGTCGGGCTCTCCAGGGAAGCCCTGTACTCGTCGTTCCTCTACAAAAAGCCCATTTCACTCGGGTCGAGACACATGGATGGATGGTTCTAGAATGGTGACACGTGGCACCACCTAACCCTCTACTCTCCTCATAAACCCTCGCTCCCTCTCTCCCTCCCTCCCTCCCTCCTCCTCCCCCTCGCCCCGTCCCCTTATCTTCAGAGAGAAGCCCAGAGTGTTGGTGGGTGCGGAGCCCCTCCCCGTTTCTTCTTCATCCTTCAGACGCACCCTCCTCCTCTAATTCCCATTCTCACTGAATCAAGATGGCTTCTTGCGCTGCTCAGGTCCACTCTCTTGGCCTTACCGGTCGGGTCTCCGCCTCTAAAACCCCCAAATCCGGAGGCCCCTCCCAGTCCCTCTTCTTCGGTCAATCTCTCCGCTCCAGAACCTCCGCTTCTTTCTTGAAATTGAACTCCCGGGGCGCTTCCACGAGGAGGCGCCATGTGGGTCCCGTCAGGGTCGTCAACGAGAAGGTCGTTGGCATCGACCTTGGGACTACGAATTCCGCTGTCGCCGCTATGGAGGGAGGGAAGCCCACCATCGTCACCAATGCCGAGGGCCAGAGGACTACTCCTTCTGTCGTTGCTTACACCAAGAATGGCGACAGGCTCGTCGGCCAGATTGCCAAGCGGCAGGCTGTCGTCAATCCCGAGAACACCTTCTTCTCTGTGAAGAGATTTATTGGGAGGAAGATGTCCGAAGTGGATGAGGAGTCGAAGCAGGTGTCTTACAGAGTGGTGAGGGATGAGAATGGGAATGTCAAGTTGGACTGCCCTGCCATTGGCAAGCAGTTTGCGGCTGAGGAGATTTCAGCTCAGGTATCATTTCAAGATACACCGTCTCTCTTTTAAACGTGCAATTTTTGTCCAATTAGTATGGTTTTACCGTGCAGCAGGTTTATTTCAGCTCAGTTATCGCATGACTTCACATGTCTTCTCATATGCTTCGCCTGTGAATCTGTACTGCTGACTCATGCTTGTGGCTATAGCCTATAGGATAAATGTAGGTCTACTCTGGGTATTTTGATTCAATCTGTGGCATTTGGGCTCAGTAACAATGTAAATTTCTTGCCTTTAGTTCATGTGCAATCCACTTGGAAACCGAAGAGGCGGAATAACCTGAAATCAGAATTTGGTTTTGGCACGTGTGCTAGTTTCATAGTAGTTCTACTTTACTGCGGGAAGAGTTGCTCATATTATTGAATGCAGGTGCTGAGGAAACTTGTGGATGATGCGTCCAAGTTCTTGAATGACAAGGTGACCAAAGCAGTGGTGACTGTTCCAGCTTACTTCAATGATTCGCAGAGGACAGCTACTAAGGATGCTGGTCGTATTGCTGGCTTGGAAGTTCTTCGCATAATCAATGAACCTACTGCTGCGTCCTTGGCTTATGGATTTGAGAAGAAGAACAATGAGACGATCCTGGTATTTGACCTGGGAGGTGGTACTTTTGATGTCTCAGGTATTACTGCTTCCAAAGCACTTAAACTCTGCTTGTTTGCGACATTGACTTGTTCGTGAGACATCATATGACTTCCTTCTTAACTGTTGGGATCATGTAACTGGCATTCTTCTGCGAATGTCGTAATATGTATGTGAAAAGATGTGAGAACAAGACTAGATATATAATTTTGCTTTTGCTATTTGAGATTCATCAATCTTTCATTTATCTATCCATTCTTTTGTCTTAGTGCTGGAGGTTGGTGATGGAGTGTTTGAAGTGCTCTCAACATCAGGAGACACGCATTTGGGTGGTGATGATTTTGACAAGGTTGGTGTCTTGGTGTCCAAATAAGTGTGCTTTCGCTGCCCTCATCACTGTTTCCATTGACTTTTAGGACCCATAAGAGCTCTGAAAATCTCATTTTCTATGCAGAGGGTTGTTGATTGGCTTGCTGCCAGCTTCAAGAATGACGAAGGCATAGACCTCTTGAAGGACAAACAAGCTCTGCAGAGGTTGACCGAGACAGCTGAGAAAGCTAAAATGGAACTCTCATCTCTGACACAAACTAATATCAGGTGATGTGACTTGATTGCGATTCCCCTTCCCCCTCTGTTTCCTTCGTTTGGTTCTCATCTCTTTTCCCCATATCTTTGTTTTTGTTTCTCACTCATTGCTGTTTTCTACAGTTTGCCTTTCATTACAGCCACTGCGGATGGTCCAAAGCATATTGAAACCACACTTACAAGGGCTAAGTTCGAGGAGTTGTGTTCAGATTTGCTGGACAGGTAATTTTTTGCATCTCTTTGTACTTTGAAAGCATTGCAGTGAATTTACCAATGCCTGCTGTTATTGCGACTTCTCATTGACTGTCAATCTTAAAAAAATATCTTTTTTTTTTTTTTTGGCAAAGCTGGCTGCTATTGCAGCTTAGTGATCTAATTGATCTCGTTGCATCCTGTAGGCTTAAGACCCCTGTTCAAAACTCCTTGAGGGATGCAAAACTCACCTTTAAAGATTTAGATGAGGTTATTCTTGTTGGGGGTTCAACACGTATTCCAGCTGTTCAAGAGCTTGTGAAAAAGATGACTGGGAAGGATCCCAATGTTACAGTCAACCCCGATGAAGTTGTTGCCTTGGGAGCAGCTGTTCAGGTGCTTCTTCTTTCTCGGTGGACAGAGTTGGGTTCTGTTTGCTCTATGTTTTTTTTTTCCCCCCAATATCCGAGTATTCTTATTTCTGCCATATTCATTTTTAGGCTGGTGTCTTGGCTGGAGATGTGAGTGACATTGTGCTTTTAGATGTGACGCCATTATCTTTGGGTTTGGAAACTCTTGGGGGTGTTATGACTAAAATCATCCCAAGGAATACCACCTTGCCGACCTCCAAATCAGAAGTGTTTTCAACGGCTGCTGACGGTCAAACCAGTGTCGAGATTAATGTCCTTCAAGGTGAGAGGGAGTTTGTGAGAGACAACAAATCCGTTGGCAGTTTCCGACTCGATGGCATCCCCCCTGCTCCGCGTGGTGTTCCGCAGATTGAAGTGAAATTCGACATTGATGCTAATGGTATCCTCTCCGTAACTGCTGTCGATAAGGGCACTGGAAAGAAGCAAGACATCACGATCACGGGTGCTAGCACTTTGCCTAGTGATGAGGTACATATTTTTCTCAATAATCAATTAGGTCGGGGCTGCATCATTTCTTAAGAGTGGTGAATTTCCTCCCAAGAATATTCTGACATATAAATGCTGGGAGAAAGAAAGCGTTCCTTTATTTCATATTTTGGGGAGGTGGGTGTTCCCTGAGAATAAAAAAAACTAATCATCTTTTACCGGACAATTCAGGTTGAGAGAATGGTTCAGGAAGCAGAGAAATTTTCCAAGGAAGACAAGGAGAAGCGAGACGCCATAGACACAAAGAACCAGGCGGACTCTGTCGTCTACCAGACAGAGAAACAGTTAAAGGAGCTTGGGGACAAGGTTCCTGCTCCAGTGAAGGAGAAGGTGGAGGCTAAACTTGGAGAGCTGAAGGAAGCAATCTCTGGTGGTTCAACACAAGGTATGAAGGACGCCATGGCTGCTCTTAATCAGGAGGTCATGCAGTTGGGTCAGTCCCTCTACAACCAACCAGGTGCACCTGGTGCTGGTGCTGCACCTGGTGCCGGTGGTGGCCCCTCAGCTGGACCTACCGATTCTCCATCGAACGGCAAGGGTCCAGAGGGAGATGTCATAGATGCTGACTTCACTGATAGCAAGTGAACCGATAATTGTGGTTAGGGATTTTTTGGCTGCCTATCATCATGATTGATCATCTCGCGAGAAATGAGCTTTTGGAGGTCGGCTTAGCTGGCGAATATTGTTCCTGCTCTGTTCTCACTATGTTGGTATACGATAGAGCTCCCCGTCTTAGGAAGAGGACACGGGAATTGCTATCTATAGTTATCAAAGTGAACTTGTATGATGATCGGGCCCAACACCAGATTTATACTTGGAAATGTCCATATTTTGTGGTGGAGACATCATGCGGATACGGATCTGCTACTCTATTATTGTTTTGTTTTTGTTCTTTTTAATGGAAACCAATTTTGGCAATCCTCCTATCTTAGACCGGTATTGGAAATTGTTCATTGTTTACGGGATTTTGTGTGAGTGCGACGGCTCATCTGCGGCTAGATTTCGTGTGGGAATCCATAAGTGCGAGTTACCTAGCCCTGCAAGTTGTGCTCGATATTGCTTCCCTGTATAGCATGAACCTTGCAGCGACCTATTTGCTGCAATATCCCTCACGATGGAGGCTTTAACTCTCTTCACTTTTAAGGTAGCATGATGCTAGTGCCTAGTGCCGGCAATTTTTGCTTGCGTGTGTGTTTGTGTCCTTCTTAGAGACATAATTACATATTGTTCTTCATTGAAAATGAGTGCACGAGTGTCGATTTTTATTAGTTTCTAGTTAAAGTTGTGCCGGGTCATACTGAGTTTGGGTTTTTCTCGTTGAGAATTGCCACTCCTTTGTTAAGTCATGTAGAAATTGACAATTAACCCGGTTTATGTCGTGCAATATTTTAGTAAACAACATAACATGCCCGATCCTATCCCATGATAACTTGTAGAATGTTCTGTCGAGGGTAGATATTCCAAGGATGTTCTGTTTTGTCGATGAGGTCTTCCTAGATCATCTTCTCGGTGAGTTTATGGTGCTGTGAGTAAAACTTAGGTAAATTTGTCGTTCTCCAATTCAGCACTCGACATGGGCACCTATAAGTCCGAGGGCTGACATGAGGCACGATCCAACGGTCGGTGTCAACGAGCTTGAATGTAACAACAGATACGGCTGTCAGCAATTTTCCCGTGCACGAAATTACAGGAGGGTAGACTTGGCCTCGTCTCTTAAGCCTACTCAATTTTAAAACCACTGCCATTTAATAGCTGAAGTTGACTATGTAGCACCTGTCCACATTATTTCCCATTGTCCCTTTGAATTTTGAAAACTATCGATCGTTAACTAAATGGTTCTTGCTATATCCTGGGGACTTTTGTTTTTCTGCAGAAAGAACAAGTAGCAAGAATCGACAGCGCAAGCCAAAATGGCCAAACGAGAAACGAAACATCTAGTGCTCTGCATCTTTGTGTGATGTCTCAGAGAATCTTGACTCAGTTTTGAGGCTTGCGAAATGAAAATACTCTCGTAAATTAACTGTTTTGCAAAGTGAATACACTAGAAGTTGTCAAAGGAAAGAAATCCCAACGGCATTGATTTCGGAACTGCTACAATTTCTCCACGATTTGGTCGTCCAATCAAATCATCTCCAAATTGATATATCGCTTGTTTTAATTGATTCACCTTCTATGTGAATGTTTTTATTTTAAGTATTAGAGTATTGTGTATTAGGAAATCACTCTTTTCCTTTTCATGTATTCTTTCTTTAATTTGCTAAACTTTTGTATTATAAATAGGATTATATCCATACAACTTGTAATTGAGAAAGCAATACACTACATCGTATTTCCCATTTCTTCTTTGCACTCTCTTCTATAGAAACTTCACATGGTATCAGAGCTCTCCACTGCGAAAGCAAACACAGCCTCTTAAGATTTTTTTTTTTCCCTGAAATCTCCATGGATAATTTATCAACCTCAGCCGTTGTAGGGGCTGAATCGAATGCTGCACCCTTACCAATCACAGCAATTCAACAATCTCAACATTCATTATCTAATCCGGGAAATCAATCCCACACCATTACTCTCCCAGCCATTGGAGTAAAGCTTAATGGTGATAACTACGTTGTGTGGAAAGCAAGGCTGCTTCCCCTTCTCCGGGCAAACAAACTTCTGCCCATTGTTGAAGGTATCTCTCCTTGTCCTCCAACTCATATCACACAAACAAATATAGATGGAACTACTATACTCGTTCCGAATTCTGCTTATGAAGAATGGTCAATACGTGATCAAGTGGCGCTGGCATGGATTCTCAACACCTCAGCTGACGCAATTGTCGGACAGCTCTCAACATTCACCTCTTCAGCAGATGCATGGCAATTTATAGCCACATCCTATGCAGCACGAAATCATGCTCGAGCAGCTCAACTACGAATGCAGCTACAAACTCTTCGTAAAGGTAACCAAACAGTTACAGAATTTCTTCAACAAGCAGCAGCCATTGTAGATCAGCTCTCCTCCATTGGTGAAGTTATCTCTTCTCAAGAATACCAAACCCATGTGTTTCGTGGGTTGGGTCCAGAATATCAGAGTCTTGCAGTCTCTATTTCGGTTCAATGTCAGTACCAAGACATGACCCGTGAGACACTTCACGGTTTACTTTTATCTCATGAGGCTCGACTCGAACTCATGGAACCTTCAGTGCAAAGTCCGGCTGCATTTATAGGGAAAGCTGAAAATATCTCTCCTTCCTCATCTCGATCTCCACAAACTGGTATGAACCGTTTCTATAGATCTAACTCTCATCAATTCTCTGGCCGTATGCATGAGAATAGCACACGTGGTACTGGGCCACAAAATGCAAGCAGATTCTCAAACATTCACAATCCTAGACGTGGCAATGGTGGTAACAGATGTCAAATTTGCAATAAATTTGGCCACAGAGCTAACATTTGTAGGGAAAGATATACGCAGCAGCACGTTGAGCAATCCCCTACATCACCGCAGCTCAATTTGGCAGAAATTCCTCCTCCGCCGTCCGTTTTCTCTTCAGATTCATGGTACCCAGATTCGGGTGCTACCCATCACATGAAAAACAATATCTCTCAGCTGTCTAATGTTCAACCCTATCGTGGTAATACTCATGTGACCATAGGTAACGGATCTAGCTTACCCATCACTCATACAGGTAGCTATATCAACCCATCTTTTCGTATGTCCGATGTCTTAGTTGTTCCTTCTATCAAAAAGAATCTCTTGTCAGTTCGTCAATTTTCTGAAGAAAATAATTGTGATTTCATATTCTCACCTACTTCTTTTCTTGTGAAGTGTCGCCATTCGGGGAGGATCATACTTCAAGGAGATCTTGATCATGGCCTCTATTCCACTCTTAGGTCTTCGGCCTTGACTTCATCGTCACTGTCGCGACCCTCTAAAAAAATTTTTAAATTTTAAAAGGGGTTAACGGATTATTAGGTTAATTAGATTTGACTAACCTAATGCGGACCCTCCCAAGCCCTACCGAATCGCAACTTTGGTTTTTGTTTAAATGATTTTGAAATTTGGAGTCGCCACTAATCGTTCTTGGTAGGTCGATTAGAAACCTAAATAAATTAGCGGGAGAACTAATTTATTCCTGCGAACCAGAGATTATGAGCTCGGGGACTTGGTTACACTAGTTAATTAAAACTAATGCCCTTTCGGTACCTTAATTTCATGGATATCCTAATCCGGCAACTCAGGCTTGGTTTATTCCTAAAGCTCTAGTAGGGTATTCTCTTTTGTGTTTTCACTTTTTAAATAGGATGCATGGATGGTATATATTTTTATTTGTTATATTTTTTTAAGTGTTAAAGATTCCCTGAAGCCGAAAGAGGGAGTGTGTTAACGACTTCTGTGCAGTATTACGACCTACTCATCTTTTGGGTCTGATGATTCAAAAATTAAATTATAGGAAGTACATGACAGTTAATAAACACCTCCAATGGGAGGCCTAGCATTGGCTTGGCTCTTCCCTTTGGGATTTAAGGTACAGGTATTTAAGTTGCAAGTATTTAAACTACTGTAAGTAAAAACCTCCAATGGGAGGCTAAGCATTGGCTTGGCTCTTCCCTTTGGGATTTAAGGTACAGGTATTTAAGTTGCAGGTATTTAACTACTGTAAGTAAAAACCTCCAATGGGAGGCTAAGCATTGGCTTGGCTCTTCCCTTTGGGATTTAAGGTACAGGTATTTAAGTTGCAGGTATTTAACTACTGTAAGTAAAAACCTCCAATGGGAGGCTAAGCATTGGCTTGGCTCTTCCCTTTGGGATTTAAGGTGCAGGTATTTAACTACTGTAAGTAAAAACCTCCAATGGGAGGCTAAGCATTGGCTTGGCTCTTCCCTTTGGGATTTAAGGTGCAGGTATTTAAGTTGCAGGTATTTAACTACTATAAGTAAAAACCTCCAATGGGAGGCTAAGCATTGGCTTGGCTCTTCCCTTTGGGATTTATGGTGCAGGTATTTAAATTGCGGATGGACTTTGTCCTCTCCATTTTGGGGTATGAATTTTTTAAAATGAAATACAACGAATTGATTCAACAATTTGAAATTTGTGCGCCCTTGAGGACTCCTCCAAGCCGATTTTGTGCTTCCATAGGATTGACCATTGATATAGAGCTGCGGCTTCCTGACATAAAATAGAGTGAAGTGTCAGTATACAAAATATGTGCTAAACTGCACCTAAAACCAGAAGAGTGGAAAGAGTACTTATCTCCCGTTTTTTTGGGAGGGATTTTTATAATTGATTTTCCCTCTCTATATTCCCAATATAGAGAGTTTCTTTTGAAGTAAGAGGGACTTTTAGTCACAGATCAGTTGAGAAATCGGTGGACAACTTAGGAGCTTGTCTGGGCCGATTTTTGCATCTCTACGAGATTTTTGCTGTTGACATAGAGATATCCTTCTCCTGACATAAAATATGGGGGAAAAAAGAGATGGAGAAAGTGTATACAATTTGTGCTAATTTGCGAGTAAAATCATAAATAAATGAATAAATAAAAACACTTAGCTCGAATTTGCTTGCTCGTTGACGAGGATGAACTCTTGATTTATATTGATCGATGAAGGAATTTGTGATGATAACCCCTAGCTTTAAACTCCCATCATCTTCAAAATTCTCTCTCTTTTGGTATTTTCTTTCTCTCAAAATTTTCTTCAATCTCCCAAAACTCTCTCAAACATCCAAAATTTTCTCTCCAAAAAATTCTCCCAAACACTTCAAATTCTCTCCAAAAATTTCTCCCAAACACTTCAAATTTTCTCTCTCAAAAAATTCTCCCAAACACTTCAAATTTTCTCTCTCCCAAGAATTCTTTCTCAAGCTCACTTCTTCCTCCTTTTATAACCTACTCATCTATCTCCCATTCTAATTTTTCCACTAACTCTATCTCTCATTCTAATTTCTCCACTAACTCTTCTTCATTTTCATCTTCCATTCTCCATCTCTATCTCACATTCTAATCTCTCCACTAACTCTTCTTCATCTTCATCTTCCCTTCTCCATATTTATCTCCCATTCTAATTTCTCCACTAACTCTTCTTAATCTCCATCTTCCCTTCTCTATTCTTATCTTCCATTCTAATTTCTCTACTAACTCTTCTTCATCTCCATCTTCCCTTCTCTATTCTTATCTTATTTTCTCCATCCATTCTTCTCCAACTTCTCTTCTTCATCTCCTCTTCTTCATCTTCCCTTCTCTATTCTAATTTATCCACTAACTCTTCTTTTTATTATTTGTAAAATAATCCTTCAAGAGTTAGGTATTTGCACTCTAGTCCTTGAATTTTAAGTATTTACAATTCAGTCCCTGAAAAAATATATTTCTTTAAGTCCAAATCTCCTCACAATTTTTTGACACACCAAAATTTACCACATGTCAAATTTAAGCTCATTTCTTGTCGCTGAAAATAATGCATAATTTAATTAAAGCCCTTTTGCAAAATTAAGTCATTCTGGGTATAATTGGGCCAAGATGAAAATTTAAAATATTAGAAGACAATGTCACAACTCATAAAAAGTGAAAGTTAAAAATAAGTTGACTCAAATTAAATTTTTTTAGGCCCGATTCGAGATTATACTCGTGAAGGAACACGTGACTCGAATTGGATTTTTCTGAATTTGCGATTGCCAATATGAAAATAGATTTAAAATAAAAATATTAACTATCTTTGTGTATTTTTTTGGCCTCAAATGTTATTTTTCCAAAATTTTCAAATATTTTTGTATTATTTTTTTTTTAAAAAAATTAAAATATATATAATATGAAAAATTATTTTTTGGTCAAAATTCGTTCCCTAGGCTTGGCTAAGGTTCCCAAAGTTGATTTTTCAATTTTATGAATTTTTATGGATTTTCTATTAATTTTCGAAAATAAATAAATAAAAAATACGTAAAAATACTGAAAATATGAAAAATCTTTTTTTGGTCAAAATTGGTTCCCTAGGCTTGGCTAAGGTCCCCAAAGTTGATTTTTCAATTTTATGAATTTTTATGGATTTTTTATTACTTTAGCAATAGAAAAAATGATTAAAAATCAGGTGTCAACAGCTGCCCCTCTTTGAAAGGAAGCTCGGTAGAGGTTCATTTCAAAGACGAGATGACACCTGGATTCTTATCGACTCAATACAAGGAAATAAAAAGAGTCGTGACATGATTGTTCCACTGAAAATGAAATGAGAACCTAAGGATTCGTTATATAAAAAAACTTTAGGGTGGTTGAACTTGAACCCGTATGGTGGATCAACCCATGGTAGATTCCTAATAAAAGGATTCTACTGATTAAAAATTGAATTAAAATTTGACCCGTATGGTGGGTCATACCATTTGACCCGTATAGTGGGTCGTACCATGGTAGATTCCTAATAAAAGGATTCTACTGATTAAATTTTGATTGAGATTTGACCCGTATGGTAGGTCACCCCATGGAGATACCTGTAAGAAGGACTTGGTGCCTGTAGAAAGGACTTGGTGTCTGTAAAAAGGACTTGTGCCTGTAAGAAGGACTTGATTTGCCTGTAAAAAGGACTTAATTTGCCTGTAAGAAGGACTTTGTGCCTGTAAGAAGGACTTGCGTTGCATGTAAGAAGGACTTTGTTTGCCTGTAAGAAGGACTTTGTTTGCCTGTAAGAAGGACTTTATGCCTGTAAGAAGGACTTGATTTGCCTGTAAGAAGGACTTGATTTGCCTGTAAGAAGGACTTTATGCCTGTAAGAAGGACTTGATTTGCCTGTAAGAAGGACTTTGTGCCTGTAAGAAGGACTTTGCGCCTGTAAGAAGGACTTGATTTGCCTGTAAGAAGGACTTGGTGCCTGTAAGAAGGACTTGGTTTGCCTGTAAGAAGGACTTAGCTTGCCTGTAAGAAGGACTTGATTTGCCTATAAGAAGGACTTTGTGCCTGTAAGAAGGACTTGGTTTGCTTGTAAGAAGGACTTAGTTTGCCTGTAAGAAGGACTTGATTTGCCTGTAAGAAGGACTTATGCCTGTAAGAAGGACTTGATTTGCCTGTAAGAAGGACTTTGTGCCTATAAGAAGGACTTTGTACCTGTAAGAAGGACTTGATTTGCCTGTAAGAAGGACTTGTTTTGCCTGTAAGAAGGACTTGATTTGCCTGTAAGAAGGACTTTATGCCTGTAAGAAGGACTTGGTTTGCCTGTAAGAAGGACTTTGTGCCTGTAAGAAGGACTTGGTTTGCCTGTAAGAAGGACTTAGTTTGCCTGTAAGAAGGACTTTATGCCTGTAAGAAGGACTTGGTTTGCCTGTAAGAAGGACTTAGTTTGCCTGTAAAAAGGACTTAGTTTGCCTGTAAGAAGGGCTTGGTGTACCTCAAAGGGTGCCATTCTGAAATCTGGGGAGACCAGGAATCCTACGGAAGCTCAAACCCAAATTATATTCTCCTGTCGCTTTAGGAATAAACCAAAGAGGCAGAGATCAAAAGGTCTCGAACATTTCTGTCCTTGAGACAAATCATGCTTTATTGAAGAAGGTGGATACCTATATATACCGCAATGGATTCGAGTACCCCAACAACCGTCAGAATTCATTCTCTTGAAAGGTTCAGGTTGAAGATATACTTACCTGAGAATTTGGAAGAAATGCTTGGTGGCTTCTCGACAACCAGGCTTGTTCATTCAATAATCGCCGAATGAATTTCAAGACTTTGGAAGGTAACTCAAACACCGGGAATGTGTTGCCTGTCAGGCAATGTCAAAGCTAACATGTGCAAGCATTTTCATCAATGCGTTCATTGGTTCATACAAAATTGTTCAGCTAAGTTGGCAATGATTAGAAGTAGTCTGTGTGATAACTCATGATGCAATCAATCAAAATGTGGATCATGCAAAACTATTCTGTCAAGTTTGCATTACCAATTCTATTTAAGGAGGTTCTCATAATATGAACGCCTCGAATGTAATCTGAATGGGGGACTTTAGTCCGAAGGGGCTTTCTCTCACTCTAGAGAAAGGCTGTTTATCTGTAGATTAAAATGTTAGACCCGTGTGTAGAAATGGTTTAACTTTCCTCATCCTGTTATGCCCCATTTTGCACATTTGATGTCTCCTATGCAGTTTATGCTCTAAGTTGGAGTTGGTAAATTAAACATGCGGAATAATCATACATAATTCATGAAATGTGTAAACACAATGCCGATGTGACAATTTTTAGCATCATGTGTATTTATATAATGTGCAAACATGGGCGGATTTGAATTGCCCCTGGTATGTGGGTGGATTGAACAAATTGGGAAGCCCACTCCTTATATCGAGGAGCGGTTTGTCTCAAGTTTTGCCCCTGCACGATGAGGCATATGGGTGAGGGAGCATTTTGGTTTGTTTAGTGACAGCGACCGCCATGGTTTAGCAGTTGAATGCCCCTGTAAAAAGCAGAGAAATTATTCTCGAAATCAAACGAGATAAGGAAGACATATTTGCTTTTTCGCTTCAGAGCTTGTGATCAATTTGCCCCATTTTTCACCAAAATAGATCTTGTCAGATGATCATAATTTTCTTTTGGATTTGTCTCCTTCAACATGTTAAATGTTAGTGTAAATATTTCCTGTAAAAAGAAAAAGAGACATATCAGCCAGTATTAAAAGGGATAAATTGAAAACGATACTGATTTACCCTTCATCTTGAATGTCTTGCACGAGTCTTTTACCAGTTTTGTTGGATTGAATTTTCCTCGACTTTTGTTGGGCGCCTCACCATTATGAGAAGACTATGGTAAAATACTGACTTTGATATTACTCGTCGAGTATTCCATTCGGTCCATTGGACTGTAGGTGTCCATGGGGCTTTCTTTTCAAGGGTTAATCCTTGGGGATAACGCAGCCCTGTTGTATCACCTTGGGCCATGTTACGGTATTTCTCGAGGTAATTTGCAATCCCTATTAAGAATGGAATAAGACAATTCAAGACTTGAGATGATTATGTGCACATTAGAACGATACATAATTACCCATTTCTGAGATTGTTCGCGTCTTTCGCTTGTACTTTCCTTTGTCCGAAGCTGTCTATCCCGTGGTAATGCCCATGAGTTGATTTGCCCCCAAATTTTATCCAACCTGTATTCGGATATGATTGCGTTCTCGGGTCGATTTGCAATTTCCTGAGAATAGAAGGGGCTTAATTTTAAAACTTGGAGCAACTGAGGGTAAATTGAAACGATACGGAGTTACCCTTCAGGTTTATGCAGATTTTCACTCGCCATCAATTCGTCGCGAGGTTGGTGAGGTGGCGGATTCGAGCATTTAATAGGGGGAATTCGGATTATTACTCCTTGCTTTTACACATTCACAAAAGCAGAAAAACACATCACGCAAGGAAATAAAACACATTCACTCATTCAGGATTAGTTCCGCTTCCTCTGCAGGCTCTCCCATGATCAGCTGGCTTCATCCCAAATTAGGTATGCATCGGCCATATAGAAGGTCTGGTGGTCACTGGCTGAACAAGTGCATCACAATCCCGATGCTTTACCGATATCAAACTGGTTGATTATGGCGAAAAGATCATCGTCAATGTCCGCTTGGTGGTGATCTGTCCCTTCTTCCTCGGGAGGTATTGATACTGATCCAGTGTCATTGGTCCTTTTGTACCCTGCTCCAACAGAACTCGATCCTGTTATAAATTGGTCTAACTCACCTCTTAAACGTGCATTTTCGATCCTCAGATCATACATTTCATCGAGGGTGAGGATGAGGCTATTGCAGTTGGGGCAGGTGGCGGAGTCAAAAGTCTCTTTATACATCTTGTTTTCCGCTCGGAGGTTTTCATTTTCAACTCTTAGAAACTCGGCTTCGTTGTGCTCATGACGAGCCTTCATTCGGGTTCGTCTATTTTGAAACCAGAACTTGATTTGCGAAGGTTCAAGGCCTAGCGCTTGACTCAGTTCCATTTTTTGTTTGCCGTCTGGCATAGGGCACGTTCTGAAGAAAGCTTCAAGCTTTCGTAGTTGCTCCTCAGTATGGCGACGGTAACGCTTCTTTTGACCTTTACCGTTGTTGTCATTGTCCTTACCGGGCTCTTGGACGTCGTCGGTGGAAGGGCCGGGCTCCATAGGCTCGATCCCAAATATGACTTCGAACTCTTCCTCTCCCATATTCAGCAAGTAACGATAACTTTCAAGTGTGTTGGGTTGAGACATCTTCGATTTGGTTAACGATTTCTCAAAGTTTGATATCTCTTCTTGTATTTTCACTCTCTGGATTTTTCTGGGAGACTGCGTATGCTTTAAGAGTCTCTCTTTCGAGCACGAATGAGAATTATCAAGAAGATGCCTCCTTTAAAATTAGACGTGGGTTTAGCAACTGTATTGCCTCTCTCGAGTGTTCTGGCTTTCTCGATTTTCTTTTCATCGTATCTCTCGCCCAGCTCGTCTCCTTCCATCTTTCCGTGGAAGGGGGCCCCTTGTTGCTGTCTCCACCGTCAATTTGCTGGCGAGTTCTTCAATAAAGACGAGTCGTATCTCTTTTCTACCGAAAATGTCTTTGTCTCCCACTCAGCTTATTTTTTATCCTTTCTTTTTTAAAGTAGTGGCGTCTCGTCCAACTTTTCCGTAGAGACGTCGGATTTGCTTGGCTCGAGATTGGAGACGAGTAGCGGAGGTGATACTGATAGGGAATGGTAGACAGGAAAATTTGGCCAGTAGAGACTTCCCCTGCAAAAATGAAAGAGAATGCGGCAGTATATGTTCTTCATATTCTAGAAAAATTGGAACGATACTGTTTTACCCTTGTGTGTACTTCTATTGAATTTGAATTGAGGAAGTTCCTTCATTTGGACTGGATTGAATTGTATGTCCCGAGTTGCCCTTCACTTTGAGCTTGCCACGTAAGTGCTTTGCTTAGTTGGGCCTTATTTTCTTTCGGGTTGCCTTGGACCATCATCATTTTCTATGCCATCGGGTCCGTGGACCGGAGGACTCCTTTAATTTGAAGGTTACCTTCGAGGCAAATGAGTCCTATCGCGTTCCATTGGGTCATTTCATTTTGCGACACTCTTGAGGCACTTTGCGATTCCCTGGGTGAGAATGGAACAAATCCAATTTAGCATTTTGCAACGATTGAGGGTAAATTGGAACGACACACAATTACCCGTCTTCGAGCTCGCCTGGGCATTTCACTTGAAATTTCCCTACGTGAGGCCATTCAACATTTCTCATTATGGCAGTCAGCGATGTTACCACAAATTGATCCGCCCTAAATCTAGCATAAAAAGGGATTCACGCATTCGACGGGATAAAAAAAATAAATAAATTGCCCCCTTGTCCCTGAATTAAATCGAGACACCTAGAAAGCTGGAAAATATCATACGCAGGGGAATTAAGCATGAAATAAAATGTGCACTTATTCAAGGTCAGTTCTGCCTCTCCTGTGGCTCTTCGATAATCAGCTAGTCTCGTGTTAGTTCGGGTGTGGATGATCGATGTTTGAGAGTCCCTACTCACTGGCTCCTGATCGCGGCTTGGGACGTTTGTCAACCCTAAACTGGTTGACCAGGGCAGTAAGCTCATCATCTGGGTAATCTCTTGAACCTTCCAGCAACTGATGCTCGAATTGGGCATTGTTGTTGGCAAATGCTGGCGGTAGATTTCTCATTCTGTCCTCGCCATGAGCAATTTGACTTCTCGTGCTGGAGCCTTCATCATTACTCGAGAAAGTGTGGGGATCACTAACTGTCCTGCTGCCAAAAACTCCTTCCATTCGAGGATTAAAGAAGTGGAAGTGCTCAGGATAATTTCTTGTCTGATTCTCTGGCTGCGCAGGCGCGCTGATCATGGGATGAATTCTAGCCACGGGTTGGTGCTCAGACCAAGGAGTCTGAATACACTGCCCCTGCGGTCTATACTCTTGAAGAGCATTAGGGTGATTATGGGGGATACTTTGATTAACGCCTGGAGGATTGATGGCACGGCTATTGGCTTGGTTGATGATGGGAAGTGGCTCGCCCCATGCTAACCCGCGGAACTTATGGTGGTGAGGAGACTCGACATTCAGGCTTGGATTAGTCCCGCCTTGATTTTCTTGATTCTGAGCTGCATTGTGTTCTCTCACCCTTTTTCTGTACTTCTGAAGATGACTCGAAACATTTGCTTTAGTGAGTCCCTCTACGTTCATAATTTCCAGTATATGTTGCGGCCGTGCCGAATCGATTCCTACCTGTTGAACTGCATTAACAAACATACGATGCAGCTCAGGAGACCAACTCATCTTCTTTCTCCAGTTGCTTGGAACAAAATTGAAGGCTTGATGCTTGTTCTCATGGTCGTGCAATTGCTTCCTTACCACGTGCTGCCATATGTTTTGAAGCATCTGAACCCTAACTGGTTTCGTTACGACGTCTTGGGCCCCATTTAAGACAGCCTTCATTATGGCTTGCTGATCATCGCTTGCCGATATTACGAGGACTGGCATGTTTAATTTAGAATTGATGACTTCCAAGAGAGTGAAAACATCCATGTCAATCCCTACCATGGCTGTGAGGACGATATCAAACTGGTCACCACTCCTCCTTAATATCTCTAAGGCCTCTGTCGCCTTTGCTTGAGCTACAACCTTATACCGGCATTTTCTCAATACGGTAACAAGGATTGACAGAGAGACTGGATTACCGTCAATGGCCATGACCAGTAGACCCTCAGGGTAAGGAACTTCATTAGCTTCGACCAGGGTTGAACATGCGCCCGTTTCCCTAATGCTCGACATATTTCTGGATCTAGGACTGCCGACTCGAGACCGCCTCAGGATGTCTTCTTGGACTTGAGGGATCACGGGATCGTCGATGGTTTCTCGTAACAGGCTTTGAAAGCCGATGCTTTGATGGTGAAGGTTTTGAATTCCTCTCCCACGAGAACTCCTTCCTCTCTATCTTTCTCCTGCGAGTTCTTGCGAATGAACTCTCACTATCAATTGAGGACAAGTTCTCTCTCTGGCAATAGCAACGACTTCCCTCTTCACGGGCAGTGCTATTAGATTTTTCGAGGGAGAAAATCTGATATTCAGCTTTTGATCAAAGGGGAAATCCTTGTTTCTCGCTCAGTTCGTCTTCCTTTTTTCTTTTCGTGGTAGAGGGCCCTTGTCAAGATCTCCACCGTCGATTTACTGGCGGGTCCTCCAATAAAGACGAGTCGTATCTCCTTTTCTGCCGAAAATTTCTTTGTCTCCCACTCAGCTCGTTTTTTATTCTTTCTTTTTCAAAGTGGTGGCAGCCCGTCCAACTTTTCTGCAGAGACGTCGGGTCTGCTCAGCTTGAGGTTGCCGCTTGACTGGAATTCGAGCCAGCGGGGGTGTTGCCGACAGAGAATGGTAGATAGAAAAAACTCGACCAATAAGGACTGCCCCTGTGAAATCATTATTTAAATTGAAGCATATTATCACCTTCGCATTCCGATCATCTGCCTCGCCTCTCTCCTCCTTTCTTTCGTGATCTGCTTTCAAAAATGGCCAATTCTCCTAACCATACCTTCTCCGCCGAAATCCTGGCTGGGTGGGAGAGACTCTACAATCTTCTTGGTAGAGGTTACGCTCATATAGCCCAAAACTCTACCGTTGAGGCTGAAATCCTCGGTTTATTCAGGACCCTAGACGATGCTTCTGTTGAGGGTACCCAACTGGGGAGGGAGTATCGGAACTTCCCGACCCTCTTCATTAATTTTCTGGCTGCCTATAACCGCGCTTATGAGACGGTCATTGTGACTGCCGTCGTGAAAGCTCGTTACCGAGACCGGCACGAGCGTCTGGAAATAGTCACATTTATGGCTGATAATCACAAGAAAGCCTTCAAGTTTGCCAATGATCAGCTTTCGTGGCTAGTTCGTGAGAGGGGAAAGTTGGTGGACCGTCTGGCCTTGGTCCGAACTTATGCCGAACAGGAGCCGAGCAATATTATGATGAGGTGCAAATGCGGTTGGCTGCAGGAGAGACTTGATGACATTACGGCAGATATTGCTTTCGAGAGGGCGGCGATTTCGGACTTGGAGTTTGCTGTCGAGCATTACGAGGCCAGTATGGCCCAGGTTAAGGAGAAGCGCGATCGCCTCTTCTTTAGGCTCGCGGAGCTTGATCCTGAGAACGCCCGGTGCACCCGGAGCATCAACTGTTTGGAGAGTCAGTTGAACTCCTTCGTAATGGTTATCAGGGCTCAGTTTGGCTTTACTTTTCCTCCCCAGTGAGCTGTTGTAATGCTCTTTGATGAATGGAATGAAAGAAAAGCTTCACGTGTTTTTTTTTTTGTTTAATTTTCCTGCTATCGTTTCTTCCGCATAGCATAACAGAACGATTTGAGGTACCGAAGATGTCGATGCTTAATGTTTTTCTTGATGTTCTTGTTTAATTGCTCCAGACGATGATATCGAGAACATTGATGAAGGGTTCGGCGGTGGCCCCCACTATCCATCTTGAGATCACAAACAATAACACTATGACAACTCGATCAGTGCGCTGGTAATAAATCCGGCCACCTGTTGTGTGCCCACTTTTATCCATATTTTATTTCTTTCGGCGTCCACTTGCTCGTGTCGGTCGCCTGTAGCGTCGGGAGAAATTCCTGTGGGCCACGTTCATTAATAGAACCTCGGTCCTCTAAAGCCCTCCGCATGTTTCGGATAAGAGGAAATTTTAAGATCGGTCTCTGGTTGATTTAATCAGGTAAAGGTATTTGTTTCATGGGTTCTGATTATATAATCCATATTGTCTTTCAAAAGACGCTGGATCCTTCTGTCTGTCAAAGATGGACAGTGTTCGTTTGCCCCCCGGAATTAACGGTTGAAGCCTCGGTGTTTTTCGTCTTTTGGTATTTCTGGAGATGATTCTTGATGTATTTTGAACTTAATTTTTACACCCGTCTAGGGTATCTAGGATCTCCCTGCAAAAGAAAATGATATAATTAGTATGCGACACAAGGAATGTCGGTCCATGACTCCTATATTAGTCCAATTTGATTTTTTCTATTTTATAGAGAAATCAGAAAAAAAAAATTCCCTTAGGAAGAAATGGGTTAATACATAATTTTTTTGCAGATTTATTACTCTTTTTTTATTATTTTTTTTAAGGAATGTGACAAAATCTCTTGACGTTTACTAAAATTTTTGAAGGAATTTCCTTTTTATCAGAATAAATTTTCAGAGGTAAATTTGTCAGGAAAATTTTATTTTTATTGAAGCAGGAAAGACATGACAGAAATCCTTTATTGGTTAACAAAATTCCCCCGAGACATTAGTCTAATTTTATTTAGAGAAAATTTTCTTAGAAAAGCATGAGCAAATTTCTCGAAAAGAATTTTTGTTGCAAGTTTTTATAATTTAAAAGAATGTGATAAAATCACTTGATGTTTACCAAAGTTTTTTTTTTTGAAGGAAATTTTCTTTTATCGAAATAAAATTTTAGAGGAAAATTTGTCAGGAAAATTTCATTTTTATTGAAGCAAGAAAAACATGACAAAAATCTCTTATTGGTCAATACAATTCCCCCGAGACATTAGTCTAATTTTATTTAGAGAAAATTTTCTTAGAAAAACATGAGCGAATTTCTCGAGAAGAATTTTCTTGCAAGTTTTTATAATTTGAAAAATGTGATAAAATCACTTGATGTCTACTAGAGTTTTTTTTTAGGGAATTTTTCTTTTTATTGAAATAAATTTTCAGAGGAAAATTTTTTCAGGAAAATTTCATTTTTATTGAAGCAATAAAAACATGACAAAAATCCCTTATTGGTTAATAAAATTCCCATGAAGGGATTTTTCACATCATTTTTTCAAAATCTTTTTAAAAGAAATGAGGGACAAATTTAATTTTTATTTTCTTTTAAAAGAATGGTCATAATATCAAGCTCAAAAACTGACTAACACCTAGCATGAACCGACCGAAAATAAATACAAGATAAAATTAGAGAACTTACTTTTACCTTGGAGAAATGCAAATCACATAGTCATGCGCATGACTCAAGTGAGGAGTGAACTCTAGAAAATAAAAGAAGGAGAGACAGGGTATGGACCTAAAAGGCCTCCACTATCTGAATTGACAACCTTACCCTCCGCGCAATCAAATCACAATGGGAAGAATTGTCAATTCAGATAATGAGCGGGATAAAATATGGTCAACCCGAGCGTAATCGACGCAAGAGCTTTACATATTCGATCCCTATCTATGGTTTTCTAGGAAGAATTTCGCGACTTGGGTTTAGACGCTTGTGTGTGCAGGTGTCGTGATCCTCAGAGTATGCAAGACATGCACAACAATTGATATCAAAACAGCGCTTCTAAAAATATGCGAAATTAAACAAATAAACCAAACACCGAGCCTACAAAACAAAGGGGTTAATTAAACACTCCGCCCCTTATAACTCCCATCCTGCAAAAACATATAACACCTATAGAATGAGTCCCAAACAAGATCGCCAGAAGCGAGATATCCATGAAATTTTCATTGGCTTAAGTCCACTAAGACTTTTAAAATTTCGAAAAAATTCAAGTATTCCAATTGGTATCTTTTTTCGAAAATTTAAAAATCCCGTCCCCAGTGGAGTCGCCAGTCTGTCGCGACCCTCTAAAAAAATTTTTAAATTTTAAAAGGGGTTAACGGATTATTAGGTTAATTAGATTTGACTAACCTAATGCGGACCCTCCCAAGCCCTACCGAATCGCAACTTTGGTTTTTGTTTAAATGATTTTGAAATTTGGAGTCGCCACTAATCGTTCTTGGTAGGTCGATTAGAAACCTAAATAAATTAGCGGGAGAACTAATTTATTCCTGCGAACCAGAGATTATGAGCTCGGGGACTTGGTTACACTAGTTAATTAAAACTAATGCCCTTTCGGTACCTTAATTTCATGGATATCCTAATCCGGCAACTCAGGCTTGGTTTATTCCTAAAGCTCTAGTAGGGTATTCTCTTTTGTGTTTTCACTTTTTAAATAGGATGCATGGATGGTATATATTTTTATTTGTTATATTTTTTTAAGTGTTAAAGATTCCCTGAAGCCGAAAGAGGGAGTGTGTTAACGACTTCTGTGCAGTATTACGACCTACTCATCTTTTGGGTCTGATGATTCAAAAATTAAATTATAGGAAGTACATGACAGTTAATAAACACCTCCAATGGGAGGCCTAGCATTGGCTTGGCTCTTCCCTTTGGGATTTAAGGTACAGGTATTTAAGTTGCAAGTATTTAAACTACTGTAAGTAAAAACCTCCAATGGGAGGCTAAGCATTGGCTTGGCTCTTCCCTTTGGGATTTAAGGTACAGGTATTTAAGTTGCAGGTATTTAACTACTGTAAGTAAAAACCTCCAATGGGAGGCTAAGCATTGGCTTGGCTCTTCCCTTTGGGATTTAAGGTACAGGTATTTAAGTTGCAGGTATTTAACTACTGTAAGTAAAAACCTCCAATGGGAGGCTAAGCATTGGCTTGGCTCTTCCCTTTGGGATTTAAGGTGCAGGTATTTAACTACTGTAAGTAAAAACCTCCAATGGGAGGCTAAGCATTGGCTTGGCTCTTCCCTTTGGGATTTAAGGTGCAGGTATTTAAGTTGCAGGTATTTAACTACTATAAGTAAAAACCTCCAATGGGAGGCTAAGCATTGGCTTGGCTCTTCCCTTTGGGATTTATGGTGCAGGTATTTAAATTGCGGATGGACTTTGTCCTCTCCATTTTGGGGTATGAATTTTTTAAAATGAAATACAACGAATTGATTCAACAATTTGAAATTTGTGCGCCCTTGAGGACTCCTCCAAGCCGATTTTGTGCTTCCATAGGATTGACCATTGATATAGAGCTGCGGCTTCCTGACATAAAATAGAGTGAAGTGTCAGTATACAAAATATGTGCTAAACTGCACCTAAAACCAGAAGAGTGGAAAGAGTACTTATCTCCCGTTTTTTTGGGAGGGATTTTTATAATTGATTTTCCCTCTCTATATTCCCAATATAGAGAGTTTCTTTTGAAGTAAGAGGGACTTTTAGTCACAGATCAGTTGAGAAATCGGTGGACAACTTAGGAGCTTGTCTGGGCCGATTTTTGCATCTCTACGAGATTTTTGCTGTTGACATAGAGATATCCTTCTCCTGACATAAAATATGGGGGAAAAAAGAGATGGAGAAAGTGTATACAATTTGTGCTAATTTGCGAGTAAAATCATAAATAAATGAATAAATAAAAACACTTAGCTCGAATTTGCTTGCTCGTTGACGAGGATGAACTCTTGATTTATATTGATCGATGAAGGAATTTGTGATGATAACCCCTAGCTTTAGACTCCCATCATCTTCAAAATTCTCTCTCTTTTGGTATTTTCTTTCTCTCAAAATTTTCTTCAATCTCCCAAAACTCTCTCAAACATCCAAAATTTTCTCTCCAAAAAATTCTCCCAAACACTTCAAATTCTCTCCAAAAATTTCTCCCAAACACTTCAAATTTTCTCTCTCAAAAAATTCTCCCAAACACTTCAAATTTTCTCTCTCCCAAGAATTCTTTCTCAAGCTCACTTCTTCCTCCTTTTATAACCTACTCATCTATCTCCCATTCTAATTTTTCCACTAACTCTATCTCCCATTCTAATTTCTCCACTAACTCTTCTTCATTTTCATCTTCCATTCTCCATCTCTATCTCACATTCTAATCTCTCCACTAACTCTTCTTCATCTTCATCTTCCCTTCTCCATATTTATCTCCCATTCTAATTTCTCCACTAACTCTTCTTAATCTCCATCTTCCCTTCTCTATTCTTATCTTCCATTCTAATTTCTCTACTAACTCTTCTTCATCTCCATCTTCCCTTCTCTATTCTTATCTTATTTTCTCCATCCATTCTTCTCCAACTTCTCTTCTTCATCTCCTCTTCTTCATCTTCCCTTCTCTATTCTAATTTATCCACTAACTCTTCTTTTTATTATTTGTAAAATAATCCTTCAAGAGTTAGGTATTTGCACTCTAGTCCTTGAATTTTAAGTATTTACAATTCAGTCCCTGAAAAAATATATTTCTTTAAGTCCAAATCTCCTCACAATTTTTTGACACACCAAAATTTACCACATGTCAAATTTAAGCTCATTTCTTGTCGCTGAAAATAATGCATAATTTAATTAAAGCCCTTTTGCAAAATTAAGTCATTCTGGGTATAATTGGGCCAAGATGAAAATTTAAAATATTAGAAGACAATGTCACAACTCATAAAAAGTGAAAGTTAAAAATAAGTTGACTCAAATTAAATTTTTTTAGGCCCGATTCGAGATTATACTCGTGAAGGAACACGTGACTCGAATTGGATTTTTCTGAATTTGCGATTGCCAATATGAAAATAGATTTAAAATAAAAATATTAACTATCTTTGTGTATTTTTTTGGCCTCAAATGTTATTTTTCCAAAATTTTCAAATATTTTTGTATTATTTTTTTTTAAAAAAAATTAAAATATATATAATATGAAAAATTATTTTTTGGTCAAAATTCGTTCCCTAGGCTTGGCTAAGGTTCCCAAAGTTGATTTTTCAATTTTATGAATTTTTATGGATTTTCTATTAATTTTCGAAAATAAATAAATAAAAAATACGTAAAAATACTGAAAATATGAAAAATCTTTTTTTGGTCAAAATTGGTTCCCTAGGCTTGGCTAAGGTCCCCAAAGTTGATTTTTCAATTTTATGAATTTTTATGGATTTTTTATTACTTTAGCAATAGAAAAAATGATTAAAAATCAGGTGTCAACAGTCACCACTTGCTTTTCCGGCGCATAAGACAGATTCCATTCACAAATGGCATTTTCGTCTAGGTCATGCCTCCTACAACACAGTCAGTCGCGTATTAAATAGATCTAGAGTTTCTGTTTCTCCTTGTCCTGCATGTCTCTCTGGCAAGAGTCACGGTCATGTTCATCCACTCTCCACAAATAAGTCCTCAGTTCCCCTCCAGCTAGTCCATTTTGATGTATGGGGACCGGCTCCTGTAACGTCCTTTTTGAACAATCGTTATTATGTATGCTTCACCGATGATTTCTCTCGGTTTTCTTGGATATATCTTTTTCAATCCCGTGATCAATTTCTTTCTATCTTCATTGCATTTTTAAACTTGGTGGAAAATCAACTTAACACTACGGTAAAAGCTGTTCAATGCGATAATGCGGGGGAGTTTCAGTCTACTCCTTTCCGCAAACTCTTGCAGGATCGAGGAATCCACCACCGTACCTCTTGTCCGAGACTTCATCATCAAAATGGCACGGCTGAAAGAAAGCACCGACACATTGTAGAGATGGGATTGTCAATGCTCCATCATGCCTTAGCTCCAACTCACTTTTGGGATCTTGCATTCGAAAGTGCTGTCCATATCATTAACAAGCTACCTTCGGCAGTGCTCAACCATAAGTCACCTTGGGAGGTTCTCTATGATGTTAAACCCTCAATTAATCACTTACGAGTCTTTGGCTGCGCAGTTTATCCAAATCTTCGACCTTATGCAAAGAACAAGCTAGAACATCGATCTCATTGCTGCATTTTTCTAGGTTATCCTCCTGGCTTCCGTGGTTATCGATGCTACTCCCTTAAAGATAATCGATTCTATATTACCACTGATGCTATTTTTGATGAAGATTTATTTCCTTTTGCTACATCATCAGTTCATGTTGGCTCATCTCGTGGTTCATCAACAGATTCAGAATTTTATGCTCAACCAAGTGGCATTTCTGTTCCCGCTAATCCGCTCATGGCATCTGCAAATCAAAATCATTCTACCTCCTTTTTGCAAGACTCTTCTACTGAATCAACAGTAGCACATGTTGTGTCACCATCAATGGAGAATGTTTCATCTAATTCAACAAGTTCTACTGCATGTCTTACTGATCAGTCTAATTCCTCTACTGATCAAACAATGAGCTCCTCAACTCAGTTAGAGCCATCTCCTGGTCCGCCTGTGGCTCCTACACACCCCATGGTCACACGACTTCGAGATGGTACTTTGGCGCGACGTCATCTCACTAAGGACCACACATACGCTCTTCATTCTGTGGCGCAACCAATACTCACTCCAACTTGCTTTAGTCAAGCAGCTAAGGATCCTGCATGGAGGACTGCCATGGCCGAAGAATATACTGCCCTTATGAAGAATCAAACCTGGGTTCTTGTCCCTTGTCCATCACAATTTAAAGCAATTGGATGCAAATGGGTATTTCGCATCAAATATCGTTCAGATGGTTCACTTGAAAGGTACAAAGCGAGATTGGTGGCCAAGGGATATAATCAACAAGAAGGCATTGATTTTCATGAGACTTTTAGTCCCGTTGTGAAGCATGTGACTGTTCGAACGGTGATTTCGCTTGCCTACAGTCAAGGTTGGACACTTAGGCAACTTGATGTTAAGAACGCATTCCTTCACGGTCACATTACTGAGGAGATTTATATGCAACAACCACCAGGTTTTGTTGATACTAATCACCCTGATTATGTTTGCAAACTTCAACGGTCGCTTTACGGATTAAAGCAAGCACCGCGAGCTTGGCATCAAAGGCTGAGTTCTTTCCTCTTATCTATTGGTTTTCATGTCTCTCGTGCTGATTCTTCCTTATTCTTCCTACATACATCAGCATATAGTGTATTTCTCCTTGTATACGTCGATGACATCATCCTTACGGGATCCCCCCAGGCACCACTATCCACTTTAATTGGATCTCTACAACGGGAGTTCGCACTCAAAGATCTTGGTGACCTCCACTATTTTTTAGGGATAGAATTACAGCACACTGCCTCTGGCCTCCTTCTACATCAAGGGAAATATGCTGCTGAAATTCTTAAGAAGGCTAGCATGGACAAAGCACGAGCTGTAGCTACACCATGCCTGACCAGTTCGGATCCTCCTTCTCTTCATCAAGGTGCCCTCTTTTATGATCCTACACTATATCGTAGCACGGTGGGTGCACTGCAATATCTCACCATTACCCGCCCAGACCTTGCTTATGCTGTGAATACTGCCTGTCAATTCATGCATGCCCCAACAGAAACTCATTGGCAATATGTCAAACGGATTTTACGCTTCGTCTCTGGCACTCTAAGTCATGGCATCCTCTTCACTAAAGGATCTCAAGATTTCCTTCATGCTTTTTCCGATGCAGGATGGGCTGGTGACCACGATACTAGACGCTCAGTGGGTGGTTATGCTATTTTTCTTGGTTCTAATCTAATCTCATGGAGTTCTCGCAAGCAAAGAACAGTTGCTCGTTCAAGTACTGAGGCCGAATTCAAATGCCTTGCTGACACCACTGCTGAGATCATATGGATTCAAGCTTTGCTTTCTGATTTAAGGATTACACTCCAAAAGTCACCAGTGCTATGGTGTGATAATATTTCAGCTATCTACCTTAGTGGTAATCCTGTTTTTCATGCTCGGACGAAACACGTGGAGATTGACTATCATTTTGTTCGTGAGCGAATTCATCAACGCCATTTACATGTTCAATATATCTCTTCGATGGACCAACCAGCAGACATCTTTACCAAAGCCCTTTCAGGGTCTCGGTTCCGCCTCCTTCAAGACAAGCTTACTGTGACTGCCGCCCCATCAGCTTGCGGGGGGCTGTCAAAGGAAAGAAATCCCAACGGCATTGATTTCGGAACTGCTACAATTTCTCCACGATTTGGTCGTCCAATCAAATCATCTCCAAATTGATATATCGCTTGTTTTAATTGATTCACCTTCTATGTGAATGTTTTTATTTTAAGTATTAGAGTATTGTGTATTAGGAAATCACTCTTTTCCTTTTCATGTATTCTTTCTTTAATTTGCTAAACTTTTGTATTATAAATAGGATTATATCCATACAATTTGTAATTGAGAAAGCAATACACTACATCGTATTTCCCATTTCTTCTTTGCACTCTCTTCTATAGAAACTTCACAGAAGTAACTGCCGAAACGAACAGTTAATGATGAAAATGTAGACTTGGGGGATGCAGCAAGACACTGAAGCAGCAAAAACCTCATCAGCTGCACCAGGAGGACAGAGAGCGTCTTAAGTCTCAATACACGCTAGGGACTAAAAAAGAAAAGTTGCACATCCATGGCGTCCAGATGAATAATAATCTTAGAGTCCCAGAAGTCGCTTGCAGGCTTTAAAGATGTTGACTCCCCTGTCCTTCTTCTTCTTCTTCTTCTTGGCAGATCCCGTTCCCACCACACAGCCTTCCTCTTCATCCACCTGCGATGACGACAGCGTCGCGGATTGGTCATGTATCCGACAATACCTCTCAGAGACTGAAGAAGATCTTCTCATGGAGAACACTCGCTTCACAATCTCAGCATTCTTCTGCCTGTCGAACCTGAATCCGTCGGAAGCGGCGGAGACCGAGCTGCTTCTACCGAGTATCACCCCGAATCTTTCTCCGTCCGAGTAGTCATCCTTGTCTTTCTCGGAGGAAGGACTGTCTTCGGGTCTCGCTTCCTCGATCCCCGCGTTGGCAATGGGTTTCGAAGTTTGAGCAGGAAATGACGGCAACAGTTCCGAGAAGTCCACAGATCTCGACTTGTTGGTTCCGAAAGCTTTCATCTTGGAGTAACTGTTCATCCTTGCTTCTTCGGGTATGGAAATATGATAACTACTAATTGGATGGGAGATGAAGGGTGGAGGAGCTCGGATTGAGATGGGAGCAGCTAAGCTCGCAAGAGGACATGACAAGAGGCAAAAGGGTAGGGAGAGAATGGGGTCGGGGAGGGGATGTGGACATAAGAGAGCTACAAAATTGCAGGAGACACGTAAAAAGAAGAGAGAGAGAGAGAGAGAGAGAGAGAGAGAGAGAGAGAGAGAGAGAGAGAATGATGGTTGACGAGCAACGTGGGTAGGTTTGGAGATGGAGACATGGAAGTGCAAGTGCGACTGCAAGCTAGTGGTGGGAAATTGCCGGTGGAGGTGAGAAGTCCACCGTATGACAGCGGAGCCCCATGCCTTTCTTCGTTTCCGACAAAAGGAGATCGCTTTCCACTGTGACAAAATAGTTGAAAGGTGCGGCTTGTGAAAGTAAAACGGGCCTTCTCTTCTCTTCTCTTCTCTTGATAGAGTTTGGTCAAATGTTTTTGGAGTAAAAACAAGTCCTCGGTCGGTCGGTCGGTTCTTCTGTACTACACATGTGGATCCTGGTCCAAGGAAGATGTTCAGTGTGGTCTCAACAGTGGGAAGGATGGATGCACATATTAGAATATTCACGCATGGGGGTGGGAACCCTAGGAAGGGCACGTGACAGACACATGCATAGCGTTTGGAAAATCATGCAGATTGATCGCCGGTTATTTTGAGGTTCGCTAATGCTATGCTGTCTGTCAGAAGTTTCGTAGTTGCTCCATAACACGGGGAGGTGGCAACGATTCAATGAACAGCTCGTGACGCGGCCATGACGCCGATGAACAGCTCCTTTCCTTCCGAAAGGCTTAATGCCTGACTCTGCGATCCGGTTGGCCGAACTTTACTCAAAAACCTCAGTATTCCTTGGTTTTCAAGTGAAGTAATACTAGTTCAAGCTTCGAAACATGGATTGTGTTGCTCCAGCGCCCATTGAAATAATTAATTAATAATAAAAATTATTATTATCGATAATAATTTATATTCTAATATTATCATGGATAATGAAGATGATTAACGGAAATATTTTATAAATTATTATTATTATTATTTTTGTGAAATAAACGAAACCTAAACATCAAAGTTGCCCATCAATTGGCCGTCTTTTACCGCAGCGAGCCAGGCGGTGGGAGTATCACAACTTCTTTGACCTCGCTGTCTCTCTCGCGGCTCACTAAAGTCGCTGTCTTGTTAACCACGTGCCCATGCTCTTTCTCTCTCTCTCTCTCTCTCTCTCTCTCTCCCAATATTCTGTGGTGGTCAAACCGAAATCACTCTCAAAAATCGTCAACACGCCCAAGAGCACCTCTCTCTCTCTCTCTCTCTCTCTCTCTCTCTAAGCTCATCTCTTTCAGCTAGGGTTTCTTCTTTTTCTAATGGTTTGGCGCCTGTAGTCGAATATCACACTTTTTGCTACAGTGTTGGATCAATCGAAGTTGGGGAGAGAGGCTTTGTTAAGCCAAATGTGTTCACTGACATTGCGAGCTCAACTCGCCCAACTGAAGTTCGGCTCTTGCTGATCCGACTCTTGGTCGCCATTCTGCGGCTGCCGCAACCCGCATGAGCGGGGAAGAATGTGCCGAATGATTCCTCCTTAGCTGAAATTCGGTATTCCTTCGGGCTTTTTTGGACTGTTTAGATCTGCTTTGTGTTCTCAAAATGTAGTCTTTGTGTCACCGAGTATTATACTTGTTTGCGTCAATCTGTTGGTGCTTTAAGGTTCTTGAATTGCTACTGATGCATCTTTGAGCTACGCCCATTAGATCTTTCCCTGATTTCGGCACAATGTGACTGAAAGTCCATGTCTGCCTCGATCCTGGCATGCTTTTCTTGCTTCGACTGCATGAGAGATAAATTTTTGCCAACTTCTTTCCTTGATTGAGAGGATCCATGCCCATAAATGTTTCCAAGTTCCTTATTTAATGGAGCTTTTGCTTCTGCTACGCTCTTTGCTTCTGGCTTTTGGATGAAAATATGAATTGAATTGCACCATTGGTAACCTTCATTTGTCCCCTCTTTCCCTGGTTGTTTTCAGACTTCGCACATGTTCCCCTGGAAAAATCTGAGGCATTGAGCGATGGCTCTAAAGCTTCCAGCTATAGAAGCTGCTAAGATAGCCATTGGATCAATTGGACGTGGATACGATGTAGCAGAGGATCTAAGGCTCAAGTATTGTAAAGGAAATCCAACAGATTCGCGATTGATTCAGATAGATGAAGATGATGGACGTGAGATTGTTCTGCCTGGCGGGCTGTCAATCCTGAATGTCTCTAAATCGATTAAGTGTGATAAAGGAGAGCGTACACGTTTCAGGTCCGACGTTCTTTCTTTCCAACAGGTATTTATTGTTGCTTGATGTCATTTGTACCTTCTTCACATTATTCTTTCTACACGTGTTCTTTTTCTGCTTATGTTGCTGAACAATTTTCTCCATCTTTGTCACTGCCATGACCATTCTTTCAACTATTAAAATTTAGAAATTTGCTTCCTGTGAGATAGACCAGGGTTAAGTATTGGTTTCTTTTCCCATCGAAGGTTGTCCTTGTTTCTCATTCAGTGTGTGCATCATCATGTGAGGTGTATGCATCTGGGTTTTCGTGGAGTTTGCAGAGTAAAAGACATTGCTACGTTACTAATCTTAAACTTATGGTAATTCCCATGCATTTTTATCAAAAATTTATCTCTCCATTCTTGCAGACACTAAGTTTTAGGTAGTTAAGTTTCTTCAAATGCCATAGAGAAGTTTGCTGTGCCAGAGTAATGTAGGATTTCTCTTCAGGGTGCATTCCCTAATTTTTGTTGAATTCATCTAGCATGTATACGGTATTCCTTTCAAAGTATCTTCCACTGGTGGCTACTGCCTCCTTCATGTTTTAAACATCAAAATCCTTGTCTCTTCTTATCCACGGGATCTATAAATATTTGTCAAATATTTATGTCTGGTTGTGAATTTTTTTTCTTTTGTCGGGGTTAGTAAAATAGAAGAATTTCAATGCAGAGGTTCCAATGGGCTACCAATCATCATACTGTGAGAAAAAGGCCCCCAAAAAGGTTTATGTATTCGAAAATGTTTCTAATGCTTGTTAGTGCCCTCAGAAAAGTGCATGCTCCATACCAATTTTTTTTTATGTACCATGTATTTCCAACTTATAATTGTCTCTTTCTTCTTTCTCTTACAGATGTCTGAGCAATTCAACCAGGAAATGTCTTTAGCTGGAAAAATACCTTCTGGCCTCTTTAATGCGATGTTTGAATTTTCGGGATGTTGGCAGAAAGATGCAGCGAACACCAAGACCCTTGCCTTTGATGGGGTGTTCATCACTCTGTATACTGTTGCCTTAGAAAAATCTCATATACTTCTCTGTGATCATGTCAAGAATGCTGTCCCAACGACATGGGAACCTGCTGCACTGGCAAGGTGGACTGCATTATATTTTGCAATTTTCGACTGCAATCTTATCATGAGATTTTGTCCATCTCCATCAGAGTTATAGTCGAATTTGTTCCTTGTCATGAATTCTGGTTTAGGACTTCTTTGATACTTTTTTTCTGCTTTTTTCCACATGCTATGATTGTTCTACGTAGTGATACAGACAATCTGTATTTTATATGCTTTTGAATTGGAAGATCCTAAATCCCGTTTTCTGCATATGTTTGTCGGCTAGTGTTTTTCAAGTCGTTAACTTCCAATTGCATATTATCAAGTCTTTCATAAGTCAATTAGCCCAAAGAAGGTCTTTGATTAGTCACCTGGAACCGCTGAACGGCTTGCATTTGACTAAGTTATATGCTTCTTTTTCCACAAGGTAAATGCGATGACATTGGAAGTTATGTGATGTTTAACTTTAGTAGGAGCAGTGCATAATGAGCGATTCCATAGAGCTCGAACATTTAATTAATATAAATGTGCTTCTAGGTTCATCGAGATGTTTGGGACCCATATTATTGTCGGCATAAAGATGGGAGGGAAGGACGTGATATTTGTGAAGCAGCAGCATTCATCAACTATTCAGCCTGCTGATGTACAGAAGAGACTGAAGAAAATGGCGGATAAGAGATTTCTTGATGGTAATGGACAGTATATGGCTTCTGATGAAGTGTACCAGCATGATAAGGTTTGTGAAGCTGCAAAAGTAGCTCATAAAGCCGTGTCCATTTGCAACACTAGATATGGATAATTGCACTTGTAAATGGTTTGCATATATGGATCTGTGGGCCTTTCTTAGTTATTTTTCTGCTGGATGGATCTTAGGCTCGTTCCTGATATTATCATCTCTTATCCAAAGTTTTGGTTTTATTACTAAGATATTATCATCACATTGAGAGCTGCATGTCTTAAATAGAAGAGAATTTTCTGATCTACAGCTACTTGATTTTGGGATGAGTTTAACTCTCAGAAAGTCATTGCAATGGATATACCAAAACTATCACTGTCTTATTTACACATTTATTTTTCAGTTCAATATCAGGGAGCAGCGGCTGCGGTTTGCAGATGCCAGTTCATCAAGTTCTTATCTACCCAAGGAGGTATTGTTTGATGTTCAAGTTAAATTTATCTGCTAAGGTTTCTGGCGAGTTATACATTTTAAACTCTTGGTGAAAGTTGTCCCCTGGTTGCTAAATGCAGGACTTTGTAACCATTTGCAAGAGGAGAGGGGGAAGTGCTAGTAAACACCTGTCTCATAATGATTGGTTAAACACTGTTCAGTTGGAGCCCGATGTCATCTCAATGTCGTTCATTCCCATTACCTCACTATTGAGTGGAGTTCCAGGAAGTGGCTTTTTGAGCCATGCAATTAACTTGTATTTAAGATGTTAGTCATTCTTCCCCTTGTCCATATATTAGTTTGGTTATTGGCATCTCTTTGTTTCGTTAGCTATGATGTTTATCTGTCACTACATTCTCATATGATGGATCTTCCTCGATAATGCTAAAGATATATTAGTTCACATTGAAAAGCTATTGTATAGCTTCCATTGAATTTCCCCGTGACATTTCGAGCAGTTTGTAGAATCTTTTTAATTGTGTTGTTGCCATCAATAACTATCTACCTCATCACCTTTATCTTTGTAGATAAACCCCCAATAGAAGAGCTCCACCAATTTTTGGAGTTCCAGCTGCCTAGGCAGTGGGCACCAGTGTTCAGCGAGCTTCCTCTTGGTCCCCAGCGCAAGCGACAAAGCACCAGTTCTTTGCGTTTCAGCTTGATGGGACCCAAACTATACGTGAATACCACCCCGGTAAATTTTCATTTGGTCATCTCTCATTTATTCTCTTTTCATTATGCTGGCTCATTGTGTCATATGTCATCAGGATTATTCTTTTTGTTTAATTTCCTTTTTGCCTGCATCACATTTTCTTAGTTAGATTGAAGGGATAATGCTTGGAGGAGCTTTTGTGTTGCGCAGTTTGCCCATTTGGCCATAGAAAAACTTGGAGCTTTTGTCAGGAATATATTGAGTGAGAATAATCTGGTGGATTTATAGAGAGCTTCGAGGGAGTATTATTACTTTATGATTATTATGACCTATCTTCTAGCTTACTCTATTCCTTGTGTTACATGGTAGGTGGATGTGGGTAAGAGGCCTGTTACTGGCCTAAGGCTTTATTTGGAAGGTAAAAGAAGCGACCGTCTAGCGATTCATTTGCAGCACCTCTCCTCTCTTCCAAAAATATTCCAACTCGTGGATGATCCAACTGGCAACTTTGCCCGTGAATCCCATGACAGGAAGTACTACGAGAAAGTCCAGTGGAAGAACTTCTCCCGTGTCTGCACTGCTCCTGTTGAGTCTGATGAGGATCTCTCCATTGTTACGGGTGCCCAATTGCAGGTAGAGAACTATGGGATGAAAAATGTTCTTTTCTTACGACTCCGCTTTGCTACGGCATTGGGAGCCACCGTAGTTAAGCGTCAAGAGTGGGATGGATCTCCTGGATTAGCAGCCAAGTCAGGACTCATATCAGCACTAATAAGTCATCACTTCTCCACAGTTCAGAAACCACCACCCAGACCTGCAGAGGTGAATATAAACTCTGCTGTTTACCCTGGTGGACCACCAGTGCCTGTTCAAGCACCCAAGCTTCTAAAGTTGGTTGACACCACCGAGATGGCAAGAGGGCCAGAGGAGTCTCCTGGCTATTGGGTTGTTTCCGGGGCAAGGCTCATGGTTGAGAAGGGAAGGATTTCTCTCCGGGTTAAGTATTCATTGTTGACTATCATATTACCAGATGAAGAAACACTTGAAGACCATTAGCAGTACTCATCTTGTCTTAAGCAGACAATGGAATCCACTTGAAGTGGCAAAAACAGCAGTTATAGCACGCGTTGAAAAGTTATACTGCCAAGCAAATAGCTGAATTGAGGCACAGAGTGGAGGGTAAAATATGCGTTGGCAAATTTTTGGGCTTGAAATTTCTCAGCTGGGTGGGCTGTCCTTGTTCGTATATTACACGTAACATCATTTTTATTTACATGTGTAAAGCTAAAGCATGCAATTTATGTTCCCCATTGGTATTCACGTAACGCCTCAGCTTCCTAGGATGATGCAGTAACTCTTAAAAGTCCATTTCTGCAGAGAGCGAAAAGCAATTCACCTAATTAAGAGGAAAGTTGAAATTCCATGAATCTCAATATTCCACAGGCTCTTTTGTCTGGGGTATTAATGTATGGCCACTATCTTCAGGACCGTTGTTAGTAGCTGATGCTATGTCATTAACAATTCGCATCTTCCCTGTAGGATCATTGTTCATTGAGGCACAAGTACGCAACTCATGTGGTGTAGCTACCACCTGAGGAGGTTGATGGTTAATTTTGTTTATTCTTGTTCCTTTTTCTGCTTTCTTTTACATATACCGAGAACACCTCAAGTGAGAGTACCGAAGGTTGAAGTTAGGGCCTGGCACCTTATGCTCCTATCTCCTCACTTGTTCAGTTCAGTTCTGTTCTTTCTTTGCTAACTTCATTCTCGGTTTTTTGGGTCAGACAATAATTTCCCATGTACTGCTGAGGTACAAGATCTGCCTATTCCATAAACGTTTTGGTGCGTCTTTTTTCGATTTTTCCCGTAACTCTATGTGCCACGAAACTGTAGCAAACAACATTTTGGTGCAGAAATAGGACTTGAATGGTAGTGCTCTTTATGCCGTCGCTCAGAGATGGACTAACCCACCAGGGGAAGCCTCCCTTCTCCAATATTGAATTCTTGCTTCTTGGAAACATTTTTGGGGAATGTCTTTGGAAAAATGCAAACGATTTTGAGTTGAAGGAGTTTTTTTAAAATGCAAATTGTGTTTGGTAAATTGTAACTTAAAGGTCCATTGAAAAGTAATTTGGGTAAAATAGCATTTGGAAAAATTATACTTGCAACTCACCTTTTCACTTTTTATTAAAAAAATGTTGAAACCCTTTGCCAGATTCCAGGACCAACAGGCGACCGCCGGCAACCCACCGATGAGGGCCACATGGGGTTGAGCCGGTCGCCAATGACCCACCGATGAGAGCCACCTAGGGTTGAGCATGACTTGATCCTCAGCTCACAGCCCTCGGCCAAGCGTGACTCGAGAAGTACCCACCGACGACCCAAATTTGGTGCCGGCGGCCACTGTCTGAGGTCGAATGACCTTAGGCAGCCCTTGGTGACCACCGACGAGGGCCACCTAGGGTTGAGCAACCCCCGATGGTGGTCACGAACCCATGCGAGGGCCCACCGATGACCCAGATCTGAAACCACGCGACTCTTGTCTGAGGCCAAACAACCTCAGACAGCCCCCAATGAGAGTTGCTAACCCATACGAAGTTCGTCGGTGACCCAAATTTGACCCTTCGCAGCCCTCATATGAGGCCAAACGACCTCAGGTATTCCCGGCGATCACCGACGAGGGTTGCCTCACCTAGGTTTCACGTGAGTCGCGCAACAGGCGGCGCTCACTTGGGTCGCGTGACCCCTCGCGGTGGTCATTCGAGCCTAAGCAATGGTCGCTAGATTGCACGACAACGCTGACTCCCCTTCGATCAGTCGCCGTCCCCTCATAGCCAACTAGCCGAATGAACAGTGACAGACAAGGCCAAAATCGAAAAACCGAAAAGTAAATGAGGGTAGTTTCGGAAGAAACTATTTTTACTTGTTCGGTACTGTTACTTATCAAGAATGCTGAAATGCTAAGGCACCTAAGAAGCAGCCTTGAGTTTTTAGCTTTCAAAAGGCCAACTTTGGCTCAACGGGATTTCTAAAAAAATTTCCCAAACACCAAAGTGCATCGTAAACTGGAAAACTATCCCAAACTTCCCTCCCGGCTTCTGTTCTTCTCCGTTAGGCTAAACTACTCATTTATCTCATTTCTTTTTGGTTGCGAGGGGCGTCGTTTAAAGTGAAACGTGTGGTTCACAAATGAGGATCTCATGCATTTCCCAATATTCAAGGAGATTCAGTGATGGCTCTCATCGCGGGAACTATGTACTCGCAAAAGAAAAATTGTCTTCATGATAAGGCCGATAGATGCCTTCTCTTGGACAGGGCAGAGGAGCCGGTTGAGCAATGTAGGTAGGACAATGCTGCGCTGGCATTAGCACCGGGATGCCTGAAGCAGAGGACGGAAACACCTGTTTTTACAAAGTGAGAATCTTGATCAGTTTCACAAAAGCGCAACGCGGTGGCCACCCTATGTGCAATACATCAAACTAAGATCAGTCCGAAGGAACTCGATCTTGTTTCTTTATTCATTAGTCTTTATACGAATCCATACGGTTCTCTTCCAGTAGCGACATTTAGCAAAAGAGGCCCCATCCCAGAGGCCATGCTATCTTGTCCTAGCGAATTGCACCACCACGCCTTTTCTTTGACTGACTCGTCATTGGGTAAGGAAAAACTAATGCCCACATGAGGAAGGATAAGTAGAAGCTAAATACAGAACTGAAGTATCTAAAGAGTGGTGTCTGTGATTATATTCTTCTATGACTGAGTTCAAGGAGAAGCTCTCTGCCCAATTTTGCATCAAAAGGATGAAACTCGAACTGTGAATTCACAAGATCCCTGCAAAGAAGGATCTTGAAAAGGTCTTGCTAGTCCATTAGATTGTAAAAGGCGATTACAAAGGGAAATTTATGGATAAAATGAAGGTGAAACTTACTAGCTGTGGATTGCGGAGCTTCTCTGTCTCTTCTGCTTCCAGAGAACTATTGTTCATGGGTTCAGGTGAAGTGAAAGAGGGACTGGCTCTGAACAGATGTTCAAATATAGCAATGATAAGGAACAAAGATATCAAAATTGCTGTGGCAACAAATCCAAAAGATATGGCATTCAATGATGCTCCAGAGCTCTTCCATGGAGCTTCCCTGTCTAGTGTTGCTTGGGATGGGCTTGGATCTGAATTCGTATACATGTTCCATGGCTTTGGATTTTCAGAATCAAATCCATTCATGGTTGTACAGGAAATGATCGATGCTTCTTTCTCGGCAGTTTATGAAGTGTTTTTCGGGACTAAGAGGCGATATTATTTGTCTCCAATGATCATGTTCACCTCTCAATATGTCCAGAAAGCTCTATCTCTATCCACTGAATCCTCTGAAAACTCTATCTGCTGACTTCTTAATCGCTGCACAAAAATTCAAGCAAGATAACAATGTCTTAGATCATCCCACAAGTTCATGAGCGTGCCGTGAACTCAAAATTCTTCGAATTTTGGTCTACTATCGCATGCGCTCCAATAAAAGCTATTTGAATTGGTAGCCCATTGTCACTGCTTAAAACAATCAGGGTCTGAAAGAAGGCGAAAAATGGTGAATTGTAAATGAAACTCAAAAGAGCGGATGATCCATCTCCATAAATGCAGCATGGATATTTTGAAAAGGAATTAAAATACGTTTCCAAAATAACCTTAGATTAGGTATTGAACAGAGATGCAGCCTACACAGCCGAAGCTAATTGACTTGCAGTTCTCATGGCTGTTCTGGAAGAAGAACAGTGGCTAATGAGGTAAGATAAAACTCATTACACAACCTCCTTAGGCAAATTAAGTTCACTTTAGCGGAAAGACAACACAACCTTAAAGTGAACTTTGAAAAAAAATGCCTTTTGTTCGTCAACCTATGGGGTATTAGCAGTCGTTTCCAGCTATTGTTCGCCTCCCTAGGGAAGATTCTTATGCTCATCTCTTGAACCTATTTGGTCCAGATCCAAAAAATGAAATGACCCTTCCTGTGAGTTCTTTCGGGTTGTGAGACAGATTCAAATTCAAGATAAGATATATAACAGCAAATCATTTCAAACATTGCGACCACGGGTAATTCACCAGGTTTGAAACTAAATGACTGGTGAGATAGGAAAGTGCACTCAGAAGGTAAGACATACTTAAACTGCTACACCAGAAGGAGAAAAAGATCTTGCCCAGTTTTAGTGGCTGTGTCCTCAGTTTCTTTATTGGTAAAACACCGATGTGTGGTAATGACCTACAATGATGGCATACATGTATCAACTAACCTTGTTTGGAGGTGGTCTTAAAACATACTGCCTGGATCCCGGAAATGATTGTGAAGTAGGAGTATCCTTGCTAGCCTTCTGGTCCTAAAAGCCTGAGCTTCTAAGAAGCCATCCAAGACCAAGACACACAACTATCGAATGCAATGTCCAGAGGGCAGATCTTCTAAGCTACCTTTATACCCAAGTAGGAAAAAGTAAAGACAAAGTTAAATGATAGTCCTTTCCCTTTTCTTCTTTTGTTGTGTTGTGATGTTGCATGTTCTTTGATGCTTAACTTAATGGATACTATACCTTGTCTGGGGGTGGAGACTCAAAACAAGTGACAAGGAATGGGCCTTCCTGTCTGGGGAGTCCAATAGCAGTGTCTCTAGTTTTTCTGGTTTCAGAAAATCCACCAAGGTCCCAACTCTTGCATCATCTCACTCTGCCACATGTCCAAATTTCTCTTGGTTGGGACGATGAGATTGTTTTGGATTTCTTAATCCAACTCATCATGCAACTTTTGACATGATTACAGAGTAGACAGAGGTTAAATTTTTCGGTTAAATAGCTGCATGATGGCAATAATGTGCAAACAAATCTATGTCCAACATACCCACTTTATGGTAATAATGTAAGGTAGCAATATCCAACCATAACTCCATGATTATTCCCTACCAAACAAAGAAAGAAAGAAGAAAGAAAAGAGGAAGCTGCTAGACAAAGCATAACCTAGAGAAGAGAGAGAGAGAGAGAGAGTAAAATCTGCTCCACAATGCTCTTCTTTATGTACGGAAAACAATAGTAATTTAATGGCCTGAGTGATTTTAGATCCATGAACATGAAAGAAGTAGAGACATCTCTGGTCAGATAATAGATATGGGGAAAGAACATGTTAGGCAATAACTTTGAACCATGTAATATTACAAGAATCTGTTATAGAATTCAATTCCGCGATGGGCAATAAACTAGAAAACATGCTTATTATTCACATGATAACACTCGACACAAACTACTTCCACATCAATTTCTGAAAACCAAATCTTGGTTTGTCAAAAGGATAATATCATGGGAATTAAAGAGACTGTTTTCATTTTCCTTCAATAGAAGGTTAAAATTACACACATTGACTTAAAGAGACTCTTTCATTTTCCTTCAATAGAAGGTTAAAGTAAGAACGCGGCGTTCTGCTAATATTACTTGAACTTTTGGGAAAAAGTACCAAAAAAGTCCTAAACCTATGGTTTTGGTACCAATTCAGTCCTAAACTTTTCAATTGGACCAATTCAGTCCTAAACCTATGGTATTGGTACCAATTCAGTCCATTCGACCTTACCAAAAAAAAAATTTAGTCCATCCGTCCAATTTTGACCGTAAATTACTCACATAGACGCCGGCGATGCCACGTACGACGACTGATGCTGGCGTGGATATTTTTAATAATATTTTTTATAAAAAAAATTTAATAAAATTTGCCCTTTATTGTCCTGAACTTTAATTTTGCAGAGAAAGTGAGAGAATGAAGGGTGCAAAAATTCAGGGGAAAAAGGAAAAAATTATTAATTTTTTATAAAAATATTATTAAAAATATCCACGTCAGCATCATTCATCCTACGTGGCATCGCCGGCGTCCATGTCAGTAATTTCCGGTCAAAATTGGACGGATGGACTGAATTGGTACCAATACAAAAAGGTTTAGGACTGAATTGGTCCAATTGAAAAGTTTAGGACTGAATTGGTACTAATACCATAGGTTTATGACTGAATTGGTCCAATTAAAAAGTTTAGGACTGAATTGGTATCAAGACCATAGGTTTAGGACTTTTTTGGTACTTTTCCCTGAACTTTTGTCATGATGACTTCGTGTAGTTATTCCCCCAGATTCATGATTGGGAGAAGAGTTTGATTAGATACGTTGTAATTGAAGAAAAGACAGAAACTTACTAGCTGCCAAGACAATAGAGATTCCAACATGCACGTATATGCTTTTGTGATAAAAACTAGTGCTATCTGTATTGTCTAGGTCAATTTTCTTTTGTAAATTTCTAAAGGAGGGTTACAATCAAGAAAAGAATATTCGTGATATAAAATAAGGTCCTGGGATAAAGGCTATACTAAAGTGACTTGCGTGAAAGTTGAAAAAGATATGAGAGAGAGAGAGAGAGAGGGGGGGGGGCCATTCGGAAGCGCCATGAAATAAGAACTTTTGTCAACGGGGCAATGATCATGTCTGGTAAAGACATAAAGCCTGCCTGCATCTTGGTCCAATACACCAAAATGAAAAAGGAAACAGAGAACTCAAAATCAAAGGAAAGAGATGTAAGCAGTTGGAACCGAAAGCAATGGGCATTGTGCTGCGATTGTAGTAGTTGAGAAAGACTGAATCTATACAAGCCCACTTAATCAATCGCGTGAAGTGGTGGAAGTCATCTCATCATAGTGAAAATATGGCGACTCCTCCCTTGCATGTAAGACACTTTCGAAGAGACGAAGGGACCCACCCTCATCATCCCCCTTGACATTACACGAAAGCATAAGCTGTCCGAAACATTACGCTGAATGAAAAAAGATTTAGAGGCATAATAAAACATCTTCTTCACCTCTTTTCTGACCTTAGTCACCATCTCAAGCAATCTTGTATTCTTCTCTGCCATCGAGGAATATCTTGTTTATTAAACCTGATGACCAATCTAGCTTCCACATTCTCATGAAATTGAACCATGGAGGCTGGTAAAGAGGAAAAGACAGATACCCGATGACGTGACTCGAGCTCTCTCGTCTTGCGTTTAAAGTAGGATCACCATTCACCACCCCCTCCCTCTCTCTCTCTCTCGCTCTCTCTCTAGTTCTTATTTCATGGTTCATTGTCGCCCATGGGAATGTCACATCGGGACTGTAGAGAGCTCGCAGGCAGAATATGACAAGTTGATGCTGACGCGCTGCCGTTTATGCTTATCTGAACTGAATCTGAATCTTAGCAGAGGGGAGTCCAACTGGCCCTGCGCATGGACTCGCATCATGCTTTATTCAATTCCACCACAACAAATGAAGGTAAGACAGTTGACCCTAGTTTGGCACGTTTCCCAGATGGGGCTTAGATACGAGTGCCCACGTATAGGCAGGATCCAGGCATTAGGATGCCATGCCGCTTGACTGTCCGTAGAGTGACTCATTAGACAACAAGTGAAAAAGAGAACCAAACAGTCCATTATATCGTTCATATTCTCCAAGGCTAAATAATACTCCTAGAGCGATGGAATTTAGCAGTCAGTATTTCAAACTCGAACAGAAAATAAGTTGAAGACACTTGCAATGTCCCCGGAAACTGAACAGGACAAACGAGAAATCCTCACTTCTAGATTAGCTATCAAGCCTTGAGCCTTCCAAAGAACCTGGCCTTCTCCTGTGCAGTCTGGAAACGACCATGGCCAAACTTGGAGGACGTATCGATAAACTTGAGTTTGATCTCCTCCATGGCCACTCTGGAAGTTTGTTTCAACAAGGACTGCCTTAACGTGACAACACGCTTCTTCGGGCCCACACAGCATCCTCTTATCATCAGGTAGTCTTCCTTCACCACACCATAATGGGGAAACCCTCCAACAGGTGTAATGTCTTTCTCAGTCCTAGAATCAAGACATAAATAGCCACATCAGACGTATCCCTCCCAGTTCGATGACATCCCTCAAGTAAAGTAAGAACGTCGTGCTTTGACCGTCTCTTGAGACTCTAAAAATGTGAAGAAAGTAAGCAACACAAGGAAGGGGAAAAAATCAAGGCACAAGATTACAAACCTGTCAAATTCAGTCATAGCAGAATGAGACTCCTGACCGGCTTTCCCAACCTTGTAGACCTTTTTATTCATCTCAGTACGGTGATGATAACCGTTCTGACCAGCCCTGGCAACTGTGAATGAGACCCTAGCAGGATGCCAGGCCCCAATACAAGCTACCTTGCGAAGCCCTCGGTGGGTCTTACGAGGAAGGCGAGTTACACCCCACCTGGTGACCACTCCCTCATAGCCCTTACCCTTGGTCACTCCAATGACGTCAATCATCTCATCCTTCTGAAATACAGCTTCCACTGGAATCTGCTTCTCAAAGAATCCATAAGCATAATCAACTTTCTGGGCAACAGTCCCACCATTCACTTGAATCTCCATGAGATGGGCTTTCTTCTGCTTCAGTCCCTTCATTTTTCTTATCTACACAATCAGACCATTAAGAATTAGAAAGAAGCAGCCTTTATCTTTTTTTTTTTGGTGGTGGGGGGGGGGGGGGGGGGGGGTTGTTGGCGTGTGTGTGTGTGTCAGAAAAGAAGCAGCTAATTAAGGACCCCACAACAGTAGGGAGATTCCCAAATCATATATCATAAGGCACATGCAGCCATTCAAAACCATCAGATGCACAAATTTTCACATTGCATCGGAGAAGATTACAAGTTTAGCAAGAAAGAAAGTAATGTTCACCTGGGTATGGGCCAAAACACGGATGACAGAGCAGTACTTCTTAATCTTCTCCAATTGCACCTGAATGTCCTTTTTCCCATCTTCAGATTCATATTTCTTAGTATACTTGGTGAAAGCCTTCTTCTTAGACTTACACCAGTTCTTGTAGAATCTTCTCTTCACCTCTTCGCTAAGATGCTGAGCCCAGACAGTGTTCAAAGAACGGAGCCCACGAGGGGTTTTAACATAGCCAACCAAACCAACCACAACCATAGGAGGGGTTTCAATCACAGTTACTGCTTCACATGTTTCCTTCTTGTGAAGTTCTGCATAAATCAATTAACAAAGGGCATCATGCAACTTTTGCTAGAAACTAACTCGAAAGCTTTTTCAAATGATTATCACATTTGCAGTAAACTACGTTAAGTGGTGAAGAGATATGCTCAATTCAGAAACTGATTACCTCCAACCTTTAAGGTTTACCTCTCAACATGAAGTAACTATTACATCTTGTTAACAAAAAATAACATGTTGACACAAAAGAGTCTTGATATACTGCAGAATTGTTACGTATATGATATAAAAACTGCCAAAAAATTCCCATATGAATTGACTTATTCAATTTATTGGCCTACTACAAGCGCCGCAAATTAATTAGGCACACATGAAAACTCACTGGATCCTGGCTTTTCGACTTCTCTGACAATATGAGTCATCCCAGCTTTATACCCCAGAAAGGCAGTTAACCTACACGGTTTTGTTGCATCATCCTTTGGGAAGGCCTTGACTGCAACATAAAAACACAAACAGATATTTAACTTTATTCAGAATTAGAAGAAGAGAAGCAATTTAGAATAGGATGATAGAGTGGTTATGAGAGGATATAGCAGACGACATCAACAAAGCCGGTCATTTAAATTGTTTCCACATAAACAAAGTGTTACTACTTGACCATGACTACATCACCAATATAGAACTATATTGTATCATACAGAATACCTCAAGTGAACCAGCAACTTGTTACTTTATGTGTCAAATAAAACTTCAACAAAAAGTTAAAGGTTTCTAGCTACATGTATCCATCACCAGAAGTGTATATCGTGGATAATTATCGTGACAGTAATTTAAGTTTTCAGCATAACCGATTATAACTTCTAACAATGACATCATATGGAGATGGACTGTAGAAACCACAAGTCTTCAAAACGCTTATGCAGATAAAGGAAAAGCATCAAAAACCTTTTCCTCTGTGGCGGGAGGCTCTCTTCCTAGGAAGAAATCCCAAAGAGCCATGTCTTGGATGTTCAAACTTACGATGAGACATGCTTCCTTCTTAATGGTAAAATCTGCAGAACTCACTAAGAGCAGGTTTAACATTTCATGAAAAAGAAAAACAATTGTAATGAACTCAATGCAATTTTACTGCATAGAACAAGGATTTCCAAGCCTGTAATACATGAACAAAAAATAACCAATGTATGTGTTCAAGAACAGAGTATCAATAGCTCCTTCGAATCCTGTAATCTTTGGGTGAAAGCGCAAAAAATTTCGCTCCGACCAGGTGCCCACTGGTTGAATTAATTCATTCACCTGGAGAATGGGGGGCACTAAACACTTGATAAGGAACTGTGGTACCATACCTTACAGGAATTAAATTACAGTATTTCCCAAATATTTGATAGATGAGCAAGTTAGCTTTGCATTGGGATGAAAAGCACCTAGACTTGATAAATTTCAAAAGAAGAAAGTCAAACCGACACAATCTGATAAACTGAAAACCTTTCCTTTATAACAAAAGGAAAACAAAGATAAAAAGCAGGTACGGATCTAAAACTTGAAACCTTAATTAAGGAACTCCGCCATGCCCTGTCACCACCACCTCCAGCAAATGTGGAAAATGCCCCCCACCAAAGGCCTATGACATGAAGCTATGCCAATTCTCTGGCTCAATGGTATCTCTTTCCAAAAACCCAGGTTAGGGTCATGGCAAATGAGCCCTTTTGAGACTCCAGCCTTGATTACTGACTAATTTTTTGGGGGGGATTCATTTCAAACTTTGCTGGAAGAGGTGATAGACCAACATGACAAAGAGAGGATTTCCAAAACATACGTTGATCCTCAGACCACTTTCTGGTAAAATAGGATCCCATAACTACATATCATCTCATAATTCATTTCAAAGCATAGGTCCTGAGTCTAATATTAATATCTCATTGTTTTCACCCAGACAGTTCACGCCCAGACCCAATCTTACATATCATGATATCTGCAGAGACTGGTACTTCGAAGTGTTAGCATGCTACAACCATAATTTTTTTTTTTTGATCGTCCACGTGCCACCTTAACAAGCACAATAAGAACACAAGTCGCCAGTTCGTTGATTTCATCCATACAATCTCCGACCATCTAAAAGCGAACTCTATATACAGATCCAAAGACATAGTTGAGCAGCTTTACGCTTGCGATTCCTAGACGCTACCTACATTGACGAGCCATAAAGCAATACATCGAGCACAACCTAATAATTATAAGATAAAAAGTGACCTACAGTCGTCTAAGCATGAAAATCTAAACCGGAGTACCTCAGCTCCCAGAAGGCAGCACGTCTCGGTGAGCGGCACTTACAAGCAACGAAGCACAACCAGTAGGGTTTTACAGGGTGCGGCTCTTATATCACGTGTAAGCGATCTCGTGTCAACGGCTACGATCGAATTTCTACTCGGCACTATCCGTTGGATCCAGGAACCCAGAATTAGCTTTCTAGGGTTTTCCCAAGCTAGCGCCGTTCCTATGCTGGGCCTGGAAATGAATGAGCCTATCAGAAATGGGCCTAGTTATTTGGGCTTTCTCGAGACACGGATCAAATAGCAAGTATCCTTCCTTAGGTCCAATCCATGCACTAATGATTCTGACTTCCGATCAAAACTAGTCAAGAGGAATCGGAAATTTTTTTTTTTTGGATCGAGGAAACATACGGTAAGTGCAGTTAAATTAACATTACCATAATTTTTTTTTTCTTCGTGATAAAAAAAGTATGGAGCATGTGTGAGATTTCATATGAGTCCAACAAATCAATCAATCTAATGAGACTCTTTTATTGCTAGTATAACAATGAATAATATCAGGGAGGTCGCCCAGTAACGTGCTTTTGGATTCAAGTGTACTGACCGCTCTTCTCAACTCATCTTACCTCCTCGATGTAACATAGAATATGACAATTATAGGAAGTCAACGTTCTTACAAGCCCAAAATGAAGAAGAGGGTTCATTTCTAACATCCATCTCATTAGACTATGGTCGTTTAGCTCTACTTCTTCTTCTTCTTCTTCTTCTTCTTCTTCTTCTTCTTCTTCTTCTTCTTCTTTAAGGCCATGATTGATGGCGATACGTGACAGGAAGGAGCAATAATGGATTGCTGAAACATGACATAATTGAATGTGAGAGGGCATCGCTACTCCATGGAGAATGAAAATGCAAAGGAAGGGGGGGTGCAATGAATGACAATGATTGCAGATACAAAAAGAAAAGGGACTGCAAGTGGACAAATGGTGACTTGGATTCCACCACCTGTGCGTTCTTGCATGGCTTTGGGTGATGAAGATCGACGAGCCCCACCCGTCTTCGCAAGGTCAATTCTCATAATGTCAACCGTGGGACACCCTCTCTTTTTACTACATCCATCACCTGACCACCTTTGTTCATCGTTATCGCCTGATGATGTGACTTGTGTGAATCTAAACAAATCTCCCCTCTGCCGAGGAGGAGGCAAACAAATGCCGGTCTTCTCCCCTCCATAACATCAGCAACCTCTGCATGATAAAAATGCAAAGGATTCAGCAGTGGGCCGGGAGATGTGTCATTCGTCGTGCCGGATGAAAGCCGATTTCGCATTGCCTCACGACGTGCTCCTCAAGATGGGGTCTTACAGCATTTCCAAGCCTTGAAATCTTCCTCCAAATGAAAGGTTATGCATTAGGTAGAATAGGCAAATCCTTGGTCTTGTGAACAGACAACCAAGCGACCCAGTTGGACCTAGCTTCTGCAAAAGCCAACTAAATACACTTCCATCACACAAGCTTCATTCTAATGCTCAATCTTCTTAAGCCCAGGTCTCCCCCCGTCTTTCTACAGGTAAAACAAATAGCATCTTAGCTCACCTTTGCTCCCTTTGGCATCAGAGCTGTGTCCCTTCCACAAGAAAGCCATAATCTTTAATAATCTTTTTAGGAAGTACAAAGATCTTGTCCCGCCAGTTGATACGATACCCTAAACAACATAGCTAACTAGCTGCGGCTATCTAGGTGCATAAGAGAGCTTTCTAGCAGTCCAATTATAGTTTGGACTCTATTTGTCTTGTTTTCGACCTGCACACTTGGAAGCAACGTTTGAACCCGGTCCTGTCCAAGATGAGGGGTATGTCTATAAATGCACAACTTCCGAAAGCAATGCCTATCTTTTGCCAAGCGGAAAGCACGAGGATGCATGTGGAGCAAAACGAAGCGCCGAGCTTTATTAGACAAAAGAGGACAAAACTTAACCATGCAGCCGGCAATATTTTAGCGTCTTTGATCCTGGTTGATCGCAGGTTTACGAGATTTAGTGTCAGAAGAATCCATGGCACGCACGAGAATCTCTTGAGGAAAACATTTCACATTTTTTTGGAGTACCGGTTACGTCAAATCCCATGCAAATCTTGAAAGATATACTGACCGCATAACGCGAATTAAGAAAGGGAAAGATCTCATGCTTTGAATCGATGCCGTGAAAGACAGAGCAAAAGATGGTTTGGTGGAGATCAAGCTTTATAAATATAATAAAATGGCTGCAGGGGAATTCATCGAGTTCGAAGACAAATCTATCCGAGGTGTCTCCCACTTCTACGCTCAGTATATATACTCTTTTATCTTACTTTGACGTGTCCATCTTTGATAAGGGTGCACGCCTAGTCTAAGCATATATTTTTACAAATTCAAGCTTAGTCTACTCGCATACTTGATACTCGAAACTTTACTTGAGTTCGATCGAGTATTTAGTTTTTTTTTTTTTCATTCGAGCTTGCCTTGAACATAAGATTGAGATATTCGCGCTCCACTCTATTGCGATCAAGTTAGAAATGAGTTTGAGCTTAAGCTTAATAAGCTTTGCCATATAATTTTAAGGATTTTTTTTTAATCGTTTTAGATAGTAAACATTTTTCTAAAAGAATAGTCAAAGCTCCATAGACAGTGAGGCCATTGAGTTGAGTATTATGAGCTCGAGCTCGAGCTTAAACCAACAAGATCTTTAAGTAGTTTGAACTTAAGCTCCACTTGAAATCAAATGATTCGATTTTGATTAATCATCAAGTCACGCTTATGTTCGATGTAAACTTCTAGCATCCCATGAATGTGAAATTTTTTTATAAAAGAAAAAATCCATGAGAGTAGATACTTGAAGTTGCTTCTAATATTTCAATATAGTAAGAAAATTCGACTTTAACTTGCTTGTCAAGTAATCCATTTGTAAGTTACCGACATTATTAAAATTTTACCAATGTCCAAACGAATCAGCAAATTACTAACTCCTTTGCAATTATTTGATGACTTGCCAATTTATTTGAGAATTTGTAATGGTAATTAATAAAATACCAACCCTACAAGGAATTTGCTATCCTTCTAAAAAATTGGTAAGTCACCAACTCATTTCAAATTCGATAAGCGTAGTTCATAAACAACCGATACTATGACAAATCTATTGACGCAATGAATTAGTAAATCTACTAAATTGGTAACGTACCAACTTCATTAAAGTTTTACAAGTGTGTTAAATTAAATCCTATCGTTATTAGGAATATTACCAATCTCCATCGCATAGTATGTTACTAGCTTCTTTAAAATTTGAAAAGCCTTTGTAACGAATTTTTCGAACCAATATTTTGGTAAATTACCAACTTCTTTCAAAATTTATAGGTATAATGAGTAGATTACCAACATTATCATGAATTTATCTTCTTTTTTTCCTTCTTTCCAAGACAAAAACTTATCGTCATTGTCGTCGTCGTTGTTATTATTATGAATTTGCACTTTTGCAGTCTCGTTGAAAAGCAACAATGGAAGCCCTATAAGCGGAATTGACCCAAACTTTTCAAGGGCTTGTTTGTTTTCTCAAAATGTAAAAATGCAACTTTTTGATGTTCTGCCAATAATTAAATATCAACCAAAATTTTAAAAAAATGCTGAAAAATATATAATTATATATGTAGACATTTATATATTATGAAAATACCGGTGTTGTGAGATTAACAAAAAGTTAAAAATGAGTGAACTTTATCCAAACATGCCCTGAGAAAAAGTAAAACTCTATCCAAACATGCCCCGCGAGTTAGGACCTATTGACAATTTCAAAATATAATGCTTTTTGTTCCTGTTCTTGTCTCTTTCATCATGCGGATTATTGACTCAAATCACTCTTTTTTATCTCACTTCTTATTCTTTCAAGAATTGGGAAAAATGGAACAAATAAGTTATCCAATTCAGTTAACTAATAGTCAGTGTCCATACATCATCCATTCTCTCAACTCACAAAATAGCTATTCACTTCTCTTCTTGAGGTCGCTTCGAATTTATTTTTTTTTATATTTATACATATCTCTTCGACTTCTTTTCATTTGAAGATCACATGGTTTTTGAGAAAATTTATGCACACTTTGACTGGTTCATCTCTTTGAGCGATGTTAAGGAGTACTCCACCACATCGATCCGATGCATTAAATTATTTTTAACTTAGAATGCTCCAAACAAGCCATCAATTAAGATCACAAGTTAATGAACAAGCACGCTTTCCATCTAAGCCAACACTATGCAGGTAGTGTGTGTTCAACTTTGCACAGACGCATGGTACTCACAACGCAAGTGCACACTCTGGAAAAAAAGAATGACTCTTCGGCTCCGTTTGTTTCACGAAAAAGGACTTCCTGGAAAATGTTTTCCTGATTTTCCGGCGTTTGGGGGCGGAAAATAGGCTAACTCCGGAAAATATTTTCCTCCTATGGAAAAATTCCTTTGAAAAGTATGGAAAGTGATTTCCTCATTTTGAAAAGAGGAAATCATTTTCCACCGATCGCCGCCGTCGGTCCCCGGCCGTCGATCGCCGCCGCGGCCGCCGGTCGTCGGCAGCTGGAAAATCAATTGCTTGCCAAACGACGAAAATTGTTTTCCAGTTTATTTTTAAGTATTAGCCAAACACCGGAAAATATTGTTATTTTCTTAAAAAATAATTTCTTGGAAAATGTTTTCCCCCAAGAGGCCATTTTCCGTGAAACAAATGGAGCATTCTTAAAATCATAAATCGATCGATTTCTAGAAGAGAATATTTCAGCAGCGTCATATTTATCAGATAATATAGATTATTGTATTGCAACTACAGCATATTATTTTCTAAAATAATATTGGTTCTTTCACGTAAATATAGTGATGTAGCATAGAATAATGTAGCAATATACTATATACCTAGCACATAATTGATACAGAACTATTTACGTATTGAAAATCAGTTCATCAATAATCACCTAAACGTTAGTAAATTCATCTGAATGCCGGTGTCTGATTAAGCACCCTGGCACTGGTAAAAAGTTACATTGGTTACAAACGCCAATAAGTAAATATCTGCATATTAGTATATCCATTGTTACTGTCGTTCAAAGTACTGACTACACTAGTTAAGTTTGTAAAATACTTGCAATTTGTTAAATTCTTCATGGTAAATTACCAACCAACTTTATATCCACACTTTATAATGTGAAATAAGTTTATAATTTTACTAAACTTTTGGGATGTTGGAAAATTCCTTGTAGGGTTGGTATTTTTACAAACCCACGCTTATAAAATTTCAAAGAAGTTGCAAATTTACCAACCTTTTAACATTTTGGCAAATTACCTGTGGTGTTGGTAGTTTACTTAATCATAGTTGTAAAATTTCTAAAAATTGGCAACTTACTAAACTAATGGAATGCTGGTATATTCCTTGCCGGTTGGTATTTTCCTAAAATTTCATGAAAATTGTTTAGTAATCAGTTATGTTATTATTTTACTAACTTATTGGTATATTGGAAAATTCGTTGTAGGGTTCATATTTTATTAACTGCACATACAAAAATTCAAAGAAGTTAGAGAAGTTACTAACTTATTGGAATATTGGTAAATTTATTATAATGTTGGTAATTCACTAATGACAATTTGTGGAATTTCAAAAATTGATAACTTAATAATTGCAAAATTACCAAAAAAGTTATAAACTTATTGCAATTGTGCTAATTAAGTCTTAAACCTTTTTTTTGTCAATTTAATGTTAAAATTTTTTGTATTTATATCAATTCAGTCCTTTTGGCAAACATTGGAGGACCAAAGCTAACGTAAAATTTTTTAATAAAATTTTAATACTTTTCCTATTTTTTATTCTTATTTCTTTCATCTTTCTTTTTCATTCTTTCTTTTTTTTATTTCGTCTTCCTCTATCGTCGTTGACCTCATCGAAGGCTAGTGATCGGCCATAGATGAGAGCCAGTGATCGGCCACAGGTGAGAGCTAGTGAGGGCTGATCTCGTCAGCCTCCGCCAAGGCTTGCCCTCATCGAAATTTGGCAAGGGCCGACCTTGCTAGTCTAGCGAGGCTCACCTAGCAAAGGCAACCTAGCCGTTGTCTAGCGAGAATTGACCTTGCTAGTCTCACCAACTTTGGCCTCTAGCAAGACAATGTCTCTCCTCGATGCACCTTGAGTGTTGTAAAAATGCCGCCTTTACTTGCAACCCCACATCCTCTAATCGTCGTCATCTCACCAAAGGCCGAAGCTAGGGAGTTTTTAAGACTGAATTGACACAATTGCAATAAATTTAGAACTTTTTTCTGTAATTTGCTCCTTGCTAATTCATTTGAAAATTGGTAATACTTTTATAGTTTTGGTAAGTTACTAGCACGTTGCTTGACAATCAAGTTATTTGTGATAATTTTTTACCACAAGTAAAGATCTATTCATTGATTTAAAAAAAAGTGAACGATGATTGGATTGATGATAAAATTGAATCTTGGGTCACGAATAGTGATTCAATTGATGATAAAGAAAGAGAATTTTTGGTTTAGTCATCCATCTTAATGACAAAAAAAAAAAGGATTGAGCAAATTTTATTGAGTTTGACTCATAATGATCATTTATCAAAGAATGAGGATTAAAAATTTAAGGATAAGTGCAAAAGTATCAAAGCTTGTCAAATTTATATAATCAATTTCTTTCATTAACTCCATCCAATTTCGCTAACGTGGCTAAAATGATATCACTTTTGTCAAAATCTTATTTTTTTAGACAATTTTATTTAAAATTACATAATAATAAAAAGAAAAATTTGGGGGAAAAAAGGGGAAAAAAAGAGGAAGATGCAGGCTCTCGCCACCACCCCACCATTATCAGAAAGAGCTGGCAATGGTAGGGGAACGGTCAGCAGGGGTCATTGGGCACTAGCTTCCTTACTGATTGCAGGTGAGGACATATACAGGTCTATCCGAATGTTACAGGTTATGATGGTTCGCCACAATGGTGCCCCTTGGGATTGACTTGTGAGAGGATTGATGACCCTCACCCAATATGGGGAAGGGTCTCGACCTTGCCTGTGGTCGATGAGGGTTGTGAGCCTTGGACAGGGCTCCATGACCCCTGCCAACCATTCTCCCATTCTTGGCAATGGAAGGGCAATGAGGGTTGCAAGCCATTACTTGCATCTTCCTCCTCTTTCCCCCTCCCCCTTTTTTTTTTAAAATTTTTCTTAATTTTTAATATAACCTATATAAAATTTGTATTAAAAATATTAAATTTTGACCAAAACGACGTTGTTTTAGTCACATCAGTGCCATATAGAATACAAAATAATAATAATAAATCCATCATAGCATTTTTTATTAGTTAAATTAGATAGAGTCAAGGGATTGACTCGACCGCACAAATTTGACAAGTTTTAGGAGTTTATTGCATTTTTTTTACATGTTTTAAAACTCAAATGCGCTTTCATGACAAGTTTTAGAACTTCCAATACACTTATATCAAAATTTTATTAACAACATAAGAAATCTAGTAACTATGGAAAATTTGCTAGATTTCCCTTTGATTAGACCATACACTTGTCCATACCTCGAGTTGATTCTTTTGTGACGGAAAAACCATCTTAACTAGTAAACTCAAGTTTCACGAAATACCCCTTTAGCCGCATAAATTAGGTAAGATGCAGGGCCAAAATTGAAAGAGAAATGATTATGTGTCAGTTATTAAACCATTATGAGAATAAAAAATTCATGGCCCAAAATATATTGTTATTTTCACAGTCATTTAAAAATTATTATTGGCAAAGTGTAAATTGAATTAGTGTCCTAATCATGAAATTTGTATATTCGGGGGTTGAAAAATCAAACCGGTATGGGTTGAGGCTAATCCACACAAACACAAACACAAACACATTCTCTAACCACTAAGTCGATTATGGGTTGGAAGAAAGAAAAGGCAACTTAAGTAAAAGACACACATTAACTAGAGCCTGAAGGTGATCAACAGCGGTGGAAGTTTTCTTTTCTTCTTTCCCCTTTCTCTTTTTCTCCTTTTTGCAAGGGTGGGCGATGTCTTTGGGCTGCAAAAAGCAGTGGAGTGGGAAGGCCAGAGAGAGGCTAGCAGCCTAGGGAGCTGAGCTGGGTCCGAGTCTCAAAGTGAGTGAGGACTGGGGCAACATAGTTAGTGCCCACTCACTCCCTATGATGCTCCTATCAATTTCACCAGTGACCAGTATCATCATCTCATCGTTTGACTCTACCACTTTCATATCATTTTCTCTGTTGATGAATGCAATGCAACCCCACTTCAGAACCTATTGTCACCTCTTACACTCGCCCGACCAATGTACTACAGACACACCCTGTCTCTGTCTGTACCCTAAGATTCTGCAGCTCGAGCCTGAAGCTGGAAAACCCAAAAAACAGAGCATTTATAAATCCCAAGACCAAGTTGTTGGATTTTTTTTACAATTGAGTTGTGGTGCTGGGGTGCATTTCAATCAATACTGCTTGCTTTCTTTTTTGGGTCCTATGGGTAGAGTGGGGCGTGCTTGTCTTCCTCTGCATTTATCATATGTGCTATTCCCGGGCAATTCGTGGTGGCATGAGATTTGTAGTTAGAACTAGCTCTAGAAAAATTGACTCTCCTGAGGACCTGACGACAGCCATACGTACATCAGCATCACAGATGCTCATCTAGTGAAAAAGCGGAAATTTTCTATCACTTCTCAGCGCTTTCTTGTGACGTTATGTCATCGGCACTTGCATATTTCTGGTATCCTGTAATGTCAATGTGTCCTTTAGTGAACCTTGAGCATAGCCCAGAGGAACAGTAATCTCTAGCTCCACTCCACTAGAATGGTACGCTCGTAAAAGTAAGTTCACAAGATGCTACTTGGAGTGCTCGCTGTTCGCATGGGTGCTGAAATCACGTCGATTTGAAACTCTGTGTATTCAATCGCCAACATATATAAAAAGCAAACGTCTAGTATGAGTCTCATTCATTGTCATACCAGATTTATGCGGAACCAGCCGTCTTAATCATGTTTTGTCTTATGCATTTGGATGGCTTACAATATCTTAGCAGCTACTGGTCCCGTCGCTCTCTTCATGAATTTGCTGACTCCACAAAGATATAAAGCATTCGATAGTTGCTGCCCATTATTTGATTTGAATGGTTATCAAAGATGTTCGAGCGGATACGACAATAAGTTCCATCGTCTTCTCGACTGCACTCACCACCCGGGGCGGTATGCCTTGAGAGTCCGAAACAGAGCATTCCGCACCCACAATACAAGAGAGTCAAGCACACAGAGAGACAGTGACCCTTCGGAAGGGCAGACCTCGCCATCAATAAGAAGGAAAGGGACATTTCAAGTTGGACCATCCAACGAGTTTCCATATGTTAATACGAGAGCACTCTTTCCCATGCACGAGGTTTGCTTCATTTTAAAGAGGATTCATGGAGTTCCCAAGTTAATACAAGAGCACTCCTTTCCATGTGAAGAGAGGGGGGCCGTGGATTATTCTTTGCTTTCTTTTGAAGTGGAAGAACGAAAGCAAAATGCCTCTCTCTCTCTCTCTGCTTTTACTTTTCTCAGTCCTCTCTTTCTCTTTAGGACTATTCCCTTCTTTTGTTAAAGCTTAAACGGATGCTCATCACAGAGAAGAGCTGGCCCCAGCTCTGTGGGGCAAGGAAGAAGGAAAAAAATAAAGCTGAAGGGAAAAAATAAAGCACACTGGCTCGTCCCTCCTTTTCTCGCCCTGCGACCCCATCTTTTACATCATAATTCTGTTCTGATCATTCCAAACCATGTAATGATTTAACAATAATCACGGTCTTTTACTTCTTACAACTTCATCTGTTTCTGCAACAAAAAGTTTCCAATGACCGTAGAGCCGAATGAGTGGCTGTGCCTGGCAGATGATTAAGTCCGAGTCTTCTGATAATTTGAACGACGATCCATGCACCAGCACATATTCTTAAAGGCGCAAACGCGTCGAGCCCGTGCTGCGGCGCAGATAAAGAAGGAGGGAATTTTGAGATACATGACATACTGTTCTATTCATGCTGTCCATCATCATTCCGCCGCAGGACTCTGTGTTCTTTGATATACAGTGTCAACATTGGTTGCTTTATCCTGCCCGATTCCTTCTCTGTCTTCAAAATCTGGTCTTTCTTGGGTTACAGATCATCTGATCTACCTCTTTAACAAATGAGGTCTGCCACACCTTCAAAATTAGTCTTTTTTTCTTCACATCAGAGCAAACCATGGTGTTCTGCTTTTCTCTTTAAAGATCAAATGCCAATTTAAATAAGTGTACCATATAGGTCAGTGATTCAACAGAAGTATGAGGACAATTTGGCCAGAACCCAGATGACTGAAAGTGCAATTCTATCATCTTCCATTCAAAGTAGTAAAGAGAGGGGCCTTATTTTTGTTAAAGTTAAATGGAATTTTGGCACGATCAAATAAAAAGGAAGGATATCAACTTTTACTTTTCCTCCCCTAAATCAGAACTTTAAATTTCTGTTAGCCAACGGCCTTATTTTTATAATTTTCGTTATTTTCATGGACCCTGCATAGCTTCTTCTTTTGCTGCTTCTCCTTCTTTATCTCTTTTGCCTTTGGCTAAAGAAGCAGACTATTTTTGGGAGAGCATCAATCTTCTCTCTTCTCCCCCTCCTCCTCCTCCTCATGGAGGCAGATAAAGGAAAAGCAAAATAGAGGAAAAAGAAAGGCGAGGATCGGCTTCATCCTTGGCCTCCTTCTTTAACCCTATGCACACTTGAAGTTTCTCAGGTTCTCCTCCCTCTCTCCACCTTTGCCAAAGATACCGTTATCGGCTTACCCGTTAAATCCTCTTCTCTTCGCTTCGAGTATTTCCAGGCTTTGCTTTCTTGAAAAGAGTTTCCCGAGGAACTCAACATGTTCCCGCTCTTTGTTTTGGCCCTTCTTTTTCTGTCTCGGACGAGCTCATCCTATTCTGTCGGTGATTTCGATGCCTTACTTGAACTGAAACAGGGATTTGAGTATGCAGAACCGACTCTAAGCAGTTGGAATGCCTCGGATCCAACCTCAGTTTGCTCGTGGGCCGGAGTTAGATGCTCCAGGGGACGCGTCGTGTCGGTCGACTTGACGGACTTAAATCTGTATGGCTCAGTTTCACCTGTCATATTAAGATTGGATTGCCTGGTCGAGCTCTCTCTCGCCGGAAATAACTTCACAGGTACCATCACGGTTGCAAACTTGAGTAATCTCCAGTTTCTCAACATCTCGAACAACCAGTTCAGTGGCAGCTTGGACTGGAACTACTCAAGTCTAGTGAACTTGGAAGTGTTTGATGCTTACAACAACAACCTCACTGCCTTCCTTCCAGTTGGAATTCTCCGCCTGAAGAAACTTAAGCACTTGAATCTGGGGGGAAACTACTTTTTTGGAAGAATTCCGGAGACTTACGGGGATTTTGCGGGATTGGAGTTCCTCTCTCTGGCGGGAAATGATCTACGCGGAGTCATTCCAGTTGAGCTGGGAAATCTCACCAATCTAAGAGAGATCTACTTAGGCTACTTTAACGTCTTCAATGGTGGGATTCCAAAAGAGTTTGGGAAACTCGTAAATCTAGTTCACATGGATATTTCCTCCTGTGAACTGGATGGTCCGATACCGAGGGAATTGGGAAATTTGAAGGAGCTCGATACGTTGTATTTGCATATCAATCTCCTCTCTGGTCCAATCCCCAGGGAGCTGGGGAACTTGACGAACTTGGTGAATCTCGATCTCTCCGACAATGCACTCACTGGAGAGATCCCCTTCGAGCTTGTCAATCTCAAAAGGCTAAAGCTTTTCAACCTCTTCATGAACAGATTGCATGGGTCAGTTCCTGACTATGTTGCTGATTTGCCGGACTTGGAAACGCTTGCCTTGTGGATGAACAACTTCACAGGTACAATTCCAGAGAATCTTGGCCGAAATGGAAAGCTTCAACTGCTCGATCTGTCATCCAACAAATTAACCGGGACAATCCCTCCAGAGTTGTGCTCATCGAATCAGCTCGAGATATTAATTCTCTTGAAGAACTTCCTCTTTGGGCCTATCCCTGGAGGTCTAGGGACATGTTCCAGCCTGGTCAGGGTGAGGTTGGGGCAAAATTACCTGAATGGAAGCATTCCTAGCGGCTTCATCTACCTGCCTCAGCTGAAACTGATGGAGCTGCAAAGTAACTACTTATCGGGAACATTGTCAGAAAACGGCAATGGCTCCTCGAAGCCTGCCTTGTTGGGCCAGCTCAACCTATCGAACAACCAACTTTCGGGCGCTTTACCATTTTCATTGGCCAACTACTCCTCCATCCAGATCCTTCTACTCAGCGGAAACCAGTTTTCCGGTCCAATCCCTTCTTCCATCGGTGAGCTGCATCAAGTACTGAAGCTTGATCTCAGCCAGAACATGCTCTCAGGTGAGATTCCACCAGATATCGGAAATTGTAACCATCTCACTTTCCTTGATTTGAGCCAAAATAACCTTTCTGGCTTCATCCCACCCGATATCTCTAACATCCGCATCCTCAATTACTTGAACGTATCACGAAACCACCTGAACCAAGCGATACCAAAAGCAATTGGTAACATGAAGAGCCTCACAACGGCAGATTTCTCCTTCAACGATTTCTCTGGTAAACTTCCAGAGTCGGGACAATTCGCTTTCTTCAACGCCTCTTCTTTTGCTGGCAATCCCCTGCTCTGTGGTTCTCTCATAAACAATCCTTGCAATTTCACCACCGTCACGAGCAAGCCCAGCAAAAGCACTACACGTTTCAAGTTGATTTGTGCGCTCGGGCTTTTGATGTGCTCTCTGGTATTTGCTCTTGCGGCCATATTGAAGGCCAAGTCATTCAAAAAAAGCAGTTCTGGCTCGTGGAAGATGACAGCATTCCAGAAACGGGACTTCACTGTTTCCGACATCCTTGAATGTGTGAAGGACGGCAACGTGATTGGGAGAGGAGGAGCAGGGATTGTGTATCATGGAAAAATGCCAAACGGGGTCGAAATCGCGGTGAAGAAGCTTCTGGGCTTTGGCAACCACAGCCACGATCACGGGTTCAGAGCGGAAATTCAAACGCTAGGCAACATCCGGCATAGAAACATAGTGAGGTTGCTAGCATTCTGCTCGAACAAGGAAACCAATCTGTTGGTTTATGAGTACATGAGAAATGGAAGCTTAGGGGAGGCATTACACGGGAAGAGAGGCACATTCCTGGGGTGGAATTTAAGGTACAAAATCGCTATCGAAGCTGCTAAAGGCTTGTGCTATCTTCACCACGATTGTTCCCCATTGATCGTGCACCGAGACGTGAAGTCGAACAACATTCTCCTCAATTCGAGCTTTGAGGCACACGTCGCGGATTTCGGCCTAGCAAAATACTTGGTGGAAGGAGGCGCATCCGAATGCATGTCTGCAATAGCAGGGTCATATGGCTACATAGCTCCTGGTACGTAACAATCGAATTAACAGCCTCTTGGATCGCATCACATTTCCCATTTCTGTTAAACCTTCACAGCACAGCATCTATTAGGGGACATTGTCATTTAAGTTAGTTAAACATGAGTGAAATCAGACCCCCACACTTTGAAGGGTCATCCATAGAACTTCGGCGGATGGCCCGTCAAGTCGGATGCGCAAATCCCATCGCAAAAGATGGGCACTGAGGGATCATTTTGGGTCCCTAATCACTGAGATTAGGGAGCTTGAACTGACTCAATTCGGTTGAGCAGAACAAGAACAGCTTCGCATTTTTAGACAAACTGCTAGAAGCCAAGTCCTGGAAGCAATTCGATGATGTGGTTTGACTTGTGATTCTCCACTCGCCAGAGGATCAGAAATCATACGTCACGTCGCATCATGCCATTGTGCTCTAAAAGAACCCGTGATTTGTGCTACTACGTGAACAAGCATAACAACATAAGCGACTTAGTGGTCCAGTCCAGTCCAGTACTTTGGAATTTTTTGGGTAATCACACCAGAGCAGAGAGAGCAGCCTTGTCTTTAGACCCAGATACTTCTCTAGCATTCAGTACCACCCGGTATGTAGGGACCAACCAAGACTCCCGAGTCAAATTAAAGAGTCTGATGACTCTGATGGACTGCTAACGTTCCAGGGCTTTGAGTTTCGTGAAAAGCAATCAGACAATCGCACATCCATTGATGCCAAGATACGTATGGAGATTGAGATTGCCCCACCACCCCCACCCCCACCTTCCTTTCTTTTGTATTCAGCCCCACTCACTTACGTGTAAAGAGTTCCTCTCTCTGTGTCTCTCACTGTGTATCTTGTTGTCCCTTTGTTGTTTTGCAGAGTATGCGTACACGTTGAGGGTGGACGAGAAGAGCGATGTTTACAGCTTCGGCGTCGTGTTGCTGGAGCTCTTGACGGGCCGACGCCCGGTGGGGGACTTCGGAGAAGGCGTGGACATCGTGCAGTGGAGCAAGAAGACGACCGGCTGCCGCAAGGAGGATTTCACCACCATCGTCGATCCCAAGCTGAAAGCGGTGCCCAAGGACGAAGCGACGCATCTGTTCTTCATCGCCATGCTCTGCGTCCAGGACAACAGCGTCGAGCGGCCCAACATGAGGGAGGTGGTTCAGATGCTCTCTGAATACCCGCGTCACTCGCCGGACCGCCAGTCCCCGTCGTCCTCGGTCGTACAATCCCGCGATTACACGAGTCCTGGGAAAGAAAAAAGCAGCACCCAGTTCAAGCTCGATCCTTTGGTATAAGAAAAGTCAATCGGTGTTAATGTAATGAATGTTGGGTTTTGAGATGTGCAAATTAATTAGATATGTTTCTGGATTGGATATATACAAGTTGGGATGGCTCGGCTTAGGAGGAACATTACACGGTGGGAAAATGTTGTGTGCGCATGACTAAGAGTTGACTTTTTGCTGGAGATGTTCTAGTTTTTACAGGCAATTTCGTTGTATTAAACCATGTATCTACTACATCATCTAGTTCTAAGACATTGAAAATGTAGCTACAACTACGAGTGTGTGTCTGATCTCATACATATATTCCTCTAATCCGATTTATCTATGATTAGTAATTTTTTCAAAATCGTTATAGGAAGACGGTAATTTCTCTAGTTTATTGTTAACTTATCATGTATAAAAGTCGTAACTCATTCATACTAATTATTAGTGAATTTTGGTACGTATATCTATGAATAGGAACATACACATGGGAGTAATTTTGTCCTGTAAGCATTAAATAAGTATATTGAAAGTATATTATCAATTCTTCACTAATTAAATATAAGTATCGAACGTAATCGGTAATTTGATGACGCGGTCCGTGTAACTGGTAAGTGTCTGATTAGTCTACTCGGAGCCACGTGGATCTCTTGGATGTTGTTTGGTCGACATGGATAAAGCCATTCGGGACAAGGGCTGATGTTGTCTCGCTCCTGTTTCGGGTTCCCGAACTACGCCGGGTTCAGGCATAAGTTCGATCCTCTGCCCAAACAATCTCCCGCTCGGGAAAACCCCAAAGCAGACCATCGCCGTTGCGGCTGTTTGGTCGCCGGGGGAGAGCGAGATTATCCATGAGAAGATGACGGGAAATCTGCAATCCGCTCGCGACCGTGCCTTCGAGAGTTCAGAGAGACCGTCCAAAATAGCAAAGAGCGAGTGCTCCGGTGACGAAGGAGAAGCAGAAGAAGAATCGCAGCAGCCACCGGAATTGGGCATTGCAAGTCGGCCCATGAACCAAAACCCTCGAGTGCAGCGCTACTTGATAGCAATTGAGTACATAGGGACTCGCTTTTCTGGATCGCAGAAGCAGCCTAATTGCAGAACGGTTGTCGGCGTTCTTGAGGTCCTTCTACATCCTGGTTGCTTCAGAGCAGACGCACTTTCATCTTCTTCTTCTTCTTCTTCTCTTTACATTTCTAGCTTGTTCTGTTATGTACTTTCGTGGGAAATTAGTGCTTTCTTAGTTTACTAACTTGTTCATTGTCATAGGAGGCTTTTCATAAGTTCATTGGTCAGCCAGTTTCAGTCTTCTGTTCTAGTAGAACCGTAAGTTTTTTACTTCTTCACACTGTCTTCACAAATCTGCCAGGTTGATGCTTTATGCATATCGCATGTCCTGGGTTCCCAATTGTTCTCTCTCGTTCTCTCTCTGTAGGATGCAGGAGTCCACGCTCTCTCCAATGTTTGCCATGTAGACGTGGAACGGATCAGTAAAAGAAAGCCTGGAGCAGTGGTGGGTCATCTTTCACATAAAGACATGTGTTTCAGACTGAGTGGTATAAGTTATATCTTGGGATATACCTCATACTTTTGTGACAATCTTGTTGAGGGACTTAGTCATGACGTCCCGCATCATTATCAGTTGTTGTTCTTAAGAAATGTTATCTATATGTTCCTAAATGCCAGGCCCTGGTTGTCGTAAATCTTCTTCCAGCAATTTATCGATATTTCATTTGAATTATTTCGATTGAGATTTGGGCCTTACGATGTTTTCTTTCCGTTTTCATGCAGTTGGAGCCTCATGAACCTCAAGTGGTCAGGCGAGCTGTGAATCATTTTTTGCAGGTCTTCTTCCTTCTTCTTTTTTCCCTTTTTTGCAGGTCGTCATCTTGTTAGTTCCCCATTATCACTGTGGCAGTCACTTGTAGTTAGTCTGACTTTTCACATTTAGTCATTATCTTTTGGTGCCAGAGAATAGTTGAGGATTCTTTTGAAGTGAAAGCGTCAACTTTATTATTGGAGCTTTCTGACCATATCTGTAATTTTTTTGCTCCCTCTTCATCTTTCTGAAAGCCATGCCTAACTCTTCATCTTATGCTGCAACCTGTTTCAATGGGCGCACAGCTTATACTACTGGACTGTTATTCTTCCTGTTAGCTTCATGCTTGAAAGGACGATTCACTGAGGCCCAATGTCACACATCAGATGGTGTCAAGTTGACCGATTGCTTTGCTATAGTTGCCAGATGCTTGTTATTTGCAAGTTAAACCTTTGAGAAGAGCATGCTCGTCTTTTATTTTGTAATATTTGAGTCTTTTTTTTTTCTGTCTTTCCTTTCGTTTTTTTTTTTAAAATTAACAAGCAAACATAATCCAGCTTGCATGCCTAGAAGTGAATTTGTGCCGTGCCAAGAACTTTTGGTTTTAGTAAGAATGATCAAATTCTGAATGGTTTGTTTATTTGTATGTCAGAAAAGTGAAGGTGATATATCAGTTATTGATGTTCGATGCGTTCCGGCTGATTTCCATGCTAGATATAGAGCTTGTGAGCGAACGTAGGTATTCATCCTTGTTGTTGCTTAAAGTGCATGCGTAAATAGTACGTTACATAAATTTTTTTACCTGTCTCACAGTTGTAATATGGGTAGCTCTCCATTGGCATTGATCTAAATATGTGGAAAAGGAAGCTTAATAGTAGTGTTTTTATGGATCTTATGATAATGAGGTTTTTTTTTTTTTTTTTTGGGGGGGGGGGGGTACACCATGGCTGTCGAAGTATGACTTACAATTGTACTTGAAAATCGACTGAAAGGGCTTATGTGTAATCGGGACATTCTAGTTTTCCTTCAAGCCGCCACCATTTTGGTAGTGCTTCTATAAAGTCAAATGGAGGATGAGTCAAATTTATACAAACTGGTCTCAAGTTCAACTAACGACAATTAGAATTCATTTATTGCTGAGAGCTTAAGGCATCACATTTGAGGAATTATGTTTCAAAAATAGTTCTGATAGGTTTATACCCCATGTGGCCTCATGCAAATCTACATGAATTAGCATAACGCTGGGGAATTTTTTCTAAGAGATCTAACAAGAACTTTTTACTCGCGCACGCGTGTTTTTCCTTTGGCTGGGTGCATATAATTGTTGTCTCATAGAACTTTGATATCTCTTGACTGATACTTTACCTCTTCTATTTGGTGGATAGATTAGTGAAATATTTTCTTAGTTAGGTTTGTAAGATTTGACTAAAGCTGGTTGGCTTGGTCTAAGTGGTCAACCATATCAGTCTAGTTTGGATACTGGAGACATCTTTTTGATCATAGGCTTGGATGTTCTTGTTAGATACTTCTATCGGCTGTTTTCCGGGCCAGAACCTCTCTCGACTTTTGAGAAGGAAAGAGCGTGGCATGTAACAGAGGAGCTAAACCTTGTTTCTATGGAGGTTGGTTTTGGATTTTTTAAGTGACTGTAGCTTTATGAAAATTTATCAACACCTAGAAAATAACCTGTTAAGCAATATCTATGCAGGAAGCATGCAAAGTTCTCATTGGAGAACATGACTTCAGTTCTTTCAGGGCATCGGGTTGCCAGGTTGTGCTTCACATCCTTAAATTAGTGTCTAAGTAGCAGTTCTTGTTTAAGATAAGGGAAGTTTGAAAGATGAAGCTGAAAAATATCGAAGGAAAAATAGAGAAAAATGGCCCTGAAATGGGGAATGGTTCGCTTTTGATTCCACTAGGACAGCCTGTTTTCTTCTATGTGTCTTGTGGCAAATTATTAATGTTGATGGGAATATGCTGATGTTTTCCTCACTTGTTGCGTGCAACTGACTTGTCATGTTAGTCGTTTTGGTAATAGAGAAGATACTTGGGATTTTAAGATCTGTCTCAAGTTGTAACTCCCTGTCCTCTGGCCTATCTAAGGGATTCAACATCCTTGCACTTTTGTGCTTAAATTGTTGCATGATTGCATGTGAAAGCAAATCGCCTGCTGTCTAGACATGGCCTTGGGTAGTTTACTTACAATGCTCATGTGATCCTTCTTGTCTGATTGGTTCTTTACCTTGTTATTGCTTTTTATATTTGAACCACCTAATAAATGCTATAGTCACCTCAAACTTATAGGCCAACTCACCTATCAGGACTCTAGATAAGCTCAATGTCTCTGAAGTGGTCTCATCTCCATATTTCCCTTCTATGGTGGAAAGAAGGCAAGGCAATCTTCGGAGAGAGAATTAATTTATATTTTCTAACACTTCCCATGTTGTTTTCACTGAAACTTCTGTTTTGGTTGGTGATAGAGTTGAAAGCATGAATGGTGTGACTGATCTTGGATTTGGCATGAGGAAAAAGCATCGATGTCTGGTGGTAACAGCACGTGCTCGGTCTTTCCTCTACCACCAGGTGGGCTTCATGTGATGCTTAAGTTTACCCATTGTTCACACTCAATTATCAAACCAACTCTTTGATTCTCATAAATGAGAGCTTGGCTTTATTGTTTGTTGATTTGTAAATGTTGGAGCTAGCCAGTTGTCTCACCTGAAAGAGCTGCTGACTGTCAGTATGCCTTGATCCCTTCACACACCATGGACTTTTCATCAATCTGCCTAAGTATCCATCAGATTATGCTTCATTGTTCTACGGGGAAAGTGAAAATATAATGGAAATTGTATTCGTTCTTACAATCATAAGATTGTGCATTTATCAATGTATGCTGTCTAGGCTCCAAAATGTGTCAACGACTATATTATTCTGAAATATCGAGTTTCAAGAGGAGCGGATGCATTTCACTGTACTGACGGCATTTTTTAAGCTGCAATTCTTTGTAAGACTGATTTATAGTTGAAGCTCTGGTTCCTTTTGTCAGGTTAGACTGCTAGTTGGTGTTCTTAAGTCCGTTGGCACGGGGGACCTAACTAGTTCTGATGGTAAGTATTACTTCCCTCTCTGATGGTTATTCTTGATGGACCTTATTTTGCTTCTTAAGGAGGTTGAGGATCCAAATTTCATGTCCATTAGATAAAAAATGCTCATGTGTACGGAATACTCTTATTCATGCAATATTCAGTTGTTGGATATTTGTGGAGATTGTCCAAATTTTCTGGCTTTTAATGTAGAAATAAGGTTTCGTATGACTTCACTGAGATCATGATATCCGTACTATGCGGCCTTCATTCTTATGCATCTTCGTAGCTTTTTCTTGGCTTCTTTAACCTCCCATGTATAGTTTCCCTTGTAAATTACTTTTATCTTTTTCTGCGGAGCTCATTTTCACCTTATTTTCAGTAACTGACTTGATTTTGAGAAACGTCTTCAGTTGAAAGAATTTTGAACGCAAAGGACGTGACGGCAGCAAGTCCAATGGCTCCTGCATGTGGGCTCTACCTTGGGCATGTGAAGTATGACATGCCCTGATTCCACCTGGGCCTGCCAGTCAATGACGATGGTGCTGTGCTGGAAACCAGTGCCCATTAGCTTTTAACAAGTGATAGGAAGTGGTCCTCTATTCTCTGCAGCATGTGGAAAAGATGGACATTTTAAGGGGAATGAAGAGTTGATACGCAAAGAAACCTGCTAGGCTGAAATGCAGGGTTGACAATTGCTACACGTGCAAGCGCATGATGCTTTTTAGCTGCATAGTCTTCCATTTCAAAAGAGAACCTTACTTCTTGTTGGCAGTCATTTTCTCACTTATACATTCAAACCCGTTATTGCAGACTTCAAGCATTATCTTGTTGGTCTTATTCGAACAGGATGATAATTTTCCTCTTTCGTTGGCTCACCAAAGCTTTTGCGATGGTTGGTTGGGTACAAACCCTTGTTTTCATAGATCAATAGTTTGCCATTTGCTTTGTAGATCTTGTACTGACTAATCATAAAATGGGATCAGCCAATTATGTATGGGTTGATCAAGAGCTTGAATGGGTTGTACATGCTTTGGGCAAAGAAAAGAGAGAAGAAAAAGGCTTGTACATGCGAGTCGCGGTCACTTTCAAGGCTATTGCGTCAAAAAATAACACTTGATCATCTCCCCTTCCTCTACCGCCCCTTGCCAAAACCCCAAAAAAGGAAGAAACCGTGCCTGATAAAGGCTGACCGATCTAGGAATGTTAATTGATTCAATAATTTAGTCATCTTGTGTCAAACTTTTCTGGTCTACCGGTCAAAAAACAGCACATACCACCAGATTTCACTTTGCAGGTGGCCCAACAGCACCGAGTCCTCTGATTCTACATGATAAGAATGGAAGTTGCATGCACATCAAGAGATTATATAATACCATGTTTCTACATCCCAAATTTGGAATACTGACGACAATTTCTCTGCCAATCTAATTCTAAGTTGGTTAAAACATAAGATCAATACCGAGTGACTACTTCATGAGTGACTCAACAGCCGCATGAAGAGAACTACATGTATTGCGAGGACGGGGCACAAGTGAGTGAGGTCCACTCCAAACAGAATTACGTTTTTCAGGGAAGAGAGCTCCATATAAATTTAAAAGCATCGGATTCTTGCAGAAGTTCTCATACAGCAGAGCTTTGGGATTCCTCTCCATCTCCTGCAACCATTAGACCACATCCTTCAATAACTCATTTTTCGCCATAAGCCCTACAGTGAACTGCTTATTTCTCCTGAACTAACTGGGTAATTGTCCAAAGAGATAAAAAGGCAAGAAGATTTGAAGGCCTTGTACAGTACCTCTGGAGTGGTCTCACCAGGCCGAAAAACAAAAGTTAGGTACTTAATTGGCCCACGTCACATATCAGTCCAGCAAGCAGTGGAACTGTTCTATGATAAGGACATTCTGCAGTAATTATAAAATGAAGTAGAGTATACTACCTTCTGCTTTCGTAGCTGAACTGTTTCAGTTTCTTCATGTCGATCCCCTATGTTTTCTTTCAGCATGCTATCTACAAGACCCCCGCTCAACTCCACTTTAGTCTGTGAGGTGGAAGGATCTTCCCCAAAAGATTTGCCAGACTGCAACTGCTCTGGAGTTTGAGTTTCAATGTCTTTTTGAATCTCCATGTCGTTCTCTCCCTCCTCCTCATCATTCTCATTATCCTTTTCCAGCCGAGGACTGTTTTGCTGCTGTGGAAGCTCCAATTCAACTTCCTCTCCCTTTTCTTCCTGTTCAATATCCGCATTGTGGTCCAGAGAATCATCTGCATCTGATGATGAATCCTCAGCAACCGGACTTTCCACAAGAGATGTGTCCTTAAAAGACACAATAATCAGAGAAAGAATCAAAACAAAGCTCCAACAGAGTCTTACTAGGAAAGGACTCAGTTAATTTTGCAGAATAACAATGCACAAGCACCATGCTGTTCGAACTATATTCACAGATCTGACAAAGCAGTAATTGTTGGCAACATTCTGTTGCATATGTCAAAAGATGGTGATTGTACACTATAGAGTACATTGTGAGGATCTAGTGAATCAGAAAATGCAAACATTAACTAATACATATCCAGTAAATTGCAACAGCAAAATTCTGGAGAAAACAGAAAGATAGGGCATTGGTTAATAGCTTGCCCAATGGTAACCCATTGCAAAAAAACTACTATTAGTACAGTAGATACAAACTTGTGCTATCTATAACCAGAATAAGAACCTCAAATCATTACTCGCGGCGTGCTTTACCAGGGATAAAAAAAAGCTTTGGAAGTTACCTCTTGCTTCAACTCATCACCAATTCCAGTCTGACCTCTAGCCATTCTTTCTTTATCCTCCCGCTCTTTCCTCCGCCGCTTTAACACGCAGATAGCACATAAGCAATCATTTTTATGGCGTCTCATTCTGCATTCAGATGAAGTCAAGACATCATAACTTCTAGTAAGAAAAACTAAACATCTTCTCTACTTGCGTAGGAATATGTCATTCACTAGTGCTAAGAGGGAAAAGAATGACCCATGTACTCATAACACCATACAAGTAATATTGAGCCAAAAGAAAATTCAACATAATCATTTACTGAAATGAATCACCAAAACATGCAATCCAACTAATTTATTTCAAAGCTAGAGCAGTTGCTGACCTAGGGGGACTGGTGGTGGCCCGCGCCAGTCCCAAAATACAGTGGCTCAACAGTAGCACTGTGATATCGATCAAATTTTGGATTAACGATACTTCCAAGGGAAAAGAATGACCCATATGCTCATAACTCAATACAAGTAATATTGAGCCAAAAGAAAATTCAACGTAATCATTCACTGAAATGAATCACCAAAACATGCAATCCAACTAATTTATTTCAATGCTAGAGCAATTGCTGACCTAGGGGGACTGGTGGTGGCCCATGCCAGTCCCAAAATACAGTAGCTCAATAGTCAAATTGTCATAAAGACCAAATTTTGGATTAACTACACTTCCAAGGAAACCATTGGTCATTTTACATGGAAAAGAAGAACCCTGGCTAACTATGTCTCAATGACAAGGAAATCAGCTATTTCCTTCTCGTTGTAAAGTAATTCCACAATATGCTGCCATGCCACAACTGACCCCAATCCACCTTCAATTAAGCATGCCAGCTACTAGCTTCTGTTCATGAAAATCTCCTCGCAAGCCTCAGTACTACCAAATGATGTAAAAGTATCCCACACGGGTTCTCTACACTTATCATCAGATCAATGGAAGCTTCCATGGAATACTGGTACTTCAATAAAAAAAAGTTGACTTTTTTGAATCTTTTATCATGTCTACAGCGATGTATAAAGTAGCTGAAAATAACCACTATAGGCAGATAGAGCAAGAATCTTGCCTGATATTCAGTTCTATCGTTGCAAATTTTCCCATGAAAGAATGAGAGCAAAACTTCATTCTAGGAAGTTGATACAGCAACTTCACCAAATCTCAAGCAATTGTAAGTTCATGGTCAAATACTAAAGCCATTGCCTGCAGACTCTCCATTTTCAATCCAGACCAGCATATTTACTATCACCCTGCTACAAGAGAAAATCTTAACCTGTTCTCGCCCTCTTTGAAACTACTTTTACCACATACTCAAAAACTTCCTTTACCAGCCAGTGACATCAAATATACTCTCCTTTCCAGAATATGCTAGCATCTCATGGAAAAATCATCAGCGCAGCCATATAAAATGATCATTATCACTGTAACACAAAGAACAGGCTTGCAGGATATATACTGGTTTGATTTTTCAGGACTTGAAAAAGAAGTGAGAGATTCCGAGATCCACCATTATATAACCTAGAGTGCCACGGCAAAACTATTGCCTCTCTTCTATCTAAGGAAATGCACTAAGCACCAACAGAATCAAAAGGAAAGATTAATCGGCATATCCGCTCCAGTTGCTACTATACCTGCTAGCAAGTGGGAAAGGAAAATTTTGCTCTTCAAACTAGCCAGCTAACTATATTTTAAAGTTTCGTCTTTATTGGCTTTGGGACACTGAATCATGTAAAAGTGGAGTTCCCTTCCACAGCAACAGTGTATAACGTGTCATGTATCCATGAAACTTTAGGTTTTAGGTCTTGCTCGTTTCACCAAAACTTGAAGTATGTGAAGAAGAAATAACAAACATACCCAGGACGTTTCTTCGATTTGTATTTACCAACTTTTGTTTGTGCCTTTCCTTGGCTAGACATATCAGCTTGCTGGGTTTCGCCATCTGAAATTTAAAAAAAATAATAAAAAGTTCAGTGTAAAAAATGAGTTCTGGTGTCATCTAGCACAATCATATTGATGAACATTGACAGCAAGCAATGGTGAAGGCTATGTCAGAGCTTAAAAAAGACAATAACAAGAACGGTGTACATACTAACATTCAAAGGGGCACCGAAAATACATAGAGATCAACCATGAAAGACGAGCAGGGAATAAATAAAAGAAACAGACAAGTGTAACCCAAAGACCAAGAACTAGGACCCATGTCAAAACACTGATCCAGTACTGTCTGCTCTTTCGGTCATGGTAGACTAACATTAGAGCTGTCAATGTCTACAGAATCATAGAACTAAAGTAGGCCTTATAGTGATTTCTGTTATCTTTCCTTCGGTGGATAGAGCAGGGTTGAAAAAATCTCTTTTACCAGATCAGGGTGGACTGTGAACTTGCAGAACACAACCTCCTGTCTTTCTAAACATAGTAAAGAGACAAAAGGAGGATTGAAATGTCCCAACATGGTTAACCTGTCAGTCGTCAGACAATACGGGTTTGAAAGAGTATCTCACCTCATTCATAATGAGTTTGATACTCATAAAGATCCCTCAAGCTCAACAGATACTATTAGACATCATTCCCAAAAGTTCAAATTGTAAAGATAAAACAAAACTTGTTTAGCAAAACTACTTGGGTCAATATCAGCTATTACAAAGAGAGAGAGAAAACTGACCATGAGTTCCTTTGCCTTGTTCAGTGTATAAACCAGCTGCAGTCCAATACTTCATAAAATTTTTCTTCACCCGCCTCATTAAATCCAGGATGTAGTCACCCTTATTGTTGTACTTGTAACAGTTCCCCCAAATGTACTTTACATCCTTAAAAACGTCCGCCGAATCAAGATATTTAACACCATTTTCAAGATTGCTGCAGATTGTTCCAAAGTCCATTGGAGTATCAATGACATCAAAATAGTCCTGGACCAAAACAGTCCCCCAGCAAATGTGACACAGAAAATTTTAATTAGATAGACTGAATGGATGGAGCATAGTAGAAATGAGCATCTAGCCAAGTGATTCCCCCCTCCCTTCACATTATTCCTTTTTTTTTTTGTGGTGGTTTGGGGGGGGGGGGGCGCTGTCTAACATAGAACTAGAAAAGACAGCACAACAGCAATTCAAGAAACTAGTAACACGATGCGGCCCATTAAAATGCTTTCCCAGAACAATGAACAATTGACCCCTGGAAAGTGCAAATAGTACTTACAGGTATTTGCAAAGCAACAGGATCCACAGGAATGTTGAATGGTTCCGCGGCATCCATTTTCATTACCTTCTTAATCACCTAAAAAATATTTCTGCACAAAAATCAAATCCAGAAAGAAAAACACTACCCCCCCTCTATCCCACAAAAACTAAAATAAAATCCACAATTTGGATATCTTAAAAATTTCTGCAGATCTTTCGACCATCTATTACCATCAACGCAGCATCTAACTCCTCCTTATTGTAGCGAGAGCTTTGATACGGGGCTCTTGACTCCTTTTGATGTGAACTCTCGCCTTCCCCTACTACTGCATCAGTATTACTTGTCTGACTGCGAGAAGAAACTATCGCCCTTGACGCCTTAATTTTGATGCTTGCAGCTTTCTTTGCAGGATTAGCAGGAAAAGCAGCCATTGTTTCGGGAAAAGAGTTGGCACTGTCGTCCATTTTCTCAGAGACTGTACCCTGTTTCTCTAAGCCCTGCTGGCTGCTCTTGTCAGTATCACTGCGAGAGGGTGCATCCGAAGAAGCGCCTCGCGATTCCGAATTTTTTGAAGTCTTGAGCTTGACTTTGACATGCCCCACCGATCTCCCTGTTGTCCTATCAATGGACCCGTCTGGATTAATATTTGCAACATTACACGGTTGATCGGTCCCTGACGAAGAAGGTGTATCGGCTTCCATTTCGGATTCATGTCCCTTGGGATCGACACCTTCCATGCCGAGATTACCTTCATTAGGCTTGGACGTCTCAGTTGCAGCCACTGCGACAGAGCTTTTCGGTTTGCCTTTCTTGTGTCCACGCTTGCGCTTCATGTTATAGGGATCTACGAGCTTCGTAAAAGCTCCAACAAGCAATCAAGCAAAGAAGATTCAGTATCGCTGCTGCCCTTTCTCTTTCTTTATCAGCTGCTTCAACTGAATTATGACTACACGCAAAGCCAGAGGTCGCCCAGCAACGATTTCGCCAACACAAGACAGCATAATCAAAAGCATCAAGCAGATTTCAAAAGCTGCCTGCAGACATTGTAGTACTGAAACAGAAAGGCGAACAGAAAACGCCACCACCTAAAGAAAGGACCAGAAGAAGAAGAATAGCCTAACTAAACTGCAAAAAGGTAAGAACTTTGGCGTGCATATGATGGAGGATGGAACTGAGAGCAAGAACAAGAACACGAAGCCGAACGACACGATGTGTTTTGGTTCATGGGAATCCCCCAATTGCTTCCCGTATAAATCATCGGAAACCTCGAATGGTGGGTCCCGCGAAGAAACGGGTAAATAAGAACCGCATTAAACAGCCCAAACTGAAAATCGACGACAGAAGATCAACTTCAATCTTCGTCGGAAATCCGCACAATAGATTACATACACAAAGGTCGAGCAAATCTCCAAAAGGAGGTTCATGCCCTTTGAGAGAGAGAGAGAGAGAGACGGGGACACGGCCGTCAGTTAAGTGAAACGACGTCGCTTCAAAAAGGATGGCGGGCTGGGCTAGGGCAGATTAAGTGATGGGCCCTAAAGAGGCCCACATCATTACTTGTTCCTAAAGTCAAGAGCCAGACTTCGACCAAGAAAAAGTCAAGAGCCGGACAAGTAAACCTTGGACGATAAAAAGTCAAACGGAGCAGCCGCTCCTAACTACTACATTTGAACAACTACATAACTTCACGAACATGTTAGTTTGAACTTTAAAGGCCATTCTCGTGGTCCCCACCTAAGATGCTCTTCCACGAAACTCCATGGGAGCGTCATCTTCTTCCGACGTGAGCTTATGGCGCCTAATCATCGTTATCTATAAACAGACTCGTCTCCCCTACCTCCATTTCACAATCCCACACGCTTACCCCCATTTTCTTCCATCCGCCAAGCTTCTCCTCACGATCTCATCCGCCGCCGTCGCCGAACCGCGCAACCGCCCGGTCCCCTCTGCTGTCCATCGCGGATCCCCCCTCCAAGATGTCCGAGTTGAGAACCAGGACCACGTCCACCAAGCGGCCATCTGTGCCGGCCACGAGCGAAACATCGACCAGCAGCGCCAGCGACCATGAGCAGGAGACTCCCAGGAGCCTCCAGCGGCCGTCTTCCTTCTCGCAGCGAGCGATATCGCAGACTCTCACCGGCACGGCCAACTTAGCCAACCTCCTCCCGACGGGAACCCTGTTGGCCTTCCAGCTCCTGATGCCGATCTTCACCAACAACGGCTCGTGCGACTCCGCCACGCGCCCGCTCACCATCATCCTCCTCGCGGTGCTCGCCGCGTCCTGCTTCATCGCGAGTTTCACCGACAGCGTCAAGTCATCCGATGGCCAGGTCTACTACGGATTCGCGACGTCCAAAGGACTGTACCTCTTCGACACGACCGTCCCGAGCACGAGCCTGCCCGATCTGAGCAAGCACAAACGGGGATTCATAGATTGGGTCCACGCGCTGCTATCGGTGCTGGTGTTCGGAGCGGTGGCCTTGAGGGACAAGAACGTGGTGAGGTGCCTGTACCCGCAGGCAGGGCACGAGGCGCAGGAGGTTATGGACATTGTTCCGGTCGGAATTGGCCTCCTCTGCAGCTTGCTCTTTGTTGTGTTTCCTACAAGAAGGCACGGAATCGGGTATCCCATATCGCCGGGAAAGTGATCATCACCATTGTTGTGCTCATCAGCGGATATGGTGTGATCTGATCTGGCCAATCACTTGATTTGAGTTTGGAGTCCTTATTCTTTTTTGTATCAAGAGGAGAGGCTGTAGCTTGGATCAAATAGTCACCTCCCACTCTCGTTTCCTTTTGGATTTATCAGTTTTAGTCCTGAATAAGAAGCCTGAAAATTGTCTGATAAGACAATTCGTTGCAAATAAGAAGAAAATTGTACGTGATCAGCGCCAATAGGCAATCAGTTCTTTTACCGTCGACTTATCTCTCTGTATTGCTCTGATTCATGCGATTCATCAAACTTGTGGCGAGAAAATCGGGTGTTTAGCGAAGCCGAACGCAGGTCGGAAGCGAGAACTGTCGACAACCTTGCAAACGAACAGAACAGAAGCAAAGCTCAGAGCAAACTTGGCTCTAAAGGGCCTTTCATTTTTGCCTTTTTCCAAGTTAAAGCGAGAATGGAGCTATCCATAAAGTTATAAACCGCAAGTGTACAGTCTTAAATAAAGCGCACGTCGACCAAAGAATTAAGAGGATTAAGCAGGGCAGTAGAAACTTTGGAAAGAATCCAACTTGAGATCACAATGGACATCCTGCCAGTACACTGTCCCGTCCGGCGTCTTCAAATAGGCACCATGACAGTGAGCGCATCTCCACTCATGGTGGCGGGTAGAGCAGCTCGCTCTAACGTTCCTAGGAAAAGCCATTTGGATGTCTCTTTTGACGACACCATTCCTATTACATGGGATGCGAAGCGGTCCCTCCATTCGCCAGCTGTGGAAGCTGCAGGCCGGAAAACATAGGTGGTCGCAATTGATTACATGAGATACACAGCATGGATTGTGAAAACCGGAAGCAGCACTTGTCATCTTCTTAGCTGAGATAAGAGCCGCGAAACGGAATACTGAGTTCCCGGATATACAGTCTGCAGCTTCTTGGAGTACATATACTCAGCTCAGAACTTAGGCTTTCTGCAGTCGTTGCGGTGAGCTTGGAGTAGACATCATCTAAATTTCTGGTCTTGCCCGGCATACGCGGTCTGGCGTTGAAAAACATTAAAAGGAAGGCCCGCCTCAGTTTCGCTCGTTGGATACATATCTGCACAAGGAAATTCAATGTTGTCCACTTGCCACGACTTCAGAATTTCTAGAATACCGAATTCAAAATGGTGATAGAAAGCAATGTGATGATTATTGATTTATTACCATAAAGTTACAAACGCAATCTTGATAGTAGAAAGCGTTAGTCCAAACTCAAAAGATTGGGTCCCCTGTTAAAGTCTCGGGTTATAATTTACAAGAATCGAAGACTTTTCTGCGGTTCCATAAGGTATAGACTAGAAGACATCAAATACGACATTAGGAGTTGATTATGTAATCGCGCTCCTATAACTGAAGACGTCTATGAAGTGGATTTTTTTTTATGGGAGCATCATCCAAAAATGGGGAGAGGAAACAGGAAATTTGTCCAGTAAGGAAATAGGAAACTTGTCCAGCATGGAAAGCCATGGGGCAAGAGGCTCATTTACCAGATGGTATGAAGATTGACACATTGAAGTAACACATCTGAAGGAACAAAGAACGCATCTGAGGCACCTTTATTTGCTTTACAATGAGATTAATTCTCAACGTCACAACATGACTATTTTGGTGAAGCTTCCTATTGGTGTATAATAGTTAGGGTGTGCGCTCATGCGGGCAAACACACCCTACCACCAGAGGATAACTGCCTAGTGTTTATCCTTTTATATGAAAAGAGAGAAAAAATCACGTTACGTGAAATTCCCCCGACTGTCAGTTATTTGATGGGTGTGAGAAAAAACTGACGTTGTTTTTTTTTTCTCAACGACGCTCTCTCTTAACGAAGCCTTGGTTCTCCCTCAACACTCTCTCTCGACGACGCCTCTCTGACGAAGCGATATCGGTGCAAAGTTGGCTCTTAGTCCGTGAACAATAAGGTATGATCCGTTTTCTGTGACGTAGCCTTTGATTGGTGACTTAATTTTCTTGGGCTTGATATTCCGCATAGAATAATTGGAGAATCAGTTTTTCCCTTCAATGGTATCAGAGCATAGCGTTGTTGTTTCCCGATTGCTTGAACAACCTTGCGTTGTTTGTTGAAAATCAAGAAAACTGCTAGAAAAGATTAATTTTCGTCGTTACTGTTCACGGCTATTCTGGGATTATAGTTAGTCAAAAATGCATTTTGTTTGGGTATATAGAAAATACTCATCGATTCGAGCGTTTTGATATATTATGGGTTAAAAATGGAGATAGAATGTGGCCGATTAATTTTCGTCGTTACTGTTCACGGCCATTCTGGGATTATAGTTAGTCAAAAATGCATTTTGTTTGGGTATATAGAAAATACTCATCGATTCGAGCGTTTTGATATATTATGGGTTAAAAATGGAGATAGAATGTGGCCGTGGTGGCCGCTGGTCTCCGGCGGCAGTTTCAAACCAAAAAAAAAATTGGGGACAGAATGTGGTTGTTGGGTTTTGAACCCACGACCTCCCCCATGGGCTTTGAGGGCCTAGACCACTAGGCTATCTTGTCTTTGTTGTTTAAAATCAGCTAGCCTTTTATTTGAATAATAGATGGGCCATGAGCCCGCGCGCAATGGGCCTAGCCTGCACACGATGGGCCCAGCCCAATCCCTTTGACTGTTGACCCGTTGCCTTTGACCGTTGACAAAAAAAAATTAAAATTTTTGTTGGGTCTCCTACGGGGGCATATGATGTCCGATTGGGATGATTTTGGTACCGATGTGTTCGTATCAAAATTTCCTTCAATGTGATTATAATTAGGGGCTTGCTCGAGTTTTGTTTACTTCTGTGCCTATTATTGCATATTACGATATGTTCGTAATTTTTTATGTAATTGATGGATTTTTGTAATCCACTTTGTTCTACATTCGTTGCAGGAACAATGTTGAGGCCAGCGCCTAGGAATTTATGGACCAGGAAGGGAACAAAAATACCTCACATAAGATTAACAAGTGAGCAAGCTCGAGCCATAAATATGAAGGTGGATGCACTAAATAATTATCGATGGGATAATGAGAGTGATATCATATCCCATGCGATAACGATCAACAAGATGATCTAAGAACTCATTTGGGATGGATATCGAATGGATGCTGATATGGGTTTTTATGCTCTGAGAAATTCCATACCAGAGGAGTGGCATGTAATGATTACTTGAGTGTGACTTGATACCAACACCTATAGAGCCTTAGTGCTGCTTTTCTTAGACAAGTACATCAGGGTTGGTGCGACGAAGACGTCGTCGCTTAGTATGAATGGGTCTTGGCGCAGACAGAATGCGCGTTGGCGTCATAACACGGGTATTAAGAAGGGTTTTCCTAGCGTACCATTATGGGTTCCTGATTTAGTTAGCAACCCCCATAAGGATTTAAAGGACTCCCTCCCTTGTACGATGGAAAATGAGTGGGTTCATAATGAGACTAACGAAAAGAGGATAACGCGTTATTACCTTTGACTTTTTTCTTTGATAGTTCACTTTGGAGTTGTTGAATTTGTTTTGAATCGACACTGCTTATATTTTTTTTAATGTTATGTTCTAATATTTTTTGAATTATGATAGCTTTTCTGTTGTTAATGCTACTTTATACATATATTTGTTATATGTTTTGAGTGGGAGTGTTCATAAGTTTTTAGTAACTTTAAGAAGAACACATTTAAATAATTGTATTAAAATAAATTCAATTTAAATGCATAAATATGATGCATTTGTTACATTCAAATAGGCTTTAATAAATTGTGCTTAAATGTCTAAAATGTTCAGATACAATGGCTTATGCATCTAAGAACATTGTGGTAGAGCTGAATAAAGGTGAGAAGTTGAATGGCGAAAATTATGAGATTTGGAACATGAAAATCCAGTATGTACTAAAAGAGCAAGAGGCTCTGGAAGCTCTTAACCTAGTCATGGCTGAACCAGAGGATGGAATCACTGCACAGCATAGAAGGGATAAGGAAGCCTTCGCTGCATGGAAAAAGAAAAATTCAACTGCTCGCATTACATTGTTGAGCAGCATGGAAAATGATATCATGCGTGAGTTTAGACAGTATCATAATGCAAAGGACATGTGGGATGCATTAAAGATAAAGTTTGGACAGATTTCGGTCACCAAACTTAGGCAGCTCACGATCAGATTTGACACATATAAGATGCAATATGGGCATAATATCAAGCAACATTTGAGGTGCATGTCGAATATGGTTAGTGAGCTGAAGGATGCAGGTCATATTATCTGATGAGCAGCAAGTGCACGCAGTGATCAGCTCTTTGCCCCATAGTTGGGAGCACATGAAAGTTAACCTGACCCATAATGAGAATGTCAAGACTTTTGAGGATGCTGTGCGCCACCTCGAGCTGGAGGAGGACCGTCTTCTGGTGGCCAAGATACAATCAGATGTGTATTTTGTTGGATTTGGCTCACATAGAGCTTCAGGCTCTAAGCGCAAACATCCTGGCTGGTTTAAGAAAGGGAACGATAAAGGAACGGAACCATCTGGAAAGAAACCAAAGTTTAACAAGCATGGAAAAGGGAAATGTCCCTTTAAGAAAAACATTTCAAGGATGAAGTGTTACAACTGTGGCAAGAAGGGTCACTTCGCTCGCGACTGTGCTGAGCCGAAGAAGGTAGATACCCTTAATACACTTAAAAGTGTTTGTTATGTGTCAAGTTCTGTATTTTTGACTGAATCTCATTCTTTGTGGATTGTAGACTCAGGAGCCACAGACCATGTAGCCAGGGACAGAAATGCCTTTGTGGAATTTTGACGAATGCTACGAAGAGCGAAATGAATTTATGTGGGGAATAACTCCAGAGTAGAAGTTAAAGGAATTGGCATCTGCTAACTTGTGATGCGCGATGGTCGCACCTTGTTCCTGCATGATGTCCTATAAGCTCCGAAAATTCGTCGGAATCTTGTTTCTGTATTAGTTTTAGTCAAGCTTGGTTTCTGTATGAATTTCCATGACAATGGTGTGGATTTGTTGTTAGGTACAACTTTCTACGGATCTGGTTATTTTGTGGATGGCTTTATTGTGTTGAATGTTGAAAACACTAATGTGAATGTTTGTTATTCCCCGTTTACATCTTCTCATTCTAGTGATAATGATGTGAACGCATGGCATGCTAGACTTGGCCATATTGATCAACAACGTATGAATAGATTAGCCAAAGAAGGCTTATTGGGCAGTATTGAGAACGTTGAAATGCCCACATATGAGCATTGCCTGGTGGGAAAAACAACTCGAAAGCCATTTGGAAAAGGGATAAGAGCTGAATTTCCATTGCAGTTAATTCATTCTGACATCTGTGGACCAATGAATGTGAGAGCAAGGCACGGTGCTATTTATTTTATCACATTCATTGACGATTATACTAGATTTGGATATGTCTATTTGATCTCTCATAAATCAGAAGCATTGAGTTGTTTCAAGAAATTTATGACCTTAGTGGAAAATCAGTTAGACAAGAAAATAAAAGCATTGAGATCCGATCGAGGTCGTGAATATTTGTCTGATCAGTTCAGAAATTTATGTGATGAAAAGGGAATTAATAGACAGTTATCCATTCCCTATACTCAACAAAATGGAGTAGCCGAGAGGAGAAATGGAACCTTGCTTGAGATGGTTAGGTCCATGATGGCGCAAGCAAATTTACCAATCGCCTTTTGGGGGTGATGCTTTGTTGATAGCTGCTTATGTACTTAATCGTGTGCCTACTAAATCGGTAACTTCCACTCCATATGAGTTATGGACAGGTCGAAAACCTGATTTGAGTTTTCTTAAATCTTGGGGTTGTGTCGCCTATACTTATGAGATCTCTTCTAAATATGGAAAATTAGGTCCAAGAGGCAAAAAGAGTATCTTCATAAGATACTTAGAACATTTAAAAGATTATGTGTTCATAGGCGAGCAACAAAGCGGAAGTATGACTGAATTTGAATATAGAGATGTCACGTTCTTAGAGAACGATTTTTCGAGAAAGGGCGAAATAGGTGAAGGCTATTCCCTATTTGAGACTTTGGATCAAGATAATAGGATAGTTGAAAATAATGATCCAAGTGTGAGCAATGTGAGAAGTGGGGAGTTAAGTACGAACCAGTCTCAATTACAACACCTTGATGAGACAATGCCATTATCTGATCCAAGTGGGAGCGTAATAGAGAATGAAGTACCTAGGGTACAATCTTCTCCACGACGAACAAGTCGCAAAAGCATTCCCTGTCGACATTTTGAGATTGAAAGGGAAGCATTTTTAGTCGCTCCACAAGAAGATGATGAGCCAAGAAATATAAATGAGGCTCTGTCTTGCCCTGATAAGGAAATATGGATGGAAGCAATGGAAGAAGAGATGAAGTCAATGAGATCAAATCAAGTTTGGGAACTGGTTGATCTTCCAAAAGCCATTGGGAACAAGTGGGTTCTCAAAATAAAGTGTAATCCTGATGGCTCAATTGAAAGATATAAGGCTCGTCTTGTAGCGAATGGGTATAACAAACAGGAAGGAATTGACTATGAAGATATTTTTTCACCTGTGGTAAGATTCACCGCAATTCGCCTTATTTTGGCAATAGTGGCTAGCTTGGATCTAGAATTGCATCAAATGGATGTAAAGACTGCGTTTCTCAATGGAGAATTGGAAGAAGAGATCTATATGGAACAACCCATTGGGTTTGTTACTGAAAGCCAAGAACACAAAGTATGTCGACTTTTGAAATTGATATATGGCCTTAAGCAGTCGTCAAGACAATGGTATATACGCTTTCATAATGCTATAGTGGAATATGATTTCGTGATGATTAATGAAGATAATTGCGTGTATATCAAAAGATCCAAAGGGCAATTTGTGATCTTATTGTTATACGTTGACGATATACTAATTGCTAGAAGCAATATGGAGTTTGTCAGGATAGTCAAAAGTTGGCTGTCTTCAAATTTTAAAATGAAGAATATAGGTGAAGCTGCATACATTCTTGGAGTTAAGATCTCTAGAGACCGTTCCAAAAGGTTGTTATCTCTTTCTCAAGAGACATACATAAATAAAGTCCTTGAACGATTTTGTATGCAAAATAGTAACCCTATTGATACTCCTATTGCAAAAGGTGAAGGATTGAACCGTTGAATGTGTCCTAAAAATCCACATGAACAAGAGTAGATAAAAAATGTTCCATATGCCAATGCTATTGGAAGTCTCATGTACGCTATGTTGTGTACTAGACCTGATATTTGTTATGCAGTTGGACTGGTTAGTAGATACCAATCCAACCCAGGTCCAGCACATTGGACTACCGTTAAAAGAATCATGAGATATCTGAGAGCGACTGCTGATTACTCACTGACATATCAAGGAAGTGATCTGGACCTTGAGGGCTATACTGATGCTGACTGGACAAGAGATTTGGATGAAAGAAAATCCACTTCTGGAAATGTATTCTTACTGAATAATGGCGCCATATCATGGAATAGTAAGAAGCAACAGTGTATAGCCTTGTCTACCATGGAAGTCGAGTTCGTAGCATTATCAGCAGCGGCACAAGAGTTTGTTTGGCTCAGAAGATTTTTGGATCATTTGGGTGTTGCTAGAGATGCTGCAAATCCTGTGTCGATTTATTGTGATAGTTAGGCAGCAATAGCTTACATTAAGGATCCTAAGTTCCATTACAAGACCAAACATATAGACATTAAATATAACTATGTCAAGGACATGGTAGCACAAAAGGATGTGAACGTACAGTATATATCTACGCATGAGATGTTAGCAAATCCTATGACAAAACCGATTCCTAGAGATGTTTTTATTGATCATGCAAAAACTCTAGGATTGCGTAGAGGTTGATGTACTGAATATTTGTATTTTCCCTAAATGTTCACAGTTGATAATGTTGTTTGGCAATATAAGTGCCCATAAGTCTATTTGATATTTATGCATGTTAATGCTTGGTACATTATGTTGAAAAGGTATGTCGGACAGATATGAGATTAGCCCACTCACACGGGTAATCGCCTCCATTCACTACGTGATAAATGGAGATGAGACAATTTTAAGCTCATTATCTAGGTGATAATTGAGAGCTAGAGCTTGAAATATAAATGTTGCCTTAACAAAATGTTAAGATGATGACTTATTATTTATAATGTCCGAAAGTGAAATAACCCACATGTTTTCACTTTATCTGTCTTCATTGCTAGATGTGAGTTCTGATGGATACTTTTGAATAGAATAGATTTGTGAACTCAAGTTAGACATTGGGTATGTCTGAACTATCATATGTACGGTATTAAGTGGAAAGACATATGCTCTATAGGGAAGGAGAGAATACCGTAATACGTATTTCATACTACATGTGCATCATTTTGACCAATAAGAGTTGGCGAAAGTTTGGATCTTAACTTTTTAAGCCGTGCGAGACTCTTGAGGATGTGAGTTCCTCAATTAGTGCCCTCATGACTCTTACTTATTCTCAAGATTTTTTTTTTGGCGTTTGCTATTTTAGAGTGTTGCCAATGATCATGAGTGATTCGATCTAATGGGACATTTTTAGAAAAGCAAGCTGAACTGAAATCGAGAGATTTAAAGAAAGAGCAAGATCGATATATCTTTAACTCACATCATAGTTGGTATTCACTGACCGATCAATTATGATTGTTTTGTACTTAATCATAATTGTGAATACAATATATATTATTTAAAGAGATCAAGAGAGATGTAAATGTGAATGGTCGATCTAGGACGCTGCATACTAAATCTACTCTAAATTGTCTTGCCTAATATGAGCTGTTATATACTCCTAACAGATGTATAGCAACGAGCTCTCGGAGTATACTGGTCACACAGACTATTTGCCGGTATGAACTTTGCAAAGGAGAGAGAGTTACAATTAACCCTCAGTGGGCAAGTGAAAGTTATTAGTTCTTGGTGGACTTGTGGGAACTGTTTGCCTTACATGGGCGAGTGGGAGATATTGGTGTATAATAGTTAGAGTGTGCGCTCATGCGGGCAAACACACCCTACCACCAGAGGATAACTGCACAGCATTTATCCTTTTATTTGAAAAGAGAGAAAAAATCACGTTACGTGAAATTTCCCCGACTGTCAGTTATTTGATGGGTGTGAGAAAAAACTGACGTTTTTTTTTCTCAATGACGCTTTCTCTTAATGAAGCCTTGGTTCTCCCTCAACACTCTCTCTCGACGATGCCTCTCCGACGAAGCGATATCGGTGCAAAGTTGGCTCCTAGTTCGTGAATAATAAGGTACGATCCGTTTTCTGTGACGTAGCCTTCGATCGGTGACTCAATTTTCTTGAGCTTAATATTCCGCATAGAATAATTGGGGAATCAGTTTTTCCCTTCACTTCTTGAAATATAACGGTTTGTACCCTATAAATCAATATGGGCCAAAATTTTTACTCACTGTCAGAGCTAAACTTCTGAGAGAAGGGGCAGAAGGCCATCATTAATGGGGAATTCCCCCTCAATCCACCCTCCTGAATCTACTCCTTACATTTACAGTGATTATATCTGCCCAACCTCCTCCAGTTAGCGATGCTTAAATCCCTCGTCTGGTCAGTGAAACGGGACATTGAAGATTTAACACTCTTCCAACTAGGAAGTGCAATGCACTTTAGCGGCAAATTACTCCTGTCTGTCAATTGCAGTCGCTTGTACGTCTTTGATATCAATCTTTGAGATTAACCGAATAATTTGAGAGTTTTCTTAGATGGCAAAGCTCCGATGACATAGAATTGATGGTCAGCTAGCTCACGAAAATGAATCCTGATGATGGCTCCAGAATTCGTCCCTTTTTATTCACTGGAGGAGGTAACAACAAATACATCATCAAGAGACCACTTCGTCAGTTGTCACTTCTCGGAAGGATTAATTATAGCACGCTCCACATTTGGAAGGCGATAGCCTTTGATGATTTGTTGCCTCTGTCGGCCCCTGATCATTATATCATGAAAGGACAGCTGTTCCTGGTCAAATAAATAGAACTCTGCTGGTTTGATATACATTTCGTTCCCGAGTAGAAAATGTCCCATCAGTATACACAGGAACAAGTCATCATGTAAACATCTCGCTAATGAAACTTCACGTAAACTTTGCCACCAGCACCAAACAACTGTCTAACCTTTTTGACGGAGACAGAATCCATGACAATCAAAGGAGAAGAAGGGAGATACTAAACAAGGACAAAATGTTGAAACTGCCGTTTGTTTTCATACTAAAGAATCATATGATGGTAACCTCATAGTTGAGTGGGCTTGATGCCTGGTTATTATTTGCATACGACAAGAACTAAGCAACATTTGGATGATGCTGTCAATACGAAAAATTAATTATTGAAAATTTCAGTTAGAATTGAAAAAAAGAAAAGTTGCCAGATGGAGATAAAACTCTCACCTCCTTTGCAAAAAGTTCCGCAAGCACCCGATTGATTTCTCTGTCTTCAGCCACCATTGTTAGTGCCATGCTAACCAGCACATTTGATAGCACATAGACACTGATTCTAGAAACTGATACCAAGTTTCTGGTCCTAGAATCCAGAATTTCACTAATTATTATAGACTTGCCTGAAGCTTGTTGCATTTTACTTATCCTGAAGACCATTACAGAGTTAACTGAAGAAAAAGGCATTGAATTCTGACTGATGAATAATTTCATTCATATCATACCATTAATTCTCCCACTTCGGGAGAATTAAAATGTCTTTGACTTGTCCAATATTTTCATGGTCGCAGCTCGTGATCCAATCTTTCCATGATACATTTTGCCAAATTGTAAGTCCCCAATAAAATGCTCCATGGAGGTCTTCAAATGAAAACGATGCATTGGTGGCTTGAAGACGATTGGAGTAACGCCAAAACTGAGAGTGGGAGATTATCGAGGCAAAAAGGAAATTATATTTCTTCAAGTATTCGATAGACGTAAACCGGGGCTCTAGCTTAGATTTTTTTGGTTCCGTTCTTTCATTCTTTAAGTTTCAACATGCGCCCATTACATTGCCCAAAAGCCACCCTGATCCTTAGTTCAAAAGATCAGCATGGGAACTATTAAACATTATTCGTCAACTTTCAATCACATTTATTGTGAGAGCACACGTAAATGAAACATTTAGATCCTTAGTTGATGTAACCAACCCGATTACATTATATGCTGGGAACACTATGTGCTAGGATACACTTACATTATTTTTGAAGTTTATTTAGAGTAGAACTCGATAGAATTTCCCCCCTAACGTTACCTAATTTTCAACTGCATAATATGCCAATATGCAAATTCATAGTCATCTCTCAATACATACGTGATGAGAAATGTCCTGTTGTGTGTAGTGAAAAATATGTTTATTCGTTTTTATCTTTACACCCACACATCCCCTAGGCATATAACTAGTAGCGTGCTCTGAAATATACCAGGCTGATGATCTCAGTGTCATTTCCTGAGGTGCATAGCCTTCGGTGAAGACAACCACGTTGCCTTTGACAGTTAAGCCGAAGATTGTAATTTTGGCATCATTTTCCTGTGTACATGCAATGTATCTATTAAGTTGGGTATATATGTTAATATTATTAATCCCACTTGAATTTGTCTTGCAAGTGAAATTGAGTACCTAATCAAGATGAATATTTTCGGGTTTCAAATCAACTATGACATGCTGTTTCACAGTTTCAGCATCCAGTTGGCCACAATACACCTTGCTGGTGATTCCCTTGGCAATGATGTGCTTGAACTATTTTGTGTAGCCGCTCAACTCTTCCGTGGGACAATCAACCTATTCGATATGACCTTACAAAGGTGAAAAGTTTGGATCAAAGGAAGGGATTGATCACACGAATTGAGTAGATATTGGCTGTGTAAAATCATTGTTAGATACAATTCTTTTTTCACTATGAATATGATCTAACGAGTTCCTTTTCTTAGTGCCTCGTGAATTCCATTGTAGATTTATAGGATTCTTGATACATGAGAAGTTGCTCCTAAATGCACACGTTCAGTTTAGTCATTATGATTCACCTATTCAGTTCAACTGGATAGTCAACATGCGTTAGATATTTTAATTGTAAATGTGCATTTGTCTGTGGGGTTTTCTAGTGTAAATCTTGTAGAGAACATAGTTAATGCGCATTTACAATGAAAGAATCCGATGCATGCCCAATATTTAGCAGTTCGTGTGATCGATATCTCCTTTTGATATAATCTTTTCACCTTTATGATGTGATATTGAATAGGTTGATTGTCCGAAGAGGAGTTGAGTGGCTACACAAAAGAATTCAAGTACCTCATTGCCAAGGGAAGCACCGATAAGGTGTATTGTGGGATATTAGATGTTGAAATTGTTGTTACAGTAAAAAAAAGTACGAGGACAAAAGTACGGAAAGAATATACTGAGAAGTGAACATTCAGTAACATCCATTAAACATTAAGACAACCTTGCATGTTGCGTGTAATGCATTAATTTTATAAATTGAAATCTTGCAGGCAGAGAAAACATTTCCCTCAAAAATTTGGCACAAAAACATCATCAACTATTTCGCTGACTTATCCAATGTCATATTGCTTGAGTATATGCCGAAAGTACTTTCCATGAATTACAAGTTGATTCTCAATACTTAGTTTTCTCACAAAGTGGTAGTGGCTGTAATGATCTTTCTGTTTTCCTATTATTAGGTTTCACCTCAGGTTTATTTTATTCTACCATTATGTATTGGGCCCTATTATTACAGCTCTAGAATGGAAAGACATAGTGAAGATTTTTGAACAAATTGCATCAGTCATGATTAGGGTTCATGAGTTGTTGTAGTCAAAAAGTACAAAGATGGAAGTATGCAAAGAATATGCTCGGAAGTGAAAAATGCAATTACATCCAAATCAAACATCAAGACAACCTTGCATGTTGCATACATTGCATTAAAAAGGCAAGAAACATGTGAAATATGCTGTAATTTAACAATTTTTCTATATGAAAATACACATTTCAATTTTGCACAATGTGTCGGTGTGATGTACAAGTATGTTACTAGTGCATAAAAATTGAAGCCTTGCGTTCAAGAATTCACTCAAATGTGAAGAAGGACTAGTACAATATGCAACACCATATGGACTTAACAAAGATATGTAACTGAAATTTCAATTGCCAAATGAAAAGTATAAAATGCCAATAAAAAGTAATAGTCAAACATTTACACGGCAAAAATTGAAACAAGTCAATCTGGTGAAGAAGGATGGCCACAGATCTAGGAACATAGCTCCAACATTCTCTTCTAGTAGTGTGATGTGTCAAGAGACTAGTATCGAGATGACAGATACAGAGAGAAGCATGTTGATGGAGGGAGGCAGAGGGAGAGGGATAGAAGGGGTTGGAACAGAAGGTTCTTTTGGCCATGGGGGGGGGGAGGAGAGAGAGAGAGAGAGAGAGAGAGAGAGAGAGAGAGAGAGAGAGAGAGAGAAGTCAACGGAGGCCAACAAAGATGATATGGAGAGAGAATGTAGAGAGTGAAAGTGTCAAGGAAGATACCAAAGCCCTATAAGTGTACCAGATAAAAAGGAAAAATAAAGGCATATTTTTCCTCCTAAAAAATAATGAAAGCAATTGACTCTTAAAATTTATAAAAATAACAATTGACAGAAAATGTTAATGTAATTTTTTGATATTTTAACTATCGACGATAACATAGCTAAAACGATATTGTTTTGATCGAATATGATTTTTAATGTTTTCTTATTTAAAATTAACTAGAGATAAGATAATTAAAAACAGAAAAAAGAAAAATCCAGAACAAGCAATGAGGGCTTGCTAGTGTCACAACCCTACGCGATCTGTCGTGTGAACGCGAGTATCGAGTTTAGTGGTGATTGCCGAAATTTTGCCGATCTAGTTGGCTTGGACTCTTCCAAGTCCTCACCTTGCGCAACAGCAAGATTTGGGAATCAAGTTACGACTTAGGTGTGGTCAGGTAATGTGTTTATTAGTGTAAATGCTCTTAGAGTCGCCATCGATCTTTGTGGAAGGTAGATCGAAAATCTTATTGGGTGATGGGAGTAATCGTACGATTCTAACGGAATTATAGATTCGAGATCAGGGACTTAGTTATGTCAATATTACCATTGATGCCCTTTCGGTATCTAAGTTGGATGATTTTCATGTAGACGAATCAGAATGAGAAAGTCTTAAAATCTAGGAGTTCATGTAGATGGGAATAACTAACCTATCAGTCACAATTAGTAAGATAGGTGCACAAATCAAGAATCTAAAACATACGAATAAAACGCATCAAATCAATACATGAAATCCCTAGCCCTAAAGGCTTAGAGAAAAGATATATTAAGGTTTGGAAGGAGTTTGGGATGATTTGAAAGAGATTAGTTTATTAAGGGAAAAATCGTCATTTTAGGAGACAATTTGTCCAAGAGGGAAAAATTGTTATTTGTTTCTTTCAAGTTTTCATTACTGCTTGCAGTTTAGATTTCCTGCACATTTCATTCCTTGTACCTTTAGATTTCAGCAATTTACTTCCCATTTACAGCAAGTGAGAGTATTGTAATCGTCGATCGTTCAACTTTCGAAACATCTCCTTATTCAAATTCTCCATCAAAATAGAGCCACATAACCCGTATCAATAAAAATCGAAGAGCAAGTTTCGACAAAAGATATTCTTGATACAAATCAAACAAACATCTTTTTGGCACGCCCAGTGGGACTGTGGTGAATTTTAGGAGAAATGGTGAAAACGAGAAATCAACCAGAAGGAGATCGTGGTAAGAATGACCAGATTAATAATCCTAAAGATGTCACACATTCAGAAAATTTCGCTGCAAATGTAGCCACTGGGATTCTCCCTTAGAATACCAATTTACCACAGCAATTGAATGAAGAACAGACTCGTACATTAGCACTAGATCCTATAGTGGTAGCTACAATGAAGAGAATATTTGAAGAACAACAGAACGAATTGACTAACCATATAGTTAAGCATGTCATTGATATGTTCAAGCCAATGATGATTAATGCCATAAGTAAGGTAATATCTCGTCCAAGTTAATCATCTCAAGTGTTACCTTTTCAGGTGAATTCTCCTGGTATGATGCCATATCCTCATGTGCATGGTCCCCACAATATTGGGTATAATTGTGATGGAGGAGTATCTGTACCACCTCCAACTGTGAGAATTATACCAAGGCTAGAGAATCCTACTCCAGGAAATTTGATTAATGGAGTTAATGGTTATGCCTTTCCTTAAAATGGCCCGATTAAAATTAACTCGGGTAATCCAAATGTCCAGAATGTATACCCGGCACCGAATGTACTCAATTCGAAACCCACGAGGCCTCCTGAAATTCTACCGAATCCACAGGGTATGGGAAATTCACCATATAGACCAATTCCACTGGTTAATTTCAATCCGGAGAATCAAGAAATGGATCGATCTTTACCGATTGACCCTTGAGGGCAAGAAGCTTGGATTGGCCAGCAAAACATGAGGCCATGGAACCCAGATCGAGTAGCTGAGATAGTACTCCAACAGTTGGGAGTAGATAGAGGCTCTCCAAGACCAGTTTATAGGAAGCCACATCCTGATTGGATGGATAATATTCCTTACCCAAGGGGATTTAAGATACCAGACTTTGCCGTGTTTACAAGAGAAGAAGACCAGTCAACAATTGAGTATATTGGCCGTTCTCAGCACAATGTGGGGAAGCCGGTACAAATGAGTACTTAAGACTAAAATTGTTTCCATTATCATTATCCAAAACAGCGCTCATATGGTACACCAATCTATGAGCCAATTCTATCCAGAATTGGGCTTAAATGGAATGAGAGTTCCATTCTCAATTTTATCGGTCAATACTTGAGATGCTAGTGGCTGATTTGGTAAGAATACATCAGTATAGAAATGAAACAGCAGATTAATTCATTGCCAGATTCAAGAAATCAAGGAATTGATGCTTGACATCTCTCACCGAAAAAGAGTTTACTGATTTGGCTTTTAATGGGCTTAAGTTCAATTTTCGGGAACGTTTTGAAGGACAAACGTTTGATGATCTTTTCCAGTTAACCACAAGGGTCTCAAAGTATGAGCATTTGTTGAGAGAAAAAGACAGAAAGCTAGTGAAAGACAATCGACAAGTCATGATTGGTACACATAGTCTCGAAGTTAGAAGCCTTTTGGAAGAAGAAGAAGAAAATGAAATAACGGCAGCTACCACGATTTTGGAAAAACCATATCTATGTCCAGCTCTCAAGCCAGCAAGAGTGAAGGAGTTTGCGAAGGTCAAGGCCAATGAGTCAAATAGTTATTCGTTCGATATATACAAATTGGATGAAATATTCGACTTATTACTGAAAGATGGATTGATAAAGCTAGCTGAAGGATAAAAGATCCCATCTAAGGAAGAGCTAGCCGATAAGGGATATTACAAATGGTATCATTCTACTAGTCATAACATGGCAAATTACATTGTCTTCAGGAAAACAATTTAAGAAGCAATTCGGCAAGGCAAGATCAAGTTTGCCAAGATAAAGGGAAAGCACCAATGGAAGTTGGTCGAAGAATCACTAGACCACAAGTAAGGCATGAGAATCAACCCTTTAGTTATCCAGTTAGAGGGTTAAGGGGAAGATATCAGGCTGGGTCTTTTGCCCGAAGGGGATGTAGGCCACGGATAAGGTCTGAGATGACAACCCAAAATGGTTCTTTTCAAGGACACAAAGAAGAAATACGATGTGATCAGGTAAAATTAGAGATAGTAGTCTCGAATTCACTTCCTCAAGAATCTAGAGGAGAAAAGCAATTTGAACAGACAAAGCTTAAAGTTAGGTTGCTAGATAACCAATTACAAAGGCTGGGAAAAAAGGTGCAGTTAGAGCAACCAATTCGGGAACGCGAGATTGATCAAGATAGCTACCTAGTTGGCAAAAGTAGCAAAGACGTAGGTAAGTTAGCTAAGTCGAAGAGCTTGTGGCAACGATATAATGAAAGAGATCCAAAGGTAGGCCTCCTTGGAGAACCTAGTGGTAAATTTGATTATGTGGTGTGTTATGGGAAGCTAGACTACCTCAGACAACCATCATTGTCTATTGAACCATCTGGTTGGGGTGATGAATTTGACGATCCTCTACTAAACGCCATTTCACAAGAGTTTCACAGTAGCACTGACTCCAAGACATAAGAATAGCTTCATGCAAGGTTAGATGAAACAAGAAGATAATGAAGATTGACGAAAGAAAAATCCAAAATATCAAAGAAACGTAATTGTTCAATAAGGATTGGCATGGTAGATGCAAGACTCCCACACGAATTCGGGATCTCATTAACGATAGAAGAAGATTTGGGACATGTTTCAGAGAGGAAATGGCTATGGCAGAATTTCACTTTCATGAAAACGAAGTGATAGAATTTGAGAGAGTCCCAACTGAAAAAATTAAACGTCTAAGTCCCTACTCATATCTAGCAAGATAGATGGACGACGAGTGGGGAAAGTATTTGTAGATCCTAGAGCTACATTGAACCTGATGTCATATTGATACTTCAAGAAGTTGGGCAAAAGAGATGAAGAGGTAACACCATCCAATGTACAATTGTCATATTTTCTTGGAGATGTTACTGATGTCAAGGGAGCCATGGTTGTAGATTTAACTATCAGATCCAAAACATCGAAGATTACTTTCTTCGTTATCGAGTCGGATGGTTCTTACAACTTATTGTTGGGAAGAGATTGGATACATTCTAACCAATGTGTGCTATCTACCCTGCATCAGATGCTAGCATTTTGGAATGGAGAAATAGTAGAGTATGTTAAAGCAGATGGTAAAGTAGCCCCAATAAGTTGGATAGAAATGCATAAAGGAGATGAAGATCTGATACACGGAAATCAAATCGCAGAAATTCCTGAGACTGACTCATGGTCTTATACTTTTTGCCACTTCAGAAAGGGGAAGAATGAGTTGATTCCCAAATCAGACTTGGTATCACAAGAATTAAGTCATCTTTATAGAAAAAGGTACATTATTGCGAGAAATTGATAAAAGGTGCTTCATATATCTGGTCAAAATAGCTTAGCAAAATCACATAGCATCAGATTGTATTGAAAAGTGGGAAGAATCACTAAGTAAAGAAGAAAATAAGTCGATAGAAACTGAAGACCCTTTAGTTAAAATTGATGTTAGAGAACATGGACTTCATTAGCCTATATATGTAAGTGCACTTCTGTATGGGGGCATTAGAGATGATTTGGTGAAACTAATTACAAAGTATAAAGACTGTTTCGCCTGGGATTACCGTGAGATGCCGAGATTGTCAAGAGATATTATTGAGCATAGATTACTAATTAAGAAAGAATTCTGCCTACACGAGTAACAAGCAAGGAGGTTTGCTTTGGATGTGATTGACAGAATTAAGGAAGAAATTGAAAGGATGTTAAAGGCGGCATTTATTGAAATAGCCAGGCATGTAGAATGGATCTCTAACATAGTCCTAGTAAAGAAAGAGTATGGCAAGTTACGAGTGTGTATTGATTTTCGGAATCTCAACATTGCTACCCAGAAAGGCGAATATCACATGCCCATTGCGGATAGGTTGATTGATTTGGCATTTGGGAATGAAATGTTGTCCTTAATGGATGGACATTCGAGATATAATTAGATATTCATTGTTAAAGAAGATGTCCTAAAAATGACATTTAGGTGCCCCAGAGCTATTGATACTTTTCAATGGGTTGCTATGCTCTTTGGTTTGAAGAATACAGAGCTACTTATCAATAGGCAATGAATTTTATGATATGATTTGCAAATTCATGGAGGTTTATATTGATGATGTTGTGATAAAGTTAACCCAGGATAATTATCTCGACTATCTTGAGCAAGCTTTCATCCAAATGAGAAAATACAAGATGAGGATGAATCCTCTCAAGTGTGCTTTTGGTGTGCGAGCAGGAGATTTCTTGGGTTTCCTTGTCAACCAGAGAGGTATTGAAATTGATAGGAATAAAGCTAGAGCGATCATGAAACTTTCTCATCCCAAATCGAAAAAGCAGCTTCAGATAATGTTGACAAAGATCAATTTCTTGCGACGTTTTATTGTCAATTTATCCGGAAAAATAGAGCCAATGTCCCAGCTCCTAAGACCATTGAGATTGTATATATCAACTACCGAAAGTACTAGCGGGAGTATGTTGGCACAAGAAAACGATGAAGAAAAGGAGCAAGAGGTGTATTACTTGAGTAGAACATTATCTGATGTTGCAAAACGATATACCACATTGAAAAAGTTATAGTTATCTTTATAGTTTGCGTGTATAAAGTTAAGACATTACTTGTTGCTAGCAATTGTACATGTGCTCGGAAAGACTAATGTGATAAAATATATGTTGTCATGGCCTATTATAAAGGGTTGCATTGCTAAATGGGCATTTATTTTGTCTGAATTCGATTTAGCATACGTACCATTAAAAGCAGTGAAAGGGCAAGCCGTAGCTGATTTTCTTACTGAGTTCCCATGCTTGCAAATTGAAGAAAACAAATAGAGTTTTGTTCAAGTGATACCTTGGACAATACATTTTGATGGATCTTATGCTAATGAGAGTGTAGGAGCTGGCTTAGTGTTAATATCCCTTGACGGAAAGTATACTAGATGTGTTTGCAATTTGGAGTTTGAATGTTTAAATAATAAAGCTGAGTACGAGGCATTAATAATCGGGTTATGAATATTACTTGATCTAAATGTTCAATTCATTTAGATAATTAGCGATTCTCAGTTGGTGGTCGGGCAATTAAATGGAGAGTACCAATGTTTGAATGAAAATCTGATCAGTTATTCTTATTTGGCTAAGAAACAATTAAGCCAGTTCAATGATTATGATATACTTCATGTTAAAAGGAAAATGAATCAAGAAGCCAATGAATTAGCACAGAAGGCTTTGGGATATAGAATATCAGAAGACTTGGCAAGTATAGTTCCACTATTGTAATTTTGGTACCATCTATTGAACAAAGAAAGATACCGATAGCCATGAATGAAGAAATTTAATGAGAAGATTGGAGGATACGAATAACAGATTATATTAAAAAAATCGATTCGAGGGATCGAAGGTTGAGGAGACAATCTCAGAAGTATGTGATGATGGAGGAAGAATTATATTATAAGTCTTCTGATGGATTGTTATTGCGATGCTTAAATGAAGATGATGTAAAGTTGGTCATGGTAGAAGTACATAAAGGCATATATGGAGCACATTAGGTTAGTATCAAGATGAGATGGTTATTGAAGAGATATGGATACTATTGGCCATCAATGATGCAAGATTGTATTGATTATGCAAAGGCATGCAACTCGTGTTAGAGACATGGAATAATACAATATGCACTAGCAGCTGAGCTCAACCCAATCGTGATACCGTGGCGATTCAGAGGATGGGCAATGGACATAACCGGTAAGATCTACCCACCATCTTCCAATAAATATAGTTTTATTTTGCTTGCCACAGACTATTTCACAAAGTGGGTAGAAGCAGTCCCGTATAAGAATATAAGTCAGAGCACGGTAGTCAAGTTTATTGAAGAAAATATTATTCACCGGTTTAGATTACCTAAAACTATTACAGCAGATCAAGGTACAATATTCATGGGGCGTGAAGTAACAGAGTTTATTCAGTCGCGAGGGTGTCGTGATCCTAAAAATTTTTGATCGGTGGAAAATTCTCAGGTTAATGAATTATCAGGTTAATTAAATTGACTAACCTAACACGGACCCTCCCAAGTCTTACCGAATCGTAACTTTGGTTTTTGTTCGAAGGATTTTAGAATTTGGAGTCGCCACTAATCATTTTTTATAGGTAAATTAGAAACCAAAGTAAATTAGCGGGATAACTAAATTACTTCTACGAACCAGAGATTATGAGTTTGGGGACTTGGTTACACCAGTTAATTAAAACTAATGCCCTTTAGATACCTTAATTCTATGGATATCCTAATTTTAGCAACTCAGGTTTGGTTTATTCATAAGGCTCTAGTGGGGTGTTTTTTTTTGTATTTTCACTTTTTAGATGGAATGTATGTGAATGACATTTTTTTGGTATTTTCAAAGTATTAAAATTCCCTGAAGCCGAAAGAGAGAGTGAGCTAACGACTTATGTGCAGTGTTACGACCTTCAGCAGGTGGCTCGGCCTACTCATTCTAGGGTTTGATGATGCAGAAATTAAATTGCAGAAAGTAAAGGGCAGTAAATAAAGGACCTCTAATGAGTGGCTTGACCTTCCCATTCTGGGTTTTTGTGGTACAGAAATTAATTGCAGGAAGTAAATGCAGTAAATAAAGAACCTCAAACGAGTAGGTCAGCCTTCCTATTCTAGGGTTTAATGGTACGGAAATTAAAATGCAAGAAGTAAAAGGCAATAAATGAAGAACCTCCAATAGGTGGCTCGGCCTTGGCTTGGCCTTCCCTTTCTAGGGTTTGATGGTGCAGAAATTAAATTACAGAAAGTAAAGGGCAATAAACAAAGGACCTCCAATGGATGGCTCGGCCTTGGCTTGGTCTTCCTATTCTGGAGTTTGATGGTGCAGAAATTAAACTGCAGAAAATAAATGCAGTAAATAAAGAACCTCCAACAGGTGGGTCAGCCTTCCCATTCTGCGGTTTAATGGTGCTGAAATTAAATTGCAAAAAGTAAAGTACAATAGATCTTTACACCAGCAAGTTGGGAGAAAGAGTCTACCGCAATTTGGGGTTCAGATCTATTAAGCAGCAAATGTAGAAAATTGCAATACGAGTACGACATGTGGATACAAAGACATATGAATACAACATGGCACAATCGAAATTCAAATCAATCTATTTAGGTGACGAAATTCTCAAAGATTTTAATGATTAGGATTGTTACATGATTTGATGGATTTAATTGTCGAATTCGGATTTTGTATTACCTTATGGATCAAGATTGCTGCTCAAACGACAAGGATGAACTTGTGACTTGTGTTGATTATTGGAGGAATTGGTGATGGTAATATCTAACTTTAAGCTCCCACCATCTTCAAGATTCTCTTTTGGAAGAGAATTCTCTCTTTTTTTTTTATTTTTTTCTCTAATTTTTCTTCAATCTCTCAAAACTCTTTCAAACATTCAAAATTTTCTCTCCTCCAAAAATCCCCTCCCAACCTCACTTCTTCCTCCTTATATAGCCCACTCATCTATCTCCCATTCTAATTTTTCTACTAACTCTTCTTATTGTTATTTACAAAATAATCCCTCAAGTGTTAGATAATTGTACTCTAATCCCTCAGATTTTAAGTATTTGCAGTTCAGTCCTTGGAGAAATATTTCTTTAAATCCAAATATTTTCATAATTTTCGACACACCTTCCCTATGCTTGGTCGAAATTCACCGCATGTCTAGTTCAATCGCTTGTCAAATTTAAGCTCATTTCTTACCGCTGAAAATAATGCAAAATTCAATTAAATACCTTTTGCAAAATTAAGTCATTCTAGGTATAAACAGGCCGAGGTGAAAATTTGGACTATTAGAGAACAATGTCACAACTCCTAAAAGTGAAAAATGAAAATAAGTTGATTCAAATTGAAATTTTTAGGCCCGATTCGAGATTATGCTCGTGAAGGAATACATGACCTCGAATTGGATTTTTCAAATTTATGATGGCCAACATGAAAAGGGGTTTAAAAGAAAAATATTGACTATTTTTATGTATTTTTGTGACCTCAAATGTTATTTTTTCTGAATTTTTAAGTATTTTTGTATTTTTCGAAAAATATTAAAACATATGAAAAATATGAAAAATTATTTTTTGTTCAAAAATGGTTACCTAGGCTTGGCCAAGGCTTTCAAAATTTATTTTTTTTTCATTTTTTTTATTTTTTATGAATTTTCAAAAATAAAAATGCTGAAAATATGAAAAATCTTTTTTTTAGTCAAAATTGATTCCCTAAGCTTGGCCAAGGTCTCCAAAGTTGATTTTTTAATTTTATGAATTTGTTTGGATTTTTTTAATATTTTTTAAAGAGAAAATATGATTAAAAATCAGGTGTCAACCACTGCTCCTCTTTGAAAGGAAGCTCGGTAGAGGTTCATTTCAAAGACAAGATGATACCTGAATCCTAATCAACTTAACACAAGAAAATAAATAGAGTTGTGACACTTGATCTCCAATACCTCTCTGTGTGAGCTCTGATCCAGACTGGGTTTGAGGAGGCTCTTACGAAGTGAGGGAGAGATAGAGAGGAAAGTCAAGGATTTTACCTAAAACTTACCTGCTTGCTTCGCAGTTATCGCCGACTGACCTGTCGATAATGGATTGGAAACCTAAGGATTCGTTATAAGAAAACCTTAGGGGGGTTGAATTTGGACCCGTATGGTAGGTTAGCCCATGGCAGATTCCTAATAAAAAGATTCTACTGATTGAATTAAGATTTGACTCGTATGGTAGGTTACCCCATGAAAGAGTTCCAAATGAAAGGGCTCTAGTGGCGAATTAGGATTTGACTCGTATGGTAGATAACCCCGTGCAGAGTTCCTAATAAAAGGACTCTAGTGGCGATTTATCCTATTTAGAGGATTCGCATGCATTTTGACCCGTATGGTGGGTCGTACCATGATAGAATTCCTGTTAAAATGATTCTACTGAGCGGTTTACCTGATATCGGGTTTACCGAAGAAAATGCCTGTAAGAAGGACTTTGTGCCTATAAGAAAGACTTTGAACATGGTTTACTCGATGTGGGATCTACCGAAGGAGTGCCTATAAGAAGGACTTTATGCCTGTAGGAAGGACTTTATACATGTAAAAAGGATTTTGGTGCCTGTAAAAAGAACTTTGGTGCTTGTAGAAAGGACTTTGGTGCCTATAAAAAGGACTTTGGAGCCTGTAGAAAGGACTTTGGGTGCCTGTAGAAAGGACTTTTGTGCCTATAAAAAGGACTTTTGGTGCATATAGAAAAGATTTTGGGTACCTGTAGAAAGGACTTTTGTGCCTGTGAAAAGGACTTTTGTGCCTATAGAAAGGACTTTGTACCTATAGAAAGGACTTTTGTGCATGTAGAAAGGACTTGATGCCTATAAGGACTTGATACTTGTGGGACTTTGGTACATGTAGGAGGGACTTTAAAAATGATTCACTTGATGTGGGATCTACCGAAAGAGTGCCTATAAAAAGGACTTTATGCCTGTAGGAGGGACTTTATGCCTGTAAAAAGGATTTTGGTGCCTGTAGGAAGGGCTTTGTGCTTGTAAAAAGGATTTTGGTGTATGTAGAAAGGACTTTGTGCCTGTAAAAAGGATTTTGGTGTATGTACGAAGGACTTGGGAATGGGTCATTCTGTGTTAGAAGTTACCAATGATTACCTAAATGTCACCTTTTTTTTTGTAGATAAAAAAGGTATTGACTGAGAAAATGATTTTTGGGTGCTATTATGGGATTTGGGGAGACCAGGAATCCTGTAAAAACTCGAACCCGATTTAACTTACCATGAAGGGTGCCATTCTGGGATTTGGGGAGACGAGGAATCCTGCAAAAGCTCAAACCCAATTTTATTCTCTTATTGCATTAGGAATAAACCAAAGAGGCAAAGATCAAAATATTTCGAATATTCCTATTTTCTTGACGAATCATGCTTCATCGAAGAAGGTGGATACCTGTATGTGTCGCCATGGATTTGAGCACCCTGACAATCGTTAAAATTCATTCTCTTGAAAGGTTTTGGTTGAAAATATACTTACCTAAAGATTTGGAAGAAGTGCTTGGTGGTTTCTCGACAACTAGGCTTATTCATTCAATAATCGCCAAATGAATTTCGAGACCTTGGAAGGTAACTCGAATATCGGGAACGTGCTACCTGTTAGGCAATGTTAGAGGTAACATATGCAAGCATTCTTCATCAATGAGTTCATTGGTTCATGCAAAATTATTCAGTCAAGTTCGCAATGATTAGAAGCAGTCTATATAATAACTCACGATGCAATCAATCAAAATGTAGATCATGCATAACTATTCTGACAAGTCTGCATTACCAATTTTGTTCAAAGAGGTTATCATGGTATGAACACCTCGAATGTAATTTAAATGGGGACTTCAGTCTGAGAGGGTTTTCTTTTACTCTCGAGAAAGGCTGTTTATCCTGATTGCAAGATTGAAAAGAAATCACTCAATCTTATCATCATCGCATTCAGAAAGGCTCTGAGTGATTTTGCAATTGGTACGATCAAGTGGATTTGGAGGTCTTGATTAGGATCATAATGTAGGCTGGGTCAAAGGTTTACCAGAGGAGACTCTTGTAAGCCAAGGCAATTGACAGAAAAATCTTCATCATTTGCTCCAGGTTTACAAGTCAAGAACCCTACAATAATAAGAGAGAAATAATCTTGCTTGTACCTTTTCGAACCATGCTTAAAATCATTCAACCATACGTTAACTCAAGCGCCTTAATCATAAAAGACTTTCATGGGTTGTAATGTATGTTGGGATTGGGGACTAAGGAAAACTTTTTTTGGCCCAGAAGATATATAAGGTGGGTTTGACGTTGGTGATCATTACATCTTTACCACCAGTCTCGACCTTCAAAAATAATCTTCAAAGGACACTATCGTCGTATGAGGAAGGTGTCAACTTCAGCTGATACTGTCGTCGCTCCTGAACGGTGTAAACTTCAACTGTGTATATTTTGCAATTTGTCTCCTTTAAAGAGTTTTCTTTCGCAACCAGATCCCATTGGGGATTTACAAAAGGAGACCATATGTCTTCACTGAATTTACAAAATGTACAAGTAACATTCAATGAACATTGATTTGAATGGGCATTGGCCTTACTTTTGACTAGCGCTTTGCTTTTTCATGCCCGGGACTGGCCTCTTTTTTATTTTGTCTTTTTCATTCTATTTAGAACAAAAAATTTTCAAAGATTGTGCCATATACATATGCATATTGGAGATCTAGCACACTTGAAGAGTTGACTCAGGAACTGTTTATAGACCTTACTTCTCCTGAGTTCTTTTGCTTTGAGGTGGCACAATCTTCATCTTGGAATGAGTAACGATCACCAACGGGGTTTTAAGAAACGAATATGCATGCTCAATTGGGTGATGCAAAGGATATGAGTGTACCGGATAGAGAAATGAATGCTTTTCACCGTCCTAAGGCATTGGAATTACCGTACGAGGTTGAAAGTAAAGAAACGCTCAAAAATTGATGCTAGTCCGAGTAAGAAAATTTCTAACCATTTATCTCGTGCTACTGTTGGGATTACCTCTATTTGGCCCCGATGTGGGGTGGTTCTTGAGGGGTCGGAAATGAAATTGTCGCTCAAATGGGTTATCAATGGTCACATGTAGTATTTAGGATAATGAAATGATCGTCTCCTTCCCTTCGGCTATCGTACCTTTTACGAGAAAACCCATTGCCTTGGGAAATGCAAAAACTATTTGACACATAACTGACTGTGGATTAAAATATAGGATGTGTGTGGAAATGGCTTGCCTTTCATCATCCTGTCATGTCCTATTCTATACCTTCGATGCATCATGTGTAGTTTATGCTCCAAGTCAAAATTGGCAAATTAAACATTCAGAAGAGTTATGCATGAATCATGACATGTGTAAATACAATGCAGATGTGGCAATTTTTAGCATCATGCGTGTTTATGGAATGTGTAAGCATGGAAGAGAACTTCTCAAGAATGGGAGAATTTGAATTGCCCCTAGATATGTGGGCAGATCGAGCAAATTAGGAGTCTACTCCTTAAGTCGAGGAATGGCTTGTCTCTGACTTTGCCCCTGTACAATGATATGCATGGGTGAAGTAAAGCATTTGGGCCTTTTTGATGTTGACAACCGTCATGGTTGTTGGTCAAATGCCCTTGCAAGGAAGAAAGCAGAAAGGTCATCCTTAAAATCAAATGAGTTAGAGAAGACATACTCTGCTTTTCAATTTAAGGTCTATCATCAATTTGCCCCCATTTTCATCAGAGTAGGTTTCATCAGATGATCATAATTTTTCCTCTTGGGGTTGTCTTCTTCGTCATGTTAAATATTAATATAAACATTTCCTGTCAAAAAGGAAAGGAGATGTGTTAGCTAGTATTGGAAGTGATAAACTGAAAACGATACTGGTTTATCCTTCATCTTGAATGCCTTGCGCGAGCCTTTCACAGGCTTCGTTGGGTTAAGTTTTCCTCGACTTTTGTTGAACACTTCATCATTTGAGCCAAGGTTAAGGTAAAGTATTGACTTTGATATTATTCGTCAAGTATTCATGTTTCTTTTTACAAATAGAAATATGTAAAAAAAATTATTTTATTTATTTACAATACTTACAACATTCCCCATCCTTGGGGATCGAACTCGGACCGTTTTAGACTACTGTCGTTCCCATGCCATCAGGCCCATTCGACCGTAAACGTCCAGGGGCTCTCTTTTAAGGGTTAATCCTTGAGATAGCATGACATTGTTGCATTGCATTGGGCCATTTCACATTACAGTGCTTTTCAAGGCAGTTTACAATCCCTGTTAAAAATAGAATAAGTCAATTCCAAAACTCGAGACGATTATGGGAAAATTAGAATGATACAAAATCACCCATATTTGAGATTGCTTGGGTCTCTCGTTCACATTTTTCTTTGTCTGAAGTAGTCTATCCTGTGGTAATGTCCACGAATTGATTTGCTCCCAGTTTTGTTCAACTTACATTTTGGTATGGTTGTGTTCTAAGGCCAGTTTACAAATTCCTGAGAACAGAAGGGATTCAATTTAAAACAGGAGCAATTGAAGGTAAAATGGAACAATACGGAATTACCCTTCGAGTTTACGCAGATTTTTAATCTCCATTAATTTTTTCCCGAGTTTGGTATAGTAATGGGTCCGAGCATTTAGTAGGGGGAAAAGAGATTACTACATCTTGCTTTTGCATTAATTCCAGCTATCAATAAAAACAGAAAATATCCCATGCAAGGAATAAAACATATGCATTCGTTTAGGATTAATTTTTCTTCCTTTACAGGCTCTCCATTGATCAGCTAGTTTCGTTCCGGATTAGGTACGCAATGGTCATATTGAAGGGCCTGTGATCACCAGCTTCCAAATACAGGCTCCATGTGCACATTACAACCTCGGTGCTTCATTAACATCAAACTAGTTGATCATGGCGGCGAGCTCGTCGTCAACGCTATTTGCTCGGTGGTGATGCATCCCCTCCTCCTCGGAAGGCATCAATGCTGACTCTATAGTATCGGTCTTTTCGTGCCTTCCTCCAACAGAACTTGATCCCATTATGAACTGATCTAACTCACTTCTTAAACGGGCATTTTCAGTCCTCAGATACTGCCTCTCGTCGAGGGTAAGGAGGCTATTGCAGTTGGTACAGGTGACGGAGTGAAAAACTTCTTTATACATCTTGTTCTCTACTCAGCGCTTTTCATTTTTAACTCTTAGAAACTCGACTTCATGACGCTCATGTCGGGTCTTTTCTCGGGTTCGTCTATTTTGAAACCAAAACTTGACTTGCGAAAGTCCAATCCTAGCTCTTGGCTCAGTTCCATTCTTTGTCTGCCATCTAACATAGGGCACTTCATGAAGAAATTCTCGAGCCTTTGAATTTGATGTTCAGCATGATGACGGTAATGCTTCCTTTGACCCTTGTTGTTGTTGTCCTTATCTTTATCGAGATCTTGGGTTGATACATCTTCGATTGGTTAATGGTTCCTCAAGATTTGCTACCTCTTCCTGTATTTTCACTTTCTCTGGATTTTTCTGAGCGACCGTGTATGCTTTAAGACTCTCTTTTGAGCATGGATAAAGATTATTAGGAGGACGTATCTTTTTAAATTAGGGGTGGGTTTAGCAACTGTATTGCTTCTCCCGAGTGTTTTGTATTTCTCAACTTTTTTTTTATCGTATCTCTCGCTCTGTTCGTCTTCTTTTTTTTGCTTGTCATCTTTTCCTTCTTTCTTTTTTTAAAGTGGTGGCATCCCCTCAAACGTTTTTGCAGAGATTTTGGATTCGTTTAGCTCGAGGCCACAGATTAACCGGGATTCGAGCCAACGGAGATGACAACGGAAAGGGGATGGCACATAGGAAAATCTGCCCAATAGAGACTGCCCCTGCGAAATCAATATTTAACTTTGTTGACACTTGATTCTTGGCCAATTTATTTTCAGAACTTTTTCTTAGAAAATTCATAAAAATTTATAAAATTGAAAAATCAATTTTGGGGACCTTGGCCTAGCCTAGTAAACCAATTTGGAGCAAAATTTTTTTTTTTTCATCTTTTTAGCATTTTTCTGCATTTTATTTTCAAAAATTCATAAAAAAAATTAATAAAAAATGAGAAAATTGAAAACTTAACTTTGGGGACCTCATCCTAGCCTAAGGAACCAATTTTGAGCAAAAAATAATTTTCTATTTTTTTCCATATTTTTCTGCATTTTATTTTCAAAAATTCATAAAAAATAATAAAAAATGAGAAAATTGCAAAATCAACTTTGAAAGCCTTGTCCAAACCTAAGGAACCCATTTTGAATAAAAAAAATAATTTTCCAATTTCTCTAAAAAGGGCCAGAATGTAATTTTTTATTTTTCAAATTAGTCCCTAAAAACACTTAAAATGCAATTAAAATTTTTCTAGGGACTGAATTGAAAATCTGGGCACGTTACCCCCTAGATTTTGAGCTTTTGAATCCATTGGTGATGTCAATTTTTGCAAAAAAGGCTATCAAGAGTTTGGATTTTGCAAAATGTGTCCTCGGGTCAAATTTAAAAATTTAGTTTTTATGTTAATCCTTGGGTTACTTGGCGTGAAACTTTATTTTCCTAATATATTTGATGCCATAGAACTCAATTTTGAGATTTAATTCGAAAAATTGTAAATTTGGACTGCTCAATTTGAAGAAAATACGTGATTTAGGTTAGTTGGGACGGGCTAGATCCGACCCGATCTGACCCAATCACCATCGTCTTCCCTAGCAGCTGGGGCGCGTGTGTGGATTTGAAAGGGAGAGTTTGTTAGGAACCGAGCGATCCGCAGAGATTTTGGGCATAGATTAAAGGAGAAATCGCTACTCAGTTGATGGGGTTTTTTGGGGGAGAGATTTTAGAAGGAGTATGGTACACGAAACTGGTTTAAAAAAGGAGAATTCGGGAGAAATGGAGGAGAGATCACCATTGCAGGAGTCGGCTGAGAGCTAAATGCTTCGTCAAGCCATCCAGCGAGGAACCAAGCTTCAACGTTGGCCGCATGGTCTTCTTGAAGCTCAGGAGGTTTACTTGAACTAAACGGTGAGTCCTTTCACTGTCACTGTGACCAGACGCCATTGACGTGTAGTTGAAGGTCCGTCAATGGTGGTTTCTGCATTTCTCTACTATTCTTCGCAACTCTCGGCTTCAAATGCTCCTACGATTGTGCTGATTCCATTTTCGCCTTGCCTTTGCATCCTCATCGTGTAAAACCCCTCGGCTACTCTCTTCACCCTAGAACTGGTCATGAGCTCGCACATTCATCTTCTACGTTGAATAGGACCATATGACCCTCAGGTAAGTCTTCTTCCCTCTCGTGGATGTTCGCACTCTGATTTATGTGGCTTGTTAATGTGTGCTTGCTAAGTTTTGACCTCGCCGTCGGAGTAGTTCTCGATTGGAGCAACATGGGTTGTTCCGGGTAGTTTTAGAGTCTGAATTTTGGGATGTGTACGTCCCAGGATGGTTAGGAATGAGTTTGGATTAGATGTAGGGGTTTCTCAAGTAGATTTTGACCACTTTTAGGTCTGTCGACGAGGCACCGGCAACGTTTGCCGGCACCGATTGTCTTCTCCGGTTGGACGTTGACCAGGTCAACGATGACGTGGTGCTGACGTGGCGCGGACGTGGCGCGCCATGTCGAACACCACGTCAGCTCAGTCATTTTGATTGATGAAGTAAAAATAACAAGTTTGATTAGACGATGATAGTTAAGCCACGTGTCACGATCGTGAATTTTTTTAAAATAGAAAATGTGAATTAGAATTCTTTAATCATTCTTAGAAATAAAAAGTAACGAACGGCTAGGATTTAGTTGCGAATTTGATCTCGGCCGTAGATTTAGTACGAGGGATGATTAGCTACGATAGTGCCACGTGACATTTTCCAGGCCATAGGATTGAAACCTAGGCGGGAAAATTAGAAAAAAAATAGAATAAGAACAAAAAATTCGAAAATCCAAAAAACAAATCTCCTAAAACTACGTCATTTCTACCATTGGGTTGGAGTAGTGGGCCCTGGACCGGGTTTAGGTTAGTGGGCCGGGTCTATCCGATCAGGCCCGAGAAATAAATAATAATAACAAAAATAATGAAGAAAATTCAGAAAATTAACCAAAAAAATAAAAAGAATAGAACATCAATAAAAAGCCTAAAACTGTGTCGTTTCGTCTAGGTCAAGGATCAGGTCATTTGGATCGGGTTAACCCGACTCGGTCCGTGGAATAAAAAAATAAAAAATAAAAAAATAAAACAAAAATGAAAAATAAATAAAATAAAAAATATAACAGAAAAATAATAAAAATAAGAAAAATCAGGAAAAGTCACAAAAATTTTAGAAAAATCTTCGAAAGTAAAAAAAATTCAGAAATTGAAGAAAATGAAAGAAATATAATAAAAAATGATAATAATATAAAAATAAAAATAAAAATAAAATAGGAAATTAAATAAAAAATTCATGAAATTTATAAAAGTTCCTAAAAAAATAAAAATCTTCAAAAAATATGAAAAATAAGGTGAAATTTTAAATAAAAATAAATAATAAAATAATAATAATAATAAAATTAGAAAATTTAGAAAATTTTAGGAAATACAGAAAAAAGTAAAAAAAATTCTAAAAAATTTTGGGAGACTCTAGAAAAATTCTAAAAAAATTGGAAAATAGGAAAAATCTTGGAAAAGATCAAAAGTTTCCCCCAAAATAGAAAAGTCCTTAGAAATTCCTAAAAAAACGTTAAAGAAATTCATAAAAATTCAGAAAAATTCTCAAAAAAAAAAATTGAAAATTAAGGAAAAACCATGCCGAATTGGTCTGACCCCTTTTTACATGTTTTGACCTCCCGAGTCTTAGGAAATTACCATTTTGCCTCTCTGACCAACTTGACCCAAATTTTCCTAATCCACCTCTTTATTCAATTGGCGGTTTTCCTAGGTTCCTGAGACTCCACTAGAATCATACTTGGCTTGTTTTGACTTGATTTGATTCTTTTATTCATTGATTGCGCAATTATTTCTTTTGGTTGTGATTGATATGCTAGCTTTCCTACTCGCATGAACCTCTTAGATCTTTAGGACTTGCCCCATCTAGAAACACCTGCATGAACCCTCTAGATTAGAAAATCACTCAACTTAGGTACCGAAAGGGCGTCGATAACAATATTGACGTAACTAAATCCCCGAATTTAGATATCTGATTTTTGTAGAATCGAACGATTTTTCCCAATCGTTCGATAGGGTTTCTAATCTTACCCTCCAATAAATGATTGGTGGCGACTCCGATGACATACACACTGATCACATGTTGCCCGACCACACTAAGGTCGACCTTGATTTAAAAATTTTCTTGACGCAATTTGGTATGGGCTTGGGAGAGCCCGAGCTAAGCCCATATATCAAATGGGCCTAGCAATCTATTAACTCCCTCGGGATCCGAAAATCTCGGGGGGGGGGGGGTCGCGACAAACTCGAAGTAGATTATCACCTTCGCATTCCAATCGTCTGCTTCACTTCTCTTCTCTTATCTTTCGTATTCTGCTAGTTGGCATTGATTATTTTCTCTGTCATTTTAACGATAATGGCCAATCTTCCTACACACGTCTTCCCGACTGAAGTTATGTTCAAATGGGAAAGACTTTATCACCTTCTTGGCCAATGCTATGTTTATATAGCCCATCATCTAAGTGTTGAAGTTGAGATCTTCGGTCTGTTCAAGGAAGTAAATACCTCTTCGATTAAAGGCACCAACTTGAAGAGGGAATACATGACGTTCCCACATGTCTTCATCGACTTTCTAAAGGCTCGTCGGAATACTTAGGAAATGGTTACTTTAGCCCGCATCGTGAAGGCATGCTATTAGGATCGATCTGAATGCTTAGAGTCTACAGAACACGTAGTTGCCTGGTACTGTCACGACCCGAAAAAAGTTTATTAAATTCAAAATCGGGTGAACGGATTATCAGGTTAATTGACTAACCTAATTCGGACCCTCCCAAGTCCTACCGAATCGCAACTTAAGTTCTTTTTCATGCAAAGATTTTTTATTTGGAGTCGCCACTAATCATTTTTTGGTAGGTCGATTAGAAACCTAAATAAATTAGCGGGAGAACTAACTTATTTCTGCGAACCAGAAAAAATGGGATCGGAGACTTGATTACGCTAGATCATTCTAACCCCCTTTCGGTACCATTTTATTTCATAAAAGCTCATTTGGAATGAACTAACCAAAATGGTGAAATGACCATTTTTAAGGATCGAGAGGTGGAAACATCAGAGATATTATTTGCCAGTCGAGAAAAAATTTAGGTGGATATGCGTGAATTAATGACAACACAAATACGAATGCAACATGTGGATATGGAGACACACGAGTACGACATGAGATAATCGAAATTTAAATCAATTCATTTGGACAAGGAAATTCTCGAAGATTTAATGGTTAGGATTGTTACCTGATTTGACAAATTTGATTATCAAATTCGGACCTCGTGTCACCTTATGGATCAGGATTGCGGATCGAACGAAGAGGATGAACTCGTGACTTGTGTTGATCGGTAGAGAAATAGGTGATGGTAACACCTATATTTAAATTCCCACCATCTTCAAGACTCTCTTTTGGAAAAAGAATTCTCTCTCTCTTTTTTTTTGATTTTTTCTTTCTCTCTAATCTCTTTCAATCTCTCAAAACTCTTTCAAACATTCAAAATTTTCTCACCCCCAAAAACTCCTCCCTTTCAAGCTCTCTTCTTCGTCCTTTTATAGCCCACTCATTTACCTCACATTCTAATTTCTCCATTAACTCCATCTCCCATTCTAATTTTTCCACTAACTCTTCTTCATCTTCATCTTCCCTTCTTCATCTCTATCTCACATTCTAATTTCTCCACCTATTCTTCTCCATCTCCATCTTCCCTTCTCCATATATATCTCCCATTCTAATTTCTCCACTAACTCTTCTTTTTCTCCATCTTCCCTTCTCTTATCTTATTTTCTCCATCCATTCTTCTCCATCTCCTCTTCTCTATCTTCCCTTCTCTTATCTTATTTTCTCCATCTATTCTTCTTCATCTCCTATTCTCCATCTTCTCTTCTCCATCTCCTCTTCTGCATCTTCCCTTCTCCATTCTAATTTCTCCACTAACTCTTTTTTTTGTTATTTGCAAAATAATCCCTTAAGAGTTAGGTATTTACACTCTAGTCCTTGAGATTTTGAGTATTTGCAATTTAGTCCCTGAAAAAATATTTCTTTAAGTCCAAATCTCCTCAAAATTTTCAACACACCTCTCCTATGCTTAGTCGAAATTCATCGCATATCAAATTTAAACTCATTTCTTGCCGCAAAATTTAATTAAAGCCCTTTTACAAAATTGAGTCATTCTAAGTATAATTGGGCCAAGATGAAAATTTAGAATATTAGAGAATAAAGTCACAACTCCTAAGAGTGAAAAATGAAAATAAATTGACTCAAATTGAATTTGTTAGGCCCGATTCGAGATTATGCTCGTGAAGAAATACACGACCTCGAATTGGATTTTTTTTTAATTTGTGATGGTCAACATGAAAAGGGATTTAAGAGAAAAATATTGACTATTTTTACGTATTTTTGTGGCCTCAAATGCTATTATTTATTAAATATTTTCCTAATTTTTAAAATATATACATAAAAAATACAAAAAAAATGAAAAATTATTTTTTGTTCAAAAATGGTTACCTAAGCTTGGCCAAAGTCTCCAAATTTGATTTTTCAATTTAATGAATTTTTATGGATTTTCTATTAATTTCCGAAAATAAAAAATAACGAAAAATACTGAAAATACGAAAAACCATTTTTTGGTCAAAATTGGTTCCCTAGGCTTGGGCAAGGTCTCCAAAGTTGATTTTTCAATTTTATGAATTTTATGGATTTCTATAAATAGAAACGATGATTAAAAATCAGGTGTTAACAGCTGCCCCTCTTTGAAAGGATACTCGGTAGAGGTTCATTTCAAAGACGAGATGACACATGAATCCTAATCGACTCAACCTATGAAATAAAAGAGTCATGACATTTGATCTCCGATATCCCCTTTTGCAAGTTCCGATACAGACCCGGTTTGAGGAGGCTTTCATGCAGTGAGGGAGAGACAAAGAGGAGAGTTTACCTGGCACTTACCTGCTTGTTGTGTGGCGGTTGCCTGACACGCATGCTCTACTGTAAATGGAATGAGAGCCTAAGGATTCGTTATAAGAAGACCTCAAGGTGGTTGAACTTGGACCCGTATGGTAGGTCAGCTCATGGTAGATTCCTAATGAAAGGATTCTACTGATTAAAATTGAAATTTGACCCGTATGGTAGGTCGTCCCGTGGTAGATTCCTAATGAAAGGATTCTACTAATTAAAATTTGACCCGTATGGTGGGTCACCCCATGGAAATGCCTGTAAGAAGGACTTTGTGCCTATAAAAAGGACTTGGTGCTTGTAGAAAGGACTTGGGTGCCTGTAAGAAGGGCTTTAGTGTGCATGTAGAAAGGACTTGGTGCCTGTAAGAAGGACTTTTGTTGCCTGTAGAAAGGACTTTGGGTGCCTGTAGAAAGGACTTTTGTGCCTGTCAGAAGGACTTTTGTTGCATGTAGAAAGGACTTTGGGTTGCCTGTAAGATGGACTTTGGGTCGCCTGTAAAAAGGACTTTGGGTTGCCTGTAGAAAGGACTTTGGGTTGCCTGTAAGAAGGACTTTGGGTCGCCTGTAAAAAGGACTTTTGAAAATGGACCATCCCATGTTGGGGTCTCCAATGGAAGGGCTCCAGAGACAGTATACCCTAAATGTCACCTTTTGGGTAGACTAAAGAGGTATTGATTGAGAAAATCATTTTCGGGTGCCAATCTGGGATCTGGGGAGACCAGGAATCCTGCAGACGCTCAAACCCAATTTCACTTACCATGAAGGGTGCCATTCTGGGATCTGGGGAAACCAGGAACCCCAATTTTTGTTGTCCCATCACTTTAGGAATAACCCGATGAGGCAAAGATCAAGAACACGAGAGTTGGTCAATCATGATTTGATAAAGCTTGAGAACACGAGGTTATATCAATCGTGAGCTGATGAAGACTTTATGAGAGCATGTTGATCATGAGTCGCAAGGGTTCAGAAGACTTACCTGGATCTTCTGAGTTAATGATCGAGGCATAGACAGACTGATTGTATCATGTCTGCTTGCTCACTTAATGACCTTATGTGTTGCAATGGATTTGAGCACCCAAACAATCATCAGAATTGAAAGGTTCAGGCTGAAGATATACTCACCTCAAAATGCTTGGCGAGCATCAGCCAACAAGGCTTGTTTGTTCAATAGCCTCTGGATGAATTTCGAGACCTCGGAGGGTAACTCGACTATCAGGAATGCACTACCTGTCAGACAGTGTCAGAGGTAACATGTGCAAGCATTTTTATCAATGAGTTCATCGGTTCATGCAAAACTATTCAGTTGAGTTTGTAATGATTAAAACCATACGTGTATGCTCATAATGTGGATCATGCATGACTATTCTGTCGAGTTTGCATTTCCAATTCTGTCCAGGGAGGTTTTCATGTCATGAATACATCGAATGTAACTTGAATGGGGACTTCAGTCCGAAAGGGCTTTCTCTCACTCTCGAGAAAGGCTTGTTTATCCTGATTGTAGGATTTGAAAAGAAATCACTCAACCTTACCATCATCGCATTCAACGAGGGTCTGAGTAATTTCGCAATTGATACGATTAAGCCGATCTGGAGGTCTTGATTAGGACCATAATGTGGGCTGGATCAAAGGCTTATCAAAGGGGACTCATTTCGAGTCAAGGCCATTGACCAAAGAGTCTTCATCATCTGCTCCGGGTTTACAAGTCAAGAACCCTGCAAAATGAGAGAGAAATAATCTTGCTCGAACTTCTTCGAGCGATTCTTAAAGTCATTCAAATCTTACATTAATTCAAGTGCTCTAATCAGAAGAGACTTTCAAGGGTCGTAATGTAGGTCGGGATTTGGGTCTGAGAAACGAAGGGCTCCTTTTGGCTCAGAAAAACATATGAGAAGGGCTTGGTGTTGGTGATCACTGCAGTCTTGTCACCGATCTTTGACCTTCCTGAATTTGTCTTCAATGAATACCACCATTGGCTGAGGGGTGGTAGTTCTTTTACACTTTGCAAACTGACTTCTTTAGGGATCCTTTTTCGGGAATTCTCAAAATGTATGTTCGAAGTCAGAAGTTCATTACAGATATATGGGCATTGGCCTTACTTTTGATAGGCACTTTGCTCTTTCTGCCCGAGATTCTTTAGAGTAGCCTTTGCTTTTCTTACTCCCGACTCCCTTTTATTTGGAAGCAGGCCCATTTTCTTTAGGCTACACTTGTTTTTTTTTTTTTTGATAACCGAGGTGTCCGCGCGGCCGGCGAGCTTGTGCTCAAACCAGCGGTGAAGCACGACTAGTCCTCGGGAGGACCCGTAGGCTACACTTGTTTTTGTTTTTCTTTTGTTTAACAATCTTGTGATTTTGAATTTTAGCAACAAGATGATTTTCAACAAATGATACTAGACATTACATGAAAGTCTAGCATATGAAATGGGCTAATTCGAGAATTCTCTATTGGCCCAATTTCTTCAATTCTGTTCCTTGGGGGAAGGTGTCGTCATTACCTTGAAATGAGCAAGGATCACCAACATGGGCTTGAGAAATGAATTTGCAGGCTCAATTGGGTTATGCAAAGGATGAGTATGTAGGATAGAGAAAATAAATGCTCTTCGTCATCCTAAAGCACTTGAATTAAAATTCGAGTATCATGCAAAGAAACACTCGAAGATTGATGTTAGTCCAAGCAAGAAAATTTCTAACCATTTACCTTGTGCTATTGCCGGGACTACCTTCATTTGGCCCCAATGAGGGGTGGTTCTCAACAGGGATTATGAAATGAAATCACCGCTCAAATAGGTTATCAATGATCACCTGTCGTATTTAGGATAGAGAAATGAATGCCTCCTTCCTTTCGGTATCGTACCTTCTGCGAGAAAACCCATTGCCTTGGGGAGTGCAGAATCTATTTAACACACGACTCGCTGTGGCTTATAATGTAGGACGTGTGTGGAAATGGCTTGCCTTTCATCATCCTGTCATGCCCAATTCCACACATTTGATGCATCATGCGCAATTTATGCTCCAAGTCAGAATTGCCAAAATCCAAACATACAGAAGAGTCATGCATGAATCATGGCATATGTAAACACAATGCAAATGTGGCAATGTGCAAGAATGGAAGAGAATTTCTTAAGAAAGAGGGAATTCGAATTGCCCCTGGACATGCGACCCGAATAAATTGAAGATCTACTCCTCAAGTCGAGGAGTGGCTCGTTTTTGACTTTGCCCCTGCACAATGAAATGCATGGGTGAAGGAGCATTTCGGCTTGTTTAATGTTGACAATTGTCATGGTCATTGGTCGAGTGCCCCTCTCCAACTCTGGTTGCAGCTCCTTGAATCACCGTCGATTTCCTGTCGGAGAAATGGATTCACCTGAGGAAAGTACCGTATATGGGATATCATTGGAACGAATACATTTCACCTATTTTAGTAAATCTGCATCAGTGGGACCCTCAATAGTGACTTTGGTGGCTTATTGATTTGGGAGCTTTTCCTGAACCTGGGATCACATGAAATAAATGCGTGTATGCATGAATGCATGAAATGCATGTAATAGTCCTAAAGTGACTCAGATTGTCCCAAAGGTAGCCAAATCGGCTCCTGCTTTTATTTTAAGGATGATACTGCTTGACTGCATCTGCATTTACAGGATATCCTAACTCTTTCCCATCCATGTTTACAAGAATCAAGGCTCCCCCAGGAAGGACCTTCCTGATGATATAAGGACCCTCATAATTTGGGGTGAACTTGCCCTCGGGATGAGAAACATTTGGAACTGTCTTTTTCACTACCAGATCTTCTACTTCAAAATTCCTGGGTTTGACTTTTCGATTGAACGCTTTGGCAACTCTTCTCTGGTAGCTCTGGCCGTGACATATTGCCTTCAGACGCCTTTCATCGATTAGGTTCAACTGCTCATATCTCTGCTGCATCCACTCCGCTTTGGAGAGTTTGACTTGGGATAAGATTCTCAAAGAGGGGATTTCAACCTCTACCAGTAGAACTGCCTCCATACCCTAAACTAGGGAATATGGGGTTGCTCTAGTCGAGGTCCGTATCGAAGTCCGGTATGCCATCAATGCGTACGGCAGTCTCTCATGCCAGTCTCTATAATTCTCTGCAGTTTTTGCCAGGATTTTCTTGATGTTCTTGTTTGCCGCCTCCACAGCTTCATTCATTTGTGGGCGATAGGGAGACGAATTAAGATGTCGAATGTTGAATGCTTGTAGCAGATCATCGACTATCTTATTATTCAAATTGGAGCCATTATCTGTGATTATCGCTTGAGGGGCCCCATATCGGGAGATGATATCCCTTCTGATGAACTTGGCCACGTTCTTTGCTGTGACATTTGCATATGAGCTTGCTTCAATCCACTTCGTAAAATAGTCGATCGCCACCAGGATGAAGCGGTGCCCATTGGAAGCACTAGGGTGAATCGGACCGATCATGTCTATCCCCCACATGGCGAATGGCCAAGCCTCCGACATCTGGTGGAGCTCGTTCGGGGGTGCGTTAATTCTGTCACCGTATACCTGGCATTGATGACAGGACCTTACATGTTGGTTGCAGTCCGCTTCCATGGTCATCCAATAATAACCAAGCCGCATGATTTTCTTTGCGAGGAGGTGGCCGTTCATATGAGGACCGCATATCCCTTCATGGATTTCCTTCATGAGCATATTTGCTTCTTTAGCGTCTACACATCTCAATAGGACTGAATCGAAGGACCTTTTATAGAGAGTTTGCCCGCTCAGGAAGAATTTGGTAGCCATCTTTGCTATGTACTTCTTATCCCCGACCTGACTCCCTTGAGGGAATTCTCCTTTCGAAAGATAATTCTTAATGTCATGAAACCAAGGCTCACCATCGAATTCGCCTTCCACACCATGCAGTAGGCCGGCTGATCCATGACATTGATTTTTAAAAGCTTGATGTCGAGCCCGTCCTCCACTTGCAATAATGAAGATAGAGTGGCTAACGCGTCTGCAAACTGATTCTGGGTCCTTGGCAGATATTCGAACGAAATTTCGTCGAAATTATCGGTTAACTCCTCTAGGAAATTATGATATGGGATGAGCTTAGAATCCCTTGTTTTCCATTCTCCCTACGTCTGGAGAATAATCAGCATGGAGTCTCCATAAACCTGTAACCTTCGCACCTTCATAGTGATGGCTAATTGCAGGCCTAGAATACAGGCTTCATATTCTGATATATTATTGGTGCATGGGAATACCAACTTCGCAGAAACCGGATAATGTAGGCCGTCCGGGGATATTAGTATTGCCCCAGTTCCAGATCCGGCCAAATTAACGGCACTATCAAAATACATGGTCCACTTATCATCAGATAATGCGAGGATTCGATTCTCTGCCTCCTCCTCATCAGGGATTACAAGTCCTTGTGAATTTTCTGCCAACATGTCAGCTATGGCTCGCCCCTTGACTGACTTCTGAAGCGAACTCCTTATGTCAAATTCCGATAACAGAACTTGCCACTTGGCCAGCTTTCCCAATAAGGCGGGTTCTCCACCAAATACTTAATTGGGTCGCATTCTGTTACCAGCTGGATATGGTGATGGAGGGTGTATTGTCTCAACCTGTGGAGTACCCAAATCAGTGCGACGCATGTCCTTTCAACCATCGAGTAATTAGCCTCTGACTGCGTGAACTTCTTGCTCAGGTAATAAATTGCTCGCTCTTTCCCGTCCTCCGGTTTCGTCTGGGCGAGTAAAGCTCCTAATGATTCCTGATAAATCGTCAAGTACAGAGTCAAGGGGACTCCTGGGGTTGGTGGTACCAATACTGGAGGTAGGACCATATACTTCTTGATCTTCTCAAATGCATGATGGCATTCTGAATCCCAAATGACTTTGGCGCCCTTCTTGAGGAGTTTAAAGAATGGTTTTGCCACATCAGAAAGCTGGGATATAAATCTGGCAATATAGTTTAACCGCCCCAGCAGGCTTCTTACTTCCCTTACTGAGGTTGGGGTATTAATGTCCCGTATAGCTTTGATCTTGGAAGGGTCGACCTCGATGCCATGACTGCTAACCATAAATCCTAAAAGCTTTCCAGATCTCGCCCCGAATATGCACTTATTGGGATTCAGCCTCAGCTTATATTTTCGTAGGTGTTCGAACAACTTTTTTAGTACTAGAACATGGTCCTCTCCTGGTCTAGACTTAGCAATCATATCATCTACGTACACCTCGATTTCCTTATGCATCATGTCATGGAATAGAGCGACCATGGCTCTTTGGTATGTCGCCCCAGCATTCTTCAACCCGAAAGGCATAACCCTATAACAGAAGGTGCCCCATGGTGTTATGAATGAGGTCTTCGCCTTGTCTTCCTCTTTCATTAAGATCTGATTATAGCCAGAAAATCCATCCATAAAGGAAAACCGTTCGAACCCGGCTGTACTATCGACCAACACGTCTATGTGCGGCAAAGGAAAATCATCCTTTGGGCTGGCTTTATTCAGGTCTCGGTAATCGACGCAGATTCGGACTGTGCCGTCTTTCTTCATCACTGGCACGATGTTAGCGATCCAATCGGCATAGGGGATCGCTTCTATGAATCCCACTTTGAGGAGCTTCATCACTTCCTCCTCAATTTTCTTGGAAAGTTCGGGCCTCGTTCGCCTAAGCTTTTGTTTTTTTGGCAGGATGCTAGGGTCAATGGGTAGTACGTGTTCCACAATGTTAGGGTCGAGGCTGGGCATGTTTGCATACGACCAAGCAAAGATATCTTGGTATTCCCTGAGAAGTTCAGTCATTCGGGTAGCTTCAGAGGGTGACAAAGACTCCCCAATCTTCACTTCTCTAACATTCTGTGAGTCGCCCAAGTTCACTACCACTGCCTCTTCTACTGTTAGGGGTTTAAACTCTTCGTATCGACTCCAATCTCTCTGAATATCTATGAAATCCTCATCTTCTTCCCTAATGCCACAAGAGTAATCTCCTTGGTGATCCGAGTCACACAACGGCCTATTATGCATGCTTGGAATGATATGCCTGAAATGTCATGAAGATGATTAGTCCCTTTCAGCAAGTAGTTTTCATGCATGATTTTCAAAAACCATTTGAAAAAATGTAATAAGAGAGCCAATCCTCATATCCTCGGACACCTTTGCTTCTCTTAATTTGCTTGATAAAATAGGAAGCGTGCGGGAATCCAGGCCTCAAATCTTCGAGAATCGAAGATAGGCACCATCATTGGGCTGGTTTGGAATGTTCCTGCACGTCCTTAATAAAACGTGCACACGCATTTTATTGAATTTTACTGATAAGGCCGCATTACAAGGCAATCATTTGGACCAACGGCTCGAGATCCAAAGGTATTTTCTTGGAATTGAAAAGAGAGAAACCAAACGAAATGCAACAACTGAATTAAAATTGCGGTTAAAGAGATGCTATAAGAACCAGAAGAAGAGCCTCTTTACTCAGGCGAGATAGAGTCCTCGTCAAGCCTCTCGATGATGACGTCGACGGTGTCTTCTAGAAATAAGTTGGACATATCAAGCTCTGCTGCGATTTGAATAGCTTCATCTGCTAGCATATTGGGGCGCTCGGAGAAATACTGACCCAGTGAACTCCCAATCGCGTTAATTTTTCCTTTCCAAGCTCTGGAGCCAATGAATGAATTAACTCTGCCTCCTCGACTTCCACGGCCCCTATGATGGCCTCCGCCTCGGTATTCATGACAGCTTCTGGAAGTAAGGCCCTTACTGGATTCACTAGTATATCCTAGGCCTATTCGGTACTTATTGGTGTCCAATTGCAGTGGCGAGCGGATCCCTTGACCATTCTTTCCTAGACCGAGTCCAGGGATAAAACCATATGCCAATAGCATTTTTCCAGGTGCTAGAGTATATTTGGAGGGCGCAGGAGCCCTCATTTTGGTTCCTGGAGGTGCATGCGTGACTGCCACCAACTCGAGAGAATGATAGCTAGCCTCTTCTTTGTGCTCCGGCTCTACATATTGGACCGCGCTCTTCTGGTATGCGGTGAAGTCCATTTCCCCATGCACGGTTATCACTTTTCCATCAACCACAAATCGAACCTTCTGGTGCAGGCTCGACGGTACTGCGCCTGCAGTGTGGATCCATGGTCTGCCCAATAGAAATCCGAAAGCACTTGGGAGGTCCATGACTTGGAATCCAATGGAGAACTCTACTGGTCCAATTAGGACATCTAGCTCGATTTCACCAACCACATTCTTCCTCATTCCATCGAAAGCTCTGATTGTAGCATTGGAGGCACGAATAAGCTCCTCATTCACACCTAGGTTCCTGAGTGTGGCCAACGGACATATGTTGAATGCTGACCCATTATCAATTAGCACGTGGGAGACCTGCTTGCCGTGGCTCCTCGCCGATATGTACAGAGCCTTATTATGGGCCCATCTATCCACAGGAATGTCCTCATCCGAGAAGGATATTTGATCTTTTAATAGGATAGCACTAACGAAGCTCTCCAGCTGTATTTCGTTAATCGTCTCAGGTACGTGTACCTCATTCAGGACCCTCATCAGCGCATTCTTATGCTTTTCTGAGTTCACGAACAAATCCAATAGTGAGATTTGGGCCGGCATTTTCCGTAATTGCTCTATCACTTCAAATTCGCTCGTTTTGATTATGGTTAACAGTTTTTCGGCATCTTCTTTAGTTACGTCTCTCTTCTCGGTCTCTCCCTCTTTAGGTGCATAACACCTCCCTAATCTCATCACTGCATCTATTTCGCTCGTCCCGTAGTCCCAATGAACCGCTTTGGGATCGTACTCTTCCACTAGAGGGATTTTTATCACAACCGGCCTGACACCCTCAGCCTTTCCTTCAGGGTCATCATTCGCCTCTTCATTAGAGATGCTGATTGTAAGTGGCTTGACTAAGTAATCATTTCCCTTTTCCCAATTGTCAACCTTGTCTAGGTTAATTACAAAAGCTTCTATAGTCTCAATCATCCCAATGAGGTCATCCAAGTCTTCAAAATTGTACCCGCATCTGGGTTCAGCATGAGCCGTCTTATCGGGTCTATCAGAGGGTGGCGCATTGGTTCTTCTAGCATCCTTGCTCTTCAGCCTTCCGTTGGTGAGTCCCCATTTAACTCCCTCGCCTACCCACAACAGATGGGAGAACGAGTCGTAGGTGGTCCCGGCCATATATTGGAAGAGTTCGTACGGGAGGGTTCTCAGAAAGTACCCGATCAGCTCCTCCCTAGTTAACGGAGGATTTATTCGAGAGGGCGCAACCTCCATCTATGCGCGTAAGTTTGGAATCGCTCATCGCTTTGTTTGATCACTTGAAGGAGGTCAGCTCGGGTGGAGGCTCCTCCAATGCCAGATCCGCACTCGTCCATTCGTTCCTTCAACTTATCAACCACAGTTGCCAATTTCCCTAGTCGCTTCTCTATTGCAGTCAGCATACGACCTTGGTTTTCGACCCTTGTGTGCAACTCCAGTTCAAGTGTGTCGCTCATGACCCGCGCTTGACTCCTTTCTCTCGATCGCTGGAGCAAATCTAACAACTTTTCGGAGGTGAAGTTCAGCTTTCTCTCGATGTTACCGAAGCGTTCTGCGACGCTTAATCCGCTTAATGGGTCGGCTTCTTTCTCATTTGTCGCAATAGGGATGATTTCATCAATTGTCTCAAAGGAGTCTTTCTCGGAAGGCCCCTTCTTTGGCACCTCCTCTATGTCGTCCATGCCTCTCCACCGGTTGGGTACTATTTCTTCCGCCTTTTCGAAGAAACGTGGTGGGATTGAATATAGAACCCTATAGTTGTAGCCTCCGTTATCCTGCCCCAGGGTATCCACAATTTCTCCCCTCCTGCTAGCTTCGCGGACAAATCTCTTGTCTGCATGGCGTGCCTTTGTTAGTCTAAACTCCTCTTCGGATATCATACCCACTACCTGGTGGTCCGGGAGTGGGTTTTGTTGTACATTTGGCTCCGTTTTATCGAACTGAAGGATGTGATTATCAATGAGGGCCTGAACCTTGAACTTCAGGGTGACACAATTGTCAACATTGTGGCCTTTCTCTCCCATGTGGTAGACACATGATTGGCTCGGATCATAACTCGGAAATCTCGAAGGATTTAATCTCGGTGGTTCCTTGGCGACTAGCCTCCCTTCCAACAGCATTGGGAGCAGCTTGGATAGTGGCCTAGGGAGCGGAGCGAACTGCTTGGGAGGTGGCTTCCTTTTTTGAGGTTGAGGCGGCTTCGGTGTCGACCATGACGAGCTTCCTTGTGCCATGGTAGAGTTGAAGAACTGCTTTGGTTGCGATAGACTAGGTACGAAAGCCACGTCGACGTTGGGTTCTCTTTCCTTCCTAGGTGGATACTGGCGTCTCGTTGTAGTCTCAGGAGCCTTTCTCTCTCTCATAGCCCATTCAAGTCTTTCGGCAACCTTTATGAGATGTACGAAGGTCTGGCACCCAGAAGTGTTCAGTCTGTCGAAGTACTCATACGGTAGTGCCTTCAGAAACAGGTCGACGAGCTCGTCTTCAGGGATTGATGGCTTAACTTGCGTAGCTAAAGCCCGCCACCTTTGAGCATAGTTACGAATGGCTTCATTTTTTCCTTTTACCATCCTCAGCAATTCTTCCCTAGTAGGAGCCGTCGCGGTGTTAAATTTATACTGATGCAAGAAGTCCTCAGCTAAATCTTCCCAACCGTCATAATCTTCTAGATCCAACTCAATGAACCATGCTAGAGCAGCACCTGCCAGACTCTCCTGAAACGTGTTCATCAATAGCGGAACATAATCGGAATAATGCGCCATCTTGCGCAAGTAGTACTTCAGATGAGCTCGGGGGCAGCCTGTCCCATTATACTTTCTGACGAACTCGGGCTCTTTGTAATCAGGCGGGACTTCCACTTTAGCAAAGGGGGATATCTTGTCGAAACGGGCCAGTTCATATCCCTGGCTACTGAGACATTCCTCAATCTTTGCGAGCCTCCTTGCACCCTCCTCTACTTTGCTCACAGGCTTTTCTTTTTTTTCAGTATCGAGGTCGATTACCACCGGCGGGGACTCAGGTGACGGCTCGACATTCGGCACCTTTCTTGGAATGTGCGCCTCTCCTGGAGCTTGAGTCACGCTCGAAGGGTGGGATGATGACGGGTGAGCAGTTTGGGTCGGATCAACTGGCGGGCTAGTTTTCGCCTGGGCTTCTATCATCATAGCTTTCATTTCTGCCAGCATCGTAGCCATGGTTGTCATCTGCGTCTCAAGGTTAACTACCCTGGGGCTCAATTCCTCGCGTTCCATTCTTGTCCTAAGACGGGTTCTGATACGGCTGTGTGGCACTTCTGTGATCAATGGGTACCTAAAAAAAGAATTAATACAAATGAGTATGATGAATGAAAATGACAAGTCGGTCCATGACAACCCTCTAGACCCAAGAAACAAAGCCAACATGATAAAAGGATTAATTCAAACAAATTTCGATTTCGTCAGCTTTTACGAGAAATTCGTATCAATTCCCACAGAATTCAAAAAAGTACCAAACTTTGCGAGCTGATAATTAAGACAATGATGTACAACTTTCATTTTTTGAGCTTGGGAAGATTCCTCATGGATTAGTACAGTTTAATACTTCTTTCTAAAAAGTTTCTTCAGAAAACTGATTTGTCCGGTTTTTACTTTGAGGATAAATGGGTCATCAAAAATGTGAATTGATGTCCAAAAATTTCCATTTCACTAATTAAAAGCCCAATCTACAACTTTCATGTTTTATTTTTTCTCAAAAGAGCATGTTTTCTTGTGATAAATGGAGAAACAAAAGTGAAGTTGAGAAAATTCCAGAATCCAGACAGTTTTTCTTTCATATTAAATTCAGTAATAAATGGAAAATACATTGAATTGATTCAAAATTTTTTTTTGAGTGATGAATTAGGGTCTTGTGAATGTTTTCTGTGAGGACTCTATAGATCAATTAAAACTATAAAGTTCAATAAAAATTATGTAATACCAGAAAGTCATATCTGAACAGTAACCTTTATTACAAGAAAAGCTCATAAAGTCATGAAAATGCAATTAAACATGGAATAACAATCCTAAACATGGAAAATCAAGCTATTTTTCTTTTCTTTGTAGCGACGCAATCTATAGACAAATGGGCCTCCAACTCTTTCCGAAGTCGTGCATTTTCCTTAGCCAAAGTCTTCATTTGTCTTTTCGCTTTTTGCGTCTTCTTTGCATAGGTCTCGATCTCGGCTTGACAGGTGGGCTTCACAATCACCAACGGGAACTTTGGAAGCATGTGAGTTGGTATCAAATGGCACTTAATATACCGGGCCTTCGCATGATAACATTTTTCCTTTCCCTCGAGCTCCTCCTTGGGTACTGATAGTGAGCGAGTCTTGGACTTGAGCCAAGTTTGGTCAAGATGCTTGATCTTGGTTCTATAATTCTCACCTGCAACGAATTCAACTTGAAAAGTGTTTGGCCCCAAAGGTGGTGGAATATCTTGTAAAACTCCATATTGCCGTACCACACGGAGAAGATGATACTGCGTCATACCGGTAATACCCAAAAGAAGTATAGGCTCTCGCTCACCATGGTACAAACGAGCCTTAGAGACTTGAAACCATATAGCTTGCCATAGAAAAACCTTGGGACTCGAATCTTTAAATAAATCAATCCACTCGGAATAAGACAATCTAGCAATATTTTTTTGCAACTCTTGAAATTTTGCAATTGGGTTTTCCTCTTGACTTACCCGTGGAATGGTCATTTTTGAGCCGAACTTAGCATAATGAGAGAAAAACCACATTTGCAAAAGTCCAACCGGAGCGTGAAATGTTTTTTTCCTTGTTTTGCTTAAAACGAGTCAAAGATATAAAAGTCTCGGCCAGGATAGCATTAGTAAAGTTCATTCCACTGCAGACTTGCCTAGCTATCCAAGCCATGGATGGACTAATAAAATCCTTTTGGAGCGGAAAGATCACAAGTCCGAAGAAAGCTAGAATAAAGATCCTGCTTTGCAGGTATGAATTGCTCTCATAAAAAAGTTCAACGAGGAATGAGAAAGGGCACATATGACAATTTCCTTTTAAAATTTTCCTCATTTTATTTTCGCTAATTTTCAAAAACTCAGCAAAAATGAAAATTGGATCCATTTCCACACAAGGGCGAATTAAATCAATGCTCAAAGGTTTTCCAATGGCAAGGCTATACTCTTCCAAAGTCGGAGTGAGCTCGTGCTTACCTAAAATGAAAGTAGCAGTATATGGGCACCAAAAATGTGCAAGCGTCTGCATGACCCCAGTCTGTAATTCGATATCCAAAAGTGGCAATACGTGACCCATACGACTAAGGGCATAGGTCTGTGCATCAATGCTCAAGTGCTTCCACATCTGCTTCAACTCGGCCTTTGGAATGTACACGAAACGGATATCAATGTGTCCCATTGTCTATAAATCACGCGCCACAATCCTAAGTGTCATGGACCGACCCAAACAATAACATAAGATAAGATGAAGTTCAGAAACGTACTTTACCGTAGGATAGGAAAATAAACAATCACATGGACACGCACATGACTCGTGGGTTAACCTTATTCTAACTATCCTAAAGGCTCACAAATTGAAGCGAAAGACTTACGGCAAGGCGACAATCTCGCGCACATAATCAAAATTAGCCGCTATCCCGCGACGTAACCAAGATTAGCCGGGCCTTTTCACTTCGGCTACTCGAGTCAAAAATTAAAACCACCGCTTTGGTAATCTTACCAAGCATGAGGCATAACTTTTAAAACTCATTTTTGAAAAGAAGTTCGGGATTGAATCTGGACTAACTTTCGACGTGATCTCACGGCGAACGCTAGAACCAAATCACAATACCATCCTAAAACTAGTGGCCCAGGTCCGGCCACGGGATGTGTGTGATGTAGTGCTAAAGTGATTAATCATGCACAACAATTAAATGCAAACACTGCTTCAATAATTCAAAAATTAAATGACAAGTTTCACACACCAAACCTGCAAAACAAAGGGTTAGCCAAACACTCCACCCCTTATAACTCCTATTCTGCAAAACCATTTAACACCTAAAAATTAGAATCCAACCAATTCTCAAACCAAATGGATTTTCACGAAATTTTTCTGGCCTAAGTCCACTTAGGCTTTTTAAATTTTGAAAAAAATTCAAGTACTCCAATTAGTGCTTTATTCTTTCGAAAATTCCAAAAAACCAGTCCCCAGCGGAGTCGCCAAGCTGTCACGACCCGAAAAAAGTTTATTAAATTCAAAATCGGGTGAACGGATTATCAGGTTAATTGACTAACCTAATTCGGACCCTCCCAAGTCCTACCGAATCGCAACTTAAGTTCTTTTTCATGCAAAGATTTTTTATGTGGAGTCGCCACTAATCATTTTTTGGTAGGTCGATTGGAAACCTAAATAAATTAGCGGGAGAACTAACTTATTTCTGCGAACCAGAAAAAATGGGATCGGAGACTTGATTACGCTAGATCATTCTAACGCCCTTTCGGTACCATTTTATTTCATAAAAGCTCATTTGGAATGATTGGGAAGAAGTTTGGAATAAACTAACCAAAATGGTGAAATGACCATTTTTAAGGATCGAGAGGTGGAAACATCAGAGATATGATTTGCCAGTCGAAAAAAAAATTTAGGTGGATACGCGTGAATTAATGACAACACAAATACGAATGCGACATGTGGATATGGAGACACACGAGTACGACATGAGATAATCGAAATTTAAATCAATTCATTTGGACAAGGAAATTCTCGAAGATTTAATGGTTAGGATTGTTACCTGATTTGACAAATTTAATTATCAAATTCGGACCTCGTGTCACCTTATGGAATAAGATTGCAGATCGAACGATGAGGATGAACTCGTGACTTGTGTTGATCGGTAGAGAAATTGGTGATGGTAACACCTATATTTAAATTCCCACCATCTTCAAGACTCTCTTTTGGAAAAAGAATTCTCTCTCTCTTTTTTTTTTGATTTTTTCTTTCTCTCTAATCTCTTTCAATCTCTCAAAACTCTTTCAAACATTCAAAATTTTCTCACCCCCCAAAACTCCTCCCTTTCAAGCTCTCTTCTTCGTCCTTTTATAGCCCACTCATTTACCTCCCATTCTAATTTCTCCATTAACTCAATCTCTCATTCTAATTTTTCCACTAACTCTTCTTCATCTTCATCTGCCCTTCTTCATCTCTATCTCACATTCTAATTTCTCCACCTATTCTTCTCCATCTCCATCTTCCCTTCTCCATATATATCTCCCATTCTAATTTCTCCACTAACTCTTCTTTTTCTCCATCTTCCCTTCTCTTATCTTATTTTCTCCATCCATTCTTCTCCATCTCCTCTTCTCTATCTTCCCTTCTCTTATCTTATTTTCTCCATCTATTCTTCTTCATCTCTTATTTTCCATCTTCTCTTCTCCATCTCCTCTTTTGCATCTTCCCTTCTCCATTCTAATTTTTCCACTAACTCTTTTTTTTGTTATTTGCAAAATAATCCCTTAAGAGTTAGGTATTTACACCTAGTCCTTGTGATTTTGAGTATTTGCAATTTAGTCCCTGAAAAAATATTTCTTTAAGTCCAAATCTCCTCAAAATTTTCAACACACCTCTCCTATGCTTAGTCGAAATTCATCGCATATCAAATTTAAACTCATAACTTGCCGCAAAATTTAATTAAAGCCCTTTTGCAAAATTGAGTCATTCTAAGTATAATTGGGTCAAGATGAAAATTTAGAATATTAGAGAATAATGTCACAACTCCTAAAGGTGAAAAATGAAAATAAATTGACTCAAATTGAATTTTTTAGGCTCGATTCGAGATTATGCTCGTGAAGAAATACACGACCCCGAATTGAATTTTTTTTTAATTTGTGATGGTCAACATGAAAAGGGATTTAAGAGAAAAATATTGACTATTTTTACGTATTTTTGTGGCCTCAAATGCTATTATTTATTAAATATTTTCCTAATTTTTAAAATATATACATAAAAAATACAAAAAAAATGAAAAATTATTTTTTGTTCAAAAATGGTTACCTAAGCTTGGCCAAAGTCTCCAAATTTGATTTTTCAATTTTATGAATTTTTATGGATTTTCTATTAATTTCCGAAAATAAAAAATAACGAAAAATACTGAAAATACGAAAAACCATTTTTTGGTCAAAATTGGTTCCCTAGGCTTGGGCAAGGTCTCCAAAGTTGATTTTTCAATTTTATGAATTTTATGGATTTCTATAAATAGAAACGATGATTAAAAATCAGGTGTCAACAGGTACAAGAAGTCCGTCAAGTCAGCTAATGAATGGGTCTCACTGTTGGTTCATGAGAGGGAGAAGCTGGTGAAGCGCCTAGCTTTTAACCAGACTTTAAGCATGATCCGAGTGATGTCGTGATGAAATTCAGATGTGAGTGGCTAGAGGATAGGCTCGACAATCTAACGACTGGTATAGTTTTCGAGAGAGACTTGATTGAGAACTTGAAATTCGTCGTTGAACATCATGAGGTTAATGCAGCCAGGTACAAGAAGAAATGTACTCGCTTATTCTTCAAGCTTGCAGATCTCGAATCCCAGTCGGTGTAGGCAGAGCATTAATTTCATGGAGAGTCAGTTGAGCTATTTTGTGATGTTTATTAGGGCTCAGTTAGGCTTTACTTTTCTACCTCAATAATTGTTGTAAGGCTTGTTGATGAATGGAATGAAGGAAAAGTTTCGCATGTTTATACTTTAATTTTCCTACTATCTCTTCTTCCGCATAGCATGATAGAACGATTTGAGGTATCGAAGACGTTGTTCTTCTTGATGCTCTTGTTAGCTGCGGTAGATGATGAGAGTGTAGAAGCTGGCTTAGTGTTAATATCCCTTGACGAAAAGTATACCAGATGTATTTGCAATTTGGAGTTTAAATATTCAAATAATCAAGCTGAGTACGAGGCGTTAATAATCGCGTTAGGAATATTAATTGATCTAAATGTTCAATTCATTCAGATAATTGGCTATTCTCAGTTGGTGGTCGGGTAATTAAATGGAGATTACCAATTTTTGAATGAAAATCTGATCAGTTGTTATTATTTGGCTAAGAAACAATTACGCCAATTCAATGATTATGATATACTTCATGTTAAAAAGAAAATGAATCAAGAAGCCAATAAATTAGCACATATGACTTCGGGATATAGAATATCAGAAGAATTGGCAAGTATAGTTCCACCATTGTAATTTTGGTACCAACTATTGAACAAAGAAAGATACTGATAGCCATGTATGAAGAAATTCAAGGAGAAGATTGGAGAAAGCAAATAACAGATTATATTAAAAAAAACCCGATTCGAGGGATCGGAGGTTGAGGAGACAATCTCAGAAGTATGTGATGATGGAGGAAGAACTATATTATAAGTCCTCTGATGGATTGTTATTGCGATACTTGAATGAAGATGATGCAAAGTTGGCCCTGGTAGAAGTACATGATGGCATATGTGGAGCACATCATGTAGGTATCAAGATGAGATGGTTATTGAAGAGATATGGATACTATTGGCCATCAATGATGCAAGATTGCATTGATTATACAAAGGCATGCAACTCGTGTCAGAGACATGGAATATTACAACATGCACTAATAGTTGAGCTCAACCCAATCGTGAAACCGTGGTAATTCAAGGAATGGGCAATGGATATAATCGGTTAGATCTACCCACCATCTTTCAATAAACATAGTTTTATTTTGCTTGCCACAGACTATTTCACAAAATGGGTAGAAGCAGTCCTGTATAAGAACATAAGTCAAAGCATAGTAGTAAAGTTTATTGAAGAAACTATTATTCACCGATTTGGATTGCCCGAGACTATTACAGTAGATGAAGGTACAATATTCATGGGGCGTGAAGTAACAGAGTTTATTCATTCGCAAGGGTGTCACGACCCTAAAAATTTTCGATCGATGAAAAATTCCCAGGTTAACGGATTATCAGGTTGATTAAATTGATTAACCTAATACGGACCCTCCCAAACCCTATTGAATCGCAACTTTGATTTTTGTTCAAAGGATTTTAGAATTTGGAGTCGTCACTAATCATTTTTGATAGGTCGATTAGAAACCAAAGTAAGTTAGCGAGAAAATTAAATTACTTCTACGAATCAGAGATTATGAGTTTGGGGACTGGGTTACACCAGTTAATTAAAACAAATGCCCTTTCGGTACCTTAATTCCATGGATATTCTAATTTTGGCAATTCAGGCTTAGTTTACTCCTAAGGCTCTAGTGGAGTGTTCTCTTTTTGTATTTTCACTTTTTAGATGGAATGCATGTGAATGACTTTTTTTGGTATTTTCAAAATATTAAAATTCCCTGAAGTCGAAAGAGGGAGTGAGCTAACGATTTATGTGCAGTGTTACGACCTCCAGCAAGTGGCTCGGCCTACTCATTTTGGGGTTTGATAATGCAGAAATTAAATTGCAGAAAGTAAAGAGCAGTGAATAAAGGACCTCCAATGGGTAGCTTGGTCTTAGCTTGGCATTCCTATTATGGGGTTTGAAGGTACGAAAATTAAATTGCAGGAAATGAATGCAATAAATAAAGAACCTACAACGGGTGGGTCATCCTTCTCATTATGGGGTTTGATGGTACGAAAATTAAATTACAAGAAGTAAAAGGCAGTAAATGAAGAACCTCCAATGAGTAGCTTAGCCTTGGCTTGGCCTTCCCTTTTTGGGGTTTGATGATACAGAAATTAAATTGCAGAAAGTAAAGGGCAATAAATAAAGGACCTCCAATGGGTAGGTCGGTCTTGGCTTGGCCTTCCCACTTTGAGGTTTAATGGTGCAGAAATTAAATTGTAGAAAGTAAATGCACTAAATAAAGAACCTCCAACGAGTAGATCAGCCTTCCCATTCTGGGGTTTGATGGTGCAGAAATTAAATTGCAAAAAATAAAGTACAATAGATCTTTACACCATCAAGTGGGGTGGAAGAGCCTTCCGCAATTTGGAGTTCGGATCTATTAAGCGGCTATCGCGACCCTAAAAATTTTTCGATTGGTGAAAATTTTTTTCGATCGGGTTAGCGGATTATTAGGTTTATTAGATGAATTAACCTAATACGAACCCTTCCAAGTCCTACCGAATCGTAACTTTGATATTTGTTCAAATGGTTTTAAAATTTGGAGTCGCCACTAACCATTTTTGGTAGGTTGATTAGATACCTAAGTAAATTAGCGGGAGGACTAAATTACTTCTACGAACCAGAGATTATGAGTTCGGAGACTTGGTTACACTAGTTAATTAAAACTAATGCCCTTTTGGTACTTTAATTGCATGGATATCCTAATTTGGCAACTCAAGCTTGGTTTATTCCTAAGACTCTAGTGGGGCGTTCTCTGTTTGTATTTTCACTTTTTAGATAGGATGGATGGGTAGTATTTTTTTATTTTCAAAGTGTTAAAAATTCTCTGAAGTCGAAAGAGGGAGTGTGTTAACGACTTCTGTGCAGTGTTACAGTCTACTCACTTTGGGGTCTAGTGATTCAAAAATTAAACGGCAGGAAGTCAATGACAGTAAATAAAGACCTCCAATGGATGGCCTAGCCTTGGCTTGGCTCTCCCTTTTGGGGTTTAATGGTGCAGGAATTAAATTGCGGGAATTTAAATAACGATAAGTAAAAACCTCCAATGGACAGCCTAGCATTGGCTTGGCTCTTCCCTTTAGGGTTTGATGGTGCAGGAATTTAAATTGCAGTAAGTAAAAACCTCCAATGGGCGGCCTAGCATTGGCTTGACTCTTCCCTTTGGGGTTTAATGGTGCATGAATTCAAATTGTAGTAAGTAAAAACCTCCAATGGGTGGCCTAGCATTGGCTTGGCTCTTTCCTTTGGAGTTTGATGGTGCAGGAAATAAACGACCTCCAGTGGATGCGCTTTGCCTCTTCATTATGGGGTTTTAGTTCTTTAAAATAAAATACAACAAATTGTTTCAACAATTTGAACTAAAATCCGTTGACGGGTTGGCCGCAAATTTAATGGGCACTTTGAAATTTGTTTGGGCTCACTTTGCACCTCCATGGAATTTATCGTTGATACGGAGTTGTCCCCTTTTTTTTTACCTGCCATAAAATATGGGAAAAAGGGAGATGGAGAAAGTGTATACAATTTGTGCTAATTTGAAACTAAAACCACAAATAAATGAATAAATAAAAATACTTATCTCGAATTTGCTTGCTCGTTGACGTGGATGAACTCTTGATTTATGTTAATCAATGAAGAAATTGGTGATGATAACTCCTAACTTTAAACTCCCACCATTTTTAAAATTTTCTCTCTTTTTGGTATTTTCTTTTTCTCCAATTTTTCTTCAATCTCCCAAAACCTTCTCCTCTTCTCCATCTTCCCATCTTCATCTTCTCTTCTCCATCTTCCCTTCTCTATTCTAATTTCTCCACTAACTCTTCTTTTTGTTATTCACAAAATAATCCCTCAAGTCTAGTCTATGAGATTTTAAGTATTTGCAATTCAGTCCATAGAGAAATATTTCTTTAAATCCAAATCTCCTCACAATTTTCGATACACCCACCACATGTTGAATTTAAGCTCATTTCTTGCTATTGAAAATATGCAAAATTTAATTAAAACCCTTTTTGTAAAATTGAGTCATTCTGGGTATAATTGGGCCAAGATGAAAATTTGGAATATTAGAGAACAATGTCACAACTCCTAAAAGTGAAAAATAAGAATAAATTGATTCAAATTGAATTTTTTTAGGCTCGATTCGAGATTATGCTTGTGAAAAAATACATGACCCCGAATTGGATTTTTTAAATTTGCGATGGCTAATATGAAAAGGGATTTAAAAGAAAAATATTGACAATTTTTATGTATTTTTGTGACCTCAAATGCTATTATTTATTAAATATTTTCCTAATTTCTAACAAAATATATATAAAAAATACAAAAAATACGAAAAATTATTTTTTGCTCAAAAAGGGTTGTCTAAGCTTGACCAAGGCTTCCAAAGTTGATTTTTCAATTTTCGAATTTTTTCTTGATTTTTTATGAATTTTCAAAAATAAAAATATCGAAAAAGTACTGAAAATATGAAAAATTATTTTTTGGTCAACATTAGTTCTCTAGGCTTGGCCAAGGTACCTAAAGTTGATTTTTTAATTTTATGAATTTTTATGGATTTTTTTATTAATTTTAAAAGAGAAAAGATGATTAAAAATCAGGTGTCAACAGCTGCCCCTCTTTGAAAGGAAGCTTGACAGAGGTTCATTTCAAAGACGAGATGACACCTGAATTCTAATCGACTTAACACAATGAAATAAAAAGAGTCGTGCCATTTGATCTCCAATACCCCTCTTTGCAAGTTTCGATCCATACTCGGTTTGAGGAGGCTCCTAGAAGGTGAAGGAGAGACAGAGAGGAGAGTTTACCTGGCACTTACCTACCCGTTATATGGCTGTTGCCTGATACGAATGCTCTACTGGAAATAGAATGAGAACCTAAGGATTCGTTATAAGAAAATTTTAGGGTGGTTGAACTTGGACCCGTATGGTAGGTCAACCCATGGTAGATTCCTAATGAAAGGATTCTACTGATTTGATTGAAATTTGACCTGTATGGTAGGTCGTCCCATGATAGATTCCTGGTGAAAGGATTCTACTAATTAAAATTGGATTGAGATTTGACCCGTATGGTGGGTCACCCCATGGAAATGCCTGTAAGAAGGACTTTGTGCCTATAGAAAGGACTTGATGCCTGTAAGAAGGACTTTTGGTTGCCTATAAGAAGGACTTTGGTGCCTGTAAGAAGGACTTTGGGTTGCCTGTAGGAAGGACTCTTGTTGCCTATAGGAAGGACTTTGGGTTACCTGTAAGAAGGTCTTCGGGTTGCCTGTAGAAAGGACTTTGGGTTGTCTGTAGGAAGGACTTTGGGTTGCCTGTAAGAAGGACATCAGGTTGCCTGTAGGAAGGACTTTGGATTGCCTGTAGGAAGGACTTGGGGTTACCTGTAAGAATGACTCTTGTTGCCTGTAGGAAGGACTTTGGGTTGCCTGTAGGAAGGACTTTGGATTGCCTGTAAGAAGGACTCTTGTTACCTGTAGGAAGGACTTTGGGTTGCTTGTGGGAAGGACTTTGGATTGCATGTAGGAAGGACTTTGGATTGCCTATAAGAAGGACTTTGGGTTGCATGTAAGAAGGACTCTTGTTGCCTGTAGGAAAGACTTGTATTGCCTGTAAGAAGGACTTTTGTGTTGCTTGTAAGAAGGACTTTGGGTTGGCTGTAGAATGGACTTTGGGTTGCTTGTAAGAAGGACTTTGATACTTGTAGGAAGGACTTTTGTGTTGCCTGTAAGAAGGACTTTTGTGTTGCCTGTAAGAAGGACTTTGGGTTGCCTGTAGAAAGGACTTTGGTGCCTGTAGGAAGGACTTTTGGGTGCCTGTAGGAAGGACTTTTGTGTTACATATAAGGACTTTGGGTTGCCTGTAGAAAAGGACTTTGGTGCCTGTAGGAAAGACTTTTGGGTGCCTGTAAGAAGGACTTTTTGGTGTGCCTGTAAGAAGGACTTTTGTGTGCATGTAAGAAGGACTTTAAGTGCCTGTAAGAAGGACTTTGGTATATGTAAGAAGGGTACCATTTTGGGATCTGGGAATACCAATAATCTAGCAGAAGCTCAAACCCAATTTCACTTACCTCAAAGGGTGCCATTCTGGGATCTGGGAAGACTAGGAATCCTGCAGAAGCTCAAACCCGATTTAACTTACCTTGGTGGGCACCATTCTGGGATCTAGGAAGACTAGTGATCTTGTAGAAGCTCAAACCCGATTTAATTTACCTCAAAGGGTGCCATTCTGGGATCTGGGAAGACCAGGAATCCTATCGAAGTTTAAACCCGATTTAACTTACCTTGGTGGGTACCATTCTGGGATCTGGGAAGACCAGTGATCCTGTAGAAGCTAAAACCCGATTTAACCTACCTCAAAGGGTTCATGTTGAAGATATACCTACTTGAGGATTTGGAAGAAATGCCTAGTAGTTTATCAATAACTAGGCTTGTTCATTCAATAATCACTGAACGAATTTCGAGACCTTGAAAGATAACTCGAACATCGGGAATATGTTACCTATCAAGCAGTATCAGAGGTAACATGTACAAGTATTTTCATCAATGAGTTTATCTGTTCATGCAAAACTACTCAGCAAAGTTTACAGTGATTAGAAGCAATCTGTGTAATAATTCATGATGCAATCAATCAAAATGTGTATCATGCATGACTATTCTATCAAGTTTGCATTACCAATTCTGTCCAAGGAGGTTATCATGGTATGAACACCTCGAATGTAATATAAATGGGGGACTTCGGTCCGAAAGGGCTTTTTCTCACTCTTGAGGAAGGCTATTTATCCTGATTGCAAGATCGAAAAGAAATTACTCACCATCAACGCATTCAACAAGAGTTTGAGTAATCTCGCAATTGGTATGATCAAGCCGATCTGGAGGTCTTGATTAGGACCGTAATGTAGGTTAGGTGAAAGGTTTACCAAAGGGGACTCTTTTGAGCCAAGGTCGTTGACAAAAATTCTTCGTCATCTGCTTCAGGTTTACAAGTCAAGAACCTTGCAAAAATGAGAGAGAAATAGTCTTGCTCGTACCTTTTCGAGCGATACTTTGAATCATTCAACTCTATGTTAACTCAAGCGCCTTAATCAGAAAAGGCTTTCACGGGTCGTAACGTAGGTTAGGATTAGGAACCAAGGAATTAAAAGACTTATTTTGACCCAGGAAATATATGAGGTGGGTTTGACATTGGTGATCATCGCATCTTTGTCATTAGTCTCAACCCTCAGAATAGTCTTCGAAGGACACCGTGTATGAGGAAGGTGTCAACTTCTACTAATACCGTTGTCACTTCCGAATGGTATAAACTTTATCTGAGTATTTTTCACAATTTCACTCATTCGAAGAGTTTTCTTCTGCAATCAGATCCCATTGGGAATTTACAAGAAAAGATAAGATGTTTTCACTAAGTTTACATGGACATTGATTTGAATGGGGATTGGCCTTGCTTTTGACTGGCACTTTGCTTTTTTTTTTTATGCCCGAGATTGGCTCTTTTGGTCCTGCCTTTTGCCTTTTCTTTTTCGTTCTATCTAAGAAAAGGAATTTTCAAAGATTGTGTCCCATGCACATATATATCAAAGGTCTAGCAAAATTGGAGAGTTGACTTAGGGACTCTGTGTAGACCTTACTTCTTCCGAGTTCTTCTGCTTTGAGGTAGCGCCATTTTCATCTTGGAAGGAGCAATGATCACCAACGGGGTTCTAAGAAATGAATACGCAGGCTCAATTGGGCGGTGCAAAGGATATCAGTGTATTAGATAGAGAAGCGAATGCTTTTCGTTATCCTAAGGCACTTGAGTTACCGTACGAGGCTGAAAGTAAAGGAACACTCTAAAATTGATGTTAGTCCGAGCAAGAAAATTTCTAACCATTTACCTCGTGCTATTTGCTGGGACTACTTCTATTTGGCCCCGATGTGGGGTGATTCTTGACAGGGGTTATGAAATAAAGTCGCCACTCAAATGGGTTATCAATGGTCACCGGTAATGTTTAAGATCGAGAAGCGATTGCCTCCTTCCCTTCGGCTATCGTGCATTTTGCGAGAAAACCCATCGTCTTGGGGAACGCAGAAACTGTTCAACACACAACTCATTGTGAATATGGGACGTGTATGGAAATGGGGTCGTTTTTCATCATCCTGTCATGCCACATTTTACACATTCGATGCATCATGTGTAGATCATGCTCCAAGTCAAAATCGGCAAATTAAACATGCAGAAGAGTCACGCATGAATCATGGTATGTGCAAACGCAATGCAGATGTAGCAATTTTTTTAGCATCATGCATGTTTACGAAATGTGCAAGTATATCAAGAATTGAGAATTTCTTGTGAAAGCGGAATTACGAATTGCCCCTGGATTGAGAGTCTACTCTTTAAGTTGAGGAGTGGCCCGTATCTGTATTTGCCCCTATACAGAATTTGGCCCTTTTCAATGTTAACAACCGTGATGGTTGTCAGTCGAACGCCATTTTCTGATTCAGGGTAGCCATCAATTTCCCCCATTTTCATTAGAATGGATATTAAAGGATGATTATAATTTTGCCCCCTTAGGGCCGTTTTCTTCGACATGTTAATGTGAGTATTAACATCTCCTGTCAAAAGAAAAAGAGATATGCTAGCCGATATTGGAGGGGATAAATTGGAAACGACACTGGTTTACCCTTCATCTTGAATGCCTTGCACGAGTTTCTTATTAGCTTCACTGAATCGAGTTTGTCTCCACTTTCGGTGGGCATTTCACCATTAGAGCCAAGGTTGTGGCAGAGTATCGACTTTGGTATCGCTCGTCGAGTATTCCTGTTTCCTTCTGCAAAAGAGATGTGCAAAAAGTTGTATTATTCATTTATAATACTTACAGCATTTCCATCCGCAAGGATCGAACTCGGGACGTCTCGAACCACTGTCATTCCCCATGCCATCTGGTCCACAAGACCATGGGTGTTCATGGAGGTTCCTCTTAGGGGTTAATTTTCGGATAGCACAATCTTGTCGTATTGCGCAATTTTACACCATAACGTTTTTTCAAGGCAATTTACGATCCCTGTTAAGACGGAATAAAGTAATTTAGAATTCGAGATGATCATGGGTAAATTAGAACGATACAAAATTACCCTTCTTTGATATTACCTACGTCTTTCGTTCGCGTTTTTCTTCGTTTGAAGCTGTCCATTCAGTGATAATACCCGCAAATTGATTTGCCTTCAGTTTCATTCAACAAGAGGACTTCGCATTCGAATATGATTGTATTCTTGGGGCCATTTGCAAATTCCTGAAAATGCAGGGGATTCGATTTAAAACTCGAAGCAATTTGACGATAAATTGAAACGATACGAGTTTACCCTTCAAACCTACGTGGATTTTTTTATTCGCAATTAATGTTATCCCGAGTTTGGTGAAGCAATGGATCAATGCATTTACTAAGAGGGAGAAGGATTACTACTTCCCGCTTTTGCACAGATTACAGACATCAATAAAAGCAGAACAAATCCTACGCAAGGAAGTAAAACGCATGCACCCATTCAGGATCTGCTCGGTTTCTTTTGTGGGTTTTCTAGTGATCAGCCAGCTTCACTCCAGATCTGGTACTCATTGGACATATTGACGGTCCCATGATCATTAGCTTTGAAATACAGGCTCCGTGTGCATATTACAGCCCTAGTGCTTCATCAACATTGAACTGGTTGATCATGGCGATGAGTTCCTCGTTAATGCCACTTGCCTGGTGGTGATACATCTCTCCTTCCTCGGGAGGCTTCACTGCTGACCCCGTAGGCTCGGTCTTTTCGTGCTTTTCCCCAACAGAACTTGTTCCTGTCATAAACTGGTCTAACTCACCTCTTAAACATGCATTTTCGATCCTCAGATAATGCATTTCATCGAGAGTGAGGAGGCTATTGCAGTTGGGGCAGGTGGTGGAGTTAAAAGCCTCTTTATACATCTTGTTCTCTGCTCGGAGGTTTTCATTTTCAACTCTTAGAAACTCGGCTTCGTTGTGCTCATAACGAGTCTTCATTCGGGTTCGCCTATTTTGAAACCAGAACTTGATTTGCGAAGGTTCAAGTCCTAGCTCTTGACTCAGTTTCATTTTCTATTTGCCATCTGGCATAGGGCACGTTCTGAAGAAATCCTCAAGCCTTTGCACTTGCTCCTCTGTATGGCGACAGTAACGCTTCTTTTGACCCTTACTGTTGTTGTCCTTATCTTTACTGAGATCTTGGACGTTGTCAGCGGAAGGGCCAGACTCCATAGGCTCGGTCCCAAACATGGCTTCAAACTCTTCCTCTCCCATATTCAGCAGGTAACAATAGCTCTCAAGCGTGTTGGGTTGAGACATCCTCGATTGGTTAACGGTTTCACAAGGTCTACTATCTTCTCTTGTATTCTCACTCACTCAAAATTTTTCTGAGTGATCGTGTACTCTCTTCTGAGCACGGATGAAAATTATCAGGGAAACACCTCTTTTAAAAACGTAAGCATGGGTTCAGCAATCGTATCGCTCCCCTCAAGATTTCTGTCTTTCTCAACCTTTGCCGTGTCTCCTGCACGATTTGTTTTCTTTCATCTTTTTCATAGTGGTAGGGCTATTGTTGTTATTTCCTCCACTTGTCTCAAGCATCGACATTGTAAGTTGTCGTGACCCTCTCGCGAAGGGATGAGGGTTAATGGATTGGTGTGCCCACTTCGAGATAATCTGGGCTTCGCTCGGGTCCTCCCAGGCCCATACGAAATCGCGTCAGGAAGTTTTGAAATCGAAGTCGACCTTAGTGTGGTCGGGTGACATGTGCTCAGTGTGCATGTCATCGGAGTCGCCACCAATCATTTCTTGGAGGGAATGATTAGAAACCCTATCGAGCGATCGGGAGGAATCGGGAGGAATCGTTCGATTCTGCGTAAACCAGAGATTTGAGTTCGGGGACTTAGTTATGCCGATATTACTATCGACGCCCTTTCGGTACCTATGTTGAGTGATTTCCTAGTCTAGAGAGTTCATGCAGGCGAGATTGGGTAAGGTAGGCTCTGGATGTCTAAGGTATTCATGCAAGTGGGAGTATCTATCCTATCAATCACAATCATAGAAATAAATGCGCAATCAAGGGATCAATTTAGAAAGAAATCATATCAAAACCAGTCAACACAGACAAAGGGGAGTCCTAAAAGTCTAGGAAACATGCCCATTAGGTTCAAGGATGATTTGGGATGATTTGGGTCAGATTGACCAGAGGGGCAAAATGGACATTTAGGAAGGCTAAGGAAGTCCAAAAATGTGAAATTAAATCAAACCAGTTGAATGTTTTCTGAAATTTTTATGACTTTTATGATTCTTTATTTTTTATTATTTTTTTGTAGTTTTTTTTATTTATTATTGTTTTATTATTTTATTTTTTTATTATTTCTGAATTTTTATTTATTTTTATTATTTCATTATTTTTTGGGATTTTTAGTTTATTTTTCATTTATTTACAATTTATTTTCATTAATATTTATTTATTTTATTTATTTTATTATTTATTATCCTATATATTGTTTCGATTTTTTTTTATGTTTCTATTATGTTTTCTTTCATTTTGTTTCATTTCTACTTTTTTATTTATTTTATATATTTTTTATTCTATTTTCTATTCTATTATTATTTTATTATTATCTAATCTAATTTTTTTAATTTTATTTAACTTTTTAATATTTTCTAAAAGTTTATTATTATTATTATTATTATTATTATTATTATCTTTTTTTTAGAAATTTTTTATTATTATTTTTATTATTTTTAAGGATTTTACGAGATTATTTATTTGTTTATTATTTTTTATTGTTTATCTTTGTTGTTGTTTTATAATTTTCCGGACCGGGTCGGGTCGACCCGGCCCACCCGAGAATTTGGCCCGAAGACCCAAACCTAAACCCTAGGTTAAACGACGTACTTTTGCCTATTTTTTTTTTGAATTTTCGAAATTTTAGAATTTTTATTAACTTTTCTTGTTTTCCCGCCTAGAATTAATATAACGGGTAAAAATCTTCCACGTGTCCCTATCTTACCCATTTATTTATTATACTAAGCCTACGGTTGAGATTAGACCACATACCAGATCCTACCGTTCACTTATTTTTATTTTTTTTATTCCTAAAAATGTTTGAGTAATTTGAATTAACGTTTTTATTTTCGAAAAATTCCAGATCTCGACACGTGGCTTCAACCTAGCCCTACGATCAAAGTTGTTATTTGTTTATTCGGTTATAACCACCTGCTGACGTGGTATCCGACGTGGCTAGCCACGTCAGCGCCACGTCAGCATTGACCAGGTCAACGAAGGTTGACCTGGTCAACTTTCAGACGGAGAAGACGACCGGCGAATCTCCGATCGCCGGTGAGTGGTCGGAGCTTCATCGGAAGGCCTAAAATCACACTAAAACCTTGCCAAGAATCCCCTATCTTTCGATCCATACCGAATCTACTCCTCAAACCATGCGATGTACCTCATATTTGACATAAGAATCCGTCTAATACCCCCCTGTCTAACTTCCACAGGGACTGATTTTCCGACGAACCACTAACTACCGATTTCCATACCTAAACAACTAGCAAAGCTAATTAATCAGCGTCGCAAAAGTGTCAGAAAACTTACCTATTCGTCCATACATCCTGAGATCGTCTGGTATGAGCTACAGGGCTCACGGTGGCTGAAGTTTCATGACGTTGGTTCGGATGGTTTCACCGAGAATCGATGTGAAATAAAGATGAAAACGAGCGTAGGGAGCATCTAGAGGGTAGATCAAACAAAGAAATCGAAGGAAAATGCAGTAATCCATGAGTTGTCATTAGAGACCGGACTCAGAAGCGTCCATGGAGTTTACCTGTTTTCGCGAGGAGGCGGCCTATTACTGGGCTCAAAAACTTCCCTAAGGCTACACGAAGCTTCGGTGATAAATAATGAGGCCTGATATGGCGTGGTTGTCTTGGATTTTTCTTCTGAAGCTCTCGGCGCAGTCCTTCAATGGCGGCGGTGAATGCTGCCCCTGAAACCTCTCTCTCTCTCTCTCTCTCTCTCTCTCTCTCTCTCTCCGTGATTTTCTTGCGTCTATGTGTGTGTAACCGTCTGTGTATATGTGTGTAACTGTGTAAAAATCCCCCTCAACCGAACGCCAATTGCCCGTTTTATACTCACCCCGAAATCCCCAAGTCTGTTAGACCTTTTTTTTCTCCGACCTGTTTGTGCAAAACCATTCTGGGGAAGAATAAACCTAATCGGGTCACTGGGTCGGGTCTAATCCGACCCGAGTGACCCGGTTGGCCGAATTTTCCCTAATTCGACACGAATTTGTCCGATTTTTTCAAAATTAATGTCGAAATTGGGCTCATGTTGGTGCATTATACCGGAAAATGGGTTTTATTTTGAAACTACGAGGGTATTTATATAAAAACCCCAATTTCTATGTTTGACCCGAAGGACCATTTCGCAAAATTCATACTGTAAATGACCCTTTTTGCAAAATTTGACGCGACCAATCGATTCAGGGGGCCAAAAACTAGGGGTGATGGGCTTCTATTTTCAATTTAGTCCCTAGAAAAATTTTAATTCGATTTTAAGCGTTTTTAAGGACTAAATTAAAAAACAAGAAATTGCATTTAGGTCCTTTTGTGCGAAATTGGTCAATTCATTGAGTTTTTGGGGATGACCCGACTCCAAAAATGTGAAAAATAAAAATTAAAGAATTAAAATGGAATTTCTAGAAGTTTTTCAATTAATTTGGGAAATGTGATTTACAAAGAAAATCCCATTTTCAGATTAATTTTTTTCACAATTTCTTTTGCCAAAATGAAGAGAAAAATAAGGGAAAAATATTGACTATTTTTCTTTATTTTTGTGGCCACAAATGCTATTTGTTTTATTAATTTTCTTATATTTTTCTAATTTATGAAAAACATTAAAGAATGCAAAAAATAAGAAAAATTATTTTTTGTCCAAAATTGGTTCCTTAGGCTATGCTAGGGCTTCCAACATTGATTTTGTATTTTTCTCATTTTTTATTTATGTTTTACTAATTTTTGAAAATAAAATGCAAAAAAAAAACCAAAAATATGGAAAATTATTTTTTATTCAAAATTGGATCCCTAGGTCAGACCAAGGTCCCCAAAGTTGATTTTGTAATTTTTTCCTTTTTTCTTTATTTTTTTTTATGAATTTTTGAAAATAAAATGTAAAAAATACCAAAAATAAGGAAAATTATTTTTTGTTCAAAATTAGATCCCTAGGTCAAACCATGGTCTCCAAAGTTGATTTTTCAATTTTCTAAATTTTTATGGATTTTCTAAAAATTTTCTAAAAATCAAATTGGCCAAAAATCAAGTGTCAACAGCTGCCCCTCTTTGAGAGGGGTCTCGTGAGAGATTGCTCTCAAAGACAGGATGACATTTGATGTCTAGTCGACTCTATGGGAAAAAATAAAAAGTCGTGACATCCCTTTCTATTTACTTCTTTGAAAGCTTAAGTCCTAGGTCCTTCATGTTCATTTTGATCGAGGAGAGAGAGATAAAATTGAGGGCTTTACCTGAGACTCACTCGTTTGTCCCGTGGCTGGATTGCTCTGGTGAGGATGGAATGAACGCCTGAGGATTCATCTACAAGAATATATTAAGGTGATTGAACTTGCACCTGTATGGTAGGTCATCTTGCGACAGATTCCTGTAGGAAGTACTCAGTAAAGAAAGGTAATTTTTCCCGAGGCTATCAGCTGCTATCCGTTCCGAAGGGCGAAAGCTCCAAGGCTACTAACTGATGCATGCTCACGGGAAAAGCGGTCACCGTATCTCTAAGCGGCGAGTCGCAAGCGTTCTGGGCTCTAACTCGAACTGTGATTCGAGACGCCTTAGAGGTGTATCCCTGTTATGGCGGGTTTAGGGGGAAAATTAAATCTTTTCAGAGGCTATTAGCTTCTATCCATTCCGGAAGGTGAAAGCTCCGAGGCTGCTAACCAACGCACACTCGCGGAAAAGGCGGTCACCGTATCTCTAAGCGGCAAGTCGTAGGCGTTCTGGGCTCCGACTCGAATTGTGCTTCGAGACACCTTAGAGGTGTATCCCTGTTATGGAGGGTTTGGGGGGGAAATTAAAACTTTTCCGAGGCTATTAGCTGCTATCCATTCCGGAGGGTGAAAGCTCCGAGGCTGCTAACCAACGTATACTCGCGGAAAAGGCGGTCACCGTATCTCTAAGCAGCAAGTCGTAAGCATTCTAGGCTCCAACTCGAATTGTGCTTCGAGACACCTTAGAGGTGTATCCCTGTTATGGAGGGTATGGGGGGGAAATTAAATCTTTTCCGAGGCTATTAGCTGCTATCCATTCCGGAGGGTGAAAGCTCCGAGGCTGCTAACCAACGCACACTCGTAGAAAAGACGGTCGCCGTATCTCTAAGCGGCAAGTCGCAAGCGTTCTGGGCTCCGACTCGAACTGTGCTTCGAGACACCTTAGAGGTGTATCCCTGTTATAGAGGGTTTGGGGGGGGAAATTAAATCTTTTCCGAGGCTATCGGCTGCTATCCATTCCGGAGAGTGAAAGCTCCGAGGCTGCTAACTAACGCACACTCGCGGAAAAGGCAGTCACCATATCTCTAAGCGGCAAGTCGTAAGCGTTCTGGGCTCCGACTCGAACTGTGCTTCGAGACACCTTAGAGGCATATCCCTATCATGGAGGGTTTGGGGGGGAATTAAATCTTCTGAAGCTAAAGGTTGGCGATCCAGTCCGGAGGATGACGGCTCCGCGGCTACTAACCTGTGAACACTTACAGAAAGATTTATCAAATTCATCAAGCTTTTTGAGTCGTGAACTGTTCAGCTCCGAACTCGAACTATGCCTTTAGACGCCTCTTTATAATTCTTTTAAAAAGGAGACCCGTGACAACGCTTTCGCGAATCAGAGGGGTGTTTAGACTTTGAAAAAGATTTCAAATGTGGAAATCTTGTTTTAATATTATTATGAGATTATGAAATCAAGAATTATATGGAAACCTTGATTTGAATTGTCTTACCAATAAGGGTGCCTATTTTGAGATCTGGGTGAAATCAGAAAGCCTGTAGAAGCTCAAACTCAAATTGTCATACTGGAGATGAAAGATTAAGAAGATTTATGATGTTTCGCATGTTCTAAGTTTTTTTGAAATGAGTCATGCTCTTATGATTATCATCTATGTGCCATGTAGAATTTTTCAAAGAATGTAAAGTGATGTTAGAGGTTATCCAAAGCATCTTGTCACATATCAAGCATGATAAAAAATTACTTATGAGGAAGGTTTTGAATCAAATGAGTTGAAATTACCAAAGAGTTTGCTTAAGATATCAATTGAAGTACGCTCATCAAAGAGGGCTTCTCACTTATTTCTCCGAAGGAGGTCTTGATTTTTATTCAGGTAGCACTCGAATTTTCTCTCGAACCTATGCCTAGGGTTTCAGAATTATTCGCAGCACATACAATTTGATTGATCTGAAAGGTCTTTTAGAGGACCATAATGTTGGGCTTGGTTAAAGGTTTGCAAGGGGGACTCATAAATGAGTCGAGGCTCATGAACGGAAGATCTTCATCATCTGCTTCGGGTTTACAAGTCAAGAACCCTACAAAATGAGAGAGAAATAATCTTGCTTGTACTTCTTCAAGTGATTCTTAAAATCATTTAACTCTACGTTAACTCAAGTGCCTTAATCTAAAAAGACTTTTATGGGTTGTAACGTAGGTTAGGATTGGGGAACAAGGGAGAAAAAGCTTATTTTTAGCCCAGAAAATATATGAGGAGGGTTTGATGTTAGTGATCACTGCAGATTTGTCACCTATGTTAGTCTTCTAGGATAGTCTTAAAGGGACACTATCGTTGTATGAGGATAGTGCGAACTTCTGCTGATGTCATTGCTTGAGAACGAATATATTTTGCAACTTGATCCTTATGGAGGATTTTCTTTTACAACCAGATCCCATTAGGAATTTATAAGGGAAACAACATGCATACATTTTTTAACTGAGTCTACAAAGCGCACATACGAAATTTTAGAGGTATTTGCACATGGACAAGGATAAAAATGGGCTTTGGCCTTGCTTTTGATTGGCGCTTTACTTTTTGATGCCAGGAATTTGGATTTTTCTGTTCTTCTTTCTCTTTTTTTTCTTTTTTATCTTTTCTCTCTTTTTTTTAGCTAGATCCCGTCTTTTGCTTTTTTCTTTTTTCTTTCTCTTTTTCTTTTTTCTTTTTGTTTTTTGACAAAAGAATTTTTGAAGATTATGACAAAACGCATGCAAATGAAAATCTAGTACGTTTGAAAAGTCGATTCATGAATTCTATGTAGAGCCGCTTCTTCTGAGTTCCTCTGCTTTGAGACGGAGTCGTCTTCGTCTTGGAATAGATAGTGATTACCAACGGGGTTTTAAGAAACGAATATACAGGCTCAATTGGGCATGCAAAGGATGAAAGTGTGTAGGATAGAGAAATGAATACTTTTTGTCATTTTAAGGCACTTGAATTACCAGATGAGATTAAATGCAAAGACATGCTCAAAGATTGATGTTAGTCTAAGTAAGAAAATTTCTAACCATTTTACCTCATACTGTTGCTGGAACAGTATTCGTTCGGCCCCGATGTGGGGTGGTTCTTTGACAGGGGTAAAGAAATGAAACCGTCGTTCAAAGGGTTTATCAATGGTCACCTGTAGTGTTTAGGATGAAGAAATAATTGCCTCTCGTCATCTTAATCCATGTAATCACTGCGAATAAATCCTACTTCCCTAAGTAAAGGTCTCCACTGACCACTTAAGTGTGTGTAGGGACGTGTTTGGATATGGTTTGCCTTTCATCATTTGAGATACTCCAATTGACAAATCTTAAATGCCCTTATTTGGAAATTCATTTCAATTTCATCAAAACTGAATCTCCATAAGGGATTATGATACATGATGTATGTTTCAAACATGATTTGGATAACTTCAAAACTTTTTGAATCACAATGTGAATGAAGTTTTGAGCTGGATATATTTTTTTTAAGACGTGGGCTCATTAAAACATTTGAACGTTATTTGAAAACATTATTGATTTTGTGAATTTTCTAATCTTTGGAATTCCAATGATATGATTTTGAAAATTTTAGAACATTAGGAAAGGGATACTTACCTGCCCGTCGTGGCGGAGGATTCCTGTAAAAGTAAAAAGGAGGTGTTAGTGTATGTCTTCCATTTTAAAGTAAATTGGAACAATACAACTTCACCCTTGATTCTGTGTTCAAATCCGAATACAATCGCATAAATTACGAGAATCTGTAGCCTCTCTATTGTGGTGTTAAGTCCCTGCTTAGATTAAAATGAGGAGTTAGCATATATTTCCTATCCAGAATAAGTTGGAACAATACCACCTTACTCTTGACTTTGCATTCCCCTCAAAATCCCAATGTATAGATTGCAGGAACCTTGCCACCTAGTTTGATCACCAAGACGACGTTACCTGTAGAGATTAAAGGGAATAGGTCAATATACGTTCTTCAAATTTGAGATAAATTGGAACAATACATCTTACCCTTGGTTATGCACTCCAATCTAAAGAGAGAATGCATAGGTCATGAAAAGCTACAATTTTTTCAACAAGATAAGATTGTTAGTTGTTCTATAACCACCAAATCTCCTTGAATTTTCAGTGAAAGAGATACTTATTTATTCATTTGGTGAGGAATCTTTCTAGTGGGCTTGCCTTGAAAAGATCCCTTTCATCAAGTTATGTCAAGTATTGTCCGTGGCTTTTCATCCCAAGCTTTCACAGGCATGACTTGTGTTTGCTTGATGGTTGTGGATCCTTTTAGATGTGTTTGTTGAAGTTCTTGACAGTTGACAACTTTGAAATTTCACTATGACCCTTTGTCATTTGAGTTGGAAGGTGTCGTCTGCTGATAAACCTTTGATCGCATCGACAAACCATTTGCCCCAGTCATGTGGCACTTACTCTGGTTAGATAATACTTGCCCCAGTCAAGTAGCTTAGTATATTTCCACACTTCTTGTAATTCCCTATCTGCATCGGGAAATTTATTATTCGAGGCTTTTTTCTCACTTTTCACCTGCATGAAGAAATGAGGATTAGCTCCATTTTGGGTTTACTTGAGTTTCTAGGAACGGAATACCCCTTTTTAAGTATTGTTTTTTTGATGTTTGGTGAACATTGCTCTTTTGCAAGCGCTTTGCCCCCAGTAAGACGTGTCTTGCTATTCGCTACTTGAGGCTTTGACGGTTTTGTCTCGACACGTTCCTTGGCAATGAAAGAAGGACATGTTCCGAATTGATTTGGTTTGTGGGTAGAGAGGGACTTGTTCTCAAATAAATTTTTCTTATTGATTCCACCCTTTATCTTAGCTGTTTTGAGTTATCCATTGTTTTCACTTCCATGAATTGTAATTTTTCGAACTATTCTGCCCCTTGATGGCTTGATAACCCTGTAAGAATAGAAGGGATGCGTCAATTAAAGACCTTTCAGATAATGAAATATTCAGAACGATACCGCCTTACCCTTCATTTGAAACCGTGTCAGCCTCCTCAAAAAGCGAAAATAGCTCACACTTATGTAACCATTTATAGATTTTTTCGAAAATCATTTGGAGCCTATCATATGATGATTAAGCGACTTTCTCAATCACACTTGTCTTTGAAGTGCTTGACATTTTCTTATCAAAAGAAAGGACAAATCAAGTTAGAATGGCGTAAGGAGTAGATAGTTGGAATCAATACCGTTTATTTTTTTATCCATGGTCCTATGTCCTGGCCTTTAGGCAACTTAAAAAGAGCATTCATATAAAGGATGTATGCACGATATGCGTGACGCAAGTGATTTTAAAATGGGTCGTGTATGCAATAAAAGAATAACTCTCACTTATTTATGGAAAACGCTTCTTTAATGCATAAGAGAATTTTCGAAATTTAAAGCTTTCATCTCTTTTTCTTTCAAATGTTCTTTTTAAAGGGACTTCCAGTCGATAAGAAACTTGGAAGGATTCAAATGTCGATTGAATGTGTATTGAGGATTCATGAAAGATTTTGTCTTTACGTGGACCATTACGATGCTCTTGAATCTATTTATTTTAAATGCATACTCAAGATAAAGTAAGAGGGATACTCCCTGTTTTGTCATTTGGTAGCATTGTTCTTCAGGTGCTTTACTTCTATTTGTTGCCTATGAAGAAGAGAATGACGAGTAGCAGGTATTTCATGATTGATTGAAAGTTACTTAGGAACGATACGTCTCTTCACCGAAAATAACGACTCGGTCTCGTCCTTTTTCCGGTGGGCCATGCAATCGCACTTGGTTGACTCCCCTCATTCATCACCCCGATATGCTTCTTTGGTAGAATTTGGGAGACTTGCTTTGTTCATCTTGGATCATCATTTTTTTCATCTTGAGTAGTTGGCCATCTTTAATCTAGGCCAAAAGGAATATATCAACGTGTTAGACTACATAGAGGTGCTTCCATTAGAACGATCACATTTACCTTATTGGAGCACCATCCCTAGGGACATCTGCACAAATCACTGTGTGAGCAACAATAAAGTTCATGCACGTATATTTTGAAAAATTCTTTTAAAAGACGTTTTCAACAGAAGAATTAAGAAATGGGGGGACTAGTCCTCATATCATCAGACATCCTTGTTTCTGTAAAATTTATTTGAAGACTAGGAAACATGCGGGAATCCGGGCCTCATATCTTTGAAAATCAAAGACAAGTGTCATCATTGGGCCGGATTGGAATATTCCAGCATGTCCTTAATAAAACGTGCATGTGCATTTACTAGAATGAAATGATAAGGCCGTTTTACAAATGAGACTACCTTGGACCAACGGCTCAAGATCCCAGGCGTCATTAAGTTCTACTTACAATATGAATTGAAATACTAAATGGACATAACACGATGTAAGCAATTAACATTGACTGCTCTATTTTGTAAAATCCGAAACAGCTACGCATGACCCAGCTTCTTCATATGCTATCATGGCATTCTCCCTGTGTCGGTGAATCACTTTCTTCCACGAACTCCTTTGAATTATGATGATGCCACAGTTGAAATTGCCTCATGATTCGGGGATTCCAACTAAGAAATCTAGTCTTTATCCTTTCCTTTGGCGCCTATGAGGATTACCCGTGGATGTCCAAGTGAGTGGCTCTGCAACATTTTCAACTCCAGATCATCAAGCTTGAGGATCTCACTATCTATGAGGATTTGAACTTTATTCTTGAGAACCAGACAATTAGCGACGCTGTGCCCTATTTCGCCCATGTGATACGCACATGTCTTAGTCTCGTCACAGCTAGAGAAATTTTTTGGAGGATTCTTCCTTGGCGGCTCCTTCGCAACTAACCTATTTTCCACTAGTATTGGAAGTAGTTCTGAGTAAGGATATGGGAGTGGAGTGCATTGCTTTGGCGGCTCCTTCGCAACTAACCTTAAGCCCATATTGCCCCGGATGAGAAGTGTAAACATGTGGTTGGTATCCTGGCTTAACTTTGGGAGTTTGATTCATAGCTGACACTTCTTGATACATGGGATTTGCTTCTTTGGACGGTCCTCTATTGACTTGAGGTATTCCCCATAGTTCTTCTTATTTCTGGACCTGTCATTTCATATGGCCCATTCTACCCTTTCATCAATGTCTACCAAATGTGAAAATGTTTGACAACCAGATGTATGCAGCCTATCAAAGAATTTGTATGGAAGGGCTACCAGGAAGTGCCCTATCAACTCATCCTCATCCAACGGGGGTTGAACTTGAGCAGCTTTCGCTCTCCACCTTTATGCGAATGATCTAAAACTTTCGTTCCTCCTCATTTTCACATGTTTTAAATCCATTCTGGTGGGAACGGTCTTCATATTGTATCTATATTGTTGTAGAAATTGGTCAGCAAGATCATCCCAATCATCTCTACCTCTTATATCAAGCGCCATAAACCACGAAAGAGCTGGACCAATCAAGGTATATCGAAAATTCTGGATCAAGAGTGCATCATCATCAACATATTCAGTCATCTCTTCCAAAAAGTGGTTGATATGAGCTTTCGGACATCCAATGCCATCGTACTTCTTGGTAAACTCTGCTCTTTGAAAAACGTCAGGAGCTTTCCCTACGAAGCGAGGAGATAATGTGTTGTCCTCTTGGGGAATAGCTAGATGAACTTCAGCCTTGGTTAAATTTGCACGGCTTCCTCCTCCCATTAAGCAGTTTGATTCTTTCACCAAGGTGGAGTGTAGGACCAAAAGGATTTCTTCTGTCACTTCATCTTCTTTGGTATTGACAACTAGTGATCCGGTAGGTGTGATTGTAAGGTTTTCCATAGTACACGACGGAGCGAGAGCTTTATCTCCTGTCGAAAGTTTTGAGAGGATGGAAAGAATCTGGGTCACTTGATTTTCCAGCTTAGTAAGGCACGCATTTGTGTCATTATCTCCCATGTGTGCTCCTGAGCGGGTTGTAAAATTTTCCTCCGTCATCGTTATTACCTGATTTTTTTAGATGAAATAGATGCATTAGAATAGAAAAATAGAAAAGAAAGCATAAATCCTTTCAATTTTATGCCTTCTTGTGATTAATGAAGATAAGGATCTTTATACAAGTTTTAATCTTGCGTGAAAAGCTCTTATCAACATTTTTCATAAGAACGCATACCATTGAAAGGAGTGTAATCCATGATAACTACTTTTGATCAATTTTGAAGAAAAAATTAACATAATGGTTAGAAAATAAAGGCAAAGTGCAATTTCAATGTGTCCTAAATTCAATAAACTATAGGACATCCAAATTAAAATCGTTTACTAGAAACGGGAACAATTGGAGTGTCCCATATTTTTTTGAAGTTAGGAAGCATGAACGACTTTGACTAATTATCATGGATTACATAGAGAAGTTAGTCATGCAAAATGCGATGATATATGCATAAGCCATTCAATTTCATATTTTCTTTTGGTGAAATAAGGGTTAAGAACTCTTATTTGACCAAAGGGGGTCTAATAGGGAGTCTTAAACCAGATTTTTCTCAAAGGAAACTATGCAATTGATTGAGATCATTCAAGTGATTAGAATGAAAGCCACTATCACACCCATTTACTAAAATCTCTAGTATAGTCAGAATAATATAGATACATCTCAAAAGATCCATAGTACATCAAATCTAATGGGATGAGGTAGAAATGATTCTCACATGAGAAATTCCGGAATAAAAAGTTCAGAAATGAAATCTATGATAAATGGGTGTGATAAATTCTAAGGATGCCCCAAATCAGATCATAAGTCGTCTAGTTGAAGTCGTCTGGTCCCAAGGACTATAACTTGACTTGGGGAAATCATCTTTCTATCCTAAAAATGGCTTTCAAACCAATCATTCAAATGATGATATTCTTATGAGATGAAGTATGATACGCATGGTATATAGAATTTGAAATATATTGAAATGAATTACAAGTTAAAAGTAAGAAAGCCTTACCAACCATACATGAAGAAAGATTTTGTATTTGGTTTTAGGTATACCAACCGTCCATAGACATGCGCATGAGACAAGTGAGGGTTGGACTTTAACAATCAAACGCGTGGGTATAGAACCTATGGCCAAGGCTCCCACGATCCAGATAAAGCTTATTTCCCCCCAAGAGCACCCGCCCAAGAAGGTTGGAGATCGCCAATTAGGATAATGAGCGGGAACGGATACGAGAGTCTCAAGTGCCATTAAACACAAGATCCTTTCGTACCCTTTCCCTATCTAAGGTAATCCTAAGGGGTGGTTGCAGTCGGGGTTTGACCGTGGGTGTGTGCAAAGTGTCGTGATCGCCAGATATGCAAGACATGCACAATAGTTTATATCAAAATACCGCTTCTATAATCACATTCATAACCATACATTCCCATACTCCAACCTGCAGAAAATAATGTCAACAAACACTCTACCCCTTATTCCTCCCATCTGCAAAAACATTTAACACACTTGGGTTAGTGGACTTACCTCACCTTCAAGAGCGCCGGCAGAAAAATGTGTTAGAAAAACACTCAACCTTTTAATCGGCTCAAGTCCTCTAATGGGTTAAAACCAAGTTCCCCAGCGGAGTCGCCAGTCTGACGCGACCCTCACGAAGGAATGATGGGCTAATGGATTGGTGTGCCCACTTCGAGATAATCTAGGCTTCGCTCGGGTCCTCCCAGGCCCATATCAAATCGCGTCAGGAAGTTTTGAAATCGAAGTCGACCTTAGTATGGTCGGGTGACATGTGCTCAGTGTGCATGCCATCGGAGTCGCCACCAATCATTTCTTGGAGGGTATGATTGGAAACCCTATCGAGCGATCGGGAGGAATCGTTCGATTCTGCGTAAACTAGATATTTGAGTTCGGGGACTTAGTTACGCCGATATTACTATCGACGCCCTTTCGGTACCTATGTTGAGTGATTTCCTAGTCTAGAGAGTTCATGCAGGCGAGATTGGGTAAGGTAGGCTCTGGATGTCTAAGGTATTCATCCAAGTGGGAGTATCTATCCTATCAATCACAACCATAAAAATAAATGCGCAATCAAGGGATCAATTCAGAAAGAAATCATATCAAAACCAGTCAACACAGACAAAGGGGAATCCTAAAAGTCTAGGAAACGTGCCCATTAGGTTCAAGGATGATTCGGGAAGATTTGGGTCAGATTGACCAGATGGGCAAAATGATCATTTTGGAAGGCTAGGGAAGTCCAAAAATGTGAAATTAAGTCAAACCAGTTGAATGTGGTTTTTTCCCCAAATTTCACAATTTCTAGGAATTTTTCTAGATTTTTCTGAATTTTTTTTAGAATTTTCTAAGACTTTCTAGGGGGCTCTCTTATTTTTTGGAACATTTTCTATATTTTCTGAGATTTTTATTTTTGTTTTTCTAAATTTTCTTTATTTTTCCAAACATTTTCTACATTTTCTAATGAATTTTCCTAAATTTTTCTAAAATTTCTATGATGTTTTTATTACATTTTCTATTTATTTATGATTCCCTAATTTTCCTAATTATTTAAGCTTTTTCTGAAATTTTTATGACTTTTATGATTCTTTATTTTTTATTATTTTTTTGTAGTTTTTTTTATTTATTATTGTTTTATTATTTTTTTATTATTTCTGAATTTTTATTTATTTCATTATTTTTTGGGATTTTTAGTTTATTTTTCATTTATTTACAATTTATTTTCATTAATATTTATTTATTTTATTTATTTTATTATTTATGATCCTATATATTTTTTCGATTTTATTATTTTTTTTATGTTTCTATTCTGTTTTCTTTTATTTTGTTTCATTTCTATTTTTTTATTTATTTTATCTATTTTTTATTCTATTTTCTATTCTATTATTATTTTATTATTATCTAATCTATTTTTTTAATTTTATTTAAATTTTTAATATTCTCTAAAAGTTTTATTATTATTATTATTATCTATTTTTTTATAAATTTATTATTATTATTTTTATTATTTTTTATGGATTTTACGAGATTATTTATTTGTTTATTATTTTTTATTGTTTATTTTTTTAATATTTTATAATTTTCCGGACCCTAGCCCTACGATCAAAGTTGTTATTTGTTTTTTCGGTTATAACCACCTGCTGACGTGGTACCCGATGTGGCTAGCCACGTCAGCGCCACGTCAGCGTTGACCTGGTCAACCTTCAGACGAAGAAGACGACCGGCGAATCTCCAATCGCCGGTGAGTGGCCGGAGCTTCGTCGGAAGGCCTAAATCACACTAAAACCTTGCCAAGAATCCCCTATCTTTCGATCCATACCGAATCTACTCCTCAAACCATGCGATGTACCTCATATTTGACATAAGAATTCGTCGAATACCCCCTGTCTAACTTCCACCGGGACTGATTTTCCGGCGAACCACTAACTACCGATTTCCATACCTAAACAACTAGCAAAGCTAATCAATCAGCGTCGCAAAAGTGTCAGAAAACTTACCTAGTCGTCCATACATCCTGAGATCGTCTGGTACGAGCTACAGAGCTCACGGTGGCCGAAGTTTCATGACGTTGGTTCGGATGGTTTCACCGGGAATCAATCCGAAATAAAGATGAAAACGAACCTAGGGAGCATCTAGAGGGTAGATCAAACAAAGAAATCGAAGGAAAATGCAGTAATCCATGAGTTGCCATTAGAGACCGGACTCGGAAGCTTCCATGGAGTTTACCTGTTTTCGCGAGGAGGCGGCGTGTTACTGGGCTCAAAAACTTCCCTGAGGCTACAGGAAGCTTCGATGATAACTAATGAGGCCTGATATGGCGTGGTTGTCTTGGATTTTTCTTCTGAAGCTCTCGGCGCAGTCTTTCAATGGCGGCGGTGAATGCTGCCCCTGAAACCTCTCTCTCTCTCTCTCTCTCTCTCTCTCCATGATTTTCTTGCGTCTGTGTGTGTGTGACCGTCTGTGTATATGCGTGTAACTGTGTAAAAATCCCCCTCAATCGAACGCCAATTGCCCGTTTTATACTCACCCTGAAATCCCCAAGTTTGTTAGACTTTTTTTTCTCCGACCTGTTTGCGCAAAACCATTCTGGGGAAGAATAAACCTAATTGGGTCACTAGGTCGGGTCTAATCCGACCCGAGTGACCTGGTTGGCCGAATTTTCCCTAATTCGACACGAATTTGTCCGATTTTTTCAAAATTAATGTCGAAATTGGACTCAGAAGGGTGAATTATACCGGCAAATAGGTTTTATTTTGAAACTACGAGGGTATTTATATAAAAACCCCAATTTCTATGTTCGACCCGAAGGACCATTTCGCAAAATTCATACTGTAAATGACCCTTTTTGCAAAAATTGACGCGAGCAATCGATTCAGGGGGCCAAAAACTAGGGGGTGATGGGCTTCTACTTTCAATTTAGTCCTTAGAAAAATTATAATTCGATTTTAAGCGTTTTTAAGGACTAAATTAAAAAACAAGAAATTGCATTTAGGTCCTTTTGTGAGAAATTGGTCAATTTTTGAAAATAGATGGGGATGACCCGACTCCAAAAATGTGAAAAATAAAAATTAAAGAATTAAAATGGAATTTCTAGAAGTTTTTCAATTAATTTGGAAAATGTGATTTACAAAGAAAATACCATTTTCAGATTAATGTTTTCACAATTTCTTTGGTCAAAATGAAGAGAAAAATAAGGGAAAAATATTGACTATTTTTCTTTATTTTTGTGGCCACGAATGCTATTTTTTTTTATTAATTTTCTTATATTTTTCTATTTTCTGAAAAACATTAAAGAATGCAAAAAATAAGGAAAATTATTTTTTATCCAAAATTGGTTCCTTAGCCTATGCTAGGGCTTCCAACATTGATTTTGTATTTTTCTCATTTTTTATTTATGTTTTATGAATTTTTGAAAATAAAATGAAAAAAAAACCAAAAATATGGAAAATTATTTCTTGTTCAAAATTGGATCCCTAGGTCAGACCAAGGTCCCCAAAGTTGATTTTGTAATTTTTTCCTTTTTTCTTTATTTTTTTTATGAATTTTTGAAAATAAAATGGAAAAATACTAAAAATAAGGAAAATTATTCTTTGTTCAAAATTGGATCCCTAGGTCAAACCAAGGTCTCCAAAGTTGATTTTTCAATGTTCTAAATTTTTATGGATTTTCTAAAAATTTTCTAAAAATCAAATTGGCTAAAAATCAAGTGTCAACAGTTGTCCCTCTTTAAAAGGGGTCTCGTGAGAGATCGCTCTCAAAGACAGGACGACACTTGATGTCTAGTCGACTCTATTGGAAAAAATAAAAAGCCGTGACATCCCTTTCTATTACTATTACTATTATTATTATTATTATTATTATTATTATTATTGTTATTTACACATTTTTTATTTTTGTTTGCTTTTTGCTTTTTTTTTGTTATTTTTATTAAAAAAATCCGAATCGGGCCAAATAGGCCTGACTCGCGCCGAAGGAACCTGAACCGGGTCTTAAGGAACCTAGTCAGTCCAAGCAAAAACGAATTCTTTCTTAAGCATGGGCCGAACTTGATATGCTCGTCATTTGTTTCGATCCAATCGTAAAGCCTAACACTGATCTCAAATCCACTACTCAAATGGCAAGGCTAACCCAACATTCACAATATAAACACATCCTCATGTCAGACTCCCAACATTCTCCTTTATTGTTTTATATTATTTTTATATTCCTTTTTGTGGGCTTCCTCCTACGTGAGCTTTATTCTCTAAGATCTCTTCATGGCATTTTCTATCCCGACACGAGTAAGAAGACTCGATGGTTAATGGATGAATAAATGACATGGACAAACTTCGTAAAACAACCTTACCTCCGACCATCGCACGACCAGCATTACTTGCTCGTGGGTTCGAATCGCCTTGACGGACTATGCTCGCGTGGTCACCATCTTGGGCCGTTCCTACGCAACTTGCCGCCTTCAAGTCTACGACCCGAACGCCACGGACGGACATGTAGTTGCTGAACAGGCGCTGACCTCTCTCATTCGGTCTTGGTCTTTTCACCAATATATAGGTGGGGTGGCATTTTGGTCTTAAACTAAAGCTGCATGCCTTTTTTTTCTGGATTTTGTATTATAAGCGAGGCTGACCTTTTAGCCAGCCTGGTACCGCCTAACCCCATCAATGCCCTCTCTACTTCTTCGCTCACAATTCTACGCAGAAAAGGCTCCAGTGATGAGGAAAATATTTGCAAACTGTCCAACTTCAAAACTCCCACGACCACGCTTCTCAAAGTGGGTAATTGCCGCTTCTTCGATTCCCCAATGATGACTGCACCATCTTCCAAAAGACCAGTCCCATGTTGGTGTCCTCTCCTCTTGTTCCTTGAACTTTCCATACCGATCAACCCTCCCCAGAAGTTGAAAGCCAACTCGAAAAGCCATTTTAAGCGCCTTCGAGGCACAACTTTCAGAGCTTAAGTGCAAACCAAACATCATTCCTCGTCTTGCATAGTTTGACAAAATTGGGAGGTAATGCGTATCAAGCTGCCAGTATTTCTGTTTCACACCTTCCCAAACTTCTTCTCCCAGACAAGCCTTCACGGAGTAGCCCAGATTCTCCAATTCCAGAGAAACTAAATGATAATAGACAATACTCCTACTAACTTTTCTTCATCTTCATCTTTCTTTCTCCATCTCTATCTCACATTCTAATCTCTCCACTAACTCTTCTTCATCTCTATCTTTCCTTCTCTATTCTTATCTCCCATTCTAATTTCTCCACTAACTCTTCTTCATTTCCATCTTCCCTTCTCTATTCTTATCTTATTTTCTCTATCCACTCTTCATCTTCTCTTCTCCATCTTCCATTCTCGATTCTTATTTTATTTTCTCCATCCATTCTTCTCCATCTTCCCTTCTTTACTCTAATTTCTCCACTAACTCTTCTTTTTGTTATTTGCAAGATAATTCTTCAAGAGTTAGGTATTTACACTCTAGTCCCTGAATTTTAAGTATTTATAATTTAGTCCCTAAAAAAGATATTTCTTTATGTCCAAATCTCCTCACAATTTTCGACACACCTACCACATATTGAATTCAAGCTCATTTAATTAAAGCCCTTTTGTAAAATTGAGTCATTCTGGGTATAATTGGGCCAAGATGAAAATTTGAAATATTAAAGAATAATGTCACAACTCCTAAAAGTGAAAAATGAAAATAAATTGACTCAAATTGAATTTTTTTAGGCCCGATTCGAGATTATGCTCGTGAAGGAATACACGACCCCGAATTGGATTTTTTTAAATTTGCGAAGGCCAACATGAAAAGGGATTTAAAAGAAAAATATTGACTATTTTTATATATTTTTGTGGCCTCAAATGCTATTATTTTCTAAAAAATATATTTAAAAAAATACAAAAAATATGAAAAATTATTTTTTACTCAAAAATAGTTGCCTAAGCTTGGCCAAGGCTTCCAAAGTTGATTTTGTAATTTTCTCATTTTTTCTTAATTTTTTTATGAATTTTCGAAAATAAAAATATCGAAAAATACTGAAAATATGAAAAATTATTTTTTGGTCAAAATTGGTTCTCTAAGCTTGGCTAAAGTCCCCAAAGTTGATTTTTTAATTTTATGAATTTTTATGGATTTTGTATTAATTTTAAAAGAGAAAATATGATTAAAAATCAGGTGTCAACAATTGCCCCTCTTTGAAAGGAAGCTCGAAAGAGGTTCATTTCAAAGACGAGATGACACCTGAATCTTAATCGACTCAACCTAAGAAAATGCAAAGAGTTGTGACATTTGATCCCCAATACCTCTTTGAGCAAGTTCTGATCCAAATCGGACTGGAGGAGATTTTTATGAAGTGAGGGAGAGATAGAGGAGCGAGCTTACCTGGCACTTACCTGCCCGTTGTGTGGCGATTGCTTGATATGGATACTCTACTGAAAGTGGAATGAGAACCTAAGAATTCGTTATAAGAAAACCTTAGGGTGGTTGAGCTTGGACCCGTGTGGTGGGTCAACCCATGGTAGATTCCTAACAAAAGGATTCTACTGATTAAACTTTGATTGAGATTTGACCTGTATGGTAGGTCATCCCATGAAAATTCTTGTAAGAAGGACTTTGTGCCTGTAGAAAGGTCTTAGCGCCTATAAAAAGGACTTTGGATTGCCTGTAAGAAGGACTTTTGTAAGAAGGACTTTGGGTTGCCTGTAAGAAGGACTTTTGCGTTGCATGTAAGAAGGACTTTAGGTTGCATGTAAGAAGGACGTTGGTGCCTGTAGAAAGGATTTTGGGCTGCCTTTAAAAAGGACTTTGGGTGCCTGTAGAAAGGACTTAGTGCCTGTAAGAAGGACTTTTGTGTTGCCTGTAAGAGGGACTTTGGGTTGTACGTAGAAAGGACTTTAGGTTGCCTGTAGGAAGGACTTTGGTGCCTGTAAGAAGGACTTTTGTATTGCCTGTAAGAAGGACATTAAGTTGCCTGTAGAAACGACTTTGGTGCTTGTAGGAAGGAATTTTGGGTGCCTGTAAGAAGGACTTTTGTGTTGCCTGTAAGAAGGACTTTGGGTTGCCTGTAGAAAGGACTTTGGGTTGCCTGTAAGAAGGATTTTGATGCCTATAGGAAGGACTTTTGTGTTGCCTGTAAGAAGGACTTTTGTGTTGCCTGTAAGAAGGACTTTGGGTTGCCTGTAGAAAGGACTTTGGTACCTATAGGAAGGACTTTTGGGTGCCTGTAGGAAGGACTTTTTGGTGCCTGTAAGAAGGACATTTTGGTGTTGAAGGGTACCATTATGAGATCTGGGAATACCAGGAATCTTGCAGAAGCTCAAACCCAATTTCACTTACCTCAAAGGGTGTCATTCTGGGATATGGGAAGACTAGGAATCCTGCAGAAGCTCAAACCCGATTTAACTTACCTTGGTGGGTACCATTCCGGGATGTGGAAAAACTAGTGATCCTGTAGAAGCTCAAACCCGATTTAACTTACCTCAAAGGGTGCCATTCTGGGATCTGGAAAAACCAGGAATCCTGCAGAAGCTCAAACCCGATTTAACTTACCTTGGTTGGTACCATTCTGGGATTTGGGAAGACCAGTGATTCTGTAAAAGGTCAAACCCGATTTAACTTACCTCAAAGGATGTCATTCTGGGATCTGGGAAAACTAGGAATCCTGCAAAAGCTCAAACCCAATTTAACTTACCTTGGTCGGTACCATTCTAGGATCTGGGAAGACCAGTGATCCTGTAGAAGCTTAAACCCGATTTTACTTACCTCAAAGGGTGTCATTCTGGGATCTATGAAAGCCAGGAATCCTGCATAAGCTCAAACCCGATTTAACTTACCTTGGTGGATACCATTCTGGGATCTGGGAAGACCAGTGATCTTGTAGAAGCTCAAACCCGATTTAACCTACCTCAAAGGATTCAGGTTGAAGATATACCTACCTAAGGATTTGGAAGAAATGCCTAGTAGTTTCTCAATAACTAGGCTTGTTCATTCAATAATCACTAAATGAATTTCGAGACCTTGAAAGGTAACTCGAACATCGGGAATGTGTTACCTGTCAAGCAGTATCAAAGGTAACATGTACAAGTATTTTTATCAGTGAGTTTATCTGTTCATGCAAAACTACTCAGCAAAATTTGCAGTGGTTAGAAGCAATCTGTGTAATAATTCATGATGCAATCAATCAAAATGTGTATCATGCATGACTATTCTATCAAGTTTGCATTACCAATTCTGTCCAAGAAGGTTATTATGGTATGAACAACTTGAATGTAATATGAATGGGGGACTTTAGTCCGAAAGGGCTTTTTCTCACTCTCAAGGAAGGCTATTTATCCAGATTGCAGGATTTGAAAATGAATCACTTGATCTTACCGTCATCGCATTCAACAAGAGTCTGAGTAATTTCGCAATTGGTACGATGAAGCCGATCTAGAGGTCTTTGAGCAAGTTCTGATCCAAATCGGACTGGAGGAGATTTTTATGAAGTGAGGGAGAGATAGAGGAGCGAGCTTACCTGGCACTTGCCTGCCCGTTGTGTGGCGATTGCTTGATATGGATACTCTACTGAAAGTGGAATGAGAACCTAAGAATTCGTTATAAGAAAACCTTAGGGTGGTTGAGCTTGGACCCGTGTGGTGGGTCAACCCATGGTAGATTCCTAACAAAAGGATTCTACTGATTAAACTTTGATTGAGATTTGACCTGTATGGTAGGTCATCCCATGAAAATTCTTGTAAGAAGGACTTTGTGCCTGTAGAAAGGTCTTAGCGCCTATAAAAAGGACTTTGGATTGCCTGTAAGAAGGACTTTTGTAAGAAGGACTTTGGGTTGCCTGTAAGAAGGACTTTTGCGTTGCATGTAAGAAGGACTTTAGGTTGCATGTAAGAAGGACGTTGGTGCCTGTAGAAAGGATTTTGGGCTGCCTTTAAAAAGGACTTTGGGTGCCTGTAGAAAGGACTTAGTGCCTGTAAGAAGGACTTTTGTGTTGCCTGTAAGAGGGACTTTGGGTTGTACGTAGAAAGGACTTTAGGTTGCCTGTAGGAAGGACTTTGGTGCCTGTAAGAAGGACTTTTGTATTGCCTGTAAGAAGGACATTAAGTTGCCTGTAGAAACGACTTTGGTGCTTGTAGGAAGGAATTTTGGGTGCCTGTAAGAAGGACTTTTGTGTTGCCTGTAAGAAGGACTTTGGGTTGCCTGTAGAAAGGACTTTGGGTTGCCTGTAAGAAGGATTTTGATGCCTATAGGAAGGACTTTTGTGTTGCCTGTAAGAAGGACTTTTGTGTTGCCTGTAAGAAGGACTTTGGGTTGCCTGTAGAAAGGACTTTGGTACCTATAGGAAGGACTTTTGGGTGCCTGTAGGAAGGACTTTTTGGTGCCTGTAAGAAGGACTTTTTGGTGTTGAAGGGTACCATTATGAGATCTGGGAATACCAGGAATCTTGCAGAAGCTCAAACCCAATTTCACTTACCTCAAAGGGTGTCATTCTGGGATATGGGAAGACTAGGAATCCTGCAGAAGCTCAAACCCGATTTAACTTACCTTGGTGGGTACCATTCCGGGATGTGGAAAAACTAGTGATCCTGTAGAAGCTCAAACCCGATTTAACTTACCTCAAAGGGTGCCATTCTGGGATCTAGAAAAACCAGGAATCCTGCAGAAGCTCAAACCCGATTTAACTTACCTTGGTTGGTACCATTCTGGGATCTGGGAAGACCAGTGATCCTGTAAAAGGTCAAACCCGATTTAACTTACCTCAAAGGATGTCATTCTGGGATCTGGGAAAACTAGGAATCCTGCAAAAGCTCAAACCCAATTTAACTTACCTTGGTCGGTACCATTCTAGGATCTGGGAAGACCAGTGATCCTGTAGAAGCTTAAACCCGATTTTACTTACCTCAAAGGGTGTCATTCTGGGATCTATGAAAGCCAGGAATCCTGCATAAGCTCAAACCCGATTTAACTTACCTTGGTGGATACCATTCTGGGATCTGGGAAGACCAGTGATCTTGTAGAAGCTCAAACCCGATTTAACCTACCTCAAAGGATTCAGGTTGAAGATATACCTACCTAAGGATTTGGAAGAAATGCCTAGTAGTTTCTCAATAACTAGGCTTGTTCATTCAATAATCACTAAATGAATTTCGAGACCTTGAAAGGTAACTCGAACATCGGGAATGTGTTACCTGTCAAGCAGTATCAAAGGTAACATGTACAAGTATTTTTATCAGTGAGTTTATCTGTTCATGCAAAACTACTCAGCAAAATTTGCAGTGGTTAGAAGCAATCTGTGTAATAATTCATGATGCAATCAATCAAAATGTGTATCATGCATGACTATTCTATCAAGTTTGCATTACCAATTCTGTCCAAGAAGGTTATTATGGTATGAACAACTTGAATGTAATATGAATGGGAGACTTTAGTCCGAAAGGGCTTTTTCTCACTCTCAAGGAAGGCTATTTATCCAGATTGCAGGATTTGAAAATGAATCACTTGATCTTACCGTCATCGCATTCAACAAGAGTCTGAGTAATTTCGCAATTGGTACGATGAAGCCGATCTAGAGGTCTTGATTAGGACCGTAATGTAGGTTGGGTGAAAGGTTTACTAAAGGGGACTCTTTTGAGTCAAGGCCATCGACAAAAAAGTCTTTCATCTGCTTCGGGTTTACAAGTCAAGAACCATGCAAAAATGAGAGAGAAATAGTCTTGCTCATACCTTTTCAAGCGATGCTTAAAATCTTTCGACTCTACGTTAATTCATGCGCCTTAATCGGAAAAGACTTTCAAGGGTTGTAGCGTAGATTAGGATTGGGGATCGAGAAAGGCTTATTTTGGCCCAGAAGAATATGAGGTGGGTTTGACGTTGGTGATCACTGCATCTTTGTTACTAGTTTTGACCTTCTTAAAATAGACTTCAAAGGGCACCATCATATGAGAAGAGTGTCGACTTCTGCTGATACCACCGTCGCTTCCGGCCGGTGTAGATTTTAACTGTATATTTTGCAATTTAATTCCCTCAAAGAGTTTTCTTTTGCAATCAGATCCCATTAGGGATTTACATTGATTTGAATGAACATTAGCCTTGCTTTTGACTGGCGCTTTGTTTTTTTATGTCCGATTTTTTTTTATGAATTTGCAAAGATTGTGTTGTCATATACGTGCATATCAAGGATCATACTTGTAGAGATGGCTCAAGAACTCTATGTAGACCCATTTCTTCTGAATTCTCCTGTTTTAAGGTGGCGCCATCTTCATCTCGGAATAAACAATGATCGCCAACGAGGTTTTCAAGAAACGAATATGCAGGCTCAATTGGGCAATGCAAATGATAAAAGTGTATTGGATAGAGAAACGAATGCTTTTCGTCATCCTAAGACACTTGAATCACCATACAAGGTTGAAAGCAAAGCAGCACTAGAAAATTGATGTTAGTCCGAGCAAGAAAATTTCTAACCATTTACCTCATGAAATTGCTGGGACTGTACTCATTTGGCCCCGATGTGGGGTGGTTCTTGACAGGGGTTACAAAATGAAATCGTCGCTCAAATGAGTTATCAATGGTCATCTGTAGTGTTTAGAATACAAAAGCGATCGCCTCCTTCCTTTCGGTATCGTACTTTTTGCGAGAAAACCCATTGCCTTGGGGAATACAGAACCTATTTAGCACCCAGCTCATTGTGGATTGAAATGTAAGACATGTGTGGAAACGGTTTGCCTTTCATCATCATGTCATGCCTCATTCTACACATTCGAGACATCGTGTGTGGTTTATATTCCAAGTCAGAATTGGTAAAGTAAACATGCAGAAGAGTCATGCATAAATTATGGAATGTGCAAACATAATGCAGATGTGACAATTTTTAAGCATCATGCATGTTTATGAAATGTGTAAGTGTATCGAGGCTGGGAGAATTTTGCAGTGTCCCTTTTCAATTCAGAGTTTGCCATCCATTTGCACCATTTTCATCAGAATCGATCTTATCAGATGGTCATAATTTTGCCTCTTAGGTTATTTTTCACATGTTAAATGTTAGTATTAACATTTCCTGTCAAAAGAAAAGGAGACGTGTTAGAAGGTGTTGGAAGGGATAAATTGGAAACGATACTAGTTTATCCTTCCTCTAGAATGCCTTGCACGAGTCTCTTATCGAGTTCGTCTTCACTTTCGATGGGCATTTCACCATTAGAGCCAAGGTTGTGGCAGAGTATCGACTTCGGTATCGCTCGTCGAGTATTTCTATTTCCTTATGCAAAAAGAAATGTGCAAAAAGGTTGTATTATTCATTTACAATATTTACAACATTTCCATCCTCGAGGATCGAACTCGGGACGTCTCGAACCACTGTCATTCCCCATGCCATCAGGCCCACTGGACCGTAAGCATCTATGGAGGCTTTCTTTTAAGAGTTAACCGTTGAGATGGCGTGGTCTTGCTAGTTTGCATTGGGCAATTCCACGTCACGGTTCTTTTCAAGGCAATCTACAGTCCCTGTTAAGACAGAATAAATCAATTCAAAACTCAAGACGTTTATGGGTAAATTGGAACGATACAGAATTACCCATTTTTGAAATTGCTTGTATCTTTTGCTCGTGCTTTTCTATGTTCGAATCTGTCCGTCTTGCAATAATGTCTATGAGTTGATTTGCCCCCAGTCTCCTTCAATACGAGGACTTCGCATTTGGGCATAACCGTTATCGGATCAATTTGCAAATTCCTGAGAATAGAATGGGCTTAATTTTAAAACTTGGAGCAATTGAGGGTAAATTGGGACGATACGGAACTACCCTTTGAGTTTACGCGGATTTTTACTTGCTATTAATTCCTCCCCGAGTTTGGTGAAGCGGCGGATCCATGCATTTAATAAGAGGGAGAAAGTTTACTACTTCTTGTCTTTAATATTCCAAATTTTCATCTTGGCCTAATTATACTCAGAATGACTCAATTTTACAAACATGGCTTTAATTAAATTTTGCATTCTTTTCAATAGCAAGAAATGAGCTTAAATTCAACATGCGATAGGTGTGTCGAAAATTGTGAGGAGATTTGGACTTAAAGAAATATTTCTCCAGGGACTGAATTGCAAATACTTAAAATCTCATGGATTATAGTACAAATACCTAACACTTGAGGGACTATTTTGTAAATAACAAAAAGAAGAGTTAGTGGAGAAATTAGAATAGAGAAGGGAAGATGGAGAAGAGAAGATGGAGAAGAGGAGATGAAGATGGAAAGATGGATAAGAGGAGATGGAGAAGAGAGGATGGAGAAAATAAGATGAGAATAGAGAAGGGAAGATGGAGATGAAGAAGAATTAGTAGAATGTGAGATAGATATGGAGAAGGGAAGATGAATATGAAGAAGAGTTAGTGGAGAAATTAGAATGTGAGATAGAGATGGAGAATGGAAGATGAAAATGAAGAAGAGTTAGTGGAGAAATTAGAATGAGAGATAGAGTTAGTGGAAAAATTAGAATGGGAGATAGATGAGTGGGTTATAAAAGGAGGAAGAAGTGAGCTTAAGGATGGAATTTTTTTGGAGAGAAAATTTTGGATGTTTGAGAGGGTTTTGGAAAATTGAAGAAAAATTTGAGAGAAAGAAAATACCAAAAGAGAGAGAAAATTTTGAAGATGATGGGAGTTTAAAGCTAGGGGTTATCATCACAAATTCCTTCATCGATCAACATAAATCAAGAGTTCATCCTCGTCAACGAGCAAGCAAATTCGAGCTAAGTATTTTTATTTATTCATTTATTTGTGGTTTTAGTCTCAAATTAGCACAAATTGTATACACTTTCTCCATCTCCCTTTTTCCCATATTTTATGGTAGGTAAAAAAAAGGGACAACTCCGTATCAACAATAAATTCCATGGAGGTGCAAAGTGAGCCCAAACAAATTCCAAGGTGCCCATCAAATTTACAGCCGACCCGTCAACGGATTTTAGTTCAAATTGTTTAAACAATTTGTTGTATTTTATTTTAAAGAACTAAAACCCCAGAATGGAGAGGCAAAGCGCATCCACTAGAGGTTGTTTATTTCCTACAATTTAAATTCCTGCACCATCAAACCCCAAAGGGAAGAGCCAAGCCAATGCTAGGCCGCCCATTGGAGGTTTTTACTTACTGCAATTTAAATTTCTGCACCATCAAACTCCAAAGGGAATAGCCAAGCCAATGCTAGGCCGCCCATTGGAGGTTTTTACTTACCGTTATTTAAATTCCCGCAATTTAATTCCTGCACCATTAAACCCCAAAGGGGAGAGCCAAGCCAAGGCTGGGCCATCCATTAGAGGTCTTTATTTACTGTCATTAACTTCTTGCCGTTTAATTTTTGAATCACCAGACTCCAAAATGAGTAGACTGTAATACTGCACATAAGTCGTTAACACACTCCCTCTTTCGGCTTCAGGGAATTTTTAACACTTTGAAAATAAAAAAATGCCACCCTTGCATCCTATCAAAAAAGTGAAAATACAAAAAGAGAACACCTCACTAGAGTCTTAGGAATAAACCAAGCTTGAGTTGCCAAATTAGGATATCCATGAAATTAAGGTACCGAAAGGGCATTAGTTTTAATTAACTAGTGTAACCAAGTCCCTGAACTTATAATCTCTGGTTCGTAGAAGTAATTTAGTCCTCCCGCTAATTTACTTAGGTATCTAATCAACCTACCAAAAATGATTAGTGACGACTCCAAACTCTAAAAGCATTTGAATAAAAATCAAAGTCGCGATTTGGTAAAGCTTGGGAGAGCTCAAGCTAGGTTAGTTAATTTAATTAATTAATCTGATAATCCATTAACCGAAAAATGAATTTTAGGTCACGTTAGGAGGCTATTGCAGTTGGGGCAGGTGGCTAAGTCAAAAGCCTCTTTATACATCTTGTTTTTCGCTCGGAGGTTTTCATTTTCAACTCTTAGAAACTCGGCTTCGTTGTGCTCATGACGAGTCTTCATTCGAGTTTGCCTATTTTGAAACTAGAACTTGATTTGCAAAGGTTCAAGTCCTAGCTCTTGACTCAGTTCCATTTTCTGTTTGCCGTCTGGCATAGGGTATGTTCTGAAGAAATCCTCAAGCCTTTGTACTTGCTCCTTAGTATGGCGACGGTAACGCTTCTTTTGATCCTTACCGTTGTTGTCCTTATCTTTACTGAGATCTTGGACGTCGTCGGCGGAAGGACCAGGCTCCATGGGCTCGATCCCAAACATGGCTTCGAACTCTTCCTCTCCCATATTCAGCAAGTAACGATAGCTCTCAAGGGTGTTTGGTTGAGACATTTTTGGTTTAAGGTTTGCTACCTCTTCTGGTATTTTCACTCTCTTTGGGTTTTTCTGAGCGATCGTCTTTGAAACTCTTTTTAGGGTGTGGACGATGATTATCAGGAGAACATCTCCTTTTAAAATTCGAGCGTGGGTTCAGCAATTGTATCGCTCCCTCCAGGATTTCTGTCTTTCGCAACTTTTTTGCCGTATCTCCTGCACGGTTTGTTTTCTTTCATCTTTTCCATAGTGGTAGGGCTCCTATCGTTATTTCTTCCACCTATTTCATGTGTCGCAGTTCACAAATGAAGACAAGTCCTCTTTTCTTTTTCGTTAAAGTTTGCCATGTCTTCCACTCAAGTCATCTTTTCCTTCTTCTTTTTCAAAGAGGCGACATCACCTCAAAACTTTTTTGCAAAGATTTCGGATTTGCTCAACTCGAGATTGCAGACATGCCAAGGGATTCGAGCTGATAAAGACAATCACCAAAAGGGAATGGCCGGTAGGGAGATCTGACCGATAGATTGCCACTGTGAAGTCAATATTTAACGTGAAGCGGATTACCGTCTCCGCATTCCGCTAGCCTATCCAGACTTCCTCCTCTACTGCTTTCGTATTCCACTCGTCAATCTCGATTCTCTCCTTAATCTTTTAACGATAATGGCCAGTCTTCCCACACAGATTTTCCCAGCCAACGTTATGTCCAAATGGGAGAGATTCTACCATCTTCTTGGCCGATGCTATATTTACATAACTCATCATCCGAGTGTCGAGGCTGAAATTCTCGGTTTGTTCAGGGAAGTAAATGCTTCCTCAATCGAAGGCACCAACTTGGAGAGGGAATACAGAGCATTCCCACACGTCTTCATTAACTTTCTGGAGGCTTGTCGGAACACCCAAGAGACGGTCACCTTGGCCCGTGTCGTGAAGGCCCGCTACCAGGATCGATCTGAATGCCTGGAGTTTGCAGAACGTTCAGTTGCTCAATACAAGGAGGCTGTCAAGTCTGCTGATGAGCGGGTCTCACTGTTGGTTCACGAGAGAGAGAAGCTGGTGAAGTGCCTAGCTCTGAATCAAACTTATTTTGAGCATGACTCGAGGGACGTTGTGATGAAATTTAGATGTGAATGGTTGGAGGGAAGGCACGCGATCTAACAGCTGATATAGCTTTCGAGAGGGACCTGATCGACAACTTAAAACTCGCCGTTGAACACCACGAGATGAATGTAGCCAGGTACAAGAAGAAATGTACTCGCCTGTTTTTCAAGATTGCAGATCTCGACTCCCAGGTCGCTCAGTGTAGGCATAGCATTAATTTCATGGAAAGCCAGTTGAGCTCTTTTGTAATGCTTGTCAGGGCTCAATTCGCTTTACTTTTCCTCCCTAGTGAGTTGTTGTAAAACTCGTTGATGTATGGAATGAAGGAAATATTTCACATATCTTTGCTTTTATTTTTTCGCTATGTCTTCTCTTCCGCATAGCATGAATGACCTGGGGCACTGGAAACGCTGAGATTTGACGTTCTCCTTGATGTTCTTGCTTGCTGCTGTAGACGATGATCACGAGAATATTAAAGAAGCTTTCGACAGCGGACCCCACTAGTCGCGTCGAGACCCGTGAGTTGGTCACGTGAATTATGAAAACTCGGTCAGTGCGCCAATAAATGAATCAAACCACCTTTTGCGTGCCCCTACTTCGCTCATGCTATTTTCTTTCGGCGTCCACTTGTTCCTGTCAATCGCCTGTAGCTTTGGGTGGAATGATTGTGGGCCTTGCCCATTAATAAAATACAGTTCCTCTAATATCTTCAGCGTGGTTCGAATCCGAGGGAGTTAAAAAACAAGCCTTTAGTCGATTTAATCAAGAAGGCGTTGTAATGTCGGATTAATATACATGCTTCATGGGTTGTTGATTACACCGCTTATGCTTTTTCGACAAAAATACAAAAACCCCCCTCTCAATACATTAAGCGTATCCCCAGGCCTGCCAGATACATTCACCGCCTCATCAGAATACATGGCCCATATGTGCTGATTGATCGACACGATTCTGTCTCCGGGACTTCTTTGCTTGCCCCCAGGGTAATTGGCTAAGGCATCAGCAATTTCCATTCTTTCGTATTCTTGACGATTATTCCTGATGTATTGCTGAACCCGATTTTGCTCCCACCTGGGGTACCTGTGATCCCCTGTAAAAGTAGAGGAAATAATTAGTATGTGATCTGAGAAAGGTCGGTCCATGATCCTAGATCATTTTTTTTCAATTTTATGAGAAATTAGAGAAAATTTTCTTAGAAAAACGTGGGTGAATTTCTCAAAAAGGATTTTTGGGTAGATTTTACGACTTAAAAAATGTGATAAAATGAATTTGCAGGGATAAATTTATTAGGAAAATCTTGTATTCATTGAAGCATTAAGGAAAATCGTGACAAATTCTTTCATTGGTCAACAAAAATTCCCCTAAGGGATTTTTCACATTAATTAATTTATTTTTTCTTTTTTTCAAAAATGGGTCACCAATTTGATTTTATTTTCTTTTGAAAAATGGTCATGATGTTAAGTTCAAAATTTAATCGATACCTAACATGGACCGACCAAAAATGAATACAAGATGAAGTTAAAAAACTTACTTTCACCGTGAAAAATACAATGTAGGTCACATAGACATGCACATGAATCGTGAGTTTAAATCTTAGCCTATCTACTCTAAAGGCTGACAAATTGAAGCGAAAGACTTACGGCAATGCGACAATCTCGCGCACATAATCAAGATTAGCCGTGATCTCACGACGTAATCAGGATTAGCCGGGCCTTCCCACTTCGGCTGCTCGAGCTAAAAATTAAAACCACTGCTTTGGTAATCTTACCAAGCCTGAGGCCTAACTTTTAAACTCATTTTTGAAAAGAGGTTCGGGATTGAATCTGGGCTAACTTTCGACGTGATCTCATACCGAACGCTAGAACCAAATCACAACACCATCTTAAAACTAGTGGCCTAGGTCCAGCCACGGGACGTGTGTGATGTAGTGCTAAAACTGTAAAAACTTGCATAACATTTAAATGCAAACACCGCTTCAATGTTTCAAAAATTAAATAACAATTCTCACACACCAAGCCTGCAAAACAAATGATTAGTCAAACACTCCACCCATTATGACTCTTATCTACAAAACCATTTAACACCTAAAGGTTAGAATCCAATAAATTATCAGACCAAATGAGTTCCCATGAAATTTTTATGGCCTAAGTCCTCTAAGTTCTTAAATTTTCAAAAATTAAGAACACGTCCCCAGTGGAGTCGCCAAGCTGTCGCGACCTAAAATTCATCTTTTAGGTTAATGGATTGCCAGATTAATTGATTAAATTAACTAACCTAGTTCGAGCTCTCCCAAGCTCTACCAAATCGTGACTTTGGTTTTTTGTTCAAATGGTTTTAAAATTTGGAGTCGCCACTAATCATTTTTGGTAGGTTGATTAGAAACCTAAGTAAATTAGCAGGAGAACTAAATTACTTCTACGAACCAGAGATTATGAGTTCGGGAACTTGGTTACACTAGTTAATAAAAACTAATGCCTTTTTGGTACATTAATTTCATGGATATCCTAATTTGGCAACTTAGGCTTGGTTTATTCCTAAGGCTCTAGTGGAGTGTTCTCTTTTTGTATTTTCACTTTTTTAAATGGAATATACATGAGTGACATTTTTTTGGCATTTTCAAAATATTAAGTATTTCTCTGAAGCCGAAAGAGGGAGTGAGTTAACGACTTCTATGCAGTGCTGCAAACTACTAATTTTGGGGTTTAGTGATTCAAAAATTAAATTACAGGAAGTAAATGACAATAAATAAAGACCACCAATGGATAGCTCAGCCTTAGCTTGGCCCTCTCCTTTGGGGTTTAAGGTGCAGAAATTTAAATTGCAAAATTTAAAATGACCACCAGTGAGCGGGCTTTGCCCTTCACATTCTGGGGTTTAAATTCTTTAAAATAAAACGAATTGATTTTTGATCAATTGAAAATTTAATGGGCACTCAAGAGCTCTTCAACGCCAATTTTACACCTCCATAGGATTTACCGTTGACTTGGAGTTGTCCTTTACCTGACATAAAAATTTGAGCTAGTTTATACTAAAAAATCAAAGAGAGTAGAGGGACACTTAGCTTCAAATCTGGGATGAATTCTTGATCGATGAAGAAATTGATGATGACAACCCTCTAGCTTTAAACTACCATCATCTTCAAAATTCTCTCTCTCTTTTTGGTATTTTCTTTCTCTCAAATTTTTCTTCAATCTCCCAAAACCTTCTCAAACATCCAAAATTTTCTCTCCAAAAAATTCCCCTCTCAAACTCACTTCTTCCTCCTTTTATAACCATTCATCCATCTCCCATTCTAATTTTTCCACTAACTCTATCTCCCATTCTAATTCCTCCACTAACTCTTCTTCATCTTCATCTTTCTTTCTCCATCTCTATCTCACATTCTAATCTCTCCACTAACTCTTCTTCATTTCCATCTTCCCTTCTCTATTCTTATCTCCCATTCTAATTTCTCCACTAACTCTTCTTCATCTCCATCTTCCCTTCTCTAATCTTATCTTATTTTCTCCATCCACTCTTCTTCATCTTCCATTCTCTATTCTTATCTTATTTTCTCCATCCATTCTTCTCCATCTTCCCTTCTTTATTCTAATTTCTCCATTAACTCTTCTTTTTGTTATTTGCAAGATAATTCTTCAAGAGTTAGGTATTTACACTCTACTCCCTACATTTTAAGTATTTACAATTTAGTCCCTAAAAAAGATATTTCTTTATGTCCAAATCTCCTCACAATTTTCGACACACCTACCGCATGTTGAATTTAAGCTCATTTAATTAAAGCCCTTTTGTAAAATTGAGTCATTCTGGGTATAATTGGGCCAAGATGAAAATTTAGAATATTAGAGAACAATGTCACAACTCCTAAAAGTGAAAAATGAAAATAAATTGACTCAAATTGAATTTTTTTAGGCTCGATTCGAGATTATGCTCGTGAAGGAATGCACGACCCCGAATTGGATTTTTTAAAATTTGTGAAGGCCAACATGAAAAGGGATTTAAAAGAAAAATATTGACTATTTTTATGTATTTTTGTGGCATCAAATGCTATTATTTATTAAATATTTTCCTAATTTCTAAAAAATATATTTAAAAAATACAAAAAAATATGAAAAATTATTTTTTACTCAAAGATAGTTGCCTAAGCTTGGCCAAGGCTTCCAAAGTTAATTTTGTAATTTTCTCATTTTTTTCTTTATTTTTTTTTATGAATTTTCGAAAATAAAAATATCGAAAAATATTGAAAATATGAAAAAACAAATTTGGTCAAAATTGGTTCTCTAGGCTTGGCTAAAGTCCCCAAAGTTGATTTTTTAATTTTATTAATTTTAAAAGAGAAAAGATGATTAAAAATCAGGTGTCAACATTATCCTCTTAAGCCGGAGGATATTGGAAGGAGGGAACATTGGGTTAACTACAGGAATCTGGACAGAGGCTATGAAAGAGGTTAGGTAAAAGCAATTTGAGGAGGATGTACCATTTTGGGGGCTAGTGTTGACCCAAATAAATAAGACTCAGTCGGTGGTACGGTGTCGCGACCTAAAATTCATTTTTTTAGGTTAATGGACTACCAGATTAATTGATTAAATTAACTAACCTAGTTCGAGCTCTCCCAAGCTCTACCAAATCGCGACTTTGGTTTTTTGTTCAAATGGTTTTAAATTTTGGAGTCGCCACTAATCATTTTTGGTAGGTTGATTAGAAACCTAAGTAAATTAGCGGGAGAACTAAATTACTTCTATGAATCAGAGATTATGAGTTCGGGGACTTGGTTACACTAGTTAATTAAAACTAATGCCCTTTCGGTACCTTAATTTCATGGGTATCCTAATTTGGCAACTCAGGCTTGGTTTATTCCTAAGGCTCTAGTGGAGTGTTCTCTTTTTGTATTTTCACTTTTTTTAAATGGAATATACGTGAGTGACATTTTTTTGGCATTTTCAAAATATTAAGTATTTCCCTGAAGCCGAAAGAGGGAGTGAGTTAACGACTTCTGTGCAGTGCTCCGAGCTACTCATTTTGGGGTTTAGTGATTCAAAAATTAAATTACAGGAATTAAATGACAATAAATAAAGACCACCAATGGATAGCTCAGCCTTGGCTTGGTCCTCTCCTTTGGGGTTTAAGGTGCATGAATTTAAATTGCAGAAGTTTAAAATGACCTTCAGTGAGCGAGCTCTGCCCTTCACATTCTGGGGTTTAAATTCTTTAAAATAAAACGAATTGATTTGACAATTCGGGCCGAAATCCATCGACGGATCAATTGAAAATTTAATGGGAACTCAAGAGCTCGTCAGCGCCAATCTTACACCTCCATGGGATTTACCGTTGACTTGGAGTTATCCTTTGCCTGACATAAAAATAGGGAGAAATGGAGTAATTGAGCAAATATGATTTAATTCACATTAAAAATTAGAACAAGGAAAGAAGCACTTAGCTTCAATGGCATTATGAGAAGTGTTTGATAGATATAATTGGTTCCTGCCTGAAATCAAATATGGGGAAATGGGAGAAGAGTAGAAAATTTGGGCTAGTTTATACTAAAAAATCAAATAGAGTAGATGAACACTTAGCTTCAAATCTGGGATGAATTCTTGATTTATGTTGATCGATGAAGAAATTGATAATGATAACCCGCTGTCGCGACCCTCTGAAAATATTTTTATTATTTCTAGGGGTTAACGGATTATTAGGTTAATTAGATTTGACTAACCTAACGCGGACCCTCCCAAGCCCTACCGAATCGCAACTTTGGTTTTTGTTTAAATGATTTTAAAATTTGGAGTCGCCACTAATCGTTCTTGGTAGGTCGATTAGAAACCTAAATAAATTAGCGGGAGAACTAATTTATTCCTGCGAACCAGAGATTAGGAGCTCGGGGACTTGGTTACACTAGTTAATTAAAACTAATGCCCTTTCGGTACCTTAATTTCATGGATATCCTAATTCGGCAACTCAGGCTTGGTTTATTCCTAAGGCTATAGTAGGGTATTCTCTTTTGTGTTTTCACTTTTTAAATAGGATGCATGGATGGTATATATTTTTATTTGTTATATTTTTTTAAGTGTTAAAGATTCCCTGAAGCCGAAAGAGGGAGTGTGTTAACGACTTCTGTGCAGTATTACGACCTACTCATCTTTTGGGTCTGATGATTCAAAAATTAAATTATAGGAAGTACATGACAGTGAATAAACACCTCCAATGGGAGGCCTAGCATTGGCTTGGCTCTTCCCTTTGGGATTTAAGGTACAGGTATTTAAGTTGCAGGTATTTAACTACTGTAAGTAAAAACCTCCAATGGGAGGCTAAGCATTGGCTTGGCTCTTCCCTTTGGGATTTAAGGTACAGGTATTTAAGTTGCAGGTATTTAACTACTGTAAGTAAAAACCTCCAATGGGAGGCTAAGCATTGGCTTGGCTCTTCCCTTTGGGATTTAAGGTGCAGGTATTTAACTACTGTAAGTAAAAACCTCCAATGGGAGGCTAAGCATTGGCTTGGCTCTTCCCTTTGGGATTTAAGGTGCAGGTATTTAAGTTGCAGGTATTTAACTACTATAAGTAAAAACCTCCAATGGGAGGCTAAGCATTGGCTTGGCTCTTCCCTTTGGGATTTATGGTGCAGGTATTTAAATTACGGATGGACTTTGTCCTCTCCATTTTGGGGTATGAATTTTTTAAAATGAAATACAACGAATTGATTCAACAATTTGAAATTTGTGCGCGCTTGAGGACTCCTCCAAGCCGATTTTGTGCTTTCATAGGATTGACCATTGATATAGAGCTGCGGCTTCCTGACATAAAATAGAGTGAAGTGTTAGTATACAAAATATGTGCTAATCTGCACCTAAAACCAGAAGAGTAGAAAGAGTACTTATCTCCCATTTTTTTGGGAGGGATTTCTATAATTGATTTTCGCTCTCTATATTCCCAATATAGAGAGTTTCTTTTGAATTAAGAGGGACTTTTAGTCACAGATCAGTTGAGAAATCGGTAGACAGCTTAGGAGCTTGTCTGGGCCGATTTTTGCATCTCGACGAGATTTTTGCTGTTGACGTAAAGATATCCTTCTCCTGACATAAAATATGGAAGAAAAAGGAGATGGAGAAAGTGTATACAATTTGTGCTAATTTGCGAGTAAAACCATAAATAAATGAATAAATAAAAACACTTAGCTTGAATTTGTTTGCTCGTTGACGAGGATGAACTCTTGATTTATATTGATCGATGAAGGAATTTGTGATGATAACCCCTAGCTTTAAACTCCCATCATCTTCAAAATTCTCTCTCTTTTGGTATTTTCTTTCTCTCAAAATTTTCTTCAATCTTCCAAAACTCTCTCAAACATCCAAAATTTTCTCTCCAAAAAATTCTCCCAAACACTTCAAATTTTCTCTCTCAAGACTCCTTTCTCAAGCTCACTTCTTTCTCCTTTTATAACCTACTCATCTATCTCCCATTCTAATTTTTCCACTAACTCTATCTCCCATTCTAATTTCTCTACTAACTCTTCTTCATCTCCATCTTCCCTTCTCTATTCTTATCTTATTTTCTCCATCCATTCTTCTCCAACTTCTCTTCTTCATCTCCTCTTCTTCATCTTCCCTTCTCTATTCTAATTTATCCACTAACTTTTCTTTTTATTATTTGTAAAATAATCCTTCAAGAGTTAGGTATTTGCACTTTAGTCCTTGAATTTTAAGTATTTACAATTCAGTCCCTGAAAAAATATATTTCTTTAAGTCCAAATCTCCTCACAATTTTTGACACACCAAAATTTACCACATGTCAAATTTAAGCTCATTTCTTGTCGCTGAAAATAATGCATAATTTAATTAAAGCCCTTTTGCAAAATTAAGTCATCTGGGTATAATTGGGCCAAGATGAAAATTTAAAATATTAGAAGACAATGTCACAACTCATAAAAAGCGAAAGTTAAAAATAAGTTGACTCAAATTAAATTTTTTTAGGCCCGATTCGAGATTATACTCGTGAAGGAACACGTGACTCGAATTGGATTTTTCTGAATTTACGATGGCCAATATGAAAATAGATTTAAAATAAAAATATTAACTATCTTTGTGTATTTTTTGGCCTCAAATGTTATTTTTTCAAAATTTTCAAATATTTTTGTATTTTTTTTAAAAAAAATTAAAATATATATAATATGAAAATTTATTTTTTGGTCAAAATTCGTTCCCTAGGCTTGGCTAAGGTTCCCAAAGTTGATTTTTCAATTTTATGAATTTTTATGGATTTTCTATTAATTTTCGAAAATAAATAAATAAATAATACGTAAAAATATTGAAAATATGAAAAATCATTTTTTGGTCAAAATTGGTTCCCTAGGCTTGGCTAAGGTCCCCAAAGTTGATTTTTCAATTTTATGAATTTTTATGGATTTTTTATTACTTTAGCAATAGAAAAAATGATTAAAAATCAGGTGTCAACAGCTGCCCCTCTTTGAAAGGAAGCTCGGTAGAGGTTCATTTCAAAGACGAGATGACACCTGGATTCTTATCGACTCAATACAAGGAAATAAAAAGAGTCGTGACATGATTGTTCCACTGAAAATGAAATGAGAACCTAAGGATTCGTTATATAAAAAAACTTTAGGGTGGTTGAACTTGAATCCGTATGGTGGATCAACCCATGGTAGATTCCTAATAAAAGGATTCTACTGATTAAAAATTGAATTAAAATTTGACCCGTATGGTGGGTCATACCATTTGACCCGTATGGTGGGTCGTACCATGGTAGATTCCTAATAAAAGGATTCTACTGATTAAATTTTGATTGAGATTTGACCCGTATGGTAGGTCACCACGTGGAGATACCTGTAAGAAGGACTTGGTGCCTGTAGAAAGGACTTGATGCCAGTAAAAAGGACTTGGTGCTTTGCCTGTAAGAAGAACTTTGTGCCTGTAAGAAGGACTTTATTTGCCTGTAAGAAGGACTTTGTTTTGCCTGTAAGAAGGACTTACTTTGCCTGTAAGAAGGACTTGATTTGCCTGTAAAAAGGACTTTGTTTGCCTGTAAGAAGGACTTTATGCCTGTAAGAAGGACTTTGTGCCTGTAAGAAGGACTTGATTTGCCTGTAAGAAGGACTTTGTGCCTGTAAGAAGGACTTGATTTGCCTGTAAGAAGGACTTTGTGCCTGTAAGAAGGACTTGGTTTGCCTGTAAGAAGGACTTAGTTTGCCTATAAGAAGGACTTGGTGCCTATAAGAAGGACTTGGTTTGCCTGTAAGAAGGACTTGGTTTGCCTGTAAGAAGGACTTTATGCCTGTAAGAAGGACTTGGTGCCTGTAAGAAGAACTTGGTTTGCCTATAAGAAGGACTTTATGCCTGTAAGAAGGACTTGATTTGCCTGTAAGAAGGACTTGTTTTGCCTGTAAGAAGGACTTGATTTGCCTGTAAGAAGGACTTGGTGCCTGTAAGAAGCACTTGGTTTGCGTATAAGAAGGACTTTATGCCTGTAAGAAGGACTTGATTTGCCTGTAAGAAGGACTTGTTTTGCCTGTAAGAAGGACTTGATTTGCCTGTAAGAAGGACTTTGTGCCTGTAAGAAGGACTTGTTTTGCCTGTAAGAAGGACTTGTTTTGCCTGTAAGAAGGACTTGATTTGCCTGTAAGAAGGACTTTGTGCCTATAAGAAGGACTTGTTTTGCCTGTAAGAAGGACTTGATTTGCCTGTAAGAAGGACTTTGTGCCTATAAGAAGGACTTGATTTGCCTGTAAGAAGGACTTGGTTTGCCTGTAAGAAGGACTTATTTTGCCTGTAAGAAGGACTTGGTGTACCTCAAAGGGTGCCATTCTGGAATCTGGAAAGATCAGGAATCCTGCAGAAGCTCAAACCCAAATTATATTATCCTGTCGCTTTAGGAATAAACCAAAGAGGCAGAGATCAAAAGGTCTCGAACATTTCTGTCCTTGAGACAAATCATGCTTTATTGAAGAAGGTGGATACCTGTATGTACCGCAATGGATTCGAGTACCCCAACAACCGTCAGAATTCATTCTCTTGAAAGGTTCAGGTTGAAGATATACTTACCTGAGAATTTGGAAGAAATGCTTGGTGGCTTCTCGACAACCAGGCTTGTTCATTCAATAATCGCTGAATGAATTTCAAGACTTTGGAAGGTAGTTTGAACATTGGGAATGTGTTGCCTGTCAGGCAGTATCAGAGGTAACATGTGCAAGCATTTTCATCAATGAGTTGATCGGTTCATGTAAAACTATTCAACCAAGTCGGCAATGATTAGAAGTAGTCTGTGTGATAACTCATGATGCAATCAATCCAAATATGGATCATGCAAAACTATTCTGTCAAGCTTGCATTACCAATTCTGTTTAAGGAGGTTCTCATAGTATGAACGCCTCGAATGTAATCTGAATGGGGGACTTCAATCCGAAAGGGCCTTCTCTCACTCTGGGGAAAGGCTATTTATCTGTAAATTAAAATGTTAGACTTGCGTGGAAATGGTTTGCCTTTCCTCATCCTGTCATGCCCCATTCTGCACATTTGATGTCTCCTGTGCAGTTTATGCTCTAAGTTGGAGTTGGTAAGTTAAACACACGGAATAGTCATACATAATTCATGAACTGTGTAAGCACAATGCAGATGTGACAATTTTTTAGCATTACGTGTGTTTATATAATGTGCAAATATGGGCGGATTTGAATTGCCCCTGGTATGTGGGCGGACCGAACAAATTGAGAAGCCTACTCCTTATGTCGAGGGGTGGTTCGTCTCAAACTTTGTCTCTACGTGATGAAGCATATGGGTGAGGGAGCATTTCGGTTTGTTTAATGACAGCGACCGCCACGGTTTAGCGGTTGAATGCCCCTGTAAAAAGAAGAGAAATTATTCTTGAAATCAAACGAGATAAGGAAGACATATTTGCTTTTCCGCTTCAGAGCTTGTGATCAATTTGCCCCATTCTTCACCAGAATAGATCTTGTCAGATGATCATAATTTTCTTTTGGATTTGTCTCCTTCAACATGTTAAATGTTAGTGTAAATATTTCCTGTAAAAAGAAAAAGAGACATATCAGCCAGTATTAAAAGGGATAAATTGAAAACGATACTGATTTACCCTTCATCTTAAATGTCTTGCACGAGTCTTTTACCAGTTTTGTTGGATTGAATTTTCCTCGACTTTTGTTGGGCGCCTCACCATTATGGGAAGACTATGGTAAAATACTGACTTTGATATTACTCGTCGAGTATTCCTGTTTGTAAAAAAAAGAAATGCACAAAAAGTTGTTTCATTTATTTATAATACATACAACATTCCCCACCCTTGGGGATCGAACTCGGAATATTTCGGACCTACTGTCATCCCCCATACTATTCGGTCCATTGGACCGTAGGTGTCCATGGGGCTTTCTTTTCAAGGGTTAATCCTTGGGGATAACGCAGCCCTGTTGTATCACTTTGGGCCATGTTACGGTATTTCTCGAGGTAATTTGCAATCCCTGTTAAGAATGGAATAAGACAATTCAAGACTTGAGATGATTATGTGCACATTAGAATGATACAGAATTACCCATTTCTGAGATTGTTCGCGTCTTTCGCTTGTACTTTCCTTTGTTCGAAGCTGTCTATCCCGTGGTAATGCCCATGAGTTGATTTGCCCCCAAATTTTATCCAACCTGTATTCGGATATGATTGCGTTCTCGGGTCGATTTGCAATTTCCTGAGAATAGAAGGGGCTTAATTTTAAAACTTGGAGCAACTGAGGGTAAATTGAAACGATACGGAGTTACCCTTCAGGTTTATGCAGATTTTCACTCGCCATCAATTCGTCGCGAGGTTGGTGAGGTGGCGGATTCGAGCATTTAATAGGGGGAAGTCGGATTATTACTCCTTGCTTTTACACATTCACAAAAGCAGAAAAACACATCACGCAAGGAAATAAAACACATTCACTCATTCAGGATTAGTTCCGCTTCCTCTGCAGGCTCTCCCATGATCAGCTGGCTTCATCCCAAATTAGGTATGCATCGGCCATATTGAAGGTCTCGTGGTCACTGGCTGAACAAGTGCATCACAGTCCCGATGCTTTACCGATATCAAACTGGTTGATTATGGCGAAAAGATCATCGTCAATGTCCGCTTGGTGGTGATCTGTCCCTTTTTCCTCGGGAGGTATTGATGCTGATCCAGTATCATTGGTCCTTTTGTACCTTGCTCCAACAGAACTCGATCCTGTTATAAACTGGTCTAACTCACCTCTTAAACGTGCATTTTCGATCCTCAGATCATACATTTCATCGAGGGTGAGGAGGAGGCTATTGCAGTTGGGGCAGGTGGCGGAGTCAAAAGTTTCTTTATACATCTTGTTTTCCGCTCGGAGGTTTTCATTTTCAACTCTTAGAAACTCGGCTTCGTTGTGCTCATGACGAGTCTTCATTCGGGTTCGTCTATTTTGAAACCAGAACTTGATTTGCGAAGGTTCAAGTCCTAGCTCTTGACTCAGTTCTATTTTTTGTTTGCCGTCTGGCATAGGGCACGTTCTGAAGAAAGCTTCAAGCTTTCGTACTTGCTCCTCAGTATGGCGACGGTAACGCTTCTTTTGACCTTTACCGTTGTTGTCATTGTCCTTACCGGGCTCTTGGACGTCGTCGGTGGAAGGGCCGGGCTCCATAAGCTCGATCCCAAATATGGCTTCGAACTCTTCCTCTCCCATATTCAGCAAGTAACGATAACTTTCAAGTGTGTTGGGTTGAGACATCTTCGATTTGGTTAACGATTTCTCAAAGTTTGATATCTCTTCTTGTATTTTCACTCTCTGGATTTTTCTGGGATACTGCGTATGCTTTAAGAGTCTCTCTTTCGAGCACGAATGAGAATTATCAAGAAGATGTCTCCTTTAAAATTAGACGTGGGTTTAGCAACTGTATTGCCTCTCTCGAGTGTTCTGGCTTTCTCGATTTTCTTTTCATCGTATCTCTCGCCCAGCTCGTCTCCTTTCATCTTTCCGTGGAAGGGGGCCCCTTGTTGCTGTCTCCACCGTCAATTTGCTGGCGAGTTCTTCAATAAAGACGAGTCGTATCTCTTTTCTGCCGTAAATGTCTTTGTCTCCCACTCAGCTTATTTTTTATCCTTTCTTTTTCAAAGTAGTGGCGTCCCGTCCAACTTTTCCGTAGAGACGTCGGATTTGCTTGGCTCGAGATTGGAGACGAGTAGCGGAGGTGATACTGATAGGGAATGGTAAACAGGAAAATCTGGCCAGTAGAGACTTCCCCTGCAAAAATGAAAGAGAATGCGGCAGTATATGTTCTTCATATTCTAGAAAAATTGGAACGATACTGTTTTACCCTTGTGTATACTTCCATTGAATTTGAATTGAGGAAGTTCCTTCATTTGGATTGGATTGAATTGTATGTCCCGAGTTGCCCTTCACTTTGAGCTTGCCACATATGTGCTTTGCTTAGTTGGGCCTTATTTTCTTTCGGGTTGCCTTGGACCATCATCATTTTCTATGCCATCGGGTCCGTGGACCGGAGGGCTCCTTTAATTTGAAGGTTACCTTCGAGGCAAATGAGTCCTATCGCGTTCCATTGGGTCATTTCATTTTGCGACACTCTTGAGGCACTTTGCGATTCCCTGGGTGAGAATGGAACAAATCCAATTTAGCATTTTGCAACGATTAAGAGTAAATTGGAACGACACACAATTACCCGTCTTCGAGCTCGCCTGGGCATTTCACTTGAAATTTCCCTACGTGAGGCCATTCAACATTTCTCATTATGGCAGTCAGCGACGTTGCCACAAATTAATCCGCCCTAAATCTAGCATAAAAAGGGATTCACGCATTCGACCGGATAAATAAATTGCCCCCTTGTCCTTGAATTAAATCGAGACACCTAGAAAGCTGGAAAATATCATACGCAGGGGAATTAAGCATGAAATGAAAGGTGCACTTATTCAAGGTCAGTTCTGCCTCTCCTGTGGCTCTTCGATAATCAGCTAGTCTCGTGTTGGTTCGGGTGTGGATAACCGATGTTTGAGAGTCCCTACTCACTGGCTCCTGATCGCGGCTTGGGACGTCTGTCAACCCTCAACTGGTTGACCAGGGCAGTAAGCTCATCATCTGGGTAATCTCTTGAACCTTCCAGCAACTGATGCTCGAATTGGGCATTGTTGTTGGCAAATGCTGGCGGTAGATTTCTCATTCTGTCCTCGCCATGAGCAATTTGACTTCTCGTGCTGGAGCCTTCATCATTACTCGAGAAAGTGTGGGGATCACCAACTGTCCTGCTGCCAAAAACTCCTTCCATTCGAGGATTAGAGAAGTGGAAGTGCTCAGGATAACTTCTTGTCTGATTCTCTGGCTGCGCAGGCGTGCTGATCATGGGATGAGTTCTAGCCACAGGTTGGTGCTCAAACCAAGGAATCTGAATACACTGCTCCTGCGGTCTATACTCTTGAAGAGTATTAGGGTGATTCTGGGGGATACTTTGATTAACGCCTGGGGGATTGATGGCATGGTTACTAGCTTGGTTGATGATGGGAAGTGGCTCGCCCCATGCTAACCTGAGGAACTTATGGTGGCGAGGAGACTCGATGTTCAGGCTTGGATCAGTCCCGCCTTGGTTTTCTTGATTCTGAGCTGCATTGTGTTCTCTCACCCTTTTTCTGTACTTCTGAAGATGACTCGAAACATTTGCTTTAGTGAGTCCCTCTACGTTCATAATTTCCAGTATATGTTGCGGCCGTGCCGAATCGATTCCCACCTGTTGAACTGCATTAACAAACATACGATGCAGCTCGGGAGACCAACTCATCTTCTTTCTCCAATTGCTTGGAACAAAATTGAAGGCTTGATGCTTGTTCTCATGGTCGTGCAATTGCTTTCTTACCACGTGCTGCCATATGTTTTGAAGCATCTGAACCCTAACTGGTTTCGTTACGACGTCTTGGGCCCCATTTAAGACAGCCTTCATTATGGCTTGCTGATCATCGCTTGCCGATATTACGAGGACTGGCATGTTTAATTTAGAATTGATGACTTCCAAGAGAGTGAAAACATCCATGTCAATCCCTACCATGGCGGTGAGGACGATATCAAACTGGTCACCACTCCTCCTTAATATCTCTAAGGCCTCTGTCGCCTTTGCTTGAGCTACAACCTTATACCGGCATTTTCTCAATACGGTAACAAGAATTGACAGAGAGACTGGATTACCGTCAATGGCCATGACCAGTAGACCCTCAGGGTAAGGAACTTCATTAGCTTCGACCAGGGTTGAACATGCGCCCGTTTCCCTAATGCTCGACATATTTCTGGATCTAGGACTGCCGACTCGAGACCGCCTCAGGATGTCTTCTTGGACTTGAGGGATCACGGGATCGTCGATGGTTTCTCGTAACAGGCTTTGAAAGCCGATGCTTTGATGGTGAAGGTTTTGAATTCCTCTCCCACGAGAACTCCTTCCTCTCTATCTTTCTCCTGCGAGTTCTTGCGAATGAACTCTCACTATCAAATGAGGACAAGTTCTCTCTCTGACAATAGCAACGACTTCCCTCTTCACGGGCAGTGCTATTAGATTTTTCGAGGGAGAAAATCTGATATTCAGCTTTTGATCAAAGGGGAAATCCTTGTTTCTCGCTCAGTTCGTCTTCCTTTTTTCTTTTCGTGGTAGAGGGCCCTTGTCAAGATCTCCACCGTCGATTTACTGGCGGGTCCTCCAATAAAGACGAGTCGTATCTCCTTTTCTGCCGAAAATTTCTTTGTCTCCCACTCAGCTCGTTTTTTATTCTTTCTTTTTCAAAGTGGTGGCAGCCCGTCCAACTTTTCTGCAGAGACGTCGGGTCTGCTCAGCTTGAGGTTGCCGCTTGACTGGAATTCGAGCCAGCGGGGGTGTTGCCGACAGAGAATGGTAGATAGAAAAAATTCGACCAATAAGGACTGCCCCTGTGAAATCATTATTTAAATTGAAGCAGATTATCACCTTCGCATTCCGATCATCTGCCTCGCCTCTCTCCTCCTTTCTTTCGTGATCTGCTTTCAAAAATGGCCAATTCTCCTAACCATACCTTCTCCGCCGAAATCCTGGCTGGGTGGGAGAGACTCTACAATGTTCTTGGTAGAGGTTACGCTCATATAGCCCAAAACTCTACCGTTGAGGCTGAAATCCTCGGTTTATTCAAGACCCTAGACGCTGCTTCTGTTGAGGGTACCCAACTGGGGAGGGAGTATCGGAACTTCCCGACCCTCTTCATTAATTTTCTTGCTGCCTATAACCGCGCTTATGAGACGGTCATTGTGACTGCCGTCGTGAAAGCTCGTTACCGAGACCGGTACGAGCGTCTGGAAATAGTCACATTTATGGCTGATAATCACAAGAAAGCCTTCAAGTTTGCCAATGATCAGCTTTCGTGGCTAGTTCGTGAGAGGGGAAAGTTGGTGGACCGTCTGGCCTTGGTCCAAACTTACGCCGAACAGGAGCCGAGCAATATTATGATGAGGTGCAAATGCGGTTGGCTGCAGGAGAGACTTGATGACATTACGGCAGATATTGCTTTCGAGAGGGCGGCGATTTCGGACTTGGAGTTTGCTGTCGAGCATTACGAGGCCAGTATGGCCCAGGCTAAGGAGAAGCGCGATCGCCTCTTCTTTAGGCTCACGGAGCTTGATCCTGAGAACGCCCGGTGCACCCGGAGCATCAACTGTTTGGAGAGTCAGTTGAGCTCCTTCGTAATGGTTATCAGGGCTCAGTTTGGCTTTACTTTTCCTCCCCAGTGAGCTGTTGTAATGCTCTTTGATGAATGGAATGAAAGAAAAGCTTCACGTGTTTTTTTTTTGTTTAATTTTCCTGCTATCGTTTCTTCCGCATAGCATAACAGAACGATTTGAGGTACCGAAGATGTCGAGGCTTAATGTTTTTCTTGATGTTCTTATTTAATTGCTCCAGACGATGATATCGAGAACATTGATGAAGGGTTCGGCGGTGGCCCCCACTATCCATCTTGAGATCACAAACAATAACGCTATGACAACTCGATCAGTGCGCTGGTAATAAATCCGGCCACCTGTTGTGTGCTCACTTTTATCCATATTTTATTTCTTTCGGTGTCCACTTGCTCGTGTCGGTCGCCTGTAGCGTCGGGAGAAATTCCTGTGGGCCACGTTCATTAATAGAACCTCGGTCCTCTAAAGCCCTCCGCATGTTTCGGATAAGAGGAAATTTTAAGATCGGTCTCTGGTTGATTTAATCAGGTAAAGGTATTTGTTTCATGGGTTCTGATTATATAATCCATATTATCTTTCAAAAGACGCGGGATCCTCTGCAATACATTAAATATGCCCCCGTGTTTAATCAGTATAAATCCACCGTCATATCAGAATACACTGCCCATACAAGTTTACGGATTGACATAACTCTGTCTGTCAAAGATGGACAGTGTTCGTTTGCCCCCCGGAATTAATGGTTGAAGCCTCGGTGTTTTTCGTCTTTTGGTATTTCTGAAGATGATTCTTGATATATTTTGAACTTAATTTTTACACCCGTCTAGGGTATCTAGGATCTCCCTGCAAAAGAAAATGATATAATTAGTATGCGACACAAGGAATGTCGGTCCATGACTCCTATATTAGTCCAATTTTATTTTTTCTATTTTATAGAGAAATCAGAAAAAAAATTCTTTAGGAAGAAATGGGTTAATTTCTGATACAGAATTTTTTTTTGCATATTTATTACTCTTTTTTTTATTATTTTTTTTTAAGGAATGTGACAAAATCTCTTGATGTTTACTAAAATCTTTGAAGGAATTTCCTTTTTATCAAAATAAATTTTCAGAGGTAAATTTATCAGGAAAATTTTATTTTTATTGAAGCAGGAAAGACATAACAGAAATCCTTTATTGGTTAACAAAATTCCCCCGAGACATTAGTCTAATTTTATTTAGAGAAAATTTTCATAGAAAAACATGAGCGAATTTCTCGAAAAGAATTTTTGTTGCAATTTTTTATAATTTGAAAGAATGTGATAAAATCACTTGATGTTTACCAAAGTTTTTTTTTTTGAAGGAATTTTTCTTTTTATCGAAATAAATTTTCAGAGGAAAATTTGTCAGGAAAATTTCATTTTTATTGAAGCAAGAAAAACATGACAAAAATCTCTTATTGTTCAATACAACTCCCCCGAGACATTAGTCTAATTTTATTTAGAGAAACTTTTCTTAGAAAAACATGAGCGAATTTCTCGAGAAGAATTTTCTTGCAAGTTTTTATAATTTGAAAAATGTGATAAAATCACTTGATGTCTACTAGAGTTTTTTTTTTAAGGAATTTTTCTTTTTATTGAAATTTTCAGAGGAAATTTTTTTCAGGAAAATTTCATTTTTATTGAAGCAATAAAAATATGACAAAAATCCCTTATTGGTTAATAAAATTCCCATGAAGGGATTTTTTTTACATCATTTTTTCAAAAAAAAAAATTTAAAAGAAATGAGGGACAAATTTAATTTTTATTTTCTTTTAAAAAGAATGGTCGTAATATCAAGCTCAAAAACTGACTAACACCTAGCATGGACCGACCGAAAATAAATACAAGATAAAATTAGAGAACTTACTTTTACCTTGGAGAAATGCAAATCACATAGTCATGCGCATGACTCAAGTGAGGAGTGGACTCTAGAAAATAAAAGAAGGAGAGACAAGGTATGGACCTAAAAAGGCTCCCACTATCTGAATTGACAAACTTACCCTCCGCGCAATCAAATCACAATGGGAAGAATTGTCAATTCAGATAATGAGCGGAATAAAATATGGTCAACCCGAGCGCAATCGACGCAAGAGCTTTGCATATTCGATCCCTATCTATGGTTTTCTAGGAAGAATTTCGCGACTTGGGTTTAGACGCTTGTGTGTGCAGGTGTCGTGATCCTCAGAGTATGCAAGACATGCACAACAATTGATATCAAAACAGCGCTTCTAAAAATGTGCGAAATTAAACAAATAAACCCAACACCGAGCCTGCAAAACAAAGGGGTTAGCCAAACACTCCGCCCCTTATAACTCCCATCCTGCAAAAACATATAACACCTATAGAATGAGTCCCAAACAATATCGCCAGAAGCGAGATATGCATGAAATTTTCATTGGCCTAAGTCCACTAAGACTCTTAAAATTTCGAAAAAATTTAAGTATTCCAATTGGTATCTTTTTTCGAAAATTTAAAAATCTCTCTCCCCAGCGGAGTCGCCAGTCTGTCGCGACCCTCTGAAAATATTTTTATTATTTCTAGGGGTTAACGGATTATTAGGTTAATTAGATTTGACTAACCTAACGCGGACCCTCCCAAGCCCTACCGAATCGCAACTTTGGTTTTTGTTTAAATGATTTTAAAATTTGGAGTCGCCACTAATCGTTCTTGGTAGGTCGATTAGAAACCTAAATAAATTAGCGGGAGAACTAATTTATTCCTGCGAACCAGAGATTAGGAGCTCGGGGACTTGGTTACACTAGTTAATTAAAACTAATGCCCTTTCGGTACCTTAATTTCATGGATATCCTAATTCGGCAACTCATGCTTGGTTTATTCCTAAGGCTATAGTAGGGTATTCTCTTTTGTGTTTTCACTTTTTAAATAGGATGCATGGATGGTATATATTTTTATTTGTTATATTTTTTTAAGTGTTAAAGATTCCCTGAAGCCGAAAGAGGGAGTGTGTTAACGACTTCTGTGCAGTATTACGACCTACTCATCTTTTGGGTCTGATGATTCAAAAATTAAATTATAGGAAGTACATGACAGTGAATAAACACCTCCAATGGGAGGCCTAGCATTGGCTTGGCTCTTCCCTTTGGGATTTAAGGTACAGGTATTTAAGTTGCAGGTATTTAACTACTGTAAGTAAAAACCTCCAATGGGAGGCTAAGCATTGGCTTGGCTCTTCCCTTTGGGATTTAAGGTACAGGTATTTAAGTTGCAGGTATTTAACTACTGTAAGTAAAAACCTCCAATGGGAGGCTAAGCATTGGCTTGGCTCTTCCCTTTGGGATTTAAGGTGCAGGTATTTAACTACTGTAAGTAAAAACCTCCAATGGGAGGCTAAGCATTGGCTTGGCTCTTCCCTTTGGGATTTAAGGTGCAGGTATTTAAGTTGCAGGTATTTAACTACTATAAGTAAAAACCTCCAATGGGAGGCTAAGCATTGGCTTGGCTCTTCCCTTTGGGATTTATGGTGCAGGTATTTAAATTGCGGATGGACTTTGTCCTCTCCATTTTGGGGTATGAATTTTTTAAAATGAAATACAACGAATTGATTCAACAATTTGAAATTTGTGCGCGCTTGAGGACTCCTCCAAGCCGATTTTGTGCTTTCATAGGATTGACCATTGATATAGAGCTGCGGCTTCCTGACATAAAATAGAGTGAAGTGTTAGTATACAAAATATGTGCTAATCTGCACCTAAAACCAGAAGAGTAGAAAGAGTACTTATCTCCCATTTTTTTGGGAGGGATTTCTATAATTGATTTTCGCTCTCTATATTCTCAATATAGAGAGTTTCTTTTGAATTAAGAGGGACTTTTAGTCACAGATCAGTTGAGAAATCGGTAGACAGCTTAGGAGCTTGTCTGGGCCGATTTTTGCATCTCGACGAGATTTTTGCTGTTGACGTAAAGATATCCTTCTCCTGACATAAAATATGGAAGAAAAAGGAGATGGAGAAAGTGTATACAATTTGTGCTAATTTGCGAGTAAAACCATAAATAAATGAATAAATAAAAACACTTAGCTTGAATTTGTTTGCTCGTTGACGAGGATGAACTCTTGATTTATATTGATCGATGAAGGAATTTGTGATGATAACCCCTAGCTTTAAACTCCCATCATCTTCAAAATTCTCTCTCTTTTGGTATTTTCTTTCTCTCAAAATTTTCTTCAATCTTCCAAAACTCTCTCAAACATCCAAAATTTTCTCTCCAAAAAATTCTCCCAAACACTTCAAATTTTCTCTCTCAAGACTCCTTTCTCAAGCTCACTTCTTTCTCCTTTTATAACCTACTCATCTATCTCCCATTCTAATTTTTCCACTAACTCTATCTCCCATTCTAATTTCTCTACTAACTCTTCTTCATCTCCATCTTCCCTTCTCTATTCTTATCTTATTTTCTCCATCCATTCTTCTCCAACTTCTCTTCTTCATCTCCTCTTCTTCATCTTCCCTTCTCTATTCTAATTTATCCACTAACTTTTCTTTTTATTATTTGTAAAATAATCCTTCAAGAGTTAGGTATTTGCACTTTAGTCCTTGAATTTTAAGTATTTACAATTCAGTCCCTGAAAAAATATATTTCTTTAAGTCCAAATCTCCTCACAATTTTTGACACACCAAAATTTACCACATGTCAAATTTAAGCTCATTTCTTGTCGCTGAAAATAATGCATAATTTAATTAAAGCCCTTTTGCAAAATTAAGTCATCTGGGTATAATTGGGCCAAGATGAAAATTTAAAATATTAGAAGACAATGTCACAACTCATAAAAAGCGAAAGTTAAAAATAAGTTGACTCAAATTAAATTTTTTTAGGCCCGATTCGAGATTATACTCGTGAAGGAACACGTGACTCGAATTGGATTTTTCTGAATTTACGATGGCCAATATGAAAATAGATTTAAAATAAAAATATTAACTATCTTTGTGTATTTTTTGGCCTCAAATGTTATTTTTTCAAAATTTTCAAATATTTTTGTATTTTTTTTAAAAAAAATTAAAATATATATAATATGAAAAATTATTTTTTGGTCAAAATTCGTTCCCTAGGCTTGGCTAAGGTTCCCAAAGTTGATTTTTCAATTTTATGAATTTTTATGGATTTTCTATTAATTTTCGAAAATAAATAAATAAATAATACGTAAAAATACTGAAAATATGAAAAATCATTTTTTGGTCAAAATTGGTTCCCTAGGCTTGGCTAAGGTCCCCAAAGTTGATTTTTCAATTTTATGAATTTTTATGGATTTTTTATTACTTTAGCAATAGAAAAAATGATTAAAAATCAGGTGTCAACACCCGCTAGCTTTAAACTCCCATCATCTCCAAAATTCTCTCTCTCTTTTGGTATTTTTTTCTCTCAAATTTTCTTCAATCTCCCAAAACCCTCTCAAACATCCAAAATTTTCTCCAAAAAAAAAATTCCCCTCTCAAGCTCACTTCTTCCTCCTTTTATAACCCACTCATCTATCTCCCATTCTAATTTTTCCACTCACTCTTCTTCATCTTCCTTTCTCCATATTTATCTTATTTTCTCCATCCATTCTTCTTCATCTTCTCTTCTCCATCTTCCATTCTCTATTCTTATCTTATTTGCTCCGTCCATTCTTCTCCATCTCCCCTTCTTTATTCTAATTTCTCCACTAACTCTTCTTTTTGTTATTTGCAAAATAATCCTTCAAGAGTTAGGTATTTGCACTCTAGTCCCTGAATTTTAATTATTTACAATTTAGTCCTTGAAAAAAAATATTTCTTTAAGTCCAAATCTCCTCCCAATTTTTGACACAATTCACCGTATGTCAAATTTAAGCTCATTTCTTGTTACTGAAAATAATGTAAAATTTAATTAAAGCCTTTTTTGTAAAATTGGGTCATTCTGGGTATAATTGTGCCAAGATGAAAATTTAAAATAATAGATAACAATGTCACAACTCCTAAAAGTGAAAAATGAAAATAAATTGACTCAAATTGAAATTTTTTAGGCCCGATTCGAGATTATGCTCGTGAAGGAATACATGACCCCGAATTAGAAAATTTACATATGAAGAAATCCGATTTCAACCAAACGATTTATGATCTGACTTGGGGCATCCTTAGTGGTTATCACATTCATTTATTGCAGATTTTATTTCTAAACTTTGTACTCCGAATTTTCTCATGCGAGAATCATTTCTATCTCATCCCGTTAGATTTAATGTATTAGGAATCTTTTGAGGTGTATCTACAATATTCTATCTACACTAGATATTTTAGTAGATGGGTGTAACAGTGGCTTTCATTCTAATCACTCGAGTGATCCCAGTCAATTGCATAATTCCCTTTGGCGGAAATCTGGTTTAAGACTCTCTATTAGACCTCCTTCGGTCAAATAGGAGTGGTTAACCCTTATTTCGCCAAAAGGAAATATGAAATTGAAGGGTTCATGCATATATCATCTCATTTCGCATGTAATCCGTGATAACTAGTCAAAGTCGTTCGTGTTTTCTAAATTTAAGAAAATATTGGATACTCAAATTGTTTTCATTTCTAGTAAACGGCTTTATTTTGGATGTCCTATATTTTATTGAATTTAGGACACATTGAAATTGCACTTTGCATTTATTTTTTACCACTCTGTTAATTTTTCTTGAAAATTGATCGAAAGCAGTTGTCATGGATTACACTCCTTTCAATGGTATACTTTCTTATGAAAAATATTGATAAGAGTTTTCCACGCAAGATTGAGACTTGCGTAAAGATCCTTATCTTCATTAATCGTAAGATGGCATAAAATTGAAAGGATTTACGCTTTCTTTTCCGTTTTTCCATTCTAATGCATCTATTTCATCTAAAAAATCAGGTGATAACGATGGCGGAAGAAAATCTCACAACTCGCTCAGGAGCACACATGGAAGATAATGATATGAATGCGCGACTGACTAAGCTAGAAGATCAAGTGGCCCAGATTTTTACTATACTCTCAAAGCTTTCAACAGAAAATAAAGCTTTTGCTCCATCATTTGCTATGGAAAGCCCCGTGGTCACACCTACTGGATCGCTAGTTGTCGATACTAAAGATGATGAAGTGACAGAAGAAATCTTCTTAGTCCCACGCTCCACCTTGATGAAAGAATCGAGCTGCTTAATGGAAGGAGAAAGCCATGCAAATTTAACTAAAGCTGAAATTCATCTAGATGTTCCCCAAAAGGATGACACATTATCTCCTCACTTCGTAGGGAAGGCTCCTGATGTTTTTCGAAGGCCAGAGTTTACCAAGAAGTACGATGGCATTGGATGTCTGAAAACTCACATCAATCATTTTTTGGAAGAGATGACTGAATACGTTGACGATGACTCACTTTTGATCTAGAATTTTCAATATACCTTAACTGGTCCTGCGCTATCGTGGTTTATGGCGCTTGATATCAGAGGTATCGATGAATGGGATGATCTTGCTGACCAATTCCTACAACAATATAGATATAATATGAAGACCGTCCCTACCAGAATGGATTTAAAGCATGTGGAAATGAGGAGGAACGAAAGTTTTAGACCATTCGCACGAAGATGGAGAGCGAAAGCTGCTCAAGTTCAACCCCCGTTGGATGAGGATGAGTTGATAGGATACTTTCTAACAACCCTCCCATACAAATTCTTTGATAGGCTGCATACATCTGGTTGTCAAACGTTTTCACATTTGGTGGACATTGGTGAAAGGGTAGAATGGGCTATGCGAAATGACAAGTCCAGAAATAAGAAGAGCTATGGGGAATACCTTCAAATCAGCAAAGGACCATTTAATGAAGCAAGGCCCGCGTATCAGGGAATGTCAGCTATGAATCAAACTCCCAAGGATAAGCCAGGATACCAATCACATGTTTACACTTCTCATCAGGGGCAATATGGGCCTAAGGTGGAGAGACCACGAAAACCTAACCGAGAGAAGAAACTCCCACCGAAGCAATTCACCCCACTCCCATATCCTTACTCAAAACTACTTCCAATGTTACTGGAGAGTGGGTTAGTTGCAAAGGAGCCGCCTAGGAAAAGTCCTCCAAAAAGTTTCTCCGGCTATGACGAGACCAAGGCATGTGCATATCATATGGGTGAAATGGGGCATAACGTTGATAATTGCTTGATTCTCAAGCATAAAGTTCAAGCCCTCATAAATAGTGAGATCCTCAAGCTGGATGACCTGAAGTTGAAAGCACTACAGAGCCATTCACTTGAGCATCAAGGAGTAGTCCTCATAAATGACAAAGAGGAAGGTAAATACTGGATTTCTTAGTTGGCACCCCTGAACCACGAGGCAATTTCAACTGGGGTATCATCATACCTCAAAGGAGTTCATGGAAGAAAGTGATTCACCAAGGAGCTGGGTCATTTACAGCCGTTTCGAATTTTGCAAAATAAAGCAGTCAATGCTAATTGCTTGCGTCGTGTCATTTCCATTTAGTCTTTCAATTTATATTGTAAGTAGAACTCAATGACACCTTGGATCTTGAGCCGTTGGTCCAAGGTAGTCTCCTTTGTAAAACGGCATTATCGTTTCATTCTAGTGAATGCATATGCATGTTTTATTAAGGACATGCGGGAATATTCCAAACCGGCCCAATGATGATACCCGTCTTCGATTTTCGAAGACTTGAGGCCCGGATTCCCGCATACTTCCTAGTTTTCAAATGAATTTTACAGGAACGAGAATGTCCGATGGTATAAGGACTAGTTCCCCCATTTCTTAATTCTTATGTTGAAAACGTCCTTCAAAAGAATTTTTCTAAACATTCATGCATCAACTTTAATGTTACTCATACATTTACTCGTGCAGATATCTCCAAGAATGGTGCTCCAAGAAGGTAAACGTGATCGTTCTAATGGAAATATCTTATATATAGTCTAACATGTCAGCATATTCCTTTTGGCCTAGGATGAAGATGGCCAATTACTCAAGATGATGAGAAAAATGGTGATCGAAGATGAGCGAAGAAAGTTTATCGAAAGCAGCCCCCCATCCAATTCTATCAAAGAAGCACATCGGGGCGACAAATGAGGGAAGTCATCTAAGTACGATTGCATGGCCCGCCAGGAAAAGGACGAGACCGAGTCATCATTTTCGGTGAAAAGACGTATCGTTCCTAAGTAACTTTCAATTAGTCATGAAAATACTCTTACTTGTCCTTTTCTTCTTCACAGGCGACAAGTAGAAGTAAAGCACTTGGAGAACAATGCTACCAAATGACAGAACACATAAGAAACGTCAAACACTTCAAAGACGAGGGTGGTTAAGAAAGTCGCTTAATCACCATATAGTAGGTTATATAAGTGTGAGCTATTTTCGCTTTTTAAGGAGGTTGACACAAGTGCAGATGAAGGGTAAGGCGGTATCGCTCCAAATCATTCATTACCTGAAGGGTCCTTAATTGACATATCTTTTTTTATTCATACAGGGTTATCAAACCATCAAGGGGCAAAACATTTTGAAGAGCAATACCCCATGAAGAAAATGTATCAAAACAAAACCACCAAGACCTCAAGGGATGAAGAGCAAGACATGCCTTACTGGGGGCAAGGCGTTTGAAAAGAGCGATGTTCTCAAAAATCAGAAAAACAACACTAAAAGGGGGTATTCTATTCCTAAAAGGCTCAAATAAATCCAAATTAGGACTAACATTCATTTATTCATGCAGGTGAAAAGTAAAGAGGAAACTTCGAATAATAGATATCCCAAACTGGACAGGGGATTACAAGAAAATGTGAAAATATACTGAGCCGCTTAGCTGGGGCAAGTATTACCTAACCAGGGTAAGTGCCACTTCACTGGGGCAAAATGGTTCGTCAATGTGATCAAGGATTTATACGCGAACCACAACTTTCAAACTCAAATAAAAGAGAGTCAGAATGGAATGTCAAAGTTGTCGACCGTCAAGAACTTCAGCAAACGCACCCAAAGGGATCCACAGCTGCCAAGCAAATATAAGTTATGCTTGTAAGAGCTTGGGATAAAAAGCTAGAGACAACACTTGACGCAACTTGATGAATGGGTCTTTTCGAGAAAACGTCGTCCTGATGATCAAACTAGATGGCAAGATTCCTGCAATTGGGATTTCGATAAGAATGCACGGTCAAGAGTAAGGTGGTATCGTTCCAATTTATTCTCGATATGAAACATATGCTAACTCTTCATTTTAACCTTAATAGAGACTCAACACCATAATGGACAGGTTACAGATTCTCACAATCCATGCAACTGTGTTCAGATTGGAACGCATAATCAAGGGTGAAGTTGTATTATTCCGATTTACTTCAAAATGAAAGACATACACTAACACACTCCCTTTTACTTTTACAGGGATCCTCCGTTGCGACGAGCAGGTAAGTATCCATTCTCTAATGTTCAAAAGGTTTTCAAAATCATGTCACTGAATTTCAAGGACTAGAAAAATCACAAAATCAGTTATGTTCAAACATTTTAATAAGCCCACGTCTTGAAGAAAATATCCGATTTAGAACTTCATTCGCATTGGGATTCAAAAAATGTTGAAGTTATCCAAATCATGTTTGAAACATACATCATGCATCATAATCCCCTCTGGTGATTGAATTTTGATGAAATTGAAATGAATTTCCAAATAAGGGCGTTTGAGATTTATCAATTGGAGTACCTCAAATGATGAGAGGCAAGCCATACCCAAACATGTCCCTACACACACTTGAGTGGTCAGTGGAAACCTTTACTTAGAAACGTAGGATTTATTCGCAGTGATTACATGGATTGAGATGACGAGAGGCAATTATTTCTCCATCCTAAACACTACAGGTGACCATTGACAAACCCTTTGAACGACAGTTTCATTTCTTTACCCCTGTCGAAGAACCACCCCACACCAGGGCCAAACGAAGACTGTTCCAGCAACAGTATGAGGTAAATGGTTAGAAATTCTCTTGCTTGGACTAATATCAATCTTCGAGCATATCTTTGCATTTAATCTCATATGGTAATTCAAGTGCCTTAAAATGACGAAAAGCATTCTCTTCTCTATCCTACACACTTTCATCCTTTGCATGCCCAATTGAGCCTGTATATTCGTTTCTTAAAACCCCGTTGGTGATCACTATCCATTCCAAGATGAAAACGGCACCGTCTCAAAGCAGAAGAACTCAGAAGAATCGGCTCTACATGGAATTTATGAATTGACTTTTCAAATGCACTAGATTTTCATTTGCATGTGTTTTGTCGTAATCTTCAAAAACTCTTTTGTCAAAAAAAAGAAAAAAAAGAGAAGAGAGCAAAAGGCGGGATCTAGCAAAAAAAAAAGAAGAAGAAGAACAGAAAAAGCCAATCCCGGGCATCAAAAGAGCAAAGTGCCGGTCAAAAGCAAAGCAAATGCCCATTTGCAAATTTCTTCAAAATTTCGTACATCCGTTATGCAGACTTAGCTTAAAAATGTTTGCAAGAGAAAATTCTCCATAGGCGTCAAGTTGTGAAATATATCCTTCCTCAAGCGACGACATCAGCAGAAGTTCGCATTATCCTCATACAACGATGGTGTCCCTGGAAGACTGTCCCAGAAGACTAATATGGGTGGCAAATTTGCAGTGATCACCAACATCAAACCCTCCTCATATATTTTTGGGCCAAAATCAGCTTTTTCTCCCTTGATCCCCAATCCTAACCTACGTTACAATTCATAAAAGTCTTTTCAGATTAAGGCACTTGAGTTAACGTAGAGTTAAATGATTTTAAGGATCGCTTGAAGAAGTACAAGCAAGATTATTTCTATCTCATTTTGCAGGGTTCTTGACTTGTAAACCCGGAGCAGATGGTGAAGATCTTTTGTTCATTAGCTTTACTCATTTATGAGTCCCATTTGCAAACCTTTAACCGAGCCCAACATTACAATCCTCTGAAAGACCTTTCAGATCAATCAAATTATATGCGCTGCGAATAATTCCGAAACCCTAAGCATAGGTTCGAGAGAAAATTCGAGTGCTTCCTGAATAAAAATCAAAACCTCATTCGAAGAGATAAGTGAGAAGCCCTCTTTGATGAGTGTACTTCAATTGATATCTTAAGTAAACTCATTTGGCAATTTTAAATCATTTGACTCAAAATCATCCTTCTAAGGGACTTTTGATCATGCTTGATATGTGACAAGATGCTTTGGGTAACCTTTGACATCACTTTACATTCTAAAAATTTTGCATGGCACATAGATGATAATCATAGGAGCATGACTCATTCCAAAAAACTTGGAACATGCGAAACGTCAAAAATCTTCTTGCTCATTCATTTCAGTATGACGATTTGGGTTTGAGCTTCTGCAGGCTTTCTGATTCTATCCAGATCCCAGAATGGCACCCTCCTTGGTAAAATAATTCGGGTTTGAGCTTCTAGAGGCTTTCTGGCTTCACCCAGATCTCAGAATGGCACCCTCCTTGGTAAGACAATTCAGATCAAAGTTTCCATATGATTCTTGATTTCATAATCTCAGGATAATATCAAGATAAGATTTTCACATTCGAAGTCATTTTCAAAGTCTAAACACCCCTTTGATTCGCGAAAGCGTCGTCACGGGTCTCCTTTTTTTTAAAAAAATCACAAAGAGGCGTTTAATTCGAGTTCGGAGCTGAACAGTTCACGACTCAAAATGCATGATGACTTTGATAAATCTTTCTGTAAGTGTTCACAGGTTAGTAGCCGCGGAGCTGTCATCCTCCGGACTGGATCGCTAACCTTCAGCTTCAGAAGGTTTAATTTCCCCCCTTGGAATCCTCTATGATAGGAATACGCCTCCAAGGTATCTTGAAGCCCAGCTCGAGTCAGAGCCCTAAGCACTCGCGACTCGCCGCTTAGAGATACGATGACCGCCTTTTCAGCGAGTGTGCGTTGGTTAGTAGCCTCGGAGCTTTCACCCTCCGGAATGGATAGCAGCCGATAGCCTCGGAAAAGATTTAATTTTTCTCCCAAACCCTCCATAATAGGGATACACGTCTAAGGTATCTCGAAGCACAGTTCGAGTCGGAGCCCAGAACGCTCGCGACTCGCCGCTTAGAGATACGGTGACCGCCTTTTCTGCGAGAGTACGTTGGTTAGTAGCCTCGGAGTTTTCACCCTCCGGAATGGATAACAGCCGATAGCCTCGGAAAAGATTTAATTTTCCCTAAACCCTCCATGATAGGGATACACCTCTAAGGTGTCTCGAAGCACAGCTCGAGTCGGAGCCCAGAACGCTTGCAACTCGCCGCTTAGAGATACGGTGACCACTTTTCCCGCGAGTGTGAGTCAGTTAGTAGCCTCGAAACTTTCACCCTTCGGAACGGATAGCAGCTGATAGCCTCGGGAGATATTACCTTTCTTTACAAAGTTCTCCCTGCAGGAATCTGCCACGAGATGACCTACCATATGGGTCCGAGTTCAACCATCAGGTATTTCTGCGAGCGAATCCTTAGGTATTCATTCCATTTTTAACTGAGCAGTCAACGACAGCCACAAGGCAAACAGGTAAGTCTCAGGTAACTTCCTCAACTCTGCCTCTTTCTCCCTCTCTCCCCATCAAGCGAGCGTCATGAAATTTGGACTTAAGCTTTCAATGAGGAAAATAGAGTTGGATGTCACGACTTTTCATTTTTTCAGTAGAGTCGGTTAGATCTCAAGTGTCATATTGTCTTTGAGAGTGATCTCTCATGAGACCCCTCTCAAAGAGGGGCAGCTGTTGACACTTGATTTTTGGCCAATTTTATTTTCAAAAATTTTTAGAAAATCCATAAAAAATTCATAAAATTGAAAAATCAACTTTGGGGACCTTGGTTTCGCCTGGGGAACCAATTTTGAGCAAAAAGTAATTTTCCTTATTTTTTGTATTTTTCTGCATTTTATTTTCAAAAATTCATAAAAAATAAATAAAAAGTGAGAAAATTTCAAAATCAACTTTGGGGACCTCAGCCTAGCCTAGGGAACCAATTTTGAACAAAAAATAATTTTCCTTATTTTTGCATTTTTTAATATTTTTCAGAAATTAGGAAAATAATAAAAATTAATAACAAATAGCATTTGAAGTCAGAAAATTACCAAACAATATTCAATATTTTTTATTTAATTTTCCCTTTATTTTTAATGAATAAATTTTGAAAAATAAAGTCTGGAATCTAGAGTTTATTGGTTAATTTCAATTTTCAGAATATTCAAATAATTCTAGAAATTCCATTTTAGCTTTTTAATTTTTAATATTTACATTTTTAGAGTCGTGTCATCCTCCTCTATTTTTCAAAATTAAAATTGAGTCCAAAAGCCCTCGGAATTGTCCAATTTCGCTAAAAAGGACCAAAATGCAATTTCTGATTTTTCAATTTAGTCCCTAAAATCACTAAAAATGAAATTAAAAATTTTGTAGGGGCTGAATTGAAAATATGGTGACGTCACCCAATAGATTTTGACCTTCTGAATCCAATGGTGGCGTCAATTGTTGCAAAAAAGGGCATTAGGACTTTGGATTTTGCAAATTAGTCCCCCGGGTCAAATTTCAAAATTGGGTTTTTATGCCAATTTCTCCAAGAATTGGCATAAAAATTCACTTTTCCAATGTATTTCGTGCCGTAGAATTCAATTTTGGGACTTAATTCGAAAAATTATGGATCTGGATGTGTCAATTTTGAAAAATATGCAATTCGGGTGGGTCGGGTCAGACTAAATCCGACCCGGCCCGACTCGATTTCCATTGTCTTCCCCAGAAACCATCGTCTTCCCTGTGAACTCTTTGCGCACACGCGGAATTTCAAAAATCTGTTAAGGGAGATTCTGAGAAATCAGAGGTTGGTTGAGACTAAAATTGGGCGAGGAGATCTCGGGATTCTTCAGAGAGCTCTATTAATTGGATATTGGGGGATTTAAAAGAGAGGGAGGCTCGGCCGAGAAGGGGGATGGGGAGCTCGCAGAGGGGGTTTTCAAGCAAAAAACTTTCAGAGTTTCTGCGAGGGCGTCCGAGCGACGGCGAGCCTTCGGGGTAACTCCACAAGCATCGTACAAGCTCACGGAACCTCGGCAACCCAACAAATCGAAGTGTCACCATGCAGAAAGGTACTCACCATTTTCAGTTTCAAGCTCGGGTTTCCATGGCGGATTTGGGTTTAGATGTTCGTTCTCCATGATTTTTGTCCGGAATTACTCGTCATGTCTTCCTGACTTTGTTTCTCCCCTTCATTTTCGTTCCCGTTGCATAAATCGCTGTGTTGGCCTTCAAACCCTTCTCGGTCGTCTCGAGCTTCCGAGATCACCTCGCGTGAAACTGAGCTTTATGGACAACCAGGTAAGCACTCTGGAACCCTTATGAAGACGATTGATCTGATCCTACGATTGATTGGCCATAGAAATTGCATGGGTAGTCTTCGCTGGAAGTTCGCTCCGGTCGACACTGGTTCAGATAGTTGTAGGCGGGTTTCGAGCTCGAAATTGGAATACGTTAGCAATGTGTTAATAAAAAAAAACGATTAGGGTTCAAAATCAAAGAAAATCCCTTAGTTTAGGGCTAGTTTTGACGCCGCCGGTGAAGCTCCGTTCGCGTCGCCGGAAAACGAGTTTGCTCCGGTCGTCTTCAACCTCGGTGAAGACGACCGGTCAAAGATGACGTGGCGACGACGTGGCTGACCACGTCGGATGCCACGTCGTTTGGCATTAAAATCGAGTGAATAAAATAATGAGTTAGTGCAAGGGATGAGTGGCCAGGATAAAGCCACGTGGCAAATCCTTAGCCGTAGGATTAGAGGCTGAGCGGGAGAATAAAAAATAATGATGGGAAAATCTAAAAAATTTGAATATTCAAAACAAAATTTTCTAAAGTGACGTGTTTTTATCCTAGGGTTTTAAATAGGGCTCGGGCCGGGTCAATCCGACCCGATCCGGGAATAAAAATAATAAAAATATTTAAACAATAATAATAATCGGAAATCATAAAAAAATAATAAAAGGAAAATTTTAACAAATAAAACAAAAATAAAGTAAAGAAATAGGGGAAATTATAAAAACTTTTAGAGAGATTTCAGAAAAGTCAAAAAATTTTAGAAATAACGAAAAATAAGAAACAATAAAAAATCAAAATAAAAATAGGGAAAAAATCATAAAAGCATAAAAAATTTCTAAAATATTTTTTTTAAAAAAAATTAAAAAATAAGGGAAATTTTAAATGAAAATAAAAAATGAGATTCTGAAAACTTTAAGAAAACAAAAAGTAGTAGTAAAAATTTTAGAAAAAAGCTTAATTAATTAGGAAAATTCGGGAACCGCAGAAAAATAGAAAATTTAGAAAAATTGGGAAATTCGCTAGAAAATATAGGAAATTTTTTTTAAAAAAATAGGAAAATCTAAAAATCAAAAATAAAAACCCCAGAAAATATAGAAAATATTCCAGAAGATAGGAAAATTTTTAAAAAATCTTAAAAATCCTAGAAAAACTCCAAAAAAATTAAAAATATGCATATAAAAAAAATCAAAAATTACCAAAATCCAAAAAAAAAAGTCCTTAAAAAAATCACAAAAACCTAAAAAATATATTATTAGAAAATTTTAGGAAAATTCATAGAAAATTAAAAAAAAATTCTAAAAAATTAAAGAAAAATCATACTCAATTAGTTTAATCCATTTTCACATTTTTGACCTCCCGAGCCTTAGGAAATTACCATTTTGCCCTTTCCGACGAAATTGACCCAATTTTTCCAAATCGTCCTTGAACTTAGTTAGCGTCTTTCTTAGGTTCCTAAGACTTTTCTAGGACACTACTTGGTTTGTTTTGATCTAATGTGATTTGATTTCTTGATTGCTCATTTATTTCCCTAGTTGTGATTGATAGGATAGATAATCCCATCTGCATGAATCCCTTAGGTTGTTTTTAGAACCTACCTTACCCAATCTCGCATGCATGAATTCCTTAGATTAGGAAATCATTCAACTTAGGCACCGAAAGGGTGTCGACTCGCGGGTCGACGTAACTAAGTCCCTGAATCTAGATCTCTGGTTCACGTAGGATCAAGCGATCTCTCCCAATCGTTCGATAGGGTTTCTAGTCATACCCTCTAATAAACGACTGGTGGCGACTCCGATGGCATGCACACTCTTCACATGTCACCCGACCACACTAAGGTCGACCTCGATTTAAATTTTCCTGACGCGATTTGATATGGGCCTGGGAGGGTCCGAGCTAAGCCTAGATACCCAATGGGCCTAGCAATCCATTAACTCCCTCGGGATCCCGAAAAATCTCGAGAGGGTCGCGACAGACTGGCGACTCCGCTGGGGACTTAGTTTAATCCATTAGAGGACTTGAGCCGATTGAAAAGTTGGGTGCTTTCTAACACGTTTTTCTACAGGTGCTCTTGAAGGTGAGGTAAGTCCACTAATTGAACGTGTTAAATGTTCTTGCAGATGGGAGTTATAAGGGGAGGAGTGATTGCTAACATGTTTTATGCAGGGTTGGAGTTTGGGGTTATTCGTTTATTTCCCGCAAATTAGAAGCGCTGTTTGATATCAACTGCTGTGCATGTCTTGCATACTTTGAGGATCACGACACATGCACACACAAGCGCCTAAACCCAAGCCGCGAAACACTCTTCTTAGGTTGCCATAGATAGGGATCGGTATGCAAAACCCTAGCGTTTGATTGCGCCTGGGTTGACCATACTCAATCCCGCTCGCTATCCGAATTGATGATTCTTCCCACTTAATGTTCGATTGCGCTTGTGGGCAAAGTCGTCGAATCAGATAGTGGGAGCCTTTTAGGTCCATACCATGTCCCTTCTTTTATTTTCTAGAGTCAATTCCTCACTTGTCTCATGCGCATGTGAATTGGTCGGTTGGTATACCTAAAACCAAAAATAAAAAGAGTCTGGTTGGTAAGGCTTTCCTACCTTTAACCTTTAATTTATTCACATTCGCTTTAAATTCTACATACCATACACATCGTGCAATAATTATCATTTGAGTGATTGGTCTGAAAGCCATTTTTAGGATAGAAGGACGATTCCCCTAAGTCATGTCATAGTTCTCGAGATAACCACAATGGGGTAAAGAAGCATTCCACGCCACGACACCAACATGGAGCCCTTGAAGCATGCCAATTCGCTTGTAGGAGGGAGCTCCAAGATGGATGGATACATATGAAGAAATCCGATTTCAACCAAACGATTTATGATCTGACTTGGGGCATCCTTAGTGGTTATCACATTCATTTATTGCAGATTTCATTTCTAAACTTTGTACTCCGAATTTTCTCATGCGAGAATCATTTCTATCTCATCCCGTTAGATTTAATGTATTAGGAATCTTTTGAGGTGTATCTACAATATTCTATCTACACTAGATATTTTAGTAGATGGGTGTAACAGTGGCTTTCATTCTAATCACTCGAGTGATCCCAGTCAATTGCATAATTCCCTTTGGCGGAAATCTGGTTTAAGACTCTCTATTAGACCTCCTTCAGTCAAATAGGAGTGGTTAACCCTTATTTCGCCAAAAGGAAATATGAAATTGAACGGTTCATGCATATATCATCTCATTTCGCTTGTAATCCGTGATAACTAGTCAAAGTCGTTCTTGTTTTCTAAATTTAAGAAAATATTGGATACTCAAATTGTTTCCGTTTCTAGTAAACGGCTTTATTTTGGATGTCATATATTTTATTGAATTTAGGACACATTGAAATTGCACTTTGCATTTATTTTTTACCACTCTGTTAATTTTTCTTGAAAATTGATCGAAAGCAGTTGTCATGGATTACACTCCTTTCAATGGTATGCTTTTTTATGAAAAATATTGATAAGAGTTTTCCACGCAAGATTGAGACTTGCGTAAAGATCCTTAACTTTTGAAAATAAAAAAAATAATTAAAAATTAGGTGTCAACATACGGGTGATGAGGTGGTAGCAATTTTCTATTGCAACATGTGAATTTGGTTCCTAAGCTTATTCATTTTTGGAGTTTGATCTTCTAGATAATGGTGGGGAACCCTTCCTTGTTCCAACAATTGCAATCGCTTCTGGAAATCTTCCATCATGCGTTGCAGCAAGGCTACGTTTGAATCTATCCTTATAAGGACAGTATTCAGGGCCAGTGCATTTTCTGTTTGTCAATTAAGTATCATTTCAACAAGGTTAGTACCCTTTTTCTCGTCGTAGGCTTCAACCTCGGTAGTGGCAACGATTTTGGGAATGCGATAAAAGTGTTTGTCCAGGTCAGTGAACGGTTCAGTAGGGGAAAATGAAGGTATAATGATAGGATTAGTCCTGTACAAAGGAGGAAAATCCTCGGGTTTAAACATGCACACTGGTTGGACAAAAGGTTTAGGTTCTGGCAACATGATTTCTGATCTTGAAAATCCATGATTCTTTTTTATCCATCTCTAGATTGACTTATAGAAAGGGGAAGTGACTAGTTTTGTTTTAGGACATGAAGGAGGAAGGCCTGGAGGTTCTGCTGATAGATTTTTATCTTTAGGTATATTATTGACATATGGTCCATATAATACTGTGATTTGGTATCACAAAAATAGTCAAAGAAATCTATGATTTCACAAACAAGTTCGATAATATAATGTAATGAAAAGATGCAATATAAAAAGCAGTAAATAAAGATAAGCACTAAAATTCCCTGAAGCCGGAAAGAGAGAGTGAATTAATGACTTCGGTGTAGTGTTATAACCTCCAGCAAGTGACTTGGCCTACCGATTCTAGGGTTTGATAATGTGAAAATCAAAATATAAAAGATAGAATACATGAGATCTTTACATTACCAAGTAGGAGACAGAGCGATTATAGTTGCAGATATGGGAAGCACTACATCCAAGAGCTTTTGCCATTCTTACACAACATTTGGACTAGCATACTTCTCGAGATCCTGAGGACCTCTAACTTGGAAGCCAGAGAACAGAGAAGGGCCAGAGTCGAATCTGTAACCCTTAATGTCAAACGCGTGGGTAGCTTCTCCCGGTTGGTCGTGGCTTTCTAGAACGAGCACGTCTTTGTTATATCTGGCAAGAAGCCCAGTACAATAGAGACCAGTGATACCACTTCCAATGATGACGACATCGGCCTCAGGCTTCCCTGGGAAAGACTTCTTCTTCGCTTGCGTGGAAGGAGAGGAATCATCGATGGAGATTCGTACCAAGATAGCTCGCTCCCTCTCGGGGTTACCGATGCATTTGAAAGGAGAGAGAAAAGGACACCATTGAAGCAATCCTTGCACTCTTGCCAGCACCATATTGACTTTGACTCCTCCTCACAGGACATGTGAGATGAGGACGATGAGCTTAAGCTGAGCAAGCTGGAAGCAGACATCTTAAGATGAATCCCAACATCTTCTTCCTTTTGGTAGTGCGAAAGAGGTCAAGGGAAATTTTGTAGAAATCTTCATTGATGGGCTTCAGGGTTCGTCTTCATGGGACCATTTGAGGATTGGTGACTGAACCGCCATTGCTCTCTTCTTGCAGTTGATTAAAAATATTGTTCTTCTTGTTGCCGGTCAGCAACACGTACCGCTGTTCCTTTGGCTATTCTGGGACGTCGCCGTCGCACGTTCTAGATTGCTTCTTCTGCTCCGTGACATGTGCAACTCATTTTTCCCTCGCTTTTGTCTTTTGAGGAGGGACCCCAAGAGGAATAGCACCAGGATGATGACAACAGTGTTGATATCTCTCTACAAACGAACCAGCGACGACCTCTGCCTCCGAGCAACTGTATTCGCCCCAAGAAGAAGAATAGCAATGAGGTCTGACCAGGCTAGCTTATCTGACACACTCGAAGTATTGAGTGATGGGCAGCTGGTTTGGGTAATCCCCATCCCTAAAAACAGGAATCTGTCCACTCCTTTTGTGATAATCCCCGTTATATTATGTAACTTGATCAGGGCCTCGAGATGCTTCGGTTGATTCTTTATAGCCTTTGGCATGTCTCTAGACAAAATATCTAACAAACCCTTTGAGAAAGCTTTTATCTTAGAAACAATATCTCCAATTGTAAAGTTGATTTGAGAAACGAAGCTTGCCCCCACAGCTGCCATTGTTTCCATTAGCAGCTTTGAAACGAGACCCTTATAATAATCAGGGAAAGCAAGGATACATCACTTCCATTCTTGCTTGACAGTGTCGACTTTAGTAAGTGTAGCAATGGATTCGGCTGAAGATCCTTATGCCTTCTTGAGCTTTTGGAGAATCCTGGAGACAGAGTAGCGGAGCGATACGACATCGTTGCGGACGTGGTTGATGTCGCGGGTGGCATAAGGCACGCGAAGGAGGGCGATGACGCTCTGCTCCTCGAGTGACGCCGCGATCTTCTCCGACGTCATCTGGAGCTTCATCTCCAAATCCACCAGGTGCTTCTCCAGCGAGTTCTGTGGGTGCCACGCTTGGCACGCCGAGTTGATCCATTTCTTGGGATCAAACTTCTCGTCCAAGAAGGGACCGAGATCCAGCCTCATCTTCACGAGTGTGAGCGTGAGCATGACTGCTTCCCTTCTAGAGTGATCTTGAGGCCAACATGTAGTGCCCCCAAAATTTCCCTCCTGATCTACTTACTTTTCATGTTGCTGTCCCCTTCTTTCGACGCTCCCTACTCATTCTCCACTTTTCTTTTTTATCTATTGTGGGTGCTCCATAAATGAATTCTCTGTAGAATCGCTCTCTTTTTTTTCTCTCTTTTTTTTTCCCACTTTCCTCCTCTTTTACTCTCCTTTTGCCTCGTCTGGTGCCCGCACTCATTCTCCACTAGTCAAGCAACAACATTCATCCAAAGCAAATCATGCTTCTGGACATACTCAAGCATAAAGGTTGATGCCCCAAAACTTTGCAAGTTGATTCGTTTGATGTGCCCGGTCGATACTCTTGATCATGGCCATGTCCTCCTTCGCCAGCTTCAAATCAAAGACCTGAAAGTTCTCTTGCAACCTCTCAACCTTTGAGCTCTTTGGTATTGATAAGAAAGAAAGAAGGAAAAAAGAGAAATATGATTTATTCTCTTTTGGTGTAAGTAACAATGTACAAGAGAAGCCTTTATATAGGCTTGGAAGAGGTGAAGAGTCTAGTACTCTTCCTATGTGGGACTAAAGGAAAAGAGAAGAAAGAAACAAAGGGAAAAACAAGTTCTAACACCCCCCCTCAAACTCAAGGTGGATCAAACAGCGAGAGTTTGGAAAGAAGAAATAAAAAGCGTTGTGATGTAAGAGCCTTCATAAAACAATCTGCAAGCTGATTCTCAATGCCAACAAAGGGAAGAGAAATGGTGCCAGCTTGGAGATGATGACGAGCTATATGACAGTCGATCTCAATGTGTTTGGTACGCTCATGAAAGACTGGATTCGCGCTAATATGGATGGCACTCTTATTGTCACAATATAAAGGAGTGGGATCCGGAAGTGAAACACCCATGTCAACAAGTAAGCGTCGAAGCCAAACAATCTCAACAGTAGTGTCGGCCATAGCACGATACTCAGACTCTGTAGAGGAACGTGAGACAATATGTTGTTTCTTAGCACGCCAAGAAATGAGAGAATCGCCAAGAAAAATGCAATAGCCAGTGACAGACTTGCGATCAGTCACATTGGAAGCCCAATCAGCATCAGAATATGCACGTAATTTGAGGGCAGAAGAAGACGGCATGAACAAAGAACGCGTTAAAGTGCCCCGAAGATAACGCAGGATCCTCAAAACAGCAGCATAATGAACTGTACGAGGAGCAGCAACGAACTGACTAACAACATGAACAGCATAAGCGATGTCGGGACGAGAGATAGTAAGGTATACAAGACTGCCAACTAAAGTTCGATAGCGGGTCACATCAGAAAGAGGTTCCCCGTCGTCTGTGCGAAGTTTCTGATTCAGTTCAATAGGAGTAACAGCAGTGCGTGAGTTGGAGAGAGCAGCCCTAGAGAGAATATCAGCGGTATACTTCTGCTGAGAAAGAAGGATACCACGCGAACTGCGAGCAATCTCAAGCCCAAGAAAATAACGCAGCGGTCCGAGATCCTTCATGGAAAAATGATGCTTAAGGTGCCTCTTGGTATGCTCTATATGAGCACGATCATCCCCAGTGATAATCATGTCATCTACATAAAGAAGAAGAATAGTGCAACCAGCAGAAGAGATATGAACAAACATAGCATGATCAGCCTCACTTTGAGTAAAACCAGCAGATCGAATCGCATTACTAAACTTCTCAAGCCAAGCACGAGGGGCTTGTTTAAGCCATAAAGAGCTCGTCGAAGGCGGCAAACCTGTCCAGAAGTGTGAAGAAGACCCGGCGGAGGTTGCATGAAGATATCCTCTTGAAGATCCCCGTGAAGAAAAGCATTCTTCACATCAAGTTGAAAGAGAGGCCAGTTGCGAATTGAAGCAATGGCTAGTAAAGTACGGACAGATGTCATCTTTGCTACGAGAGCAAAAGTCTCCTCATAATCAATACCATACTCCTGCGAGAAACCCCGGGCAACCAGACATGCTTTATAGCGCTCGATATTACCATCAGAACGAATCTTCACTTTGTATATCCACCGGCAGGATACCAAGAATCGACCCGGAGGAAGAGGTACAAGCTCCCAAGTACCAGTATTTTGTAAAGCCGAGAGTTCCTCAGACATGGCCTGATGCCATTCAGCATGTTGAATGGCCTCGTGATAACTTTTGGGTTCCTGTATAGCATGAACAGCAGCCAAAAAGGAACCAAACTCGGTAGAATAAGAAGTGGCAGTAACATACCGAGCAGGTGGACGCCGATCCCGAGAAGGATTACGGCGTGGCTCTAGAGATGTAGAATCGTCAAGGGCAGCCGGAGCAGGAAGTGCAGTAGAAGGGACATGCGAAGGTGGAGAAGGTTGTGATATATCTAAATCCGAGATGGAAAAGGGAATCGTTGGAGATGGTGAAGGTGTAGTAGGAACTAGATCTAAAGTGGAAATGGGAGAAGAAGGATCAGGGGAATGATCAGCAGGGAAATCCATGAATGGAATAGGAGACGACACAAAAGGTGTGGCGTTGGTAGGAAAGAAAGGAACATGCTCATGAAACGTAACATTACGAGAAATACGTACACGTCGTGCATGTGGATTATAACAACGATAACCCTTATATTCGGTGCTATAACCCAAGAATGCACATTGGATAGAGCGAGCGGTGAGCTTCGTACGTTCATGGGGTGGAAGGATGACAAAACAAGTGCACCCAAAAACTCGCAGATGAGTATAGGTGGGAGATCGAGAATGAAGACGGTAAAAAGGGGTGTCTTGATTGAGAACGGATGAGGGTAGACGGTTAATAAGATGAACAGCTGTGAGAAGGGCATCAGCCCAGAACTCAGTAGGAACGGAGGTGGCAAGTAAAAGAGCACGAGTGGTGTCCAAAATATGACGGTGCTTGCATTTAACAACCCCATTCTGAGCTGGAACCCCAGGACAGGATAGCTGAGGAAGCGTGCCATCACTAGCCAAGAGAGAACGAAAAACACCCGAAAGATATTCTCCGCCGGAATCAGATCGAAAAACTTTGATTTTTCTATTAAATTGGATGGAAACCATGGTAGTAAAAGACTGATAAATGGAAAAGAAATCACTACGTTGACGCATAAGATAAACCCATGTATAACGAGAATAATCATCAATAAACGACACATAATATTTGAAACCACTTTTGGAAGAGAGCGGGGTAGGGCCCCATACATCAGAATGAATTAGATTGAAAATCGCACTAGATCTAGAGTTACTGATAGGAAAAGGCTTAGCAGATTGCTTGGCTAAAGGACAAATAGAACAAGGAGGAAGACTATCAAAAGAAACAGGACCTAGAGCACCTTGTTTATGAAGGACGGTGAGGCGAGAAGAAGCAATATGTCCGAGACGCTGATGCCATCGAGCAAGATCAACGGTAGCCAACACAGGAACAGGAAGGGAGGAAGATGGAAGATGGAGATACTACATAGTATAGAGTCCGTCTCGTCTACTGCCCTTGCCAATCATCCGGCCACTCAAACGATCCTGCACAAAGCAAGAGCTGTCAGTAAAGCTCACAATACATCTGGCATCGGTAAGCTGTCCAACGGATAATAAGTTAAGAGCCAGGGAAGGAACATGTAACACATCAGGGACACTGAAATCCCGAGGGATGGTGAGAGTCCCTTGTTGGGTAGCTCGGAGAGGAGAACCATCAGCTGTAAAGAAATGTGCTGGATGCTTGAGTTTAGAGAGCTGAGTGAGACAGGTAGCGGAAGCAGACATATGTCTAGCAGCTCTTGAGTCAAGTATCCAGGTAGTAGAAGTGTCACATGAAGAGAGAGAGGCCGCAGTTGTGCTGTCAACAGATGAAACGGCTGTAGGGGTGCTGGAGCCAGGAAAAGAACCAAGTAGAGAAGAACTTAATCGAGCAAGCTGGGCCTCAAGAGCAGCAACACGGTCATCCGTAGAGAAAGAAGCCAAGGTAACTGACCGAGCCAATGGAGATGAGGTAGAATACTAAATAGGCTGCGGTGGCGTAGAAGGGCGCAAAACATCTTTCTTCTTTCGCCAACAGTGTAACTCTTCATGACCAAGATGATGACAATAAGTACATGTAGGGCGGCGAGAGCCATAAGTAAGCGGAGCATATGGTGGAGCAGCCATTACCAATGGTGTCCAATGTGAATAATTGGAACCATCAAGCTTGACGTCTATGTGGTCACTAGAATCGCCCATGACAACTGTTGTGAAGGTCTAAACTGACCAGAAAAAGAAAATCACCAAAGCTTGAAGCGCGGGACAAAATGCGCAGGTTGATAGAATGCAAGAAGCACGAATCTAGAGGTAAAAAGTAAGCCTCTAGAAAAATGAAGAATTATAGACGCACGAATTCGTGGAAGCTTGACTAGAGCAAGTAAAGATGACGACTCAAAAGCCAAAAACTTATTGTCTTAATTTCTGATGCGGAAGATCCAATTTATGGCAACCGCAGAGCATACTTTTAAAACAATGAGCTCGTTATTTTAATTTCTGATGCGGAAGATCCAATTTATGGCAACCGCAGAGCATACTTTTAAAATATTAAACTTGGCTCTGATACCATGATAAGAAAGAAAGAAGGAAAAAAGAGAAATATGATTTATTCTCTTTTGGTGTAAGTAACAATGTACAAGAGAAGCCTTTATATAGGCTTGGAAGAGGTGAAGAGTCTAGTACTCTTCCTATGTGGGACTAAAGGAAAAGAGAAGAAAGAAACAAAGGGAAAAACAAGTTCTAACAGGTATGACGGTGGTATTGCGTTGGATACCCCACCTCAGAACTACTTGTGCCACTGTCTTCTTGTACTTTTCAGCCAGACCATTGAGAACTGGCTTTTCCAAGCATGAATCGGAACCAAACCATTCTGTATTTGCAATTGAGCCCCCGAGGGGAGTGTATGCATTCACACATATACCATTTTTCTGACAAAACTTAACAAGGGAATCATGTTGGAAATATGGATGGGTTTCAATTTGATTAATAGTAGGCTTCACTTTGGAATAGGCCAGGCAATCTCTGCTTAGGAAGATGTCGTAATTGCTTATCCTGATGCTCCGAACTAAACCCATTGAGATAAAATCTTCCATGGCACGCCATGCTGTTTCCAAAGTTATGGTCGTGTCAATCTCCAGCACCCCATCATCGTACAGAGCACTAGCAATTGTGCCAACTCCAGTGTGTCTAGTTGCTATTGGGAAGTGAATAAGGTAGAGATCCAAATAATCAAGCCGTAACTTCTTCAGACTGTCCTTACAGGCCTTTATGACATGCCCGTGATCTGAATTCCAAAGCTTGGTGGTGATGAAAAGCTCCTCCCTCTTGGCAAGCCCAATCTGTAATGCTTCAGCAAGTGCGTCACCAACTTTCGCTTCATTTTGGTAATCAGCAGTGCAATCGAAGTGGTGATAGCCGATCTTGATGGAGCTGACGATGAGGTCCTTTATCTCTTTCTTCTCCATGCGCCACACATCGAGACCAATCACTAGCATCTTAAATCCATTGTTGTGTGTGATCGCCATTCTTGTGAGCACGCGCAATCTCTCGCGCTTGTGGTTTGCGATATCAGCTGAAGAGTGAAGATGCTGGCTCTCGAGTCTCAAGTCTCAAAGAGCAAAATGTGATTGGCCCCTTTTTTTAGTTATTTACAAAATAGTTCCTCAAGTTTTAAATATTTGCATTCCAACCCTTGAGGTCTTAAGTATTTGCAATTCAGTCCTTGAGAAAAATATTTCTTTAAATCCAAGCCTTCATAAAATTTTCAACACATTTCCCCATGCTTAGTCCAATCGCCCATCAATTTAAGCTCATATCCTCCACCAATAATGCAAGATGCAATGCATGAGGAAATATTTTTGGTAAGAATTAATTCTCAATTTTTTGTGCAATATATAAATCGAAATCAAAATTTAGGTGTCAACAAACGGCCTTGAACAGTGGGGTGTGCGAGCTCTAACGAGTGGTGCAGATGTGACAGAGATGGGGACGTAGGGCATCAAGGCTACAATATGCGACTGGCGAAGGAGGCGGTGTTGCACGAACAGCGATCGACACACGAAGGTGCAAGTGGATGGTGCTAGTTGGAGGAAAGCCTCGGCCTTAGGGAAGACTTTCAAACGCTTTAGCAACTCTCTTGCTCTCAATTCTAGCCATTTATTATATGTATGTGGCCCCATAAGAATGATATGTGAGAATGAACAAAAAGGAATCTCAAACTGTGAGTGGTGGTAGGACTTAATAAACATAGAGGTATAGTAACACAGAAAAAATTTAGAGAAAAACCACTCCCTTTTGATCCTCATAAATGCGCCTCCTTCAATGAATGGTCCCTCTGTTCATTCGGTGGCAGTTGGAAAGATGACTCCTCGATGTGTACCTCTCTCTTCTCTTCTCTCTGTTGAAGTGCACGCTCACTTTTTGCCCTCTCGTCCTCTCGATTTTCTATCATTTATTCAAAGAATAAATTAGCCTCCTCCTTACGTCAGACCCCTTAGCCTGCTTGTATAGTGATAGAAGTAGGTTTCACTAAGGCTTGGCCCTGCTAAAAGCTAGCTTCTCGTGGGCTTATTAAGATTAAGTTTGAAACCTTACAAATCAATTAAAGCTCATGGCCTCATCTTATATTGCAACTTTCGGCTAGCCTATATTTGGAGTGCTTGGCCTCATTCAATTGATAAACTTTAACCATTTAAGACCTCTTCCTAATCAAGCATTCAGTGGACTGAATTAAGTTTGAGTTAAGCTTCAAAGCCTTGAGATTTTTTGTACGCTCTCAATATGCTAGCCAAATTCTTCACTAAGTGCGAGCCCAACACTTGTGACTGATTTGAGCCTATTCATCGTTGCTCCAAATAATATCTTAATGTAATGCGATGAATACTAAAATTAAACTTCCCTATGTGAAAACTATAAAAAAAAATAATTTTAATATATTTTTGGTTAGAGACTAGGGTTAGTCTCTAAATATTTTTATGCAATTTATGATTAAATAAATAATAAAAAATCAAAATTTAGGTGTCAACAATGAAGAGTCAGAAAAAGCTTATAGCCTTTGATATTAAAGCTAATTATAGCATTTTGAAATGTCCTGCACTTCAATTTTCAATTAGTTGGTTAAACATGCTGACCTAAAGTTATGTTGAAATCACTATGGCACATTTTTTTTTTGTTTTTTTGTTTTATTCAAGATATGAAAAGATGAAGAGTTATATCATTTTATAATTATTTCCACTATGTCAAACACAATGATCTCCAATGAAAATGCTTATTTCGTGGCAAAGTATGAGGTATGTAACTTTATAGCCAATCGAAACTTTGCAATAAGCCTAACCGTTTGGAAATAAAATAATTTTAGTATAATAAAAGAAGGACAGAGCTATTTCCACTCAAAAAAATGACTAAATCCACCCTTTTTTACACTAAAAAGATAAAATTACCCTCAACTTTTCAATTACAATCTAAAGTCATGGCCACACTCATCTTTTTTTTCTATTTTTTATTTTTTTACTTAGGATGATTTTGACACTGATTTTTAATCATCTTTTCTCTTTAAAAAAATTAATAAAAAAATTCATAAAAATTTATAAAATTACCAAATCAACTTTGGAAGCGTTGGTCAAGTCTAAGGAACCAATTTTGAACAAAAAGTGATTTTCATATTTTCATATTTTTTTGAAAAATACAAAAATATTTGAAAATTTGGGAAAAATAACATTTAAGGCCACAAAAATACACAAAAAAATAATCAGTATTTTTCTTTTAAATCCCTTTATCATGTTGGCCATCGCAAATTCGAAAAATTCAATTCGGGGTCATGTGTTCCTTCAGGAGCATAATCTCAAATCAGATCTAAAAAAATCCAATTTAAGTCAATTTATTTTCATTTTTCACTTTTATGACATTGTTCTCTAATGGTCCAAATTTTTATCTTGGCCCAATTGTACCCAAAATGACTCAATTTTGAAAAGGGCTTTAGTTGAATTTTGCATTGTTCAATTTAGCCCCCTAAGTTAACAAAAAATGAAATTAAACTATTTTTAGGGGCACCCATGGAAATCCAAGGTCTCTACCCTATAGTTTTCATCATTGTGAATCTATTGGTAGGGGGTAAACGCTTGTTGACACATAAATTTTGATTTTTTTATATTGTACAAAAATGAGAATTAATTCTCGCAAAAAATATTTTCTCATGCATTGCATATGTATTTATTTCATGCATTACATTTTACATTAGCGACAAGAAATGAGCTTAAATTTAACAAGCGATTGAACTAGACATGAGGTGAATTTCGACCAAGCATAGGGGAGGTGTGCCAAAAATTATGTGGAGATTTGGACTTAAAGAAATATTTCTCCAAGGACTGAATTGCAAATACTTAAAATCTCAAGGACTAAAGTGCAAATATCTAACACTTGAGGGATTACTTTATAAATAACCAAAAGAAGAGTTAGTAGAGAAATTAGAATATAGAAGGGAAGATGGAGAAAATAAGATAGGAATAGAGAAGGAAAGATGGAAATGAAGAAGAGTTAGTGGAGAAATTAGAATGGAAGATAGAGATGGAGAATAGAGGATGGAGATAGACAATGGATGATGAAATAAAGAATGAGAAATAGATGAGTGGGCTATAAGGCTGCGTATGGTAACTATTCTCATTCTCTGATTCTGTTCTCTGGAATAGTAAAAAATGAGAATCATGTTTGGTAACTCAAATAATTTTGATTCTGATTCTGTTCCCAGAATCAGTTTTAGAGAATCAGAGAATCAGTTTTAGAGTAAAATGCAGAATAAAAAAAAAGTTGATTCTGAAAAAAGAATCACTTTTGACAATCAGAAAACATAATGAAATCTCACATTTTTCACTTTTCCCTTTCAATTTTTTCGTCACTTTTCTCTCAACCTAATAAAAATAAAAGTAAAAAATTTTGAAAAAAATTGAATTTTTTTTAAATCACAAAAATTTTAGAAATTTCCTAAAAATAGAAAAAGCTTAGATTATGCTAGTTTGACCTCATTTTCATAAATTGAGGCCTAAATTTCCTAGATTTCCTACATTTCACTCTTCTACAAAAAATGTTGCAGAAGATGAGGAGATCTAACATGCAGATGGTAACATATATACTCATAACCGTGTGTCACAAAATGTGACAATCTACAAGTGGAGCTGGAGCCAAACACCCACTTGAATTTAGAACAAAAGTGGCAAAATGATAGTGAATGACTCGTACTTCGTATCAAGGAGGATAATTTGTTTTTTTGTTTGAGTGAATAATTTGTTATTTGGCTGTTATGTTTGTATATATTTTGGACAACGCAACAATTAAAGAAAAAATGAGTCCTTAATATGAAAACGGGTCCCATGCTTCAATTGAACTTCAAACATCATGTATTAAAATTTGTGTTTCATTTATGACATGCTAAAAAAATAATTGCATTTTAAATTATTTTAGTGTGCATTGAAAATTAGCCTTCATTTAGGATGAAATTTTACAAAGTAACTACATAGTTATTTGACTTAAATGAAAAAAATTAGAAAGAAAAATAGCTTTTCAAAATATAAATTTTGTGCAGTTATCAAACGCGTTTCTGGTTCTCTAAAACTCATCCAGGAACAGAATCAGAAAAAGTCATTTTAATTAGAATCAGTTTTTGAGATCAGAATCGTTACCATACGCAGCCTAAAAGGCGGAAGAAGAGAGCTTAAAAGAGGGATTTTTTTAGAAAGAAAGTTTTGGATGTTTGAGAGAATTTTCGGATATTGAAGAAAAATTGAAGAGAATGAAAACAACTAAAAAGAGAGAGAATTCTTTTTCAAAAGAGAATTTTGAAGATGGAGAGAGTTTAAAACTAGATGTTACTATCACCAATTTCTCTATCGATCAACATAAGTTATGAGTTCATCCCCGTTGTTCAAGCCGCAATCTTGATCGACAAAGTGATACAATGTTCGAATTTGGCAATCAAATCCGTCAAATTAGTTAACGATCCTAACCATTAAAATTTTCGAGAAATTTCATTACATAAATGGATTCATTTAAATTTTGATTATGCCATGTCGTATTCATATGTCTTCGTATCCACATGTCGTATTCGTATCGCAATTTTCTACATTTTTTGCTTAAAAGATCCGAACCTCAGATTGCAATAAGCTCTACCTCCTACTTAGTAGTGTAAAGATCTCTTGTATTTCATCTTTTGTATTTTGACTTCCACATTATCAAACCCCAGAATCGGTAGACTGAGCCACCTACTGGAAGTCATAACACTGCACAGAAGTCGTTAACTCACTCTCTCTTTCGGCTTTAGGGAATTTTAATGCTTATCTTTGTTTACTGCTTTTTATATTGTATCTTTCCATTACATTATATTATCGAACTTGTTTGTGAAATCATAAATTTCTTTGATTGTTTTTGTGATATATCTGTTACTGAAATGTATGCATTGTATCCGTATGTCTATGTTCGCATGTCGTATTTGCATGTCATGTCCTTATCCATCTGTTATATTCGCATATGCCACGTCATCATGTCATATTTGTCACGTCATATTTGCTACATCATATTTGCTACGTTATCTATGCCACGTCATCATGTCATATTTGCCACGTCATGTTTGGTACGTCATCTATGTCACATCATTATTGACATGTCATATTTTATGCCATGTCATCTTTGCTATGTCATTTTGTGTCATGTCATTTTTTGCCATGTCATTTTATGTCATGTCATTTGAATTTTTTATATTTGCATTTAATTTATGCTATTGCATTTTAGAGTAATCTTATGCATTGCATATAGTACAACTTTTCATGCATTCATAAAAGAAAGAATGAAAACTAACAACAAAAATATTTTGTGCGGTGCATGCTCCCTAAGCTTACTTGGTTTTTGGACATTTAATTAATTATTTGTGCATCCGCATGATAACTTTTGTTAGTGACTTAGGTTAAAATCGATTAGTGTTACCTTCTCAAATGATTTTTCATGAAATAAAATGGCACCGAAAAGGCGTTAGAGTAATCTAACGTAATAAAGTCCCTAGACTCTAAATTTTGTGTTCGTAGAAGTAATTTAGTTCTCTCATTAAGTTACTTAGGTTTCTAATCGATCTACCAAGAACGATTAGTAGCGACACTTATTGAAAATCTTCGCATGTTAAATACTGAACCAAAGTTGTGAATTGGTAGAGCTTGGGAGAGCTTGCACTAGATTAGTTAATTTATTTAATTAATCTAGTAATCCATTAACCTGGAATTTCACCGAACTTTTAGGGTCGCGCATCGTTTATGTTCTGATTTTGCTCGTTGTTTGCAGAACGTTTCCATAATTGTTTAGGGACGTTTTGCTTGCTGTGAGGTGTTGAAAAACCTTGCTGTTTGAGGCTTTATTCTGTTGCAAATCTGTGACAATCCTCCATTCAGGGTTCACCTTAGCTACTGTCTAGGCCAGACCAAAGGCTATTCGGGCGTGTCTTCGAGCTATTAACTGAGCAGTGTTTGGAGCTGTTGTTCAGACTGTTTTTTGCCGCTGCTTGGGGTCTAAAGCAGCTTCGTTTTGGACGATTTTGATTACTAAATAGTGCAGCTTTTGCTACAGAGTTTGGGCCGATCTACCTACTATTTTATAGGCGATTTCCTATTCTGTTTAGTGCTGATTTTTCAGGTGATTGGTGTTACGAATTGTTGCTTCAAATTGAGTCCATCAAAGCTTCCAAATTCGAGTAAACCGAACCCACCTATGCACGTGCACACGGCCAATCATTGAGTTCGATCACTTCGTCAGTAGGATCTTCAAAGTTCAAATTTGGCAATTAGCTTTTGTCAAATTAGGTAACGAATCCTTATCCTCGAATTACATTTTTTTGAATTTTATTACTTAGTTTGATTGATTGCATATCCATTGTGAATATTTTGCATATCTTTAGATATTGTGGATAAGTCTTGTTTGAATTGAGGATATATCTTTCTAAAATTGGAGTTTTCTAAAATATTTTAAAAAATATTAAAAGATAATGCCTTAATTTGAAAAGATATAATCTTTGGTGGATAAGGCAATCTTGCCCTTTATAATTTTTTTCAATCTTATGCTTGGCAGAAATTTCATTTCATTTTATACTATAGTTGCATGTTTCATTTAAATCAAATGATTTTATAATATACCTCAAGTATAGTACATGCTCCTTTGTGCCTTTGTCACTCAGATAATGTGCATTATAAATGACCATCTGACTTCACCTTTGAAGTATGACATCATCCGAACAAATGAAATTGTCCATCTCATCCCATAACTTTGAGATTGAACTAATAAATTTCATTTAAATTCATCATCTGACCCCATAGTATGACATAAATAAATTCTCTTTCGACCCTAAACTTTAGGTACAAAGCAAATTCATCGAAAAATTCGGATAATTAGGTGTAAGATACTCAAGGTTTATTATACTTTTATTTGAATATTTTTTTTAGAAAAATCACAAAAAAGAGCATCAAATCATGATCTAAAATGGAATTAAATGTCAAGATATCTTTCAATATAAAATTAGACTTTGAGTGATCAATTTTTTAATTTATATTAATTGTTATCAACCTTCAGACCATCTTTTATTTTAGCCTTTTATTTAATCCAAAAATACCAAAAAAATATCATTCATGTGCATTTCATATAGGGTAGATCATGCATAATTCATGTCATCACGTCATGCATATTTACCATGTCATTATATATCATTCATGCATATTGCATTTTCATGTCATTTAGAACATAGTCTTAATTTTGCTAATTCAATTTGCATGTCATTTAGGCTAGAACAAATCTCAATTTTTGCATGTCATAGTAGTGCATCATTGCCTGTCATTTATGCCATGTCACGTAGTTTAATTAAATCATGTCACATGTTATATAAGTTAGATTTCATATTGCATGTCATCTAAAATAGGATTCATATTTTATGTGCATCAAAATTCAATTTTTCAAAAGCTCATTATGTTTTTCATGCAGTTTAGAATGCATAACATCATATAGTTTCATGTCATAATTGTACTCATGTAGTTGCATTTGCATTGCATTCATTATTTCAAGAAAATCCAAAAAAAAATTGCACCTTGTCTTTAAAAAAAATCAATTGAATTTGCCAATTCAAGAAAATTTTTCACAAGAATGGTGCCAAAAGGATATTAATTGAAAAATTAACATAATCAGGTCCCTGAACTTGAATCTCTAGTTCGCAAAAAATAAAGTATTCTCTTGATATTTTATATATGTTTCTAATCTACCTACAAAAAAAAATTAGTGGGAGCTGCAAAATTTAAATCATCTGAACATAAACCTCAGTTGCAAATTGGTAGAGTATGAAAGAGCTCGAACTACGTTAGTTAATTTATTTAATTAATCTAGTAATCCATTAACTTGGAATTTCCTAATTTTAGGTCGCAACATTCATATAAAGTATTCTCTCGAAAATTTCTATTATGTTTAGAATGTAATAAACTAATAATACTAAAAAATTCCTAATTGTTGTTGAGTTTCTGCAATTTACATTATCATATCATGTGAGTTAAGCATTCAACCTTTATTTTGTTTCAGAATGCAAGAATTGTAGCAAATAAGCTGTAATTTCACGATTGTTTATATTAAATGCACATTTCAATTTTGCACTACACTTTGGTATGACGTACCAATATATTATTAGTGTATAAAAACTCAAGCCTTACGTTCAAGAATTCACTCAAAGTGTGAGGAAGGATTAGTGCAACATGCCACACCCCCACGGACTTAACAAAGATATGTAACTGGAATTTTAATTGCCAAATGAAAAGTGCAAAATGCCAATCAAAAGTAATAGTCAAATTTTTACATACTTTAACCATCCTAATCCATACATGACAGAATTTTTTTTTATTAAAGGATATTTCATATTGAAGGCTTTCTTTACTCTATCTTATTTTTCTTACCCAAAAATGTTGGATTCCTCTTTATTCTAATTAAATCTATGCTTCATTAATTGATTTAGGTTCCATACACAATTTCAACCAATAGAGGTGTTCCTTTACAAAGACTTCACTTTTCAATATATGTTGAAACACCATGATGTAGGTATTTAGAAACACAAAAGATCACATTAAGTCAACTCAATGTTGTTATAACCACGGAGAAATTACTGGAAAAGTCCTAAACCCTCTTCATTTAACGTCAATTTAACCAATTTAATCAGCCAGCACTAATGTGAACTTTTTAAAATAATATTTTTAAATATTCTTTTTTTTCCTAGATTAGGGTCGGATGCCCTTGCCCAGACCAGGCGAGGATCATCGACACCCTTGCCAGTCTTAGGCCTATAAAACAAAACCTAAAAAAAAAAGAACATAGAAAAGAAAAAATTATAATTTGTTTTACATAGGCTCAATGAGACTTGCCAACTGTGGCGGTCGAAGGCTTTGCGACCCTGCTGATGCCCTCACTAACCACGGGAGGGGTATTAAAGCCTTCAATAAAGAGCGAGGGTTTCGTGGAAAAAATGGAAAAGAAAAAGAAAAACCGGAATGAACCTTGGCACGACAACCTTCGATGGATCTCTCGCTGTACCCGTGGCCACAACTTTCATGCCCGAATTGCTCGCTTTGCATTTGCTGCCCTTTGCCATATCATTTGGATCGAGAGGAATAACATTCTCTTCAAGGACCGTGCTTGTTTCTTGCCGTCCATGCGCACCCACCTTACTAAACTGGTTAGGGACCAAGGGTTGTCCCTCAAACCGATGGAGGACTCAACCCACAACAGGCGAACTCAAACTGATTGGAGCATATGGCCTGATATTTTTTCTTAGGCCTTTGCGGTTGTTCTGCCGCCTGTTTCTTTTTTGTGTTAAGGGAGTCTTAGGCTTGCCCTTATGTTTGTGGCCTTGTTGCCTTTTCTTTCTCTAACCGTTACACCTTTGCACCTTTGGAGATAGTCCCATGTCTTCTTAGGTACGAGGTTTTTGTGTGCAGCTTTTGTTGTATCGTTTCATTTTTGAAAGGTTATATATATCTCACCTTACAAAAAAAAACCAAAGAATTAAAAATTCCAAAACTAAAAATATAAAAAAATCCAATAAATTTAAAAAAAATTCAAAGAATTGTCCTAGCAGTGCCATATTAGATTTTCAAGCATCAATAGTAGATTTCAAGCAATGCAAATTATCGATGGCACTTAAATAATCGATATTTTAAATTTGTGCACATAAGTGGGCAAAAAAGGTTATGAACATCGTATTAAAGTTATGACACTCTTGTTACTGTTCTTGTCCCATAGAACTTTGCTATGATGATTAAAAATACATGATTTAGTTTTATGCAATCATCAAAGCATATGGTTGCAAGTATATTTTTGAAATTTTATCACTCACCATAAATTATTCTTCTTTGATTTTCCAAATAATGGGTAGTTTTACCACTACCAATATGATTATTCTCCTTTATGGGCATGATTCTTGGGAGAATCTTAATTGATTTTTGTGAACTTGTAGGACCCACATGATTAAAAAATTTCTTCTAATTATTAAATATCAAATTGCCAAAAACACCCTAAATTTTTCCTTCTTATTTCTTCTCCTTTGTTGTTGTGATTCTTGCTTTTTAAATATCTAAGTCGAGTTTAGATTAGGGTTAATACCATGAAAAATCTCAAACTAGTACACCTATGATAAATTTACTCCAAATTATTTTTTTGATCACGAAATACCATAAATCGGTATACCCATGACAAATTTATTCCAAACTATTTTTTTTATCATAAAAAACTCCAAACTAGTATACTTGTAACAAATTTAACCTAAACTAATTTTTTAACCACGAAAACCTCTAAATTATTACACCTATGACAAATTTACCTTTTGTCAAATTGAATTAGTACTATGAAAAATTATAAATTGATATACCTTTAACAAACATCAACAACATCAACATCAACATCACCTTTATCCCAAACCAGTTGAGGTCGGCGGTCGATGAACCCAAAGCGAAAAGCTTAAAATATACTAAAATAAAAGTAAAAATAAGACTACCCAAAAATAAATAGATAAATAAATAAATAAATAAATATATAAATAAATAGAAAGCACTAAGTAGGGCACTCTGGAACCTAGGACATCCCCCCTTCTACAATGCGGATAGCTTTCCTTCACTCCGTCTTAAGGCAGACCATACGCCAATCTATTTCCCACTCTATTAAATCTTGTTTTACTACCTTCCCCCAAGTAAGTTTCGGCCGACCTCGTCCTTTCTTCATATCGTTTTCTCGGTAACACACTTCTGTTCTTATCGGAGCATCTAAGGGTCTACGAAGAATATGTCCAAACCATCTCAATCTATGTTCTCTCATCTTCTCTGCCACCGGTGCTATTCCAACTTTTCGTTGAATATCGTCATTTTTTATCTTATCCATCCTTGTATGACCACACATCCACCTTAACATTTTCATTTCCGCTACTCCAATTTTATGCTCATGTTGCTTTTGTACCGGCCAACATTCAGCTCCGTTTAGCATTGCAGGTCTTATTGCTGTTCTATAAGATTTCCCCTTTGACCTAAGAGGGATTTTGCGATCACACAAAAATCCTGATGCACTACGCCATTTCATTCAACCTGCTTTGATTCTATGGCTAACATCCTCGTCAATCTCTTCCCTCTTTTGCAAAATTGATCCCAAATATCCGAAAGTATCTTTCTTAGGTACCTCCTGTCCAAACATATCCACAGGTTCTTGATCATCTCTTCTTGTCGTGGCGAACGATATACCTTTAACAAACAAAGAGTAAAAATCCCAAATTGGGATACCCATGAAGTTCCACATGTCATCAAACTAAGCAATTTGATATTAAATTTAACAAAAAATAATCAAAGGTAAATTTGTCATAAATATATTAGTTTGAGATAAATTTGTTACAAGTATATCAATTTGAGATTTTTTTAGGATAAAAAAATAATTTAAAGTAAATTTATTATAAATATATTAATTTAAAATTTTCGTGGTATTATCTCTCTACATTAAGCGCTCCAATGTTTCGTATAAAAGGCAAATTTTTGTTTGTCTGTTTGACGACTGAAGGAGCGCGAGACATGGGGACAGGCGAGATGGGGCTGAATGGATAGGACGTGCCGTTGGAATCGGATCCCCTGCCATAGCTCTTCTATGGCAGGGGTGACATAGAAACAATCTCGGCCGTCCGATTTAAATGGACGGCCGAGATTGCGCCACGTCATCCGGAGCAAAAATTTGAGCGGGCATAATCAAATTTCAACTTTAAAAAAACAAAAAGCCCCCTTTTCTTTTCTGATAGAAAAGAAAACTTCCTCTCTCGCTCCCCTATCTCGCTCGATTTCTCCACGATGCCTTCTCCCTCCCAAATCGAACGACGCCCGCAGGTCCGCCTCCACCTCCGCCGTCGCCTCATCCCTCCTACGACACTCTGCCCTCTCTCTCCCTCCCGACTCAAGCGGGCGAGCTCCGCTCTCTCTCTCTACTCGCGGCCGAGCTCTGCTCTCTCCAGCCCGACAGAACACACCGCCGCCTCCGCCCCGCCTCGGCCGTCGCCAAATTGCTGCTAATCTCTCCTTCTCCATCTCCGTCCCTCCCGACTCGCGATCCGAGAAGCCCTAACTTTGCTCTCCCTCCCTTGTCTCACGTCTCCCTCCCAAATCGGCTCACGACCCTCGCAGGTCCGATGAACGCCTCCGACGCTCGAGCCCTTCGCCCCGGATCCCGGCATTTTCGGCCCGGAGAAGGCATTGCGGCTCCAGAGCAGTTCGCGCGCGCCACCGCTCGTTTCGGACACGGCTCACTCCGCGACGCCAACCGGTAAGGACATAAGGCGTTGCTACTGCGAGTACTGTGGAATCCGCAGGTCCAAGAAGTCCATCATTGCTTCTCGCATCCAGTCTCACCACAAGGTCCTTCCCTTTTTTCACTCAGTTCTCTTCGCTTCGTTGCCTTCCGATGCTTCCTAAGCAGCTCGGGTTCGTTTTGGCTGCGAGTTCTGATGCTACGATTTGATTAGTTCGACCAAGAACTGCCGATTTTGCGTTGCGGAATGTGCTCGCGTTTGAATGTCCGCCACGATCGGAGCCGTTTTGTGAACTAGTTTTCTTGTTGCTTCGGTCTTTGTCAGGATGAGATGGAAGCAGCAATGGTTCAAGGGGTTGAGGGGAAGGAGGGAACGAAGGCTAATACTTGCGAAGAATGCGGGGCCATGTTCAAGAAACCTGCGTGCTTGAAGCAGCATATGCAGGGCCATTCGTTCGAGGTATATCAATCTCTCTGTTCGTCTCACCAGAGAGTTCTCTTGTGTTCTTGAAAACGCAACATGAAAGCTAGTACATTGAAAAATTTCAGTGAAGTTTTGCTTAGATTATACCTGTCATTGAGGTGGTCGACAGTGAGATACGGTTTGTGGAGTGGAGAGGTTCTGATCACATAGTCATGAGTGTCTCGCCACGGTCTTGTTGAGCAGATGGTTTTGATGCACCACATTCGCTCGTGGTCTTTGCTCTTAAAGTTTTAAAATTTATAAGGACCGGACATTTCGTGGAGTGTATCATTTTTCGGCTTCAGTCTCCATGTTTCGTCGAAGGAGCAACTCTCACCACAGTGAGGAGGATGACTCGCTGCAGTCTGAGTCCAAGGTAATTAAGATTTCAAAATTACAGCGTTTGTAAGGACCGGACATTTCGTGGAGTGTATCATTGTGATTGATTGCTCGTATTTTATCTGATTTCCCTGGCTGACCATGTGGTTGATCTTAGTCAATAGCTTTTCTGGCCATGAGAAACCATGAAGGTGCCCTTATTGCAGATAATATTTCACTGCTTGTATCTCCTGTATCCGTACCCCTTTCCTTATCCAGGGCCCATCTATGTATTTGATGTCTCACTATGCATAGATTTTCTGAAGTCACAGAATAATTATTAATGTTTCCTGCCCAGAATATAGGATAAATACAGTTACATTTTAACTCCATGTGCATGCAGATGAGTGAGCTTAAGACTGCTATGGGACTACTCTCTGGACGAAGTTTGAAGTATTGTGATGATGCATGCCTGAGGAGATACTTGGAAGCTCGAAACTGGAACATAGACAAAGCAAAGAAACTGTTAGACGAGACGCTCAAATGGAGATCAGCTTTTAAGCCTGAGGAAATCAGCTGGGTAAGATGGCTGAAATGTCTCAGGGAATAAATGCCTGCACAAGTCTCGTGATAGATAATTTATGCTGATGGTGGTTGCCTGTTAAACTTAAGTATAAGTCTGATGCTGGTTACCCTAACTACTGTGTTCACCTGGTAATTAAATTTATTTCGTAGATTTAGTTCCTAGTACAGTGAAGAACTGGTTTTGTGAAGGAATGCAACTGCAGGATTGGTTTATGTCTAGAATAGTTGAGTGGCACTCACTCTTTTATGTCTTCTTTGAGACTGCGATGATGCAGTAATATAAAGCATTAGTTGTGGGAGAATTCATGTTCAATGGACAATAAGTGTCCCAATATATATTTGCACTCATGCCGTTCCAAAATCATCACTTAGACTCTTCTAGTTGACAATATGGCTAGTGAGCAGGTCGTGTTACACATGCAACGGTACTTATTGGAACATTGAATAGTGCTTCCATTTGACAACGTGATGCTTACTAAAACAGGAAGAAGTTGCTATTGAAGGTGAAACTGGAAAAGTATACATAGCAAGTTTTCACGATCGTCATGGAAGGAGTGTTCTTATATTGAGACCTGGAATGCAGGTACTTATCCAACCTGTTGTTACTAATTTCTGTAGGTTTTATTTGCTCATACCTATTAACTTGACAATGAATCTCGCAGAATACACAATTACTTGACAACCAGATGCGACATCTAGTCTATTTGATAGAAAATGCCATCCTTAATCTCCCAGAGGGTCAGGAACAGATGGCATGGTTGATAGACTTCACAGGGTGGTCCTTGAGTACCAATGTGCCCATCAAATCTGCAAGAGAGACTATTAATATTCTGCAGAACCATTACCCTGAGAGGCTTGCTGTAGCATTTCTATACAACCCTCCTCGCATTTTTGAAGCATTCTGGAAGGTTTAACATCCAAGACTACCGTTTCTTCTCTGCCTTTTATTTTGAGATAATTAGTTTAGTGTCACAAAAGCATCGAATTCAAGTTTTGTTGAATTTACATCAAAATCTAGAAAGTTTATGTATACACCCTTTGAATATATGAACTCTCTATCTTATTTAGATTTGTCAAGCTTTGAGCACATGCGTGAATTTGGGGTTTGATGCGGACCCATCATGGAGTGCGAGGCACTTAAGGAAAAGAAAACAGTCCATGAAGCAAGACGCTTCTTCATGCATGCACATACAGTGTCCAAGATATCCCGCTCTATGATACGGTTCGTTGCTCTAGAAGTTTTTCATCTGGACTTTGTGATCATTCTATCCTAATGATGTGCATCTGCTAATAAACAGGTTGTCTCTCATCTTGTCCAAAACTGTTAGCTTGGAAGTTGACTGGGATCGTGTGATGATTGAGACAATTAAGGACGAGGATTGCAAGGTGTTAACTTTTGATTATATTTTAAATTAAAATTTGGTGTTATCTAAACATCTTTTAGTTTGCTCCTACACTGAGTATGGTCAATTCCTATCTAATTGCAGGATAAAGAGGGAAATTCCATCTATAATAAGCAGGGAAAGCCACTTATACATACCGACTCTGACGTGTTCCACGTGCTGAAGGACGTGAGGGCACCTCCTGCTTTATTAGAGGATCAGTAGTGAGGTCTGTTCAGCCACCTCCTGATGGAGTTGATATTGACTTGCTTCACGATGCCATAAGAAGAGAAGCTAGAGGTGGTTGAAATTTCTGATGAGATGCATGTAACTGTATTTGTATTGTATGGTTGAGGGACCAATTTATATTGGCTGATAGGTCTCATTAGCATTGGTGCTATATGACTCCTGAAAATTTGGCTCTCGTCACCTGGGGATTTTATTTTGTTGAAGTATACAGTTTGAGTACTACAGGACTTGTCTATATGGCCTTGTGCCCGTTTAGCCATTTACATCTTGCAAATCGTGATGGATAATTTAGTCAATGTCCTTTTAGCCAATGGACACCTGTTAATTTACAATAGTAAACATGCTCATAATATAGTCAATGTCCACAAATTAATGATCTTAATAAGGGTACGGGACTTGTCCTCTGTAGAATTCGTATTACTATTTGCTCCAGATCTTGTTGGGGAAGCTGGTGGTTTAATTGTCTGCGTGTTCTAGTTGTTGGGAAAACATCAATCCCTTTGCCCCTTGTGGCATGTTTGGCAAATCAATCCAACCCTTAATCCTATCACACGTGAACCATAAAAGCGACCCATCGCGTATTGTTTGATTTGAGATGCATTTGAAAAAACTAAACAGCAGCCAAAACACCATCTTGCATTCCCACAAGGGGAGAAGGGTAATGCAGCTTAAATTTTCTAAGGTATTGAAATGACGACAAGTCTCAGGTAGATCACCAGATGGTCTGGCCAAAAGAGAGATCCTGGTCAAGGACCATGTGACAAGCCACATCAAGGTCAATTTGGTGCACAAACACATGAAAGAACTGTTGCTGCTGCTACATTGTCATCATTTAGAAAGTATGATACACAGAAACATGAAAGAGATTCAGCAACTATAATCTCCTAAAATAAATAGAGTAGGATCCACACAGTTCGAGCAGTACTAAGGTCACTTTGGTGCACAAACACATGAAGGAACTGCTGCTGCTGCTGCATTGTCGTGATTTAGATAAAAGAAATTCAGCAACTATAATCTCCTAAAATAATAGAGTGGCAGTGAAGAAGGTAATGGCAGTGCCCTTCGCTCCAGCTCGACCAGTTCGGCCAATTCTATGCACATAATCCTCAAGTGTCATTGGGAAATCATAGTTTATCACACACTTTATATCCTTGACATCTGCATTAAGTACAAAACAGTCAGAAAAGAATCTATCTTATAGCTTCAAAAGGGGAAAATGGAAGAGAAAAGGCAAGCACCCCTTATCCCTGCATATGGTAAAGCAAACTGCTATTTACCAGCATATTAGGAATACAAACCGTCATGATCCCTATATTCTTGGAAAATCAGCTATAAGCATCACTCAATGACTTTGTGGACATCCTGTTCGTAATACACTAGTGAATGCCAGATGACAGAACCTTGCTTCCCATCCCACTTTATTTTGATGGAGAAAAGCATCAGGCTCTTGTAATCTAAGGAAACTGGAAAGCAGCCGGCCAACTCGCCTATCCTTGGAATTTCAAGCCTATATGAAGAGACCTATGAACCTAACACACAGTGATCCTACCAAGACCCCTTGCAGCAACATCAGTGGCAGTCATTATGGGACTTCTGCCACTCTTAAATTCAGCCAAGACCCATTCCCTCTTAGACTGATTTTTGTCTCCATGTATAGATAGAGCAGGCCATCCATTCATCCTCAGCTGTTTTGTGACTTGATCACATCCCTTTTTGTTTCTACAAATATCAGAACTCGACTCCCATCCATCACTACTTTCAGTAGTTTGATCAGCCTGCAGCAGCAATAGATACTCAAGTAATAGCGACCAAAGACAAACCTGCTGTACTTTTCACTCTCTTTTATTACTTCAACAACTTGATTTATAGATTGGTTTGCTTTCAGATCAGGGGATCCAATGATAACCTAAAAATGACAATATCCAAAAGGCACTAATGTCAATGAACATTCATTTCTATCACAATGTTACCCCGCAATATATAACACCTCAAATCTTATACGGATTGCTCAAGAACTGTCTCGCCAGAGTTTCAACCTCTCTCGGCCATGTTGCACTCCACAATAGTGTCTGTCTATCTGGTCGTATCTACAAAATTTCTGAAATTCCTCACTTGAAGCAATGACAAAAATTCATAGGAACAACTAAGCATGTGCATGTCATAACCTAAATCTACGTTCTCAGGTTCGAGCAAACACATCCCCCTAAAGAGGCAGAAAGACAGAGAAAAGAACTCATATAAAAGACTCACTTGATTTATAATCTTCCTTATCTGAGGTTCAAATCCCATGTCTAGCATTCGATCGGCTTCATCCAACACAAGATAAGTCACTCTCCGCAGGTTTGTTGTATATGCTTCCAACATGTCTAAGAGACGACCAGGTGTAGCAATGACAATCCCAACACCTAGAACACGTAGACAATTAAACCACCAGCTTCCCCAGCAACAAGATCTGGAGCAAATAGTAATACGAATTCTACAAAGGACAAGTCCCGTACCCATAATTTAAGTTTAGCTTTAACTATACTTTTAAGCTTTCATCATGGAATGTCAGAAATTGGACCACCCTCGTTGTTTGACTTACCACAACCCTAGTTTGATTTCCCTACAAGAGAACTCTCTGGTGAGACGAACAGAGAGATTGATATACCTCGAACGAATGGCCCTGCATATGCTGCTTCAAGCACGCAGGTTTCTTGAACGTGGCCCCGCATTCTTCGCAAGTATTAGCCTTCGTTCCCTCCTTCCCCTCAACCCCTTGAACCATTGCTGCTTCCATCTCATCCTGACAAAGACCGAAGCAACAAGAAAACCAGTTCACAAAACGGCTCCGATCGTGGCGGACATTCAAACGCGAGCACATTCCGCAACGCAAAATCGGCAGTTCTTGGTCGAACTAATCAAATCGTAGCATCAGAACTCGCAGCCAAAACGAACCCGAGCTACTTAGGAAGCATCGGAAGGCAACGAAGCGAAGAGAACTGAGTGAAAAAAGGGAAGGACCTTGTGGTGCGACTGGATGCGAGAAGCAATGATGGACTTCTTGGACCTGCGGATTCCATAGTACTCGCAGTAGCAACGCCTTATGTCCTTACCAGTTGGCGTCGCGGAGTGAGCCGTGTCCGAAACGAGCGGTGGCGCGCGCGAACTGCTCCGGAGCCGCAATGCCTTCTCCGAGCCGAAAATGCCGGGATCCGGGGCGAAGGGCTCGAGCGTCGGAGGCGTTCATCGGACCTGCGAGGGTCGTGAGCCGATTTGGGAGGGAGACGTGAGACAAGGGAGGGAGAGCAAAGTTAGGGCTTCTCGGATCGCGAGTCGGGAGGGACGGAAATGGAGAAGGAGAGATTAGCAGCGATTTGGCGACGGCCGAGGCGGGGCGGAGGCGGCGGTGTGTTCTGTCGGGCTGGAGAGAGCAGAGCTCGGCCGCGAGTAGAGAGAGAGAGAGCGGAGCTCGCCCGCTTGAGTCGGGAGGGAGAGAGAGGGCAGAGTGTCGTAGGAGGGATGAGGCGACGGCGGAGGTGGAGGCGGACCTGCGGGCGTCGTTCGATTTGGGAGGGAGAAGGCATCGTGGAGAAATCGAGCGAGATAGGGGAGCGAGAGAGGAAGTTTTCTTTTCTATCGGAAAAGAAAAGGGGGCTTTTTGTTTTTTTAAAGTTGAAATTTGATTGTGCCCGCTCAAATTTTTGCTCCGGATGACGTGGCGCAATCTCGGCCGTCCATTTAAATCGGACGGCCGAGATTGTTTCTATGTCACCCCTGCCATAGAAGAGCTGTGGCAGGGAATCCGATTCCGACGATTAGATTTCCACAACATCTCCCGGCATGCCTTGTGGACAAGTGAGCCTCTCTGTCTCTCTCTGTCTCTCTGTCTCTCTCTCTCTCTCAAAAATCTCTGAATCAATCATTATCACCTTCAAGTCCAGCAGCTGGGGAAGCTCTGCGCTAGTGCACACATAGCGGCGGTTCTAGCTTCCTCGGCTCAATCGAATCAAGCCGAACCGACCACCATGTTTCTATCTTTCCGACTCATTCCTACTTCCTCACCTCCGCCACCGTCTCATCTCAGATTCACCCTCCTCTCTCGATCCAACCTCAACCCATCACTAATCTACTCTCCCTCTCCCTTAAAGTACATATTTTCATCCCCAATCCGATGCGTGACTGGAGGCTCCGACCACGTGTCGGTGACCCGAGCGAGACCCAGATGGGAAAACGCGCTGTCTGCTGCGGCGAGCCTTTACCCTCTTTACGTGAGCGTCGGAGCGGTCGTGGCTTGCCTCAAGCCTTCTGCTTTTCAGTGGTTTGTGCAGAGAGGTCCGACCTCGTATAGCTTGTCGCTTGGGCTGATTATGTTGGCCATGGGTCTCACTCTCGAGCTCAAGGACTTGTTCTCTCTCTTCCTGCAGAGACCTCTCTCGGTAATCTTATTTTCCTTGGAAATTCTATTCCTTCTAAACAGTCACTCGCCGAGATTGAGGGTGACCGAGACAGAGAATTTGGTCAATGTTCATGATTTACTTCTTGGATCCCCTTTACAGTGGATTCTTTTAAATTTAATATCGAGGAGTAAAAGTCTGGGTATTGGTTGCATTTTGTTGTTCTTGAGAAATTTATTGGATCTGACCGGCTTCTCGTTTCCATAAGGTTAGGCGGTTCTCCAATATGGAAGAGCTAACACGGTAACAATTAAAAAGTAGGCCTAGTTCTATGTCTCGGAGTCCTGGGCTTAATGTCATTGAATTGTGTTTTTGTGGTTCAGTTATACTTCATCTTATGTCTATCATAAGTTCACACTCACAAGAGTGCACGGGCTCCTGAAACAATTATTTGACATCGAGGACTACTGATACAATAGAGATCCTGCAATATTCCTCTAACGTTGTGACAGAAACACCCATCACAAAAAAACAATGGGATGTAGAATGGTCTATTTTTCCCACAGCATTCTTACAATGAACTGAATATGAAGTCATGATCTCCCTTTAGTGCAATCGAGAAGCTATATCCGATATATGCCTCATTCATCTGCATTATTGTTATATTTTTAACTATATTTTCTAAGTACAATCTTGCCAATGCTTTACCAATCAGATACTCTTTGGATGTGTGGCTCAATATACTATTATGCCAGCTCTTGGGACCTTAATAAGTAGATTACTGGGGCTTTCACCTTCTCTTTCGGTGGGTTTGATATTGCTTGCTTGTTGCCCTGGGGGTACTGCTTCCAATGTGGTAAGACTTCTTTTTTTCACGCACCATTATATCAGGAATCTAGAGGCAAATAGTGGCAAGTGATTTTTTCAATAGAAAAAGTAGTTTCCCCTATTTTATCCATTGGCTAAAATAAATTTTGTCCAATTACTCCTGTGGTTATAGTATGGCTTTTTATGCTGTCTAAAAGCTTCTTCAGAATATAGGCTCAGACTCCAGTTGACAGTATCTGATGCTGGAGAATGTACTCTATCAGTCACAACTCACTTTAAAGCACTCACTAAACGGAGCATAGGGTCAAGTTTGTTAAGTAATCAAGCCTGATGTAAGCTTGTTCTTTTGTGGCTATATTGTCAGTTATCTGGTATATGTACATTTTATGTGTCTTAACGAGGGAACTGAGGGATGTGGACTGGTGAGATCTGATGGCTATTCAGAGTCATCTGACCCTGCCACGTGTTGCTGAAGGTGTCAAATGCATAAAAGTCGGATACCGTAGTTGATATGGTTCAAATCCATTTGAGTTGAATGGTGTCCAATGATAGTAGTTGTGAAGCAGACAATGATGTTTTATTTGGTCTACTTTTCACAGTTAATGCAGTCAGCAAGCATGTTATTACTCTGAGTGAGAATGCCTCATTTCAATGATATCTCCATATATTTCCATTTTCTGAAGTAGCATTTCAGGTTACTTTAATTGCTCGAGGGGACGTTCCTCTATCTATTGTGATGACAGTTTGCACCACTCTCGGAGCAGTACTTCTTACTCCTCTCCTGACGAACATATTGGCTGGAACTTATGTTCATGTTGATGCCATGAAACTTTCCATCAGCACCTTGCAGGTAACTATGATCTTAAGTCAGCTTGTGAGGACACCACCGACAAGCTCGGTATAGATGGTTATAATTTTTTGTTGTATTTTTTTCTTATGCAGGTGGTAGTTGCTCCAATTCTCTTAGGATCGTACTTTCAAAGTGCATTTCCTGGAGCGGTGAAGGTTGTGACTCCTTTTGCACCACTTTTTGCGGTTTTGGCAGCTTCTCTACTCGCATGCAGGTACAGTTCATCTGTGTTATTTGACTTGGAGTCATTGCTCTTACATTGCATCTCTCATGTATATTTTATATCTGGTGGCTCTAGTGTATTCTCGGAAAATGTGGTCCTACTCAAGTCTCCATTGCTTGGTGCTTCATCAGCCTGTGATCTCTCCACATTTGCTCATGTTCAGGCAATAGTATCTGGTGAACTAGGGTTGGTAATACTTTCTGTGCTACTACTGCATTTTGCTGGTTTTTTTGTGGGGTAAGTATTGACCTCTGTTCCATCTTTCACATTGTATTTAAATAATATCTTGCAAATGCAGGGTAAGGCTTGCCTCCTTTCACCCTTGTGGTGGGGCCCTTCCCCGGACCCCCGCCTCGCGGGGATGCTTCGTGCACCGGGCTGCCCTTTTTTTACATATCCGATGAATGTATTGCTTGTAATGTTTCACTTTTTGGCACAATAATGTGGTCCCATGATCTTCTCTTTTGTTTCTTTTTTCTTTAGTACCTGTGCAAGTATGTGAGCGGTTTTTTTTTTTTTTGGGGGGGGGTGGGGTTGGGGACGTGTTTGTGTTGGGGGAAGCTAGTGTCTCAGCTCATTACATACTGTTCACATTTGGTAAGCTTCTCATTTCAGAAGAAGATGCTTGCCTTTTATGGCTGTATATCCCTAGAAGAGTGGATGAACGTCCTTGGCGGTCTCTTTCATTTGAGTTTCTGTAAATATCCTCAGGTTCTGTCACTCTATCAAGCTGTAAATTGAATAGAGGGCATGAGAACCAAGAAATTATACTGACGCATGCATGTGTGGCTGGTTTATGCATGTGAAGATGGAAGTTGTTCTTTACTGTACCAGATCATGTATGATAACGCAATTTATTACTGAACAAAAGTCCTCGTCATTCTCTTCAAGATAAGTGGGAGATCACGCAATGGTTTGAAATAAAAGCATGCACACATGTGCGTGTGTGATGATCCCCCTTATTTTAACTCCCAATTCACCTTTTCTGGACTAAGGAAATCACTTGACAGGTTTGACCTGCTGGCATATTCAGCAGAATATTACTATAGCAAGTTCTACTCTTCAACTGTTCGTTATGTGTAACAATGTCTGCATCTAACACATATACTTCATTACATTATCTGCAGGTACGTAGCCTCAGCAATTTGCGGGTTTAGAGAACCACAAAGGCGAGCAATATCTATTGAGGTAACTTCTCATTGATGTTCAGTGATTTTGGCATTGTCCAAAGCTCTCTGACGACCCTATATAGAGAAATTTAGTAGACTTACTTCTGCTCTGTTTGTGTTTGTGCGTGTGGGCGCTGTAGAATTCTTGAGAGGTGTAGATTTTCAGTTCTGTTGATTGCTTGGAATGACTTAACTCATAAAATTTTTAAATGATGCGATGTACCTATATTGTTTCGCATGGCTAACATTTTCCATATTTTAATATTTGTCTCCTACACTGGACTGCAGGTGGGTATGCAGAACTCTTCATTGGGGGTGGTTTTAGCAGCCTCCCATTTCACCTCACCTTTGGTTGCGCTACCTCCGGCCATGTCTGCAGTTATCATGAATATCATGGGAAGCAGTTTAGGCTTCATCTGGAGACATATTGATCCATCTTATCAGACAACTACTCCTCAAATAAATGACTAACTCGAAGTTGCTGCCAAAAAAGAAAAAGGATATTGGTTATATGAAGACCCATAGGAGCAAATTCTTCATTTACTTAGATTCTTGCTTACATCGGATAGAATGACTCTCATCGACGAGTTTACATGCAAGTTTCAGGATCTAGTCACTTCCAAAGTGGAAATGGAAGTTAGGTGAACGATGTAGAATTGGTTCTTTGTGAGTTCGAGTATGGCTAATTATTTCTCCTGTTTTTGGATTGTTTTCTTATTTTGAGGGTTGCCATGCCACAATGGTAATGGCGGAAACCTAGGGAGAAGGCTTGGCAATGGACGACACCGAATGTCCCCGTGGGTTGTCTTCTGCGCTCCTCTCTCAAAACCCAACTACTGCCTAGAGATTGCTATTTACTAACAGACAAGACCTCCTTGTTGCCAATCCTGTATTATGCAACATGACTTGAGGAAAACGTGTGGTGTTTGTGATGTCCATTTTTATTGTTAATGTTTAACTTCATGTGAGGACTTTGAAAAGGAAAGGGGAAAAAGAAAATAGGTGGAACAGCTGGCTTGGATGGTGACATACAATTTCCACAGCACTTGTTATCACAGAATGTGCCATAGAAAATGTCAAATAAGATGTTTGCTATTTGCAGCTGGTGGGTGCACCGTGTTTCTGTGATTTTAATGGCTGAATTCAGGGCTTGAGAATTTGATAAGAAGGTGCAAAGTTCGTGCAATCGCAGGAAAAGAAATACTTCATGTGACTCGTGAAACTGCTTTACTCGGTTGTTTTTGCATGGAATGTCCCGAAAGTCGGGTTATAAATATGAAATTGATGTGCATATCTATAAATGCATGTGATATGTATGATTTTGATGTCTTTGGTATGAAGCTCGTAATATAGATTGTTTTTTGTTTGTTATCTTTCTTTGGGGGAGAGCAAAAGGGAAAAAAAATCAGAAAAATGGCGAACAATGATTCTTTTGCCAATCATCTCCTTCTCCACATCAATGATTGATCTTTGTTTTCCTCTCCTCTTTACATACGGTTCACGCCGAATCCATCGAAAAGCCTGCTCACCCTCAATGTCATAACGGGTCAACTCATGACTGACTTGGGGGCGTCAGTGTCTATATACCTGTGAATGAACGTGATACCAATACAAAGGATAATCCTCAATCGGAGAGCGAATCCATGGAATACTTTTGGTTGACACCTTAAAAACTGAAGGGAAAGGAAAAAATGGAGCATGAGTCGACCCCTCCTGAAACCAAGGATATCATGAAGATTGATCCTACTGATACTGAAAAGCAGGGAAGCAGCAAATGGCCACAGTAGAAACCAAACTCAGATGACGATGTACGTGATCATATTCATGGTGATATAAAGACTGAACTGATGTTGACCAATGAAGCTTCTCGTGGCGTTTCTCTGTTCAGGACATGCATGGCCACCAAAGCTCCAACCAAGAACATCACTAAGGCGAAAACAGATGCCGAAAGACCAGGGAGCAGCAGGCAGCCCTTGCTGCCGCCACAGTTTGGATGCAATGGACCTCGGCGCGCTACTCTTCTTGATTGAGAGTTGTTATCCCAGACGATGTAACTCGAAACCCTGTTCAAAGTTCGAACTTTTAATTGCACCAGCTGGGCTGTCTGGAAATGACGGATCCCTAAGAGGGTGATGTTCAGGAATACACAGTTCTCAGACTGCAAGTCGGCAGTGTCGCAGCTCACCATATTCTATGCCGGCACCATCCATGTCTACAACGATGTCCCTGTTGATAAGGTGCATACTCAGGCATACACTAGGTTTCTTCTTGATTATTTTTCTATCTTGCATAACATGAGTAGTTCTCATTTCCACCCCTCACGTGTTCCAATTTTCGCCAAAGTCATCCATGATCTCCATTGTGTTTGAAATGGCTAATTAGGATGGCAAAAAGCAGGCCCAGGCGATTATGCTTCCAGCTGATGAAAGCTCTTTGACGAAGCCTATGGTGGCAAAATCTGCAGATATAATCAAGACGATTCCACGTCATCCGCGGCAGATCAGTTTGCCTTCCATCTGCAAGCTGCAAGGAGGTAAAGTGTTCTCTTTATAGTGTATTCGTACATCAGCATACATGTCCCGGAATTGAGCTGGACTTACCCCTCTCTTCTTCACTAAACATTCCAATGGCAAGAAAGAATTCGCTTTGCCTCTTCTTCAAAAGCGTCAAGATCGGTACGGTCTTTCCATTTGCCTCTCTTTCTCAGAATCCCTCCTCAGACATTTTGTGCCAGAGATGGCTGATGTTTCTTTCTCTTTGATGGGAACATGATTCACAGGATCGCCAACAAAAGCCCCTATCGTTCCTCTGGTAGGAAACACAGAGAAATGGAGCCAAGGGAAGAAGAGAGCTCGCGTAATACCGGGAACGATCGGCATTGCTCTCCTCTGTCGCCCTTCACTTCCTGATCAGGATTCCTCGGTTCTGTGTCAGCTACTAAGAAATGACATGAAGTACGACCGCCATCTTTCTCCGAGTCACAATGACTGCTAATGACCTCTATCCACCCAATAATCTTCACAGACACTTACGTGTTTGTTCTAGTGAGTCTCATCGTAGAAACGGCATATCCTATGAATCCTCCGAGTTGAATGTACTACCATTAATGGAGCATAGATAAATGAGCGCTATTTCCATTTTTCAAATCCTTGATGCTTGGAAGTGCTTTCTGATCTCAAGTAGCTGTAATTTCGCAAGGATACATTTTTCTGCCGAGCAAGGTTATGCAAGTACTTAGGCTATATTTGTTTAGCGGAAAATAGATGATTTAGAATGTATTTCCCTACAGATGATTACTTATATCGCTTATAAAAATGAATAAATGATAAATATTTTAATTATCAATGAAAATATTTAGATATTAATTGTTATTGACAATTAAAAAAATTTTCATTCATTAATTATTTCAAACAATACGAGCAATCATTTTTAGAAAAATATATTGCAAATCGTATTTTTTTACGAAATAAACGGAGTCTTAATTATCTATCTTGCAAGTACGAGAGTAGATTCTCATTCTTTAGCTCCAATAATTGCAGTATATGAACCTTGAAACCAAATCTTGCCATTTACTAGGTGGGAAGGCTAACCCCAATTTAGAAAGGGAAAGTACCAAAAAAATCATATATCTATTGTATTTGTATTAATTCAGTCATAAATCTTTCAATTAGACTAATTTAGTCCTGGACATTTTCATGCTTTGCCAATTAAGTCCATTCAGCTAGTTTATGAGGGAAATTATCAAGGTAGACGTTGGCCGTCCTACGTAGCAAGACTGGCATTGAAGTTATATCATTTTTTTTTTTAAAATTTCTCCATGGCATGTGTCAGTGCCCATCGTGCACGATGACGGCTGGCCTTGCTTGAGCGATTGTTACCTTCACTGCCAAAGGATACAATGTGATTGTTTTCCTCCGTAGATCACGCAATTGTTGCTAACTATGGTGTTTGGGAAAGATCATATGTCGGAGTAGCCTTTTTGTTGCCTTGGTAAGTCTGATTCCAGTCATATAAACCCAGAAATGCATACTCGATCAAGCAAAGTCCACGGTGTGGATAGAAGGAAAAGCAACTCACAACTCTTCAAAATGGAACGGAAAGCATGTACCAGAAAAATTTCCGCATTGTTGATCCCCCTAATATGTAAAAACCTAAAGGACCCTTAAACACCCGCACACTAAACAAACAACAAAATTACACAAAGGAGAAAATTGATTTCTTCAAAAGTCCTAAATCTCCTTCCTTGTAATTCACGGACTCCATTGACTCGGAAAGAAGCAAGTAGTTCTTAGTTTAGTCTCGGTGTACTAAAAATGATTTTTTTAAATTTGCATATCAAATAATTAGTTGGACTTTTTTTACTAGGGCATATATCACGATCCTCTTTTTTAAATAATGTCGCATAATTTATCACATCCTTTAATAAATTAATCTCATAGATAAAGTTTAATATGCATCACATTATATATATAATAGAATTTATTTATTTGCTATTCGAATGCCGGACCAAGAAACACTTTTTATTCAAACTGTTTCGTGTTTTGCTTCTTTTTATTTGTCTTTTCACGCTTTCGCACTAGTTATTATTGCATAAGCATATGTTCAAAAAGAAGACTTTTGCCCTTTTTGGCTCAGAATGAGATGGCATCAAGCTGATGCCTGATGGAAAAGGGCAAATATCACGGAAAAGAAGAAGTACAAAGTACGATCCCCGTCAATAGCTGAAGAAACGGAATTGAAAGGAAAGAGAGGGAGGAAGGGGGCTGTGGTTGTGGGGGCCTTTGGCACTTAACAGTTACGTCAGCACCGTCTACTGCGCCGTTCCGACAAACTACCAGGAGGTTCCGCATCACTGCCTCGATTTCCGTCTTACTTCTTCACCTGTCGACGGCCGAGATTCACCCCCGAGATTTCCCTCTTACTTTTTTCACTTGTCAACGTCCACTCCACTCGACCGCACTGGATCTATTCGCGACCTTCGCTCTTCAAGCTCTTACCTCAATCAACTCCTCTCTCTCTCTCTCTCTCTCTCTCTCTCTCTCTCCTGCTCGAACAATGTGCGCTTATGGGAACGATGGTAGCGTGTGATTTGTCTCTCTGCTTTTCTTGATTCATCGCCCACGATTCATCTCTCAGAGCCGTTATCAGATCAAGCTCGGTGTTGGATTCAAGTCGTTAAATGGTTGTTCTCGCCGGCCGAAAATGCACGACGCCCATGAGGTCCCGGCGGTCAAGACCCCGTCCTCCGACCCCGGCAAGTTCGAGAGGCCCCCACTTCTCAAGAAACCTAAAACCGTAGATGATGCCGATTCCAATTCCACCCCTCACTTCCCAGGCCCTCTCTTCCCCGCCGTCCGCCGCGTGGCCACCGCTCCCCCCTCTTCCCGCCCTCCCCTTTCCAACCTCCGCGTCTCCGTCAGAGATGATCCGTCCCCTCTCGACTCCCCCTTCTCCGATCGCGACTGGGTCTACCCCGCGTTTCTAGGGCACCACCCCGCCAAGAGCCGAGTCGCTCTCAAAGCTTCCAAGCTGCAGAAGCTTGACTCGCCTGTTTTGACTCTTCGCGGCCGCTCGGACGATCCCAATTGCAAGGGTACCAGTGAGAAGCAGCTGACCGGCGCTGCCCCCGTGAAAAAGGTCGAGAAGGATGTCAAGTTTGCATCGAGTCAGCTCGGTGTGACCCGGTCAAACTCGGGCAGTGGTTTTGCTTCAAGGAGAATTGGGCTGTCTAAGCAATCTTTGGTACTTTATTTGGTAAGATGTGATTTACTTCATTTGAGTATCACCTTGTTGCAAGGTAAACAATGCATTGGCAGCTGCATTCTTTTTCTTTGTTCTCCGGGAAGGTTGAGAAAAAGGGTCAAGATGTGTGGTTTACCTGATCGTGCTCTTGGGTATTCTTTGATAAATACTCAAGTTGGATTCCCTCCACGTTGATCCTTTTCATAGGCTGTTACCGCTTACAATGAACTTTGGAAGATTCGTAGGCTGGGCTTATCCCTAGAAAAGGGCTGTCCACTAACGAGACCAGAGCGGAAGTTCAAAGCACACCTCCGTCATGGGTGATTGGTGTAACATGTGTTCATTTTCTCCCATCATAGTATTTTACGGTGGACCTTATCTCTCCATTTTGCAATCAAGGACAGTGCAATTGGAAATGTCAAAGCATTGTGCCTGAATCTTTTGGGCAAAGAACTTCACACTTGGATCATCTCTTTCCAAATACTGCATAAGTTATCTACACAGTGGGAAAATAATGCGACATATTCTTGGAGGAGGTCATTTAGTTTGGCAAATTGTCTAATTGTTAATTTGGACTGCTTTTGTCTTTCTGATGCTTATCTTATCTTCTTCACTGAGCCTGTAGCAAGAGTGTGCTATTCCCTATCTTAAATATGCCACAATGGTGCTTTCTCTGCTCACTAGTGAAGGAGAAGTTGATTACTTTGCTCTCCTCTTTTTTTCTAACAATTTGGTTTTGCAACATTTTTGCAGCTTGCTTTCACTTGTTTGATAGTTGTACCCTACACATTTTATCTGCTGATAAGAATACAGAAACTTCAGGTCTGTTAAATGTCGTGCTTTTTTATATGCTTTCTAAAGCACTTTGACTAGTAAAATAAGAGTTTTCTAATTTGGAGCAAGTCTCTTGCAGGAGGAGAACAATGACCTGCATACATTATGCAGTGATAGACTTGATGATAGTAAAAGTTCAAAGATTTTGCTGCACGAGGATAGGGCATTGGTGTCTGATTGGTCCAACACTGAAAGGAGAACTGTCGCTCTATATACTGTGGTTGTCACCCTTCTCATGCCATTTGTTTTATATAGATATCTTGACTATCTTCCCAAGTTAAAAAATCTTTCAAAGAGGATGAAGAATAACCAGGGAGAGGTTCCCCTGAAAAAGAGAATTGCCTACATGGTGGACGTTTGCTTCTCTGTTTATCCATACGCAAAGCTCCTTGCACTTCTTTTCGCGACTGTATTTCTCATAGCATTCGGTGGATTGGCGTTGTATGCAGTCAGTGATGGTAGTTTTGCAGAGGCCCTTTGGCTTGCATGGACTTTTGTCGCTGATTCTGGTAATCATGCTGATAGAGTTGGCATGGGGCCAAGGATAGTTTCTGTCTCCATCAGTTCAGGTGGCATGCTGATATTCGCAATGATGCTTGGGCTTGTTTCTGATGCTATCTCTGAAAAGGTGGATTCCCTGCGCAAAGGGAAAAGTGAAGTGATAGAAAGAAATCACATACTAATTTTGGGGTGGAGTGACAAATTGGTTAGTACTTACTTGATATTTGCTTGCAAGAACTTTGCCCTGCTGCTCTTTTTCTCTGTGTGTGTCTGGGTTTTTACAGCGTCCAGTAAATGATATTTTTCAACCTCTGTGATACTGATTTCTTCAATTTTACTCACGAAGTTGCATAATCAGCATTATAGTGCATATGGAGTTCTTTATATGTCCTCTGTGTAAGCGAGTGTCTGCCGAGTTGCTGTCTTGTCTTTATGTTAAATTCCCTTCACCTGAATGAGACTCTTTTCTGCATTTGGTTCACCCTGTTGAGTCTTAAATGCCCTTAAGACACTCTGTGTGGATTTTCAGAATTGAGCAATATTCTGATTGTGGTCCTGATTTGGACTCAAACATCGAATTCTTAACACGAAACATATGCTAGATGACTGATAAACAGGGGATTTCAGGGCTCATTGTTGAAGCAGCTAGCAATAGCTAATAAGAGTATCGGTGGTGGAGTTGTCGTTGTACTTGCAGAGAGGGAGAAGGAGGAAATGGAGCTAGACATTGCTAAGCTGGAGTTTGACTTGATGGGCACTTCCATAATATGTAGAAGTGGAAGTCCTCTTATTTTGGCTGATCTAAAGAAGGTAAACTTAGGTTTTTCTATACTCTTGGATTTGTCATGAAGTGAGACTCCCAATTCTTATTGGTTGACTTTGTGTTTGCATTATTTGGAGAGACACCCCTCTCTTGTTTTGTCCCAGTCCTTAAATTTCCTTTTAATGGTCTTCTCATTTAATTTCCTTTCTTATTTCGAAGGTTTCAGTTTCAAAGGCACGTGCTATTATTGTATTGGCATCTGATGAAAATGCAGATCAGGTTTTCTCCCTTCCAGCTTACTAGTTTCTTGTGCCTGTCCATGACTTGAAGTGCCTTATATAAAGTTACTAATTGTTATTTTTCTTTTCGCTAGAGTGATGCACATGCTCTAAGGGTCGTGCTAAGTCTTATGGGAGTAAAAGAAGGTTTGAGGGGTCATGTTGTTGTAGAGATGAGTGATCTTGACAATGAACCCCTGGTCAAGCTTGTTGGAGGAGACCTTATTGAGACAGTTGTTGCACATGATGTAATAGGGCGCTTGATGATACAATGTGCTCTTCAACCCGGTCTTGCACAGGTTGCTAAGCACTTCTCTTTTGCTCTTTTATGAGATGTGGTATCTGTTGAGCAGTGCAACAAAGCTTCGCTACACCTTTGCCTTTCAAATTCCTTTTTGTGCTTCCCCGTGTTTCTTTGTTAGTTTTCATTCATGCTGGATGCAAGTGGATTAAATCACTAAAGAAGCAAATTTTAACTTTGAGTTTTTGATATCTTCAACTTTTGCTGGGTGAAATTGGTCTTGTTTCTCCCAGTGACATCAACATGCTGAAACATCCTTTTTTTGGTGCTATCTAGTTCATTTCACTTTTTGTGCTTCAAACTACCAGTTAAGAAATAATTTGGTCTCATTGTGTGGGTAGTTGGAACCCTGTCCCAATTACTCCACTTATCACCATCCTTGATCAGAAAACGATGTCCTGATCGACTACTGACCAACATTAGGCAGAAGATCTTTGTTTTAGTCATGATGATGTCCAGTATTCAAATTTACCAGCAACTTCTCTATAATGTTCTTTTGCATATTTCACTACTTCCAGTGGTTCAATCATTGATCCAATGAATTAGCAAATTTAGATCATCTGCTTGCTTACATTTGTCTGAAAAGCCATTTAGATCTGCAAACTTCAATTCAATGGTTCACTGTGATAATCATTGTCATCAGTTCCCTTTATCTTTCCAACAGATATGGGAAGACATTTTGGGTTTTGAAAATGCAGAGTTCTACATTAAGCGGTGGCCCCAATTGGATGGTTTGAGGTTTGAGGATGTCCTTATTTCATTTCCTGATGCAATTCCTTGTGGAGTTAAGGTTGCTGCAGATGATGGGAAGATAATTCTAAATCCGGATGATAATTACATATTGAAGGAAGGGGATGAAGTTCTTGTTATTGCTGAGGACGATGATACCTACTCTCCTGGTCCCCTTCCAGAGGTATTATGTCAATTCTTATCTTAATTGCACCTCTCAACAAGTTTGAGCTTTAAATACAAGATTTTAACTTGTATGGTTGAACTTGGCGGTGTCTGCCTGGTCCGACGGTATCATTTCGTGTACCTAGTTTATGAAGGTACGCTACCAAATCATTGCACACTAAAACACAATGTGCAAAAGTGCTGTATAATCTGCGTGATAGTTCTCCTCTTCCTCTCTTTCTAATTACCTGCATAGTCAGATTCCCCAACCGACAAGTCATAAGAACCCATGGCTAATTATGTCTCAATCAGGCCTTAAAAATTGCAACAGAGTCTTTTGGAACTTCTTCTGAAAAGCAACTACATCTTGCACTCGCTCAATTTGGTTTGTTGATTCTCATTTTTTGGCTTTTCTATTGGTGCAGGTACGCAGGGGACTTTTCCCTAAAAAAGCTGACCCTCGAAAATATCCCGAGAGAATACTGTTTTGTGGGTGGCGTCGTGACATTGATGATATGATTATTGTAAGTTCCTATGCATATTTAGCACGGAGCTATACGTGAAGTTCCATCTTATCTGGAGGGTTTGTCAAGGCAATTTTGATAATAGAATAATACAATGGGATGGGATCTTGCGAATTTATTAATGCCAACAAGTTGTTCCATTGCCAAACACCAGTATTTTCAGAAATCTGCCACCAGGATACATGACGTATTATTTGATGAAAGGAAGAGGTCTCAAATTTTGATGCCCTTGCTACTCATTATAATCAGGGTTGACACCATAACAACTTCTGGCATGTGAAAACTTTTGGCACTGTTAAATCTATGGCGCATGCTAACTGTGAATACTTAATCCTGAACTGAATGCACAAAATCGGGTGATCATCATCCAACACTTTGGAAACCCCTTCTAAACTTAATCTTACAATCTAACAATCGTAATGTTGGATATGTTGCCAGTATTGCAGTTGTGCCATCAATGTGTAACAACAATTTTCCTAGTTAATCTTGTAATTTTGTGTCTCAGCATTGTTTTCTATCAATAGGATCGATACTTAAATTGTCATGTTAAGAACCCTGTATGATCAACTAATTTACCGTAAGAAAAGTTCCTAATCCTAAGATCTGTGATCCAACCCCATAAAGGAGTGAATTTCTTCAAAAACCCAGCGACATATAAAGGAGTGAATTTCTTCAAAAACCTAGCGACATACACAAACTAAGTTACCATAAAGCAGTAGTTTGATCTAGCATGGAAATCCCTTCACAAGATTGTTTTGAAATAATGTTGGGTGCCATTTTAGTGTTATTTTGTATTTTTTATCGTTTCGGCTTTTAAGTTCTTGAATCCCACCATATTTAGATGATAATTGGATAATTAACTCATAAGAGAATTCTTGGAGAAGGCTTCCTTTTGTTTGTTCAGATGGCCCATGGTCGACTTGATAACTCAGCTATCTGCTTTGTAATCATTGTTCATAATTTGCAAACATCTTTTATCAGGTTCTAGAGGCCTTCCTGGCTCCAGGATCAGAATTATGGATATTCAGTGAGGTCCCAGAAAAGGACAGAGAGAAAAAACTGATAGATGGTGGACTTGATATTTCTGGATTGCAGAACATAAGACTTGTTCACCATGAGGGGAATGCTGTCATCAGGCGCCACCTTGAGAGCCTCCCTCTTGAGACTTTTGACTCTGTAAGTTATATCTTCTCTACAAGTGTGTCATGCATGCTCGCTAGTTTAATTCCAAGGAGGACAAAAAGAGGAGGAGGAGAAGAGCCCCCCCGGGGGGGAATTCAGACATATGGCAATTTCTGTTGACCTTGACCTTGTGGGGCATTAGCATACTAGATTTCTTGCATTATTTATATCTGCTTGGCGTTGTTGATTTGAAGTTTGAGGGCCCATTTTTACCATGGAGTAGTCCTGATTCGATTATGCTTTATGCAATGCTGGATGTTGTAGAAACTAGTGAATTTTGGAGAGATAGCTGCTTGCGATGAGATATGTTCTTGTTATCATCTGCGACCTGATCATTGCTTTCCTCTTCTCCTATATAATTTCAATTATGGTAAATCAAACTTTTCCTGTTTATTGCTTGATAAATTATTTGTATTGGGTTGATCTAAAAAATCTACCCTGTTTCAAAAAGAAGGAAGTGTTTCTTGCATTGCTTTGTGCATGTTTAATTCATTATTATTATTATTATACTGGTTAATATCTGATTAAAAGAACGTGCTTCTTGGTAAGAACTATCTACCATGCCAAGCCTAAGCTCATTGATTTTGTTTTCTTGGTATGCTAATATGCAATTAAATAGATCAAAAAGTTCTCTAGCACTTGTTGCTGTTGAAGTACTATGCTAATATGCAATTAAATAGAAGCTAATCTGGAATTCGCAAGATACTCTCAAGCTTTTTTACCCTGGATAAACCATGGTAAAATTGCATCTTGTGCTTTCAGTTGGGTGACTGTTTACTAACTCTAAAGGGACAGATTTTAATTCTTGCAGATGAATCACTGGAAGACTCTATTGTGCATTCGGACTCGAGATCTCTGGCCACCCTCCTCCTTATTCGAGATATACAGGTAACTCTATAGTCCTTTATGGGTAAGTCCAAAAAGTGTACTAGGAGTTGGCCATGTTATCAGTGCTTTCTGAGCTTAATACATGAAATTGAGTTGGGAATGTCATTAACGCTTTCTATGCTTAACACATGAAATTTACTTCCATTTCCATAATTGGAGTTGCATTCTAATCATCACGTTGCATTCATCTCAGCTATCATGGACAAGCTCTTTCTGATGCATAATTGGCTAACAATGTGTCTGTCGTTAAGTTAGTGACAAGATTTCTCTTCTTTATGCGTTGTTTCAAATAGTAATTGCCTCATTTTCTATGGAATGCAGTCAAAGCGTCTTCCAAACAAGGATACAAGTTCAACCTCTCTTAGACTGTCGGGGTCTTCTCACAGTTCTTGGATAAGTGAAATGCAACAAGCTTCAGACAAGTCTATAATAATTAGTGAAATTCTGGATTCTAGGACCAGAAACTTGGTGTCAGTTTCTAGAATCAGTGACTATGTGCTATCAAATGAGCTGGTTAGCATGGCACTAGCAATGGTGGCCGAAGACAAACAAATCAATCGGGTGCTTGAGGAACTTTTTGCAGAGGAGGTGAGAGTTTTATCTCCATCTAGCATCTTTTCTTTTTTCAATTCTAACTGAAAATTTCAATATTTAATTATTCATATTGACAGCATCATCCAAATGTTGCTTCGTTCTTGTCTGATGCAAATAATAACCAGGCATCAAGCCCACTCAACTATGGGGTTACCATCATATGATACTTTAGTATGAAACAAAAAGCAGTGTCAACATTTTGTCCTTGTTTAGTATCTTTCTTCTTCTATTTGGATTGTCATGGATTCTGTCTGCATCAAAAAGGTTAAGACAGTTGTTAACATACGACGAACTCACTTTCCTGAAAAGTGAGTCCATTTGGTGCTAACGACGAGGTATGGGTGAAGTTTCATTAGCAAGATGTATACGTGATGACATGTTCCTGTGTATACTGATGAGACATTTTCTACTCAGGGGAACGAAATGTGTATCAAACCAGCAGAGTTCTATTTATTTGACCAGGAGCACCTGTCCTTTCATGATATAATGATCAGGGGTCGTCAGAGGCAAGAGATCATCATAGGCTATCGCCTTCCAAATGGGGAGTGTGCTATAATTAATCCTTCCGAGAAGTCACAACTGAGGAAATGGTCTCTTGATGATGTATTTGTTGTTATCTCCTCCACTAAATGAAAAGGGACAGATTCTCAAGCCATCATCAGCACGCATTTTCTTGATTTGGCTGACCGTCAATTCTATGTTGTCGGAACTTTGCCAACTGAGAAAACTCCCAAATTCTTCGGTTAAGCTCAAAGATTGATATCAAAAACTGACAAGCGACTGCATTTAATAGACAGGAGTAATTTGCTGCTAAAATGCATTGCACTTCCCAGTTGGAAGAGTGTTGAATCTTCAATGTCCCGTTTCTCTGACGGGGAGGGATTTAAGCATTGCTTACTGGAGAAGACGGGGGTAGATGGAATCTCTGTAAATGTGAGGAGTAGATTCAGGAGGGTGGCTTAAGGGGGAATTCCCCATTGATGATGGCCTGGTGCCCCTTCTCTCAATAGTTTAGGTCTGACAATGAGTAAAACTTTTGGCCTGTACTAAGCTTCACCAAAATAGTCATGTTGGGATGTTGAGAATTCATCTCATTGTAAAGCAAATAAAGGTGCTTCGTGATGGGATTTATCTTAAACTAAATATCAAGCAATCAGACAAAATAGAAAATTGATGACACACAAGATTATCCAAGTTCACTCCAAAATAGGGTTACGTCCTGTAAAGGGATTTTATTATATTTTTTCGCTGGTTATAATGATTTCTCATATGAGTACAATATATATGACTTAAAAATAATGGGCTTAAAACCCTAGCATATCCGAAAGCCTTTTAATTCCACAATAAACGGACCTACTTAAATATAAGCCTAAACTTAATATTGTTTCGGGAGCACTGTCTCTGAACCCTTGCAGTCCATGCGTAAGGATCCCATATTGTTGATTCATATTTCGATTTTTCTAAGCTCACACGGGCATACATGATGTGAGAAACAAGGGTTCTATAAGTATTCATCAATTCCAACATTCTCTCAGTTGGCGGATACTTCATGCAAATGAGAGTCTTTCCAATATCATTTCTCTTCAATCCAATTGCAGCAGAACACCATTTGAACTTCGCACTCGTAACGGCTCTAGTAAGGAAGTTTGAACTATTTTTCCCCGTGTCGACATTTTCAAGCTGAATCACTTTCTTCTCCATCTTTTCCAGGATAAAATGATATTGTATGTCGATGTACTTTGTATGTGAGTGAAACGTCGAATTCTTAGCTAAATGAATAGCCTCTTGATTATCACATCTCACATCTACAGCACCTTGCTCAAAATCGAGCTCTAAGCATAATCGTCGTAGCCATATGACCTTCTTTTCAACATGAGTAAGAGCTATATACTCAGCCTCCATAGAAGAGAGTGCTACCACGCTTTGCCTCTTACTCATCCAACTTAATGTAGCCTCAAATAATGTGAAAACATGCTCGCTAGTGGACCGTCTACTATCAATATCTTCACCTCAATGTGAATCTACATAGCTTACGTTATCAATGATGTTTCCATTCCCTATACCTTCAAAACATAAAGAGAAATTACAAGTTCCACGATAATACCTAAAAACTCTTTTGATCACATTCCAATGTTCTCTACACGAGTTAGACATATATCGGCTCAAGACTCCCACTGCTTGGGCTATATCCAGACGTGTGCACACCATAACATACATCAAGCTACCCACTGCACTAGCGTACGGAATTCGAGCCATCTCCTTAGCTTTCTCATCCGTTTTAGGACACTGTTCTGCAAATAACTTGGTCCCTAAAGGTATAGGAGTATCAACAAGCTTGCAGTCCGTCATGTTGAATTTCTTTAAAATTTCTTTGATGTATTTCTCCTGCCCTAACCATAGCTTCCATTTCTCACGATCCCTCGTAATCTACATGCCTAGAACAAAATTTACAGGCCCCAAGTCTTTCATATTGAACTTCCTAGCCAACAAATCTTTCACAGATTTCAACATCTTCACGTTATTCCCGATTAATAGCATATCATCCACATAAAGTGTGAGGATGACAAACTGATTGCCCAATCTCTTCACATAAATACAGTGGTCAGAATTTGAACGCATAAAATCGAGTTGGAGAATGTATATGTCAAACTTCTAGTACCACATCCTCGGCGACTATTTGGGCTCGTATAAGGACTTTTTCAACTTGCACACCAGATCCTCCTTTCCTTTTGCTTCAAAACCTTTTGGTTGCCTCATATAAATCTTCTTCTCTAAATTCCCATGAAGAAAAGCCGTTTTTACATCCATATGTTCCACCTAAAATTTGTATGCAGCTGCTACAAACAGAATAAACTGTATCAAGATCAATTTTGCCACGGAAGAAAAAATCTCTTCATAGTCAACTCCCTCAATCTGAGAATATCCCTTGGCTACAAGCCTTTGCCTTGTACTTCTCCATAGTCTCATTCGATTTTAATTTTCGTTTGAACACCCATTTACACTCAACTGTCTTTCTATCCTTAGGCAATTTACACGGGGTCCATGTCTCATTATGATCAAGTGACTGCATCTCATCTATCATTGCGATCTCCCACCGGTTCACATCATCCATGGATTTCGCCTCTTTTACAGAACTAGAATCATCTCCAATAATATTCAAGGCATGAAACATATTCAATGCACTAAGTGAGTATCAATGTGGTATTTGTCTTTCTCGTGTTGATCTCCTAAGAACCGGCATGCTATTTATGTCCGGGTCTTCATCCGAATCTACATCCTCAATTTCACTAATCAAGTCCCCTTGTTCTAGATCAGAATCAGATTCCACTGGTGTACTCTATGGAACCATATCCACAGTTTCAGCCTTCGGGCTTTCTTCAAGCACTATTGCTTTCTTGGACTCATCGCCTTTTCATGTGCCTACCTGGGATTGTGTTTCACGAAAGACAACATCCCCGCTATATACGATGGTCTTCAATTCTAGATTCCACAATTTATAGGCTTTGACCCCTTTCTTGTATCTCACAAATATGTTCTTTTTAGACTTATTGTCAAGCTTACCCCTTTCTCCTTGAGCAAATGAACATACGTGTCACACCCGAATACCAAAATATGTGACAAATTCGGCTTCTTACTAAACACTGCCTTGAATGGTGTACGATTCTTCACTAATGAGGTTGGTGACCGGTTCTTCAAATAACTAGTCGTGGCTACAGCTTCTGCCCAAAATTCAGATTCCAAACCTGTCCAACTCAACATGCATCTCGCCTTTTCTATGAGTGACCGGTTTAACCTTTCAGCCACCTCCATTCTGCTGAGGTGTATATCGAGTCATTTTCTACCTTAGGATACCATTATCTACACAAAACTGCTCGAACTTATCAAAACAAAATTTACCTCCGTTATTTGTACGAAGTACCTTAATTTTTCTGCCCAATTGATTTTCAACCAAAACCCTAAATTCTCGAAATTTTTCAAAACAACATCTGATTTACTTTTAATGAGATAAATCTAACTATATCTTGAAAAACCATCTATGAATGATACATAGTACATCGATCCTCCTATAGATGGAGTCAAAGTAGGCCCGAAAACATCACTGTAAATTAGGTCCCGAATCTCTGCTGCTCTCGTATCGATGTGTTGGAAACTAACTCAGTTCTGTTTTCCATGAAGACAATGTTCACAGAACCCAAAACCCATAGAGCAATCTGGTACTTCCTCTACCATTTGACTCGAAGTTAAGGTAGACAGTCCCTTTTCACCAATATGCTTTAGCCTTTGATGCCACAATATAGATGTATTATATCCATCTTCCTTTGCCTTTTTAGAGACGAACCCGCCACCAACAGTCATCGTTTCCCTGAGTATCTTATACAACGCCCCGTGATGAACTCCTCGTGTAATAACAATAGAACCTCGAGTTATCTTGGACGAATTCTTATCACAACTGAAAATAACCCTTGAATCGGCTATTATACCAACCGATAACAGATTTCTACTCATTGAGGGTATGTGCATCACATTCGAAAGAGTCTTCACCGTGCCATTACTCATCCTTAACTTCACCCTACCACGCTCGACAATCTGAACTGCAGTATCATCTCTGAGCATGACATCTCTACCATTATATTGCTCATATTCACAAAATCAGTGTCTATGAGGCGTCATGTGGTATGAGGCATCGATATCGATGTACCAAATATCCTTGTTTGACTATGCCATACATGCAACAGTCACATACATATCTCCTATGTCGGCCTCCTCCTTTTTTGAGGATGATTCAGCTTCTTTCTGCCTTTGATACAATACATATGAAATTAACCGTTTGCACAAAAAGAAAAAGTCTAGTTAAATGCATGGCTTGGATTTCAACTCCTCTAGGCATAAATGATAAGATAGGAAAACATTGTTTTAAGTGGGATGGTAAATCATCATTGCTAAGTTTAAGTACCAGCAGAAAGTTCCTTTCTATTTCCGCTAACTTTACATATGCCCAATACCATTCTTCCTCTTTTGTACGAAGCATGCTCCCCAAAATTATCACAAGGAGAGGCACTAGTTAATGTTTATGGCACTACTGTAATGCAACATATTCTTTGTTGGTAATTGAGTTAGCACCTTCTTTGCCCGGAACTGAAAATCACGTTGATCTTTTGAACGACTTCAAAATTCACCTTCTAGACAACATTTTTCTCAATAAGATCAAATATATCAAGAAGGGATTTGAAGTGTAGAAGTCTTCCCATTTTTATATTTCATTGTCATTTTGATTAATATTCATTGATCATGTCTACTTTTTTTTTTCCCTTTTGTTTGTTTTTCAATGTGCCTTTAATGATCATATGGATATGGGGATGCATTGCATTGTTGTTAAATTTTAATGCTTGGAGCCTAGGACATGAATTGTTGTTGAGTTTTAGAGCTTAGGCAGTGGGCACATGACTAAATTTTGATTGTTTTTTTGTTTTCTTGTGCCACGATGAATGTAATATGCTCCCATTTATTTTTCGTGGAATTTGATGTTGACATGATTTCAATATGTCCCTTCGATACCAGAGATTACAATTTATAAAAGTCGATAGCAAGTTTGTTTAATTTTCTCAAGTTTATCTCTTGCTCTTTGAAACAAAATGGTAAGCTTCATGATTTACATCATTATGTATCCTTAATACATGTTCATATTATTTAAGATATTTGTCTAACCTTCCTACTTGTCAGTATAAACGTAGAGGTCACATACGTGGTGCAGTTTCACAAAGAAGACCAGTCCATTCTGCTTCCTCATCCTCATCCGTGTCCCTTTCCTCTTTCCCTTCCTTTGCACCTAATCCTGAACCACTACTTATTGATGGACAACATGGACACATTGGCCCTTCCTCCGACCCTCAAGATCCATTTCCTTCAGTTCTATCTCCTTCAGTTCTATCTCCTTCGATTCCATCTCCTTCAGTATAACACTCGAATGATGACGGAAACAAAGGTAAAGAAGATATCCGATTCATGATATTCCCATATGGAGATTCGTAAGTACTTTATTTTTGAAGTATATGTAATATTCACGGTCATCCCTCAATTTGGATTTTAGATATGGATGTCAATTGATTTGTCTATATCGTTCTAATTTATTTGCAGATTCACAGATGCTGCGTATGTTGTGAGGCGACTTAATAAAACAGTCACTAACTATTGGAGGGGGAAGTGGATTAGTTATAGCAGTGCTTCAAAAGAAGTAAAGGATTTATGGCGGAATGAATTCAAGGTAAATTTCGTCATTCAATTGTTGACACTTGATTTTTGGCCATTTTTATTTTTAATAAAATTTTAGAAAATCCATAAAAATTCATAAAATTGAAAAATCGGAGCTCCGAAGACTTGATTGGAATTGGCCCGGCGACGAGGTGCCAAATGGCACGTGGTTTCGTCGCCAGGCATGTGAACCTTGAACAAAATGCTTGTTCGCGCACTTGGCTCTCGAAAAAAAGGATCGAATATAAATGGGGCTAAGGATTTTTCTGAAGGGGAAGTTCATTCTGGTAGAAAGGAAACTAACAGAATAGAGAGAGAAGTAGAGAGAGGGGAGAGAAAGTTCTCGAGTTTTCCATAACTAGAACTTCGAGCTCGCGACTATGGAGATTCAGCAAAGACAATCCAAAGCAAATTGAGACTTGAAACCACTTTAGGAAGCTCGCTTGAGTTCGAAGGAATCGATTAGTGCCAGTTTTAGAGCTCGCCAACGCCGAAAAAGGTGAGTTACAGGTTCGAGCTTGGTTTGGTGCTTCAATGACAAATTCTCAATCCGGCCATGATTCTTGCATTTCTTTCGTGCATATTACTCCTCAAACATCATTGAGCATGGTTGCACTTGATTTTTGCATCGATCGTACGCATGAGCCTCGGTCTGAAACCTCCTACCTTCGCTAAACCATCACTATTTGGTCAGCCTAATCTGGCAATCGAGGGCTCAATCCGAGCTTGAGGTAAGTTTGCTGAACTCCTGGTTGTGCTATATGTAGAAATAATTAAATAGTTATGCTCTAGTTTGGGCAATTGAACCACCATTGTTGATGCCTGATTAAGCTCGATTGCTACGAATCTTATTGATGATTAGGTCTAGATTTTTAATATGTTGTAGAGGATACTCAGGCGAGTTTATTAAGACCGATCTTGCCCCATTTGGTTAGGGTTTCGCCGTTAGATCATCGCCGATGAGTCTTGGCCGTCCATCATCATACTTTAGCTCAATGAAGAAGACGAAGTCCAATCAGCAAGTTCACTTGGTCAACATCCGACGTGGCGCTGACGTGGCAGACACGTCAGACGCTACGTCAGCGTGTTGACTCAGTCAAAGGCTGACGTGGACGACACATCAGCCGGCGGTTATAACAGAACAAATAGAATAACAACCTAGATCGAACGGTTGAGGTCAAGCCATGTGTCAAGTTCAGGTAATTTCTGAGATTAGAAATTGTAATTCAGATTTTCTAATCATTTCTAGAAATAATAAAAATGGACGGTGGAGATTGGGTCATAGAGTTGATCGAGGCCGTAGGTTTAGTATGAAGGATAAGAGGTTAGGATAGCGATACGTAGAGGAATCTCTGCCATAGGATTAGGGATAAGAGGGAAAATTAGAAAATAAGAATAAAAAAATCAAAACAATTCAAAAATTCAAATATAATACCTAAAACTGCGTCCTTTTAGCTTGGGTTGGCCTATTCGATTTTGGATCGGGTTTGGATCTAGTGGGCCGGGTCAATCTGAACCGGTTTGTATAACAAAAATAATAAAAAAATACAAAAATTTAAAAATTTAGAAAATCAATAAAAATTAGAAAAATAGAAAATCAATAAAAAAATCAAAGCTGTGTCGTTTTAGTCTCGGGTCTTCGGTCGGGTTTGGGTCAGTGGGGCGTCAACCCGACTCGTTTCGGAGAATTAAATAAAAATAAAAATAATAACAATAAAAGTAATAAGAAATAAAAAAAATTAGAAAAATAAAGGAAAACTCATAAAAAAAATTCTAAAACAATTCTAGAAAAATCATAAAAAATTTTAGAAAATGTAAGAAACAGCCAAAAAAGGGAAAATTCTAAAAATATATAATAAAAAATATAATAAATTCTGAAAATGTCCCCAAAAATAGGAAAATTTCTTAAAAAGTCTTAAAATTTTCTTAAAAATTCCAAAAAAAAAAATTAGAAAAATTCTAAAAAATTGTGAAAATTAGGGAAAAATCACATTCAATTGGTTTAACCCATTTTCACATTTTTGATCTCCCGAACCCTGAAAAATGACATTATCGCCCTTCTGGTTAATCTGATCTGAATCTTTCCAAATCAACCATTTTTGACTTGATTTGATGTGATTCCTCTATGTATGGATACCTTGACTGCGTACTTTCTTTATTGACCGTGATTGGTAGGATAGAAAAGTCCCGTCTACATGATCCCTTAAGATCGCTTAGGACTTACCGCACCCAATCCCGCCTGTATGAATTCCTTAGGATAAAAAATAACTCAACTAGAAAGGGCGTCAATAGCAATATTGACGTAACTAAGTCCGTGAATCCAAAATCTTTCATTTTCATAGAATCGAACGATCCCTCCCAATCGCTTGATAGGGTTTCTAACCATACCCTCCAAAAATGATTGGTGACGACTCCAAATTGCATGTACACCAATACACATGTCACCGACTACACTAAGGTCGAACCTGATAAACCCGTTGCGATTTGGTATGGGCCTAGGAGGGCTCGCGCGAAGCCTCGATCTTAAAAATTGGGCCAAGAAATCCATTAAATCCCTTCCTCCTCCCCCTCTCCCAAGGGTTGGGTCGCGACAGCTGGCGACTCTGCTGGGGACTTGATTCTAACCCATTAGAGGACTTGAGCCGATTAACAAATTGAGTGTTTTCTAACATATTTTTCTGTGGGAGCTCTTGAAGGTGAGGTAAGTCCACTAATCAAACGTGTTAAATATTTTTACAGATGGGAGCTATAAGGAGAAGAGTGAGTGCTGACATATTTTATGCAGGATTGGAGTTTGGGGTTGATTTTTTATTTTTCGCAATTTAGAAGCATTATTTTGATACCAACTTTTGTGCATGTCTTGCATATTTTGAGGATCACGACACCCGAACACACAAGTGCCTAAACCAAGCCGTAAAACACCTTTCCCAGGTCGCCATAGATAGGGATCGATGTGCAAAGCTCTAGCATTTGATTGTGCCTGGGTTGACCATATTTGATCCCGCTCGCTATCTGAATTGATGATTCTTCCTACTTAATGTTTGATCGCGCTTGTGGCTAAAGTCATCGAGTCAGATAGTGGGAGCCATTTAGGTGCACACCCTGTCCTTTCTTTTTATTTCTAGAGTTAAATCCTCACCTGTCTCATATGCATGTGAATTGAATAATTGGTATACCTAAAACCAAAAACTCAAAAACACAAAAAAAAGGTCTGGTTATTTCTAACTTGTAATTCATTTTCAGACATTTTAAATTCTATATACCGTGCATATCATATATCATCTCATGAGTAAATCATCATCTAAATGATTGATTTGAAAGCCATTTCTAGGATAGAATGATGGTTTTCCCAAATCAATCAGCATTCCCTAAGGTCTTCGCGAGGGAACCATGGAGCATTCACTGCCATGACAGCGAAGTAGAGACATTTGGAGTGTTCCGATTTGCCTATAGGAGGGAACTCACTAGGCGTAATTTATTACACTCAAGGGATTCCCGCATTGCGACATACTTAAGTGGACTGGAGATAGACTGTGAAGTCGTGGAATGGATCAAGATTTATGAAGCGAAGGAACATTGCCGCATTGAAAAAGCGTAGACAAAAGCTTGGCATCCCCGTACGATTCCAAAGCCACGTACCACGAGGGTGGTACTCAGAGGGACATTATCAAGGAAATTCAAAAGAGCCACCATAGGAACGCAAAGACGAAGGATCGACAATACGAAATTCGAAGATTACTCATCCTCAAACAAGGAAGTAACCCCAAAGAGGTCGATCACTTTGTCTAGATATGACCTCCTGTCAATATCATCTAGCGATTCTGAGATGGATGGATACATGTGTTAGCTTGGAGAAACCCAATTTCAACCAAACAACTTGAGATCTGACTTGGGGCGTCCTTAGTGGTTACTACATCCATTTACTTTAGATTTTTACTCTTAAATTTGGGATGTTCTATTTTGGGATGTATCCACGATACTTTAACTTTCTTAAAAGTTTTGATAAATGGGTGTGACAATGGCTTTGATTCTAATCATTAAGTGATTCTAATTAATTGCATAATTTCCTCTAGGAGAAATCTGTGTTAAAACTCTTTAATTGATTTCTTTTGGTCAAATAGGAGTCTTTAACTCTTAGTTCACCAAAGGAAAATATGAAATTGAATTAGTGCATCTACATCACATCCTCATTCATCTTGCATTATAACCTGTGGTAATTAATTTTAGCATATTTTCTTACATATTCAAAAATAGATGGGGAAATCGAATATCAAGATCATCCCAGTTCCACACAAAAAGCTCACAATGTGGTGGAGCCGACTCAATCCAGATAATTATGCCTACGTCGAGTAACGCTTGGGGCACTTAGTAGAGCTCATCAAGATGGACTATCAATCCGCCCTCATTCAAGCCTTGGCAAGATTTTGGGATTCAGATACATTGACCTTTGACTTCCGAGGACTAGAGATTACACCTACCCTGAAGGAGTATACGGATATCATTGGGGTAGAGTTCGATGATCAGATTGTGCAAACACTATTGGGGAAGAATTCCACCATAGCCTTATCTAAATACCTTCGTCTCAAAACCACATTCGATCCTTCCATGGTCTCATTCCCTCTCATTCCTCTACAACAACTACTCATCCCTTTCAATCGAAGCTGATCTTAAATTAGCTAGAGTATTCATCTTGGCCTTTTTCGCAGTCGTCCCATTCCCTACCTCCAAAACCACATTCGATCCTTCCATGGTCCATATTGCCAAGCAAGTATGTTACCGCTGGAACTACTCCTATATGATCTTAGCCGAGACCTTCCTCTCCTTGAGTTGTTTCCAATCTACCCAAAGGAGTACCTTCCAACCCTCTAATGGTCTTCTCTGCATGTTGTTCTCCTCACATATCAAAACCTTTAACCTCCGCGTTGGATGTTATGAGATTAGCAGACATATCAACCCACTTAGGTCCTTTTTGAAGTTTCAGTCCTCTATGGACAAACTTTATTTCAAAGAGTGGATGAAGCTATTGGGAGACTTAGAATCGAAACAGCTGCGTTGGCGCCTGATTTGGCCTGGAATCTTAAAAGCTCGCATCACTGGAATAGATGGGAATCCCATCCCCCTACTGGATTGCACAGGTGGGACTGCCTATTATCCGATCAGGGTGGTAAGACAGTTTGGTATGCTACAAAAGGTCCTGCCAGCTGTATGTCCTAGAATCTTCGCCTTTGATTTACCACAAGGCGAGCTCACTAAGAAACCAAGACACTGTACCAAGCCAAGATCGACTTCATAGTTCACACCTTGAAGAACTCCCCGCTACAGGATGTGGAGTGGTCAGATTATCTAGATGAGGAGATGAACATTCATCGTGCATCCAAGGAGTACATCAAGCTGTTCAAGAAGTACCGACAGTCTATGGTGGAACCATACGTACCTAATTACATTGTCCCACACCCGTTTTGAGTGGAGCCATACATACCAGACGACATGGGACCATCACCAGCTGAGGAGGATGAAGATCCACATATGTGGACTCGGAGGGATCAGGAGTTGTTGAGGACACCTTAGCCTTCAAATGCGTCCGGATTGCACAAATGATATCCCCATCTAGTTTTGACATGCGGATTTTGTCATTTCTTAGACATTTATGAGAGACTTTGGTTGTAATGCATTCATCATGGTTTTCTTAAGTAAACGATTATCACGGATTATATACCTTCTCAATAGTATGCTCATTTACGTTTAATGAGTAGAAAAACCGTTAGCATTAGGCTAAGGCTCATGATTGAGTCTTTCATCGCATTAACCGTGTATGAATATGGTATTGAGGAGGTTTAACATTTCTGCACTTTCTCTCCCTCTACTTGCGAGTTCTCGACTTACTATTTTTAAAATATGTGATATTTTGTAGTTACGAGGACTCGTAGTAAAACGAGAAAACTGAGAATGGAGCACAAAGAGCTAACTTCTAAAGTGGCAAACCTCGAAAATCAGATAAACATGATAGCCGCCATGATGGCAGAGATGAAGGTGATGATGACCGCCACATAGGGAAAGTCCCCTTATGTGCCTAAGGCTAATCCATTCGTGTATCCCAACACGTCTACCGACTTGGATACCAATTAGGCGGCTAGCACTGAGCCCAAGAAAGAAGCACCTCCTAAGGCTCCTCCAGTCGTGATTGATCTAGAAAGGGAGAAAAAGGAGAAACCCTGACCAAGACTAAGGAAGGTGCAAGGAGACTGGCAAAAATCGAGGAATGTTTGAGTAGCCAAGGTTACGAGTTGGCTCGGTTTGATAAGATCTCATCGTTCGCCAAAATGGAAATCCCAAACAGCTATAAGGAGCCAGAGTTCATGAGAAAGTATGATGGGACAGGCTGTCATTGACCTCACCTGAGGTATTACTTTCGTAAAATAGCGCATTACTCCGATTACGTCCCCCTGCTAATGAACACGTTCCAAGAGAGCTTGGCTAGCGCCGCTTTAGCGTGATTTATCAAACTGGATATGGAGGAATATGATATTTGGGAGGATTTGGCAGAGAAATTTCTGCACCAGTACAAATTTAACATAGCTACGGTGCCGACCATGAAGGATCTATTGAGGACTCTGAAGGGAAGAAATGAGTCAACATGTACTTTCGCCCCAAAAATAGCGAGCGATAGCTACCCAAGTTAAACCGGCCATCCCGGAGGAGGAGTTGGTAGATTTGTTTATGAAAACATTACCCATTGAGTACTTTGAGAAGCTGAGCATCTCAGGGTGCCAAACTTTCGCGCACCTCATTAAGGTGGCCGAGGGACACGAGTAGGCTCTAAGTAAAAAGCATGTACCAGAGCCATTGTTCAAATGGCCTTATCCGGCCAGGAGGGAGCGAGATAATTCAGGTGATGTTGCTTTTGTACCAAACCTGCCGAGACCAAAGAAGTTTTTAGAATCCACCCCCACTCATGATGGTATGTCAGGGGTGGCCCCAAGGAAGTTCGAAGCTAAGAAAAGAACAGCGCCGTCTTTTACACCGTTACCTCGTCCGCTATCAAAGTTATTACCTATTATGCTTAAAGGGCGCTTGGTCGACAAAGAACCCCCGAGACCGAATTCGCTGAGATTCCCTAGGTTCGACGAGACTTAGTTGTGCATCTATCACATAGGCGAAAAAGGGGCCCAATGTAGACAATTGTCTCGTGCTCAAATATAAGGTGCGGGGGTTAATAGACGGAGGGGTGTTGAAGTATGATATGACAAAATCGAATGTGCAGCAAAATCTCCTGTCGAATCATGAGAGAGTGAATGCCATATAGGACGAGAGTGACATGAAGGAGTTAGAATTCGTGGCCGATGTGGCCAAGCTACAGGAGGTGTTGGAGTTGGCTGCCACTTACCCTGCTGAGAGGGAAGCCTCAAGAGAGGAAAAGATGGAATGTTTGGCTAAAATGGTCACTCTAAGGATTCTCGACCAAGTGGATGGCTCCATGACGGAAGGCACGCATTTGAGGGTTAATCTATCCTCTGATGAATTTAGATTGGAAGTTCACGAGGAGGACATGTGGAGGATCCCCTTCGAGTACACGCTAAGCGACGATCACGTCATAGGAGAGTCCAATGAAGAACTAGACAACGAAGAGATTCGACGTAAAAAGGCTCATGAGACTGACAAGAAGTTTTTATAGGAGGCCCTTAAAAGAGGTGATATAGTGGATACTTTAAGCCAGGACAGCAGGGGTTATAACTACCAAGTGCTTTACTCTATCCCCCCAAACTTCTTCGTCAAAGCTGAAGAGACTGTCCCTGATGGTTAGGGCGGTGTATATGATCCAATTAATGATGAAGAATTGGATGGAGCAATTGGCGAAGCAACCCCGAGTCAAGTTAATCCCGTAAGGGAAGAGTACAGTCCGAAAACTCATGAGCGACTCATCAACCTGAAAAGAAGCACATATTGTATGATCTCTGCGATAACTGAGTTATTGAGAAAAGCGGCAAATACTCATATACCACCTATAGAAGAGAAATACCATATGTTAGAATTGAGAAGGACCATTGAATGATAGAATCAAAGACTAACTGACTTGAAGAGGCAGTCTAAAGACCTGGCGAATATGGTGTCAAAACTGAAAGCAATTATCGCCCGAGGAGGAAAACAGGCCTCTTATCGGCCCGATCAGTTGATAACTTTCCCACGAAAATTTGGGGGAGAAGGTTGTCCTTTAGATCACGACTCCTACTATCTTAGCAGGATGGTTGGCCATCATAAAGATGATCAGGTCCTTATTAGTAACTTCGAATGCAGTCTGATGGGCCTAGCATTATATTGGTATCGTTCGATCGATCTGGACTGAATTTCAAACTGGGAGGATCTCAAAGAACAGTTCATACGACGATTTGAAGCCAACTTGAGATTCACAGGCACCAAGGACGATCTAGCCCGCGTTACCATAGAGGAGGATCAAGATTTTAAGACCTTCGCTCATAGATGGAGGTTACAGGCGAGGCAGATTTTACCTCCGCTCACTGAGAGGGAAATAGTAGAGCCTTTTGTACAAACTCTTCCCCAAGAGTATTTCAAACACATATACCTATACAGGCTCCAATCTTTCAGACATCTTGTGAGTATTGGGGTAAGACATGAAGGTACCCTCCGAAGAAACGAACCCAGAAATGAGAAAAATCCTAATCAAGCCAGCACTTCTATTAAAGTAGTCTAGACTAGAGATCACCAAAGGTGGAACGATTTCCCACCATCAACGGATTCAGTAGGGATAACGCCTGAAGGATGGTGTTGTGATTACAATTCTAAATACATCGAGGAAGATGAGTTGGTCACAATAGTAGGGATAAAGGCTCCCTTTGTGATCAAGATGGATGAAATAGACAAATGGGAAAACGCTGAGAGTAGTTCCCTTGGTCGTGCAGTGATTACCCTTGCAGGGCTTGAACTGGAGGATACGAGGGTGCAACACGACGAGAAAATTGAAATGGTCGCGATAAAGATCCCCTCCATCAGCAAATTACAATTCCAGAGCTGTCCCTTGGGATTACGGCACCGATGAGATTGACGCTGTCATGAGATCCAGGAGGTGCCACACACCAAGAGAAGGGAAGCCTGAATAGAGAGAGATGACGAAAGAAGACGCAGAGAAGGTACTGTCCATCGTGAGGACAAGTGAGTTCAAATTGATAGAGCGGTTGAGGAAAATGTAGGCCTAGATATCACTGCTTGACCTCTTTGTCAACTCAGAGAAACACAAGAGTGCATTGATGAACGTATTAAATGAGGTTCATGTCCCAGAAACTATCAACGAAGTGTAGCTAGAGGATTTCGTGGGGTCTATACTGCTGAAAGACTAGATATCCTTCTCGGATGAGGATGTTCTTATAGACGGATTAGGCCATTTACATATCGACGAGAAGTCATGGTAAGCAAATCTCCTACATACTAATTGATAACAGGTCAGATTCAACAAATGTCCATTGGCTACACAAGGAGACTAGGTGTGAATGAAGAGCTCATCCATACCTCCAAAGTCACTATCAGAGCCTTCGATAGAATAAGAAAGAGTGTGGCTGGGGAGATTGAACTAGACGTCCTCATTGGACTAGTAGAGTTCTCTATCGAGTTTCAAGTCATGGACCTCCCGAGTGCTTTTGGATTCCTTTTGCGCAGACCATGAATTCACACTGCAGGCGTAGTACCCTCAAGCTTGCACTAGAATGTTCGATTTGTGGTCAACGGAAAAGTAATAACTGTACATGGGGAAATGGACTTTGCAGCATATCAGAAGAGCGTGGTCCCGTATGTGGAGCCTGAGCAAAAAGAAGAATCTAGCTACCATTCTCTCAAATTGGTGGTAGTCATATATATGGCTCCTAGGGCCAAAATGGAAATTCTTACGCCTTCCAAATATACCTTGGCACTTGGAAAGATATTATTGGCCTATGGGTTTATCTCTAGACACGGTCTGGGAAAATATGGTCAGGGAATCCGCTCGCTATTGCAATTGAACACTATCAAACATCGAACATGATTAGGATATACTGGTGAATCTAGTAAGGGCTACATTTCTAAAAGCTATCATGGACGCCGAGGCAGAAGCCAATACAGAGGTTGTGGAAGCTAAGGAGGCAAATCTAGCTCATTCATTAGCTCTAGAGCTTGGAAAAGAAAAACTAGCATGATTGGTAGACCGCTGGATCAATATTTCTCTAAACGCCTCAGGATGCTAGCAGATGAAATTATTCATAATGCAGCAGAGCTTGATGTTTCCAATCCATTCCTAGAAGACACCGTCAACATCATCATCGAATGGCTTGAAGAGCTCCATCTCGCCTGTGTAAAGAGGCTATTTCTTTCCCTTCTCTTTAATACATTTTAATTCTAGCACTTAGATTTCTGCATTGTGTTTTTGTGTAATTCCCTTTGTGATGTTGCATTTTTCTTTCGTAAAAAACACTCTTGGATCTCCGATCGTTGGTCCAAGTAATATATACTATAATACAATTTTCATCTAATAAAAGTCCCACGAGTTTTTGTTAAGGACACGTGAAATAACAAATCGGTCCGATGATGATACCTGACTTTAAATCTTTAAAGTTTGAGGACTGATTTGCCACATGATTCATGTTTTCCTAAAAATGATTTAGGGGAGTAAGGACGTTCGACGAAATGAGGACCAATTCCCCTTTTTCTTTTTTATTTATTTCTTAAAAATAGCTTTCAAAATGATTTTGAAAAAATTCATGCATTTTATTAATACTAGCAAAATACTAACTATGCTCGTAACATTTCAAGCATACCATCCCTCATATGCATGACAGGTTATTATGTGGCTCAGACCACACCGATGACTTCTCTTACGGGACTGATAAAGAATGGGATGATGACACCAGTGATATCAGAAGGGATTGGAGCTGATATGATGAACGCAAACCCTTAACCGCGGAGGACACCATTACAGTCAATCTGAGGGATTCTGAAAATTTAAAAGAAGTAAAAATTGGGAAAAGGCTATCTTCGTCAGAATCATCTTGGTTTATTGAACTCCTTCGAGAATATCAGGATATATTTGCTTGGTCCTATGCAGACATGTAAGGTTTGGATCCAAGCATTATTGAGCATTCGCTCCCAATAAATCCAAGTATTCCTACTAAGAAACAAAAATTTCAACAAACAAAGCCAGAGCTATCTAAAAAGATCGAAAAAGAGAAAAAGAGATGATGAAACTGCTTAAGGTGGGATTTATTAAGGTGATCTCTTACCCCGAGTGGGTCGCTAACATCGTTCCAGTGATGAAAAAGGACGAGAGAGTCAATGTCTGCATTGATTACTGCGACCTAAATAAGGCGAGCCCAAAATATGACTTTCCTCTCCCACACATTGATGTCTTGGTTGACAGCACCGCCGGTTTTGAGATGTTTTCATTTATGGATGTATTCTTTGGGTTTTGACACTTGATTTTTAGCCATTTTATTTTTAGAAAATTTTAGAAAATCCATAAAAAAAATTCATAAAATTGAAAAATCAACTTTGAGGACCTTGGCCCAGCCTAGGAAGCCAATTTTGAACAAAAAATAATTTTTCATATTTTCAGTATTGTCCTGCATTTTATTTTGAAAAACTCATAAAAAAATGAGAAAATTACAAAATCAACTTTGGAAGCCTTGGCTTAGCTCGGGGAACCAATCTTGAGTAAAAAATAATTTTCCATATTTTTCACTTTTTTTAATATTTAAAAAAATAGAAAAATACTAGAAAATCAATAAAAAAAAATAAAATTTAAGGCCACAAAAATATGAAAAGATAGTCCATATTTTTATTTTATTTTTCTCTTCATTTTTCAAAATAAATTTTCAAAAAATTAATCTGAAAATGGGTTTTGCTTTGTTAATCTCATTTTTAAATTAATTGCAAAAATTTTAAAAATTTCATTTTAGCTCTTTAATCTTTCATTTTTGCATTTTTGGAGTCGTGCCATCCCCCTTTATTTTTCAAAATTATAAACCAGTCCAAAAATTCACTGAATTGTCCAATTTTCGCTAAAAAGGACCAGAATGCAATTCTCGATTTTTCAAATTAGTCCTTAAAAGTGCTTAAAATGCAATTAAAAATTCTTTGGGGACTAAATTGAAAGTCAGACCACGTCACCCCTTAGTTTTTGGCCTTCTGAATTCATTGGTGGTGTTAATTTTTGCAAAAAGGGCCTTCTACAGTATGGATTTTACGAAATGGTCCTTCGGGTGGAATTTAGAAATTAGGGTTTTTATACAAATACCCACATAGTTTCGAAATAAAATCCATTTTCCAATGTAATTCACCCTCCTGAGCTCAATTTTGGTTTTAATTTCTAGAAATTTGAGTTAATTTAGGGTGAATTAGGGATTTTTTGCTAAAATAGGTCAACCGGGTTGGGCTCACCCAAGCCAGTCAACCCATTTGACCAAAGAACCCTTGGACCAATTTTGGATTTTGATTCTCCGGCGGACGTTTGTTTTTCAGGCGAAACAAATTCCGTTCAGGATCAACAGATTCCAAAAGGTCTGGGAGAGGATATAAGAGAGGGATCTTGGCATTTTGACGGGGGGACACACAGAGAGAGGGTACAAAAAATATCCAAGAAGAGAGAGTGGGGGAAGGTCGTCTTGGAGCTCGCGTAAAAGCTCTATTGAAGGTGAGCTCGAGGTCGGGAAATCACTTCCAAGACGACTCAGACGACGCGGAACTGCACCATCGAGCCTCGAAGCATCACCTTGACATGAGGAACGCTCGGAACTCGTTCATTTCCGTCAACGACCACAGAGCAAGTAAACACCATTCTTGACTTCGAAGCTTTGCAACTATGGCCTATTGACGTTTCGCCACTTATCTCTTGATATTATATGGGCATTTCCTTCTCTGGACTTCTCTGAACTTGTTTCCGTTTCGCTTGAATCCTGATTATGCATAAAACTCCATGGCCGAGCATAAAAAAAAAACTCCAAACCTGTCGTAGTCCCTCTAGCTCAAGCTAGCCCAAACTAGGTCAATCGAACCTGCAGGTAAGTCTCCTGAACTTCGTCTGAGTATGTCTGATGTCGGAATTAGTCTGACATGGCCTGTGTTGCATGCTCGAGCTGCCATGGAAGCTTTCTGTGTAAGTTTGATTAGTCAAGTTCTATTGCTTGGAATGAGCCTATTTCTAGGTATGTTGTTCTGCTTGTTAATGCGAATCGATTGAGGCCAGTTTCACCTCATTTGGTAGGGGTTTCACCATTAGATCGCCATCGGGGAGCGAGGAAGACGAAGTCTAGTCAGCAGTTGACTCGATCAACGGTTGACGTGGCGCTGACGTGGCTTGCCGTGTCATATGCCAAGTCATCATGTTGACCTGGTCAAAGGCTGACGTGGACGCCACGTCGGTTAGACAACTATAACAAATCGAATATAATAACGGCTTTGATCGGACAGTCGAGGGCTAGCCATGTGTTGTGATCGTGGAATTTTCTGAAAATAAATTGGAATTTTCAAAATATGCTGATAAAAAATGTTTTGTGATGATGTGGTCCAGGTTTGGCCACGCGTCACGATTGGGACCACCCTTTTTTTTTAAGGAAAATCCTTTTTCAGGAATAAAAAAATTCAATTTTAAAAAAATATATAAAAATTTTCTGCTTGATCAGATAGATGTGGATCAACCACATGGCGAACTCTCGGCCATAAGATTAGAATTTAGGCGGGAAAATAAGAAAATAGATCAAAAATTTGAAAATTTCGAAAATTGAAAAATTTTACCCAAAACTACGCCTTTTTAGGTCAAGGTCAAATCCAAGTGGGTTCGGGTCGGGTTTTCTGATCATGGGCCGGGTCAACCCGACCTGGTCTGGAGAATTAAATAGAAAATAATAATAATAATAATAATAATAATAATAATAATAATAATAATAATAATGGAAAAATTCGTAAAAAATAATAATAAATAAAATGTTCCAAAATATTTTAAAAAATAATAATAAAAATAATCAATAATAATAATAAATAATAAATAATAAAAAAGAAAAGGAGAAATTCTGAAAATCCTTAGAATATCATAAAATTTAAAAAAACTATTACATAAATATAAATAAAAATAAAAACAGGAAAAATAAATAATAATAATAATAATAATAATAATAATAATAATAATAATAATCATAAAAAAATCATAAAATGTCACGAAAATTATAGGAAAATTCATAAAAATTTTGGGAAATATAAGAGTGGATGGGAAAATAGTGAAAGTTCTAAAAAATTCCAGAAAATATAGAAAATGTTCCGAAAATAAAAAAATTCACAGAAAATCTTAAAAAAAATTCCAATAAAATTCAGAAAGATCCTTGAAAAATTCAAAAAAAATTCAACAAATTTCTCAAAAAATTGTGAAAATTAGGAAAAAACCACACTCAACTTGTTTGACCTATTTTGCATTTTTGACTTCCGAGCCTTCCAAAATGATCATTTTGCCCATTCGATCAATCTGATCCAAACCATCCCAAACCACCACTAAACTTAATTGGTGTAATTTCTTGGCTTCTAGGACTCCCATTCGCTTGTTTTGACTTGATGTGATGTGATTTCTCCCTGATTTGATTCCTTGACTACACACATATTTTTTTGATGATTTGTGACTGATAGGATAGATGATGAAACTGTTAGATTTTTAGGACTTACCTTACCCAAAGAACACCGGCATGAATTCTCTAGATTAGGAAATCACTCAACTAGGTACCAAAAGGGCATCAATAGCAATATTGGCGTAACTAAGTCTCCGAACCCAAAATCTCTAGTTTTCGCAAAATCGAGCGATCCCTCCCAATCGCTCGATAGGGTTTCCAGTTATACTTTTCAAAAAATGACTGGTGGCGACTCTAATTGCATGTACACCGATGCACATGTCACCTGACCACACTAAGGTTGATCCCAATTTTAAAATTTCTTGACGCGATTTGATATCAGCCTGGGAGGGCCCGCATTAGATTTCTCGAAGTCCCGACTAAAATGGGCCTAGTGCGCCATTAACCACCAACCTTTTTCGGGAGGGTCGCGATAGACTGGCAACTCTACTGGGGACTTGGTTCTAACCTATTAGAGGACTTGAGCCGATCAAGAAGATTGAGTGTTTTCTGACATATTTCTCTGCAGGTGCTCTTGAAGATGAGGTACGTATGTTAACCATCGTGTTAAATATTTTTGCAGGTGGGAGTTACAAAGGGTGGAGTGATTACTGATATTGTTTTCTGAAGGTTGAAGTTTGGGAATGTATGTTTGTGGATGCAATTATAGAAGCGGTGTTTTGATATAAACTGCTGTGCATGTCTTGCATTTATGGCGATCACGACACCTTGCACACACCCGCAGTTAAACCCCAACTGCAACCACCCCTTAGGATTACCTTAGATAGAAAGGGTGCGAAAGGATCTCGTGTTTGATGGCACTTGAGACTTTCATATCCATTCCCGCTCATTATCCTAATTGGCGATCTCCAACCCTCTTGGCCGGGTGCTCTTGGGGGAAATTTGCTTTATCTGGATCGTGGGAGCCTTGGCTATAGGTTCCATACTCGTACTTTTGATTTTAGAGTCATACCATCACTTTTCTCATGCGCATGTCCGTGGACTATTGGTATACCTAAAACCAAACACAAAATCTTTCTTCAAGTACGGTTGGTAAATTCGTTCCTTTCTCACATCTACTACTTTTCCTATATGTATACATTCGACTGCTCACGACATACACATGTTTATGCTTCTTCTCACTGAGCATATCATCATATTCTCATACAAGTGATTAGACTTAATGCCAACTCTAGGAAAGATGTCGATGTCTCGCGTTGTCGCTTCTGATTTGGAGCCTTTTCGCCACGAGAAGAAGGTGGTGTGGCCCACCCCTAACACCAAGTTTCACCTTACCCGATTCTTGTACGAATGGGAGCTCACCGGAAGGAATCTGGGGCCACCTGACGATTGCCACACTAGTTTTCTGCCTAAAAAAAGATACAGAAAAATTCCTGAAATCCTATCGCGAGACTCAAAGATAGATTCGCAATTGCCAAGCAAGGGAAAAGCGTCGCCAACTAAAGAGGAACGCATCGCCAAGGAGAATAGGCCGACGTCAACACCCTAGGAGAAGAAGGGGCATCGTCCCGCTATTAGGACTCGCCCGAAGCGCGTAACCTTGAAGAAAAAGCCCAAGGTTGAAGGAAACAATGAAGCACCACCTACATGCGAGGAATGTGTTGAGGTGGGTGTTGACACCTAATTTTTTTTTTCTCATTTAGTCATTTATTTCATAAAAATTAGAGACTCATTTTAGTCTCTAACCAAAAATATTTAAATCATTTTTTGTGTGTGTAATTTCATGTACATTAATTTAATTTCTGCATACGTTGCATTTTTATTATTATTATTCATTTCATTTTAATTGATCCACGTGTACACGCTCGTGAGGACATCAGGAGAAGAAAGATGAAAAATGTACTGCTGCTAGAGACTTCCTTTGCCAAGAGTTTGACAATGAGCCAGGCCGTAGTGATATTGTAAAAATCCTCGCAATTGGACAGTCCAATTATGTGCCCACAGAGATGCCTACCACAAATGTTAAGCATAGTACAAATGAGGACCCCACTGGTTCACAAGTTCAAGTGCATGTCCGTGTGTTAGTCAAGAAGAATATTTTAAGCCTTCCTTCATATCAATCCTTAATTGATGAGAAACCAAGAAAAGTTTAGGCCATACCCGGTGTTAGCCACAGACGTGCTTGATCGCATGAAAGATACTGCTAAGGAAGATCAGGTTGTTCCATAGTCAAAATCATATGCGAATATGCAGCCCGACAGTGAACAGAAAAGCATATATTAGCTCGACAGTTACTATGTTCAGCCTCTTCCAATTGTGGCAGTGTGTTTAAGCCCACATGGAAATGAAACATATATTTGCACACTCTTTGACCTAGCGAAGAAAAGCATGAGAGTGAGAGGGACGCGAAGAAAAATCTGGTTTTCTTTTGAATCTGTCCAGACCTAATCACAGTGTTTGAAGGCAAGGAAAAGCTGCAAGTCAATTAAAGACACACATGAAGACTTTTACTCTATTTTTTTTAGTCACTCACCGAATGAAATTGCTGATTTAGTGGTCAAAAGTTTTGGTGTGTCTCCACGTGAAGTCAATCAAAAATGGTCATGGCCTGAAAGAAGGACAACGAGCAACCTAAAGGCGGAAACCATTAATATAGCTTCAGCTATGGTGGAATATTCGAGTTATATTATTGGAAGTAGGGATGTGAACATCTTGAAATTCAAGTCAGCAAGAACTGGACGTAGGTTGGCAGAAAAGTTATTGCAACTGTTTTAATTGGAGCGGCGATTGGTACGTGAACTTGAACGCGATTTGCTACGTGAGAGAATTGCCACGTTGGAGCACGAAGGATAGTGACATGCCTCAGCTAAATTCTGATCGGCAACCCATTCCTGTGGAAGCAAGAATAGTCTGTTAAAGATGGTAGGGGAAGGCATCTCATCATCACAAGACATCATGACAAAAAATAAAAGAGAAAGAATGGCTGGAAAGGAAGGCCATCGAAAGAAGAAGAAAGTGGAGAATAGGTCTAGAGGACATCACCACGATGTGCATTTTTTGACCACGTTGCCATCATTTCGTATGCACCCAAGTAGTGGGTTTTGGGGCCAACAAATTTGTAATATCTTCGCATCTTCTATAATTTCAGCTGACACGATGATATCAAATGCTCCCCCTTCTATTGCTTTCCTTATTTTGTTCCTGGGATTTGACGAGTCCAAGGTCTCTAGTCGTTGCAAGAAGACGCGTCTGAAAAATATTGGGGACAGCCATCATTAAGAATGAGTAGAAGCGGTGGAAATTGAGTATGATTGGCATGCAAGTGGTGCCAAAAGAAGGGGCAAAATAGAAAGCTACATGATAAAAGAAAAACGGGTTTTCGGTGAAAGAGCATCCGATGTTCAAGGAGAGAGAGGGAAGCCGGAAAGTAGGGAGTATAAAGGTTTAATCGCAATTCAAAGCCAGGGATCGGAAAAAAAAATCTCCCAGAGCATACTCCCGTGTTGTCCTCATCTACTGATTTCTTTTTTTCAAAGGAAAGGATAAAAAATAAGAAGGGATCTTCCTCGGACATCAAGGACTCACACTGTTGGAGAAGAAGGGAACAACTTGCTAAAAATTTCTTAGAAGGACGGACTTCATCAAACATCCATACTACCATCCAGTCGTTGTTTTATCTCCACGCCACTTCTGTTTTGCAATTTTTTAGTACTGTTTTGCTGCTGTTTTTTTTTTTATGCTGTTTTCAATGCAGTTTCGCACTATAAATCTGCTGTTTGATCTAAATCAAAGCCATTTTTTGCATATTTCGTGATTACCAACTCATGTAAACTTTCCCAGGAGCTTGAGGATATGTTTTCTTTGACTATTTTAGTTGATGTTTTGTACATATAGCATGCTGTTTGCTCGCTATAAAATTGCTGAAATTGTCGGAACAAAAAAAAATTCAGAAACAATTCTTTAGTATAATTAAAGGTCATCACATTTTGTGAGAATGGAGTTGCTGTTTTTTTTTAAATTATTCTTAACTTTAGAATTGTAAAAAAACAAGAAAATAAAACCAAATCTAAATTAAGAAGTTTTTTTAGGCAAATTTATTTATTTTTTGGACGACTCTTCCCGTTGCCATTCGGGAACGGTCTTCCAATTTAAAAAAAAAATAGGAAGATAACCTGCCCGATCTATTGCCATTTAGATCCGGTTTGTTATTTTCGCAAAAAAAAAAGAGCCAAATTTAATTTTTGGGACGATTTTTCCCGTTGCCATTCGGGAACGGTCCTCCAAAAAAAAATTTTAAATGGGAAGATAACCTGCCTGATCTATTGCCATTTAGATCTGGTTTGTTATTTTCGCAAAAGCCAAAAATTTAATTTTTTTTGGGAGAGGGTTTTTTTTTCTTGCGAGATATAAATGATGGAATTTTTCTCGGATTCACCCAATTGACATTTTGTCTGATTGTGAAAATTTCCTAAGATATATATATATTTAAAATTTTGGAGGAGGTAGCTTTTTTTTTCTTAGAACTCATACCTAATTAATTCTTTAAAGAATAGAGTCTAGTTTGGAAATGAGGGTCAAAAATAAAAAATAAAAATCGAAATAGAAAATATCCTCACATGGTTAAAAGTAAAAAAAAAAGAAGAGTAATAATAAAAATAAAAGAAATATACCCAAAAAAAAATCCCAGATTTCATGCCATACATTCAGCATTTTTTTTAAAAATAACAAAAAAAATAAATAAAAAAATAAAAAATAATCAAAAAATAATAAAAAAATAATAAGAAAATCAATCAAATGTTGAATTGCCGAGCATAGTTTTCTCATGGAATCAAGGTACCAAAAAGGCGTTAGTTTCAGTTAACTAGCGTAATTAAGTCCCCGAATACTTAAATCTTTGGTTCGTAGGAATAAAATAGTTCCTCCCGCTATTTTATCTAGGTATCTAACCAACCTATCAAAAATGGTTAGTGGCGACTCCGAATTTTTAAACCATTTAAACAAATCAAAGTTACGAATTGGTAGGGTTTGGGAGAGCCCGTATTAGGTTAATCAATCACTTAATTAGCCTGATAATCCATTAACCTAAGGTATTAACCGATTTTTAGGTCGTGATAGCTTGGCGACTCCGCTGGGGACTCATGTGCTCTAAATTTTTTCGAAAGAAAACTTAAAATCTGTCAAAAAATTAAAAGCTCTAGTGGACTTAGGCCAAATAAAATTCCATGGATGTCTCGCTTTTGGCGATATTGATTGAAACTTACTTTGAGGTGTTAAATGTTTTTGTAGGTTTTGGAGGGATAAGGGGTGGAGTTGATTGTTAACCCTTTATTTTGCAGGTTGGAGTTTGGAATGAATATTTTAGGTTATATTGAAGCGTTGATTGAATATAAACTCTTGTGCATGCCATTTATTGCTTTTACATATACACTTAGCACACACTACCCGCCATTGAACCCGAATGGCTAGGCTTAGGATGGTATTTGATTGGGGACACACCGGCCATAACCATTTGGCCCAAGTCACCCTTCTCAAGTCCCGAACTTTTCAAATTGGTGCCAAGAGTTACCACCCCCATCATTGACCATTATGATGCGGGCTGTTACTTGGCTAAGCCGGATGTCTGCGGAGATCCTCGACTCAATCACTAACTAAGGTGATTCGGTCTGGACATCCTTGGGGCTCCACCTTTGTCAAAGCCATGCTAGATAGAAATCGAACCTCACGAAGCATTTCATGTGCATGTCTATGTAATTCACATATTTGGTGCGTTAGAAGGCGGTATTTTCTAGAACTTTCGTTCTATCTTTACTTATTTTTTCGAGTCGGTCCATGACTTTTGTTAGGAGAGTTTGTCAAGTGTCTCGAGCTATATATAATGGGGAAAGTCCGAGTAATTACTCCAGCAAAGGATCAGCTGAAGGAGTGGTGGAATGAATTGTGTGAAGATGGCAGAGATGCAGTCAAATATCGCATTGGCCAAATGCTCCCTCTAATCGACATTCAACTTCGATTTGGTCTCATCCATGCACTAGTACACTTCTGGAGTCCGAAGACCACCACTCTTATATTTGGTAAGCATGAGCTGACTCCAACCTTAGAAGAGTATAGTGTTCTTGTCGGAAAGTCACTTGATTCGGGATTAGCTAGCCCGCCAATTGGGGAAGATCCAACCTTGATTTTATCCGAGTATTTGAATCTCGGTCAAAATGAAGTCGCTAAGGTTTTGAAAGCAAATCGGGGGAGCTGTCCTATTGCATTTTTAGACTTGTGTTTTGCGACAACTCCCTTTGGATATGATAAAGCCAAAATTTTTATCCTTTTATTTTTTGGTTCAGTCATTTCCCCACATAAGCGAAATATGATCGACCCCATGATCGCGTCTTTAACCCGGCAGGTACTCAATGAAAAGAACTTTATTAATGCCATCTTGGCCGAAACTTTCACCTCTTTGGCAAAGTTTAAAATGAACCATGATAGGACTTTTCGTGCTTCACTCGAGCTCCTCCAAATATGGTTTCTCTCCCATTTTGCTAAATTCAGGAATTTTCTTGAGATTTCACAAATCACTGAGCTTGAATATCCACTTTTGAAGTTTAAAAATGAATAAGATAGGGTTCCCAAATACCATTACTCCCAATGGCTAGTTTTGTTAGCAAATCCGAGTCCTGTGACTTTCCTATGGAAAGCTCCTTGGTTTAAGGTTGAGAAAGCTAGGCTTACGGGTCGAGATGGAGCACCTGTCCCTCTATTGGGAATTTCTGGTATTACCGAGTATTATCCGATGAGGGTGACACGACAGTATGGAGTAATATAACTGATTCCTCCAAACCCGAAGAGTGAGGAAGTCCGTATCGACTTTGTTGCTGGGAACCAAAAATTTGAAGAGCATATTATCCTTACTCACACTTTGTGGGAGAGATATCGGCCGACCAAACTACTTTTGCCAGAAGACATTCTCACAGGGAAAGAGAAGATTTATCATGCCTCGACAAGCTACATTCAGGGGCATGTTATTCCAAAAGATTGGCTTCCAGTGATACCTCAAGCTACCGTACAAGACACCAAGCAGATGGAAATTAATCGCCTCAAGCGAAAGATTGTTAAAGCTAAAGAGGCGGCCAAGAAGAGTGAAGACAAATGCAAGAAGCTCAAGGCCCATGCTACCCCCCAGAAATATAAAGCTCGAGCTATTTAGAGTCTTGGTGTTTCATTTAAGAGATGTACTCTTGATTTTATTGGTTTTAGATTGCCTTTTTTGTGGTATGTAAGTCCCTCGAGTATCTTCGAGGCGCTCCTAGCTTTCGCCAAAAGGATGACATGTCTCTCACCTTTTGAGCTTTGTGTGTAAAATTTTTCTTGAATTATTCTAAGTTGTTTCCTCTTTATTACCAACTGTTCCTTGGAAATTAAATAATTTGGAACTTCAACGGTTTATGGACATCATTTGTGTATCATCCATTGTCACATAATCTTTTATGAAGTGTTAAAACATGAAAGTTGGGGTTTTGGATAAATCACTCGCAAATTTTTAGATCACGATTTGTACTTTAATCGCACTCTCATACTCCAAACGTAAAAATCGGTCGAGGCATTTTTGAAACAAGTATTCTTCAAGGAAATATCAAACTATGTTCGCGTGGCTGTCAATTTTGGTAAAATTTGGATTACTCCACGTTTTTTTTTTATTAATTCAGATGGGATCGGAATTTTTCTCGAGTCTAGATTATGAGTCAATTAGGTCACGTGAGAGAGTCTAGATCATGGACCGACTTGTCTTTTTCGTCCATCATACTAATTTGTGTTAATTATCTTTTTCAGGTAATTCATCACGGATCCCCCACACCCTCATAATACTCGATCGGTAGCAAAAAAAAATGGCCAATCAAGTCGAGATTGCAGCCATTGTAGAGGAGAAAGTGAAGGAGCAATTGAGTCCCATAAATAATCAAATGGCCGCTTTGATGACCCAGATGGAAAATCTCATGATCATGCAGCAGCAGGTCAGTTCCAGTTCTCAGCCAAGCCTTCGTTCGGACAAAACTCACATGATGAACGATTATCCCGCGATGCCTCTGGATGATGTCATTCTAACATGCACCAATGTGCCTCCTGTGACCTCGACTTCTCCACCAGTTCTCATTCCTTCTCCAACCATGAATGATGAAAATGCTAAACTTATAGCAAGGCTCGAGCAAAGGATACGTGATATTAAAGGGACCCAAGGCGTGCCCCCGATCGACTTGTCGGTGTATACCAGAGTACAAGTACCAGAAAAGTTTAAGATACCAACTTTTGAGAAGTATGATGGCACATCCAACCCCATGCAACACATTGAAATGTTTCAAGGCCTCATGAATAAATATGTTTCAAATGGACCCCTAATGGTTCAAACCTTTCAGGCAAGTTTGAAGGATGCTGCAATAAGATGGTACACTAATCACCAGATCAACAGAAAAGATTCATGGGATGAGGTCGCTTGTGACATTCTGAAATTCGACCCTTTTTCGGAATTTGAAAATAGAATGGTTATTTCATAGAGGCGCTATAAATGGATCTCACTCGAAACTGATCACTCCGGGATAACTAACGAGAAGGGAAAGGCTAGCTAGGAATATAAGCACGTGGACCAATTGGTCGATACGAGTGACTCCTAAAAGCCACCCGTTAGTTTGAGAATTTATTTAAAGTTGCCATCTTATTGTCGCGACCTAAAAATCGATTTCCCAATTTTTAAAGTTAATGGATTACCATGTTAATTAAATTGAATTAACTAGCATAGCTCGAACTCTCCCGAATTCTACCAAATCGTGACTTAGGTTCAATTTCATCAAAAGAAGGATTTATCTTGGAGTCGCCACTAATCATTTTGGGTAGCTTGATTAGACAACTAAATAAAGCATTGGGAGAAATACTTTATTCCTACGAACCAGAGATTAATGAGTTCGGGGACTTGATTACGCTAATTTTTTCAATTAACGCCCTTTCGGTACCAATTTCATGAAAATATTCAACTTGGCAATTTTGATGAATTTTCACTTGAGGTTCAAAGGTGCAATTTTTTTTTGGTTTTTTTTATGAATTTTTTTTAGATTTTCAATGTATTATAAAGAATGCAAAATCACCCAAAGCAAATGAAGATGTGAAGAGAGAGCAGGTAAAGTAAAACTACCCTAAGGACAGTGAAAATAAAACCCGCAACTCGTCGGGTGAATAATTACATACCAATTAAATAAAACCCGAGACATGATCGGGAACACAACAAAAATGGACCGGAATGGACATTGATCAAACACCCGTCGCCAGTCTCGTGGGTCGGGAGTACAACAAAACGGACCGGAATGGACATCGGTCATCCTCCAGTCTTCAAAGCATCGGGCCGAAAGCCAAATGAAAATAATGAACTTATCCAATCGAACATGCACAATCACCGAGTTAAGACAATTCAAAAACTCAAAGAAATTTTAACACGTGCTGATTAAACTTCATTGAGACCATTTTTTACATTTTCCAATGCATTAACACAAAAAATACGAATTAAATCATACTGTGCATGAACATTCTTAGGGAGAAAGCAGTAACCATAAAATACAAAAGAAATAATGAAATGTATGCAAAAATTCTGAAATTTTTTATGTGGATGGGAAAATGTGTCGTTAACAACTTTCCTGTTTTACATTCTTACTGAAGAGACACTCATTTTCATGTAGAAAATGGTCTTTCATGAGAGCTCAGCAGCAAACAAACAAATTTCACAGAACAGACATACTTCAGGATTAAGCTCAAATGGACACTCAAATCTCAAAATTAATGCACCAAACTTTCCAGTTTACTAAACAAGACCTCAATGAACAACTTTCATTTTTTGTGAAGTTTCAAAAGAAGACTCTAAACATGAGATAACTACGAATCAATATGACCACGCACAGAAAAACACTCAGACTCAAGGACGCCAGCAAAATTGCATGATTTCATTAAATGCATTAAAAATACGAAACGTGCATGAATATTTTTGTATTTTTTATATGTTATGCATTAAGATCTTATGAACAAATGTCATGAAGAGGTCTTTATGAAACGAAGTCTAGAATAACCCATGGAAAATCATTTAGCGTGAAAGGTCAAATCAGAAAAATTCCATCTCAGGTTCTGATCACCATATTTCCAGATTTCTACTCTCCATTTCGGGACCCTTTTGACATAGCAAACGACGTCCATTTTCACGCCATAATATATCAAATCGAAGATCTCGAAGTCATCTACGAATGTTCGGTATATTTATTTTCGAGATTTCGTCATCTAAACACGAAAAATTGAGTTACCAGATAATTGCACATGCTGATGCACCTAGAGCTCGTTGGAGATGAATCCGTCGCATCGCCAAGGCTTGTTCCACTGCGGCGAATTTTTCTCTCTCAAAATTTTTTCTCTTGAAATCTCTCCAAATTTTTTTCCTCAATCTCCAAAGTCCTCCCGATTTCTCTCTAATCTTCCTCCTGTTATAGCCTACTCCCCCATCTTCCTTTCTCTATCTTCATCTATCATTCTAATTTTTCCACTAACTTCATCTTCCCTTCTAATTCCATCATCTTCCCTTCTTTATCTCTATCTTCCCTTCTAATTCCACCATCCTCCATTCTTTATCTCCATTTTCCCTTCTAATTCACCATCTTCCATTCTAATCTTTCCATCTCCCATTCTAATTCTTCATCTTCCCTTCTAATTTTACCATCTTCCATTCTCCATCTTTCCTTCTAATTTCTCTATCTTCCCTTCTATATCTCCCCTTCTCCATCTTCCTTTCTAATTTCTCCACTATCCCTAAAATTTTATGTATTTGCAATTCAGCCCCTGAAGTTTTATGTATTTGCAATTCAGTCCCTGTGGAAAAATTTCTTTTAAGTTCAAAACTTCATAAGCCTTTCGGCACACCTCCCTCACGCTCAATCCAATCGTTTGTCAATTTAAGCTCAAATCCTCCGTCGTTAGCCATAATAAAATGCATGACCGAAAAAAAATTAAATATGCAATGCATGAAGAAATTAATTTTTGGTGAGAACAAATTCTCATTTTTTTATGTACTTAAGTGAATGAATTTTAAAAAGTCAAAATTTAGGTGTCAACAGCTGCCCCTCTTTGAGCGGAGACTCGTAGAGGTTTCGCTCAAAGACAAAATTGAACCTAAATTTTGACAATGCAAATGAATGATGATGATTTTTTTTGTGGGGGAGTTTTAATCCCATTTTATATGCAAGTGCAATGATGCATGATGTGCAGGACTGTAAATAACATGTGTTAAGATTTCTCTGCTCCGAGGAAACGGATTAAAGAAACCTGCACATGGATCGCATATAAAATTTCGGTCTTACCAGACACTTCATAATGCTGATGATTCCCTTAAGCTCCAGGCATTTTGTGGATGCAAGAATCTTAAGGTACTGGTGCCTATCCGTTACCAGAGGTTTTCTCCTGATGCGAGAAAGCGCAAGATCTGTAAGGGGATGCGTCCACTGCATCTCTTCGAGTGGAGTCACATAGTTTCTTTCAAGATCATTAGAGCTGGTCCTTGATGATCTGAAAGGGTATCAAAACCATAAGAGCATGTCGATTATGGTTTTTGATAAAATTTGTCGAGACCATGAGAGCATGTCGATCATGGTTCGGACAAGCATCCAGACACAAGAGCATGTCGATTATGAACTGGATGGATAAAAAAAAGAACATGAGAGCATGTCGATCATGAACTTGATAAGGTACCAAAATCACAAGAGCATGTCGATTATGATTTTGATAAAATTTGTCGAGACCACGAGAGCATGTCGATCATGGTTCGAACAAATGTTTCATGCAGATCATAAGAGCATGTCGATTATGAACTGGATGAAATTAAGGAGTGTGCTTTCTCATTGGTGCAAACTCAAAGCTTGCGATTTTGAAAAGGGTTCAGAAAACTTACCTGGGTTTTTTGGGTAGTTGAGAGGTAGATTTCTTTCAAGATCATTAGAGCTGGTCTTTGATGATCTGAAAGGGAGATGTGTCGCCAATCTCACAGGGCGGTGACCACATCGAGAGGGTGTGCTACACAAGCCATGTCAGTGTAAACACAAGATATTCAAAACTGGGTTCAGAAAACTTACCTGGGTATTTTGAACGAATGGTCAAGGAGTAGACAGGCTGACTACATCATACTTGCTTATTCTCTTGAAGTAAAATTATGCGCATAGACCAAATCAATGCTAATGCGACATGTATTTCATAAAAATCACGCTTCACTGAAGAAGACGAATATTTGAATGACTGTATGTGTCGCAACAGATTTGAGTACCTTAACAATCATCAGAAGGCTCAGGTTGAAGATATATTTACCTGGGAGCTTGGAAGCTTGCCAGGTAGGCACTTGCCAACACGGCTTGTTCATTCAATCATTCTTGGATGAATTTCAAGACCTCATGAGGTAGCTTGAATATTAGGAATGCATGTGCACAGACAATGTTAGATGTAACATGTACATGCATGTATGCTGAAATTCACTTAGTGGATTTATGCAAAACTATTCTGTCAAGTTTGCATCACCAATTCTGTTCAAGGAGGTTATTACATTGTGAATACCTCGAATGTACTTTGAATGGGGGACTTCAGTCCGAAAGGGCTTTCTCCTACTCTTCGAGAAAAGCTATTCATCATAACTGTAGGATTCAAGAGAAATCACCCAATCTTACCATCATCACTTTCAACGAGGGTCTGAGTAATCTCGCAATTGGTACGACCAAGCCGATCTGGAGATCTTGATTGAGACCGTAATATAGGCTAGGTCAATGGTTTACCAAATGGGACTCTTGTGGAGTCAAGGCTTTTTAAAAGAGATCTTCATCATCTGCTCCGGGTTTACAAGTCAAGAACCCTGCAAAAATGAGAAAGAAATAATCTTGCTCGAACTTCTTCGAGCGATGCTTAAAATCATTCAACTCTACGTTAATTCATATGCCCTAATCAGAAGAGACTTTAAAGGGTTGTAACGTAGATTAGGATTTGGGACTGAGAGAAAGGCTCGCTTTGGCTCAGAAAATATATGAGAATGGCTTGATGCTAGTGATCATTGCTGTCTTATCACCGGTCTTGGCCTTCTGAAATTGATTTCAAAATGTGCCATCACTGCTTGAGGATGGAGCTTCCGCTGATGATTGCAATTTCCATTTGACTCTCTTGGAGGCTTTTTCTTTACAAGTCTGTCATTTGGGATTTTTAAAACAAATGAACAAGGATTTGAATGGGCATTGGCCTTGCTTTTGATAGGCATTTTGCTTTTTACTGTCCGGGATTCTGTGGGACTAACCTTTGCTTTTCTTAATCCCGATTCCCATTTTCTTTCTTGAGAGAGAGCTATTTTTTGACACCTCTCTTCCTTTTCCTTTCTTTGTAAGGAATGATGCTAGACACTACATGAGAAATCTAACATACGAGATGAGTTCACTTAGGGATTCTTTACTGCCCCGGTCTCTTCAGTTCTATTCCTTGGTGATAACGTCATCTTCAAATTGGAACGAGCAATGATCACCAATGGGGCTTGAGAAATGAATATATACAAGCTCAATTGGGCTGTACAATGGATGTAGTGTATAGGATAGAGAAATGAATGTTCTTCATCATCCTAAGGCACTTGAATTAAAGTTCGAGTTCAATGTAAAGAAACACCCGAAGATTGATGCTAGTCTGAGCAAGAGAATTTCTAACCATTTACCTCATGCCGCTGCTGGAATTACCTCGTCTTGCCCCAATGTGGGGTGATTCTTGACAGGGTTGAGAAAATGAAACCGCCGCTCAAAGAGATTTGCAATGGACACTTATAGTGTTTGGATAGAGAACTGAATGCCTCTGTCACTTGGCTATCGTACCTTTTGCGAGAAAACTCATTGCCTTGGAGAATGCGGAATCTGTCTTCCACTCAACTCACTGTGGATTAAATATAGGACGTATGTGGAAATGGCTTGCCTTTCATCATCCTGTCATGCCCCATTCTGTACATTCGATGCATCGTGTACAGTTTATATCCCCAGTCAAAATTGACAATTGAACGTGCAGAACGGTCATGCATAAATCATGGAATGTGTAAACATCATGCAAATATGGTAATATAATGTACAAGTATGGAAATTTCCCCTAGCTGTGTGGGCGAATCAAACACGTTGGGGACCTATTCCCCGAGTCGAGGAGTAGCTTTTTTCTGGTTTTACCTCTTTTCGATCTAGGGTTCACCATTGATTTCCCCTATTTCATCAGACAGATTGCATCAGGCGATCATAACTTGGCCCCTAGGGGCTGTTTTCTTTGACGTATCAGATGTTAGTTTAACATTTCTTGTAAAAGGAAGGAGACATGTTAGCCAGTATTAGAAATGATGAACTGACACGATACTGAGTTACCCTTGAGTGTTTCGTGCAACTCCTTTACCAATTTTACCACTCGAGATTTTCTTCGTGGGTATGTCAAGTTAGACATTTCCCTTCATTTTGAATGCCTCGCACGATCCCCTTATCAGGTTCACTGGATTGAGTTTCCCTTGGCTTTGGCTGGACACTTCAACATTAGGCTAAGATCGTGACAAAATACTGACCTTGGTATTGCTCGTCGAGTATTCCTGTTTCTTTCTGCAAAAAGAAATGCGAGCAAAAGTTGTTTTATTTATTTACAATACTTACAACATTTCCGTCCTCGAGGATCGAACTCAGGACGTCTTGGACCACTATCATTCCCCATGCCATCTGGTCCACAAGACCGTAGGCGTTCGTGGAGGTTCGTCTTTAGGTGTTAATCCTTGAAAAGACGCGGTCTTGCACTAGGCAGTTTCACGCCGCAGTTCTTTTCAAGGCAATTTTCAATCCCTGTTAAAACGGAGGAAAGTAATTCAGAATTCCAAACGATCTTGGGTAAATTGGAACGATACAAAATTACTCTTCTTTGAGATTGCTCGCGTCCTTCGCATTTTTCTTGTTTGAAGTCTGTCATTCAGTGATAATATCCGCAAATTGATTTGCCCCCAATTTTGTCCAACTAGGGAATTTCGTTTTTGAGTACGACTGTATTCTCGGATCAATTTGCAAATTCCTGTAAACAGCAGGGATCTAATTTAGAATCGGGACAATTGAGGGTAAATTGAAACGATACTGCTTTACCCTTGTATGTACTTCCATTGAATTTGAATTGAGGAAGTTTCTTCATTTGGATTGGATTGGATTGTATGTCCCGAGTTGCCCTTCACTTTGAGCTTGCCACATAAGTACTTTGCTTAGTTGGGCCTTGTTTTCTTTCGGGTTGCTTTGGACCATCATCATTTTTTATGCCATCGGGTCCGTAGACCGGAGGGCTCCTTTAATTTAAAGGTTACCTTCAAGGCAAATGAGTCATATTGCATTCCATTGGGTCATTTCATTTTGCGACACTCTTGAGGCAATTTGCAATCCCCTGGGTGAGAATGGAACAAATCCAATTTAGCATTTTGCGACGATCGAGGGTAAATTGGAACGATACTCAATTACCCGTCTTCGAGCTCGCCCGGGCTTTTCACTTGAAATTTCCCTATGTGAGGCCATTCAACATTTCTCATTATGGCAGTCAGCGACGTTGCCACAAATTGATCCGCCCTGAGTCTAGCATAAAAAGAGATTCACGCATTCGACGGGATAAAAAAACAAATTACCCTATGCCCCTGAATTAAATCTAGACACCTAGAAAGCTGGAAATATCACACGCAGGGGAATTAAGCATGAAGTGAAAGGTGCACTTGTTCAAGGTCAGCTCTGCCTCTCCTGCGGCTCTTCGATAATCAGCTAGTCTTGTGCTGGTTCAGGCATGGATGACCGATGTTTGAGAGTCCCTAATCACTGGCTTCCGATCATGGCTTCGGATGTCTGTCAACCTTAAACTGGTTGACCAGGGCAGTAAGCTCATCATCTAGGTAATCTCTTGAACCTTCCAGCAACTGATGCTCGAATTGGGCATTATTGTTGGCAAATGCTGGCGGTAGATTTCTCATTCTGTCCTCGCCATGAGCAATTTGACTTCTCGAGCTGAAGTCTTCATCATTACTCCAGAAAGTGTGGGGATCACTAACTGTCCTGCTGCCAAGAATTCCTTCCATTCGAGGATTAGAGAAGTGGAAGTGCTCAGGATAATTTCCTGTCTGATTCTCTGGCTGCGCAGGCGCGCTGATCATAGGATGAATTCTAGCCACGGGTTGGTGCTCAAACCAAGGAGTCTGAATACACTGCCCCTGCGGTCTATACTCTTGAAGAGCATTAGGGTGATTCTGGGGGATACTTTGATTAATGCCTGGGGGATTGATGGCACGGCTACTGGCTTGGTTGATGATGGGAAGTGGCTCGCCCCATGCTAACCTGTGGAACTTATGGTGGCGAGGAGACTCGACGTTCAGGCTTGGATCGGTCCCGCCTTGGTTTTCTTAATTCTGAGCTGCATTGTGTTCTCTCACCCTTTTTCTGTACTTCTGAAGATGACTCGAAACATTTGCTTTAGTGAGTCCCTCTACCTTCATAATTTCCAGTATATGTTGCGGCCGTGCCGAATCGATTCCTAGCTGCTGAACTGCATTAACAAACATACGATGCAGCTCGGGAGACCAACTCATCTTCTTTCTCCAGTTGCTTAGAACAAAATTGAAGGCTTGATGCTTGTTCTCATGGTCGTGCAATTGCTTCCTTACCACGTGCTGCCATATGTTTTGAAGCATCTGAACTCTAACTGGTTTCGTTACGACGTCTTGGGCCCCGTTTAAGACAGCCTTCATTATGGCTTGCTGATCATCGCTTGCCGATATTACGAGGACTAGCATGTTTAATTTAGAATTGATGACTTCCAAGAGAGTGAAAACATCCATGTCGATCCCTACCATAGCGGTGAGGACGATATCAAACTGGTCACTACTCCTCTTTAATATCTCTACGGCCTCTGTCGCCTTTGCTTGAGCTACAACCTTATACCGGCATTTTCTTAATACGGTAACAAGGATTGACAGAGAGGCTGGATTACCGTCAATGGCCATGACCAGTAGACCCTCGGAGTAAGGAACTTCATCAGCTTCGACCAGGGTTGAACATGCGCCCGTTTCCCTAATGCTCGACATATTTCTGGATCTAGGACTGCCGATTCGAGACCGCCTCAGGATGTCTTCTCGGACTTGAGGGATCACGGGATCGTTGATGGCTTCTCGTAACAGGCTTTGAAAGCCAATGCTTTGATGGTGAAGGTTTTGAATTCCTCTCCCACGAGAACTCCTTCCTCTCTATCTTTCTCCTGCGAGTTCGTGCAGATGAACCCTCACTATTAAATGAGGACAAATTCTCTCTCTGGCAATAGCAACGACTTCTCCCTTCATGGGCAGTGCTATTAGATTTACCGAGGGGAAAATCTGACATTCAGCTTTTGATTAAAGGGGAAATCCTCGTTTATCGCTCAGTTTGTCTTCTTCTTTCTTTTCGTGGTAGAGGGCCCTTGTCAAGATTTCCACCGTCGATTTACTGGCGGGTCCTCCAATGAAGATGAGTAATATCTCTCTTTTTGCCGAAAATTTCTTTGTCCCCCACTCAGCTCGTCTTTTCGTTCTTTCTTTTTTTTCAAAGCGGTGGAGTCCCGTCCAGCTTTTCCACAGAGACGTCAGGTTTATTCGGCTCGAGGTTGCCACTTGACTGGAATTTGAGCCATCGGGGGTGTTGTCGACAGAGAATGGTAGATAGGAAAACCTATAAGGACTGCCCCTGTGAAATCAGTATTTAAATTGAAGCAGATTACCATCTTCGCATTCCGCTCATCTGCCTCCCCTCTCTCCCCCTTTCTTTTGTATTCTGCTTTCAAAAATGGCCAATTCTCCTAACCACACCTTATCCGCCGAAGTCCTGGCTGGGTGGGAGAGACTCTACAATCTTCTTGGTAGAGGTTACGCTCATATAGCCAAAAACTCTACCGTTGAGGCTGAAATCCTCGGTTTATTCAGGACCGTGAATGCTGCTTCTGTTGAGGGTACCCAACTGGGAAAGGAGTATCGGAACTTCTCGACCCTCTTCATCAATTTTCTAGCTGCCTATAACCGTGCTTATGAGACGGTCCTTGTGACCGCCGTCGTGAAAGCTCGTTACCGAGACCAGCACGAGCGTCTGGCAACAGTCACATTTGTGGCTGATAATCACAAAAAGGCCCTCAAGTTTGCCAACGATCAACTTTCGTGGCTGGTTCGTGAGAGGGGAAAGCTGGTGGACCGTCTGGCCTTGGTCCGAACTTACGCCGAACAGGAGCCAGGCAATATTGTGATGAGGTGCAAATGCGGTTGGCTGCAGGAGAGACTTGATGACATTACGGCAGACATTGCTTTCGAGAGGGCGGTGATTCCGGACCTGGAGTTTGCCGTTGAGCATTACGAGGCCACTATGGCCCAGGTTAAAGAGAAGTGCGATCGCCTCTTCTTTAGGCTCGCGGAGCTTGATCCCGAGAACGCTCGGTGCACCCAGAGCATCAACTCCATGGAGAGCCAGCTGAGCTCCTTTGTGATGCTTATTAGGGCTCAATTTGATTTCACTTTTCCTCCCCAATGAGTTGTTGTAAGGTTTGTTGCTGAATGGAATGAAGAGAAAGTTTCACATGTTTGTGTTTTTCTTTTTCCTGCCATTTCTTCGCCCATATAGCATGATAGGACGATTTACGGTACTGAAGACGTTGAGGCTTAACACTCTTCTTGGTGTTCTTGTTATCTGCTGCCGGCGATGATATCAAGGACATTGACGAAGGATTCGGTGGCGGCCCCCACCTGTCACAGCGCCGTGAGTCAGTCGTGTGAATTATTACAAATCGACCACTCGATTAGTGCTCCAATAAACAAACCAGGCTGCCCGTTGCGTGCCCCACTTTACTCCTGCCTATCTCTTTCGGCGTCCACTTGAATGTGTCGGTCGCCTGTAGCGTTGGGAGAAATGATTGCGGGCCATGCTCGGTAATAAAATACTGGTCCTCCAAAATCTTCCATGTGTTTTGAATCCGAGGAAGGTAAAAAGGCAAGCCTTTGTTCAATTTAATCAGAAAGGGGTCGCAAGGTCGGGTTCATAATCTTGCCCCATGGGTTCTGATTACACAGTCTCGGCTTTCTCAACAAAAATACATGAACCCTTCTAATACATTAAAAATGTCCCCAGGCCCGATCTGGATAAATTTACGGCCCCATCAAAATACAAAGCTCATACATGATCGTTAATTGACACGATTCTGTCTCCGGGAAGATCGATTTCCTCACTTGCCCCTTGGGTCATCAGCTAAGACATCAACAATTATCCGTCCTTTCGTATACCTCGAGGTTATTCCCGGTATAATGCTGAACCTGATTTTGCTCCTACCCGGGGTACCTGTGATTCCCCTGTAAAAGAAAAGGACATAATGAGTATGTGATTCAAGATGGGTCGGCCCATGATTCCTACATTAGTCCAATTTTATTTTTACAAAATTAGAGAAATTAGAGAAAATTTTCTTAGAAAAACATGGGTGAATTTCTTTAGAAAAAAGTTTCTTGCAAATCTTATAACTTAATAACAATGTAACAAATTCCTTTGATATTTACGAAATTTCTCGAAAGCATTTCCTTTTTCATCAGAATGAATTTTCAAGGTAAATTTGATGAGAAAATTTTGGGTCTATTGAAGTGTTAAGGAAAAATATGACAAAATATTTCATTGGTAGATAAAATTTCCCTAAGGAATTTTTCCACATTTATTTAATTTTTCAAAAATGGGTCACCAATTTGATTTTATTTTCTTTTGAAAAATGGCTATGATGTTAAGTTCGAAATTTAACCGACACCTACATGGACCGACCAAAAATAAATACAAGATGAAGTTTAGAAAACTTACTTTCACCGTGAAAAATACCATGTAGGTCACATAGACATGCACATGAATCGTGAGTTTAAATCTTAACCTATCTACTCTAAAGGCTGACAAATTGAAGCGGAAGACTTACGGCAAGGCGACAATCTCGCGTACATAATCAAGATTAGCCGTGATCCTCTACGACGTAATCAGGATTAGCCGGGCCTTCCCACTTCGGCTGCTCGAGCTAAAAATTAAAACTACTGCTTTGGTAATCTTACCAAGCCTGAGGCCTAACTTTTAAACTCATTTTTGAAAAGAGGTTCGGGATTGAATCCGGGCAAACTTTCGACGTAATCTCACGCCGAAACGCTAAAACCAAATCACAATACCATCCTAAAACTAGTGATTTTATTGGTTTTAGATTGCCTTTTTTGTGGTATGTAAGTCCCTCGAGTATCTTCGAGGCGCTCCTAGCTTTCGCCAAAAGGATGACATGTCTCTCACCTTTTGAGCTTTGTGTGTAAAATTTTTCTTGAATTATTCTAAGTTGTTTCCTCTTTATTACCAACTGTTCCTTGGAAATTAAATAATTTGGAACTTCAACGGTTTATGGACATCATTTGTGTATCATCCATTGTCACATAATCTTTTATGAAGTGTTAAAACATGAAAGTTGGGGTTTTGGATAAATCACTCGCAAATTTTTAGATCACGATTTGTACTTTAATCGCACTCTCATACTCCAAACGTAAAAATCGGTCGAGGCATTTTTGAAACAAGTATTCTTCAAGGAAATATCAAACTATGTTCGCGTGGCTGTCAATTTTGGTAAAATTTGGATTACTCCACGTTTTTTTTTTATTAATTCAGATGGGATCGGAATTTTTCTCGAGTCTAGATTATGAGTCAATTAGGTCACGTGAGAGAGTCTAGATCATGGACCGACTTGTCTTTTTCGTCCATCATACTAATTTGTGTTAATTATCTTTTTCAGGTAATTCATCACGGATCCCCCACACCCTCATAATACTCGATCGGTAGCAAAAAAAAATGGCCAATCAAGTCGAGATTGCAGCCATTGTAGAGGAGAAAGTGAAGGAGCAATTGAGTCCCATAAATAATCAAATGGCCGCTTTGATGACCCAGATGGAAAATCTCATGATCATGCAGCAGCAGGTCAGTTCCAGTTCTCAGCCAAGCCTTCGTTCGGACAAAACTCACATGATGAACGATTATCCCGCGATGCCTCTGGATGATGTCATTCTAACATGCACCAATGTGCCTCCTGTGACCTCGACTTCTCCACCAGTTCTCATTCCTTCTCCAACCATGAATGATGAAAATGCTAAACTTATAGCAAGGCTCGAGCAAAGGATACGTGATATTAAAGGGACCCAAGGCGTGCCCCCGATCGACTTGTCGGTGTATACCAGAGTACAAGTACCAGAAAAGTTTAAGATACCAACTTTTGAGAAGTATGATGGCACATCCAACCCCATGCAACACATTGAAATGTTTCAAGGCCTCATGAATAAATATGTTTCAAATGGACCCCCAATGGTTCAAACCTTTCAGGCAAGTTTGAAGGATGCTGCAATGAGATGGTACACTAATCACCAGATCAACAGAAAAGATTCATGGGATGAGGTCGCTTGTGACATTCTGAAATTCGACCCTTTTTCGGAATTTGAAAATAGAATGGTTATTTCATAGAGGCGCTATAAATGGATCTCACTCGAAACTGATCACTTCGGGATAACTAACCAGAAGGGAAAGGCTAGCTAGGAATATAAGCATGTGGACCAATTGGTCGATACGCGTGACTCCTAAAAGCCACCCGTTAGTTTGAGAATTTATTTAAAGTTGCCATCTTATTGTCGCGACCTAAAAATTGGTTTCCCAATTTTTAAAGTTAATGGATTACCATGTTAATTAAATTGAATTAACTAGCATAGCTCGAACTCTCCCGAGTTCTACCAAATCGTGACTTAGGTTCAATTTCATCAAAAGAAGGATTTATCTTGGAGTCGCCACTAATCATTTTGGGTAGGTTGATTAGACACCTAAATAAAGCATCGGGAGAAATACTTTATTCCTACGAACCAGAGATTAATGAGTTCGGGGACTTGATTACGCTAATTTTTTCAATTAACGCCCTTTCAGTACCAATTTCATGAAAATGTTCAACTTGGCAATTTTGATGAATTTTCACTTGAGGTTCAAAGGTGCAATTTTTTTTTGGTTTTTTTTTTATGAATTTTTTTTAGATTTTTCAATGTATTATAAAGAATGCAAAATCACCCAAAGCAAACGAAGATGTGAAGAGAGAGCAGGTAAAGTAAAACTACCCTAAGGACAGTGAAAATAAAACCCGCAACTCGTCGGGTGAATAATTACAGACCAATTAAATAAAACCCGAGACATGATCGGGAACACAACAAAAATGGACCGGAATAGACATCGATCAAACACCCGTCACCAAGCCTCGTGGGTCGGGAGTACAACAAAACGGACCGGAATGGACATCGGTCATCCTCCAGTCTTCAAAGCATCGGGCCGAAAGCCAAATGAAAATAATGAACTTATCCAATCGAACATGCACAATCACCGAGTTAAGACAATTAAAAAACTCAAAGAAAGTTTAACATGTGCTGATTAAACTTCATTGAGACCATTTTTTACATTTTCCAATGCATTAACACAAAAAATACGAATTAAATCATACTGTGCATGAACATTCTTAGGGAGAAAGCAGTAACCATAAAATATAAAAGAAATAATGAAATGTATGCAAACATTCTGAGATTTTTTATGTGGATGGGAAAATGTGTCGTTGACAACTTTCATGTTTTACATTCTTACTGAAGAGACACTCATTTTCGTGTAGAAAATGGTCTTTCATGAGATCTCAGCAGCAAACAAACAAATTTCACAGAACAGACATACTTCAGGATTAAGCTCAAATGGACACTCAAATCACAAAATTAATGTACCAAACTTTCTAATTTACTAAACAAGACCCCAATGAACAACTTTCATTTTTTGTGAAGTTTCAAAAGAAGACTCTAAACATGAGATAACTACGAATCAATATGACCACGCACAGAAAAACACTCAGACTCAAGGACGCCAGCAGAATTGCATGATTTCATTAAATGCATTAAAAATACGAAACGTGCATGAATATTTTTGCATTTTTTATATGTTATGCATTAAGATCTTATGAACAAATGTCATGAAGAGGTCTTTATGAAACGAAGTCTAGAATAACCCATGGAAAATCATTTAGCGTGAAAGGTCAAATTAGAAAAATTCCATCTCAGGTTCTAATCACCATATTTCCAGATTTCTACTCTCCATTTCGGGACCCTTTTGACATAGCAAACGACGTCCATTTTCACGCCATAATATATCAAATCGAAGATCTCGAAGTCATCTACGAATGTTCAGTATATTTATTTTCGAGATTTCGTCATCTAAACACGAAAAATTGAGTTACCAGATAATTGCACATACTGATGCACCTAGAGCTCATTGGAGATGAATCCGTCGCGTCGCCAAGGCTTGTTCCACTGCGGCGAATTTTTCTCTCTCAAAATTTTTTCTCTTGAAATCTCTCCAAATTTTTTTCCTCAATCTCCAAAGTCCTCCCCATTTCTCTCTAATTTTCCTCCTTTTATAACCTACTCCCCCATCTTCCTTTCTCTATCTTCATCTATCATTCTAATTTTTCCACTAACTTCATCTTCCCTTCTAATTCCATCATCTTCCCTTCTTTATCTCTATCTTCCCTTCTAATTCCACCATCCTCCATTCTTTATCTCCATCTTCCCTTCTAATTCACCATCTTCCATTCTAATTTTTCCATCTCCCATTCTAATTCTTCATCTTCCCTTCTAATTTTACCATCTTCCATTCTCCATCTTTTCTTCTAATTTCTCTATCTTCCCTTCTATATCTCCCCTTCTCCATCTTCCTTTCTAATTTCTCCACTATCCCTAAAATTTTATGTAATTGGAATTCAGCCCCTGAAGTTTTATGTATTTGCAATTCAGTCCCTGTGGAAAATTTTTTTTTAAGTTCAAAGCTTCATAAGCCTTTCGGCACACCTCCCTCACGCTCAATCCAATCGTTTGTCAATTTAAGCTCAAATCTTCCGTTGTTAGCCATAATAAAATGCATGACCGACAAAAAATTAAATATGCAATGCATGAAGAAATTAATTTTTGGTGAGAACAAATTCTCATTTTTTATGTACTTAAGTGAATGAATTTTAAAAAGTCAAAATTTAGGTGTCAACACTTATGAATGAGGCCGCGAATTGAGTTCCGGAATAGGACAATCGACTCTCATGAGTGTCACAGTAGTGAATATGGACATTGCCTAGAAAGGCGTGAATGAGCAGATTGATCTCGGAATACCTAGAGGAAAGGGAAAAATTGGAAATTGCCATCTCGCCCCCGTCTTGTACTAGAATCCATGGGTAGAGAGTGTTAGTAATTTTAGTAAGACTAGAAAAATTGTTCGGCGGTATCCTGAGTCTTTTCCGATCGCAGTTGAGCTAAATCAGCACTGATTGAACCCCGACCGGTCTTGAAATTTCACGAATTTCGAGAAATACCTCATCATTCATTGTTAATCATATCAATCACATCAATCGACCATCGGTCGCCATCGGTCAAAACTTTTGACCGACCAACCGATGAATAGTGCCGGTCAACGGATGAATAGTATCCCCCCAATAATTGAAGATATTTTCTCTTTCTCTCTCTTTTCAATTATTGTGCCAGATCACTCTCTCTTCCTAGAAAATTCGTGGCTCTCTCTCTCTCTCTCTTAGTTTTCTCTTGAGTTTTGGCCGCCGGAAAACCGCCGCTCGTTGTGCCGCTTGTTTGCTGTCCAAATGTTGTCGGTTTGAGACGCCATTTTAACCTGACCTTCCCCTATATCTCTAGAAGATCTCCACCAAAAATCAGCTCAAGATGAGCCCCGGAACCCCCTCAAACAGAGCCAAAACCGAACCTTGCACAGGTTGAATTCCAGTTTCTGGCTTCAACTTCAATCGGCCGCCGACGGAAAACCGACCGTTGGATCATCGTGATTTTTGGGTATGTTATAGTTCATTGTCTTGTGGTTCTTTTCCAACTTGAATCTCTCCGATCGGAGGTCGTGTGACCTTCCAAAACTGCTTCGCCGTTTCGGTCGACGAACTAGTCTTTGTTACCTGAATTTCACATATGGCTTATATTGATATATGTTGACCCCAACGACCCCTAGAGCTCATATTCGTGTGAAAACATTGATTTTCAGCTTGTGAACCAACTTGTTCAGCCTTGCGCGTGGTCGTCTCCCATCGGATTTTACCGTTTTCGTCCCGGTTTTGTTCGTGGACTTCCCCGCTCAATTTTGGTGAGTTTTCCTCCTAAATCTTGAGTAGGATGATAGGTAATCGCTAGACGAAGGCTAGGGCGGAATCGAGGCTCGAATCGGAGTCGTTTTTGAGGTGCCGAAAAATACTATTCACGACCGAAAAATACTATTCACTGCCGGAGTTCACTATTCACTCCGGAAAATACCATTTCCCCATCAGAGTTCACTATCCATTCCGAAAAATACTATTCACTGCCGGAGTTCACTATTCATGTCGGAAAATACTATTCACTGCCGGAGTTCACTATTCATGCCGGAAAATACTGTTCACGACCGGAGTTCACTATTCATGCCGAAAAATACTGTTCACTCCGGGGATTAAATTAAAGTGCTTGACTGAATCGTTGCCTCTCGATTTCATTTGAAATTAAAGTGCTTGACTAAAATTGCGTGTCTCTGACTTGTCATGTATGGGAAAATTTCATAAGATGCATTGTGTTGCTTTGGCATGTTTTTGGCTGTCATGTGAAATGATCGTCAAGCAGTAATGTTAGCCCTGAGGCGTGTTATCGCGGGGCGGAGGGTGGCCCCGAGGTTCCTGTAACAGGCTCGTGGAATAGGAGTTATAAGAGCACCCGAACGTGCTCAGCACGGGGTTGCTGGAGAGAAAAGAGTGCCAGCCGTGAGGCGAGTAGCGCGGGCTGAGGCATGACCTGAGGCGACTAGCGCGGGTCGGAAATGTTTGCCCTGAGGGGCGGAGGGCGGCCCTAGAAGTACAGGGAAATGGAGTCATAAGGGGGAAATTGTGGTATTGGCAACCGTGGTATTTCTTGTGTGAATATGTGAATCTGAAGCACGAGCATGTTGTTATCGAATGTTCATTCACATGTAGAGCTCTTTGACTTCTGTGGTTGAGTTATTGATCTTTTGCATGCCTAAGTTTAGTCGCATGGTTACGCGTCGTCCTAAGCGAGGTTTAGGGGGCGAACTTACTGAGATGTGTTCTCATTGGTGTCGTTATTTCCCCCACATTTCAGACCCTAAATCATGATCATGAAAACACCACCACCGCGCCGTTTTGGGATTCCACGACAGATAGAGACCGAAGTGAAAGAGTATACTATCAGTGAAGATCGAACGTACCTTAGGTATAGTACTAGAGTTTGGGTGGACGAGGGAAACGACCTATGGAGAGCACATTTCTATGTTGCCTGGAGGTATCGTCAGGACGGTTTACTAAGTAACATACTCCAGGGATTTGAGACCCCATAGAGGATGGAGAGGTAATTGATCCCGAGGAGATACCAGTGCCGATGGACATCGAAGAGAGCTTACTGGCGAGAGACTCTGACGATGGCAAGGTTATGATGGAGAGCGACCCTGAGGAGGTTCCTCTGCCTGATATCAGTAGTGAAGGCGAGTAGTCTCAGTATGTACTTTGTCGGGTGTGATCTTTTGTTTATAGTATAACCCTTCCGACCATAGATCCTGTTGACGTGTAGTCAACCTAGTTTGTAATGCTTGTATGGTTGATGTAATTAATGGCATGAATAATGTATAAAGGATGTAAATATGTATATGTATATAAGTGTTGAGGTCGTTTGTTTACCTTACTCAGTTGTTGTCGGGTTATTGTGTCGTTTCCGCTAGCGTTCGCATTTAATCGAATAGAATTGGGTCAACGACAAATCCTGGGACGTCGCATTATCTTTATCGACCAGTATATTTGTGCGAGATGTTGCGTGCTCGTGGTGTTCAGGGCGTGACATCGCTAATACTTTTATTAAGCATTTCAAGTTTAATCTCGACATCACCATCACTCGCGAGGATCTAGAACGGCCGAATTGAAAAGGGGTGAGACCCTTAAAGAATATGCTACCCGTTGGAGGAGCATGGCTTCCCAAGTCATGCCGGAACCACCTGAGCATGATCTAATGAAGTTGTTTGCATCCACACTCCCACAGTCAATTCGTTCGAGAATACTAATAACAGCCATTTAATCCTTTAGCCAGTTGGTTGCTATGGGCGAAGAAATCGAGACAAATTTAAAGAAGGGATGGTATGGAGATACTGGTGCAAGCACTGAACGGTTCGTGACCAAGAAAGACAAAGAGCCAGCTCCCTAAGTCAACATGACTTATGTCCAGAAGCCTTCGAGCCAAGCTCCTAAGGGACAAGTCTTTACTCAGCAGTCAACTAGTTCTGGATCGCAAGGTCAGAGAGGGAATAGGCGTAATAATCGGCAGTTTACACCACTCCCTGGCACTCTTTCTCAAGTCTTGGCCGTTTTACGCAAGAAGGAGCTACTAACAACTGAGCCATTGCGACCAAATTATGCGTCCTTTGCAAGGTACGACCCGTCAAAAAAGTGTGACTATTATCGCGGTGAGCCCGGACATGACACCAATGACTGCTATGTGCTTAAGAACCGCATTCAGGATCTGCTTGAATTAGGAGCGTTTTCGTTTCAGAATAGTAGTCAACTGAATGTTCAGAATAACCCATTGCCTGATCATTCGGGCAAAGTCAATGCTATTTTTGACTCAAGAGTTGAGCGGACCAATGGTTTCAAGGTTCGGGTCGTTAACATCTTCGATGCTCTAGTACGGGCAGGATATTATCAGATTGGGGAAGTGGTTACATTGGACTAGCTAAAGGAGAAGATTTTGAGTTTGATAAATGAGGGATTGATAGTGTGTGTAAACCAGGAAGGGATGGTAGCCATTACGTCCCAGATCATTATCGACTGGGATTAAGAATTTGCAGCTTTGAGTACATCTCAAGTTGAGTCAGAGTCGAAAGTTGACCCAGTAGAAGTTGATGTGACCAATCTGGTTAAAGCCGACCCTGAATTAGCTGATATGCCACCTTTAGAGGATGCCTGTGACGATGACTTAGGGATTGTCATCCCTGACAGTTTTGTGATTACTCCGCCTTGGCCGTTTTCATATGAAAGTAACAAAATGTTGCCATGGTCTTATGATCTAGAAATGAACCTGGTGACAAGGTCGAGACGTACGTATAACAGTGATCAACTGGCCAAGCAGACCACGGACGAGGAAGCTAAGGAGTTCCTAGCTGTGATTAAGACGAGTGAGTACAACATAGTTGATCAGTTGAGGAAGTTGCCAGCTCAGGTATCCTTGTTGGAACTTCTCCAGTCATCCGAAAAGCATCGCAATTCCCTGATGAAGGTTTTGGGAGAGATCTACGTCCTGGAGAATATTGATGGAGACAAACTGGAAAATTTTGTCGGAGCAGTCCTTCTAAAGGATCAAGTTGCGTTCTCTGATGAGGAGATTCCGATGGAAGGAAGAGGCCATAATAAAGCTTTGCATATTTCGGTCAAGCACAAGCAAACCCACGTGGCTCGAGTGCTTGTTGACAACGGATCAGCCTTGAATTTATGTCCTTTGGCCACACTGAATCGTCTGGGTATCGACCCGACCAGAATGCAAGCAGCTAAGACCTTCGTTAGAGCTTTTGATGGGGTAAAAAAGGATGTTATGGGACAAATCAACTTAGAGATACAGATCGGACCTTCTGTGTTCGATATTTTGTTCCAGGTGCTGGATATCCCTTCGGCTTTCAACCTGTTGTTAGGCCGTCCATGGATCCACAATGCCGGGGCCGTTCTATCTAGCCTCCATCAAAAGATCAAATTTGTGGTCGAACAAAAGCTTATTACTGTCCATGGAGAACAGGACTTCCGTATTTTTAATGAGACGGCTATTCCTTACGTGGAACCTGAACATACCGAAGACGACTCTTACCATTCTTTCGAGTTGGTACATACTATTCATGCTTCACAGGAGGGTCATTTGCCGGTCCCGGAGTTATCTAAGACGTCCATCATGATTGCTAAAGTAATGGTGGGTAACGGATTTGAGCCTGGTACGGGATTAGGCAGGCATGGTCAGGGGATCCGCACCCCGATTAAGGATAATGGGCAATCCTATACTGCTGGCTTGGGATTTCACGGAGCTATGCGTTATGGTCTCAACAAAAATAATCATGCCCGAGGGAGTGGTCGGACTGGTCATGGGAGCCAAGGCCCAGTAGGCTGTGGAAAGTCTAAATGTAGTCCAATACCGCCGCCCCTTTATGAAACTTTCCGTTTGGCTGAAGTAATAGGTTACTATGATGACCTAAGAAAATTTGAAGATGACTTGACTCGCCAAAAAAGCAGGAGCTTGGAGTGATGGGTTATGATGATGACGTGCCGTGCCTCGCTGACTTATTCGAGGATTTAACCATTGCTACTATAATCGAAGACCCAATACAGGTCAATGCAGCTGATGATGCTAGAAGTCCAGTCGAAGTAGATCGTGATATGGTGTCCCAGTCTCTGAAGCCATCCATCGGTGCCATATTCGACGATCCACTGGGAGGGTTAAAATCGAAGTAATATCTTTACGTTTTGTACTCCCCTACGTGGGAATTTGTATCGCTTTCTTGAGGACTTTCCTTTTCATTTGGATTGTATTTTAAGTATTTCCTCAAGTGTGTAATTCTAAAAAGTTTTTCATAATATTTTCTAATCTTGTTGAGGCACCCAAACTAACACGATGATGATAACCAACGATTAAAATCTCTGTCATCTTTGGTAAGCACTGAGGGTTAGGCTTTTACAAGAATTCTCAAAAAAAAAAAAGAAAGAAACACACTAATCTCATTGAGCCCTATTTGTCTTTTTGATTTTGCTAATTTGTGTTTCAGGAGCGAGAATGAGGAGGGAGAAACGGTGGATCCAGTCATATGCCTCGCCCACGATTCGAATGATTCTGATATGAGTGATGAAGAAATACGTCAAGATCTCGATCACCATGAGAAGCCTAAACTTTCGACCGTTGAAGAAACTTTATCAATCAACATCGGTGATGCGGAGAATCCTAAAGAAGTGAAGATCGGGGCAAACCTTCCTAAAGACATATTTGAGCGCTTAAAGGAACTCTTCAAGAATTATCAAGATATCTTCGCTTGGTCTTATGCGGATATGCCAGGCCTTGATAGATCGATTGTTGAGCACTTTTTACCGACCAATCCCTTAATTAAGCCCAAGAAACAGAAGCGACGCAAGGCTAAGCCAGAGTTGGCAAAGAAAATCGAAGAAGAAGTTATGAAGCTAATCGATGTCGGATTCATAGAAGGTACCCAGTATCCTACTTGGGTAGCCAATATAATTCCTGTATTGAAGAAAGATGGTCGTGTTCGGGTTTGTGTGGACTACCGTGACTTGAACAAAGCCAGTCCGAAAGATGATTTTCCGCTCCTACACATTGATGTACTCGTGGATAATACAGCAGGAACTGTTTTCATTTATGGATGGTTTCTCGGGGTATAATCAAATCTTGATGAATGAAGAAGACAAAGAAAAAACAGCATTTACTACCCCCTAGGGGATATTCCATTATAAAGTCATGCCCTTCGGCCTCAGAAATGCTGGAGCAACATACCAACGAGCAATGGTTGCTTTGTTCCATGATATGATGCATAAAGAGATCGAGGTCTATGTCGATGATATGATTGCAAAGACCCGGTGTGGAGAAGATCATCTCGAAACCTTAAAAAAGCTATTTGAAAGGCTTCGAAAGTTCAAATTGCGCCTCAACCCAGCCAAGTGTGTGTTTGGCACTCATTCGGGTAAATTGCTTGGGTTTATTGTCAGTAGCAAGGGTATTGAGATTGATCCATCTAAAGTTGAAGCTATATGTGAGCTTAAGCCGCCAAAGACTGTCAAGGAGGTTCGGAGTCTCTTGGGCAGATTAAACTACATTGCCTGATTCATCTCCCAACTAAGCGAAACTACTAAGCCATTTTTCAAATTACTCAAGAAGAATGCGCTAATTAAATAGGATGGTGAATGCGAAGAGGCATTTGAAAAAATAAGACAGCACCTCATGAATCCACCTGTGCTCATTCCGCCAACACCAGGGCAACCTTTAATTCTATATCTCACAATCCACAGTGAGTCTTTAGGTGCAATGCTTGCTCAAGAAAATTAGGAGGACGGGAAGGAACAGGCTATCTACTATTTGAGTAAAAAATTCACAGCCTCTGAGTTGAACTACTCAAAGGCGGAAAAGACATGCGCGGCACTGGTTTGGGTACTACATAGACTACGGTAGTATACCTTGCATTACTAAATACTTTTGGTGACAGAATGCGATCCTATTAAATACTTACTAAATCAACCTGCCTTGGTCGGGAAGCTTGCTAAATAGCAGGTCCTTACCTCTGAGTTTGACATACAATACCTGTCACAAAAGTCAGTTAAAAGACGGGTCATAGCTGATGTCCTGGCTGAAAATCCGAGAAAAAATGAAGACGTCTATTACCTCGAGGATCGAATCATGGCGGTAGATGACTATACATGGACTATGTACTTCGACGGAGCTGTAAATTTATCAGGATCAGGCACCGGAGCGGTTTTAATATCCCCAGGAGGGCAACATTATCCAGTAGCTGCAAAGTTGATTTTTCCTTATACCAATAACATAGCCGAGTATGAAGCATGCATTCTCGGGTTACAAGCTGCAATCGAAATGAGAGTAACCCGGCTTAAGGTATTTGGGGATTCAACTTTAATTATTCTTCAGACCATCGAAAAATGGAAGACGCGGGACACTAAATTACTCCCTTATCATGAATATCTAGAGGAGTTAGTAGATGAGTTTGATGATATCTCATTCGAGTATCTATCCAAAACTCATAATTAGTTTGCAGATGCATTGGCCACATTATCATCAATGTTGCAAGTCACTGGTGGACTTGAGGTAGAACCGTTAAAAATCGAAGCGTTGAGAAAGCCAGCTTACTGTATGGCCGTGATCAATGAGCCAGATAGCAAGCCGTGGTACCATGACATCAAGACCTACATCCAAAAGCAAGAATTTCCTGAAAAAAGCACCGCGTCGGACCAAAAATACATAAGGAGAATGGCCTCGAAGTTCTTTTTGAGTGGAGAAAGCCTGTATAAGCGATCTTATGATTCAGTCATGATGAGATGTATCGATTCTACCGAAGCAGTACGTTTAATGCTAGAAATACACAAAGGTGTTTGCGGTCCACACATGAATATTTACATGCTAGCCAAGAAAATTATGAGATTAGGTTATTTCTGGCTCACCCTAGAAAGTGACTGTATCCAACATGTCCGGAGGTGTCATAAATGTCAGACACATGGAGATAAAATTAATGCTCCTTCAAATGAGTTGCACCAGCTATCGGAACCATGGCCATTCTCTATGTGGGGCATTGACGTGATTGGCCCCATTAATCCGAAGGCATCCAATGGACATCGATTTATTTTGGTCGCCATTGACTATTTTTCAAAGTGGATTGAAGTAACATCATATGTAGCAGTCACTGCACGAAATGTAGTAAGATTCATTCGCAAGGATATTATCGCTAGGTACGGTTCTCCTGAAGCCATAATCACCGACAACGGATCGAATTTGAATAACAAGCTAGTTGATGAGTTGTTCAAAGAATTCAAGATCAAGCATCTGAATTCCTCTCCGTACCGTCCACAAATGAATGGAGCGGTAGAAGCTGCCAATAAAAATATCAAGAAGATCTTGGCTAAAACAGTCGAGAATTACCGAGATTGGTATGAGCGCTTGCCTTTTGCACTTATGGCATATCGGACCTCAATCAGAACGTCAACTGGGGCAACTCCCTACTCTTTAGTATACGGCATGGAAGCAGTATTACCTATTGAAGTAGAGATTCCCTCCTTGCGTATTCTTTCTCAAGTTAAGTTGACTGAAACTAGTTGGATCCAACAGAGGATGGATCAATTGAATCTCATTGATGAGAAGCGGGTCAAGGCTCTATGCCATGGACAGTGTTACCAATAAAGGGTTGCTAAGTCTTTCAACAAGAAGGTTCGGCCACGGCACTTCCAAATAGGTGATCTTGTTTTACGGAAACTATTGCCAATAGTTCCTCTTCCAGTGGGAAAATTTGCTCCAAACTACGGTGGACCATACGTCGTGAAGAAGACGCTCCCAGGCGGCGCCTTGATTTTGGCTGAAATGGACGGTCGTGTGTTTACTAATCCCGTTAATTCTGACGCTGTAAAGAAATATTATACTTGATTTGTTTAAGACATTTTCATAATCAAGTTATGGTATTCGATTATTTGATTACCGATCATGAGTTATTAACTTGCACTATTAATATTCATTGGGAGGAAGTTTCCAATAAAAAATGCTAGAATGAAAAACGAAACTTTTCTCTCATTTCATACATCAGCAAACCTTACAACAAGTCATTGGGGGGGAAAAGTAAACCCAAATACAGCCTTAATAAGCAACACAAAGGAGCTCAGCTGGCTCTCCATAAAGCTGCTGCTTTGCTGACATCGAACGGTCTGAGATTCAAGATCTGCAAGCTTAAAAAACAAGCGAGCGCATTTCTCCTTCTGCCTAGCTACGTTGGCTTCATGATGTTCAACGACAAATTTCAGTTTGTCGATCGGGTCTCGCTCGAGAGCTATATCAACCGTCAGGTCTTCAATCCTCTCTTAGTCACATCTAAACTTCATCACGATATCACTAGGGTCATGCTCAAAGTAAGTCCGATTCAAAGCTAAGCATTCCACCAGCTTCTCCCTCTCGTGGACCAGCAAAGAGGCTCGTTCATCAGCAGATTTGACGGGCTTCTTATACCAAACAACTGCGACTTCCGCATACTCCAGACATTCAGATCGATCCTGGTAGCGAGCTTTCATGGCCCGAGACAGGGTGATGGTTTCATAGGCACTCCGGCTAGCCTCTAGAAAGTTGATGAAGGTATATGGGAACGCTCTGTATTCTCTCCCCAAGTTAGTGCCTTCGATTGAAGAGGCATCTATCCTCCTGAATAGATCAAGGATCTCGGCTTCAGCACTCGGGTGATGGGCTATGTAAGTATAGCCTCGGCCAAGAAGGTGATAAAGTCTCTCCCATCTAAACATGACTTAAGCCGGGAACATGGGCGTAGAAGGATTGGCCATTATCGAGAAGGGAATCAAAGCTGAAAACGAAAATAGTAGAAGAGAGAATCGAAGCGGATTAGCAGAATGCGAAGGTGTTCATTAACTTCGCATTAAATATCGCTTCACAGTGCCAGTCATTATCGGTCAAATGTCCCTACCTATCGTTCCCTTTCGGCGTCTCTTCTTTTAGCTCGAATCCCCTGATCAATTTGCAATCTCGAGACAAGCAAGCTCGAGATTTTTGCAGAAAAAGTTGAAGTGATGCCTCCACTTTGAAAAAGGATGAAAAGACGACCTGAGTGGGGGGACAAAGCAAGCTGTATCAGAAAAGAAGAAAAGACATGTCTTCAATTATAGAAAACGTAGAAGCTCATGCAAACCGACGCCTGAGGAAAAGTGGGAGAAGAGAGAGTTCTGCATTAGAAGAGCCCAGAATCATCACCGACGAAGCGTCCTCCCAGAACACCAAATAATCTTTGGGACCTACCACGAAAAAACATTGCAGATCTCGTGGTTCTACGAGTCTAGAGATATCCCAGAGAGACTTTGTCGTAGAGCTCCCACCTGAAGCCTTGAAAATAAAACTCACATACGATCCTCTGACATCACCATGCTCCACGGCTGACGGGTTTGCCCAACACCTGATGGAACGTGCTGCAAGCCAACATAAGTGGTCTTAAGGTAGCAGCTCCAAGTTTGTAAACACGAAGATGGTTGGTGAAAAAGGCATAAGTTCAACCCAGGCGAAGACGGACAGAGTTTCCTATCCTGAGGGTCTGCGAGTCATGGCTGTTGACAGCAACCCAGTTTCCCTTCAAGTCCTCACCACCATGTTAAGAAAATGCCAATATGAGGTTACAGCTCAAGCAAAGTCGAAAAGTGCCTTAGAGATGCTAAGGCAGGATAGACAGAAGTTTGATATTATCATCACCGCCGTGGTAGGGCTCGACATGGACATTTTCAGATTCTTGAAAGTTGTCAGTTCTAAGTTAAACATACCAGTCATCATAATATAGGCAAGTGACGACCAGCAGATCATAATGAAAACCGTATTGCACGGGGCTCAAGATTTCCTTAGGAAACCAGTTAGGATTCAAACGCTCCAAAACATTTGGCAGCATGTTGTGAGAAAAAAGTTATCCGAACAAGAAGGCAACCGCCTTACCTCTAATGGTTTGAAGACGAGGCTTATATAGACCGTGGAGCTTCATTCCAAGTTTGTCGATGCAGTTCAACAACTAGGAGTTGATACAGCACGTCCGTGGCAAATACGGGAGATCATAAAGGTAGAAGGACTTGATACTCAAAAGGTTGCGAGTCATCTTTGGAAGTACAGACAAAAGCTAAGACAGCACAACACAGCTCGAAGTCGAGGAAGTCGAGCTAGCAAACGCACCACCACTCCCTCGAGTGTTAACCTAAGTATTCTCTCTAGCAGCCTTGGTGCTCTACAAGAATACATACCGCATATACAATGGGCACAGACACCTTGGTTTGAACAGTAACCCTCAGCTAGAGTTTTTCCTGTGGTTAATCAAGTCGCCGCGCCCGACTTTCAAGGATTAATTTTCTCGACCGCGCAATCCGAATATGTGCCATCAGAGAATCAGATGGTGTTCCTGACAAATGGTATAGGATTCCACCCCGAACATCGGGTTTCCTACGAAAAAAATACAGTCGAAAGTTTGTCACCAGTACAAATATTAGAGGATAACAGTGCCCAATTTGAAGGTTCGGGAGAAGGAAGAGACATGTATCACAACGAATTGGGCAGTATCGACGACGAGCTTACTGTTTTGATCAACCAATTTAACGCCGATGAAGCTCCAAGGCTGTAATGGAGTCTTTATTTCGAAAATAAATAACTCTGTGATAAAGTTTCTCATATTTGGCCGTAATCTCACTTGAGAAGATGTGTGTGAAAAATTTGCCATTATTGTTAAAATAGCAGATGGCAGACAAGTGTTTGGTGAAAATGTTAATTTGCTTTACAGTGACATACTTTACCGGTTGATTTTTCCCATTTTCGATGTCATCCCTGTTGGCTCGAATCCTCTAAGCCTACTATTAGTATGCAGTCTAGAGCCATGTAAATTCGAAATTTGTGCAAAAGGGTTTGAAGGGACTCCACCACCTTGAAAAAGAAGTAAAAGTAATCTGAGTGGGAGACAAAGCGAGAGTTAGCAGAAAAGAAGAGAGAATTTGGCTCCATTCCTAAAAAGAAGTGAAAACTCGCCTGCAAATTCAACACTCAAGAAAGGCGGGAGGCCCCTACCACTATGAAAATGTAGCAAAAGTTGGGAAGACAGAAATCCGGAGAAAGCGATACGATTTCTTAAATCCACGATCAAATCTTGAAAGAGGCACCATCATGGTAACCTTTATCCATCCTCAAAAGAGGGAGCTTTCAACCATAGGTGGTCACTCAGAAAATCCAGAGAGAATGGAAGAATACAAGAAAGATTAGCAAACCTTGAGAGAAGTAGCCGATCAAGGATGTCTCAACCCAACATGTTTAAGGGCTATCGTCACTTGCTGGATATGGGAGACGAAAAGTTCGAAACCACGTTCGGAACTAAAACCATGGAGCCCGGCCCTTCCACCAACAACGTCCAAGATCTCAACAAAGATAAGGACGACAACAACAAGGGTCAAAAGAAGCGTTACCGTCGCCATACTGAACATCAAATTCAAAGGCTTGAGGATTTATTCAGGAAGTGCCCTATGCCAGATGGTAAACAAAGAAGGGAACTAAGCCAAGAGCTAGGGTTAGAAGCTTCACGGGTCAAGTTTTGGTTTTAGAATAGGCGAACCCGAGTAAAAACTCAACACGAACACAATGAGGCCGAGTTTCTACGGGCTGAAAACGAAAAACTCCTAGCCGAGAACAAAAGGTATAAGGAAGCGCTCGACTTCGCTACCTGCCCAAATTGCAGTAGCCTCCTCATCCTCGACGAAAAGTAGTATCTGAAGATCGAGAATGCCCGTTTGAAGGGAGAGTTAGAGCAGTTTACAGCAGAATCAAGTTTTGTTGGAGAGATGTACGAGAGAGTCGATCCCATAGAATCACCATGGACACCTCCCGAAGAAGAGGGGATACATTTTCACCAAGTGGATAACATCGACGATGAGCTCGCCGCTATCATAAAACTGATCGATGGTGATGAAGCGCCAGGACTGTAATATGCATATGGGGCTTGTACTTCAAATTCAGCGATCATGGGTCTTTCAGTGTATCCGATGCCTACCTGACTCTGAATGAAGCCGACTGATCATCGGAGAGCCCCACGAAGGAAGCAAGGCCAACTTTAAATAAACGCATATGTTTCACTTCCCTGCGTGGGATATTTTCAATTTTCATAAATGTCTCGCATTAAATCAAGAGTAGTGATCTTCCTTCCGATTATTAAATGCTTTGGTCCTTTGCTGCATCGAAATGAAGACAAAATTAATTACGACTAAAAAATCAATGCAAGCTCAAAGGGTAACTCTGTATCGTTTCGATTGGCCCTCATTTGCTCCAGCTCTAAGTCGAATCCTTTCATTTCTCAGGAATTTCCGAACTGTCCCTAGAGCACAATCATAATGTGAAGTCCACTCGTTAAACGAGACTGGGGGCAAATTAATTCATAGACGCTGCCACTGAATGGATGGTTTCAAATAAGGAATATACGGACGAAAGACCCGCACAATCTCAAAAATGGGTAATTCTGTATTGTTCTAATTTATCCATAACTGTCTTGAGTCCTAAATGGATTTATTCTATTTTTACCAGGGATTATAAATTACCTTGAAAGACACTGCGACGTGAAGTCGCCTAATGCAATAAAACTGCGTCACCTTGAGGATCAGCGATTAAAATAGAACCTACATGGACATGATGATGAGAGGAACAAGGATACTCAACTAATGAGACCAAAATCCATTCTTTGTCACAACCTTGGCTCTAAGGGTGAAGTGTCCAGCAAAAAAACCGAGAAAAAATTCAGCTCAGCGAAGTTGTTAAAAGTGATCGTACGAAGCATCCAAGATGAAGGGTAAACAGTATCGTTTCCAATTTATCCCTTCCAATACTTGCTAACACGTCTCTTTTCTTTCTTACAGGAAATATTTATTCTAACATCTAATGGGTTGAAGGAGGCAACCCCAAAGGGGTAAAATTACAATCATCCAATGAAATCCATTCCGATGAAAATGGGGCAAAGTGATGGCAAATCCTGAATTGAAAAGGAAAGTATATCCTTTTTAACGTATCTGATTTCAATAATACCCTTTTCTGCTCCCTTTATCGCAGGGGCATTTGATCGACGGCCAAGACAGCTATCAACATTAAGCAAGCCCAAATGCATCAAACCAAGATAAGCCGCTCCTCAACTGATGGAGTGGACTCTCAATCTGCTCAATCCATTCACATGTTTAGGGGCAATTCAAATCCTCACATTCTGGAAACACAAGTGATGCTAAAAATTGTCACATCTGCATCATGTTTACACATGCCCTAATTCATGCCTAACTCTTCTGCATGTTTAATTTGCCAATTCTGACTTGGAGTATAAACTGTATATGATGCGTTGAATGTGTAGAGTGGGGCATGACAGAATGATGAAAGGCAAGCCATTTCCACACACGTCCTACATTTTAATCCACAGTGAGTCGTGTGTTAAATAGATTTCGCATTCCTCAAGGTGATGGGTTCTCTCACAAAAGGTACGATAGCCGAAGGGAAGGAGGCGATTGTTTCTCTACCTCAAACACTACAGGTGACCATAGACAACCCATTTGAGCGGCGGTTTCATTTTTGTAACCCTTGTCGAAAACCACCCCACATCGGGGCCAAATAAAGGCAGTCCTAGCAATAGCATGAGGTAAATGGTTAGAAATTTTCTTGTTCGGACTAACATTAATTTTCGAGCGATTCTTTGCTTTCAACCTCGTGCGGTGATTCAAATGCCTTAAGATGACGAAAAGCATTCATTTCTCTATCCGATACACTTTTATCCTTTGTATCACCTAATTGAGCCTGCATATTCGTTTCTTAAAACTCCATTGGTGATCGTTGCTTATTTTGAGATGAAGACGGTGCTACCTCAAAGCATAAGAACTCAGAAGAAGTGAGTTTACATGGAGTTTCCAAGTCAACTCTTCAAGTATGATTTTTGATATGCGTGTGTATAACGACATAATCTTTGAAATTTCCTTTTTCTAAAAGGAAAAAGAAGATAAAAAAGAGAGAAGAGTCAGTCTGGGGCATGAAAAAGCAAAGTGCCATGTCAAAAGCAAGGCCAATGCCCATTCGAATCAATATTTATTTGTGAATGCCTTTGAAAATTTAGTGAAGGCATACCATCTCCTTCGGTCAATCCCCAATGGGATCTGATTGTAAGAGAAAATTCATTAAAGGAGTCAGATTGCAAAATATACGGTTGAAGCTTACACCATTTAAAAGCGACAATGGTACCAGCAGAAGTAGATATCATCCTCAGACAATGATGGTATTCTTTGAGGACTGTTCTAGAAGGGCCGAAACTTGTGACAAAGAGGCAATGATCACCAACTCAAACCCACCTCATATATTTTCTGGGCTAAAATAAACCTTTTCACTTCCTTGGTCCCTAATCCTAACCTACGTTACAATCCGTGAAAACCTTTTCTGATTAAGGTGCTTGAGTTAACGTAGAGTTGAATGATTTTAAGCATCGCTCGAAAAGGTACGAGCAAGATTATTTTTGCAGGGTTCTTGACTTGTAGACTCGGAGCAAACGATGAAGATTTTTTCTCAATGGCCTTGACTCAAAAGAGTCCCCTTTGATAAAACTTCGACCCAGCCTACGTTATTAGTCCTAGTCAAGACCTCCAGATCGGCTTGATCGTACCAATTGCGAGATCACTCGGACCCTTGTTGAATATGATGGTGGTGAGATTGAGTGATTTCTTTTCAATCCTGCAATCAGGATAAACAGCCTTTCTTGAGAGTGAGAGAAAGCCTTTTCGGACTGAAATCTCCCATTCGGATTACATTCAAGGTGTTCATACTATGATGACCTCCTTGAACAGAATTAGTAATGCAAAACTTGATAGAATAGTTATGCATGATCCACATTTTGATTGATTACATCATGAGTTATTATACAGACTGCTTCCAATCATTGCGAATTAATGAAAATGTTTGCACATGTTACCTCTGACACTAACGGGTAATACATTCCCAATATTCGAGTTACCTTCCAAGGTCTCAAGATTCATCCGGCGATTTATGAATGAACAAGCCTAGCTGTTGAGAAACCACCAGGCGTTTCTTCAAAATCCTCAGGCAAGTATATCTTCAACCTGAACCTTTCAAAAGAATGAATTCTGACAATTGTCAGGGTGCTCGAATCAAGTGTGACACATACGGTCATTTAGTGAATAAGCAGGCATGACACAGTCAGCATGTCTATGCCTTGATAATTAATGCAGAAAATCCAGATAAGTTTTCTAAACTCTATCCAACTCACGATCGACATGCTCTCATGAGTTATTCATCAATTCACGATTGACCTGCTCTCGTGTCTTTGATCTTTATTTGGTTCATGATCGATCTGCTCTCGTGATACCTTTATCGAACTCATGATCAATCTGCTCTCATGAGTTATTCATTAGTTTACGATTGACCTGCTCTCGTGTCTTTGATCTTTATTCAGTTCACGACCGACTTGCTCTCGTGTTCTTGATCTTTATCTTCATCAATTCACGATCGACTTGCTCTCGTGCTTTTGAACTTTATCAAATCACAATCGACATGCTCTTGTGATCTTGACCTACCTCTACCAACTCATGGTGGCCTATGATAGTCCCAAGAGAAAAAATGGTGCAGCTTGAGCCACAACTCAAGCATATTCTTTCAAAATCATACCACGCACTGTTTCGCATTTGTAGGAGACTACAGATAAAAGACAAGCCCCAGTACCTTGAGATCCTTACATCCACAAGAAGAAGTTTGGAAATCAAGGGAATGATCTGCATTGTGAGATATCTGGTGAAACAGGTATTTCATATGCGATCCATGTGCAGGTTTCTCTAATCCATTTCGTTGGAACGGAGAAGTCTTGACACATGTTATTTATAGTTCTGCATATCATGCATTATTTCATTTGCATAGAAAATGGGATTGAAACCCCACCAAAAAAATTCATTCATCATCTGCGTTGTCAAAATTTAGGTTTAATTTGGTCTTTGAACGAAATCTCTGCGAGCCTCCACTCAAAGAGGGGCAGCTGTTGACACCTAAATTTTTGTTTCTCATTTAGTCATTTATTTCATAAAAATTAGAGACTCATTTTAGTCTCTAACCAAAAATATTTAAATCATTTTTTGTGTGTGTAATTTCATGTACATTAATTTAATTTCTGCATGCGTTGCATTTTTATTATTATTATTCATTTCATTTTAACTGATCCACGTGTACACGCTCGTGAGGACATCAAGAGAAGAAAGCTGAAAAATGTACTGCTGCTAGAGACTTCCTTTGCCAAGAGTTAGACGATGAGCCAGGCCGTAGTGATATTGCAAAAATCCTCGCAATTGGACAGTCCAATTATGTGCCCACAGAGATGCCTACCACAAATGTTAAGCATAGTACAAATGAGGACCCCACTGGTTCACAAGTTCAAGTGCATGTCCGTGTGTTAGTCAAGAAGAATATTTTAAGCCTTCCTTCATATCAATCCTTAATTGATGAGAAACCAAGAAAAGTTTAGGCCATACCCGGTGTTAGCCACAGACGTGCTTGATCGCATGAAAGATACTGCTAAGGAAGATCAGGTTGTTCCACAGTCAAAATCATATGCGAATATGCAGCCCGACAGTGAATAGAAAAGCATATATTAGCTCGACAGTTACTATGTTCAGCCTCTTCTAATTGTGGCAGTGTGTTTGAGCCCACATGGAAATGAAACATATATTTGCACACTCTTTGACCTAGCAAAGAAAAGCATGAGAGTGAGAGGGATGCGAAGAAAAATCTGGTTTTCTTTTGAATCTGTCCAAACCTAATCACAGTGTTTGAAGGTAAGGAAAAGCTACAAGTCAATTAAAGACACACATGAAGACTTTTACTCTATTTTTTTTAGTCACTCACCGAATGAAATTGCTGATTTAGTGGTCAAAAGTTTTGGTGTGTCTCCACGTGAAGTCAATCAAAAATGGTCATGGCCTGAAAGAAGGACAACGAGCAACCTAAAGGCGGAAACCATTAATATAGCTTCAGCTATGGTGGAATATTCGAGTTATATTATTGGAAGCAGGGATGTGAACATCTTGAAATTCAAGTCAGCAAGAACTGGACGTAGGTTGGCAGAAAAGTTATTGCAACTGTTTTAATTGGAGCGGCGATTGGTACGTGAACTTGACCGCGATTTGCTACGTAAGAGAATTGCCACGTCGGAGCACGAAGGATAGTGACATGCCTCAGCTAAATAGAAAGCTACATGATAAAAAAAAAAACGGGTTTTCGATGAAAGAGCATCCGATGTTCAAGGAGAGAGAGGGAAGCCGGAAAGTATGGAGTATAAAGGTTTAATCGCAATTCAAAGCCAGGGGTCGGAAAAAAAAAATCTCCCAGAGCATACTCTCGTGTTGTCCTCATCTACTGATTTCCTTTTTTCAAATGAAAGGATAAAAAATAAGAAGGGATCTTCCTCGGACATCAAGGACTCACACTGTTGGAGAAGAAGGGAACAACTTGCTGAAAATTTCTTAGAAGAAGGACGAATTTCATCAAACAACCATACTACCATCCAGTCGTTGTTTTATCTCCATGCCACTTCTGTTCGACTGTTGTTCAGTCCTTATTGTAGTGGTAAATCGGTCCAATTTTTGTTACTATTTGGTACCGAATTTTGCTGCTGATGTCGTGGTTGTTCGGTGATAAATCTAGGGCTTTTTCATCACTAATTCTCTGCTGAGTTTGGCATTGTTTGAGGCTTGATTTGCTACAGTTCAGTGCCCAGAGCTTGCTGTCCAGTATTGTTTATACCCCAAATCGGCTTCAGTCTTGCCCTACGAACTAAGGTAATTTCCATATCCTTTTAGGGTTCATATGAGCATAACTTGTGGCAAATTTTTGTAACGTTTTAGTACTGTTTTGCTGCTGTTTTTTTTTATGCTGTTTTCAATGCAGTTTCGCACTATAAATCTGCTGTTTGATCTAAATCAAAGCCATTTTTTGCATATTTCGTGATTACCAACTCATGTAAACTTTCCCGGGAGCTTGAGGATATGTTTTCTTTGACTATTTTCGTTGATGTTTTGTACATATAGCATGTTGTTTGCTCGCTATGAAATTGCTGAAATTGTCGGAACAAAAAAAAATTCAGAAACAATTCTTTAGTATAATTAAAGGTCATCGCATTTTGTGAGAATGGAGTTGCTGTTTTTTTTAAATTATTCTTAACTTTAGAATTGTAAAAAAAATAAGAAAATAAAACCAAATCTAAATTAAGAAGTTTTTTTTAGGCAAATTTATTTATTTTTTGGACGACTCTTCCCGTTGCCATTCGGGAACGGTTTTCCAATTTAAAAAAAATTAGGAAGATAACCTGCCCGATCTATTGCCATTTAGATCCGGTTTGTTATTTTCGCAAAAAAAAAAAGAGCCGAATTTAATTTTTGGGACGATTTTTCCCGTTACCATTCGGGAACAGTCCTCCAAAAAAAAATTTTAAATGGGAAGATAACCTGCCTGATCTATTGCCATTTAGATCCGGTTTGTTATTTTCGCACAAGCCGAAAATTTATTATTTTTTGGGAGAGGTTTTTTTTTCCTTGCGAGATATAAACGATGGAATTTTTCTCGGATTCACCCAATTGACATTTTGTCTGATTGTGAAAATTTCCTAAGATATATATATATATTTAAAATTTTGGAGGAGGTAGTTTTTTTTTTCTTAGAACTCATACCTAATTAATTCTTTAAAGAATAGAGTCTAGTTTGGAAATTAGGGTAAAAAAAAATCAAAATAGAAAATATCCTCACATGGTTAAAAGTAAAAAAAAAAAGAGTAATAATAAAAATAAAAGAAATATACCCAAAAAATAAAAAAAAATCCCAGATTTCATGCCATACATTCAGCATTTTTAAAAAAAAATAATAAATAAATAAATAAATAAAAATAAAAAAATAATCAAAAAATAATAAAAATAATAATAAGAAAATCAATCAAATGTTGAATTGCCGAGCATAGTTTTCTCATGGAATCAAGGTACCGAAAGGGTGTTAGTTTCAGTTAATTAGCGTAATTAAGTCCCCGAATACTTAAATCTTTGGTTCGTAGGAATAAAATAGTTCCTCCCGCTATTTTATTTAGGTATCTAACCAACCTACCAAAAATGGTTAGTGGCGACTCCGAATTTTTAAATCATTTAAACAAATCAAAGTTGCGAATTGGTAGGGTTTGGGAGAGCCCGTATTAGGTTAATCAATCACTTAATTAGCCTGATAATCCATTAACCTAAGATCGTAACCGATTTTAAGATCGCGACAGTAGGACCATAGATCACAAAGACTTCAGGGATTAGTATCACATTCCATTGATCCTTACTTCGAGTTTTACCTTCAATTTTTAGATATCATGTATAGGGTCCTTTCACTAGTGTCCCTACCCTATCCTTTCCCTTAGACACACATGTACTAGGGATCTATGTCAGTTGTATGCTTTCGATTTTAGCCACGATCAATGGAATGTGATGTCGTCATTACCTTTAATCACTTGAATGACACTTCTCAATTGCATATTTCTCTTGAAATGAATCATCAATTAGACCTCTTATTCGATTATATTCAAGTCAAATAAGCGACTCTAACTCTTATTTCACCTAAGTAGAAATATGCAATTGAGAAATTTCACGTATCACTCATAACATTTGCATTTTGCATTTTTAAGTAATTCATGCCAATTGATTTTTCAAAATATCATCCCTATCCCCAAGTGTCACGACCCGAAAAAATTATTAAATTTAAAATCAGGTGAACGGATTATCAGGTTAATTGACTAACCTAATTCGGACCCTCCCAAATCCTACCGAATCACAACTTAAGTTTTTTTCATGCAAAGATTTTTGATTTGGAGTCGCCACTAATCATTTTTGGTAGGTCAATTAGAAACCTAAATAAATTAGTGGGAGAACTAATTTATTTCTGCGAACCAGAAAAAATGGGTTCGGGGACTTGATTACGCTAGATCATTCTAACGCCCTTTCGGTACCATTTTATTTCATGAAAGCTCATTTGGAATGATGGGGAAGAAGTTTGGGTCAAACTGACCAGAATGGTAAAATGGCCATTTTTCAAGGATCGAGAGGTGGAAACATCAAAAATATGATTTGCCAGTAAAAAAAAATTTAGGTGGATACGCGTGAATTAATGACAACACAAATACAAATGCGACATGTGGATATGGAGACATACGAGTACGACATGACATAATCGAAATGGGCAAGGAAATTCTCGAAGATTTAATGGTTAGGATTGTTAACTGATTTGACAGATTTGATTATCGAATTCGGACCTTGTGTTACCTTATGGATCAAGATTACGGCTCGAACGATAGGGATGAACTCGTGACTTGTGTTGATCGGTAGAGAAATTAGTGATGGTAACACCGATATTTAAACTCCCACCATCTTCAAGACTCTCTTTTGAAAAAAGGATTCTCTCTTTTTTTTTTCTTTCTCTCTAATTTCTTTCAATCTCTCAAAACTCACTCAAACATCCAAAAAAAATTTCCTCCCCAAAATCTCGCCTTTCAAGCTCTCTTCTTCCTCCTTTTATAGCCCACTCATTTACCTTTTATTTTAATTTCTTCACTAACTCTATCTCCTATTCTAATTTTTTCACTAACTCTTTTTCATCTTTATCTTCCCTTCTCCATCCCTATCTCACATTCTAATTTCTCCACCTATTCTTCTCCATCTCCATCTTCCCTTCTCCACATATATCTCCCATTCTAATTTCTCCACTAACTCTTCTTCATCTCCATCTTCCCTTCTCCATTCTCATCTTATTTTTTCCATCTATTTTTCTCCATACCTATCTCCTATTCTACTAACTCTTCTTCATCTTCATCTTCCCTTCTCTATTCTCGTCTATTTTTCTCCATCTTCTCTTCTCCATCTCCTCCTCTCCATCTCCTCTTCTTTATCTTACATTCTCTATCTCCTCTTCTCCATCTTTCCTTCTCTATTCTAATTTCTCCACTAACTCTTCTTTTTGTTATTTATAAAATAATCCCTCAAATATTAAGTATTTGCACTCTAGTCCCTGATATTTTAAGTATTTGCAATTCAGTCCTCGGAGAAATATTTCTTTAAGTCCAAATCTCCTCAAAATTCTCAACACATCTCTCCTATGCTAAGTCGAAATTCACCGCATATCAAATTTAAACTTATTTCTTGCCGCAAAATTTAATTAAAGCCCTTTTACAAAATTGAGTCATTTTGAGTATAATTGGGTTAAGATGAAAATTTAGAATATTAGAGAATAATGTCACGACTCTTAAAAGTGAAAAATGAAAATAAATTGACTCAAATTGAATTTTTTAGGCTTAATTCAAGATTATGCTCGTGAAGGAATACACGACCCCGAATTGGATTTTTTAAAAATTTGTGATGGCCAACATGAAAAGGATTTAAAATAAAAATATCGACTATTTTTACGTATTTTTGTGGCCTCAAATGCAATTATTTATTAAATATTTTCCTAATTTCTAAAAAAATATATAAAGAATACAAAAAATACAAAAAATTATTTTTTTTGTTCAAAAATAGTTGCCTAAGCTTGGCCAAGGCTTCCAAAGTTGATTTTTCAATTTTCTTATTTTTCTTGATTTTGTTTTATGAATTTTCGAAAATAAAAATACCGAAAATTACTGAAAATATGAAAAATCATTTTTAGTCAAAATTGATTCTCTAGGCTTAGCCAATATCCTCAAAGTTGATTTTTTAATTTTATGAATTTTTATTAATTTTTGTTTTAATTTTAAAAGAGAAAAGATGATTAAAAATCAGGTGTTAACACCAAGAACGAACTCCTGGCTTGGTAGAATGGCCTCAACGAAGCAAATTAGGCATTCGTCAAGAAGAAGCTGGGATTTTTGCTGGATAATACACGTACAATGCCATGTCGCTCTTATCCAGGAATTGGCCCATTTTTTGGATCCCAACACCATCACGTTTAACGTAGAAGGGCTAGAGCTTGTGCCAACATTAGAGGAATACAGCGCCGCCATTGGAGTTAGTTTTACCAATCATCGCCTAATACAGCCACCTATAGGAATTAAACCCCAGAGTGCCTTAGCTGAGTTCTTGGATACCAGCCTATTTGAGATCTCACCCGTCCTCAAAAGCAATTCGGGTAGGTTTCCCTTATCCTTTCTCATAGAAAGATTCTCTCGCCTTCCCATAGACAAAGGAACCAAGTCTAGTAGGATATTCGTCTTAGCATTCTTTAGTTTCGTCTTATTCCCTATTTCTCCTATTACTTGACCCAACAATGGCTATCATTACTAAGTAAGTCTGCTGCGGGTGGGACTATTCCAACCTGATTATAGCCGAAACTATCATCTTTCCTAAACGTTTCAAAGCCCGGGGCAAGGGCGTATTCCGAGCCTCATCCGGACTCCTTCACATGTGGTTCACATCTCATATAAAAAAATATCACCTTCGCATGAGCTTCCATGAAACTAACCAATACACTCATCCCCTCAAATCTTTCATTCAAAACCAATCGAAGGTCACCGACCATTCCTTTGTCGAATGGAAAAAATTCTTAGAAGACCTTTAGCCAGAACAACTCCAATGGCAGCTTAGGTGGCCAAGACTCTCCAAGGCACGTCTCACTTGCAACGATGGGGACCCTGTTCCTTTACTAGGTATTACTAGAGGGACAGCAGACTACCCACTCCATATTGTTAGACAGTTTGGAGTCCTCCAAGAGATTTCCCCACCTTAGAGGCTCGGAACATTTGCGTTCGACCTACCATCAGGCATTCTCTCAGGGGAGATCAAGGAACAGTTCATAGCCAATGTGAAGCACATCCAGGATAGCCTAAATAACTCTCCATTACAAGATATCAAATGGCCTAATTCTTTAGAAGGGGAGATGGATATTCATAGAGCTTCACCATATTATATTCAGTACTTCAAGACGATCAAACGCAGCTTTGTAAAGCCTTATGTGCCAAAATATATAGTGCCTTACGTACTTAGAGTGGAACCATATGTGCTCGAAGACATGGGATCGCCTCTTTACTATGAAGATGAGGAAATCCATAGCTGGGGGCTCGATCTTCTTAAGGAAGTCGAAGAGACTTTAGCTCTAAAACGCTTTAAACTTGGATAGAGAGAAATTCCCATCGAGTTTAGACTTTATCAGCATTCCATGTCTAGTTTGAGAGCTCTCAGAGAGCCTTTCTTTTGTAATAAGACATATTCAGACGTGGTTTATACATATCATGGAATTTTTATTCGAGTTCTCAAAAACTATTGGCATGGATTACGCTTCTTTTAATAACATGCTTTCTAGTGGGTAATAATGAAAAGAATTCCTTCTGCGAGACTAGAGGATCGCAGGACAATCCTTTCCCTCATTAACCACATGAAAACATGGAATTAACTAGATCAATTTTTTCCTTACTTGTGTTATTCATTATTCTAACTTCCCTATGTTAAAAAACAGGTAGTCGTCAATCACGGAATCTACAAGAGGCCGTGTCAAAACCTGTTTAAGAACAAGGATGGAGCAAGAAGAGCTGAGGCCAAGGGTCGTCAATCTAGAAGCCCAGATGACCTCTGTAGTCACGATACTCGCTGAGATGAGGGCAATGATGATGGCCGCTCAGGAGAAGACTGCCCCTATACATGACCAGGCAGTCCATCCATCCTCATCTAACACCTCAGATGAGACGCGAATTCCTGCGAAAGACCATAATGTGAGGAGCAACCAGAGTATGCCTGCTGAGTTACCACCCCAAGTTGCACCGATAACACTTAACCTCGATAAAGAGAGGGGGAAACCTGCCACTAAAACAGAGGAAGGGTCTAGAAGACTCACCAAAATTGAAGAATGTCTTAGTAGCTAGGGATACGAACTGGCCCGCTTCGATAAAATCTCCCCTTTCTCGAAGATAGAGGTTCCAGCTGGTTACAAGAAACCCGAGTTTGTGAGGAAATACGATGGGACTAGCTGTCCCCAGGCCTTCCTGAGATACTACCTGTGCAAAATGGGGCATTATTCCGACTACGTTCCACTATTGATGAATACGTTCCAAGAAAGCCTGTCGGGCACAACTCTAGCATGGCTTATCGAGCTCGACATGGAACAGTATGACAGTTGGGAAGAGCTGGCAGAAGAATTCCTGCACTAGTACAAATTTAATACGGCCACAGTGCCAACCAAGAAAGACTTGTTGAGAACCCTAAAAGGGAGAAATGAGATAATACGTACCTTCTCCCAGATATGACGGGTGATAACTACCCAGCTTAAACCGGCCATTCCGGAGGAAGAATTGATAGATTTATTTTTGAAGACGCTACCTCTTGAATACTTTGAGAAGTTGAACACCTCTGGGTGTCAGACCTTTGAACACCTCATCAAGGTGGCTAAACGCCATAAGTGGGCCCTAAGGGAGAAGCGTTTACCAGAGCTGTCATTTAAATAACCCTATCCAGCTAGAAGGGAGCGATAAAATGCAGGCGATGTCGCCTTTATACCGAACCCACCTAGACCAAAGAAATTCCCAGAATTTACCCTCGCTCAAAGTAGCGCATCAGGACCAGCCCAAAGAAATTTGAGGTTAAGAAAAGAACTGTAACCTCCTTTACACCATTATTCCAGCCATTGTCAAAACTGTTACCTATGCTGCTGAAGGGGTACTTGGTTGCTAAAGAACCCCCAAGGCCGAATCCACCTAAATTCCCTCGATTTGATGAGACCCAATCATGCGTCTATCACATGGGTGAGAAAGGGCATAATGCGGACAATTACCTTATACTCAAGTACAGGGTGCAAGCATTGATAGACGGAGGGGTATTGGAGTTCGATAAAGCAGAACCGAATGTGCAGCAGAATCCCCTGCCTAATCATGAAATGGTGAATGGCATATGGGATGAGGATGACATGGACAAGCTAGAATTTATGGCCGATATGACCAAACTGCAAGAAGTACTCGAGTTAGCATCGGTGTGCCCTACTAGTAGGGAGACCTCGAGAGATGAGAAGATGCAATGCTTGGCTAAAATGGTTGCCTTAGGGATCCTGGATTAAGTTGATGGCTCTATAGTAGGGGGCACTCGATTAAAGATTACTTAGTTGACATTGAATTTCGGTTGGAGACTAATCAAGGAGGCCTATAGGAGACCCCATGTGGATGCACGCAGAGCGACGAACGTATCATGGAAGAGCCCAAGGAAGAGATGGATGACAAAGAGATGCGTTGTAAAAGGGCACACGAGGTAGACAAAGGTTCCTGCAAGAAGCCCTCAAAAGAGGGGACATCGTGGATACTCTAGGCTAGGATGGCGGGGATTATAACTATTATGTGCTCTACTCCATCTCGCCAAGCTTCTTCGTCAGAACCGAAGAAATAATCCCTGACGGTTGGGGCATTATAGATGATCCCGCTAATGAGGAAGAGTTGGTGGGCGCAATTGACGAAGCCACCTCGAGCCATGTTAACCCCAAGAGGGATAAGTATTGTTAACACCTGATTTTTAATTATCTTTTCTCTTTTAAAATTAATAAAAAAATCCATAAAAATTCATAAAATTAAAAAAATCAACTTTGGGGACCTTGGTCAAGTCTAGGGAATCAATTTTGATCAAAAAATGATTTTTCATATTTTCAGTATTTTTTGGTATTTTTTATTTTCGAAAATTCATAAGAAAATAAAAAAAATGAGAAAATTACAAAATCAATTTTGGAAGCTTTGGCCAAGTTTAGGCAACCATTTTTGAATAAAAAATAATTTTTCGTATTTTTTTATATATGTTTTTAGAAATTAGGAAAATATTGAATAGATAATAGTATTTGTGGCCTAAAAAATTCAATTTGAGTCAATTTATTTTCATTTTTCACTTTTAGGAGTTGTGACATTATTCTCTAATATTCCAAATCTTCATCTTGGCCCAATTATACCCGGAAGGACTCAATTTTGTAAAAGGGCTTTAATTAAATTTTGCGTTATTTTCAGCGGCAAGAAATGAGCTTAAATTTGACATGAGGTGAATTTTGACTAAGCATAGGGGAGGTGTGTCGAAAATTGTGAGGAGATTTAGACTTAAAGAAATATTTTTCCAGGGACTGAATTGTAAATACTTAAAATCTTAGAGACTAGAATGCAAATACCTAACTCTTAGGGACTAGAGAAGGGAAGATGGAGAAGAAAAGATGAAGAAGAATGGATGGAGAAAATAAGATAAGAATAGAGAAAGGAAGATGGAGATAAAGAAGAGTTAGTGGAGAAATTAGAATAGAGAAGGGAAGATGGAGAAGAGGAGATGGAGAAGAGAAGATGGAGAAGAATGGATGGAGAAAATAAGATAATAATAGAGAAAGGAAGATAGAGATAAAGAAGAGTTAGTGGAGAAATTAGAATGGGAGATAAATATGGAGAAGGGAAGATGAAGATGAAGATGAGTTAGTGGAGAAATTCGAATGTAAGATAGAGATAGAGAAGGGAAGATGAAAATAAAAAAAATTTAGTGGAGAAATTAGAATGGGAGATGGAGTTAGTGGAAAAATTAGAATGGGAGCTAGATGAGTGGGTTATAAAAGGAGGAAGAAGTGAGCTAGGGAAAGGGGATTTTTTTTTTTTTGAGAGAAAATTTTGGATGTTTGAGAGGGTTTTGGGAGATTGAAGAAAAACTTGAGAGAAAGAAAATACCAAAAGAGAGAAAGAATTTTGAAGATGATGGGAGTTTAAAGCTAGAGGTTATCATCACAAATTCCTTCATCGATCAATATAAATCAAGAGTTCATCCTCGTCAATGAGCAAGCAAATTCGAGCTAAGTGTTTTTATTTATTCATTTATTTGTGATTTTAGTCGCAAATTAGCACAAATTATATACACTTTCTCCATCTCTATATTTCCCCATATTTTTATGTCAGGCAAAGGAAAACTTCAAGTCAATAGTAAATACCATGGAGGTGCAAAGTTGGCTCAGACAAGCCCAAAATGTCCATCACATTCTCAACCGACCCGTCGATGAACGTTGGCCCGAATTGTTGAATCAATTCGTTGCATTTTATTTTAAAGAATTTAAACCCAAGAATGGAGAGGACAAAGTCTATCCACTGGAGGTCGTTTAATTTCTGCACCATTAAAACCCCAAAGAGAAGAGCTAAGCCAATACTAGGCCGCCCATTAGAGGTTTTTACTTACAGTCATTTAAATACCTGTAATTTAAATTCTTGCACATTAAACCCCAAAGGGAAGAGCCAAGCCAATGCTAGGCCACCCATTGGAGGTTTTTACTTACCGTCATTTAAATACCTGCAATTTCAATTCCTGCACATTAAACCCCAAAGGGAAGAGCCAAGCCAACCTTCATTTAAATACCTGCAATTTAATTCCTGCACCTTAAACCCCAAAAGAGAAGGCCAAGCCAAGGCTGGGCCGTCCATTGGTGGTCTTTATTTACTACAATTTAAATTCCTGAAATTTAAATTCTGCACCATTAAATCCCAAAGGGAAGAGCCAAGCCAATGCTAGGCCACCCATTAGAGGTTTTACTTGCCGTCGTTTTAATTCCTGTACCATCAAACCCCAAAGGGAAGAGCCAAGCCAATGCTAGGCCGCCCATTAGAGGTTTTACTTGCCGTCATTTTAATTCCTGTACCATCAAACCCCAAAGGGAAGAGCCAAGCCAATACTAGGCCGCTCATTGGAGGTATTACTTACTGTCATTTAAATTCATGCAATTTAATTCCTGCACCATTAAACCCCAAAAGAAAGAGCCAAGCCAATGCTAAACCGCCCATTGGAGGTTTTACTTATCATCATTTAAATTCCTGTAATTTAATTCATGTACCATTAAATCCCAAAAAAGAGGGCCAAGCCAAGGCTGAGCCATCCATTGGTGGTCTTTATGTTTTGTCATTTACTTCCTGTAATTCAAATTTTGAATCATCGACCCAGAATGAGTAGGCCGAGGCACCTGTCGGAGGTCATAACACTGCACAGAAGTCGTTAACACACTCCCTCTTTCGGTTTCAAGGAATTTTTAATACTTTGAAAATACCAAAAATATCATCCATGCATCCCAATCAAAAAGTAAAAACGCACAAAAAAAAAGAACACCCCACTAGAATCTTAGGGATAAACCAAGCCTGAGTTGTCAAATTAAGTTATCCATGAAATTAAGGTACCGAAAGGGCATTAGTTTTAATTAACTAGTGTAACCAAGTCCCCAAACTCATAATCTCTAGTTCGTAAAAGTAATTTAGTTCTCCCGCTAATTTACTTAGGTTTCTAATCAACCTACCAAAAATGATTAGTGGCGACCCCAAATTCTAAAATCATTTGAACAAAAAACCAAAGTTACGATTCGGTAAGACTTGGGAGGGTCCGTATTAGGTTAGTCCATCAAATTAACCTAATAATCCGTTCACCCGATCAAAAAATATTTTTAGGGTCGCGACAAGTATAGTCTGGAAACTCATGAGAGACTTGACAACTTGGAAAGAAGCATAGACCGTATGGTCTCGGCGATAAGTGAACTGTCAAGAAAAGCGGCAGACACTTATGTACTGCCCATAAAAGAGAAGTATCAAATGTTGGAGTTGAGGAGGACCGTCGAATGGCAGAACCAAAGACTAGTTGATTTGGAGGGGCAGTCTAAAGGCATGGCGAATATGGTGTCAGAGCTGAAAGCAATTATCTCCTAAAGAGGGAAGCAGTATCAACCTGACTAGTTAATAACCTTCCCACGAAAATTTGGGGGCGAAGGTTACCCTCTAGATCACGTTTCCTACTATCTCTCTAGGACAATTGGCTATCATAAGGACGATCAGGTCCTTATTACTACCTTTGAACGCAGCCTGATGGGCCTAGCCTTATGTTGATATCGTTCGATCGATCTGGATTGGATTCTAAATCGGGAGGATCTCGAAGAACGATTCTTGCGGTGGTTTGAGGCTAACATAAAATTCACAATCACCATGGACGACTTAGCCCACATTAGCATGGAAGAGGGCGAGGGATTTGAAATGTTTGCGCGCATGTGGAAGCTACAAGCTCGATAAATCTTGCCTCCACTGACTGAGAGAGAAACGGTAGAACTTTTTGTACAAACTCTTCCCAAAAATACTTCAAGTACATGCATGCATATGGGTTCTAGTCGTTCAAACATATAGTGAGTATTAGGGTGAGACATGAAAGTATTATCCGAAGAAATAAGCCCGGGTATGAGAAGGACCCTAATCAAGCCAGCACTTCTAGGGAAGTAGTCCAAACCAGAGATCGCCAAAGGTGGAACGACTTTTCACCATCAACAGAGCCAGCAGTGACATCGCTTGATGGGTGGTATGACGGCTATGATTCTGAATACATCGACAAGGATGATATTATCGTAGTAGTAGGGTCGAAAGACCCATTCATGATCAAGCTGGATGAGGCAGATAAATGGGAAAACGCAGAGAGTAGTTCCCTTGATCGCACGGTGATTACCCTTGCAGGGCTTAAACTGGAGGGTACGAAGGTGAAACACGACGAAGAACCCGTGACAGTAGTGACAAAGATCCCTCCGCCAATGGATTACAATCCCAAATCTATCCCTTGGGATTATGGTACAAGCAAGATTAATGTCGTCAAACCATAGAAGCCAAGGAGGCACGTCCAGCTCCTTCGTTGGCTCTATAGGATGGAAAGCTAACCTAATCGGCAGTCAACTGGACCAGTATTTCTCCAGTTGTCCTAAATTGCTTGCAGATGAGATTATTCAGGATGCACCGGCGCCCGATATGTCTAACCCGTTCTTGAAGGACACTGTCAACGTCATCATCGAATGGCTTGATGAAGACTCCACCCTACCTGTGTAAAAAGGCCTTTTCTACCCCTTCTCTCTGATTCATTTAGATTCTTGTATTGCTTTCTCGGTAATTCAATTCATATTGTTGCATTTTCTTTTCTGAAAAACACCCTTGGATCTTTGACCGTTGTCCAAGAAGTATATGCTGTAATGCGGTCCATTTTTCATCCAATAAAAGTCTCACTAGTTTTGTTAAGGACATGTGGAACAACAAATCGACCTTGAAGCTTGAGGACTGTTTTGCCACATGATTCCTATTTTCTAAAAAGTTTTAGAGGAGCGATGCCGTCCGTTGAAGTGAGGACTAGTTCCCCATTTTTCTTCCATTTCTCAAAATAACTTTCAAAATGTTTTTCAAAAATTCATGAACTTGTATTTGTGTTAGCGAAATACTAACCATTCTTATAAAGGTGCATGTGCTTAAAACTATCAACGAAGTGCAGCTGGAAGATTTCGTTGGATCTGTTTTACTGAATGACCAAATATCCTTCTCAGATGGGGACATTCCCGTAGATGGATGGGCCCATAATAAAGCCCTGTACATATCGATGATGAGTCATGGCAAGCAAGTCTCCTATGTTCAAGTTGATAATCGGTCAACATTCAACATATGTCTGTTGGCTACACTCAGGAACCTAGGTATAAATGAGGAGCTCATCCGTACTTCCAAGGCCACTATTAGAGCCTTTGACGAAATGAGGAACAACGTAATTGGGGAGATAAAGCTAGACGTCCTCATTGGGCAAGTAGAGTTCTCTATGGATTCCAGGTCATGGACCCTCCAAGTGCTTTCGGATTTCTTCTAGGCAGACCATGGATCCACACTGCAGGAAATGTACCCTCAAGTTTACACCAAAAGATCCGATTGGTGGTGGAGGGGAAGGTGGTCACAGTGCACGGAGAAATGGATTTCGCAGCTTATCAGAGAAGCACGGTCCCTCATGTGGAGCCAGAGCGAAAGGAGGAATACAGCTACCATTCTCTGGAGTTGGTAGCGATCACACACGTGGCTCCTAGGGCCAAAAGGGAGTTTCCTACCCCCTCCAAATATACACTAGCACCTGGAAAAATGTTGTTGGCTTATGATTTCATCCCTGGACATGGTCTTAGGAAGTATGGTCAAGGGATTCGATCGCCACTCCAATTAGATACCAGCAAGCACCGAACAGGTTTAGGCTATACTGGTGAATCCAGTAAATGCTACTCTGCTAAGAACTATTATGGACGCCGAGGCCAAGGTCAACATAAGGACCATGGAAGCCAAGGAGGCACGTCCAGCTCATTCGTTGGCTCTATAGGATGGAAAGCTAACCTAATCGGCAGTCAGCTGGACCAGTATTTCTCCAGTTGTCCTAAATTGCTTGCAGATGAGATTATTTAGGATGCACCGGAGCCCGATATGTCTAACCCGTTCTTTGAGGACACTGTCAATGTCATCATCGAATGGCTTGATGAAGACTCCACCCTACCTGGGTAAAGAGGCCTTTTCTACCCCTTCTCTTTGATTCATTTAGATTCTTGTATTACTTTCTCGATAATTCAATTCATGTTGTCGCATTTTCTTTTCTGAAAAACACCCTTGGATCTTTGACCGTTGGTCCAAGAAGTATATGCTGTAATACGGTCCATTTTTCATTCAATAAAAGTCTCACTAGTTTCGTTAAGGACATGTGGAACAACAAATCGACCTTGAAGCTTGAGGACTGGTTTGCCACATGATTCCTATTTTCTAAAATGTTTTAGAGGAGCGATGCCGTCCGTTGAAGTGAGGACTAGTTCTCCATTTTTCTTCCATTTCTCAAAATAACTTTCAAAATGTTTTCAAAAATTCATGAACTTGTATCTGTGTTAGCGAAATACTAACCATGCTTATAAAGGTGCATGTGCTTAGAACTATCGACGAAGTACAGCTGGAAGATTTCGTTGGATCTATTTTACTAAATGACCAAATATCCTTCTCAGATAGGGACATTCCCGTAGATAGATGGGCCCATAATAAAGCCCTGTACATATCGATGATGAGTCATGGCAAGCAAGTCTCCTATGTTCTAGTTGATAATCGGTCAACATTCAACATATGTCTGTTGGCTACACTCAGGAACCTAGGTGTAAATGAGGAGCTCATCCGTACTTCCAAGGCCACTATTAGAGCCTTTGACGGAATGAGAAAGAACGTAATTGGGGAGATAAAGCTAGACGTCCTCATTGGGCAAGTAGAGTTCTCTATGGATTCCAGGTCATGGACCCTCTAAGTGCTTTCGGATTTCTTCTAGGCAAACCATGGATCCACACTGCAGGAAATGTACCCTCAAGTTTACACCAAAAGATCCGATTTGTGGTGGAGGGGAAGGTGGTCACAGTGCACGGAGAAATGGATTTCGCAGCTTATCAGAGAAGCACGGTCCCTCATGTGGAGCCAGAGCGAAAGGAGGAATCCAGCTACCATTCTCTGGAGTTGGTAGCGATCACACACGTGGCTCTTAGGGCCAAAAGGGAGTTTCCTACCCCCTCCAAATATACACTAGCACCTGCACAAATGTTGTTGGCTTATGATTTCATCCATGGACATGGTCTTAGGAAGTATGGTCAAGGGATTCGATCGCCACTCCAATTAGATACCAGCAAGCATCGAACAGGCCTAGACTATACTGGTGAGTCCAGTAAATACTCCTCTGCTAAGAACTATTATGGACGCCGAGGCCAAGGTCAATATAAGGACCATGGAAGCCAAGGAGGCACGTCCAGCTCATTCGTTGGCTCTATAGGATGGAAAGCGAACCTAATCGGCAGTCAGCTGGACCAGCATTTCTCCAGTTGTCCTAAATTGCTTGCAGATGAGATTATTCATAATGCACCAGAGCCCGATATGTCTAACCCGTTCTTGGAGGACACTGTCAACGTTATCATCGAATGGCTTGATGAAGACTCCACCCTACCTCTGTAAAGAGGCCTTTTCTACCCCTTCTCTTTGATTCATTTAGATTCTTGTATTGCTTTCTCGATAATTCAATTCATGTTGTTGCATTTTCTTTTCTGAAAAACACCCTTGGATCTTTGACCGTTGGTCCAAGAAGTATATGCTGTAATGCGGTCCATTTTTCATCCAATAAAAGTCTCACTAGTTTTGTTAAGGACATGTGGAACAACAAATCGACCTTGAAACTTAAGGACTGGTTTGCCACATGATTCCTATTTTCTAAAATGTTTTAGAGGAGCGATGCCGTCCGTTGAAGGGAGGACTAGTTCCCCATTTTTCTTCCATTTCTCAAAATAACTTTCAAAATGTTTTTCAAAAATTCATGAACTTGTATTTGTGTTAGCGAAATACTAACCATGCTTATAAAGGTGCATGTGCTTAAAACTATCAACGAAGTGCAGCTGGAAGATTTCGTTGGATCTGTTTTACTGAATGACCAAATATCCTTCTCAGATGGGGACATTCCCGTAGATAGATGGGCCCATAATAAAGCCCTGTACATATCGATGATGAATCATGGCAAGCAAGTCTCCTATGTTCTAGTTGATAATGGGTCAACATTCAACATATTTCTGTTGGCTACACTTAGGAACCTAGGTGTAAATGAGGAGCTCATCCGTACTTCCATGGCCGCTATTAGAGCCTTTGACGGAATGAGGAAGAACGTAATTGGGGAGATAAAGCTAGACGTCCTCATTGAGCTAGTAGAGTTCTCTATGGATTCCAGGTCATGGACCCTCCAGGTGCTTTCGGATTTCTTCTAGGCAAACCATGGATCCACACTGCAGGAAATGTACTGTCAAGTTTACACCAAAAGATCCGATTTGTGGTGGACGGGAAGGTGGTCACAGTGCATGGAGAAATGGATTTGGCAGCTTATCAGAGAAGCACGGTCCCTCATGCGGAGCCAGAGCGAAAGGAGGAATCCAGCTACCATTCTCTAGAGTTGGTAGCGATCACACATGTGGCTCCTAGGCCAAAAGGGAGTTTCCTACCCCCTCCAAATATACACTAGCACCTGGAAAAATGTTGTTGGCTTATGATTTCATCCCTGGACATGGTCTTAGGAAGTATGGTCAAGGGATTCGATCGCCAGTCCAATTAGATACCAGCAAGCACCGAACAGGCCTAGGCTATACTTGTGAATCTAGTAAATGCTCCTCTGCTAAGAACTATTATGGACGTCGAGGCCAAGGTCAACATAGGGGCCATGGAAGCCAAGGAGGTACGTCCAGGTCATTCTCTGGCTCTATAGGATGGAAAGCTAACCTAATCGGCAGTCAGCTGGACCAGTATTTCTCCAGTTGTCCTAAATTGCTTGCAGATGAGATTATTCATAATGCACCAGAGCCCGATATGTCTAACCCATTCTTGGAGGACACTGTCAACGTCATCATCGAATGGCTTAATGAAGACTCCACCCTACCTGTGTAAAGAGGCTTTTTCTACCCCTTCTCTCTGATTCATTTAGATTCTAGTATTGCTTTCTCGATAATTCAATTCATATTGTTGCATTTTCTTTTCTGAAAAACACCCTTGGATCTTTGACTGTTGGTCCAAGAAGTATATGCTGTAATGCGGTCCATTTTTCATCCAATAAAAGTCTCACTAGTTTTGTTAAGGACATGTGGAACAACAAATCGACCTTGAAGCTTGAGGACTGGTTTGCCACATGATTCCTATTTTCTAAAATGTTATAGAGGAGCGATGCCGTCCGTTGAAGTGAGGACTAGTTCCCCATTTTTCTTCCATTTCTCAAAATAACTTTCAAAATGTTTTTCAAAAATTCATGAACTTGTATCTGTGTTAGCGAAATACTAACCATTCTTATAACGGTGCATGTGCTTAAAACTATCAACGAAGTGCAGCTGGAAGATTTCGTTGGATTTATTTTACTGAATGACCAAATATCCTTCTCATATAGGGACATTCCCGTAGATGGATGGGCCCATAATAAAGCCCTGTACATATCAATGATGAGTCATGGAAAGCAAGTCTCCTATGTTCTAGTTAATAATCGGTCAACATTCAACATATGTCTGTTGGCTACACTCAGGAACCTAGGTGTAAATGAGGAGCTCATCCGTACTTCCATGGCCGCTGTTAGAGCCTTTGACGGAATGAGGAAGAACGTAATTGGGGAGATAAAGCTAGACGTCCTCATTGAGCTAGTAGTGTTCTCTATGGATTCCAGGTCATGGACCCTCCAGGTGCTTTCGGATTTCTTCTAGGCAAACCATGGATCCACACTGCAGGAAATGTACCGTCAAGTTTACACCAAAAGATCCGATTTGTGGTGGACGGGAAGGTGGTCACAGTGCATGGAGAAATGAATTTCGCAGCTTATCAGAGAAGGACGGTCCCTCATGTGGAGCCAGAGCGAAAGGAGGAATCCAGGTACCATTCTCTAGAGTTGGTAGAGATCACACACGTGGCTCCTAGGGCCAAAAGGGAGTTTCCTACCCCATCCAAATATACACTAGCACCTGGAAAAATGTTGTTGGCTTATGATTTCATTCCTGGACATGGTCTTAGGAAGTATGGTCAAGGGATTCGATCGCCACTCCAATTAGATACCAGCAAGCACCGAATAGGCCTAGGCTATACTGGTGAATCCAGTAAATGCTCCTCTGCTAAGAACTATTATGGACGCCAAGGCCAAGGTCAACATAGGGGCCATGGAAGCCAAGGAGGCACGTTCAGGTCATTCGTTGGCTCTAGAGAATGGAAAGCTAACCTAATCGGCAGTTAGCTGGACCAGTATTTCTCCAGTTCTCCTAAATTGCTTGCAGATGAGATTATTCAGGATGCACCAGAGCCCTATATGTCTAACCCATTCTTGGAAGACACTGTCAACGTCATCATCGAATGGCTTGATGAAGACTCCACCCTACCTGTGTAAAGAGGCCTTTTCTACCCCTTCTCTCTGATTCATTTAGATTCTTGTATTGCTTTCTCGGTAATTCAATTCATATTGTTGCATTTTCTTTTCTGAAAAACACCCTTGGATCTTTGACCGTTGGTCCAAGAAGTATATGCTGTAATGCAATCCATTTGTCATCCAATAAAAGTCTCACTAGTTTTGTTAAGGACTTGTGGAACAACAAATCGACCTTAAAGCTTGAGGTCTGGTTTGCCACATGATTACTATTTTCTAAAATGTTTTAGAGGAGCGGTGCCGTCCGATGAAGTGAGGACCAGTTCCCCATTTTTCTTCCATTTCTCAAAATAACTTTCAAAATTTTTTTCAAAAATTCATGAACTTGTATCTGTGTTAGCGAAATACTAACCATGCTTATAAACATTTCAAGCATACCATCCCTCATGTGCATGACAGGTTATTTTGTAACTCAAACTATACCGACGACTTCTCTTAGGAGATTGAAGAAGAAGGAGATGACAACACCGGCGATATCAAAAAGGACTGGAGCAGATATGACGAGCATAAACCCTCAACCACCGAGGGCACTATCACAGTCAATTTAGGGAATTCCGAGAACATGAAAGAAGTAAAGATTGGGGAACGGTTATCGTCGTTAGAAGCATCTCGATTAATCGAACTTCTCAAAGAATATCAGGATGTATTCGCTTGGTCATACGCGGACATGCCGGGTTTGGATCCGAATAGTGTTGAACATTCGCTTCCAATAGACCCAAGTATTCCCGTCAAGAAACAAAAACTTCGACGGACTAAACCAGAGTTATCTAAAAAACTCGAAGAAGAAGTGATGAAACTGCTTAAGGTAGGGCTCATTGAAGTGATCTCTTATCCTAAATGGGTTTGCAAACATTGTTTTGGTGATGAAGAAGGACGGAAGAGTCAGAGTCTATGTGGATTACCATAACCTGAATAAGGCGAGCCCAAAAGATGATTTTCCCCTCCCACATATCGACGTCTAGGTTGACAGCACGGCTGGTTTTGAGATGTTCTCGTTCATGGAAGGATTTTCTGGATACAACCAAATTCTTTTAAAAGAAGAAGATAAGGCCAAGACCTCCTTCATAACGCCATGGGGCACGTTCTGTTATAGGATTATACCTTTTGGCTTGAAAAATGCAGGGGCAACTTACCAAAGGGCCATGGTAGCTTTGTTTCACAGCATGATGCACAAAGAGATAAAAGTCTATGTCGATGACATGATTGCGAAGTCTAAACCTGGGGAAGATCATATACAGATATTGAGAAAGTTATTTGAATGACTCCGGAAATACAGATTAAAGCTAAACCCCACTAAATGCATATTTGGGGCACGATTAGGAAAACTTCTTGGGTTCATAGTGAGCAACCAAGGAGTTGAAATTAACCCCTCTAAAGTCAAGGCGATATTAGACTTTTGGACCCCCACGACAGTCAAAGAAGTAAGGAGCTTGCTGGGGAGGCTGAATTACATCGCTAGATTTATTTGTCAACTCTCCAACATAGCAAAACCATTCTTTAAGTTGCTGAAAAAAGGAGCCAAGGTGAAATGGGACTTTGAATGTCACCAAGCACTGGAAAGAATTAAGAGATACTTCATCTCGCCACTGATATTAGTTCCTCCTGTACCTGGTTCTCCGGTAATCTTATATCTCACCGTGCATCAATAGTCGTTGGGAGCTCTATTAGCTCAAACAAGCCTAGAGGATAGCAAGGAGTGGGCAATTTACTATCTGAGTAAGAAGTTCACTGCGTCAGAGATGAATTACCCTACAGTCGAGAAGACATGCATTGCATTGGTATGGGTACTACATAGATTAAGGCAATATACTCTTCATCACCATATTCAGCTAGTCACGGAAAATGGCCCGATAAAGTATCTTTTGGAAAAATCAGCCTTAACTGGGAAACTGGCTAAATGGCAAGTCCTCCTATCAGAGTTTGATGTTAGAAGTTCAACTCAAAAATCTATGAAGGAACGAGCCATAGCAGATATGTAAGCAGAATATACCCAAGGAATCAATATCCCAAGCGACAACAAGTCAGAAGATCATATTTCAAACTTGTCCGAAGATAAATGGATAATGTATTTTGATGGTGCCGTAAACCTCACTGGATCCGGAACTAGGGCAATTTTAATATCTCATGAAGGACAACATTATCCAATCGTTGCAAAACTAATATTCCCATGCACCAATAATATTTTCGAGTTTGAAGCATGTATCCTAGGGCTACAGGTAGCTCTCACCATAAAAGTAAAGAAACTGCAGGTATATGGGGACTCCATGCTAATCATCTTGCAAATCTAAGGTGAATGGAAAACCAAAGACTCCAAACTCATCCTTTATCACAAATTCCTAGAAGAGATGATTGGGGAATTTGAAGAGATCGATATCGAAGACCTACCAAGAACTCAGAATCACTTTGCCAATGCCCTGGCTACCCTAACGTCCATGCTGCAAGTGACGGAAGATGTAGGCATCAAACAATTAAGAGTCTACATTATTAGACAGCTTGCTTATTGCATGGTGATCGAAGAGGGGTTCGACGATCAACCTTGGTATCATGATATAAAGAACTACTTGCTAAAAGGAGACTATCCTCCAAGAAGTCAAATAGAAGATAAGAAATATATAACCAAGACGGCTACAAAGTTCTTTCTTAGCGGTCAAACTCTATACAAAAAGTTATTCGACTCAGTCTTCCTAAGGTATGTAGACGCCAAAGAAGCAAACTTGCTCATGAAGAAGAATGCAAGCCACACATGAATGGCCATCTCCTCGCTAAAAAGATTATGAGACTCAGTTGCTATTGGATGACCATGGAGTCAGATTGCAACCAACAGGTGAGATCTTGCCATCAGTGCCAGGTCTATGGAGACAAGATTAATGCCCCTCCAAATGAACTTCACCAAATGTCCGAGGCTTGGTCATTTTCTATGTAGAGAATTGATATGATCGGGCCAATTAACCCTAAAGCTTCAAACGGACATCGTTTTATCTTAGTGGCGATCTATTATTTCACAAAATGGATCGAGGTAAATTCATACGCCAATGTTACAGTTAAGAGTGTTGCAAAGTTTATTAAGTGGGACATCATCACAAGGTATGGGACACCCCAAGCTATCATTACAGACAATAGCTCTAATCTAGATAAAAAGGTGGTTAACGATCTTTTGGATCGATTTAAGATCAGACACCTTAACTCCTCCCCTTATCGCCCACAAATGAATGGAGCTGTGGAGGCGACAAACAAGAACATTAAGAAGATCCTGGCTAAAATTGCAGAGAACTTCCGAGATTAGCATGAGAGACTGCCATATGCATTAATGGCATACCGGACTTCGATCCGAACTTCGACTGGGGCAACGCCCTTACTCTCTAGTATACGGATGGATGGAGAAAGCAAGTCCTGTAAATGCAGATGCTGTCAAGAAATATTAGCATGAAAGTTTTACTTGGCGGTGCCCTAATTCTTGTGATTATGGATGGAGAAAGCAAGTCCTGTAAATGCAGATGCTGTCAAGAAATATTACCCTTGAATAAAATGAAGATTTGACCAGTTCCTGTACCTCATGGATGTCTGAGTAGCATCGAAGACCACTACATGCATTCCATGCATACATGCATATACTTGCATGCATTTTTTCTGTATTGCAGGTTTAAGAGGGATTCCTAGATGGAAGAAACAGCTCAAATAACCGTCTCCAGGCCAGAAGATTACAAAGAAAAAGAGTCTACGTGACGGACCACTTTTTTAATTTTGGAGTCGCCACTAATCGTTTTTGGTAGGTTGATTAGAAACCTAAATAAATTAGTGGGAGAACTAATTTATTTCTGCGAACCAGAGAAAATGACATCGGGGACTTGGTTACGCTAGATTACTCTAACGCCCTTCTGGTACAATTTCATGAAACTCATTTGAGAAGGCAAGGTTTGGATCAAACTGACCAAAAAGGGTAAGATTGTCATTTTTCAAGGATCAGGAAGTGAAAACAGGTCAAACCAGTTGAATGTGGTCGTTCCTTATTTTCCACAATTTCTGAGAATTTTCCAAACTTTTTCGAGACAATTTGCTCATAAGGGCAAAATCATCATTTTAAGAAAATCATGAAGGAAATTTATCAAAAATAGGATTGGCCAGTCGAAATGACCCATTTCCTAATTTTTGAGATTTTTGGAAATTTTTTTAAAATTTTCCGAGACAATTTACCCATAAGGGGCAAAATCATCATTTTGGGAAAATCGGGAAGGAAATTCATCAAAAATAGGATTGGCCATTCGAAATTACCCGTTTCCTAATTTTTGAGGTTTTTGAGTTTTCTAAAGTTTCCGAGACAATTTACCCATAAGGGGCAAAATCGTCATTTTGGAAAAATTAGAGTGAAAATTGATCAAAAATAGGATTGGCCAATCGAAATGACCCGTTTCCTAATTTTTGAGATTTTTCTGAATTTTTCGAGACAATTTGCCAATAAGGGGCAAAATCATCATTTTGGAAAGATCGGGGTGGAAATTCACCAAAAATAAGATTAGTCAGTCGAAATGACCCGTTTCCTAATTTATGAGATTTTTCTGAATTTTTCAGAATTTTCCAAGATAATTTATCCATAATGGGCAAAATCGTCATTTTGGAAAGATCGGGATGGAAATTCACTTTTTGGGATCAACTCATTTTCATGCTAGAGTCGCACTAACTTATTCTAGACCAGTTAAGAGCCAAACAGACAACAAAAAATCACTTTAGCTCTGTGAACCAGATATTAGACATGAGGATTTGGTCACGCCACATCAAGCCAACACTTGTTACCAGTATCACTTTTTTTAGGGAGAACTTTTCATGAAATCTTGTTTATGCAAATCTAACGATCAAACATCGAAGGTCATTGATAAAAGCTAATACGATTACCAAAAAATGACTACCATAACCTAGCAAAGCATAAAATTTGTGGAAATTCTAGAATGAACAACAAAATATTCCACTCAAATTTAGACTCAAACAAGTACACATGGACCATATCACCTACAGACAAGACTGAGCCTAAATAAGCTCAAAATTGCCCGTAAATTATGCAAATAGCCCAAACTAAAACCTAACAGAGAGCACCCCACCATCAGTCTAATATCACCTTATGATGGGATCAAATAGAGATCTGCCACTCAATTTGATTAAGCATGATATTGCCTCCTAACCTTAATTGTCGAGCTAGCACCAAATATACATCAGTTTCTCTCCTTGTTAAAAGTTCCATAATCAAGAGTAATCCCGTCAACTCCAAACAGCAACTAAATTGGAACAATTTAAATTAACCAGGCATGCATTCGTCGCGTGTTTGAAACCATGATCAATGAGGTATACACCCTATGTAAAGATCAATCACTCCATAGTCTAATTCAGGAAAATGATCAAAACCCGAGCTCCATCTTACCCGATCGTGACAAAAAGCTTACAAGCTCTGTGTGAGGCGATAGGGGTAAAAAGCAACGGCTACTCAACGACAATTCAGCAACGTCTCGGCAATTTTGGTGCAGCGACTCAGCGACGGCTCGGGATAACCCCTCGCGACAACGAGTCAGGGCATATTGGGCGAGGACCAGCAGCAGCGACGTCGACGCCGTTGACACCGGGTTTGAGGGACTTCATCCAGTCAAGCATGCGATCGAAGGAACGGTTCTCCTGAACCGAAATGATCACCATCTCGATGAGGCATACCCGAGAGATAGAGGCAGCGGCGGCGGCGACGGAGAAATGGCGGTGAGAGCGGAGGAGATGGTGTTTGGACACCAGGAGTTCCTGACAAGACGGGGTTGAGCTTGTTGCCGTCGCGAGCGATAACCTGTAACCTAAAGAAGGCGTCTCCGTTGTATGCTCAATTCTTGATTCGTGCCCACACCTGTGTTAGGTCCCTCCGCAAGCCACACTAGTGGATGCAATCAACTTGAGTCCAGTTACGAATCCCATGGTCAAGACAATGCCGTGCTTTCTATTGATTTCGATAATCCTCACTATTATCTTCACGTTCAACCTCTTTGACTTCATTGATAGTAGCATCTGTTCCAATGACTCCAACATCACGAGATACGATTGCAGGAGTATGAGCTCCCAACTTATCGACAACTTCTTGTAAGGGGACAGGATCAGAAGGGTGAGGGAGAGAGCAAAGGCGGGTTTTGGTCCAGAGAGGACCCGGGCATTGAGTGTATTGCATGGGAGGGCAAAAATTATCGAAGATTTGATTCTTTTCCCCCCTTTTTGGGTCAGCTGATGTGGAACCACCATGTCTTCTCTCGCTTTCTTCTTCTCATGATTTCCTTTGCTTTTCTTCTTTTTTTTTCTTTTACACCGAAAGCCCCATTAGGCTTGGTCTATTGACGATGATCCTCTTTTGTTTCCTTCTGCCGACACTCCCCTTTGCTTATCTTTTCTTTTAGTCTACCTGCCAAGTAATACTCGGCTATCATTGACCATTTGAGATAGTCCACATACGGCAACATGCCGTGATCTCTCTGCCTCATCAAGCATATGATGGCTTGCACCTCTTAATGCAATTGTACAAGCCTGACCCATTTTACATCCAGAGAAGCGAATCAACTTGCCCTCACCAATCATGAATCCTTCGATTACTTTACAGCGGTTGGGCTTAGCTGACTCCGGACTGTCGAAGGTTGATGCAATCTCACCACTTGTGACTAGACCAAGTCGCTCAACTCCTTCGAAATCTACGTGCTCAATCGCAAGTATTCCAACATCTGCGAATAGTTCTTCAGGGCAGTTGCATATCAATTGTCTATTGATGAAGCAATTGGTTCCATGAGCTGTAATCTTCTGCATCTTTTTCCTCACCTTTTACGGTGAAGAGGATACTCCAAGATGTTGTCGGGAGTTGTCAATTTCAAAGCATACTGTAGAGTGAAATCCATTAACATCAGAAACGGGAGCCTTTAGACTTCTTGAGACTGGGCCTCCTTCATTGCCAGCGGTATCAATTAATTTTTCTCATCCCCATTCTCCACTGAAGCTAATTTAGCAGCTAGCGCCCTTTGTCTTTGAGTATCATCACCAGAATCATTTGAATGCTGAAGCTCTTTTTTTCTTTCGCGAGAGTGGAGTCCCTCTTTGTGCTTTCGGTGTGTTGTCCCCTAGAAGAAAATCATGGTGGCTTCTTTTGACCTCTCAAAGTGCCGGCCATCCGCATCATCTTTATCAAGGTGCTGTAAAACTGAGTTCCCCCCTTCCACTGAGCTCTTTTCGTTCTATTTTTGCTATGGCGTTGTTCTTCACATGCCCCGAAGCAATGAACCGGCATACCTTTCTCTGCCATCAATCATTTAGAGACGTCTTTTTTTCTTTTAGTATGTCACAGCCACCATTTTTCTAAAGCATTGCTCACCGTGACACCATACCCCTCTAGAATGTTGAACAGTTCAACCTCTTTTAGAATCACTACCAACCAAAGTCCCGTAAGAAACTTTTCCTCCTCCCCTTTTGTTCTTGTTGAAAATTAGATTGTGCGCGGATGCGTGGTTTTGATAGAAATTTGTGTTTTGATATGTGCACGGGTATGTGCATATTTTTATAGAGGATGGACAAGGGTCGGATACTTTAAGGAATGTAGGCAAGGTTTATGGGAAAAAGGATAGTTTCACTAGTTTACGGAAATGGTAGTACAAATATAGTTGATGGAGGAGTTGGTGGAGGAGTACAAGGATTTAGAGTTTATTCTCAACTCCCCACACACACTTTTTCTAGTACTTCATGGCCTATTTATAGGCCTCTTCCACCTCCATAGTGAAAAATTCTAGAACATCCTAGATATACACATTTCTAGACTTTTCTAATAAGTATCTATTCCACAAATATCTTGTCTATACTAGATATTTCTAGATTTTACAAGCAAGTGCCCATCCTAGAAGTCTCTAGAAATTGGATCACAATTTCCAACACTCCTCCTTGATCCAATTTCGTGATACTCCAAGCATGCTCGGTAGTGTCTCGAACTTTGTTGGCGGCAGTGCTTTGGTGAATATGTCCGCAAATTGATCTTTAGTCTTGCAATATTGGAGCTCGATCTCTCCATTGCTTTGTATAGTCTCGAACTTGGCTAGAAATGCTTCTTATGATGTCCCATACCTTTTGTGCCATATTCATTCCACGATCCCTTGCATCCTTCTATACTTGACTTGCCATAACACTTGCACTTGCCTTCAAATAAGCAAACATGTTCTCTAACGAAGTCCCAAATTTCTCGAGCCATCAAAGACTTTTAGTTGTAGTTGTTCCATCGTATGTAGAGATGGGAAACCTTTGTCAGGCATTCATATAGCTAGGTGTTTTTGTTCATGTGGCGATGTTGGCCTTTGTTTTAGTTTTGGCTTTGGCTCAGGCTTTGGCTTAGGTTTTAGTTGAGATGGTGAGGACAAACGCCCAAAACCATCCGAATATGCCTGGCTCTGATACCATGTTGAAAATTAGATTGTGCGCGGATGCGTGATTTTGATAGAAATTTGTGTTTTGATATGTGCAAGGGTATGTGCATATTTTTATAGAGGATGGACAATGGTCAGATACTTTAAGGAATGTAGGCAAGGTTTATGGGAGAAAGGATAGTTTCACTAGTTTACGGAAATGGTAGTACAAATATAGTTGATGGAGGAGTTGGTGGAGGAGTACAAGGATTTAGAGTTTATTCTCAACTCCCCACACACACTTTTTCTAGTACTTCATGGCCTATTTATAGGTCTCTTCCACCTCCATAGTGAAAAATTCTAGAACATCCTAGATAGACACATTTTTAGACTTTTCTATAAGTATCTATTCCACAAATATCTTGTCTATGCTAGATATTTCTAGATTTTACAAGCAAGTGCCCATCCTAGAAGTCTCTAGAAATTGGATCACAATTTCCAACAGTTCTCTACCGAAAATTTTGTTTTCTGCCCATGTGCCCTTTCTTTCTACTTTTCTTAGTCGTGTCTCCTCATGATGGTGTTTTTCTCTTTTGACCGACCCCGCACTTGAGTCTCCAGCTTGTGAATCCCGCACCAATGCATGAACCCAGTTTTCCTCAGCTCAAATTATCCGCTGGTTCATTAAGGTCTACCTGCATTTTAACCTGTGTTGCAGACTTGACCCGATCAGCAAAAACTCCTTGCTCATGACTCGTTTCCTTTTATTATTATGTTCCTGTTGAAGCAATGCAGAAACTGGCTTCTGACTTTGCACGTCCAGTGCTTTTACTGATGTATTCTAGTCAGATGTTGCGCCTGCTTCATGAAGTTATTCGAGACAATGAGATCTGCTTTCCCTCACATTCGACTTTTCAAAGATTAAACGATCGTGAGATTCAGCCTTGCAGTAAGAAAATGATAAGGTCCTGATCACTAGTGACATATATGTTGTTGGTGTTGCAATCTGGGTGCCACAAGAGGTGATCTTCAAATGACATTACAAGCTTTCCACAGAAGTTCTGCACAACAACAGTTTGATTTCTAAAAGTCAGAAACAACTGATTTTCATGGAGGAAAATAAGTGCCGTCGGTGTCATAAATTCAGATTGCTAACTTCTGTTAGCTTAAAGTTACGAACATCAAGAATATGGAGATTCTGCTTGACTAGAAGTTTCTCATTGAATTTTTCAATAAAATCAAACTTCTTGCTCCGATGAAGGGGCTGATTGAATGACTTGAAAACAGTAACATCCTCTATGGAAAGAATTTTAAGAGGAACGTGACTGCTAGCCTTTGTGAATATCAACAACATGATTCCCGAGCTTATTCTGATCTCTTTAACATTTGTATCAGATAGAGAGTATAACATCGTGTGATTCTTTAGGTCAAATGCCTTGTATATGCTGTCTTGGGTAGGGTACGTAAGTACTTTCTCATTCACAACATCCAACTCCACGCAACCCGGCCATTTTAGCAATTCAGATTCAAAGAGCGCAAAGCCGACGTCAGATTTTCCCCTCCTTATGTACTCACTCCTCGCGCTTATTTAAAAAGCAGATCCTTTGATTTGTCTCTCGACTAAAAGCTGCGCAAACCCCAGATCGAGCAAGGGCAAATATGATGTTATGCGATGCTACGATCTCAATTATCTTTGACCTCTTTCCCAGGAATGTCAAAACCATGGAACAATGACCCTTTTGGTCATGGGTATCATATTTCTCCTGCAACTGAATGTTCTTGAACCGCTCCTGGGCGTCGGCAATCGAGAAAGAGTAGTCACGCTTAGAACTGATTTTGCGTCTCTGAAGGTTCTTGACGCTGTTACGAATGCAGCGATGAATTGGCAAACACCAATGTCCAGAGTTCGCATGAGGAATGAAAGGTCATGAGAGAGTTGGATGCTCACTCCTGTGTTGGAAACTCCTCCTGCCGCGTCACTGGTCGCTGTCTCCATCAGAAAATAAAGTGGCCCGACGATCATAGAGGAAATTCAGGACCACTAGTCTTTAGAATAAATACTCGCGTATCGCTCTCTAATTTTCAGAGTAATAGTTGTCGTTAGATCTCTCCTCCTTTTTTCTAATATTCGTCCCCCATTACTAGAGAAAGCTGGTGATTGAGCCGCGAGAGGACATCCATGCACGCAAGTTCAAGTCAAATTTGGATTTTTTTTTGGAGGGGGGCACGATGTCACGACACCTAAAATGCAAAAATCGAAAATTACAGAGCTAAAATGAATTTTCTATAATTTTTTTCTTTAGCATGAAAATGTGATTACACAGCAATTCCCGAATCCAGATTAATTTTTTGCAGATTTTCTTTGTCCAAATGAAGAGAAAATTAAAAGAAAAATACTAGCTATTTTTTTTCATATTTTTGTGGCCTCAACTGCTATTTATTTAGTAAATGTTTTCCTAATTTCTAAAAAATATTAAAAATATATAAAAAATATGAAAAATTATTTTTTGTTCAAAAATGGAAGCCTAAGCTTGGCGAAGGCTTCCAAAGTTGATTTCACGATTTTCTCATTTTTTTCTTGATTTTTTATGAATTTTCAAAAATAAAAATGCCGAAAAATACTGAAAATATGAAAAATCATTTTTTGGTCAAAATTGGTTCCCTAGGTTTGGCCAAGGTCTCCAAAGTTGATTTTTTAATTTTATGAATTTTTATGAATTTTTTTATTAATTTAAAAGAGAAAATGATAATTAAAAATCAGGTGTCAACACACTTATCGGCGCACTAAATTCAAAATCAAGAGTAAAAGTTGTATCGTTCCAATTTTTAACACAAGAATGTATACTGACTTTTGAATCATTTTTATTTCCCTAGGGAGCTCCAGCCACGATGGACAGGTAAGTATCCCTTACCCTAAGACTTTCTAATTCACCATGTCATGATAATCAGTAAATCACATTATCAACGAGAATTCATGAAACAACTTCATCTGCATTCCCGTTCAGAAATCTTAGAGGCTACTCAAGAAAATCTGAAGCATAGATGCATCATAATCTCCTGTGAGAGTTAATTTTTGATGAGATAGAAATGAATTTTCAAATGAGGATGATTAGACCTGTCATGCTGGAGTAACCCAAGATCTGAGAGGCAAATCGCGCCTAAACACGTCCCCACACACTTGAGAGATGAGTGAGTGAAAGGTGAAATAAAAATCTTTGTCCATGAACGTAGGGACTATTTGCAGTGATTACATAGATTGAAATGACGAAAGGCAATTTCATTTCTTTACCCTAAACAAATAATAATCCTTTGCAAAATTATTTGAGCCTGTAAAGGGAGAATTCAAAAATAACCCTGTTAAGAACCACCTCACACTAGGGCAATTTGGAAGTTCATTGGTTGATTCTTTGGAGAAAAGATCAAGGTAAGACGTTATTGTGCTAACTTGCATCAACCTTTTTATGGTAACTTCAGGTGGCCTCCCGGGGAGATTTGAAACATCAAAGTGAAGGAGAGCAATTCATTTCTCTATCCCATACACTTTATCCCTTGATGAGCCAATTTGAGCCTTTAAACCTTCATTTCTAAACCTAGTTGATGATCGCCTTCCTACACTGGGGCAGTACACGTGATTTGCCGATAAAAAGTAAAGTCATGAATGAAGCCATCTCCTACATTTGGTCTGAAAAGATTTTTGGACTAACAAAAGCAAGGCACCTAATAAAAGCAGGGTCAAAGTCCATTATTGAAGGAGAACAATAATACTTGAAAACCAATCAAGGAAAAGTACAATGAAAAGGTCAAAAGGCAATAGGGTTAACAAAAGCAAAGTGCCTGATAAAAGTAAGGCTAAAGCCCTTCATAAGAACAAAAGCCATGATACTCAAGAAAATAAAGTGTCAAGAAGGGAATCTGTTGACAAGCAAGTGACAAAAACAAGGAAAGCCTAAAGCTTATTCGAATATAAGTATCCAGAAGACTTTTGGGGGCCTCAAAGATGTAGATTTACCCCCCAGCAGCTATGACAATTGATAATGATGCAAAGGTGATCACCAACCTATCATACCCCTCATTCTGAAAATGGCCTCTGCGAGCCCGCCTTAAACTAATATTACGACCTATCCCGAAGGCCTCTCTTGATTGAGACGTTTCAAATCAACGCGGGATTTCACACAAGGAGCAACGACTTAAAGGAGTAAGTACAATATGGTCTTATCTGATTTTCGAGGTTCTTGACTTGTAGACCCGAAGAAATTGCTTTTAAAATGTTGATTCTTTTCTAAAGCCTCAAAATGTCTGCCCATTTCGTAAACCTTTGACCAAGCCTACATTACGTTCCTTTAGAAGACCTTCTCTGATCAATCAAGTTGTATACACTACAAATAGTCCCGAAATTCTTGACATAGGTTTTGAGTGATAGTTTGAGCGTTTCTAGAAACCTTCCTCAGTAAGAAAGCAAAATTCCTCAGAAATTAATATTGTGAGAAGTCCTCTCTGGTGAAGTATACTCCAGTTGACACCACTGATTGAATTCATCTGGTGATTTCAGATTTATTGATTCAAAATTATCCTCACAAGAGATTTCATTCATACATGTATGTTACAAGATGCCTTGGATACCTATCTTGCACCATATCGCAGTTATTGAAACAAGCTTATATGACTTGCAGGAGCATAACGAATGTTGAAAACTTGAAATATTCAAAATATCGAAAATCATCTAAGCTCTTCACTCATCAGTATAACGATTTAGGTTTCAGCTTGTGCATGTTTTGGTGTAACTCAGGCTTCAGAATGGCACCCTTTTGTTGTGAAATAAATCGGGTTCGTGATTTTACAATACCCAAATCTTCTCAGACTTCAAGATGGCACCCGAAAGAGAAGATGACCTTTCTGTAATCATCCAAAAGTCCTTTTTACAGGCATCAAAAGTCCTTTTTATAGACACCAAAAGCCTTTGTTACAGGCACCAAAATCCTTGTTACATGCACCCAAGCCCTTTTTACAGACACCGAAGTCCTTTCTACAGGCAATCAAAGTGCTTGTTACAGGCACGAAGTCCTTTTTACAGGCACTAAAAGTCCTTGATACATGCACCAAGTCCTTTTTACACGTATCAAAAGTCCTTGTTGCAGGCACCAAAGTCCTTTTTACAAGCACCAAAAGTTCTTATTACAGGCACCAAGTCCTTTTTACAAGCACCAGAAGTCCTTATTACAGGCATCAAAGTCCTTGTTACAGGCACCAAAGTCGTTTTTACAGGTACTAAAGTCCTTTCTACAAGCACAAAGTCCTTTTCACAGGCATTTTCATGGGATAACCCACCATACGGGTCAAATCTTAATGGAGTGTGTCGCGACTCTAAGACTTTTTTTTTTCGATCGGGTTAACGGATTATTAGGTTTATTAGATGAATTAACCTAATACGGACCCTCCCAAGTCCTACCGAATCGCAACTTTGGTTTTTGTTCAAATGGTTTTAAAATTTAGAGTCGCCGCTAATCATTTTTGGTAGGTTGATTAGATACCTAAGTAAATTAGCGGGAGAACTAAATTACTTCTACGAACCAGAGATTATGAGTTCGGGGACTTGGTTACACTAGTTAATTAAAACTAATGCCCTTTTGGTACCTTAATTTCATGGATATCCTAATTTGGCAACTCAAGCTTGGTTTATTCCTGAGACTCTAGTGAGATGTTCTCTTTTTGTATTTTCACTTTTTAGATAGGATGCATCGGTGGCATTTTTTTATTTTCAAAGTGTTAAAAATTCCCTGAAGCCGAAAGAGGGAGTGTGTTAACGACTTCTATGCAGTGTTACAGTCTACTCATTTTGGGGTTTGGTGATTCAAAAATTAAACAGCAAGAAGTCAATGACAGTAAATAAAGACCTCTAATGGATGGCCCAGCCTTGGCTTGGCTCTCCTCTTTGGGGTTTAATGGTGCCGGAATTAAATTGCAGGAATTTAAATAACGGTAAGTAAAAACCTCCAATGGGCGGCCTAGCATTGGCTTGGCTCTTCCCTTTGGGGCTTGATGGTGCAGGAATTTAAATTGCAGTAAGTAAAAACCTCCAATGGGCGGCCTAGCATTGGCTTGGCTCTTCCCTTTGGGGTTTGATGGTGCAGGAATTTAAATTGCAGGAAATAAACGACCTCCAGTGGATGCGCTTTGCCTCTCCATTTTGGGGTTTTAGTTCTTTAAAATAAAATACAACAAATTGTTTCAACAATTTGAACTAAAATTCGTTGACGGGTCGGCTGCAAATTTGATGAGCACCTTGAAATTTGTTTGGGCTTACTTTGCACCTCCATGGAATTTATCGTTGATACGGAGTTGTCCTTTTTTTTTTACCTGCCATAAAATATGGGAAAAAGGGAGATGGAGAAGGAGTATACAATTTCTGCTAATTTGAGACTAAAACCACAAATAAATGAATAAATAAAAATACTTAGCTCGAATTTGTTTGCTCGTTGACGAGGATGAACTCTTGATTTATGTTGATCGATGAAGGAATTTGTGATGATAACCCTTAGCTTTAAACTCCCATCATCCTCAAAATTCTCTCTCTTTTGGTATTTTCTTTCTCTCAAATTTTTCTTCAATCTTCCAAAACCCTCTCAAACATCCAAAATTTTCTCCCCAAAAAAATTCCTCTCAAACTCACTTCTTCCTCCTTTTATAACCTATTCATCCATCTCCCATTCTAATTTTTCCACTAACTCTATCTCCCATTCTAATTCCTCCATTAACTCTTCTTCATCTTCATCATCTTCATCTTTCTTTCTCCATCTCTATCTCACATTCTAATCTCTCCACTAACTCTTCTTCATCTCCATCTTCCCTTTTCTATTCTTATCTCCCATTCTAATTTCTCCACTAACTCTTCTTCATCTCCATCTTCCCTTCTCTATTCTTATCTTATTTTCTCCATCAATTCTTCATCTTCTTTTCTCCATCTTCCATTCTCTATTCTTATCTTATTTTCTCCATCCATTCTTCTCCATCTTCTCTTCTCCATCTCCTCTTCTCCATCTTCCCTTTTCTATTCTAATTTCTCCACTAACTCTTCTTTTTGTTATTTGCAAGATAATCCTTCAAGAGTTAGGTATTTACACTCTAGTCCCTGAATTTTAAGTATTTACAATTTAGTCCCTAAAAAAGATAATTTTTTATGTCCAAATCTCCTCACAATTTCCGACACACTTACCGCATGTTGAATTTAAGCTCATTTAATTAAAGCCCTTTTGTAAAATTGAGTCATTCTGGGTATAATTGGGCCAAGATGAAAATTTAGAATATTAGAGAACAATGTCACAACTCCTAAAAGTGAAAAATGAAAATAAATTGACTCAATTGAATTTTTTTAGGCCCGATTCGAGATTATTCTCGTGAAGGAATACACGACAACGAATTGGATTTTTTAAATTTACAATGGCCAACATGAAAAGGGATTTAAAAGAAAAATATTGACTATTTTTATGTATTTTTGTGGCCTCAAATGCTATTATTTATGAAATTTTTTCCTAATTTCTAAAACAAATATTTAAAAAATACAAAAAAAAATTAAAAATTATTTTTTGCTCAAAAATGATTGCCTAAGCTTGGCCAAAGCTTCCAAAATTGATTTTTCAATTTTCTCATTTTTTTCTTGATTTTTTTTTATGAATTTTCGAAAATAAAAATATCGAAAAATACTGAAAATACGAAAAATCATTTTTTTGGTCAAAATTGGTTCCCTAGGTTTGGCCAAGGTCCCCAAAGTTGATTTTTTAATTTTATGAATTTTTATGGATTTTCTATTAATTTTTGAAAATAAAAAAATAATTAAAAATCAGGTGTCAACAGCTGCCCCTCTTTGAAAGGAAGCTCGGTAGAGGTTCATTTCAAAGACGAGATGACACCTGAATTCTAATCGACTCAACACAAGCAAATAACTGGAGTCGTGACATTGATCCTCAATACCCCTCGGTGTAAGCTCTGATTCAGGCCAGATTTGAAGAGGCTCCAATGAATTGAAGGAGAGATTTGGAGAGGAGAGTTTACCTTGCACTTACCTGCCTGTCATCTGGCGGTTGACTGACACGCATGCTCTACTGAAAATAGAATAAGAACCTAAGGATTTGTTAAGAAAACCTTAGGGTGGTTGAACTTGGACTCGTATGGTAGGTCAACCCATGGTAGATTCCTAATGAAAGGATTCTATTGATTAAAATTTGATTGAAATTTAACCCGTATGGTAGGTCACCCCATGGTAGAGTTCCTAATGAAAGGATTCTAGTGATTAAGATTTGACCTGTATGGTGGGTCGCCCCATGAAAATGCCTGTAAGAAGGACTTTGTGCCTGTAAGAAGGACTTTTGGGTGCATGTAGGAAGGACTTCGGGTGCCTGTAGGAAGGACTTCGGTGCCTGTGGGAAGGACTTTGGTGCCTCTAGGACTTTAGGTGCCTGTAGAAAGGACTTGGTATGCATGTAAAAAGGATTTTTGGGTGCCTGTAGAAAGGACTTGGTGCCTGTAAAAAGGACTTAGTACCTGTAGAAAGGACTTCGGGTGCTTTTAGGAAGGACTTTGGAGTGTCTGTAGAAAGGACTTTTGGGTGCCTGTAAAAAGGACTTTGGTGCCTGTAAGAAGGACTTGGTGCCTGTAGGAAGGACTTTGGGTGCCTGTAAGAAGGACTTTTGTATGCCTGTAGAAAGGACTTTAGATGCCTATGAAAAGAACTTGGTATGCCTGTAAAAAGGACTTTTGGGTGCTTGTAGAAAGGACTTGGTGCCTGTAAAAAGGACTAAGTGCCTGTAGGAAGGACTTCGGGTGCTTGTAGGAAAGACTTTGGGTGTTTATAGGAAGAACTTTGGGGTGCCTGTAGAAAGGACTTTGGTGCCAGTAAGAAGGACTTTGGTGCCTGTAAGAAGGACTTTGGGTTGCCTGTAGAAAGGATTTTGGGTTGCCTGTAAAAAGGACTTTGGTTGCCTGTAAAAAGGACTTTGATCGCCTGTAGAAAGCACTTTGGGTTGCCTGTAGAAAGGACTTTGGTTGTCTGTAGGAAGGACTTTGGGTTGCCTGTAAGAAGGACTTTTGAGTGCCATTCTAGAATTTAGGAAGACCAAGAATCCTGGAGAAGCTCAAACCCAATTTAACTTACCTTGGAGGGTGTCATTTTAGGATCTGGGAAGACCAGGAATCCTGCAGAAGCTCAAACCCGATTTAACTTACCTCAAGGGGCATCATTCTAGGATCTAGGAAGACCAAGGATCCTGCAGAAGCTCTAACCCGGTTTCACTTATCTTGAAGGGTGCCATTCTGGGATCTGGAAAGGCCAGGGATCCTGTAGAAGCTCAAATCCAATTTCTGTTCTCTCGTTACTTTAGGAATAAACCGATGAGACAGAAATCTAAATATCTCAAATATTTCCGTTTTCGAAACGAATCATGCTTCATTAGAGAAGTTGGATACCTGTATGTGCCGCAATGGATTCGAGCACCTTGACAATTGTCAGAATTCATTCTCTTAAAATGTTCAGGTTGAAGATACACTTACCTGAGGATTTAGAAGACTGCCTAGTGATTTCTTGACAATTAGGCTTGTTCATTCAATAATCGCCAAATGGATTTCCAAACCTTGAGAAATAACTCGAATATCGAAAATGTGTTATCTGTCAGGCAGTGTCAGAGGTAATATGTGTAAGCATTTCCATCAATGAGTTCATTGGTTCATGCAAAACTGTTAACTGAGTTTGCAATGATCAGAAACAATATGTGTGGTAACTAATGCTGCATTCAATCAAAATGTGAATCATGTATAACTATTCTGTCAAGTTTGCGCTACCAATTCTGTTCGAGGAGGTTATCATAGTATGAATACCTCGAATGTGATCTAAATGGGGGACTTCAGTCCAAAAGGGCTTTTTCTCACTCTGGAGAAAGGATGTTCATCCTGATTGCAGGATTGAAAAGAAATCACTCAATCTTACCATCATCGCATTCGACAAGGGTCCGAGCAATCTCACAATTGGTACGATCAAGCCGATCTGAAGGTCTTTGATTATGACCGTAATGTAGGCTAGGTCAAAGGCTTACCAAAGGGGGCTCTTTTGAGTCAAGGTCATTAACAAAAAGTCTTTATCATCTGCTCCGGGTTTACAAGTCAAGAACCCTGCAAAAATAACAGAGAAATAGTCTTACTCGTACCTTTTCGAGCGATGCTTAAAATCTTTCAACTCTACATTAATTCAAGCGCCTTAATCAGAAAAGACTTTTATAGGTTGTAACGTAGGTTGGGTTTGGGGATCAAGGAAGGCTTAATTTGGCCTAGAAGATATATGAGATGGGTTCAACATTGGTGATCATCGCATCTTTATCGCAGTTTCGGCCCTTCTAAAACAGTCCTTAGAGAATACCATCGTTGTCTGAGGATGGTATCTGCTTTCGCTGGTGCCATTGTCGCTTCCAAACGGTATAAACTTCAACTGTATATTTTGCAATCTGAGTCCTTCAACGAATTTTCTCTAGCAATCAGGTCCCATTGGGGATTTACCGAAGGAGATGGTATGTTTTCACTAAGTTTTCAAAGGCATTCAAAAATGAATATTAATTCGAATGGGCATTGGCTTTGCTTTTGACTGGCACTTTGCTTTTTCATACCCAGGGACTGGCTTTTCTTCTTTTGGTCCCGCCTTTTGCCTTTTGTCTTTTCCATTCTGTCTAGGAAAAGGAATTTTCAAAGATTGTGTCGCATACACATACATATCAAAGGTCTAGCATGCTTGACGAGTTGACTCAAGAACTCTGTGTAGACCTTAATTCTTCTGAGTTCTTCTGCTTTGAGGTAGCGCCATCTTCATCTTGGAATGAGCAACGATCACCAATGGGGGTTTTAAGAAATGAATACGCAGGCTCAATTGGGCGACGCAAGGGATAAAAGTGTATAGGATAGAGAAACGAATGCTTTTCATCGTTCTAAGGCACTTGAATTATCGTAGAAGGTTAAAAGCTAAGAAACACTCAAAAATTAATGTTAGTCCGAGCAAGAAAATTTCTAACCATTTACCTCGTGCTATTGCTGGGACTACCTCCATTTGGCCCCGATGTGGGGTAGTTCTTGATAGGGGTTATGAAATGACACCGCCGCTCAAATGTGTTATCAATGGTCACCTGTAGTGTTTTGGATAGAGAAATGAACGCCTCCTTCCTTTTGGCTGTCGTACCTTTTGCAAAAAAACCCATTACCTTGAAGAATGCGGAACATGTTTAGCACACGACTCACTGCGGCTTAAAATGTAGGACGTGTATCCAAATGGCTTGCCTTTCATCATCCTGTCATGCCCCCCTTTACACATTCGAGGCATCATGTATAGTTTATACTCCAAGTCAGAATCGGCAAATTAAACATGCAGACAAGTCATGCATGAATCATGGCATGTACAAACACAATACGAATGTGGCAATTTTGGCTTCATGCATGTTTGTGAAATAAGCAGGTATGGAAGAAAATTCTTAACAATGAGAGGATTTGAATTGCCCCTGGACATGTGAACGGATCGAACAAATCGTGAAGTTTACCCCTTAAATTGAGGAGTAGCTTATCTCAGACTTTGCCCCCTTTTGAATTCAGGGTCTACCATCGATTTGCCCCATTTTGATCGGAATAGATCTTTTCAGATGATCATAATTTTTACCACTTGGGGTTGTCTCCTTCAACATGTTAAATGTTAATATAAATATTTCCTGTCAAAAGAAAAAGAGACATGTTAGCCGGTATTGGAAGGGATAAATTAGAAACGATACTGGTTTACCCTTCATCTTGAATGTTTTGCACAACCCCTTTATTAGCTTCGCTGGATTGAGTTTCCCTTAGCTTTCGCTGGACACTTCAACATTAGGCTAAGATCATGACAAAACACTGACCTTGGTATTGCTCGTTGAGTATTCCCGTTTTTTCTGCAAAAAGAAATGCACAAAAAGTTGTTTTATTTATTTACAATACTTACAGCATTTCCATCCTCGAGGATCGAACTCGGGACGTCTCGAACCACTGTCATTCCCCATGCCATCCGGTCCATTGGACCGTAGGCATCCATGGAGGCTCTCTTTTAAGAGTTAACCGTTGAGATGACGTGGTCTTGCTACCTTACATTGGACAATTCTACGTCCCGGTTCTTTTCAAGGCCATTTAAAATCCCTATTAAAAATGAAAATAATTCAGGATCGAGACGATTATGGAAAAATTAGAACGATACAAAATTACCCTTTTTTGAGATTGCCTGGGTCTTTCGTTCGCATTTTTCTTCGTTTGAAGCTGTCCATTCAGTGATAATATCCGCAAATTGATTTGCCCCCAATTTCATTCAACAAGAGAACTTCGCATTCGAGTATGGCTATGTTCTCGAGTCAATTTGCAAATTCTTGAAAATACAGGGATCTAATTTAACACTGGAACAATTGAGGGTAAATTGGAATGATACAGAACTACCCTTCGAGTTTACGCGGATTTTTACTCGCTATTAATTCCTCCCCCGGTTTGGTGAAACGGCGGATCCGTGCATTTAATAAGAGGGAGAAAGTTTACTACTTCTTATTTTTACATAGATTCAAGACATTGATGAAAGTAGATAACATCCCCCGCCAGGGAATAAAACTTATATATTCATTCAGGATCTGTTCGGCTTCCTTTGCGGGTCTTCCGGTGATCAACCAGCTTCGCTCTAAATCTGATATGCATCGACCATGTTGAAGGCCTCGTGATCACCAGCTTCGTAATACGGACTCCGTGTACCTTACAGCCCTGATGCTTTACCGATATCGAACTGGTTGATTATGGCGAAAAGATCATCGTTAATGTCCGCTTGGTGGTGATCTGTCCCCTCTTTCTCGGAAGGTATTGATGCTGATCCAGTAGCATTGGTCTTTTTGTACCCTGCTCCAACAGAACTCGATCCTATTATAAAGTGGTTTAACTCACTTCTTAAATGCGCATTTTCAATCCTCAAATCATACATTTCATCGAAGGTGAGGAGGCTATTGCAGTTGGGGCAGGTGGCAGAGTCAAAAGCCTCTTTATACATCTTGTTTTCCGCTCGGAGGTTTTCATTTTCAGCTCTTAGAAACTCGGCTTCGTTGTGCTCATGGCAAGTCTTCATTCGGGTTCGCCTATTTTGAAACCAGAACTTGATTTGCAAAGGTTCAAGTCCTAGCTCTTGACTCAGTTCCATTTTCTGTTTGCCATCTGGCATAGGGCATGTTCTGAAGAAATCCTCAAGCCTTTGTACTTGCTCATTAGTATGGCGACGGTAACGCTTCTTTTGATCCTTATCGTTATTGTCCTTATCTTTACTAAGATCTTGGACATCGTCAGCGGAAGGGCCAGGCTCCATAGGCTCGATCCCAAACATGGCTTCGAACTCTTCCTCTCCCATATTCAGCAAGTAACGATAGCTCTCAAGAGAATTGGATTGAGACATCTTCGATTATTCCTCAAGACTTGCTAACTCTTCTGGTGTTTTCACTCTCTCTAACTTTTTCTGAGCGATTGTGTATGATTCGAAACTCTCTTCAGAGTTTTAGATGAAGATTATCAAAAGGACGCCTCCTTTTAAAATTTAGACATATATGGTTTCTCCTGAGCGTTCCGTCTTTCTCAACATTTCTTGCATGTCTCTTGCTTGGCTTGTCTTCTCTCGTCTTCTCTCGTCTTTTCCTAGTGGTAGGGCTCTCGTCGTTATCTCCCCCATCGATCTGCTGGCGAGTTCTCCCATAAAGACGAATCCCATTTTCCTTGTCTCTTACTCAAGTCACCTTTATTTCTTCTTTTTCAAAGTGGCGGGGTCTCGTCAAATTTTCTGCGAAGATTTCAGATTTGTTTGGCTCGAGATCGCCGTCTGACAGGGATTCGAGCCAACGGGGATGGTGCCAGTAGAGAACGGTAGATAGCGAAATCTTGACTAGTTGATACTGTCACTACGAGATCAATTTTTACTTCAAAACAAATCACCATCGTCGCATTCCGCTAGTCTGTTCCACCTATCTTCTCCTTTCTTTCATATTCCGCTCGTCTATCTTGATTTCCTCCTTGATAATGGCCAATCTCCCTACCCACATCTTCCCGACTGACGTTATGTTCAAATGGGAGAGGCTCTATCATCTTCATGGACGAGGTTATATCTATATAGCGCATCATCCGAGTGTCGAAGCTGAGATCCTCGGCCTATTCAGGGAACTAAATGCTTCTTCGGTTGAAGGCACCAACTTGGAGAGGGAATATAGAGCGTTCCCACACGTCTTCATCGATTTTCTGGAGGCTTGTCGAAACACCCAGGAGACAATCACCTTAGCCCGCGTCATAAAGGCCCACTACCAGGATCGATCTGAATGCCTGGAGTTTGCAGAACGTTCAGTTGCTCGATACAAGAAGGCTGTCAAGTCTGCTGATGAGCAGGTCTCACTATTGGTTCACGAGAGAGAGAAGCTGGTGGAGCGCCTAGCTCTGAATCAAACTTATTTTGAGCATGACCCGAGGGACGTTGTGATGAAGTTCAGATGTGAATGGCTGGAGGGGAGGCTCGACGATCTAACAGCGGATATAGCTTTCGAGTGGGACCTGATCAACAACTTAAAACTCGCCGTTGAACACCACGAGATGAATGCAGCCAAGTACAAGGAGAAATGTACTCACCTGTTTTTCAAGATTGCAGATCTCGACTCCTAGATTGCTCAATGTAGGCAAAGCATTAATTTCATGGAGAGCCAATTAAACTCTTTTGTGATGATTATTAGGCTCAGTTTGGCTTTAATTTTCCTCCCCAGTGAGCTATTGTAATACTCCTTAGTGAACGGAATAAGAGAAATATTTCCCATGTTTGTGCTCTTATTTTTCCTCCATGTCTTCCTCTTCACATAGCATAAAGACTTAAGGTATTGGAAACGCTGAGGTTTGATGTTCTCCTTGATGTCCTTGTTAGCTGCGGTAGACGATGATATCAAGAACATTAAAGAAGCATTCGGTGGTGGCCCCCACTAGCCACCTTGAGCTTTGTGAGTTAGTCGCATGAATTATTACAGATACGACTACTCGGTCAGCGTGCCAATAAATAAATCCGACCACCCATTGTGTACCCCACTTCAATCGTGCTTAGCCTTTTTCGGCGTCCACTTATTGGTGTCGGTCGACTGTAATATTGGGAAGAACGCCTGTGGGTCATGCTTATTAATAAAACATCAACCCCCCAAAAACCTCCACGTGGTTCGCATCCGAGTAAGTTTTAAGGCCGATCTTTAACTGATTTAATCAAAAAGGTTGTAAGGTCGAATCAATCATACTTGCCTCACGAATTTTGATTACAAAATGTATGCTTTTCAAAATACAGGGACCTCCAAATACATTGAAAATGCCCCTATTCCTGATTTGGATACATTCACTACCCCCATCAAAATACATGGCTCATACATGCTGACTGGTTAACACGATTCTGTCTCTGGGATTTCTTCGCTTGCCCCTAGGATTATCAGTTGCGGCATCGTCCATTTCCATTCTTTCATATTATTCAAGATCATTTCTAGCGTATTGTTGAGCCCAATTTTACTTCCGCCCGGGGTACCTGTGATTCCCTGCAAAGGTAGAGAAAATAATTAGTATGTGATCCAAAAGAGGTCTGTCCATGACTCCTACATTAGTCCAATTTTATTTTTTCATTTTATGAGAAATTAGAGAGGATTCTCTTAGAAAGGCATAGGTGAATTTATTCAGAAAGAATTTTCTTACAGGTTTTTATAACTTGAAAAATGTGATAAAATCCCTTGACGTTTACCAAATTTTCCAAAGGAATTTTTTGTTTTTATCAAAATAAATTTTTAATGATAAATTTGTCAAGGAAATCTTGCGTCCATTGAAGATTTAAAGAAAACTGTAACAAAATCTTTCATTGATCAACAAAATTCCCCTAAGGGATTTTTCACATTCATTCATTTTTTTCATCATTTTTCATCTTTTTTCAAAAATGGGACACCAATTTGATTTTTCTTTTCTTTTGAAAAAATGATCACGATGTTAGGTTTAAAATTTGACTGAATCAGGATTAGTCGGGCCTTCCCACTTCGGCTGCTCGAGCTAAAAATTAAAATCACTGCTTTGGTAATCTTACCAAGCCTGAGGCTTAACTTTTAAAGCTCATTTTTGAAAAAGGGTTCGGGATTGAATCTGGACTACTTTTTACGTGATCTCACGCCGAACGCTAGAATCAAATCACAATACCATCCTAAAACTAGTGACCTAGGTCTGGCCACGGGACGTGTGTGATGTAGTGTTAAAACAATTAAACATGCACAACAATTAAATGCAAACACCACTTCAATATTTCAAAAATTAAATAATAATACTCACACACCAAACCTGCAAAACGAAGGGTTAGCCAAACACTCCACCCCTTATAACTCCCATCTGCAAAACCATTTAACACCTAAAGATGAGTTCCAAACAAGATCGCCAAAAACGAGATATCCATTAAATTTTCATTGGCCTAAGTCCACTAAGGCTTTTAAAATTTCGAAAAAAATTCAAGTATTTCAATTGGTGTCTTTTTTTCGAAAATTTAAAAATCCCGTCCCCAGTGGAGTCGCCAAGCTGTCACGACTCTAAGAATTTTTTTTTTCGATCGAGTTAACGGATTATTAGGTTTATTAGATGAATTAACCTAATACGGACCCTCCCAAGTCCTACCGAATCGCAACTTTGGTTTTTGTTCAAATGGTTTTAAAATTTAGAGTCGCCACTAATCATTTTTGGTTGGTAGATTAGATATCTAAGTAAATTAGCGGGAGGACTAAATTACTTCTACGAACCAGAGATTATGAGTTCGGGGACTTGGTTACACTAGTTAATTAAAACTAATGCCCTTTCAATACCTTAATTTCATGGATATCCTAATTTGCCAACTCAAGCTTGGTTTATTCCTAAGACTCTAGTGAAGTGTTCTCTTTTTGTATTTTCACTTTTTAGATAGGATGCATGGGTGGCATTTTTTTTATTTTCAAAGTGTTAAAAATTCCCTGAAGCCGAAAGAGGGAGTGTGTTAACGGCTTCTGTGCAGTGTTACAGTCTACTCATTTTGGGATTTGGTGATTCAAAAATTAAATGGCAAGAAGTCAATGACAGTAAATAAAGACCTCCAATGGATGGCCCAGCCTTGGCTTGGCTCTCCCCTTTGGGGTTTAATAGTGCAGGAATTAAATTGCGGGAATTTAAATAACGATAAGTAAAAACCTCCAATGGGCGGCCTAGCATTGGCTTGGCTCTTCCCTTTGGTGCTTGATGGTGCAGGAATTTAAATTGCAGTAAGTAAAAACCTCCAATGGGCGGCCTAGCATTGGCTTGGCTCTTCCCTTTGGGGTTTGATGGTGCAGGAATTTAAATTGCAGGAAATAAACAACCTCCAGTGGATGCGCTTTGCCTCTCCATTCTGGGTTTTTAGTTCTTTAAAATAAAATACAACAAATTGTTTCAACAATTTGAACTAAAATTCGTTGACGGATCGGCTGCAAATTTGATGGGCACCTTGAAATTTGTTTGGGCTTACTTTGTACCTCCATGGAATTTATCGTTGATACGGAGTTGTCCTTTTTTTTTTACCTGCCATAAAATATGGGAAAAAGGGAGATGGAGAAGGAGTATACAATTTCTGCTAATTTGAGACTAAAACCACAAATAAATGAATAAATAAAAATACTTAGCTCGAATTTGCTTGCTCGTTGACGAGGATGAACTCTTGATTTATGTTGATCAATGAAGGAATTTGTGATGATAACCCCTAGCTTTAAACTTCCATCATCTTCAAAATTTTCTCTCTTTTGGTATTTTCTTTCTCTCATATTTTTCTTCAACCTTCCAAAACCCTCCCAAACATCCAAAATTTTCTCCCCAAAAAAATTCCTCTCAAACTCACTTCTTCCTCCTTTTATAACCTATTCATCCATCTCCCATTCTAATTTTTCCACTAACTCTATCTCCCATTCTAATTCCTCCACTAACTCTTCTCCATCTTCATCTTTCTTTCTCCATCTCTATCTCACATTCTGATCTCTCCACTAACTCTTCTTCATCTCCATCTTCCTTTTTCTATTCTTATCTCCCATTCTAATTTCTCCACTAACTCTTCTTCATCTCCATCTTCTCTTCTCTATTCTTATCTTATTTTCTCCATCCATTCTTCTGCATCTTCTCTTCTCCATCTTCCATTCTCTATTCTTATCTTATTTTCTCCATCCATTCTTTTCCATCTCCTCTTCTCCATTTTCACATCTCTATTCTAATTTCTGCACTAACTCTTCTTTTTGTTATTCACAAGATAATTCTTCAAGAGTTAGGTATTTACACTCTAGTCCCTGAATTTTAAGTATTTGCAATTTAGTCCCTAAAAAAGATATTTCTTTATATCCAAATCTCCTCACAATTTTCGAGACACCTACCGCATGTTGATTTAAGATCATTTAATTAAAGCCCTTTTGTAAAATTGAGTCATTCTAGCTATAATTAGGCCAAGATGAAAATTTAGAATAATAGAGAACAATGTCACGACTCCTAAAAGTGAAAAATGAAAATAAATTGACTCAAATTGAATTTTTTTAGGCCCGATTCGACATTATGCTCGTGAAGGAATACAGGACCCCGAATTGGATTTTTTAAATTTAGGATGGCCAACATGAAAAGGGATTTAAAAGAAAAATATTGACTATTTTTATGTATTTTTGTAGCCTCAAATGCTATTATTTATGAAATATTTTCCTATTGTATAAAAAATATATTTAAAAAATACAAAAAAATACGAAAAATTTTTTTTTGCTCAAAAAGGGTTGCCTAAGCTTGGCCAAAGTTTCCAAAGTTGATTTTGCAATTTTCTCATTTTTTTCTTGATTTTTTCAAAAATAAAAATATCGGAAAAATACTGAAAATACGAAAAATCATTTTTTTTGTCAAAATTGATTCCCTAGGTTTGGCCAACGTCCCCAAAGTTGATTTTTTAATTTTATGAATTTTTATGGATTGTCTATTAATTTTTGAAAATAAAAAAATAATTAAAAATCAGGCGTCAACACATAATAATAATAATAATAATAATAATAATAATAATAATAGTAAAATAAAATAAATAAAAAATTCCATAAAAATAGTAAATTTTTTAGAAAATAATATAAAAAATAAAAAGATAAAAATAAAAAAATAATAAAAATTAAAAAATTCAAAATTCAAAAAATGTTAAGAGATCGGATAATCTCAGGAATTATAAAAATAATAATAAATAAATAATAAAAATACAAAAATTCTAAAAGATTCCAGAAAATAGGAAAAACCCTGGAAAGGAAGTTCAAAACCTCAAAAATAGAAAAGTCCCTAGAAAATGGTAAAAACCTCAAAAATTCAGAAAAATTTAAGAAAGTTCAAAAGAAATTTTGAAAAATCTGAAAAAATTCTCAAAAAAATTCTGAAAATTAAAGAAAACCCATGCCCAATTAGTCTGATCCATTTTCACATTTTTGACCTCCCGAGCCTTAGGAAATTACCATTTTGCCCCTCTAGCCAACTTGGCCCAAATTTTTCCAAATCACCCCTGAACTTAATTGGCATTTCCACTAGTATCCTACTTGGCCTTTTTTTTTTTTACTTGATGTGATTCTTTTATTCATTGATTGCCTAATTATTTCTTATGGTTGTGATTGATAGGCTAGCTTTCCAACTCGCATAAACCTCTTAGATCATTAGGACATCCCCCCATCGAGAAAACACCTGCATGGATTCCTCAAGATAAAAAATCGCTCAACTTAGGTACCGAAAGGGCGTGATAGCAATATTGACGTAACTAAGTCCTTGAATCTAGATCTCTAGTTTTCGTAGATCGTTCTCGAACGATCTTTCCCAATCGTTTGATAGGGTTTCCAATTATACCCTCCAATAAATGATTGGTGGCGACTCCAATGGCATGCATACTGATCACATGTCACCTGACTACACTAAGGTCAACCTTGATTGAAAATTTTCCTGACTCGATTTGGAATGTGTTGACACCTGATTTTCAATCACTTTTTCTCTTTTAAAATTAATAGAAAATCCATAAAAATTCATAAAATTAACAAAATCAACTTTGGGAGCCTTGACCAAGCCTAGGCAACCATTTTTGAACCAAAAAATCATTTTTCATATTTTTTCGTATTTTTTTAATATTTTTAGAAATTAGAAAAATATTTAATAAAAAAATAAAAAAAATAGCATTTGAGGCCATAAAAATGTGAATAAATAGTCAGTATTTTTCTTTTAATTTTCTCTGCATTTTGGCCAAATAAAATTTGCAAAAAAAAATTAGTCTGAAATCAAGAATTACTTTGTCTCACTTTGTTAATCTCATTTTCAGGTTAATTGAAACAAAATTGTCGAAAATTCATTTTAGCTTTGTAATTTTCTATTTTTACATTTCTGGAGTCGTGACATCATCTTCTAATAGTTCAAACTTTTTCAATGGCCTGATGCTGCACTTTTCATTGTTGCGTTTAGTTTTCCAAATGTAATTGTTTATTTGAAGCATCTCTCTATACTGCGTTGTCGCATTTACAAGACTGGCCGGTCGAACGTACAGGATCGATTTCGCGAGAGTGTCCCTCCAGACGTGGCTGTGAAAATCGAAGTCGAGCTAATTTCATGGATCGGATTGGTGGATATCTCTAAGGATGGGTAGGATTGGAGAGCAAGCACAGATCAAGTCTCAAGGAAAAACCATTTAATGGTCTCTTATATGGTCTCATATCTTCCGACTCCTCTCCCAATAAACAAGAGAGCAGCAAATGGTACATCAGTGAAAAGGGTTTAACCAAAGCAAGCAAAAGAACTTCTGCCACTATGAATTTGACGTTCGCATGTTGGGTCGATGCTCAATTAACTGGTGCCAAAGAATTGTTTCGGATCGATCGCGTTCCTCCGCCTGTGTGGGGAGTTGACGCGAATAGAAGAAGATGGCGATGGCATGCGGAAGTTCTTCGGCGAAGATTAAAAGTGCCTTTGCTTTCATGTCAACAAGAATACAAGTGTTAATAATTGATATTTCATCAATAGCTCAGCAACTCTAGGATAATACTTCCGATGGATATCAAAGACAAGCTACTCGGTGTAAAGAAGATGGGTATGTGTTCGAGACACGCTTTTAATATCAACTTACTCAGCAAGGAAAGAACTCCGCCTATGTAGCTTACATAGCCTGTCCCAAGCTAGGGTAAAGGAGGAGGGTTGGTGTCAGGCGTAGCGAGCCGGCCGTAAAAAAAAGAGCTACCCCTTATGAGATGAACCCTAAAGATTTTTCGTTGGAGCGTACCCTTCTTAGCGACGCATTGCATCGGCGCCCGGGTGCAGCGAAAAATGGGCAAGGGTCCTTGCACCAAAATAGGCGGGTGCGAGGGGTAAGGAAGTTAGCCTTGGGCCATCATTCCCAGAGTGATGCGTCACATTGCCCGGATGTAGTGAAAAGTAAGCTAGGGTCCTCACACTTTTATGGGCGAGTGTGGGGGGCAAGAAATGCCCAAGGATTAGGGATCCGAATAGGGAGTTGGAACATAGGAACCTTAACGGGAAAGTTAAGAGAGATAGCAGATACTTTTGCTAGAAGGAGAGTGAATATTGCGTGCCTGCAAGAGACTAAATGGGTTGGAGAGAAGGCTAAGGAAGTAGAAGGTACTGGATTCAAGTTATGGTACACAGGCACAAAGAAGAGTCAAAATGGAGTTGGGATTTTGATCGATAAAAGTTTCAAGGATAAAGTTGTTGATGTTGAAAGATTAGGCGATCGGATTATCTTGATTAAGCTAGTAGTGGGAAAGTTGATCTTAAACATCCTTAGTGCGTATGCCCCCCAAGTTGGATTGCCAGTAGCTGATAAGAACAGATTTTGGGAAGACTTGGAGGAGATTTTAAGGGGGATACCACGTGAGGAGAAAGTATTCATTGGAGGAGATCTTAATGGACATGTTGGCCAAAGTAGTTGAGGTTTTGACAGAGTTCATGGAGGTTTTGGCTATGGGACTAGAAATGAGAGTGGCGAAGACATCTTGAACGTTGCACTAGCGTATGATTTGATGTTAGCAAATACTTTCTTTAGGAAAAGAGAGTCACATCTAATCACTTTTCATAGCGGTCAGAATCGTAGTCAGATTGATTTCTTTCTTGCTAGAAGAGAGGATAGAACCTCGTATATAGATTGCAAAGTCTACCCTGGAGAATGTGTAGCTACGCAACATAAGTTGGTGGTCCTAGAGGTTCGGTATAAGGCACAGAATATGCCACGAAGGGCTCAAAATCCCAGAATAAGATGGTGGAAGTTAAAGGAGGGAAAACATACCGATTTCAAGGAAAAGATGTTTCAAGAAGGACCGTGGAAACTAGAGGGAGAAGTAAATAGGATGTGGAGTGAGATGTCTAAATGCATACAAAGAGTGGCAAAAGAGGTGCTAGGTGAAAGTAAAGGGCACGGACTTCAGACAAAGGAAACTTGGTGGTGGAATGAAGAGGTGCAGGAGGCAATTAAGAAGAAGAATGAGTGCTTTAGATGTCTGGATAAATGTCCTAATGAAGAGAATTTGCAAAACTTTAGATTGGCACGAAAAAATGCCAAAAAAGCTGAGAGAGGCTAGAGGCAAGGCTTTCTCTGATATGTATAAAAAAATTTGGGAGCAAAGAGGGAGAAAAAGATATCTATAGGCTTGCCAGGATAAGGGACAAGAAAAGTAAAGACTTGACACAGATTAGATGCATCAAGGATGAAAATCTAAAACTATTAGTAAAAGATGAAGAAGTGAAGGAAAGGTGGGTGAGCTATTTTAACAAGCTTTATAATGGGGAGGGCGATCGAGGCGAGGTGGATCTGGTGGACGCTTCTGATAAGTTAAACAGAAGGTTTGTGCGTAGAATTAGAGCACAAGAAGTTCAGGATGCTTTAAAGAAGATGAAGACTAGTAAAGCCTTAGGACCAGATGGTGTCCCTATTGAAGTATGGCGATGCTTAGGGCATGTGGCAATAAGTTGGTTGACCAAACTGTTTAACAAAATTCTCCAAGCTAATAAGATGCCTAAACTCTAAAATGGCACTCGAAGGAGAAGATGACCTCTATGTAATCATCCACAAAGTCCTTTCTATAGGCACAAAAGTCATTCTTATGGGCACAAAAGTCCTTTCTACAGGCACCAAGTCCTTGTTACAGGCACAAAATCCTTCTTACAGGCATTCCCTCGGTAGATCCCACATCGGATGAACCGTTTTCAAAAGTCCTTCTTACAAGCACAAAAATCCTTTCTACAGGCATCAAGTCCTTTCAACATGCACAAAAGCCCTTTTTACACGCATTTCTATGGGTGACCTACCATACGAGTCAAATCTTAATCCATTTTAATCAGTAGAAGCCTTTCATTAAGAATCTACCATGGGGTAACCCACCATATGGGTCAAATCTTAATCAAATTTTAATCAGTAAAATCCTTTCATTAGGAATCTACCGTGGGGTGACCTGCCATATAGGTCAAATTTCAATTACTTTTAATCAGTAGAATCCTTTCACTAGAAATCTGCCATAGGATGACTTACCGTACGGGTCCAAATTCAACCACCCTAAGGTTTTTTTATAACGAATCCTTAGGTTTCCAAAATATCATCAACAGATCAATCAATGACAGCTATATGGCAGGCAGGTAAGCCGCAAGTAACTCTCTCTCTCTCTCTCTCTCTCTCTCTCTCTCTCTCTCTCTCTCTCTCTCTCTCTCTCTCTCTCTCTCTCTCTCTCTCTCTCTCTCTCTCTCTCTCTCTCTCTCTTATCGAAATGAGCAGAAGAAACTTTAGACTTAAACCTTCAAAGAGGAAATCAAAGTTGGATGTCACGACTTTTCATTTTTCCTAGTAGAGTTGGCTAGATCTCAAGTGTCAATCTGTCTTTAAGAGTGATCTCTCAGCAGACCCCTCTCAAAGAGGGGTAGCTATTGACATTTAATTTTTGGCCATTTTTATTTTTTAGAAAATCTATAAAAATTTATAAAATTAAAAAATCGACCTTGGGGATCTTGACCAAGCCTAACGAACCAATTTGACCAAAAAATAATTTTTCGTATTTTCTATATTTTTCAACATTTTATTTTTGAAAATTCATAAAACAAAATCAAGAAAAAATGAGAAAATTACAAAATTAACTTTGAAAGGCTTGGCCAAGCCTAGGAAACCATTTTTAAACAAAAAATAATTTTTCATCTTTTTTGCATTTTTTAATATCTTTCAGAAAATATTAAAAAAATATAAAAAAAGCATTTGAGGACACAAAAATACGAAAAATAGTCAGTATTTTAATTTTAATTTTCTCTTCATTTTGGCTGAAGAAATTTTGGAAAAATAACCTGGAATTGAGATTTACTTTGTTAATCTCATTTTCAGATTAATTGCAAAAATTCTAGAAATTTCATTTCAACCCTGTAATTTTTCCTTTTTGTATTTCTGGAGTCGTGTCATCCCCCTCTATTTTTCAAAATTACAATCCAGTAGAAAAATTCACTGAATAATCAAATTTCACGAAAAACGACCAAAATGAGATTTCAATTTTTGCAAATTGTTCCATAAAAATGCTTAAAATGCAATTAAAATTTTTCTAAGGACCAAATGAAAAATCAGGATACGTCACCCTCTAGTTTTTACCTGCCGAATCCATTGGTGGTGTTAACTTTTGCAAAAAAAGTTTATTTAGATTTTAAATTTTGCGAAATGGACCCTCGGGTCAAAATTAAAAATTAGGGTTTTTATGCAAATTCTTTGAAAATTTCGGGAGAAAAATCATTTCTTAATAGAACTCTTGGTCATGAGCTTCATTCTGGTATTATTTTTGAGAAATTGTAATGAAATTAGGGATAATTTGCGTTTTTAAACCCAATCCGACCCGGTCAACCCGCTGGCTCGAGAAACCAAAATCAATTCTGGTTTCTCATTCTCACGCGTGAAACGGGAAAAGTGAAGCCTTGGATCCATTCTGAGATAGCCAAATGCACACGGAGCTCCAAGGACTTGATCGAAATTGGCCCGGCGACGAGGTGCCAAATAGCACGTGGTTTCGTCGCCGGGCACGTGAACCTTGAACAAAATGCTTGTTCGCGCACCTGGCTCTCGGAAAAATGATCAAATATAAATGGGGCTAAGGATTTTTCTAAAGGGGAGGTTCATTTTGGTAGAAAGGGAACTAACAGAATGGACAGAGAAGTAGAGAGAAGGGAAAGAAAGTTATAGAGTTCGCCATAGCCAGAGCTTCAAGCTCGCGGCTATGGAGATTCGACGAAGATGATCTAAAGCAAATTGAGACTTGAAACCACTTCAGGAAGCTCGCTTGAGTTTGGAGGAATCGATTGGTGCCAGTTTCAGAGCTCGCCAACACCGAAAAAGGTGAGTTACAGGTTCGAGCTTAGCTCGGTGCTTCAATGGCAGATTCTTAATCTAGCCATGATTCTTGCATTTCTTTTGTGCATATTAATTCTCAAACATCACTTAGCATGTTTGCACTTGATTTTTGCATCGATCGTACGTGTGAGCCTCGGTCTGAAACCTCCTACCTCTGCTGAACTGTTACTATCTGGTTAGCCTAATCTGGCAATCAAGGGCTCAATCCGAGCTTGAGGTAAGTTTACTGAACTCCTAGTTATGCTGTATGTGGAGATAATTGAATAGTTATGCTCTAGTTTAGGCGATTGAACTGCCAATGTTGATACATGTTCAAGCTCGATTGCTACGAATCTTGTCGATGATTAGGTCTAGATTTTTAATATGTTGTAGAGGATACTCAGGCGAGTTGATTGAGACCGATCTTGCCCCATTTGGTTATGGTTTCGCCGTTAGATCGTCGTCGATGAGTCTCGGCTGTCCGTCATACTTTAGCTCAATGAAGAAGACGAAGTCCAGTCAGCAAGTTGACTTGGTCAACATCTTACGTGGCGCTGACGTGGCAAACACATCAGCATGTTGACTCATTCAAAGGCTGACGTGGACGACACGTCAACCGGCAATTATAACAAAATAAATAAAATAACAACCTAGATCGAATGGTTAAGGTCAAGCCACGTGTCAAGATCATGTAATTTTTGAGATTAGAAATTGTAATTCGGATTTTCTAATCATTTCGAGAAATAATAAAAATGGACTGTGGAGATTGGGTCATAGAGTTGATCGGGCCTGTAGGTTTAGTATGAAGGATGAGCACTTAGAATAGCGACACGTGGAGGATTTTTGGTCATAGGATTAGGGATAAGCGAGAAAATCAGAAAATAGGAAAAAAAATTCAAAAAAATTCGGAATTTCAAAAATAATACCCAAAATTGTGTCGTTTTAGTTCGGGTTGGCCTGTTGGATTTTGGACCTAGTTTGGATCTAGTGGGCCGGGTCAATCTGAACTAGTCCGTATAACAAAAATAATAATAATAAAATATATACAAAAATATAAAAATTCAGAAAATCAATAAAAATTAGAAAAATAGAAAATCAATAAAAAATCATAGCTGCATCGTTTTAGTCCCTGGTCTTTGTTCGGGTTTGAGTTAGTGGGCCCGGGTCAAACCGACCCAATTTGAAGAATTAAATAATAATAATAATAATAATAATAATAATAATAATAATAATAATAATAATAAATGGGAAAACTCATAAAAAAATTCTAAAAAAATTCTAGAAAATTCATAAAAAAAAAATTTAGAAAATGTAGAAAATAGCAAAAAAAAGGGAAATTATTAAAATATATATAATATAATATATTCTGAAAATGTCCCAAAAAATAAGAAAATTTCTTAAAAAGTCTTAAAAATTTCTTAAAAAATTCCAAAAAAAATTCAGAAAAATTCTCAAAAAATTGTGAAAATTAGGGAAAAACCACATTCATTGGTTTGACCCATTTTCACATTTTTGATTTCCCAAATCTTGAAAAATGACATTTTCATCCTTATGGTCAATCTGATCCGAATCCTTCCAAATCACCCATGAATTTAGTTGTAGTCTTTTCTAGGTTTCTAGGACTCCCCTATGCCTGTCTTGACTTGTTTTGATTTGATTCCTCCATGTATGGATTCCTTGACTGCGGACTTTCTTTATTGACCGTGATTGGTAGAATAGAAAAGTCCCGTTTGCATGATCTCTTTAGATCTCTTAGGACTTACTGCACCCAATCCCGCCTTCATGAATTCCTTAGGATAGAAAATCACTCAACTAGGTACCGAAAGGGCGTCAATAGCAATATTGGCATAACTAAGTCCCCGAACCTAAAATCTCTTATTTTTGTAGAATTAAGTGATCCCTCCCAATTGCTTAATAGGGTTTTCAATCATACCCTCCGAAAATGATTGGTGGCAACTCTAAATTACACGTACACCAATGCACATGTCACCGACCACACTAAGGTCGAACCTTATAAACCCGTCGTGATTTGGTATGGGCCTAAGAGGGCCCGAGCAAAACCTCGATCTTAAAAAACATGCCTAGCAATCCATTAGCCCCCTTCCCCCTCCCCCTCCCCCAAGGGTCGGGTCGCGATATCTATGTTCTGATAAACTAAGTTTGGTGTAAGTAAAGTCGGCTATTTTTCTATTAATTGCAGCGAAAATTCAAGTGGGATGAAATAGAAGAGGATGAAGTTAAAAGAATTTTCAAGAAGAAAGCCGGTGATCACATACGAAATGTGATGAATAAAGCTAAGACAAGTTAAGCGAAGCCATATTTCATTACAGGTGATAATTGAACAGAAATGAAGAGAACTTGGGAAATTGAAAAAAAAAATTAGCAAAGAAGTGAACAGAATAAGAAGAATCGAGCTTTTAGATCTAGTGAAGGGTCTGCCACAAATGCTAGAGACTCTATCAATATTGGAGAGCAAAGAAAAAGAATGGTAAGTTTTTTAAACATGATATATGTCAATTTAATTTAATTACTTATCTATGTTTATATTTTATAAGCAGATGAATTGGGGACAGACCAACATATATGGCTACATTTGAACGCACATTTAAAAAAAAAGATAAGACATGGACTTGCAATCGAGCAAAAGCTATTAAGGGATATAAGGTTAACTAGAATGAAAATAATAAATATTTTTAATATTGATGGTAGTTATATATATATGAAGTTATTTTATTTTCATCTATATTGTTAATATAGGAAAAATGTGATGAACTTTTAATGAGTACTGTTAGTGGTGATGATGGTATTGATAGGTCTGAGCAATCAAGTAGAGAGCCTAACAATATGACATTATGGGTAGAGGCATCAGGTGAGATGAAAAGAGGCAAAATATTTGGGATGAGATCCCTATCAATGATATATTCAATAAAGGTTGCTGCAACTTCATCATCCGATACCGCTGTTTCACGAAGGACGCGAATTGAGGAGCAAATGACCCAAAAATTGACCCGATTGAAACATATATTTGTAGAGAAGGATGAAGAAATAAAAATAGTCAAACAACAATTGTCATAGAAAGATGAACAAATCAGATCTTTAGAGTCTCAAACGCAATTGATCTTGCGATATCTCAATCTTAATCAAGATCAGGTTCCTCCTGTACCTCCCACTAATCAAGCAGGTGATGGGCACGATGATGAGCAATACAATGATGATGAGATTGCTGGTGATGTTATCATTGTCAATCGTTTGATTGATTAAACGGTAAGAATTTTTTGCTTTTGCATGTTGATTACTCAGTACCCTCTAGTATTAACTTGCTTCTGTTCCACAGAAGATGACGTTTCCCTGTGTTTCTCCTTAGAGCACTAGGACCTCTTTTTTAACTCATTTGAATGGTGAGATTTAAACTTTGTTTCAACCTAATTATCTGTAATATTCAAGGTTCATCGTTTGAATTTGAATCTATATTAATTGAATAGACTTTCAGTTGTTGCAATGAAATTTGTAGCTTTGTGCAAAGAAGAAGTGAAGGAACTAGAGAAGGCCATTCTTGGCCATGTCTTTGAGCCTACCTATTAGGACGAAAATGTCCAATGCTAGTGCGAGGTCCTTTCCTTTCTTCTTTTATATATTTTGACTTGTTGCAACATAATTTTTGTGGATAAAGATGCTCAATGATTAACTCTAATTTGGAAAAAAAATTTCCCTTTCGTTCATGCAATTTACTAGATGTATATGATTGCCTAGAGAAAGAGATGGTAGCAGCTTATCTCTCAGGATCTGCTAGTGTTAATCTCTCCGATGATCAATATTTAGCCAAGGATGCTAAAGGAGCAAATGATTTTGGCTTTTCCTCTTAGTTAAATAAAATTTCAAGTGAGAATACATCTATTAAACATGTTGTAGATAAAGGGGGAAGGAAAAAGAAGGGAAAATCTATTGGAAATGCTAAATATGGTGCATCTAAGAGTGCTCCAGACAATCAGGATTTTGTGCTGGCAAAATCCAAGAAAAACTAGAAGAAGAGCAAAGATGTGCCTTCTGTGCATACATCAGAAGTGAAATCAAGTGCTAAGAAAGATGCCAAATCCAAAGAAGAAAGCCAGGGTATTAACTCAATTTGGTACTTTTCAACAATTTTTTGTCTACTTATTGGCAGATATACCTTTCGATTATTTTTCGTTTTCAATGTTGTAGCTATCCTTTCTTGGTTGTTTCGATTTTTCTTGTGTGGACAAACATCATAGTTGAATATTTTTCTAGTAGTGATAGATTGAGATATGCAGTAATTTTGTGGATGTTGAAATGGCTTTTTTAAATAGAATCCTCATTTCGTGATATTGTGGGCAATGAAATTTGCATGTTATATAGTAAGTCTTGTCACTTTGCATTTATATTTCAATGACTATTAAAGTTACTAATGACAGAGGGTGGAAACTTTCATGACCGCGCTAACAAATTTTGCAAAGGAGAGGTATTTATGATGTTTGTATTGTTATTTGTAGTTCTTCAGTATGTGTTAGCATAAAACTCTGTATTTATTATTTCTAGTTTATTGCTTTTTTCAGTGGATTGGTAGTGAAAAAGATTGACAAGAAACTGAAAATGGCATTTCTGCATTCTTACCGCAAGGTCAGCCTGCTTCACTTCATTACCTATATGAGGTATGAGAACATTGTTTTGTAAGTAATTGTAATTGTCCATGATATTTTTGTCATCTTTATCTACTTATACTTTGATAAAGCTGATTTTTGCTCTCACATTCAGTCTTCGCTATTAATTCTCAAGCATTTTCGGAGATCTATTGTCTACAAATAATCTTGAGTTCTGCTGTTTTTCTTACATGGTCAACAAAAAATCATTTTATTTGGCCTTTGCACATAATATACTAGTTTGCATAATAAGTTCGGAGTGGCACTGCAGGATTTGACCTCTCAAGTGTCTACAGAATAGGATCTTATCTCTTTTCTGCCAAAAGTAGTGTCACTGCTGTATATTCAGGTCAATAGTAGCCATTGCTTCTCTATGTATTTTGTCTAGTTCGTTTTGTTTCTTTGTCTTGGTGATTGAAACATCCCTATTGTGTAGGTTCATAGTAAGGCTCTTGGAAGGGCCATTTCTATTGCCATTACCAGATTGAAGGTATTGTATCCGTGGGATACTACTTGTGAAACCAGAAACTCTTTTATATAAATTTGTCCAGGAAGAGAGTTGTCTTACTACCAGATCATTTTTTTCGAAGATTTTGTTGGCATGTGGGTCTTTTTATCAGATAATCTAGGAAGTGTGAGACAATGTAATACCATTTAGATTGCACTTCTTCTTTTCATTATTAATCCCTAGCAAATTATTAAGATAATAATGTTCTGATGTTTCAGAACAATGGATATCCAATATCATGAAGCACGATCTCTATTGTGATCTTCACTTTGTTCATTTGACAAACCAAGTGATTTTTTTTATGCAAATAGATCGTGTGGTTTCGATGGATGTGAGGGGGTTGCAAGCTCTATTTGCTTTAAAATGCTCCTAAGCGCTAATGCACTGTTGTGATCCTAGCAAATGCTTGTACCTGAAATTGGCAGAACTCGTTCAAAATAAGCTTGATATGTTAAGAATTGTCTCATTAAATTGGTGGAGCGTTGATGCTTGTAAATGTAGCTGACTGATTTGTTCTTTTACGTTTAGAAACTCTCCTCATGTTGCAACTATTCGCAATTTTTGTTGACATTTTCTGCTCTGTTAGTTTTGTTACCTCATTATGTCTTTGTGTCAGGAAAAGCTATAGGACTCAGCTTACAAGATTTTGACAGATTACCAAGCCGCTATAGTCACCCTTCTGTCACTGATTTCTGCCTCCACTGGTGATGTAAGAAAAAAAAAATCCATGTTAAGAAAAAAATCCATGTAAACTATAACTATGCTTATGAGTGAGAGCTAGTAATGTTTTTATCCGACATCTGGTGATAGGTATGTTATATTTGCTACATTGCAAAGAACATGGATAAATTGCAAGTGGGAAAAGTAATTTTGCATGTTTATGGGTATGTTATATTTTTATCCGACATTAGCTGAGGCTACTTATATTGCTGTAGGTTGTGCTTAAGATGCTGAGTAAAATTGGAAGTGTTGAGAACATTCCAGAGTTCATAGAGGGTGTGAAAAATAGGTAGGTTCATGGTTGAAATTGATGACCTCAAATCGCATGAAACATTGTAGCTGTGTTCAATGTCTAATTCAATTTTTTCCAGGTTTCAGGCCTTGGTCATCATGTGTATAAAAATTATGATCCTAGAGCAAAAGTCATAAAGAAACTAGTTGAGGAAGTATTTTCCATTGTTGGTCGGGACCCTTTAATTGAGGTAAGTTGCTCTGAATTTTGTTTCTCGAAGGATGTGTACTTTTTTTCTACTATTGTCTTTCTGCATTAACGAGGAGAATACACTTGTGTGGTTGTGAATAATCATTTACATCCATCTCCTGTACGTAGAATAGGCTCATTACTTGTTTATGTTTATCAAGTTACTTTCTATAGTTATCCTGCATGTAACCTTCACTCCACAAATAGGGAAGAAGTACAGAAAGGTCTTTGTTGTTATTGTCCTTAACTAACCTACTTTACTTCATCTTTGATCGACATGTTTTGATTGAGTAGAAATAGGCGTCTTTGTGCTTGTAAAGATAAAATAATTTGATAGGTAGATTCATCTTTCTTTGACAATTGACACTTTTCTAAATTCCTTCTGAAAAGGAAAGAAAACGTTCATTGGAGCATCTGATTTCCAGAATATACATAATAAGTACTGCCTATGCATTGCACACTAAAAACATGGTTTCCGTTTGTTCTCTTCAAACTTAAAGCTCTCATAACTTAGCTCTATGCTTGAAGCATTTATTGCCATTAATATGGCCTCTCAACCAGTTGATTGCATCGGTGGAGATCGCATCATCTTGATGATAAGAAAAGGTTAAAGATTCGTTAATGTGGAACAAGATTGCTTTGAAATAACATTGCACAAAGGAGGTTAAGTATTCTGGAATATGCTTTATGTTTCTACTCCGATTTCTACTAAACCTTTTGACAACATTGCACTCCCCAACACCAGCACCAATTCAAGGTTACAAGATATTGTAGTACCCATGGTAATAACATCTCAATTCTTTTTTTTTTTTTGGTCGATGATGTACATCTAGCTTTCGCTTCCTATTGATTTTCTACATTTTCCTGTTATAATTAGGTATGCCTTATTTAGCTTAGTATATACAATGCAACTCTGCATATTTCACATATAAAGGGGGGTTCAAATGGGCGATGGAGATCTCTGCTTTCAGCCAGGTGAATGTTTCAAAGTTATACAGGAGATTCAAATGGGAGGTCAGGAACATTTTTACTTGGAGTCATAGAGTACCGTGATATGGACAGTGGATGGTGGGAATGAAGTCCTTATGGTTTCCTCCACTCAAGTGAGTGAGGCATTCAATCAACAGTCACTCGTTCCCTTTATATTGAATTTTTCAGCAGTTTGATTGAGTTGTCAAGTTTGAATAGCACAAATTTATTCACGGGATTTATATGTATATATCAGTCTATCTTGTGATGTAATTAGGATTTTGGAGAAAAATTCGTATGTACAAATACATTATTGACTTTTTCACGAATATTATATTTTCTTGATATATTATGAACGCTTCTCTTAGGTTTTGATATTTATGCACATTTGATAAAATTGTGGTTGGACAAGTATAATGAGAATCCTCTTTGGTTTTATCGTCAGAAGGCCCTCCAAATATATAAAAGCTAATTTCGTCGCTAAATTATTTCAAATTTCAGCTAATTGGCGACAAATTTTTTCACGAATGGCGTTTGTGGCAAATTAGCGATGAATTTTGTAACAAAAATTTTGTTGCAATTTAGCGACGAAAATTACAATTTATCCGTGGCTAACGAATTACCGACGAAAATTTTCATGGCAAATGTCGTTGCTAAACTTTGTTAAATTCGAAAAAAATTAGCAACGAATTAAAATTTTGGTTGCTAAATTTTGTGATTCGAGTTGGCGACGAAATTATTTTTGTTGCTATTTTTGTCGCAATTTTTGTGGCAAATGTCGTTGCTAAACTTCCGTCGCTAATTAGCAATAAACTTTGCCATGAATAATGTTCGCCCCAAATTAGTGAAAGTTAAAAAAAATTTCGCTAAATTTTCTGACCAAAGTCAGCCACGAAATTATTTTCGTTGCTATTTTCGTCACAACTTTTGTGGCAAATGCCGTTGCTAAAAATTCATCGCTAATTTTTTTCACGAATACAATTTACCACGAATTCGTTTTTGTTGCAATTTAGCGATGAAATTTGCAAAATTTCACCGCTAAATTTTGCCACATGAGTTGGTGATGAAATTATTTTCATTACTATTTTCGTCGCAAATTTCACGGAAAATGCTCTTGGTGGTTTGTTGCTAATTAGCGATGAATTTTGCCATGAATAATATTGGTCGCTAATTTGCAACGAATTTGGCCACGAATGTTTATCGTCGCAAATTAGCGACGAATTTTGCCACGAATGTTTTTCGTCGCCAATTAGCGATGAATTCTACCACAAATGTTTTTTGTTGCAAATTAGCGACGAAAGCCAAATAGCAATGAATTCTACCACAAATGTTTTTTGTTGCAAATTAGCGACGAAAGTTCAAAATTTTCAACGCTAAATTTTGCAATGCTGAATTGGTGACGAAAAGTTTTTCATCGCAACTTAGTTTAGCGACGAATTTTGCCAAATTTTTCATCACAAATCCCGTTGCTAAAACCTTGTTTTTTTGTAGTGAGCTAGAATACCCGAAAAAAGTTTCTTTCTTCATAAATAGCTACAAAACCCTAGTAAAGTTCTTTTCTTTATGTGTAGCTACCAAATTTTATCGAGTATTAAATCGAAAAAAGCATATCCTATCATATATACATATATCCACACACATATTTGAAATTCCAAATCGAGAGTAGGAGAAAGTCTTGTATCGGACATATATTATATGTTCAATTTATTTTTAGTAATGAACTTTGTGTTTCGTATATCTAATCAAACAAAGAGAGGTGTAGCGAAATATTATCTTACCTTTTCAGGAAATTTAAACTTATAGATTACGATGACAATATCAATTTGGCTAGTTTAGAAAAATATCCGAGATTGTCTGTTATGGGGTTGTTGCCAATCGATATCTTTGGGTCTACGTTTATGTAGCTGACGTTATCTCTGCCATAACAACTAAACGCTACTGATCATTTCTTGCCATTGCAACTCTACGTTTATGTAGCTGACTCCATGACTTATTCCTTAGATAGAATCCTCCATAGATGTCCAGGCTCCATCTAGAATCCAAGTCATGCTCAGTTTCCTATCATCGCCTTCTTATGAAGCTTCACTTTGTTTGTGGTGCAACAGTTAATTCTCTAATGATGAGTAATCTGTCTTGCGATGGACTGACAGAGTACAGTTGGTAGTGCCAAGGGTGCATTTTGCAAACGGGTCATATCCATCTATGATGTCCTTTTCCCATTGTTTCCAATTGCAAGACTGCCTGTTGATTAGTGAAAGCAAGGCGTGGTTGCCAAGTCTATTTCATTGTTCCATGCAGCATTTGGGTTGCAAATTGGAGAAGAAAGATACATGATCTACAAGGTAAGTTATGAGGTCTTGGTATGAGCATAATACCAGTAAAAATGTGAGCAGCTGCACTAGAGCACGCACGGCAAATACCAGTACGGCGAATTCCAAGGGGACAGCAAACAAAACATCAGAAATTTCCCAGCGTTTCTTCATCATATGCTGATTCTTGTAATAGAAGAGCAACCATCCTGGCTTGATGATGTACTCAATATTCGCTGAGCCGGAAACTCCCGTACGAAGCGCCGGTCGTCGGCGTTCATCAAGTGACAACATTGCACATGAAGACGTGGGTAATTTTTCTCTAGATTATGCAGCTCATGATGAATATGCATTGAAAAACATGGTATGGTACCTTCTTGGGGAGCTCGGGAGTTTGATCACTATCGAGATGGTCGTCATTCTTCTTTCCATCCAGATGCAAGCTGTGTCAAGCAGAGTAGTAGGTTTGGGAATCATCTCTAAAAAAGGTTGCTTCCCCAAGTGGTGTGACTTCTGGATCATCATATTCCTCACAAGAGAAAGAGATGGCTCCTTTCTGGAGCAAGTGAGAAGCAATGTCAGGTTGCATCCAATTCTAGCGATCCAAAATCTTCTGAGAGAAGTGAGAGTTCACTTGCCAAGCCTTCTGCATGAGAGACAGATACAAATCGTGCTAGACGGTATGCCCCCACTCCTTCTCTCTCTCATAAACATTGAAGCAGTGAGCCAAGACATGCGGTCCTTGCTATATGATCAATTTTACTGTCCATTTTCTTCTTCGATTTTTTGTTATGGGATTGTTGGATTAGTTTTGATGGACGATGAACAGTTCAATTTTATCGTGATTGCTGTGAATTGTGCAATGCTAGATCACTGTATACTTCCCAAGTGTTGCAATTTGATTATCTTTTCTTTGGAGGATTTCTTAGTTAAATTCAATAGATAGTCCCTGGGTCTTGTTTAGCCACCATTCCCTTTGTTCAATCGTTCTGATCAGGACAACTGGTTCAGTATGTACCCTCCTCTTGCGCATGCAATTCTGTCTTTCTTTGTGATCATGTTGGGAAAAAGGTAGTTTTAGAGGAGCAGCTGCGCTATTTAACAGATTCATGTTAGAGGTTGCATGTGATCGTCAATTTTTCCAGGGGAGAAAGCTTGTGAAATGTCATATTAGCAAACCTATATGCAATATCTACGAATGAAGCCTTAGAGGTGCTATAACAAAGGTAGTTGATTCTCCCAATAGGATAGAGTTCCATGATTAGGTATTGAACCTATACTCAATTATGTTTGCTATACGTTTTGTTTGTTTGTTTTGACAAGGCCTGCAATTTATCTTTGTTGGCAATTGCTCAGCGTTCATGAGTGTGGAAGCTCCAGTACATTGCTGAATTGGAAAGGAACACGCAAGCTTTACAATTAAGGCCCGGGAGAACTTGACATGCCACATTTATCCTGATTTATTTATGCCCAAAGAGAGGAATGCAAATATCCTGCAGGACCCAGATCTTAATTTTCCCTGTTATTATGGAAGCAGAAGCAGAACTGTTGGCCGAGCTTGAATTTCTCAACCAACAAACTCTCTTTTTTAACATGGAAAACAAAGCCCTAAAAGGAACGATTGGAACTCTTAGCTCAAGAGCAAATGATAAAATACTGTTGAGCTTTGGCTGTCTTCCTTATTGTTCTTGCCGATTGAACTTGTCATTTTGTTTTCCATTTCTGCTGCCCTAAATCCTAAAATGGCTTTTTGTTTGCTTAAAAGTAGTTTTTGTTTACCGAACAAGAATCTTTGGAAACTGATCAGGAAATGTATCGGCTTAAGTTAGTAACTTAGTGTATTCTGGACAATGTGACAGGTTTGAACTCCATCAGCTAAGCATGTTAATACTGTGTTAGCTCTGCACATTTGCTAGTGAATTGATGCAATGGTATGATCATTGCGCAGAGAATTAACAAAAGGAACTCACTGAAATCGTCCGGACAACTTTGCAACATGATTTTTGAACTGTTGTGAAAATAGAAACGAGCACACTGACCCGATTTGACAGAAATGGATGTGTTGACTAAGGTTGCTTTGCATGACCACAAAAAAATAAAAATAAAATAAGATTAAAACAAAGGTTGATGTACAGTGACAATCAATAAATATCACCTATAACACTAGGAGAGCCGACTTGAATCACTTTTTTTATCTGGAAGTCACTTTGTGGCAGCTAGCAAGATCCTAATAATAGAAATAGATACCGTTTCTTACATTTTATGAATCCTTGTTGTATCTTGTTAGTCACTACTTTGTGAAAAAGACATACAATTTACATGCAGTGGAGCATGAGGTTTTAGAGATGGAGAGGGAGGCTATGAGCACTGTATCAGAAGCAACAGCACAAGCAACCGTCTTCCAGTCTTTGAAGCACCCCCCGAAATGATCTCGATACAAGCAACCACCTGTTCATTGAATCAGCTGTAACAGGGGTGGAAGTCCGGTGACTAGCAATTACTTGGATGATAACGATGTGGAGGATCTAGAGATGCTACTTAGAGGCTTATTTTATGCAGCCGGATGGAACTCGTAACAAGATACCGTCTGTGAGTATTAGCCCTCTTGAAATACTTGCTAGATCTTTTAGCCTCTGAGTTCTTTTTCCATATCTACCTGCATGACGTCTGGTTCAACCACGTTTGTTCTGTACTGGACATGCTTGTCATGTCTCTTTTCTTGCTGCGAGCTCCTCAGTGGACCTGAATGGGAAGCTTGCTGGGATGTCTTAATAGTTTCAGCTTCTCAGTGGACCTGAAAGTGACCATCGGGTTCTTAATAGTTTCAGCTCCTCAGTGGACCTGAAAGTGACCATCGGGTAGCACTGTATATTTGTGTGCAAGCTGAGAATACATACACCTTTGTTCTTCTTTTTTCATGCCTTAGTTGTAAAGTGGCACTGTATCTTTACTGATATATATGTCCTGCCCTGGTACGCATGAACCATGAAATTCTCACAAAGATGCAATGGGCAAGGCATATCTTCCTAATTCCTTTCCTTTCACTTGTATGCTAGTTTGTTCTTTGATATACATCTTCGATTTCTGCACGTACCCATCTGTTTTCGGTGGAAGTTCAAGACCGGCCAATCAGGTAAACTGTGAGGCCTTTCATTAAGCGTTTCGACTTCGTCATGCATAGAAATTATGCATCCAAGAGTTAAGCTTTTGGATTATCCAATGACGATGCTATGCTTGTCCTACGTGGGCAAAACCACCTGCTAAATTTCAGGTACGGAGTGTTAACCTGGTTATTGCAAACGAAATGACGAGCGAGTGATACACTATCTCTTCATCTCGATTCTTAGAGTTCAACTCCATCTGTCTAGAAACATAAGTGATGCCTTGTTTTCAAGTACGCTCAAAGAAAAAGTCACGTCATGATTTCTGGTGAATGTGATAAAAGAAATGCACATTATGCTATGATCTCACCTCTACTCTCTCATATCTTAGCTAGGCAATCATATAATCACAAATTGAGCGAGATGAGGGTGGGCGTGAAGGCGAAGATGTCAGATAGATGGACATGAGGGACATGCTCGAAGTCGAATCCCCGAGAGGACCTCCTCTGCTTGGGATTATAGAAAGAGAAGCAATGCATGCCCCCGAAGTTCGCTAACACTATCTCCCCATGTATCTCGCCCACACATCTCACCCTCCTCGGCGTCACATAGCCCTTGAAATTCTCTGGGAACGCTGCGAACTCGATCTTGTACCTCTTCGTCCACTTGCTGCTGCTGCTGTCCAAGACCCAAACCTCCATTCGTCTCGCCAAGGAATGATTTGCTATCGCCAGCGATCCTCTCACCTCGAATAGCCCCGTTTCGCTCCCAGCATCTTTGAACTTCGGGGGCTGCAGTAAAGAGAACTCTTCCTTCGCAAGGTCGAAGGAAACTATCTTGGGATCAAGCCCTTGTCCTGCCAAATTAATATCTTTGAACCAGTGAATACCTCCCTTGGCACATATGGCCCTCTCTTCTGAGAATATGGCCCCCTCTCCTACTCTCGGCGGGAATATGGAGACCGAGACCCTACTCGTGCGAGGCCTTCGCCAGCATCTCTCCCGTAAATCATACACTTCGGCCCCCAATGTGTAACTGAAGCACGATTCATAAGACGGGAAGAACACGCGGACCACCTTGGGAGTTGCGCTTGAGCGGTCCAGCCCGATGCCATATGCACACCCGCATGGACACTGGCACTCCGTGGGTGGCTTCGGCAGCTTCAAGACTTGCTTTGTGATTGGATTGGCGATGTACCATATATCCTTTTGAGGCTTGAAGCCTTCGTGCCTAAGGCACAGAAGCCCATCGCCAACGGCTTTCACTTTGCATCTTTTGATCTCCGGCGATTTGAACATGGCGCGGAGGTTCATCGAAGCGTCATCGGATGTATGAGGGGTGAAGGCAGATATAGTGCCGGCATGGTGGTGGAGGAGGACGGTGTCTTTACGCGCGTGCATGGTGGAAAGGTGTGGATCGTCGATGAGCTCCCTCCATAATTTGCAGACCGATCTGAATCTCATCAGTGACTTGATCGGCAGTCTCGAGAAGATGTTGTGCATCGCTTCCGAGGGAAGCTGCCCATCCTGATCACCAGCACCACTGATCGTCAACGTCGCCATCATCATCATCATCATCCTCACCATCGAATCGTCGCGGTCGCCATCCTCACGCTCTAATGCTGAAATACAAAGATGGTGGACACGTGAGCAGATTTGCGCACAAGCTAGAATACCCTAAAAATGTTTCTTTCTTCATAAATAGCTACAAAACCCTAGTAAAGTTCTTTTCTTTATGTGTAGCTACCAAATTTTATCGAGTATTAAATCGAAAAAAGCATATCCTATCATATATACATATATGCGCACACATATTTGAAATTCCACATCGAGAGTAGTATAAAGTCTTGTATCGGACATATATTATACGATCAATTTATTTGTAGTAATGAACTTTATGTTTCGTATATCTAATCAAACAACGAGAGGTGTAGCGAAATATTATCTTACCTTTTCAGGAAATTTAAACATATAGGTTACGGTGACAATATCAATTCGGCTAGTTTAGAAAAATATCCGAGATTGTCTGTTATGGGGTTGTTGCCAATCGATATCTTTGGGGATCTATATTTAGCTCTACGTTTATGTAGCTGACGTTATCTCTGCTATAACAACTAAACGCTACTGATCCTTTCTTGCCATTGCAACTCTATTGAACAAGTGAAAAAACTTGGGAAATTTTCAGGTATGGTTCGAGACGACTGGAGGACTTGTCCTTACAGTCTTATTGAAGAGATCACCAACGACTTCAGTGAAGAAAACTACATCGGCAGTTTCCAATTCGGCAAAGTCTACCGTGGAGATTACGAAGGAAAGAAGGTTACGGTGAAGATATGGGAGGACAAACCTCTGAACTATCGGGTCAGACCAGGAGAAGTTGCACGCAGCTTCCGGGAAGAATCTTATATGCACACGTGGTTGACTAAATCGGGACTACATGATCTTCACCCAAACATAGTCAAGTGCCTTTGTCACACTTATTTCGAAGGATATTTCGCTCGTGTTTACGACTTGAATCCTCTGGACACACTGCACAACCTTGTCACCAAAGGTACGCCCTTTATGCAATGCATAATTTGATGTGTCACTGACCAAATAAGTACTTCCTTGCTGACACGGTTGATCGTCAATGCTCATTGTGATCCAATGCTATGTGCTGTACTCGTCTTGCAGATTGTCCACGATCGTCCTTATGTTTAACATAGACAATGATTGATCGTCCTTATGTTTAACATAGACGATGATCATTTTCCTGATTTTTGTAGACAGCTTTACTTGGCAACAGAGGATCAGGGCTGCTTTAGGACTTGCTAACTTTCTTGCGTACCTTCATTGTTTTGACCTGCCTTTGCTGGTTCGTAATTTGGATGCTGCTCATGTAATGATTGACCAGGTTTGTCCTTTCAATGAAAGAACATCTCGTTGGCTTTTTTCCCATGTATCCTATATGATTGTCATGGAAAAAATCTTTTCTTTGGGAGGTTTTGCAGGATTACGATGCAGTGTTATATGACTTCAGCATGCTTTCTGGTGGATATTTTACCGATAGGTCGTTCCTCATAGATGAAGATGCTAAAGGCTGTCGCGGATACATGGATCCAAATTTTGACAAGCATGGTATTTCTCATCTGTATCGTCTGCCATTCCTTTTCTTTTTTTTTTTGGGGGGGGGGGGGGGGGGGGGTACTTTGTGGGGGGTGCTTTGTCAAGGTATTACCATATATCGCCATCCTGTCAGTAACCCCGTTGCCCCCATTTTCAGCGACATGATCTGAGAAACCTGCACCCTTCATATAGTTTGCTATCTCCTTAATCGCAACGGAATAAATTACTTCTGAGTAATCTGTCCGACCATCTCTTTGATTGCTCATCTCCTAATATTTTCCAAAACAGGCAAATGGTCTGACAAATCTGATGTCTTCGCCTATGGAGTTGTATTACTGTGTTTGATCGGCAAAAGAATCTATACAGAGGAGGACAGATTAAGTCCTGCTCCTGCGCCTTGTGTCTACGAATGGGCCGAAAATGAGTACAACCAGTCGAAGCCAGCCAAGGGCTCTAGCAAAATTAAATTGTCTCTTGTGGATGAAAGTCTCAAAGAAAGTCCGTTGTTCAAGTTCAAAGACGGTTTAAAGATTACAAAGCTGGCCATGCAATGTATCCACCATAACCCTCATCGCCGCCCATCAATGAAGCAAGTCGTTAGCTGTTTGCTGAATCTGCATATTGTTCAGTATGATAAAGCGGCTGTGGGTTTTGATCACAAACTCTTTATGGAAGTCACTCTGCCCAATCCACTGAAGGATAAGTTTAAAGGTAAACAGGAATTCTTCATAGGTTTGTTATTTGTCCATCAGGTTCATCTGTTGATTGTTTTGAGTCCCTTCTGAAGAGGGATGTTTTTATTATTCTACTCTTTCTTTTTCTTTAGATTTATGTTGCTAGTTTGACGAGCGGGGTGAGAACACGCTGATGCACACATGCTAAACTGTAGCAATCTCCATGAACTGCTCTTCTTGTATGTCTTAGACTAGAATATTCTGTTTATTTACTCTACTGATGCTACTCATTTTGAGGAGTTGATCTAGAAAGGGCATAGTCAAAAGTTTGAAATTCCTTGCTTTTTTTCTCATTGTAAATTTGTTGGTCACGTTCCATGAGCATTTGATACTTTCCACTTGATAGATGCAGTAGTAATCAGGCCTATAGGGTCTCTCTTGCTTTCTGTGCCTCCATACTGTTGGTCCTTTCTACCAAGGAAGACTGTCTTTTTCGAAGCCAAATGAATTTATATGGGAAACTACTAACCAATGGATGGCTAGAAGCGCGGTTTTTCCCTTGCTTTTGGGAGCTTGATTTTGTGCTTACTCAGGCCTCTTTACTGGGATTACATCTTAGTTCCTTGGGTTAGATTTCATAGGTATGGCCGCTTGACTGAAAAGGGATGGTGTGGTTAGTCAAGAGGTACTTTGAAAATGTAACTTAAGAGGAGACCTCAAGTAAGGGAATTGAGTGCAATATAACTGGTGGTACGGAAGTGCATGGTGTCTTCTCATTACTCTGGATAATTCAGGAATATGATCTGCACTCTGCAAGATGCGCAAATGATCTTTTTGATGGCATTTCATATGTTTCCTCATTTACTCGAAATCGATATCTAAGGGCTACCTTTTTCTTTTTCTCTTTTTTTGGGTCAGTATGGGCTTTTGTTAACATGGAATCTTTTGGTAAATTTCTGTTCTTGTCGTCCTAACGCAGTAAGAGTTTGTTTGCTTTGTAATTGATAGATTTTAAGGAATGGATTATGACAGATCTCCATTCTCATCTCTCAAGCTGGTTTTATTTTGGAGGCATCAGAAGAACTGTCCCATTCATCTCTAGTTGTTTCTACAGCCAGAATCAGTGGCCTTGAGGCTGGCGGTCCTCATCCTTCTCCCAGCCTTTTCATATTGAAAGAACTCCTTGTCCAAGCATAGCTAATAAAAGAAGTATTCTGATTGAAGCAGGTAAGATGATTCTTCTTCTGTTTGAAGCTTGCGTGAGAATTGTGAGGAAGTGAGAAAGGTAGTTCTCAATTTAAGCAAGATGGAGAGCATGAATGATGAGAAATAGGTCAGGTGGCTTATTGACGCTCAACTAAGATAAATGTTAAGAAGAATATCCTGATGAATGTGGTGGCAGTGCAAAATTTCAAAGAGAAAGTGATTATGTGATACTGTAATCCACTATCTTCATGAGCAAATACCACCCATCTCCAAATCGGCCATTGTTATCAATCTGCATTTCTTAAAAAAGTGCGTAGAAAAAACCAAATCATGTATCATATCTGTTTCCCACAATGTAGCGCACGCTGCAGGATGATGAACATGGAAGTAAACTATCTCTTTGATGTTGTTTTACTGGTTATTCTGTAGAAGTATAACGCATGAATCAAATTGTGCATCCAGAACAGGGAAATAGATTATCTGGCTGTGTTGTGGTGACCATGTCGTAATCGGAGGGCATGTTCTGCTGTCTATCAAAGCAATTTCTTATTTGTCTTTCTCTAGTGTGTGGGCATGCTGACATATTGTACCCCTGTTCCTTCTCTTATTGCAATTCAAATCAATGAATAAGGAATGCCCTCTTTCAAGGAAGCCCATAGTGCGCCCCTTTTGCTAACCCATGAACTGTCTTGAAAGTAGATTGCATTTGTATATGTTGTTTGAAATTTTAGTGTCGTGGAGATGTCCGTTAATTTCATGTTTTTAACCAACCATCTATGGAAACTATTTAGCAAAACGGCATGGTAAGACGCAACTGTTTTCATTTGAAGACCTCAGCCAGTTCACTGACGAGTTTTCCATGGAGAATTTTATTGGGAACTTCCAGTTTGGCAAAATGTATCATGGAAAGGTTGGATCGCGAGCAGTGACCGTGAAAATATTGGACAAGGCAGAGACATATTTTAATTCTCCCGGAGTGGAAGAATTAATGGTATGCTATGAGTGAAATCCTTCATTTGTCAGAATTCAATGCCTTTTCCTCGGTTAACTCTGTAATGGTCTTCAGGATGAGCTAACTTTACTTCGGCATCCAGAGTTCATCCTACACCCTTCTGTGGTGAAGTTGGTAGGCTACTGTTGTGAAGATGAGAACCTTGGTGTGGTGTATGATCTGGATTCCTTGGATACTGCTCAAAACCTCCTGAGAGAAGGTAAATTTTTTTTGCTGCTTTGATCTAACCGCCCATTGTGGGCATCTGTTGCACTAAAATCTGTCTAGGGTTCAAATTGGAACAGAAAAGGACAAGGTTCAATAGAGGCCATGGACACACTGAAATTGATGCAATGTGTTTTGTCGCCTTGCCATATTGATTCGACAATTTCTTTACCATGTAGAACCTTGGCTAGTCTGCAGAAAAATGTTTGAGAACGACAGTCTCTGTTCTGATTGTGATAGGCATGTTGGCCTGTTCCTTGACAATTTAAGCTTGTGGGACATGTAATGCTTTAACGTGTTGAAACTGCAATACAGATAGCTTTACATGGATGTGGAGAATTAAGGTTGCTCTTGGATGTGCTCGTCTGCTCGAATTCCTTCACTCCACGGATGGACGGGATCTACCTTATGCAGTCCGTAATATACGTCCAAGTCATATAATGGTTGACAAGGTCTGTTGAAAGTACATCTGCTTCTTTTTGTGATCTATAAAGAATCCATAATGTTTTTTGGTGGCTTCATTATCCAGGAATACAACCCAATATTGTTCGAATTTGCAATGTTTACTGGTGGAATTCTTCCTCTGCCACAATACAAGAAGCTTTCATATCATCACTTGCATCTCGGCTACACTGAATACCATCCTGAAGGTGAAGGTATCTACTTTCAAATTTGTGTCTATTTTTTCTTCCATTGTGTTTGGTCGTTAATATCCTGATTAGGATCTTATTATCTAAAATTTAACATATGACTCAGATCTAGTAGACTATTGATTTGTTAGACCTATATCAGAGTCTGATCCTATTTAATGAAATGAAGGTCTTTACTATGTGTCTGACCCCTCACTTGTAAAATCCTGATGACCTTAGATTTGTTTGCTCTTTCTTCTCGAGAGAGTATACCCAACTTGTGATATCCAGCTCTAGCAGACTGAATTATAAGGGAAATCATCGTATTCTAGGGAGAAATGAGCAGGACTTTTTAAGAAAAACCAAAGAGGAGGATTGATGGAAGTGATTCTATAAATTGTAAGCTTCTAAAAGCAATGTGGTATTATTTTAGGTTCTTCTCATTTTCAGGGCTGTCCAGGTTAGTATAAACTTGGAAAGCGAATATGACGGTTACTAATTTTAGGAGTGTGCTCATTCCCTCGGTAAATTTTTTCTTGATATTTTTCTCAGGGACTCCATCACTTATTCCTTAGAATCCTCCATAGATGTCCAGTCCAGGCTCCATCTAGAATCCAAGTCATGCTCAGTTCTCCCATCATCGCCTTCTTATGAAGCTTCACTTTGTTTGTGGTGCAACGGTTAGGTCTCTAATGATGAGTAATCTGTCTTGCAATGGACTGAGGGTACAGTTGGTGGTGCCAAGGGTGCATTTTGCAGGACTGCCTGTTGATTAGCGAAAGCAAGGCGTGGTTGCCGAGTCTATTTCATTGTTCCATGCGGTATGTGGGTTTTAAATAGGAGAAGAAAGATATGATCTACGAGGTGAGTTATCAGGTCTTGGTACAAGCATAATACCAGTAAAAATGTGAGCCGCTGCACTAGAGCAGGGACAGCAAATACCAGTACTAAGCGCTGATTCCATTATAGATCAGGGTTTTGCTGAGCCAGGAAATTCGCATCTGGGAATTCCTTTTTCCAACACATATACCACTAAGATGGATCAACTTAAGATATCGCTGGACATTCCTATGTTCGAGCTTGTGGAAGTCCAAGATAAATGACTTTGAAGCTCCAATTGCCATTGCCACCACCGGTGTGTCTCATCACTTCGACTGCTGAAGTGTGCCCATTCTGCCAGACCTCAAAAACTCCGAGCATTTCCTGAATCATTGTGTTTCTGGACAACATCCATATTCAGTTCAGTGAAGCTGATGTCTGAAAGTTAGCATATAAAATCCTCCTATAGCCTAGAATCCCCAGTTACTGAATCAATTCTGGAAGCAGTTAATCGAGATACTCTTTAAGTAACACGGTCAGATGGCCTCGAAGTAGACTAATGTTCATCCCTGTCCCATTGCAGCATCAGGAAGCAAGCAAGTAATGTAAAGTACCTAACCCCCCCCCCCCCCCAAAAAAAAAAAAAAAAACAGGTTAAAAAATTGTATCAGCAGTTAAAGTCCAAGTTCTATCCAACTCGGACACCGTGTCTAACTTTTTGGTATGATCAAAATAGAAGATGAACAATGTCTAATGCTATGGTCCTATAATAAACTTTTCATTTCAATAGGAAGGGAGGTCTTTTGTGGTGGAGATGCACTAAATGGCACTACCTTGTTAGACACCATCGTCATTAAGGTCCTGCCTGAATCCTACTTAGACTCATCAAAGTTTTCAGAGGATCACTTCCTGAGAAATTATTCGTTCAGGCGTGTTCCTTGAATCGAAAAATATGGGAGCACAACTGACATTCAAGTAGGTTGTCCTGTGATCTCCAAGTTAAGAGGAGTCCCGTTCGAATATTGGCCTCGGGTGCTGCTTTTGTCTTGTTTCGGTTGAATGGCCTGTGATGAGATGTCGTTGTTTCTTCTAAAAGGGTTTTTTCTCGTTATTCACTTGGTTTCATTTTCTGCACTCGAGCTAATCTCGAGTTTTTCCTTTGACAGACGGGTGGACAGAAACCGATGTGCTTGCGTTTGGGACTGTTCTCCTTAATCTGATTACGATGAGGCCCTACAAGTACTCGGAAGGACCTTTTCCTCGTGACAAGGAGTACGAGGAGAAAATTTCCGGGTCAGATGACAAGACGAAATGCTCGTTGGTGCACGCAAGCCTGGAAGGGAACCCGGGATTCTACGCCGAGGATGGACCTAAGATCACAAGGTTAGCAATGCAATGTATTGAGATCTCACCCCATGATCGCCCCAGCATGAGGCAAGTGGTGAACCGAATGCTGAAGTTGCGCATTGTCAGAAAGCACGCGAAGGCACTCAACTTCGATTGAAGCCAAATGCGGCACATTGTATATTGGGGTGTAATTCATACTCTTTGTCGATAGGAAGGCACGAAGTCCCGCCAGATGTAACTAGGAAGCAACACTCCCAAGACGTGAACAAGCCTTTATAATTTGAGCCCGTATTTTATTAGTAGTTCAGACTTTGACCTATGACTATCTACTATTATATATAATGAATTTCTCTTATAACAGAGAGGTGGGAAGTTTTTATTTTTATTAGAGAGTCATCCCGCCATGCAAGTAATTATTAGTGAGTTGCCGCGCAAGCACTCACTAATGTGGTGATATTACTAACGCATAAGAAAGATTCGGTATCTTTCCAAATATTAATTGCGCATCTATGATATTTAACAACTCGCCTCTTCCACAAGGTCACTTGTTAACAAGAATCTTAACAATAACTAGGATTCAAAGAGATACTGATACCGGTACTGTACTAGGTCTGGCGAAGCAACACTGCATTTATTATGTAACAAGCTAGGCATGTTGCTCGTGTTAACAATTCATGTGATCCACATATTACTGTATAAATTTTTCCAAACGCAGAGTCCTATATCCTAGGCACAACTATTCATTGTAAGCAGCCAAAAGAACAAGGGTAAGGTCCTTCGGAATCAAGATGTTTCATGGAATGATTAAGTGGCAAGGTATTCCTCAAAAAATATTTGTAAGTCATCTTCAACCAGCAAGTACCAGTAATATGAAACCAAGCCTAAGCCTGAGGCTGAGGGGCCAATCGATTGAAATAGCTAGGAACCGGTCGAGCAGCTCAATGATCCAATTGGAGAGAATCAGCGAGAGAGCCAAGCTGAAAAAACATGAAAGATGTTAGCAGATCAAAAAGATAGGTACACCCCTGCAATAAGATATCAAGACTCAAACAGCAGAGGAATTTCACCATCTCATATTGTTCGGTTTGTTCCGAAGCAAAGTAGGCAACACAAAATAATTGGAGCTGGCCAGAGACCGTCAAGACCAGGGGGCAAATGCTCTCCCAGAGTTTTGCTTTGCATCGAGCACGCGGAGTATTCCTTTCTTTCAAAATTATTTGCAAACAGTCAAGCAACCCCAGCCGGACTTGGTATATGTTGAACTGCGAAGAGCTAAATTCCATCAGTACAAGAAAGAACAAGCATAGACCAACCTGATCAAGCACCGCCTCTGTTATCAGATCCCCAGCAACCTCCTTGGACTCTGAAATAACTGCCAACTCATCAGCAACCCACTTCCTCCCAACAGGACGTGATAAAAGTCCTGCAAATCTCGGCAAGTCCCTCACTTCTTTCTGCATCCCTTTAGCAGCCTTCCTCTTTGTCACAGCAAAAATCACATGATTCTAGGACCAAGTTTCTGGTCCTAGAATCCATCAGTTTCACTAATCATTATAGACTCGTCTGAAGCTTTTTGCATTTCACTTATCCAAGAACTGTGAGAAAACCCCGACGGCCTTAGAGGTTGAACTTGTATCCTCGTTTGGAAGACACTTTGACTGCATTCCATAGAAAACGAGGCAACTACAATCTGTAGCCACGCATAAAGAAAAGAAATCTTCTTGTTACTAACTTAACATGACAGACACGTTGTTACCTAATTATGCATCAGAAATCCTGTCCATAATAGCTGAGATGAATGCAACGTGACGATTAGAATGCAACTCCAGTTCTAGAAATGGAAGTAAGTGTCATGGGCTTATGACTTTTTTGGTACTTTCCCCTCCTAAATTTTGGTTAACCTTCCCCTTATTGAATGTGAAGGTTTGGTTTCAAGATTCATAAACTGCATAATTTTGGTCTCTGCGTTATTGGAGCTAAAGAATAAGAATCTACTCTTGCACTCGCAAGATGATAGATAACTAAGGCTCCGTTTGTTTCGCCGAAAACGGATGATTTAAATAACATTTTCCTAAAAATGATTGCTTGTATTGCTTGGAATAATTAATAAAGGGAAAATATTTTTATTGTCGACAACAATTTATGTCTACACATTTTCATTGATAATGAATATACTATTCGCTTATTCATTTTCATATGCCATATAACCGATCATTTATAGGAAAATACTTTCCAAATGATCCATTTTCCGCGAAACAAATGGGGCCCAAGTATTCGCATAACCATGCTCGGCAGAAAAATGAATCGTTGCGAAATTACAGCTACTTGAAATCAGAAAGCACTTCCAAGTATCAAGGATTTGAAAAATGGAAATAGCGCTCATTTATCTAGACTCCATTTACAGTAGTACGTTCGACTTGGAGGATTCATAGGAGATGCTGCTTCTAGTTATAAATGATTAGACTCAGTAGAACGAATAAGACGTGTCTGCGAAGATTATTGCGTGGATAGATGTCATTAGTAGAGTCATTGTGACTTGGAGAAAGATGGCGGTTGTACTTGATGTCATTTCTTAGTAGCTGATACAGAACAGAGGAATCCAGATAGCGAAGGGAAGGGCGACAGAGGAGAGCCATGACGATCGTTCCCGGTATTGCGCGAGCCCTCTTCTTCTCTTAACTCCATTTCTCTCTGTCTCCTACCAGATGAACAATAGGGGCTTTTGTTTGTGATCATGTTCCCATCAAAGAGCAAGAAACATCAGCCATCCCTTGCACAAAATGTCTGAGGAGGGATTCTGAGAAAGAAAGGCAAACGGAAAGACCATACCAATCTTGATGCTTTTGAAGAAAGAGGCACAGCGAATTCTTTCTTGCCATTGGAATGTCTAGTGGAGAAGAGAGAAAGGTAAGCCCAGCTCAATCCGAGGACATGTATGCCGAAATACGGCTAACACTGTAAAGAGAGAACACTTTTACCTCCTTGCAGCTTGCAGATGGAAGGCCAACTGATCTGCCGTGGATGAAGTGGAATCGTGTTGATTATATCTGCAGATTTTACCACCACGGGCTTCGTCAAAGGGCTTTCACCAGCTAGAAGCATAATCGCCTGGGCCTGCTTTTTGACATCTTAATTAGCCACTTCAAACACAATCGAGATCATGCATGACTTGGCGAAAACCGGAATAACGTGAGGGGTGGACATGAGAACTCCTGCACATGCTAGGCAAGATATATGCAATTAATTTACTCCTGCACAATCTGTAAATGTACCTTTATTTAAATAAAATTTGTAAATAAAATTTTTTATTTTGAAGCTTATTTTTATGATGTAATTATCAGTAATTAATTGAAAATTTTATTAAGATATATGCAATTAATTTACTTAGTATGTAAATAATTAATAAAAAAAATATTTATGAGGCCCATGTGGTAGCATTTTTTTAAATTTCATATTTTTTACTTGTTTTTAATTATTTTATATTAATAATATTTATAATTACATAAATTTAATTATTTATTATTTACATGCTAATTAAATTAACTACATATATCTTAATAAAGTTTTTAATTAATTATTGATTATTATGCTATAAAATAAGCTTCAAAATAAAATAAATTATATTTACAAATTTTTATAAAAACAAATGTTATAAATATAAAATAATTAAAAACATGTAAAAATGAGAAATTTAAAAAAATGCTGCCGCACGGGCCTCGTAAATGTTTTTAATTATTTATATAATAAATAAATTAATTACATATATCTTAATAAAATTTTTAATTAATTTTTAATAATTATGTTATAAAAATAAGCTTCAAAATAAAAAAAATTAAATTTACAAAGTTATTTAAATATAAATATTATAAATATAAAATGATTAAAAACATGTAAAAATATGAAATTAAAAAAAAATACCGCAACATGGGCCTCATGAACGTTTTTTGTTAATTATTTACATACTAATTAAATTAATTACATATATCTTAATGGATTATTTAATTAAGTATTAATTTTTTACATTTTAATTAAATATAAATTAATAATTTTTTAAATTAATTATTGATAATTATGCTATAAAAATAAGCTTCAAAATAATAATAATAAAGGTACATTTACAAATTTATATAATTAAAAATATTATAAATATAATATAATTTAAAAAAAAGGCATGAGCCATGATTGGGCCCATGCGGCAATTGGGCTGCCGCAGGGGCCTGGGCGACAGCCCATTCCCCGCACAAGGCCCGGTCAACTTTTTAAATGCCGCACATGGCCTGGCCGACATTTTCAATGCTGCGCGGGCCCTGTTTTGATAAATATATTTTTTTTGGCCCCAATTTCGTGAATAATTTTTTGTAGCCTAATTTGGAAAAAAAAACTGAGAATACATACACCTTTGTTCTTCTTTTTTCATGCCTTAGTTGTAAAGTGGCACTGTATCTTTACTGATATATATGTCCTGCCCTGGTACGCATGAACCAAGAAATTCTCACAAAGATGCATATCTTCCTGATTCCTTTCCTTTCACTTGTAGGCTAGTTTGTTCATTGATATATACATCTTCCATTTCTGCACGTACCCATCTGTTTTCAGTGGGAGTTCAAGACCGGCCAATCAAGGTAAACTGTGAGGCCTCTCATTAAGTAGTTCGACTTCGCCATGCATATAGAAATTGTGAATCCAAGAGTTAAGCTTTTGGACTATCCAAGGACGAGGCTACGCTTGTCCTATGTGGGCAAAAGCACCTGCTCAATTTCAGGTACGGTGTGTTTACCTGATTATTGCGAGCGAAATGACGAGCGAGTGATACACTATCTCTTCATCTCGATTATTAGAGTTCAACTCCATCTGTCTAGAAACGTAAGTGATGCCTGCAGTTTTTCGTTTTCAAGTACGCTCAAAGAAAAAGTCACGTCATGCTGTGATTTCTGGTGAATGGGACAAAGAAATGCACATTATGATGTCATCTCACATCTACTCTCTCATATCTTAGCTAGGCAATCATATAATCACAAATTGAGCGAGATGAGGGTGGGCGTGAAGGCGAAGATATGAGATAGACGGACATGAGGGACGTGCTCGAAGTCGAATCCCCGAGAGGACCTCCTCTGCTTGGGATTATAGAAAGAGAAGCAATGCATGCCCCAGGAGTTCACTAACACCATCTCCCCATCTATCTCGCCCACGCATCTCACCCTCCTCGGCGTCACATAGCCCTTGAAATTATCTGGGAACGCTGCGAACTCGATCTTGTACCTCTTCGTCCACTTGCTGCTGGTGCTCTCCGAGACCCAAACCTCCATTCGTCTAGCCAAGGAATGATTTGCTATCGCAAGCGATCCTCTCACCTCGAACAACCCCGTGTCGTTCCCAGGATTTTTGAACTTTGGGGGCCGCAGTAAAGAGAACTCTTCCTTCGCAAGGTCGAAGGAAACTATCTTGGGATCAAGTCCTTGTCCTGCCAAATCAGTATCTTTGAACCAGTGAATACCTCCCTTGGCACATATGGCCCCCTCTCCTACTCTCGGCGGGAATATGGAGACCGAGACCCTACTCGTGCGAGGCCTTCGCCAGCATCTCTCCCGTAAATCGTACACTTCGGCCCCCAATGTGTAACTGAAACACGATTCATAAGACGGGAAGAACACACGGACTACCTTGGGAGTTGCGCTCGAGCGGTCCAACCCGATGCCATATGCACACCCATATGGACACTGGCACTCTGTGGGTGGCTTCGGCAGCTTCAAGACTTGCTTTGTGATTGGATTGGCGATGTACCATATATCCTTTTGAGGCTTGAATCCTTCGTGCCTAAGGCACAGAAGCCCATCGCCAACGGCTTTCACTTTGCATCTTTTGATCTCCGGCGATTTGAACATGGCGCGGAGGTTCATCGAGGCATCGTCGGATGTATGAGGGGTGAAGGCAGATATAGTGCCTGCATGGTGGTGGAGGAGGACGGTGTCTTTACGTGTGTGCATGGTGGAAAGGTGTGGATCGTCGATGAGCTCCCTCCATAATTTGCAGACCGACCTGAATCTCATCAGTGACTTGATCGGCAGTCTCGAGAAGATGTTGTGCATCCCTTCCGAGGGAAGATGCCCATCCTGATTGCCAGCATCACTGATCGTCGGCGTCACCATCATCATCATCTTCACCATCTAATCGTCGCCGCCGCCATCGCCATCCTCACGGTCTAATGCTGTAAAACAAAGACGGTGGACACTTAGCAGATTTGTGCACAAGCTACAATACCCGCATCAACTTTCTTTCTTTACAAATAGCTACAAAAACCTAGTAAAGTTTCTCTCCTTATATATAGCTGTCAAATTTTATCGAGTACTAAATCGAAGAAAGCATGTCCTATCACATATCATATATATCTATATATACATATTTGGAATTCAACATATCGTTAAGGTAAAGTTTATCTTTTGCAATAAACTTTGTGTTTCGTATATCTAATCAAACAAAGAGAGGTGGAGCGAAATATTATCTCACCTTTTCTGGAAATTTAAACTTGGATTACAATGACAATAACAAGTTGGCTAGTTTTAAAAAAAAAATGAGATTGTCCATTATGGGGTTGTTGCGAACCGATATCTTTGTGGATAGTATTGTTTCCGTTTCCGGGGATATATCTCCTTCCTGCATTCTACTGTCATTCTCGTCCTCCTCTCTCCTTCGGCTAGAGGTTCACCAAAACCAGACGTTATATTTAGGTCTACGTTTATGTAGTCGACGCTATCTCTGCTATAACAACTAAACGCTACTGATCCTTTTTTGCCATTGCAACTCCATTGAACTTAGTGAAAAAACTGGGGAAATTTTCAGGTGTGGTTCCAGACGACTGGAGGACTTGTCCTTACAGTCTTATTGAAGAGATCACCAACGACTTTAGTGAAGAAAACTACATCGGCAGTTTCCAATTCGGCAAAGTATACTGTGGAGATTACGAAGGAAAGAAGGTTACGGTGAAGATATCTGAGGAAAAACCTCTGAATTATCCGGTCAGACAGGGAGCAGTTGCACGCAGCTTCCGGGAAGAATCTTATATGCACTCGTGGTTGACTAAATCGGGACTACATGATCTTCACCCAAACATAGTCAAGTGCCTTTGTCGCACTTATTTTGAAGGATATTTCGCCCGTGCTTACGACCTGAGTCCTCTGGACACACTGCATAATCTTGTCACCAAAGGTTCGTCCTTCATGCGATGCATAATTTGACGTGTCACTTGCCAAATGAGTCCGTCCTTGCTGACACGGTTGATCGTCAATGCTCATTGGGATCCAATGCTAGTGTTCATGCTGAACTTCTCTTGCAGATTGTCCAGGATTGTCCTTATGTTTAACATAGACGATGATCATTTTCCTGATTTTTGTCGATAACTTTACTTGGCACCAGAGGATCAGGGCTGCTTTTGGACTTGCTAATTTTCTTGCGTACCTTCATTGTTTTGACCGGCCTTTGCTGGTTGCTGGTTCGTAATTTGGATGCTGCTCATGTGATGATTGACCAGGTTTGTCCTTTCAATGAAACAACATCTTGTTGGCTTTTTGGCCTTTTATCCTATATAATTTTCATGGCAAAAATCTTTCCTTTTTGGCGCGGGGGGGGGGGGGGGGGGGGGGGGCGGGGTTTGTGGTTTGCAGGATTAAGATGCAGTGTTATATGACTTCAGCATGCTTTCTGGTGGATATTAGGTCCTTCCTCATAGATGAAGATGCTAAAGGCTGTCATGGATACATGGATCCAAATTTTGACAATCATGGTATTCCTCATCTATATCGTCTGCCGTTCCTTTTTTCTTTTCTTTTTTTGGCTCTGTCAAAATATTACCATATCGCCATCCTGCCAGTAACCCTGTTGCCCCCATTTTCAGCGACATGATCTTTGAAACCTGTACCCTTCATATAGTTTGGTAACTCCGCCTCCACAATGAAGCAAGTTATTTTGGAGTAACCTTTCCGACCATCTCTTTGATTGCTTATGCCCTAATATTTTCCAAAACAGGCAAATGGTCTAGCAAATCTGATGTCTTCCCCTATGGACTTGTATTACTGTGTTTGATCGGCAAAAGAGTCTATACAGAGGAGGACAGATTAAGTCCTGCTCCTGTGCCTTCTGTCTGTGAATGGGCCGAAAATGAGTACAACTGGTCAAAGCCAGCCAAGGGCTCTAGCAAAATTAAATTGTCTCTTGTGGATGAAAGTCTCAAAGAAAGTCCGTTCAAGTTCAAAGACGGTTTGAAGATTACAAAGCTGGCCATGCAATGTATCCAACATAACCCGCATCTCCGCCCATCAACGAAGCAAGTTGTTAGCTGTTCGCTGAATCTGCATATTGTTCAGTATGATAAAGAGGCTGCGGGTTTTGATCACAAACTGTTTATGGAAGTCACTCTGCCCAATCCACTGAAGGATAAGTTTAAAGGTAATCAGGAATTCTTCAGAGGTTTGTTCTTTGTACATCAGGTTCATCTGTTGATTGTTTCGAGTCCTTTCTGAAGAGGGATGTTTTTGTTATTCTACTCTTTGTTTTTCTTTAGATTGATGTTGCTAGTTTTGATGAGCGGGGGCACACATGCTAAACTATGGCAATCTCCATGAACTGCTCTACTTGTATGTCTTAGAGTAGAATATTCTGTTTATTTACTCTACTGATGCTACTCATTTTGAGGAGTTGATCTAGGAAGGGCATAGTCAATAGTTTGAAATTCCTTGCTTATTTTCTCATTGTAAATTTGTTGGTCATGTTCCATGAGCATTTGATACTTTCTGCTTGATAGATGCAGTAGTAATCAGGCATATGGGGTTTCTCTTGCTTTCTATGCCTCCATACTGTTAGTCCTTTCTACCAAGGCAGGCTGTGTCTTTTTGGAGGCCAAATGACTTTATATGGGAAACTACTAACCAATGGATGGCTAGAAACGTGGTTTTTCCCTTGCTTTTGGGAGATTGATTTTTTGCTTAGTCAGGCCTCTTTACTGGGATTACATCCTAGTTCCTCGGGTTAGATTTCATAGGCATGGCCGCTTGACTGAAAAGGGACAGCATGGTTGGTCAAGAGGTACTTTGAAAATGTAACTTAAGAGGAGACCTCAAGTAAGGGAATCGAGTGCAATATAACTGGTGGTAAGGAAGTGCTTGGTATCTTCTCATTACTCTATTCAGGAATATGATCTGCAATAGGATGCACAAATGATCCTTTTAATGGTATTTCATATGTTTCCTCATTTACTCGAAATTGATATCTATGGGCTACCTTTTCTTTTCTTTTCTTTTTTTGGTCAGTATGGGCCATTTGTTAACATGGAATTTGTTTGGTAAATTTTTTTGTTCTTGTCATCCTAATGCAGTAAGAATTTTTTTGGCCGGACCGCAGTAAGAGTTGGTTTGCTTGTAATTGATAGATTTTAAGGAATGGATTATGACAGATCTCTATTCTCATCTCTAAATCTGGCTTTATTTTGGAGGCATCAGAAGAACTGTCCCATTCATCTCTAATCGTCTCTACAGCCAGAATCAGTGGCCTTTAGGTTGGCGGTCCTCATTCTTCTCCCAGCCTTTTCATATTGAAACAACTCCTTGTCCAAGCATAGCTAATAAAAGAAGTATTCTCATTGAAGCAGGTAAGATGATTCTTCTTCTTCTTCTTCAGTTTGAAGCTTTGCATGAGAATTGTGAATACTTAGTGATGTTTCTGAGCATCTAAAGATTTCTTTATAATGCAATAGGCTGGCAACTCCCAATATCTTTTATTTATTGAGCCCCTCCAAAAAGGTGGAACTTCCAATGTTCAAGATCTTCAAGTTACTGCAGCAACAATGCCTGAAGATGAATATATTGGACAACGTGTTATGGCTCATTTTGAGGAAGAGAGAAATGTAGTCCTCAATTTAAGCAAGATGGAGAGCATGAATGATGAGAAATAGGTCAGGTGGCTTATTGACATTCCACTAAGATAAACATTAAGAAGAATATCCTGATGAACGTGGCAGTGCAAAATTTCAAAGAGAAAGTGATTCCGTGATACTATAATCCACTATCTTCATGAGCGAGTACTATCCATCTCCAAATCGGCCATTGTCCTGAAAGTGATGTGGTTACACATAAATCTGCATCTCTGAAAAAAGTGCGTAGAAAAAAACCAAATCATGTATCATATCTGTTTCCCACAATGTAGCGCACGCTGCAGGATGATGAACATGGAAGTAATCTATCTCTTTGATGTTGTTTTACTGGTTATTCTGTAGAAGTATAACGCATGAATCAAATTGTGCATCCAGAACAGGGAAACAGATTATCTGGCTGTGTTGTGGTGACCATGTCGCAATCAGAGGGCATGTTCTGTTGTCTGTCAAAGCAATTTCTTATTTGTCTTTCTCTAGTGTGTGGGCATGCTGACATATTGTACCCCTGTTCCTTCTTTTATTGCAATTCAAATCAATGAATAAGCAATTCCCTCTTTCAAGGAAGCCGATAGTGCACCTCTTTTGCTAACCCATGAACTGTCTTGAAAGTAGATTGCATTGGTATATGTTGTTTGAAATTTTAGTGTCGTGGAAATGTCCATTAATTTCATGTTTTTAACCAACCATCTGTGGAAACTATTTAGCAAAATGGCATGGTAAGATGCAACTGTTTTCATTTGAAAACCTCAGCCAGTTCACTGATGAGTTTTCCATGGAGAATTTTATTGGGAACTTCCAGTTTGGCAAAATGTATCATGGAAAGGTTGGATCACGAGCAGTGACTGTGAAAATATTGGACAAGGCAGAGACATATTTTAATTCTCCCGGAGTGGGAGAATTAATGGCATGCTATGAATGAAATCCTTCATCTGTCAGAATTCAATGCCTTTTTCCTCAGTTTACTCTGCAATGGTCTTCAGGATGAGCTCACTTTGCTTCGGCACCCAGTGTTCATCCTACACCCTTCTATGGTGAAGTTGGTAGGCTACTGTTGTGAAAATGAGAAACTTGGTGTGGTGTATGATCTGGATTCCTTGGATACTGCTCAAAACCTCCTGAGAGAAGGTAAAATTTTTTTGCTGCTTTGATCTAACCGCCCATTGTAGGCTTCTGTTGCACTAAATGCTGCTTGGGGTTCAAATTGGAACAGGAAAGGATAAGGTTCAAAGAGAGGCCATGGACACACTGAAATTGATGCAATGTGTTTTTTCGTTGTGACATATTGTTTCGACAATTTCTTTACCTTGTAGAACCTTGGCTAGTCTGCAGAAAAATGTTTGAGAACGACAGTCTTTGCTCTGATTGTGACAGGCATGTTGGCCTGTTCCTTGGCAATTTAAGTTTGTGGGACATCTAACGCTTTAACATGTTAACACTGCAATACAGATACCTTTACACGGATGTGGATAATTAAGGTTGCTCTTGGATGTGTTCGTCTGCTTGAATACCTTCTCTCCACGGATGGATGGGATCTACCTTATGCAGTCCGTAATATACGTCCAAGTCATGTAATGGTTGACAAGGTCTATTGAAAGTACATCTGCTTCTTTTTGTGGTATATAAGGGTGCGTATGGTAACGCTCCAAAAAAAGTATTTCTGTTCCCAAAGTGTTCTCGGAACAATTTGAGAACAGAAACGCGTATGGTAAAAAAGTGATCAAAAAGTGTTCCAAGAACACTTTTGAGAAACAAAAACACTTTTGGAGCAGAAATGAGAAACAATAAAAACTTGCTTCTGTGTTCCCGGAACACTTTTTAGAAACACATTTGGAATATTTTTTGAAAACAATTGGGAACACTCTCTTGAAAGTAATTAGAAATAAAAATAATTAAAATAAAAATAATTTTTTGAAAAATAAAAAATAAGAAAGATTAAAAATTGAAATAATAAAAATAAATAATCAAATAAATTAATTAAAAATAAACTGATTAAAAATAAAAAATAATTTTTTGAAATAATAAAAATAAAAATAATTAAAGAATAAAAAATAATTTTTAAAAAAATAAAAAATAAAAAAGATTAAAATTTGAAATAATAAAAATAAATAATCAAAAAAATTAATTTAAAATAAAATGATTAAAAATAAAAAAATATTTTTTTGAAATTATAAAAAAATAATATAATAAAAATAATATAATATAATTAATTAATTAATTAAAAATAAAAATGTAAAAAATAATTTTTTTGAAAAAAAATAAAATTATTTTTTCTATAAAAAATATTTTTTAAATTAAATAAATAATAATAAATAATGTTTTTCAAAAAAAAATAAAAAAAATAATTTTTCCAAAAAATAAATAATTAAAAATAAAAAAATGAAAAAATATTCTAAATAATAAAAATTAATTGAGAAATTGAATCATTTACAAAGGGTATTTTTTATTAAACGGCATTTACGTTAAAGTTGTATCCAAATATACTTTTCAATTACAGTTTATCAAATAGTATTTGCATTCAATTATGTAATTATATGTTTATCTACTTGAAATTATTTATGTATGACTCATAATTATAATTTTTCCTATCTATGGAAGACATATTTCATGTTCTCATTGCTTAATTCTAATTTGTCTTTTCTTTCATTTTTTTTTTGTTGATCTCATCCATATTGAAAAAATTAGGAATATAATTAAATGAAAAAATTAGGAATATAATTTTTTTTACAGTTAATAAATGTGTTTTTGTTCTTTTTTTTTGTTCCGAGTGCAAAAACTTTATACAGTTACCAAACGCGTTTTTGTTTTTGTTTTTTTTTTCCGAGAACAGAAACTTTATGCAGTTATCAAACGCATTACTGTTCCCAGAAATCATTGCCAGGAACAGAAACATAAAAAAGTGTTTCTGTTTCAAAAGTTGTTCCGGGAACAGAAACGTTACCATACGCACCCTAAAGAATCCATAATGTTTTTTGATGGCTTCATTATCCAGGAATACAACCCAATATCGTTCGAGTTTGCAATGTTTACCGGTGGAATTCTTTCTCTGCCACAATACAAGAAGCTTTCATATCATCACTTGTGTCTTGGCTACACTGAATTTCATCCTGAAGGAGAAGGTACCTACTTTCAACTTTGTCTGTTTATTTTTTCTTCCATTGTGCTTGGTCATTAATATCCCGATTAGGATCTTATTAGCTAAAATTTAACATATGTCTCAGATCTAGTAGAATATTGATTTGTTAGACCTATATCAGAGTCTGATCCTAATTAATGAAATGAAGGTCATTACTATGTGTCTGACCCCTCACTTGTAAAATCCTGATGACCATAGATTTGTTTGCTCTTCCTTCTCGAGAGAGTATACCCAACTTGTGATATCCAGCTCTAGCAGACTGAATTATAAGGGAAATCATCGTATTCTAGGGAGAAATGAGGAGGATTTTTCAAGAAAAACCAAAGAGGAGAAATGACGGAATTGATTCTATAAATTATAAGCTTCTAAAAGCAATATGGTATTATTTTAGGTTCTTCTCATTTTCAGGGGTGTCCAGGTTTATATAAACTTGGAAAGCAAATATGACAATTACTAATTTTAGGAGCGTGCTCATTCCCTTAGTAAACTTTTTCTCGATGTTCTTCTCAGTGACTCCATGACTTATTCCTTAGATAGAATCCTCCATAGATGTCCAGGCTCCATGACTTATTAATTTTTTCTCGATGTTTTTCTCAGTGACTCCAGATTAGATGTATCATGGATGAAAATCAAAAACTATTAGTAAAAGATGAAGAAGTGAAGGAAAGGTAGGTGAGCTATTTTAACAAGCTTTATAATGGGGAGAGCGATCGAGGCGAGGTGGATCTGGTGGACGCTTCTGATGAGTTAAACAGAAGGTTTGTGCGTAGAATTAGAGCACAAGAAGTCCAGGATGCTTTAAAGAAGATGAAGACTAGTAAAGCCTTAGGACCAGATAGTGTCCATATTGAAGTATGGCGATGCTTAGGAAATGTGACAATAAGTTGGTTGACTAAACTGTTTAACAAGATTCTCCAAGCTAATAAAATGCCTAATGAATGGAGAAAAAGTATGATTGTGCCTATCTACAAGAACAAGGGGGATATTCAGAACTGTAGCAACTATAGAGGCATTAAGCTTATGAGCCATACAATGAAATTGTGGGAAAGAGTTATTGAGCATCGTTTAAGAGTAGAAACCAATGTCTCTGTAAATCAATTTGGATTTATACCAGAAAGATCTACCATGGAGGCTATCTTCTTAATACGACAGTTGATGGAGAGATATCGAGAAAAGAAGAATGATCTACATTTGGTATTTATTGACCTCGAGAAGGCATACGATAAGGTCCCAAGAAAAGTTTTGTGGTGGATTCTTGAGAAGAAAAAAGTATCATTAAAGTATGTAGAGGCAATCAAGGATATGTATGATGGTGTTACTACATGTGTGAAGGCCTGTGATGACACATCAAGTTATTTTCCGATCACAGTAGGTTTACATCAAGGTTCGGCTCTGAGTCCTTATCTTTTTGCACTAATTATGGATGAACTAACAAAAGATATTCAAGAGGAGGTGCCGTGGTGTATGCTGTTCGCAGATGATATTATTCTTATTGATGAGACTAAGGCTGGGGTCAATGCTAAATTAGAATTATGGAGAAACACGTTAGAGTCCAAAAGATTTACGTTAAGTCGGAGTAAGACGGAATACATGAAGTGTGAGTTCGCCACGACAAGAGGAGATGATCAAGAACCTGTGGATATGCTTGGACACGAGGTACCTAAGAAAGATGTTTTTAGATACTTGGGATCAATTTTGCAAAAAAGGGGAGAGATTGACGAGGATGTTAGCCATAGAATTAAAACAGGTTAGATGAAATGGCGCAGTGCATCCGGATTTTTGTGTAATCGCAAAATCCCTCTTAGGTTAAAGGGAAAATTTTATAGAACAGCAATAAGACTTGCAATGCTATACGGAGCTAAATGTTGGCCGGTACAAAAGCAACATGAGCATAAAATGGAAGTAGCGGAAATGAGAATGTTAAGGTGGATATGTGGTCATACAAGGATGGATAAGATAAAAAATGGCGATATTCGACGAAAAGTTGGAATAGCACCGGTGGCAGAGAAGATGAGAGAACATAGATTGAGATGGTTTGGACATATTCTTCGTAGACCCTTAGATGCTCCGATAAGAACAGAAGTGTGTTACCGAGAAAACGATATGAAGAAAGGACGAGGTCGGCCGAAACTTACTTGGGGGAAGATAGTAAAACAAGATTTAATAGAGTGGGAAATAGATTGGCGTGTGGTCTACTTTAGGACGGAGTGGAGGAAAGCTATCCGCATTGTAGAAGGGGGGATTTCCTATGTTCCAGAGTGCCATATTTAGTGCTTTCTATTTATTTATATGTTTGTTTATTTATTTATTTATTTTTGGGTAGCCATATTTTTACTTTTTATTTTTATTTTTATTTTTATTTTTATTTTTATATATATATTTTATATTTTTACTTTTATTTTAGTATATTTTAAACTTTTCGCTTTGGGTTCATCGACCGCCGACCCCAACTGGTTTGGGATAAAGGTGATGTTGATATTGATGTTGATGTTTTTCTCAGTGACTCCATGACTTATTCCTTAGATAGAATCCTCCGTATATGTCCAGGCTCCATCTAGAATCCAAGTCATGCTTAGTTCTCCTATCATCGCCTTCTATATCTAATGATGAGTAATCTGTCTTGCAATGGACTGACAGAGTACAGTTGGAAGTGCCAAGGGTGCATTTTGCAAACAGGTCATATCCATCTATGATGTCCCTTTTCCATTGTTTCCAATTGCAAGACTGCCTGTTGATTAGTGGAAGCAAGGCGTGGTTGGCAAGTCTATATCATTGTTCCATGCAGGATTTGGGTTGCAAATAGGAGAAGAAAGATATATGATCTATGAGGTGAGTTATGAGGTCTTGGTATGAGCATAATACCAGTAAAAATGAGAGCAGCTGCACTATAGCAGGGACAGCAAATACCAGTACTAAGGGCTGATTCTGTTATACATAAGGGTTTCGTTGAGCCAGGACATTTGCATCTGGGAATTCCTTTTTTCCGACATATATACCACTAAGATGGATCAACTTAAGATATGGCTGGACATTCCTATGTTCGAGCTTGTGAAAGTCCAAGATAAATTACTTTGAAGCTCCAACTGACGTTGCTACCAGCATGTCTCATCACTTCGACTGCTGAAGTGTGATCATTCTACCAGACCTCAAAAACTCTGAGCATTTCCTGAACCTTTGTCTTTCTGGACAACACCCATATTCAGTTCCGTGAAGCCGATGTCTGAAAGTTAGCATAGAAAATGCTACTATAGCCTAGAACCCCAGTTAATGAATCAATTCTCGAAGCAGTTTATCAAGGTACTCTTTTAAGTAACACGGTTAGATGGGGGAAGGCCGGGGCTGGGGACATTCTCCTATATTCCTGTCCCAAGCATCGAAGTAGACTAATGTTCATGTGTCCCATTGCAGCATCAGGAAGCAAGCAGGTGCTGTAAAGTAACCCAAGGACAAAAAAAATTGTATCAGCAGTTAAAATTTCAAGTTCTATCCAACTCAGATACCATGTTTAACTTTTGGTATGATCAAAATAAAAGATGAACAATGTCTAATGTTATGGTCCTATAAAAAAAAAATTCTATTTCAATAGGAGGGAGGTCTTTTGAGGTGGAGATGTACTAAATGGCACTACAATGTTAGACACCAATGTCATTAAGGACCTGCCTGAATCCTGCTTAGACTTTGTTAAAGTTTTCAGCGGATCACTTCCAGAGAATTTATTCGTTCAGGCGTGTTCCTCAAATGGAAAAGATACGGGCGCACAACTGACATTCAAGTAGATTGTCCTGTGATCTTCAAGTTAAGAGGAGTCAAGTTTGAATATTGGCCTCGGATGCCACTGTTGTCTTGTTTCGGTTGAATGGCCTGTGATGAGAGATCGTTGTTTCTTTTAAAAGGGTTTTGCTCGTTATTCACTTGGTTTCATTTTCTGCACTTGACTTGAGCTAATCTCGAGTTTTTCCTTTGACAGACGGGTGGACAGAAACCGATGTGCTTGCGTTTGGGACTGTTCTCCTTAATCTGATTACGATGAGGCCCCGTAAGTACTCGGAAGGACCTTTTCCTCGTGACCGGGCCAAGGAGTACGAGGAGAAAATTGCCGGGTCAGATGACATGACGAAATGCTCGTTGGTGCACGCAAGCCTGGAAGCTAACCCGGATTCTATTCCGAGGATGGACCTAAGATCACACGGTTAGCAATGCAATGTATTGAGAGCTCACCCCATGATCGGCCCAGCATGAGGCAAGTGGTGAACCGAACGCTGAAGCTGCATATTATCAAAAAGCACGCAAAGGCACTCGGCTTTGATTAAAGCCAAATGCGGTACATTATGTGTTGAGGGTGTAGGTCATACGCTCCACTGACAGAAAAACACAAAATCCAGTAAGATGTAACAAGGAAGCAGCATCCTCGGGACATCAACGGGGCTTTATAAATTGAGCTCGCATTTTATTGATATTTTAGACTTAAGCTTGTAAATATCTACTGTTATATATAATATATTCCTTTTGTAATAGAGAAGTGTGAGGAATTTATTCTTATTAGAGAGTCATATCGCCGTGCAAGTAATGATTAATGAGAAGCCGCACAAGCACTTACTAATGTGGTGATGTTAATAATTCACAAGAAAGATTCAGTTATCTTTTCAAATATTAATTGCACATATCCGATATTAACAATGACTAGGATTCAAAGAGATACCAATACCGGTACCACACTAGGTTTGGCTAAGCAAAACTGCTTTTATTGTTTAACAAGCTACGTATGTAGCTCATGTTAACAATTTATGTGAATCATATACATTACTGTCATAAATTTTTCCAAAGCTAAGTCCTATCCTAGGCGCAATTATTCGTTGTGCGCAGCCAAAAGAACAAGGGTAATGTCCTGTGGAATCAAGACGTTTCATGGAACGATTCAAGTGGCAACGTATTCCTCAAAAAGTATGTATCATGTTATCTCACACCAGCAAGTATCTGTAATATGAAATCAAACCTAAGCCTTAGCCTGACGGACCCAATTGATTGGAATAGCTAGAATCCCTCGAGCAGCTCAAAGATCCAATCCACGAGAATCCCGCAAAAGAGCCAAACTGAAAATACATGAAAGACGTTGGCAGATCAAAATGGTCATCACATCCCTAAAATAAGATATCAAGACTCGAGAGTAGCAGAGGAATTTCACCATCTGATATTTTTTCAGTTCGTTACGAAGGAAAGTTGGTAAAAGAAAATGATTGGAGCTGGCCAGACCGGGTGGCAAATGATCTCCCCAAGGTCTTGCTCGCATCGTGCACCCGGAGTAGTCCTTTCTTTCAAAATTATTTGTCACTAAATATCTTCTAGGACCAAAAAAGCAGTTTACACGGAATAAACGGATACTAGGTTCAAAAGTACCCGCACCAAGGAAATTACTATTCTAACTCTCGAAAAATAAAATCCCGGTACCTTTGGGATCGATAGGGGAAGTGAAAAGATGGCTAAAATTAGAGTGACTAGAGTACAACAGGACAACGACAGAGATGAGGGCCAAAGAAAATGCTCCAGAAACTATAGCTAACTCATAGACTGATATGATTGATTGGCTCCAGAATCTAGTGAGCGCGGGTCATCTTCATCTTTGGCATTGATTTTTTCATTTGGCGGGCACGCTCCTTAGCTTCTTTCTTCCGAACAGACTCCGCACTAAGTTTTGCTTCAGCCTCTTCCAACATCCTCTTTTTCTCTGCCTTCTTTTTCTGCATGGCTTCTTGCCTGGCATTATGGAGTTCTTTATATGCCTCTTGGAGAGCCTTTGATCTGGCAGCTTCCGTTTTGGACCGTGCCTGCACGTGCACAGTATCGAACTTCTGCTTTAGAATTAACCTGAACCACTCATTAGTAAAGATTAACCATTGCTTGCTGCTCACCTGAGAGCTAAGCTTGTAACGCCCTACTAGATCAATGTAATATGGTATAAGAGCCACCAAACGGGTCATATCCGCCATGTGATTAACATCTGGGAGAGCAAACTTAAACAATAGCATCTTCTTGTGAGCAGTAGAGTGCTGATCAGAGAAATGCATGGAAATGAAACCCTTTCCAAATTTTTCAAAAGCCTTATCCCCCAGCACCTGCAGAAATAACAACTCTCCCGCATGAGCAATAGTTCAGACTCTCATAACTGTGTGTCACGAAGAAAATTTCCACAATAACATAGACCTGGGGTACCAAGTGAAGCATGATGCAACGGAATCAAGAAACAGAATGAGCCAAAATCACGCAGACTGGAACAGAGGGTTCTTGTGGCCAAGAAAATACCCTTTTGTTTTCCATCATTTAAGGATCAAAAAGTAAGACTGAGGATGCCAAAGTAAATAGACAAAAGTACTACAATTTACAACTTCAGAAACTGTATGTAGAAAGATTTAGGCACTGAACTTAGTCACAAACAAATAAAAAAGAAGAAGAGAGCGAACACTGCAATTTTAAGATCCAACATAAAAATAGTGCAGCAATTCAAAAGTAGGAGTACGCACTTCACGTCATAGTCATCAAACTAGAAATCAATCAGGTATTCTGTATAAGAAAGTTACAAGGACCAGCAAGAATACAATCAGGTTTTGCAACCACAAATAGAATAAATCTTTCTTATCATTTGCAAGAAAGTTGACAATCTCGGGAGTAAGTACAACAAGACGAATATGGTGGCGGAGGAAGTGTAATGATGGTGGAAGTGCAGTGATGGTTTATTCCAACACGTGAAATCACCATCTTACTCTTCTAATCGAAATACACATTATCAATTAATAATGGATATCTCCCAAAAAGCTTTTGCCCGGAGGAAAATTAAAACTAATGTACAAGTTATGGAATGAAATTGACAGCCAAAAGAGTCAGAGCAATTTCGTGCCCTCAATCAAACAGTCAAGCACCAACAGCGGTACTCGGTATATGTCGAACTGCGAAGAGGTAAATTCCATCTGTACAACGAAGAACGAGCATAGACCAACCTGATCAAGCACCGCCTCTGTTATCAGATCCCCAGCAACCTCCTTGGACTCTGAAATAACCGCCAACTCATCAGCAACCCACTTCCTCCCACCTGGAGGTGATAAAAGTCCAGCAAATCTCTGCAAGTCCCTCACTTCTTTCTGCATCCCTTTAGCTGCCTTCTTCTTTGTCACAGCAAAAACCACATGATCCATGGCATCATCATTCATGTAGACCTCGAAAGTAATCTCATCATGGCATGGCACTATCAGATTGTACATCCTCGATATCAAATCATGCCTGCTCTTCAACTCCATGGTCGCCAATAGACCTTCCAAAAAGTCATTCCACATCAACAAGAAAAGGTTAAAGAAATTGACAACGTTTAGATGCAGCGTGCTATGACTATCAAATCTTGCCATGTCCCCACGTTCTGACAAAAATTTCGCAAGTACAACCGAAAAACATAAGGAACTTTCCACTATTTATACTTGAAGCCATACAGCTTAAATTTCGATAGAATTTTATTGGTCTAACATTACGCCAGCATTTTTCAGCGGCAAAAGGATAGGGGATGAACTGAAACGGTCCGATCCTCCAAAATTTGATTCCATAGCAACAAGAAACATCATACATCCAAGGAAATATAACTTGGTGTTGCGCTGACAAGCATATCCTTCCCAGACATGATATAATAATTACAACAGCTGAACTCGCGAGGAAAAGCTAACTACTGTGAGACTTTCTTCCAGCACAACAGTCCCCAACTTTGAACGGAGAGAAAATTATATTTACAACCAAAAACAGAAAAGAAAAGGAAGAAACTTACCCCGCTCTATTCTTGCAATAATAGGCTACCATCAAAAGTTCAAGGGTCGCTTGACAGTTAAAATTTCAAGGTGAAGGAAACCAGATTTTCAACAAACTTATCAGGAAAACGGCCCAAAATAAACCATTACGACTAAAGAAACACCTATCCAATGTGCACAAGTTATCATCACACCTAGCTAACGAAAAGAAGGGGGCAAGTCACGAGAAAAAATCAGCCAGGCATACCTTGGCAAAATCTTCGCCCACTCGCGTAAAACTTGAATACATTCTGCCCTTCTTTGAGCAAAAGAGGCGAGTCATCTCCTTCCCCAACACCCAACAAGCTGAAATTCTTCTCGAAAATGGAATCCTTCGTCGCATACTTGGTCGCCCAAGTAAGCGCGAGGTTCTCATTCTCGCGCTTCCCAGTGAAAAAGTTGATCCCAAACATCACCAAGAAACTTATGCACGCAATCTCCACGGCATAAGATCTCGAATTCGGCTTATCTTTCGACGCCGGCTTGAGGTCCGGGCTGGGGCCGCTAGGCGCAGTGGCATCTTGGGTAACTTCGATGGACTCCGCGGGTCGTTCAACGACGGGAAGGCCTTCGAATTCGTCTTCGTCCCAGAAATCAAATCCCGTGGAAGAGGGCTTCAGAGGATCCTGAGAGGGATTTGGGAGGTCCGAGTCATGAATCGGCTTCGGATCCGGAGTCGAGACATCTCCGGGTTCGGACTCAGCCGAGGGAGGAGACGGAGGAGGATGCGATTCGGATTGAGTCAGAGGAGGGGATCGGAGATCGGAGAACTGCAGGGCCTCGAACGATTCGTCTTCGTCGTCGGCATCGAATCCCTCGAAGTGAGAATCGGCGAGGGATTTCAGGGAAGAGAGATGGATGAGGAGAAGAGAGAAAAGGGAGAGGAGAGAGAGGGAGCGTATCAGAGGCGAGAGGGGAGAGGCAAACAGTAGTCTCGCCATTGGAGACGCGGAGAGGGGGGGAGGGGAGGAAGATGATGACAGTAGCGATGGCGGAACAAGAAGGACGCTGACGGACGGAGAAGTGAGAATGTCAAATTGGCATGGGAAGAAAGAGCCGAAGAAAAGGCAAAACGATGCAAACGTCATTAATAATTATGGAAGGCAATTTCCATATAGACCTTAAATTAGTGATTAATCCGATATAAAAGTATTTTCCGATTCTTTATTCTTCCCAAAATTTAGAACCTATTCCCAAACCAAACCGATTTAAATTGAAATCGGTTCCCAGACTTATTTTTCGAGTGATCCGATTCGAATTTCGAGTAAATTCGATTTGATTATACATCTCTAAATTCAATAGACTATTTTATTAATGAAAATAAATAAAGTCGTAATTCTAGTAAATCAATCATTTATCGACTGAGTTTTCATCATTGGAAGCTTTATTATGTATGGTAATTTTACCTTGTCACATTAAAAAAAAAACTTGAAATTCGTAATTCAATGACCATCCTCTTAGCAACATCAATCAAAACTTCTTTTTCACATCCATTGAAATTCTTCTGACTTGATTGCCGGCTGATATCAATTACTTCATTAGTTAATTTACAAAAGGAGAGGTATCTAGGGTACCTCTCTCTGTATTAAAGCTACAAGCAATATCGATGATCTAACAAACATTTTCTTCCAAGTTTTTAATCTTCTCTCCGTTCATGTGATTTAGCCCTTTCAAGTTTCAATCCACAGCCACAAGACCTGTTTGACCAGCTCAATCTCAGAAACAGGATCGTTATCTTAAGATCCATGAACTGGGGGAGTTTGGCGAGCTGAGCGGGTCGATTGCACCAGCTGTGCTCTTAATGGCTCTGCTATTGATGCGTTCGGTGAATTTCAACCCTTCTAGTTCCAGAGGCATAATCGTAGCATCACTGATGAAAGTTTGTGGCAGTGGTTCGTCCACCTCAAGTGAAGTTTACCAACCTTTGGGGAAGGTTACTAATGTGCACCTAAATTACATCGATTAATCCGTCTACGACCGACTAAATCGACACCCCTTAGGACATCGAATATCTAAATAAAAATATTGTGGTGAACAAAATGGTATTGGCCCTATGCAAGTGGAACTTAATGTCGAATAGATTAAGCGAATTTAATTGGTAACTCATAGTGGGTTGCTAAGTTTTTCATTCATTGGGGGATAGAATACATTTGCATGTAGATTGAGCAGTGGCAAAAGGACTTGGATCTGGAATAGCAAGAAAAACAGCAGTGACGTTCATATGCACGAGCCAGCAGTGCAAAGAGAAGCAAAGCCAACAGGATTACCAAGAAACAGAGCAATTCATCAAAAAGATCAAAATTAATGCCACGCACTGAAGGAAGCAATTCTCCTCCTGCAAGATCTACTCCATTTCTGGAAAGTCCGTCCCACGAGGGCAAAGAATGAAGGGGAACATAAATGATAGTTGAAGAAAGGTTTCCATGAAAATCATGTTCGACTGTAAACTCCCAAAGCAAATAGCATCACAAAGTCATCCCTTCATACCTACCCAAACGCTCTGTACTCGGGCTAAATCAACAACACATGAATACAGAGAGAGAGAGAGAGAGAGAGAGAGAGAGAGAGAGAGAGAGAGAGAGAGAGAGAGAGAGCATGGCGGTTGGGATGCTTTTCGTTCTCCACCTAATTAGAGGACGCAAAAGAGTACCAAGTATTACCTTAACGCCGCAACTTCAGGTACAGGTGGATCAAACATTAAAGCTACTACAAGGAAGATGATAAACAGGATGTGAGATCAAAGAAGAATCGGCTAGAACCAAGTTTGCAGACAACAAGCGGCCCAGTAGATAAATGGTCGTCCTCCAGTACCTTACTTAGTTATTGTCTTAACCTTGAAACAACAGATTCCCAATTGCCCATCTCTCTCTTTCACTCTGTATATCAAGTATTGAAGTGCAAGCAAAGCAACCCGAACCCTGACCTATCATCAAATAATCCATCCTCCTCGCAACCAATTCTCATTTCACCCCAACCATGGAAGACCAACATCTCTGCCAAAAGCTTCCTATTGACTATCATTCCAATGTTGATACTTCTCGCCCCTTCAGTTCAGTCAAACAAGCCGTTGCCATTTTTGGCGAGCGACTTCTCGCTGGCGACATGCACTCCCCAAAGTCTCATAACAGCTCCAAACCAGAGGTTGACACCTCATGGAGCTTCGGTACACCCAGTCCCGTGGAGAAACTACCACCGAAAGAAGAAGCTGAGGGTGAGCAACATGATTTAAGCAATGGCCTAAAGAAACTTGAAGCAGAGCTCGAGGAAACAAAGTTGGAGCTAAAGTTACTAAAGGAGCGAGAGTCTGAAACCGAGGTTGCACTGGCTTCCCTGAACGCTGAGCTGCACAAGAACATGTCAAGATTAGCTCGAGCTGAAGCTGCTGCAGCAGCAAAAGCTGCTGCGACCAGAAGATCAATTGATTTTGAAAGAGGAACCGGGGCTGATGCCATGAAAGAGCAAGAGAAAATAAGTGAGATGGTGATCAGGATGGAGAACTCCCCCACTTTGGCTCAGATACTGAGTATCAGCGAGACGGGTGACTACTCTGGATGTGTGAACGAGAAGAAAATGTTGAAGAAGAAGCCTATTGTTCCACTTGTAGGAGACTGGTTTTCCAGGAAGAAAAGATCTCCCACAACTCATCTACATAAGTCTCTCTACTCTTCGCCTCATTTTTTCACTTGAGTGTGCAAAACTTCATGGTGTTGGAAACCCAGTTTCTCATTAAAGTTGCTGTGACTGTTGTTGATTTTGAACCTCATGATAATCTTTTATGGAAAGAATCACAAGCAAGCAAACAAATTATTGGTTCATAAAAAGTGCTAGACATGAACTACGCAAAAGTGCCTTTACAACTGGATGAAACAAGCATGACACGATCACTAATCAGTTTATTATCACACATGTAGTGCAGAGAAAGACATGTCAGACATGTTTCTAGATATGTCCATAGGCAAGTAAATAATTTAAACACACCCGTAAATAATTTAACCTTATTAGTTCTTAAGTATCCCTTGACAATATTGAGAGAGAGAGAGAGAGAGAGAGAGAGAGAGAGAGAGAGAGAGAGACCGCCAAAGAAACTATCCATTCACTGCTTTCTACACATTGTAAACTGTGTAGAAAGAAAGCAGTAGTTCTTATGCTGGTACAAGGAAGAATCTCAACAAATGCACGGGCATACACATCTGGTTAGTAGATAAACCAAAGAAGATTTCTCCCTATTTCATGACATAATCCTCAAGCTCAAACATGTCAGCGGGTCTATTTAGATAGCTTAGTCCTCGTAATATGTAACCGAATGCAAACTTCTTGTGGCTAGTGCTTCTCATACCACCACACTATGCAGGGGAAAGATGGACGCATACACTCTCCCCATCCACCCTTCCTCTTCTTAGTAAAAATGAAAAAACCTCCAGCTTTTCCCTATTACATCTTGCTGTCAATTGAGAAGAACAAAATGGTTACCCATCCACAAAGTGTACCAACATGTGGCGGGGCCAAAAAAAAAAAAAGACCTTTATGTGCCCTTAGTGAAAACAGACCAAGCCAAATGCACCATGCTATTATATGTAGCCTTTCATTTAGTCTTCTGCTTCAGAAGGCCAGAGACAGAAGCACAGTGGGTTGATTTGTAATCACATTGCTCGCAGCAAGATTGCAGCGCCTCAATGAACTTCAGACACCTGAACAAATTAAAACACCGACCAAAACATGACAAACTCTCAAAGAAAAAGAGATCACATTTCATCTGACACGTTAGACAATCTCATTTAAGCAAGAGCATCCATTCATCTTCGTACACATCCGACACATGATCCCAGTGAAACTGGGTCGATGACAAGATAGCACAGAAGGCAAGCCAGCGTCCCAAGCAGTCTTGACTCGATCTGTTTAGCTAGGAGAAACACAAAGACGGTACCAAAAAGTAGAATGACTTGTTCCGATACATGAATCCATGAGCGTTTCGGGCCCTGTGATGCGAGGAAAATTTCCCGCGGAGTGCGGCGGACTAATTCAATCAATCGCAGCATTCGCAATCAATCCAACACCGACACAATCAAGGAACACATCACCCCGACACGCCAAACGAACGAGTAATGCACAAAATAAAGCTCGGGGATTGGTGCCCGAAACGGGAGGCAATCGAATAACGTGAGTTGACCAAAAAAAAAAGGCGTGAAGAGGAACACAAACTTCTGAGGAATGAAATTGTTCTTGGTGAGACAGGCTTGGATGTCGCACGCCTCCTTCTTGCACGGCTCCTTGCTCGGCTGCGCCATCTCTCTCTCTCACTCTCTGCGCAAAAATGGCGGACGGAAGAGTTTCCAAGACGTGGATTGTTGTCTCACAAAACATGACGGGGCAACCGAACCGAGTACCGCCGCCTGAGAAGCTTCGAATTAGATTCGATCGGACCGGGCCGGATCTTCTTGAGCAGCGACCCGGACATCACATAACCCGATTTAGTTATGGCCAATAATGAAAATAGGCTTCTCCGCTAAGCCCAAAAGGTGCCTCAAGATCCATGAAACCTCCTCTCTAATTAGAAGTAAATACTAAAAACCAAAAAGGGATATATGTGCACTAGAAGTTCTAAAACTTATTGTAAAATATAATTGAGTCCTAAAACTTACAAAAAGTGCAATTAAATCCTAAAACTTGTCGAATTGATGCAATCAAGTCCTTTCAATAACTCCGTCCATTTAAACTAATGAAAAATGCTACAATTACTTTATTTAATATCTTCTCTTTCTTACATGGCAATAGCGTGGTTAAAAAACATAAGCTTGAAATAATATCGTTTTGGTTTAGAATTTAATTTTTTAAAATAAAATTACAATATTCAAAAAGAAAAGTTTTTTTTAAGTAATGATAAAAAAAAACAAAGGCAAGGGCCTGCAGGGGCTCAATGACCCTCACCAAGGGTGGCGGCAGGCCCTTGCCTCTATTTTTTGTTACTACTATTGTTCTTTCGTGTTTTTTTTTTAATTATGAATATTTTAATCGAATTTTAAAAAATTAAAAATTTAGCCAAAATGACAGAGTTTTAAGCTTATGTTTCATGTTTTAGTCGCATAATTACCACGTAGAAGAGATAAAATATTAAGTAAAATTACATCAATATTTTTTACTAGTCTAAATGGACGGAGTTATTTGAAGAATTCGATTGCATGAATTTAACAAGTTTTAACACTTGATTACACTTTTTGTAGTTTTAAGACTCAATTACACTTTCTTGATCAATTTTAGAACTTCCGGTACACATATCCCAAAAGAAAATTAATCGGTGGCATGTGACAACAATAATAGTTATTTATAGCAATTAAAATATCAACAAGAAATAGTTATTGAGGGAAAGAGAGAAACTTGTGGCATTCACTTTGTCCATCTAAGCCAAAAAAAAAAATTGGTCGAATTTGAAGCCTAGTTTCAAACGACACATTCTTTGTATGTCCCTCCAACTAAAAAAAAACAAAAGGAGAAAACCATTCATCCTCATTTAATTCTTAAATACATAGGGTTTTGTACTAACATTAGGCTTAAATCCATGCAAATCCTGTTCTTACGTTCCTATACAAATCAATAACAAATACCCACCCATTGGTGGCCCAACTGGTTTACGCTCTAGTCCTTTCACGAGAGGTCCTGAATTCGAACCTCGTTATGTGCCAGTGATTTAAGCAAAGGGTCGTGACGGTGGGATGCTGCGCTAGCCCTTCCGGAAGATTAGTCGAGGTGTGCGATCCGTACGGATGCTGGCCTGGATACTTTCGATTAAAAAAAAACAAATTGTAAAGCATCATACATGTCCAATTCATCAAGTTTTGCCCATCCCTCTCGTGAGAATATCAAGATATCCAAGACATTAATGAATTTGCAGTACTTTTGGATCATTTATTCGAATATTTGATATTAAATCGCATAGTTCAAACTTTTATAGTAGTTGCTTATAGCCCACATAATTTTAAGATCAATAGAATGACAATCTTAAGTAGTTTAGGGTGCGTATGGTAACGTTTCTGTTCCCGGAACAACTTTTGAAACAGAAACACTTTTTTATGTTTCTGTTCCTGGCAATGATTTCTGGGAACAGTAATGCGTTTGGTAACTACATAAAGTTTCTGTTCTCAGAAAAAAAACAAAAACAAAAACGCGTTTGGTAACTGTATAAAGTTTTTGCACTCGGAACAAAAAAAAAGAACAAAAACACATTTATTAACTGTAAAAAAATTATATTCCTAATTTTTTTCATTTAATTATATTCCTAATTTTTTCAATATGGATGAGATCAACAAAAAAAAAATGAAAGAAAAGACAAATTAGAATTAAACAATGAGAACATGAAATATGTCTTCCATAGATAGGAAAAATTATAATTATGAGTCATACATAAATAATTTCAAGTAGATAAACATATAATTACATAATTGAATGCAAATACTATTTGATAAACTGTAATTGAAAAGTATATTTGGATACAACTTTAACGTAAATGCCGTTTAATAAAAAATACCCTTTGTAAATGATTCAATTTCTCAATTAATTTTTATTATTTAGAATATTTTTTCATTTTTTATTTTTAATTATTTATTTTTTGGAAAAATTATTTTTTTTTATTTTTTTTTGAAAAACATTATTTATTATTATTTATTTAATTTAAAAAATATTTTTTATAGAAAAAAATAATTTTATTTTTTTTCAAAAAAATTATTTTTTACATTTTTATTTTTAATTAATTAATTAATTATATTATATTATTTTTATTATATTATTTTTTTTATAATTTCAAAAAAAATATTTTTTTATTTTTAATCATTTTATTTTAAATTAATTTTTTTGATTATTTATTTTTATTATTTCAAATTTTAATCTTTTTTATTTTTTATTTTTTTAAAAATTATTTTTTATTCTTTAATTATTTTTATTTTTATTTTTATTATTTCAAAAAATTATTTTTTATTTTTAATCAGTTTATTTGATTATTTATTTTTATTATTTCAATTTTTAATCTTTCTTATTTTTTATTTTTCAAAAAATTATTTTTATTTTAATTATTTTTATTTCTAATTACTTTCAAGAGAGTGTTCCCAATTGTTTTCAAAAAATATTCTAGATGTGTTTCTAAAAAGTGTTTCGAGAACACAGAAGCAAGTTTTTCTTTTTTCTCATTTCTGCTCCAAAAGTGTTTTTGTTTCTCAAAAGTGTTCTTGGAACACTTTTTGATCACTTTTTTACCATACGCGTTTCTGTTCTCAAAATGTTCCGAGAACACTTTGGGAACAGAAATACTTTTTCTGGAGCGTTACCATATGCACCCTTAGCATTTCCAACGAAGGGAAGAGCTTCATCTTGATACGAAGTTTCTCACTCATCCAACTACAAACTAAAGACCGACCAAAAAAGAAAAAACAAAATTCAAACTAAGGGTAGGGCTATTTACCTTATGCCCAGCGCGGACTGTTTGAAAAGTGTTTCCTCTTTCTTCAAGAACCCTCCTTCAATCTCTAGGAACTTTAAAGTCATCGCCTTAAGATTCTTGAAAAACACAGGTGATATGGTAAAACTCGTGTCCTGACCACTAACCCTTTTTTCTTTATATTTACGAAAAAGGGAGCGAATTTTATGACTAAGAAACGACACATCACTAAACAACTACAGACGATGTACCTTTCAAATTTACAAGAAACACACGAAAATCTGGAACAAGCACCCAAAAAAGGAGCGCTGTCTCAAGAGCTTAAAGATGAATCTCCACATGATGACTGACCACCGTTGAGAGAGAGAGCGATGAAGGTGGGGGGTTATAGAATATGATATGATGGGGGGAGGAGAATCCTGTCCTCGTCAGAGCAGAGCCCTTTTAGCTCAGCAAGACCCCCGCTTTTTCTGTCTATGTCTACCTTTAACTCTGTTCAATGATTCATGTATTCCTCTTCTTGCCTTATAACTTTTCATGTACCCGAAGTTGTGGTTCTTTTGCTGTTCCCCTCTCTCACCTTCATAAAAATCTCAGCTTTATTAGTCTGGAATAGAATAAGCTACCCTTTCGCTATCCCCAGCCGGGCATCCCACCTCTTGTTTAACCCTCACGAACACACAAACCCAAGAAGTCGACAGCTACATATGTAACGAGGCCTGACATGGAGGAATTCGAGTATGAAGAGCTGGTCAAAGCAACAGAGAGCTTCTCCTCCAGCAGGCTCATTGGAAAAGGCAGCCATGGATGCGTCTACAAGGGTGTTCTCACTGATGACCGAGTGATCGCCGTCAAAACACCGTCTCTTGCCCTTCGAGCCCTCCGTGACAACTCCAAGCTCCACAACGAGACTCGGGTGTTATCATCGCTTGCTGAGCCTCACAACAACTACTCTTCTTCTTCTTCTTCTTCTTATCATGATCATGTGATAAAACTTCTAGGAACCAGCCAGGACCCATCAAAGAACAAGCTCCTGGTCATGGAGTTCATGCCCAATGGCTCTCTCCACGACTTGCTTCATCCTCCTCCCGCCAATGATGCCCCACCGCCACCTTGGCCCGCACGTCTGAGGATCGCTCTCCAGGTGGCCCGCGCGCTTCAATCCCTTCACGATAGGAAGCCCTTCATCGTCCACAGGGACATCAAGTCCGCCAATGTCCTGTTCGATTCAGACTGGAACGCCAAGTTGGCCGATTTCGGGCTCGCCGTGACAGACGGGGATGACCGACTCGACACGCCGGCCGGTACTATTGGCTATTTGGACCCTAATTACACTTGTCCTAGCAAGTTGAGCCGCAAAAATGATGTCTTCAGTCTTGGGGTTGTGTTATTGGAGATCATGAGTGGGAGGAAAGCCATGGATGTGTCGAAGCAAACGGCCTCGATAGTCGATTGGGCAATCTCCCTGATTGAAGGGCAAAGAGTGATGGATATTTGTGACCCCAGAATCCCATTGCCCAGCGTAGTACCCCTCACGCACATGGTCCACCTCGCGGGCCGTTGCGTAGCAGCCAACGAAGGCTCTCGACCATCGGTCTCCGAAGTCGTCACGGAGATGGAAAGGGTTCTTCTCCATCACCGAGTTCAGGTTCCGACTTGGCTGAGCCCGTGGAAGAGCCTAGTTCTGTTGAAGCAGTGGCGGCGAAAACATGCCAGAAGATGGGACAGGAACGCCTTGGTGAAAGAGAGATTCGGGAAGATAAGCTAAGTGGGGAAGGAAGCGTAGTTTGAAGGATTGCATTAGAGGAGTACGACGACGATCATGGTATTATACTGCTATACACGAGAGGAGCGAGTCGGGGGTGAGATGGGCAATGACTCGGTGAGTGAGTTGGAGAACCCGACTTGGCCAATGGTTGGTGGGGGGATGAAATGGAAATCAACGTCACAACCTGCGGGCCATGTAAGCCCAAGCACAAGATTCCCAAAATAGTTGGTGCAGGCAGAAATGGGAGATGCCTTCCTGGTCATTCCTTTGCTGATTGAGATAGTCCTCCTCCTCCTCCTCCTCCTCCTCTGACTTTATTAGTGGAGAAGAGGTTAAGGGCTGAGTTGGAGGTTGGAGATTATTTGATCCTCTGTAAAGAATTTTGTAATCTTCATATCAAGAAGTAAAAAAAAAAAAATTACTTGAATGGTTTTCGTACCAACTCCATCTTTAAGACTAGTTTTTAATTTGTGAGCTTCCCACCAATGAGTGAATTTATTTGGACAGGTCTTGTTGTCAAGGCATGTCAATTTCTTATGGATAAGCCTGGCCGCCACTCCTTCCATACTTGATTTCAGTACATCTTTTCATACTATTTTTGTTTAGGACAATGTCAAGATTTGGTAGTCTAGATTTGAGTCCGAATAGGATTCTATCCGATTTTGGCTAGTCATCAGGACCCTCTAGATATACTTAAAAAAAAAAAAAAAAGAAGCCAATGCTGGTTAAGCTATACGGTAGGGGCGCGACAAACTCTAATTAGATAGAATTTTTTTTTTTCAAAATAACTTAAAGAACCCCGTTATCTTCCAAATATATAGTGAAAAGCCACCGTGCAAGGACCACCACCACCAAGATAGCCGACCACTGTAGCCTCTGACCATCGCATTGCCGGCAAGCAATCGGTGCCACGACAATGAGGGTGAAAAGTAGTCTAAAGATGATCGCCGCAAGAGGTTTGTATAGATCATCCTCTCCACCACCATCCTGTTGCGTGCGTCCATGTCGAGCCCGACCTTCCACGCATGGCTCACTAGCCGGCTGTTCGCCTGCTGGTGGGCGAAGAACGGCCACCACAGCGCTTCCTTCGGGTTCTGCTGTGGAACCTTGTAAAGCCTCCTACTGCAAGGCCTACCCCATCACGCAACCCCTCTCCGCCGTCGCCGCCTCCCTCAGCTTCTCCGGGAACGCACCGCTCCCATCAGAAGTCGGGTTCTGTTGAGGCTCATGACGCTCCAAAGCAGCTCACGTCGTGACGACATGGTTTGGAAAGTCTGAGACCTCACGTATGGAGGAGCCAATCTGAGAGGATTTTCAAATATTTTCATACCACGAACGTTTTTTTTTTAAGATTTTCAAATAAGGAAAGATTTTCAATCCTTGCACCAAATGTACGATAGGATATCAAAAATATACAAAGAATTTCAATCTCACCATATCATATCTTATCTCAATTTAAATTTGGACGACCAAACGGAGAATGCACGTGTTTTCATACTATTTGGTTAGGACAACGCGAGAGTATCGAGGGCTCATGAGGAAAGGATCTAGCCATTCATCACTTTGTACCAATTATGCCAAGTATAAAAGGGCTGACCAAGATTAATTAGCAATTAATGAGGGAGGGGGAGAGATGAGTCGGGAAGTCACGACTGTTAATCCCGAAAACGGACTTTCTGGTCCTCCCGCACTTCCTTCCTTTGATCGACTCAAACATTCACTCCTTCTCCACGAACCCCTCAATAATAAATAATACTAGGCATTGAATCCATCTCCCCCTCCATTTCCAAGCCAAACCCAACACATAAAATCCTTTCTCAATGTCACACACCACAATTCAGTGTCCGATGTAAGCATTAGGTTCGACAATAATGATATCCCAACATCCCGAAACTATCCATTACCTCACCGGTAGTCGGAAATGTAACGATGGATACATAGAATAATGTCAATAGCGTGTGCGCGAGTCATATCACGTAGGAGGAATATCGCTTAAATGGCTACGATCCTTGTCCAATGCATCTCTCTTAAAAATGAACTTGGTGATTCTGATAGCTTGCTTAATAGGCCGAAAAAGTTACTGACAACCCTCACTTCCGACGTCTCCACCAATGAACAGGCCAATTCATCCGAGTGAACCCGCGAGGAGTTGGGGCACTTCGCAAACTATTGTCGCCAACCCATTGCCGAGAGTAGCACCTCTGAACTTTTATACACGGACACACACATATATGTACGTATGTTTTTGTGACTTGATAAGCCAATTACTCCCTTGGCCAATTTAACCCGCTTTGAAATCATCTCATAGGGAAATTTTTTTGGAAAAAAAAAACTATTAATGTATTATTTGACAAAATTTGGCCAAAGTTCAACCGAGCATAATTGTCCATCTCAATTAAATTAACCCAATTTTTACTTCCAGAAAAAGTCAAATGACCCAATTGTCCTAAACATACGATTCGATTGAAAAAAAATTAAGAATCAGTAATTCCTAAAAATCGGATCGATTGGGCGGCATTGATAATCTTTTCGTTAAAAATATGATTGAGCGATTGAATTTATGTAGTTTTGGATGATTAGAATGCTTTAAAACTCACAATGTCAAGAATCTCAAATCATCTAAATAGGAAAAATTTTGAAAATTGATATTTGTGTATCTATTACCCAAATTTGGCATGCTTTGACCCGAAATAACATTTCCATTTTGACATTTTATTGATTCGATTTTTGCACTTGTAGAAAGCCCGAGAGTCGATTGTTCTAACAATGGGGCTCGATTTTAAAAAAGAAAAAGTGCCAGGATCGCTAATTCATCAGAATCAGATCAAAAAACCGGCCATGACATTTTCATCATTGAAAACCCGATAGCCTAGGCTGATCGTAGGTAACGTAGATGACTAGAAAGCTCGAAACATCATTAGGTAAGACATATTTCAAGTAATCTAATAAAGAAAGGTCTTGAAAAATGACATTCATTTTCTTTTTTTTTAAACCCAAATTTACCCAAAATTTAATCTGAGCCTGACTTTTTCATCTAACGTCCTATTGAGTTGATTTTTTCATCTACAGAAAATCCAATAAATTCAATCGAGCATAGCTCTTACGTCCAACGTCTTATTAAATCGATCTTTTTTCACCTATAGAAAATCTGGGACCGGATCGTTTGGAAAATATGTGCGTCAAGAGTGATATATATATATATGCCGCACATGTTACCATACTATTTGTGCAGGACAATGTCAAGGTATTGAAATTGGTGTAATCATTCATCACGGGGCTATTCGAAAATCGCACCTTGTTTAGGAAAATTTTGTTACCAATTATACCAACAATACGGCTTGAAACAAGCCAAAACAGACAGATGGGGTCGAGGATTGGTGAGAGTAAGCAAAGCAAAGATTAATTAGCAATTAACGAGGAGGGGAGAGGGGTGAGTTGGAAGTCGTGAGCTGTTAAAATCCCAAAAACGGACGTTTCATGATTTTCTCCCACTTTCCTCCTTTGATCACATCAGACATTAGCTCCTCCTACACACCATAATAACAGGCCTTATCCATCCCACCCCTCTCCATTTCCAGCAACCCTAGCACAAAAATCCTCTATCAGTAGCCGTGAAACACACGCACGCACACCCTACAATTCAGTGTCACTTCTTATAAATTCTTGCACCCGCATGAAAGAGAGAGAGGGAGAGAGAGAGAGTTAATGCTTATGACCAATGTTCAATGCTAAAGGAATGAGAGATTTCCATCGTGTCGAGTTTGGTGATTCAGTTCTAAACCTATTGGAAAAGAAAGAACATTTAGTGATTCTGGTAACTTGTTGAATGGTCATCAGGATTTAGCAGAAGGAAGGAGAGATTTCTATTGTGTCGAGCTTGTCCTGGGTTGAAACGTCGCGATGGGTCCAGTTTTGATGTTGGGTTTGATCGTGACTTTGCATCTTGTGACCTTCGCTCCACTGTCATGTGAGTGAGATCGTTCATTCCACTTCTCTCTTTTTCTTCACGACTTTTTTCGTCTTTTTTTCCATCGGAAAGATAGCATCGTAGCGCTATGAACTGATGGGCTCCTTTCATGGCAGATGGGTATGATCCACTGGATCCGACTGGGAATATCACCATCAAATGGGATATCATACAAGGCGATGTTGGCAATTACGTCGTAAGTTCTTCGTTACTTTTATTTTTTTGGAGCGCTCGATTCCACAAATGAAAACGCTTTTCGTTTTGACGACATCGCATCATGGAAATGGGTCTTGTAAAACGATCAGATTGATTCTCTCTTTTGATGTGTGGACGTCCGTTTTTCGTTCCCCTTCTTCGGTAGATGCTTGATGCCTCTTGGGCCTGTGTGTCCCGAAGATGTTTGGTTCCTCAGGAATCCTCCACAAGATGTTTGGTTCTCTCTTGTGGAGGATTAATCCATCTGTTCTTTCATCTACAATGGAGATGATCAAGAGGGTCTTGAAGTATGTAGACCAATAACCCTACTAGATATCTTTACTGAAAGATGCTTCCATTTTGGATGTTAGGCGTGCACTGAAATGAAACTCGGTCCCGTTGCGCCTAAACCCTGATTTGTTTTGCAGGCAAAGGTGTCGCTGTTCAACTACCAACTGTTCCGGCACATGGAGCCACCGGGTTGGAGACTGAGCTGGACGTGGGAGGGAGATGAGGTGATATGGAACATGGTTGGGGCAGAGGCTACGTTGCAAGGCAACTGCTCTAGGTTCAAAGGCAATCTCCCTCATTCCTGTGAGAAGAAGCCAGTGATTGTTGATCTCCTGCCAGGAACACCCTACAACATGCAAGTGGCCAATTGTTGCAAGGGTGGGATCTTATCATCCATGATTCAGGACCCTTCAAAGTATGGAGCCACTTTCCATATGAGTGTTGGTGTTGATTCGACTTCCAAAACCGAAACCAAATCACCGTACTCAATCCCTGCAAATTTTACCATAGAGCTTCCTGGGTATACCTGTGGTCCTCCTCTTGAAGTCCCTCCCAGCCGATTTACCAGCGACAGTGGTCGTCGATGGACACAAGCAATCGGTAACTACTTGACGAGGATATCTGTGAGTTTATAATCTCATCAGCCAACAAAAGAGAGATGAAAAACTGGCAGATTACTCTGACATCAAGTTGAAAGATGAAGAGGCATGCTCTGTTTAATGCATATATCCAGAGCAGATCTACAGGGATAGAGCAATGCTGTAGTTCTGACATTTAGTAACAAACGTTTTGGTCGTTTTGATGTAGGCACATGGAACGTGACTTGTATTTACTCACAGATTCGAGCATCGCTAACGCCCAAGTGCTGTGTCTCCCTCTCAGCCTTCTATAATACCACAATTGTTCCTTGCCCCATCTGCAGCTGTCACTGTCAAGGATTACCGGGCGCAAGTTGCACCAAGTAAGCCCCATTCTTGAGCATCGGATTTGGTTTGACCGTTGTTTCTCATAACCATCTATTCAACCATTGATCGTCCTATGAAACAGCAGCTCCAGCAAGCTGCCACCGCTACTCCAGTTACCACATGATGCGACGGAACAAGCGCCGCCACTGGTAAGTTGTACGCAGCACATGTGCCCTATAAAGGTTCACTGGCACGTGAAACAAAGTTACCGGGAGTATTGGCGGGTGAAAATAACAATCACCAACTTCAACTTCGCCAGAAACTACTCTCGGTGGAGCCTGGTGATGCAGCATCCAAACCTCCGTAGCTTGACCGAAGTTTTCAGCTTCAACTACAAGCCACTTGATCAGCATGGACCCATCAGTAAGTAATTGAACGAAAAAGAACTACTTTCGCACATAGTTTTTCCTAATGGCATTTTAACTCTTGCGGCTAAAATGGTCCAGATGATACTGGGATGTTTTGGGGAATCCAGTTCTACAACGACATGCTACTGCAATCAGGCGAGGGCGGGAATGTGCAGACGGAGATTTTACTGAATAAAGATGCAGGAATGTTCACTTTCAGAGAAGGGTGGGCTTTTCCCAGGAAGATTTCATTCGATGGCGATGAATGTGTGATGCCATCTCCCGAGGATTACCCCAGGCTGCCCAATGGAGCCAATACTACCTCATCTTTCAGATTCACTCTTTTGATAATTCCTTGTCTTCTCATTTTGATGTTTATACTATAGCAACTCTGACCCATAGCTTGTGTCTGTTGTTACCGAAATTGTGGCTCCTCACAGTGCAGGGGGACTGGCATGAATCGGCACATTCTAGTGCATATTTCCTAAATGGCAATTGTATTCGACCAAACCGAACACAGATGCGAGAAATCTTTACTACCAAATTGCGTAGAAACCGTACTAGGCAAATTAAAGGGTACAAGCATTTCACAGCCCCATGCAGTTCAGTCGAAGTGATTTTGGCATAATCGCCACTGTTTACCAAAAAGAATTTAGACAATTCCATCTGATCTTCTTCTATATGATTTTGGCATGCTAATAGAAATACTTATATGATGAAAAACATTGTTGTCCTTCTCTTGAAGGTAAGAATCTGCATCACCTCTGCAATCCTCGATCTCAGTTAGCATCTTTTGTATACCACCACGCTCGAACAAACAAAGTCTGTGCATATACAATTGACAGTATCTATTATGCACATAATTAACACATCACCTTCATGTTCTTCCTTCCATTTTCATTGATTGCCCCTTACTGTAATCCTCCCATTTATTTCATGGCAGAAAAAGACAGCATAGTAGAGACATCTTTCTCAGAGTTGGGTTACGGCAGAGAAGAGGATGACTCCTGAATAAACATGACTGCTAACTCCGATGAATTAGTCAAATTTTGACTGTTTCTTTCAGAAAACATATTTTATCACGGTACCCAGCTAGATTAGACTACCCGCGATTCTTTTTCACCGTTCAAAAATCAAAGGAAGAGATGGAGAAAGTGATGAATATCCAGTATGTGTTTCCATAGCCCAATCAGAATTGAAAACAGGATAATAGACTGCTCAAACAAAGCTTTCTCATCATCTTGCATCACAAAAAATCGCACATCTACGCAGCCCAAAGGAAATTTCCTACTATGTTAAATTCTACAAACAGCCGCAGCTCTGTCGGTGAAGAATGGAGTAAATAACAAAAACTACAATTAGGTGAACATACAGTGGCAAGTTCATTTCCAAACTGCTTGAAGTAACCACCTCAGGTATGTCAGCAGCCAGAGAACGGATTTTCCAGCCATGACAACCAGGCGCTCAAGGTACTACCCGGTCAAAGATTAGGCTTAAGAGTTGAAAAGGAGGGCACGTCTTGGAGAGAGATGGTGCCAGGATGTAGGAGCCTATGGTTACCCAGCACAACTCGATCCAACACGGGCATGAAGGCATGGACACAAGCAAATTCAAATGGAGGCATGACAAAACGGGCACACCACAACTTAAGTGTGCAGTGGACCACTCACGGTGTCTTGACCAGAATTGGCATCTTTGTGTTTCAAAGCGAGATTAGCAAACTGTGTATCAAGATCTTTACTGGTGGTGCGTCGGAGACTGGAAGATGGTTGCTTGTGCTGTTGCTGCTGCTGCTGCTGTTGTGGTGGCTGCTGCTGCTGCTGATACAGCGCTCTTAGCCTTCCTATCTCCCGCTCTAAAACCTCATGCTCCACTGGATGTAGGGTGGATGTTATATTCATGAAGTAGTGACTAACAAGATACAAGGAAGATTCATGCAATGTGAGAAATAGTATCTGTTTCCGCATCTCTACTTCAGAGGTAGCATCTTCACATGAAAATCTTCCTTATTCCACAAGAAAATAATCATTAGGATATTTCCAGTTGCCACAAAAAGCAGCTCCCACCTAAAACAAGTGATTCTAGTTGGCTCTAATAGTCTTATAGGTGATATACATCACTTCCCACATATCAATTGTACTCTCAATTTCTTTTTATGTGGCCACACAAATCTACCTTAGTTAACACATCCATTTCAGTCAAATTAGGCCAGTGCGCGCTCGTTTCTGTCTACACCACAGTTCAAAACTCAGTCCGACCTCAAAAAACTAAGCACTAGGAGCCCTCAGCTCTTAGGGCCTGCACAAGCAGTGGAGCATGTGGTTTAATTCGATGCAAAGCGAAGAACCAAACCCTCAGAGCTTATTTTACCTAGTACCAATCATCTTCAAGGCCAGCAAATAAGACAGCAAGCAAGTTGTAATCAGTGGTACTAAAATGTTCAGCTTGCAAAGTCATCCAGACAATTTCAGCGAGTTCCTTTTCTAATTCCAAATTAAGCAGTGAAAGCACAATGATCATACCCCTGCATAAATTCACTACCAAATGTCCAGAATAAATATGTTAATTAACATGCTTATCTGATGGAGTTCAAACCTCTCACACTGTCCCGAATCCACAAAGTTAATAACCTAAGTCAATAAACTTCCTGGTTGGTTTCCAAAGCTTCTTGTTCAGTAAACAAAAACTACATTTACGCAGTGAAAATGCCGTTTTAGGATTTAAAGCAGCAGAAATAGAAAACAGAATGATAAGGTTACTCGTCAAGAAAATTACTGAAGAGTAAAATAAACTCACGGTATTTTATCATTTGCTCTTGAGCTAAGCTTTCCAATCGTTGCTTTAGGGCTTTGTTTTCCATGCTCAAAATGAGATTTTGTTGGTTGAGAAACTCGAGCTCGGCCGATACATCTGACCCTTCTGCCTGCACAATATCAGATAGAAACATTAAAATCTAGGAATCCAGCAGTTATCTGCATTCCTCTCTTTGGGCATGAGTAATTCAGGATGTCAAGTTCTGCTGAGCCTTGCCTGTAAAGCTTGCACATTCCTTTCCAATTCAGCAATGTACTGAAGTTTTCGCACTCGTGAACGCTGAGCGAATTGCCTACAAAGACAAATTGCTGGCCTTGTCATAACAAACGAACCATTTGATGAAACTAAATTGGGTACAAGTTCAAATCCTAATTAAGGAACTCTATTCCATTGGGGAGAATCTACTACCTTAATCATAGCAACTCTAAGCCTTCATTCACAGTTCTCATATAGATTTGCTATGACATTTTCACAGATTTTTCCTAGCAGCCTCTAACATAGATCTGTTAAAGAGCCACACAAGACCCAGAAGAATAGGCACTTCTGTAGTATGTATTAATTTTAAGGCAGTTGAGAAACAAGATTGTTGAAGCAACTAAGACTTGCTCCAAAGCAAAGAAAACATAGTTACATTCCAACATGTGGACGTAATTCAGTATGCTATTATTATGTGATAATAATAGCAATCAGATAAAAGTGAGCTTCTCATCATCCGTCCAAAACTAATCCGAAAATTCCATTTAAAAAAAAAAACAACAACAACAAAGAAATGGACTGTAAGACTCATAAATCAATCATACAGCGGAGACTCACGCCTGTGGGGACAAGGCAAGTGGGTGGTCCGCTTGCACACACAAACAGATTATAGACAGAGTGAGAGGCATACTGTTTAGCACGTTTTGTATCAGTCTCTGATGCAGAAGGCTTGATATGTGAACTGTCCCTTCTCTCAGAAGATTTTGACTCATTGGAACTGGATTCAACTTGATATTGCTTCTCACTTGCTCCAGAAGGAGCCCTATCTATCTCTTGCAAGGAATAAGGCGGTCCAGAAGTCACACCACTAGGGTGAGCAACCTTATTTAAAGATGATTCCCAAACCCTACTACTCTGCTTAACAGAGCTTGCTTCTGGATGGAAAGAAGAATGACGACCATCTCGATGGTGATCAAAATCTTGAGCTCCCCAAGAAGGTACCGATACCATGTTTTTTAAAGTGTATTCATCATGAGCTGCATAATCTATAGAAAAATTAGCCACATCTACATATGCAAAGGAGTCACTTGATGAACGCCGATGACCGGCTCTTCGCACAGGAGTTTCTGGCTCATTGAGTAGATCATCAAGCCAGGATGGTTGCTCCTCTATAACACTCTCAGAGGATGTTCGTTGGTGATGCACATAACTGTCCCTTGGCTTCTGCACAGCTTTTGGTCCATTAGCTGCACTTGGCATGTAATCAGCAAATGATGAAGAAACGCTGGGAAACGGACTTTTGGGAGGCAGCAAAGCATGTCTTCCAGAGTACATGAAATTTCTGAAGTTTGCTGTACCCTTGGAATTCGCCATAGCCAACTAGAAGCAGACTCTATCAATAAACAAAGCGGAAAGCCAATACCACAGATTATCACTAACAGACCTTCTTCCTTTGTCATAACTTAGAGACCAATTAAAGAGGGGAAGACAAGAAATAAGAAATCCAACCACAACATTCATGATCTTTCTGTTGTTAAATCAATACAAGTTTCTCCCTATGCACAAGCAAATTCAGCAAGACCAAGTATTTCATCAATAAATTAATGGAAAAGACTCTCCTACAACAAGAAAAGAGGTAGGGGAAGTATCTACTTCATGTCTCTGAAACTTACTATGACAAAAGCATTAGGTTATTTCTTCGGGCGAACTTTTAAACTTCACTAAAGAGGTACGGGCAAAAATCATTTACAAGCAAGAAGTTGTATGAATTCAGTGATACCCATTATATCTACACAATCATGAGCTCAAAATTGGTAATTGGACTTACTGGCAGTCCTAAGTAACCGACCTTGAGAAAATAAAATTTGGGATGTCAAAGCAGCAGCAGCACAAAGGAAGAATGCCAGCTTTAAAAGAGCCCGATAAAGAAGTAAAAAGTCCCGTGCATAATCGGGGAAAATGAAAGGAATGCTGGAGATTCTCAGCTGCTAACCGGGGAACGAACTCAGACCCGCCTATTCCCATGAAAGTAATAGTAGATCCTCAAACCACGATTACAAATTCACACAAAGTATCTAATTTCTCAGCTCCAGTATAGTAACAACTAAACAGATTCGAAGACCCAAAAAAAAAAAAAAATTCATGTCCCAATTCCTCAGCGTCCAAAAGGGAGATTTGAAATTAGACATGTACATACCCAGACGAAGATGCGGCATCTTAAGAAAGGAAACAAGGGTCCGACGCCAAAATTTAGTAATTGAAGCGAGCAAAGCGTCCGGAATGTGTGATATTGGCAAGGACGACGAGCCGATTCTCACCGAATTGAGCGAGAATAGAAATAGAAACAGATTCGATTTGGAATGCAAAAGTGATTCCTTTGTCGTCAATAGAAAGCGAAATGCTAACCTTTGAGAGGGAGTGTTGAATTCTGAGATCTCGAAACGCAATGTGCAAGGCCGCGAAGTACTCTCTCTCTCTCTCTCTCTCTCTCTCTCTCTCTCTCTCTCTGGGCGTGTGTGTGTTACGAAGCTTTGGCTTTTCTGGGTTTGAATAAGGGGGTGGCTGGGCTGGACTGGAAAAGCATTAAAAGAATTGGAAAAGGCATTCATTTTTTTTTCTATTTTCCTTTATTTAATATTTCGGTAGGCGCACTGCAAATTTTGTGATGATGTGGTTGACCCTTTTGTTTTTGACTTCGTTTTCTCTCTCATTTCTTTCTGGTCCAAATCACCAATTATAAAATCATACAATTACCAAAAGTTCTCAGACAAACAAATGAATAATTTGACTTTCGGGAAAATAATGGGGACATTACCACTATTAGGGTCATTCTCAAATTTTTCAGACCAGAATAATTAAATAAAAAAATAGAAAAAGAAAGATTCCCTTTTCACTTTTTTTCCTTTTGGCTTTTATATCTTTTGATAAGATGCCAAGAAGGTGTCGCTATGGATGTACAACTTCTATGCATGGCGTAGTCAAAACACACATCTTAATGAAAGGCCCGCCAGTTTTCACAAATTGTCCGGTCTCGAACTGCCCATTGAAAACAGATGGGTCGTACGTGCAGAGCCGTTGGAAGCAGATGGATGATGTACCAAAGTTTTTTTTTATGTTTTGTCCATGTCCTTTTACCGTATCAAAGATCGGTGATGGAGAAATTACAGCGATACTTGCGATTACCCTACCGAAGAGCAGTTGGAAAACGGGTGTCATACTGAACACAAGAACAACACATAAAATACGGGTCATTGCAACCAAGCTCGGTTGCTCATGAGCTGTGTCTATACAGAGAGAGAGAGAGAGAGAGAGAGAGAGAGAGAGAGAGAGAGAGAGGAGTGCAAAAGGAGACAACCTGCTTCACACATGAATCAGTTAGCACAAAATACAAAGTGGAGACCACAGACAAGCGGCTCCAGTACATTACGATTTTCCAACATGTCGCAAAAACCAACCACACCAGCCTATCACCGGGTCCCTCATACTCATTGCAAACTCTCTCTCTCTCTCTCTCTCTCTCTCTCTCTCTCTCTCTCTCTCTCTCTCTCTCTCCCCGTCCCCCCACCCCACCCCCCCTTCCTTTTTTTCCTCTCTCTTCGACCCTGAATAGCAATCAAAGCATTCTAGTTCATCATGCACAAGACATGCAAAATCTGGAGAAAGCCGCTGAAAACGGTAGGCCTTAGTGAATAAAGCAACACAGTAACTGAGGCATTGCAGTTGGGTCATAGTCAAGAGAAAATCTGGACAAGAGAAACGGTCCACAACAAATCAAACTATTTTATCAACCAAAGAGCAAACTAGCTTATAATGAAAGGAATTGGGAATGATATGCCTCACCCATTGCATCTTTGTGAGAACTTCGTGTTTCATGCGTACCAGGGCAGGAAATTTATATCGGTAAATATACAGTGCTACTTTACAACTAAGGCATGAAAAAAGAAGAAGAAAGCCATAGGTATTCTCAGCCTGTACACAAAGATCCAGTGCTACTCAATAGTCACTGAACAATCAGCAGAAGGTGAAATTAATTCGATCTCGAACAACTAAATATAGCTCCATGACTCTGCATAAGATTGCATTAATAAACTGATTCCACAAGCATTCAAAACATTGAGTTTCTGGAACACCACTGGGAATTACGTTACGAAATTAATCTACAAGCCAACTTCAGTTCCATGTCTCAATATACCATAAAATTTATTCACATATCCGGTATCGAGGCCAATAGCATCATGGCCATTACATGATCATTTATATCGGTGAACAAGCTCAAATATTATATCCCCCTTTTCACTTCAAGAAAATGATGCGGAAAAACACTACTAATGCAGAAGTCTTAAGAGCCAAGTAGCTTCTTCCATCTTGCATATCCTAAAATGAGAAAGAAGATCAATATACAGCCTGCCGAGGAACCTCCTACAAAGAAGCCAAATATTCCATTCATGTTATACAATGGACAAGGGATGTTCATGCCAAACAACCCAGCAATCAAGGTTTCAAGGGCAATAGCAAAAGATGCAATTGTCAATGTCAGCTGCAGCTGAATTAACTCGTTTCTTTGGCTGTCCAGTTGAATATTAACATAATCCTCTGTGTCATCAATATACTCCCTAACCTGCAAACACAACCAACTAATTGTGAGCATTCTCGGAGATAACTAACTACGCCAGCAATGACAGACTAATTGTCTTTGCAAGTGATAAATGCAACACAGCCAACCAATCCCCAGTGCCCTTTCCCCCACCAAACTAAAAGGAAGAAGCAAAAATAGAAGGATGGTAATGAAAAAAGAAAAATCTAAAAATAGAGAAGGTATGAAGTAGCTTTATTTCTCACGGCTACTTAATAATTTAGGGGAACACAGCCCACCATAGATGTACCCAAGTTAACTGGGTTGACAGTAGCTTTATTTCTCATAGCTACTTAATAATTTAGGCAAGACAGCCCTCATAGATGTGCCCAAGTTAACTGGGTGCCCTAGAGCAGATCAAAAAATGTCTCATGAAGGTGAGAATCAATTAGTGATTACACGATAAATGGGAATGAACTGAGAAATATGTGGAAACATTATTTCCTAATAGATTTCTCTGCTTTTAAGGAAGAGCCATAGACATTTGAGTAGCTTGCACTGACTCAACTCCAACTACGTCCAATCAGTGTCCAAAAGAATCACCTTCCATCAAATCTGCATATTTAAATTCCAGCAGTGGAACTAATAAGACAAGGTGGCAAGCTTGGCAATTGGGTCCAATTGGGTCCACTAAGGAGCTCAACAAAAAGAGACATGACAAGCATGTCGAGTACAGAAGGAACACGGCTGAACCAGATGTCATGCAGACATTCACGGAAAATAGAACTCACAGGCTAAAAATCTAAATAATTCCAAAGGTCTACTCACAGACAGAATCTTGTTACGAGTTCCATCCAGCTGCATAAAATAAGCTTCAAGTAGCATCTCTAGATCCTCCACATCATTATCATCCAAGTAATTGCTAGTCACCAGACTTCCACTCCTGTTAGAGCTCATTCGACGAAGAGGGGGCCCAGTAGAGGTTACAATATTTGAACCCCCAGTTCCCAACAGAGATTCAGGCTGCTGATTTTGCATCCACTTCCTTGTTAGGTATAATTGTGCCATGTCTTCATTGTCATCCAATAGATGTTCAATTTCATCCCTCACCTAAGATTGGAAAGGTGATCGACATTTAATTCAAAGTCGTAGAATAACACAAACTTAAAAAGCTTGTTGTTCAACCAAATTGCATAGTAGTTATCAAGTCATCACGCGTAGCAACAAAGGACAATATCTCAACAAATGGATCAGAAAAACCAAAATAGGGGAAACGAAAAGAACAACACAAACTACTGATACTATGCTACTTACTTCACCAAATTGCCGTTTCAACATGCATCAAGTAGAATGGACCACCAGGCACCTTATATCACATGTTTTAACAGGTTCATGATGCCAGTTCCTTCAGAGAAGAAGAGGGTTTCAATATTCTCTAAAAGTAATTTTGAGGAAAACAGGGCAACAAGGTTTCCATCTTAATTGATGTTCAAATAACCTGGTTTCTGCTATTGAATAATTAACTGCAAAACTTTTTAACTCTGACTCTCTCCATCTTTTCTTATTCTTTATATTACTTCGCAACCAGCGGCTTCAGCTGCAGCCACTTGAGAGTTCATGTTCCAGGTAAAAAGTTATCATAAAAGGCTTCTTTCTCATGCTCAAGGAAAAAGCCTTCTTTCTAAAAGCAGGTCAAGATAAAATGCTTCAGACGGACACTTGCAACCGTAGCTCCAACAGCCACATCAATTCTCAAAGCAATTGGCAGACAATACGCCAGTGCTAAATGCAGCCACCAGGCACACTTTTTTTTTAAGCAAATTTCTGCAATAGTTTATTTTTATTAAGTGGATATTTGACCAAGGATAAATGAAAATAGACTACCAGGGGGACTGAACAAAAGCCGTATCAACTTAAGCTGGCTGAAAGGAAAAGCAGACAAATGCATCTCAATTCTCAAGAGGGAAAAACAACTCTTAATTTTCAATCAAGATGGTATCCTACATACTCCACTATAATCATTCCGCATAGAAGTAGGACAATCCCCTAAGCCACCAATCTCAAATTCGCCGATGCTACATTTCAATTAAACACGGTCATCCACATCTGAGAGAACAAGAAAAACATGTATCAAGGAGATCTCAAAGTCAAAAGCACCCAATCAATTGGTTATCAGCACCACACCCTTGAAGGTGTGTCATAAGGGACAATTAACATGGTGCATCTATAGCAATCGATAACCTTCATGCTCGAAAATAGAAAAACACCTTTTGATGTCTATTGCAGCATCGACTTAGAATTTTCACCTTAATTGAGCTAACTGATCAAAGATAGCTGATGATAGACTTTTGGGAAAACATAAAGAGTTCAATGATTCGACCTCCCTCAAACTTTGGAGAATGAACAAATCCAGTTCTTACTCATCATTTTCCATAATATAGATTCTTTCAACATGTACTCCGACAAAACATAGTTTCAGCTCATGAGAGATGTATTTCAGTCGCCTGCATCTGTTGCCAAACTTTCGCGGGGTAAAAATGAGAAATAGTAACAAACAGAAGAAGGGCACGTGACAATCGAGGTACCTTTTGAACTCGTGCAAGAAGGCGAGTAAGATTGCTTTTCAAAGTTCGCACGTGCTCGAGATTCTTTGTACTAACGTTCCTGGCCAACTCATCTATGATAGGGTAGGCATCTCTCTCAAGTTCTGCCACACTGGAATCTAGATAAGTACAAACAACCTCTAGTGCTATCTCAAGAACCTGAAACTCAAAGGGAAGCTCACATTGCAAACCCTCAACGGCCTCAGGAACAGGTAACCAATGTCTCCCTGCAGAAACATTCATCTCAGGATCTCCCACAGGGCCACATTCTTGGGTCCTAAATGCACTTTTGTGCGGGAGTTGCTGCCTAAGCTGATCCACGAACGGAAGTACCTCTGGCCGGACTGGATCAAGTATCAGCACCTCTTCAGCTGTAACTATAGCCTTAATAAATTCCAAGTTCACAACCATGGCTTTCTCTCTAGCTGAAAAGGAAAATAAAAGCTTGATCTTTGTCAAAATGATCCTTCATTTTAGCCGAACTGCCCAGAATGCATAACAATTCAAAAAGGGACTAGCAGTACCAATAAAAGCAATGGGAAAACCCTTGGAAAAAAAAAAAAAGAAGGAAAAACAGTGGCAACGTTGCAACGTCAACTTTGTAAGATATGGGATAAAACATTTGATGCGGAAGCCACACAGAAATATTCGAAAAACAAGAGAAATTTCACGAAAATCGTATGTTTCGTCTCCAAAAGAAGAAGGTCATGAAATGGAGACATATATTGTCAAAGCACAAGGGTTGTAATACGTAAGGGATACAAGGGCCGTAACATGTAAGGGATACAAAGACCACTCTTAAGGTTTACATACTTTTTAATGCCAATCAATTAGCTGACTAATTGCTTCATCAAAAAAAAAAAAGGGCAAATTTTGCTTCGTACTCGTCAGAATCGAGCGAAGATACATAACACCAAATCCTCTCAATTCTTCTGGATCAAAAGTTCGCTAACAGCATGCATGCCAATAAAGTACGCACACTGCCTCAGAGTACAATTCTTGCCGAAATCATAAAAGAACAAAACAAATTCCTTTAGGAGTAGTTAAACCACTGCAACCCAGGAAAAGAAGACAATAATGGACCTGAACTGAACAGTCTGTACGACGTACCAAGAATGTTGGAAGAGTGAGAGAAGACGGGACCGAGAATTCTCAAATCCCTCGCGGGAATCGAAACTCTCCGCACGATTGCGCTCTTCTCGCACTCCAACATCTCGGACCGCCCAGCGCGGTCAAACTTCGTCCAGAGCCACATCCTACCCCCTCCCGCCTTCTTCTTCCCCTTGCCTCCAGCCGAAGCCGCCACAGCTGCGCCTGCGCCGCCGTCGCCGCCGGAGCTCGCGACCGCCGGGATACCGCCGCTCCGGTCCTGATTGGCCTCATCCTGAGGTGGAGAGCAAACGGCCGCCGGATGCGACGGAGATCCCGCAGTCTTCTTGAGGCGGCGACGGCCGGATGTCCGGCAGAAGCAGCAGGGGCCGCCCTTGCCCATGAAGGAATTCCCGCCTCGATAGATGAGATGAGCGGAAAGAAAACAAAAGGCGCGAAAGTCTGTTGCGGAGGGAGATGACCTGCTACCGCTGTGGATCTAAGATTCCATGGGAAGGGGATTCTCCGTCGTCGCCGACGCCTTCTCCGTCGGTTTGTTCTTCCATAAACGGTGCAGAGCGGAGCAGCGATTTTCGGTTTTGAATGCGACGTGACGTCGACGTTTTTAGGGCTCTTATTTTTAATACAACTGAATGATTCGCGCTGTCGTATTTATTGTTTCGCGGGTTATTTGCAAGTTCGCGTGGGGGAACGTTGCAACTTACAAAGCACGGCCGCTGGAGGAGTCCACCGCTGCAAACCGTAAACGTAGGCCCCCACGCTCTTCGGTCCAGAACTTGTCCATCAATGTACCATCACACGTTTCCGGGAACTTTTATATGTCACGAATTATAAGCCGGAGACTACATTGTCCATGCCCGAGAGATTCGACAGCAGCGGATCCTATCACCGTCTATGACTTTTCGGTCCCTTCCCACCCCAGGTACGAAGCTCAAAAGAGGGGGGTCGATCGGTCGAGTCACAACCTGCCTTAAAGATTAGTCCGTCAGCTTTGGACTTGTGCGTACCCCAAATGCAACCGGGAATCTACCCAGGCATTATTCCTCTACTGAATTGCCAAAAGTACCTCTAGCTGATGCAAAGAGTGTATTAGCATTTCCATCCACGAACAAAAGACAGGTAACATATCAGTGCATGAGAACTACTGTACTGTACAATGTCCAATCCATCCATGAAATCTGTAAAAATCATTTACTCAAAACATAGCTACATGAGAGATGAAATCTGTAAAAATCATTTACTCAAACATAGGTACATGAGAGAATATAAGTGCGGTAGGAGGGCCCAGAGCAATCGCTGCACGGCGGTTGCCAATGACGGACGTGCTCTGAAGACTTATTCGAAGAAATAGGCACCTTCCCACCTAGAAGTTTCCGTTCCGAAGACTGATTTCTATGTTATTTTCATGAGCAAAATGACTCAAATCAAATCCATCCTCCTTCCACCTATGTAACATGCATTTATGTGATTAAATAACTTATACGTCGTGATCAGTAACGAGTTTACAATATACCTCAATGACTTCTTCCACGATATACTAGGATACTTTTCCAGAGATCCCATTGAAAACAAGCTACTACTAGCAAATTCAACCCATGATAAATCCAGTTAATTGGCCAAAAGGCATCCTAGAATTGTCCCATGTTTTTACCAATCTTCAACAAAAAGATGTACAGTGGGAAACCAGTGGCAGTCAAACCAGCAGAGGCTTTACAGCCTATAACAAGCACCTGCATTTCCAAGGATAAGGCTCGCCGATGTTAAACTATATTACAAAAGTGTGAAAGAGAAAGAGTTCATCCTAACATTTACTGTCCCCCATAGAACTTTCGCTAAAGAGCTCTAATTAATTAGTCTTTTTCTTCCGTCATGGATCGGAATCAGCATCATAAAATACAATCAGAAAACATTTGAAGATGCCATTCGGGAGCATTCCGTGTAGGCTTTCATGTCAACCAGCACTTCCATGTAAAACGAAAGAGAGGATAATCACCCTAATGACCATCATATCGGCATGTAATCTCTTCCCCTTCTATAAGCCTCTCCACAGAATCTGAAGGGAGGCCAATCAACTCTAACGTCTTTTCCCATACCCGGTAAGAGGTTTCGACATTGTGTGCTTCTTCAGAAGGGTTTGTTGGACGGCAGTCTTGAGAGAGGAATGCACAAACAGGCCACTCATCCGCTTTCAGTAACTCGCAGTACTCTGGAACCTGAGGATCCGTCGCAGCAAAAAGTGAACTCCTAGAACCTGCATGAGTGGTGAGATGCCCATATTATTTCAGACTGGAACGAAGAGATTTTAATTGATTATAAAAAGGGGAAAAAAAAAACCAAGAATGGATGGATAAATGGCTAGCATATTAAACTAGATAAGAGGATTCTGCCTGCATAACTCCATTCAAGTACTCACTCCCTTTCTGAATTAAATGAATCAGCAACGTAACAAACCTACAGCTTTCAATTTGGCAAACAATGTGGCATGTGAGAAGACCAACCTTCTTGAGGATTAAATATAAAGTACGGTATTACACGATAACCAGCTTGAACAATTCTAGGAAGATCCCTCGCCTGCATTCAATTCATTGAGACAATATACAAGAATTTGCCATCAGTAGCATGTCATAATGAAACATATAAGACATTAAAATGACATAGACAAGTAAGAATCTGAATACTTCCAATAAGATTTATAATTTTACACACACACTCCTCGGATCAAACGCGTGTTCATGTAAGAATCTTGATATCTCCCTCATGTATTCTCAAAAGTGCTCATGTAAAGAAAAACTTACACCATCGGTCTCCTTTAATTTTTTATATTATAAATGCAAGATAGATCACCTATTAAATCATAATCATTTTAGCAAAGAAAAACTATATAGGATAGCCAACAACAACCATATAAACAAATCAAAGCAGATTTAGGATGAAGGCAGAAGAGGACTTGGACAACCCAGCGGCACTGGTTTCACGAAAATTTACACGGAAATTCTTTTTAGCAAAAGTAAATTTCAGTAGAAATTGAGCAACTAGCAACGGCACCATGCCACCCTCCCCCTTGAGTCCATCATTGACTCTTTGCACACAGAGACAACGCAAATACATGTATCCAAAGTCTACTGGTGTACTCACTTTTACATATTCAAAATGAAAATTATTTCAGCATACTCACAACGTTGGTTTGGACTATTCCAGGTGATACACATAAAACACTGATTCCAGATTCAGCAGGCAGTCGTTTATGGAGGACGCTTGTGAACATAACCTGAATAAGGCCACCTCGCCTCATTAGTGATAATTACAGGTCAGAATCAACATTCTAATAAGTATCACTTCATGATTTACAATGCACTGAAAATATAATGTTTGGTAAGCAGAAAATCGTACAGAAATGTATTCAGCGGAAAAATAAAAAGGAATAAGAGTAAATGCTTTAAAACCAGAAAGGGAAAAAGGTTGGGGACAATACAGCAGTACGAATGTTGCATTGACAGGTTTGCAGACTAAATAGCATAAACTATTAGTGTATGGTCATTCATCCTAACATACAAACCAGATGGATTAAGGTCAATCATCCAACAACATTTAAATGGAGCATCGGACCTCACAAATCTTCAACACTTGGTGATATCTAAAGGCTAACTTCAAATTAGAGAACTGTAGTGTGAACAGGCATAAGTGGCAAACAGTCACGCTCAGAGAGCTAAGCTCATGAAGTTAGTATGGAATAGAAAATTGAAGTTTTAGCAAAAAGAAAAGCATGACCGAATAGGTTTGCAGAGAGTAGAAAATACTGTGCGGAATTTTTCTTTTGCGCTTTTTTGGCCAGAGGATTCTGTGCAAATTATCAGCCAACATGACCGCATCACTGCATTAAGGACCCAAAAGGAACGAAAGTCCACATCAAGAAAGAAGAGATACAAGGTCATTGTCGTAAATCCAGGAACCACCAACAAAGCGATTTGTCTTTGCCAAGAAGAGATTTAGAGCTATCTCTGTTACCTCCCTACCCTTTTTCACAGCTCATTAAGGAAGAAAACAGCTTCTCTTGGAAATAGCTTGCAAGTCACTGGCTCACCTAAGCCACAAGAATTCGGACTTCTATTTGCCCAGAGAAGGAGATTACACAAGAACTTTCTCCATGAGAAGCAAGTAATGCCACTATCATATTAAACTCAATCTTATCAAGACGTTATTGATTGCTGCATTGTGATATATCAATTCATTTCAGATATATGGAAAGAAAGTTGATTGATTCTCCTGAAGAGAAATCTATCCCTAACAGTACTAAAACGGGGTAAAATAGCACAGAAATATCCATGTAGCCATGGAAAAAGCTCTCTTGTTCTCCTTGTTTTTATGGCAGCAGCGGCTGTCATATTACAAATAGTTCTCAAAAGGGAACCGAAAAAAGGGAAGCAGGGACAAGTAAGTAATCATGCCTACGTGTTAATGCCCAGCTGAATGACCACAATCTAATCCATTTCCCTGGAGTGAGACATCCGAAAAACACGGCATTTGGACTTCTGCAATCTCTTGGCTGAAGCGTCGCTGGTTAGGGAAGAAATTGCACTTGGAAAGGAGTTTATTTTGTAAATAACAAAGAGAATAGATTGGTGCTTGCTGATATTCCTCCACAATTTTTTGTTGACCTACTTGGAAGGAGAGATATTGAGGGCTTATGACAGTGAAGACTCCAATTTTTTTTTTAATTATTGAATTTTAAAGTTGGAATAGCTCCAGTGGCAGAGAAGATGAGAGAACATAGATTGAGATGGTTTGGACATATTCTTCGTAGACCCTTAGATGCTCCGATAAGAACAGAAGTGTGTTACCGAGAAAACAATCTGAAGAAAGGACGAGGTCGGCCGAAACTTACTTGGGGGAAGGTGGTAAAACAAGATTTAATAGAGTGGGAAATAGATTGGCGCATGGTCTGCCTTAGTACGGAGTGGAGGAAAGTTATCCGCATTATAGAAGGAGGGATTTCCTATGTCCCAGAGTGCCCTGTTTAGTACTTTCTATTTATTTATATATTTGTTTATTTATTTATTTATTTTTGGATAGCCATATTTTTACTTTTTATTTTTTATTTTTATTTTTATTTCTTAAATTTTATATTTTTATTGTTACTTTATTTTTATTTTTATATTTTTACTTTTATTTTAGTATATTTTAAACTTTTCACTTTGGGTTCATCGACCGCCGACCCCAACTGGTTTGGGATAAAGGTGATGTTGATGTTGATGTTGATTGAATTTTCCCCTTAGTGAAAATCACTTTCAGTAGGTATAGTTTGTTAAAATCAGACTTTGTTCTGGAAAGCTTTGAAGATTCTTTTTTTCTGTAACTTCTCACATTTGGGTTACACTTACACGCCCTTGGTGCCTTTATCGTATTGCCTATTTAGATTATACCAACATGTCATCGCATTCATAATAAAACAAGATCATTCTGACAGTACCTGAGCTAACTTGCTGCTACTGTAACCTAATAAACTTGTGTATTTCCTCCTCCTGGAAACAAGATTCATGTCTTCGGGATCAACAAACCCAACGTAGTGCATCTGCGAAATTTCCATCATTCATGGGCAAAAGACAAGAATATCACTCTTTCAGCCATCTGTCATAAGTAAATGGAGGCAAAGAACAACCCAATTACAACAATGCAGCACCAACTTAATACATTATTGAAAACACGAACTGAAGGAAATCAAAAACCAGTTTGCCTGCTTGGGATCAAAGTAATCCTATTTTTTAACTGACATACTGCAAAATATTTTCAAGCCATCATCGAGTATTTGACAAGTATGACTCCTCAAGATGACCTTAGCTCTATGTTTACTGTTATGAAGGATCTCATGATTCTAAATCCAACCACACAATATGATACTTCGCAACCAGATATATAATTCACCACTTGATTATGGTAATTTGCCTATGAGATACAGTCCACAAATTAAAAGCAAGGTGAAGAATTTGGACTATATTGTGGTCATGAACTTACCACAGAATTTACATTGACAATTCTGCTTGGAGAGCCTCGAAGGAGCGATGGCAAAAGCAATACTGATAGCAATGCTGGAGCAAGATGATTAACTTGCATATGTTGCTCATATCCATCTTTTGAAAACTTCTGTGGTTCTGAGATCACCAAAAGTTAGGTACATCAGTTAGCAAGATTGTCCTTTAACAAATATAGGTCTGAAGAAAAGTATGCAAGAATAGCCCATGGGACCTCCCAAAAAAAATTTATCTTTCTAACTGAGAAATTCTCCCTGTTGCATACTTATTTGAGAAGCGGTTCATTGCTTAAATAAACAAACAACGAGGATAAAAAAAATTTATATATGCAATTCACTGAAGACAAACCCTTGTGTTCTTAAGGGTCATCAGTACTTCAAGTAGGCAAATTGACTTCTTCTGTGGTTACATATACATACAAGTGAATTTCACTGATAAACACCATTTTATTTACATAAAAGGGAGGAATCAATTCATTGTATATAAAAAATCCGTAGAAGAATTTTCAATCAGAAAAATGGTATCAATCCATAGATCTGTCGACCCTCGCAATATCAGTCCCAAGCTACGACAACATAATTTGTGCTGGAAATCAAGACTGCTTCACATAAAATGAAACAAGAAATGATCTAAGCCATTAAATTCTAATGCAAATTAAAGACTAAGAAAGCATATAGAAATGATTATTTGGTTCATAAAGACCAACCTCCAATGGAAAATATGCCTGCGTTATTGATAAGAACGTGCAGAGGCCCTAATCTTGAATTCCATGCATCAGCAAATCTCACAACAGAATCCAATGAAAGAAGATCAAGTTCCATCACCTAACAAAGACACAGCATTAGGTCCCCGTCCAATATAGATATTATAAACCCACATATATAACTTAGAGTATGGCTCTGTAATTACATCCAGAATACCGGCAAACTCTCATGTGTGCTCCATAGAAGAGAAATTGCATCACCCAGCATGATCACCAAAAAGAAGAGACCAAACAGAGAAAAAGCAATCGAACAAATGGGAATTCAGATTGCAAAGCTTGACCGGTTTCAACATAGAGGAGAGAAGTTTGCATTATATGGTAGGTGCAAGTTGAACCGGGGTCAAAGCAATATTTAACCCAGCAAGGTACACAGAAATGATGGCTAGGCACCAACTCCAGTGTTATTAAAAACAGTGCTCCTCATTTTATGATACCTCGATGTTAAGAGGAAGACCCATTCCAGACCACTCATTTTGCCAATTTTGGATCAAATCATGAGCTGCCTTTGGATTCCTCACGGCCATCACGACATGAGCCCCAGCTTCCGCAAGCTGCCTGGAAGTTAAAAATAAAATATAAAAAAAGCATTGGATGCATTAGCCTCGACGGACGAAGAACCTCCAGAGAAGGAGAACCATACGTAAGCCCGGCGAAAGACATTTTCATCGAATTACTACTCTCACTTCCATTTTCGGTCCTTACCTATAGCTTGTTAGAAAGGAAAACAACATTAAATACCATCTTCGAGATACTTAAGAGAGAGCACTCGACAAACAAATAGAAACAAGTGAAGGCGTACAGAAGTAATCGCCCTCAAATTTCCTCGGGAAAGAATCGGAGAAAGTCGGAGCTCAAGACGAGAGGAGGGAGGGATTAGGTCAGAGATAGAGGAAACCTGGCGATTTGGAGGCCGATGCCGCTGGTAGAGCCGGTGACAATGCAGGTCAGGTGGTTGACGGGAGGGAGAGGGAGAGGGTTCTGGAGGTGACTGGCCACGATCCTCTGGAAGAGCATCTCCCCTATCACGCTCATCCATCCCCGTGTCCATTCTAGCCACCCTAACCCGCTCTTCTGCTTCCTCTCGTTTTGCTTCGGCTCGGGAGCAGAGTCCGGCGACTTCGGCGACGACGAGGACGCTCCTCCTCCGCCGTCCATAGTCGCTCTCTCTCCGCTGTCACTGCGCTTACTCGGCGAAGAGGCCAAGACCCGTTGGTGGAGGGAATGAAGAAATGGCGATGGCGACACCAGAGAGAGAGAGAGTGCGCGAGAGAATCTCTTTTTGAGGTGTCTCGCGGTTGTCTCGTTCTGGTTACGTCGCCGTTAATCTCAGTGATTTGGCAATTAAAAACGGATTAATTAGCTAATTATTCTTGCAGTACAAGGATTAATTAATTAATTGACTATGCTTTATTCCTTTGAGGATAAATGGTTGCACTTTAGCATAAAGTTTCAAACCAGATAGATTCCAAAACAAATTTCAAGATAAATCGAATAGATTCTAAGTTTCAAAAATTTAGAATTGATTATAATATGATCAATTTTGGAGTTTAGGTCCGGAACCTACTCGCTCGGCCATACTCACTCTTACTTTAATTTAAATTTTCAAAATTTACATATCGCAAATTCATTTTAATTTTTACATTTCTTATGAATTTACTATTATGTATGTAATTTTGAATGTAATTATGGATTTAGTACATGATACATTTGATTTTAGCTACAAAACTCTTCAGGTCATTTGATGGATGATTTTCCGACATGAAATTATTAAAATTTTCAAAGATAAACTGGTCAGAAATTTGTTGACGGTAAGGTCGACCGTCTTAACTTGGCGATTGCGCTTGGTGATGTTCAATCCACGCCGTTGATTTGCGTTCATCTGACCGTCCCCCAAAAGCTCTGTCGGTTGCACCGCCCCGATTTGTCTCTTTTTCATGTCAAATTAGATGTTTATCTCAGCAGCTGCGTCTGCTTCGTCTTCTTCGGAGGTTCAGCAGAGCGTGCGTCGTCCTCCCTTTCACCATTGACGCAGCTCTAAAATCCTCTAATTTCGCCGGTGTATAGCGTAATTGCTCGCAATTCCCATTGGATAGTACAGGAATCGCTTCTCACATGGCTGACCACCATGCCGATGATTTGGACGAGCTCCTCGACAGTGACTCTCTCTCTCTCTCTCTCTCTCTCTCTCTCTCTCTCTCTGAAAGATGAATAGCAGGGATGTTTTCTGAATAATTCGCATGATGGTTTTAGGTGCTTTGGACGATTTCCAGAGTCTCAACCTTTCTTCTTCCAGGTGGTTGTTCTAGTACGGTCTTGTTTCGTTTATTTAAATCATCAAATAGTTGGTGGGCATCTTTCTGTTGGGCAATCCTGACCGAATCAATTTTTGGACATTTCATTTGGACGTAGAAGTGGAGATGGTGCTGCGACGAAGCAAGAGGTCGCTCCTTTGCCATGTGGGGTTCAGGGGTTGGGGATGGGATTGCCTGATTTGAGAAGTAAAAAGCAAAAAGGAAAGCAAATGGCATCGAAGGACACGACCCATGTTACGGAAGCTCTAGAGAAGCTCAGAGAACAAACGAGGGAAACTGTCAGAGGATTAGAATCTGTCACTGGTGCTGACGATTTGGGTGGTAATGCTATGTTGGAAGATTGGGTCAAGCAGTTTGAGGAGCTTGCTGGCACTCAGGTATAAATCACTTGAATACGATCCTTAGCATGCAGGCTGGGAATTTTGGTTCTGCGATAATAAATGCTCGCTCATTCACCTCATTTTTCTAAGCAGTAGAGCGAAAATTTCGTTTGTTTATAACACTTTTCCTTCGGTATCTCCTTAGGATATGGAATCTATGATGGAAAACATGATGCAGCATCTGCTGTCAAAGGAGATTCTTCATGAACCAATGAAGGAAATTGGAGAGAAATATCCCAAGTGGTTGGAAGAGCATGCAGCGACGTTGAGCAAAGAAGACTATGATCGCTTTTCCCATCAACATCAACTTATAAAAGATCTTAATGAAGTCTATGAGAAGGAACCAAATAATTTCACTAAGATTGTTGAGCTAATGCAAAAAATGCAGGAGTGTGGTCAACCACCAAATGATATAGTTCGGGAGCTGGCACCTGATTTTGACATATCCAGTCTTGGCCAGTTGTAAGTTTTCTCACTTACATTGTTTCCAATGTAGGCCAGCTCTCATTGTTGAATTTTTCTTTCCTGGTTTGAAATCTGTGAGCAGTGATTCGTGTCAGATGCATCTTAGGGAACTGACAATATTTATGATGTCTGACCTTTTCTTTTACTTGAGAATACGTCTTCCTTAGTTAGTTGGATAACGCATTGCTAGGGGAAAGTTGATGCTTCATGGGCAAATTACCTTTGAATCGCCCTTGCATATTCTCTCAAGTCCACAAGCTTATAGTGTATTTGAGCAACTCCTCTCGGAATTACAATTAGATATTAGAAATACTCAGCTTCATAGTTGTGAAGTAGTTGGCATATAATTGTCCCCAAAAAAAAAAATTGGTATTCACTCGATGGATATTGGGATTGTCCATCGAGAGAAAGTTTTCTTAGGCTAAGCTTCTATTAATGCCCCATTGGGAATTCTTTAGGTTGGTTCCTGCTGTTAATGAGCGATGCAAAACTTCAAGTATCGTGCAACATTATGTGCTTTCTCTTAAGGTTGTTGTCTCTTTCTGGTTTGTCCTCCTTACATATCAGAATTATATACATAATGCCTATGTCATGAGTGCATTGAAGAGGGAAAAAGAAACTAGCTGAGGGAGAATAGAGCACCCATTCGTGGAGAAGATGTAATGAGTTTCAGGATTTTTGGACATGCAAACCTCTAGTCAATTTTGAGCTTCTAGTCATTGCTCGGGAGTTGTGAGCTGAAGGATTGATTACTTAACCTTCCTGACTATTTCATGGAACATTAAAGAAGACTTTATCAGTGCTCAGCTGGGGTTTAGGATCAGGAGACTCTAGCCTATTGCTGGAATGAAGCTGTTGTAGAGTGGGATAGCCTCTTCATCATGAGGGGTCATAGTATTCATGATACTACCAAGCCATTGGGTGGCTATTTAACTGAACAACAGAACTGCATAGCCAATGGCTGGGTTGGCTTTCATTGGAGTGAGAAAAAGATCTGTTTTTGGGCGTGTGTATTGGTCTTAACATCAGGATTAGCTCCTTTACTTGGTCAAAACCGTCATGCTGCGTTCTCTCAGTCATTTATCTCTTACTTTGGAAGACATAACCCTATCCTTGTTCAGTTTTTGGGTGTCTAATTGCTTGAATATGACTATGTACGGGATGACTAAAGGAATGTGATGAGACTCTAGAGACACTGACTTTCTTTTTCTCTTTTTAAGTCTTCACCGTTTGTTGTGCGTTCATTTGATTAGTCATCTTTCTCCATCTAGTTTTCTCCTAGTCCTTTCTACTTTCCAGATGTGCTTAGCCCTTCAAAGGTCCAGTAGCTTTCAGGTCATGAGCAGCCTGGTTGCTGGGGCACAGTTTTAATGACATTTGGATGTCATCTCGGATGTTACCCATTAGGGATACTTTCTCCTTGCTGGTATCTGTTCATGAGGCCTTGTTGAAAAGCTACTAGTGAATTTAAAAGCTAAGCTCAGAATTTCTTTTTTGGCTAAAAGAAGGGTCTAGAATCTAGATACCTACTCCCTAGGAAATTGCTTTCTGTCTTGGGTTCTCCTTTGTGTGTCTTAGCTTATATGGTCCTGATTCATTTTTGGTGAATGTGCTATAATACCTTCATTTTTTTTAACGTGTTCTGCAAACAAGTAGTGAATTAAGCTCATTCATTCAATGGACTCATGAAAGTTTTTAACTTGTGCAGATCGCCTGAGATGCTGGAGTCTCAGCCAAATTGTTGCGTGATGTGATGTTCCCATGATGTTTTCTTCGTGGTCCAACCGGGTAACAGAGGAGAAGGAAGCTAGCCTGCCATATGATACATGTTTTTCAGTATTCCATGTCAAATGTATTTTATCTCTCATATCCTAATTTCAAAAAATTCTGGGAAACAGTGGTAATTTGAGAGTTTCTTTAGTTAGGTCGTTTAGGATCTGCCTTGTATTCTCCTAGATAAAGTTAACGAACGATATCATTTGATTCAAGGGATGGATTTGTAACATTCCTGGGTGAGCCAATTTGCTCTTTCAACTATTATATTCAGCTCTTCTTTCCACATTCAGAGGGGTCTGTCTAATTATGGTGTGTCGTTCATACTCTTCACAAGAAGGTTTGAATCAGCCAAAACGTAAACTTTCGCTACACTAGCAAAGACTACTTTTGGATGAGGAACGACAGCTACTATTATTTGGTTCCCTGTTTACCAGATCATTAGATAATGATGGAACAGGGGCCTAAGCTAATTTATTTTCTTGGGCTACGTACACTTTCTTTTTCTGGCTACACGGTCTACCTACAAAACAAATGGTACTACTGTTGAGACATAACCATTTAATCAGACCCAGGTCTTTCAAATGTCCTTCCAGCTTCCAACAAAATGATGGCCAGTGAGTGTGGGATAGGGAGAGGGAGGGAGGGAGGGAGAGAGAGAGAGAGAGAGAGAGATGCACGTGGGCTGGTCTAATTTCCTGAAATATTCGTGTATGTTCCTTTGAGAAGAGAGGGAGAGAGATTTACGTCGATTCCCGCGCAGTGGAAGGTTGGCATTTGCTTTCTCGGAATAAGCTTTAAATTATTAACCGAGCTCGCTTTCTAAGATTCCTGGTCAAACAACCCACATGCATGAGCTCTACTCTGATGCGTGAACGAGAAAAACAACGTTAAACAAAGAAGAAAAAAAAGGGGTACCTTCTTTTTCCTTGTTTCCCGGATCTATAGGTGTCGCTCGCACTTCACTTCTTTTCCAGGGTCTCATGCTTTCACAGAAAAAATTCTCGACTTTCCTGAGTAATGAAATGAAAGTTTGCTGTGAGTCTGCATAACAATTTGATGTGAGAGATGAACCCTTCGGTGCAGCAAGGCAGGTCTCTGGCCGAGACCCCAACTTATTTGGTTGCTTCAGTGGTTACTGTCTTAGTCTTTGTGTGCCTTTTCGTTGAAAGGTCCATTTACAGATTTGGAAGGGTAAAGCTGTAACACTCCCTCTCTCTCTGTCTCTGTCTCTGTCTCTCTCTCTCTCTCTCTGGTAATCCACTTCTTCTTCTTGCCTATGAGTGATGTGTTGCGGTCGTGGGTAGTCCTTTTAGATGCTCTTTAAAAATTTGACTGTTATCTTGAGTTCGAAGAAGTACTTCTTTGGTTTTTTGGCTTTGGTTAATGTTTCGAGGATGTTGGCCATGTTGATCTTTATTTTTTATCCTTTCCCTAAATCTCGGAGATGGAGCTCCTCATGCCACATTGTCCTTAGAAATTTTACTCTCTGGTCAGTGGGATTAGATGATCTTATTAAAGGCTATAGAAGAAAATTTCTGTAGTCTTGACTTCACCGACTGAGACGGACAGTGCAATATTGAAGTGAGTGTTACATATACATTTAAAAGGGGTATGTAAATCAACTCTGTTTTGGTGGGAGTGGAAATCAACTATTGGCAAGCATGTGGAACTAATAAGTGATTGTTCGCTTAGTAGCCAAAATTGGAGCAACGAGTACTTTTTTTGTCCTTCCAGTTCACAATTTGTTCTTCGGCTGCAGAGATTATGATCAATGAATGGAAAGGTTTTTCTTCCTTTTCAGTGGAAAAGTACTAACTTATGCTTTCTGTAGTGGCTGAAAAAGACTAGGAGGAAGGCTCTCTTTGTTTCCCTGGAGAAGATTAAGGAAGGTGTGTATTTCAATGATTCAAATTCGAATTTATGTGTCTGAGGCCAACGGGGGCCGGGTTGTCGTCAGGGAAGAATAGTTTGACTCCTGCTTCATTTGTTTGCTTGATAGAGCTGATGCTGCTTGGACTCATATCTCTACTGCTGGCACAATGGGCAAATTGGATCTCTCAGATTTGCGTAAACTCGTCTCTTTTCAGCAGCAAGTTCTATCTATGCTCTGAACAAGACTTCGAAACCACAGGGAATGTTGTGTCTGAAAGTTCTTTCTCTTTTCTGAATGAGACAGATATTCCCCCCAAAGGAATTAATGCTCTGTCATCTCATCAATGCGGAGAGGTAGCATGTTTCGCTCAAGGCATAGATATTTTAAACTAGTCACACAAATACCTAATAGACCACTCATTGCGTGATGCAGGGCCGAGAACCTTTTGTTTCATATGAGGGTCTCGAGCAACTTCACCGTTTTCTCTTCGTCCTCGGTATCACCCATGTTCTTTATAGCTGCCTGGCAGTTGGCCTTGCCATGAGCAAGGTCAGGCTCATCCCCTCCGTCTGCCAGAATTATTCACTTGTAGATCATGTCGGCATTGCTATACGGACTGTGATTTCTTTGATGAACTGTATTGGATCCCTAATTGTAACCTCTGCAGATTTACAGCTGGAGGAAATGGGAAAACCAGGCAACTTCAACTACTGAAGGGGATGCTCAAGGTAAGTCATTTAAACTGATTGAAATCAAGACAAACCATTTTCCTTATTTGTAATTGCTAATCATGAGAATATCTATTTGTTAAAATATCTGCTACTTTTTTTTTCCGTTGATTTTCTTTGCCTTGTGCTCTGATTATGCAAAGAGAGCGAGCGGTCCTTTCAGTTAAATAGAGGTTCTGCAACATGATTCCCCAAAATGAATAGGTTGGAGTAACAGGAAACTAATGGATTTTGTGTTCCCCTTCAAGAGAAACAGGCCGCATGTAGATTCTAACAGTTAAACTTTTTGTATACGAAAAAAGACAGGACAATGGCATAGAAATTTGAGTAATTGGCAGAAATTCTGGAGTAATTTGCAATCCCAGTACATTGCTATTGCTTTTACAGCTAAAACCGAGTCAAGCCCCCAAGAGCCTTGTTTCATAGAAATCTTGTAGGTGATTGAGGTCATCAATTAGTCCCAACTGACCTCCATAGCCGGTTGCTGACTTTTTCTGTAAAAGAGAATGATGTGCTGTGTCCTACTTGTGCAATAAAGCTTCTCTTTTTCTCGCCCTGTCATTGTGTTTGTTTTTCATTATTGAAAAGCATATACTTGATGGACTTGGTTTTTGATATCGGTCATGTATGTTTCCAAGTTTCTGCTTGTAATTATTCTAAGCTCAAGTTTTGATATCTTTACAGCAAAGAAAGCCAAGATTATGAGGCGGCAATCTACATTTGTTTTTCACCACACATCTCATCCATGGAGCCGGAATAGGGTCCTCATTTGGATGGTTATTTCTCTTCCTTCTGAACTTATTTCTATACCGCAAGGCATTTTAGTTTATCCCAATATGTTTTTGTTCTAGTTGCCTTCTTAGTCAACCGTCTTGTTTGAATGCTGAAACCAGTAAACAATCTATTATTTTGTTCCTTACATTTTCTCTTATGCTTTTGAACTCCGCCTATGTATGCTTGCATAACCTGTCCCAAGCCAGGGTAAAGGAGGAGGGTTGGCGTCAAACGTAGCGAGCCGGCCGTAAAAAAAGAGCTACCCCTTATGAGATGTTGATTTTCTCTTATGCTTTTGGGTGCGATCAATGAGGTGGAAGGACTCATTAGTTTTTGCAAGGGATTTTTTTTATCATTGCCACGGGACATTAAGCCTCATTTATGTGCTTCAAAATTAAATGCCTTACTCAGTATTTTGTTCTCTTCTGACAAGACATTTTTCATTGTTTTACGACAGACACTTATTCGATTGATGAACCTTTGTGAAGTTGATCTCATGTTGTATATGTATGATATCTTTTGCAGCTTTGCTTTCTTCATCAATTTAGGTGTTCCATCCAAAGATCAGATTACCTGGCTTTACGGTTGGGTTTCATCACAGTACGTATCTAACTTCAGCCCACTCTTTATTAGACATGATCTCTCTCTCTCTCTCTCTCTCTCTCTCTCTCTCTCTCTCTCTCTCTCAGACGGAGAGACGTGTTTTCTGTCTTATTACTCCTACTTAAATGCATCCTCCAAACTAGTATCAATTTTCCTCTTGGCAATAACATCGCAGAACCTAAAAGCAGAAGACGAAGCCTATGCATGCTTTCACTAAACCTAAAGAAACTTACTTCAATGGTGATCATATGCCTAAAATGTACTAAGTACACTTATTCAGACCATCTCTAATTAAAATCAATTGAAAATGGCACATGCTTGGTTAATGCACGGTTAAGCTGAAGCAATATAATCACGTCGGTGAGTTCCATGATCCCGCTTTCATTTTGTAATAGTCAACTGGTGACAAAAGCAACATGTCAGCCAATAACTTGTGAGACAGTAGATGATGTACCTTAGTTCTCTTTTGGTGGTGGATTGCGCACACAAGTTTACTGGCTAGGTTATCACAGAAATATCGTCTCAACCTCCTAGGATCTTCCATGAAATGTGCCCTGATAATATCTCACGTACATACTGGAAGAAATATATATACAGGCAAGAGACAATAAAACTACCACATTCTTTATGAGTTTTTCAGGGACTTCCACGATTGAGCTTTATCTTGAATTCCTCGGTGCCTGGCGAAATAAAAAGAACATTTAGTTTGTTTGGCCAATGAAAGAAAATCCAGTTAGAAGAAGAAACTTTGCATCATGTTGAATTCTAGAATGTGACTTAAGCTCAAGGAGCCACGATCTTAGGATTGGTTGTTCGACATTTTGTAATAGCACAAACAGCAAGTGAGTCTACTGCAAAATAATTTTAAGGAAAAAGTCTACCAAACTTAATGATTTCGATGGCTGAGCCTATGAGGTCTGAGTGTATCACCTTGTTTAGCAAAATGTTGCTGACATGAAATCATCAGCACTGACAGTTGCATTACCGCAATTTTCTTCTTTCTAGTTAGATGAAATTATCTTTTTTTAGCTGAAATTTACGTTGCTTTAATGGTATCCAGAAACACAATTTGCCCCACTCTTACGATTTTCACAAGTACATGGTACGCAGCATGGAAGATGAATTTCATGGTATTTTGGGAATCAGGTTAGCACTAAGCATTTACCTGTCTTCTGATGCTTTGGTTGTCACGTCCGTTTTCACTGCACAATGTCCTTTTTATGTTGAAACCTACAAGCAATGAGCAACCAGACCTAGTCGCCATAGGACAGATCTTTTGCAGTTCAACTAGGGCCTCAAAAAGTGGATCTTCGTTGACTTCTTTGCTGCATTAAAGAAAAAGTTAATGCGTTGAATTATCTACTTCACTACAATTGACAATGCTTCCACTGGTTAATAAGTGATAACTACCTGCCACTGTAAACCACAGAAAAATTTCTTTTGGGGCGTAGTCCGCTGGGACTTGAGTGATGGACATAGTACAGGAGTGAGGAACCCTTATGTGGATGGATTAACTGTGTTCCTACTTGCAACATTGGTTTTATTTGATGTGGCTGACGATTGGTAATGGCATCATGCTGGGTTCTTGAGTGAATGCGTTCTAGCCTCAATTCTGTTGCATATGGGGACATACCCAGCTAGTAATTACCGTCAACTGTTTAAACCTGAAAACAGGTGAGTTCTCTGCATTATGTCGTTGTGAGCATGTCTTTAATCTAAACAGTACCGAATTCATGTCTAAGTCATCATCCACATCAAGTTGGCAACACCTAATTTCCTCTTTGGAGGAATCTACATGGTCTTAAAGGTAAAATTGATGTTGACTGGACCATACTGGCTTAGAGGTTTTGTAGTTTCTTATCTCTACTTTCTTGATTTCTTTCCTCCGATAGTTGCTGTGGAGATAATGTGATTGTTTCACACCTTTGGGGATACTAAAGCCAATTTGCCTGAGCTTTTGGGTATTTCAAAGAGAATGAGATCTTGTAACATATGGAAACTTTGCTGCTCTTAAGGGCCATAATATGCAATGCTAGGTCAAAATAAAACAAAAAGCTGATCTTGTTACTTTACTATCTAAGCTTCTTTTATGATATTCCTTCGCTTCAAAGACACGACCTCCTTTGCCGAATCTCAATTATGTCTTTTGCAGTTGGCCGCTGTGGGGTTATGCTATCATTTGCATCTTTGTGAATATCCATGGTAACTTGTTATATTCAGAATGCAATTTCAAGTGCAAATACGTAACTTGTGGTACATATATGTTATCAAACTGCAAAAATTGCAGGTCTCAATATTTATTTCTGGCTTTCGTTCATCCCTGCTATTGTAAGTACCTTCTCCATCGTGGTATTCTAGAAAATGGACCAATTTGTTGCTTGTGTAACTTAAACTTGTTTTGTGCATATTAGCTTGTCATGTTGGTGGGGACAAAGCTCCAGCATGTTGTCTCCTCACTAGCACTTGAAATTGTAGAGCCTACGGGTCCATCCAATGCAACACAAGTAAAGCCTCGGGACGATCTGTTTTGGTTTGGAAAGCCAGAGATATTGTTGTATTTAATACAATTCATTATATTTCAGGTTAAACCCTGTGCCTATGTTTTGCATACAAATGTATTGTCGTTGTCATTTTGGCTGACGGAAGTCATCTTCCTCGCTGTGCAGAATGCCTTCGAGATGGCAACATTTATCTGGGCATTGGTAAGATTGATTATTGTCCTAGTGTTCTTCCTTTTATGCTGTCTTTTTACGGCTTGAACTGAATGCGTGGCCTAATTTAATGTGATCTTGGGGGTCCATGGAAATAGTTATGTATGCCACTGAACTTTTTTTCCTTGAACTGTGAATGATAATGCAATGATTAAATAACATATTTGCCCATTAACTGTATGTTGCGCTCTCTCTCTGTCTCCCTTCCTAGTGCCTACAAATAATTGAAGAGTGACAGCTTACTAAGTCTTCTATGTTTCTTGTTTAGTGGGGATTTAAACAAAGGTCATGCTTCATGAAGAACCATTTATTAGTAATCATTCGCCTTGCTTCTGGGTAAGTTTCCTGTTTTGAGTTGCAAATCTCTTCTATTTGATCAATTCCTAATTGTGACTGCTTTATTGTTCTTATGGGTTATCTGTCAACTGTTTTCTGCAATGTTCCCTAATTAATTTTCAATGCAGGGTCATTGTTCAGTTCTGGTGCAGTAATAGCACAGTTCCCCTGAATGTGATTGTTACACAGGTTAGTGTTTGCCTTCTGCTGATGATATATAGTCCATTACACACAAAAGTATCAGTAAATAATTCTTCTAGAGAAGAAGGTGGATCCCAAGTCAACATATCTTGTAGAATCCTCAAGTTAACCTGCTTAATTGTGCGTATCAAAATCCAAGGTACTTTTGCGGTTTTCTTCATGAAGTGATTGTTGAATGAAACCGATTCCAGAGCAAACGTAACAACACTTTGTATTCTCTAGAAGCCTTCTTAAATTTGGATGACAAATCTAATGCTTTTATGTTGATTTGGTGTCACTAGCAGCAAAGCTATAGGCATGACCATTTGATTATGGAACTATACCTTCATATTTCTTACTATTCCTATTAGCAACCATCGGCCCCCTGGATACTTTTCACAAATGTGCGCACACATGTTTCGTTGGATGTTGACACAACTTAGAGTGACAATCATAGACTTACTTCTTGATCTAGAGGAACGACCTTGTTCGACAGGAAATGAATAGATGCTAAGGGAGAAGTTAAATATGTTCAACAAGGCTTATGACTCCAGGAGATAATTGTCTACTTCTTGAAATCTGTGTCTGGTTGGTATTAAATTTTGGAAGTATTTCTAAATCATGAGCACAACTTTTAGCGACTGCCTCTAATGTCATAGTATGTCATCGCCTCTTGATTTCGCGTGTTCTAGATGGGATCGCGGTGCAAAAAAGCCTTGGTTGCAGAGAGCGTCAGGGAGTCGCTCCATAGCTGGTGTAAAAGAGTGAAGAAGAGATCAAAGCGTGATTCTTTGCGTTCGTACACTGTAAGGTCTACTTGCTCACTTGAATCAACAGTAGACGAGAGGGACGAAATAACGGCGGCATCAGGGACATTATCTAGGAGCTCTTCACTAGCCTCCCTCAATAATCAAGAAACCGTCACGTCGATAGAGCAGGTAGAGACCGTCCTTGATATTTCTGATCGTCCGCAGGAGGAGTTTTTGTTTCGGATGGAGGAGTACTTGTCCGAGTCCTTGCGCATGAGCGCGCCACACTCGCATCATATTCGTGGCGAAGAAGACAATGCAGGAGAAGATGGGCAGGAAGATAAAAGTGAGACTCTGTGGGAGCTGTTCCGGAGGACTTGAACCACGTGATTCAGATCAATCGGCTTAGTTATGGGATGACATAATGACATGATACTCATATACGTTCACGATATCGTAGAACTAGGAGCTCTGTTCACCTTGGATTACCCAAAATCCGGTAGGATATCATCCTCTCTATAAAGCCGGTTACGGTACAAATGGCACCCAGGGTGCGATGGGATCGGAGATCCAAAAGCAGCGAAGGGATCGGAGATCCCTATTGTGCATCCTAGCACGAGAGTTTAGCTTGGCTGGAGCTTAGCACGAGAGTTTACCCAAATTTCTATTCTGTCATACTTTGCAGAGTACTGTTCTGCAAACATGGCATACGTTAATGCTTTTCAAGCCACAGACATCCTTTTATTGCCATAAGCAGGCTTTAAATGCCCAGGAAACTGACTACTGACTTCTTCATGTTATGATGCTGGACATACATACTTATGTAGGATGTCTGCAGAACAAATGCAATGGAAAGGAACAGAGCATGAGTTTTATTTCCTCACACAGAAATAGGAAAAGGTGAAGCCATTACATCAGACTCACAATAACATTAAATTATCCCTGGTACAGTAAAAAAAAAAAAAAAGAAGAGGAAGAGACTAAGGGAACTAACAAACAGGTAGAGATGGAGAGGACAAGTCGCGTAGAGTGAGACTAATTAATGCAAATTGCAAATGGGAGCTTCAAGCAGTGAGCTCCTCTTCCTTGTGAGTCTCAATGGTGACATCAGATTTAGGGTAGGCAACACAAGTGAGGACCCAACCTTCGTCTATCTGATCATCGTCCAGGAAGCTGCCGTCGCTCTGGTCGACGCTCCCCGCCACGACTTTGCCTGCGCAGGACGAGCAAGAGCCGGCCCGGCAGGAGTAGGGCAAGTCGATGCCTTGCTCCTCGGCGTAGTCCAAGATGTAAACATCGTCGGGGACGTCGAGTTCGACTTTGCCTTCAGGGGTGAGCAGGGTGACCTTGTAGGCGGCCATGGCAGTCACTCTTCCACGGCCAGAGTTGACACCAAACAGGGCCTGACCCACATTTGGGAATGCCCTGAGCCTGTTCACCGGCTGCATCCTCACAAAGGAGGAGCTCACCATGGTTCCTGAGAGAGCAGCTCCTGCAAGTGCCATTTCTTTCCTCTTCTCTCTAGCTTGGTGGGAAGAAACTGAGAAGACTGTTAAAGACTTTGAGCGCCTTAATACTGGATGTGGGAAGGACAAGAGGATAGGAGATGCCTCTGGCTTGTGACTTGCCACGTGGCGCGTCCTGGTGCCTCGCTCTATCTCTTTATCATCAAGACCAGAGAAATTTAGGCGACTGGTGAGAAGGTCGACTGTGGATGCCACATTCCTCCCTTGAGATACCTTTTTGGCCTCCCTTTTTTGTTTCTTGTGTGCGTGTTACAAAAGAAAGCCACATAAGAGAAGAGGAAAGAAATGGCAAGGCTGATTTCATGGTCCTGCTGAGTTAATAACAAGTGCCTAAAGAAGGAGAGTTTCCCATGGGAAAAAGAGCAAAGAAAGAAAATTATCGTTCCATTTCGGTGACCGGTAGAGATTCACATGATAGAGGTGCGGGAAACTCCTAATTCCAATTAAAGCCGACATTTGCGAAACTCTTCTGCATGCGAAAGGCACTAGCAACCGCACCCCCATAAGTACCAAACTGACAATCAGCAAAACCAAACGTTGCACGACATCAGGAGTCGCATGGAACCGCAACCAGAAAGCGAAAACGAAAAAACAACGCCCCAGCAGTCATATCAGATGCCCGAAGAAACTCACTAGCTGGAGAGCGATATTGCATTCCAAGGCCAAAAACTGGCATATTACATGTAAACAACAGCGGAAGCACATGTTCATCAGAATCGCAAAATTCATTTTTATCAACTACTTTCCTGCTGATGTCCACATTCCAGACAGCAAAAATAGCATTACAACGTTAGCACTCTCGTGAAATTTAAGTATCCACTGGGGCACCTATTTGTAAAAAGTTCCTGACAGCGAGAACAACCCCTGCACCCTATTCATCTTACAGCTAGAATATAAAGGGAAAAAAAATTCTCAGGATTCCCCATGCTCAGCGGAAGAAAGTGTACATCCCCATCCTCGAACTACGCGATAACCATCGGGTGACATTCTAAATAGTCCGCAAGGTGATAGGCTGGCTTCCTCTCAATTTTTATTATCTCCACAACCAAAAGGTACCGGGAAAACCATTTCGACCACTTCCCATCATGAAGCTCTAATCACATTTGATGTTTCTGTAGATCCTCCTGACAAACAAATTCGAGCCCAGATAACCAACAGCACCTGTGCACAATCATCACATAGTTGCTCAGTACTCCAAGAGAAAGAGAAGACTGATGAAGTCGTTCAATTATACGGCAGCCTTCAAGACATGGAAATTCTAGAGCTAACAGACTCCAAACACATTGGTGGCAAACTAGAAAAAATTAAGGCACTCTGATAAGGTACTGAACTAGCTACTAAGTTACTAACCATCGTCTATCACAGAGAAAACCTGACATCAAAAAAGTTTAAATATGTATTACAAAGTAGACCATGCAAGTGAATGCTTAAAGCAACTGATTTACTAACTTCCTCCCTATGTACCAAAAAATTTAGGGATTTAGTGTCCTCCTAGACGAGCTGCATCTAGATATCTGACTGACTCCGCACAAATCACCATATAGCAAAATATGCAATCATTTGAAAGAAAAACTTCACAGAAAGCTGACTACTAAGTCTTTTTTATTTTACAACTGACGTTGCAAATGAAAGTCCATAGACCCTCTTTTTTGGGTGGGGTTGCCGTACATAGAGAAATGAACCATTTTTTTTTAATTTTGGTGCAATCACTGAGGACGTCATCATACTCACCACAAAGTATTCCCAGTCCAAGACAGAACATCAAAGTGTATCCAAAATAGAAGCTGGTCTGGAAGAACCCTGTCATCTTAGTCTTCACATGGTAGTAATAGATTGAGTACAAGTATACATAAACAGCGGTTGAGGCAGCAGAGAAAAACGAGGTCCACTGCCAATGATAATTCTCAGCATTTAAGAGGAAGTACGTGCCCACAATTGTTACACAAACAGTAACAATGATGAGAATTAGGAAAACAAGCAGCATAAATCCATACACATAGTACACCTGTCAACCACAGTAGAGCTAAATCAGATAAGGAATTATCATTAACTTCATTGGTTTGTTCTAGAAACCAAGATCTTCCAGGAAGGGGAGCTGGCAATGTACCTTGTAATTCCAGAAAGAAGTGAAGACAAAGTACATCTCGATAAATATGCTGCCAAAGGGTAACAATCCTCCCATCATTGATACCACAGAGGGTGTCAAGTACCACTTCTTCTCAGGAATGGGACGAGGAATAGTCTTCACACGACATGGATTGTTTGGAGCCCCACTCCAGTTTCTTCCTACGACCGTTCCAAGGAGAGCCAGGGGGAATGAGATGAATGCCCAGATAACGAAAACCACAACCATAGTACCAAAAGGAATTGCTGCTAAAGACCCATAAAATATAGCAATGGTATTGAGGATGAAGCCAATTCCAAAGCACATAAATGGGAATAAAGATGCTGTGAGGATCATCGACTTGATCCAAGTTTTACCTACACAAGATAATTCATAATCAGCAAACACACCTTAGGAAGCAACTTTAATCAATAACAAAGATCAAAGGCAAATGAAAATGACTACGATATGTAGAGAGCACTGACCTCCATGACGTGAGTACATTCCACCACTAACATAACCAGAAATAAAGGAGGTGAAGGCATAACATAGGATAAAAGTCGTAACAATTGCTCCTCTCCTGAACAATAGTAATTCATGTCATGACAAAAAGAAAACATATATCCAATTGCAATATATCAAGAACAGCAACGCTGCATTTATTATTTCAGCTAGAAGATCAATGAAAGCCTGTCTTAAACAAAATTACCCCCAAATAATCATAAAGTACGAGAACATACCCAACATATAACATTCCAACAATTGCCAACAATATGACAAGGAGCACGAGTAGAGCAAGCTGAGCACCAGTGCCAACCACAGCTGAAAGCAGTACTAAATTACGTGGAGGCCGAAAAACATCGCCATGGACAAGTTTCCAGCCAGACTCCTCACTCACATCCCTTTCCTAGGTAGAGCATCAAACAGTCATCATAATTTAGTCAGAAACACTGTTACATCAAAAAGAAGAGACCAATCATCAGAGCACAGGAGGGGACAGCAAACGATCAAAAAGGAATTACCAGAGTCTCCAGATCATCATCTTCCCTTGCGTATTTTGCATAGTCATTTCTCAGAGTCCGCATCAAAATCATCGACACCAAGCCAGTTAAGAATATCACCATCATGAACGAATTGAAGATAGAAAACCAATGGATCTGTCACACAGTAAAAGTGCACAGAAATTAATGTGGCAAGGCAAATTGAACAGAACGTCCTGGAACCAAAAATAATTCTACTTTCACAAAGAATACTAGATGATCCATAATGCTATTGAATATTGATAAACAAATGACAGGAGGAAAAGACTGCAAGAACATAAATACCCCATAAGCAAATGGAGACAATGGTCCTGTGCTTACGCATGTACGCAACTGAAAAATAGTAAACTGCTATACTAACCTGATGCTCAAAGAAAGGGTAATCCAAATAAATATCAAAACGTCGTGCAAAAGTAACGTTAGTTGGTTCCCATTTGACAGAGTATGTCATATCATATGTCCTTCCAACTTCCAAGGGCTTTGGACTCTCTGGCGTCAGACTAGCATGAATAATCTACCCAAAAGAAGAGTGGTAAGTAAAGAATCCTTCACTCTTATAAACAACAGATGAACAGATAGTCACACCTGATTTTTGTTGTATTGAACACTGATGCTTTTATGAGTGTATAGTACATGCTTGTTGTTATCACTGTTCTTAACAGGGTGCAGTTCACCAACAAAACCTAAAACAGGAAAGAAAAGTGTGAGACTAGAAACCATTCAAAGTTTTGAAATTCAATTTAACAATAACTATTAATTACGTACCCCATAAAGGCAGATCATCTGGACTTGCGTTCAGCGGGCAATGTCCCAAAGCATGAACCGGAAAGACATCGAGTTGAAATGAGTAAGGGCAAATAATAAAGCAGATCTTCACCCCCAACAGACGAAGAAATATATTAATCAATATTAAAGCACGGGGGGGAATTGTTAACCAGGTCACAAATTGTCCAAGTGAAGTCATAGAACAAAAATGGGTCTATTGATAATAAAAGAAACAATGCCCATTCATACATACGGTAATGGTCCAAATTGCCGTGGCTGCTGCATTCGCACTTTTAAGCCCAGTAAATAATATCCACAATCACTACAAATATGTAATCCCTGTGATAAAATCATTGGAACTTCGACAAGAAGCCTCCCCAACCCCCTCCGACTCTCCACAAAAAAGGAGGGGAAGGGAAGAAGGAGAAAGCACAACTATGAGGTTCCTGTGTTACAAATAGTATGTGTTAAAAAAGTATACCACTAGTTCCATTAAGTTCTCTCTTTAGTTATGGGTGGACAAGCAGCATCCGGTAAATTAAGATAAGTAAGAGGTAAGTTAATCTATCAGAATATGTCAATGTAAAAAAAGTACATAAAGGAAGTACTCAACAAAGGTTTACATACCCATAAAGAATTCAAACCAATAACTATTCTCAATAGCATCCTTGAATTGTTTGACCTTCCCTTCATTAAGATCAAGTTGGCAAATGAGTCCTTTCTCCACATTCTCTGCGAAGGAAAACGTCTCACAATAAGCTCCACATAATATCAGATTCAACAGTTAAAAATAACATGAAGGCACTCTGCATACTTTGAAACTTTATCTCAATCTGGCTATCGATGAGTTCATTTCCACCAAGGACCTCACCAAGACCACCCCACTTATGTGCGGGATTGCCAGGAGCATGGCAAAATGGGAGACTGTAATAATTGTATGTTTCTTGGGGGTTGTTGTACGGGCCAACTTTATTAACCCAAAGGGTGACTGACTCGTCTGGCTGATACTGAAAGAGAAAGTAAAAATTTGTCAGCAAAAATGTACATCTTCCGTTTGGATAACCATCAACAGTCAACAAATTTCTTTCCATTCTCTTCTCGTTTCATTGAAAACTATCAGTATCTTCCCGTGCGACTATATTCAGTAAGATCTCAAGATTTTCAGAAAAAGATCAACAAGAAGACAAAGTTGACCTAGAACCTGATCTTGGTCTTTAAAAGCTTTTCACTTTACAAAGATAATATTAATGTTCCTATTGCAAGCTTAAGGCTACAATTCTACTAATCAGAAATGATCATACTATATTAGCAGAAGCAGCTAGCACTCGATAGTCGAATCAAGATTATCTACTGCCGAGAAAAAAAAGGCAGGAGAAAGCAGCTCTGGGAAATTGAGATCAATGCGCAAAAGTCAGTGCTTTGCATTCATCATCGTGGGAACCACAATCAGCTAATGAGATCCAACTACTGACACTAAATACACTGAGCACTGACTTGCAACGTATAAAGATCTAGTGCCACTGTAAGCGAATTGGTAAAAAATTCACCAGCAGATGCATGAAATAAGCTTACTATCCTGATCAATGCCATACATTATAATGCTAACGCCCAAGAAAACATCCGAGGCCATGCATGTGCACAGAAGCTGAGTAACACCCACGTGTATCGCCGTTTTCCTCCTAATAAACCAAGCCATAGGCACTTACACCGACACAAATCCGGCGCAACCACGCAAATCTAAAGCCAACACAGATTCTACAGAGAACCCTCGAATCAAAGCAGAAAAGGCAGGAGCCGAAAAAGTGCAATACCGAAAGAGCAGATCTAAAGCAAATTAGCGACCAAAAACAAGGCCGCAAACGAGATCTAGGATTCAGGAAACCGCGTCGGGGACAGTGGCCGAGTCAACCACGACGTGGGGGGACGAGGAAGAGTTACCTTGTGATCTAACTCGGAGGCGAGAGCGGATGAGAGGAGGAGGAGGAGAGGAAAGAGAGAGAGGAGAGAGAGGGATCGGCGGTTGGGAACCATGGCGGTCGCCGGCGAGAGTCGGATCTGAGGGTCAGAGTCGGACCGAGACAGGTCGTCGTCTCTTTCTCTCTGTACCTGAAGCTTCTGCGGGAGGGGCGGGGCGTTAAATTATGGGGCGAGAGTCGGGTCTTAAAGTGGGTTTAAATCGCTTAGCTCTGCGGCCAATCTGGGTGCGAGGAGAGAGCAATGGATCGGGTCCGGCCAATCCGGGTGAGAGGAGAGAGCTATGGATCGGATCCTCTCTCTCGCTGTGCAAGTAATGGACGCTCGAGATGCTGACACGTGGGGACTCGTGCACGGCCGCATGCAATCCTTTGTCTAATGAAGAATAATCTTTTGTTAAAACCTGATATTAAGAGGGCTTTCGCATGGATCGTAAAAAGAGCTGGTGATCAATTTATGAACACGAAGGAAAACCCATTCTTTGAGAATCGGTCTTTGAATTGTTGGAGGCATTTTCATAAATTAGGCTTCATTTGTTTTATAAAAAATATTTTCTTCAATTTTTTGGTATTTGGATAAAAAATACGTGATTAAAAAAAAAAATTTCCGGCCAACGAAAAGTATCTTTTCAAATTTGAGGGAAATGACTTTTTTTTTTTTTGAGAAAGGGAAGTCATTTTCCAATCTTTCTTTTTAGGCTCTCTCTCTCTCTCTCTGCACACTTTGCCCTGAGTGCATCTATTCTTGTAACTATTTGTTCCCTACAACTCCGTCCTTGATGGGATCGAGGTCATCCCCTCCACCGTTGGATCCACCCTCAGCCCGCCCAATCTTTCCTCTCCGATGTCGATTTCGTCATCCAGCCATTGATCTGGCAAGGTCGAGACCCTCGAACAACATACGAAAGAAAAGATGACTATCGTTGGAGCCAAAACGATCGTTAGAGCCAAAATAGAACTCGAGCAAGTTACGAACTAGAATCGAGCTTAAGCCTCGATTTCGCTGAATCTAGCATGCTTGAGGCTCAAGCTCACCAACTTCGAGCGAGACCGAGCTTGGGACTCATCGAGACTAGCTGAGCCTCAAGCTCACCCGGCTACGTCATGGCCGATGGCTAAGTTGAGGAAGGAGGAATGAGCAACCAAGGAAGAAGGAAGGTGTATCGGCGGAGGAAGGAAGGAAGAAGGAGGAGAAAAAAAAGTCAGAAAAAATCAAAACTAAAATTTCTGAATTTTTAAAATATAAATAAATAAAAAGAATGTAAAAAAATAAGTAAGAATTATTTAAAAATAAAAAATTTATGTGCGGTGAAAATTGATTTTCCTTGTCAGATGGCGGAAGATACTTTTCAATTCGTTTTCAGGTTTCGGTCAAATATTGAAAAAAATATCGTTATTTTCTTGAAAAATAACTTTTCGAAAAATATTTTCTAAAAAAAACGCTTCATTTTCGACGAGACGAATGAAGCATTAATACAACATTGAATAGATCATTTTGTGCGCTTGGAAGTGTAAACGGGTTTCTTTTATAATCTTTAGAAACTTGAAATAATTATGTATTATCTATAAATTTATGAGAGAGTAGTTGAAAATCCCCCAGACAGGAGGGATGAGAGCGGCTTCGATTGTTTTCATAAATGGAGGAAATCCCAAAGGCCCATCCTCTGCATTTGGCGAGATGAGGATCCAGACGCGGATCAACAAGAGTTCAATTTAAGAATTTTTTTTTTTTTTTTTTTTTTGTCTTTGCGCCTTCTTCGTGGCCTCCTCTGTAATTTGTCGTGCTCGAGAAGCCGCGCCACTAGGACAAGTGGAAATGATAAAGCCAACCAAAGCGTTCCAAACTCCGAATCCACGAAGGGGACACGAGCTTGAACAATTTGACTTATGCTCGAGGCGGCATTCGATTGCCGAGACGAGGATCAAGATTGGGGCACATGGGACGGAAAACGTGAGGAGTTCGTAGTGTCAAATATCTTGCTCGACACGAGATCGAATGTCGCGCATATTATGATTCGACAAATAGTAAAAAAGATTAACGCCCAATGACTTTGACAAAACGAAAAAAAGAAACCAAACGATATGCGCATAAAGCGACAATCACCCCGTAGATCATGGTGCAAAATGTACACTATGCCTTCGTCTCACCCTAGCCATCGGCTTCGAAATGTTTCACGTTCTTTGGAAAAATTGTTCAACAAGTCATAAAACCAATTACCAATTCAATTCTAATTCTTTTTCACATTTTGCCAATTGAGATCGTCCTGCCAATTTCGTCTAAAGATCGCTTACGTGTACGCCGCCGGTCCTACTTGACACCGCTAGCAGTTATGTGGATAATTTCTAAAGATATTTTAATATTTCTTGAGAATTCTAGTTATTTTCTTGCATTTCCCCCCCCCCCTTTTTTTTTTCCTTATTGTGACTGGCGAGGGTCTGACAACCAGGCACTTCGAGACAAAATAAAAATAAAAATAAAAATAAAGAATAAAATTAAAATATTTTATAGCTGAATTGACAAAAGTGCAATATGTTTAAAACTTTTTGGACAACTATCTTTATTTCTTTGCAATCAACACGAGGTATTTGATCAAAACTTCATTCATCCACTGCTTAATTCACACTTATGCCTAGCTATATTGCCAATTATTTCGAGGTCTACACCAATTATCTTGTCGAACTCAATTTTTATTTTTATTTTTGAATTCAAATATTGAAATGCCATCGCTTGAATTCATGCGAAAATTCATTGCGAGTGTAAGAGAACTTATGTTGAGATTACGTGCGATTAGGAAAAGAAACAACCTAATCCGGTCCGGTCTAGTCCAATCGCACCTAAGAATTAGAATTGGACCAAATGATTCTCGTGTGGTCCTTACCAAATAGTTGGATAACTAGTAGGAGTGAATAATATGAACTTTGATTGTTCGTTATGTTCCCAACGTGAAGAAGAAAATCACATACCCAATTTCAAGAAGAATAAAAAGAAAAAAGATTCCATCTATCAAAAAGATATCCCGACAGTAATCCTGTCGTGGAATCGCTTGAAAAAGAAGGTGGGAGGATAATGCTTTCTTTTACCTCCACCTCTTTTTTTCTTCAAGGAAAACTTCTTGAAATGCCTCAACTTATTTTTCGTTTAAGAAACAAAAAAATAATCGATGAATTATCAATTTTACATTTAAGCATTTAAAAAAAAAATAAAAGATGATTGGTTCAATTCGAGTGATCAAGTTTTCGGTGCAAGGCTGAAAATCACCATGGGACTGGAAACTGGACCAGCACCCTTAGAAGTCGGGATCTTGCCTGAGCAGTTTCCGATTCGATCCATCTGTCTTACTCGCCTCTAAAATTTATCAAACGTAGGACACAAGTATACACCTTATACGTGAAGACCACCGGTAATTAATAATAATCAAATCAATTTCGAAATATGAAAATTCCTGACAATTATCTTGTGTTAAATAATTTGGATCGGGCATGGGGGGATAACCTTAAAAACGCCAAAGATAATGCAAAGAATTTTTGCCAGTCAGGATTCTGGGCGTGGCCGACGGCGTACGGTAATAAAACTCGCGTCATGCACATCTACGTTCGTCTTCTCTCCGGGATCTGGACTGGAACCCACCATCCCTTTCTTTCTTTCTTTCACAATTTTTCTTCTTTAAGTTTCTCGGGACCCATCTCTTTCTCTCTCTCTCTCCTCCCCATGATCTAGATTCCCTCGTTTTATTAAAGATTCGTTGCTTTCCTTCAAATCCGCAGCAAACCCACTACCGCCACCACCCCCGCTTCTCCTTTTACAACCCAAAATCCAACCTTTACACTAACAATTCCTCTCTCCCCTCCTCTTTCTCTATTATAGGTATAATCGTGCTTAGATGTCCTGCAATCGTGGATTCAGGACTTGGAGCCTTTCCTTTCTTTCTTGATTGAGCTTTCCTTTCTTTCTTGATTGAGCTTTGATGGACTTGGTTTGAAGCTCGATTCCGGCGAGATATAGAGCTTTCCTTGGCAATCAGTGGAGGGGTCTTTGATTTACATAATCGAAGGACGTGTCATGGATAAGTACGAGGTAATCAAGGACATAGGATCGGGCAATTTCGGAGTTGCCAGGCTCATGAGGAACAAGGAGACCAGAGAACGTGTTGCCATGAAGTACATCGAGCGAGGTCGCAAGGTCCTTCTTTTAATCTCTTTTCATGCTTGATTTTTTTTTTTTTTTGCTTTTTGTGGAGCTCAGTTTCAGAATCGTTCTCGAATTGCGAGCGCAACGTCAAAATACTGTATAATCCTGCGACGAGTTTTGTTTACTATTGGAGTTTCAGCGTCGACTGCGGGTTGGTATTCTATGGAATCACTTGCTGTTCACATCAGTAACAGTAGTTCCGTTTGTTTTCCGGTTTCAGATTGACGAGAATGTGGCCAGAGAGATTATTAATCACAGATCGCTTTGCCACCCAAATATCATTCGCTTCAAAGAGGTCAGTACAAGAGCAGCGTTCGGAATATGACCATCAGACTATCAGTTGTTGATGTATGGAATGTCTATGCAGGTGATTTTGACGCCCACTCATCTTGCTATTGTCATGGAATATGCGGCGGGCGGTGAGCTCTTTGAGAGAATATGCAATGCTGGAAGATTCAGCGAAGATGAGGTTTGCTTTTTCTTGATCAGTAAAAAGTCGTAGCAAAGAGCTTTCACTTTTTTCTTTTATTGTTTTGGGACTTTTGAGAGGCTGTGATCTGATATTAGTTGCTGAGCAAATTCAACTGGTATATTATGCAGAACTGGTGGTGGTCTGATATTCTTTGAATTACGGATCAGCTTACTGTTTCTTTTCAATTCTCCAGGCCAGATATTTCTTCCAGCAGCTCATCTCAGGAGTGAGCTTCTGCCATGCCATGGTAATATAAAGTTCCAGACATTCTATTTAAGTGACAACCTATAATTCTCATTATTGCAGATTTTTTTCTTGTTCCTAAGCAAATATGTCATAGAGATTTGAAGCTGGAGAACACCCTCTTAGATGGAAGCCCTGCACCGAGACTTAAAATATGCGATTTTGGGTATTCTAAGGTACGAGTGTGAAGTAGTTCTTGCAGCATGCAATGTCTTTACAGGGTTTAGGCTGATATGTTGACTTATAGTCCACCTTGTTAATTTGCCTTTAGTCTTCTCTGCTTCATTCAAGACCTAAATCCACAGTTGGAACTCCAGCATACATTGCACCTGAGGTTCTCTCTAGGAGGGAATATGATGGCAAGGTAAGCCATTCATTGAAGCTGTTCATCTGTTAAGTCGGTGTTGTCCAGTTTTGGCCTCACTCCTCTGTGATGTTATATGCTAGTATTGACTCGAGCTAATTCTGCATGGCCTTGCTGCTACTTTATGTACAGTAAAAACTGCAAAACCTGTGGGAGAACTATTTTGGTGACTGGTCAGGCTTCTCTAGATATTTCCAACTTGTTTGATAGGCTTTTCAGTTCATAGGTGGGTTAGTTGTTGTTCAGGATTGGACTAATTATGTATTGTTTCTATATTTAGGATCAGTGAGATGCTGTTTATTATCCCTCTGAGCTTCATTTTTGTGTCTGAACTTGTCAACGGCCTTTATTTCATTGATATCTGTTGTCTCATCTCCTACCCATGAGTATCCTATTTCGTCTTGTATCCCCACTTGAGTATTGTGTAGCCATGCCTAACCATTCAGCACACACTATGCCCTTGGAATGCCAGTGTCCTTGAGTTTGGGTTTGCACTTATACATAGTGATCCTTATGAGTAGGCGATGTTATTTTTCCTTTCATGGTGGTCATGTTTACTATAGGATCGTGCTTTATCAGTTGGCAGATGTTTGGTCCTGTGGTGCGACTCTTTATGTGATGCTTGTGGGAGCATACCCCTTTGAAGACCCAGAAGATCCAAAAAACTTCAGAAAGACTATTAGTGTGAGAATATACTCTTGTCGTTCCATTTGACCAATGAAGACGTTCTTTTTTTCTGATTTTGTACAGTTTTTGCCTTCTGCAGCGGATCATGGCTGTTCAGTACAAGATCCCTGATTACGTTCACATATCTCAAGAGTGCAGACATCTCCTTTCACGCATATTTGTTGCAAATCCATCAAGGGTACACGACTTTTCAATTTCTGAATTTTGTGTGAGTGAGAGTGAAAATTAAGCAAAAGGATGAGTGCAAGAATGATGTCAGAACTTCTTTTGCTGATTCAGTGGATTAGCGCTTACTTGCTAATACTTCTTCTGCACAGCCGTTGACCCACCAGCCTCCCCAAAAAAATCTATTAGCGCTTAGTCTATGGAGTATTAGGCATCAAAATTTGGATATTTTGGGAATAAGAATACTTTCCTTGTCTTTACTCTTTACACTATATCCATTGAAAAAAAAAATAGAATAAAAAAACTTTTTCTTTTCATGCTTTTTCTCTTAAATAAAAAAAAAATAAGCAATTCTATAGGGTTAAATAAAAATTTGATTGATGATTTCATATAATTGCTATGCTTAGTGTGTGACTCGTTGGTTTTTTTTATAGGATAGAATTTCGAAAAAATGGACAAGACCCCTACTGTGAACTACTAACTATAGAACTAATAACCAACTCATCGTTTCAAATTATCTGGATACAAAAAAGCAGTCTTCTTATCAGTTGATGAACTCATTCTGCTTGTTTCCTTTCCTTCAAGGTTGAATCTCCACAATTTTAAGTTTTCGTTCCTGTTAGATAAGATTTGCCAAGGAGCCTGCAACTGCAACATTTTGCTCTCCGATCATAAGATAATTGCTCTTAGAGCACTGAAGCCTCTCAGCAATTTAAACTTCTTTTTGTATATCACAATTGTGCCTTGATTGCATGGGAGATCAATATTATACATTGTGGGTCAAACGATTGGTTCATACGTTCTCTTGTTTCTGGTGACGCATGCCTTCTATGGCCAAATGGGCATGGTTATAGGACTGCCTTATTTGCTATAGCATTTGTAACATCGTTTCTCATGGTCTGTGTTCTTTTGCAGAGAATCACCATAAAAGAAATCAAGTCTCACCCATGGTTTTTAAGGAACTTGCCTCGTGAATTAACAGAGGCAGCTCAAGCAAAGTACTACAGAAAAGAAAAACCAAGCTTACCATGGGAATTAACAGAGGCAGCTCAAGCAAAGTACAGAAAGGAAAACCCAAGCTTCTCCTCTCAGAGTGTTGAGGAGATAATGAAAATTGTGGAAGAGGCCAAAAGACGGGCTCCACCCTCGCATTCCCGCGGGAGCTTTGGCTGGGAAGAGGATGAAGATGGTGATCCAAAGGAGGAAGAGACGGAGAAAGAAGAAGAAGAAGATGATGATGATGATGATGAATACGATAAGAGGGTCAAGGAGGTGCAGGCCAGTGGAGAAATCCGTGTCATTTAACATATCCGTTTTCCTCTGAGTACAGATCTATAAGCCATTGAATGGACATCTATATGAATGTATTTTAAGGAAGAGAGACGTCGGTTTGGCAATTAAATCCTGATGTGATGTCCGAGTGTGTGTATATTGGTGGAGCTATTTAATGATTGATTCATGCTGCTTGTGAATTTAGAAGTGATGGAGAGTTTGTAGCTTAATTGTGAAGTTGTGAGCTTGTGGTGATTTCCCAGCAAGGGTAAATACCGAACAGCTGAGCGCCTATCTTTTGGGTTAATACCATGAAAAATCTTAAATTGTTACACATGCGATAAATTTACTTTAAATTATTTTTTTGACCACAAAAAATTTAAAATTGATACATTTGTGATAAATTTATTTTAAATTGATACATTTATGATAAATTTACTCTTCATTCATTTTCGTTAAATTCAACTGTAGAATTACTGAGTTTAATTATATGTGAAAGAGGACGAGTATATTAGTTTGGTGTTTTTAATCCTCCGTTTATCACAAATGTGTCGGTTTGAAATTTTTCATGATATTAACTTAATTTAACGGATGATAACTTTGTCACAAGTGTGTCAAATTGAAAACTTTTATGGTATAGAAATTCTATTTAAAGCCTTCAAGTACTCTAATTTTCTCAAATCAGTGTCCGAAGTCGATTTTGTTTCAAAGGGGCTTAAAGTGTGCTTTTTGTTTTTTTTTTAAAAAAGCATCAACAAGGGCATTTTAGTCATTTCCTTTTCTTGACTTTTTTTTTCCCTTTTCTCTTTTTTTTTTCTTTTTTCCTCTTTGTTTTTTCCTAGCTCCTTGCCGGTGGCTGATCGAGGCCGGCCATTAGTGAGGCGGCAACAACCACGCCCGAATGGGCAGAGGGCGATCATCACCGACCTTCCCGGGCAAGTCGAGGGCTACCCTTGATGGCCATGCGTAGGCGAGCTGGTCATCTTCCTTCTCTAGTTCGTCTTCTTTAACCTCTTCGTCTTCCTTAGAGAAGTCGAACAAGTCGTCGACGACGAAATCTGTTAGAGTTTTTTCGTATGTGGGCTCGCCTTAATTGTAATTGTAATTGATCGTATACGGTATTAATTTATTGTATACAGTATTGGTTTAATAAAGTAGGATTTAAGGATTCTTAATGGGCCGAATATGAGCCTGGTTGGTGTGGGCCGAATTCCGGCCCAACCCGTGATGGAAGGGCCCAGCCGGAAGTTTATATAAGGCTTGGACCCCCCCTTTAGCCTCTTCTAATGCCATTTCTTCCTCCATACTCCTCCATAAGACACACGGGAGAGAGAGTGACGAGGTGAGGCTGGTTCCATCAACGCCAGGCGATCCGAAGGGCATAAAGGGGAAGGTTCCGAGCTCCCACCGTTGGTTTTCCGAGCCACGCGACGATGGACGCTAAATCAGGTACGCCAACACGATCTTACGGCTGTATTGTTGTTAGAATACGACTACGGAGGTCCTAGGGTGTTGGGATCGCCGGCCAACAGCTGGTATCAGAGCCACCGTAGCTCGGTTTTAGCATATACGGGTTCTGTCATGATTTTGTGATTTTTGGTATGGTAAAATTGAATTTTGATGGCATGTTGTTGACACCTGATTTTTAATCATTTTTTCTATTGCTAAAGTAATAAAAAATCCATAAAAATTCATAAAATTGAAAAATCAACTTTGGGGACCTTAGCCAAGCCTAGGGAACCAATTTTGACCAAAAAACGATTTTTCATATTTTCAGTATTTTTACGTATTTTTTATTTATTTATTTTCGAAAATTAATAGAAAATCCATAAAAATTCATAAAATTGAAAAATCAACTTTGGGAACCTTAGCCAAGCCTAGGGAACGAATTTTGACCAAAAAATAATTTTTCATATTATATATATTTTAATTTTTTTTAAAAAAATACAAAAATATTTGAAAATTTTGGAAAAATAACATTTGAGGCCAAAAATACACAAAGATAGTTAATATTTTTATTTTAAATCTATTTTCATATTGGCCATCGCAAATTCAGAAAAATCCAATTCGAGTCACGTGTTCCTTCACGAGTATAATCTCGAATCGGGCCTAAAAAAATTTAATTTGAGTCAACTTATTTTAACTTTCACTTTTTATGAGTTGTGACATTGTCTTCTAATATTTTAAATTTTCATCTTGGCCCAATTATACCCAGAATGACTTAATTTTGCAAAAGGGCTTTAATTAAATTATACATTATTTTCAGCGACAAGAAATGAGCTTAAATTTGACATGTGGTAAATTTTGGTGTGTCAAAAATTCTGAGGAGATTTGGACTTAAAGAAATATATTTTTTTCAGGGACTGAATTGTAAATACTTAAAATTCAAGGACTAGAGTGCAAATACCTAACTCTTGAAGGATTATTTTACAAATAATAAAAAGAAGAGTTAGTGGATAAATTAGAATAGAGAAGGGAAGATGAAGAAGAGGAGATGAAGAAGAGAAGTTGGAGAAGAATGGATGGAGAAAATAAGATAAGAATAGAGAAGGGAAGATGGAGATGAAGAAGAGTTAGTAGAGAAATTAGAATGGAAGATAAGAATAGAGAAGGGAAGATGGAGATTAAGAAGAGTTAGTGGAGAAATTAGAATGGGAGATAAATATGGAGAATGAAAGATGAAGATGAAGAAGAGTTAGTGGAGAGATTAGAATGTGAGATAGAGATGGAGAATGGAAGATGAAAATGAAGAAGAGTTAGTGGAGAAATTAGAATGAGAGATAGAGTTAGTGGAAAAATTAGAATGGGAGATAGATGAGTAGGTTATAAAAGGAGGATGAAGTGAGCTTGAGAAAGGATTCTTGGGAGAGAAAATTTGAAGTGTTTGGGAGAATTTTTTGGAGAGGAAATTTTGGATGTTTGAGAGAGTTTTGGGAGATTGAAGAAAAATTCGAGAAAAAGAAAATACCAAAAGAGAGAGAATTTTGAAGATGATGGGAGTTTAAAGCTAGGGGTTATCATCACAAATTCCTTCATCGATCAATATAAATCAAGAGTTCATCCTCGTCAACGAGCAAGCAAATTCGAGCTAAGTGTTTTTATTTATTCATTTATTTATGATTTTACTCGCAAATTAGCACAAATTGTATACACTTTCTCCATCTCTTTTTTTCCCCATATTTTATGTCAGGAGAAGGATATCTCTACGTCAACAGCAAAAATCTCGTAGAGATGCAAAAATCGGCCCAGACAAGCTCCTAAGCTGTCCACCGATTTCTCATCTGATCTGTGACTAAAAGTCCCTCTTAATTCAAAAGAAACTCTCTATATTTGGAACATAGAGAGCGAAAATCAATTATAGAAATCCCTCCCAAAAAAATGGGAGATAAGTACTCTTTCCACTCTTCTGGTTTTAGGTGCAGATTAGCACATATTTTGTATACTGACATTTCACTCTATTTTATGTCAGGAAGCCGCAGCTTTATATCAATGGTCAACCCTATGGAAGCACAAAATCGGCTTGGAGGAGTCCTCAAGCGCGCACAAATTTCAAATTGTTGAATCAATTCGTTGTATTTTATTTTAAAGAATTCATACCCCAGAATGGAGAGGACAAAGTTCATCCGCAATTTAAATACATGCACCATAAATCCCAAAGGGAAGAGCCAAGCCAATGCTTAGCCTCCCATTGGAGGTTTTTACTTACAGTAGTTAAATACCTGCAACTTAAATACCTGTACCTTAAATCCCAAAGGGAAGAGCCAAGCCAATGCTTAGCCTCCCATTGGAGGTTTTTACTTACAGTAGTTAAATACCTACAACTTAAATACCTATACCTTAAATCCCAAAGGGAAGAGCCAAGCCAATGCTTAGCCTCCCATTGGAGGTTTTTACTTACAGTAGTTAAATACTTGCAACTTAAATACATGTACCTTAAATCCCAAAGGGAAGAGCCAAGCCAATGCTTAGCCTCCCATTAGAGGTTTTTACTTACAGTAGTTAAATACCTGCAACTTAAATACATGTACCTTAAATCCCAAAGGGAAGAGCCAAGCCAATGCTTAGCCTCCCATTGGAGGTTTTTACTTACAGTAGTTTAAATACTTGCAACTTAAATAACTGTACCTTAAATCCCAAAGGGAAGAGCCAAGCCAATGTTAGGCCTCCCATTGGAGGTGTTTATTCACTGTCATGTACTTCCTATAATTTAATTTTTGAATCATCAGACCCAAAAGATAAGTAGGTTGTAATACTACACAGAAGTCGTTAACACACTCCTTCTTTCGGCTTCAGGGAATCTTTAACACTTAAAAAAATATAACAAATAAAAATATATACCATCCATGCATCCTATTTAAAAAGTGAAAACACAAAAGAGAATACCCTACTATAGCCTTAGGAATAAACCAAGCCTGAGTTGCCGAATTAGGATATCCATGAAATTAAGGTACCGAAAGGGCATTAGTTTTAATTAACTAGTGTAACCAAGTCCCCGAGCTCCTAATCTCTGGTTCGCAGGAATAAATTAGTTCTCCCGCTAATTTATTTAGGTTTCTAATCGACCTACCAAGAACGATTAGTGGCGACTCCAAATTTTAAAATCATTTAAACAAAAACCAAAGTTGCGATTCGGTAGGGCTTGGGAGGGTCCGCGTTAGGTTAGTCAAATCTAATTAACCTAATAATCCGTTAACCCCTTTTAAAATTTAAAATTTTTTTAGAGGGTCGCGACACATGTTTGGGTTCGTTTCGTCGAGACGAGCGTTTTGATGGGTCGCGGGCCGCCGGAGGACGCCGTACGCGCCCACACGCTCTGCCTGAAGTTTCGCCGCGGTGGCGCGTAGCTCCGTTGACCATTAGCTAGAGCGTTGACCGTTATATGTTGACCGGTCGTTGACATTTGACTGGCTGTCAGCGGTTGACCATTAGAGGTTGACCGGCTGTTAGTTGTGGACCATTAGACGCTGACCGGCTGTTAGCGGTTGACCATTAGAGGTTGACCGGCTGTTAGTTGTTAACCGCTAGACGCTGATCGGCTGTTAGCGGTTGACCATTAGAGGTTGACCGGCTGTTAGTTGTTGACAGTTAGACGTTGACCGACGGTTAGCCGTTGACTATTAGCCGTTGACCGATCGTTGATTATTGGTCCGATTGGGGTGATTTTTTCACCGTTGTGCTCGTATGGAAATTCTCTACATAGTGGTATACTAAATTTAATTTTTTGAGCCTTCTATGGTCTTAAAAAAATGCGAAAACCCTTGTGCAAGTACAAAATTCATGAGCATTTTCGTCATTTTCATTTTGTATGATTATTTCCATATGGTCTTTGGGAATAATATGGTTGGCTTAATTATAGAATACCACATAAGGATTGTGTAGAATTTAATTGAGCACTAATTATCAGAAATTAAGACTTATAAATGAGTGAAACAATTCCATTACCGCTGGTTGTGATTTCAATGACAATTACCCATGTCATCAAGTTTGAGATCACACCATATGGCAAATACGAAGCATAAAGTTTGTATCCCTGGTGTGAGAGAGTTTCAAAGATTTAATTGGGCTGTGACCGCCAAAGTGGCGCACTCAGTTAAATTGGAGAAATATCAGTCTCACATTGTGGTGGGATGTCTCCTGTTTTGATACATGGTCATACTCCCAAAGGAGGTGATTGTGTGTTAGACCATGGAGGGGTATATGAACAACATATGATTGGGAGGTGATCAATTCTAGTGATTCATACACCCAAAGGTGGTGTTTCACGAAAAATTGAAATATATTCTCATGGTCGTTGTCATGTAGAGAATTTACAATTGCATGTCATATATTCTGCTCAAAGGTGATTATATGATGATGTGTGTAATTCTCTGAAATGTGTACTTTTAAGGATTTAAAGTTACACCGTGCTTACATAATGCTAATGGTAAATATTGTTTAATTTTCAGTCGTCTTTTCTGTGAATGGCAACTCCGTAATAGAGGTTCTGAATGGTTCAAATTTCAAGAAATGGAGGCAGGATTTTCTGTTTGCCATGGAAATAACCGATGTTCACATTGCTCTTACTAAAGATAAACCTGCTGTTTTCGGGGAGACCACTGAAGAGTCTGAGAAGGTACATTTAGCTGCTTGGGAAAAGAGCAACCGGATCTGCTTACTTACAATGAGAAGATCCATCCAGGAACATTTGCTGAGTGGCATCCCAACTGATTACACTGCAAAACAAATGATGGAGGCACTGCAAGCCAGGTACCGAGTATCCTCCAATGCTGAGATTGGAACTCTTATCCAGCATCTGTTTAATATGAAGTATACGGGTGTGGGAGGTGTTAGAGATTACATCCTAAAAATGCTGGATTTGCATACTAAGATAATGCCTTAGGTTCTGTAATCGCTGAAAATGTGTTGGTACACCAAGCCCTAAACACCCTTCCCCCTGAGTTTGGGATCCTCAGGACCAACTTCAACTCACAGAATGAAAATTGGTCTATAAATGATCTGATTTCTAGAGCAGTCTCAGAGGAAGAAAAATTGAGGAAGGAAACTGGAAACCTTGCCTTGGTTGCCTCCAGTTCCTCCAACAGGAAAGGCAAGGGTCCTAAATCACATACTCCCAAAGATACTCGTCCCGCCACGGGTCAATCTGAAAAATTGGGGCAAAAGAAAACATCATTTAAGAAGGATAGTGACCGTTGTTTCTTTTGCAAGAAAAGGGGTCACATGAAGAAAGACTGCGCTAAATATAAGAACTGGCTGTCTAAACGTGAGCAGACAGGTATTGATTCTTTGGCATTGGTTTGTGAATCCAATCTATCTGAAGCCCCATCTAATTCGTGGTGGCTGGATAGTGGTACGACTAATCATGTTGCATTTACCATACAAGGGTTCATAAACCGGAGGAAGCCAAATCATGATGAGTCAAAGCTCATAGTTGGAGATAATAATAAAGCTGATGTTGAGTTCGTGGGAGATGTCATTTTAATTCTAGAGTCTGGTTTTAATTTGATGTTAAGAAACACTTTCTATGTACCTTCCTTCAGACGGAACTTAGTTTCTGTATCCTGTTTGGACATGTGTGATTACTCCTTTGAAATAAAGAACAGTGTGGTTTCTATGTTCTATAATTCAAATAAAGTTGGGTACTGCAATATGTCTAATGGATTGTACAGATTGTGTTTAACTCCTAATGAAATATACGCAACTTATACAGCCGAAAGGGTTGTCTCCAAAAGACCTTTACCTAAAGAACAGTCTTACAAGTTGTGGCATAAACGTCTTGGTCGCATTTCCAGGGAAAGAGTAGAAAGGCTTGTAAAAGCCGACATTTTACCTACTCTTAAAGATGACCTGAAAACTTGTGTAAACTGTTGTAAAGGCAAGATGACCAAAATAAAGAAGAAGGGTGCAGTCCGAACTTCTGACCTGTTGGAGGTCATATATACAGATATAAGTGGACTCTATACTCCAACCTTGTATAGAAATTATTATTTCATCACATTTATTGATGATTATTCCCGATATGGTTATCTGCACTTGATTAAAGAAAAGTCTGAATCTCTTGATAAATTCAAGATATTTCGGACTGAAGTCGAGAAACAATTGGGAAAAGTCATCAAGGTTGTGAGGTCTGACCGTGGTGGTGAGTATTATGGCAGACATGGCGATGCTGGACAGTTTAAAGGGCCATTTGCCAAATACTTAGAGGATTCTGGGATAATAGCTCAGTTTACTATGCTTGGGAGCCCTGAGCAAAATGGTGTGGCCGAAAGGCGAAATCGCACCTTGATGGATATGATGAGGAGTATGATAAGTAGGACCAATCTGCCTAAGTTCCTTTGGGGTGAAGCTTTAAAGACGGCTCTATACCTACTGAATCGAGTTCCCACTAAGGCTGCTCCACTGACTCCTTTTGAGTTATGGACTGGACGGAAACCCAGCCTGAATCATTTGAAGGTCTGGGGTTGTCCTGCAGAGGTGAAGCTATATAATCCAACTTTGAGTAAGTTGGATCCCAAGACCACAAGGTGCTATTTTGTATCCTATCCAGATCATTTCAGGGGATACAGATTTTACAATCCTAATGGAGGCCAAAGGATTGTAGATTCACAGGCAGCCAAGTTTCTGGAATTTGACATAGCTGAAAAAGATACCTGTTCTGAGACTATTGAAAGTGATAGTATGGCGAGAAACACTGCATCGTTTTCTTCACCATCACAGACTGTTATAGAGCTTCCCATACCGGAGACTGTACCTGTTGAGCTTTAGGATCCTATGGTTGATACCGTTCCTAATGAAGCTGATCAAGCCCCATATGCTCAGTTTCAAGCTGAGGAAATTCCACTCAGGAGGTCTATTAGGCAAAGACGATCAGCGATCCCACCGGATTATATGGTCTACCTGGGTGAACAGGATTATGACATTGGCTGTGTAGTCGATCCAGTTACTTATAAGGATGCTGTTACCTGTGAACAATCAGACCTGTGGTTGGATGCGATGCAGGATGAGTTGCAGTCCATGAGGCATAATGGAGTTTGGGATCTTGTCAGGTTGCTTGCAGGTCATAGGGCAATTGGCTGCAAATGGGTCTATAAGACAAAGAGGGATTCCAAAGGAAAGGTAGAGAAGTTCAAAGCCAGACTGATAGCCAAGGGTTTCACTCAAAGAGATGGAGTGGATTATGAACCAACATTCTCTCCCGTCTCTTCTAAAGAATCTTTCAAAGTGATTATGGCTTTAGTAGCTCATTTTGACATGGAGTTACACCAGATGGACGTCAAGACTGCCTTTCTGAATGGGGATCTCGAAGAAGAAGTCTACATGATTCAACCTGAAGGTTTTGAGGTTGATGATTCCAGTGACCTTGTATGTAGATTGAAGAAGTTGATCTATGGCCTTAAACAAGCATCCAGGCAGTGGTATTTCAAGTTTCATAGCGTCGTCACTTCATTTGGCTTCGTTGAAAATAAAGTGGATCAGTGTATATACTGCAAGGTCAGTGGGAGAGAATACATTTTTCTTGTTCTCTATGTGGATGACATTCTACTAGCGATCAGTAATATTGATCTGTTACATGAGACGAAGCACATGCTGTCAGAAAATTTTGATATGAAGGATCTTGGTGAGGCGTCCTTTGTCGTTGGCATTGAAATCCATAGGGATCGTTCACGCCACATTTTGGGTTTATCTCAAAGGACATATATTGATCGTATCCTGGAGAGATTCAACATGCAGGATTGCAAGCCAGGTAATATTCCTGTCTGTAAAGGTGATAAGTTGAATCTTTCGCAGTGTCCTCAGACTGAGATGGAGAAATCTGAAATGAAGAATGTACCTTACGCTAGTGCACTTGGGAGCATCATGTATGCTCAAGTATGTACTAGACTAGACGTTGCTTTTGCGACAGGACTTCTGGGCAGATACCAGTCGAATCCAGGACATGCTCATTAGATTGCTGCCAAGAAGGTTCTAAGGTACTTGAAGAGGACAAGGGACTACATCATGACATATATGCGTGTTTAGAATCTACAGCTTGTTGGATACTCGGATTCAAATTTTGCGGGCTGTCAGGACGACAAGAAGTCGACTACAGGCTACATATTTATGTTAGCGGGCGGTGCTGTATCATGGAAAAGTGAGAAACAGAAATCCATATCCTCCTCAACCATGCAAGCGGAGTTCATAGCGTGCTTTTCAGCAGCTACTCAGGCGATTTGGCTCCGGAACCTCATAAGGGAGTTGATCGTATTTGATTTTGTTGACAGACCCATACACTTGTATTGTGACAATAATTCAACAGTGTTGTTTATCAACAACAATAGAAGTCTTAAGGGGTCTAAACATATGGAGGTCAAATTTTTTACCATAAAGGAATCTGTACAGAAAGGTGACGTTGCAGTAGAGCATGTTTCTACAGATGATATGGTTGCAGACCCACTAACTAAAGGTGTTCGCCCATGTGTTTTTGAACGACATGTCATTAGTATAGGCTTAGTGGTATCATTGGATGCTGTGATTTAGTGGGAGGCATATTTCAGTTTGCTCTAATAAAGTTTGCATATGTATTTTATTACATTTTGTAATATGAAGATATGTATTGAAGTGCCTGCAGCACTATTAATGTTAAATACATATTTTTAGTAAATCTTGAGATATGTGTAAGTCTCGAGTATTGGCTATGGGCATTTGGATATTAGCCATGTTTGTATGTCTTGTTACACATAAAGAAAAGTTAACTATAAAGCTGAAACATATGTTGGTTCATTAGAACCATACAGATATTTTCTAGTGGCACGTCGGGTTTAGTGTCACATAAAGAGAGAGAATGGTGTCCGACAAAGAGGATAACACATAAAGTACATATCTTTTGAGGTGTTATCCAATTGCCATACTACCATATTAAATCCATATCAGTAAAGTTAAGAACATTCGTGACCATGGATGGCTCTGTGTCTGCTGACGCAGTTACTGGCATGATCCGGTGTTTAAGACTTTATGGGATCGGATTGGCCGTTAAGATTAATCCTTAAACCAATATAAAGGCGCGCACTAAAGTACAGTTTCAATTAATGCTCGCCCAAGTAGGAGAATGTTAGAGTTTTTCCGTATGTGGGCTCGCCTTAATTGTAATTGTAATTGATCGTATACAGTATTGATTTAATAAAATAGGATTTAAGGATTCTTAACGGGCCGAATATGGGCCTGGTTGGTGTGGACCGAATTCTGGCCCGGCCCGTGATGGAAGGGCCTAGCCGGAAGTTTATATAAGGCTTGGACCCCCCCTTTAGCCTCTTCTAATGCCATTTCTTCCTCCATACTCCTCCATAAGACACACGGGAGAGAGAGTGACGAGGTGAGGCCGGTTCCATCGACGCCAGGCGATCCGGAGGGCATAAAGGGGAAGGTTCCGAGCTCCCACCGTTGGTTTTCCGAGTCACGCGACGATGGACGCTAAATCAGGTACGCCAACACGATCTCACGGCTGTATTGTTGTTAGAATACGACTACGGAGGTCTTAAGGTGTCGGGATCGCCGACCAACAAAATCATCATTACAGGCGAACAAGGATGCTTTGTCGAGGCCTAGCAAAGATTCCTCAACCGCCGCCCCGTGTTGGCCCTTCGCCTTGCTGCGGAAGCCAGACTTGAGTGTTCATCACACCATGGACGATGACTTCATTTTTCTGTTTCTCTCTTTATAATTACCCCCCACCAAAGCAGATCTTCACAAATCAAAAGCGGTTCGACGGAACTCACAAACTAATTCACTCCCAAACGAGTTTAATTTTTGCTATGTACCTAAGCGAATGAAGAAGAGGAAACCGGGTGTTGATTTCTCACCCAGGTGAGGGCCACCCTTGGCTCGTCCGGGCGAGTCCGCTACTGTCGGCAATGGCTTAGCGTAGCCCTCGTCGGTGGTCGGTCGAGAGTCGACAACCTCGCCGGCCTTCGCCGCTCAGGCCGACGGCCATAGGTAGACGCGCAGCCTCCCATCTGTGTGGCTGTGTTTTTAAAAAGGGTTAATACCACAAAAAACCTCAAACTGGTAGACCCGTGACAAATTTACCCCAAATTATTTTTTTGATCCTGAAAAACTCCAAACTGGTACACTTGTGACAAATTTACCCCGAACTATTTTTTTGACCATGAAAAACCCCAAACTGGTACACCTATGACAAATTTATCCCAAACTGATATATTTGCGACAAATTCACCCTCCATTAATTTTCGTTAAATTTAACATTAAATTGCTTAGTTGGATGGTATATGGCACTTCACGGGTATACCGGTTTATGATTTTTACCCCATGTTTGCCACAGGTTTATCAATTTAGGATTTTTCATGGTACTGATCTAATTTAATAAAGGGTAAATTTGTCATAGGTGTAATAGTTTAGGGTTTTTCGTGGTAAAAAAAAATTAGTTTGGGGTAAATTTGTCATAAATATACTAGTTTTGGGTTTTTCATGGTCAAAAAAATAGTTTGGGGTAAATTTATCACGAGTGTACCAGTTTGGGGTTTTTCGTGGTAAAAAAAATAGTTCAGGTTAAATTTCTCACGAGTGTACTAGTTTGGGGTTTTTCGTGGTATTAACCCTTTTAAAAAAGAAAACAAGGAAAAAATAAACAAAAAATATAAATGAAAAATGACGAAAATATCCTTTAGGTCGGGCTTTTGTTTTTTTTAAACTTTATGGTCACTTCAAGCCCTTATGTGAAACATACTATGCCACTCTAGACTCTTTTTTTTTTTAAACAAAGTTCACTTGATGCTTTTATTTGAGAAATGAGAAGATTTCGGGTTCTTATTTGAAATTTTTCTTAAAAACTAATTTATGTTAAATTTGTTATAGGTGCACCAATTTAAGGTTTTCGATAATCAAAAAAATGATTTAGGATAAATTTATCACAAGTATATCAGTTTGACAATTTTTTATAATTAAAAAATAATTTAAAATAAGTTTATTATAGGTAAATCAATCCGAAGGTTTTCGGGATATTAATTTTTATTTTTCTCACGGTTTTCGTTTCCCCGGAGATACTGTAGACGCGTTCACGTGTGGCCGAGGAAATGAGAATTTGGTGACTGCAGAAGAAAACGTGCGGTGCACCAAGATGTCGCTTTCTCCCCCCGGATGTGGGGGGCCCTCTCCAGTTTGGTTCGAGGCGGTTTGAGCAAAGGAATTTGCTCACGCATCGCTCTGCCTAATAATTGCCCATGACTTGCTGTCGACCGTCGAGGCCGCTCGTGACATTCTCTTGCTCTTTTGGCCGTTTTCAATTCCCGTGATGCTTTTGGTCTTCTCCTCCCCCCCTTCCCCGCAAACCAATTCAGTAGTAGCGGCGCTTCGTCTGTTGACCATCGAAACTGGAACGAATTCGTGGTTCAATCGACATCACACTTGTGGAAAAATGTTTAGGCATAGATTTGAAGGACTTCAAGGGCCTTCCGAGGTAAGATTTGTTCAGCCGTTCGTTTAGAGAGCAAAGGCACCAAAGTTCTCGTTGTCGAACGTCGACCGGGTCTGTCTTGTGGTTTGTGTAAATGTTTCTGATGTTTTTGCCCTTGAGACTGTTGTTGGGCTGGTGATTTTTGTGGTCTTTACAAATTTTTTTTTTTTTAAAGATTCGCTCGATCTGTAACTCTCTTCTTTTGACTTTTGTTATGTTTCTTTACGAAGCGCGGGAGTGAAATCCCGTACTATGATGTCAATGCTTCATCCTCAAATCACTTTGTCGAAAGGCCGCATGCCTTTTTGCTTTTGATTGTGTTCCCTTATTATTCACATGAAACCACCAAATATCATGTTGACTCAACTCCCGACCCATTCAGACCCGACCCGACCCGATTCAACTCGACCCGACCACGGGGGCGGACGAAATCCGCGACCAGCCGGGGAATCCAACCGTCGCGGTCGGAATCTATCTTTCATCTCTGCCCCATTCTCTCTCCTACCTTTACTGCTTCTCTCTCTCAAATCAGATTCTCAAGTCTCCATCTCCAAGGCTCAATCTCTCGATGCCCCTGCTCCGGTACTGCCATTGCCAGTTGCCACCCTACCTTCGACCCTCCAATCTCTGCCTGCGCCGTTATTTTCTCCTCTCGTCGTTTACAACCTTGTGAGCGATTCCTTCGCTTCGTGTGTTTGGATTGAGCTTCCTTTTGGCGGTAATTCTTCTCTCGGAATGGACCTGTCGAATACTCCGTCATCTCTCTCCCTGGGGTTCCTGTCCCCCGGATCGAACCAAGTGTCCGATGATGCGGTCTCGCTCCACCTCGACGGGAAGCAGCCAATCCCTCTTCAATTGCTCGAGCCGCAGGCCCAAAAACCCGAGAACAATGGCACCTTGGGCGCAGAGAATGGAGAGGATGAGGATGACGCGGACGTTGAAGAATTCCGCATTTTAGGCCACTGCATCAAACGGAGAAGAACATGCGAGTCAAGGTCTTCTTCCACCAGCTCTTCTAAAAGGATTTTGAGCGCTGCGGATATGGAAGCGAGAAGAGCTGCAATTAGATCGTGGGGCAACGAACCGATTAGCGTGGCGGACCCCGATCTTTTTGAGATAATGGGGAGGGAGAAGAACAGGCAAGCGAAGGGAATTGAATTGATTGCCTCGGAGAATTTCGTGTGCAAAGCGGTAATGGAAGCACTCGGTAGCCACTTAACAAATAAGTACTCGGAAGGATTGCCTGGCGAGCGTTACTATGGTGGGAATCAGTACATCGATGAGATTGAAACTCTTTGTCAGGAGCGTGCATTGGCAGTTTTTAATTTGGATTCTGAGAACTGGGGAGTGAATGTACAGCCATACTCGTGCACTTCCGCAAATTTCGCAGTTTACACGGGACTTTTGCTTCCCGGGGATCGAATCATGGGGTTGGATACGCCGTCAGGTGGTAATACTAGCCATGGGTGCTATATGCCTGATGGAAGGAAAGTTTCTGGGGCGTCGATTTTTTTCGAGAGCATGCCCTATAAGGTCAACCCACAGACTGGGTACATTGATTTTGATAAACTTGAGGATAGGGCAATTGATTTTCACCCCAAGATTCTTATTTGTGGGGGGAGTTCGTATCCTCGCGAATGGGACTATGGTAGGTTTAGGCAGGTTGCAGACAAGTGCGGTGCTGTATTGATGTGTGACATGGCTCAAGTCAGTGGTCTTGTTGCAGCTAAGGTGTGAATTTTTGTGTATCTCTATAGATTTAGCTGCCTGCTTCTCATCATTGATATCTTATGTTTTTTCTAGAGTGTCGCCGGCTATGGTATAACTTCCTTTGTGATTCTGTTCCTTGCTTTATTGTTATTATTTTTTTTTGGGTGGGTGTTTTTTTGTTTGGGGGGGGGGGGGGGGGGCGGGAGGAGGGGAGGTTGTGGATTTATTGGTGCATTTGTTTCGCATTGTGTGCGAGGTGAGGTGAGACTTGCCTTTTCTTATTTGTTCCTGGTCCTGTCGCTGCGACTCACTTGGTAAAAGTGGATTTTGCGAGGAAAAGGATTCTCAATAAGACTTTGTAGTAAGGGACTTATTTTGATGTAGATACTAAATCAGTTCATTCATTCCCTCCTTAGATTAGATTGGTGGGATCTGGTGTAAAGTGATTCCAGTTTACCTCTACCTGATTGGTTGAACAAACATCTGGTACTAGTCAACTATCATCTAGGAAGGCGAGACAACTGCTCTAGCTAGTTTTCCTGGCCAAAAGCAACAGTAGTTACACCACTAGAATATAGAAGCATCGATGAAGATCTTTAGTACCTTCTCTCCTCTCTTGTTCCCTGATGCTGTTCCTGCACAGGATGAAATCCTTGAAAGTTTGAACCTTTTGTGCAGACAAATTGTATGGATATCAGCTGCGAAGTTCTTTACTTCAGTGTTCCCCTTTCTTGCGGCCATAATGGGGCATATCTTAAGAACTGTTGGAAAAAAGTTAACTTCAACGACTTAAAGGTCAGAGAACCAACTTGGGGGGGAAAGGGGGGGGTGGGGCAATAGCCCAACTTTCTATTAGGTTAAGCCCGCCCTTGATAAGTGTAACTTATTCTGCTGGTTGAATGAGGGGAGTCCTCAATAAAGTAGGTGGTGTTGGTGTGATGGACTCTATGTTTTAGTTCATATCCACGAACGTGTGTCGGAAATTTGATACGGGTGTTCTCCTTTCTTGTGGCCATAATGGGGCATATCTTAAGAACTGTTGGAAAAAAGTTTACTTAAATGGCTAAAAGGTCAGAGAACCAACTTGGGGGCACCGGGAGGGGGGCTGGGGCAATAGCCCAACTTGATATTAGATTGAGCCCGCGCTTGATAAGTGGAACTTATCCTGCTGGTTTAATGAGGAGAGTCCTCAATAAAGTAGGTGGTGTGATGGACTATGTTTTAGTTCATATCCACGAAAGTCCAACTTAACAATAGATAAAAGGCTTTATTTGGTGTGTTGGAAAAATGAATGGAAGAAAAGGGAAGAAGCAGATTGAGGCTGCAGTTCCAGTATTTGTCTTGGAAAAGAAAGAAAATGCAAACGAAGATGAAAAATACGGGGGACTGGATTTGACAAGCTTTCAGTCTCTCTCTCTCTCTCTCTCTCTATATATATATATATATATATCTATCTATCTATCTATCTATCTATCTATCTATCTATCTATCTATCTATAAAACACTCATCCTTTCGTTTCTGATGAATTTGTTTAGTTTCAAATGAAATATTATTAGGGGCTCATCCTTTCGTTTCTGATGAATTTGTTTAGTTTCGAATGAAATATTATTAGGGGAAGTTGTAGTTATATTTGTGGGTGATGTCCTTTCAGGAATGTGCAAGTCCCTTTGACTACTGTGATATTATTACCTCGACAACTCACAAAAGTCTTCGAGGTCCTAGAGGAGGTATAATATTTTACCGGAAGGGTGCAAAACCAAGGAAACGAGGAACCCCTTTATCTCAAGGAAATGAAATTGAGTACTATGACTTTGAGGAGAAGATAAATTTTGCTGTTTTCCCATCGCTCCAGGGAGGTCCACACAATAACCACATCGCTGCTCTTGCAATAGCTTTAAAGCAGGTAGCCACCCCAGTATATAAAGCTTACATGCAGCAGGTAAAGAAAAATGCTCAGGCTTTAGCATATGCTTTACTGAGAAGAAAATGCAGGCTTGTGACAGGAGGCACGGATAACCATTTATTGCTCTGGGATCTGAGGCCTCTTGGATTAACCGGTATACTTCTATCTGCCAATGCTGTCTCACATATCCATTTTCATGGAGATCAAGTGAATGTGATTTGTGTGTCTCCATTTTTGTTTACTGAATTCCTGCTTTCTTCTGTTGTCTCATCAATTTGTCATTTGTGTTAGCCCAGGGGTTTCAAGCTCTTAGCATGATAGTGAAGCTAGTCAGCTATTCTTTTTGTCTTTACTTGTAATAGTCCTCAAGTTATTCATTTATCAACTAGAAGTGACACCTTATTTGGCTCGAACAAGTTGATAAGAGAACTCTGGAGTTTGCATTGGTTGTTTACATTGTGACTAGGTGTCTTGGAATGCAAACTAAGAGCCACAAGCTTATATACAAACTTAGGTGCACGAATAGAACACCTTATAGGATACATTGCTGCCATATTGTGGGATTTGGAACTAAATGGGGGCAAAATCAGAACCTTTCTAGACCTTTTGCCAGAGTGGGCCAAGGATTGTTGAGAACAGAATAATTTTAGAATTTCATGGTGCCCCCTTCTTATTGCGGAAAAGACAATCAAAGTCAACTTGTTGGCAACTCAAATCCTGTTTGGAGTGGCTTAAGATTTTCGGCTTTGACTCTCTTCTGAGAAATTGGCTAGAATGAAAGCTATGATACTGCTGAGGTAGTAGCTTTCGTTTACATATTACAGGCAAATATGATGCTCTGCTCTGAGGACCCAAGCGCTTGGGTAGCTGTTAATGTAGTGTTTGATCTTGGCACCATGTGAGAAGTTTCTTCTTGCAACTTCATTTTCAGTAGGGTTGGACACCACTACTGTGGCATCATGATTTGCTCAATTTACATGCTACTTGTGTATCATTCGGTGTTCCTCCCAATCTTGTTAGTGTGCTTGGATGTGGTTTTATTCATGGTCGGTTGCTATTTGCTAATGCATGTGCTCTTCTGATTAGTCACGCTATTTGATCTCTTAGTTTGTTTAATGATTTTACAGGCGGGAACTATGAGAAAGTCTGTGAGATGTGTCACATAACTCTCAATAAGATACCGATCTTCGACGATAATGGCACCATTACCCCAGGTGGAGTAAGGATTGGTAGGTGAAGTTATGACGTGCTTGAATTTGTAAGACCAATTTCCTTCTCATGCTTTGTCTTTATTTTGGCTTTTAGATTTAATGGAGCAGTGATGTATTTTTGCAGGTACTCCTGCTATGACAACGAGGGGTTGTCTGGAGAGTGATTTTGAGATAATTGCTGACCATCTACTCAAAGCTGCCCAAATTACCAGCACAATCCAGAGAGGGCATGGCAAGCTGCAGAAGGCCTTTCTGAAGGGTCTTCAGTGCAATAAGGAGATTGTTGAGCTTCGAACTCTTGTAGAGGCCTTTGCTAGTCAGTTTGCCATGCCAGGTTTTGACTTCTGAATTGTTCTATTGGTTTGAGGATGCTATCCTTCTCCAGCATCAGGCCGTTCATAACGTGCATCGAGTGTTTGGAGGGTTTGGTTGTTTATATGTCAAATTGGTGGCACAGGCCTTGATGGGTCAAGATGTTGCTTGTGTCACTGCGGGTGAGACAAAACATCAAGGGGTTAGTTATTTTTCTGGGAAAGGCAGAGGTTTTCCACCTCGTGCATGAGAGCAGTGGAGACTTAGAGATATATGTGAGCCCGCTGCGAGCTTTTGGCAGTCTTTGGTCTCTCTTTCCATGGACTTTACACAGAGAGCGGGGATTTCCAGTTTTACGATCGATGCCTCATAACATAGTGTCCATTGCTTAAGATTGGGAATGCATTATGAACGAATTGCTCATATCGAGGTTTCCTCCCCTACCTTTATGCTGCTGCCTTGTTCCTGTGTAGAGGAACAGCGCAGGTATTTATCCTCCTTATGTATGTGCTTCCCACGTGTTGAATAAATTGATGGAGTATGTTGGTAGAATGATCAGTGATTTACTTCTCACAGGACTTTGGACCATGTAAAGTCAGTGTGGTAGGGAGCAGGGCCTATGAGGGCTGGGACCTGGCTTTTTGCCTGGTTTTTGTCTGTACATTTTAATTAGCAAGTGTAAACACAGAAGGTCTGTGCTCATGACCAACTGGCTTTGAGACTTTAGCATGTTGAAGTGGGTCTTTATGGTGTCTTTTTAAAGGCAGTGCTAGTTTATTCGGTTCCCTCTTCGGGCTTGTTCCCGGTAGGAGTTTGTTTTGAGAGATTCAGTGCAATCACCTTGAATATGACTTTCCAAACTTTTTCATTCTTTTGTCTCTCCCCCCAATTGATGAGATTGAGCAAGAGTTGTCCTGGGTATCGGTTGCATTTTTCTTTTAGTCTCTCCTTCAATTGTAAACCTTCCTGACAGGCTTGGTGTAAGATCATCATGGGAGGTTTCAGCAAGTGCCGGCATACCATGTCATGGTTCTGCGTTTTCTTGTCTCAAAGGATTCTTAGTTGTAACTGGCTCGCTCGGCTTGTCATCACAATGTGACAAAAAGGAAGAGAGAAGGAAAATGAGCAAAGCAGTTTGATTCTCAGGCTATGTTTGTTTTACAAAAAAAAAATGAATAATTTGAAAATTACTTTTCAAAAAATAATCGTTTGAAATAATTAGCCAATATATAATAATCGATGTCAAATTATGTTTAAATAATTTTGTGGACAATTAAAATATTTTTTGTTCATTCATTTTTAAAAGCGATTCATGCGATTATTTTTTTTAAAAAAAATTTCATAAATCATTCATCTTTAAGAATCGAAAACCCCCTTAGTACATTGCATTTTGATCACTTGAGCCGGATCTAGTAACATTCACTTTCATGCGCTCAATCTGTTTCCTGAGCAAGAGTTGGATCTTTAGAGCTGGTATCGACTTTTTCTCACAATTACCGGTTAATCCAATAATTTACCAAAGATTTATTTGAAGAGCTTGGGATGCCATTTTTTTTTCATATGCAATTATTAATTTGATTCGGGTCGGTTACCAAATATTTTGTTGTGTTGTAACTAATTAACGTCGTACGAAGCGATTAATTTTCACACGAAGTTAATTGATCTCATCTGATAAGTTTGACATGCTGGTAACCGGCCGAATTGCGTATTGGTAAATTATTCGAGTGGTTGATGAGTTTGAAAAATTCAGTCCATAACGATAAAATGCTGGTAAACTTAGAAATTTAATGCCGTTAAATATAGGCATAATAGGTAATTCTAAAGAAAGAATCAAACGACACCGGTATTTTGCAAAGAAGTGTTGGTGAGTCAAAACGCTATGAGATGTCGAGTAGGCTGTCGATCTTTTCTTTTCATCTAAAACCTTTATTTGGGACGGACGGTCCCCACGTAAGTTGAAAACTTTTGCTCTGACGTATTGGTTGAGTAAATCTGGCCTTGAGGCGGTGGCCACTTATTTAAACAACTTACGTGGCACCCCCTCCAAAAAGAGACATCGTTCCCCCCCCCCCCCCCCCCCCCACCCCCCTGCTTTGCTTTGTTATCCGAGTGGGATTCCGACACGCGTTCCCAGTCCAGAACAGTCGCCTTGGACGGACGAACGGGTATGTGTCCGAAGCGGCGAGTAACATCTCGTCACTCCCCACTCGCGCGCGTGAACTCGATCGAGTTGGATAGGGACGACCGAAAAGTGGCCACATTTGAAAGGGCGTGATCGGGAATTCGTCCCGGCGAAGCGTCACCATCGCCGCTTCCAATTCCGTCGTTTTTGAAAAACTCCTTTAAATGGGGACTGAAATTACATGTTTGACCCTGTCCGTCTCGGCCTCGCTTTTTTTTTTCCCCCATCTCTGATGTCCGATTTCGCCTTTTCCTGAATTTGTTGAAAGAATATTGCGTCATCCTTCCCGGTTTAAGTCGTCACCCCGCCAAAAAAAAAAAAAACCAACAGAATCAGAATAACGGCCAAAATTCGTACGAGCGAAACTGCCTATCTATCGAAACATTAATGATCATTAGATATTCGATTTGTTATTGATTTAACTACGCACTTATGAACAAAAAAAAAACTATGCACTAATGAAGGCGAATGTATGCATATAGTTCTAACACCATAAAATATACTACTCGGTCCTTACCTCGATTCAAGGGTGCATTGTTTTTTGGGCGTCGTATGAATTTAATTTATTAGGCATCCTTATGTTTCTTCTATTTTTTTTTAAGTATAATCATTTTTCCCCGTATGAAGGTAATTTAATTCAAATATCTAAAAAAAATATTAAATCCTCCCGTAAATGTGCTTGGAAAGCCTAGGTGCTTAGCATTAAATAGAAATCAAGAATCAAAGAATTACAACTATAATAATGTAAAGCCCCTTTTGGAAGGGCTTTTTTATATAGTCCTAACTAGTGCATTAGCGACATGCCCTCCCAAATTTTGAGAAAGAAAAAAGTTGTTTTGAAATTTTAGGGAAATCATATAAATTTATAATATAGGATGTAATATGGCGGTATTTGAATAATTTGAGGAAATTTAATGTGGAATGACGGATATGAGTAAATGCTCGTGTCGTACATGTAAAAAGAAAAGTTAAAAGTGAAAGTTACCCTTTTAAAATATACTTATCGCTCAAATTAAATAGTCCAAGGGTTCCGGTGCCCCCGAAAAAAAAAAACAACGATAATCTGATAGCGGTGTTTCGGATTTAATGTCGGCTTTCCGTTCGTAAAATTCGAGCAAAGACATCGTGGGCCCCACGCCGTGCCACGTGCCTGACCACACCGCAGGAAGACATAAATATTCCCCCCCAAATGTTTCTCTTTCTTTTTTTTTTCACCCTTCGTCGGAAATTGTTTATCCACTTATCGTGAGGCCCAAAATCGTCAATGGTCGTAGGGATGGATGTCCTCCACGACAATCACATGTGGTTTTCAAATCCAGATGTTGATTGACCGCTACACTTACCTGCCCTCCCCCTCCAGTCTTCCTTTTCTAATAGTAAACGTGGCTTGATTATTGCTATGTTGCATACAATTAAGGGCCCGATTGCATTGACCTTTGCTTTTCGCATCTTGCTTAATTTGAATTTTGCGTGCAACTTGCTCTCACTTTTGTCTATTCGACATATCAAATCCTCAAAACATTCGTGATGGAAAAAAAAAATAACAATTCGCATATGACTTTTCCGTGATTTTCCTCGATTTCAACCGCGTCCTGTGTTTCGACCGGGACCTTTTGCTCTTGTTTAAGTTTAAAACGAGCATCTCCTTCGGTTGATACCCGCGCTTTTAGCTTTAGTTTGCAAAGAGATCATTAGTTAACTTAGAAATTAATCAGCTTGTTTTGAAGGTTATGCTTTCTTACACTCCAAGCACTCCTCATGCAAAAAGCCAGAGGTGGCTTGTTTGCAATACAATCAAACTCCCCGCATGAACCCAAGATTCAAGGATTGTTTTTCCCATTGATTTAGGCGGCCGTCGTTGACCAAATACGTTCTTCGAATTGAGTTGTTCAAGGAAGACATTGCATCCTCATGATCCCCATGTGGTGTTGACTAAGCACATTGGCATTCCATAATCTATATTAACACTCCACCCCTCTTGCAGCATCAATGGGAACGTTGCCATTGCGCGAAAGCATGCAAAAACATATCGAGTCGTCATTTGGCACACATGCGATAGATTAAACCAACACGAGCACGTTTCGATCAATTCGCGTGCTCGCGGCTAAACCCTTTCGTCCCGTTTTCAGGTGATTCGAGAGTTATCGTTCAACAAAAGCCGCTAAATAGTCTGTGAAAGTATGTTGTGAACAAATTGTTTGTCTTGCAATATTTGAACGGGGGATGCGGATATATCGAGCTCATGATTTAATCGAGCGATCGTCAGTCAATATCATGACCACGCCAGTTGGGGCAGGGCGATTAAATAATTAAAATCAATTGAAGTTACGTAGAAAAGAAGCAAACTTTAAAGGCACTACTGATCAAGAAAAAGCACCCGAACGGAGGAGAACGGGATTGAAACTTCCCCAGCTCAAAAGGGGAGAGTCTCCATTGGCTAAACCAGAAGGAAGAAAAGAGGTGAAAAATTCTAATTCTAATTCTATTTGATAAGTCTTTTGAGTTCCTTCCCTCTTCCCCTCCCCCCCTTTTTCTCTTTTTGGGAGAGTCAAAACAAAAGTTTGAATTTCGACAATCGCAATCTCACCAAAAAATGCCTAGAGAGAGAGAGAGAGAGAGAGAATGGCGGAGTCAGAAAAGGGGGCAGTGGGGTGGGACCCAGACAGGGGCAATCGTAAGTCCAAGACTCCAAGCGATAATGATGATGCGATGAACCGAGACGGATGGAAATTTGTATTGCGTGCGTAATGTACCGTTGGAGTTGGAGGTCCCTCCGCCGACGTGGCGCGGCGCGGCGGAATAAAGCGAAGCGATGTGAATCACCCCACCAATGCCATGCCATGCCATACCCACCCCCGTACGCAAACGCTCCACCCCCCAAACACGAACCCGAGCGCGAACACGCTTCTTCTTTATCCCCCCTCCCTCTCTCTCTCTTCCAGTCCTTCCTCTTCACAATTCCCACTTACCAAATCCCCCCAACCAAACTCTCTCTCTCTCTCTCTCTCTCTCTAAACCCATTCTGAAAAAGCTTCGTTGGGGACTCGACTCGATCGAATCCTCTCCTCTCTCTCTCTCTCTCTCACTCTCTCTCTCTCTGTGTTGGAGATCATCATCGTTCATCGTCGCGGGGACTCCGATTTGATTGTTCCCCGCTTAGGATCATCGGAGTCGGCCGCCCTTCGCTTCGGTTCTCGACTTCCCCCCTCGCCCCCCCCCCCCCCCCCCCTACACAATGGAGACGCCGGAGAAGCGTGTTGCCGGAATCGCTCTCGATTTCCCGGCCACCGATGAAGCCTCCTCCTACTCCTGGCCTCCTCGGATGCCCAGGCGGCTCCGGAGAAGGCTTCTCGCCGAGTGCAGCAAGTCTCCCGCTTCCGTCGAAGAAATCGAGGCCAAGCTTCGCGATGCCCATCTTCGGCGACAGGTTTTACTTGCTGCTTCTCTCCGACTTCTTTCTTCTTTGGACGGGCTGCGTTCAACTTTCTTTTACTGTTCGCCGCCGATATTTTAAGAGAGATTATCGACTCTATTTCCATCGTGTGCTTGTTTTGGATTCTTGGAACCCAGAAAATTAGCTGATTGATTGAGGGTTTCCAACTTTGTTATATTTTCTACTCGTTTCTCTGTTGCGTAATATTTTCGAGAGGTAATCGTATCGAAACCTGATTAGCCAATGTCGAATCGTCGTCAGTTATTTGTTGTTTTGTGTTTTGTTCTTTGTTCTTGTCTAGTATTGGGCTAGCATAATTAATAGCTTCTAATTCCTCAATCTATTGTCTCCTAAAAAACGATGGAAGTCTGTCGCTAGAGGCATCCTTGCTGTTTTACTTCCGGGTATGCAATTTTTCTACTCCTAGTGTGTTCATCGCTAATCTTTTCTAACGCTGGCGTGTCTGGTTAGTTGTTCCTTTTTTATTTGGCCAAAAGCAGCTGTTAATTCCTGGGGATTTCCCCCCTTTCAACGTTTGTTTTTTTCCTGGTTACGGTAATAGATTCATCAGTTATACATTTTTCTCATGCAATATTGCGGAATTCTACCAAATTTGATCTTCCTTTCTGGGCTGAGTTTTTTAGCATTTTTGTAGACGGGTAATTGAGTAGATGAAAGGCCCTACTTATACTTTCTAGTCTGCTTGAGCATTTTCACCCTATCCGTTACTCTTTCTGGTGTCTTGTATATTTACACGTGGGATTTCATACTCAAGCTGTTTGTCCTGGTAGTCTTGTGTATCTTAGTTACTTTAATCATGCGTGGATGCGACCTTGGCTCAACCTACCTTGCTCCTTTTTGTTTTTTTTTTTCTTTTTTCAGCAATTCTATGAGAAATTGTCGAGCAAGGCTCGCCCAAAGCAGAGAAGCCCCTCTCGAGCCTCCTCCAGCGACGAAGACCTGGGTCATCGACTGGAAGCGAAGCTTCAAGCTGCTGAGCAGAAGAGGTGAAACTCTTATTCTGTACCTGCAATTTTAGGTGGTTACTGAAGATTGGGAGGATGGTAATGGTTGGATAATTGTCGTCATAGTTGCAGGCATTGTCTCTTCATGTTAGATATCTGAATTTCTGGTCCCTGAAGATGCAGTTGCAATTGTTCTGATGTCTATTTCCCAGCATTTTATGAGTTGGTTTTCTGTCGAGAAGCCTATTTTTGATCAAGATTTGCTTCTTGTTGGTTTTGGAGACTGCCCGTGGATTAGTTGAGCTATTTTCTCTGTCTTGTGGATGCCTATCTGGTATCTAGGATAGTGCGCTAATCCTCTAAGGTGTTTTACCTCTTATGACTCGATGATGTACTTCACTACAGGTTGAGCATGTTAGCTGAGGCTCAAATGCGCCTTGCTAAATTGGATGAGATTAGGCAGGCAGCCAAAAATGGGGTACTGCTGCGTCAGGAAATGAAGCGAGAGAAGCTTGGCTCAAAAGTTGAGTTCCGATTTCAGCAGGCACAGGTGAATAGGATGCTTATTCTTAAGGCATATAAACAAAGAAGGGCTACTATAAGGGAGAGGTCATCCCAATCATTGTTGCGGAGAATGGCGCGTGAGATCAAGTATAAGGAGCGCGTACGTGCTGCAATCAATCAAAAGCGAGCGGCTGCAGAGAAAAAGCGTTTGAGATTGTTGGAAGCAGAGATGAAGAGAGCACGTGCTAGAGTATTACAAGTGCGCAATGTAGCAAAGTCAGTGTCTCACCAACGTGAGGTTGAAAGGAAGAAATTGCAGGACCAGCTGGAAGATCGGCTTCAAAGGGTATATAAGCATATATTTGTGCAATTTGCGCTTTTCATTATTGAACAGTTCACGTGCTGGATTTTTGTTCCCAGCTTTACTAAGTCGCATGGCGCTCATCGATAATCTTATGGACAGGCTAAGAGACAGAGAGCTGAGTATCTGAGACAGAGAGGAAAGCTGCGCGACTTTGTTAAACCAAGCCGGAGCATGATGGTTGAGCAGGCCGATCTCCTTTCCAGGAAATTGGCAAGGTAAGTATTACTTAGCAGTTACCTGATCTATATGCCCGCCGAATTGATGGAGATTGTTACTTTAATCAGCATGCTTATTACTTTGGTCATGAATATCCTCACAAATCTAATTCGAGGTTGCTAGGGCTCACTTTTTGTTGACACATTTAGGTGCTGGAGGCATTTCCTCAAAGCCAGGAGGACAACTTTTGACTTGGCAAAAGCATACAACATGCTTGGGATCAATGAGACACATGTGGACTCGATGGCATTTGAACAGCTAGCTATGCTTATCGAATCATCTGATACAATTCACGCTGTTAAAGCATTACTTGACCGGCTCGAGAGCCGGTTGAGAGTTTCTGGGTCCGTTGCTTCTGCCAACCAGAGGTCCAACGTGGGTAATATAGATCACCTCCTCAAACGAGTGGCCACACCTCGGAAGAGATCCAGTGCTAGGGTTTCAACTAGGGGCAAAGAGTTGAAGAAAATAGGATCTAGTAGGCTGGTAGCCAAAGGCCCGGCGAAAATGTCAAGATATCCGGTGAGAGTAGTTCTCTGTGCATACATGATATTGGGCCATCCAGATGCAGTGTTTAGTGGTCAGGGAGAGCGTGAGATGGCTCTTGCTATGTCAGCCCGAGAGTTCGTTCGAGAATTAGAGCTGTTGATAAAGATAATATTAGATGGGCCGATACAGAGTTCAGATGAGGAGTCTGACTCTGCCATGCCAAAGCGTTGGACCTTTAGAACTCAGCTTGCAGCTTTTGACAAAGCTTGGTGTGGTTATTTGAATAACTTTGTGATGTGGAAGGTCAGGGATGCCAAGTTACTGGAGGATGATTTGGTAAGAGCAGCTTGCCAGCTTGAGCTGTCTATGCTGCAAACCTGTAAGTTATCCACAGAAGGAGAAACTGGCTTGCTTACTCATGACATGAAGGCTATTCAGAAACAGGTTTTACTTCCTCACAACCAATCATCACTCCTCGATGCAATAACTTAAAATTTCTCAGCAAGGCAAACTTAAGATTCAACTTTGAATACTTTGGTCTTTCAACTGAAAATTCTGTTTTCATGTGGCGTCATCACCACAGCAATTTAAAACTAATTATTTTGTGGACAGATATAAATTGAATTATTGTGACAGCGTAAATGTATCTCTTACGGGGAATCTTTTTATAAAGAAGCAGCAACTTATGCACCTTTAGACACATGAAACATAAACATTTGTAAAAGTATAATTTTTCATGTTCTTTGTATTAGAAATGAATAAAAAGATGGATAAATGAATTTTTCATGTTTTTCATGTTTTTTCCTGTGCAGGTTATTGAAGACCAAAAACTTCTGAGGGAAAAGATACAGCATCTGGGCGGGGATGCTGGGATTGAGCGGATGGAATGTTCTCTTTCTGAAACACGAAGCAAATACTTTCAAGCTACAGAGGAGGGAAGCCCATCAGGTTCTCCAATGACCAATGTTTTCTCTCCAAGCTCCTCTGATGGTTCCTCCATTGCAAGTAATGAGAGAAGGAAATTGAGTGAGGATGTTGAGAGGCCAAACCGTGTGGTTCGATCTTTATTTAGAGAAGATGTTACTCCTTTGCCAAATGAGTTTGGTTCGTTATCGCTGGAATCTGATGGTCGGACAGGGACTTCTGCTATACAAATGGTGAATGAGAATGAAGTGATTGTGAATGCATTACTTCATGAGCAGCGACCTATTCTTCTAAACGGTTTCAGCACCAAAAGTGACGATGAAAATTTGATTAAGGTTGGTCTGACCTCAACATGCAGCTATAGTGTCAAGCTTTCTAGATGTACTACCATTTGAACTTTTATACTGTCAACCACAGTTATGTTAAACACCGTCTCCTGCTGTCTCCTGAAAGCAGGGAAAAATTAGGCAGGCAATGGAAAAGGCTTTTTGGGATGGTGTCATGGAGTCCATTGAAGGGAATGACCCTCAGTATGATCGTGTTGTTCAGCTTATGATGGAGATGAGAGATGAAATTTGCGATATTGCTCCACAAAGCTGGAAGGAAGAGATCACTGAAGCCATTGATTTGGACATTCTCTCTCAGGTAGCCCATTCTCTCTCACTGACACGCCCCTGTAAAGTTCCATTTGTACCTGACCAGATTGTAATTTGTGTGGTGCATCGTAATACACACTGATAAATTCACAGTTAATCATTCGCTACATTTAATGTTTACTTTTATCAGTAATGAATAACAATTTATCTTCTTCTTGTCTTAGGTTTTGAAGTCTGGTAACCTAGACATTGATTACTTGGCAAAGATTTTGGTTTTTGCATTGGCTACTGTGCAAAATCTCTCTTCTCCAGCTAATGATGATAAACAGACGACAAGTCACCAGCAGTTACTGAAAGAATTAGCTGAGATATGTGAAGAAAGAAATGGCTCAAAGAATCCACATGCCATTGCTATGATAAAGGGTCTGCGTTTTGTTCTGGAACAGATTCAGGTGCCCGTGCGTTTTGCTTATGTTGCTTTTTTGTGCAGTATCTTCATCTTTGAACTATTCTAATGTAATTGAGCTCTTTCATGCTGGAATGGTAATAACAGTTTGGAGATGATGGAAGATTGCTCTGCCTCATCCACATGCTGGATTTTGTTTAATAGTTTATGGATGGCTACATCAATCCCTGATTGTAGTTCATTGGATGGGAATGCTGTCGTGTAATGTTATCTTTTTGAGAATATGAGAATTTTGATTTGATAGGCTGATTAAATTAGGGGAGTTGTTTGATCTAGATGACGCTAATTCTTGTGGTGGGTGAAATACCTGGTATCAGAAAGATTTGATTTTTGTTGTGCCCAGATACATCGAACTCCTATTTTGTTGGCATAACATGTGACAGTTACGTAATGATAAATTACTTGTGTAGGCACTAAAGCTAGAGATTAGCCAAGCTCGCATCAAAATGATGGAACCGATACTGAAGGGACCTGCTGGATACGAGTACCTGAGAGCTGCTTTTTCTAGTCGTCATGGACATCCTTCAGAAGCCCTCACAGTTCTTCCAGCTGCTGTGCAATGGCTCTCATCTCTGAGGAATGGCGTTGATCAGGAGTGGAATGAGCACACTACATCTCTCTCATCATTGTTGAGCCAGGAGAGTTTATCTCAAGGCTATATGCCTTCCACAACTCTCAGAACTGGGGGAAGCTTTCTGGTGAATACAAATGGCAATCATACTTCTCTTCTCCACGGTGATTCAGGAGATAAGACGGGTATCGTTGCAAAGTTAGCTGCAATACTTTTTGATGTTGCTGGATGTGAAAATTTTGCAGTACTTATCTCTTGTTTGTGCACCAGGGAATCAAATCCAGGAGTGTAAAGGAGAAAGAGTCGACCTGTTGGTTAGAATTGGCCTGTTAAAGTTGGTCAGTCGAGTATCTGCTCTAACGCATGACGCTTTGCCGGAGACTTTCGTGCTTAACCTCCCCAGGTTGCGGGCTGTTCAGGCTCAAATGCAGAAGATTGTGGTAATTTCTACAAGGTAGTAACTCCAAGTGAATCCGACTCTAGAGTTCGTATTCACTACAATGTGACAAGGAATACAAGCAATGACAGGAATATAAGGGAATGGCTTGAATCGAAGTTGATACTCACTAAAAGGTGACAAGGGATAAGGGACTGGCATAAGTTGAAGTTGATATTTACTAAAATATAGCAAGTAATAAGGACTGCATGAATTGGAGTTATCCTTGTGTTCACACCCATAGGTGTCTTTTTAGTTTGTAAAGGATGTGCTAGCAATTGTCCTGCATTTGTAGGCTGCCATCGGCCATTTATTGAGATGCCTGTTTAACTTATTTGGAAATTACTCCTGCATTGCAGCATTCTTGTTTGCCGACAAACTCTTCTCAGCGAGCGAGTAGTAACGAGTGCGACAGACATGGAAGGCATACTATCGGACTGCATTCAGAAAGTGATTGAGCTTTTGGACCGTGTTGAAGATGTGGGTATTGATGAGATTGTCGAAATTTTGAGTAAGTTTCCTGTGAATGGTGAAGAAGCTGTGGATACCAAGTCTCACCAATCAAGGAAAGTGGTCATGGCTAGAATGCTGGGAAAGAGCTTGCAGGCTGGGGATCCTGTTTTTGAGAGGGTCTCGCATGCTGTTTATCTTGCTGCGAGAGCAGTCGTGCTTGGGGGGAAAGACCCCATTGCAACGAAATTGGCGGAAACGGCATTGCGGCCAATTGGGGCGGTGGTGCTGACTCCAAGGGTGGTCGAAGCAGCTGAAGTTTTAGCAGTTGCGGCATCTGTGTCGGTGCGTGTTCATGGACCATGGTATGGTTGTATTGTTGATAATGTGTAGATTGGTTGTGTAAAGGGAAGAGGGCGGGTGCGGGTTTGGTGGAGGTGGGGTGGGTTTGAGGTTGGGGTTTGGGTTGGATTTATGGGGGGAAGGAGGAGAGGGGAGAGCATAGGGACGATGCTAAAATGCACCACTGTAAATAAGCTGTCGCGCCGCCCCGGGGGGGGGGGGGGGTGTAGGGGGAGGAGGAGGAGGAATTATTCTTATTTCTGTACAGCTTCGTGTCAAAAATTGTGCTTAGGTGGATATAATACTGTCGGGGGGTTTCAAGTGTAAGTAGGATTTAGCGTGTTATTTTAGGGGTCTGAAACTTCGCGACAGAAAATGGTGATGTAGTTCATGTTCATCAAGTATTCTCTGGTTGTCGTAAAGAGCCTATATAGGATACATTGTTTCTTAAGCAAAAAGTTTGTACGATCGTCAAGGCCTGATAATGGGCCTGCCTAGGCAGACGTAGGATCTGTGCATGGGCCGCTACCATGCCATTTTAAGCCCGTATAAAAGGCCTGTGCGTGAATAACATGTGGGAAGGCGTGCTCCTGGAAGCTCGAATAAGTGGCCTACGATAGGACTAATGGGTCGCGCCAGAGATCAAACTACGCCAGGCGAAGCCCAAGGTAAGGCCCTAAATGAGAGCAAAATTGGGCCGAGTCGACCCATGTTGAGGCCTAACGGGAAGTAGAATTGAGAAGCCCACATTAATGGGTGAACAGTCGGCCGGAACCAATTAAGGACCTAAATAAGAGTAAATTGGGATGGTCCGGCCCATGTTAAGGCCCAATGGGAAATCGGACCGGGAAGCCCACAAAGGTTGAACAGTGGGCTGAAACCATTAAGGGCCAACTAGGCCTGAACTGCCCCAAACAGACAGGCCCGGCCTAAATTAAGGCCCAATACTGGTTAGCGCCGAACGCAAATTTGCCGGGCTAGAAACATGTTATGACCCAATTGCGGGTCGAGAGGCCCAAGTTAAGCCTAACAATGGACCGAGCCAAGCTCAAATTAAGGATCAACAATGATCCCTGGTTGGGTAAGTCTAGGTAATGGGCGATCCCTGGTTGGGTAAGTCTAGGTAATGGGCCCTGGGCAGAGAAAGGCCCATATAGCCCAGCAATTAGAACACTCCCGGCCGAGAATGTGGGGAAATTTTAAACAACAAGGGACATTGAGACTGCGTATGATAACGTTTCTACTTTCGAAATAATTTTTGGAACAGAAATTTTTTTCTGTTTCTGTTGCCGGTTCTCTGCCCATATAGCCCAGCAATTAGAACACTCCCGGCCGAGAATGTGGGGAAATTTTAAACAACAAGGGACATTGAGACTGCGTATGATAACGTTTCTACTTTCGAAATAATTTTTGAAACAGAAATTTTTTTTTGTTTCTGTTGCCGGTAATGATTTTTAGGAACAGAATCGCGTTTGGTAACTACATAAAATTTCTGTTCTCAGAACAAAAAAGAAACAAAAATGCGTTTGGTAACCGCAAAAAATTGTGTTCATAATTTTTCATCATGGAAAAGATCAACTATAAAAAAAAATGAAAGAAAAGGCAAATTAAAATTGATCAACTATAAAAAGTATATTTGGATGCAACTTTGACGTAAATACCATTTGGTAAAAAATATCCTTTATAAATGATTCAATATCTCAATTAATTTTTATTATTTCAATTTTTTATTATTTAATTGCTTCATTTATTTTTATATTTTTACTTATTCTTATTATATCAATTTTTAATTTTTTAATTTTACTTTAAATAATTTATCTTTCAATTATTTTTATTTTTATTTTATTTTATTGAAAAATTTATTATTATTATTTTTAATTACTTTAATTATTTTATTTTTTAATTAATTTAATTTATTTTAATTTTTCATTTTAAAAAATGTTTTTATTTTTTATTATTTTTATTTTTAATTACTTTCAAATGTATTTCTAAAAAGTGTTTCGAGAACATAGAAATAATTTTTTTTTGTTTCTCATTTTTGCTCCAAAAGTGTTTTTGTTTCTCAAAAGTGTTTCCAGAACACTTTGGGATCATTTTTTTACCATACGCATTTCTATTCTCAAAATATTTCGGGAATACTTTGAGAATAGAAATACTTTTTCTAGAGTATTACCATACACAACCTGAATGGTTGGATTTAAGGGGGCATTGAATGGCTGCGGTGAGACCTGAGATCAGGTTTAAGAAAAAAGACTCAGGCCCACTCTCTATGCCATAACGCAAGTACGCAATTTTCAGGAGTCTCCAAAAGCATCCCCAGAAAAAGTAAATCCACCAAAAAAATTTACAACTTTTCCTATTTGACTACATCACCAACAAGAGTGCACTAGGGCATTCTGACAAAAAGGGAATGTTGGCTTTTCACCTGTGGTTGGATCATCGAAGAAGCAATTCCACAATCAAGGGCGTCATTTCATGCGTTTGCAAATAGGCCAGTTAAATAAGATTATCGGGCTGATTTGCAAAAAACTTAGTAGTTAAAAAATAGCTCGCTTCTCTTGAAAATTTTAGATCCCTACCGTCGCTACCTTGCCTTTCTCACAGCCTCCCCATGAACTCATTTTCTTGATGGTATGGTGCGCGTCTCCATCTCCGTCTCCGTCTCGACAGCATACTCACACCATAACCACTTGTTTTGACTTGCTGAAATGTTACCCCTCAAGCCTCGATCAGTAATGGGATCAATCACGTCGTGGCTGAATGAGCATAATGTTAAGATGGCACCATGCCTCTACAGCTCTGACTTAGATTCACGGTCAAGTTCCTCTACCAATGGCTCATCACCCTGCGAACCCTGCGACTTATCCGAAGCCCCTGCTTCTTGAAGCTCAAATTCATCCTTCAGAATTTTTGCCGTAAACATTCTTGCCTCCAAGTCAAGATCAGGCCATTCAGAAACTATTCTCTTCGCACCCTGAGAGGACAACAAAAACAAAATTACATCAAAACTATATGAAACATTTTGGCAGTGGGAAAAAAAAAACCCAACCCAATGAATTTACCTGAAGCTTGGGTTCCTTTGTCATAGGATTGTTGCAAAGATCTATGGTCTTTGCCTTGGATTTGGTGGCTGTACCGCACCAGGACTCACACCACAGCCATTCTTGGGGTAATGAGAAGATAGGCACCGTGTGCTGAGCATAATTCGGGAGATCCTGAAGCATGAGAGATGGCACTTAGATAAACAACTAATATGTCTATCCTTGTGAAGTATTAAGCAGTGCTTTCATAATTTAACAACTCGCAAGAATATTCTTAGAGAGATGCAACTATAAGCTCGCACCACATTCAAATACATAAGAATCTCTCATTCTGAAGAATTTGCAGTTTATTATCCAAGAACCGACCTGATCAAGATTGGACAGACTGTTTGGATCCTTGCTGAGAGATTCATAGAACACTCTCAGGTTATCTCCCGCTGCAGTCTCTCGAAATTTCACCAAATCAACAACGTATAGGGCACTGCAGAATGACATCATAATTCAATCCAATATATGATACCAATGGAGCCAAAAGGATCCTAAGGACAGAGTGGAACTGCCAAAAAAACCTACCTAATATGATATGGTCTTCCGCGTAAGTGCTCCTTCCAGAAACCCTGTTTTTGTGAGAATAACAGAAAAACTCACTTAGGGATGTAGTCACTAATGATCTGAAAGGGCAAGAGCCTTCTATTGCTTGTAATAAAACACAAGAAAAGATTGATCTGAAAGGGCAAGAGCCTTCTATTGCGTGGAACAGAACACAAGAATAGATTGATCTGAAAAGGCGAACGCCTTCTATTGCTTGGAATAAAAATCAAAAGTAAATTGCTCCAGTATGTACTTGTCTCCAAAAGCGATATCCATCCATTTCCCTGTTGTTGTCACAAAAAGGAGTATATGCAAGTGGTCTTCCTTTCAGATCCATGTCATAAAGTTCTCCCATGTCTGCTCGCACCACCTGATCTGCATCAACAAATATAACCTGTTGCAAAGAGGGGTCAAAATAATTTAGTTGTCATAGAGAACTGAAAATAGCAGGAGTAGACAGTCAAAAGGCAAAGTCATAGATATCATATGTTTACCTTTTCTAGAGAAAGAGGAAAGATGACATCTAGGAACAAAATTTTATATGCCCATATAATCCTTTGCTTTTCCTTCTGCTTATGGAGCCATGTAGGCCACTTGTAGGTGATTAATCCATAATCAAAACCATACTCACGAGCCATATGTGGGATTACATCCTGTGAATTCAAAGCAGAAAAGTATGTGAGTATAAATCATTACTTCTCTTAGTTTTGGCGAGGGTTGAGGCTATTAAGAGAGACACAGAATAAACCTTAAATTGAGGGGAGAGATAATTCTTTATGAACCAGAATTTCACAGGGCGCTGTGTATTCTTGAGGACACTCAAGATCATGATTTTCAAGAAACGTTCGTACCTGCCATGAGATGCCATGAAAATGTCAAAGCTGGGACAATGAAGAAAAACTAGTAGTCCTATCGCGATGTACTACAAACATATTTTAACATAAAGCTTGCACTTGATACCGATTGTTATGCCCAATCGTAATTATATGTTACAAGAAATTACTTCTGGACGTGAAAACTAAAATTCACAAACAATTAATAAATTATACATACAATCATCTCAACAATATAAGAAAGATCTTAAAAGGAATTCTTACAGGTGCCCAGAAGCAATAGAAAAAATGTTAATAGGTTTTCCATGCCTTCCACCCTTTCCATGCTCCTAGGAAAACAGAGTCAGACATACAATGAAAATAGGTTAGAAACTTGCTCTATATCTCATATGAAAAACTGTTTTCATGTTCTTTCCTTCTGTCTACATAAAATGAAACACGATGTGAAATTTCTGAAATGAAAAACCGCTCCGTAAGGTGGGAGTCAAGATGTAGAAGACATGATAGGCATAGTTTTTTTTTTTTTTAAATCAAACATAGGCATAGTTGAGAGTGCCAAATTAGCCACCAAAAATAGCTTATTGACTTAACAGAGTCAAATATGTACCAATCGAAGACTAAAGTTCACTCCATTGCTTGGCTTTCACTGCTATTTGGCATGTTAGGCACCAAAGATTAAAAACTACAGAGAAAACTTACTTCTGCCATACTTCTACTCCCTGATTGCTCACTGCCACCAAGTAAACTAGATGCCCATTTCAGTATGTTAGAGTTCCAATTCTGGGTTCCCTAAAAAGTTTAGAACAGCTTCATCAGTGGACAAGCTATACAGAAGAAGACAATATTCAAAGAAGGAAAAAAAAAAAAAAAAAGGGAACTGACCCTCTTTTCTTGTGATTGGCGCACATCATCGCTTGGAACTAGTAACTTTTCATCTTCCTTGCCTTTCTTTTTCACTACTTCCAGATGAACTACCTTTCCCCGCAAATCATTAATTGTGATGCGCTTTAGTGAAGGCTCATTTCGACTTTCCCCATCATCTTCCTTCAGAATATAAAGCTCGGAACTTCTGCCTGGAGCAAGTTGTAGGTACCAAACGCCAGGAGAAACTTTCATCTGCCAATAACCCAAGTTGGCCATAACAAGGGTATCAACCAGGTGAGGTTTGCTCTTTGTTCCAAGAATCAGCTGAAGGCCACGAGGAGGTTCGTGGTCTTTCTCAGAACAATGACCTGAGTAAGGCAGCTCATGAGATGGTAAACATAAATAAGTAAGCATTCAACAAGTTAGAAAGGCCAAACTGGATCACACCAGTGAGGACAAGTGCCTCGAGCTCAAAGACAGCTTGCAGGGTTCTCGTCTCTCCAAGATTCTCGAGCAAAATGTTATCCAGGTCATGGCTGAAGCATTTAGGATTGGAACCGGACTTATAAACAAAATGAACAATTAATGCTGTCAACCAGAAAAGATGATGCACAAAAAAAATTCTTTGCTAATAAAAAAGATGCGTGCTGCAAATCAGTTAATGCAAGAGATTCATTTTTGTTAAATTGTAGAAGAGTATCATACACAGCAATGATAGGCTCTACAAGCCATGGCTCGGGAACATCAAGATTCATGGTGAGAGTTTTGGACAACGGCATATTTGCAAAGAAAGCTGTAGGTCCATTTACTGAGTAGTCAATACTGCTGTAATCCTCCTGCAAATCAAAATGGAAGTCAGAATTACAATTGTCAAGTTAAGCATGGGAAATGTTAAAGATATTTGAAATCGATGATACCATTGTCGGCACCACATATCTGTAATAATTCTTCAAAGGAAGATCCACAAGGGAACTCTGCAATGCAACCATAATGACAGTAAAATCCCCAAGTTCTGTCAAAATAAGTAATAGACACAAAAGGAATCCAGAACTAAGTCAAACCCGCAACTTACATGATTGCTAATGCAATATCAGGCATGGTTTCTGTAAAGTTGAGAAAAACAGAGACAACAAAAGCAAAACCGACAACAAACAACATGCAGATTTATGGCGGCATTAAGAACAATAGACTTAGTTCTTCCTGGGTGCATTAACAAAAAAATTTACCATGCAATCACAGTGCCACAGCTTTTCCATTGACTCAATTTTATACTCTCGCACATCAATTGTTAGCACCATACACAATTTCCGAGCACAAAATATTTGACATCATACATCAATCTTGCTATGTCACATCTATGCATCCGAAACCCAAATAACTGAAAGAAAATCCCTGATATGAAAATTTCGGATCTAATCATATTCAGTTCAGGTTTCGGGCCATCTCCTATATATAGGTTCAATTAAAATATGAATGTTATAAACCCAAATGGCCTGAACCAAACTGGAAAGTGCACTAGAATTTTACCCTATGTGTTTTTCATCAATTCCTTTAGGGTATGCTTGTCCCCCTTTTTTCTTAAAATTGCTGTAGCTTTTCTTCCCAAAATTTGAAATCGTAAAAAGGAAACATTAAGATTCGAAAAGGATTGTAAAAACTCTACTCATAAATCTGTGTATCTTCTGAAAGATTTAAGATATTTGACATTAAATAAAACTAATCCAAATCGATGTGCAGAAAGAAAATAACGTAGTACAATGCAAAAGTAACTCCAAATAGACCTAGCTTCAGACCTACGATCACTCATATTAAAGGCCCAACTTGGAAGTCCCTAATATGTAATGCCTAATCCATGTGAGCATTGAAACACAAAGCCTAGAAAACTTATGACCAGTTCCTTCATGCCAACATTCTTGTTATGGTCAGCCTTTTGCTAAAACTGAGCCCCCCCTCTCAATTGCTCATCTCATATCGACTGTTTAACTAGACTCAAAATCCAGCTGGCTGCCGGCACCAGTGCATTTAAACACTAACTGGTGCAAAAACCAGTCTGGGCAGCAGTTCATGATTCAACCAGAGTCAACAGGTTGATTAAAGGTGGTGAGAGCAAATTTAAGATACGATGTATAAAATAGACTAATACAATAACATCGCCAAAGTCAGCAAAGGTCAGATTGGAAAGGTGGGTGCTCCTCCCTTCCCAGTGAAGATGCATGTTCACATTCCCTCACCATCAGCTTCACTCTGTTTTAAGTAGGGGCAGAGCCTTATTATTTAGTGCCTTCCTAGTTATTAAATTGTGCTGTTGGCAAAGCGGTAGAGCAGTAACACTCAAATGCAGACATTAGGGGTTCAAATTCACTCCAGCTAAACAACTCTCTTTTGAAATATGCAGATTTGATCAAACAGGTTTGACCCTTCACGGGGAGATTGGCTGGACCAGGTCAACACCAGGTCTGACTGGTTCTCTGACTACTCCTGGTTATACTGGTTGAAACCACGGGGAGGGGAGGGGGGGTAAGGGTCCAGTTATGGGGCATGGCAATTTCATCAAGAAGATAATGCTGAATTTGAAGAACACTTCCATTTGCGAAGATGACAGAAACTCCTGCTTTCAAGCAGCAAGCTTGAGACCAGAGAAAATGATAAATGACAAAGCTTTCTTCTAGGATTCAGTTATGATGAAGACAACCATCAACTTCAATGTACTGTCATTCAACTTCTCGAGTTCGCTATCTGCTGAATGCAATGGCTCCTTGGCAAGAGACCAAGCAATAAAAACATGCCTTAGGTATTGGCATAGCAGGACTTTTACAAGAAAAAAGCTACTAAGATCTTATTTACTCCAGCTTCAAATAACATGAAAAGAAACCGAATCAAGCTCTTATAGCCAAAAAATGCTCCAGAGAGATCTTTATTTTTACTCACCATGGGATTGAGTACAATTCTCATACTTGGTTGAACATACTTCCACAAGACACGAAGAAGCGAAGCTAGCTTCTGCCCAGATGGACTCAAAGGATCAATGACTGCATCAACATGGACACTAGCATTTGCATTACCCAACAAAACCGCGCTGAAAACAAACAACGTGATTAGAAGTTATAAACAGAGATCAACACATACTTAAAGAATTAAAGGCACAGGCTCTTAGAAATTAAAAAAGGCGGAAGATTGGCAGAATCTAATAGGCTCACCAAAAAGAAAAGCAAACTAATATTTGCCTCCTTTAAATTTATTGCCAAAATGTGGCAAATTGTTTTTTTTTTCCTAGCCCAGGTCCTTACAATAGTTGCCTTCTAATAGAGGAAAAACCACCGGACCTTAAACTCAGATTCCCACAGCCACCAAAAAGGAGAAGGGGCCTAAGGACAGAAGCCATATTTTTGGGTCCATTACAGCTGGATGAACAATTGCCACTCCAACTGATGGTTGAAAGAGGATGAGTTGCACATTTCAGGATTGCTGATCATACTTCATACTTCTAGTTATGGATTGCACAATCCAACAATCAAGAGAAGATCAATCGATCAGATCAACTTGGAAATCCTCTGACGGATTGGTCTAGAATCACTGCAACAAATTTAGAATTACTCTACCTCTGTCAATCTTAAGGACTAAGATCGAACTCCTAATTGGGCTGTTTTCTAAATTTGCCATTCTTAACCCAAAAGGGCCACTATGATTGCTTACTTTTTACTTCACAGTAAAGAACCTAATGCTGCCATCAATGCGTTTAGATATTGCTGTTAGCAGCTTTATGCGCATTACCTCATAACATTTAAAATTAATGTGATAAAAGGAAATAGCAGCATGACACACGAAAACATAGAGAAGCCACAAACATTTTATTCACCTCAAAGTCTTATGAAAAGCCACTCCATGAACCTATGTACGTTTTCACCAAGCAATATAGAATTTAAGTAATACCTACCTGTTCTGAACATTCAAAACCTCAAATCGTGCACTTTCAGAACTCCGTTCGCGCAGGGCCATTGCAGATGATGCAAACATAATAACATCACTGATGAACTTGCTGCAAAAAGAAAAAAAAAGTCTTAAGTAAAAGAAAAGTTACCTAAAACAATGGATCAAATGACCTAAATTCTAGAAAACGTATTTGTTAGCCACAAATGCATCAGCTTCTGTTTGTTATATGAACGTATCAAAAACCACTTTAGTTAATAAGGAAAACACATTAAAAGCTTTGGTGGAAAGTGGTGATTCCGTAGAATTGCAATGAAAGTGGTGGTTCCATTGTATTGATGGGCTTGGATATCAAGAAGACCTCACACAAAGCCACAAAAGGATTGGAGGCTGACAAGAGAGGAGTGGAAGGACTTCTCCCCCACAAAGTGGAATGCACTACATAAATTATCTTCCCCCGTTGCACTTTGTTTATTATTTTGCACAATTACGGATAAGAAAATAATGCAAAAAATTGGATTCAATTCTATGAAAGTGGTGGTTCCATAGTATTGATAGGCTTGGATATCAAGAAATAGAATAACAAGACATCGCACAAAGCCACAAAAGGCTTAGAGGCTGACAAGAGAGGAGTGGAAGGACTTCTCCCCACAAAGTGGAATGCGCTACATAAATTATCTTTCCCCATTGCACTTTGTTTATTATTTCGAACTATTACGGATATAAAAATAATGCAAAAAATTGCATTCAATTCTAAGACTCCCTTAAATGCCATAAAACATCTTTTCTTAAAGTTTTTGTCAATGTCTTTATAGCATTTCCCAAAGATATGCAACCTTCAAGAACCAAAGAGGAAAATGATATTGAAACCTGCAAGTAAGCCTTTAATCAATTATCCATCAGGAAAAAGAGGGCATCATGTTTTTTGTTTCGTTTGGACCAGTATGAAAGTCTTACGCCCCTGGCTCTATCATATTTTTTGGGGTTGGAGGGTGGAGGGTGAACACGCCAATAGAAAAATAACTAGCAGCGAAAACAGTATTCTCTCTAACCTTGTTAGCAAGTCAGGATCTATATCTTGCCACTCTACCCCTTCAATAATTTCCATTATGTATTTGATTCGCTGGTTAAACTCCACGGACTCGAGAAGTCGTAGATCATCACTCAAAAAGTTGTCTTCAACGGGATACAACACCTGTTTACATCATAAAGGTTATTAAATGGTCATAATTGCCCAACATTTATAGAAAGCAATGAAATAGTATGTAAAGCAGCAGTTTAAAAAAAAGACAAATCAGTAAATCAAAGTTTCAAAACTACCTGATCCATGCAAGAATATACACATTACAATCTGACTAAATGAAGCAGGAGCAACTGTCCTACTGTTTAGAGGGCAAGAAGAGTAATTCTTATGTTACTCTTTGAGAAGAGAAATTTCAGACGATGTGACTATGCTCTTTCGCACTCATCACATTATCATGTAGGGTCTTTAACCAATTAAAATCAAGATCAGATGAAGACTTGCGCATTTCAGCATTTCATTTACCAGGGTGCAGGCTGAACAAGTGACTTTGGTCAGTAACTTGATCAAAACTTTCTTCAAACGAGACAGCACTTCTTATTTGTTGGTCTGGAGCAACAAATCATGCAATATGTCTTATGAAACTTACCCTTCCATTGGTGATGACCGCATTAACATTGGATCCAGAGCCAAGTAGTTTATACAAACATCGTGCAGCCTGCATATAATGATTAGCAGAAACATCTGGAATCAAGAACGGAAAAAGAAACATTTAAAGGCAAATATTTCAAAAGCCTAATGACTACAGTAATTCTCACACAATTTTATACTACAAAATGGAGAAACAAAAAATGTCCATTCACCAAAATGAATTACATGATCACAGTACCTTATTCAGATCTCCTCTAATCTTGTTGACAGAAAATTCTAGTAGCATTGATTTGAAGGCATCAGAAGATAATCCATTTTCATCAGCCAGCTCATACACTTTATCCATGAATTCTTGAGTGCTTTCAGCGACTATTGAAGAAACAAGTATATACTTGTTCTCATAAAATGAGGACAGCTGATCCAAAAAGTACAGAACTTCTCCTTTGTGGCTGCATGATACCACAACTAAAAGTTCAAAATGCGAATGTGCTTCATAGACAGAAAGTCAAAATTTACAGACTGATGAATGTTTGACCAACCTATAAGATGATAAAGTAAATTCAAAAACTCTCACAAAGAGCAGACTAGATGAATCAGCACTCTGATTAGCATTGAATAGCACTCCTAGACGAGCAATTTTAGACCCTCCCATCTGCATTTTGATGCAAGCATTCGAGAAAGTCAGTGTAGGAAGACAATTTTGGCATGAAAATAGATTATCAAAAAAAGATTCCTGCATCTTGGAAGAAAAATAACCAGATATCTTATTCCTTCGCGAAGTAACTTTATCCCTTTCTCTGATGTCACATCGATTGCAAGAAGATGAGATACAGGCTTCAGATCATTCAAGGCTAAAGAATTTGCACAAAGGGTCCTCATTAGATTAAAAAAAATGAGACGAATAGAAACGCAAATACTACAGTACGAAAAACAAAGTGCTGCTTACTCTCAGGAGAATGCAAGTAGTTGATCTCATTTAGGACAGATTTTCCATGGAGAACAAGTGATGAGAGGGACACGAAACGTGGTCTTGCTTTGCCGTCAGCAATGATCTATGGGAGTACATAAAATCAAGGGGAAAGTGAACATACTAATAAGCTAGCTAAGTAATCTACCGTCTCCCTAACTCAAATCACTCACCAGAGGGTTATAGCGGCTCACACCACTTTCTGATAAAAACTTATCAAGCACGTCAGTGTGGGAATTGATGTGTCCGAAATAAACTTGCTCCTGTATTTTTGGAAGCTCATCGTTCATTGCATTCATGAGAGCCTCCTGAAAATAGTGAACCAGTGAGGATATAAGAAACAAAAGGGCTAAATTGCCTACAGATTTTTAAAAGGACATACATTCCTGATGAAGTAAAAGAAAATAATTCATTGCTTCACAAACACACAAACGTCGCACGAAATAATCCGCTAGAAATGACCCAGTCTAAAAATCCCCATCAAAACATACTGTTCGGTATGAGGAAGAAATCTCAAGCTCTTTATATATCCAAAGAAGATCTACAAATATTTTGAATCTACAACTAGAACCAGTATAACCGCTAGATATGAGCCAGTTTAGAAACCCCTATGAGGACTTGCTGCTTGGATGAAGAAGTTTCAAGCTCTTATTGAAGCGAATTGTACATTTTCAAGAAAGACCAAAAGACATTGTGCCTCTTCAATCATATAAGATCACACTAGAACAAATCTAATCTGCTAGATATAAGCCAGTTTAAAAATCACCATCAGAACTTGCTGTCCAATATAAGCAAGAAGTTTCAAGCACTTATCTAGATAATTACATATTTCTAAAGAGGATTTACAAATGTGCCTTCTTGAATTTGATAGAGAAAAGATCCAAGATAAATGCCATGCCAAGAAAAAGATAGGTGAACAATTATCAATGAAAAAGAAGCATCTTCTCTTGAGAGAAAGCACCTCGTTAGCATCTAGGACAAGACCATTCATCAAGAGACAACAGCCCCTCTTAGCCAACCCCAGCTTAAAAACAAACATGGAGCTCTCTTGAGACAATAGCTGAAAATTTTTATCCTTTTCCAGCTTCAATAGAATGTCTTGTGGTGGAGATTTCGCCTTTGGTCTACCAACACAGTAAATTATGTCAGATGAAAAGAAGTAAAGAAGAGAATAGCTCTTCTGTTGCCCATTGAGCTCAGGATGTGGAGAAATATAGGAGAGGGAGGGGAAATCAGCACATAGCAGGTTAAAATCACGCCAAGCTACATCAGACAGACTTACAGCACTGTGTCTACAAACGCTCCTTCTACATGGTGCCTTTCAAGAGTATCATCTTCAGAATCGGCAGACTCAATCCGGACTCTATTGACCTGGATAGTAAGAACATGAAATAGACAAACTTGCATTCAATACTATAGCTTCAAAAAAAATATGAACAGGGACATTCTGGTAGATAGACAAAGTGTGAGCAAACAAAAATAGGAGAAAACTCATGTATTTAGCTGTTTAGAGCATTCAATGCAAATTTTTTATAAGCCAATGATCTATGGCATAAACAATCCATAAAATGAGCTGTTGAGAGTATTATGGGGGCAAATCAGTCTATTTTCTTTATCATTTCATGGATAGCAGAAATAAGGGCAACATGGTAATTTTGGCCTTTTGGCTTTATTACAAATAGAGCCATGGGGTCACATTGACCTAACCAAGCATTCAGTTCAGTTTTTTTCTCTCAACACTAGCCAAAATGAATGAATAGATGCGGGAACTATCAGATGCAAAACCTAAATTTCTTCGTCAGGAACTTTTTTTCTCTGCTTCTTCCTAACGTTTCATGGATGACCGTTTAAGGCATGTCTGCTGTCCACACTCACAGACAGCATTTTAATTATTATGGTTCTTGTATGCAGCAAAAGAATCAACCCAAGGTGCTTCGACCAAAAGTGTTTTGTCCTTCAACCAACAGTACACACCAAAAGCTACAGCACTGAAAATGTTCAAAGAAAATGCACAAAATAAAAGCCTTGTGGGCACGACCCATCAGGTCCATATTACACAAATATAATACACCAATTTGCTTCAAACATAGAGTTTTTCTGCCAAACCATACACAGCTTAAGAACTGGAAGGCCAAGTGAGTTCCATGATTTTCCTTGACATAGAGGAAAAGCCCTATTATCTGTGCCAAAAACAAACAGATGAAGCATCATCAATATTTTCTGTTTGTTTAAACTAGACTAAATAACACTCCAAATAAAAGAGAGAAAGTACCAAGCTGGACAGATCCTCAGTTTGACCACCATTATCCTCAGCATGCCGTGAGACCCTGTTTATCTCAGACTTCTCTATGAAATTGGAAGAATAGAGTATCACCCCAAATCTCACAGGAAAATTATTCTCGTACAAAGATATAACCATGTCAATTGACTGCAAGATGGCCAAGAATAGGAAATCAAACAAGCTGTCTATCACTGCAAGATGGCCACAAATAAAAAAGAGGAAATACGAGTCGGGATGACATCAGAACTTGCCTCAAGGCCACAGACAGAGCCTGGGTCAATGACATAAACAGCATGATAAAGATTCTTGCGGATGTAACGTAATTGTCCAGGGAAAACAGGCATCAATATCTGTACAACAAAACCACACAGTGAAAGTTGAGCCATTAAGTGAGAGGTTGGACAAGAAAATGGCTACCTCATTTATGTTGCTCCTCCATCGCCTATACATGGGATCCTCCTCCAAGTTGTTAAGATAATGAACATGACTTGAACGAAATTCAATCCGGAACACGTTGGACTCAGGAGGAGGCAAAGTCCTCAAGAGTTTCACAATAGCACTTTGGGGAATCTGCAGGCATCAGGAATGTCAAATCCACTTTTAGTTGCCAAATGTGGCACAAGCTTCACTCACTTCAACTCCAATTTAGCCAAATACTCTTCATGAAAAAACGACAAACAAAAGCTATCAAGAAAAAAGTGCTTCCACAAAACACAGGGTTATGTTTCCACAAGGGATTTGCATTCTACCTATAACGTTTCTTTTATAAGTAAAAAACTTCATGGAATTAGCCGACGTGTAAACCAGACTGAGAAGAGCACATCGAATTGACGGACGGGGAGTCTCACACGCAAAATAAATTTGGGGTGAAACCTGACTTGATACTGTGTTCAAGTACGATGCAAGGGAGAAGAAGTTGCACAGAATAGGTCAGGGTTCACGAGTGTGTAATCTCTTCTATTCATAAAAAGTACTTCCTGACTCTCACAACAGACACATACACTGTGTATAACAGATATATCTCATCGGCAAGCATCATAAGTAGCATAATACAAAAAATCATCTCCTAGAATCATGGTAAAATTTCCTTGAATTTTGTGAGGTTGTGCTACAAAGGACATAATTTGGCAAGTACGTTATCACTCTACAGTCTTAGCAGATTTGCAAAGCCGAACTTATAATTCTCTCGCTTCAGCCATCATAAACTAGGCCAGAGGTAATAGTAAAAATGAACCTCCTGTCAAAGACATTTGTAAGCTAAGATGCTGGAAGCCTTAACAAAAAGGTACAAAATTCCCTTATTATGGCAACAGCACCCCATTAATTGTGGCTCCTATAAGAAATGAAATTAACATGCAAGTACTGTATCTTTTTCAAGGTCTGCTATGCAGGTAAGTGTCAAATCTGATTCAACTATATTATTCCTACTAATTTTTTTTGACATACATGAATATTCAGTAATCTCAGTCCTTGTCAAAGACAGAAACCTGTGTAAAGAGCTCAGTGGATTCAGATGTTCAATGGTACAACAGTAATAATTATTCTTCTCCAATTTTCATGTATAATATTTCCCAAGATGAAGAGAATGATCATATATGGAGGGCAGAACATGAACTGTTCTCTTGGTCAAAAGAAAAAAAACATATTTCAGTACACAAGCTGGGTAGTCAGTTATCTCCTAGTCCTAAAGCTGACAACAGTGTCCATTTACCTTCATCTTTGCAAACTGGTCAGCTAGAGACAAATCCTGAAGAACCAAGTCCATTAACCTGTCACAGCCAACAGGAGCAACATGTTAAAAACAGCAAAATTTATCAATTGTAAAAGGACACGGAGAATCTTCCACAGCAAAAAGGAATAACATAGAGAAGTATGAATAGAATCGAAGGAAACAATTATGGCCAAAGTAAGCAAGCTCAATATATAAAGCATCTTTTTCTTAAAGATTATCCAACCTTTCCTCTTAAATCAAACCTACAACATCATAACAGAGTACATGACCATGGTCTTGTAAATAAAGAAATATACATGCCAGCTTCCAGATTTAAAACATCATTCTGGTTTTCTGTTTCAACAAAAGGAAGCCACTATACATGACCAAAAAGAAAATGCATGGAGAACAGAAAGGTAGGGTACCCACCTTGCTTGTTGAGGAGGGAGAGAAGAAAAGATGGAAGGAAAAGTAAAGATCGCGAATCAAATCTTGTGTCAGCCAACAATAGCATTAAATGTCGAATGTTTCAAAGGCAGCATGCCATCCAAAAGCTTGAAACGCTGTATCCAGCAATACTACAGAAATGTCTAGGTTTCTTAACTCTGATCCCGTGAAATCTGTTTACCAGCTGATTAAAATTATTTGCTTTTCCAATTACCAATTTCAGAATAATGTCGTAAATTATACAAGTCAGTTGGTACAACAAAGTTCAGTCTTCCCAATCCCAAATGTGTAGACAAAAGTATCTGACATGTAAAACCAAATAAAGCAACTAGATAGGTTGCTTTCTTTGACGTTGTCAACCCCCCTGGACGTTCCATAGGAGCTCCACATCTGCGAACGGATGGCCACTTTGAACCATAACTTCATCTCATTTTGAGTGAGCCCATCACAGTTGGCCCACTACGGTGCTAGTGGGAAAAGTTGCCTTCTAATGAGTATATGCATTAGGTTTGCCCATCATGATGATGCACTAGATTATAAGTGAGCTATAGTGGATCTACACAAGCAATTAGAGTGCAGAGATGATTAACAACTTCACCACAAACCAGTTGTTTTATCCACTTCGATTTTCGCACATATCATCACAGAATTTCAACACCGCCTCGCCCCTTCCCCAAATGAAATAGATGCTTCAAGCAGTCCTTACATAAACTCAAGTGGCATACAGCACAACTTTCAACTAAAATAAAGGACATAGATCAATGAAAAGCACTGACTTACATGGAAAAGCTCAGAGAAGTATTATTATGCCCATAAATACAAATTTCTTTACCAGTCCTATGCTCATATATGATAGTTCGGATCTAAAAACTGTAAGAACTGGACTTCCACCAAAGCTTTGAACTGAAACTTTGGGGTGAGGTGGAATAGTCAGGAATGGCGGAAGCTATAGTTATGGTCATGATAGAAAATCCAGGGAGAAGAAATGGGGTCTTCACCCAAAAGTGCAGATAAAACAGTATGAGGGTAGAAAAGCCTTACAGGAAGAGGTCAACATCTTCAATATTGATCAAAGCCCCATTCAGTGCCACTAAAGCCTTCCCAGGTGGGATCATTCGCTGATTTGCAAGTATCTCTTCTTTCACTGACTCATTTAGCTGCACGTGCCAAAATAATGACGGTCAGGGATCAAGAAAGAATTGTGCCCATTACTTTTCCGAGAGAATCTAGTAAGTCTTGCAACAACCAAAAGAAAGAAAAAGAGAACCCTAAAGCAGAAAGGAAGATATAAACACATCATCTTGCAAGCTTTAGTCCAGAAGAAATAAAACCTGAAACTAGGACTTTTACCTTCATCCGTGACAACGACGAAACTACACTTGGAAAATTCTGGTTGATTTCCAGCATTGATTGCAAAGGATCTAAAGCCTGAACTATTCTCTGTGCAGTCTGATGTCCTAAATCTGTAAAGAAGCGAGTCATCAAACATGGATTACAGTATCAAAAATCAACGTGATAGATACCTTTCAGCTCCCAAACATCAAGGCTATCTGATACCGTCGCTGATAATAAATAATCCCTAAAAGCCATAATTTCAGATGTCAGCTCAGGCTTGCGTTCCTGCAAAACAAGAATTAAAGTGGGATCAATTCAAAATAAAGCGATAACACATTTCCTTCTCCAGTAACATGTATCCCAAAAACCTTTATGTCACAAACAAAGATAGTCAAGCAAGGATTGAACCAAAGCAGCATAGTCAAGAAATAGTTGAACCTAAGCAGCATGGTCCGCGCTATTGCACAAGCTTCCCAAAACATTATGCCACAAAGAATTACAGTCCATAAATGGCTGACCTAAGCAGCATGCTTCAAGCTAATGCATGAATAGGTAGATCATAGTAAGTCTTAGACTATGTCAAAGAACAACTTCTATTCCATCTTAATCCATATCTCGAGGTCACTTATTTCAATATGAACCTTAAAAAAAAATCATTTAAAAGCTTAAACTTCTAAAATAGTTTGCAATGGTCCCACACACAGTAGCAAGAGTTCTTATGGTCAAATATCTCCAGGCCTTATTTACCACCCCAATAAATATTTCCACGCTTTGATCTTAGACCAAAGTAAAGCCTAACCATGACAGGAAGTGTCGGAGTACTTGAATATAAAATGACCCATTTATCTAAAAGTTTAATCTTTTAGAACATTTGGGAGTGGTCCCACACAATTTCACACCTTATAATGAAGAGGATGTAAGCACTCAATTTAGTACGTCGACCATCTTTTTATAAAGCCTTTTCTTGCTTGTGGTATGGGCACTATTTTAGTAGAACAAGATTCTTTTTAAAAATAAAAAAAATAAAACACACAACTGTGATAAGGTCATGTCTGAATCTAACAAAGGTTGGAAAATGTGGATTATCTTAAACTTATGGGTAACATACCAGGATCTTGGAAAATATGAATCCTCTAACATCTTGCGTAAGATCTTCTGTCCGAGGATCTTCCAAAGTGACACCTGAAATCAAACTTTGCAATCATTAACAAAACTCCCTATTGTACTGTCTGAGTTCCTCCTCTCTTTCCTCAAGGCTTTTGCTCAATGAAAGAAACCTCAGACGTTTTTGGCAATCAAAATAGAACAATTAACATGTATTAAGGAAGAATAGAATTATGATGTCATCTGCTTGTATGGAATCAGACATAAATCTCGTCCCATTACAGACCTTTTTTCACCGCACTATCATCCATAGCCTTATATTCCATATTCTTCAGAGCAAGCTCCACACCATAACCGCCCAAGTTTACATAATCTTCTGTTCCAAGGGCACCACAAACACCAACTTTTGATTCACAGCCAGATGGCAATACTGGCCTGACAACATAAATAACTTCACCCTGTATTTGAGGTCATGAGTAAGCAGTGGCAGGACCCACAAAAGAAAAATGAACATGATCTGTCGAGGCAAACTACTAGAAGTTTTTTAAAGAAATTCTCAAATTTATGCATTCAAGTCTGGCACCACACATTCCAAAAAATGATCAACTGAAAGCCCCTGTGAAACGAGTCCCCTCAACATTGTCAACAGTAATATCCCCCAGAGTATTACATAGAAAAATTAGGATAATGAGAAGATGGCCGAGACATGGTGAGGAATGACTTCCAGATAATGAAACTAACCTTCTTGGCAGCATCAACAAGAGTTCCATGGAACTCCTTGAAGCAGTTACTTCCAAGAGCTCCATATAAGACAGCAATTGGACTTGCTATATTTGAGTCCAAATAGATGTGATCAAAGTCAAAGAGTTCGGGCTGATGAAAAACATCTCCATTACTGCTGCCAGAATGTTGAACAAAGTTTGATCAGGAGACCATGCAATCATAACGAATTTATAATGGCAACACCACAATGTCTAGAAACAAGAGTGTGGAACACACCGTTCAGGACTTTGAAGCCACATCGTTAGCTCTGCAACATCGAAGAACAGTTCCCCTCCAGTATCTACCCAACAACATCTCCCATTTGGGCTATCCGGATTTTCACCGACAGGCAAGGAATCTAGCTTCTTCTTTAATCCCTCTATATCTCTAGGAAACCCAGGATTCTCATCACTTGAGCTAACATCGTCAGCCAACGGAAAAGAAGAGAGAGACTCCTCAGCTAGTTGCCTATAAAGCACTAATCGTGGCGATGCTGATCTGAGAAGAAGAGAGAATTCGAATATTGATGCCAAAGAATGACCTATCAAAGAGTTCCCATGCCCCAAAATTTTCTTTAGGCAATCCCTGGCTGTAGAGGAGTTGGCATCCTTTCCCTCAGAGTGAAGCCAGACCTCAATGAACTCCCAAAAGTGGTCTTTCCACTCTTTTGATAGCAGTTCGCTGATCATAGAGATGGAAGTCATTAAATGGAATAGCACTATAAACTCCAGATAAATGTGGTTAAATAATTCAAGTAACAAATCCTCCAGCCCCGAATGTTTGACTGAGGAAATTCAAGTACAAGGGCAAAAAAAAGGAAATGCAAAAAGTAAACCTATCCAGAAGTACGATGATCAAGAAATGTTTACTATATTTTGACTAGTCCAGCGATTGTGAAATGAGAAAACTACATAACAAGGAAATAGCATTCAGTAAAGGCGACTTTCCCGCCACACGATAAGAACACGTGCTTGTCAAAGTACTCACAGAACAATCGGATTATCAAAGCCAAAATCCATATAAACTAATTTGAGCAACTTAGATACAACAGTGCTGCACACTTGGAAAAGTCCATCGGAAAGAGATTTCCCTTTTGAAAAGAGGAGAATGATCAAAAAGTTCAATCGTGCTTGTGGGCGGGTACAGGAGCCCTGAAGACCATCTTGATGGAACGACATTTGCAAATTCAATCCATGTCGCCATTCTAGGAATGCCCCACGACCCAGACGATTTTATTCGTTCACCCATCGAAAAAACGAACAGGAGCAAAACAATCGATAATCCAAACTCGTGACACAAGCGCCACGAGACAAATCGCAAATAAAACTCCCGAAGCTTTCCGATCATCGGGAAGAACAAGACAATTCGAAGCCCACACGTGTTCGTCAACGAAAAAGGAGGGTACGGATAGAAAAATACCCGGCTTCCAGGAGCAATGGAGTGCCGGGCCACTTGGCCCGAAGCGCGACCTGCACGTTCTTGGGTCTCCGATTCTCCCCATGAACGCCCGCCAGTCCTAGACCAACCAAGACGACGACGACAATCCAAAACCCAGATCTAAGCCAGGTCTTCATCTCTCTTCTGAGCCGAGACGCGTCCGGGAGTAGCTACGACCGCGACATTGAAGTCGTATTTCGATCGGTGGCGTCAGTGATCGATCAAGAAGTGCAAACTCCACGAAGCCTCGCGTCGCGTCTTCGTTGTGTTCAGAGAGAGTCTCGGATTTATGTGGACGTTTTAAAGAGGAGAGCAAAAGAGTGGACTCGGGAGGGAAAGTCAAGAGCCACTACAGGGAAGTGAGTCAAGACAGGGTCTTGGATTCGAGATCGCCTACATGCTCCCGGCACGTGTCGCAACCAATAACCAACTGCCACGTTGTCAGGCCGTGGGCATTTTGGGGACTTTGCTGGGATGGCGCTGAGATGGGTTTTTTTTTTTCCTCATCGTTTTTTACAATTTACAACATGTATATTTGTAAAATCGTTTCATGTGATTCCCTTCCTTTAGATCGAAGATTAGACGACACTAGCAAATTTCATTTTCTGCCCTCATAAGAACATTCGATGAGAACTTATATACTAAGAAGAGCTGTTTTGGCAAAAGAGGAATTATATATGTTAAGACGAATTCATAAATTAGCATGTCATAAATGACTGCGACTATTGAATAACATCATATCTAAAAATGCATTTGATATTTATTATTATTCTTTGAGTTAACATATCGTAATCATACAAAAATAATGGATGAATTAACAATTGTCAAGTTTTTTGTTTGGGTCAAACTGCAATTGTCAAGTTATGAAGTTGAAATCTTTAACCAAAATTACAAGGTAATCATATCAGCGAACAAAAACTTCATGAATATTTTCTTTTGTCAAATATGCCAAGCAATGCTATTGAATAGATCATTCGACTATTCTATTGTATGTTGCATTTCGTTAGCAAAATCAACTTAGACAAAATGAGGATTTCTTTTATTTACATCTTTCATTTTTAGATGACTTTCCTCAATCAATCTACTTCATAAGTATGAAAAATAAAAGGGAAAATAACACAAATAGTTTATGAACTTTAGGCCGACACGCAATATCAATCTTAGACTTTTAATTAGTTCAATTTAATCCCTGAACTATTTCTAAATCTTCAATCAAGTTTCTAAACTTTTAATTTATTCAATATATCTATCAACTATTCATGAAATAGTCAAAAAGTAATAAAAGACCAAAAAGGTCAAAAAATAATAAATATTAAAAATTTAAATATACTTAAACATACTTATAAAGACCAAACTGCTAAAAAGTAATAAAAGATAGCACATCTTGTTTTTTTTTTTTTGATGCTGATGGACGGCTGGTCCTAACTTTTCTCCCTCCTCACTCTCTTTTCTTCACGCACTTTCTTCTTCAACCTTAATGGAGGAGAGAGTTTGAGTTAGATTTCTTCCTCCTGTCCCCCTTTTCTTAGGTTGGTCTAATTATGTTTTTCCTTTTTCTCGCTTTCCTTATGCTTGGGAGTTTTTTTCTTCCTATTTAGTCTAAATCTGGAAGCATTTCCTCTCCCTTTTTTTGGTAGACTTCTATCTCGATCTAATTTAGATTTGAAATTTTCTATGTATATGTTTTCGGGATTTTTATTTCCTCGGGTTTTGTTGATGAATAAATCCAATTTCGAATGAGATCGGAAGAGTTTTTGTAAAGATTTTGCTTTTACAAGTGTCAGATATATGCTTGTTCAACTCTGCTCGGTGATGGTGTTGGGGATGTCAAACCTAGGCACGCAGTATTGAAAGGCAAAGTTGTAACAAATAGATAGAGATCTCGATGTGTGCTCACTATTGAAGACGCATTCGGTAATCGATTGTCGGTTTTGGTTGTTTCTATAAGCATGTGACTCATAACTTTATTTTGATTATTTATCTTGTTATCCGGAACTTTTTTATTTTGAAATCATTTGGGAGTTATTTTGGTTTATAATTGATCTGCGATTTTGAGAAAGCGAATGAAATATTCTTACGACAAAACATATATATATATATATATATAAAGACAAATGGATTGAAATGAAAAGATACTCCAAAATTAATGCGGACTAGAAAAATCTGGACAATAATGTAATCACAAACACTTGTCAATAGTAAGATTTGACCTTTTTTTTTTTTTCAATTTATGGAAAACTAAGGGGAAAATTGTCAAAAAAGTCCTAAACCTATTGCATTTTTACCGATTTAGTCATAAACCTTTCAATTTTGCCGATTCAGTCCTAAACCTTTTCATATTTTGCCGATTCAGTCCTAAACCTTTCGATTTTGCCAATTCAGTCATAAACCTTTTCATATTTTGCCGATTTAGTCCTAAATCTTTTCAGATTTTTTCGATTCAGTCCTAAACTTTTTATTTTTTAAAAAATATCTTGGAAATAAATCCGAAAATTAAAAAATTTATAAGAAAATTATAAAAATATAAAAAAAATTAAAAAACTTTTAAAAAATAAAAATTAAAAAATTAAAAAAATTAAAAAACATAAAAAAAATTAAAAAACGAGTGAGCCATCGCCGCCGCTGCCCCACCATCGCCGGCTCGCCCTTTTTTTTCAGCTTTATTTTCAAAATATTTTTAAAAAAAATTTAAAAGTTTAGGACTGAGTCGAAAAAATATGAAAAGATTTAGGACTAACTCACCGTCGCCGCTCATCTGTTTTTTTTATTTAGCTTTTTTTCAAAATATTTTTAAAAAATTAAAAATTTTATGACTGAATTGGCAAAACATGAAAAGATTTAAGACTAACTCATCATTGCTAGCGGGTGAGGGGCCTAAACTTTTTAATTTTTAAAAATATTTTGGAAAAAAAGATGAAAAAAAGAGAGAAAAAAACCGACGATTTAGTCCTAAATTTTTAAAATTTTTTTAAAATATTTTGAAAATAAAGCTGCAAAAATGGGCGAGCCGGCGATGGTGGGGCAGCAGCGGCGAGGGCTCACTCGTTTTTTAATTTTTTTTTAATTTTTTTTAATTTTTTAATTTTTTTTAATTTTTAAATTTTTTAAATTTTTTTAAATTTTTTAAATATATTTTTATAATTTTCTTATAATTTTTTTTAATTTTCGGATTTATTTCCAAGATATTTTTTAAAAAATAAAAAGTTTAGGACTGAATCGAAAAAATATGAAAAGAATTAGGACTAAATCGGCAAAATCAAAAGGTTTAGGACTAAATCGGCAAAATATGAAAAGGTTTAGGACTGAATCGGCAAAATCGAAAGGTTTAGGACTGAATCGGCAAAATCGAAAGGTTTAGGACTAAATCGGCAAAAGTGCAATAGGTTTAGGACTTTTTTGACAATTTTCCCGAAAACTAAGAGAATAGAATAAAAAAGAAGTGAAAGTTTAGGAATCATATTGAACATTTATAAATAATTCAAAGATGGAATTATATATTGGATTAAAGTTTAAAAACTATTTATGTAATTATCTCAAAAGCAAACTTTGATTCTCCTATTAAACTATGCCGTCAATGGGGGCAATTCTTTTCCATTTTGTGCCGATTAAAACGGATTTGGGATTGATTACATGAAAGGTGCTTGGTATATATTAAGTTCGATTCACGAAATTGATATTGGATTCTCAATGCAGCCCTCGCCTACTTATCCAAATGTCCAATTTGACAATCTCACTGTATTGTCGCCAGAGGGACAAGTACTTTTGGCAAATACTCAGCAACAGATGCTGTTGCCAACTGAATTGGTGCACACTTCCCATTCGTACTCGGACCATGCAATCGTTACGTGGATTTTAACGATCGATGTGAAGAACCCACCAAACGGTCGAGATACGAAAACGACAAATCTATGCAAATGAAGCAACGTGAAGGTGTTCATTTTACTACACAAGCTGCTTCACACATGTTCCCACAAACAGTTCAGAGTACAAAGATCAAATCGTCTTATCCTTTCCGCACTGATCGGATGCCTTGAACCAAGGGATCCATACCGATGTAGTTTTCTGATAACGCCTGTAAGCTTCAGCCCTGTGCTCCTTCTTCAACATCCGCTCTTCAACGAGCCCCGTCACGTAAGCTAAGCACAGACTATTGATCAATGCGCCGACAAACGTCCATCCCTGTCCCAAGTTCCACGCAAAGATGACTAGTCCCCACCACCACAGCTGCTCGCCGAAGTAGTTCGGATGTCTCGAGTAGTGCCACAGGCCCTCGTCGAGATTGAGCGCCACCGGCTTCCCCAGTTCTCGCAGCTTCTCATTCCTAGAGACGAAGTCATGAAGCTGAGTATCGGCAAAGTAGGCCATGATGATGCCGCAAACCGAGACAAGAACAGCCACAAAATCCCAAACATTCAGGGGCTTGTCTACCGAGTGTACTACATAAGCCGGGAGACACACTCCAAGGAGGAAAACCTGCAAGCAAAGCTCGTGCAGACATTTCATCAAACAGTCAGCGGGCGTAAAGGAGAATTCACTGACTCGGGGCACGAAAGGAATGGCAGAGAGCACCTGTTGAGAGACGTAGATGGCGAAGAAGGAGACCCACCACCAGTTCTTGCCATACTGTGCGCGCATATCGGTGAATCTCCAGTCTTCGCGAGCACCCCACTGCCATTTCTCTCGCCTGAAATAGTTGTGGGAGAGCCTCAAGGCCCAGGCCCACGTCATCACCATCAGAATTCTGGATCTCCACCAGTTGTACTGCCCCAGAGGGTGGGTGGCATAGTAGTGCGTCAGCATCACGGGAATCACCGTCCAGAACGGATCTATCATCTGCAACGAGCAAAGAAACAGAGGAGAAACGTTCAACCCGCTGGCCCCACGAAACAGAAGAGGAGAGAAGCGGGAGGCACTCACCCAGTGGCTAGACTGAACTTGACTGATGGCCCAGAAGAGGACGTTGACGTTGAAGAAGAAGAGGGCGTTGGCCAGCAGAAAAGGGTGGCGAAGGCACCAGCTCCAGAGAGGGGAGAGGCGATCGCCGCCATCGCCAACAGCAGCAGAGTCGGCGTTTCTTAGGAAGGCCAAGTAGAAGAAGAGGGAGGGGAGAGGAGCGACGAAAGCAAGGAGGGCGTTCTCGAGGCTGCGACCCATGCTGGGCGTGGGATGCGGTGGAGATGATGGGCCAAGTTTTATAAATAGACAGGGGAGCGGATGATGGTGGGATCGATGTGGGGATGGGCCAAATGATGAGTCGAATCCATCCACATGCACGCACCGCATTTTGTAATCCAGCCTCGCACCTGGACCCTTCCGCATTCGATCTCATCGCCGACTCTGCTTTTGCACTCTGCACACGCACACGGACAGAGAGAGAGAGAGCGAGCTCCGCAATCTGCGCAGACACAGAGAGAAAGAGAGAGGACCGTGGACCACGAGCGGGTGAAGGGGGGGGTCATGTGCCATGATTAAAAAGCAGAAAAAGCAGCGAATTTGACCATGAGTGATCATCATGGCGCGCCGCAGGCCAATCGCAGGTTGGTGCCAGCAGAGTGAGTGAGCTTCAGCCATGCGCGTCACTTCTATAACTATACTATTTCTTCTTCAACTCAACAGGCAGTCCTGTCCTGCCCTCTCCCCTCTTTTTTTTTTTTGGTTCCCCATGCCTTTCAAATTTAAAATTAAAATCGCTTCCCTCGAGTAAACTCCTCCGGCTTCCGTATTTCTCTACTTCTTTGTCGTTTTCCTCTCCCTTTTTTAGTGTGGGGGTAACATCAATCTAGAGAAGACAGACTTCAAAAATTCTGATGACGCTAAGAAATAAAAGGAAAAAAAAAATTATCCAAAATCTTTTAAATGTAAGCCCTAAAATTTTTAATTATACCAATTCAATCCTAAATTTTTTGGGCATTTACCAATTTAATCTTAAACCTTTTGATTAATTATCCAAATAATAAGTTTGGACTAACTCGACAAATCTTCGAAAGGTTTAATAATTAAATTGATACAATTGAAAAATTGAAGACTGATTTGATAGATCCTTCAAAGGTTTATGATTAAATTGACGCAATTAAAAAGCTTAAGATCAAATCGACAAATCATTAAAAAGTTCATAATTAAATTGATACATTTGAAAGGTTTAAAAATTAAATTGATTGCTATATAATAAGTTTAGAATTTTTTGAACAATTATCTCAGAAATTTTAAAAAAATAATTGTGCATAAGAAATTCTCAACCTAATTTTGAATTTTCTCCAAAAGGAAAATTTACGCAGATGATTTTGATTTACCATTACCGTATATGAAAAATTTATTGATTTCACTCGCTTTTCATTCTGTCCTTCCCAGTTCCTACTTAGAAAGTCCGCGTCCATTTAACATAGTTTGTGCTCAGACTTCTGCAATTTGAGAGGGATGACTTCCTAAATGCAATTCTGCACTATATATATAGGTGTGCTGTAATCGTAAGGCGTTCGTCGACACCTTGTGAAAATTCTAACTAAACTTTTCACAGATTTTATTGCTGCCTAGTACAAGTGCCCATCATTCCTATAGTACAATTCGGACAACCGGATGCTGGCAATCAGTCTTGGACACACACCTTACCGAACCAGGATGGTATATTTCATATCCCAATGCCCAAAAAAGGAACAAACAGTTCACAATGATTAGCTTTCCCCACAAAAATCATGTTTCAACAAATTATATCCACCAACCAGTCTTCCCTTCACACCCAACCTGAATCCCGACTAATATTCTTTGGGGGTTCACCTATATATCTCTCACATAGTGCACATATCATCTGTACAAACAAAAGATCACTCAATTCCATTGACCTATTGCCTTTTTCACCATTAAACATCAAGATGCATTTCTTTCAACGGACGGTTGGCTCGTCTTTGTTTCCAATACTATGGGGCATTAGGAGTCGTGCGATTTAAATGCCTAGGGGGTTCTGCATATACTTGTCCTTGGTCTCTCACGTCTCTGAACATAGAAAAGATCGAGTTGAGACCTTCAGAAGAGGCACCGCCTAATATCCACAACAAGAGAGAGCTAAACGAGTTCATAGTTCCTGGGTTGGCACCACCCTCCGCTTGGCGTAGGTCTGGCTGTCCAGCATTGTCAGTTTCAGCCTGTTCCTGAAGCCCGAAACTATTCCGCATGGTATTCTCCTGTGCGGTTAGATCTAATCCAGGTCTCTGCCCAGGGCCAGGTCCAGTTATCATGTCTGTATTGGCAGGACCTCCATTCCTAGTGTTTAGTCTGGTGATGTGAAATGTTGATGCAAGAATTGTGGAGGAGGTGATGTGGAAGTCTGGGTGCTGTTGAAGCTGTGACCGCCGATTTTGCATAAACCTTTGTAGAGCGGGGACCTACAAGGTCAATACAAGAAAGTGAACCTATGTGGGCAAGGTAAACAAGCCTTCATAGGGGTAGAGAGAGAGAGAGAGAGAGAGAGAGTTCCTAAGTACAAAATAGGTTCTTTCTCCAGAGCTTCTCCTTAAACTATATTCATCATTCTAATGATATGCATTTAACCAAGTACTATATTCATCCCGTGAACCATCTGGCATAACATCCTAATAATATCTTTCTGACCTATAGGTCAACACACTGTGCTTCCTAATTGGGGCCACAACCTAATGCAGCCCTTGCTATATTACAATTACCTCAAATCTGTTCCAGAAATATAAGATTAGATGCTGCATGAATGCTGCCGTTGTAGAGAGTGCCAGGTATGAAAAACCTGAAAAAGTTCATGAAATGCTTAAATGTTGCATAGATGTGTGCGTATGTGCATGTGTGCATCAAAAAGAAAGAAAGGCAAAGGTAAACGTACCATACGAATAGGAGAAGAAATAAATATGGAAAACCAGGAAATAGAGCAGGAAAAACCGAGGAAAGAACTTCATTGATATTGGCGTGCGGACACTGCAAGCATAATCAGACTTTAGCTCTTACTTTCTTTGAAGGTAAAAGGCCGTATTCAAAGATAAAGTCTTTATCTTAGGCCCGATAATACTGTTTAAGACGCATTAATATATCAATGGGCATCATGTTCAATTTATCTTAAGAATTTATTGTAAATTAAAAAAAATTACAACAATCTGTAAAACATCTATTGCCTAATCCAAAGCAGCAGAAGACAAAGGACAAAAGAACAGAATACATTTTAGCTAAGAATATCCAACAGAACCTGCTCATTATCTGTGATTATTTGTCACTATTGAAAAGAAGTTATGAAACCAAATAATCCCAACCAAACATATCTTCTCCTGTACCCCTTGGATTTAATTACTAAAAAATGCAGCTTGCTTATGCCATAAAAGTATGGGAGTCATGCATATCCTGAATGCCAGATGAACTACACATTCATATGAAAATACCAACCACCAACATCACTGGAGCCTTCTCCCAGGACTCCATCATGTGGAACCACCTATGTAATGGCCCCGCATTTGGTTTATTTCCTCCATAAGGTCAATAAAATAAAAGTACCCCTTTATGGGGGATTACCAAAGATAAATCTTGAAAAATGTAAATGACACTTTGTAGGAACAAGTGCTTATTATCTGGAGTAAGTGAAAATTATTCAGTAATTTTCACCGGCTTTCAGAATCTGATAAGTTCACTAGCCAGGAATAATATTTAAACTACAATTGCTAGATAATTGCACTTATCATGATCTTGGTTGCCACATACCCAAAAGACAAAACAATCTAATCAACTGAATGGAACAAAACTGTCCATTCAACAGCACTCATCCTCGCACTAACAGTTGAAGGCTGCAAGTATCAGTTTCCCCATAAAATACAAGGATGCAAACTTCCTAACAATGCATAAGCTCAATGGTATAAGTATAACAGATGCTTACAAGTCCATTCAACAGCACTCATCATCGTACTAACAGTTGAGGGCTGCAAGTATCAGTTTCCCTATAAAATACAACGATGCAAACTTCCTAACAATGCATAAGCTCAATGGTATAAGTATAACAGATGCTTACAAGCACACAGGCAAGGGCACGAGCTTATCTATTATGCACATGAGTGTATGACTGTGGCTCATCATGCTTGTGCATAAGCACGAGAGAGAGAGAGAGAGAGAGAGAGAGAGAGAGAGAGACCTTATGAGTGTGAATAGTTCACATAACCACACGAGAATTAACACCATGAAAGCCAATAGCTGGTCATCATAAAACTCGAACAGAAAAAAGAGAATCCCGATCATGATCTGCAATCCAATTCACTGCTTGTTAAGAAGCTTTTTGTACTATTTTACAATATTTGATGGGTTGTCCATACTAATGTAAAACCATCCTCGACCATAGTGCTCACCGGTACAAAGACAAGGGATTCTATGACATGCACAAATATCAGTTGAAATGTAGGAAGCCGATGTCTTGCGTGATGTTGAAGCTGCACTGCAAATGACTATTATTTTAGAATTATACAGAAGTGTGTGAAAGAAGAAAATAGAGAAGAAACGTGATGTTGCAAATCAAAAGATGCCACTAGCTGCAAACCTATAGAACCCCTAACCCGAATCAGAGAGAAGATAAGCTCCAGACAGCTACTCATAAAGTCAACGATTTTCATATAATAGACAGTGTACATCAGACAACTTTCATATATGCAGCAATCTTATTAAACTGTTCCTGGATCACTACATAAACAGGTACCCAGCTTCCATCGTGCCAGGGATCTACTACAAACCTGTGAATTTCAGCATTCGGGTTTGTGTCTCTCTCAATGTGAAAGACACGGACATTGTGGTTGTGAAAAAAACGAACAGAGACATCATGAGCACTCCACACTTCGTCACAAAATAGTCTGCAAGTGGGCAGTAAATGCGTTACTTGTCAATCAAAATTAATTTAACTCAAAATTGAGTGATGAGATTCTCTTAAAAATAAAAAAAGGACAAATTAACCAAAAGTTATCAGCTTGATAACTATCAACTCTCATGCTAATACATTTAGCTATATCCACAAATACAGTGCTTAGACACAATGTTTAATATTGTAGTGCAATGGCGCTAGTAATTTTGTAAAGGAAAATTTAATAACCATACTAGTTCATCCACGTGTCTTCAAATAAGCTACTCAGGAAACATCTACCCACTTGAAACCAAGTCTAAAGCAAGGTTCATGTTCAGCCAGATTAAGGGAAAGTAAAGTTCACATCCCTGCACATGAACTCATAAAGCCAAACTGTATCTAAACAACAGACATCCTGCAATACATTTCCACTAACAGTGCACTTCATTTATTATGTCAAACCAACAGGAAAATGTTATATCAGCATCCAATGGTAAACTCAGATTTTATACTGAAAAAGATGACTGTAACACTACAGGTATGCATTGTGCCAACAGTCTTACTTCTGACATCTATGTTTATGCAAACTGGTACCGCATACATTTCATACATTGAAACTTCTACATCAACTGACACTATGGTTGTATCATAGATAGAAAATTGGTGGCTTGGGCATATTACTTAGCTTGTGGAATTGCTGGTGAGTTGGTATGGCTTTTTGCACAAAAGCCAGAGAGAGAGAGAGAGAGAGAGAGAGAGAGAGAGACCAGAAGGAAAAAAAAAGGGATCTGTCTTATGGGAAAGAATGTTCTTAAAAGCTTAAATGGCTTTAGAAGGTATGTGTTTTCAAGTAAAAATTTTGAATTGTTCAATTCAGAATATTCATAACGGTCAAATTTCCAATGTGAATATCTAAAACCAAAGTAAAAGCCACAGCCATTCCAAACACACTAAACTATTCCTGCCTTCTAGGTGGTTTGGCATCAATTCCACTGATAGGTTCTATTTGGCCAAAAATCTGTAGATTGAAAACTCCAAAGTCCAAGGGAAACTGCGAATATAATACTCACTAATCCAACCAGACCAACATGCTCCTATTGACCTCAGACTATTTCTATGCTGTAGGAATATATGTGAAAAATGGAGCATTAGCATCTTTTATTTTTCTTTCACAAAATTCTCCTTTATTGCCATTTTGCTACAATCATAGACACAGAAGGGGGGGGGGGGGGGGGGGGAAAAACAAATCTAACCTCCAAATCTTGCTGGACCTTCCGGATGTTGTGCATAACTAAGATTGAAGAACTCCTTGGTCTGGTAATTGTACAGGTAACCTGCAGGAGGTTTCCCATTCAGAGGGAATCATAAAGCTTCTACTTAACATATTAGAACATCAAAGGCTGTCTTACTATCACTACAATGTTTTGAACCCCAATGAACGCATGAAAATCTAAATTGGCAAAATAATCTCAGATCCAGCAGATGATAATCAGACTGTGGGGTAAGATAACATCAAGTACCAGGCCGAATCATCCCAAGGCAAGGAAAATAGATGAGAAATTAGGTTTCCAGAGCATCAGCCTACAGTTTCATAAATAGTAGCTTGCCTAATACAGGATCAGCCGCATGGGAAACACTTCTCTTCTGTCTTTCATATTCGAATACTCTCCACAACAGATTCTTTAAGAAACTTTCTTGCTAATCCCTTCCTTTGTTCATAAATCCAGTAAAAAACTACTGATTTCTTTACTTATATCTTCCTAAACCATTCCCTCAATTATCAGTAAAAGTAAAGATATTATCAAGGGAACAACAGAGTAATGCACATATACAAAACCACCCCACAAACTGTCTCTGATCCCCCGTGTAATTTGTGCAGATTTGTCAGTTTACACAACAATCATTTTTCTCACAAGTTTTGTAATTCTTTTATCCACACAATGCTTACATGGTAGGGCACTGCTACAGTGCTACTGCACTATCATTAAAACTGATTAAGAAAATAGGCAGACCATATGCTGAAGACTTGCCTCCTCTCAATTCTCTTCAGTATTCTCAAGCATGAAAAGCATACATTTATTGGTATCCATAAAGATAACTCTCTCAATAAGTCTATGTTTCTACCATCTTGATCTCGACGCTTCATACTAAATAATGCTCCAGAACTCCTAATATAGTGCTGAACACTTTAATCAACCACATATCTGCTCAAAAGGCAGGCTTCCTTGAGAGCATATGGCCCTTAGTAAATTAAATTCCACATGAGAACTACGAAGAAAATTTACAAAAGGAAAACCACTAATCTTCCGCAAACATATAAATACCTTGTTTGGAAGAGTTCAGCAAACTATTCATCAAAATGGTATCATATCCAACAAATCCGTTTATCAGAAGTTGCTGCCACCTGAAATTGCCACAATAGGTTCAAAAATGAAGCCAGAAATGTGAACGGCACTCCAACTTCTAAAAGGAACACGTTTCCATATGAGAGTTGGTTATACTTTCAATAGTGGCCATATATGATCATACCAACGTAGCATGTCCTGTATCCACCAAGAGAAACTTTATGGAATAGTGAAGGAAAACTATCTTCTGATTTCTGCTTTATGGGTAAGTACTTTATATTTCTATCATTTCTAATTAAACAAGTAGCCGTGACCTTATATATCTGGATGACCATTTCTAATTAAATAAGCACCTGTGACCTTATATATCTGGATGATCATAAAATGTAACCCAGACACCACACTTCACTGGAGAGGGAAGGAACCATTGTGATTGACACCGGCAAAAATTACCCACATGGAAATCCATCTAGGATATGTATTTACTAAGCATGCGTAACAAATATCTCGTCGCCCTTGGACTAAGAAAAGGCTCTTGAAATCTTAAAAGGCCAAAAGCTAAGTCAAAGCAATGGTAATTGAATAAAATCTTACAATAGATGTATATGACTAAGAAACAATAGTTCTTTTTTCCTTCCTGTAAAGCAGATGAAAGACATGTTAAGTTAAAGAAGTTCACCTGTTGCCAAAGCAAGAATGTCGACCTGATATGCTAATATTCAGCGTACGAATGTTGTGCTGAGTCTTAGCATTTTCAGGCAGCAGAAAATATCCCTGCAGGGAAAAAAAGTACTCTCTTGGTCCAAGTAGATTGAGATTCAAACCCTATTACAAGTTCTTTCAGTCAAAAAGTTCATGCTATCACACCATAAGTGATTCGGCAAAATTGGGATACAAAGGGCAAGAACAAATAACTGTCATCATACCTTTTCCATGGTGTACAAGTACGTTGGTTCAAAAGCTTTAATTCTCCTTTCGATCAACTGCACTGCAACAAATGGAGGGATACAATAAGAGAAGATAATTGAATAAAGTAAGAGAGGAAAAACCAACTCTCTTGACCAATTGTCAAATAAACAACTAGAATGGATAAATCCAGAATCTGCACCGGCAGCAAGTGCCAACACTGATTGCCAGATAGTACCCACAAACATATAGTGAGCTTTGACCACATAACGATCTAAGCCAACATTTGGTAGCCAAGACAGGATAAGGCTGGATAAAAGAGGGATACAATCTAGATAAATATCCCATGTAGGGAGTGGGATAAAGGTGGAAAGGATTTTTCATATCCATGGTATACACCGGCCACCACGGAGGGACCACCACCGCAATAGCCGCTAGTCGTCGACTCCAACTACTGCCAATCGTGATCTCAGGCCTAGCAATCGTGTTCCCCCACCCAAATTTGGAGTGATGGTGGAGCTTTCACTCATCATCCCTTCTCATTAACAACTTGTGCGCCATCTCTTTATGTTTATATTCTTCACTTGCAAGGAAAAGTTTCCACCCTTTTCACAGTCTCTCACGCAATCATCCATTGTCCTCGTGGGAATTGAAGAAATCGGGTGACGCATTCCGTCTTTTGCTTAGACTCACTAATGGAAGTATAATGTGTTCGTGAGCTTCAGAGGCAAGGACATACGGAAGAACTACGCGGCACACCACTTCCACGTGCTGGGGATCTACTATTTAGGGACAATGACAAAGTGGAGACCAAGATTTTATCAAGTCCAACCTACTCCACATGATTCACCGCACTAAGGTTTCCCTCGCAGCATTCACCACCATCTATGCTGGCTCATGGTTACGCTTAAACAGAATGGTGGAGATCCTGGAGTGCAACAAGAGGTTCAAAAGATCATCTGCTGTCACCCAATGCCGACGAAACGATCTGAGGCAATCATGAGGCCACAGGGGTCGCAGTGTCAAGGATCAAGAGCGGACAGAGATGGTGGCTGACTGGGCGCCACATGTCGACAAATGGCTAACGATAGTGGACGCAATGACAACCGCCGATGGCACATCAAGGTCAGACAATGTCAATGGTGGCTCAACAGGCGGCTATGGAAGGAAACAACAATGTTGGGTTGATGACCAACGGCTTAAAGGTAGGGATAGAGGGGGGAGGGGGGAATTTGAGTTATATCCATGTTATTTTCAGACATCTACCAAACACGGTATAAGTATGACATCATTCTCCTATATGACAGAAAATTCCAACCGAGCCAATGCAGCCAAAGTGCAAGTAACACGGAAAAAGACTTCTCCAAGCAATGAATCTAATAATACTTACAAGAAGGCAAGAGAACCATGCAATGCTATCTTTTCCATTTTCATTGTGTTTAATGTGTGATGTTAATGAGATACAGAGCGCCACAACAAAAGAGAACACAAGCCTCACATGCAAAGGTGTAGGAAAATCTGATAAATAGAAGATACGGAGACTAGATTATCTCAACCGTCTAATATATGTACCAAAAACCTCCAAACTGAACCAAAAATTTCACAATAGTGGACATTAAAAATTGCAAGACCTTTTTTTCTTATCAATAAAAGAAACTCACAAAGAGATACAAAGGGAATGCCAACCCATTTACAAGTTATAGAGTTCACTTGGTGAAGGATAGAATTACATATAGGCTCATGCTGTGTCCATAATAAAAATTCACAATATCACAACTCTTTACCTGCATATAAGTTGATCCTATCTAAATGAAGTATCTGCAACCACGTGGGTATGTCGATGTTGAAATGCACACCTGCAATGTTCTGCAGTAAAAATCTCAAATTCAGCCACAGGAAATTGGCACATCGATCAAAGGAAACATTCTGCATCTGCAACCACATTGAAACACGGAGAGATGTCGCATATAGACCATTACCTTGGAACTATGAAATCACATGCCAGATAAACACAAAATCAAAGTATAGATCAAATGTCAAAATCAGCTAATAAAGAGAGCCAGCTGAAAAAAATTGAGGTCCAAAAGATAGCATAGAACAAAACATAACCAAACATGAGCTGTGATACTTATGGGGTGCCCTGGCCACATGCAGCAAGGAATAATTGAAATGATGAAATAATCCGAAGCTAAGGCAAAACATAGGTCTACAAACTCATCCCCTAAAAGTGCAATCCAGAATTTCAAGCTTTTGCAATTGTAAAATCTAAATAGCAGGTCCAGGTGCTCAATGGAACTTCTTAGAGTATAGTCGAGTTGTCAAGACTTAAAATGGGCAGTCCAACTAGCTTATACAGCTCAAGGGTCTGGAGGGGTGGGAACAGGAAGACTGTTGGAGGATATTTGAAGAGTAGAGTAGCCAAATCATAACATTGATTGCTGTTAAGCATAGAATCTTAATGCGATGAGAACTGTGAATCCTTCAATTTCTCATCACCAAAAACCCTGATATGAATGCCCAAGATCCCATTAAATCAAGGCACACATACATACCCTAATTCAGAATTTTATAAGTCTGAGTAACCTACTCCTCCTACGATGGCCGTACATCTAAATGCCAGCTAATAGAGGTCAAAACTGCCTCGTGTTTTCACCATCATCAGAATTGCCTATTCAAAAGCAACAATGTGTAAATGAGAGCTAATTGTGCGCACAAATATATTATTAAAAACCGATAACATTTGTAGTCCACTCACCCACAACTTCCTGAAACATCCAACAATTTGTTTGACAAGTCTCCATATGAATGTGAGACGTCTGTACCATTTCCTGCCAAAGTGAGCAATAGCGGCTTTAAATGTTTCTTTGGCAGATAAAGGAAAGCTATATCGAGACTCCACTTTATCAGTTCTGCCAATTGCTTCATCATCTGCTGACTTAGAATTCTGGCTGCTAGGAAAAGTTTCCGCTTGATGCTCAGATAGCTCATTGTCAGTCTTCCAAAACTTTAAGACTAGATTGCCCCTTTTAACACCTGAGACAATCCAATTTAACCAATACTTTGCAGCCAGAAGTGTCAATCCCTGTCCATCTACATTCTGAACTTCAACTTTGCCCTCTGCATGTTTGGAATCAGGAAGATCTCTCCTGTTCAATGCATTCTCATTTTGTGACCACAAGCCTACACTGGTTATCTACAAAAATAAGTTAAACGTCAATGAATGATCACACTTCACATTTGGCATAGGGGGAAAATTTTTTGAGACACCAAATTTTAAAAATATAAAAAGTGGTCTGGAAAAGTATTATCTTATATCACAATGCAAGTAATTGACTCAAGAGTTCAGTACATGATAGGATATAACACAACCAGTAATAAAACAACTTCTAAATATAACATATGTCCATAACTCTAAAATTAGCTACCAATTGCCATGCACTCCATTTACCTTTTCTCCACTCATTTCACGGTCCCAAATTATCAGGGCATCGAGTTTGCTGAATCATATAATAGCCTGTTCCCACAACCCCTACCAGTATTTCCAAGTTAACAGCAGCTCCTCTACTTTTATATCTTCAATCATGCCTTAAGTATGTGAAATCACTGGCAACTATTACACAACTGCATATTAACACTGATCATTTACTGATGCAACTAGATAAAACAGAAATACAAGGTATGTGACATCACTGGCAATTATTACATGTCTTCCTATTGAAACTGATCATTTACTGATGCAACTACATAAAACAGAAATGCATGCTAAAATTGACGACTTATTAAGGCAACCCAATAAAGCAGGAAAGTATAGCAGACAAGCTTTAATAGAGAATTCGGCAGTTGACCCAAAATATGTGTAGACATTGTATGAATGTGGAGATTCCCACAAGAAAATGTTCATTATGTCAAGCAAAATCAAACTACTATTAGGTCAGCACAACACAAAATATTGAACTCTTCCCATCACTGCAAGCCTCAATAATTACTTGTCAGGTTCCAAGTATCTATTGACCGGATCATGAATGAGAATGCATAAGGAAAAAAAAAGCAACCTGCAAAAGCAGAAAACAAAGGACAAAAAGGGATACAGAGTGCGGAGTTAACTACGAGTATAAAGAAAAAGTACGATTAAAAAGAAGGGAAGACAAGCGAGAAAAAGTAGAGCCAAATTGGAATAAACGACAAAATGATTGCATACCTTAATATGAAAGAGTTGGGCATCTGCTGTTTTGACGCCAGTGAACTCACTAGAACAGCCAGGCTGATAACAGGAACTAAATTTCAGTCTTATATCACAATAGCCAAAGTGCAAAAACACTAAAAAAGTAGAGAAAATCATATCTTAAAGTATCTAAAACTTAAGGTTGTGTTTACTATTTAGTTGAATGAAAGACGAAATGCAGGATGCAGTAGAAAGAATACCAACAACTGAACAAAACAAGTGATAAATCAAAGCACACGCTTGAGAGAGAGAGAGAGAGAGAGAGAGAGAGAGAGAGAGAGAGAGAGAGAGAAGCACAGACACCTCCTGTATATTCTAATGTTGAACCTCGCTAGATGGAAAAAATGGATTTGATTTCGATTCACTTCCCAGCGATGATCATCACTCAGCACAAAGTAATTATTCCCGAATTTGAAGCTCGAAAATTCCCGAAATAGTTAACGGCAAGCACGCGACCTGCATAACTTAAGGCTACACTTCAACAGATCATCACCCCACACGAGATGAGATACGCGTGACTATCCGAATCAATATGCTCGCCCACAACGTGAGACTGTTAAATAACCCCCAAGGTCCAATTTTGTCTCTAACCCGCATCGATTTCTCGCCCATGCAAAACCCGCATGAATTAACCCTTAAATCTCACCAAATCATCTCACTGCAAACACTGGGGAGAGTAACCAAAAGAACCGCAACACAATTAACTGATGCGTCCCGGCTAACCCAACATCGGAAACAGAACATGACCCTATTCATCAAGTCAATCGGCAAACAAAAGCCAAACACAGGCTAGGCTAAACTCGCAAAGAAAGAGCTCAGAACAAGCGCGAGCGACAATCGAGGGTACCTGCTGAACGTAATTGGCGTGCATGACGACGAGGATGCAGAAGAGAGTGACGGCAATGAAGAGGTAGACATACTCCAAAGCAGCTCTGAGTCGAGGCGTCAGAACCTGCGAGAACCGCTCCTGGACCCGAATAAACGTCTGCTCCGGATCCATGCCCTCTACGCGATCATGCCTAGCTCCTCCGTTTCTCTCCTCAGTCGATTCTCTCTCGGCTGGTTCAGGAGAAGTTCGAATTCGAGAACGAAACTGCAATGTCTGTCCGATATTCCACGATCGCTTTTTTCTCCCCTTCCCCCTTTTTTGTTTTTATTTTCTTTGCGCTTGGGCTTTGACCGTTCTCTCCTGAGGAAAGCATATGACCCGTCGATTGTTCAGCCCGCCTCAAATGAAGAAAAGGATAATCGAGGAAAATCGCACTTTCGTTTCACAAAAGCAAGCGCACCATAATCACGATAACAATCACGTAACAAAAATATTATAATATTAATCATAATAACGATGGTGGTAATGCACAAGAAGGTTTTGTCATTCGACTAGTTTCTTTTCAATCTGTGTGAATTATAAATTCACTTGCAGCTGTCGCGTTAAAATGTGTATTTGTTTTCTACTTTTAAGGTTTTCTTTCGAGAAAAATAATTTTCAAAAAAATAATTTTCGGATTTTTCGATGTTTGATTCGTGAAAAATAAGCTAATCAGGAAAAATATTTTTCATTCATGGAAAAAAACTCCTTCAAAAATAAAGAATTTTTTTTTTCTTCTTTTTGAGAAGAAGAAAATATTTTCTTCATCTTTCCTGTCTCCTCTCTTTCATATTTCATTTATTTTTAATTTTTTACTTTATTTTTCAAAAATTCTTGTTTTTTTTTATTTTTTTAATTGGTCGATGGCATGTGATGGAAGGTGGGGAAGAGGAAAAAAAAGTAAAAAATAGTTAAAATTTTGATTTTTAATGAAGAAAAGATAAAATAAAAAATTAAAATTAGTGCATGGAGAAAAATCAATATCGAATGGTGGAAAATATTTTTTAATGCATGCATTTTCAGGTTTTAGCCAAACATCAAAAAATGACTCATTGAAAAATATTTCTCAAAAATGCCATATTTTTTGTGAAATAAATGGAGTTTAAACAATTCATGCTCCGAAACAAATTCATCAATCATGAAGAAATGCTTTGAATATTGAATATAACATATGGTGTTCTATGTTCTACGATTTTGTTTTCCTTCCAACCATATACCAATTTAAGTCAAAGTGTTCTAGCGTTTTCTTTTTAAAGTCTTGGCGGTGAAGCTGGCTTCTTAATTGGAAAGTTGCAAAACAAAAATATTTTTTTTTTGTCGAAACATAATAAAAGATTAATCAAAGCATTGTTGATCAAATACTCATGAAAACTTCAACTGGCATGTTAAGCACACGTGTTCAATATCTGTTTTCCACGACAACGACAATATCTTTCGGTTTATGGTCGAAATCTGCAAATAAATTGGAAATTGTTATTCATCCTTTGAAATGGAAAATTTGCTTTCATTTTCCTAAAGAGACATGCACAAATCGTGTGGCACAAAGGCTACATATGTTCGTATAGTAAATTATTGGTGTATTTTTTCCCGTCGAATTATAATTTATGAATTCATCTAACCGATTCTAAATTTGGTTTAGTGAATTGACGTGCTTGATAGAACGAGCGAAAGTTTTAATATAGAAACAATTCAATGCAACATTTATGTTGAGAAAACTCATTGCTTAATGATTGAATAATTAAACATTAAATCACGCATTCATCTAACGGTTTAAGCTTTTGAATAATTGATAGCAGTCTCACAAATTCTAACATGGTATCAAAGTACAAAGTCATGATTTCAAATCTTTTCAAGTCTCATTTGCATCTGTCAATTAAATATTTTCACATTTAGTACTACGTAAAAAGAACCAGATTAAGCGGTGAGAAGAAGTAATAGAATATTTAAATAATTAAATATTAAACCACACATTTATTTAAATAGGTTAAAGCTTTTATAACAATTGGAGTGGTCTCGTAGAGTCCCCCACTCAAAACTCAAAAGTTAGCCTCTCATGGTAAGTCCAATGCATTAAGCAATAAGCCACGGCAGTCAAGGGAAAAAAAAAATTTCCACATCAGACTTTTGTCGGCTTCGAGTGATTTATTAATTTCAAGTATTTGTATTTGGATTAAGAGCGACTTGGTTGGAAATGTCATAAAATGCAAGTTCAGTAACTTGACTAGAAAAATTAAAAGTCGAGTAACCAGATGTGAAATTTATATAATAAATATTAAGTCAATTTATCACCTAAATGGGGAATATGGATAATCTGACAGGTGGAGACATATTTGAGTAAACCATTTCAAATTAAAATTAATAATTTCATACAAAAGTGGGTAAATTGAAGGGGTAATCAAGAAAAGCAGACAAGGGTTAGTACAAAATAAGGAAAGTGGAAAATTAGTTAAATGAAATATGAACTCGGTGAGTCATTCAGATGAGGCTTGGTAACCTAAAACTAATTGGTAATCGATTAGAGAAAAGTTGATATGTCACTCTAATAAGACCAGTAATTACTAAAAGCATCAACAATTATAAGGTGGTATTTGTAAGTGTTAAGAAAAGTTGGCAAATTGAATGTCAGTAAGTAACTCAAATGAGAGTTAATAATTAAATACCAAATGGTCATTTGATAGTGCAAAAACTAGCTAGTCATGTTAATTTAGTTTCACAATCTCTAAAATAAATGAGTAAATGTAATGTAAGAAATTAATAATCAAAGCAAACAAAAATTAGCAACTCCAAACAAAAATAATTAAATGTCGATAAGTAATTCAAACGAGAGTCATTAACCCAAAATTAGTTGGTAATTTACTCTTGACAAAAGTTGACAAATCACTCCAACAATTTTGATTGTATATTTCGAAGCATAAATAAGTTATGCATAATGAAAGTTACCAATCTTGGTAACTTACGAACCATCAAATGGAATTTTTCACACTTACGAACACTTGTTGAAATTTATCGGGTCGTAACAAGTTCGTATTCTTCGGGGATAGAACAACAATATTCAGGGTTGGGAAAACTCCATCATTTTGGCGCCCGACATAACAACTTTAAACGACAATCCAATACGCTTGTTGAGACGAGTCCGGCTGGTCTCATCCTTCTCAAATTCACCATGATGGGGTTTGCTCTTGTCTCGAAGAGCCTCGGACATGCATGGGCATGCGAGGAGGACGGCGGATGAATAGAGATGTTAGCTAAAAACCTGGAATCTGAAAGCTATACCTGTCGAGGGTCGACGAAGGTATGAACGGAGGAAGGGTAATATATGGATATGGTGGTTGGGGGGGGGGGTAGATGGAGGGAAGAAGATGCTCGTACTGGTCCATATCAATGGCAACTGTACTGCTCTACGAAGCTCTCTCTGGTTACATTGTACTGCAAAACTTGATAATGTTGTTTATTAGTTGGAGGTACGGCGCTGGCTGACTGTTAGACGGAAACGCGTTCTATGTTCGTATGTCAGTTTCTTGCCTTGATCCATTGAATTTGCCAAGTTTTTTGAAGCTCACGGCGTCCTCCTTTGGAAGTCAAATACGAGGTAACACCTCTCTCTCTCTCTTCTGGAATCTGTTCTTTGACATATGTGCCACAGATTTCTCGTCTCAATCAGATTTCAAGAAAGCAGCATGAACTGGTGGGCAAATGCATGCGATTGCTTAGCATAGGTTGATAGACACATTAGCCTTCTCGTCACTGTGATTTTGTGAACCCATGTTATACATTTCTTTGTTATTCAAGAAAGATGCCCCAAGTCTAGGGTTTCCAGTTGTCCCCTTTCTTCGCCGTTCTTGCTGTTATTTTTCCCAGTTCACACCTTCATTCTTGACCTTGGAGACTGGATCACTATATATGGTGCCCCCATGCTTCAACTTGCTCTTGTACTGCAACAATCTTCAGTGATGTTGCTTGCCGAATCTCCTGAAAGTACCTCACTTTGGCTTGAGTTCAACCAGAACCGTTCTTCTAATTTCCTTCTCAAGGGATTTCATCTTCTGGGTATCTCTCTCTGGTTAGCTACAAATCAGCTTCATATATGTCTCTTCCTCCCGAAGACCCCAACAACCGTACTCATATAGAATCTGGAAGCTGCCGAAATCTTTCCCCAGAATCACTTGATGATTTATGTGTATTTGTTTACTACTTCAAAGTTCTGTATCGTGAAAAGTAATTTTCAGGAAAATAATTTTTGGATTTTTGGGTATTTGGTTCGTGAAAAATAAGCTTCTCAAGGAAAATATTTTGCATTTATGGAGAAAACTCCTTCAAAAGTTAGGAATTTTTTTTTCCTCTATTTGAGAAGAGGAAAATATTTTCCTCATCCTTCCTTCCTCCTCTCTTCCACATTTCATTTATTTTCATCTTTTATTTGTTTTTCAAAAATTCATAATTTTTTAATTTTTATTTTTTAATTGGTCACTGGCTTGTGACAGAAGGTGGGGGAAAGGAAAAAAACAAACAAAAGTAAAAAAATAAAATATAATTAAATTTTTGTTTTTAATAAATAAAAGATAAAATAAAGAATATTAAAATGAGCGCACAGAGGAAAAGAATTTTCCATACCAAATGACAGAAAAAATCTTATAGTGCATCTTTAGATTTTGGCCAAACATCGGAAAATGACTTGCCAAAAATATTTTCTAGAAATGCCATATTTTTTCTTGAAACAATTTAAGTGATTCATGCTCCGGAACAAATTTATCAATTGTGAAGAGATGCTTTGAATATTGGCTATTAAGATATGGTGTTCTATGTTCTACGATTTTGTTATCCTTCCAACCATATACCAATTTCAGTCAAAGTGTGCTAGCGTTATCATTTTAACGCCTCAGCGGTGAAGCCAGCTTTTTAATTTGAAAGTTGCATAACAAAAAGATGTTTTGTTTTGGTTGAAACACAGTAAAATCAAAGCATTGTTGATAAAAAAAAAACGCAAGAAAACTTCAACGCGTCTGTTAAGCACACATGTTTAGTATCTGTTTTCCAAGATAATGACAACATTTTTCGATTTTTGGCCGGAATATGCAAATAAATTGGAAATTGTTTTTCATCGTTTGAAAAGGAAAATTTGCTTTCATTTTCCCAAAGAGACATGCACAAATTAATCCTGTGGCACAAGGGCTACATATGTTCGTGTAGTAAATTATTTGTGTATTTTTTTATTGCCGAAAGTCCTTACAATTTATTAATTCATCTAACCAAGTCTTTGAACTTGCATAAATTTTTTAATAGTTGTCCGTCCAATTCTAAATTTGGTTTAGTGAACTGACGTGCTTGATGTAACTAGCAAGAGTTTTAATGTGGAATAAATTCAGTGCAACATTTATGTTGAGAAAGCTCATTGCTCAATGATTGAATAATTAAATATTAAACCACACCTTCATCTAACAGTTTAAGCTTTTAAATAGTTGGCAGGAGTTTCACAAATTTTCACATGGCATTAGAGTATAAAGTCCTGATTTCAAATCTTTCAAGCCTCATTTGCCTTTGCCTCTGCCAATTAAATATTTTCACATTTAGTACTAGGTAAAAAGACCAGACTAAGCGGTGAGAAGGAGTGATAGAATATTTAAATAATTAAATATTAAGCCACATCTTTATCTAAATAGGTTAAATCTTTTATAATAGTTGGAATGGTCTCGCAGAGTCCCCCACTCAAAACTCAAGTTAGCCTCTCGTAGTAAGTCCAATGCATTAAGCAATTAGCTAGCCACGGCAGTCAAAGGAAAAAAAAAAAATTCCACATCAGACTTTTGTCGGCTTCGACTGATATATTAATTTCAAGTATCTGTATTTGGATTAAGAGGGACTTGGTTGGAAATGTCATAAAATGCAAGTTCAATAACTTGATTAGAAAAATTAAAAGTCGAATAACTTGACGTGAAATTCTCGTTGGGTTTGGTCTTTATATAATAAATATTAAGTCAATTTATCACCTAAATGGGTGGAGGCAGACTTGGGCCCAATCACGTTTAATATTGGAATGACATTCTTCGGATTACTATATATATATTTTTGGTAATGAGATGATTTCATTACCAGTAAATCTCAACTACAAACCTGCTAGTAGTAGTTACAAGTTCGATAAAGATAGCTACTCTATTTAAATCGGAGACATGATTCGATCTTCCAACATTTGAAGAGAGAAAATAACAGGAGTCGTCTGGTGCAAGTAATTAACTTCCAACTCGGCCAATCGATCAGCGCACTCATTTGCTTCTCTGAATACACATGAGATCCTTCATTAAGAGACTGCATTCATCAACTAGCATGTATTAGTTTCTATCAATATCAAGTATAGGTGATTGGCCTCAAGTTTAGGGATGGACCTTGGCTTAGGCGCCAAGGACTAGGCCTCGGCCTTGGGGGACCTGAGCTCGACCATCGAGATCTCCAAGCCCAAGCGCGGGAGGAGAGGATTCTCAAGCCAATAGCGAGGAACTTGTGCTTAGCCCTGATGAAGTCGAGCCTAAGCACTGATGGCTTGGGCATGGCAGCCGAGTACCAAACCACAGCCGACCGAGGATATGGGTTGGACACTGGGGTCTGTGCAACCTTAAGGGACTAGAGTTAGCCTTTGTGGAACTGGGCCCAGCCAACAAGGACTCAATTAATATTGCATCATCAACTGCTATTTGAGCTAGTTATCAATATTTATTCGGTCTTTTTTATTTTGAACTTACCAATTTCTCTTTTATCTAACAAAAAAAAACACTCTTATCTTTCATCAACATTTATTTACCTTCCTTAGTAGCGTCTTAAATTTATTAATTATTATATTAATCGACCAACTGATTTTCATATTACTTATCAAGTTTTCTCTAATTAAGTTAACAAGTTCGGGTTATCAACTCTCATTTGACTTTCGTACCGACATACATTGGTTTTTGATTTAATTTACCAACGTTCTGTTGAGTTAGCTACCTATGTATGTATAAGTAATCAACTTCTAATATATGAACAATTCGACAGACTTATGTCAAATTTTGGATGGTTTGGATTTTGCTCACAAATAACAATGACATGTTTACATTTTAAAATGAGCAATGGTATGTATGATAAAATTTGACATATACAGAATCTTATGATAAGTATCTAAAAAAAAAAAATTGGGCCGGCTCATTTTTAATGTCTATCAATTTGCAAATTGATTTCATAAGATCCATTCAAAGAGAATTCCTCAACTTTTGTTTAACTTTCATAGTAGCCGCTTAGATTTGCGGCCTATTATACTTGATAAAGGAACCCTTTCGAAAAAGTAATTCAGTAGAAACTAACGCGATAAAAAAAAAGTTAGGAAGTAGCAAAAGACTAGTAATAAGATATGATTAATCCTAACTGGTTGATAAAAAAATCATTTAAAATTAAAGTTATTAATGTCATGTAAAAGTGGGTAAATTGAAGGGGTAATCAAGAAAAGTAGATAAGGGTTAGTACAAAGTAGTTTAAAGAAATAGAAACTCGATGAGTCATACAAATGAGGCTTGACAACCTAAAACTAATTGGTAACTCAGCTAGAGAAAAGTTGATATGTCACTTCAACAAGATTGGTAATAACTAAATGCGTCAACAACTATAAGGTTTTATTTGTAAGTGTTAAGAAAAATTGGCAAATCGAATGTCAGTAAGTAACTTAAATGAAAGTTAACAATTAAATGCCATACGGTCATTTAATGATGCAAAAACTGGCTAGTCATGTTAATTTAAATTCACAATCTCTAAAATAAATTAGTAAATGTGAGAAATTAATAATCAAAGCAAATAAAAATTGGTAACTTCAAATAAAATAATTAAAGGTCAATAAGTAATTCAAATGAGGCCAACAACCCAAAATTAGTTGGTAATTTATTATGACAAAATTTGATAAATCACTACAACAATTTTGATTGTATATTTTGAAACATTAATAAGTTATACATAATGAAAGTTACCAATCTTGGTAATTTACGAACCATCAAATGGATTTTTCACACTTATGAATATTTGTTGAAATTTATCAGGTCGTAACAAGTTCGTACTCTTTGGGGATAGAACGGCAATATTCAGGGTTGGCAAAACGCCATCTTTGCCCAACATGACAACTTTAAACGACAATCTACTACGCTTACTGAGACAAGTCCGACCGGTCCCATCCTTCTCAAATTCACTACTATCGGGTTTGCTCTCGTCTCGAAGAGCCTCGGACATGCATGGGCATGCGAGGAGGACGACGGATGAACGGAGATGTTAGCTAAAAACCTGGAATCTGAAAGCTATACCTACTGAGGGTCGACGAAGGCATGAACATGGGAAGGGTGTCATATGGATATGGCGGTATGTTTGGACAGGGGTTAGATAGAAGGAAGAAGATGCTCGTGTTGGTGCATAACTTGATGGCGACTGTACTGCTCTACGAAGCTCTCTCTGGTTACGTTGTACTGCAAAACTTGATAATGTTGTTTATTTGTTGGAGGTACAGCGCTGGCTGCCCGCTAGACGGAAACGCATTCTATATTTGTATGTCAGTTTCATTATACTTGCCTTGATCCGTTGACTTTGCCAAGTTTTTGAAGCACATGGCGTCCTCCTTTAGAAGGAAGACAAATACGACGTAACACCGCTCTTTCTCTCTCTCTCTCTCTCTCTCTCTCTCTCTCTCTCTCTCTCTCTCTCTCTCTTCTGGAATCTGTTCTTCAACATATGTGCCATAGATTTTACTTGGTATGTCTCTCATCCAAATCAGATTTCAAGAGAGCAGTATGAGCTGGTGGGCGAATGCTTGCGATTGCTTAGCATAGGTTGATAGACACATTAGCCTTCTCGTCACTGTGATTTTGTGAACCCATGTTATACATTTCTTTATTATTGAAGAAAGATGCCTCAAATCTAGGGTTTCCAGTTCTCCCATTTCTTCTCCGTTATTACTGTTATTTTTCTCTGCACCAAATTGCAGCTCCAGCTAGGGTTCACCCTCATTCTTGACCTTGGAGACTGGATCACTATATATGGTGCCCCCCCCCCCCCCCCCCCCCCCCATCCTTCAACTTGCTCTTGTACTGCAGCAATCTTCAGTAATGTTCCTTGCAGAATCTCCTGAAAGTACCTCACTTTGGCTTGAGTTCAACCAAAACCGTTCTTCTAATTTCCTTCTCAAGGGATTTCATCTACTGGGTATCTCTCTCCGGATAGCTTCAAATCAGCTTCATATATGTCTCTTCCTCCTGAAGACCCCAACAACCGTCCTCCTATAGAATCTGGAAGCTGCCCAAATCTTTTCCCAGAATCACTTGATGATTTATGGCCGCTAATTCTACAAGAAACCTCGACCGGCAACAATAAGGGTCCCAGTGCAAGTGTCTTTCTTGATCAGCAAGACCAATGTTTAGCTCAGACCAATCAATACCCGAGCTTTCGAAAATGTGACATCTTATCGTACCCACCAGAAATTCCTGGCGGCGCTTTGCAGAAGATTGCAATCCCCGGAGAATGCAGCACACTATCACCTTTAGCAGCTGCTACGATGGAAAGAAACAATGACACCAACGACGAGTTAATGCTTGAGTTGGCCAAGTCAATAGATCTAGGAGTGGCCGGAAGCAGCAAATCGGTGATGAGCTGCGAGGTGACTGAAATGACGACAGGGATGATCCTAGAGAACAAGAAGGAAGACCACAATGCCAAGGAGAGAATGAGGAGGAAGAATCTCAGCGCCTGCTACTGGACGCTAGCTGATTTGCTCCCTCATTCTCCTTCATCCAAGGTTTCCTCCTCTACCTATGTCCCGTTACTCTAATTATTCTCTCTTGCTTTTTTTTTTTTTCACCCTGGCTCCTAGCTTAGAGCCAACTGACCCGTCTCCACACTCCAGGGTCAAGATCAAACTCCCCGCCTCCATCCTATTCTTCTCACTTGAGAGGAGCAGCCGTTGCTGGACATTTTAATGCTTAACATATTTTTTTGAGTGCGAATCAAGCAAAAGAAATGGAGAAAAACATCGAATCTTGATGATGCAGAAAATATGGAAAATGAGATTTAATGTAGGTCGGATCATTCATTGCATGAATTTCTGATTAATGTTGCTTCCCTAGAAATTTTTGGAAGAATGTCCTCGCAGCAAGAAAATCTTTTAGCATTTTCGCAGTTATGACTTTCATTGATTTTACCATCTTACTATGAATTGACAATGCTCATATAAAATTGGAAAAGAGACGGGGTGCACCGGCTATAATTGATGGGGTACTTGAGTACATCCCAGAGATCAAGAAGGAAATCGAGGAGCTAACCCTCCAGAAGGAAAATATGTTATCCGCCATTGATCAAAACGAGCAATTAGTTACCGACGATACCTCGCACACAACGCTGGAAAGTAACAATGAGAGTCCAACTATTTCAGTGCATGAAATTTCTGAAGGTGAACTCGTCCTTCAGATATGTACGAAGAGAGACCGGCGAAATCCCGTGTTTTCCAATATTTTGTCGAATTTAGAAGCCGAAGGCATTACAATTTTGGATGCCTCCACTGTCGAAGTTCCGCATGATCGAGTCTGCTTCCATTTAAACATCCAGGTATATGCTAACTGGATGATTTCTTTCTCTGTTCGCTTGTTCTTTTCTCTTTGAAGATCAGTACGTGTTCTAGTACAAAAATACAAATGCTATAGCCCCAAGAAATGGACTTTTACTGGGCTTTTCTTTGTGAACGATACATCTCAGTTTATCAAGTCAAAGCAGCCAGAATACTCGCACTTAATAATCTTGTCCAATCTATATCTTCGAATGTGTATATTCATAGAATTGACTACTAGTTCCTAGAAAAATTCCATTGTTTTGATATTCTCTTTTCTCTGTACAGATGAATGCAAGTTCATATGGATCTGATTATATCCCAGTGTTCAAAGACAAGATAAGTTTCTGGTTAATTCATGATTCTTGATTTGGGTCTATGCCATTGCGATGTTGGATAATGGCGGCGCCGATTGTGAGACTGACCACGCTTGGAAAAGCCCAAATTTTGTCCTCTCCATTGGAAGTTTTACCTTTCCTTTATCCTCAAACATCTAGCAAGATGCGGTAAGTTTCTTCCCTGGGAATAACATGCAATTTTGCTTTTGATGGATCCGAGAATGTTCCGCAGTTGAGGTGACGACCAGAGAATTAGATCATCATAGGCAGAATAGACTGACTGAGCAACGCAAGTAATGTATAATTTGAAAATGAATTCTTGCTAAGGACTGGGGGAACTTGTCAAAGGAAGGGATTTTAATTTCAATGCAGCGCATCATTCGTGTTATCTATGATCGATATATTGAAAATCAATATGTTTCCTGATTAAATATACTTAACGAATGTCTCGGAGACACTATTAACAAATCGTTTTGCAATTTCAATGTAGTTTTCACATTTACACGAGCAAACGAAGTGATTTACTGATTTAGCCATATTCACTCAAGCCATGAGGAATGATGAGTACATGGTCGGTCTCTTACGATCTTTTATTTCAGGGTTAGCTACACAAGCATTTCTTCCGTCAGATAATGCGATGCGAAGATATGTTAGCTTCATGATTTACATCTTCATGATCTACTTATGTCCAAAATGTAATACTAGCGTTTCCTTTTTTACCAGATTAAAAGCTGTGTGATCCCAAAAAAAAAAAATTTACAATGGATGCTTTAGTTGTTAAAACATTACGGTGAAGTAAATAAAATAAAAATTACATTAGGCTCTTTACAAAAAAAACGTATGCAGAAACACAAAGTGATGTAAAGGCAGAATGGGGCGCACGAGAGGAGAGAGGGAGAAATGCTCCACGGAGAAAGAAAAGAGAGAAAAGAAGAACAAGAAGGAAGAGAAATAGAAGGCGTTCACGATCCGAACACGTCGACAAGTTGAAACACTCAGTAAGTAATCGAAACTTCCATTCATTTATTTAAAAGAATTTATGAAATTATGGTGTAAATTCAAATCTATACGATTCTAAGTTGCTACATTTAAATGAGGGGTTTTTGAGCTACGTGCGTGTGTGTGCGTGTAGGAATGAAAGATTGGGTGTTGTGGAGCCGTGGAGTTGATGGTAATCGATATGGGGTGGTTACGATTTGATCGGGATGAATTTTTGAAGTCCTGCACGCACTATTGGATAGTTTCAAATTTCTGATTTAGGTGATGATTTTCTTCCATCCTCATCTGTCTTTTGGGTCGGTTATTTTAGCAGTTTTGTAGTATTTCGAAAGAGCTTTCTATTGGCTATAATTTCGCTAGAAACGGGATTCGGTGAAGGAAGTTATGGGGCAAACGATTTCAGCGTGCAAGCTACTCATAGTAGACAATAGCGAGTTCTAATTATGGGCGAGCTTTTCATTAACGCGTATGTGTCGTTTTATTAATGATTAGGCATAATTTAGTCGAGTCACTCATTAAAATACTTTTTTAGTTGGTTTTTTTTTTATATCATTGTTAATTTATAGGAATTCGAATACGTCGATTTAAATAACCACCGTAGGTTGGTTTTTGTCTTTTCAAGGTGAGCGGTGCTATCTCTTATATGAATTTATACAGTCATGCCTTAAAAGTGAAAGAGATTTGATATATTATGATTATGAAAGAACATATTTGTCGCATAAAAAAAAATTGGATCGAGCATGTGCTGCTTTTTGGTATTTGTGAATGGTTTGATGTTTTAAGAAATAGGTCTCGAGAAGTTATAAATATGTATTTGCCGATTTGTGAGTTTGGTTTATAAAATAGATTCTAAAGTGATTTGGGAAACATGATGTGATTTGTGAAATATTTTCTAGATTTGAAATTGTGAATTATTAAAAGATGATTATTTGATGCTCAATGTGGCTATGAACCTAGGTATGCGTTTCTGGGTATGCATATTAGTACTAGGATATTCTTTTGGACTGTGCCAACGGTTGATAATAAGTGACGACCTTGCTAAGAGGGGGAACTCGATCGCTTTATCACAAAACATTGTGTTGTTGCCATAGTTTGATATTGAGTAATAGATTGGTTGATGAAATTGACCATCAACGTGTGATTTAATGAGATTGATTAGTGGACTCGATCATTGATATGTGTTTTGATATTATTGATTTAACGAACGTCTTTTAATATGTATGTGATTATATTAAAACGATATAACTCTTTCTTATCTTATATATGTGCTGTTTACCAAAATTGATATAAGCGAGGTTTGATTTGGTTTTGTAAAGTGCGTAGTCGATTTTTGATCTGCTTAGAAGATGTGTGCACGACTCACTGGGTCGTGGTTTGCTCATTCCGTTCATCTTCATCACTTTTCAGGTTCTTCAATGAATCGCAAATAAGACGAGAGAGAAAGACATTTTAATAGTAGAGATTTTTTTGCATGAGTTGTATAAAGCTTTTTGAGCTTTTGAATTAGATGTTCTTATGATAGATATATGTGAATATGTAAATATATCTTCTAATGGTTTATAGAAAGTTTTGGTACGGTAAATATATCTTTTGATGTTACGTCATTTAGGGGGGGGGGGGGGGGGGGGAAGGGCAGTCGTGTCATTACCCCTATTTGCGTAGGATTTGGGGGTGTGATACAAAATATTTGTGGTCCTCGTATTCGAGAACTTAACTGCACAAATTTGATTGGATTGGCCTTCGCCAGTATTTCAAAAAGCATCGTTGATGACTGACTCACGCTTCCCAAATTAAATCCAGCAGTGTGCAGGTCGACAGACATTAATTAGTTCTTGGTCTTTTTGTCTTGTTTGGGGAATAAACCTTCAAATTCATAATGTTCTTTATGCCTGACCAGATTAAAATCGATTAGCTGCTCGTTTGGGGAACTTCAATTGCAAGAAAAGAAAAAACGACGTAAACCCTAATTTAGAGTAATCGAAATAGCCGGCCCGACCTCTCTACCGGTTGCAACCACCACTAGCCAGTCAGTGTGCCTTGCTTTGGATGTCTATTATTGCCTGCATTATAGACAGTTTCATGACCGAATGGAGTTCGGATGCCAAAAGCAGGCCATGAAATCAAAAGATGGTGGGCAGTATGGACGTTTTCTTTTGGAGAGAGATCCTGTTTGGATTGGCTCGTGAGCTTTTTCGTTTCTTTTGGCCCTTTGCCTTCCATCTTATTGTCTTGTATTCATCTGCGATGGTGATTGATGTTTGAAAGGCGTGGAGACTACTGCACCCCTGCAGAAATCATCGACGTATACGCGAAACGTTTTCCCCATAAAAATACAAAGGGAACGGCCAAAAAATTGGAAGAAATGCAAATGCAGAACCCGATTTGCTTCCATCAAGCCATGAGAGGAAAGAGCAGACAACAGATAGAGAGCCCGGCATACAATCTACCAGCTAATTTGGACCCTGGACTAAGCTGGCATGAACGATGAAGTCTTTCATCAAAAACGGCATTCTTAACTGTTGCCATTCAAAGGTCGGCATCGAAAGAGTTTTGATCTCCACATTTCAGTGGAACCACACAAAAGATCGAGGCTTAGACTCTTGATAAAACATTTTAAGTTGGACAAGCGTTTTCTTCTGTGATACAAAGAGTCAAGGGAGAACAGTCATTTGTCAGCAGAACTTTGAAATGAAGAAAATGGAGCAATGAGCAAATCGGGTTCTGCATTTGCAAATGTTATGCATTTGGGTTCTGCTCATGGCAAAATGCGAGCACCAGAGCTTGCCGCTCATCAAGAGAAGGCCTATAGCTTGAAAATGTTATGCCCGCCAATAATTTGTCACTTACATGAAAACTAGAACAAGATCTTTCTTTTAGTATACACAAAAAAAGAGATGTCACTCTGGCCTCAGATAAGCTGCTGGTAAAATTGAAAACAAACGCCCATCTAGCACACTATCAACTACCAAGCAGTGACTTCACCTTTCAACTACGCTATTTCCTCTCCTACATTGGCAAATTACCGGAACTATTCTATTTCGTATCTACGTAAATATGAACAGAGACAACAAAAGGAAGAAAAAAAAAGAAAAGAAAAAGGAAGTAAATATTTAGAGTCCCCTGGATATTCAAATTCCATTGAAATCCTCGGCTGTCTCAATAAACCTGCGGCATGTGAAGCCATTAAAATCACAACTTCAGCAGAGAAGCTACTGGCTTCACAAGTGCAAACCCTTGTAAATGTAACTGCAGATAGAATAGCAAGCCTTCTATGCAAGACGAAGTAGAACAGCAACTTATGCTATCAAATTCTCTTGCAATATAAAATGAAATGGAACATCCAATATCAAATTATCACTTGATTTCTCTTGTTAAGCTTCTTTTCCATAAGGTCTCATAGGACTTTTTCCAACACCAACAAACGGGAAGTGAAGACAAGAATGAGGATATCTGTATCCCACAATGAGGATATCTATTGTGGGATATAGATATCCCACAACTGATCATTTTGTTCACTTTCTTCTTGTCTTCCAGCCAACTAAATTTCATTTCACATGAATGGAAGAAGACCCAAGATCAGATCTCAAGCACCATATACGACTCTAAATTTTTTTATATAAGGATATCTTCATTGCCTGCATTCACTACCTGAAGGAAGAAAAAGACACTGAATAATGCAATATACAGATATCTAATCTAGCATCTTCCTGTCTTATAAAGTGAATTAGACTTTTGAAATGTCCCACTTTCTGCGAAGACAGAACGTACAACTATCAAGTCTGATCCAACAGAGATACTCAAAGCCATATATCTATTGTAATTTGAACTACGCCCTAATTGGCCCAGTCGAGCTGGAGTGTTCTTTTTCAGAGGTCACGTGAATAACCTCTTGATAACCAGATATTCGGTGGTACAGGGAATGCTACTCTTACAAGACTATATACAGAACAGGGACCTTCTTCTTACACCCAGTACTTAACAAAAACCAACTCTTACATTCTCATAAGGATGCCCAATGAAGAACTACTTAACCCATGCACCTTTTAAGCAGTCTAAACATATGGGGTCAATCATTCAGCTCTTCTCAACTTCTGTTACCTGAGCATGTCTCCGGAGTTCAATTTGGGCCCACTTAAGGCAGGTGATATGCTGAAAGTGTTGCCGTCTCCGTAAAACGATGGGTGTCCCAGGGGAGTTGGCCTGTCTGGAATGGAAGGAACTTCAATATCTCCTTCTAACATTTTCAATGCATCCAAAATGGTTGGCCTCAGAGCCACCATAACATGAGCACACAGTATCCCAACCAGCACAAATCTCTCCATTATGCCCTTTGGGTTTGAATTCGTAGACTCTCCATCTTTCAACAGTGAAGCATCAAGTGCCTCTTCGATCTTCCCAGCTTTTACCAGTGACCAGACCCAATCTGTTATCAAAAATGCCCGTGGTGATCCTGAAGAAGACAAATCAAGAGCCTTTCTCCCACACATTATTTCCAAAGCAACCACTCCGAAACTATAGACATCGCTCTTTTCAGTCAGCTGTCCATAAAGTGCATACTCAGGAGCCAAATAACCATGAGTTCCGGCAACCCTGGTGGTAAGATGGGATTGTCCTTCTCTGCTTTGCTTTGCTAATCCAAAATCCGCGACTCTTGCCCTCATGTCTCCATCCAGCAAAATGTTTGTCGCTTTAATGTCTCTATGATATATTGCAGGTTTCACCCCATAGTGCAAATAGGCAAGCCCCTTTGCCACATCCAAAATAATGTTTTTCCTTTGAGGCCAGGTCAATGTCTTCTTCCCACCTTGTTTATCAGGCGATGAGAAAAGGTGATCGTCAAGATTACCATTTGGCATGTAATCGTAGAGAAGAAATCTCTGGCCACTCATATCATCATAATCGTCGTCATCTCCGTCGACCACACAGCATCCCCTAAGTGGCACCAAATTCCTATGCTTCAAATTGCTAATAATCTCGACCTCATTGCAAAATTCAGCATCCCCCTGGAAATCAGATTCAATAATTCTCTTGACAGCAACCTCCGTCCCATCAGATAGAACTCCCTTGAAAACCAATCCGAAACCCCCCCGCCCAATGAAATTCTTCTGCGAGAAGTTGTTGGTTGCTTTCTCAAGATCGCGAATTTTGAACCAAATAGACCCTGTATTAGGCCTTGGTCTTGCCCTAGACCCCGATTCCTCCGGGTCAAGACTAAATTCTGCATTAGATCCCTGGATTCTCCTCTTCCTCTTCCACCTCCTATCGTACCAAAAGTACAAACCCAGCAAACAAGACATGACAATGAGTGCGACACCAGCCCCAGTCAAGCCGAAGACAAGATCGGTGTGCCGTTTACTAGCCGAACTCCGTTGGGTATTGAGCGGCAATGCCAAAACACACGACAGCACGCCAGTACTCTCAGGCCCATAAGCATTGACAATACCAGCAGCATACAGAATAGTAAAATAAAAGCAATCTGTGCTATTAGAATTAGTATCACCGATGGATAGCAGCTGGGATTGGACCTTGAAACCAGCGGCAACGCACAGGTCACAGTAGGTCATATCAGTAAGGTCGGCCTTGCAGTCCGAATCAAGGGCAGTTGACTGGCCGAGTTCCCTGACCCAGTCCTGCGTATTCTGAATGTGGGCACAGGTGTTGGGCGTGATGACGAACTGCGAAGGGTCGAAGCAGTAGGAAACAAGATTGGTGGGGAAAGAGAGAGAAGAGAGGGTGGATTGCAGGTCTTGGAGGCAAGAAATGGAGGTGTTGAGGTCAGGGAGGTTGAAGAGAGAAGTCTGTCGAAGCCTCTGAGCCAAACCAACGCCGAAGAGGGAGAGGATGTTCTGGCAACAGGGGTTCTTAGAGGTGTCGTTGAGGGAAGCGTCCGGAGTGAAGATGGGGGGTCGGCAATTCGAAGTATTCCAAGGGATTCTGCGCATGTAGCTTAGATCCACAGGGCAAGTCGATCCGTTCGTCGTGGCGGCTGCGGCGGCGGCGGCTGCGGGAGTTGGAGAGAGAGTAGATAGGGATAGAACTGCGAACAAGAAGAGGGAGGAGGAGACGATGGAGACGGTAGCGGGCGACGCCGATTCAAGCTTCATCTTTAACTTCTTGGGTGTGATTTTTTTTTTGCTCTTCTGCTGTCGGAAAAGAGATTTTGATGAGAGATGGGAGCATCAAAGAAGTTGGTGGTGGTTCAAGGGCGAGGAAGCCGCCATGGACGGAGCTTCAAAAGGCCGGCAGGAGAAAGGAGCGCCCAATCATGGTCTGGTCAAACCACGCTGCTCCCATAAACTCCCTGGCTGCTGACACGACACAAACACAGTTTTAACTCTGTCGTTTTGCCGCCATCAGAGATGGAGTTAGCACCGTTGATTGCGCTTCAAAATAAAACCGAAAGCAGAGCTTATCTTTTATACGGTTTGGTGAGTAGCTTCAGAAATAACGTATTCCACCAACCCTTAAAAAAAAATCTGATGTAGTGTCATGCTTGTCTGTCCCGACTGATTTTTTTGGTTGACTTCCAGGGGCTTCACTGAGGACAGGACAAAATTGTGTCGGCGGGGTTAAAGTTGGGGTCAAGGGTCAATTTTGGATTGCTAGAGTCTGGTCAAGTATGCACGCCACGAGACCGAGAAAGGAGGTTGAAGAAAGAATCTACACTTGAGTACACGACATCGTCATTTCCGGCTACTTATGATTTTAGAGAAAGCGTGCTGTGGACCAGGAGCAGCACGCATATACAGAAAGCAGCACTGAGACAGCGACCCTTTCCGACGACATGGCAAACACAGTGAGCATCACTAAATTAATGAGCAGACGATTCCTGTTAAGTTCATGCTCAAGAAGAAAGTAGTTCTTTTTCCGTGCCGATTTCTCGACATTTTTTTGTTAATCCGCTGACCCTTTCCGACAAATTACAAGTTTATCAAGTTTTACGAACTTATATTTGTCTTCTTTTCTCTAATATCAAAACCCAAAATTTATACATTCCTATGTGAACTTGCTAACCATTATTTGAGTGATTCGTCAAATTTTGTCCGATTAAATAATCAAATAATTTGAGTTATCAATTGTCATTTGATTCTTTTTACTGATTAAGTTACCAATGTTTGTTTGATTTTTTTATTATTAAAAACTACCAGCTTATCTTATCTATGATAAAAACCAAAAGGCTTCTCTTTTAAAAAAAAAAACTGAATATCAATCAATTTATTAAAATACCTTAAATTTACTGATCATTATACGACATTACCAACCTTATTGTGAATTAGAAAATCCTCTTCAATTAAATTATCAACTAATTTTGGATTACCAATTATTGTTTAAGTTACTTACCGCCCTTTTGCTTGATTTATTTAATTTACCTCTTTTTTCCCTTCCTTAAAAACTCTTTTTCACAATCAAATTACCTACTAGTTTTGCATTAGTTAGTTTCATTGAAGTCGGTTATGAACATCAACTTTTTCTTTTAAATACCCAATTCCGCTTATCTCTTAAGAAATAAAAAAAAAAGCGCTGACTGTTATGAACTTCAATTTAACTTTCTTAAATTAACTTTCTCACCTACGACTTAGGTCAATGATTTCATCTAAGAGTTAGTAAATCAGAAGGTTCGACAAGTTATGCCAACAAGAGTCAGAAAAATTAAGCTGATGAGAAATTATAGAGATTTCTTCAACAATCTTTTGACACATATTTGTACGAGAGAGAATCCCTATCCTCGGAAACGCAACAATAGAATTCTGTGCGCCATAAGCTCAATTGCACGAAATGGTTCTCACCCCGCTTTCTTATGGTAACTTACCAAGTATATAGAAGAGTTTATGAATAGTAAGTAGTAACTAACAAGGATGAAAAACACGCGTGTAATTACTTGACATATTGATGCCTATTCTTTTGTATGAGAAACTATACTTCACCTGTAGGGGAGTTACCACTTCTGATGGAAACCTATTGATTCCGTTACCATGAGATTATTTCTCTCGCTTGAAGAAGAAACAATCTGCCATTATCCTTAAGTCAATGCCCATCAATGGCCAAAGAAAAACAACAAATTGACCGTGCGATGCGATCCATAATGGAAGAATCTAAAGACGATATTAAGTGACCATGCAAGGCCATCTCTGCCCAATCTAGCAAATCGCAAACACCCCTTTCCACATTAATGGGATCGCCCCGCCTCAATATTTGCGGGGGGATTGGAGAACAAAACCTCAGAGCGACAGCTATCTCTTTCTCATGAGAGAAAGTCGTTGAAAATGATACAACAGAAAAACACTAACACTCAAAATTCTTAAAAACAACATGAATATTAAGAATAACACGAGCCAACCCCCAAAAAAATAGTAACAGTAAACCCAAAGAATCGTGAACTAAAAATTAAAAAAATCAAAAGGAAAGAAATAAACTCTGGCTGAAAATTTACCATCAAGTATGTAGTATTAAGCAGATCCAAAGGACCTGGAAGATCAGAAAAGATATTTAGCAAGTTCCATATTGGAAAGAACTAGCAACTAACAGAGCACTATCAAATGATTGTAACCCTAAATATCTAAGGTTCTGCAAACTCCGAGTTTTTCTCTTGGTGCTTACGCACGTTCCACATTCTTCTTAGTTAAATTTCTTGAACACATTGAAGCTCCGTTTGTTTTGCGGAACATAACTAATTTAGAAAAGATTTTACTAAAAATGATCGCTCATATTGCTTGAAATAATTAGGCAATGAAAAACGTCATTGTCGACAATAAATTATGTCTAAACATTTTCGTGGATGATAAAAATATCTTAACTCATGCAATTTTATAAGTGATACAAGCCATCATTTTAGGAAAATATCTTTCAAATCATTCATTTTTCACAAAATAAATATAGCCCTAGTGACACCAATTTTTCCAACATATACCGACTGAAAAGTACATGTTACTCTGAAAACTCACACAGCAAACGCCTCACTATGATGGTGACCCCCAAAAAAAAAATCACCATTGAACTTCCTAAATAAGCAAAATGATCATATGCTACCAAGAAAAAAATGACGGGTCAGCTTCATGTGTCGGCGTATAGAACATATAGCTACAGCTGAAGGAAACTTTTCCTGACAAAAAAATGTCATACCTGGTGTACGTCAGTCAAATTGACGATTCCCAAATGTAATGTACACTGCGGACTGCAAATTCTCAGTAGCAGAAATTAACAGGTGACTGGTACTTCCAAGCAATGTCAACTTGCAGTGGATAAGGCAGACAAGGCATTAGCATGTTGCGGGGACAAGTTACTCAGAATTGGTTGTATTTGTTGGCCGTATAGTGTAATCAGGTGAGAAAAAGCCCTGCCAATTTGGGCTTTGACTTCAGTGGTTTCACTCGGAGACACGGCCACTTCAGCAAATAGTCTAACCAAATCAGGCACTAGAGCAAGGACCTGTAAATGAGAGGAAAGCAAAACCAAAAAAGAACGAATCAACTTGATCAACCAAGTCTCACCAAAGAAAAAAAGATCAACCAAGAAGATTATAGACAAGAAGCTGCTGAGGACCTTTCAGGATCAATACCAGAGAACTTGCTATGTACCTGAGGATTTGATGACAAGACCAGAGTACACACACAACCATAGACGGCCACGGATTCCTCATGATCCTCCTTCAGAGGAAGAACTTTCAAGAAAACCGGGAGGACCTGAAACAAATTTTACAGTGATAAGCAAATCCGAAAAAAATGACATGGCATACTATCATTTGAGATTGACCAAACCAGGATATTAACCTGATTTAAGGGGATGGACTCAGGGTGCACCATTATCATCCTTGCTATTGCACCAGCTGCATTGTCCCTCACGGCATCATCAGGCTCTGACTCTCCAAACAATGGGTAGATTGTCCTCAATATATCTCCATAGTATCTATTATTCATATCAGGAAAGCAAAGAAAGCACATGCAGATTACAAGAGAGGGTGAAAACCAATGCTGAAAGAGTTACCACTTAACTTTTGTCTTGTAACAAAGATTGTGCGTCCGGGCATAAGCCAACTGTTCTCAGACTGTGTCTCAATGGCAAGCAAAAAGGGTAAAGAAAAGAGGAAGCATATGCTTTGCTTGTATATTCAGGCCATTTGACTGGAAGAAAATCTAAAAGACAATTGGGTAAAGTAGGGTGCCATCTTAGTCCATTGCGGAACACGATAATCCCTGCCATTAAAGTAATTGCCGACAAAGAGAGAACTGCAATTATTCAAGTTGATTGTGCAACTGAATAACATGGGCGGTCAGAAGACTAAGATGTATGGTTAAAATTGACTTGCAATGGTAACTCAAGCAAATTACAACATAAGAAGGAATGAAGGCATCTGAAGCCTAATTTATGCTGTCATGCATCGATTTCAAATGCCTGCTCATTAATAGGGAGCAAGTAATTGCACACAAAGGATACTTCAAAGTTGGTTCACCTCCATTTTTACACAATTCACCAACGCAGAAAGCAGCATTTCTCCTGTTAGTTGCCTCGGAAGATAACAGCTCTTTGAGAACCAAGGGCATTATCCTCTGACATATGAGAAAGTCCATATGAAACTTTCAGATAGTATTTTGATTAGTGGAAATCTCATCTCTATTCAAATATGATCTTCATCTAAGATTATTACATCAACATAGCTGGCAATAGGAGCACCCATATTCTGAGCAACCTCAGCAAGGCATGCAACCACCATAGTCCGATCCTGCGGAGGGTGTGAAGCTTTCTGCATTTGGTAAGGAATAAATAAGTGATAAAACAATAACATCTCATCATGGTAACTACTTTATCAGACTCAATGCAGAAAGCCTCTCAATGATCCACTCACCGCAAATTTCATCAAAGGCTCAAATAGCTTCGAGAAGATAGGTGCATAATGAGAACCCATTGCCTTAGCAAATGCAGGAAGGAGGTCAGAAACAGCATCCATCAGCACTTCATCATGTTCAGCTTCATCATCATCAATTTCACTGTCTGACTCTATCTGTTGACAAGGTGCTTCCTTGCGAAGCAATACTAATGTTGCATCAACTATTTGAGGCACATCTGCAATCACAACATTGGGATCAGGATGCTTGATTTGCTATCGAAAAGACAAGAGATCCTTCAATAAGCACACCAAATAATGATAGATGATATATGATTCTTACATTTCTCGACAGCCATGTAACCACACTCCTTGATAATATCAGCTGTGCTAGTACAAGCATGAGCTACAACTTCTTTGTCATCATCTCCAGTCATCACCTTGATATAGATATTCATCACAGTATCTGCACTAAGAGATTGGTTATATTCATCCCAGAACGCGGATTAAAAGAATAGACCAGCTACTCAGTCATGTCCTCACCAAGAATTTCCCTGATTTTGTCCGACCCTTCCTGCTTAAGAAGAAAGCCAGTCATATATAGCAGCACCCAGCACAATGAGATAGTTTAGTAAGTTGCGAATGACATTAATAACGTTAGCAACAGGTTCAACCAAGAACTGGAGCAGAAATTTCAGAAACATTGATATCTGAGCAAATACGGTATAGGAAACTGATGAAACCTCAACAGAAGAACAAAGGCAACTCACAGGATCTAAATAGCCATCAATCTGCCTATAGGAGAAATTGAAAAACAGATAATTAAACAATAGGAGGAGATTATGAACAATTTGATATCTTTGGTGTCTGCAACGCGTACTGATCAGTAAAGCTTGCCTTCTTACTTAATGTATTTTAACAAGGTTCCAAGCAGAACACCAATTGTTGGTTTTGCAAACAGATATAGCACATGTAACACCAAAGAGAGGAGGAAAAGGATAAATTTGCAGATGGAAGGAAGTTCAGTCTAAACTCACAGCGTGACTTTGGAAGATTGCCTGGGCTGCTGTCAAAATATCTGCATCGAAGGTTGATCAAATATGAGCAAAACAGAAACAGCGAATACAAGGCCAACCAGCCAGAGAGAGCTGACAAAGTATTCAATTGAAGCATATTAATTAGACAGAAAGCTGGAACTACATGTAAAATTTCTTTTTGACATAATTTCCTAGAACTAGAGCTTTGATCAAATGGATAGTCTCACTTCTAAATGAGTAACATTTCAAGGAACGACATGGAGATTAGAACTCAAAGCAATGATACCATGGGGTTAGTTCTTCACTGAAACAAAAAAGTCTTGTGACATGTACAGAACAAAAAGCACAGTGATAAAATCTTAAATGGAAAAAAGAGAACTGAACAGGGACAAAAGATATTGATTTCTCACAACATTACATGTTCACTAGTACATTTCTTTAGCAGTAAGCCAGAGAAAGGAATGGGGCCCACCCTGCCAGTTTTCCCTCTCATCCATTTAATCAGGTTTCCACTAAGAGGAGAGTAATAAATTGTAAAGAGTATGTACACATTGTTGATACTTGTACAGTCTACCAGGGCATAGTTCTCGCATCAAGAATGTTAAAGTGAGACTGACGACCTTCAGTAGCGCTCTCAGGAAAACTATCAAGCATCACCCAGTCATAATGGTTATAAAAGAGTGAACGCCAAAAAACTTCATAAAAAGCTTCAAGCACGATCTAGCAATAGACAAACCCTTCTATTTACTTATCCTCGTAATATAAAAAAGTCTACAGAACCTAATGTCCCTCAGGAACAGTGCCATGATGATGGTAAGAATGAAAAAGCGATTGTGAAAAGCATCAAGTTAGCCATGCTACTGGTAAGAGGAAGCCTAAAATATCGAATCACGATCATGGCATTGTATGGTGATAACTCCATTTCAAGAAGACTGCAGGCTTGCAAACATATCAAAAGAGCAATATAAGATGAATATATGACAGGAAAGGTGTAAAGCAAGTGCAAAAGAAAAAAGAAGATAAATAGAAAACTTGTGATGCATGGCAATAGGACTCACGTTGCAGAGCAATAACTGCCTGCAGTCGAACATCTTCATGAAAATACCCTGAATGCTTCACCATTATTCGTAAAGCTTCCTCCAAGTATCTATACGGTATCAGAAATTAAAGAAGCCAAGAATGGTAACGTGCGCATACACACCTGCATGCACTCAAACAACCCTTACCAAAACTGCAAGAAGTAGGAATGGATCTAGAATTTTTTTTTAGCAGGGGCAAACTTGATTATTAATAAAAATTTCATAGATTTGCTGTTTCGGATAAATATACATAGCTTTTTTTTTACTTGAAAAGAGAATTCTTTTTTACCATGACTGAAGAGAAAGGTTAATTATTATATCAAATACAGTTTTGTTTGTGTTGCAATTATCTTTTATACCATTAAAAAAATTTCAGTTGGACTCTTAACCGTCAGGGCAATTTGATGAAAAATGCATAGAAATAGCTACCCAAAGTACTTCTTTAAGAATCCCAGTGTAGGCAAAACTGAAAGAATTTTGGAGAACACGTAATATTTCGGTATTTTGACAAAAAGTTAATGGAGGCAATTGCCCCACATGGAATAACTTGGATCCGTCCCCTGTAAGAAGGGTAAACGGCTAGGTAAAAGTAACAAAATCATAACGGATACTGAGAAAAGGAACCCTTCGTATGCAGGGCAAACAAACCCAGAGCTTGAGTTGCAGCTGCCTTTTCATCCAATACTCCTGTTCTTATACTGATGTTTCTCACTCTAGGCTCATCATGAGCTTCATCATCAGATGATACTTCACCAATTCCACCCATATTATCATCATCAGAATCTTCAATATCGACAGCTGAACCATCATCAAGATTGCAGGAAGCAAAAGCTAGGGGCACGACATGAGGAAGATACTGTTCAAAACATAAACTCCGAAATGAGCATAAGATCTTGATAATAAGCAGAAGAAATTTCGATGCAGCTACAAAGAACTTCTACCTTAATGAAACCATCATCCAGAATTTCAGCCACATTGCTGAAAAATCCATGGGTGTACTCCCGAAGTTCGCTGAATTCCAGTCCAAAACCCTGCATATGCAATGCAGACGTTCATGTTCACCTAAAATAGAAGGCAATGCTTTCCAATTGAAAAAAGGCTAGGTAATTACAGAAATTGCCGCTTCTATGTAAGGAGAAAGAATTGGTTCCATCCTAGTTCTCCCAACAGACATGGCCACTATTCCAACAAGTTCAGTAGCCCTGGCCCGGGAACGAAGATCTTCATCACTGGTAAGCACCAGGAATGTTTTCATCAACTCCAGAACTCTTTCAGCATATGGCATAAAGGCTTGCTCTGCAGCAGCTGCAACAGAGCCAATGGCAGACTGCAAAAAAGTGAAAAAAGTAAATAGCAAGGTTAGGCTTCGTGATGCAAGAAAAGGCTAAGGCACCACAAAAGGGAATGCTATACCATGCAAGTCTCCTGCAAATTACGTGAACTACTTTGAAGGGATGCCAGAAGTTTGTTCATCAAAGGATCAAGAAAAGGATGAATTTCCTCCCCCATATTCTCACAAAATGCTGCCAAGGCATAGTACGATTTTTCCTGCACACCGAGAATAATTTTTCAACACTATGTCGAACCTCCAAAGTTTGACCTAGAATCAGAAAATTCTTCATCATTCACCTTTACTTCATCAGATGCATCCTCGAGGGCATTTAAGATACAAGGAAGAACACTTCCATAATGAGCAGTGATCTCAGGTTGCAAATGCTCAGCAAACTGCCCTAATGCAAAGGATGCAGCCCCTCTAACCATTTGTTCTTGATCGCGCAGAGCCACCAAGACAATGTGAAGAGCAGGTTCCAACTTATCTTTCATCAAGTGAGAACAGCCCTCCGAAATAACACCTAAAGCTGTGACAGAAGCTTCCCGATACTTTGGATTGCTATTTTGGCTGCTTACGGAAGCAAATTCAAACACGGGGGGCAAAATATGCTTTGGAATGTTGACAGCAATAGTGTCAATAACTTCTGCAGCAGCTCTATCAGGTGATAGATCATCGTCTTCGTCTCCACTTGTAGATTGGGCAAGTAGCGGACACATCACTTGCAATATCGGGTTGACCAGTTTATGTTTCTTAAGGGAGTTAGATTTGTACTTAGCAAGCCAAGAAATTATCTGAATAGCCTGATAACAAAGAGAAAAAAGGAACATAAGCAAAGGATCTAAAAATCAAAAGAAGTACTTGCCGTCAACTTATCACTGTGAAAGTTGCACCCCTGTGACAAAAGTTGCATAAACCAGAGGGACCATGAGATTATTAAATTTAGGAAATAAGACTCCTCCCTCACCTGATGTCGGGTACTGGGTTCCAGATTTTGATTTGAGCAAACTTCAAGAGAGAATTGAACAATGGATTTCACAGAATCTCCAAGAAGAGGGGCGGGAGATTCAATTAACTCGTCAAATATTTCGAAGGCAATGACAGCAACATCCTCCTCACCAATAGCAAGGCATTGTCTTGATACATTCAAAATGCTAGGAATAAATTCTCGAAACCTTACCTGCATAACAAACTCACATCCTTATACACAAGGTAGATAACAAAATAAAAACACTATCAAACACAGCACTAATCCCAAGTATCTTTGTTCAGAGCATTTAATGAGTAACTTTTTGACGTCAAACTAAGAGCTAGAGTGCCATATGCATAAACTGGCAAGTGAGATGCATTGAGAATCATTCCTTTTGCCTTCAATATTTAAATTTCCTTCATGTCTCAATCACGCAAGGGTCAAGGCACTCCCAAAGGAAATTATCCTGAGAGAATAGGACCACTAATTCCCGATAAAGAGACCAAGTCATCTGAGCAAGAAGACCATACAATTCCCACCAGGGAATATCTTATCTCAGCCCTTCCCAAACCCACAAAAATTACAACACAGGCAATGGTGTAACGAGTGCGAAAGAATGGGTGTGCATCTCATGGATAATTAGTAAAGGAAAATTTCAAGTAGAGTCCTTCTTTGAGTGTTGACCACCGAGTAAAGATAGCAAAGCAAGCACATGCCACCGCAATTATGGATTAGAAGGCTTACTTCATCACTTATAGAAAGAGTAGGAAAAGACTCAGTACCACAAGACACTATGTGCAAGAGTGCAATAAGAACTAGGATGCCTCAATGATTGACACTCTTAGCACCAAAACCTTGTTACATAGTTCAAATGCAACGGAAAAACAGCCCGGAAAAATAGCTTTTGCCAAGTCACCTCCTTTTTCCCTTTGGGTTAATTGAAATACCTTTAAGAGCTGAAAGTGCAAATGCATCATTGAATACCGACTAGTTAAGTGACAGGTCCTCAAGCGATGATGTGAAACAGATTCAAAAATCAATATGACAATGCAATCATAAAATCTTGCACAAGGTGAGTCTGAAAAAATCATTTACTTCACCGATTCCCTTTATTTCGCATGTGTAAGATTACACTGGAGCAATCTTTCTGTGCTCTTAGATGCAGCAGCATAACAACACTCTGCTAATATGAATTTCCAAAAGAACAACAGTAACAAGTACTCACCACTTCATCTCCATCACCAATGCACTCCAGGAAAGACCCAACTGCCCTAGAAAAGTTCATCAGACAGATACATACTTAGAAATACATACAGGACAACATCCAATAATATAAAAGAAGTAAAAGGAATAGAACTCTGAAAAATTTATTACTTAAGGGCAGCAACTCTAACACGGTTGCTAGTCTCATCTTGGAGGCACTTGAGTAAAAGAGTCTGAAGATCAGTGAAATGTGGTCGAAATGTGCTCCCAATGGTTTCAGTCAGAGAGCTGAAAAGGATCAAGGCGACCTTTAATCACCAGATAAAAGAGTTTAGTAGTTAGTGAAAGATTCAATCATATAGTATACGAGCAACAAATAATACAGTGAAAAGAGACAGACAAGACTCCTTCGCATGTAACGAAGATTCTTCGGAAAAGAGAGCAGCGTGGTTTAGGTAGGGTAAATAAAGAACTTTATAATTGATTTAAACCTTTGGACGCCCCCCTCCCACCAACCCCCCCCCCCCCCCCTGTAAAGAGTTCAACTTTCGAAGAGTATCTATATCAAATGTCATGATGCTTTTTTCCCAGCATCTCTATGTGCTCAGTCCATATCCATCTGGTTCAATTTTAGCTTACGGCAGAATGCAGCTCAAGCAAGAAAAATTGTAAACAAGTCACAAAGTACATGCTCATGAAACCATACGAACAGGACGCTGGAAGTGGCAGGACAGATGGGATTCAAAAAACCTTAGCCTGACTTACTTCTCTATGGTCTTCTTGTGCACTTTGACTGCACTGGAACAAGAAAGGCAACAAATCAGGCCATTCCCCTGCTGGAACAGCATATTTTGCGACAACACTTACTACATTGGCACTAGCTCGCCTCACTGGTGGGCTAAAACAGAAAACCAAAATCAAACATTAACATCACTCTCTTGCCCAGAAAAAAAAAAAAAGAATACCAAATTAGAGGAAAATGAATAATCACGTCACCAACCTATCTGGCAGAAAAGAGACATAGTGCGCGCATCTCAATATTTACATTCATTCGTATGATCAACGCAAGGAAAAACAGATAAAATTCACTGCAGAACCGATAGCTAGGAGCATCAGAATAATCAGATGAGCGAGACCTCCGGAAAAAGTGAAAAAAAGAAAGAAAGATGGTAAACCCGACTTGTCCTGACATATGACTGCCACATCAGTTGACAATGGACAACTGCGGCCGCATAATAAATTGAAAGCTAACATATTCCGAAGTACCAATGAAGCTCCAGACCAGCGGGACCTTATAGAGGAGAAGTGATGAATAGAAGGCGTGGTTTGAAAACCTTAATTGTAATAGATTATTGCTAAACAAGTCCACAGTGGACAATCATAACCGCAGTGGATTGACTGCGCAAATTTGTACATAACGATAGAAGATACCGTTTGTTGTAGCTTAATTTACAAACTTCGCGTTCCGCAGAGATGGCTGGCACTCCCAGCGGAAGGGATGGTAGTAGTAATTAAGCGGTTAACTATGTATACAATTGAGTAGGATTGCTCTAGCCAGAATCAAAACTACGAAGAATCACAGAAAATCGCATCGCATCGAGATACAGAACCAACCTGTGCTCCATGGTGATGCTCTCGATGAGGGACTGCTTGACGAGGTGCTTGAATTGAGGGGAGAGCTTGGACCAGTGGCCGGTGACCTTCTTGCGGAGGAGGACGGCGGCGAGCTGGCGGACGTTAGGGGTCTTGGCGGTGCGGAGGTGCTGGACGAGGGCGGGAACCACCTGCGGATCCTTGGCCAGCCGCTTTATCTGCTCCTCCGCCTGCCGCCGAGCGTCGTTGTCCGGCATCAGGAATTGGATTAGCAATAGCTCCAGGGACTGCGCCATTTCCCACTGACCTTGAAGAAAGCGGTGTTCGTCCTCTGAAATGAGGGGAGAGAGAGCGGAAGCGGCAAGGGTTTTCGTGCCTGCGTGGGTTTTGCTTTGAGTGGAAGTGAAGTGCGGAGGATTTTATAGCGCGTATCTGTGGGCGCATGTGAATTCGTGAGAATTGACTACGAGTCCATGACCAGTGTCGGATCTGCGCGCGAGCCGTTGACTGTCGCGGAGACCGCATGGGCCGGGTTTAAGGTACACCGGTTGGCCCGATAACGCTACCTTGGAGTCCAACTAAACGAAAGCCCAATCGTGCCCGATCCGAAGAGGGGTGAGCGGTTTCGGATTCCCTAAACGTTCCACTTGAAATCCGAAACCTACGCGTTTATACAGGTTTCTCATCTTTAAAAACCTAAATTTTACCCTGCATATCTTAGAACTTATAACCTACTCCATCACAGGTTCCAAAGTCAATTCTAGGTTTCACGTGTATTCTTAGTTGAACAATTGCATTGAATAATCATGTTCAAGGACCATCACCTGCAGCTAAAATTCACTTTTCACGATTCATATTTAGACACGCAAAAACTATGAAGCATTAACAAAACAAAAGTCTCGACGATATTATATACTTATTATCGGACACTATGGAATACTACAGGATGAGATAAAAATATGTACAAAGAAGAAATATAAAAGCTCGCTCTAGGTTTCTAGTTTTAGGCTCCACCTACCCAGAATCTAGGACTTACTCATTAAAATAGGTTTCCTAATTTTTTGAAACTTTGAATTTACTCTTTCATACCCTAGAATCTGAAAACTGATAGGTTCCCACTAGTCCGATTCTCCATGTTCCAAGTTCTATCCTAGAATCATGCTCACTCCTAGGTTTGGGTACTGCGGCGGGTCATGTTCTAGGTTGAAAGGACAATAAATCAAAGTCGCGTACGGAGACTCGATTGCATGTATAGTTTTTTTTCCCTATCTCTATTAAGTATTTAATTAAGTGTACCGATGGATTTTAGCTGTGAAAATTGATGCTTCAAATTATTATTATTATTATTATAAAAGTTTCTATGAAAATACCAGCCCTATGTATCTGTCGATCGAGAGAAATACGAAGAAGTGAGGAGAAATAACGGGCTAGGACACGTGATTACTAACCTCTTTTGGCAAATATGATCCCACCCATGGAAGTAAGTCAAAGGGGTGTCAAAGTCGAGAAATTGCAAATCACATATCATAAATTCAAGACCGCTTTACCAATTTTCTATATCGCGAGTCCAGTCATGCTTCGAGCCCAAATGAAGAGTTGAAAAAGCGCACAGGTGGTGATGCCTACGAACTTTTTCAAGCCTTCCCTCTCGGGCCGTGGGAGCTTAGCTTCGCCCATCCGCGAGGAGAGCGTCCAAACCGATAACCCCCACCGAATAGTCCGAAGGGAAATTAATTAGCTAACACTCCTCTTTCAACCTTCTGAACATGCCTTCAACCTCTCTAGCATAAGTGATTTCTCAATGTCGAATGGTAACTTCTCGATAGGGGCGACCATGATTTGGGTCGGTGCAGTTCTCTTAGGTTATGAGAATCGGACCAGTGGTCCCAATTCTCAATTTTCAAAATTGAGAACTGGACTTGTGGTCCCTAGGGTTCGTTCCTGTTCCTAAGCAGTCTAGTGGAATCGGCAAAACGAAAATAAAGGGGAAATATATTTAAAAAAGCGATTTATCGATATTCACATATCTACTTACAATATTCTCGTGATTCACATGAGGGATGCCTATGTCACAGTAAGCATCGAATGCAATGTTTGTTCGATGTTGTACGGAGTCATTTCCCTAGAATCTCATTTCCGCGCATATTAGTTGTACTAAGAAGAATTTGTCGGTCCAAATGAGCGGCTTATTGGTCCAATTCCCAGTTCTTGTAACTTTAAAAATGGAAGAGTAGGAATTTCAATCAGAATAGCTGGCTTAGCTAAAATCTCGTCGTTGACTTGAGAGCCCTCCCGTAGAAAGACTTGCTTCTTTTTAAAGTGCATCATGTACCGCTTTTTAAGACCCATTTCGAGAGAAAACCAACTGGCACCCGGAAACACAAAATCCGGGTCCGAGAATGGCCCACCGATTTAAGTTTACTCATCAATACATACTAGTTTTATTAGCGTGACTATTTTTATTATATTCTTTGGTCATGGGTAAATTACAAATAAGAGCCCCGAAAGTGCTCTTTTTTTTTTTTATTAAAGAAGGATTTGGAATGGATCTTATTTAAAAAAAAGAAGAAGCCAGAAGTGCCCTAATTATTTTAAAAATTGACTTGATGAATGGCATTTTCGTCCTTTTTCATTTTTTTTCCCTTCTTTCTTGTGGGTGGCCGATCTCAAGCGATAGCTGGCCACCAGCGAGGCCAACAAGGGCTCATGGATGGAGGCCAGACAGCCTTGCTCCTCTCGGTCGTCTAGTCGTGCTCAATTTACACGATAGACATTTGCCTCTGCACAACCAAACAGAACCAGCAGGGTGATTAGAACAACACACGCAGAAAACCCCGAAAGCAAATGGCAATGAAAATCGCGGAGAGAGGGTCGGAGGGAGAGGGAAATTATGAACTCGTTGGGGGCTGAGGATGTTGAACTGGACCAATCGGACCTTGGCGACCTCTGCTGGAGAGAAAGGGAACCGAATATCCATGGCCGATCCAACTCCGCCACACAAACGCCTAATGTTTTACAGTAGTCCTAAAAGCTCGAACTGAAGAATCGAGGGTCCGACACAATTTGAGTTCCAATCAATTCGTTCTCGACCTTTTCTCTTTTTAAAATTCTAGCAATTGCAATTAGAAGAAGAAGAAGAAGCAGGAGAGATGCTCAGATCTCCCCTTGTAGGAACTCTCCGTGTTGGCGAGGGTCCTAGGCTTTGCCAGAGGGCTGCCCTCGTTGGAAAGAAAATATCAAATTTGAGGGATCGTTTCCCAAAGCGCTCTCCGAAACTCAAACAAGTTGCGAATTTTCTTTCTATAAGTTCCATCCGAAGAGAAGAGACTTGGCTTGGAAGTTGGTATTATCTCAATTGGTCATCACGAAGGGCCAGCCCGACATCCATCCAATTGCTTCTCGAATTTGAGCTGAACATGGGGGCTTTGAGTCGATTCGTTGTTCTCACAGGTTGAATAGTCGTGTTGGAAGTTGAAGAATAGAGGTTGAAATGATAGAAAGGATAAACATAAAAAAAAAAGAAAGAAAGAGAAAAAAGAAATAAATAAACGACAAAAATATCATTGATCACACCCTTTTTTAGGATAATTAAAGCATTTTAGGCCTTTATTTGAAATAAAGTCTACTTTAGTAGACCCTTAATTGAGGGGGTCTTTATTTGAAATTTTCCCTAAAAATTTTGTTCAATAATATAAAAATTGACTCGCAAGTACATTATTCTCGTGTAATGTATTGTGGGTTAGTACGCACATTTAATCGATCGTTATTTTTATTCACGCGGCACTTTTTCTAAGCGAAAATAATGTTAAAATAACTCATTCGATATTTCCCAACTCCTCGAATATACTTCATTCACAAATGTTGCGTAATACCCAATTTTTTTCTTTTAAAAAATGAAAAAAAGGCAAACAATTATTTTACGAAAGTGTCGCTGAGCTGACTATTTAGAGGGCGAAGCAGAAAACCCAGGACGGGGTTTGCATTTGCTTTAGGGAGAAAGCATTAAATCGAACCGCCTTAGACAAGCCAAGAAGACCCAGAAACCAAGATCAAGACCAAGATCAAAAACAAGGACAGAACAAGAACGGGAGACCTCTCTCTCTCTCTCTCTCTCCGTGGCGCTGCGATTCTGTGTTGGAAATGAGGAAACGCACGATATATGCTTGGGGAGTGGCGATTTTGTGCTTCGTAGTGCTGATGATAGTGACTCCGGCCATTCCTCAATCGGAGGAATATCACGATTTCGCTGACAAGCGCGAGTTCTTCGGTAATCTTCCCATCTCTTCTTTCGCTCCGATCCATTCACTACTAAGCCCTAATTCGATCGGCCCGGTGTAGTTTGCAGTCACCGTCCGTAAATAGCAGGATTTCCTGCTCTTGCGTTTAACAGCTACTTATCAGGTGGAACAAAAGGACTAGATATTAGAGTAGGATGTGTATGTAGGAAGAGAAGTCTTAACCGAGCGTCAAATTGTTTAAATTGTGCATGTGGGTCTCCAGGCAGTTCCTTACCGAAGCAGATTTTATTTGTAATAGATCCCCAAACTGGCTGGGCGACGTGCTTCCTTGAAATTAACGTTGTAGTTCTTGTAAGAAGGACAAGTTTAGGCTAACGAGGTTAACCCATGGTCACCCGAGTTCTGTAGTTGTGTCGCGAAATCTAATTCTGTCAAGGTAGTATGGTTTCGACTGATATTCGTGGAAATGCTTTTCACGTTCGGCTTGTTTCTATAGTCTCTTGTTTTTCCTCTTCTGCTTTGAATATAATCCATCCGTCTAGTTTAATTTTGCAGGTATACCTAATACGCTGAACGTAGTTTCAAACTTTCCATTCCTTGTTGTGGGTCTTGTTGGTCTGGTACTTTGCTATTATGGCAATTATTTCAAGCTAAGGTAATGCTGTTCTTGTTTGATAATCCGTTGCTTCACTCTCTGAACTGACCCATTATTTTTCGTGTTAGCTTGCGAGGTGAGCTTTGGGGTTGGACATTCTTTTTTGTTGGTGTTGCCGCTGTTGCTTTTGGCTCCTCTTATTACCATCTGAAACCAAATGATGCTCGTCTTGTTTGGGATCGTCTTCCGGTAAGTCTATTTACAACTCACAAGCACGAGCACTGCAGAATATTTATTGTTGCTATGAAATATTGTAGTTCGACAATGTTCCTTCTTTTCTCCTGTGGCTAGATGACTGTCGCATTCACTTCAATAGTCGCAATCTTCATCATTGAAAGGATTGATCAGCATAAGGGAACAGTGTCAATCATACCGTTGCTTATGGCTGGAATGTTAAGCATTTTATATTGGAGGCAAGATTGCTACTTCCTACCTTCTTCCTTTCATAGTGTAACCATGGCAGTTTTATTCTCTAAGTAGGGATTATAGAAGTGGATTTTTTTTTAGGAGACTTTATTATGTCTTCTGTGGAGTCCTTAACTTCAAAGAAATTGACAATTTGTTTCCATCAGACCACATTCTCAGAGAAGCAGACTGTAATTAGTTCTTGGCTGTCGAGTGTGTAATTGGATGGTGAATTTAGGTTGCAATGATGCTGGAGATAGAGTAATGTGTACTTCATTTTTGGAACAGATCCAATCGTCTCTATGTTGAGGTGAAGCTTAGAGGTGTTTGGGGTATTTACTATTTAGCTGCTGCCAACCATTATTAGTGATCTTTTCTCTATATTATTCTTCAGGTACTTTGATGATCTTCGCCCTTATGCTCTTGTCCAATTTCTTCCTTGCATTGCCATACCGATTATGGCTATAATATTACCTCCAATGTATACGCATTCATCTTACTGGCTTTGGGCTGCAGGTATGCTTTTATTGTCAACATGGTTTCGTCTGATAGCGCATCACTCCTTTCCCCTTGTTAAGAATACCTTTGATTTGCACTTGCAGCATTTTACCTTATAGCTAAGGTGGAAGAAGCAGAAGATAAATTGATTTACAGATGGACTCATCATATCGTCAGTGGACACACACTGAAGCATCTGTGTGCAGCAATGGTTCCTGTTTTCTTGACACTCATGCTAGCAAAGAGAGCTATAGAGCTAGAGAGGTATAATTTATTTCTGCTTAATAATTGTCGTGCCAAATCCTGTCCATTTTGTACGATAACTCGACAGGTTTTTCATTTGCTATTGAGGAACATTGATGAAAGAAGTCTTTAATGGACATTGCTGTGCTTTTACATGCTCCCATTGTCATTTCTCTGGCATATGCCATCGAGTCTTTCATCCTCCCCGTTAACCATTGGGCAGATCCATCGTAACCTACTTTATGAAGTCACGGAAACTTACCTCTCCAGTAAAGCCAAAAAAAATTCCTGTGTGGTATGCGCCTTGTCTGAATAAACTACTTTCTTTTATGAACCGGGGGAGCGGGATTTTTTTTTTTTTTTGGGGGGGGGGGGGGGGGCGGGGATATTTAGATGAACTATGATTTACTGTATTTTCTAGAAGTTGTGAAGTTGGAGGAAGATTGTAAAAAATCCAGGTTAGTGTACTTGATGGAACATTAGCGCTTTAACAAACATTTCATTCAGCTCAAAAACTGACATCTCAAACTGTTGGCATATTATAAGTTTGAGAATTCCAAGTTAAGGTGTGTAGTTGGTACATTTCTTCAAATTTCTTCCTTTTTTTGCCTCTCCATCCTTTGCTGGCTTCGTGATCACATCTACATGTGTTTCGTTCAAGTTTGTTGCTGCTAATGTGATGAAATCTCTCAGTTGGAGGCTACTCTAGGTATACTCTCTCATGAGTGTGGTGACGTCTCTTAAATGCAGGCAAAGTCTGCTGGTAACATGGAAGGTTTCCTGGTATAGATTTAAAGAGAAGAATTCAAGTGGAGAAAGATACAACTGCACCTATTCCAATGTTTCAGTTGTCGAGTCTTGACATGGTTTGTACATGCTCCCTGTCGACAAAGTCCTCCACGTGTATATGGACTGAAGTTCTACTAACACAAAAAATCTGCTAACACAGATCATACAAGTTGGAGCTACTTTAATGTGTTGTATATAACGATGGATTTGCTTTATCAACTCTGCTTGGCCTTCGAGTCTTGGACCATGTTTTACATAATGTTCTCTTTAGCAAGGCAAATATATCATTGATATGTTTTACATTCTTTATCAGTATATCTAGCATTCTCTTTCAGGGATACAATTATGTTACAAATATGACTTGTAATTTTGTTCCTTGTTGATAAATCATAGGGTCGTCTACAATTTAATCAATACATCTAGCCCCTTGGATTATTCTAAATGTGAGCCAGACTCTTCACTCTTGTTTTGGGGCTCTTTTTCTTGGAAAAGTTCTCTGTTGTACTTTACAGCCTCCTTTATCTGACCACAGCGATAACAACATCAAATTGTAGCTTCTCGAGGCCAATATCAGTTTGCAGTCTTCATAATGATGTCTTGTAGCCAGCATACTTTTTAAATGTATAATTCACTAGAAACGGCTGTTTAAGTTGGTGAGGTCTGTGGAAATAAGTTGTTTCTGTTGAGGATGTAGTGATCTATCTTGCGATTACCAACGTGACTCTGATTTTTGATTTGAAATCTTCAAAGCAAAAGCGAGTCAAGGATAAAAAGAACCAAGGATGAAATGAATTCCTTTTAAGAACTTTCACGTGAATAATGTAGCCTGCTACTTCTTCCCGATTGCTGTAATATCGCACGTCAGCGACATTTGTGGCTTATGTTATGATTTTTTATACTTGATTGCAGCCAAGTCCATATCAAATGGGAGCAGCAAGTATTGCATGCCCATGGTTCATGTGAGCGCGCTCCATTCCAACTGGGGTTGAGATGGAGTGAGCTTAGATGCTTCCAATGCATACGAGGACTTTCAAGACTGACGAGTCATTGTATGCCAAATGCAGAACTAGTGTGATTAGCGTCCAATGCACGAACAAGAATCTGAGACATCTTCAGAATCGTTTGTAACATTCGGCCATAGACTCCTTAAATCCTTACCAATAGTCTCGACAAGAACAGGAGCCATCTTTAAAGTGATGGAATCGATTCACATCTCTCACTACTATCTCCCGTTGATAAATTTTAGATATGAACTTGATAGCTGTGTGACAATCTCCGCATATTCGAAGGTTCTTGGTCACGCGAAGTACAACTCCAGGTTTGGTGTTGAGTAGCCCAAATGCTACGGCCAGCTTTTCGCTGTGTGTTGTGAGGTTCTGTTCCTTCTCTTCTTCGCTAACATCATGCAGAGCAAAACTAGTATCAGGCATATAACCAGCTGCCTTGATCTTGCTAGGCAAATCCTCCAACAACATATATATCTCTTTTGCTTGGGGATGCGACGTGTCTCCTCCAAGAAACAGATGGGCTTTGCCATTGACCTCAGTCCAACTGCACCCAGGACTTTTCTTCACGCCCTGACTTTTTAGAGTAGCTCTCAAATTGTCCACCTCCGTCCACTTGCCAGCTTCTGCATACATATTTGATAATAGAACATAGTTGCCGCTGTTCTCTGGTTCCAGCACAAAGAGCTCTCTAGCAGCAATTTCAGCAATCTCCAAATTCCGGTTCTTACGGGATGCAGCCAATAGAGCGCCCCAAATGCTCGGTCCTGCTTTCATTGGCATCCTACCAATAAGCTCTGTCGCTTCGACCAATCTCCCTGCACGACCCAAAAGGTCAACGACACAAGCATAATGCTCGACTTTCGGTTCGACTGAATAAACAGTTCTCATACTGTGAAAAAACTTCAACCCGGCATCGGTAAGACCCGCATGGCTGCATCCAGATAACAATCCAGTAAAAGTGATGTCATCAGGGTGAACTCCAGACTTAATCATCTCCTCAAAAGCTGACACTGCTTCTGTTCCATATCCATGCGATGCATAAGCAGTTATCATTGTATTCCATGCGACCGAAGTTCTCTCCCCAGGTTTTAAGTTAAAGAAACAGCGACGGGCATCTACCAGACTCCCACACTTTGCATACATTGCAGCAAGTGCGATCTGTACTGAAGGATTCGAGTCCAACCCAGTCCTCCGTGCGTAATCATGCATTCGTCTTCCACGATCCAGAGCTGCCGAATGTGCACATGCAGGGAGGATACTCATCACCGTGACATAATTGGGCTTTATCTCCGATTCTCCGCTCAGCATTTCATCGAACACCTTCAGTGCCTTATCAGCCAGCCCGTTCTGTGTGTATCCTGAAACCAAGGCGGTCCAGGAAACAATGTTCTTGCATGGCATCCTCCCGAATAAAATCTCGGCAGCACGAATGTCGCCCGCTTTCATGTACCCATTTATTAGGGCATTCCAAGACGAAGCATCTCTGTCAGACGTCGTGTCGAACAACTTCCGGGCGCTACTCAAGTCACCACATTTCACGTACATATCAATCAATGATGTCCCTACGTACATATCAAGCTCACAACCGGCTCTTAAACTCACACCATGGACACATCTCCCCATCACACCGTCCGATAAGTCTGCACAACATTTGAGAACGAAGGGGAATGTGAAATTATCACCATTGGAACCGAACCTATGCATTCTACAGTACACTTGTATAGTTTCCACCGAACACCCGTATCGTGTGTAAGCCCGGATCATCGAATTGCACAGTAGTTGATTGGGGTTCTCAACTCTTCTGAACAAAAATATGGAAGAATCAAGATCGCCCGAACTCGCGTACATTGCAACCATTTTGGCCGCGAGGAAGGCGCTGGGCTCAAGGCCACGCAGAGCCATGTGAGCGTGCAGTTGTTGGCCTAGTTTCAGCAAGTTGCAGCCAGTCAACAGCTCGAAAATGGGAGCGTACGTCGATGGGTGGAGCGGGCCTTGCACGAGGAGTGGATCCACAAGAGATCGCAACCTGTGCATGGAGAGAGGTTTCGACATTCGGGTGGGGCTCCTGAGGTTGATCTTGCAATTCAAATGATAGCTCTAAGGACTGAAGCATGTTGCCGAAGAAGTGAGCTTTCAAGTCGAAATCACGTAAACGAACATATACCGACACACAAGCTCTCTCTCCTCTCCGGTCTCTCTCGCTCTCTCTCCTGCCTAGTGTCCATGGCGAGTCCTCAAAGTGGAAGCAGTAGTTCCCCACATCATGCACATCAAGAAGGTTCGAGGGTCAATGGCGAAAGGTAATCACAGGCAATGGGAACCAAAAAGATGACATCTTTCCTTGGGTAACCAAAGTTCGGTTTTCCAAATTCTATGATATTTAACTAGTTGGAATTGATTTTTACTAAGCAATTGTCAACTGGAAGAAAAAAAAAATACTTTAATGATGTCAAATTGCTTGTGAAGGTTTTTTTCCCATCCCGGTGTCCTTGATATGAACACAAAGTGAATCTTCTTCAGCACATCGCGACTTAGTTTCGAAGCGTCATTGATGGAACCCAAAGCTTATTCTCCTTCTCCCATTGATCGACAGGCAAAGAAAACCAGGAAAACAGGCAAACCTCACTCGTGCTTTCATGTTCTATGTCGGGTGAATCTCTCAAGACTCAGCCAATCTCATGCAAGTCAATGCTCAAAAGGATTAGAAGATTAGAGACTACCAAATTTAACTTTGGAGGACGTCCATATCATTGCATATTCATTTGCTAGTTACGCTTTTAACTATTTTTAGAGTTGGGTGGTTCTTCGTTGCCCATTGTTTTTAACTATTTTAACCGGTTTTATCAGTCTGGCTCTCATTGTTTTATTAGTCAAGGTCAACTCTCAGATATAGCCAGTTGGCCTTTTCCCTTTAGACGTTGACATTCTGGACTGGGAGATAGGCACAATGAACAGATCGCGTGGGGTAGTCCTCGACTTCATATTCAATGCCATGGATTATGTTTTGCCCGTTTTGTGTTAAATACGTGTTTTCGACATGCCAAGGAAGTTTCTTAGGGTGTCACACAAAGAGCCCAATCCATCGTCGCTTCTTTTTACTGTGTTCAGATGGCATGGCACTTGTCTTGTCCAACTCCACAAGGATTCTACCTTTTCTGACTCGAAAATATCCACAGAACATGAAATTCGCTTTTCTCAGAATAATCCGCTTTCTATTTTTCCCTCAGTGCCCTCCCCTGCATTAGAAAGCTGGACAGATTTGTGTAAATTCTGAGGGGGGGGGGGGGGTGAAATAGGACAACAAGTGGGTTCAATAGTCGTACACAGCTACTTTTGATCCAATTAAGATGACAAGTGCTCCTTCCACTTAAATAATTGAATTGCTCCTTGGTATTCACCATTTCTCTTGTCCCCTTCTGTTGTACAGAGCTTCATTCACCTGGCATCCGGATCATTCGTCTAACCCATTTTTTGTTACCATCTCAGTATCTCCTCTAGCTTGACCATCCAATGGCATCCTCCTCTACGTTCCCAAGATGGAATTACGATGTGTTCTTGAGCTTTAGAGGCGAGGACACCCGCGAAGGCTTCACGAATTTCCTCTACGATGCGTTGTGCCGTCACGGGATCAACACTTTCCTGGACGACCAGCTTCCCAAAGGGGAAGGCATCTCCGCAGAGCTCTCGGCGAAGATTGAAGAATCCAGGATCTCCGTTGTCGTGTTCTCAGAAAACTATGCTTCTTCAGGGTGGTGCTTGGATGAGCTTGTCAAGATTCTTGAGTGGAAAGAGGCCAAGGGTCATATGGTCAGGCCGATCTTTTATAGGGTGGATCCTTCAGAATTGCGAAAGCAAACAGGCAAAACGGGGGATTATCTAGCCAAACATGAGGACAAGTATGGGAAAGATTCTGAGAGGGTCATGAAATGGCGGAAATCTCTAGAGGATTTGGCTAATTTGGCTGGGTGGCACTTCTCAAAAGGGTACCACTACTTCTTCCTCTTTGAGTTTGACTGACTAGGTTGGATCAGTTGCACTTTTTCTTATACTGTGGGTTTTGCAGTTAAGACAATGTTAAGATCCACATATGCAAGTAGCTCCTTTTGAAGTTATCTCTTTGTACCGAATATTAGAATGATTCTCTATCACTGCTATACAACCTGCTCATCTAAGATCGATGCTAATGTCAATCGATGACAAAAGTATATTGACCTAGCAATAAGCTGCCGTTGTATCTTCATTATAAATTTATTTCATGTCCTTTTAAAGTCTTGCTGAAACTTGAAACTAACCAGTTTTCTGCTCTTGGTACTACGGGACCTTTTCCTCTTCTTCTTTTTTTTTTTTTTTTCTGAGCTGATGCACTGGAACTTGCAGGGTTGAATCAAAGCTCATTCAGACAATCATTGAAGAAGTCTCAAGTAAATTGAATCGACCCGCTTTGAATGTTGCAACTCACCCAGTTGGCATAGATGACGCCCTAGATGGAATTAATCCAATTCTCGGAATTGGTCTAGACGATGTTCGGATGATTGGCTTCTATGGAATTGGAGGCATAGGCAAATCCACCGTTGCCAAGGCCATTTACAATTTGCATGCTGATGACTTTGAAGGTAGCAGCTTTCTCGCAAACGTGAAGGAAGTTTCCAGGAAGCATGGCTTAGTTCAAGTGCAAGAAACGCTCCTTTTCGAGATATTAGGGGACTCGAACATAAAGTTGGGAAATGCTGATAGAGGAATAAGCTTGATAAGCAGGAGGCTTTGCTACAAAAAAGTCCTCATTGTCATTGACGATATCGATCATCTGGACCAGCTGAGGAAATTGGCAGGGGACAAAAGTTGGTTTGGCTCGGGAAGTAGAATTGTCATCACCACCAGAGACAAGCATTTGCTAGAAGCCCATGGAGTTGACCAATTTCACGAGGTCAAGAAATTGAATTTTATTGACTCATACAAGCTCTTTTGTTGGAATGCCTTCAAATCACCTAATCCTCCAAAAGAGTTTGAGGACCTCAGCTGTCGTTTACTTGATTATGCTAAAGGCCTTCCCCTGGCTCTCATTGTTTTGGGTTCTTTCTTGTGTGGTAGGAATGTGAGGGAATGGGAAAGTGCATTAGCAAGGTTGAAAAGTGTGCCTAACCGAGAATATAATGAAATACTGAAAATTAGCTATGACGGTCTTGATGATCTTGAGAAATCTATTTTTCTTGATATTGCTTGCTTCTTCAATGGAAATGACCAAGATTATGCGACAAAAGTCTTTGATGCTTGTAAGTTCTTTCCTGATATTGGAATTAGAGTTCTACTCGACAAATCTTTGATAAGTATTGAACTCAACAAGTTGTCAATGCATGACCTACTGCAAGAAATGGGGAGGGAAATTGTACGCAAAGAGTCCCCCAACAATCCTGGTGAACGCAGCCGATTATGGCACTCGGAAGACATTGTTGATGTTCTGACAGAAAATTTGGTATGTCTCATGCGAAGTCGTCGTTATTTCAGTCATTTAGCACTCTACTTACTTTTTAGAGAAAACCAAACAGAATGGCATTTGATTTCGTTGAGTGGGTTTCGGCTTGCCTGTAAATCTTCTGACTAAACGATGAATTTGCTTTTCAGGGAACAAATAAAGTGGAAGCAATAAAACTAGTTTTGCCTGAAACAGAAGAGGTATACTTGAATGCCAAAGCCTTCAAAAGGATGAGAAGGCTCAGAGTGCTCATAATTCAAAATGCATATGTATCAGGAGACTTCAACTATCTCTCCAACAATTTGAGATGGGTTGATTGGGAGGGATATCCCTTACCGTCTCTGCCAGCCAATTTTCATCCAAAGAAACTGGTTGGGCTCTTCATGCCAAACAGCCACATCAAGGATTTGGGTCACGGGTACAAGGTTGAAAACTCTAGTTCTTTGAAGTTCTCTTCATTCATTTTAACAAGATGACTTTTCGTAGCCAAGCTGATCCCCTTCTTGTCCTTTTTGCTTATACAGATTTTTAAGAACTTAAAGCATATGAATTTTGAAGGTTCTGGATTCCTGACAGAGATCCCTGACTTCTCTGAGCTCCCCAATCTTGAGTCCTTGATTCTCACTCAGTGCAGGAGTTTGGTTGAGGTTCACGACTCCGTTGGCCTTCTCGACAGGCTTGTCACTCTGAACCTTGAATATTGCTTTCATTTGAGGAAGCTTCCTACAAAGCTGAAGTTGAAATCGCTCCAGACTCTTCTTCTAACCCGCTGTAGAAGTCTTGAGACATTTCCCAACAACCTCGAAAATATGGAATCTCTGAAGGAACTTCGTTTGTCCAAAACTGCGATAAAGGAACTACCTTCTTCAATAGGAAACCTTGTGGGGCTAGAGATATTGTGTATATCGGGCTGCAAGAAGCTTGAAGGGCTCCCAAGTGAAATTCATAATCTTTTACATCTGAAGCATCTTCTACTACGTGATTGCTTCGAACTTGGTAAATTCCTCGATAACACTGAAGATAAATGGCAAGCACGAGAAACCTCTGATTGTATAAATGTTTCAACAAGTTGCACAGAGAGTGGAGAGCATCTGGTGTCCGTTCTCCGTGAGACAAGAAGCTTTCCCTCTGGTACTTCCCTTGATGAAAAATCCTCCCCGGAATTTCCTCTTCTACAATCTCTGAACCTTCGAAACTGCAATCTAACAGAAGTCAACTTCCTCATGTATATGTCTTGCATTTCAACCTTGGAGGAATTAGAACTCTCACGCAACAATTTTCTCAAGCTTCCAGCATGGATCAGCGAACTTAACAACTTACAGAAACTCGAGTTAAATTTCTGCAGGCAGCTACAAGAAGCCCCTATACTTCCACCAAGCATCGTAAGTGTAAGTGCCATGGACTGTGAGTCATTAGAAGGATTTTCACAGCTATCAAACATGGCCAACTCCCACACCAAGGATTTTCCCCATGTCAAATCTATCAACCTCACCAACTGCCAGAAGCTGGCTGAGAATTTGGGCAACACTGTTGCAAACATTCTTTTGAACCAGGTAAACCTCTCTCTCTCTCTCTCTCTCTCTCTCTCTCTCATTATAGGTGCACACAAGCTACTGGGCAGCATAAAAAAAATCTAAGGGTCTCTTCTTTTCAGGATCACACATTCAGCCTTACTTTGCCAGGTTGTGAGATTCCAGAATGGTTCAAGTATCAAACAAAGAACGGTTTCTTCTATTTTCAAGTCCCTGAGCTTCTATATGCTGAGCTGGTTGGTTTTGCTCTATGTGCTGTTGTGACTGAATCTTTTACCTGCGAGCTTCAAGGTATTATCAACGGGGAATTTGTAATTGAGTGCGTGGAGGGCTTCAACTCACTGAAGTCAGATCATTTATGGTTGCTGTATCTTCCATGTCCAATGGTTAAGGCCTGGGAAGGTTGCAATTACATAGAATTCTCCCTTGAAGAGATAGAAGCTGTGAACTCTTCCACAGAAAAGTTTATAGGAAGATGCGGTCTTTTTCTGGAATTTAAGCACGAGGAAAAATTAAACTGGACACTGGAAAACAACCTGATATCAGCTACTCATTATCCAGAGGTAATTTATGATGAAGATAGTGAGGAATCAGAGGGAAGTGCTTATGAGCATAGTGAAGAATCAGTGGGAAGTGCCGACGACCACACCGAGGGGACTGATGCTGGTGGGGATACGATGATGATTCAGAGTACCAGCAAAAAGAGGAAAGAGAGATAAAGACATCATGTTAAGTAGTCTACGACAATACTTCAGAACAAAGCGAGGAAGGACTAGAAAAATGTACAAACAATGCTTCGTCGCAAAGCAGCGAAAAAATGATTTATAGCAGCAACATTCTACTAGCTTTCTTGATTAATTTCGTGATCTCACTTCCAGTAACGAATTGTTGAGACTGGAGATTCCATTTTAAAAAATCTTTGGTCTAATGAATCTCCTAGCTCCTTCCTTACGTCTTCAATGCGATATGTCCATGTTAAAATGCCTGGTTGTGACTTGACTGTCATATATTGCAATGTGCATTCCAAATAATTTAACAGAAGTTCTAACACTAAGAACAGGGAGACAGTACTTTCCTCTAACACTAAGAACAGGGAGACAGTACTTTCCTGATAAGAACGCTTCCTTTTCTTTTTGCGCAGCATGTCTCAAGCATCGTGTGCTTATTTTGAGGGATACTTTTCTTCTCGATTTCCTTGCACAAGAAATTTGACCGGGGCCTTCTCTTGTTTTGATTTAACTTGTTGGTAGCGCAGTTAAAACGCGCTCTAAAAGTGAAGTTCGAGAATCATACCCATGTTGGTCACAAGGTATATTCATAACTAAGAGACATAAACTCCCAGGCATGTCACGTTTTCTAGGAAGATCTAAGAAGACAACATCTTTATGGTTTCTCTCATCGAATTGGTTCCACGTTAAGGGGAAATTCAGTACGTATTATGAACCATTTTGGCTGAAAAGCAAGATTTCCTTCAACCATCTAGTAGTTTCGTTGAGGATAAATTTTCAGGTCAGCTCCTTGAATTGTCATCCCGCATTAAGCTACTCTAGTAAACAAATGCGCTCTTCAGGATAAACTTGTTAAATGCCAATCATGTGTTGAACCATACTGATTTTGCAACAAAATAAGAGTATTATGAGGTACATGATGCGTCCACAAACTCTCACTGATTCTTGCCTTGTATATAATTCAGGTACTGCAGCATAATCTTCAATAATTGTCTGTGTATTAGGTGAGCACATCCAGGGGAACTTGGCAGGACATTGCTCATTATCTTATGTACTACCGGAAATGTGTCTTTTTTATGCGAGGGCAGTGCTTTTCCTTGGTTAAGTCCGCACACTGTCTGCTGCGCTCACTTGGGCATAGCCACAAAAGCAAAGCACCCCATTTCCGCCAGTTCTCTCTCTCACTCCGTGCTCATGGAAACTCCATACCCAACACCCATCACCCCTGCCCAGACCCGCATCGGCTGGATCGGTGTCGGCGTGATGGGAGCTTCCATGGCCACTCACTTGATCTCAGCCGGTTATACTCTCACCATCTACGCTCGCAACCCTTCCAAAGCCCTCCCTCTTCAATCCCTAGGAGCCTTTCTCGCCGATTCCCCTCGAGATGTTGCTACTCGCAGTGACGTCATATTCACAATGGTGGGACACCCGTCGGATGTTCGATCAATTGTCCTCGGCCCCAATGGCATTCTTTCTGGGTTAAATCCCGGAGGCGCGATCGTCGACACCACTAGCAGCCATCCTGCCCTCGCCCGCGAAATCTTCAACGCCGCGCGAGGCCGGGATTGCTGGGCAATCGATGCGCCTGTGAGCGGGGGTGACATCGGTGCCAGAGATGGAAAGTTGGCTATTTTCGCTGGTGGTGATCATGGGGTTGTCGAGTGGCTGAGGCCCTTGTTTGACTGTATGGGTAAAGTTACTTACATGGGGAAAGCTGGGAGTGGGCAGAGTTGCAAGATTGCCAATCAGATACTGGTGGGCAGTAATCTGTTGGGGTTGAGTGAAGGAATGGTTTTCGCAGAGCGGGCAGGTTTGGATGTGAGGCAGTTTGTGGACGCAGTGAGAGCCGGAGCGGCGGGCTCCATGGTGATGGAGTTGTTTGGGGAGAGGATGATCGGGAAGGATTTCAGGCCAGGCGGGTTCGCGGAGTACATGGTGAAGGATTTGGGGATGGGTGTGGATGTAGTGGAAGGAGTTGAGGATGAGAAAGTAGTTGTTTTGCCTGGAGCTGCACAGTGCAAGCAGCTGTTCTCTGGAATGGTGGCCAATGGAGATGGTCATCTGGGGGGTCAAGGTCTCATCAGTGTTATTCAGAGGATCAATGGGGTTGGCAGTTGAAGACGTTGTCCAAGTATGCGGCTTACCTTATGGCCTCCGTTCATATCTGGCTTGTATTTCCAATGACCCCTGATCTTGGGACACTGAATCATCATATCTTCTAGTATGAGAAAGTGTTTGCTTGTGTACATTGTGCAAAAAGGAAAGTGGAGTACTTTTTCATGAAAAAAACTGTCTTTGCACAATGCCCTGTGAATATAAGTAGCTGTGATCTTATTCCATATGCAGAACGGTTGCTGGTTAGCATGTTGGTTGCTAATCAAAAGGCATTGCCTCTCTGCTTTTTCGTTTAAGAAATTTTTGTGAATGCTCATTCTACTAAGGAAAATGCTGGATGACCCTTTTATGTGCATCGAATACAAGTTCGATTTCCTTACTAGCATTTTAATGTCTTTTCTGTGGCAAGAAATTAAAGTCTGCCACAGTAAGTTGTTGGATCTTATTTTTGGCCAAATGATCTGACTTGCTAGCACTGCTTACTAAATAATCAGTGGGATCATACTTGTTCATTTCGATCTCATTTTTACCAGCCCCGATATGGATCAGCTGACACATTACCTATGAGGAAATGAAACCTCCAGCTACTCGATGCAGTTAGCGAAATTAAAGAGAGAAGCAAGGGCGGAGAGTAATAAAGCTAAAGAAGAGACTTTCATTTAACAGGACTCCACATTATGCATCGGTATCCAAGAACAAGAAGTTGAAATACTCACATTAGATATTTTGTGATTCTTTTCTTGTCCCTATTCCGTCCCATTGCCTAGAAGCGGGACAGACAAAGCACCCACCCTTTGTCTCTGTCAACGCGAAGGATTGCCAAGGCTCCCTTGTTACTGTCAGATGACAATGGGTCATCGTTCTTGAAATTAACAGAGCACAAGTATCCTTGGTCCATATCGACCTTAGAGAAAACCTTGTTTCTCACTCTCTCTTAGTGTCTATTAGGCGAGTTAAACCATGAATATACCTTCTCAAATCACACGGATTACCCATCCTAAGCCGACGATGAGTGTGTCCAGAGGAACAAAGAAGTTCGATTCCGACAACATGGGTTTGGGAGCTGCAGATTCCTCGTCCACTGGAGAGACGGTGATGGTGGTGATGGACGCCAACGGGAGCAGAGGAAACTTGAATGGGCTCTCAAGCACGTCGTCCAACGAGGACACACTGTTCTTGTTCTTGGCATCTTCTGCAAGATTGGCAGGCGAGCTTCCCTTTTTCCATTTCACATGGGTAACCAGCAACCATACCCCTAATTTACATATAATTCATATTGGCGAGGAATAACTTGCCTAGTTTTAGCTCTCCTAGGTGTTTTTTTATTTTTTTTAGCACCATTTCAGCTGGGGGTGAGCATGGTTTTAAGTTAGAACCGGAACCTATGGGAACCAGTCTGGTTTTAGATTCTAGGTTCCAAAGTATGCAGGGTAAATTTCAGGTCTCAAAAATTGAGGAATCTATTTCAGTGAGTAGGTTCCAGGTTCCACTATCTAGAATCCGAAACTTGGAACTTGGATTGTGGATCCTAAATTAAATTTATGTTTTTTTGGTATATGTTTTCACACTGTTCTGTAATGTTTTATGGCGTCTAATGATAAGTGTATAATCTGGAGTTAAATAAATTATAGGTTCCAAGTTTAAAAAAATGAGGAACTTGTTCCAATAAGTTGGTTTCAGGTTATAAATGTAACCTGTAAGGAATTTGAAACTGCTCACCTCTACTTCCCTTTAGCAGTTGAGCATTTTCATTTTGCTTAATTAAAAATGAAAAAAGAAAAGAAATTGGCAAATTCTGGGGTACCTTGGAACCAACTCTAGAACCTATGACAAGTAGATTATAGGTTCTAGGGTATGATGGGTCGGTTCCGGGTTCCAGGTAGAACTTGTAAAAAACCTACAATCGCTCACCCCTAATTTCAGCGGCAGAATTTCATTGTCAAAGAATTTCTCTTGTGCGATTTTGGAATCACCTGCCTCTCTACCGCACAAAAAAGTTCTGGTCTGCCTTTTCTTTCTAGAAAAACCTATCCCTTAGTCCCATAACTATGTTGTTATCATCGAAATCTGATCAGTGAAACTTTTCAAGGTGTTAAACTGGGTGCATTGTCGATCACTTACAACAGCTTAAACAGTTAAGAAGGACTAAAAGAAGTGCATGTGTCCTGGTGTCGTTCATTGATATCCTCTTCCTGGCAGTTCCATTAATATTGTGAGGTTTCGAAGGTTGCGTATCAACTTTATATCTTCACCTTTCCTCGGTATGGTAAACATAGTTAATAATTTTAGCAGGGGAAAACTTAGAGCGCTTATGAGAAGGGGAAGTGGATCCGAGAGAGCTCGAGGAAGAGATCACCAAAAAGAGGGATGAATACAAGAGTTGCCTCCAGCCATTTTATCGGCTCTGCAAGAAAAATGGGGTTAGAGACTGTTTAATTTGCAGTAAGAAGAAAACCCCACTGAGTAGGCATAGAACTTTCCTTGTGCAGGTGAAATTGGAAAGTAAAATTGCTGCTGGATTTTGTCCGAGCAAAGTAAAAGTTGAAGAAGCACAGAGCTGTAATACTAGACAGGTCTCTCTCTATGCCTTCTCTCTGTTAAGCTGAAGATTAGGATCATTCTGAATTGTTTGCGACTGATATTGTATATACCCCTTAAAAAGGAATTATCTCAGCCTTTGAAGAATGCCGGTTTGCATAGTATTCTCGTTATCTCAGCTTTTCACTTCGGGTTCATCGACCGCCGACCCCAGCTGGTTTGAGATAAAGGTGATGTTGATGTTTGAAGAATGTTGGTTTGCATAGTACTCTCATCATCCGCTTATTTGCTATTTCATCTTGTGCAACGATTTATATGTATCATCGAAATATTTCACTATTGACATCCATCTAAAGAAAGACAAAACCTACATAGATGAGCATGTGGGCTGCTATCTCGCACTAGTCAAGGGCAAAGATGTGGCGACTTTAATGCCATCGAAAGTACTCCTGCAGGAAAGTTCTTCTCTGAAGCATAGAAGGGTTGAGGATGGACATTTCTCCAGTGATCCTATTACAGATAACCAGGAAGAGAACTCCATAACACCTCCACCTAAGAACCGTTATTGTACCCTTCTCGCATGGAGAATTGGCTTTCCTTGATCCTTTACTCAGAGTGAGCTTGAAGTGATAACCAGTGGTTTTTCCAAGGAGAATATTGTGCAAACTCTGTTAGAGTTTTCCGTATGTGGGCTCGCCTTAATTGTAATTGTAATTGATCGTATGCGGTATTAATTTACCGTATACGGTATTGGTTTAATAAAGTAGGATTTAAGGATTCTTAATGGGTCGTATATGGGCCTGGTTAGTGTGGGCTGAATTTCGGTCCGGCCAGTGATGGAAGGGCCCAACCGAATGTTATAAGGCTAGGACCCCCCATTTAACCTGCTCTATGCCATTTCTCCTCTTTTTCTTCTCCATAAGGTTCTTGGGAGAGAGAGCCATGAGGTGAGAGATTGATCCATCGACGCCAGGCGGTCCGAAGGGCATAAAGGGGAAGGTTCCGAGCTCCCGCCGTTGGTTTTTCGAGCCGCTCGACAATGGATGCGAAATCAGGTACGCCGTCTCGAAACCTTGGCTAATTAGTTGTTAGAACATGACTACGGAGGTCCTAGGCTGCCGGAATCGCCGGCTTACAGTTGGTATCAGAGCCGCCGTAGCTCGTTTTTAACACATACAGATTCTGTCATGATTTCGTGATTTTTGGTATGGTAAAATTGAATTTTGATGGCATGTTTAGGTTCGTCTCGTCGAGACGAGCGTTTTGATGGGTCGCGGGCCGCCGGAGGACGCCGTACGCGCCCACACGCTCCGCTTGAAGTTTCGCCGCCGCGGCGCGTGGCTCCGTTGACCATTAGCTGGAGCGTTGACCGTTAGATGCTGACCGGTCGTTGACAGTTGACCGGATGTTAGTTGTTGACCGTTAGAGATTGACCGGCTATTAGCGGTTGACCGTTAGAGGTTGACCGGATGTTAGTTGTTGACCGTTAGAGGTTGACCGGCTGTTAGCGGTTGATCGTTAGAGGTTGACCGTATGTTAGTTGTTGACCATTAGACGCTGACCGGTTGTTAGCGGTCGACCATTAGAGGTTGACCGGCTGTTAGTCGTTGACAGTTGATTGGTGTTAATCATTGACTATCAGTCCGATTGAGGTGATTTTTTCACCATTGTGCTCGTATGGAAATTACCTACATTGTGGTATTTTTGTTTTAATTTTTTGAGCCTTCTAAGGTCTTGAAAAATGCGAAAAACCCTTGTTCCAGTATATAATTCAGGGGTATTTTCGTCATTTTCATTTTGTGAAACTTTTTCCATACGGTTTTTGGGAAAAATAAGGTTGGCTCATTTATGGAATACCACATAAGGATTGTGTAGAGCATTAATTGAGCAATGACATGTGTGGAACCCACACATACAGAAAACAATACTATTGGCAATGATTGTGATTTTAATGACAATTGCCCATGTCATCAAGTTTAAAATCACACCGTATGGTAAATGTGAGCCATAAAGTTAATATCCCTGGTATGAGAGAGTTTCAAAGATTTGATTGGGTTGTGACCGCCATAGTGGCACACTCAGTTGAATTGGAGAAATATCAGTCTTACATTATGGTGAGATGTCTCCCGTTTTGATACATGGTCATACTTCCAAAGGAGGTGATTGTATGTCAGATCATGGAGGGATACATGAACAACATATGATTGAGAGATGACCGATTCTAGTGATTCATACACCCAAAGATGGTGTTTCACGAAAAATTGGAATATATTCTCATGGTCGTTGTCATGTAGAGAATTTACAAGTACATGTCATGTAGAGAATTTACAATTGCATGTCATGTATTCTGCCCTAAGGTGATTATATGATGATGTGTGTAATTCTCTGAAGTGTGTACTTTTAAGGATTTAAAGTTACACTGTGCTTACATAATGCTAATGGTGAATATTGTTTAATTTTCAGTCGCCTTTTCTGTGAGTGGCAACTCCGTAATAGAGGTTCTGAATGGTTCAAATTTCAAGAAATGGAGGCAGGATTTTCTGTTTGCTATGAAAATAGCCGATGTTCATATTGCTCTTACTGAAGATAAACCTGCTGTTCCTGTGAAGACCAGTGAAGGGTTTGAGAAGGCGCATATGGCCGCCTGGGAAAGGAGCAATAGGATCTGCTTACTGTCAATGAGAAGATCCATCCAGGAACATCTGCTGAGTGGTCTCCCAACTGACTGCACTGCAAAACAAATGATGGAAGTCCTGCAAGCTAGGTACCGAGTATCATCTAATGCTCAGGTTGGAATACTCATCCAGCAGCTGTTTAATATGAAGTATACGGGTGTGGGAGGTGTAAGAGATTACATCCTAAGAATACTGGATTTGCACACAAAAATAAATGCCTTAGGTTCTGTAATCTCTGAAAATGTGTTGGTACACCAAGCCCTAAACACCCTTCCCTCTGAGTTTGGGATCCTTAAGACCAACTTCAACTCTCAGGATGAAAATTATTCTATAAATGATTTGATCTCAAGAGCAGTTTCAGAGGAAGAAAAATTGAGTAAGGATACGGGAAATCTTGCCTTAGTTGCCTCCAGTTCCACCAATAGGAAAGGTAAAGGACCTAAGTCTCATACTCATAAAGGTACTCATCCTACCACTGGTCCGTCAGAAAAACTGGGTCCAAAGAAAACATCCTTTAAGAAGGGTAGTGACCGTTGTTTCTTTTGCAAGAAAATGGGTCACATGAAGAAGGACTGTGCTAAATATAAGAACTGGCTATCTAAACGTAAGCAGACAGGTATTGATTCTTTGGCACTGGTTTGTGAATCCAATCTATGTGAAGCCCCATCCAGTTCTTGGTGGCTAGATAGTGGTGCGACTAATCATGTTGCATTTACCATACAGGGGTTCATAAACCGGAGGAAGCCAAATCAGGATGAGTCAAAGCTCACAGTAGGAGATAATAATAAAGCTGCTGTTGAGTTCGTGGGAGATGTCATTTTAATTCTAGAGTCTGGTTTTAATTTGATGTTAAGAAACACTTTTTATGTACCTTCCTTCAGACGGAACTTAGTTTTCGTATCATGTTTGGACATGTGTGGTTATTCCTTTGAAATAAAGAACAATGTGGTTTCTATGTTCTTTAATTCAAATAAGGTTGGGTGCTGCAATATGTCCAATGGATTGTACATATTGTGTTTAACTCCCAATGAAATATACGCAGCTTATACAGCCAAAAGGGTTGTCTCCAAAAGGCCTCTACCTAAAGAGCAATCTTACAAGTTGTGGCATAAATGTCTTGGTCACATTTCTAGGGAAAGAGTAGAAAGGCTTGTAAAAGCCGACATTTTACCTACTCTTAAAGATGACCTGGAAACTTGTATAGACTGTTGTAAAGGTAAGATGACCAAAATAAAGAAAAAGGGTGCAGTCCGAACTTCTGAGCTATTGGAAGTCATACACACTGATATAAGTGGACCTTATACTCCAACCTTGTGTAGAAATTATTATTTCATCACTTTTATTAATTATTCCTGATATGGTTATCTGTACTTGATTAAAGAAAAGTCTGAGTCTCTTGATAAATTCAAGATATTATTTCGGACTGAAGTCGAGAAACAGTTGGGAAAAGTCATCAAGGTTGTGAGGTCTGACCGTGGTGGTGAGTATTATGGCAGATATGGCGATGCTGGACAGCTTAAGGGGTCATTTGCCAAATACTTAGAGGATTCTAGGATAGTAGCTCAGTTTAATATGCCTGGGAGCCTTGAGCAAAATGGTGTGACCGAAAGGCGAAATCGCACCTTAATGGATATGATGAGGAGTATGATAAGTAGGACCAACCTGCCTAAGTTCCTTTGGGGTGAAGCTTTGAAGACGGCGCTATACATACTGAATCGAGTTCCCTTTAAGGCTGCTCCACTGACTCCTTTTGAGTTATGGACTGGACGGAAACCTAGCCTGAATCATTTGAAGGTCTGGGGTTGTCCTGTAGAAGTGAAGCTATATAATCCAGCTTTGAGTAAGTTGGATCCTAAGACCACAAGGTGCTATTTTGTATCTTATCCAGATCATTCCAAGGGATACATATTTTACAATCCTAATGGAGACCAAAGGATTGTAGATTCACAGACAGCCAAGTTTCTGGAATTTGACATAGCTGAAAAAGATACTTGTTTTGAGACTATTGAAAGTGATAGTACGGCGGGAAACACTGCATCGATTTCTTCACCATCACAGACCGTTATGGAGCTTCCCATACCGGAGACTGTACCTGTTGAGCTTCAGGATCCTATGATTGATACCGTTCTTGATGAAGCTAATCAAGCCCCACAGGCACAGTTTCAAGCTGAGGAAATTCCACTAAGGAGGTCTATTAGGCAAAGACGATCAGCAATCCCACTGGATTATATGGTCTATCTGGGTGAACAGGATTATGACATTGGTTGTGTAGTTGATCCAGTTACTTATAAGGATGCTATTAGCTGTGAACATTCAGACCTGTGGTTGGATGCGATGCAGGATGAGTTGCAGTCTATGAAACATAATGGAGTTTGGGATCTCGTCAAGTTGCCTGCGGGTCATAGGGCGATCGGCTGCAAATGGGTCTATAAGACGAAGAGGGATTCCAAAGGAAAGGTAGAGAAGTTTAAAGCCAGACTGGTAGCCAAAGGTTTCACTCAAAGAGAGGGAGTAGATTATGAATCAACATTCTCTCCCGTCTCTTCTAAAGAATCTTTCAAAGTAATTATGGCTTTAGTAGCTCATTTTGATATGGGGTTACACCAGATGGATGTCAAGACTGCCTTTCTGAATGGGGATCTTGAAGAAGAAGTCTACATGATTCAACCTGAAGGTTTTGAGGTTGATGATTCCAGTGACCTTGTATGTAGATTGAGAAAGTCGATCTATGGTCTTAAACAAGCATCCAGGCAGTGGTATTTCAAGTTTCATAGCGTCGTCACTTCATTTGGTTTCGTTGAAAATAAAGTGGATCAGTGTATATACTGCAAGGTCAGTGGGAGAAAATACATTTTCCTTGTTCTCTATGTGGATGATATTCTACTGGCAAGCAGTGACGTTGATTTGTTACATGAGACGAAGCGCATGCTGTCAGATAATTTTGACATGAAGGATCTTGGTGAGGCGTCCTTTGTCCTTGGCATTGAGATCCATAGGGATCGTTCACGCCATATTTTGGGATTATCTCAGAGGGCATATATAGATCGTATTCTGGAGAGATTCAACATGCAGGATTGTAAGCCAGGAATAGTTCCTGTTTGTAAAAGTGATAAGTTGAATCTTTCGCAGTGTCCTCAGACTGAGATGGAGAAATGCCAAATGCAGAATGTACCTTATGCTAGTGCACTTGGGAGCATCATGTATGCTCAAGTATGTACGAGGCCGGACGTCGTTTTTGCGACAGGACTTCTAGGCAGATACCAGTCGAATCCAGGACATGCTCATTGGATTGTTGCCAAGAAGGTTCTAAGGTACTTGAAGAGGACAAGAGACTACATCATGACATACAGGCGAGCTTATTGGATACTCGGATTCAGATTTTACGGGGTGTCAGGACGATAAGAAGTCGACTACAGGCTACATATTCATGTTAGCGGGCGGTGCAGTATCTTGGAAAAGTGAGAAACAGAAATCCATATCCTCCTCGACCATGCAAGCGGAGTTCATAGCGTGCTTTTCAGCAGCTACTCAGGCTATTTGGCTCCGGAACCTCATCAGGGAGTTGACCGTATTTGATTTTGTTGAAAGACCATACAGTTACACTGTGACAACAGTTCTGTAGTGTTGTTTATTAACAACAACAGAAGTCTTAAGGGGTCTAAACATATGGAGGTCAAGTTTTTGACCATAAAGGAATCCGTGCAGAAAAGTGACGTTGCAGTAGAGCATGTTTCTACAGATGATATGGTTGCAGACCCACTAACTAAAGGAGTTCGCTCATGTGTTTTTGAACGACATGTCATTAGTATGGGCTTAGTGGCATCATTGGATGCTGTGTTTTAGTGGGAGATATATTTCGGTTTACTCTAATAAAGTTTGCATTTGTATTTTATTACATTTTGTAATATAAAGATATGTATTGAAGTGCCTGCAGCATTATTAATGTTAAATACATATTCTAGTAAATCTTGAGATATGTGTAAGTCTCGAGTATTGGCTATGGGCATTTGGATATTAGCCATGTTTATATGTCTTGTTACACATAACGAAAAGTTAACTATAAAGCTGAGACATATGTAGGTTCATTGGAACCATACAGATATTCTCTAGTGGTACGTCAGGTTTAGTGTCACATAAAGAAAGAGAATGGTGTCCGACAAAGTGGATAACACATAAAGTGTATCTCTTTTGAGGTGTTATCCAATTGCCACACTACCATATTAAATTTATATCAGTAAAGTTAAGAACACTTGTGACCATGGATGGCTCTGTGTCTGCTGACGCAGTTACTGGCATGATCCAGTATTTAAGACTTTATGGGATCGGATTGGCCGTTAAGAATAATCCTTAAACCAATAGAAAGGCGCGCACTAAAGTACAGTTTCAATTAATGCTCGCCCAAGTGGGAGAATGTTAGAGTTTTCCGTATGTGGGCTCGCCTTAATTGTAATTATAATTGATCGTATGCGGTATTAATTTACCATATACGGTATTGGTTTAATAAAGTAGGATTTAAGGATTCTTAATGGGCCGTATATGGGCCTGGTTAGTGTGGGCTGAATTTCGGTCCGGCCCGTGATGGAAGGGCCCAACCGAATGTTATAAGGCTAGGACCCCCTTTAACCTGCTCTATGCCATTTCTCCTCTTCTTCTTCTCCATAAGATTCTTGGGAGAGAGAGCCACGAGGCGAGAGGTTGATCCATCGACGCCAGGCGGTCCGGAGGGCATAAAGGGGAAGGTTCCGAGCTCCCGTCATTGGTTTTCCGAGCCGCTCGACAATGGATGCGAAATCAGGTACGCCGTCTCGAAATCTTGGCTAATTAGTTGTTAGAACACGACTACGGAGGTCCTAGGCTGTCGGAATTGCCGGCCTACAAACTCTAGACAATAGACAAATGTATCAAGTACAATTTCAGGAAACACCAGTCCTGGTAAAATGTTTTTCGCCAAATGATGAACGCTTTTGGTCAATGCTGAGGATCCTTTCCCATCTATGCCACCGGAATATCTTGAATATTGTTGTGTGCTGCTTCGCGGGGTTCTTCATGTTCTTGCTCTTCGACTTCCCCTTTATGGATACTTTAGAAATTAACTTGCAGAGTAAGAGCGTATTCCTCACTCTATTTATTTCCTGCTCTTATATTACTTGCAGAGTAAGAGCATATTTAATGATTATAATGGGCTTCCATGGCTTCCCATCTCCAACAGTTAAAATTCCTGTTTGATGAGAGTATGTAACCATAATGGCTTTGGCGATTATGGAGTTGGTAAACCACTGGAAAATTTAGCTAAGGAACTTCAGTCTCTGGCTCTGTACAAGGATCGAGTAGGGGTGTCAACGGCTCATTACATATTTACTTCTGCTCTGTCAAATCAGTTTTTTCCCTTGATTTGGATGTACCATTTTTTAGCAGTGCCGTTCTGTTCTCTGTAGTCAACACCTGAATTGAGCCTACACGCAGGCAATGTACAATTCTATTTTGAGACAATGTAAGAGGAACTATGCAGCCGACCCAGCTTGGCTACGCTTTCTGTCCCTTTTGTCTGGTTTTACACTCTATTAAGCTGTAGAGCTGCCCTTTGAAGTTTGAACTGTGAGAATGATAGCTGATGAGGTCACTTATCTAAGATTCTCCCATCACTGCTTTTAAAATGGCTTTTGTAATGCCTATTGATCTTGCTACGAACGGATGAGATCACATTTCTTGTATCTCTTTCCACGCATCGCTCTCTTTTTTTCCCTAATTGCAGATTTGAAAGCCCGTGTTCCCCATGGGTCTTAAAATATGCTCTAGCTGTTATTTCACTTTGCAACTTACTTCTTCTACTTGATTTAGATAACGATTTGGCTGAAAAAATACCATGGAAAGCAAGATGGTGCATAGAGGTAGAAATAGGTGCATGTTTGCGCTTTCTGTCCCTTTTGTCTGCTCCAGTCTTGTCATCTATCCTCTTGGTGGCTCTGCAGTGGTAGGTAGTACCATTATTCAGTAAGTTGAACACTGGCTTCCAATCAATTTTAATGTCTAAACTCGCAATGAGACTAGATAAGTTTCACAAGCTGCTTTAGAAGTCTCTTTCTGTCTCAACGATTTTTATTAGTCATCGACATGTTACTTTGTTCCTCTTCAAGCTTGCGAACTTCATGACTGCTGAGTGCCTCAAGGACAGTTCTCCAAGAGAGAATCAATCATTGGCTCAGTAAGTGTCCTTTGTAAAAGCATGTTTATCTCTAATACTTTCTTGGAGACATTGATGTAGTAGCACTTTTATATTAACAATCGCATGGAGGTCGTTGGGTGGCCATGCAGTCTAACGTTTAGTATATTATTTTTGTTTGTTTAAAGCTGCCTGAGTCTGCAAGAAGACGATGGCATTGCTATCGATGTGCAAGACTATGGGATTTTCCTGTTGGAGCTCATAACAGGAAGGAGTGCCTGATGCTTTCTGGACCCCAACAAGGAGGATCTCATTGACTGGGTGAGATGGCGTAATGTTGACAAACTTTCGTTTTTCATCATACTTCGTGCTCATAATCACATTTTGCGTTAAGAAAGAAGAGTCTAAGTAGACTCTAGTTTAGTATTACGGAAGGGATGGCTTCTTCATTATCTTTCCAGATTGAAGAGCCTGACAAGATCTTCTAAGCCTGCTTCTTTTGTCTATTTATACACATAGAAATCTGAAACAAGAAACTTTTGTATGCTCTCTGTTTATGCTCTGTTTTTTTTGGAAACCAGGCTTTACCTGCAATAGAAAAAGGTTCTCTGAGCGACGTCAGAGATCCGAGATTGACAGATACTACTGATGATAGATTCATCCATCATATGGCTCAAGCTGCTTTGCTCTGCGTGCGTAATTTAAATCGCAGAATCTCCAAGACTCAGGTAAAATGTACATTCATTGACAAAATTATCTTTACGACTCCAATTTCCTTCATTTCTGAAGTCAAATCGTGTGTTTTTCTTTCCAGAGAATAGGTAGAAGCATGGTAGTTCTTATTGTCGTCCTACGTTTGTTCCGAAGCGAATGACATTGACATGAACCGCCTGTCAAAGGAGTGAAGGGTCGACAACACGTGATTGTTTCGGAAGTTCAAATAAGTCAATGCTGTGATAGTTTTGGAAAGACTGTTCTTATGGGATAATATCCCTTTTAGCTTAGTCATTGCAATTAAAATTTGGTAGTTCTTCTGCGGTCGCTAATTGGACACAGCATCATAGCCTCTGCAATCATACTATCTTTGGAAAGAACCAATGACTGGTGAAACAATGCAGGCTTTAGCTGTGGTTCGAGGTCATCAAATCGCAAGACCTGGTTGTTAGGATTTCCCGGAAGAAGTCTACATATGTCTCCGTGTACAAATACATGTTCGTGTAACGATGATCAATGACTGGTCTTGTTTAGAACATAAACCGGAACCTTGTTGGGGGCAGGATGATTTGGATGAACCTGTGCTCCAAATCGAGAAAAGCAAATTACCCATGTCATGTGATAACAAAGATGAGACTCACCAGATTCACCACTTCTTTCTTGTCCTTTGCTTTCATCTCCGGGGCACTTATGCAATCCTTATGGAACTTCTGTGCTGTTCAACAGCCCTGCTCATCAAATTGAAAGCTAAAGGTTTTATTCGGGAAAATTACCAAAAAAGTCGTAAACTTGTTGCAACTGCGCGATTCAATTTTTTTGGGTCGATTCAATCCTAAACCTTTTGCAATTACACCGATTCAGTGCATCTAGCGAATTTTAGCCGGCCGGCAACCTAATATTGTAATAATTTTAATAATTTTTTTATTTTATTTCTTTTTCTTATTTTATTTTTTTTTTCTTCTCCCATCCCCTTCCTTGCGGCTAGTCCGGGTTCTTTTTTCTCCCTTGCCTTTCTTTACTATCTTTGGTGTTTATCTGCTTTTTCTCTCTATTCTCTCTATTATATACTTGCAACGCAACATTTTACAATAAAAGTATTTCATAAAAATTATTACAATATTGGATTGTTGGCGGGACCACTAAAAATTGCCGGATGGACTAAATTGGCATAATTGTAAAATGTTTATGATTGAATGAGTATAAAAAAAAAAAAAAAGAGGTCTAAGACTGAATCGGTACGATTGCAATAGATTTAGGGCTTTTCGGATAGTTTTCCCGGTTCTATTCTAATGTTACCTTTCCACGTATGAAATGCGACTTCTTTATAGCGTGGGTCCATTTAACTTTAGAACCATCCAAAAATAATTTTGTCCGGACAAGACCAACGAGAACAGGGAAGGAATTCGAGCCCTTTGTAAATTTCTTTTCTTTTTTCTTTTCTTTTTGTGCGATTGGATCGAGTCCTCTATGATCTCAAGTTTTACTTTTTGTTTGCCATAATACGCGCACGGCTTCGATAGTTGAATCCGATATTCGTGTCGAATTGACGATCGTGTCGAATTAAAGATGCCAAAGAATCAGATTCTTCGAATTACCGAAAGCCTGGAAGTCCCACGGGGGTCATCGCACGACTGGATTATTTGAATTATGACCCTTTCCGAATAGGACGTGCTGGCTTTATTCCTTAGCTTTGTTTGCCTTTCCCGGGGTTCGTTCTAGATCGGTACGCAAACGTCTGTCTCGCGACGCGGACAATTTAGAGCGCTCGCGGTGGGACAAGTCTCTTGTCTTTTCCTCCCCCTCTCTCTCTCTCTCTCTCTCTCTCAGGCGGCGACCCACATCGAGTCTCGTCTTAGACTTAGGAACCTACGGGAAAAACACGAGAGGAGCCGAGCATCGAAATTTCATGGAGTGATTTATACATCAGACGAGCTGTCGAGAAGAATCGATCGATCAAGCTCGTGAAAAGAGCTAAAACTTACAAAGTCACCCTAATGTGCGATTGGCTTTATTGTCTTCTAACGTGACTCACTGATGCACGCGTCTACGATTTACGTATGGTTGGATTAAAAAAAAAATAATTTTTTGTAAAGAGATTATTAGCTTTTGCGAGAAGAGGAGACATACGATTAACCAAAGACATGTTATTCGATTTTCCCCCACGTGATCTGGGTGGGGTTTAGGGCAAAGCAACAAGATGCTCCTCGTAATGTTGAGCTGTTAAATCCCGCTAATCTTTTAATCCTTTTGGCTAATTATACCTTTCTTTAACTCGTCATCGTCTCCTCTCGCTTTACACCTTTCAGACACCAGTCCCAGAAACCCACCCCCCCACCCACCCAAAAAAAAAAAAAAAGAGGCAATCCACTGTGGCTTCATCCGAATCTTTTCTGTACGCTCCGGCCCAATCACCGCCGTCTTCGCTGGGCCCCACTCCGATTTTCCCCGTATTCCCTCGAGGTTGATCGTCGGATCAGAAAGAACCTTGGGCCAAAGCCGGTGATGGGGTCCCGGGGTCTTTGCCTGACGCGTGGCAACTGTGATTGATGATGATGATGCAATGATGCCGCCCTCCTCCTCCTCCTCCTACTTCTTCCCCCTGTTGTCGCTGTTTGATTCTTGTTCTCCAGCTGATGAAGCATCCTAGAGAGAGAGAGAGAGAGAGAGAGAGAGAGAGGGAGGTGGAGTGTCAAATCAAGCGAAGAATCTTGGAACGTTGTCGGCTTCAGAGAAAGGCATCGGCTTGTTGGACTTGGAGTGGACTTTTTAGAAAGTTTCCGTTACTGTCCGGGCATTTTGTTTCAACGATTGTTCTGTCCGCGAGAGAGCAATAGCCCATTCGTGCGCTCATCGCTCTGTTTTATTTGTGGGGGTAAAGCCTTTTCTCTGCTTTCCTCTTCCTTTTGCTGAGACTGCGCAAGTTCTTGATTGTGTAGTTCTCGTTCGTGCCAAAACCGAATCCTTGAGTGGCGGTGTAATGTTAACACGCGATTCGAATGATCCTGCTCGGATTTTAGTTAATATTAATCAGCCTTATGTTATTCCTTGCTGAGTTATGGTAAAGTGTTTCCCAGTGAAAAAGTGAGAACGAAATAGTTTACAGTGTCCTCATTATATGAAGTTGCACTAAGTTGCTTATAGATGGATATTAGTGTGCGAGCTTTAGCTTTAGTTTCATGAATATAGGACATTCGTGGAGGATTGTGCGTAGTCTTGGTTGTAGTATGGTTGGTATATGGAAACTTTAGCACAGCTTATTCTTTGACAAGGCATGTTTGGCTTGAGCGGGAGGAGGCTGTCATGACGGCTGAAGGAAGTGTCGTATGTTTTGCAGCCAAATGAATTGCTTAGTTTGACAGATGTTAGATCATGGCAGGTGCTAGCATTGTGAGGATTTGGTATCATATTCTTAAGTTGTTGTAGGATATGCAAATGTGGGTAATGTGACCATTAGCATGCATGGTAGCATCTTAACACGAGTGTGGCCTTTTTTTGTAGGCACACCTGATCTGTGTGCCCAACTTATTTGCTTGAAGCGAAAAAGAGCAGATGGGAATATCCTTCTGTGTCATCTGTGTATGATAGACTTGGTATTATCCAAGCCCCATGGAGAACAATGAAAGGTAAGTTCTGTTAGTAAATACCTTTCGCATTTTCTTCTTGTGGGTAATAAGATCGATATGGTAGCTTACATTTTAGGGAAATTACGTTATCACCTGTCTCTCCATGCTGGTTGTAAGAATAACCTTTTTCCCTTAACTCCCTGTAATGCTTCATTTTGTTTGCCACCCGCCCTTGATAACTTCACCCTGGAGCATAACTTTTTGCTAAGACTAGAGAAGCTATTGGTCCTGAGAGAAAATAGTTGTATAGGTAAAAGTTAATGCACATTATTGCTAGCCTAGATTTCCTTAGGGACAACCAATTAGGAATTGTGAATACACCTTGATATATCTTTAACATGAAAACTCATGATGCTTTGCAGGCTGGATGAAAAGTTTTTATCCAATGGAGATGTATACTATGGTGATTTCAAGGGAACGCTTCCCCACGGGAAGGGAAGATACACTTGGTTGGATGGAACGGTTTATGAGGGCGACTGGGAGTTAGGGAAAATGACTGGAAAAGGGAAAATCTTTTGGCGATCTGGAGCGAGGTACGAGGGTGATATCTCCGGGGGTTATCTTCATGGATGTGGGACCTTTACTAAACCTGATGGATCTGTTTATACAGGAGCCTGGAGGATGAATATTCAGCATGGTGTTGGAAGGAAGGAGTACGGTAATTCAGACATGTATGAAGGTATGTGGAAAGAAGGGGTACACGAAGGTAGCGGTAGGTATACGTGGAATCGTGGTAATACGTATGTTGGAAACTGGAAAGGTGGTAAAATGTGGGGCAAAGGGGTAATGAAATGGGTAAACGGTGATCTCTACAATGGCTTTTGGGTGAATGGGCTAAGACATGGATCAGGAATATACAGATCTGCAGATGGGGCTTATTATTTTGGAACATGGAGTAGGGGTCTAAAGGATGGGAAAGGAACATATTATCCTGCTGGAAGTAAGCATCCATCTCTCAAAAAATGGTGCAGTGTGGGTTACAATGATGAGGGAAGAAATTTGTCATCTCGCAGTTTGTCTTTGGCTTTCGAGGAATCTACTGCTCCAAAAACATTCATCAATAGGAGTTATTCTGAAAAAGTTTCAACGGGAGGACTACTGAGAAATTCAGGTCGAATTTCAAATAGGGCTATGTCTTTAGATGAAAACTGGAGTCTTGTTGATTCCGAGAGGGAACTCGTTTCTCACGAGTCATCATCTGAAGTGCCTGAAGTCCCTGAGGAGAGACACGACAAAATGCAGGATGACAGTTCTTTAGTTTATGAACGTGAATACGTGCAAGGAGTCCTGATTAAAGAGATAATTAGAACTTACGAAGAACTGATGCACAAAACTAAACGGAAAAATAAATTACATGGGAAAGAGCCAAAAAAGAGGCCATGCATGGATATGCCTCTAGGCGACCGGAGCTACTTTTTGAAACTTAATCTACAACTGGGTATCAGGTGATTGATACTTAAAGCTTAACTGTCATACTTAGCATATAGAATATGGAAATCCATTTTTGTGTCATTCTTATGGGTAAACTTCGATAGTAAACTTTTTTTTTGGTTATTACCTTTACTATCAGAAACTAAGTTGCTTGTTAAATTCTTCTTTACGGAAGAGAGGTTTGTTGAGATCTTCACTACCCCTTAAGTGCTTCTGGGTGAAAGCTGATTATAATGCCTGAAAGTTTGACAGTTTAGGGTGGTAATTATGCTGAATATGACATAAAAGAACCTTAGGGCTCTTAGTCACTGTTCTAACTACAAAGCATGAGATGTGGAGTAAGTGCCTATCATTTGCTGTGTGCTTAGCTTTCCTTTTTATCTTTTGGTAGGGTTATGTAGTCACTGCTGATTTGACATTTGTTGACGCAAAGTATTTGTTGGTATTCCAATTTTACCCTATTCGATCAATTAATGTACAATAAACTCTAGAAGCTTTTCTCAAGCTCGCTGACTGCGCGGACACCTCGGTTATCAAAAAAAAAAAAACTCTAGAAGCTTTTCTTGTCCCTCCTTTCATGAGTCTTGCCACAAGTTTGCTTTACCTTCTTATACAACCTTTTCGGTTCAAATTGGAATCCCCAGATACACTGTCGGCAAGATCACCCCTGTCCCCACGCGTGAAGTTCGGTCTTCCGATTTTGGAGAGCGAGCCAGGATAAGGATGTATTTTCCTAAAAAGGGCTCTCAGTTTACGCCCCCGCACTATTCCATAGATTTCTATTGGAAAGACTACTGCCCGATGGTTTTCAGGTATGCATCAGTATTACGCATTTGCTAAAAGTAAGGATCCTCTCTGTGTTACCGGGTTTGTGTGGAAGACTGCATCATTCTGTAGAAGGGTTGCTGCAGTTTGGTAATTAAGGTCTAAGTTGATGTATCTCTGATTTGTTAGAATTGGTTTAAGTACTTCAGCTCCAGTGAACAACAATGCAAATGTGAAGTTATTTGATATGTTCCTTTTTCACTTGAATTCGTTGGATAATCGATTTGCAAGGACCTCTCCCATAGTGGGGTCGTGTAGAGTTGGCCTAATCTGTTTCTGTTACATATATATCAAGATAGTTTAGGTTGGAGATCGTGAAGTATTAGATGAAATCGACGTCGATAATGAGTAGTAATTGAACATAATCAATCAAATTAGCCGACAGTCTTTGCAGTCTTATGTGTTCAAAAAGGGAATAGACAAGCTAGAATATTTTGGCTTGGCTTTCAGATTATTAGAAATTGCACATCAACTGGAGTTAAATTCAATTATATAAAGTCAACTGCATCTTAACATAGCAGGCGTAAATTTATCTAGAAGATGGTATTCTACTTAGATGTCAAGAGTAATTTGTGAAAATATAGATCTCATAAATTTATTGAGACAATCTGAGGAGCCTGAAAAAAAGTCCCGACAAAATAGTTTACTTTTCCTCCTTGAAACTAAAAAATTTGCGCTCAAATCCGAAATATATTGAACAGCAATTGGAATTTTTTCTCTGGGTGGAATTTATTAACTTTTTTCTCCCCCCAAATCAAAATGTTAAAACTCTACCTTTTCATATTAGTATACTTATATAAGTACAGCTTTATCAGATGTCTGCACCATATAAAGTGAGACATGAAGTTTATATTCAACGAAATAGGACCTGGCATACAGGAAACTTGATATTCATACTTAGACGAGAGAATTTCTTATTTGGCCAATAATTTACTGGCTTCTCCTTTTAAATCCCTTTTCTTCATCATGTCTTTCCTTTAGGGCTAGGTGTGTTCTTTGACAGGGCCAAAAGCTGAAGTTATCACCAGTCCATCACCTGCACTGTAACGTGCAAATGCTAATCAACATCTTGTTGTATTTTAAATGCTTGCAACTTCGTTTAGAAAGGTCTCTTTGTTATTTTATGAATTATATCTCAGGAATTTGAGGGAGCTGTTCGAGCTAGATGCCGCTGAATACATGATGTCCATTTGTGGTGATGATGGTCTCACTGAACTATCTTCTCCAGGAAAAAGTGGCAGTATTTTCTATCTCTCTCATGATGGTAGATTTGTGATCAAGACATTAAAAAAGTCCGAAGTGAAGGTTTGAGGAACAAAGTTTATTTACAACTTCTTTGCTATATCATCAATTTGTCATACAACCCTTATTTCTTGGCATATTTCTTGGATTTAAATGGGCTGTGGCGATGGTTTATTCTGCGCGATCCACTACTTTGTCTGGAAGACATTATAACCACTCTGATTACAAATATTATGCTTTGAACAACGACTTATTTCCCCATAATTGTGTGATTTATGTCCCTCGTCAATGAATTTGCATTACCGTAATGCTTAATTTAGCCATCTGAACATCACAACTTTTAGGTTCTATACTTATAAAAATCACAGAACACCAAAAAGGAACTAGACTAAGGTCCTAGTTTGAGATAATGCGTGATAAAACCATCGTATTGCATTTGGCTTTTTATAAGCTAGTGAAGATAATAATATATTGAGAAAATTGAGCATTTAAATAAAACTGCCAATTGCTAACTTAGAAGCTTTCGAGTAATATAGGACACAAAAAAGTGCTGATTAGTCAGGATTCCAAATTCCAAAATTCCATGCCTCGTATAGAGAAAATAAAACCAGCTTCTACAGTTCCTTATTAGAGTAGAAAATAATAAACGCAACACTGTTAGTAGACTTGCTATATGTGTTTTGAGCATGATGCCGATCCATTTAATCACTAATCAAGGGGAACAAAACCAGAAATGATCAGGGGAAGGTTAGGTATGGACTTGACATATATATAGCAAGCATTTAAATAAAACTGCCAATTGCTAACTCGGAAGCTTTCGAGTGATATAGGCCACAAAAAGGTGCTGATTAGTCAGGATTCCAAATTCCAAAAGATAACGTAAATAAAACCAGCTTCTACAGTTCCTTATCAGAGTAGAAAATAACAAACACAACGCTGTTAGTAGACTTGCTATATGTGTTTTGAGCATGATGCTGATCCATTTAATTACTAATCAAAGGGAACAAAACCAGAAATTATGAGGGGGGAAGGTTAGGTATGGACTTGACATGTGGCTTTCTTTTATTGCTGGACAGGTTCTTCTGAAGATGCTGCCACACTATCACAGGCATGTAAGAGATCATGAAAATACTCTTATTACAAAATTTTTTGGTCTCCATTGCATAAAGCTGATTGGTGGAAGGAAGGTACTCCCAATCTAGGTTGCAGGAACTTGTCACTATTCACTCTACTCTTTATGCTTGTAGGTCTATGTCCATTTAACTTCATGTTCCTGTTTTCAGGTAAGGTTTGTGGTTATGGGGAACATGTTCTGCACTGAATTGCGAATTCATCGACGGTATGATCTGAAGGGTTCATCTTTGGGAAGATGTACAGACAAAGACAAAATTGATGAAAATACCACATTAAAAGATCTTGATCTTGAATATGAGTTTCATATGGACAAATCATTGCGAGAGGAACTTTTCGAGTGAGTAGCAATTACTATTGTACTGGTCAATGACTGCCATTATTTTCATGCATCCTTATTATCACTGATGCCCATTCTGATTAGGAGATTCACGAATTGCTAAATTTTGGCTCAACAGGCCGAGGTTTGACATTAACAAATGGCTGTAAAATACTGAATTTGGGCATCCACTTCTAGATTTTGGCATCCCACAAGTGTTTCCACTTCATTATCATTTTGAAGGCGAGACTGTCATTGAATGTACTGTGTTGATTGGTCATGTTGCATGTACACTCTATGGAAAGACGTCAATGATGTTGATTGAATTTCTTTGGCCCCGAGAGCCCCTATCTAATTTCTGATGGAAAATTGTTCAGTGTTTATTGCAGATATACTCCTCCCATAAATTATGGTGAAGGGATAAAGTTATGTCTTTTAATGCATTTCCTTATGATTAAAAACTGAAATGTTTGGAGGATTTTCAGTTGTCATGTGAGATTTTGTTTTAGGTACATTCCCTTGTCTTTTTGTTTTCTTTTTTTTTGGGGGGGGGGGGGGGTTCCCTTGTCCTTTTGTTTTTTTTTTGTTTTCTTCGATAAACAAGTACATTCGCCTGTCACTAGGCATAAACTTAGGACGATTGGCAATTCACTTTCTCATTTGTTATGTATTGGTTATATCTGCTTTTGGCAGCTTCGTTGATTGTCTCTAAACATTCTGAGCTTTGTTTTATGTTCATAGTACCTAACCAAATAGGTTTTTCTTATGCATAAAGATGTGGGCCTTAACAATGGGACAAATTTTTTTTTCTCAGTTAGATCTTGGCGACTTCATGTTTTTCCTAATCAACTAGCATGATTCTTTTATGTGCAGACAAATTTCACTCGATTGCAAGTTTTTGGAATCTCAACAAATCATTGATTATAGCCTTTTGCTGGGATTGCATTTTAGAGCCCCTGGGCAGTTGAAGGCTCTCTTAAGTGCAGGTAACGCAATGGTGAAGGAAGAAAGTTCGTCCACTGGCAATGGTCGGTATTACCATGTGCTATCATTTTAATGTTGCTACTAATTTCAACAAGTTCCCAAAACAGTGCTTAGATTTGATCCTGTCAGAATTTGTAGGGAATAATGACACAAATGGTCCCTGAACTTTGATCTAATGTGCAATGTGGTCTTTGAACTTTTGATTTGACCAATATGGCTTAGCCCAATGTGCAATGTGGTCCTTGAACTTTTAATTTGACTAATATGTTCGTTGAACTTTTGGAACATGTTCAACTTAATCCTTGAATTATATGAAGATGTTCAGTATAATCTTTTCATTGAACTTTTGGAACATGTTCAACTTAATCCTTGAATTATATGAAGATGTTCAATATAATCTTTTCATTAATTCAAGTTTAAGGACAACTTTTGAGCATTTTCTTATAATGTAGGGACTAAATTGAACACATTCCAAAAGTACGGGGATCACATTGAATAAATTGAAAGTTCACGGACCACATTACTCATTGGACTAAAGTTTAGGGACCATATTGATCAAATTAAAAATTCAAGGATCATATCACACATTAGGCCGAAGTTCAGGGACCATTCGTGTCATTTTTCCACTTTGTAATATATGATGTTTCTTTGCCTGAGCCTTAAATTTTAAAAATGCTCGAGGCTTTTGAGCCCACCTTTAGCCCCTTTTCATGTTAAGTCATGGGTTAATTTTGTAGTTGTAGTATTGTTCTATTCTTTTTCCTTTCTCTTTTTAAGTCAGAATTCTGTTGGTTGGATGATATTAATTGTTATGTGGCTTCTGGATACATCTGGCATTGTTTTTTTTTTTTTATGGGCCATGTACCCCTATCCTATTATTAACAATTAATGTGAAAATTCAGCATGAGCGATCTTAGCCTGAGAATGACAAACCATTCTGATTCTTGTCTTTCTAGTTGTTATGATTTGTATGTCCATGAGAGCCTGTTTGGTTGTATTTTTGAAGCAGTAAAAACAACTTTTTTTTCTTTGGGTAAAGGAAACAGTAAAAACGACCTTTTGCTTTCCCTCCAAAACGTAAATATTATCTAAACTTCAAAACAATTTAAAAAATTATATGTAAATCTATGATTAGAATTCATAACTTGTGGAAGTTTCAGGTGTTTCAGACTTAAAAAAAAAAAAAGGGAAGTGTGTTTGTCACAAGAATTACATTAAACAAAAATCAAAAAGTAAAAATCCATCTCAACAAGCTTCTAACATTCGGACTGATGAGGGAATGTGGGATAAAGAGCAGCAACTGAAGTTTCATTTCATGAATCTCGCTGGAATACATGTCGGAGCTGCTTATTTCCAGTTGTATTAGTCTTGGAAATTTTCTTCAAAACCTCAAGGATTGAAGCTTTGAGGGGTACGCAGTTCAGAACGTAAGGCTTTGTGACTGAAGTTCTTCCCGGGACATACATGGTGAACCGGATTGTCTTGAGCAGGTTATGTTAGCTGAAATGCCTTGATGAGTGACATACAATTATTATTCCCTAAAAATTTACATTTTTTTTACCTTGAGGATATTGTATGATAGGTCTCTCTTGTTTGCCTCACCTACATATCGCTATTTTGCATGAACATCTATTGCCGTATCTCAGCTTTGAATTTTGCATCATCAGATAGTATGCAGCTTACGTTCATTTTCTTCTAGGTCCAATATCACAAGGGGAACTTCTGATACCTGCAAAAGGTCTAGTTCTTGTTACACATGAACCAGGCTCTGTTACACCTGGTCCCCATATCAGAGGAAGAGCCCTAAGAGCATTTTCTGTGGGTGACCAGGAAGTTGATCTTTTACTTCCTGGTACTGCAAGGTAGCTTCTACCCACGAGCTTCCCTTTTTATGAAGTTCTCAGTGCTTCATTTTGACATAATTGAAGGCCATTCATAATCCTATTTCCAGAATGTGTTGGGAATAAACTCCCTATAGTTTGATAATGGCAACCAGTCCAGCTTTCATGTGCTGCTTCTGCTAGTGTCCACTGAACTGGTTGCATTGGGCCTGTAATCAATGTCCAAAGAACATCCCACTCTGCTCTAGCTTTTCTGCTTTTAGCTTGTCTTAATTAATTTGCAGTTTGGGGTCATGAATTGCTTGCTAAGTGGTCGATGCCCCTAAGTTCATGGAAGGAGTAGCATGCAATTGAAGACTGCAGGCAGCTAGTGCATTCATAAGAAAATTACTCATCCTATTCCTGCTCATTTCTTTGAAGGATACTATTTTCTGCATCATAGTTCTTCGTGTGATTACATCTGTGCATACCGTCGTTCTTTTTGTTTATTTCAATGACTTGCTCCGTGTTCTTTTATTATGCTAATAAGGTATCACATCTTCCTTTTCTTCTCTCCTGCTTGGTTCTGGTGAATTTTCCTGTCATCGGATAGTCTTGTTTTTAGTTGTCAATCCTTATGTCAACAAAGTGTCAACAAAGTGGCTGTAATGGCAAAGCATCAGGCTTATAGCAAAAGTGCTTGGTTTTTATCGTAGGTTGCCTGTGCACCTGGGAGTCAACATGCCGGCTCAAGCCAACGTCAAGCTTATACATGAGGAGGTTGATTCAGCCGAAATTAAACTTTTTGAGTTTTATGACGTAGTTCTGTATATGGGCATTATTGACATATTTCAGGAATATAATCTGAAGAAAAAGATGGAGCATGCTTATAAGTCACTGCAGTTTGATCCTCAGAAGATTTCTTGTGTTGAACCCGAACTCTATGCTAAGCGGTTTATCCATTTCTTGGAGACAGTATTTCCCGCTATCGATGGAGGATATCAATAGACAGTTTTGACCTACTGTATCATAACTGTGAGATAGCCATAGCATTTCTTTTGCTTGAGAATGAAGAAGTGTAAACAAATTTTCTTTCTCGCAGTGGATGTGTAAATGTGTCATGATTTTTACAGTCGTTCAGTTTATGCTGGTCGGTACTTGTTCATCAGATTCCGATGGAAGTCTCAGGTGCTTATACAGCAGCGGCATATTATCAAGGCTGATCGACTTCGATGAGCCTACATCTCAGAAGCCTGGTTTAAATATCTTGCAGACTGTCCCAACTTCGGCCTGAGTTTTGTGTGTCCGCGTGTTCATGTGCAATTCATGTGATTCCCGCTGTCCTAAGAACAATCAGTACAAAAGTTAAATTTGCTGGTCCACAACATCTTCGTTTGCTATTAAAATTAGTCAAGTGTCTGCTCGTGTTCCTAGGGATTTCAATTTGAAGGAATGCAGTTGTAATTGAAGAGGTGACGGGAGATGACATGTTCCTCGGGATTGGAACGTTGATTCTCCTTGCAGTTACCGAAGGGGAATGCTATTATCTGCTTGAGATTGCAAGATGTATCCTGCATGACGAATTTGGTCTGGATATCTTGCCGAAATGAGTGAAAAATGCCATTAAAGTTTTTACCTTTGATGAAAATACTGAACTAGAAAGAGAATCATTTAGTTGCTAAGACACGGTTGGATCCTGCCATAAGTAAAACGATTCCCAATTTCAACTCAGGAGGGCTTTTTCACTGTTTCCTAAATAATTTAGCAGCCATTTTCTGGCTAAAAAGGGGGGAAAAAAAATCTGAAGCAGCGGGCTAGGAAAATCTGTCATTATAAGGACATTCAGTAACGTCACATCACCAAAGAGTCTAGTTGGACCAGACAGACGTACGTTTGTTGTTGTCTGAGTTATTCATAACTCACGGAAGAGTGTCTTTTTGAGCGAGAGAGAGAGAGATTTTGTAACGAAGGGATCTGCAATGGTACGCGGGATGGTGTCGTTTTCGATAGTGGTTATGGTGTGTTTCGCTTGTGACGTTTTAGTGGAGAAGAGTCAGGCGATTTGGTTGAACCTACCGGCCGCTGGAACCAAGTGCGTGTCCGAGGAAATCCAGCACAACGTCGTAGTTTTGGCTGATTACGTTATCGTTTCCAACTATGAATCCAGTATCCCTACTATTTCCGTCAAGGTAATCGTCGATCATTTTATGTTCATTGTGGTCGGTGTTGGTCCGCTTCATTCTACTTACCGGTGGCAGTAGATTGCTCGAAACAGTTGACCTCGCCGTATGGAAATATTCTTCATCACAAGGAGAATGTAACACACGGTCAGTTTGCATTCACAACTAGCGAGCCTGGTAACCACCAAGCATGTTTTTGGGTGGACAGTAATGAAAGAGGTGGAGAAGTAAGTGTTATCATTGACTGGAGAACTGGAATTGCGGCAAAAGATTGGGAATCAGTCGCAAGAAAAGAGAAGATTCAGGTTCGTACAACTATTAACTGCGTATGACAAATTATCCGATCCATTCTAATCCCAGAGTCCATAGTTCAGTTTTCAGATTTGCGTGGTAATCAAATGTCGCTTTTGTGAAGTTCGTCAAAATTGAATTCAAGCCATTGGTTTGGTTGGCAATTTCTTCAGTATCAGTATGTTTGGCAGTTCTAATTTTGTGGACAATATGGTGCCAATGTTAGGGAGTGGAGCTTGAGCTCAGGAAGCTTCAAGGAACTGTTGAAGCCATCCTTATAACCATGTCGTATCTTAAGATCAGGTGATATCTTGTTGCTTTTTCTCGGAATGTCTTCTCCAACTTGAGGTGGCGTTAACTTGGATATTCTTTTGGGAGAACACAGGGAAGCAGAAATGAGAACAGTGAGTGAAAGAACAAATGCTAGAGTGGCGTGGTTCAGTATCATGTCATTGGGAGTCTGCATTACAGTTTCAGGTCTCCAGCTGTGGCTCCTGAAACGATTTTTCCAAAACAAGAAGCTGATCTAGGGTTTGCACTTTCAATGAAGCATGAGGACAACTTTGATCCTGTGGCTGTGGGGCATATTTAGCACCTGTACATCTTAAATATGTTCTAGCATGCATCTTGGACTCTTTTCAAGGATTGATGCAATAAGAATATCTAAATGTTGAATTTGCACAGCAATGCTACCACCTACTAATTTATTCAGATACCGCTATTTTCCAAAGTTGTCACTCCTGAATTTGCAAATCAATAGCTCAACGTGCATTTTAGAACCAATACAAGAACGGGATAGAATCATCAATTATCACACTCACAAGGTATACCATATACTAATGGAGTAATGTTGAAAATCAGTCGGTTATTTTTTGTTCCAGTATTTTTGTTTGGATTTTACTTGTTAGCTTGTAGGGATTTGTTTCCTAAGTTTTAGGGTGCTGTTAGTTTATTTTAACCAATAGATACTAGAATATTTGGGTTATTGCTTTGGTAGTTAGTGAAAATAATTAGTTGTTGAGCAGCTATAAAAAGCCAGAGGTCTTATGTAATTGCAGTACTTGAAGGAGAATAAAATTAGCATCCTTTTTCCCAAATTTCTTCATGGTATCAGAGCTCGATCTGGACCATTCTTTTCCACTCTATCTCTGAGTGCTTCCGCCATGATAAAATACCCTAGAGGTATGGCAGGTGAGGTTGAGAGTGAAACCTCAGACCCAAAAAATCCGAAACCTCCTCATGGTAATCAGAATTCGCCTCTGATTACCCAGCCTATCAATGTATCCGAAAGCGGGACTCTTCTCATCACCGGTCATAAACTTACCGGTCACAACTTCAATCAATGGTCCCATTCTGTCATGATTTTCATTTGTGGAAAAGGTAAAGAAGATTACCTAACTGGGGCTGCTGTACAACCTGAGGAGACAAGCCCAGACTATCGAACATGGAAGGTAGAAAACAACATGGTGATGTCTTGGCTGCTGAATTCAATGACGAATGAAACAGGGGAGAATTTCATGTACTACAAGACAGCGAAGGAGATTTGGGATGCTGTTCATGAAACTTATTCAAACAGAGATAATACCTCAGCCATCTTCGAGATCAAGGGCATTCTTCATGATCTAAGGCAAGGGGAATCTTCGGTTACTGATTATTTTAACCAACTCATACGTCGTTGGCAACAACTTGACATGCTAGAAGACATGATGTGGAGTTGTCCTGATGATAACAAGCGGTACAAGCAAATTCAAGATCGAGAACGCATCTACAAATTTTTGTTAGGCTTGAATCACGAGCTTGATGAGGTACGTGGACGAATTTTAAGTATAAAGCCCTTGCCTAGTGTAAGAGAAGTTTTTGCAGAAGTCAGGAGAGAAGAGACTCGACGAAAGGTGATGCTTGGTTCTTCAAACAACCAGGCTAATCCTGAAAATTCTACTTTAATAGCCCGAGGATCTCAACCATTCTACAGTCGAAGCACACAATCAAACCACAACAGCCAGCGAAGGGGTGGTCGTCCGTGGTGTGATCATTGCAGACGGACGGGTCACACAAAAGACACATGTTGGAAACTCCATGGTCGGCCAGATGATTGGAAGCCATCAGCTTCACGTCCTAATCAAGATCGGGAGAGCAGAAGCAACGTAGTCCAAACCGAAGCAAATGCTTCAGTAGATTTGAGTCCCTTCAACAAAGAGCAGCTAGAGATGCTGCAAAAGTTGCTACAGGAATCTGTTCAAAAGGCAGCTCATCCAGAAGGGGTTAGTACAGCAACTATAGCTCAGTGAGGTAATTCTCTAAATGCCTTTAGTGCTAAACAGGAGAAAATCAACTCTTGGGTTGTAGACTCAGGAGCATCTGACCACATGACCGGAGATATCACAGTGTTCAACGAGTACAATACATGTCAAAATGGCACTATGGTTCGAATTGCTGATGGTTCTTGCTCAAAGGTGGCTGGTGTGGGTTCAGTGGTTATTTCAAAAGATATCACTCTGAATTCATTGTTATTTATTCCCAAACTCAGCTATAATCTTCTCTCCATCAGCAAGTTAACCCAAGATTTAGGCTGTATTGCTAAATTTTCCCCACACTCATGTGAATTTCAGGTTTTGAACTCGGGGATGACGATTGGCAGTGCTGAGATGGATGCGGGCCTCTACTTTCTGCGAGTTAATGCCTTAGAATGGAAAAACAAGAAGGTGTCATGTGTAGCATCTTGCTCTAAGGAAGAGAGCGACGTCAAATTATGGCATTATAGGTTAGGTCATCCAAATTTCTTGTACCTGAAAAGGTTGCTACCTTCTTTGTTCAATAAAGATTCAATCAACTTTCAATGTGAGGTGTGTCAGTTATCCAAACATATTCGCAGTTCATACCCTTTGCAATCTTACAAGTCTTCTCATCCATTTCACATGATTCATAGTGATATTTGGGGACCTTCTCGTGTCAATAATATTTCTGGTTCCAGGTGGTTTGTTACCTTCATTGATGATCACACAAGACTCACTTGGCTTTTTCTAATGAAGGAAAAATCAGATATTGGCCAAATATTTCAAACCTTCCACCTAATGATCCAAACTCAATTCAGCACAAAAATCCAAGTTTTCAAAACGGATAATGGGAGAGAATATTTTCACTCACAGCTCGGGTCATATCTAAATAGCCATGGTATCATACATATTAGCTCTTGTGTAGAGACTCCACAACAAAATGGGGTGGCAGAGAGGAAAAATAGGCACCTTCTTGAAGTGACCCGTTCTCTTATGTTAGCGACCCATGTTCCTAAATTTTTTTGGGGAGAAGCGGTATTAACAGCCACATATCTTGTCAATCGTATGCCTTCCCGTGTCTTAAATTTCCAAACACCATTTCAGCGGCTACTTCATACCTACCCACATATTCGTTTTGTCTCACAAATCCCACTCAAAGTATTCGGCTGCACAGCATTTGTTCACATAAATCAGCAACACCGCAGCAAGCTTGATCCTAAGTCCCTCAAATGTGTGTTTCTAGGGTACGCTCCTAATCAAAGTGGATATAAGTGTTATTGCCCACAAACAAAGCGCTTTTATACCACCATGGATGTTACATTCTTTGAGGACCAGCCCTTTCACTCCAAAAATACCATTCAGGGGGAGAGTTGTGAGGCATATTATTTTTTGGACACTTCTCATTCACTTCGGTCACAACAACATTCACTCGGGCTACAACAAAATACTGCTCATCAACAAAATTCTGCTTGTCTTCCGTGTCTACCCATTCCAACATCCAAGAGTCATCCAACATACGAAAACCTTTCGTGCCTACCCATTCAAGATGCTGCACAAGACATACATAAAGAGCTAATTGTCTACTCTAGGAGGAAAACTCAAAAGGAGTTGGAGGACCGTACTACATCAAGGCCAGCTCAAGAGATAGATCCGAGTTCAAGACCCACAGTCGATGAAGGTAATGCTTCTATAAACTCAGAAAATTCTGCTGTGCTTGAGGATCTTGATCAGCCTATTGCTCTTAGGAAGGGGAAGAGAGAGTACACTTCACATCCCATTAACAATTTTGTGTCTTATGAAAAGTTATCTCCAAAATACAAGGCATTTGTTTCAACGTTGAGTGACATTCAAATTCCCAAGAATATCCAGGAGGCACTTGCTCAATCCGAGTGGAAAGAAGCAGTTCTTGAGGAAATTCATGCACTCAAGAAGAATAAGACTTGGGAATATACAGAATTGCCAGCTGAGAAGAAATTGGTGGGATGTAAGTGGGTCTTTACAGTTAAGCATAATGCCGACAGTAGCATTGATCGTTTCAAGGCGAGACTGGTCGCTAAGGGATTCACACAATCATATGGTATAGATTACGAAGAAACCTTCGCTCCGGTGGCCAAGTTAAACTCCATTAGAGTGTTGCTCTCCCTTGCAGCTAACTTAGATTGGCCCCTACAGCAATTAGACATAAAGAATCCTTTCTTAAATGGGGAATTGGAGGAAGAAGTCTTTATGGAGGTCCCACCGGGAATTGACACCGAAGAGAGCTTTAACAAGGTGTGCAAACTCAAGAAATCCTTGTATAGTTTAAAACAATCACCTCGTGCTTGGTTCGAGAGGTTAACAAGTGTAGTTAAGAAGCTGAATTTCACTCAATGTCAAGCAGATCATACAATGTTTGTCAAGAAGTCAACTGAAGGTAGAAAAGCAATAATGATCGTATACGTTGATGATATAATCCTAACTGGTGACAATCTGGAGGAGATTGGAAAACTAAAGGACATCTTGGCACAAGAATTCGAGGTTAAAGACCTAGGTCAACTCAAATACTTCCTAGGTATGAAGGTAGCTCGGTCATCGAAAGGGATTGTAATTTCCCAACGCAAATATACTCTTGATCTCTTGAAGGAAACCGGTATGCTTGGGTGCAAACCAGCTGACACCCCCATGGATTCTACGAATAAAATCGAGATGGATGAAGAAGGACCATTAACGGACAAAGGAAGGTATCAAAGATTAGTTGGAAAACTAATCTATCTCTCGCATACTCGGCCAGACATTGGTTTCACAGTAAGTATGGCTAGTAGATACATGAACCAGCCAACGGAGAAGCACTTGCAGGCAGTTTTTCGAATCTTACAGTACCTGAAGAGAAGTCTTGGAAGAGGGCTTTACTTTAAGAAAACAAAGGAGAAAAACGTGGAGATTTTCACGGATGCAGACTGGGCTGGATCTCTCATGGATCGAAAGTCAACAACCGGGTATTGTACTTTCGTTTGGGGCAATATGGTTACTTGGAGAAGTAAGAAACAACCCGTTGTTGCAAGAAACAGCGCTGAAGCGGAGTTCAGAGCAATGTGTCAAGGAATATGTGAAGGCATGTGGCTGAGAAGAATCTTAAATGAGCTAGGATTCACTAATGCCAATCCTATGTCATTATTATGCGACAACAAAGCTGCTATTGAGATCGCCAAGAATCCGGTTCATCATGATAGAACAAAACATGTGGAGATTGATCGACATTTCATCAAAGAAAAACTCGATGAAGGGATATTGAAGCTCCTGTATGTTCCAAGCATTCATCAAACAGCGGATATACTGACCAAGGATTTATCCAGAAAAAGTTTCGAGACTCTAAGGTGCAAGCTGGGTATGATAGACATTCATAACCCAGCTTGAGGGGGAGTGTTGAAAATCAGTCGGTTATTTTTTGTTCCAGTATTTTTGTTTGGATTTTACTTGTTAGCTTTTAGGGATTTGTTTCCTAAGTTTTAGGGTGCTGTTAGTTTGTTTTAACCAATAGATACTAGAATATTTGGGTTATTGCTTTGGTAGTTAGTGAAAATAATTAGTTGTTGAGCAGCTATAAAAGGCCAGAGGTCTTATGTAATTGCAGTACTTGAAGGAGAATAAAATTAGCATCCTTTTTCCCAAATTTCTTCAAGTAAGAACCCTCTGCATCTCCTACTGAAGGTTTTCCCAAGGCACAATCATTTTCAGGCATCTGAAGTGGTAATTTAACACAAAGCACCTAGAGCAAAGTCATTTTTTCTCCACACCACTGACTTAGTGGTTCTGCGAAACAGTCACTCAGATGGGTGTAACATTGTGTCCATTTTTTTTCCCGAGGCCACCAGTATAGCTTATTGTTCTGATAGAAATTGGAAAGACCATCATGTGTCGGTTTGAATTTTGTCAAGCAGTTAATTAGTTGCCAAAGGGCAGGAGCAGATAGACATAAGGTAAGTAGCGCAATGGCAGAATTAGCCAAATGAGGTGAAGAAACAAAGAATAAGTACTAATCCATTTGGTAAATACACCTTCCCAAAAGTTGAGAAATCTGCACATTTCTGTCAAAGTACAACTTTGTCTCACTCGGTACACATTGTTTCTAAAACAACGGTGAGCCCTTGTTCTTCACTTCAAAGAAAAAGGGAATTAGCTTCCGAATCACCTGCATCATCCTAATCGCAAATAACAACTTTCAAAGAGTTGGTTTAATCATCTACTTCTATTCAGCTGCCAAACACCATTCGATGCAAACTGATCTGTCACATTAGCTACTTGGTTTCTCTCTTGACTGAAAAGTCAGGCCGAAAAGAGCTCAACTGACGGAAAATTAGGTGTCTCATTTATTTCTGCCGTACATAAAGCATACTACAAACTGAAATGAGGAAAATTTCTATGGGAAGCAGCAGTCAATTGCAGGTCAGGGAATATGAGGTTGCACTGGGTGCGTATAAATAGAGGAACAGTTACCCCAGCAAGCCATTATTCAATCCGTGCTATTTTCCGGTTCATGTATGTAAACCTGCAGATCTCGTCAAAAAAATCATCAGCACTGCTATGGCTGCTCTTCATTTGAAGAATCTTAATCACCATCGACTTAAGATTCTTCCCATACTTTACGAGTGACTCAAGGGTACCCATTTTCTGTTCCGCATTCAATGGGGATCTTACTGTTATTGCAACCTCCTCCAAACATGGAATTGTAAAGCCTGTATCTATCTGCAAAATAAAACGGACTTCTCAATTAAACATACAACCAAGTCTTACCTCAGCAAAAAATAGTACTTTGCAAAGTTTTGACATCAGTTGCCTCTTTCTGACAATAATATGGGCTTACATTTTTTAGGCTGTTCTTCTGGCAAAGAGCAGCAAACATTGCTCCGTGAACATCAAATTTCTGCAGCTTTGGATGGCTATTGAAGAAATCAACGAAGTCAACCTCTGGAAATGGTTGAAGAGCTTCAAAATCGCCAGTGAATTCCACCTTCATGTATAGATGCTTCACCTCACTCGCCCATTTGAGCATTTTGCTCACTGCATCCCAACACCACTGGATCCCTCTGATGGACAAGAACTCAAGAGCTGCAAGTTTTCCGAAATCCACCATGTATACCCTTCCTAAAATTCAAAGAAGAAGCAAAGAATCAGTTAATATATTATCACGTAAAAGACACTGAAAGAGCAATCCCCAAAGACCAATTACCAGAATTATTGGAAATCAAGAGATTTCGCAAGCAATTTGTCTCACGAACTCTTATCCAACTACAACCTTGGACCTCGAGCGATTCAATTTTTGGGGAAGTCAGAGAAAGCGAGCAGTTGCCCAAGCCATAGAAGTCCAGCTTACAATGCTCTAAGAGAGGCAAATCAATCGAAACTGACCTAACCCCCTCACAGCCAAGCAGTAACAGGCTTGTAAGATTAGGGCATGCCTGAATTGCAGAGGACAATGCAGGACCCTCCAATCTTGCACCAACGATTTCAAGATTCTTAAGTTTCGGGAATATGTCCCATTTAGGCACACAATTCATGAGGACACCCCACAGCTTTAGCGACTCCAAATCCTTTGCGGCACTTATGCAATCAAGCTTCGAGGGGGTCTCCGAACATGGTTGTTGTTCAGCGAGATTGTCCATCCGAAGCTCAAGGCGTCGGAGGGATGAAGATACAAGAGAGAGCCATGAAGCAAGGCCTGCGCTGGAGAAGGGGCAGTACACGACAAGCTCATCCAACTGAACGATGGAAGCTATCATCCTCCACACAACATCGTCGGGATTGTCCCTTCCAGCATTATTCTCAAAAGAGTTGCGAGGGAAGTAGAGTCTTCTGATGTAAGGCAGTGAATCTTTCCATCGCTTAGAAACACAATTACAAACTGCTATGTCTCTGGCATTATCTACATATGACAAAATGTATTGAACAATGGCATCAGGTAGGGCGTCCATCCTGTGGGGACAAGAATCAAACAGACGACAGTCAACTCACAACACGTTTGGCCTCCATATAACTGTAGACAAAACCTGGCAGACATATCACACACAGAAGAGAAACGTGTTCATCGCAAAGCCATTGCAATTAAATGAATCAAACTAAGGGCGATTTCAAGAATCAGAAGTCAAATTCATCTATCGGATATAGAGTTTCCACCCTGAGCACGTAAACTCTCATGCGCGTAGCTAGCTAAATGATGCAAGAGAATTTAACATTCAAAACGACAATAATCAAACCCACAAGTTCTATCCACTGGCTTTCTAGGATCCCATAGCTAGAGCTCCAAAAGACTGAATTTTCCTCAGGAATAGAGTAAACCACCCTGGCTGCAGGGGGCAAGCGACATTAGCATCCATATTTGGGATGCACTCGATTCTGAATTGACATTAATACGAGTCCGAGCAATTCACAGTCAAACCAATGCATCGTCCTCCATCGGTTAGCACATCTTGCGCTACAGACATCGAGCAATTGCCGGAGGGGAGCAAAAGAATCGGAAGAGAAGCTGAAACGCGAGTTTACGCAAAGAAACGGCAAGTTCAGGACGGAGAAACAAGCGCGTGGAGTGCGCACAGAAGAGGGAGGGAGCTACTAGATCTCATGCTAACAAAGCAAATTCGCATTCCCATGGAGAGGGAGACTTCACGATAGGGTCGAGGAAGACAAGAAAAAGAACCCATCTCGGCCATTGTCAGCTGTGGCCATACTTACCGTAGAAATCACCAATCTGAGCTCCACAGAGAGATAAAGAAGGAGGTGGGTATCCCAAAAGCGAAGGCTCTCACCGTAATCCGAGCGCAGTATTTATATCTCTGCTTCTTATGGTATTCAGAGAGAGAGAGAGAGAGGGCGCGTTCTTTTCAAGGAGGGAGGGGTTAAAGAGGGTTTCTTTCAAATTTTAAAAAAAAAAAGAAGATCTTGAACGAATTGAAAAACAAAGAAGAAAGGTGGAGGTTGCGAGCGAACGAGCGTCAAAATTACGGCGAAACCCTCGTCCCACCCCCCTTGCAAAAAGAAGCGCTTTCTTTTTAAACTTTCGAATTTTCTGACCGTTTGACGGGCCCATCTTCCGCCAAAGAATTTCGTGCAAAATCTGCTGTGCGGTCTCATTTGTGTTTTTAAAAAGGGGGAAAAATCATGCTGGATTGGACCCACCAGCTCCGGGCCTTATTGTCCTTGCAATTGTCCTTTTTGTCATTTGAAAAGATTGTGTTTGTTTGCAGCAGCAGCACCGACTGAAATTAGAAACTCATACCACGATCCTCGGACTCTGCCGAATGCTACAGACTCACTGGAAATTCATCTCGTCACCGTGTCTTTCGATTCTAGCTGAACTTTACATCCAGGTCTTATGATCCGTATCGAGTATCGGATCACACGACGATTAGTGTCGCCCAAAGGGCCAAGCACGCCATGCGTTTCGCAGCCCTCGCTGGGATTTTAGGAGATAAAACTGACGGTTGAATCTTTATCTCGCACAAGTACGAAGCTACAAATCAGCCAACTCATCCTGATCTTTAAAGCTCGAAGCTTGATCCTTTTGCCAACCTTGCAAATCTTTTGATCTAATTAGTCACAGGGCGATCGATTGATCTTTAATCTCCTTTACATTAGCCAGTTCTTCTTGTGTCACTGAATAGTCGATACACGCTAAATAAGTATGTGGGTCCACGGAGGTGGAGTTGCATCTTGATCACTGGCATTTACACCTCACTTTGGCTGCCTCCGGTCTTTTCTCCCTTTGGTGTCGATGATGATTCTTCGACCATCACTAGACCTATGCCTGAGCTTCCAAGCAGGATCGAGAAGCCACGGTGTGACTACCCCACCAAGCAATCCTCCTACCTGTATATGGAAATTTTAAGAAATGAACCATTACACAAAATGATGAGCACGATATCTGACAAAGATGGATATCCATCCAAGAGGACTGAAAACTTTCATTTTCCCCTATGCAGCTGCACGCAAGCCATCACAAAGCTTCTCGTTTGTCAAGAGAAGACCACAAAGCAATGGTGCCCTGGCCATTCCGCGTACTTATTGCAATGTTCAAGACAGTCCAGTAAACTTCCAATAGAACGAAAGCACTTAGTGCAAACAAATATGAGAAATTGCTGCTATACTTACATGTCCCCAGTTATCAATACCTTTAGACGACAGCCCAATCACCTGCAACAAGGACATTCGATGTATCATCTTATCTTGCAGATGCAAGGATGCTACCTTAGACATAGAATACTTTTGTTCCCAAAGCTAAGTTCCTAGACGCACTTCTACTTCTATAAGCTTGATCAAAAGCAATAACTTGGAAGAAGCAAAAGCATGCTTGCTACCCATGCTAAGGTGCTGCGGAAAACATGAAGAATAGAACACATTTTAAAAAGATTGAATGAGCAATGGCTGCATGTTAGAAACATACCATGTTTAAGATAATTACTTTCGCTATGTGCTTTAGATCTTCATTGGCATCTCGAATCAGGCCCCTATGCCTCGCAATGTAAACAGCCATATAACCAACCTAACAAAGCATCAGATGCATAAGAATGACGAGAAGAAAGGCAAGAGGGAGAAAAGGAAGATGCTATTCTTTAACTGGATTTCCGTTACATAACTATTAGCCTCAAAACCCCTTGTTTCCACGAATCAGGTTCAACATTATGTCTATGAAGGCAGGTTCGAACTGTGATAGATGACATTTCAAGAGGACTCACCAGTCCAAAAATTGCTCCAGAAGCACCTACAGAAGAACCCTTGTTCAACAAATAACTCATTGCTGAACCTGTAGAATGCGAGTTTTGTTAACGACCAGTAAACATGCAACTGTATGATTGCATCAGTATGTCCGAGTTGTTACTTGCAATTGCAGAAGTGGCATAAACCGTTAGATATTTTTTGGGGCCACTGACTGCTTCCACGGTGGGCCCAATGGAATTCAAAGAATAACAGTTGACCTGCAAAGGACAACCTTAAGTACAAGACCATCGATCATGATATATACAGATGAGCGATATTACCAACCAGACCATGAGGTGCATGGCATTCGCATGTAACAGAGATGATGTGGCCAGCCTCCACCATTGTCCCTTGTCGATGAGATGATTAATCTGCAAAGTTAATTCACCCAATGAACTTAGATGATGCAAATTGCGTTTTCAAGAAAGGACGTAGGCCTTCCATTCTCTTCTACTGTCTAACCTTAGCTCCCCAGGAGAGCAGTTTGCCCTGAGTTGCGACTTGTCCAGCGTATACTCTGAGAAAAGAGCAACACATAATAAGAAACTGAAAATTTGGACAAGAAAGACAAAATTACTGCAGCGGAGTGCAATTAATGCAGCAAAAAAAAAATCCAACAGAAAAATACAGCAGCAGATGATTCAACAAAATGACATTTTGATATATAGTACCCACAAGATATTGATGGCTAGAATGACATTTGTCCAATGTCTACCATGGAAGGACTTTCTTCTAGATGTTTCAGAAGATGATGTGCCATCAGTTCTACCTTCTCTTCCATCAGAAAAATGGAAAAAGGATGAACATGTGGATGAAAAGGCATCTTTTGATAACTGAAGAAACTCAATTCCATTGAAGGAGAGGGCTCCTTCGTACCAAGTATCCTTCAAACTCTGCAAGCAATTGAGATGAGTGATTCTCTGTTTTACAGCATAATTCTTATTTGCTGGATATTAGGAAAGTGCGGATAGATGTCCGTTTAAAAGAATGTCTAAGGTCAACCATCACACAAGCTCTCCATCATTTGCTTGTTCTAAGGGCAAGCATTTAATAGGAAGTTCCTTCAGATTTTTATCCAAAATATGCCTCCAGCTCATTTTCAAAGGGGACATGGTAGATCGATTGCCAGACAAGTAACAATAGAGGTTGAGGCTGCCATAAGAAGAGGCTATCCATGAACTGAATTATAGTTACAGCATATTGGTAGACCTTAAGGATGAAACTTGTCTTAAGGCCAATGTCTATGGAGTGCACTCCCATAGAGAAAACGCAACGTATGCAAACATACTACAGTACCCATCGACATCAATGGTATGAATTCCCGCAGGCAAGTGTTGGTAGGGTGGAGCCACTCTTGAGCAGGGGCCTTGATGGATGGAAGTTGTAAGATCACTGTGGAGAATTGTGTGAAAAATACAGTTGTATTATGAAGAAAGTTTTCATGAACAAATTCCTGGGTTCTTTCACTCTAAACGGCTGGCTTTTGGCAGTAAGTTCTCCTAAGATTAGCATAAAAAAAGATGGTGTCATCGATAAGAAGGTGAAATCAAGCGATTGACGGGGCATAGGCATCAGGCTGCAAAGCGGCTATGAGATGTCGCTCGGCAGCAAACTGGACAACTTCGATTATAAGAAAGAAAGGAAAAGGGAAGGCTGAACCAAGTGTGAGCACTGTGAGGAAGGAATATGAGCAAGAAGTAAGACCAAGGTCATCCCACCGATCTATCAGTTGCCTCTATATAGAAGTAAGACAACAGCCGAATGTCATTATAAATTTATTTTGTCTTCATACCCATAAGACGTTGCTTCCAAGAGGAACCAATCTTGCAACTGCGCATTTTTTCCACCTTTTGATCCAGTGTACTCAATCCCGGAGGGCGAATCCAAGCACATTGGCTGAATTTTAGTTCCTGCGGTGGCGTGCTGAAGTACTAGCTCTCTTCTATCTTAGACCCTCGATTTGGGTTGCCACGAGGAACACGATAGACCCGAGAAATTGCGAAAACTCTCCAATAAACAACATTTTCTAGTCTAGCTTGTTCATTGAAAAGCATAAAAGGGGCCCTTAATCCTAAACTTGATTTAGCTAACAATCGGAGAGGGAGAGGTTGAACCTGGAAGGAGGAACTGATAAGACAGCAGAGGTGGTGGCCGAGGCGTAGAGAAGCGGCGTCGGTGATCAGATGGATGGCCGTGGGACCGGAAGAGCCTCCGGCGATCGACATCCCGAGTCGCCGGAACTGGCAGTGCCGGTGGAGATAGGGAGGCGTGGGGTTTGCAGCTAATCCCAGCATGATGGGTACCCAGAAAAGGTCGTCAAATACCCTTCTATGCCTGAGTCAGGAAACTGAAGAAGAACCGGACAGCCGTCAAAAGTTCGTAGAGGATAGCGCATCAAAAAGTCACAGATATATATTTTATTTATACCAATCCAATTATAAACCTTTCGATTAAATCAATTTAATTCTAAATATTTTCATATTAATACCAATTGAGTTCATCCGACAATCTAAATAAAAAATTACTAAAGTGGATATCAACCGTCTTCAGTAACGTAACCTGCCTTTACGTGATTATTTTTTATGCGATCTAAGCAAGAGCACGAGCCCTCCCTCATCAAAACTAGTGATGTTGATCCTTGATCAGGCTAGGGTGGTCTCGCCAAGCATCAATAAACTGGGAAATAACCAGACTAGGTTAGAAAACTCCACGAGGTGGAGAATGGGGCATACTTGAAATGTGTTGTCTATCCTCTTATCCGCATCAGAGGGAAGCTTTCTTGAACTAAGGCGTCATTTGCTTTGTGAAAAAAAAATTATTTGTGAAAAATATTTTTGGAATGTCAATTTTCAAGAAAATAACTATATTTTTTGACGTTTGATTGAAGCCTAAAAATAAATTGGAAACTATCTTTCATCATTTGGTAAAGAAAATCTAGTTTGATTCTCTACGTCGTCTTTTGGCTGAAAATTACTAATATGGACCCGGACATTCTATGTGGCACAACCATTGCAAAAGTCGACAATTTTCTATTTTTCAAAAAAAATGAATTCTTTTAATAATTTTTTATTTGCATTTTTATTTATTTATCTTATATATTTTTGTTCTCTTTATTTCTTTTTCTACTTTCTTCTTTAGTTTCTTCATCGACCAATCGCGGCCAAGGCAGGCAACCTCAATCGATGTCAAGGCCAAGCCTGGCCTTGCCAAACCCAACAAGACTCGGCTTGAGCTTGTTGGGCATGAGCCATGCCTATGATCGATAGCCGGACACTATCGTGGCCAGCAACTAACTGATGAAGAAATTAAAGAAGAAAAAATAAAAACAAAAAATATAGAAATCTTAGTCTTGTTTTTTAAATTAATAAAAAAAATAAATGTAAAGAAGTTGAGGGAGAAAATATGAGGGAAAATGTTTTCTTTTTCTTGAAAGAGGAAAAAAATTTCTCCAATTTTGAAAGAGTTTTTTCCTATGGGTGGAAAATATTTTCCTTTACCAGCTTATTTTTCACAAAAAAAATGCTAGAAAATTAAAAAAATATTTTTGTGAAATTTATTTTTCGCAAAACAAACAAAGCCTAAGTTACGAGTACAACACAGATTGGATGAACCTATAAGAACTTTCGTATGGCATTCAGGTGTCATAACTTTTTAAACAATCATCGAAAATTCTAATTAAGAGCTCGAAGTGCCTTATTTTCTCAAATAAGAGTCTGAAGTAGTCCTTATCTCAAATAAGGACTTGAAGTGCCTTCCTTATTTCAAACAAGAAACTGAATTAGTTATGCATGTTTCAAATAAGGGTTTCACTTCATCCATTGCCCTGCCGGCTAAATATTTCCGCCAATCACAGGCATTTTCGTCAAAAGACAATTTTAACTCAAGTTTTAGTTAAACATAGCCCTCCTGCTTGTGTTTCCTCTTTTTCTTTGTATTTTAATTTTTTAGTTTTTATTGCCCTCCCGCCTATGGTTATCGTCGAGGTCGCAGCCCCTCCTGCCCTCTGTGTGTGTGTGTGTTTTTTTTTAAATTTTTTTATAAAAATTTTAGAAAACTAAAAGAGGAATAAACAAATAAAAAATATATATAAGTAAATTGTGAAAATACCCTACTCAATTGGTGAGGGACTCTTTTTTGAGATTGATATGGCCATTTTAGGCTATTATTTGAAATAATATCCACTTCATACCCTTATTTTAAAAAAAAATAATGGTACTTGTAATCCTTATTTGAAATAAGATCTATTTCAAGTTTTTATTCGAGAAAATGAGGACATTTCAGGCCTTTAATTGAAATTTTCCCAGCAATCATTTATATATCTCAGCTTCTAAAAACAGATATCACATACAAAATTTTTCTTGCTTGAAAATGGTACGTGGTATTAATGTACTGTATGAATTTGGGCAACAAAAATGCTAGCTGATGTGATCTATTTCTAAAAGTCATTACCCATGTTGAAAAGTCATGGCAATAAAATCATTATCTTACGAACCTTATGGCATCGTTAGTGTCCTAAAACAAACTCTGACAATTAGATTTCCAATAATTATTCGAAGTGTGGAAGTGTATTACATTAATACAGAAAATGAGTTACGCAACTATCAAGAGACATGGGTTTTTCTAGTGGCGACATCTAATAAGGTTGTTTTGGTCATTCACAGAGCGTGAACACCGCATTGGAAAGTTAATTGTTTGAATGTCAAAATCTCTTTTATAATCAGTCGATATCGTTATGATCCATGAATTGGAGACTCATATGCTCACCGATCTCCAAAAGAAAAATAATGGCCCTAGCAACACAAATCAATCCACATTTCTTTCCTAATGAGTTTCAGCTGGTGATAGTTCCCCCTCTTATCTTCTTCTGGAGTTGAAAATGCGTATGAAGCTCTAAGTTGCTGATAAGGTTGAAGTTATGGACCCTTCCTGCGATGGGGTTCCAGATCCTGCTCTGCCCTACCTGATGCACCATACTATCCACCCAACAATGTTAACTTGCTATATACCCTTCTAAATTCAACGTAAAGTAATGTCGATGAGGATTTACGACAACAACATCTGGAACTTGAGTACAATCTCATCTGCAAAAAAGAGTTAGGCATCTGCAATGTAACAAACGCGACATTTTTTGCTTACCTTCTTGCTTGGAAACCTGTCCGCAAGATCCCGTCAAAACCTCTTTGATGTTTTTTCCCCCCCCCCCCCCCCCCCCCCCTCCCTTTTCTCTATATCTTGGATCGAATTCCTATCTTGAAGTTAGTATATTTACACGTACTTACCATTCAATGAGATGAACTGAGCTATGTGAGTTTGGAGGGCATGAACCATTGACACAACAGCAGCCATGCCCTTGCCTTAATGCAACGAAGTTACGTGATGAACCAGGAAGGCCACCAGGATCTACCTGAACAGTGACATCAAGATCCCCAATTGATTCAGGACGTAAATTTATCTCTACAATTAGGAAAAATAAAATTTGGTTTTCTGTATCTCAATCGACATCATCCTAAACAAATTTGTGGATTAAACTGTTTAATTATGAAACATGCGTACCCCTGTCCAAAGTGCCCGCCCTCTGGTCTAGAATACCGAGGGCTTCATGTATCCAACGTAAAAATGCTTGGAACGACCACGAAGAAAACAAGTCACTCCACCATGAGTTCATCCTGCTTGTACCGTAATCGACATCAGACCGTTCGTCGCCATCGTCGGGAAATTCGTCGCCGGAAGATTGATGGAGTTGGTAGCGGCAGACGGGACATGTGTTGTGGATGTGCAGCCACGGGATGATGCAGTCCGAATGATAAAAGTGCTTGCACGGCATCTCCCTTACTTCGCCGCCGATCTCAAACTCTTCCTTGCATACGGGGCAGTGCATGTCGCTGCTCAGATGCTTTTCGGTTACTACAACCGTGGGCAAGGCTTCGATAGATGAAGTAGGTGCAGGAGGTGGTCCCGGGCGGTCATTCTGTGTCAACTCTTCGATAAGCTCATTCAAGGAATTCTCATCGCTGCTGTCATTACTCCTAAGATTCGCGCTAGGAGACGGGTTCTCTTGTGGATGGACAAGCCCCGGCCGGCGAGGCCGTTCGAACAACCGTAGTGTATCCCACGATCTTGACCACGGGCCATCTCCGGCCCTTCCGCCAGTATCAAAACCCTGCCTCGTCATCGGGGGCAGGTCGAGTAACTGAGCCATGTTATCAAGTAATTGAACAGCCCGATTTGGCATGTGGCCTCCGAGATCGGCCACCAATCTCGGCCTCAACACATCAAGCTCGCAATGCAGTTCATTGAAACAGAAGGGACAAGATGTTTCATACAGATCATTAGACGCGAGCCGAACGGCACGTTGGCATACATGACACCAATAGTAATGGAAAGTCCTCATTCTCCTGATACCATTGACAACTACAGGAGGACGACGGGCAAATGACATGGTAGTGGAGGCAAGGAGGAGAGTTTCAGGGACTCTTTATTCTTTTGGGTAATGAAGGAAAAGGGGTGAGATGATGAACAGGAGAAGAGAGGGGTGTTTATTATATTGGGGCATGCGGGGAAATGGTTTGGATTCCTTGTTTGTCGATTTTGGCTTCTTGTGGGTGAATCCACATTCAACGGGGGAAAGGAATGGCTTAGGATTCAGGGGAGGCGATTCCTTCTCTCCGCCCAATGTTGCTTCGGTTAGCTACTTTATATTCCTGCAAGCTAATGAAATATCCTCGCCGGCTTTCTTCCTGTGCACTTCTAGACTTTGCTTTTGACAAGCAGTCGAACGGGCAAACTTGTAAAGCAAGAAAGTAAATAGTGTAGAATAACTCAAAGAAATATACAAAAAGCCAAAGAGAGAGACTTGAAAAAAGTTCAATTAACTTAAAGATTTAGCGCCTGCATGGTAAATATTCCGTTCCAAAAAATTGATTTTGATTAAAATGATTTTTTCTAATTTTGTTCCGGAATGAGTTTTAGAAAATCAGAAACACGTTTGATAACTGCACAAAATCTCTGTTTCAAAAAAATGTTGCTCTTCCTAATTTTTTTCATTTAAGTCAAGTAATTATCCAGCTGTTGACACCTGATTTTCAATCACCTTTTCTTTTCTTCTTTTTTAAAATTAATAGAAAATCCATAAAAATTCATAAATTTGAAAAAATTAACTTTGGAGACCTTTGCCAAGCCTAGGGAACCAATTTTGACCAAAAAATGATTTTTCATATTTTCAGTATTTTTCGGTATTTTTATTTTCTAAAATTGATAGAAAATCTATAAAAATGAGAAAATTGCAAAATCAACTTTGGAAGCCTTGGCCAAGCTTAGGCAACCATTTTTGAGTAAAAAAATAATTTTTCATATTTTTTGTATTTTTTTAAATATAATTTTTAGAAATTAGGAAAATATTTAATAAATAATAGCATTTGAGGCCACAAAAATACATAAAAATAGTCAATATTTTTCCTTTAAATCCCTTTTCATGTTGGCCATCGCAAATTTAAAAAATCCAATTCGAGGTCGTGTATTCCTTAACGAGCATAATCTCGAATCGGGCCTAAAAAAATTCAATTTGAGTCAATTTATTTTCATTTTTCACTTTTAGGAGTTGTGACATTGTTCTTTAATATTCCAAATTTTCATCTTGGCCCAATTATACCCAGAATGACTCAATTTTACAAATAGGGCTTTAATTAAATTTTGCATTATTTTCAATAGCAAGAAATGAGCTTAAATTCAACATGCGATAGGTGTGTCGAAAATTGTGAGGAGATTTGGACTTAAAGAAATATTTCTCCAGGGACTGAATTACAAATACTTAAAATCTCATGGACTAGAGTGCAAATACCTAATACTTGAGGGATTATTTTGTAAATAACAAAAAGAAGAGTTAGTGGAGAAATTAGAATAGAGAAGGGAAGATGGAGAAGAGGAGATGAAGATAGGAAGATGGAGAAGATGAGATGAAGATAGGAAGATGGAGAAGAGGAGATGGAGAAGAGAAGATAAAGAAAATAAGATGAGAATAGAGAAGGGAAGATGGAGATGAAGAAGAGTTAGTAGAATGGGAGATAGATATGGAGAAGGGAAGATGAATATGAAGAAGAGTTAGTGGAGAAATTAGAATGTGAGATAGAGATGGAGAAGGGAAGATGAAAATGAAGAAGATTTAGTGGAAAAATTAGAATGGGAGATAGAGTTAATGGAAAAATTAGAATGGGAGATAGATGAGTGGTTTATAAAAGGAGGAAGAAGTGAGCTTGAGAGAGGAATTTTTTTGGAGAGAAAATTTTGGATGTTTGAGAGAGTTTTGGGAGATTGAAGAAAAACTGGAGAAAAAAAATTCTTTTGGAGAGATTTCAAGAGAAAAAAATTTTGAGAGAGAAAAATTCGCCGCCGTGGAACAAGCCTTGGCGACGCGACGGATTCATCTCCAACGAGCTCTAGGCGCATCAGCATGTGCAATTATCTGGTAACTCAATTTTTCGTGTTTAGATGACGAAATCTCGAAAATAAATGTACTGAACATTCGTAGATGACTTCGAGATCTTCGATTTGATATATTATGGCACGAAAATTGACGTCGTTTGCTATGTCAAAAGGGTCCCGAAATTGAAAGCAGAAATCTGGAAATATGGTGATCAGAACCTGAGATGGAATTTTTCTGATCTGACCTTTCACGCTAAATGATTTTCCATGGGTTATTCTAGACTTTGTTTCATAAAGACCTCTTCATGACATTTGTTCATAAGATCTTAATGCATAACATATAAAAAATACAAAAATATTCATGCACGTTTCATATTTTTAATGCATTTAATGAAATCATGCAATTCTGTTAGCGTCCTTGAGTTTGAGTGTTTTTCTGTGCGTGGTCATATTGATTTGTAGTTATCTTATGTTTAGAGTCTTCTTTTGAAACTTCACAAAAAATGAAAGTTGTTCATTGGGGTCTTGTTTAGTAGACTGGAAAGTTTGGTGCATTAATTTTGAGATTTGAGTGTCCATTTAAGCTTAATCCTGAAATATGTCTGTTCTGTGAAATTTGTTTGTTTGCTGCTGAGCTCTCATGAAAGACCATTTTCTACACAAAAATGAGTGTCTCTTCAATAAGAATGTAAAACATGAAAGTTGTCAAAGACACATTTTCTCAGAATTTTTACATACATTTCATTATTTCTTTTGTATTTTATGGTTACTGTTTTCTCCCTAAGAATGTTCATGGACAGTATGATTTAATTCGTATTTTTTGTGTTAATGCATTGGAAAATGTAAAAAATGGTCTCAATGAAGTTTAATCAGCACGTGTTAAACTCTCTTTGAGTTTTTGAATTGTCTTAACTCATTGGTGATTGTGCATGTCCGATTGGATAAGTTCATTATTTTCATTTGGCTTTCGGCCCGATGCTTTGAAGACTGGAGGATGACCGATGTCCATTCCGGTCCGTTTTGTTGTACTCTCGACCCACGAGGCTTGGCGACGGGTGTTTGACCGATGTCCATTCCGGTCCATTTTTGTTGTATTCCCGATCATGTCTCAGGTTTTATTTAATTGGTCTGTAATTATTCACCCGACGAGTTGCGGGTTTTATTTTCACTGTCCTTAGGGTAGTTTTACTTTACCTGCTCTCTCTTCACATCTTCATTTGCTTTGGGTGATTTTGCATTCTTTTATAATACATCCAAAATACAAAAAAAATGTAGAAAATCCAAAAAACCAAAAAAAAAATGGAAAATCTGAAAATACAAAAAATGCCATTCATGTGCATCTCATGTAGTATGTCTCATGTATGTTTGTTATGTTATCCGTATGTTCATATAGACATATCGTATTTGTTTGTTCTCGTATGCACGTCACGTACGCGACGTTTGCAAATCCACATTTGTCTGTTATGATATGTTATTAACCCATGCATATTCATTCAGAAAAATCAAAAATTTCAAAATGAGGGTTTTATCCCCTCTTTTTCAAAAATGAGGGTTTTATCCCATCTTTTCAAAATGACGACTTTGCCCTTTATGGGCAAAATCGAAATGTACGTATTTACATACACATATCACTATGCATGTCACATATATATGTCACGTATTTGTATGGTGTATGTATGCATGTTACATATCGTATTCGTGCGTCTTCATACGCATGTCACATACGTATTCGTATTCGTCTATCCCCGCATGCATGTTGTATTCATACGCATGTCACGTACGCATATCATTCGCATGTCCACGTACGTATGTCTTTCGCATGTAACGCACGTATATGTATTCGTCTATCTCGTATGCATATCGTATTCATACACATGTCACGTACGTATGTCGTTCGCATGTCATGTACGTATGTCATTCGCACGTCACGCACGTATTCGTATTCGCATATCTACGTATTCGTATATCATATTCGTATGTCCGTATTTGTGTGTCGTATTTGTATGTCAACGTTTGCGTTCATACCCTTTATGCATTTCATTTTAAAGTGAAAACATAAAAAGAACACCTTACCAGGGTCTTAGGAATAAATCAAGTGAGAGTTGCCAAAATAGGATATCCATGGAATTAACGTACCGAAAAGGCATTAGTTTTAATTAACTAGTGTAACCAAGTCCCCGAACTCATAATCTCTGGTTTGCAGGAGTAATTTAGTTCTCCCGCTAGGTTACTTAGGTTTCTAATCAACCTACCAAAAATGATTAGTGGCGACTCCAAATTCTAAAATCATGTGAAAAAAAATCAAAGTTGCGATTTGGTAGAGCTTGGGAGAGCTCGAACTAGGTTAGTTAATTTAATTAATTAATCTGGTAATCCATTAACCTAAAAATGAATTTTAGGTCGCGACACCAGTGACTTTGTAAAATTTCATTCTAAATTGAAGATTAATTTTCAACGCACACTAAAATAATTTAAAATACATTTATTTTTTAATATCTCATAAATGAAACACAACTTTTAATACATAACATTTGAAGTTCAATTGAAGCATGGGATAAGTTTCAATATTAAAGACTCGTTTTTTTTAAATGCTGCGTTGTTCAAATACATACAAACATAATAGCCGAATAACCAAATTATCCACTGAAAAAAATGAAATTACCCTCGTGGATACGAAGTATAAGTCATTCACTATCATTTTGTAACTTCTATCCTAAATCCAAGTGGGCCTTTGACTCCAGCCCCACGTGTAGATGGTCATATTTTATAACGCACGGCTACGAGTATATGTGTTATAATCTGTACGTTGGATGCCCTCATCTTCTATGATATTTTTTTGTAAAAGAGTGAAATCTATGAAATCTAGGAAATTTAGGCCAAAAATTATGAAAATGAGATCAAACTAGCATAATCAAAGCTTTTTTTATTTTTAGGAATTTTCTAAATTTTTTGTGATTTTTAAAAAAAAATTTTATTTTTATTTTTATTAGGTTGAGGGAAAAGTGACTAGAGGATTGAAAGGAAAAAGTGAGTGATACGATATTTCATTCTATTTTGTGATTTTTAAAAGTAATTTTTTTTTGGATAACCTTTTTTTTTTGCTTTAAAACCGTTTCTGATTCTTTAAAATCGATTTTGAGAATAAAATCAAAATTAAAATTATTTGCATTATTAGATATGATTTTTATTTTTTATTATTCTCATGAATAGAATTAGAAAATCCAAATGGTTACGGTCGAAGCCCACGATGACATGCGACTGAACAGTTGGCTCGCTTACGAGGAGTGATTTTGTCCACAGATCACCTACAATTCTGCATCTCGCCCCGCCCAAACGCATCGGACCAATAGATGATTCGCCAACGAATTTGTCGAGTCGTGGGGCCAAAAACGACAAGCTCCCCGCCTTCTTGAAAGCGCAAACGACAGTCACAATTCTGCCTCTGCCTCAACACGAGTCAACGCTCCATCCGCTCTCTTTCTCTCGCTGGCCGCCACTTCCATCGGGCCGCGACGGCGAGAAGAATGAGCCCAATCCTGTCGACCGTCGAGTACTGGCTGGTCCACCACCCAGCAATCCACAACTTCCGGTGGGAGCAAGGCCAGACCTTGGCCTCCTCCCCTCTCTTCCTCACCCTCGCCGTCCTCTCCTACCTCTCCCTCACCTTCGTCCTCTCGCGCCTCCTCCCGCCGCCCACCCTCGGCCCCCACCTCCTCAAGCCAATAGCGGTCCTCCACAACCTCGCCCTCACCGTCCTCTCCCTCGCCATGGCCGTCGGATGCGCTCTCTCCGCCGCCTCCCAAATGCCCGACGCCCGCTGGATCTTCTGCTTCCCGGCCAATACCCAGCCGGCGGGACCCACATTCTTCTGGGCCTACGTGTTCTACCTCTCCAAGACGCTCGAGTTCGTGGACACGTTGCTGATAATACTGTCAGGGTCGTATCAGCGGCTGACGTTCCTCCACGTGTACCACCACTCGACGGTGGTTGTGATGTGCTACCTGTGGCTGCAGACGGCGCAGTCGCTGTTCCCGGTGGCCCTGGTGACGAACGCGTCGGTGCACGTGGTGATGTACAGCTACTATCTGCTGTGCGCGGTGGGGGCGCGTCCCAAGTGGAAGAGGCTGGTCACGAATGGCCAGATCGTGCAGTTCTTGTTCAGCTTCGCGGTGTCCGTCGTGATGCTGTGGTACCATTTCGGGGGATCGGATCCGGGTTGCTCCGGGTTTTGGGGATGGTGCTTCAATGCGGTGTTCAACGCCTCGCTCTTGGCTCTCTTCGTTAATTTCCACGTCAAGAACTACGCCGGCGCCGGGAAGAGGAAGCGGATGTGAATTGCGGTGACGTCGCTTCACGGTGTCCACAAGTTTCCGCTTCAGTTTCGAGGAATGGATTCTTCCTTTTTCTGCTTGAATCCTCAATTGGCAAGTTGCTGATGACTTTTGATTGTACATTTGATTTGGTTGGGGTTGCTGTTTTCCTTGGTCGATTTCGCATTTCGGCCCCTGTATTCATGTAAGCCTTGCTGGGATTTCGGAACTGGATTGGGCCGATTGGCTGGCCGGTCTTGTGGAATCCTTCCGGGTTAAATGATTGGTTCTCCCGTTATAGAAAATCCGAAATGCTTCCGAAATTAGACCCGATAAAGAATCGGGCCATTGCTGGGGTTCGATCACTTTCGGCTTGTCTTCTTTGGAGGAGGGATGGTCCCTCCCCATGTCACCCGTCTCAAAGATAGAAAGTTGCATGCCGAGTATGAGCATGGATGAAATGGGATTGCCTTCGGCCCGCAACTGATTCCAAGCATGGAAACGACCCGACGTCATGATATTTTCTAACTTGGCATTCCCAATTTCACCCCTTTCGCGTCATGTTAGCATGGATTTGAGAATTACTAAGAAACAAAACGAGTTTCATGTAGATTCATGTTCTTGACATCAATGTTTTGTTCCCTTCGTGGTTGCCTACATTATTACTCTCAGAACACCCATTCGGTTGTTTAGGCAAATTTTATCGTATTAAAAAAATCTAATATCGCCATTTTCAATAAGAATAAAAAAAAACAAAAATAAACTGAATAGACGAAAATTACTCGTCTAATTTTGAGGAGAGGCATGTCTTAATCATCATATAAAAAAAAAAACAAAATGCAACTTAGATAGGACACATCTTAGTAATACTGCCCATTGCTGTCCTATTTGATCATAATGCTGGCTACATTCTCGCTAGGGGTTCGGCTAAGCCTAACGTTCCACCAAGTCAAATGGTAGGATAGTTAACTAATGACCACGAATCTGTTTGTTGAAACCAAATCACTTGTTCACCTGGTTTCATCATTTCCCAATTCCCTTTTCTTTTATTTAAATTTTTTTGTGTTTTTATCGTAAGTTAATATTAGAAGATAAAATTAGAAGAGGGCCCACACAATTAAGGTTATAGTGAAAGGTTGCGTGGATATTGTTTTCAAAATTACTAAAAAATTCTTAATAACTCAAAAAAAAGAAAGGTAATTTTGACTCTATATTTTTTATCATACGATCTCCTAATCAATAAGCGTTTTATGCGAAACACACAGTGATGATGTGTGAAAATTTCGACTTCATGTTTTTAATCACATGATCTTCTAACTAATGAATGTTTTATGCAAAATACGCGATAATGGTGTGTGAGAATTTTCTACTTCATATTTTTCCTACCACATGATGTCATAAATTAGTATGCTTTAAAAGTCTACCATTGGCCCTCTTATAATTTTGTCTTCCAATTTTATCTTACTACAAAAAAAAACACATAAAAGTTGAAAAAGAAAAAAGAAAAGGAACTGGGCAAGTGAAAATGATGAAATCGGATCACTTGTTGATCCGATTTCGACAAACGGATCTGACTTAGTAAGTACGGCTCCTTTGACCAAAAAGAGGAAGAACCAAAAAGAAGAAGAAGAAGAAGTACAAGTAGATACAGCTCCGACCAAGTACACATGATTGATTATCTCATACGTTATCTTCTCTTCGGAGCTGATGTCCGTACGATCAAGATTCACAGATGCTTCGAGCTAGGGGTCTCAGAATTGTACCGGAAAACCAAACCGAATCCGAAACCAAACCGTTGATACCCTTGCTCCCCGGCAATCACAGAAGAGGAAGAAAAGGAATGACTGAGTTGGAAGTCCAGAAGGGGAAAATAGGGGCCAAAAAAAAAGGGGGGGGGGGGGGGGGGGGGGAGGGAGAAGAAGAAGAAGAAGAAGAAGAAGAAGTAGAAACAAGAGCAGAAGATTAGCAACAAATGCAAAACGAAGAGATTTCGATCAAGTAGTATTCACGCTACGGAGGAAAGGTCCCCCTCGCGCGTGCCTCTCGGCTCTCGGACGTACATATCAATGTCGTGATATGGAGGAGACGGCACAGGAGTCGTGCATTTAGTGCTGGCCTAACCCATGAATGCTCTTGGGCCACTTTGGTTCCCGAGCGTACGGACAATTATTCTGCACTTCCTACCTATCTATCCCTCCACGATTTAAAGGCTGTCCCTGTTCTTACTAAGAAACAGACTGGATTGGACCGCCAGTGTCCCGAGCCTTTTTGTGGGTACTTCCGATCTTTGGATCAAGCACGCGTCGGCATGGCTCTTTCGAGGTTCAACTCCTCAAATTCGATGCTTCTACTGTTGATTAGTAAGGCGAACATATATTCTCATGATTCGTCACGGAACTAAAGAGGAACTTTCAAAGAAAATTATAGCATCCGACAAACCATGTAGGAGAAATCCAAACCCGAACCACTTGTGCAAATCACTAGAACGTGAAATTATATTGCTTTGGATGCATTTGCTAGCCATCCGACTCTAGGGAATGTTAAATCAAACCGCATGCCCTCCCTGCATGTCCACAAGTTTAAGGCGCTAATACTGAAACAATCTTTGTTGGTGTTCAGCGGAAATTTTCAGAACTATAGTAAGAAGCCCGATAAAGAGAGAGAAAAATCACACAAAAGCAAAGAATTGAAAGGTCCTTAAATCAGATTCGTTGTGTATCCCCCCACGTTCTTCTGATTAAGCACCTTTTGCCTTCGATTTGACGTAGTTCCTGGCGTAGAAGTCTATGAAGAGAACCAAAAGGGAAGCGCAGAACATGATGTTGAAGCACCAGCCCAAGATCCCCGAGCAGCCTAGCCCCGTGAAATGGCAGTACAACACCAAACCGAAAGCCAGGAAACTGAACCAGAACTGCACAATCTGACAGTTGGTCACGAACTTCTTCCACTTTGGACGCACCCCCACCGAGCACAAGAAATAGTAGCCGTACATCAACACGTGCACCGACGAGTTGACGGTCAGAGCCGCGGGAAAGAAAGACTGCGAGGTGTTCAACCACACGTAGCACATGATCACCACCGTCGCGTGGTGGTACACGTGAAGGAAAGAGAGCCGCCTGATGGACCCGCTGAGTATGATCAGGAGTGTGTCCACGAACTCGAGAATCTTGGATAAATAGAAGACGTAGGCCCAGAAGAAGATCGGGCCGGCGGGAGGCGTGTTCTTGGGGAAGCACATGATCCAGTGGAGGCTCGGAGCGTGGGAGATGCTGGAGAGGACGCATCCGACGGCCATGGCGAGGGACAGGGTGAAGAGGACGATGTTGTGGACGGCTGTGATGGCTCTGAGGAGCTGCGGCTTGACTGAGACCTGGGCGTAGCAGAGGAGCGAAGTGAAAGCGAGGTAGGAGAGGACGGTGAGGGCGAGGAAGAGATGGGAGGAACCAAAGGTGTAGTCTTGTTTCCAAGAGAAGTTGATGATGTTCGGGTGGTTCACGAGCCAATATTGGGTGGTGGTGAAAATGGAGCTCATGTTATGCGCAAGGCTGCCGGCGCCGCCGTAGCCGGCGGTGGCGGTTGTGTGGGAGGGAAATGACATCCGGGGATCTTGAGACGTCAAGAAGAGGGAGGGGGAGTGTTGGTTTTTCAGGCATTCAGGTGGGTTTTATAATGTGCGAGAGCGTTAGGAAGTTGTTGTGACGAGAAAATAGTAATACGACCGGACAGAATAATTGTTCGTAAGAAGTGGCCTCCTTCTAATTGCTATGGTCGGGGCCAGTTGCCATCTGCGGACCCGCATGCACTTGAGAGTTGATGGTGGATTACATAACTGAAAAAAAAAATTGTTTTGATAGGTCAAGCACTACCCATGTTTTTTTTTTTTCAGATAACTGTAAAAATGGACAATGTCCGTAATTTTAACTCATAAAAATTAGAAATGAAAGACAACATGGCCTCTGTACATAAGGGCCAAACTCACTACAACCGTATCTTTGATTAGTGAGTTACTAGTAACCTTGAGTCATAACTACTCATTACATGATCGGAGCATTTGAGGTAGGCTAGCTCGCAAACTGTAGTGCCGCCAAGATGCTAGCAACCACAAGTTCGTCTAGATATGAGTGTGAATTGTATTAGAGAAGTTACATGTAGGAGAATTGGTGTTGTATATCCTAAGTTGACACATAATTCATTGACTTAAATTTTTTTAGAATAAATATGGATCTAACTAAAAATTTTGACGGTCTTAGCCTTGCTTCCTCGTAGTGATCTCTTCGTTCTATTGCACGCTTCTAACAAAGTTTCTTGCCATGAGATGTACCAGAGCTAGACAACGCAACACGAGCTGTTTGAAATTTCGCTTATTACGTGAATCAAATTGACGTTCTCATGAAAGATAGGTGACTTCTTTATCACTAAACCAGTCAACTCGTGGTTTCCCCAGGGCTTGATGCAAATCAGTAGTCAGGAATAAGACTAAGAAAGGAAAATCGCAAAGGATGTTTCGCGGCCATTGTAATGTTTTAATTCGGCAACCTTCCCAGTCTGAGAATTATTGAAGTTGGAAAGCCGTAGGGAATACGGGTGGAGCTGCAGAGGAGGTTGGGTCTTTCGGCTCGACTTCTGTTGCTCCTCATTTATTTCCGATTACTGGCAAGCCGCGTGGACTCACTTAGTGGGAAGCTGCAGTAGAGAGACAGGGATCGGCCTAGAGGGTGGACAAGAGGAGGGACAGTCCGATAATAATATGAGACAGTTGTGGGGAGTTAATGCAGCGAGTCCCCTTAATGTTGCGTTCTTGGCTTCTCGCCGGAATCACCTGCCGAGTTTATGATCCTGCAGGGACCATTGATACATCGCTCACTCCAATTTTGTATGTACATGCGGATACTCTCTCTAGTATAATCTCAAAGGAAAGTCGTATGAATGTGACGATGCTCATGCATGAACACTACATATGTCGAACTTATCATCACAGCAAATCCTCGCGTCTAACTGGTTGATGCTTCCTTTAACACGATTTGTTCTCCTATCTAAATATTACACGTTAAATATACTTCCACGTGCTATCAAAGAAATATCGAATGATCCCATCAAAAACATCCAATCTGATAATCGGTTCTAGGAGCTTGCACATTAGTATGGGCAATTCCCTGACCGCTCTCACTTTGTGGGGAGTTAATGCAGAGAGTCCCCTTAATGTTGCGTTCTTGGCTTCTCGCCGGAACCACCTACCGAGTTTATGATCCTGCAGGGACCATTGATACATCGCTCACTCCAATTCTGTACGTACGTACGGATACTCTCTCTGGTATAATCTCAAAGGAAAGTCGTATGAATGTGACGATGCTCATGCATGAACACTACATACATCGAACTTATCATCACAACAAATCCTCGCGTCTAACTGGCTGATGCTTCCTTTAACACAATCTGTTCTCCTATCTAAATATTACACGTTAAATATACTTCCACGTGCTATCAAAGAAATATCGAATGATCCCATCAAAAACATCCAATCTGAGAATCGGTTCGACTTGGGTAAGTCTAGGAGCTTGCACATTAGTATGGACAATTCCCGGACCGCTCTCACCCTCGCCATCGCGTATAAATAGGAGCTATGGCAAGTCTTGGAGTGGGAAGGAGTGACGAGTACTCTCTCTCGGACCCATTTCCCTCTTGCAGTCTCCAGTGGAAGGAGAACAAAATTCCTAAACATGGGCTCACTCCAGGACAGCGAGGACGCAACATCTTCAAAGTTCACTGCTTCATTATTTACCGGGGGACCAACTCCATGTTGAGGAAACTATCCCGCCAAGAATTTTGATTCTGACAAAACTCGTTTTAAGAAGTTTAGTTAATTGAAGTATATCTTCCTTGCAGAAAATCACGATGTGAAAAGAGCGTTGAATATCCCACAACTGGCGTTCAGACTCAAGGAAGAGTCGTCACCATAGTGCTTTTGAATGGTCAGAAGGAGGAACTATGCTTGTGCCTCTAAAGGAATCAGAAGGAGGAGTCTGCGTCTGAGTAATTCAGATGAAGCGTTTGACTGCCTCAAATGAATTCAGATGGAGGACAACATTGCCTTTGAAGACCTCAAGAAAGACTCATGTGAAACGTCGACAGTAGGATTCGTAAGAGCTCAAATTCACAGAGTAAAGCCGAATCAGATTCAGAGACTTCACAAAGTTTGAAAGCTGTTTCTGAATGGATTCAGATTCTGCAACTGGACTAAGAAGACCCACGATTGACAAGAGTCCGATTGATTCCGGAAATTACGGGAAGTGAAAGGATTCGATCTACAGGATGATTATCCATCTTTATTAGGACAAAATCCTTGATTGGATATTATCTTTGCTTTCCTTCCTTAGAGGATTCAACATCTCTCAAATATGGAAACTGAAGATTTAGTTGTATGGGCGACTGAATCTGAAGCAACCAGAATCTTTCTTCAACGGCTATCTAGCATCTTTCCAAGTTTATCTCGTTCAATCAAGGTTGATTGAAGATTGACGATTGATCCCGTGGAACACCTTGACAACGGCTAGTTCGAGGTGAAAGGGGTATAAAAGGAGAGTGCTGGTATTCGTTCAAAAAAAGTATGAGATAGAAAAAAACGAGCAAAAACTGTTGAGAGAATTATTCCAACTTCTCGTGGAAATACTCTTGTGAGTCAGTTGAGAGAAGTTCATTGTAACCTTGTGATTATCATAGTGAAATTCAGCCAACCGGCTGTCATCGTGGGAGAGTGGACGTACTATAAATCTGTGTGTACATTTCTTCTTCTGAACTCTCTCTTTTCGTGCATACTTGATCTATTTCATTTCAATATTCGGTTTCTGTGTTTGCTGGCGCTTATAATTCAAAATATTCAGAAGCACCTATTCAGCCCCCCTCTAGGTGTCGTTGCTAGCCATATCACTCCAGACTTGTTTCTCCAGTTGTTTGATGCTTTCCTGAAGGCGGCCTTCATCCGTCAACCAATACAGTTCTGTTTCTCGGAAAATATGCTGGTACCCTACATCAAAATTATGAGGCTCGGGAAGAAATCATTGGATCTCTCTCTAATTCTGTGCTTGAATTTTTTTTTTTAATAAATAATTTAGACATGGCTATGGCTGAAATTTTAACGGGCCAGTAATGGACCAAGTTACGAGATGGAGAATATGCAGTTGGATGTTCACGAATTCAACCCAAACCCCAAAAGAAAAGAAAAGTCAACCAAACCACAAAGAGAAGAGAACGATCGGAAGGCCGTCGCCCGACAACGTCAATAACCAATAAACCGGTTTAGCACGTTTGTTTGTTGGTGTTTACCATAAGAGGAAGAGGAGAACCGTTTTGTTTTGTACTGGTTCGTCTCCTCCACTCACTCAAGAACTCCCACCGCCCCACTGTAACCATGTCCATGGCCTTATCTTGTCAGCCTCCTCCTCCGATCCTTAACTGCAAAAACTCCTCTTCAACCTCCATAGCCCCTGCACTCATTCACTCTCACTTCCCCTCCAAGTCCAACGCTCGCTTTTCGCAGAACAACCATGACAACCTCTCATCCCCCAACTCATCGTCTCCTGAGAAATGGAGAGCCCGAGTGTCCTTCTTTCCTGCCTTCTTGAGCAAACGCAAAGACGTCTCGACCCTCAAGGAGGAGCTTCTTGAAGCAATCGCTCCCCTCGATCGTGGCGCGGAGGCCACCCCTGAGGATCAGCAAAGAGTCGATCAGGTTGGGGTGGATTTTACCCTTTGGCTTTTATCTGCTTTTTTCTTGTTTTTTTGGTTGCGATATAATTCTGCACCCGAAACTCTGCTTGGGTTTAATGAGGTAGCCATGGTGTCATGTTGATTTGTGCCTTTTGCGTTCAAGATTGTGCTTTTAACTTTCTATTGCTGATCAGATTGCTCGGAAGCTCGAAGCAGTTAATCCGACCAAGGAGCCTCTGAAATCTACTTTTCTTAATGGCAAGTGGGAGCTCATATATACCACTTCAAAATCAATATTACAAACTCAGGTAACCATAGTTGTTGAATATTCATGAGTATTTGTCACAACCATTGTTATTACCTCTGTTTTTGTCGGTATTTGTCTTGGGAATCTGTTCCAAATGCAAGATGTGATTGTAATGTTTGTTTGAGATAATGTCAGGTGTATGTGGACTAAGTTAGAAACTTAGCTTGAGAAAAAGTATCATCTAAAGGGGGTCAGATAACCTGAATCCATCGTATATCGTCCCAGTGGAAAAATATCTGCTATTGTTTTTTATACCTCTCCAGGACCATCTTTCATGGTGAATATTTTGTTCTTCATTCTTATCCTTGCTATAATTTTAGGTTGAAACCAAGTAATATCTTTCCTTGTGGTCTAAAATGTCTGGAGCACATTTTAGGTCGAATTGGAAGTAATATCTTTGATTGATGTAAAGGTTTGAAAAGAAAGAAGAGTGACGATAGTAATGTCGATGGTATGTTTGAGGTATCTCCTCAGTTTGTAATAGTAGCTGCTCTTCTTCCTTAGCTTGGTACTCTTTTTCTTTGATGCCTTTCGACATACGACAGGGAACTAAACAAAGCTTACTTGGGTATGCTTTCTTAGAAAGATATGCATGAGAAGATCTTTTAATTGAGAGGCAAAAAAAGGAAAATTCCGACTTCACCGTTTCTCTTGGCTGAGGCAGTTTTAATATTGCTGTTGGGTATGTCTTTTTGGCCCTGTCAGCATAGAACATATCCGTTTTTATAGCTAATGAGATTTTATGGTGTAAATCATTGATAGAATTGCAAACTTTGAATGTTCTTGGGTTTAACTTGCTAGGTTGCTATATGTCCTTCCCTAAATATCCGCTTTGTTGCCCCATATGGATACATTGCTTGATTCATTACTACCTCTTTTATATTTTTCTTTTTGTATTTGTAAAGACACACCTATTGCCCTTCTATATTTACTCTTTTGGCCGGAAATGTTTTTTAAGTAATCATGTGACAGAGACCCAAATTCTTGAGATCAATCACAAACTACCAAGGAATCAACGTCGATACACTGAGGGCACAGAACATGGAGACGTGGCCATTTTTCAATCAGGTTAGGAAACTAACTACATAGCTGGTGAATTTTCAGTTTCTTGTTTCCTTAATCACTCTAGAGCGCTGACAAATACTTGAATTTCAGAATCTTCTCATTCTTGTGTCCCTTATCTATATCTATGTCAGCCCCAGAACAGTGTCCAATACCATGTCTTGTCGTTCCATCTTAAGGAATAACAATGGCACTAGGGTTTGTCAGATGAAGAGATAGAACTGACACAGGAGAAAGGTTGTACCCGGAACTGAAGGCTCTCTGAGCGGCAGACCACTTTAAAATGCAACGAGACATAGTCAAGTCGAGACTACAACAAGAAATCTTTTCAGTTCTGCTGTTAGAGCCACTATGTTGTTTCGGTGTATGACATTTCCTGGATCAGTGTATTTGGCACTGTTAGCAACCTTTTAGACTTCTTGATGATTCTAAAAGTTGAAGTATGCTACTTGTTTATATACAAACTGTCTTTATTAGGAGAGGAGCAGGAAGGAGAGCATCCACAGAGCGTTGCTCCACTAGGTTACCAAGGAAAAACAAGCTCTTCACTAGGCAGCTGCATGTCCTATGCGAAGGAGGGGGTAGGGAGGGAATCTTGAGTACTTGGAACACAGTTATGGGGAAAAAGGATGGAAATGAACATGGCCTTTAAAATGCAGTCAATATTTGTACTCTAGAGAGACCTCACAATATTGTTTCTTATTTTTCTTGTCGGTGTTTTTGTTATTTTGGACGTCGGATGATTTTTAACTGCCTGAAGAAACACATTGCTTTATATGTACGCAACCGCTTCTGTATTTAAGAATTGACAGTGGTCTTCATCCTGGCTCAAAATAAGGTTGGCCTAGAAGTGAGGTTCGAAATAGCTACGACCTTTATCACTGTTGCATCATAAATTTCCTCTGTTATGGCCTAAATGATTCATTCTTCAACCGAGATCCATTAATTAGTAGTTGGCAATTTATATCCTTTGTTTTGCATTGTTTGATGCATTGTGAGCAGAATAGGATTAGAAAGTTCTGGGCTGAGATTGCCGAATATGTCTATCTGCAGGTTACAGCGGACCTGACTCCTCTGAATTCAAGAAAAGTTGCAGTCAAATTTGACTTTTTCAAGATTGCTGGTTTGGTAAGTTTATCAAATTAGAATTTGTGGTTGTAGTTGCTAGAATTCATTAAATTCATACGCACAAGATAATTCTGATGGTCGCTGATATCTGATAGATACCACCCCCCCTCCCCCCAAGTTGGTTGTTTGATACAGTGTTTGGCTTTACGTTAGTCATGTCTGTCCTTGACGCCAAGCACAGGTCATTCAAAGATTTGGCCCTGAGGCTCTCTTCATAATTTGTGAATTCCTGTGGTTCCTTGGATCAATGTTATTTCTCAACAGTTCTGCTCGCATGCATCTTCAGACAGATGTAGTCTGATAGCCAAATTAGAGGTGTTCCATTCTTGCATTTCTCTGATGGGACACTGCATCATATGACACGTTCCCTTCAGATTAATAATAAAGAGACCCAGAGGGAAAAAAATTGAGACACGGAAAAAAGAATTATCTTGATTACTATTTATTGCTATTTGTCTTCTGTATTAAGTTGCTTCAGTAAACTATAAGGATAAATTGCAGAAAGATTCTTAAGTTTTCAACTTTTATGCCTTTTATTCCTCTCAGATTGAAAACTTACCATTAAGTGTACCCCTGCAGTTGACCTTTCAAGATGCAGGGGAACACCGTTTTTTCCCCACCACCCCCAAATAAACTAGAAAGTCAAACAAATAAACACATATATTCTCTGGTTTGTTGCAGTGCTAAAAGTTCCTCAATCCTTTTATTTCTTCGATCCACAGATGACTTTGATCCTACTTTCTCTAAACTCAGCAAGCAGTTATTTAAATGTTTGTATTTTCTATTTGCCTTGATCAAACTACTTGAAGACGATTTTGTCTCCCATATAGAGTGTTCTTTTTTGGAGGTTTTGGTGTAGTTGCACTTGCATCTGGTGGGACTGACCCATTCTAATGCTTTTGTTAGTAATCTATCGATTTCTTTAACTTTTGTCCCTGAAGTGTCTGGGTTACACACTGAGAGTTCCATTTCACCCCAAACACCGGCTCCCATTCAAACACCGGTTTTTACTATCTTCTGATGCGGAATAGCCTGACAATAATTGTGGTTGGTCTATCTTAGATTTCCTTGTCAATCTTTCCCAGTGCCAGAGGACTCTATTCTTACTCCTAAGTCTTCTTTCTCGTTTTACGGAACGAATGTTGTTTGGAAGTTTTCTGGTCCGAAATATGAAAATTTCATAGTTAAAGACGAAGATGTGGGAGTTCTAGATTTTTAATGTTGTTATGGCCCTAAATAGATCATCGCATAGTAATGGAAGTATCACTGCAATGTCCGGTTATTATGTGGCTTATGCCTGCAATGGTTTCATTACAGATTCCTATTAAGGCCCCTGGAAGAGCCCGTGGCGAACTAGAAATAACTTATTTGGATGAAGAATTGCGGTGAGCACAACTTCACGTCACTGGCAATTTAGTTCAGGTTTACATGATACGCCACTATGACCCATGTACACAATGTCGATCTCACGGGGGAAGTTTCGCATTCACTTGTTGCAGAGTATCCAGAGGTGACAAGGGGAATCTCTTCATATTGAAAATGGTGGATCCATCTTACAGGGTGCCTGTTTGACATGAAGCCAAATGCAGAGGACAGGATCTCACGAAATGAAATGGGATCATCTGGCGATGAAAACAATTGGCTTCTCTATGTTGTACAGCTCAGACATACCCAAGGGGACTTCCCTCCGGTTTTGGTGTGGATTCGTGACAGCGGGACGAGAACATCTATACCTTTGACCGTCGAGATGAATTTAAGGCAGCAGAAAATAGTGGTTGTCTAGGTACATTTAGCACCATGTGAGATCGCTTCTTTTACGTAATCATGCGGTGCTTGACGCGTGATGCTGTGTGTAAATTACAGTGCCAAGCAGTTGCCCCTGGATTAATGTACTTCGATTTTAGTATTCTCCCAGGAGTAGTAGCTTATAGCAATTCAAAGTAGCTAGATCCTGTATTCGAGAATGGGTCGATTTGCCGTTAGATTGAGGATGAAGTAGCAGAGAAAATGCCACGGGTGGTCATTCTACTTGTACCCGAAAATGCAAAACCGTTAATTCACCTTTTCGTTTGTTCGAAAGGATCCCCGTACTTTTTCCTTTTTGCTGACATGGGTCGCGGATTGCTAGCCTGGATGTCGAGGCACATGTCTAATGCCATGACGATTTGCCTTGTAACCCAAACCACTTAAACCAGCCCGTGAAGAAGTCATGTTGCGGCCATTGTTACTGGAGCTCGAGCTTGCAGCTGCAAAGGCGGATTCATTTCGTTTTAACCCGTCCGATCACGTGAGCACGTACCCTTGGAGATAATTGATATGTGCAAGAATTTTTGGCGGCGGCGATGGTAAAAAGCAAAGGAAAAAGAAAGAGGAGAGACAACATCATGATATTTTGCGCCACGTACGATGAATCGTACGGACGGGACACGCCTGGAGAAGGAGAATGAACGCCGAGAAAGAACGTAATCAGCTCGCCACTCGCTCGCTCGGAGCACTCGAAGTCGAAGCCGACTCCTACTCTGTACGCCGATTGAGTTTAGATGGCGCTTTCTTCTTCGCATGCTTCGTCCTGCTGCACTGCTCAGTTCCGGACTCTTCACCCTCCTCCTCCTTCGGCTCCGCCTATCCTCATGTCGCGCTTTTCGCTTCCATCGAATCCTGCACCCGACGCCCTCGCCATCTCGCTCCCCGCGCACCATCTTTTTGCCGGCGCTCGTGCTGCTTCGTTCCCTTCGAGAAGAGGGGTTTCCTTCTTCTCGGGGCTCGTGACGAAAGGCGAGGACGTCCGACGGTTGAAGGAGGAACTGCTCGACGCGATCGCTCCCCTCGATCGTGGCGCCGAAGCCACTCCCGATGACCAACTACGCGTTGATCAGGTGAGGCCTTAGATTCAGGTACGACTCGTTTCATTCGATTTTGTCAAGTGATGAATATCTGGGAGACTTAATGGGATATTGCGATACACATTCTGATGGGAAAGGGTTCCTAGCAGAAACCCATCAGAAAGGTCTCTCAAATGCTTCAATGATGGTCGCTGATTATTCTGAGAGGAGAATATCAAGGTTGACCATTCTTGTCTTAAGTTCATTAGTCATGTCTACTATTGCTCAAGTTGAGCATTGATGAGTGGTTAGATGCAATATTAATTGCCGCCAAGTCCTTGAGTACCATGTGATATTGATATTATTCATGTGCAGAATGTTATCGTACGTCCATAACAAACGAAAAAAACTGTTTGAATTCAGTCAATTGAAGGCTTAAAATCCGAAAGGCACACTATGGGGACGGAAATACTAGCCTACTGTTTTTATCCAATCTTGAATTTTGATGTATGAAAACTGTCCCTTGATGGGAATTGTTTACTCGATCAGATTGCACGTAAGCTTGAGGCAGTTAACACAGTGAAGGAGCCTCTCCAATCTGAAATGCTAAATGGTAAATGGGAGCTCATCTATACAACATCCAAATCAGTTTTGCAGACTGAGGTAAGAAAGTTTCCCACTTTTATGCACTTTATCTTTTTGGCTTGTTGAATCAATATGATGAGTGAAATTCTCGTATTTTTTAAATTGTTCTAGAGCATCAACTGCTCGCCATGTTACAAACTTGGTTACTTCTTCAACATTCTAATTCTACTTTCTAGTGTGGAGTAGTATATCGACCAGATTGGCAAGATCCTATCTCTGATCGGAATGTCCATGGATACTGTGACGACAGTTCTCCACATACTAGTGTTCTGTGCTCCATAGTCTCTGTTTTTTTTTCCTGGTGGATACCATAGAAATATATGATTCACAGGCAACTGCAATGAATTAAAGATCTACACTGATAATTAATTATCTATGATCTCTATGGCCACTGTGCAGCTATCTTCCTCTTTCAATCCAATCATCCATTCAAGCTTCTTAAAAACACTCTTCATTTGATATGGCAGACTCTGAGATGGCTATCTAGGATAAGGATATTGGGGCCTGTCTGTCCTTGAGCTTGTTTTCTTTGTGTATCTTCATAATGGTTTGTCAGAATTAAAATTCTGCATGGGATAGTTTCCACTCTTGATTTTCCTCATGTGCTTCTTAGTCAATGTCTAAAATGCTAAGTGTTCGATCTAGTTCTTTATCTGAATTTTTTTTTTCGTTTTCTTTTTGTCCGTTTAATCAAATGCATCACTGTAAGTTTTACATATGTAATCTGCAAAATCAAGAGTTTCAAATGCCCGTGACAGAGACCAAAGTTCTTAAGGCCAAATGGCAAAATCTACCAGGCAATCAATATCGATACTTTGAGGGCTCAAAACATGGAGACTTGGCCTTTCTTTAATCAGGTCACTATTACTATTGCTCTCCCTTTTCTCACGTATTATTTCATTAACTGTGTAATTCCCCAAAGACCTTGTACCACTTCTATTTCTGTGTACTTTGAGAAGAGAGTACTAAGGCATTACCTTAACAACTGTAAGTCTGTCTATAAGTGCAACTCATAACTGTTGTAGTGTGTATATAAAATGATTACTGGAGAATTCACCAGGGTTCTGCAGCCTGCTATACATTATGGTCAAGACATCAGAACACTTGTATGGCACTTTAAAATTCAGCGTCAAATTCTGTTTCCTCAATTATTAGTTAAGAGGGGGGATTCAGTGGTTAGCTTTACCAGTGGTGCACCGCTTTGTATAAAGCTTTCCACTTAAGTTTGTTATGAATTCCACTTGAAATTGTCCTGCAGAATATGCTGTAGAAAAGTTTTCGGTTTGATTATTCTGCTTAACAAGTGAGACGATGCAAGATTTTAGCTCAGTTGGTTCTGTAAATTATTTTTCTTCAGGTCCAAGCAATCAGATGTACTTCAAGGCTCACCTATTAAGCTTTACTTTCTGCTAGATTTCCTTTTAACTAAAGGAAAACTCTTCATTAGCAAAAACTCAATCCGAGAAATTTTAGTTGTTCCAGATTGATAATGCCAGCGACATCGTTTTGCAACATAACTGTGTGATGAGCGAGAATTCACATTTTTGGGTCCTAAGTTTCGCAGGTGACAGCTAATTTGGTGCCTCTAAATGCAAGAAGAGTTGCTGTTAAATTTGACTTTTTCAGAATTGCAGGTTTGGTAAGCCTTATTTTTATTACTGACCGGATCCTCTAATTGATATCTTCCCCCTATGACTCCATGTTTTCCCTCTAGCAGAGTAATTGCTCAATGATGTTAAGTGTTATTCCCTCACTCACAAGATTGAACAGGATACCCATTGATTGACCCCAACATTGTTTCTCTGGCATTCTCTCTGCTATGACGTTAGTTACTTTAATTGTAATAATATTGGAGGGAATTGGGTCAAAACATGATACAAGAGGTAAAAGAGCGAAAAGGACTTTCAACTGATACGAGAACAATTTGCAACTGTTCCCTGATCACTCTTCAGCATTGTTTAGTCCAGTATACAGAATGCTCGAGCACTGCCTCATGGTTTTGTTTTATGCCTTCTTTACCCTTTATAATGCCTATCTTACCACTATTTTTAATACTGTGTCTCAGTTACCTATAAGAAACCCAGGAAGTGGCCGTGGTCAGTTGGAGATAACTTACTTAGATGAAGAGTTAAGGTGAGCAGTGGCATTTCCTTAATTCTTACTTCATTGACTCAGTAATTGTTATATCTGGCAAGATATTTCTTAGTGATAGTAATAGAAATTATTTGTATGGTTAGTTCAACTCTATCGATATTTCATATTACGTCCTTTTTTTGTTTCCCTAGAATCCTAGCATGATAGCTGGGCCCAAACTCGGCAGAAAGGGAAATACGCAACAGAGTTAATTGATTAAGTCATAATTTCCTGCTTACTGCATTGCGGGTTGTGCCCGGTGTTGCCGGATGTAATGATACACAAATATTTGGATCCTTTTTTATCGAGGGAACTCCATTCTTGGGAAATATTTGTGACATTTGCTTGAATCTCATGTGTTTATGGTATGATGGAAGGAGAAAGGCGGTCCGCTGACATGGGAACTGCTCTATGCGTTTGCAGAATATCAAGGGGTGACAAGGGGAATTTGTTCATCTTGAAAATGGTGGATCCATCCTACAGAGTCCCCCTCTGAATTTGATGAAGTTGTACGAAAGAACATATGTTGCATCAGAGATTCATATGCCACAACAGACCCACGACCCTAAGAGGAATTGGCCCCTCCATTTTCATTAATCTGGGGCATGACGCCGGTTGGGCATCGGGCTGAATCCTCCGTGCAAAACTTGGTGATGAGGCATTGCAATATTTTGATACTTGACACTGCACGGTGTACGGAGGTTCATCATATTCCGAGCAAGATGAGGGGATTCTAAGGGATATGCTGCTTAGTTCGAATTGAAAGAATTGTTATATCGTAACCTCTTGGATTGGACTTTTTATGTGTAAAAAGTAATCTCCCAGGGTGAGATGAGAGGATGTGTTTATAACACCGATCATTTATGTGATTTGATAAAGGGCGGTGATATTGGTTCTCTCTAGTAATCATCACATGGTCAGAACTTACTGTCGATGCTATCGACAAATTTTATAGGCAAGGTCGTTGTCCCATTATTTGGGAAAATTGTCCGAAAATTTTACATCAATTGCATTTTTGTCAATTGGTAAAACGTGAAAATGTTTAGAATTCAATCGGTGCAATTCAAAGGCTTATGACTGAATTAGCAAAAGTGTAATAGCTTTAAGATTTTTTGAATAATTTTCTCTCTTTTTTTTTTCTTTTCTGCGTAGTCTATTCTCGCCATCCTCGTAAGGGAATTTTCTTTTTGCCAGAATGATAAGGTTGACTGCATAATCCTTTCTACCAACCAACATTTGAACCGGTGCCGATAAAGAATTTTGCTTTGAATTGTGAAGCAAGAAGCATGCGCGAACTTTCCATGCACAGCTGTTATTCTCATTTACGTGATGCGTGTCTTTTGTCTTACATTTCCTCCAAAACCGATTCATTCGCTTCGCCTTTGCACAGCTAAGAACTAACCCAGATATACTTCTCGTGAACAAAAGTCTTCGCATCAGTACATTTGTTTCTGTATCTTACACAAATGCAAGAAAAATATAGGGTACACTCGAGGACGATGCGAGGACAAAAAGAAGTTGTAAGGTATACTCGTTTTGTACTTGACAGGGTAGATCACTATGACATTTTATGAGATCATTGTTCTAATAGTTTTGAGTTGTTACATAAATAAGATGCCTTGATACCATATGACAAAATAGTGGTATTTGCTAGCAACAACATAATAGATGCAATTAAATCAACAAAGATGGATTCGATTTAGATGAAGATGTAGTTTAACATTTAACTATTCTATCAACGATAATTAACCATCGATTGGTCGGAGGAAGAAGAAAGGGAAGAAAGAAAGGGAAAGAAACAACGTAATAGATGCAATTAAATCAATAGAGCTGGATTCGATTTAGATGAAGGTGTAGTTTAATATTTAACTATTCTATCAATGATAATTAACCGTTGATTGGTTGGAGGAAGAAGAAAGGGAAAGAAGGAAAAAAAAAAGGAAAAAGAATAATAATAATAATTTGGATAAAAAATTAAAATATTATTAGAAATTGTCCACGTAATTGCTCACGGCCAAAATGGGCCAGATGACTGGATTAATACAATTTCAAAAGATTTGAAATTCAATTGACAAAACAAAAATGAGAGAGAAAGATTTGGTAATTTTCCTCTAAAATGAATATGGTAGCTATATCGTGGGATGCGACGTGCACCATATCTATACTACATATAAAGGGGAAAATTCAAAGAGTTGTGTCGCACGAAATTAACAATCTTACCCTTTCTATAACTTCTTTAGATTCTATTCCATTCTTAACTTCTCCAATTTGTTTTGTGCACTTATTTTTTGCTTCAATTTTGCTACGAATTGTTAATATATTCCTAGGAGAGCCACCAAATATGCGCACATTGGTAAAATGTGACCAGATTTTCGAGTCTTATTGTTTTATAAATTGGCCTAATTCCATAGAAAATCCCTAACTTTAGGTCCAGTCCCAAATTTGTCCCAAACTTCTTTTTATCTCAAAAAAGGTCCTCAACTTCATGTCCAGTTCCAAATCTATCTCGAATTTTTTTTTTCTAAAAAAACCCCAACTTTCAATCTGCCCTAAATTTTTTTTTATCTCAAAAAATACCCTAAACTTTAGATTCAATCCTAAATCTACCACGAACATTTTTTTCTAAGAGAAAATTCGCTAATTTTTACTATAACCTCAAATATGCCCCTATTAGCTTTATGTTAAAAAATTCTCATTAGTTATCCTTAACTTTAATATGTGAAAGTAGTTTTATTTTGGAGAATTTCAACAATTTTTATTGGGTTGAATTGGTTATTCACATGAAAATGCCAGGTATCGCTTCATTACTTTACCAATATGGTTTTTTATCGACTTGAAAATGCCATGTCAAGTTGGAACAGGATCACGGGATAAATTTGAGTTTAAATTGAAATTTTGTGAATTTGTTTAGACAAATCTAGGCGGATTTAGGGCTAGACCTGAAGTTTGAAGTTTTTTCTGAGACAAAAAATAGTTTGGGCCAGATTTTGGACAGGATGTAAAGTTTGAGGTTTTTTTTCCTAAGACAAAAAAAAAAGGTTTGGAGGGACTAGAGCAAAAGTTGAGAGTTTTTTCTGAGACAAAAAAAAGTTCGGGGTAGATTTGGAACTAGACATAAATTGAGAGTTTTTAGGGAATTAGGCCTTTATAAATTATAAAAGCAGGCTTATCTCAAATAAAAAAAAGAAAGAATTCTTATGGAATTTATAGAGCCGATTTTGTTTTTAATTGACGAAATGTTTAAGCGGTTACGCACTTGATTTGGATCTGCTAGATTACTTTGTCCAATCACGTCTTTTATCCAGAGTAACGTTGAAAGAAGGCCATTGAGCGTCTGTGGTTGGAACCTTATCCGATGCATTGGATGTCAAGATATATATGTTTTCATATTTACTTGATAAATTGAGTGGCGGGTGGAATATCCAAAAATAGGATAAAGAAGAGATAACAACACAAATAATTTCTGAACTTTGGCTCAATATGCAATGTAGGCCATGAACTTTAAATTTATTTAATGAGATGCCTAAGCTTTAAACTAACGTGCAATGACATCTCTGAACTTTTAATTTGTGTAATGTAATTTCTAGACTTTTAATACAAGTTCAATTTAGTCCTTAATTATATGAAAAATATTCAATGTTATCATTCGTATATTATGTTAAAGTTTAGAAATCGCATTGCATAATTATAGATAGAATCAAAATTTAAAAATTATTTATGTGATTTATTGATGAAAAAGAATTAAGGAGGGACCGGGGCTGCAAATGCAGACCAGGAAGGCGCTCCTCGAAGCCCACCAACTTTGTTCACGTCAAAATCCATGCAGTCGGCAGTTGCCCGATGCCATGTTTCATTTGAACAGGCCAATGTCGAATCCCTTGCATTGATTACAGCTCCAGGCCATCATTTGAATAAGCCAAAGTCAAATCCCATACATTGATTGCAGCTCTGGGCATGGAGCTTCTCTTGACATATATAAAAATAATCAGTCAAACTCCTTCATCTTTGACTTCTCGTCCTCCACTCGCCGATCCAGAAAAGTACTTGACAAAGAATGTCAGATTACCTCTACTTCTTAGGGAATAACGATGCAAGCGACCAATAAATTTTGATCTTTAAAATTTTTAATTTGATCCACATAATTTTTAAAATTTAATTTAATAAATAATATGATTTTTAAAATTTTAATTTGATTAATATAATCTTTAAATTTTTGATAAATTTCAACTTAATTCATAAATTATAGAAATATATATTTAATGTGATTCTCTTATTAATTTAAATCCAATGGCGATATTAGACTTTATTTTTTATAATTCATAGATTAAGTTGAACAAGTTTTAGATCACATTAAATAAATTAAAAATTTATGAATCATAATGTATATTGAGTTAAAGTTTGGATATTGATCAAATTAAAAATTAAAAAAAAATTACATTATACATCGGGAGCAAAATTTAGGAACCGTTTGCGTGCTTTTCCCTACTTTTTCCATCGCAACCAAACGAGGACGAGGTCCGCCGCCCCTAATACCTCAGCTCAGCACGCAACATTAGACCACCACGCGCTGCCGCGGAAAACAACGACTCTCTCTCTCTCTCTCTCTCTCTCTCTCTCTCTCTCTCTCTCTCTCTCTCTCTCTCTCTGTTTATCGAACTTTTGGGGCCTATAAGATCTCGTTCCCACCACCCTCTTCTCATTCTTTCACTCCCATACATTGCATTCATCTCCGTCTTCTGCGCATGCCAAGCTCTGCCACTGCTCACCAGATATAGCGAGGATAATAATCGGTGCGTGCGTACACAATGGCTTTAACTTCTGGCGCTCCTGCGTCCTCGCGTCGCTTCGCGATAGTCTCTTCGGTGCTGGTGCTTCTGTGCATGTCCTGCCGTGCGCAGCTCTCTTCCACGTTTTACGACGAGTCGTGCCCGGATGCGCTCACCGCGATACGGACTTCCATCAGGACCGCGGTCTCGAGGGAGCGCCGGATGGCCGCTTCCCTCATTCGACTCCATTTCCACGATTGCTTCGTTCAGGGCTGCGACGCGTCCATACTGCTGGAGAACAGCCCCGCCATCTCTAGCGAGAGGGATGCCCCGCCAAACAAAGATTCCGTGCGAGGTTACGAGGTGATCGACGACACCAAGTCGCGAGTAGAAACGATCTGTCCAGGAGTCGTGTCTTGCGCGGATATCGTTGCGGTCGCAGCTCGAGATGCTTCCGTCGCCGTAAGTCTTCCCATAATGTTCGAGATTGGTTGACATTAGGCAATAACATACGAATCGTCTCATGACAACGTGACCACCTTCGGAGTGTCGAATATGAGCTTAAATCCTTTTACCGATATAACTGATGCTGCTTTGGAAAAATTATAGGTCGGCGGTCCTTCTTGGACGGTGAAGCTCGGAAGAAGAGACTCGACCACCGCAAGTCCGTCGCTCGCATCGAGCGATCTTCCATCGTTTCTAGATGACCTCGAGACGCTCATATCTCGATTTGCAAGCAAAGGCCTTAGTGCTAAGGACATGGTTGCCCTCTCAGGTATCGCACGAAATGCTTCCTTCACTTATTTTGTTGGTTTCATGCGTATCATGACTGAAATTCAATCCTCGACTGAAGAGAAAACTAATCCCTTATTTCTCAACAAAACACGTACGGAAGAACATGCCTTAATGTAACTTGTATCACTAAACGGACGACGCATCATACGGAGGACGTATCGTAATTGCCAAGGATTAAGAGTCGCTTCGCAATTCAAAGAGGACAGCTACGTGCTATTGTCGTTCTCTTTTATCGATAACTGAATTGAAGTAGGAGAGAGAGATAACTGATATCAAAAGGACGTATCTTTTCAAAAACAAAAGTTGATAACTGCTTAGTGGTTACCAGTAATGAGCATGGAGCGTGATTCTCCACATGAGTGTCGACGGTAAATTCCATGTACTACAACATTGACGGCGGACCTTGGCCTATGCAAGGATTTCTCGTTCTTGCTTGCTCACAAGCTATGGATTTTATTACTAGAATATAGCTCGGATGCTATGAATAAAAGGAGAAACAATGTTGACGTGCCCTTTCTGCCAACGTTGTGCAGGTGCTCACACTCTAGGGCAAGCTCAGTGCTTCACATTCAGGGGCAGAATCTACAGCAACGGCAGCGACGTGGATGCGGGATTCGCTAGCACTCGTAAGCGCCGGTGCCCGGCGAGCGGCAGCGACGCGACTCTAGCCCCGCTCGATTTGGTGACTCCCAATTCATTCGATAACAACTACTTCAAGAATCTGATGCAGAAGAAAGGCCTTCTCGAGTCGGATCAGGTCCTCTTCAGCGGAGGATCCACCGATAGCATCGTCTCCGCGTACAGCAAGACGCCTGCGAGTTTCAAGTCGGATTTCGCGGCCGCCATGGTTAAAATGGGCGACATAAGTCCGCTCACCGGTTCAGGTGGCCAGATTAGGAGGATTTGCAGTGCTCTAAATTAACAAGACCGATGTTCATCAAGCTTTTATTTGTTTGAGCGCAAGTGTGAATGTAATTTTTTTTTGTCTTTTCATTCTTTATCTTGTCAAGAATTCGTCATTTGCCTAAGTGTTACAAAATAAGTCATCTTTACGGTTATTCGTCCATGGTCGCAAGCGTGAATGTTATTAAGTTCAATAGCTTCAATGTGCATCTGAAAAAATAAGTTAATTTAAATTTCTATTCTGTTCTATTGCTTTTTGTCTTCTTTTCTCTCAATTTCTTTCCCAACTAAAACTACTATAGAGCTAATTTAGTGGCATTTCAAACAAAAAGTAAAAAGAAAGCTAGACAGGAATTCTTTAGGTTAAATTGTTACGTTGGTTAACGCTACAAGCTAGGTTAAACAATCAATTTGTGGATTTACTCCGACAACGTGTTTTCCAACCAGCCATACAAGTAGCTCTAGGAACTATAAAGCTTCGGTTATTTCGTGGAAGATGAATGATATGAAAAATATTTTCGTAAAAATGATCGCTTATACTGCTTACAAAAATGAATGGATGGAAAATAATTTCTTTGTTTATGAAAAGGTTAAGGATAAGTTATTGTCGATAATGAAAATATTTTTCTTTGGCTAATTACTTTAAGCGATCATTTTTGAAAAAAAATATATATTTTCAGATTATTCACTTTTTGTGAAACAAACGGAGTGTGAATAGTTGTTTGGCTAATTATGTTCTGTCAGTGCTAATATTGGCATCCTTGGGGCCATGAAAGAAACAAATGATTAGTCCACCTGCTACGGGCATTATTTTTCTTTTTGTAGGAAAAACAATTTAAGAAGTACTCAAGGTAACCATTCCGACAAAACCAATGATTTTATTCGTGTACATGTTAAACAATATGATGGAGAAATAATGATTGTAAATACCAGTATGTTACTGCAAGTAAGCGAAGGCATTGCTCCTATTTATGGTCTTGATGAAATAATGATGGGCGAATAAGTAGAATTTGGTATATTGTCACGTTCTCGTGAAGTTACTTTTTGAAATATTTCTTAACTAAAAGCTTAGGCTGTGTTCGGTCGCTTGAATTTCTAGTGTAGATAGGCCTAAATATGATACAAAAAGAAATTCAAGAGATTTATCATATTTTATCTACTGTTTGATGAACCACGGATATAAAGTTGAATAATTAGAGGCAAGGGACAACTAAGAACGACTCTATTTTGCTCAAACATTAGAATATTTTAAAAATTATTGAGTGATGAGTTATGATGAGTGAATTATTGCCTAGCAGAAGCTTATGCCATTTAAATTTGGGCACGACATTGATCGAGCAAGCCCGATAGACTAGGGGTCTTGATTTGAAGTCATTTTTTTTTTAAAATGACTAGCTGGCATTGCTTATTGTCTTGTTGAGCGAGTAAACAAATATTGAATAATGAAATTATTTCACAAGTTGAAAATGCACTCATGCAAGTTGTCCAAGAGATACACCTTAAAAGTCAATAATCAATCTCAAGTTCTTCATAATATGTCGAGACCCATTTCGAATGTTGAAAATATTCAAGTGATTAAAGAATGATGGAAGTGATCTCATATCATTTTGTACTATCAATTCGAGAATGAGGTCATTAAGATACCCGATTTTACTATTGAAGACCCTACCTTTGGTGCCGTCAAAGAGGTGGCCACATCGACGATCTTTGTGCTGCTAGATAGGTAGCCGACGTGACAAAGAGGTGGCTCGGCATAGAGGAAAGGTGGTGGTTGTGGAAAAAAACCAGTTCTCTTTGTGTCTGCTCTCTAGAGAAGTCATTTCCAGGTTTATCACATCTCTTCCCCTATGATATTTTCATCCGGCTATATCCTCCTATATCACCATTATTCTATCCCCAACATCTACTAAACATAGTATAGAATAAAATATATCATATCCTAATTTTTATTCTAACGATCAAACACGGCTTTATAATATTAAGACATATCGAATTGTTTTTAGATAGCTCATGAGCTACACAAGGATGCTTGAAAAACTTGTGATGAACATGAAAATCGTTTAATTTAGGCGTGAGCTATTTCAGGGGTGGGTAGGTTCCACTTGAAACTTATTATGTTTGGACCGTTATCATTTTTTGAAACTTGAAATCTTCCTTATAAACCTGAAAACTGACCACGCCGGTCTAGTTCTGTTCTAGGGTCTACCCAACAACTGGCCAATTTTTTTTTCCATATATCCCCTTCGTTGATATTGAGACAAAATGGCAAACACAACAAAATAGTAAAGCATCAAAACAACGCGAAGCATGGTACAAAACGGACAAAAGTGTAAAGTAATTAGGAAGTGCCCAACTCATTCCTTACTCAAGCAAAATAAAGTTAAAGAAACGACATAAATTCGATCCGCCAAAAATAATACCATAAAAGACGAAGAAATTATGGCGCCTTCAGCGACAATGTTGTGGAGTGTTAAGAGTGGTGAACGGCTTGAAAGAATTGAGTTCTTGCATGAGGTAGAGATTACACAATGCATGTCTGTCGCGACCCTAAAAATTTTTCTTTTGATATAAAAATTTCCATGTTAACGGATTATCAGGTTAATTAAATTAATTAACCTAATACGGAGCCTCCCAAGTCCTACCGAATCGCAATTTTGATTTTTTGTTCAAATGATTTTAGAGTTTGGAGTCGCTACTAATCATTTTTGGTAGGTTGACTAGAAACCTAAATAAATTAGCGGGAAAACTAAATTACTTCTACGAACTAGAGATTCTGGGTTCGGGGACTTGATTACGCTAGTTAATTAAAACTAATGCCCTTTCGGTACCTTAATTTCATGATTTTCCTAATTTGGCAACTCAAGTTTGGCTTATCCCTAAGGTTCTATTGAGGTGGCCTCTTTTTTGTATTTTCACTTTTTAGATGGAATGAATATGAATGATATTGTTTGGTATTTTCAAATCATTAAAATTCCCTGAAGCCACAAGAGGGTGTGAACTAACGATTTCTGTGCCGTGTTGCAACCTCCAGCATGTGGCTAAGCTTACTCATTCTGGGGTTTAATGGTACAATAATTAAATTGCAATAAATAAAGGACCTCCAATGGGGGACTCGGCCTTGGCTCGGCTTAACCATCGTGGGGTTTGATGGTACTGAAATTAAATTGCATTAAATAAAGGACCTCCAACGGGGGACTCAGCCTTGATTCGGTTTACCCATTGTGGGGTTTAATGGTACTGAAATTAAATTACATTAAATAAAGGACCTCCAATGGGGGACTCGGCCTTGGTTCGGCCTACCTATCGTGGGGTTTGATGGTACTGAAATTAAATTGTAGGAAATTAAATTGCATTATATAAAGAATCTCCAACGGGGGACTCGACCTTGGAATCGAATCAAAACTGGCCGGGTGAGATGGATCCGGTCTGGTTTTAAGATCTATCCTGGATTGGTGCTTCATCTTTTAATGGGAAATTTATAAAAATGACATGGGAAATTTATATATTATGCTCCACTTATTCCAAACCTAATTTTATCGTGGGCCTAGATTAGGTCCAGGCCGAAGCCCAAGCCCAATATTTCTGATCAAAGGCCGATCGGCTTGCTCCTTCTTCCGAATAAGTTTGACATCGTCATTCTGATTCCGTCCCAACGCAGACAGAGGATGGCTCGATCCGGGGTTACGATGTCCTCCACCAGCGCATCTCCGAGCGTCACGACCACCGTAACAATCGATGATGAGGCTCCTCCTCGCCGTTCTGCTTCGTCGCCCTCCCTAAGCAACACCGCCCTGGTTCTGCGACTGAAGAGGGTGAACGATAAGAAGAAGAAGGTGACCTGGAAGGAAGGCACTGTCGACAACGAGTTCATGAAGAAGAAGAGCTCCAAGAAGTGTTGCATCTTCCACAAGCAGAAGCCCTTCGACGAAGACTATAGCAGCGATGAAGATGGCGATGCCCCAGATCACCGGCAGCACCACCATCACGACGATCATCACTGCGATGGAGGCGCTTCATGCTCGAACGATGGTGGCAATTGAGGCGGTTCGTTTGGATTGGTCTTCAGTTTCAGCCGGTGTTTCTGTTCTGCGTATTTCTCCCCCTAATGCAGCTGAATATGTCTAGTGTTTTTCTTTTGGTTTGCTTGTATTGGAGGGAGTTACGTTGTTGGCATTTCTGCTATTTCCTCTGGCTATGATGTAATTGACTGGATCGCTGGATGTTAAATTGAAAAACATACAGAGTTTTAGATGAACACGTCTCTATATTTTCCGTCCGCTTTCGAGATGGGGCATAATTTTTCTGTATGAGTTCAGGTGCGTTTTTGAACACCTAAAACAATTATTCAATCATGTCGAAACTTCACATGTTTTTGTTTGGTTTATTGAGACGAGGAACTTCACTTTGGAACGACGCTTGTTTGTCTTGATCAAAAAGTACATCTCATTCGATTCTCAGATGCCTTAATCTGCTACTTTGCATTTCTTGCCTCCATAAGCTATCCCCGGAAACCTATCATTCCTTTTGACAATCGTTAAGGGTGCTTCTGGTTTAGTGCTTGGTAAATTTGAAACTCAACCCACTAGTGTTTTGCTTGCTTTCTCATGAAATATTCACCTGGAAGTTCATGCCATCCCTGTTCTGCTGAGGAGTATAAAAATTGAATGTTGGTTATATTTGCTCTTGATTCTGTAGATCTTCAATTTGACTGATAAATACTTGAAGTACTATTGTGTGAGTTTATCATCTCTGATTATTTTGTACCGCATATGATGCAGGTTACGATGGACCAAGCAACCAAGCTTGTGATGTTTTTCTTATGGATGAAATATATTTTGAATTCCATACTTGAAACACAATGAAATTTGTTGAATCAAGTTTGGACTGAGATGCCATTAAAGCATGTCTTGCATATTCTATGTGCATCAATTGATTGATATTGGACAGCTATAGTAATGGAGTTGTCCATTGTTCTCTTGGAAATTTTGAATCCTTTGATGTCAGTCAATCCATATCATGTGTAGTGAAATTATGTGTGCCACAGCAAGGTTGAAGAATGGAGACCAAAGGCTACAAAAATGCTTTGTCCTTAACCGTTTGCCTAAGAGGGAGGTATAGGATCTTAAGTAAAAAAATTTCAGGTGAAGAACATTTTTGGTTTTTAAGTTGGCAGTACAGCAGAGATATAGGTTCAGTTTTGGATTTTCTCTCTGTCAATGAATATTTTGTTGGTGGTACTGTGTAAAAATGATTAAGTCTCTAACTTCCATTGGTATGATTTAAGTTTTTGGCTGAGATTTTTTTCCTAATAATTTTGGTTGATTAGCTGTACGATTAGACTCTCTCTACCTTTTGGTGATTGTTTCGTTGAATTTGGATGATTTGGTGATAACTTCAACTTTCTTTGCCAAAGTGGTAAACTGTCGAGTCTGTTGTAAGCATAACGGCTTTTCTTTTGCCAATTTTTTTTTCTTTTTATTGGTGAGGGACGTTTCTCTTTGTAGGGTTGTTTGTGGCTTGTGCAGCATTATTTCATTTGGATTTCTACATGCAATAGGCTAGTTGGATGAAGAAATTTTTGGAAATAAATTGTTTGTGAGAAGGACTTTCAGATTGTAAACAAAAATGATTGGTTTTTTTCTAGATGGCAAAGGAAAATTACCCTAGGTTTTCCTAACATGTCAATTAGAGATTACATTTGTCGTGAGTATGAATCAACATCCCTATTAGCATACTTATGTGGTCTTTTCTTAAGATTTCTCCTCTAGTCATATGTTAAAGGATTTAAGAATCTCGATTATTCTATTAAGGAAAGTGGGGCAGAATAAGATGCAATATAAAGGTTTTCTCGAATGTCTCAAGACCAACAAATCTCCTGTCCTGCTGAATCATTAGCCTGCGTTTCTAGGAAATGATGTTTTTGTGTATGAAAGATAGTGATCTGCTTTACTCCTATTGCTATTCCTCAGACTTCCCTTAGATGGTAATTGAAAGCAGTGTCAAACCTCGTGACTAAATAGCTTAAATGGTGATAGAGTTCTTACCAAAGAAGTGAACTCGGTATCCAATCAATTGAGTGTTTGCTATACATGATAATCCCACTTTGCTAAAATTTATTTTGCTTTCCCTTGCTAAAAGAGGTGCAAGGAAACATCGATCCTCCTCTTGAATGGTAAGTAATTAAAGCCATTAAAAGTTGAACTGGTTTTTTCGTACAAACTCCTTTTACAGAGGAGAAATTAGCGAAACCTCATTCAGAGTTTTGAGAGCCCTTTTAAGATTATTTAATGTTTTTTTAGGCTATCTAAATGTATTATATAACTCGAGTATGGCAGAGGTCTTGGCATATCCAGGGTATAAATTCTAAAGCAGATTTTCACTTTAACACCAGTGTCTAAATCCCTTCCAAAGTACAAAGAGAAATTTTATAAATTCTTAAACAAATCGCAGATCTTCATGTTGTTAGAGTAATTAAATATTAAATCACGCCTTCATCCAACAGCTTAAGCTTTTGGAACAGTTGGCAGTGGTCCCACAAAAACCTCACATGGTATCAGAGCAGGAGATCATGAGTTCAAATCTTTTCAGGCCCCTATTTGCCTCCCGAGTTACAATTTCCACGCTTAGTACTAGGCAACAAGACCAGGCTAAACGTGAGGGGGAGTGTTAGAGTAATTAAATATTAAATCATGCCTTCATCCAACAGCTTAAGCTTTTGGAACAGTTGGCAGTGTGATCCCACAAAATCTGACATACGTCAACGCCCGTATATAAATCCCTTCCTGGCTGCACAGAGAGTATATGGAATATTCATGATTTATCCACTGATGAATTTGAAAAGTTCTGCCAGTTTTGGGAGGGAAAAAATTGTCTTGCTGAAGAAAAATCCTAGCGTAAAAAGCATGAATAGGAGGGGGTTACACTTGTTTTAGTTGAAGGCACATGGCATTTATGCAGCCTAGACCTCTCCATTGCCATAAATGCAAGTTGTCTTTTGTGGAAAGAACATTATTTCTCATTAGCAGTTTAGAATTTAGCCATTCCATCCACCATCATAGTCCAGTGCATATCTTTTCCTGAGTTGTCTGTACTGCCACAGAAACTTTTGGAGAGATGTTGGTTTTTCCTTTTTTTCCCCCTCTATTTCCTTGAACAGGTTTTTCTTGAAGTGTGAATCATCTGCTGCCATCAAGAGATAGCCATCCCTAATGCCTTGATCAAGAACACTTTGCCCTAAAGCAGAACTTGGTAAAATTCATAGATCTATCTTTTGCCCTTGAATATACTCTTCTTATCACATAACCTTTTGGGCGATCCAAGAGAATCCTCATGGTATTGGAAGGATCATGAATTCCATTTTTTTTCTTTTCTGTTCCTTCTTTATGCTTTTTTCTTTGGTGGTGCTGAAGCTGAAGCCCGTTGGATATGGAGAAAGTGGCAGCTTGACACCATCTTGAATGTTTTTTTTTTCTTCCTACTTTACTGGGAGATTGTAAACCATATCCTCCTAATGTCGTCTCGTTTATTCGCTAAGGTAGAGTGCATTTTACCCCCAGGTGCTACTTTCAAGTTACAGAAAATTTTAGATTATGGGAAGTCTTTTGGCAGAAAAATGTACTTGGTTTTTATAATTTGATCTCTTTTCTTGTCTCCGTTTACTTGTAAGGATGAGAGTTAGTATTGTGAGATTACAGGGAAAAGAGCTCTTTTTATTGTTTGGGACAAAAATCTTATGACACTCTTTGAAATTTTTAATTGAGTCCTTCTTCCATTAATTTTTTCTATGTTCCAGTATTATGTTGCACATTAGATGTAGCGGATGACCCGAATGATATTGCATCTCAGTGGGTTAGGAACTTAGGAGTACTGTAAGGTTCTTGGAAAGCTGAACTAAATAACAGATCGCACAGGAAACTCTTAATATACTGCCAGCATGCTTTATATTTATGTATAATCCTAAATCTAGTGAACAAGGTATTATATTTTATTAAGATGCTCTCAGATGTCTACTTGCAATAATTTTCTATTGATTACTTTATGAAATTTTTGATTTTATGTGCTATATGTTTCAGCGAAGCTAGAACGAATATGAGAAAATCAGGGCCCTGCCATCATTGTGGTGCTAGAGGTGAAAAATTACTACTCTCATTGGTTAGAAGTAGACCAAGTCATATATTCAATCACAATGACTTTGCTGGCTTGATTATCTCACTCATGAATTAACTGACAAATTGACTAATCATGATTTATTTACCTGGGACATTTGCCATTTCTTTGCCTTCTAGCACAAGCCAATCATTGTAAAGACTATATTCTGGCTATTTCTTTACTGGAGAAATTTACCATCCAGTGTTAAAAGTTGACTTGCCTCTTGGCTAGGGGGAAAGGTTGAAAAGTTAATGGTAACCGTGAGAGTTGTACATTAAGGTGATGGATTTTATGAAATTATAAGCATCAAACTGCTGGGAAGCAGAAATTATAATACGGTATAGTAGGACTCATCTTATTTAAATTATGACATCATTTAAATGGTCACTACACCACTTGCTAATGTCGATTGACATTATTTATTCGAGTTTTATCTTTGAACTTGTGCAGAAACTCCTCTTTGGAGACATGGTCCGACAGAGAAACCGCTGTTATGCAATGCATGTGGATCGAGGTGGAGGCTAAAGGGAACACTTGATGATTATACTCCCAAACGCTACCGTTCAGTTGTTAGGAAACGAAAATTCCAAAATACCATAGATGTCCATGAAGAGGCGAGGATTGTTGATACTGTAGAGGTCACATTAGGTGATCTCAACTTTAATGGATTATTAGCTTCCAATAACAATAAATCAAGTTCAGACTCAACTACATCCGGATCCCGTCAACTCATCAAGTTCAAAGCTGTTGCCGAAAGCGAAAATCCAGGTCATTGAGTTTTATAAAAGCAATGAGTTATTATCATGGCGTTTTAAGATTTGATCCCTACCTTTACATGCTCTCATTCTTGTTCTTATTATTGTTATTTTTGATTTTTTGGATGTCTTCTCCCTTTTGCACTTTTATCCTGGAAACATAAATGTGTCAATTTTTGTGACAGATTTGATTGTATTTATTGCATGGAGTGACAATCTCGTTGTGTTTCATTAATAGGTTAAGATAAAGAGCTGACTGAAGTAACTGAAGTACATCTTAGGTAGAAAATATTTAGATGCATGCATGCATGCATGACATGCACGTTTGTTATGTAACGTATGAAAACTACCTTTTTGATGGCTGTCGAAGGTTCAGCCATTTTCGCTAGGGAATTCTTTTTTAAATCGTAAATTGGCTTGTGGTCAAGTGTGTTGCGTCCATTTGTTTCAAATGATTGGAATTTGCTTTGAATTAGTTTAATGCATTAGCTGATAGAAGGCTGATAACTACTTGACGGGTTGTGGTCACTGACCTCAAAAGGTATTGAAGAGAGATGCTATGCTGGCTGTTGGTAATGATTTGTGGGTGCTCTCCTGTTTCTAATAATCGCGATAGTAATTAATGATTCTGTAAAGTCAATGACACATTAAGTAAAGTCAACATTGCTGAACAAAAGGTGGTATGTTGCCTATGATTGGGAAGTTGATGGCCATATATGACGGTAGTGCATTGTCTATGACCTGATCACCATGATTGTTTATACTAGTCCCAGATATGTAGGGAAAACGAAGGTAAAAAATATGATGGGCTGGTGACCCCACAAATGTGATGGACAGTCAGCCTTTTGTGAAAATACAACTTTCCAAAAGAATTCTTATTGAGTTTTGCTTTGTATTGTTTACTTGAAAGTTTCTGCTTCTTGGAATGCTACAGGTGATTGTCTGTCTCTTTTACCAGCTGGAATAGAGCCAGGCACTGAATTCTCGACAAGGGTAGTCGAAGATCCGATCAGACATATAGACCTACTTCATATTGTAGCATGAACAGGAATCGACGATAGCAGTATATATGTTATCTCAGGGCAAAACATTAAGCTTGTATTAATTTGGAAGTTATGATATATATATATATATATATATATATATATATATATATATATAGTGGTTAGAATAGAAATAAGGCAGGTGATGATTTATGGACAAAGTATCGGATGATCAAGGACTAACATGTGCACTCAACCAGGATGTTAGACAGTGCTTTGGTAAATATTTGAGCATTCAAGAAAGATCCAATCCGTTAGGGTGGTTTAGATATGTGAAATAGCGGTTAAGATGAGCTCATATAAAAGGACAACTATAGGATGGAACAAGTCAAAAGTGGTAAGGAAGGTGGTATTCTAGTTCTCCTTGATTATGTGGTATTACACCAAGTATATTGCTTTAAAGGATCTATGTACAGGACTAATCTTGGTGGAAAAAAAAGGATCAGTCAGTGTCTGTATTGTGGAAACCTGTATTTACCCATAATTTTCTGAAGATAGTTATTGTAAAGTCGACATATGTCGTAGGCTTTGGCATGGTCAATTTTTTAAGGGTCATGGCTTGTATTAGTTTTGCTTTTCTTTCTGCTAGTAATTGAATGAAAAGAAATTCCATGAAAGAGTTGAGCCTTTGACCCTCTCTTGTGTTGGCAATCACCATTTTTCTGTGTTTCTAGATCTCTGTTTCACATAAATGATGACATATGTGCATAAATATCGAAAAGAGAGCAAACGATTGGCCACATATCATCATTGTATAATTTTAGTTTCAAAAGAATGATGGCAATGTACATGAATAATGAAAAGGGAATAAACGATTGGTCATATCTTATCGCGATATGATAATGGTGATATGTCACCATGAGCAAGAGAAATCTAATCCTCACCTGGGTAAAGGGCTTCACGATCAATTGTTTGAGGTCCACGAGTGTACTAGTTCCTTTTTGGCCTCGCAAATTCAGTTGTTCTTGACAATAGGTATATTGTCTTGTTGTGCATGACTTCTCTTTTCCCATAAGGTTCTCCCATCCCTTGTCCAAACTATTGTATTCTGTCTTTCTGATATGACACAACCTGTGTTGGAGATTGATAGAATGGACATACTTGGACAGTAGTTTCACGTCATACTTAGACCTACAATGCTATATGGAGCTGAATGTTGGCCAGTATAGAAGCAACATCATCAACATCAACATGAGCATAAAATGGGGGTAGTGGAAATGAGGATGTTAAAGTGGATATGTGGTCATACGAGGATGGATAAGATAAGAAATGACGATATTCGACGAAAAGTTGGAATAGTATCGATGGCAGAGAAGATGAGAGAACATAGATTGAGATGTTATTGACATAGTCTCTGTAGACCCCTAGATGCTCCAGTAAGAATAGAAGTTTGTTACCACGAACATGATATGAAGAAAGGAAGAGGTTGGCCGAAACTTACTTGGGGAAAGGTAGTAAAACAATATTTAATGGAGTGGGAAATATATTGGCGTATAGCTTGTATTAGGACGAAATGGAGGAAAGCTATTCGCATTGTAAAGGGGGGGATTTTCTATGTTCCAAATTGCCTTGTTTAGGCCTTTTCCTTTTCCTTTTTTGTGTCCCTGTCTTTGCTTTTATTTTAGTATATTTTATGCTTTTCTTTTCAGATTCATCGACTGCGAACCCCAACTAGTTTGGGATAAAGGTGATGTTAATGTTGATGTTGATATTGATAGTCTTTGTGTTGTTAAGTTTTAAAACTTGTGATGTTAATTGACTTGGAACCAAAATACTCTGACCAATTAGAAAAATTTTTGGAGGTTGGATTTTTGTACATAGGCACTCTCTACCCACCAAATGATACAATTACATATGATAGTGTACATCTCTTGAACGAATTTGCTTTATGTAGTAATAATATAGGATTATATGGTATTCTTTGTCAAGAGATTTGCATTGACTAATGCCACAAAGAAACTTTTCGCTTTGCTAGTTCTGTTCTCAACCTACTACTGGATAGTGAGGACTAGATTTCAGCAGAATGTGGTAGAAACTAGCTGTGCAGATCGGGTTAAATCTTTTAATTTAATGTAGTAGTTAATTTGAATCGGTAATGTGTGTTAAAGAGAAGAAAATTGAAACATATGGACTTGACAAAATCGAGAGAATATCCATGTTTGGATTGGATCTTTCTAAAGTCTGTTGGTTGTGAAAATGTTTTGAGACTTTTGTAAGTGGCCCTGGTGTAATCATTAAGCAGTTTCAGTGGCATCGGAAATGTGTGGAAGTAGTGTTATTGTACTCGGAGTTTAGCAAATAAGTTCATCTTAACTTGGGGGATTCATAGTTTTGATGCACTGACCTAGAGGAAAAGATAATACTTGTCCCTCGTAACGGCTTCTCCTATACAAAATTGTATCTTTGTGCTTTCTAACACAACTTATAAACTTTGAAACCCCACCCACCCCCCCCCCCCCCCGCAAAAAAAACACTCACAGACAAAAAACTTGTAAACAGGTTTATTGATATTTCTTTTATTTTCTTGGATGTTGGTTATTTGCAGATATGCAAGACGACTATCGAGTTGCACCAGTAAAGAGCAGCTTTGCACACATTGAAAGTCTCCAAAAGGAACTTTATGAAATGTATATTGATCAACAATGTGCTTCCACCGTTGCAGCTCCAGAGCTCATCTACAGTAATCTTAGTGGCGGCCTAAAACAGGACAATGAGATAGGGTTAGGAGTTGTGATGCTTAACGCACCAATGGTTGCCAAGGAGGAAAAATCTGGATCATCTCCTTTTTTGTGGAAAAAGAATGTTTTAGCCTCACATGCCGAAGCTAAAGGAGAAGTCCTTTTAAAGTAAGTGATATGAGTATTGTCCCATTTAAGCTGAGCACTTCCTTCAGAACTTCTTTTAACAAAATTCTAAGCGAATTATTGATATTTTCTTACGTGAAATTTAAGATTGTAAATTTTGTGTCTATAATAAAATTGTGACTCAGAGTGGACAACATAGATAGCAGTCAGGGTGTAGCTACTCCACCAGCACCAGTGGATCCAAAGGTTAGATTTGCTTTTTCTATCTGTTTGACTTTAATATTGAACGCAATTTCCTGATTATATTATCCCAATGAAATGTGACTGGAATTCTTTTCCCACGATTGTAAAAGCCATGTTTCCGCAACTGAAGAGAAGTCAGTTTTGCAAATCATTGGTGTCTGGTTATATCACTGACTTATGGTTTTCCAGTTGTTTACATTCTACTCTTTCCAGTTATTTCTTTGGTTGGAAGTAAAGGGTCACACGACCTATATGCATATAAGCATGATATGCATATATCACTGGAAACTGTTTCTTTGCAAAGTCTAATATATTGTGCTTCAGTTTCTCTTCTCAATCTAGGCTTCAGTTTCTCCTCTTTCGGCCATGCATGTATATTCGTACTTGTTACATGAGATTATAATTCGCTATGCATAAGATCCCTCCTTAAAGGTTCTCTTTTTTCGTATCCTAAAATTTGCTCTTTAATGTCCTTATCTGATCTGTTTAATGTGACAGAATCCATAAAGATACAGAGAAACACCAGCAAAACATTTACTGACATACTGAAAAAGCTTGAAAAATCTTCTGTCCTCTGAAACGCTTTGGCTGGATATTTTAAAATTTGATGACATTGATAGATGCAAAATGTTGTCAGTGAGGCAGGATTTTGGTGATGCTGGATCATGGCTCTGCCTACATGATTCCCAATGCATGGTTTATTCAATTGCATAGGATGAGCAATTCTCTTGAATATTTTGCTTTAATGGTAATGGCATAGGATACACGGTGTAAATTTTGCCTGAGAAATTCTTGTTGGCTGACTGATGTAAAGGAACTTTGTGCTTTACCTCTGAGCCTTTCTTAGCCTCTGAACCTAGGTCTAGAACCTAGGTTGCCAGAGTGTGGATCACAGTGGAATGATAACGGGAGCATTCTTTGTGGTACAATATGGATTTTTCCTCAGCTCATATACTTGAGATAAAATCCAAGTATTTAGTTTCTCAGGATGGTATTAACTATACTTTGTATGCATATCTAAAACTAGAAGACCTTCATTATAGCATAATTATAAATTTGTCCTGGAATTATATCCCGAGAACTAGGATTAGAAATATTTTAACATGTTTGAGAGAAGGTAAAATGGAATTCCATAGTTTGGAATGCGTGGAATGTTTATTGTGGGGTTTTCAGTGGGTGGTGAACCATAAAAGGAAATTGGTCCATTGTGCGGATCGCTTGCAAATTACTGTATTCAAGCAACTTGCTTTGAACCTATTAATAGGTTGTGACCTTGGTGATTGCAATGATGAGGCACAAGCTAGTTGTATATATGGTTTAGTAAGGAGTTTTGCTGTAGATACAGTTAACCCTTTCTAATGCGTGCTAATGAGAAAATCAGTATATGTTAGACTCGATGAGCTTGAGTAGTTTGTAAAAGATTGTACCTAGTCAAACCAGTGAGGTCCCTCATCTCATATCCCATTGAAAAGAGTATGTGACCTCAATGGAAATGTAACAACTATTAAAGCATGTTGGACCAGCGTAGGAAAAAAAAAATTGGTTTCATTGTCAATTTGATTGATTGGTGTTCGATGGAATTTCATCTTTGTATTTCTGTAATTGCCTTTTATGTATGCTTTAATGTCCAGATATCCACTTATTCCAGTTTACATCTCAGGAGAGGTATAAGTTTGTTGCTGAAGTATCTCTAGTCCGTTCATCTTTTGCTCCTGGAGGAGACTTGTTGCGACGTGTCCGTGTATGAGCTGGCATAAAATCTTTTGTCAAATATCTGTTTGAAACTAATATATATTAGATGCAGACATATGCATGAACCTAACATCCCATTCTTAGGTTGTGTTTGTTTCGTGGAAAATGAATGGTTTGAAGAAAATTTCTTTACAGTAGCAGGATGTCGTTTTTGGATAATGTGTATATAAGTCTAGTAATTATTCATATGGGATACAGTCAACTTTAATCGAGTTTGATTAGATCATCAGAGCCAGGCAAAAGTGACTATAGATGATCGCTCTTCCATGACTTTGGTTAGTGTGGAGGGAGAGGTACAACAGGGTATTTGGGAACCAAATATCCTTGGTGGAGCTTGATATCTTAGTAACATTGTCTGGTGGATGATCTTTCTATAGGTGTCGGTACCTTGAATGAGTTTTTTTTTTTTTTTTACCAGATGAAAAAAAGGCTTATTGGGTAAGATAAAAACTATATTTTAATTAGGAGGCTTGGAATTTGGCTCAACCGGACAAAGATAAGAAAATTAGACTATTATCAATCTTAACGTAATTGAAATACCAAATTTCGTGTATATGGCTAACTGCTTGTTGGACGGATCTAGGACTTATCTTACTCCACGGGCTAAAATTGAAATATTGATTGCAGGTTTTTTTTTTTTTTTTTGCCGCAGCTTTTCTTTCCTGTTTATTTTGTGCCACAATTGATTACAGCATGTTAACATCTGGCTTGGGATTCCCTACCAATTCAAGAAGTTAAGACCATCTCTTGGGCAGACAAGAAGTTTTACTTTGTCTTGTGTTTCTCAGGCGGTGCGCTGAAGACCAAGAATAAGGAATCAATTGGCAGACCTGCACCTGGCTCTTCCTCAATCGATGGTGGCGTCAGCTGTAATGGAGTTGGGATTGTTAGCTCATCCGAGCCATTTAACGGATGATATTTCTCTGGAATTAGTGCCCTTTTCAATCGAACCTTCATGTTTTGGGATTGTTGTTGGCTGGTTCAGGTTATGTTTCTCCCATCAAGTACAGCTTGAAAACCCGTTTTTATGTTGTGGGTACTGTCTAGTTGCATGCATGATGGCACATGGCTCTCTTTATTTACCCTCCCTTCTTTGTAAGGTAATAAGTTGCTGGATGTGACTTTTGAATATCAAGATATTGTCATTTTGGTGGGGCCCTCTATCGTCTCGTGAGGCAGACGGGGTTGAACCGTCCGTTTTCTTTGACATCCGTCATTTTCTAGTTCATCGTAATTTACCTACTGTATGTCATGTCGCAGCTTCCTTTTTTTTTATATTATTTAACATGACGTAACTTGCCATTTGTCACAGTAAATTTTGTCGGTCTCATGGTTTGTTATATTTCACTAAATCGTAGTATTCTGACAAGTTAATAGATTTCTTGTTCTATTATTAGTAGATTACCTAATAAACCTTGGTTTTCTTTGGTTGGCATAATTATCCTTACTAGCGATGCTTCATCAATAAAATATGTTTTTGTAAGTTTTTCTTGGAGAGCGTAATTTCATAATAATTCATAGAAATAGTAATCTATAATGGTAAATTCATTTTGTATAATAAAAGAATAGTATACTGCTTGTAACTTTCCTTTATAGTTTGTAAAGTTTTTCAATCTATCGGTTAGTGGGTCTATTTGGTAATATTTCTGTTCCTCTAATTCTGTTCTTTGGAAGAAAAAGGAATTAAAAACATGTTTGGTAATGCAAATGATTCCGAATCTGATTCTACTCCGAGGAACAGTTTTGAACCAAAAATAAAAGCAAAAAAAAGTCGATTATCCAAAAATAAGAAAGCTTTTGAGAATCACAAAAAAAAAAATTAAAGTTTTAGTTCTGTGAATCACGTGAACTTTTGAAATTTAAAAAAGATTAAAATTAGATTTGAAAAATTACTAATAATTAATTTTTTTAATAAAAATTAAAATTAAAAAATATGCTTTAAAATTTTAAAAAAAGTTGCAAAAATATAAAAAGGGGGGAAATTTAAAATGTAAAAATGGAGGCAATTAAAAAATATTAAAAAAACATTTTAAAAAGGTTTAGAAAAAGATTAAGAATTAAAAAAAAAAGAATTCTCGCCACTTGTTTGTTCTTGGGAGCAGAAATTTTGTGCAGTTATTAAATGTATTTTTATTGGAGTTATGCTGTTATTAAACGCGCTATGATTTTCTAGAAATTATCCACGGAACAAAATCAGAAAATATGATTCTAATCAAAATTATTTTTTTAATCAGAATTGTTGCCAAAGTCCTAAATTTCCATATCCATTGCAACTTTTCTTAATCAACTGTATGTTTGAATCATCTTTGAGTCTATAAATTTTCAACAAGTAAAGACGAAAGATCGGTTTTGTGCAAAACAGATTTCTCAATGGAAAGTAAATCAATCAAATGATAAGATCAAAAGCCTCTGGCTAGAAAAGAAAAAAGAGAAAACTGAAATCGGTTCCTTATATAGAAGAAGGGTTTGAGACTATTTCTCAAAGGCCCCCACATGACAGCTTTTTCTTTGTCACAAACCACCTTCCTCAGCTTGCTCAGGTTCATGATCGACGGTGGCAACATAGACAGCCTGGGACATCCTCTCGTGTTCATCTTCGTGAGATTAATCATTTGACCAATTTGATCGGGCAGAGCAGAAAAATTGTGGCACTTTGTGATGATAAGCTTCTTCAAAAGCTTTATTTGATGGAGGCCATCCGGTAGCGTCACAAGATCTTCACAATGGTCGATGTCGAGCTCCAATAAATTCGACATTGCATCGGATATTTTGACAACATCAGATGTCGAAGCCTGACTGATGCCGCACATGGAAAAGGATATCTTTCGCAGATTTCGCAACCGCAGATTTCCCATGCTTAGGAAATGAGCTCTGACGCGTTCGAGCTGGATCCTCCTTAAATTGGACCCAAGGACATGGAAATTGCCCAGTTCAGTCGGAAAGAAAATGTAGTTTGTTACAATCAGAGCTTGCGCTTATCTTCCTTCTCAATGGCAAAGCATAAGTTTTGGTCTACATGTTGTCGTGGGAGTTCAAGACAAGAGTCTCCGCTTCAGGCAATATAAGATTTGGTCAGGGTGTTGAGAATGTTCCATCTGCATTTTGATTCTAGAAGGTTAGAAGGTAATAAAGACTTCCCATGCTTAGCAAAGGACCGTGATACTAAGCCTGGCGACTTCGATGGACGCCGATTGCCCGATTTGTTGGGGGAGAGCGGACAAATTATGAGAGTTTAGCTTCCTCAGAACAATTTATCTAACATATGCTATATAGTAATATCACAAGATCATTACAATAGTCAATCTCAAGCTCCAATAAATTTGGCATCGCATCAAAGATCATGGAATCGTTCGACGTCGAAGCCTAACTAATGTCACACATGAGAAGGGATATCTTTTGCAGGCTATGCAAACGTAGGTTTCTCATGCTTAGCAAAGGAATCATGACGCGCTCGAGTCTAATCCTCTTTTAAATTGGACCCAATGACATGGAAATTGCCCAGCTCGGTGGGAAAGAAATTGTAGTTCGTTACTATCAGGGCCTCGAGCTTATTGGATTTCCCAATGAATTCAGGCAATGCATAGGTTTTAGTTTGTGTGTTGCTGTGGAAGTTCAACACGAGACTCAGCTGCAGGCATTACCAGATTTGGCCAGTGAGCTGACAATGTTCGGTCTGCACTATGGTTGCATGAGGTTAGAAGGCAACTAACTACGAACCAGTTGAATCTTTCCTTAAAGTCTTCAAGAGAGAGATGTCGGTTGGGTCTCCCTCATGTGGGGGGGACCCACCAACTTTTCTTTCTATTTATTTAAGTAAAAGAAAATGAATGGTGGGAGACAAGAGAATAAAAAAAAAAAAAAAGGAGAGTGTGTACGTGTGTTAGTGTGGTCTTCGGAAGAAAGGGATTAGCAAGAAGAGAGAGAGAGGGACTTACAGAGAGTACACACCGAGAGCTGCGAAGGAGAAGGAAAAAGAAGGAAAATCTTTGTAGTCCAGATTTGAAGGCCAAACGTTGACGGAATTGGCTCAAATTTGGATATGTTGTTCGTGAGGCCGAGACCTACGTGGTGATGGTTCTCGTTCGTTGAGACTCTCCTCCGATTCTCCAATTGCGGTTAGGGTTTCTTGCCCCCTTGTGTAGTATTTCACCTTTGTGGTGATGAAGTATTGTTGTATTGTTGATGTATAGCCTCTAGTGTGTGACTAGAGTGAAGACCCTTTGTATACCTGCTATTTCTTGGTGATTAGTGGAAGGTTTTGGGTGGTCCGTGGTTTTTCCCGTTTTGGGTTTTCCACGTAAATCTTGGTGTGTTGTTTTATCATTCCGCATTAGAATATTTGTCTGGATATAATGCTGGTTGTTGCTGGATTAAATCTGTGAAATTAGGGGAATATTTTTGATCCTGGATTGGTCTAGTTAGAGGCGAAGTGCTGCCCGATTTTCCCCAACAGAGTGGTATCAGAGCTTGTGTTGATATTTCAGTATTAGATGGATCAATCAAGTAGCACCATGTTTAAGTTGAATGCCTCTAATTATTCTATATGGAAGCCTCGGATGGAAGACATGTTATATTGTAAAGACTTATTTGATCCTATCGACGGTGACGAAGCTCAAGGAGACAAGGAAGACAAAGACTGGGAGCGAATGAATCGGAAGACGGTTGGGTTTATTCGGCAATGGATTGATGATAGTGTATTTCATCATGTTGCGCAAGAAACCAAAGCGGATGCCTTGTGGAAGAAACTACAAGATCTCTATGAGAGGAGAACCCCGCAAAATAAAGCTTTTCTAGTCAAGCGACTTGTGAACTTGAGATATAAGGAGGGAAGTAGTATGTCGGAACACTTGAGTGAATTTCAAGATGTTGTAAATCAATTGACAAATCTTGAGATTGACTTAGGTGATGAATTGCAATCATGTTTGTTGCTTGGTACTCTTCCTGATAGTTGGGATACACTGGTTGTGGCGTTAAATAATTCAGCTCCTGGTGGTGTGCTTTCTATGAGCATGGTTAAAGAAAGCTTGTTCAATGAAGAAACAAGAAGAAAAGGCTTGAATTATGCTTCTAGATCGGAGGCACTTGTCATAGAAAACAGGTCCAGAAGTCAATCAAGGAAGTTTCAAAGTAATGACAGGGGCAAGTCAAGAGGAAGATCGAAGTCCAGGCCGAGGAGAAATGTGAAATGTTACAACTGTGGCAAGATGGGACATTATGCTAAAGAGTGTTGGCAACTAAAGAGAGATAAATCCCATGATAGAAATGGAGATAAAAAGAAAGAAGAAAATCAGGCTACAACAGCAGCTGCATCCGACGGTGATATTGTCTTCATTTGTGATGATGGTTATGTAAACCTTACATGTCAAGACTCTAGCTGGGTTGTTGATTCTGCAGCTTCTTTTCATGTCACTTCACGGCGTGATTATTTTACATCTTATTGCGCCGGTGATTTCGGTTGTGTTAGGATGGGAAACAGTGGTGTTTCTAAGGTTGTTGGCATGGGAGATGTTCATTTGGAGACTGATGTGGGATGCAATTTGCTTCTGAAAAATGTGAGACATGTTCCGGATATTCGACTGCAATTGATCTCTACAGGTGCCTTAGATGATGATGGCTATGGCAGTTTCTTTTATGATGGTAAATGGAAATTGACTAAAGGCTCTATGGTAGTGGCAAAAGGCAAGAAGACATGCACTCTCTACACCATGGAAGCAAAGTTGATCAAAGAAGAGGTAAATGCAGTGGAAGATTCCTCAGTTGATTTATGGCACATGAGACTTGGTCATCTTAGCGAGAAAGGGCTTGAGACTCTTGCTAGAAAGAATTTTCTACCATTGAAGGAGAAAAATCTGACAAAATGTACTCATTGTATAATGGGTAAGCAACATCGATTCTCATTTCAGAATTCCTCTCCACACACAAAATCTAATGTACTTGATCTAGTTCACACTGATGTTTGTTGCATGGATGCTAGAACACTTGGCGGTGCATTATATTTTGTGACATTTATCGATGATTGCTCTAGAAAAGTGTGGGCTTTTGCTTTGAAATCTAAAGACCAGGTACTTGCGGCTTTCAAACAATTTCATGTCAACGTGGAAAGAGAAACCGGGAAGAAGTTGAAATGTGTTCGAGCCGACAACGGTGGAGAATATAGAGGCCCGTTTGAGTATTATTGCAGGGATTATGGTATCAAGCTTGAGAAGACTGTTCCGAAAACACCACAGCAGAATGGAGTGGCAGAGAGAATGAACCGGACGATTAATGATCGGATTCGGTGTATGCTATCTCATGCGAAGTTGCCTAAGTCATTCTGGGGTGAAGCAATGAGAACGGCTGTAGATTTGATAAATCTTTCTCCATCAGTTCCTCTTAAAGGGGATGTTCCACAGAGAGTTTGGAGTGGGAAAGATGTTTCCTACAATTATCTGAAAGTGTTCGGCTGCCGGGCATTTGTACATATTCCAAAAGATGAGAGATCCAAGCTTGATGACAGGTCTAAACAGTGTATCTTCTTGGGTTATGGACATGAAGAATTTGGTTACAGATTGTGGGATCCAGCTACAAAGAAAGTCATCAGAAGCCGAGATGTGGTATTCTTTGAGCATCAAACCATTGAAGACATCGACAAGCCAGAGAAGCCAAAGAATGTAGCTCAACACAGGGTTAATTTCAGCCCAAATCCTCCGACCATACTGGGTGAAAATCAAGGGGGAGAAATGCATGGAAATCATGAAGATGATGAATCCTCACAGAATGTTGATTCTTCAGTGGAGCCAGATGAATCAATTGAGCAAGAGCAACCAGTTGAACCAGTTGAGCAAGAAGAACCGGTCCTACCTCAAGTTAGAAGATCAGAAAGAGAGCGTAGACCATCACAAAGATATCAACCACATGAGTATGTATTACTCACCGATGCAGGAGAGCCAGAAACTTATGAAGAGGCTGTCTCGTGTGATAAAAAGAACAAGTGGCATGAAGCTATGCAAGATGAGCTCAAATCTTTGCATGAGAACCACACATTTGAATTGGTGAAGTTGCCTAAGGGTAAGAGAACACTCACAAACAAATGGGTGTACAAGTTGAAGACGGAAGAAAATAGTTCACAACCACGATACAAGGCTAGGCTTGTTGTGAAAGGCTTTCGTCAGAAGAAAGGAATTGATTTTGAAGAGATCTTTTCACCAGTTGTAAAAATGCCTTCTATTCGAGTTGTTCTTGGGTTAGCCGCGAGTTTGGATTTAGAAATTGAACAGCTTGATGTAAAAACAGCTTTTCTTCATGGAGACTTAGAAGAAGAGATATACATGGAGCAACCGGAGGGTTTTAAAGTTGAAGGCAAAGAGCATTTTGTATGCAGGTTGAAAAAGAGTTTATACGGTCTCAAGCAAGCGCCAAGACAGTGGTACTTGAAGTTTGATTCATTCATGGAAGATCATGGATATGGTAAGACCAACTCTGACTCTTGTGTCTTTGTGAAAAGATTCTCAGATGATGATTTTATTATCCTCCTACTCTATGTGGATGATATGTTGATAGTTGGGCATGATGCTAATAAAATCAAGAGCTTGAAAAATGAGTTGAGTAAAGCTTTTGCGATGAAGGATCTTGGATCGGCTAAACAAATCCTTGGTATGCAAATTACTCGTGATAGGAAGAACAAGAAACTCTGGCTATCTCAGGAGAAGTATATTGAGAAGGTGCTTGAAAGATTCAACATGAGCACATGTAAACCGGTAAGTACTCCACTTGCTGGTCACTTCAAGTTGAGTAGTAATGAGTGTCCTACGAGTAAGAAAGATAAGGAAGAGATGATGAAAATTCCTTATGCATCTGCCGTGGGTAGTTTGATGTATGCCATGGTTTGTACAAGACCGGATATTGCTCATGCAGTTGGTGTTGTGAGTAGATTTCTCTCAAATCCAGGTAAAGAACATTGGAACGGTGTAAAATGGATTTTGAGGTATCTCAGAGGTACTTCCAGATTATGCTTATGTTATGGAAATGGAAAGCTTGAGTTGAATGGTTATTCAGACTCTGATTATGCCGGTGATAGTGATTCCCGAAAGTCTACATCAGGTTATATGATGATCTTTGCAGGGGGAGCAGTTTCATGGCAATCAAGATTGCAAAAATGTATTACTCTGTCTACAACTGAAGCGGAGTATATTGCTATTACCGAGGGAGGCAAGGAACTCTTGTGGATGCAGAAATTCCTACGAGAGTTAGGCTTGAAGCAACAGAAGTTTGTTTTATATTGTGATAGCATGAGTGCTATTTATCTTAGCAAGAATCCAGTGTTGCATTCAAGATCGAAACATATTGATGTGAAGTATCATTGGGTCCGAGAAAAGTTAGAAGAAAAGCTCTTTCTACTTGAGAAAGTTCATACCGACGACAACGGATCTGATATGATGACTAAGGCCTTGCCGGCGATGAAACTTGACTCCTGTCGAAGCAAAGCGGGCATGATGAAACTCCCCACATGAGGTAGAGGGGGAGATTTGTCGGTTGGGTCTCCCTCATGTGGGGGGGACCCACCAACTTTTCTTTCTATTTATTTAAGTAAAAGAAAATGAATGGTGGGAGACAAGAGAATAAAAAAAAAAAAAGGAGAGTGTGTACGTGTGTTAGTGTGGTCTTCGGAAGAAAGGGATTAGCAAGAAGAGAGAGAGAGGGACTTACAGAGAGTACACACCGAGAGCTGCGAAGGAGAAGGAAAAAGAAGGAAAATCTTTGTAGTCCAGATTTGAAGGCCAAACGTTGACGGAATTGGCTCAAATTTGGATATGTTGTTCGTGAGGCCGAGACCTACGTGGTGATGGTTCTCGTTCGTTGAGACTCTCCTCCGATTCTCCAATTGCGGTTAGGGTTTCTTGCCCCCTTGTGTAGTATTTCACCTTTGTGGTGATGAAGTATTGTTGTATTGTTGATGTATAGCCTCTAGTGTGTGACTAGAGTGAAGACCCTTTGTATACCTGCTATTTCTTGGTGATTAGTGGAAGGTTTTGGGTGGTCCGTGGTTTTTCCCGTTTTGGGTTTTCCACGTAAATCTTGGTGTGTTGTTTTATCATTCCGCATTAGAATATTTGTCTGGATATAATGCTGGTTGTTGCTGGATTAAATCTGTGAAATTAGGGGAATATTTTTGATCCTGGATTGGTCTAGTTAGAGGCGAAGTGCTGCCCGATTTTCCCCAACAAGAGATACTAACCTGTGGATATGGACACTAGACGAGCACTGAGAAGTTGTTGCTTTTGCTCGCTCCACCAGTCCGGAAAATTATTTCCAGCCAAGTCCAGAATGAGTCGCTCTCTCTTCTCTACTTCCCCCCCAGTTGCACTCCTTGATAGCTAGCTCTCTGAGCAGATCGTGCAGCATAGCGTAGTGGCTGCCATAAGATTTGTTGTCTTCGTCACTTGAATCCTTCCTGTTATACATGCAATCAAACACTTTGTGTATAAGTAGTCTTGCTCGAGTTCTTGTGCTAAAATCCAGTGCCTGCACTTGATGATACCAATTCAATGGTTAAAGAAGACATCTGGTCTTTTCTACTTTTGAGAAATTAAGGCAGGAATTAGAAATGTTCTTTACAGAAATTGCCTGGCTTGTTTTGTTCTAGTTACGTTCAGTTGGTGTCCGATTTGAAACACCAAGCGGAGTGGGAAGGTAAAAGGCCTATCTAATATCTTCTTTTGAGTTTTTTATCCGTTAAAAATAAGAATACTAGCCCTACGTAAGGTCAGGATTACGGTTTCCCTTTGTTTAGCCAAAAATGATTTTTTTTCCCAAAAAATGATAGGCTTGAATTGCTTATAATAATTAGTCAATTAAAGATATTTTCATTGTCGATAACAATTTATGTTAATAAATTTCATGAAAGATGAAAATAATTTTTCGTTTAATCATTTTTGTAAGAGATGCGATGATTTTTTTTTTTAATATGTTTTTCAAATCATCTATTTTTTCACGAAATAAACGGAGCCTCAACGTGGATGTCATTTTTCGTCTTATTGATAGATGGAGGTGATTTCAAGGTCGATATAAGTTCCATTTAGAACCTACTTGTCAAAACCGTTCCTTCAATTTTTGAAATTTAAAACCCACACTATCACAGTTTCCAAGATCAATTTTAAGGTCTACATAAGTTTCACGTGTATTTTTAATTGCACAATTATGGCCGTCATCTTTAATAACAACCATTTTCTACTTGAAGTTACTGACTATAATTCATATTTAACATGCGAAAAAGATAAAAATATTAACAAAGTAAAAGTATTAACCTTACATATCACCAGATTAGTGATTTCAAATTATACATTCACCATCGGATGTCATGAAATATTGTAAGATCGCAAAGACATAAAATGCAAGAAACACAAAAATTTGTTCAAAATTTCAAATTCCACTGAAATCTGTCCGTCAAAGCTAATTTCTCAATTTTTAAAATTTTTAAAATTTAAAATTGATCATGCATACTTTAAAACTTAAAATCGAATAAAACCGATCCGATTCTCGATTTCACTCAAACCTGTCTTGGTTGTTCTGTCTATTCCCACACAACACACCATGTTTGGTTTTAAGGCAAGCGACCAATCCCACTCACGCGCTTCTCTCCAGTGTTGGCGCGTGTCCGAAGCCGACAGCTTACCGACACGGCGAGTTACGCTACTTCCTCACTCGATCCGGCTCCCCCTTCGTATTCGCGGATCTACCCAATCCTCCCGATCTGTCGTCGTTTCCCATGGATTTCGCCGTTCCAAGCCTCACTCTCTGCTCATTACTCTTCTTGCTTCTTCGATTTAGGAGTGCGGATGCTTCGATCCATATCTACGACCGACAATCCTTCAAAGAAGTCGGCAATTCTTACCTTCTCTCCGGTGGCAGCGAAGGCATCGTCGCTTCTCTCTCCGACGCCGCCTCCGTCGCGGCCTCCTCCGTGCGCGATGGCCGCTCCTTCATCAGGTATCTTTCGCTTTGGTTCTGTGTGTTCCCGTGTTCTCTTGCGGTTGTTAGACTCGCTTTTGCGTTGAACTTCGTGATTGTCTTGTCTTGCACATTGGGGTCCAGTAGTTGTTGTTGAGCTAGATCTGATGTCGCATTGTTTGGGAAGTGGCTGTAAATTTCTTTTCGACGTCTCGCATCAGTGATCCTCTGCTATTGAGCTAGATGCAGCTAAATTAGAGTTGCTCCTTCAATTGTGCCGGTTGCATTTCCGGAATATCCATGCTGAATTGTGGTGTTGTCTGGATATTGCTGAAGGAGTTTGGCACGGGAGGCTTACACTGACTGCTTCTGCATAAGCATTGTTATGCTGTTTGTTTCAACTGAATAACAATGTTTTCGGTTATAAAAGATGCAAAAGAGAAAGTGGAAGTCCCGTGGTGAAGATACTTTCTTGTTAAACTGTAAAACCAAGTGTATCAGTGAATTGTTTAAGGGAAAAAAAAATAGTGCATCAGTAATTTCTAGACTCTGCTAACACGTTGGATCGGTGTCTACTACTCCCCCCTCCCCCACCCCTACCAGTAGCATGTTGCCAGTAGAAGTAGACACCAATATTTCTTTTGGTGAATATCTTATTTCCTCCGGAGCAACTAGAAATCCTCCCTTATAAATCTGATCGATTAGTTAATTAAGAGGTGATAGACGTCATTAATATTCTAAGACATGATCGGTCGATGTAACCCATCCAACTTTCATGGCCTGTGTAACTTGAGGTACGTTTTTACTAGGAATGAATCTCCTGTTAATAGCCAAGATGATTCTGTTCCAATTGTGAAATTACGACAGGTTTAAAAATATCACTTTCTGGAGAAGTGAGGATGCTGTTGATGAGAATTCAGATGATGAGCAGACTACAGGACTTGTACAAGCCATAATTTTTGAGGCAGTAGATCGTAACAATATCGGTGGTTCTGCGTATGGTGGGCAGAGATCTATTTGTTGCACCCCTGATCTTTCTAAGTTGGAAGGGTGCAAGCAGGGTGAAATTATTAGGATACCTTCTGCTACAGATGCTAAATGGCCTATTGTCCTAAGGGTGGAGTTCAAAGGGAACTCGCTATCTGCAATTATGCCTGATGAGGTAGTTCAGATCAGCAAGACAGGAATGTATAATTTATTCTTCATAGCATGTGATCCTAAACTTAAGGACCTTGTGATGAGCGGGACAACCCTATGGAAAAACCCTGATGGCTATTTACCTGGTAGGATGGCCCCATATTTGAAGTTCTACGTGTTTATGTCGGTTGCCTATGCACTGCTCAGTCTCATTTGGTTCTCTCAATACGCAAGATTCTGGAATGATGTATTGCAACTTCAGCATTGTATTGCCAGCGTTATCATTCTTGGATTGTTCCAGATGATTTTTTGGTACTTCGACTACACAAATTTCAACAATTCAGGGATGAGGCCAGTCACACTCACAACGTGGGTTGTGACAATTGGAGCTCTAAAAACAACGATTTCACGCCTTCTTATTCTTTGTGTTTCAATGGGGTATGGTGTTGTCCGTCCTACGCTCGGTGGTCTTACCTCAAAGGTGCTACTTCTTGGTATAACTTATTTTTTGGCATCTGAATTGCTGGATATCACCGAGTATGTGGGTACTATTAATGACATTTCTGGAAGGGCAAGACTGTTTCTAGTCCTACCTGATGCTTTTCTGGACTCGTTCTTAATCTTATGGATATTCAATTCTCTTTCGAGAACATTAGAGCAGTTGCAGGTATCTGTTTTAAAGCTTTTCTATTTGATATTATGTTCCTCATTTCTGGTGCATCTGTTATGCTTCTAAGATCCAACAAGGTAATTAGATTTCTTTTTGTCCCAGGCCAAGAGGAGTTCTGTTAAGTTGGATATATATAGGAAGTTTTCCAATGCCCTGGCAGTGGCAGTGTTTGCTTCGGTTACATGGATAGGGTATGAGGTATGTGGCGCACATGTGGCTATGGATTTGGATACTTATTAATGAGATATGCCTCCTAGTGGGAAGTCAATGATAGTCGCAAGAAATTGGATTGCAGGAGATAATTTGTTTTCAACATTCTTGATACCATTTGATGGTACCTTATAACCTTAAAATTTCCTTGCAACCTTAACTATACATTTTGTGGGGAATATCATTCTAATTGCACGATATGTCAATCGCATTTAAGTTCTGTCCAAAGTAGTTTGTGCATGTGGAGAAATTGTATAACATCTCTGAGGTGCGTAAGTGAGCATTTATAACTTTCTTGAAGCTGGTCAGAATTCTTAAATAAATCCTGAAGACTATTTCGTTGGTATAATTTTATTCTTTATTATAGTTGTTAGATGAAGTATTAGGTCTGGGGCTGATACAAATGAATGCGCACAAATTGTCATATCTCCCGTGAAGTGTTAAAAACCATTGGTGCCAATTTTTTGTTTGTTCTTTTTTTCTCTTTTGTTTTTCTGTATTAAGTGTTTTTTTTCTCTTGCTGCAAGAATGGGATCTATTTTCCCAATATGGAAGAGGAGAAAATGGGGTGGTGGGATAGATGCTTGGATGCACATGATTTCATGTGCTTTGTAATAATGTCAAGGCTGCTGTGATTCAAAAATCTTAGATTGAAAGAGCAGCAAGCTTATTTACCTGACAGAATTAAATCACCATAGTCTTTCAATCTTCTAAATCCTCTAGTCCTACTCTAAGGCTATGGTTATGAATGTGACGCCTTCTTTTTTCCCCTGATCTACCCTGCAGTATGCAGTTTCATTCTTTCCGCGCTTAGATTTTTTCTCTTTAAATTTCAATTTGAGATATCAATTAGATTTTCTGGTGATGGATGATTGTTGATTTCTCTGCCTGATTTTTCTCTATTTTCCTTTTTCATTGTGCTGCATTATCAGATATTTCTATTAAACTATCTTTTATAGGTTTACTTCAAAGCAACTGATCCATACAATGAGCGATGGCGAAGTGCTTGGATCATCACTGCTTTCTGGGACATTCTTGCATTTGCACTGCTCTGTGTCATCTGCTATCTCTGGGCCCCATCCCAGAGCTCCCAGCGGTATGCTTTTGTTTGAGATTTTTTCCAAGGGTTGATTCTTTCATTCGGTACAATAGGACCTCGGTGATCTTCTTAATTTGCTATATATGGTGGCTGAGTGGTGAAATGAAATCTGCATTGCCAATATGAAGTAAAATATTTGTATATGACTGTGATGATGAATGAATTTGTGGTTGATTACAATGTTCGGCATTGAATTTGAAATGACAAGTAGTAGAAAGATAAATATAATTATAAGATTGCAATGGCGACGTATTGTACCTGCAAGGACCTGTCTGGTTTGGCTTATTCTAAGGAAAAATTTATTGACTTTCTGCCAAAACTTTAAAAGCTCTTTTTAACTCCAAAACTACGAAAATTTCTGTAATGACTTTTAAATTGTGCGTATCCAATTTTAATTTTGGATGACCTATTAAAAAAAGGATAATTCAAGGTACGTACTTGCTCGGAACTAAATAAAAGTCAAATGTTAAATGGCAAAAATGTTAAGAGAGTCACTTAAAACAGGAATAAGTATGGATGTTGTTGCATAACAGTACTTTATGATAGATTAATTTCATTCTTCACACATGATCTCTTCATGTAATTTAGTAGAAGCCATTAGTTAGAGTCACAGAAGATAGGGTACTGACAAACAGAATCTTGGTCTGTGAAAAATCCTTTCCACTAGAGCTCTGTCTTTTTTTTTTTTTTTTGCAGAAAATAAATGATTTGGAAAACGTTCTCTTAAAAACAATCGTTTGTCGCTTAAAATAATTAGTCAATGGAAACTATTTGTCTAGATATTTTCATAGACGATGAAAATACATTTTCTCTATTCATTTTTGTAAACAATACAAGCGATCGTTTTTCAAAACATTCATTTTCCGTGAAACAAACATAGCTGTAGAGCTTAGATCACCTCTCTTTTGTAATAATTGCAAGTCTAATATGACGGAGACAGTGTGCCAGCATATATTTGTATTTGCAAGTCAAATACCGTGGAGATTGTGTGTGAGCGTGTATATGTATCTTCATATGTGTTTTAGAGGAGTCCTGCTTGCATGAGATTGGCTGGTTTCAAATTGGGCGAAGCTTCGATTGTAGTGCAAATACAACAGGGCCTACTGAAGTCTTTTACACTGATGAGTGACCAGAGTGATAAACCACTTGCAGGTACGCCTACTCAGAACAAGCTGGAGAGGAATTAGATGATGAAGAAGCTGTGTCGCTTACAAGGGGGAAGCCCGAGGGAGATCTCAGCTTAGTAAAGCAGGAGAAAAGAGAGAAGAATGACGAAAGTACCGGTACTTTTGATCCTGAAGATGACTCGGAGGAGGGTAAGAGGGAATGACCGTATGGGACACTGTTATTAAGGAATCTGATTCCAGCTGCACAAAGCTTTCTAGAAAGCACTCTCGTGGATATCTGAATTAGGAATCTGGTCAGTGAACTCGGTGTCCTTCCGCTCCCTTCCAGAAACAGCGGAAGAAAAGAATCTGAGCGGCAAATGGGCGTGGAAGAAGGGGTAGCTTGTGCCAGCTCAATTGCAGTTCTGGGAAGTTGGTGTCCTGTTTCCTGAACGGAGGTTGCGAACACTGGCAATGCAGGAGAGCGTCATTTGGGGTTGCGTTGCGCTGGAAGTTTGTCTGGTTTTTTCGGGTCATCTTTTTGGCCAAGTGAATTTCATAGTTGTATTCAATAAAAAAAAAAAAGAATTTCATAGTTATACCATCAATCATGTCTGTGTTAAGGTGCCATTTTTTCTTCTTTTAAGTAATGTTCTCTTTTTTACACTTGAGTGGTGCTGCATTACCGCCTCATTTTGTCTCGGAAAAAATCCCAAATTTTTCGCGAATTTTGTCTTGTTTTATAAAAACTATCAAATTTTAATCTATTCTCAAACTCATCCCATGGTCTAGACTCAATGTAATATGATATTTTTAGGTCAATAACAAATCTTCATCAACATGGATTTGAAAATTAGGGATGGCTGGCAGTTATTTTTGGATATTTTTAGGTCAATAACAAGTAGGAGTGGATTTTGGACTAGAGTAAAAAATGGTGATTTTTCTCTTTAGACAAAAAAAAAAGGTTAAGGTAGATTTGAGATTAGATCTAAAATTAATAATTTTTTTTAAATAAATAAATTTTTAGGAAATTTGGATTGGATAAAATGTCTAGGTTTTTTTTCAGATAAAAAGAAAGTTCGAGACAGAAATGAGATTAGATATAAAGTTTGGATTTTTTTTTTTTTTGAAGAATTGGGTCAATTGCGATGCCGGAAGTTAAACATATGGTTGATTTCCAGTAATAGGTGAGAATATTATACTGATAATGGATGCTTTAAATGCATTGATTGACTATAATTGTGTCGGGAGAACTTGAAGGAAAGTTATAGTTTTCGAATGCACTTTGTCACATTGAATTGACTCATGAAAATGTAGAAAATGAGATGTTATTCTTTAGTAAATTAAAACATAACTCAAAATAGAGTGAAAATAATAAGGTCGAACTCGATAGCTAGCACTAATTACATTTTTAAACCATTTAAGACAGAAAGAACAATTCAACCCCCCCCCAAAAAAAAAAAGACGAAAAGAAGAACAAAAACAAAACAAAAGATCTACGATTCAAAGTTTAAATAATCTACTTACAAATTAGATAGCTTATTATATTTCGCTTTACATTTCAATTTAATTATAGATTATTTCAAAATTAAGTTGCACACTATGTAAGAGCATTTTTGAAGATGCTTCCATTTAATATGCATTTTTAATTTTAGATTCAAGAAGATAAAATGTTTAAAGGTGAAAAATTAGTTGATTGTTATTGTTGAATGAATCCGAATCGAAGATCACAAACATAAAAACAAAAGTATACTAAGGGTTTGTTTGGTATCGCTTTCGTTTTTTGTTCTTTTGTTTTCAAAAACAGAAAAAGAACAAAAATTTATGTGGCAATATCAATTAATTTTTCTATTCTCAAAAACAAATGATTGGTCAGGGAACAAATTTGGAATAGAAATAAGGAGAAAAAAAAATTATTCAATGGAACATAATTAAAAAAAAACCATTTCTGCATAATTTGTTCAGGAATAGACTTGTTACCAAATATGCTCTAAATTCCGTGAAGAAAAAACAATACATGGAATGAAAAAAAAAAAGGGTGGTGCTAAGTTTTTTGGTAAGAACGAAAATAGTAAGTTTAGATATTGTTTGTTCAATTTCTTAGAAGGTGTGCTTATTTCTATAATTCTCAAGGATATTCGTATTAAGGGTAAATTGGTCAAATCAGATATGGAATTCGAAAAAGATAGCGGAAGACGATTCTTTAAACCAGGGGGTCATCATTTTCCCTGACAAAAATGCCCATGTAGTCAGATTTAGGAGAGCGACGAGCGAGCGATGGGCAGTAGCAGTAGAGGAGAAGAGCATTCGACGAAGATGGCGGAGTTGAGCAAAACCCTAAAAGAAGGGGAGCGAATTGTCGCGCCCAGTCGGCGCCCCGACGGCACCCTCCGCAAGCCCATCCGCATCCGCGCCGGCTATGTCCCTCAGGAAGAAGTCGCCATTTACCAATCCAAAGGTGCTTTGGTATGCGATCGGTTCTTTCGCTTCTCTCCGCCTTTACCTCCGTTCTGGAAGCTTTCGAATTATGTGTCCTATTATGCTCGTCGACGGTTTATATCTGATCTTTTGTCTGGTTGTGGACGGCGAGTTTTGATCGAGTGACGCTGTTTTTTGTTTGAAGTTTGCGTGTGAAATCTGGAGAAGTAAGATCGACCGAGAGATCCAATGTTCGTATCATGCATCACGGGGGGAGGATCAGACTACAGTACAATCGATTCTGTATAAGTCAATCTGATGGATAATATGTTGTGACTACGTTTTTCCCTTCTATAACTAGAACCAACTCCTACGCATTCATGTGACTTGGTCCATTCTTTATCTTTATGTAAAAATTTCTTACTTCCACTCATGTCTTCCGCCTTTCGCGTACCCATTTTACATCAGAAGATAGTCTGACTGGGTGCATATTGTCATGGGAATATGTATATTTCATGTTTTAGACTGCGGTGGATGATTTCCTAAGAGATTGAAAGAACTGATGGTTAGTATCCGTTTTGTTTTCGTACTTGTTGGAATTATTTTTTTGAAGATAACGCACGGATATAACAATGAGAAATCAAGGTCTATTTAGCCTGGAAAGAGCTAAGAAGTGGGAATCTGGGATCTGTCATCTCAGTATCAAAGAACCGGAGTACCATGGTGGCCGATAATAGAATGTACCAGTCCATGATGCATGAGTTGCATGTTTTAGTGAAGCAAATTGAATTTTATAGATTTCTATATTCAGAACTTTTATGAGATTTGGACCAGTCAAATAATTCTCTTCGACTTGAAGAAGAGACACCATATCAATGATGTTCACATTTAGCAGTTGGTGTGAAGTGCATCAAAATATGGGAGTTTCCTTTATCAGATGATAGGGATGGAGGTCTCAATACTGGCTAATATTGTTTTTTTCTTTTTTCCTTTTGATGGCTATTCATGTTGTGACCACTAATTTGCTGAAAATAAGCCTTTTCAACAATATCAGGTTTCTGACCAAAAAAAGAAATAATTTCAGTTTAGCTAGGTCGATTGGTTATTCTTAAAAGCATAGTGGCGTATTAATTTCTCTTGGCTTCTTTATGTGATGCAGTGGAGGAAGGAGATCGCTTCACAGGATGGGCCTCCAGGCTACGAGCCAGCATTGGATGCGAAGCCCAAAACAAAGTCTGCTAAGAGGAATGAGAGAAAAAAGGAAAAGCGGCTACAGGTGTGTCCCAAATGTAACTTGTGGATAATCTCGTGTTTCTGGAAAGGCCTTATACTTTATTAGCAGGGAGAAATGTTTAGCCTTTATTTTCTCTGTTGACTAAGATTCTTCATTTTGTTTTTCTAAAGGGTGCGATGGTATGTCATGACTGTTCCAACTTAGGATTTTCCTCGAGTACTTGTTTTCCTTGTCAATTAATTTTATTGGTTGAAATTGCAGTGTAATACAACTGACCAAGATGGTATGAAAACACACGACAATGAGCTTCAGGATAATATAACTCATCTTAAAATAAGAGTCTGTAATGTTTAAGATAGTCCAGATATCCAAAGTTCATCAAAAGATGTGAAGTTTCATGATAAGCACCTCTATGTTTCCCCAGAAATTTGAGCTGGTACAATGGTGGTGGTCTGTATCTCTCTTTCTACCAACAGAACCATATAAAGCTCTTTATCTCATCTTCAAGCTATCCATCTTTTGGGTTTTTTTGAATCCTTCGATTAGGACAACCTTGAAGCTATCAATGTTTGTATTCATGTAGTTCACCTGCACTGTCAAAGTATTTGATCCGGCATCAATTTTTTTATTCCAATGCAGGGTAGCTAGAGAAAGTACTTTAATGCATTTTGTTTTGTTAACTGGTAAGAATCTTCGTATTAAATGAACAAAGAAACTTTTCAAATCATTTTACAGTCCTTCCTCATTTTCATTCTGCAAGGTATCCTCCCTGAAGAGAACATGTTGATGCATTTTATTGTTGCTTGGAAGGATGCCCGAGATGATATTTTTACAAATGATCGAAAGTTTAGTCCTCTTTCTGTGGTCAAATATGTCCTCCATCACATCTAGAAGTAAAAAAGTTCACAATAATAGACCCAGATTGTCTGAACTGACAAAATTTCTGTAATGAGTCATCGAGGTGGTTTCCACCGCTGCATGGAAAGGAGCTCATGAAACCAAATTAGAGCTAATTTTCATTACAGTTTTTCTTTCCCCTTTAAATGATTTCTTATTCCTTTTTATTTTAAGTGGAACTTGAAAACGTTGTGATGCCATGATATAGTTTTAACTAATCTTGGTGTGTGGAAAGGAGCTCATGAAACCAAATTAGAGCTAATTTTCCTTAGTGTTTTCCCCTTTAAATGATCCCTTATGCCTTTTCATTTTAAGTGGAACTTGAAAGCCTTGCCATGCCATCATATAGTTTTAATTAATCTTGCCACAAATGCTTTCTGAAAATGTCTATGCATAAGCCATTTCGTCTGTGGTTTTCTTGTTTCTTACTTATATTTAAATCTAGATTTCTTCAACTTTTTGTAGACAGAGTTTCCTTTGTCTAGATGTCACGCACTATTTATTGTTTGATCCTCATCGGATTTTACAGGGAAATAACAGATCATGTCTAGTGAGACCTGGTCCATTTTATTATTGCACAGGAAAGAAAATTATTAAAGGATTGTTCTCTTATTTTCAGACTCAAGTGATAGAAAGCCTAACTACTATCTTGTAATTGCTGGGATATGTCCCTCCTTTGTTTGTTGTGATTCCTGGCCTAGACAATGTCCAAATGCTCTGTAGAGTTTAGTCACCTTCTGCAATAAATTTGGGTTGTCTTTAGTCCATTCTCTTTGCTGAACGGGCCAAGGAATTATTACTCTTCTAGTGAATTCATGCTTTGACGAGAGAATACGAGGCGATATCTGATATTTTTCAATACAATATGCCTAGTACGTTTGCTTCATTGAGTTCTGTAGAAGAAAGTGAAATAAAGTTCCAAAAGTGGTGCATATATTTCGTAAGTTGGGACATTTCTCATAGATACAAGATTTGATATCATTAGCATAGTCTTAAGGGCTTAAATTTGATTTTATGCTAATTCAGTGTCATACTCTGCATAAAATTGGGATAGTGGAAATGAGGATGTTAAGGTGAATGTGTGGTCATATAAGGATGGATAAAATAAGAAATGACGATATTCGACGAAAAGTTGGAATAGCACTTGTGGCAAAAAAAATGAGAAAACATAGATTGAGATGATTTGGACATATTTTCCGTAGACCCCCAAATGCTTTGATAAGAATAGAAGTGTGTTACCGAGAACACGATATGAAGAAAGGACGAAGTCGTCCAAAACTTACTTGAGGAAAGGTAATAAAACAATATTTAATGGAGTGGGAAATAGATTGGCGTACAGTCTGTCTTAGGACGGAGAAGAGGAAAGCTATCCGCATTGTAGAGGGGGGGGAATTTTCTATATTCCAAAGTGCCTTGTTTAGTCATTTTTATTTATTTATTTATTTATTTATTTATTTATCTATATATTTATATATTTATGTATTTATTTATTTTTGGGGTACTCATGTTTTTGCTTTTGTTTTAGTATATTTTAAGCTTTTCGCTTCGGGTTCATCGACCACCGACCCCAACTGATTTGGGATAGGGATAAGGATGATGTTGATGTTGATGTCGATGTTGATGTCAGTGTCATACTCTATAGTTACTTATGTGCCATGAGCATTTTTGTTGAATTTCTGACATGTTCTTGTGCAGATATGTAGAGAAACCAGATCAATCCTTTTTTCCTCAATTGGTATCTGAAACAAGCTAATTCTCCTATTATTGCAGGCTGCTCTTGAAAAGGGTAAAAATTTAGAAGCAGATGTAGCTGGGAGCATTGATGAACAGGAAAGACAGTCTAATGATGTCTCAGCTAATGAACAAGAATCAGTTAAAGCACTGACAACTCAGATGAATGAGCTCACTACATCTGCAAATGCTGCTGGAAACGTCTCTTCCTCAGATGCACAGGAGGAGGGAACTAATCTCAGCTCCCCAAGTCAAGATATTGATAAAAGAATTCGAGCACTTAAGAAGAAGGTAAAACTTTGTGAACAAGATACTTCTCGATCATCGAGAAGGCAAATCTTACTAAAATTCATTGATCTGCACTGAATGTCACTTGTTTCTTGTTTGGTCTCACATGCATCTTAGCATGTTATTTTCTACGTTGGTGTCTTAGACTGTGATGTGGTTGTAGGTTGTTATTCTACCCTAATAGCAATTAGCTATGGCTTTACTGTCTGCTTAGTGAGATGCTATGCTTGGGCTAATTTATCTTAGATGACCACCCTGAGGTCTTCTGTGTGGTAATATTATGTCGTCCCTGTCCAAGGAAAACTCAGATGGTGAAGCCCTTTCATCTTTTGCTAGTAGACTGGAAGGGGTCTCCTTCCAGTAGAAGAGGACATAAGAGTGATGAAAGATATATGGATGGATACTTGTTTCTGGTTCAGCTGGCAGATGTTTGGAGTGCAATTTTTTTCTTATTTTATTTGCAGTTGGGCAACCCCTTTATGCTGGTGACATTCATTTTCTGTAACAAGCAATTTGTTTGTGATGCCATGAGACTGAGAAGTTAATTTCATCCAAGCTTTGGCCCTTTGATAAATGTCAATCTATGGTTTTAGCCAGTGTCAAAGCCCTAATGAAGGATACAACTCTATTTTGAATTTTCTTTCCTGGAAAGGACTCAACATGAACTCTTTTTTTGGGTTTATTTATTTATTTTTATTTTAAAGGATGGGATATTTTTTGGGTGGGGGGGGCTGGCCGGGAGTGGAGTTGTTTTAATCAGAAATGATGAATTGAATTGTTCACAGCACGTATGTTATCCTCTAGGAATAAGTGCTCTCATTTTCATTACAAGGTTTATGTTGTTTGCTTCACTTTCGACAGAGTTTACCTTACATTTGGCAGATTGGAAATGATTTTTCCCTGAGGCACATGTGCCATACGTAGAGTAGCAAGACGCAAGAAAGGGAAAATTTCGTTATTAATTTTGAGCCTATGGACTTTGAAGTAGATCCTCGTGTTTATTTATGGCTGCAGATTCGATTAGCAGAAGCTCAAAATCGGAAAACCCCACAGGAAGATTTGAAGCCCGAGCAGTTGGAGAAATTGGCAAAGGTAGAAGCTTGGCGGCAGGAGCTAAAGCTTCTTGAGGATAAGAAGACTGAATTGGTGACGTCATGAAATTATTCTTGCATTTGGAACGGGAGAACTGCGCAGTTACATTGTCCAAGCGAAGCTCCGGGTGGGCGAGAGAGACTCCCTATGATGAGAGGAGCAAATGCACTTGAAAATCATCTTTAAGTTGGCAGGGTGGATGATGCTGGGCCTCTCCATATCTGATGTCAAATTTGGATTCTCATGTATTTTGTATTTAATTCTTCGTGTTCACGTGTTGGTCCTTGAATTTATTGTTAACTTAGATGTCAAGGTATGCCCCTGATGAGAAACCGTAGGATGGAAAAGCATTGCGACGTGAAACTGTTGAAACGGATTAAGTAGAGGTACCTTGCCCATTAAGGCTCATGACTTGGATGTACGGCCTTGGTGGGCCCAGGGACAGTGCCATTGTGGCCCATTAAGCCCGGACAACCAATGCCTAGCCTATAGGCCAGTTTTAGTGCTTGATAGGCCGCGTCAAGGCAATCAGTTTCGGGTATAATATGTCCCGCGGGTCTTATCTGGGCCTCCGACCGTTTAGGCTAAATGCTCAGCTCATGGCACGTATTTTGGCCCTGAGCGAGTCCGAGACAGATGGACGCATTTTAGGCCCAAGAATGCCGATGGGTCCTTAATCTGGTGCGCATGGCGGACTAGCGGGCCCAATTAAAGTCGAAAAAATATCCAATTGCAAACATTGGGCTTGGAGGCCCATTTTAAGCCCAAAAAAGACTTTCTATGCGCCCTAAATGTGGTGGGCCTTGACATCACCCTGGCCCAATGAGTATGGGCCCATTCAAATCCCAACAAATCCAATGGGCCCAATTCGAATAGATGTGCAATGCCGGAATCGGTGATGGGCTTTCAGCATGAGTCTCAGCCCAATTCCGCTGACCCATTTTGGGCCCTATTAAGTCCCATGGGCCTTGCCCATTAGGGGTTCAACTCTGGGCATTGATAATGGGCTTTACGATGGGCCTAGACCCAATTAGGCTGGCCCATTTTGGGAACCCAATTCCGCTCGCCCTTTTTCGGATTGTGGGCCCAATTAAGTCCCATGGGCCTTACCGATTCAGGGTATAACTGTGGGAATTGATATGGGCTTTTTACGATGGGCCTAGAACAAATTCGGCTGGCCCATTTTCGGATTCGTGGCCCCATTAAGTCCCAAAATATCCCATGGGGCTTTCCCATTAACGCACACTGCTATGGACCCATTTGGAGCAAAATAACCAGAGAAGGGCCTTAATATTAGGGGCCAACAAAATAGGCTCAGGCCCAATTCATCTGCGCCAACTGGTGCGGTTCACGGGCCCAATTAAGTTTCAAAAACCCATGAGCCTAGAGGCCACAAAGCGGGCCTTCACGAGTAAAGGACTGCGCATTGGCTCAATTAATGCCCAGAAATCCGATAAGCACCTTGATTGCGGGCTTAAGTATGGGGCTACAATGGGCCAAGTTAAGGCCTGAAAGTCGGAAATAAGTCTACATATAGCTGGCCTTTCACGGACCGTCTTAAGTTAATAAGTATTGAGAACAGCCTAAGACCTCGTTGACCTGGCTCAACCTAGCACATTGCCTTCTTTTGCAACAGCGCACGGGACTTACAGGCCCATTATTGCATCCGCTAATTGCAAAATCACTGGACCCCAAGTAAGGCCCAAATGCACTAACAAGCATTTAATGGACTCTACCCATGGGCTTAACAGAGTTAGAATATAAATAGCTAGACATTACAGCCGAACCTCACATTCTGATAGCAATCAAATTACACTAACCCCAAAAATATGAATTCTACTCCCGTCGGCCACCATAAAACAGAACAAAACAAAATTCGCATCTCAAACAAAATCCTCTAGGAAGATTCAACATCAGAATCATCCTCACCTCCTGCATAGTGTTCAAAGTCCTCAGGACTCCATCTGCATATCAAATTAAGTCGGAAGGTAGCCATCTTGATCCCCAACAGACGCTGCAAAGTAGAAAAAGGCACAAAACACAGCATTTCCTGGTCAAGACATCGTCCCAACCATAGATTAAAGGAGAAAAACGTAGAATCCAAGTTAAAATCAGGCAAAGCTTCCTCATTTTCTTGACCTTTAAAGTTTTCTGGAACTTACCACTTCATTTTATTAATTTAATTTTTAACCAAGGAGTTGATTATTTTTCACTCATACACAGGAGGGTACTGATATTCCTAATCTAAATGGGAAAAATATACCTGAACAATAATAAAAAAACTCCAGAGTGACTATATCAAGTCAATCTACATCATGCATGCCATATAATTTTCAGGTAGAAGATTCCTTCTTTTTCAGTTAAACGTGTCAATAAGTGACAACCAAAAACACGCAGCACAAATAACAAATGCATCTTGAGGTAGCCTACAAGGATAATTATCCAGTAAGTGAAATATTTTAAAGAATAATTGAGAAGCTACCAGTATCCGAGCTGACTCAGGGGACAGTGGCTTTCCCTCTTCACAAACAACAAAGTCTGAAACAAGCTCCACCACACCTGCGTTAGAGAGCATGTTAGGTGAGTAATCTCCTCCGATCATGCGGTAAATGGACAGTAGTGAACATAAAACACCTTTGTTCAACCGGACAGGCATCCCTTGCTTGCGCAGGAAGGGCTCCATCTCATGGGTGAACTCCACCAGAGGACCTTCCTTAAGCTCCACCTACAATATGACCAAAGAATAAGCCAATGGTCATCGCACATACAGCAAAAGTGTGACAAGATATTTAGACAGCACGACCTAAAACTTCAGAAAATAATCCAACGGCCATACTAAGCCCAAAAAACTGTGGTGATACCAGTATGTCCTTAAGCCATGTAAAAACCAAAACTCTAGCAATGAAACTAGAATATCTTCCAACTTTCATAGGCATATAAACGAAAAATTTTGCTGCTGAAAAACCAAGAATTAAGAGCTTGGATGCATTGTTTAAAGCCTCAAATGGAAATTCACTGAGATCCATTGCATATACTAACAGTTCACCAAAATCAATTTTCAATTCAAGGAAAACGCGGTTCATACAATTGGCTTGGTAAGCCTCTCTCATTTAAGCAGTTGACCAAGACCACCTATTGCACCCATCAAGCCAATTCACTTTCAAACCTAGTGTCGACATAAAGCAGCAAAGACATGAAGAAATTTTACCTTCTCTGCTGCATTGCTTCCTGTCCTTGCAAAATCATATTCTTCGTATGCATTGAATAATCTGCAAAAGATGCTCAAAGATTCAGAATGACATAAATGTTGAGACTCGGGAGAGAAAAAGAATCCCCAAAAGGTGGGAGCAAGAACCACTTATAGAACAACTTCTAATGTCCCCAGCCACTATAACTGACAATTCAAAGGCACAAGTAATTATAAATATTGAGGTCCATCATGTTAAGACTTAAAGGACTTCGAATACAATCTTTGGAAGCCATCTAATATCGTGACTCATTATTTACATCATTAACACCTTGTGTGGTCATCAAAACTTGCTTATCATAAAGTGAATGAACAATAAGGAATCAAAATGACCATGTCATCCCATTCCAGAGTTTTGGATGTAAAATTAAGGGAACTAATTGTTGTGCAATGTGGTTCGTATGATATTTTCACTATTTAATGTTTCAACTTTGGGAAACGACTTCTACATTGTGCAAGATATAAACTTACATGCCCTTGTGCCAATGTGAAAATTATATAAAAAGACCAACACAAACATATAAAACTTGCATCATAACGAGCATATAGTATTCTCATTAGTTTATAAAATCACACTATTTTTATACGGAAAATTGACCACAATAACTTTAATTCAAGCAATGGAGATTAGACCTATTGACTTCATTAAAAGATCAAACAGGAAGAAGATCTAATAAAGTACTTATGACAAGTCCACAGGTCCTTTTACTCACTTTCATAGTAGTTAAGGAAATATATAAAAGCTTCGACACATTCTACCATCGGGTAAAATGACAATTGCAACACGAAAACATTAGAGAGAGTGAGAGAGCTACCCGTTGCAACATAATTCCCTTTTGAGAAGACATTCATTGAAATATTCGGCGCCTATTGTTACTATATCATCTATCGGTCAAGCAAATTGATACCCACCCTTCAACACAGGAATGAAACCCTCTAACCCCAATTTCAGTTCCCCTTGAAACCCATTAATAGTTATAAACATCCTACAGCTAAGGAGAGACACTTTGAATCCTGATCCATACACTTCACAGCACTATCCAAACTTGCCCTCACATCCTAGGAAAGCAATTTAAATCAAAATTCTACCCTCAAAGGTAGCTTGTTCGCATGACAATGTCTGTTTTGTGCAAGCCATTTAGATGGCGGTTTTCCTTTATCTTGTTTTTTTTCTCTTTTTTTTTGTGTTGTTGTTGTTTTTTTTTTTTTTTTTGGGGGGGGGGGGGGGGGGGGGGTTGTTTTCCATTTTTCGTTTCAATTCTCAAGGGTTTGACTGAATGGAGGATAGGTATTCACACAGGCATGCATGCAAGATAGGTTACTCAAATTTCGTTCAATGGCTTGAGCATTGCCACAGTGATGCGCTCCTGGAATAGAAGGTTCTGTACCAAGACACAAAAGCTTACCTCAAAACATCTTCTTTCGGCAGATTAGTGAGAAAAAGCCCAGTATTTCCATGCAAGAGCTGAGAAATGCATTAAAAGAAAACATAAATATTGGCACTTCTTATTAAAATAACTAAGAGATCACCTTGCAGTACCTTGGAGACTTTGCGGATGCCTGGCCTTAACTCATCTCCAATTGATCGACCCAAGGCAACTTGCATGACTTTGTTCGACCCAAGAAAAAATCTGAGAAAAGATTTAGCGACCAATAAATCTCTAATTGGTTGAGGCGTATTTTTATCAAATAGAAACTTGAGGCTCTCTGATAAAAAAATCGACGATGGATGAAGGCTAAAAGCTTAGATGGAACACACAGAAAAAATGCTCTAAAGTGTTCCCCATTCTGTATTCTGTATGTGTATGTGAAGCAGCATGAGACATAGTAGCAACTAACCTGCACAAACAATACAAACTTAGACTCCTAGCTCCGCACCCAACCCACCAAAAAGAAAAATTGTAAGACTAATCCTCATTGAAAACCTTCATCACTTTGAAAAGCCAATTCACATACCATCAACTAGCAAGCTACCACTCACCCTCATTAACCACTTTCAAATAAGGAATTAACAGTGGCACCACCAAATAGCAAGCCACCGGATAGTACAGGCCAAGGATAAATGACTTTTGCTGTCAATCTTCATTTGGTGTCCAAAAATTTTGAAGGCCAGTACTGGTTTCTCCTTTCCAAAACCATGGCAAGAAAGACTTTCTTCACCCCTTTCTAAAATGCGATAGTCGATCATAGCCAAGTCCAAAGAAGGTAATCGGATAGCATTTCTAGTTAAACTGAATAACACAACTAGTCAAAGATTCATGAAGTAACCTGCTTGAAGATTTGAGTTGGTCCCTGAACTCTTTGAACTTCAGATTTCTCATGTTCTCAAAAGAAAAAACATAAATTGAGCCATAGAGCTCCACAGCTTCCCTGATAGCATTGACAAGCGATTCCTTCTGCTCCTTTCCCTTCTTCTTTGTCTTTGACAACGTAACTGCGTTTAACCAAAAAAAAAAAGTGAATCCTCGCCTACTTCAAGAATTATATGGCCGTGGTGCAGCGGGTAACTCAATTTTTCTTGACCTAAAAAAGAAAACCATTGTCGAAAGATATCTCTATCCCCTCACCAGATGACTGCGTCCCAATTCAAGGCACCCAAATTGACCGACACCCTAATCACCAGAAAAATGGAAAACCAGAAATAGAGATACCTGCTCTATTCCGTTTAGACTTCGGCATCCTCTTGCCTAGACGGTAACCCCGCTTGTTGGCTCAGACTGTTCGGTCAGATTTGTTATCTCCAAAACCTCTAAACCAACTTCACTTCCTGCTTTATATCTGGCATTTGGCGGGGGAAAAACAGAAAGCGCCGCATGAAAGCCCATCAAAATGGAAGAAGCTTAACAAGACGCAGAAAAATCCGTAAAATCAGGCACAGAGCCGGAATCTGAAATGCCGACGATGGCTTGAAACCCCAGCGAGCGAGTAATGGCCATCTCGACATCCAAAATTAGATGGAATGAAACGAAGAAAACCTTAAAAAAACTTGCATAATCGGTGCGGACAGCACACAAACGACGAGGTACTCAAATCGAAGTGAGAAACGAAAAGGCAAGACGACAGAAGCAGATTAAATAAGCCGTTCATGGGGCAAAACAAAATCGCAAAGATGAGCACCAATCGAAGGACTGAAAGCACCGGATGATCAATTCCGAATTGCTTCTAATACAGAGGAAGAATCAAAAGCATAATGACATCACAGTAGACGCAATACAGAGACATTCGAGGCCTTTCTATGAATGAATAGAGAGGTCTCGAGGGAGAGAGAATACCTGCGAAGCAGTAGGAGAGAACGAGCGTCCGTGTGCCCTGAAGAGGGAGAGGGAGGGAGAGAGAGAGAGAGAGAGAGAGGCGGGGGAGCGGTGCTTGTAAGGCGTAAGAAGTGTCGAGGTTTTAGGGCTTAGAAGGAAATGTTCGGGTGCGGGGGGGTGCACAAACTGTGATCGTGGTCGGGGGTGCGAACCCAAGGGAAATGCGACGTAGCACGATGATGTTACGAATAACGTTACTTTTTGAGAAGTCAAAGAAGTGCATGGTATGTCTCCGATTTATTAGTCTGATGTCCAATTTCATCCTTGAAAATTTTAATTTATTCGAAATGGTCCTTAAGAACTTGCATAGTAATCATTCTCATTCTCTTATTTTGTTTCTCAAATCAATAAATAATAATAATTATATTTGATAACATAAATAATTCTTATTCCAATTCTGCTCCTAAAATTAATTTTAGATAATCAGAATCAGTTTTAGAGCAAAAATAAGAACAAAAAAAGTTGGTTCTAACAAAAAAAGAACTACTTTTGAGAATCACAAAACAAAATGAAGTCTCCTATCTCTTACTTTTTCCTCAACCTAAAACAAAACAACAATGTCTTATTTTTTAAAAATACATGTAAAGAAACTCGAAAAAAAAATGGAAATCTTCTAAAAAAATTAAAAAAAATCCTTAAAAATAGAAGAAGCTTAGATTAAGCTAGTTTGACCCCATTTTCATAAATTTTCTAGATTTCATAGATTTTGTTCTTTTTTAGAAAAATCATAAGCACCTTTGAAATTACATCTAAATCACATTTTTCTAAGTCCTTAAGGCTTCGTTAGGGTATTATGATCCAATTCATTAATGTCATGATTCATTGATTGTGCACTTGATTTCATTGATTGTGATTTTCTTTGATTTATATATTTTAAACTTTGTCTAGTTTTAGATAATTTTGGAAAAAGACAAAATACCAGCGTGAACACTTACAAATTCTCATTATTAAGTTGGATGAATTAAGATTAAGATTTGATTTCCTTGAACCAAAAATGCACATCGATGCAAGATAGTGCATTGTATTTTCATTGCAAAAACAATGATGTCATCCGTGTTGATTATCCATTCGCTTAAAAAAGTTTGATGAAACCTCACAATAAATGACGAAATGACTTTTGATGATTCTTGAAATTTAATTTTACATTTCAATATATAATATATTATATAAGAGAATCAATATGAATTAATTTGAAATTTAGGATGAAATTTTATAAGTAACTACAAAATTAGTTGACTTAAATGAAAAAATTAGGAAGAAAATTTATTCCTAGGGATAGAAATTATGTGTAGTTACTTAATATGTTTTTGTTTCAAAAATAAAAATTTTATGCAGTTACGAAAGACGTTTTTATTCTCTAAAACTCATCTAGGGGACAGAATTAGATAAAGTCATTTTGATCAGTATAACTTTTTTGGAACAGAATGATTATCACGCATGCCCTAAACTTTCAATAAGTGTTCAATGCAGTCCGTAGACTACATGAAGATTTCCAATGTTTTAATTTATTTAATTCAAATTTAGGGAAAGTAGTTTAAAAAATCACATAATCTAAGTATTAAATTGAACATATACTAAAAATTTAGGGACCATATTATTGAACAAATAAAAAAATTATAAACTATCTTGATTTATTACATATTAAACTAAAATTCATGGATCACATTAAAAAAATTAAAAATTCGGAAATAATATTGTATATTGAGTAAAATTTTAGGGATTATTTGTGTAATTTTCCCTATAAAGTCTATGGGTTAAAGCAGCTATGGGTCACGCAACAAGATTGACTAGACATTGGCTAAAGGAAACCGCTAATTATAAAGGTTTCGAGGGAGCAGCTCTCACTCACAATTACTTAGCTAAGCCCCGCTGCTTGGTCAAAGTCGGTAACAAGTTTACAAGTCTAGTTTGTCCAAGAAAAGCCGTGGGTCGTACCATGATTATTAAAGTGTAAAAGGCATCCCAACAAGGGCATTTGGTCTAGTGGTATGATTCTCGCTTTGGGTGCGAGAGGACCCGAGTTCGATTCTCGGAATGCCCCCAATTTCTGCACCGTTTTTTTTTCGCTCCTTTTGTAGTACAACAGGAACGCAAAACCTGGATCGGTTAATCTCATTAAGGATTTAAAAAAAAAAAAAAAGGCGGACCCTTCTGAAAGGGACCATTGTCTTTTCAATGTCTTTACTTAAAGGCCTTTCCCATGGAGAAAGTTTTTAGCCCGATGACAAGGTGTTTAACTGTCCTTAGGGAAAAGGAGACGATCAGAAGCCCCACCTGTAATTCCTTAATGCAGTTTTGACCGGGCCATGCTGCAGTTAGCTGGATCAAAAAGAATCTTTGACAGGTAGTTTTCACTGAAACCGTTCAGCAAGTCTAGCTCCAGAAGAGGATTGGTAATTCTAGACTAGAAATTATTAAAGCCTCCAGAAACATTATGAAAGAGTCCAGTCAGAAGAAGCAGCAAAACGCAGAACACCCAATCAGGGAAATAAACGCATTCAAGTGCAGGATCAAGGTAGCGAGACAGAGAGACGGTCGGAGGGGGGAGAGAAGAGAGAGTGATACAAACACATTCAAGTGCAGGAACTGGGAAGGGATATCCTGCACTGTCCGTGAATCATCACAGAAAGGACTGGTGTCCATCGGGGAAATAAAAGAAATGACACTGCTTTCCTTTCCTCCCCTCCCAATCAACGATCGGGAACAGTTAAGTTATAAATGAGGATGTTCAAGGACATGTACACATGACTGGATAAAGGTTTTCCATACGACAGCTGACAAATTGAAATTGCAAAATGATATCAAAGAAAATACATGTGTACATCCAATCTTCAGCATATGTCACATGACTACAGGAATAAAGGCCGTTCTTCTTTCCTGATGTCCATTCCCAGCCAATCTGTGGAACAGACCACGAAATGCAAAAGAAATGCATGCATCTTGTGAAAGACAAATCCCAACTTACTTCCCTTTTCAGACAAATCATTCCAAGTGTACTATTATTTTCCCATCCTAATGGCTAGTACTAAACATACATAAAATGTTCTAAAGATCTCCCTTCTCGAGGGAACACGTCATCTATCTTGATTTCCGTTGCTTTCTCTGCGCCTCCTCCTCCTACTGGACCGTCCCAATAGCACTCTGCCATGGCGACGCAGGCGGCTCACTAGCGATGCACTACCATCATGGGCATTATCGTCATTACTGTCATCTCCATTCTCTTGATCAGAAACATCTGAGCCACCAACGGGGGTGGTGGTGTGCCGGCCACCAAGGGCACTCCTGTCAGATGCTCGCTGCAAGGCTCTCTCTTGGTGCCTTAATCTTCTTCTCAGATCAACATTCCCAGACTGACCAAATGCATGCAGAAGCATAAAGACATTAAATAGGTTACTATCGAAGCCCGTATCCAAACCACCATTCCTCTCTGGGCGATCTGTACCAAGGCTGCTCTCATCTACATCTAATCCATAATGGTTTCCCTCTATCACATAGTCCCCGAATACCATGGCACCTGGCATTGTCGCCCTTATTGTACTGATCACATCATCCCTTTCACGCTCTTGTTCGAGTCGCCTCCATCTCTGCTCTGTCGTTGGGTCCACATCACGAGGCCGTGCAGAGGGATGTTCTGTCTTCACATGCTTTCTTAGCTCCTTGTAAGTTCCAAGATATGTGCAGTTATCCTGCATACAGTTCCTCTTTTTCGCATTTAAGTATTCTCGCGCAGGTTCCACCACGGTCCACCCTTTCACCTGGCCCCTGCAAAGAGGGCACGCAAGCTCCATCACTTCACTCTTCTCATTGGGCAGATTTAAGTCAGGTAATATCACTGTGTTGTCAGCTGAGTTCTGCAAGGACTGAGCATGATCAAATGAGGAAACTTTGGTATAGGCCTTCTTGTATTGGTCAAGGCAATTTGAGTAACGGCAGCTGGTACCACACATGTACGGTCTGCAACCCTTATCATAGGAGGAACAGAGAAGAAGAACAGCATTGTGAGGGTACTCCATACACACAGAGCATATAGCATCTTCCCAGTCCGTATTCAGTGCCTTGTCAGATTTTTTGGCACCCAAATTCTCCAAGATTTTGCGATTACAAGATGCCAAGCCATATGGAGTCGATCTGTATTGTTGGGAAGCGATTCTACGGCGCCCTCTGCTACCCTTTGCCATTTTCAGACTAAACCTAACAATCAAGAAAAAATTGGTGAGATGATGAGATCATACTGGCTGAAGTACCATAACGTGAAAACACGTATTCCGACAAGAAAGTCAACGAAGCCATGAAAATTCAACAAGTTAAACAACCATCAATAAGACGAACAAAAAAATTGAACACTTCCTGTCTGACAACACATTGTATTAATCAGGTAAAAAAGTGGTTGATATGACAATTGCTAGATTAAACTTTCTCCAATGTTGCTCCACAAATTTTCCAGAGCACACACCATCACATACACAGCCACAAGAATGCCCTGGACCATCATTTATCGGTTCATGTAACATGACATATTAGCATGAAATGTCCATCTTTTCACTGTCCTCGTCATTCCCACCGCTAACTAACAATTCACATCTACCAACAATCCAACTACAACGTAACATATGAACCATAGGAGAACATACTCTGATCTCAGCAGAAAAACTTGACACGGTTTAATCATGCATTCCCCAACACAAACCTCCAACTGATCATGAAGGTCACTGTTCACTTACCAACGCGTCACAAAACCTTGAGATACATATAGACTAGTTAAACGACATGTCTTCTATCCCCAAATTAGCACGACCAATATCGATATTATTTGCATATTTGAGAAGTTTGGGTCTCAACATGATGATCACTTTCACATATATCAAGACATATGTACAGGGACCTCACCAAATGGCTCTAGTATCCATACATTGTGCAGCAAACGGTCTGATGAGGAAGGACATGCTAGTATGGCTCAACTTTGTAACTGCCATAACCTTTAACAATGGCCCTAAGATGGACATGTGAAAGTTCTGACAAGACCACTTCGACATTCATCATTTATAGGCCCAGTGAACCCCAATGACAACAAAAGTGACAAATGGCAGTTAAAGAAAACTGCATTTCTACGATACAAGATTTATTTATGTACTTACCCACCTATGAGTAAAAGCTTCTTTCAATAAAGGCAATCTAAGGTGAAAAGGAAAGAACAAAGTGATACATTTAGAACCTCCAGCAACTCTTCTGACTTGAGGCAAAATACAAAAGAGCCATCGTGAAGGCAGAATCTCCACTTCCAAATAAAAAGGATAGTACGGTAGCTGTGGTAATCAAGGTCACGCACACATTGAAGAATGTAATCTGTTAGATGTGATAGTGAAGAAGCATCCATCCTTGGATTCATCGTTATGTCGGATTGGCATTCCCTAAGGGAATGCAGGAATAACTAAAATTACAGCTCATAACACACCGTAAATTTAACCTAGCATTAGACATAGGATTCTTAAGCATAAAAGTTACCATTAAGGGAAAAAAAAAAGGATAGAACTCTGGGTTATCAACATCAACATCAACATCACCTTTATCCCAAACCAGTTGGGGTCGGTGGTCGATGAACCCGAAGGGAAAAGCATAAAATATACTAAAATAAAATCCACACGTGCTTTGCAACTGGAAAGATATGGGGATGAGAAGAACAAGGAATAATGGGAGGTGGAGACAACCAAGAAATGTCTTCCAAGCACCAGCAACGATATTGAGTGATCAAGTCTCGACAGAGTAGCTAGAACTATAGGAAAACACCATCGTACCCCTTTTAACAAGCTGTCTTACATGTAACCAAACCATTCAATAGTTCGCAAGAGAACAAGTATAAAACAGACAGATTGACCAAATTCAGAAAACCAAACTAGATTAAACATTGAGATGTTCTAGAATGAATTACTCGTAGCACATTGTATAAGTACCATAAAGGGTGAGGTGCAAATGGCATTGTCGAGGTCAATTGATGATTCACGAGAACAAGAAGATAAAATATTTAAGCATTGAATTGATCTTGAGAGAAAGGAAAAGATGAGCAAGAGTAACTTGAGGAAAACATGGATGGAGACTCTAAGACAAAGCACAACAGCTGTTATATATCAGATAGCAGAACAGCAGAAAAGATCTTGACTGTCCCGAAAAAGAGGATGAAGATAAGATCAATGATTCACAACCAACCAATGCTCACAAGGTTGTTATCAACATACCTCACAAATCATGTCATGGTTCAACGAATCATTGAAATTTCAGTTTGCCAATGCCAGCAGCAAGTGAATGCTATCAAGCATAAAAACTTTTGGGAAAAGGAATCCAAATTTCGACTCAATTAATAAATATAGATGGATTTGAAAGAAAGGTCATAATACACATTCTTAATTCCTTGAGAATCTCGATGCAACCACGGTGGATGAAGTCTACTAAAGCATCTGACAACCTCTTTGGACGCATCTCCATGAGAGTCAAATGCACATATTAAGAAGAGCAATCATGTAACATTGACATTAACGCGATATAAGAAAGCTGTGTTCCGCATAATTAGTCGGCGAATGTCCCCACCAGCATTGCGTTTTCGGAAAACCCAAAAAGCCCAAAAAAGCGCCAGAATGGCACCACACCTCAACTCCTAATGTAAACTCATCTTAAAATGCCCAAAGAAGAACACTTGTTACCCAAATTCAAAGCAATTACAAGGAAGATTTGAAAAGGTGGGTCTCACCTGCCGCTTGCCTCGAGAAAATCTAAACCCAGAGAGAACAATTAGCACAGGAGGGCCGAAATGGGTTGCTCTATGCGATCAAATGAATGAAAACCCGTGAAAAAGAACAAGGCAAGGTCAGGAAATGTATACATGTCCGGGGAAAATGAGGTAACGTAATTGATCGAAAATCACGCCCAATGACAACCAATTAATAAAATAAAATACGGGAAGACATAGCTAGGTGAGATTTGAGGTACACGATCCCTTCCCTCACGGATCTCGCAGGCACGGATAAAATATAGAAGAACCAATTGGACCAACCCGCAAGTTAGGAATCTCAACTGAACCGTCCCTTTTCAAAAGATCTCAAATCACTCATCCACTATTATATCGCCTGAAAAAAAAAACTTAAATCAAAAGAAAGAAGGGAGCAAGTACGTAATCCTGAAGCTATCCTACGCCCACTGCAGAAGAGTTCGATTTACGGAGGAGGCGAAAAAGAAAATTTTCGGATTCCGCGAAGATAAGGCAAATTGCTCGAACCTCCCAGCGCAAATTTGACGCGGGCGGGCGGGCGGGCGAGCGAATCGTCGGGGAGGGGGGAAAAAGTTTCGGACGAGACAGATGAGGAGAGGGATGGAGATGTTACCGGAGAACTTCGCCGCGAATGAGAAGGTCGGAGGAAAGATCGAAGGCGAGGAGCGGAGGAAGTTAGGGCTTTTTTTTCGTTTGAGCGCGAAATCGAAACCGGTAAGCGAACGCTCGGTCGATGGGACCGAGGCCGAGAGAGTCAGGAGCGCGCAACGCAGAACCACAATTCACTTCTCTGCCTCTCTTTAATCGTCTCGCCGGTATTAAAATTTCTCGTACTCTTCTGCGGACGTATCGAGATGTCGTACAAGGAGAGCTTGCGAGAGAAGCACCTTCGATGAGAAAATATTCGCTGGGGGTTTGGTGGCATTTTTTGTCCCTTTTTTTAAAAAAATTTAAAAAGAAAACAAATATAAAAATGATTAAGAAAGTCGAGAAAACTTGGGAGATGTGGTGGTCATGGAGTGGCGATCCGGTATACTCGTGGTTCTTCCCGCTCGGATATATGGCAAATCAGGGCCGTTCAGCCATCCATCCATCATCCAAAGATGTTGACCCCGCGGAATCGGCGCTCTCGTCATGAGATGAGAGTCAAGTCTAGGCTCAAGAAAGTGAGGTTCTCCATCTTCTTTTCATTTTTTTAATTTTTAATTTTTTTGCTTTTCCTTCTGCGTTTGGAACAACCACGTCGATTCGTGAAAGTTCGTGATTTAGATGATTCGCCCAACTTCCGTTTTCGTCGAAAATTATGGGTCCATCGCACCATCGAATATTAATATATCTAAAATTACTTTTCTCTTTGCTCGTTCACAACTACACTATAAGGGGAAGCTACTGCTTCGCTTCCTCGTCGCTTCTTTCCGGCGACTCGCTTCTCAAGTGGGTGGCTTGGTATGCAAGCTACCTTTAAAATTAGTAAAACCCATATCGATAATAGATTGGAACGGTGGGTTTTGAACCCCACCTCAATAGAAAGAGGGAATCGCTCCTTCATAGCTACCTTTCACCCAACATGATCACAAACGAAGACAAAGAATTGCATATATATAGGAGGAGGAAACAAACCAACCCATTTGTCGTGATTAGAGCAATTGAAAAGAGAGAATGGTGGCCATTCAACGGGGTAACGAATGAGTTGATTAATAATCTTTTTTTCACAAGCGATTTGTGAACAAGTGAGTCGTTTGTTTATTAATTTTTCGTCGAAGAATAATTTATTTATAGACAATGTCGAATGTGCCGCAGCATGTACTTTAAAGAAAAATTACACCTTGTATAGAATGGAAGATCTACTCTTTTTATTCGAAAATGAGAGAGACAAAAATTACGTTAGCCGGGATGGTGTCATTGTCATATTTCTTTTTCATAAATTCAATTTGCCTGTTCAGAGCAAATCTATTTTCTGCAAAAGATGAAAATTCTCGGGAAGGCTTTCATGCCGCCGTCGGGCAAACGTGACCGGTGCAGTGGTCAGGATTCGCCGGGGCGGAGAAGTCGTGGGACCACGCTACGCCATGCGCTCCGCCCGCGAAAGCAACCGTCAGTCCAAGGAACGTGCCCACACGTGACCCGTTGGGGAAGCACGACGATGATACCATGTCGACGCGCCCGGCACGAAAGTGTTGGCCACGCTCACCCTTTTTGCCGGAAACAAGGAAGCCGGTCCAGTCCAACCCGGCCCCTCCTTTTAAATGGGCTCGGCCCATTATGACCGTCCAAAACGAGCTTTTCATGGATCCTTGTCAATTGCCTCGCCTTTCCAGCCCAAGACAACGCGTGGAGAACACGCCGTTCTTCAGCCCAATCAAAATCAGTTCTAAGATTTAAACTGTAAGGAAAGGAACGCCAGTCACGTCTATCTCCGACTAACTCACCTATTTAATAACCATGGTTTATTTTGCAAAAAAAAAAAAAATCTAAAAAATATATTTTATAAAACGATCAATTACATCGCTTTAAATAATTAGCTAATGAAAAAATTTATCGTTAGTGAAAATAATTTATTTTTAATATCTCGTGATTGATGAAAATATTTTTTGTTGATTTATTTTTATAAGTGACATAAGCAATTATTTTTACGAAAAAAAATTACAAATCATTTATTTTTTCGAAATAAACGAAGCCTGCCGATTTGCCCGTTAAGATTCATTTGAATAAATAAACCCATCTCAAACAACTAGGTCTTAATAATCTTTTAGGAGGAGAAAAATATGTCCACTTCGCGAATGCACGTTGAACCAAAAGAAATGAACTTCACGTTTGTATCAAAATTAAATCTTGGAATGTTTGCAAGAACTAAGATTTACAAGAAATAATAATTAGGGTGGTTGGTTCCAGGGTGGGTGGTTCCCACCCTAGAATTGAGAATTGCTCGTTAGGGGCTGCTTCCATAAAATGCGAATTATAAACCACTCGCTCGTTGTATAAATCCATCTATGAATTGCACCACTGGTCTCGTTCTTGATAGGATCCCAGTTATGATCATACTGAGTACCAACATCAATTAAAAAAGGAAATAAAATCAACCCCTAGTGATTGATAGAGAATGGCTCAATTTGGAACTTTCGCAGTGCAATCCCTATGTTTCTGTTCAGTATTCTTATCACATTAAAAACATAAAAACAATGCCTTTGCAGACAGCAGTATTATTGTCAATAATGGAACTAAGTATGGTGGGAATGTAACAACAGTTGATCAATCAATTAACGTAAGTTTTAAATGCATCTATAATGTACAGCACACATTAGATGTGAAAAAAAGCTGGGTTTGAACTCTTTTTTTTTTTTAATGGATGAATGGGTTTGGACTTTGGGCATTTGAAGGAGATGACTTTAATCAAAAGAACATACATTTATATTATATAAATGAATCGATTCAATTAGGCCAATTGAATGGTTCTCACCAAAAATCGCAAATCGAACCAATATTCGTTGATTCCAAAAAATTATAATCAAGAATCGAATCAGTATCCATCGGTTTCATCCACAAACAATGGATTGGGTTTGGTCCGATCCGATTTGGGTGAATCATAATTTTTTTTTGCTTATCCCTAATAAGAACGATTTACTTTATAACTATGATTTATCTTTACTTACGTTCCACTTGAAATTATTGAATTATTACATGTTACATCATAAAAGGTGATTTTTCTTCCTGCGTTTTATGAGGGAACTTTTGCTGTGCATGGCAGGGGTCCGGGACTGCTCAATTGTGGACATTGAGAATCTGAGGAGAGGGCACCTTTTTAATTTATCTCCCTGCTAAGCAAAGCCATCTTTCGCTTCTCACTCCCCCACTCACTCTCTCTCTACTCACTCTCTCTCTCAACCGATCGATCGAGCCGAGGGCGGCAGAAAAAGCGAGAGGCAGAAAAAAGACGAAGAGAGAGAGAGAGAAATTGGGAAAAAGCAAAGAATGACAACTCGGGCCAATGGCGACCACCGCGCACGCCCTCCGCCGTCCTCGCACGACCGCCACCAGTACTACTACCCCTCCTCTTCCTCCTCTTCAGCTTCGCTCAAGGGCTGTTGCTGCTGCCTCTTCCTGCTCTTCTCTTTTCTCGCCCTCCTCGTCGTCGCCGTCGTCCTCATCATCGTCCTCGCCGTCAAGCCCAAGAAGCCCCAGTTCGACCTCCAGCAGGTCGGCGTCCAGTACATGGGCATCTCCCCCTCCGACCCCGCCACGGCCGCGGCCGCCGCCGCGGCTGCCACCGCCGGCTCCAGCCCAACGAGCGCGTCGCTGTCCCTGAACATAAGGATGCTCTTCCTGGCGGTGAATCCCAACAAGGTGGGGATCAGGTACGGCGAGTCGAGGTTCACGGTGATGTACAAGGGGATTCCGCTGGGGAAGGCCTCCGTGCCGGGGTTCTTCCAGGAGGCGCACAGCGAGCGGCAGGTGGTGGCCACGATCGCCGTCGATCGGTTCAACCTGATGCAGGCGGATGCGTCCGACTTGATAAGGGACGCGTCGCTGAATGACCGGGTGGAGCTCCGGGTGCTTGGGGATGTCGGGGCCAAGATCCGGGTCCTAAACATCGACTCTCCTGGCGTTCAGGTCAGTTCACAATTCCCGTTAACCCTTCTTGTAGCTCAGCTCATGATTATGTGCATACTCATCAGTGCACGCGACTTGTGTGATTAGCTTATTCTAGGGGTATGGTCCTCTGAATTTTCGGATTATTTCGGTTATGGCGATGATTTAGGTGGATTCGTGTTTGGGAGAGGAGCGGCGGAGAGCCGCCGTCGGAGGTGGGTGGAGGGGCGCTTGGGCATGATAATTATGTTAACTGGGGGGCCCGCACAAACATAGCATTACTCTTTGGGTTGGGGGGGGGTACCGTCGTAATAATGGTGGGGGTTCGTGTGTTGTCCGGTAACTGCGCGGGTCTATGGTTACTGTCCTGACGATGAAGGGAAGGGACGAGGCTAAGGCAAAGTCAATGATTAATGATTTGTTATTTCCTTTTTCTTTTATTCAACTAAAATTTTTATTTTATTTTATTTTATTTTAAAAGTTGACAAAAGCTACCGCTACCTCGATACACTCCCTTTAGTGACATCGGGCCTTTGTCTGGAAGGAATATGCTGTTTTTCGTGCGTTGACGGAGACCCCGCCGGCGCACGCTCGTCTTCCTTGAAATCTGCCTTCATTTTGGTACAACATCGTGGTTTCTTCGGTAATAACTTTGGTAATCGGGAGTTATTTCTGTGTCTAGTCTGGAAGACTACAAATCGAAGGAAAGGAAATGAAATAAGATTGCGAGGTTTAAAAGGGAGCCGTATGGTTTTGTCATAGCTCGAGAAAAGTGGATAGACGGTAATGCGTGGGAAGGGAAGCTAGCTCCTTTCTCGTTCACATTGCTGTTCACCTTCCTGAACACGACAGACGCCCAAGCACATCGTACTGTCTCGACCCTATTGCCTTGGCTCTGCAGCAAAGAATGTGATGTAGGACATGGGCTTTTTATGTTTTGGATGCATCTCGTTTGTGTAAACTGTGAAGTTTTAGGACATTGGGTGGCGCTGCTTGGAGGGGAACAACTGTCTTGTCTTGGTACCAACCACAGCTTACTTAGATCTCGATGCTTGTGAATATGCGTGATCCACAAAATTCAAATATTGTCCTGAAATCACTGCATAAATCCTGAATCCCGTCATGAACACTGAGCACATTACATGCTGGGGACTCTAACCAACGAATGATTTCTGTGTGGGGTCTGACCAAAACCAAGAGGAAACTTGGCTCCGCTCCATTCCGATCCGAGTCTTTTGATTGACTAACGAGGACCAGAGGGGGGAGCGCAGCCGAGGTGTTTGACAAAATGGCTCGGTCGTTATAATTAGAATTGACGCTTATCGTGCAAGGAAGAGTCGAGTGGAGAAAGCTCGGGATTGTGTACAGTGTCGGCCATGTGATCCCGTCCTTTCACGGGTCCCATCCATGCTCCTCCCCGGTCCATGGCTACTTGGGAAAAAAAAAATGGGACTCGAATGTATCATTGCGTTAGGGGGGAATCAAAACTTCTTTCCTTTTGTTGTGATTTTCGCGGTTGAAGGGCCCCAGCACCTCACTTGCCCAATCATGCCTGGCATGCATCGATTTCTTCAAAGGGGGGTCCGGTCATTTTTGTCACCTGCTCTTCCCCCGAGTCAAGAGGCTTTTCTTGTCTCGTCTCGCTTTCGGTTATCGACGAGTTTCTTTTGCAATACATGGAGTCTCGTGGCGATTAGCTCCGTTTTGCGCTTGTTTTTGCCTGTGTCTCTTATGTGGGTTTCTGTGTTGACATGTGTTGATGAATGGTGGTGGAGTGGGCAGGTATCGGTGAATTGTGCAGTAGTGATCAGTCCGAGCAAGCAGTCCCTCACTTACAAGCAGTGCGGATTCGACGGACTGCGCGTGTAAAGAGTCGAGATCAACCAACACTGCCATCCCATGGCACCCTTTCTTTCTCTTTTTCTTTTTCTTTTTCTTTTTCTTTTGGGTTAACTTTGCCTCTCCTCAAATCAATTGGAGATGGAGAGATGGATAATGGCAAAGGGACAAAAAAAAAAAAAAAGGGCAGAAAGGAAGAAAAGAGGTGGGAACACAGCAGGAAGCTGCCAATCCTCCCACTCCCACATGGAGTATGTCGAAAGCAAAGGGCGTTTGAGATGCTGGCCGGGAGAAAATTCCGGAGCCGTAATTGACACTATACAATTCTTTCGCCCCACCCCCACCAAACCAAAAGTTCTTCTTCAATTTATTAACTCTTTCTTTCTTTGCGATTCTTTTAGTTTTTCTCTCTTTTAGTTTGGTTTAGTTTTGTTTCAAACGCCGGTTCCTTCGCTTGGACGGAACATACATATGATCGCACTGTAAAGTGGAGTCTGAGCTGAAGCTTTGCTACTCCAATTTCAGATGATGCTTTCACTTTACTCTCCCTCTTCCCCCCCTCCCCCCCTCCCCCACAAAGAAGGAGAAGTAGTAGTAGTAGTTCATCACACGGGCGATGTCTTTAGAACCTAATAAGCAAGGTGTACTGTTCCTTTCGCAGATTAATTAACGGATAATTTGGCCGGAAAGAAATTGATTAACGAATCCCATAGTAATTAGACTGGACCTAATGTAGGACTGGATCTAAAGTTATGAGTTTTTAACGGGGATAAAAAAAAGTAAATAGAAATCGGACTGGACCTAAGGTAGGGTTTTTTTTTTAGATATTAGGCAAAAAAAAAAAGCGTTGCATCAATTTATACTAGGGAGAATTACCAAAAAAGCCCTAAACCTATTGATTGTACCAATTTAATACTAATTTTTCTTTTTGCCAATTTAGTTCTAAACATCTTGCAATTATGTCAACTCGGTTCATTTGGCCGGTCGGCTTTAACGTGATAAATTTTTAATAATATTTAATATTCTTTGAATTATTTATTATTTATAATTTTTCTACCTTTTTTTTCTTTTTTTATTTATTTTGAGTTTGGGTAGGTGATGGCCGTTGAACGAGGGCTTGCGACCCTTGGAGAAATTAAAAAAAAAATGAAAAAGCGAAATATTGTTAAACATTCGCTGCGTCAGTGCCGATAATGCCATGTCAGGGTTGACCAAATGGATTGAGAATGGGCACAATTATAAATTTTTTTAGGACTAAATTAGCCAGAAGAAAAAAAATTTATGATTGAACTGATACAGGTGCGCATTAACCAGTTAAGATGGCTGACCAATCAGTCTGTGGTTGGTCGGCGATAGCTAGCCAGCCACGTTGCGACAAGTCACCGTCCTGAGCATGTTGCTGCCGCTCTAAGCTTTGGGAGACCTCAAGGAAGCTGTTGCACCATTTGAATCGTGTTGCCTCTCCCAAAACAGATAAATGCGATCCCGTGTGAAAAGCAAGTCTTTTAAGGGTTTAAGACATTTTGAGTAATTTTCCCGTCAGTGCTGGCCATATGAACAATGTGCAGTTGACGCCTTCTCACAAAGCCCACGACCACGAGTCTACGCTTGGGCCTGAACCTTAAGGCACAGTTATTGGGCCGGATGATCCAAACCCCGCAACAAAGCGGTCTGACCCAAACCCGCAGTGATTCGGATCATCCAAAATCAAAACCTTGCAAGCTACCGGTTTTTCCTCTCTCCCTCTCCCCGACTCGAGCACGCTACCGATCAGTGGAATACAGGAAAATAAGGGCGACAAGAGTAATGGATTTTGGTGACGTGAAGGAGGCTCTGGCCTCCCAGTCCTACGCCAAAATCGCTGATATCTGTGATCATCTGATGCTTCAGGTAGTTTTGATTGCTCTTCTCAAGTTCTTTTTTGTGTGTGTGTCTATGCGTGTTTCGGGCTAAATCCATGCGCATAGAATGTTGGGTTTCGTGTCGTCGACCTAAGTTAGGAAAGCTCATGCTCGCAGGTAGCAGCAGAAGGGGTTGCTTTCCAAGAAGAATGGCCCTACGCTATTCATCTTCTCGGCCACATTTATGCCGATGATATGTAAGCTTTCTCTTCCTCGGTTGACTGGGTTCTGGGTTATAGTTGGTGGCAGAATACCTGCGGAAATGTCATGTCTTTTGACTTCTGTAAGTCAGAGAAACCGAAGGGGGTGGATACGAGAAGTTCGAAGGATAATTCCTGATCGAAAGAGAAATTGATTGACTGATTTTACCAGAAAGATGGGGATTTATGATTTAGTTGTTTTTGTTGATGCTGTCTTATTTTTTTAGCCCCAGTGGTTATCCTGCGGAGGTCTTCTGACTTTTCCTAGCTATGACTGTGAAAAATGGGCCGGTGTCGTATGAATTGATCTGTAGTCCTGGGGCTCCGTGTCTCTCTGATCAGATTTTGAAATCGTTTTGTTTCTGTGAAATTGCTGGCTATGTTTTTGATAACGGAACTCTTGCTCTGTGGGAGATTTAGGGTTGTGGACGAGATCTTTGTTCTGCATTTTGTTGTGCTATATTTTGTGGTGGTGCTATATTAGCGCCAGCCCTCACTTGAGCTTTGATTAGCAGCAATAGCACCCGATTCCTCTGGAAATCAATACCTTCTTCTGTCAAAGAGAACCAACCAGAAGTAGTTGCTGCCTGGAAAATCGGTCAGCACCTGTGGACTCGGGACTATGCAGCTGTTCATGAGGCTATTCGTGGGTTTGATTGGAGTCAGGAAGCTAGAGGTCTCGTAGCTTCATTTGCAGGCAAGTTTGCTCTTTCAAGACGTATTCTTGGGCGTAAGCATGGGTGTCATGATTAATAATTGATGCATGACAATATTCTTGGTTTTCTTTAATGGGAACTTTTTATGGTCATGTTGGAAGTTCTATAAGCAACATCAACCAATTTCATGCTTTGTCTGGTCCCAGCAGATGCTTTTCAAAAGCCATAATTTGATTTACATATCTGAGGATTTTTGTGCTTCCTCTAGCATATTGTTATCAAAAGTCAATTAACAGTTTCAAAGGAGTTCATTTTTCCCTTGGCTTGTTGCGGGAGGGGAGATGGTTAGTTGTCCTTCCTAGCTTCTCTCTGGCTTCATAGTCTAGCTGTTATATGGTAGTGCTTTCATTGGTAGCAAATCTGAGCAATGAGGAGTTAAATGGATGACTGATTATGTTAGGATTTGCATTCCACTTGCCTCGTGCATAGCCTCTTAGGTTCTCATCGATGTGCATTCTTCGTTCTTGTTGGTTTTCAATAGCTCAGAGCTGAAAGGATTCCTTAAATTAGACTGGAAGAGAATAGTTTATAAGACCCTATACGTATTTTAATAGATGCAAGAAAGGGAAAAATGAAGAGAGGCAAAAACCTAAAAGCGTGGAGTCATTACAAGTGGAGTTACATGACTTTTGACTCCTTTGCTCTCTGCTGAGTTTTGGACTTGCTTCAGGTTATAACGCTTTCTTAAATTTTCAGCTTTTAGTTGCATTCAGTCATGTCTTTTTCGACAACCTTATTGACAATTTTGGGCACGGTAGCATTGTCATGCCATCCTGATTGTTGTGGCAGAGCAATACACCAAGAGGATGTTCCGGCTGCTGTCATCTGCCTATTCAACAATAAGCGTGCAAGATGCAGCCCTGTTTCTGGGAATGAGCGAGGATGAAGTGGCAAACTGTAAGCTTCTACACTTGTTGATAGGAATAGGTTTGTGAATGCAAGCATTATTGAGGATCTCTATGTTTCGTATTTTGCTTGTATGTCACGTTGACTAGTTCATTGACATGAGACACGGGCTTGGATCATGTGGAAGGAGCCTTTTTAGGGAGAGTATGGCTAGTGAGAAATATCTGCTTTCCTTCTGGCTTTACCTTGTTGGTGCCTTTGCCCCGCCATTCATTTATGTGTACCTCATTAGTGCCCTTTTTATTTGCATGATTGTTTTTCTTTTTTTTCCCCAATAACATGCATTTCTTGCACCGTCATTAGTAGAGTTTCTGTTGATACTTGCAGATGTCCTCCAGCAAGGTTGGGATGTCGACCCTGCTTCTCGAATGCTTACAGTAAAGCAGCAGCAGGTGGTGATGGATCAAAAGCTGGAACCCAGTAAACTGCAGCAGTTGACCGAATATGTATTTCAACTTGAGCATTAGCTGGATCTCTTTGAAGAATGGTGTTTGGCTTCGGGTGGTAAATAGACTTGTTCAGAGAATAGAGACTCATCAAGGGAAGATTTTGATTCTAGGCATGAAGGGCGCTACTTCTCCTCGATCCCTCAAAAGCGATCACCGATATAATTCTCATGTCTCACTGAAGTCATCCATTTAGACTATTGGATTTTGTGTTAAATTGCTTCTAGGTGCATGTGGTTAGCTAAAATACTTACTCATGCGTGATTGAGACCTTTACTTTTTCAAATAGCAGGGAAATTTTCCGGGTATGAAAGGGATCTCGGAGCCTGATCTTTACAAGCTTTTGTCCCTCGGCACAAGAGTGATGAGAACTTTCCAGTAGCATAGGAATATCCAGGACTTCCCTCTTCCGACCAATGTATGTTTCTCGATGTTTCTGGCGCTCTTTGGCAAAAGAGAAGACAGGACAGAAATGAAAATAGACTCTGGATGGTAGGAGAACAAATACTCACGTCACGGGACAATGAACCAGTATGTCTCAAACTTGGCATGAACGAAACACGCTCGGGCAAACAACTTGCGCAATTAGAAGAGATTGTTTTAGGCAATGCCAGTAATTCCTGATGCAGAGATTAAGAGCTATATAGTAATCATTTTGGTTTTCTAATTCTGTTCTCTAGAACAAAAAAAAGATGAGAATTATGTTTGACAATTTAAATGATTTTGATTCTATTTTCGAAAATAGTTTTGGAGCAAAAAAAAAAAGAACAAAAAAAAATGGTTTTGCAAAAAGAATCACTTTTAAAAATCACAAAAAAGGGCGAAGTATCGCATCTCACTTTTCCTTTTCATTCTTTCCGTTGCTTTTTTCTCGACCTAAAATAGAATGAAGTCTCGTTTTTAAAGAAAATTATATAAAATAAAAAAATGGAAAAATTCTAAAAAACTCAATTTTTTTTAGAAAATCCCTAAAAATAGAAAAAGCTTAGATTAGGCCGGTTTGACCTCATTTTCATAAATTTGGGCCTAAATTTTCGAGGTTTAATATATATATTTTTTTTAGGAAACTTATAAGCACCTTTGAAATTAAATCTGGACCACATTCTCCAAACCGTTAAGTCTTCCTTAGAGTTTTATGATGCGATTTATCAATACAATAATTTCTTAATTGTGTACTTAATTTTATTTGTTGTGATTTCCCTAGGTTTATATACTGTAGACTTAGTCTAGTTTTAGAAAATTTTGGAAAAAGCCAAAAATGACCAGCATGAACACTTAGGAAGCTCTCATTCTTTAGTTCTGGATAAATTAATATTGAGATTTGATTTTCTAGAATAAAAAACACACACCAATGCAAGGCAATGCAATGCATTTCCCTTGCAGAAACAATGGTGTTGCTTGTATCGGTTATTTATTTGCTTAGAAGAGTTGAATAAAAATCCCACAATAAATGGCGAAAATGGCTCGTGATGATTGTTGATATTTATTTTTACATCTCAATATGCAATATGTTATATAAGAGAATCAATATGAATTAATCTTCGATTAATTTGAAACGTAGGATGAAATTTCACAAAGTGACTACGTAATTATTTGATTTACATGACAAAAATTAAGAAGAGAAAATTATTTTCAAGAATAGAAATTATGTGCAGTTACCAAATACAATTTTATTTCAGGAACAAAAATTTTATGCAGTTACTAAACTCGTTTTGATTCTCTAAGACTTATGTAAGGAACATAATAATAAAAAAAATTATCTTAATCAAAATTACTTTTCTGTTACCATATAGATCTTAACTTGCCAGAATAGAGATGCAATCTTTCTTCGGGCGAAAAGATGCCTCCAAAACAATGTCGTGCAAAATAACTGTTGTACCACATGACTTGCAGCCATGGAAAGTCCAAAAGGGGAAAAAGCGAAGAACAATAACACTTGCAAACTTGCAAAGAGGGTTTCGCCGCAAGGGGTTGACCCCTCTCAAGGCATTCGCCGGGGATGCATTCGGTCGACGGAGCCGGCTTCAGTTTTCGGCTTTCAATTTGAAAATCTTCCAAGAGGACTTAATCAAGAATGCGATCACGCAACTCCCAGATCACGCCGCTGCGCGCGAGCTCGTCTTTACCTCTTGGAAAAAAAGAAAAAAAATCGGTGTTGGGAAATCGTGGTCCCTCGAAAAGAAGCATAAACATTACCTCGCCCTGGTACGCAGGCACAAGCGACGAAGATGCTCAGCGTCGACGAGGCAAATGATATCTTAATCATGTTACGCAGGGCCATATAAAAGAAATCGAGATCAATCGACCGAGTCAAATGCTGGAACTTCACGCCAACCGCCTGATGTTATGTACAAAAACCAAAGTATCACATGACCCTACAATCTGTCGGAGATGGAGCTCCATATACAATTCAACTGCATCTCATCTTCTTGGCTCGGACGACATCGATGATTGGCTTGGTCGACCTGTAAATATGCTGGATCGATCGATACCTTTTGTTCCTCCGCGCCATACCACCATCCTCGTTCTCTCTGAACAACAACCCTGCATCTCGAAGGGCTGAGGAAGCTTCGGTTCCCTCCTCCTCCTCCTCTTTCTTCATGCTGCCGCCGCCGCCGCCGCCGCTCGCGTCCGAGTTCCCGCTGAGCTGCATGAGTTGCCGAGCCGCATCGAGCTCCGTCTCTGAGAAAGCAGCCTTCTTCTTCCCCTCCCGGCTACTTCCTCGTTCGCCGCACGACGTCAATTGTTTTGCCATCGAAGTATTTACTCGTTCATGATATGTAAGGAGATGATGATACGGACGTTCACCCTATATATAAACATACACACACACGGCGTTGGCGAGCACAAGAAGCAACACGGAACGGATGCAAGGAAGCGTGTCTGGGATATCGCCGACTCAGGATACGGTTTTTAATTAATTTGACATGTCGTTGTCGTGCGGTTCAGATCAGGAAACTTTTTGCGCCGCCCCTGGGATGGGGATGGAGATGGAGATGGAGTTTTAGCTATTGGATCCAACATTTTGGCCCGTTAATGGGCCTAGCCCACTTGACCACCTCAACCAACCTGCACTTGCCCTAGAGCGATGGTAAACTGTGACAAAAAGCATCACATTACAAGTCGAATGATACATTTCTCTATCCTGAGAAGTCCACATTCGAGCTACAATACTACTAGCAATCTCCCATCTAGTAATGGGTCGAGTCCAAAAAGAAAGAATTGCCTACACAATCTATAATAGCTAAGAAGATGTACTAGTATGTGTTGGATGGAGCACTGGACAGTGAGTACCATGTTCTCCTACGGATGAACCTTTGCTTTTTGTCCCCTTCCGTCTTTTTCAATCATCGGGCAGCTCCTTGGCGACATTGTCTTTTACCATGGATGATTTGCCATCTGCGATTCCGTCAGCATCAGCTGCGACATGACGACTGTTACTTTCGGGATTGTCACTGCTGTTAATGGAACGGGAAGGGATGACAATCTGAATAGGAGAGCCGGTCTCTGGAATGCTTTTAGAGGGCACTGTGACTAGTTGGTCCATCCTTCTCATCTCTCTGTGCTTTCCCCATAGCACCACATATAGCCCACAAACTATCACTCCTGCTCCCAGTAAGCTGCCGCATGAACCAATGCTTCAACCAATTAGTCTCACTAGCAATAAAGTGTTATACAACCAATCTTGAATGCAGATGCATATGCGCCGGTGTCGTATTTTCGCGCGAATTTCTGAGTAGAATAGGTAAGGTAAGTGGACCGAATACCTTCCAAGGTGAAGCTTCTCGTCCAGCAGGAACGAGCCAGCTAAGGCCACGAGGACCAGCATCAGAGGGTTAAAGACCGAGGAGAACAAGGGTCCTCTCTTGTGCACGCACCAACCTATCAGGCACACGCATATTCCTGAAGCGACAAGTCCCTGCAACATTTGTGATAGCTTTCAGTTCATGTTCTCCGAACGAACCCCGGCAAGTAGTTCATTGTTACCGTGGATTCAAATGGTTGCGTACCGTGTAAACCACAGTTAGGAGCCTGATGTTCCAGCCCAACTTCCACTCGGACCAATCTCTCTCTGTGCACAGAGCATAACCCACTGCTTGCATCGACCCAAAGAGGGAAATCAGTGCTGTGCTTGAGTAATGACATGGGTACCTTTCGACCATCTTCGTCTGTTGCATGACAAGCCATCAATTAGGCATTATCCTCGGAACTAGCTAGAGCCATTACCGACATGAACGGTTTCAGGTTATTAGACATGTGATGATTAATCACAGGCTATGTCTATGCTATGTGAGGTGAATCTTACGTATACTTTCTACTCTTACAGCCCAACCTATAACACTCTCTTCCAACTTTTAGTGAGAAACAGCCTCCATTATGAGTTCCAGGTGCAAGTCCATTTAGGAGTTGTGATTGATTTCTCGTACCAAAGTTCAAAGAAGGACCTTATTGGTCGGAAAAGCACCTGAATTATCAACCACAAAGAGTAGCATACGCAACTTCCGACAGCCAGTATAGAGCCGAGCGTTTGCGCCCCGTGTCCAGCACGATTCGCTGGATGGTGGTCGGCCGGTTGCGGTTGGTGACCATGGCGATGCAAGAGATCGACATGGGTTGACCACATCCGAATCTCAAAGCCTTTGTAGAAAGTGAGGATCATCGCTCCACCGATACCCATCAACGTCCCCAACACTTTGGCCTTCCCTTCGATCCTTCCGATCACCACCCTTTCCAACCTTAACAAAGCCCAGCCAGGAGAAAAATTTACACACAGCCAAGATGAAATTAGTGTAAAAAGTGAAGAAAATGCAGTAACCATGCATACCCAAAGGAAACGGCCATGATATAGGTGATGGCAGGTACGAGGTTGGCCATGGCTGCAGCATATGTTGCTGAGGTGAGGGCTAAGCTTTCCAAGTATAAGTTCTGTGCAAGCGATCCCCTGAAACCGATGGAACCCTTTTGATATAAGCCTACTTTCAAGTTACATGATCTCTAGGGAGATTTGCCATACGTTTGGACATACTTCAAATGGTAGGCGCAAGAAATAGGCCAAATCGGCAGCTTTTTTGCTCAATTTCACGATGAGTCAAATTCTCTTCGATACGTGTCAAGAAAATGACCCATATCCTTTTATTTTCATAAAAAGGACCTGGCGATCATAAATACCTTCTTTTATCTTTCTTACGAAATTGCAAATTCATACGAAATTGCAGTAAGATGAGACGATTTTTTCAAGGAAATTTCCTTCCACAAACTTGTCTAAATTGTATGTCCTAAAGCCTAAAAAGATGCAAAACAGCTCGGGCAGGATGGTGAAGTCAGCCACCGAACACACGACGAGGCAGGTGACGACGTAGGGTTTGCTTTTGTTCTGTTTCTTTTTTGTTTTCATTCGAGTCTCATTCTTGTACGTAGATATTTCAGTTCCTAGAGTATAATATAAAATCCGCCGCTTGGTTGTTGAAGTTCTTAATTTGCTGAAAAGAAACAAGTACCCCTCGTCATATCTACCGCGCTTTCCGAAACCACACACGTCTTTTGGCAACGTTACTCGATTGGAATTATTGATCTTCTTTTTCTAAGTAGTCTTAATTCTTGGAAATTTCACTTCACAAGCAATAGCCGATAAATTTAGTCGTAGGAATTCCCTTTCCTTTCTATCAAGAAAGAATTTCATTTGGATATATTCTCAAAGTTGCTAAATCCGCCAATAAAACCTTTTACATCATAATTCAAAATAATTCCGTGGATTGACAATAACTTGTGATAAATGCAAGTATTCATGTCAGTATAGCTTTCTTTCTAAGTATTTATAGTAGTCTTTTTCACATAAGCCGGTTTATTCATATTTACAAAATTTGAACTTGCTAAAAATCTCCGAAAAAGTAGCAAAACCCAAGAAGAAGAAGAAGGATGTGTTATATGCTCGGATATAGCACGGCTTACCCAAACAAACCACAGCAAAATGCTTGAAAAAGCACCGTCCCTGTCAACTTAGGCCTCTTCTTCCTGCCACAGCAGAGAGAACAATTATTGGTCATCAGAATAGAGATAATAAGTATTAAGCATAAATCAGGAGCCGTCCGCGAAATCTTTTGTACTCATTCATTCTTCCTAGTAAAGAGCGCGGAGGGAGTGACGAAGAAGACGTTCTTAAAACTGGTGACGGTTATTAATGGGCTATCCTAGTTTGCCACACCAGGCGTCAGGCATGCAGAGAAACTTTTCAAAGTAAAAGAGGAAAACAGGTGCTGACAAAGAGGAGCGGTTGGATTTGCCGGACGCTAGCTACACCTTTCGAAGAAGAGGGCGAGAGGGGAGATGAAGGCGGTGGCGAAGAGGAGGCGGTAGGCGACGACGAGCCTCAGGTTCATGCCGTCGTTGGCGGCCAGCTTGTACGCCACGTTAACCCCCGCAAACGCCGCCTGCACCGCCACCATCAGTATCACTGGCTTTGCTCCGTGCATCCTCTTCTTCATGGCTCTCTCCTCCGTCCTCCCTTTTCCTTTTACCTCTTCTTTGAAATGAGACGGGGATCGATCGATCGATCTTGGCCTCTCTTTGAGTGTGGAGAGCGAGAGAGAGGGAGATGGATGAACAGGGGTTCATATACGAGCCTCGGGAGAGAACGTGGGTTGAGTGAAAGTGAGAAACGTAACAAATGGAAACACTTCCTCTCTCTTGACTGTTGTCACTGAGTGACCCCAACAGGTGTTGATGCCTTCCGTCTTTCCGTAGAGAGAGAGAGAGAGAGAGAGAGAGAAATCGAGAAGAGGGTAATGCAATGAATGGGGATCTAATAGCGGGCACCGTAAATGTGGCCGGAGAACCGGAGAATATACACGGCATGAAATTTTCTTATAAGCATCCGAAGCATAAGAGCCCACTTCATCTTAACCGTTAAATAGCTCGAAATCCATATAGGGTCCACGTGATTTCATGGTTGAGATATAACGAACTCACATGAACTGAGCATGGTGTCTATACTCTCGGTCGCGTCCCATGTGCGCTCCCGTGGTATCGGCAATGCATGCGTGCGGCGAGAGAAGGTCCTCGTTTGGCGTCCTAGAGGACGCTTGCCATGCATGCAATTGCAAAAAATGTGAAGCCCCCAATCTGTTCTTTCCATTTTGCGTTCAAGCTTGGGGGGGTGCCATTGCCGCCAAGTTATGGAGTGAAGTTGTTACGTATAATATTTGAAATAACCTATGTACTTTACTGCGAGTGTTTTTTTTTTCTTCAATATTATTTTGGCGCACTAAAGGCAATGTTTGGTCAATTGCTTTAAAATTGAGTACGAACCCATTGAGGCACTTCCAACCAACCAAGTCCCGATGGATTTTTGTAAAAGTCAACTACCATTTCTTCTTCAAGTGAAAAACTTACTACCTAGATAATGAAAGTTAACATTCTCTCTCCAGCCGGCCCTAGTTCTCTCCTCTCCCTCCTACCATCACAAGGTTTTCTTCTTCCTAGATCTCTCCCTCCCTTCCCCTGCCTCTTAATTTGTTTTGATTCTCTATTTCTTTTTTTGTTTTCCTCCTGCTAGGAAGCTTTTCTCTTTCAATTTAGTCTAGACGTGGAAGCTTCTCTATCTCATTTCGGGGATATTTCTATCTCAATCTAGTCTAGATTTGAGATTTTTCGTGTGTATGTTTTCGAAGTTTCGTTTTTCTCGAGTTTCGCTTGTGAATAAGTTCAGTTTTGAAGGAGATCAAAGGAGCTTCGTAAAGGCTTAGCTATCGTGAGTGTAGGATCTATGCTCGTTCAACCTTTTCACTTTATTCAGTGATGGTGTGGGAGGGGCGTTAAACATAGGTGTTGGGTTGTTGATTTCAGGGTGAAGAAGTCATAGGTGTGCTTTTTGAGCGTGTGACCTATAATCTTGTTATAATGATTTCTCTTGTTATTTGAATCTTGTTCTATTTTAAAGTTATCTGGAGTTTTTCTTGGTTTGAAGTTGTGCCTTTTGAATTGAGATGTTTGTCTCTTGTATTTCGGTTGAAGTTGTGCCTTTTGAATTGAGATGTTTGTCTCTTGTATTTCGGTCGAGGAAGTGAATGAAGTATTATTTTGACAAAGAAAAAAGATAATAAAAGTTGCTGACACCTTTTATTAAACATATAAAGCGAGAGAAGTATGTTCAGGGCCATAGGGCAGCAAAAGCAAAGACCTACGTAAAGCGAGTGAGCAAAAAAGCATGCAAAAGCCAAAAGGTGACGGCTGCGGATAACTCCCTCCTCCTTTGGTAACCCTTCGCACGATCTCCATCAATTTGTAACCTTTTGCGTAGAATGTCACAGGTTCATTGATTCTTCCCTGTAATGGACAAGGTTTTCCCGGGGTAGAGATCTTTGCTTTCGCCGACAGAAACAAGGATGAAATTTCCATTGTGGAATTCCACGAGGAACCCTTTGCGAAAAGGCATAAATAGAAGCGTGTGTCGCACGAGATCTCCTGTGCAATTACAACCTCAGAGAGTCTGGCGCCTAAGGCAAAAGCGCGAAAGTACGACGTCTGGCCAGGGGAGACTTGAATAATTTCCAACAGGATATAGCACGTGTTGCATTACATGATGCCTATGTGGTGCCACGTAGTGGTGCTGACGCTTCCCTCGATCGTCAAGATGTTACAAGTCTCAGTCCTTGTCCATACGCTTCTCACAATCTTACAAAGTACTTGAAATTTAAGAGGCTAACCATTTATATCAATACACATAGTATCCTTAATAACAAAAAAGCAGTAGGAAGTCCGAAGGTGGAAGTGTCAAGTACAAAAGTCTCACAAATCCAAGTTAACCCGGCTATCAAAGTCAAGTCCACTCTGGATTGGATGCTCGACACCAGTGAAAGTGTCCCGAACTCGATAGCGTTCGGAATAAATGTGAACCGGCAACGATGTTTTAGGATAGTCACCGACTATTGTAATCCCGTGTAGCGCGGGGGTTATTCGAAAATAGTAGGAGACGGAGCACAAACCTCAAGTCTCGGCGCTCTCGGAGCTTGCGTCGTGTCATACTACTCGGTTTTCCCTCTACATTTTGTGTGTTTGCCTCGTGCGGTGACGAATTAGTCCAGCCAAGTTTTGCCAACTCTAGTAACCCTCGTATCTCAGAAAATTTCTCTGGTAAGCAGAAGTCACAAGTTTTTAATGTTAATGATAAGGGTGAGCGGTTTCAGGTTCCGTACAGGTTCTATCTGGAACCTGAAACCTACCCGTCTATACATGTTCCTCATTTTGTGAAACCTGGAACCTACCCTGAATATCTTGGAACCTAGAACCTACCATGTCACAGGTTTTAGGATCGGTTCGAGGTTCCACATGTATTCTTAATTGAACGATTATAATGAATAATCACATTTAATGACCATCACCTACTGTTAAAATTTACTGATCACAACTCATATTTAGATACGAAAAATATAAAACGTTAACAAAGTAAAAGTCTTAATGATAAAGTGGTTTCGGATTACACACTCAACATTGGATATTATGAAATATCGCAAGATGACGCAAAGACATATCCTAAGAAAAAAAATATAAAAACTTGCTTCAGGGTCCAGGTTCCGGTTTCAGGTTCCACCTACCTAGAACCTGGAACTTACCCGCCAGAGCAGGTCCCCTAATTTTTGGAACCTGAAACCTATCCTCCATACCTTGGAACACGGAATCGATCGGTTCCATCGGTCCGGTTCTTCAGGTTCCAGGTTCTTTCTCGGAACCATGGTCACCCCTAGTTAATGATACGAACTGTAGTTCCTAAACTCTAAGACATCAACCTCACTGTACCACTTGAATGCTTGCTTTTTCGCTTTCCTCCTCTTTTTTTCCTGGTAGTTTCCAACATATGATTTCTTGTTCTAATTTTAGACGAGTCTCTTTCTCTTTCAACGAGTAAACTTAGATGAGCCAGGGACGTCGATTCGTGGAAAAAGCCGGTTTTGAAAATTGGACATATCGTGCATGTTCTCAGGCAATAATGCCTTTTTGGAGTTGAGGGGGGGTAAAGCAGGTTTAGGACAAATTGATTCCGACTTACTTTAAACGGGCCATACTCGCCCGAGAAAATATTTTCTAGCATTGATAGCACCGGCAGCGCCAATGGATGGAAAAGCCAAAAGGGATGCGCACTAAGAAGAACAATTTTGAAGCACAACCTCGATTGAATTACTTGCCAAAAACACTATGGTATTGCAAAATCTTGCCATTTCGATAAAATAATTATTGGATTTCGTTTGCAAAACAAACAAATATATGCCCTTTTCCAATTCCACATAGAATGAACGAAAAAGAGCGTAAGTCTCTTTATTAGTTAGAATACTACTATGGTCTTTCAAATTAAAGAAATTGAAAAGTGAGCTAGCTAGATCTCGCTATACGCACGTGTAATTGCGTGATTTTTTTTATTTATTTTCGAATGCTCACGTAGGAGTTGCAATTTTTTTTTTAAATTTATTTTCGAATTTCAATCAATTATTTATGTCCAGAAGTTGCAATTTTCAAACAAGACAGTTTTTGGACAATGAAGAGTTGTGTTCGAATAAACTATTTTTCGGATAACCAAGAATTGTCTTCAAATTTAACTGTTCTTCAGACACGAAGAGGAGTGTCCGAAATTAATTGTTCTTTTGACATGAATAGTTGCGTTCGAACGACAAATTTTTGAGACATAAAAAATCGTCTTCTTTCAACTATTATATATATTGAGCGAGTCTGTTCATTTTCAGTGCATTTAACTTCTATTTTTCGTTTTCCTAAAAAGATACACGAACATCGTTTCCAATTATTTCCCTCGAGAGATCGTAGAGAATTATCAAAATTTCTATCTGTCATTCTCATCGAGACTTTATTATATCTTGAATGACGTTCCCCGAAAATCGTTAGCACCTTTGTGGGCAAATTGATCCTTAAAGGGAGTATTGTGATGACCCAAAGTCTGATTTCATTTCATCCCATTTCGGTTGATATTTTCCAATAATAATTTCACCTAATTGGACGTGTCTGCGGTATCTTTTCACCGTGTCACGATTACTATAACAGGCTATATTATATTCTCCACTATATAACTTAATGATTACACTTACTTGTTCAACGCCATATTCCGATCTGTCCAGCCAAAAAGAAGACGGGCCTCACGACCCAATAGCCATTCCCATTACATCCCCGTTTTTCCTTCTGGATATAATCCCTCCCACGAGTTTTTCTTTTATGATAAGCTTTGAATTTTGGCTAGCCCAGCACCATTTCTTCGATACATTTCTTGCTGGCTATATCTCTAATCTCGTTCACTTTTCGCGAGTGCTCCAAAGATTCTTGTTTAGATAATTCACACCATCCAAGATAATGGTTTGCACATAAATTTTTTCTTTTTAAAAAAAACTTTTTCCTATTTCAGCAGCAGCAGCAGCAGCGGCATATTGTTCCGCCGGAAGAAAGAGGTGTTTTCCCAACTCTACAGAATTGTTCCACTTAATCCCCATTTCAAGACCACATCTTTCTTCGGCCAAGTGATGCGAAATCTTTCTTCTGTCACATGCATTCGACTAGGAATTCTGTTTCCTTGGGAAAAAAAGTTGGATGCACGTGTCTGTTCTGGCCTCGGAAGTTAGACGATTGTGTCATCATCCATAGAGTAAAGGAGGACAAGAAATTTAATAGCTTGGTCGAACAGTGCGGACAAGATTGGAACAAAAACCATGCACGGCTAAAGAATACAAAAGGGACTTTTTATTCCAGGTAAAACGATAAGACACTTAGATGATGTTGTAACAATGAACGCCCTCTAACATTGGAGAAACAAAAAAACAGACATTGATTTGATACACCAGGAAGAAAGGATTTGGCTCACAAACTTGATGACTCATCTCGTGATTAGAGAGACTCTTTAAGAATTGCAGCTTAAATTCGGGGTGTATTCAAAGAATAATCGGCAACATTAGAAGCCCTTCTCCACATAATTTGACTGGTAATCTGAGTGACCTAGGCTTCCTTCGCTTCTGTTTCCCTTCTACTCCGTCTTGGCCTCCTCAGCCTTTACTTCTTTTGTCTCCTCTTCCTCCTTGGGCTCGCCTGCAGCAGCAGCCTCTCCCTCGCTCTTCTCCTCTTTGTTTTCTTCATCCTGAAGAAGGGGCACATTGAAACAATTGAAAAAAACATGAGGGACCCCTATCGACATAACTAATCGGTGCTCGATGACACATTTGATGTGAACGAATATCGCTTTCGTGGTTTGTTATGTCGAATTTGATGTGTGCACATGAATCGAGTCTTTTTTATTGTACCTTATCGAGCAATGTTCCTAGAGAGGGAGCATCCTTGTCGTCTTCCGCCTTCTCACCCTCGGCCTTTTCTTCTTCCTTGGTCTCCTCGACCTCGGTCTTCACCTCCTCGGCCGTCTTATCCTCCTCGACAGTGGCGGGGACGGGAGCTGCGTCCAACTCCTCCTTCGCGGGCTCCGGGGCCTCAAACTTCTTGAACTTGAGGGGCACGCTAGCACATCCACCCATGTTCCCTCTTTTTGAGTTGATTTAGGAAGAAGATTGGGATTTTCTTATTAACGTCTCTCTCCCAAGTTAATAAGGAGAGAGAGAGAGGGGAAAGGAGAAGAGGAAGAGGGGTTTATTTGCAAGGCTATCAATGTTGCTTGAGGGACACAAGAGTGGAGAGATTAGCTTTCTTTATATAACACCACGACATTCCAAATACGGTCGTTGGTGATCCGAAATTTATTGCTTGGCTCAGAAGAATTTGAGGAGGACAACGTTGGCACCAGTTAAAGATGCCCAAAAGAAGGCAATCACTGTAGGAATCTCACATGTGTACGATCGCCAATTCACAGCTGTGCCTTAAATTTAGCATCCAACGTGAAGCTTATTGTCACTCTGTTTCTATAATTAGATTGACACAACGCGAATTCCGGATGCCAATTTTCCACCTTGTTCATTTCTCCATAACATGTGCAATGAGCATGACCGTATTACTGGGTGTGGTTGCACCAAATCTCGGACAACCGAATGTGACAAACTCCGGACATTATTAGTAATTCGACATGAGAAATGAGATCTATCGAAGGTTGATCTGTTCCTTGTCGAATTTATTAGTCTTCCCAATTGCTGTCATATTGTATGAACCGATCGTGATATGAGATTTTGCTTGGTTGATGATGAACAACGCTGGATTGTCTTTTGTGGCTGTTCCATCCAGTGTCGAACCAGAATGGCAAGAAGTTGCCATGTGCATCGCCCAAGAAAAATCACGAGTATCTAAAATTGCCTAAACCAAGTGAAGAATTAACAGCTATGCGCCTTTTGGTAACCTAAGCGACAAGTAAAGGAATATCCTTAATCATGACATCATGAGATGCCATAATGACAAGGTACAGGTACTGTTATCTTATTGGAAATTTGCATTGGCAAACATGGTAAGAACTCACTGTCTTCAGCAAGAAAACCAGCTAAGAAAGCTCATAAGCAAAGCAAGTTCTAAGATGTCCATCAATGGCACACCTCAGAACTCGTTTGACGAAAATGGGCGACCATACAACATCTGAAACCAGTTATTTTGTCTTGTACAATGGACAATACCAGTAATGGACAATGATCGACTCCTTACTCTTTCGGCCTCTACTAACGTAAAGCACCTAGCCACATAGAACATGCCGGGAAAATCAAACTGAAAAACACAATACCACTCCAGCTAATTGAGCACTCTAAACTATTTGCCAATATCAATCTTGGCTTCTAAGACCTAGTAAGAATTCGACATACTGCGACTTGCGAGCTGTCAATCCAAAATCTGCAATTCCCACAACTTGTAAAAGCAAACCAAACTGAACGCGTGAGGGTATACACAAACCAAGTGCCAAGAGGTCGACTTCAACTGAGTCAAAAACATTTTCTGTGAACAATTGAAGGGCCTGACTCATCGTATTCGCCTTTTGTTATCCACATCTGCGATCATAATTCAAATTTAAGCAATCCAAATGATGAATTGAGTCAAAAAAAGAAAGGCAATTCACTAGCAAAGTGGAACAGAACATTTGCTCCACAGTTTACCTGCTGGAAGGTGCTAAGGGATGCTAAAATCGAACCTCCAATCCAGACGCTGTACTTTCTCTCAGGAGGCGCAACGACCTTTATTTTCATGCTGCTGGGCGCGAGGGCAGTGATTTCCTTGCTCATTCGATCAGCAATTCCAGGAAACATTGTTGACCCTCCACTAAGCACAATATTACCATAAAGATCCTTCCTTATATCAACGTCGCACTTCATGATCGAATTGTAAGTGGTTTCATGAATTCCTGGGGCTTCCATTCCAACCAGAGACGGCTGGAACAACACTTCTGGACATCGGAACCTCTCAGATCCGATTGTTATAACTTGCCCATCAGGCAACTCATAACTTCTCTCAAGGGCTGAGCTGCTCTTGGCAGTCTCCATCTCCTGATCAAAATCAAGGGCAACATATGCTAGTTTCTCCTTCATGTCACGGACAATTTCCCGTTCTGCAGTCGTGGTGAACGAGTATCCTCTTTCTGTTAGGATCGTCATCAAAGCATCAGTCAGGTCCCGACCAGCAAGGTCCAACCGAAGAATAGCATGCGGAAGAGCATATCCTTCATAAATTGGTACCGTGTGGGAAACACCATCCCCAGAATCTAGGACGATACCTATTCACAAAGTACCATTTCAAGTCAAGAATGTAGAATAGAAGGATTTTAATGTGACCACACCTCAGTGGAAGTGAGTAACATTCCAATATAATATCACAAGCACAACATTCACCATACTCTTTTGGGTCATAGCATTGATCTGTTTACACTTTAAACTATAATTCCCTGCATCTCAGCTCATCGCACATCTTCCGGCATTACCAAGACCAGTTAATTATGACAGCTTATACCATTACCTGTGGTACGGCCACTGGCGTAGAGAGACAGCACGGCCTGAATGGCTACATACATCGCGGGCACATCGAATGTCTCGAACATGATCTGGGTCATCTTCTCCCTATTGGCCTTAGGGTTGAGCGATGCCTCTGTTAGAAGCACGGGGTGATCTTCAGGAGCAACTCGGAGCTCGTTGTAGAAAGTGTGATGCCAAATCTTCTCCATATCATCCCAATTGCTGACTATCCCATGCTCAATCGGGTATTTCAAGGTGAGGATACCTCTCTTTGACTGAGCTTCGTCTCCGACATAAGCATCCTTTTGGCCCATCCCGACCATGACCCCGGTGTGCCGAGGTCGACCAACAATACTTGGAAATACTGCTCTAGGAGCATCATCCCCAGCAAAACCAGCCTGCAAAAAGCGGGGAGGTCATGGGGGCGAATGAAGTTATCACATCGAGGAAACTCGATCCATCATTTTCTTGACGGTAATTCAGGGCATGTTGAGTTTGCCCTCCTATACAAACAGACACTTCTTAAAGCATACTTGGCCATTATATTTGAAGAAAAAGGAGACCAACCTTCACCATTCCCGTGCCATTGTCGCAGACAAGAGGTTGAATATCCTCGGCGTCAGCCATTGGCTATAATCTGTCAAACAGAAATGGGAAAAAGAAGCGAGAGGAACAAATACTAGAGTTAGATACCCAAGTTGCAGCGAAGGGTCATTGGATATTAACTGAAATGAACAGATAACATCCCCACAGAATCAAAGTACATCGAAGAGGAGAGACTGTAATAACACAAAAACAGCAGCAACATAAACGAGACACACAAAATCGAAAGCGGAGAAAGATGTGAATGGAACGGCGGATACCCTTCGCGATGATATCTGCGACAGTGCTTGTGAGTTTAGTTGAATGCTGAAGGAAGAGCAAATGAATGACGAGAAAGGGCCGTTTTTAAACTCCTTTTCGCCGGCTCTTATTATAATGGTTTGTCAGGAAGTACGAAGGTATCAACTTTAGCTATTTTCCTTTTTGGGCGACTGGGAATGGTTGGCTGATACCAATTTCCACCTCAGCATGGGGCGGCGATGGTGGGCGGGGCGGTGGTGGTGGGTCGCGTGGTCATAGCCGCCCATGACTTGGAAAGTCTGCCCCCCACCATTTTCAAAACCAATAGAAAATGCATCAAATCGAGGGAACATCAGGGATGGAGACCGTATTGGGCTGGGTCTGGTAGTAGCCTTGTAGGAAAACCAGCATACGCGATCGGAAAGCCCACGGTCTCAGACGGCGCGTGTCGGCTCGGCTTTACATTCACCTCCGTACGCACTCCGGCACTCGGCCCAACCCAGCGAGAAGAGGTGCTCAGCCGTGGACTCTTCTTGGAAAGACCTAGAAACGCTTGAAGCTCAAAAAGCCGATCTCCCTTCTTCTTCGTTGCTTCTACTGCCTCCGAGAGCTTCGGAGGCTTCAAGGTAATTAATTCTCTTCCGTTCCTTGCTCTGTGAAGGTCGGATCCATTTCTAATTGAACATTGGGTCGCGTTTGATGTGTCGATTTCTTGCTTTGGGATTCTGGAGGTTTTGGTTTCTTGTGAGTGAGTCCGATTCCTTTAGTGGGACTTTGTCCGTGTTTGAGTGGTTCGAGAGCTGAATCACCTGCCCCAAGTTTGTTCTCTGTCAGCGCCTGAGCAAATTGACTAATTTAATTGGAGATGATGTGGATGAAGAAAGCAAGACAGCATCTTGGATTGCTGATTGACCTCGTGTGATTTTAGTTTTACTATCAAGTCCTGGGAAGTGCTGGTTCCAATTTCGTTTGCGTGATAGAATATGCACATTTAATGGTTACTTGGTTTTATGGTACTTGACCTTGTGCTAAGATGGCTTGCTTGTCCATGTGAATTGTGCAGGCAACTGCACAAGCTCCTCCCGGCCGAGCTGTTCAACCATTCGTCTTTCACATGTAACTCTTGGATTTTAGCCCATGCTTTTGAGTGTTTATATGAGTTTGACCATGCGAGTACTCACAAATGCCTGCGCAAAGTATTGGTGGGACAATAACTATTGATTTCATCTTGTGTGCCCTTAGTGAGTTCCTATCTTGCTCTGCTTAAATGTGAAACCGGGGCTCAATAAAGAAACATTATTAGTGGGATTTCATCATTGTAGAACAGAGGATAGTTTTGTATCTCAGGAAGGTCAAAGGAAGCGCCGAATGGAACCAGCTTTCTAATGTAGGAACAGCTGTGTAATAATGTTTAAATGCGAAATGCGGTGAAGTGGGTTATTACTGCCCAAGGTTTGTCTGAGGCTGATGATATCTTAGAACTTATGGGGATTGGCTTCGAATTGAGTAATGCTAGTTGAATCGAAAGAAGTTCCTATGGTCTAGTAAATGTGTTCCATAAGTTCAACTTTGCTGGTTGCTGGGTTGTGGCTTGCATTCGGTCAACTTAAATGTGGTGCTAGTGGAATCAAATTAGGTCTTTAAGTGTAGCGTTGGTAGGAAGTTGGATTTTTGGGTTGTCAATCTGCAGACAAATGGTGGACAATCCCAGCGGATTCTGATTTTCACCTATGGGCAACATTCTGTGCTCTTGTTGACTCTATGACACCATTTTGGAGAATAAGAAAAAAAGATCTATACTATAACATGGATGTGACGTTTGGCTCGTGAAAAGTTCCCTTAATATGGTGGAAGCAAATTCATCTTTTCGTTGTTTAATTGCTTCTGCGATTTTTAATTTTCCAATGACTTTTGTGAATCTCTGAAAAGGCATTTTAAGTTCCTTAAAGAGAATATGCTTTGTAGGAGTCTTGACAAATTGATCCATTTGTTATATACAAGTTCATTCAGAATCTTTCTGAAATGTTCCTTCTTATAGCAAGTAATTATGCTATATCATGCCTTTCTGTGAATTGTCATTCACCTAGAACGCTCTTTTGTATCTAGGGCGGATGAGGAACCTGTTGATCCGAAGAAGTATCTTGAAGAGTTGTGCAAGCCAAAATGCGTGAAACCTTTGCTTGAATATAAGGTATGCAAAAGCGGTCTCCTTTACTTCTACAAAGCAATTGTTAGGATGGTGATGGTGGTTAAAGCTACGATTGAACCAGCGTACTACTTTCGAAGAACTTTTTAGGGCTGCAGGTGTTACTGTCTATCACGCACTCAACACTATATTATGTAGGCATTCTGTAGTCTACATATTGATCTTTTACTGTTGTCAAAAGAGTAGGCATTCTGTAGCGCAAACTGAAGCAGGATGTTATCAGAGGTGAAAGTAAGCTGTGCTTATTCGTGATACAACAATAATGTGATTCTCACCCTCAGAATCTCAAGCTTTTCGGTTTTCTTAGCTTAGAGCCCCTTTTCCAATGATGTCAACATATGGTCGCCGTCGCCTTGCCTCCTAGACCTTGCAGGCAAATGAGATGGCTTTTGTTTTTCTATGGGTTCAGGCATGCACCAAGAGAATCGAGGGCGACGAAAGCGGGCACAAGCACTGCACAGGACAATACTTCGATTATTGGCATTGCATTGACAAATGCGTGAGTCGTCCTCCCTCAGTGTGAATGATGCCAATGTGGATTTGATTACTGCTCTCCCTCTGCTGAAAAATATTCCGGTGCATTGCAGGTGGCTGTGAAATTGTTCGAAAAGCTGAAGTAACGAAGGGCAGCAGCAATATATCAATTGGACTTGTTTTGTGATTTGTTCAAGTGGGATGATTGCATCCATCGCATCCTCCGATTTTGTGTCTGACACTGGAAAAGATGCTTGATATGCGCAGTTTCAGAAACAATAGCGATAGGGGGTGAAGCAGATTATGAATAAAGATGAGAACTTTGTGGGGGGTTTGTGCTTATTTTGGTTAGCTCGATGAGCGCATGTGCTTTTTTTTTTTTCCTTTCTTTCTTTTTTTGGGGTGGGGGTGGGGGAGGGGCCTAAATCATCATCTCATATGCATTCAATTGGAAATTCTCCGTGCGTAACACAAGTTCTGATCGACTTTTAATGTGCTTTGGAAGTGCAAGGCAAGCTATGTCTTCACTTACCGACGTCGCGATTTGGCTGGTAATGCTGAACGAGTGGCCCTGCTGCGAAGGCATAAATGTTATTTAGGTGGCATGGTCTATGTTTGAGGAGTCCGGTTATGCATGATGTGCTAGTAATTGGTTGCCAAGTAAAGGGGGGATTGACGCTGGTCCATTGTTTTACATGAAAGAAAAGTTACATAATTTCAAGGTAAACAAATGTAAATCTAATAAAGAAAATAAATTTGAAAAATAAATCAATTTGGTGAAGTCTATTTGCTTATTTCATAGAGATGGATGTATCATGGCATCAAAGCATAATCAATCGTCGACTATCGAATCTCGTATCTCGGATCTTTCTTAGTAATGTGTACACGACAAAATTATGTTTTGAGTAGATATGATTTTGCCAAAAAATGATACACACGCTTATATTGGATTTCTTCCATTAATTCTAATCCCTTGAAGAATAAGAATACAAGACACCGTACACACATTATTAATAACCCTCGAGCAAAGTAATGCCTAGGGGGGGTGCATGGTTCGACCGAGTCTGGTTTTAGTGGGATCGCTAATGTCAACTGCAAATAGAAATTCAATCTTTTGATGTAAATTAACAATTTTTAATTTCAACTATCGAATCTAATAAAACATATGGATGATCATTGTACAGCTATCGCATAAGTACTTATAATCCTAAAACAATAAGAAAAAACTAAATTAGAATGAAGACAAGGAGAGAAAGCGATGAGTCGACAACGCTGTGGTAGCGACAGGTTTCGCTAGTGGTTGCTAAATGTAAGAAGAGCGACGACGCCAATGAGCGAGAGGTGGGATCGCAAGAGGAGCGAGGGAGAGGCGAAGGCAAGAAGAGCAAGTGTCGAGTAGAGCTACAATGCGAAGGTGAGACATAAGAATCAAACGAGAGGAAAAGAGTGAGCATCGAGTAGAAGATGAGAAAATTAGCTTAACTAATTCTTCAAAAATTTCTAACTTTTTTTTCAAATTATATATACACATAATTATATATATTTTGGACGGTTCAATTTGGCCATATGCACTATGGAATTGGGGATCGGGCTGCCTAGTCACTAGTTTTCTTTATTGGGACTGGGGATTAGATTGCCCTCCTCGAGGATCGAATCAACCTAGCCGGTCCAATCTGACCTCAATTCGGTTCGATTTGTTCACCCTTAGTTATGCCTCCCCCCAAAATGGCCTCAATGTCTCAAAAAACTCCAACTTTAGCCTTTGTCCCAATTATATATATAAAAAAATATCTCATAAAAAACCTCGACTTTGATCTCTGTCCCAATTATATCTATTTTTTTGTTTCATAAAAAATTCGTAACTTTTACTTTTGTTCGAATTCTATCGATCTTATACAAAAAAAAAAATCAATTTTAGCATTTATTTCAATTATATCAAAAACAATTCTCATAAAAAAATTCCCAAAATTTTACTTTTTGCCTAATTCTACAATCACTAGCCTTCCATCTATAATCGCCGTTAGTTAATTTTACGTGGTTTGAATTTTCTTGCTAAACTTACCAATAAATCTTTGAAATTCAAAAACAAGATGTTTCAAGGACAGTGAGATTTGAGAATGTTCGTCCAGATAATCAAATCTCAATGTCTAGCCGTTTTTGGGCTGTTGAGCGCCGAGGAGAATTTGAAATACCCCATCGTAAATGGCTATGTATCTCCTAACAACGTGTAGGGAAAGCAGACAACAAAAGAGAAGTTGCTGAATTTTTTCATATTAGCTTTGTTGAGCTGAAATTCATTAACGACATGAAAATATTACGTATGATTAACTAATGGCAATTATGAACGAAAGGTTAACAGTGGTAAAATTGAAAAAAAGTAAAGATTTTGAGATTTTTTATGAGAATAAAAAGAAATTCTGGATATAATCGAGAGAAATGCTAAAGTTATCGATTTTTTTTTCTATTAGGCCGGTAGAATCGAGACATAAAGAAGATTTTGGAATTTTTATGAGATGATGTTGGTGTGAATGCTCCCAGATTCCAATTCCCATTGCCATCGCCTTCCGACATGTTTACTGATTACTCACACCACCTGACCTGACCTGGCGACAGCATCTGCATCTCCTTTTTCTGACGGGCAGGGCGTGTGTCCTCCACACTCCTCCGCATCCGACGTGTCCTGCTTTTTTTTTTCTCTCTCTCTCTCTTACCCCCCACTTCTTCGTTAAAAATTAATATCCTAAGTATTTTCCCCGTTGCTTTTGACATTTTGCGCATTTAAAAAAAAAAGTGAGTTGATGCTCCTTAACTACTGCTTTCCTTGACAAGCTACAAGATTCGAGCGGAAACATGTCAAATCGGAGGAAAGGAAAAGAAAAATAGAGAGAGAGAGAGGGAGAGAGAAGCAGACGCACCCTGATTAAGTTTCGATCTGTGTTTGAGTGCTGCCCGTTCCGATTGAATCCAGCACCTGATTTAGTCCTTTTATTTTATTTATTCCGTCTACAAACTTTCTTCCTCCATTTGGCGTTTCACTCTCTCCTTGGCCCGCCTTCTGCGGCGGCATCTATTCTATTTCCTGCCGCTTCCCACCTGTTTCTTTACGTCAGAATCAATAAAAGATGAAGCAAAGTGGGCCGCTGAGCGGCATCCAACGTCAAATTTTCTTTTTCCCGATTCTAACCTATCTTATTTTACTATACATGACCCACAATTTACGCTACGTGTTGTGCTTGCGAAATCCTACTTTCTCCTCATGCGTCTTCACCTTATTTTTCTGAAAACGGAGGTATGAACTCAAGCCTTCTCGCATCATGTTTGATCGCTTAAATTAATGCGAAATCTCCGTAGGCGCATGGCCTCCACACGAAAGCGCATTACTTATTAATTAATGACGAGCCTCGGAAGTGGTCCATCCCTGGGGGAATAGAGACCGTCTCAGATGTGCATTGCTTACGTAAATTTCTGGTATTTGATAAGCTTAAGTTCATTTTGACTTATTTTCTTGGTTGGGTCCGAGGCCCACACAAATCCCGAGACTCCACGCAAAAGAAAGCAACCCCTTTCTTTGGCTGTGATCTGACCATCTCCTCCTTAACATTATTGTGCAACTTCGCTTCAAGAACGATGCATTAATCCTCGAGCACCTCTACATCGGACGCGTCGGTCATATGCGGCGATAAAGATGAGTTTTAGCAAGATGTCCAAGCAAGTTCAGCCCTTGCAGAGGGTCTTCCTATGACAAAAAAATTGCCTAACGCTCGCATTAATTGGCATGGCAACGACATCCTTCGCTGCTATTTAGCGATTTCTAAGGAATCTTGGGAGATGGATAGAAGTTGGAAGAAAGCCACATTCGCGCCTGCACCAAACACGGCCATGCCTTCCCTTGCAACCCTCGCGAAGGTGAACATCCTTCCTTCGGAAGGACGCAACGCATCTCCCCTTTAGTTCTGAAAGATCTCCTGTTTCTATTTTCTCAGCCGATGATGGTCGAGAAGTTCGTGACGCTCGCTTTCCGTAAGATTTGATTCATGTACTCACCAGCCGGGCTCAAATCGAACTCATCGCAACATATAAAAGTAACTAAACTCAGCTCGAAAGGGGTTGTTCAAGCGGTAAGCATGTTCATCTTCCTCTCTCGAGGCTTAGATTGGAACCATCACGGTTGCGCATCCTCGTGGGGCCAACCTCTGGAGCGGCCACCCGCGTCATCTGTAGTAGTTTCTGAGTGTGCGTGTGTGGGGCGGGGGGGGGGGGGGGGGATGGAGAGGCCATCACGCTCCACGATGACTAGCCTGATGCTCTAAGAACTCTGGTAATTCCATTAATAACAAACGAAGACAGTGGTATACGTCGTCCTCCTGCCATTTCTTGAGGAAGTGTAGTGAGATCATTACAAGAACAGTCTGCACATTTATGGAATCACAAAATAGAAGCTATGTTAAATTAGGGAATGTGAACAGATCGGATTCCATTATTTGAAATTGCCCCTAAGATAACCTTCTCTCAAAGATATGACCCTCCTCTGGTGCGAACACATGAGATTCCACCTACTATAGAAAACCAGGTTTTCGACACAAAAAAAAAAAGAAAAAGAAAAGAAAACCAGGTCCCATGTTCCACTTGTATATTATTCCACAATGCACGTACTTGTCTATAAATAGCCTTTCCCTCAGGGAGTGTGTCCGCCACACGCCCTTTCATCTCCCTCTCCCTCTCAACCATTCCTTTCATTTCTGGAGTCAACTTGAGGGATCTCGTCTCTCACCACCATCCTTCCATGGCACCACCACCGTCAACTCAACCGCAAGACCACCAACAATTGCCTCCTCCTCCCCTCAAAGTCGACCTCGAGGGACAGACCAGGGAAGCCCTCGAGCTAGAGGTCGAGGTTGTCGACTTCTCGAAGCGAGCTCAATGGCTCCGTGCCGCTGTGCTGGGCGCGAATGATGGCCTGCTCTCGACTGCGTCGCTCATGATGGGCGTCGGCGCTGTCCGCAAGGACGCCAAGACTATGGCGATAACCGGGGTGGCGGGGCTGATTGCCGGGGCCTGCAGCATGGCCATCGGGGAGCTCGTGTCCGTGTACTCACAGTACGACATCGAGGTGGCCCAGATCAAGAGAGAGGACGGGAACGGAGTCCTAGGAGCCGAAGAAGTGGACGCGAGGAAGGGGAAGCTGCCGAGCCCGTGGCAGGCGGCAGGGGCTTCGGCGCTGGCCTTCGCGGTGGGGGCACTGGTGCCAATCTTAGCAGCAGTGTTCGTAAAGGAGTACAAGGCGAGACTGGCGGTAGTGATAGCGGGGGTGAGCGTCGCATTAGTGGGGTTCGGCTGGCTGAGCGCGGTGCTGGGGAAAGCCCCGGTGGTGAAGTCGGCTTCAAGGGTGCTGGTCGGAGGGTGGTTGGCCATGGGAATCACCTTTGGTTTGACCAAGCTGGTTGGCTCTGCTGGTTTATGAGAATTTTGAGCATCTTTCGCTTGCTTTTGGCTAGAGCTAGGGCAAAATGACGAGGCATCCGCGAGCAAATTCCCTTTGTTTAATTTTTCTGTTGCATTTAGATGCCTCGTATAATTCATTTATGAGTTCTAAAGACCGAAGTCTAAGCAATGTTATGTGTAATATTACCCTGAATTTTCTTCTTATTCACTTCCTCGCTACTGTATGAGTAAAAAAAAAAAAAAGGTCGTGCTTCTTGCCATTTCACGTCTTATCTTGTGATCCGATATTTTCACATGAGTAAATCTAAACTGAGAAAAAGTATAGAGTATTTCTTTTTTTTCGAGTAAAGTAAGAAAACCAAAGTGTATTTAGAGCTGCACGTGAACGCAACTTTTTTTACTATCGATATAGGTTCGTGTAACTAAAGTAAAGAATCTCTCTCGTTTCTCCTGATCATGTTCTCGACAGTGGAGAGACAGTACTAATCCAATTAGACCACAAATGGGGTTGAAAACAAGAGGCCAAAGCTTGCCGCCATGGTTGCCGGGGCGAGGAGCTCGGAGATGAGGGGCACCACTGAAATCACATAGGTATTATATTGTCTTCAATCTTGATAACGAAATGTCGATCGCATTCATCGTCTTGCACTTGATACAATCAATTTTTTTTTCTCGAAAACCTTATATAAGATGAGGGTTATATAATTAATGACAATTACAAGTACTGACCAATGACTAAAAGATGATCTTGAAAGAAGTCCTAAACCGTGTACTTTTGCGCCAACGATATCTTTGCCCAGTGCTTTTCATTTCATGCCAGGCCCAAAGATTTTGACACAATGAAATATGGCTACCATGTCTTTAAATATGGAGCGGACTAGCCGGTTCAGCAACCGGTCCCTAAACCGGTCCAGCTGACCCTAGGCCCATTTTAATTAGTCGAAGTCCGGACGGACCGGACTGACCCGGATTCGGACAGTTGAACCGCGATTTCAGTCGAAAGCTTGATGTTTGGGTCCGGACTCCGTGGGTTCAAATCCCCACCAAATCTTCAGCCCATTATCCACCACAGGTCAAGAAAAGTGAAAAATCACATTTCTGTCCCGGGAAACAGAACCCTCTCTTTGACGTGACTGTTGGTGTGGACGAAGCGCTACGCAAGAATCTCAATGAGGCTTTTATACATCTTATGCTCACTGGGAACCCTCTTCTTGCTCTCAGGTGGTTGTGGTTGCTTCAGTGAATATAGATTTTTGTTCATGTACGTCATTAGAATTGAAGATGCACCAATTCACATACGTAGGGGAGTCTGTCTTTAATCTAGACTGGAATTGAACAGTTTGAATCAAGCAACCGGCACAAGTTGATCTGACTAAATACCCTTTTGTGTAACTTTTAGGTACTTCATCTCCCTCAACGGTCAAGTCTTAGATAATCTTGGTGAAGGAGCCACTGACCGTGGGGGCTACTACTCCAAGTTAGTGCAGGAATAAGATGCAGTCATGCTCTCTTCAACCTTCATTATTTGATAAATTGTCACTTCCCACTTCCCAAGAACCTAGTGCTAATCAACCTCTTCGGACAGTAATAGCAAGAAGTTCTAATGTCACGCTCGAAGTCCCAGGTCTCACGACAGGAGTTAGTTCCAAGCTTATAAATAATCTTTACAGACAAAGAGAGTGGTGTGGAATCAAAAGGCAATTAGCCATGTAATATACTTAAACAGTGACATTTGCTTCACTCCTGAGAATTATTATATATTTGGCTCTATTTATGTAGAGTAAACTGTGAAATTCGGAAATGGATTTTTATCACCAAATTTTTTTTTTTTACAAGCAGATGAGGAGACATGTAAATGATTTGTATAAATATCAGGGAGCTCTTCCATGATCTGGAAATGCTTTGAATTTTCTCAGTGTTTATTCACTCATAAACTTCTCTAACAACGAACTTTGGATCGGCAAGGAATGAGACATGAAGGTTCCACGAGGCAGTAGCAATTTCCATATGGAGGTCAAACCACTCCTGTGCTTCCCACTTTTCCTACTTAAAGCTTGAGAGAGATTAACAATAGTACAAAAGCGCATAGCACACAGAATATTTATATATATAAAAAAAAAACATATGTTAACTAATCCAAAGTGGAAGTGGGGTGGTGCGAATCAAAGAAACTCAATTAAAAAACTTGATTGGGATGTCCACAAACAAATATCCTGTTTATACATTGGGATGTTCACAAACAAATATCCAACTACCCACTAATTCATCTTGGGTTAATTTCGTCCACGAACTCAAACTCAAGAATCACAAACTCAAACTCGAGAAATATTTTGGCAACGCAGCTGCGAACTTTTCGTTGCCACTGCAAAAACATGCAGTAATTGACGTTTTACCAATCCGGACCGAAAGCCAAATGGTACTTTCTTTCTTTCTTTTTTCCTGATTCACGTGCACTTCACTGAGAGACATTGAATGCATGCTTGGGGAATAAGCAAATTTTGGCTTTTGGGAAAAACTCTCTCCAGAAGAATGCAAGGCTCAAGGATCCACTCAACCGAAATTAACAAAGTCCCACGAGGAAAGGAAAAGAAACCTTCATGAGTGACTTGCTTCACATGAATAGTTTATGTCATGGGTCAAACTAAGAAGGTCTCTATTCAACCCCTTTTGGTGAGAGCTCTTTTTCAATTGTCCATATCTTAGTTCAGTTGCCATTTCCGATACACACACACACACACACACACACGACAGGGGCAAAAATATAGGCTTTGTCCTCCACCAAAATCTAAGGTGGTGCTTCTGAGAACTCCATCTTTTAGCTTCAGTTGTTCCTGTCAGATTGTTGGACCCTTTCATACTTCTGTCTGTTTGGGTCTAATGCAAAGGTAATTCCAAACCTTAATGTGTTATGTCCTAGAAATGATGTCTGATTCACAGACTTCCTTGGAGCTTCCAGCCCTAATCATTTCTCAGCTGATTCAGCCATTCTCTCTCTCTCTCTCTTCCCCCAATCGCCGATGCCCGTAAAGAATGGGGCTTTTTCCTCATCGCCAACCACGGGATCACATTTGTGCAAACTGTAGGCTCTCTGCAAGCAATTCTTTAGCCTCCCTCCTGATGAGAAACTCAAGCTCGGTCCATTCTCTTCCACCAAGACTTGCACAGTGTAAGTTACACTTCTCATTTCATAGCCTCTCCTTTCTTGGAAAGCCTCCGAGTATCTGGACCGGATTTTCTCGCCTCAGCGCAGAGCTCTGCTGATATTATAATTGATCGACAAAAACAAGAATGCTGGCAACACCATGATTATCTTGTCACAGCTCCTATTTTTTGGTGGTTGTTGTTGTTCTCGTTGTGATATTTGTTCTCCTTTGAGGACCATTAAAATATTTTTATGTGTATATTTCTACATAAACATGTTGAAGGAGCCAGAAATCCTTCTGGAATTGATAAGGAGATCTTGCAATGTGGAAAGGCCAAAAAAGAGCGACGACGAAGGGTTGGCCCGGCCATAGACCGTGGCTTCAGATCCGGGCGACGAACGAGCTGGCCGCAAGCGACGATTATGAAGGGCTTTCGAGATTGCTGAAGAGATCACGAGCCAAAAGGGAAAATGATGGAGAAGAGCCTTCGATTCTCTCAGCTTCCATTGAAACTGAAACTTGATCAAGAACTGTTATGGCAATGACAAATTTCTATAAACACAAAGCATATAACAAAAAAAAAACAATAACAAAGATGAAGATAAGCTAGTGGGAGATGGCTTCTTGAAAGTAATGGAAGGAGAAGAAGAAACCCAGAAACTTTGAACGGCTGAAAAAATAGGGTGAATGGAGAAGAAGAGAGACTTTTAACAATTTATTTTCTTTATTTCTTTCCACGTCAGTGACACTTGTGATTTCCTGATTGGTGAAAAATAATAAGTGCTTGCCACATCAGCGCATGACGTTTTGCTATCTGACCCACTGAATGTTTTATCATTTCTGTGATGATGACCTCATCGGAACGACTGATTTGGTTGACCCGGATGTACCTCTCTGGACGGTCGTCAAACCGGTTCGACCTCCGGGCCGGGTTTAAGAGCATTGAGTTTTCTCATCTCTTCCAAAAAAGACAAAAAGAAATATAGTTCCTCTCATTTCAATTTTTTTTTTTGGGGGGGGGGGTCGAACTCTCTCTTCATCTTCAATTCATCCACCCCCAAATCGAGTCTCTAAAAACCCTAATTTCTTTTTTTTATCCCTGAAACACCTCTACAATGGATCAACCGGACCTTCTCCAACCTCAATCAGCCCAAAAACCTGCTGTGGTCTTTCAATACGCGCGCAGGCCTCGCCAATTTGGTTGCCCCAAGCCCAAATCGTCCAGAAACGCGAAGACTTCGGTTTCTTCCGTCCCAAAGAAGACGAGAGATCTCCCGAATCTGTCGCAATGCCACGCCTGTGGTTCCCGCGTCGACTTGGTCCATGGTAAGAACAGACTCCAACTCCTGTATAGCGAATGGCGTATTGTGCTGCTTTGCAAGAGATGCCTTATTTGGGTCGAGTCCTCAGTTATTTGCTCGTACTGTTTCTCGGAGGCTTCGGATGAGTGTTTCCGCTGTTGTGCCTGTAGACGCCGGATACATGAAAATTGCTTCTTGAAGTATAAGGATGTGGCCCCATGGTCGTACTCGTGTTCGGGTTCGGAGTTTTCTGTCTGCGTTGATTGTTGGGTCCCGAAGTCGATGGAAAATGTGAATGGGAATCCGAAGAAGAGGAGAAGCGGCGGCAAGAGTGATGGGAGTGCTGTTTGTGGATTAGGACAGTCTAGACTTTTGGAGGATGGAGACTGTGTGATGAAGTCTTTGGAAGATGCTGTAAAGGATGCTAATTGTGCGGTGGAGTTGAAGAATGCAGCTGCGTGCAAGGCTAAGGAGAAGGCGCAAAAGAAGGCGGTTGTGGCAAGAAGGGCGGTGGAATTGGCGACTGATGCTCTCCATATGGTTGCCAACAAGGACAAGAGTAGTCTGTTGGTGGGTAAAGACAGAGGTTTTGATTGTGATGATAAAGTTGTTGACGATGAGGAATTGGCTTTTCAGTTGCACCGCTCAATGAATAGCTCGCCGAGGATATCAAAGAACTTTTGCTCTGTGAATAAGAGCTGTACCGATGTTCCGAGGATTTGGACATATGTTAGGAGGGCACCCGCTGGGGCGTCGGGACCAGGTACTGCAACCATTAATGGGGAGCATGAAAAATTGGATTTTCAATTGCACCAATCAATGAGTAGCTCTTTGAGGATATCAAAGAACTGGTGCTCTATGTATAAGAGCTGTACAGATTTCCCAAGGATACAGACATACGTTAGGAGGGCATCTTCTAAGGAATTGAGACCAGGGAACACAACCACTGACGGGAAGCTTCAGTCTTGCATGAATGGGAAGTTTTATGAGGTTGTGGCTCCAGAATCTTCTTCCCTGGCAAGAATGCGTGATGATAGTAGTATAAATTTGATTATCACAGAGTTGGTTGATGTAAGGTCTAGAGAAAAGCTTGACGAGTGTATGGTTAAGTCCAATGGGGATGGTGAAAACATGGAGCTACCATTGAAGGAGGAAGAGGGTAGCTTTTCCAACTTTATGGGATCTGAAGGTCAGTTTTGTTGTGAGTACAATAAGTTTAGCGAACCAGAACACAAAGGAAGTGACGTAGACTTTGACCGTTATATGATAAAGTATAGGAAGAGGAGCTTAATCTTGGATAGAGTTCCAGATAAAAAATTTCAGTTTGTTTATGCAAGAAATCACCCGCATGCATTATGTGCTCTGCAACCTGCCTCGCTGTCAGAATGATTTCAAGGACATGCTCTGGTGCTTCAGTCCAAACTTCTGAGGTTTCTGTAGAAGCCACTTCCTGTACAATTGACTCATCTGGAATCGTTATTACATTCGACGTAGTGTGTTTGGTTTTTTTAATGATCATTAATGTCTTCAAGCCCGTGATGAGTTTAATGGCAGTGGATTGACTGATCAGTATCTTTGAGTATGTTCGCATATCTAGAATAGGCCGGCCAGATGTTTGTTCTGTCCTGCTTGCAATATCAAGGTTGTATGTGCCTACGTACAGATTAGGTTGGACACAGTAATGGTTCCTCAGCAGTTTGTTTACTGAAATCAAACTGAAATCAGTATAATTATGAAAAATAATACCATGATGATGAGTGGCCAGAAAAGTTCTCTTTCTTCTTTGCTTCAAGTCTTGTAGATGGATTGTGTGTAAAACCTATAGCATGGAATAAGCGATCTGTGTCAACTCCTGGGATGGAACCATCTACCATGATGGAGGCATTGGTAAAAAGTTGTGTACAATATGGTTTTCGCAGGATATTGCCATTTGAATGAACTTAGGACTGAGAATTTTCTTACTCAGCCACGCTTCATTTCTTTCTCTCAGGTCCATGCATTTATTCTGACGATGATTTTAATATGAATTTGGCATGCCAATAAGCATAGTTGGTAAGACAATGTATTTCAGCAAGCTTTTTATACAGTGGCTGCTGATGAGGGGATTGTGATTGCTTAGCTCGGTGAATCACTGTCATATTCGTAGAGGTTTTGCGATACACATAACTGCTGAGGTGATCATTAGCGTGTTCATGCTGTCATAATTGTGGAGAATGATAGATTTGGCTGATTTATCACATGGCTTTATGGTTTATAGGATAGAGCAACTTTGTACATTGACTGTAATACTAATGAGAAAGCTAGAGTAATAATTGCTTATTGAGTATGTTCTCTTTATTCTTTGGCTGGACTTGTCTTATATGGATAGAGTGGTTACTCATCTTGTCTCTTTGGGTCCATGTGGTCTTCAGAGCCAGGGGAGCTCAGTTCATGTCTAGTTTCTGGCCATAATTGGTCTCTGTTGATGCCTTTTTCATGTTTTACCTTCTTGTGGAGCGAGTCCCGGTAATTTCGTCAGAAGTCTGTACTTTCCTCTGGGTGGGCATTGCTTGTAGTTCTTTTTCTTTTTTTTTTTCCCTTCCAGCCAATAGGCTTTTTTTGGTACTTTGATTTTGGCATTAGCATTTAGCAGGTAGGGGTTATAACTTCCACTGCTTCGTAGAAGACGGTATGGGCGCATGAGGAAATTGGATGTTAGGTTAAATCGTTAAATTAACTTCTCCTTTCATTACCTTTTCTGCCAAAAAAAAAAAAAAAAAGTTCACCAACTTGGCAAAAGGCCAACTTTTGAGTGTGGCTCTGATGTGGGTGGAACTACGTCTGTATGTTAAGTGTGGATGATGTTCATATATCAAACAATTTTCTTTCGGCTGAAATTTTGAGTTCATACAAAATCCAAAAATGCTGTGACTTATTTGATATGCTTTAAGATGAAGGTGACTCAGGAATAAGATAACACATAGTTTACCCATGCTTTTTTATTTGCCATTCGATAACATTCTTCATTTTGTCACCTCTAGATATTAGATTTTTGACATCTTTTCGCAATTATTTATTTTTAATAATTTTTATGCCCAAATTTGTTGTACAGTCAATATGTAGAATTAGTACAACTTTATACTTCTTTTAATGTCTTTCCTCATTCTCTCTTGCACCTTTTTTCCAATTATCTACGAGATGTAGCATTGCATGCGCTCGCGTGGAAAAGAGGAGAACGCCATTTTTTCAATTTGAAAGTGTAGAAATGACGAACTCTTTTAAACTTTAAAGAGTGACGGTTCATGAGCATGAAATGCTCCAAGTGTTTGGGTCAATAGGACGCTTCAAGTGCTTTTCTTTAGGCAAATTATTTCAACTGCATTTGGACCACGGCACTCAAGATCTTCATCACAAATAACAGCAAGTGTCAAAAATGGGAAAACTTATAGGCAGTTGAAAAGGTCAAATGGTCCGACAGTTAAGTAGGTCTGCCTCCCAACTGCTTACTTGATCTCATCTCTCACGACCTCTCATCGATTTTTCAGGCTACGGTTTCGGAGGAAGCACGAGATGTCTGGTTGAGACAAACCAAAAGAAATAGACACGGAGAAAAGGAAAGAAAAAAACAAACCAAAAACAAGATAATTTCTAGCGGTACAGGATGGAGAGGGGAGAGCGCTGAATTACTATTCGTCAAATTCTAATCTTTTCTTATCTCTTTTTGCCTTCAGATGAGCAAAAGAAAATAGTCTTTTTCGAACCAAATCATCACTTTATCAACTAGTTCTTCATCAATCTGCTTTCTTCTTGATTGCGAAACCCTGAGCAGTGCTCTAAATTGCATAGACTACGCAACAATGGGGAAATGCCATTGCGCCAAGACCCCGAGTTCTGTTTAACAATGGCAATGTAACCTGAATTGTTATGTCATATATTTGCTTGTGAAATTTGAATTCACCGCTATCTAATTCAGCTCCATGGCTCCAAGCAAAATCAGAAGAGCCCTGGGTGCGGTCAAGGACCAGACGAGCATCGGCCTTGCGAAAGTTGGGAACAGCAGTTCTCTCTCCGACCTCGACGTCGCCATCGTCAAGGCGACCCGGCATGAAGAATTCCCCGCAGAGGAGAAGCACATCCGAGAAATCTTGAGCTTGACGTGCTACTCGCGTGCCCACATCAGCGCGTGTGTTAGCACCCTCGCGAGGCGCCTCAACAAGACTCGGAACTGGACGGTGGCTCTAAAGACGTTGATGCTGATCCAACGGCTGCTTGCAGAGGGCGATCCTGCGTACGAGCAGGAGATTTTTTTTGCCACCAGGAGGGGCACTCGGCTCCTCAACTTGTCGGATTTCCGTGACACCTCGAGGTCGAATTCGTGGGACTATTCTGCATTCGTGCGGACATACGCGCTTTACCTCGACGAAAGGCTCGAGTTCAGAATGCAGGGCAGGCGAGGGAAGCGGAGCGCATATGGAGTGGACGACGAGGAAGGTGAAGACAATGCAAGCGCTGTTCCGGCCTCTGTTAAGGCCACGCCGGTGAGGGAGATGAAAATCGAGCAGATCTTCTCCAAGATGCACCATCTGCAACAGCTTCTTGAACGTTTCTTGGCATGCAAGCCAACAGGTTGGTACCCATGACATGACTGTGATGGTTAGCTTCTTTCTTCGTAGCATTGATGAGATCACAATGACATTTCCCCTGAAATTGTGGGATTGAGCAGGTGGAGCTAAAGATAACAGAGTTGTGTTTGTTGCGCTGTATCCAATAGTTAAAGAAAGCTTTCAAATCTACTATGAGGTTACAGAGATAATGGGAATTCTAATAGATCGCTTCATGGAGCTAGAGATCCCCGACTGCGTGAAGGTGTATGAGATCTTCTCTCGGACAGGGAAGCAGTTCGAAGAGCTCGATATCTTCTATGGCTGGTCCAAGAACGTTGGAGTGGCCCGCTCCGCCGATTATCCAGAAATCGAGAAGATAACCCAAAAGAAACTTGATCTCATGGATGAATTCATCAGGGATAAATCCGCGCTGGCACGTGGTAAGAGAGAAGGACCTGTGGAACACAAGATTGAAACTTCTGTTCAAGAATCACCCAAAGAAGCAAATGAAGAAGAGGAAGATCCAAATGCTATTAAGGCTCTGCCTGCACCTGTGAACCTGCTGGAAGCTTCAACTGGAGATCAGGATGGGGAAAGCTTGGAGCCGAAGCAAGAGGAGAAAAAAGCGAACGTGCAACTAGAAGGCGATTTGTTGAATTTGGGGGATGATGCGGTCACAGGCGAAGAGCACGCGGACAAGCTGGCCTTGGCCTTGTTTGACGGCGGCGCCTCTACATCGGCGGCTACCACAACGGCTTCCCCATGGGAAGCTTTCGCAGACAACACGTCGGATTGGGAGACGGCGCTAGTTGAAACAGCAGGCAACTTGACTAATCAGAAGACAGTGCTAGGCGGCGGCTTCGACATGCTGTTACTCGAGGGCATGTATCACCAAGGAGCAATGGCGGCTGCGATGGGTGGGGCCGCTGGTAATGGAAGCAGCGGAAGCGCTAGTAGCGTAGCGTTCGGGTCGGCAGGGAGGCCGGCAATGCTAGCTTTGCCGGCTCCACCGACATCAGATGGGGGTAATGTGCCCACGGGGGCAGATCCTTTCATGGCGTCCCTCACGGTGGCGCCACCACCATACGTGCAGATGTCGGAGATGGAGAAGAAACAGAAGCTTCTGATGGAGGAGCAGATGATGTGGCAGCAATACGCAAGTAACGGGAGGCAAGGGCAGGTTGGAGTCACAAATGCACAGGCTAACTATCCATACAACACGGGAGGTTACACAAGAAACTACTGAAACATCAGCTTACGATACCTACACAGTTTGAGGCTTTTGAAGGCGCGAAGCTGATTTCGATCTTCACTCAGCAGAAACTAGTTTTTCGAGCTTCGTCCGATCGATGCTCAGGTTGGTCAATACTTTTCAATGGCTTCGGCATGGAAACGGGGGGCATTGTTTCAATCTCTTGCCAGAGATTTTGGGAGTTCCTATCATAATGCATGACTACTTAACAGGAAATCCCGACTGTACTCCCCTTTTTAATCTTACATTAACTTGCAATTGCTTTTAGAGATCAGCAACACTTTGTCTTGACTAATGCATTTACTGAGTTGTCATAATATATGGCAGGAAAGGAATTCATTCATATTCATGGTAGAGTCTTTTGCACGTTCAACTTTGCACACCCATCTTGTAGGGATTAACATTACCATTTGCCTGACCTTTGAAGGAGAGTCCAACGCAAATCAGACGTTAAAAATCTCTTCTTTTTCCTCTTTTTGCCCTCGTGCTGGGACTGAAACTGATATGATGTATGTATGGGTGGGGCTTGGATTGCAATCTGTACTGAGCTATAGGGCTTTTGTGGGTGAGTGAAAGATGACGTCATACATGACTCAATGCTTCCCTAAGCAGTCACCCAAGCATCCCACTGTGTAATCCCTAAAGTTACATTTGATTATATCTCAAGTATTGACCCTGAAACAACGACTCCTACTCCCTCCTCAATTGGGTACACAGAAAAGTAGGCAAAACGCCAAAAAGGAAGTCTTGCTCATGCCTCTCAGCAAAGTCTTGCTCGTGCCTCTCAGCAAAGTCTTTTCCATTCTTCCTTTGGGCTCCACCTCTTCCTCATTGTTGGTTCCCCCCATACATATTTCTCCTGCTATCATTCAGGCACGTGACCATCCAAAGAGAGAAAAAGTTGGTACTCTAAAATCCTTCAAAACCCATTAAAAAAAAAAGGGGTCAAGAGGTTTCACACAACACAAGCAAGAAGAGTGGACTTCCCAATGGCTTTATGAGCATTCTTTCCATTAGTTATAAAAGGATGCCAACATTTTGCTTGCACCATAAGTAAACCCTAGAGAGCATTCTCCAATAAAAAGAAAAAGGAAGGTCCCAAGTGCTATTTTGCTATTTGCAACAATGATTCACACCCCCACCCAACAGCAGTAGAGCTCTACAATTTGATTTGAACCTCTTCAGTGAGTCTCCCTAATTTGACCACGTACTATGGATCTGTATCTTCTCTAATTAGTTCGGCGTGCTTATTTCGTCAAGGTCATCCAACGACAAGAACACCTCATCCAAGCACGAAAGCTCCGCTCCGTCGTCATCGTTGTTGTTGTTGCCGTGCTCGTAAACTCGGCACACCACCCATTTGCTGTAGTCCTGAAAAGAAAAAACAGAAGGATAGTTACTTTGATTCTCTGGCAAGGTGTCTAAGCCAAACTAATATCTTCATAAACTGTGTCATAATATTATGTGGGGGAGGATGTACATACATTCATAGGATGTCCTTTTCTTTTGGACGACCTGCTACTGCTGCTACCGGAGTTTGTACCATTGGAGAGACGATACTCATGCATTATCCAGTTCGTTCTCGTCCCACCTGGAGCTTCTCCTAAGTAATACACCAACGACTGTTTCATTCCGACTTTCTTGCTCGAGCTTCCGAAAACGGGATCGTCACCCATAGGCTTCCAGTACCCGTTGCCCGTGATCCGGTCCGGCGTTCTCCTGCTGAAGAAGTACCACTTGTTCCCCTCGGACAAGGCCTTCCCTGAGGAACAGATGTGATATTACCACCCCCAAAAATGAAACCAACAAATAAAGGAGAGAGTAGTTCTAAATATTCCCATCGTCGCACTTAACGAATAGACCTTTCATCAGTACTGAAAATTGAAAAGTTTAGTGAGGCCGACAATTAGGCATGCACGCGTTCAACTCTACTGAAAAGAAAAACAACCTATATGTACAATTTTAGGACTACAATTATGTGTCGCTTAAAATGCGCATAAATCTGTCGGAGGGTTTTGAGATAACCATCATGAGTAAGTACATGATTATGCTAGTACCTTCGAGCTCCCACGGATCATAGGGATAAAGCTCAAGATCGGGGATGACGTCGGGATGACACGGCAAGAGGGCGGCTTTGCGTTGAAGGAAATGGACGACAAGCTCTTCGTCGGTCGGGTAGAATCGAAAACCAGGTGGCAAGTTGACAACGTTATCTCCCATCGCTTCCAATCTCGGCGTCGTCGATCTCGTCTACAGACGACTAGGCATGTAAGTGTCAAACTAGAGACGAAAATGAAGCGTAAGGATTGAGGAATTGAGGTGGGAGTTGTGGTGGAGAAGAAGAAGGTCGTGTGAATTTATAAGAGGAAGAGAGAGAGAGAGAGAGAGAGAGAGAGAGAGAGAGAGAGAGAGAGAGAGAGAGAGAGACTGACGTGAGGTTGAAGGTGGGTGATGAACTGATGATCACATCAGATGCAATTGATGCAATTGGGAAGAACAAGTGATCTCTCTATCTATCTATGTATCTTTCTTCGTGATGAGTGTTTTCATCTCTATTTTTCTTTTTAAATTTTTGGTTTTTCTCTATTAAATTTTGGAGAGTTGGCGATCATCAGTTGATTGTGAATGAATGGAGAGGCGGCCGGTAACGCTTCTTAGATGCTTCCAATTAACGGGATGTGTTTGCATTGGAGGGAGCTTGCAGATTCAGACACTTCTCTCTCTCTCTCTCTCTCTCTCTCTCTCTCTCTCTCAATATCTTTGCTTATTTCATAATTATGCATTCACATGCTTTATTTTTGTTATGTGATTAAGACTCCCTCCATTCTACCTAATCATCTCAATCGGAGAAGCATTTCCATCATTTCCAAAATTGACTCGACTCCGCGTCTTCATTCCGTATTCAACCCGTTGACCCATATAAAAGTACTCAAAAGAATGTCCGGTAGAGCGGATACTGTCGATCTCGATTTTAGATTAACCCAAAAATTAGTCGAACTGGCCGACAGCGAGAGCGCGTGCCGACGGATTAAGCACATCTTAGAGATGGAGGAGGAAGCAGGGTCATCTCTGAAACCATGAAAGATGCGTCTTGCATCCGAGGCAGCAGAAGTTAAAAAAGGAGATCTTTAGCGTAATCCTAAGTTTGCCAACAAAAGAGACGGGATTTGGGGGGGGGGGGGGGAATGGACACACTAAAGAATTCCATACCGCATACTTCATGCTGATATCATACACATGCTGTCATCCACGTGGCGAGCATGACAATTTTGAGGGTGAGTTTGGTCGTGGACCAACATGATTCCCCAACTTAGTGGTGGCCCACCCTCTTGGGAGTGTGCCTAAACGCCAATGGCAATTCCCATCATTGTATTCACTTGCTACATTCTCTTTTTTTCTTTTACATCATCTACTCGAATCTTTGCCCACTGCCCCCCGCCCATTGTATTTGTACCCCATCACCACGCTAGGAAGGACACTTGAACCCATTCACGGTACATTCCCCCCCAAACTCCTTGGCAATTCCCTCCTTTTTTTTTTTTTTGGAACCGGTGACCTGGGCGGATCCAGATTTGATACCCCAGCGCCAAACACCCTTCGCCGATAGCATCGCTAGAGCCCAATCTCGATATCGGTGGAAAAAGAGAAGAAAAGAAAAGAGTTGATTTGGTTAATCAAGACAAACTTGGAGTTTTGGGGACTAGCCGAGAGAAGACCCTCTCTTTAAGTAGGAGCTTTAGCATATGATCATACCACATATATGCCTCGTTCGCACTTCTATGCCACGGGTCACCCGCCACATGAAGAAGCAATTCATCAGTTATATGGCTCCAACAAAGAGAACGAATTGGAGGGTAAACGGTGACGTACACGCCATCCATTGTTCCAATGACAAATTGATTTCGAAAACCTTTCTCCTGTTAAAAACCCTACCAATTGTCGCCAACGGTATCATTGCGACTTCGTTGTCAAATGTCCGTATTAAGTATTATTTCCTCAATAGCCACAGGAATAGTGCGAGCAGATGAGTGGGACTCTCGGCAGTCCTTATAGAATGTTAGAAGTTAACCAAAATTTTGGAGGGGCCTGTGTGTGTGGGGTGTTACGACACAAGTGGGACGAGATATTTTTACTGTGCGTTTTCCTCTTCTTCATTGGGTTCCCAGATTGCTCATCGTTTCCAAAACCACAATTTACCACTTGATGCTATTTCAAGATCAATCTCTGATCCAAGACGATGATCAGGAATTCCCTTGCAAGCTTCACAACGCTGAAAGCAAGTCCAGTCCATCGCATACTAACCATTCGCGAGAGGGGGTACACCCACCCTCGTGTGCAAATACAGGAGCACGCGGTGGATGGAAACAAAGCCCATAAGCAATGGAAAGAGACAACGCCATCGTTCTTGAGCACAGATGTTGGAAGTTGAACTAAACGGCCGCACGAATAGCACTCTGAGATATTTTCATGATTATATCTAAAGCCTATTAGAGAGTTTAGGAGGGAAGGCAAATTCCAATAGCTGCCAACGGTGGAGATGCGATGGAAAAAGCCGAGGAAGCAGGAGTACTGACAAGAGACTGAATAGCATGATATAAGGAGCCGTTCGAAAGAGATATCCTAGTAGACTCGGAGTGCAGCAGGCCTTCCAAGAAAATCAAAAAAAAGATCCCCAGAAGATGCTTCTCTCACGTCATTGATACTCCACATTCCACAAGCATTGGTCATTTCAAACAGGTGAAAAACTACTGAAACTCCCACCAGTGGCACACACAACAGTAATAGACCCAATTCTGCCTTTTCCTGGTGTCAAAGGAAAGTGAAGGCAAATGGGAAGGTGGGAGGTTGAGAGAGATTATCTTAAACACTCTCCATGTACAGAATAAGATTGGATATATAAAAAAAAGAAAAAGAAAAAGTGCTCATTAGCGTAAACAAACGGAACAGTGTAACAATTACTGTTTATCAAATATTCGAAGCAAGCAATAATTGTAATCATCCGAATAGTGGGTTAAGCTCTAGGAGATGTGACGTACGTTAATAAAACGCCATAACACGAGATTACATACACGAACTTGAGCATCTTGACACTTATCCGAAGGTGATAGAAGATTTATCAGACTTGCAGTGGGCTAGGACAGGGACCCAGAAAAGTGAGTGATGGCTGCTATCTCTCTCTCACCCAATGTGGATTGTGGAGGCCTACTTTTCATGTCATTTGACCGGAGAAACTCTATCTCTATCCGCTCTAGCTTTATCCCATCCGCTTTTCACCTAACCAACCTGTAAACTCTAATTTTCTGGTTGTTGTTCATCATCTTCCTCTTGTTTAAGGAAAGCAACCGGTAATCACCTCCAAAGTCCAATTATAGAAAACAAATCGCAGGTCCTCAATGGGATAGCAAACTGAACAGGAACTGATAAGACGGAGAAAGCATGAGCCTTCAACTGCCCAACGGGAAGATGACAGCATGATCTAATGGAGGCTGCTTAGTGAGTTTTGGACTAATGACAACACCGTGTTCACATTTAGTCTGTTGGCATGACATAGCGAACAAAATGCACAAAAGAAAAGTCCCACAAATAGCAATAAAAATATAAACTTCATTAAACCAAAACAGTATCCATTTAGATTTCTGAAGAAATGTCAAGGCTTTCTTCGAATTTTCTCGTTTTTGTCGAAAGAAAGAAGGAACAAAATTAGGCTCTCCCATTCTAAAATAGGTTTGGCAAGATAATGACCCGAAGACTATTCCAAAATGGTAGCAAGTGATCGATTGAGTTCTTTTGCGGCTGATGGAAGTGATACTGCTGACTTATCGGCTAAAGAGAATGACAACCGCAGCAATTACAATAGGGAAGGGAAAAGGTGGCTACAACTTTATACACCAATAGGTCGCAAATCAGTGCCCATTCTTTACATTTTCTGAAGTGAGCTCCTGCTTGGTTTTCATCTTGGCCTGATAGAATGTTCTAAAAAATATCTAGAGACAGATAGTCCCCGATATTCTTAAGCAAAAAGTCAAATAGCACACAAATGACCACAAATAGGACATGAAACAATATATAATAAGATCTCTCTATTTGAAGCTTCACTTGAAGATGGGCAAGTGCAGGATGAGCTGTACCCTGAGAGTATACCTCATCTTGAGCTCATGGATGATTAACTTTTGAACTTTTCCAGTGGGATGCTCAGGCTGAGTTTGCAATCACCTGACGTGAGCTAAGCTGCTCGTGTATCCGCCTGAATTTCTCTTTCAGCCTCTTAATCTGCGAAATCACTAGCAATTTGAAAAAGAGGAAATACAACATCTGATGCTTTGCTAGGCCACAAAAAGGGAATATTAGCATACCCGTTTCAACTCTATCTCCACATCACGCTTCCTTTGCCCCAATGAGTGCCGTAGGTTGGTAATATCAAAGACATTATCTAGATCATCTGCAAATGCAGATTCTAGGTCCTCGCGAAGCAGTGCAGGAAGCTTGTCTATGACGGGCATCAGCAGAAAGCAGTTAAACTGCAATGTGCAGATGCAAAAAAATTGAATCAAAGAGAGAGACGTAAGTTTTTGTTGCCTAAAACAACTAACTGAAGTTTCAAGTGGCACATGAGCTCATTAGATTCAACCACACTGCTAAGAGTTGCAACAAATAAGTGACAATGAAGTAAACCTAAATTTAAAAGCCATCCCAGCTAATAATTACTTGAAAATAAGAATTTTTTAAAAAAAAAAATCTGGGTCATGAAGAATTCTTCATAGAAGTGAGAGTGTGGAAAAATGAAGTTGTCATACCTTCAGCTCTGCAGAAGCCAAAAAGTATTCTCTTATGCCATGGAATATCTGCTGCACAAGAGCATATACGAGTCTTTCAGAAGAAGGAGCAAGCCTGCGGTTCCAAAGAGTGCTATCTAGAAGGTCAGCTAGCCTTGTTTCTGTTGTCTGAACACAGTTGCCTGAGTCATTTCCTGAAGCCAAATGACTTAATTTTACATCTGTTCTATGCTTTATTTCTGGCTTCTCATCCAAAACTGACCCTGCTGTTGTTTCCTGCGAAAAATTGCCTGCAGCAGGCTGCTCTGTTCCACCAAATGAGTCCAGGAATTGGCGTAACCCAGCACGATTCTGCAATCGTTTAAATAAATCAATGAGCAGAGCAGATTTCATTTTATCTGATTATTATTCAAACTATGGAATCAATAACCTGGATTCCATGTGTTACAGAAGTTAATACTGATCACTTGTACTAATTCAGTATCCTTAAGTGGCACGTGCTTTCACAATAGATAAGGACAAGGAACTATCATAAGCATACTTATTTGCAATTCTCCCACCAGCAGAACACGTTTCTTTGATAGAAAAGAAGATTGTTCTTGGCAATAGAAAACAAACGAACGTACCGCCTTTGAATTCCCATGTTCAAGTTTCTTGGGAAAAGGAGAATGCGAAATAAAATAATTTGATATCGTTTTGCACATGCAAATTTCCTCATTGTAACAATACAAGCTAACGAAATGAACAACAACGCAGCATGATTTCTTTACCTTGTTGTGAAGGGACCAGGTAACATAGCGTGTGGTGCTGACTAAATCCTCCATGCATCTACAATATCATCACATTCGATAAAATCAGTACGTACTAGCCTAAAACAACAGCAAAATTTGAAAGAACAACGACAACTCAAAAATTAAAGGCCGTGCATAAGAAGCATGAACCACAAAACGAGCATCCAGGATATCCTTTCATGTGATATTGTTCAAAGTGTTGCTGGCAACCAAAATGCTGCTTTTCTAACTGAAATGCTTGAGAAACATTTTTATCACATTTCTTATCAGTTTAAAAGTCTTGGACAAATGATCTCATAACACGATATCAGAGCATAAGTCAAGAGTTGTAATCCTCATATTCATTAGCATTATCCTCTGCTAACATAGCGTGTAGGACAGATCTGCATCCTGAATAAATTTCAGCGAAACCTAGACAAAGGACATGATCTGGCCTTTAAGTGCAATATCAGATATTACAACCTTGGGCAAAAATCACGTCCTAAGAACGTATTTGTACTTTTGGACTATTAAACCAATGTAGCTAGGTTGAAAATATTGTCTAATCTGCTAATCCTATGTTCACACACCAACATAGAATGCGTTGAAAGCAACTCGGATGTAACTAAGCATAAGCGAGAAAATGAAGTTTACTTCTCGCGACAAGCTCTTTCAGTGGATTCTGCAAAGTTGTTGTAGGCAGCAGCAACGCGCCTCAGAAAAACCTCATGTCCACTAAGATACTCGCCATCTTTCTGTCCAAAAGAAGAGTGCATGTATTGACATAAACATTAAGTAGAGTGAACAGCTTCATCAAACAAAAAAAGGATGTAAGAGTGCTTTAGATATAGAGTACTGAAATGGACGTTGAAATTTGAAAGGCGTACCTGAAGCAGATAAACAGAAATAGGAAGCAATCTCTTAAGAATGTGCAATAGCCGGGTACCTAACTGCAACATTAAGAGAGAACATTTAGCATGGCATATATTCTGAACTTAAACTATGCCATCTTAGTTTGTCCTTCAGTAGTTTCGTCCAAATTTGATGTTACCCATGACCAAAAGAACAAGAGGTAAGGGACCTGTAGAAGAAGTCGTTGGGTGGAAATGGACGGACAAACGGACAAGTAAGCAAACTCAAACCAAGAAGCCTCTACATTACTAGCCCTGAGAGAATAATCAAGCCCCTTCAAAGTGGTGCATCCCAAGACCACTGAATACCATATTACAATAGACAAGAAGGCAAGGAGAAGGGCACAACTCAACCATTGCCATGGGATAAAGAAGGTATTAGTAAACATATCAAGGCATCAACCAGTGCAAACCAATGCATAAAAAAAAAAAAAACTGTATAACAAAATAAGAAATCTTGATAAAGAGCAGCCACTATATCAGTATCTCTTTTACGCTTATTTGATAAGCAACCACACCCTCCCCCTCCCTCCTCACCCCACCAAAACGAAACAAAAAGAATAAACAAAGTCGCAAAAGATTAAAGCTACTAGGGAGGAAAAAAACCCCTAGGGAACATCAAAGAGAGCATACTGTGCACTCCTACAAAGCTCAGGGAACTGAAGACCTTATATGGCTCATCAATTCTTTTGGCAATGAGATGTTGGAAGCATTGGCTGATAACAAAAACGCTTCTTTTGGGGAAAGCAAGTTGAAAACATAATCACGCGTCCTATATGCATTCATTTAGCAAATTTACCTGATGAAGAAAAGGTTCAAAGGTATCACGAGCCTTCGCAACAGCTATCACACAAGCAGTCCTAATTAGTCAAAAGAAAAATAGAAAAAAAAAACATGTGACAATGGAAACTGGAAAATATGGTCCAGAAACATAAGTAAGGATACTTATCAGGCCAGAAAGACAACTATTACCTAGAATAGTTAGTTCCATCATGGACATCTTCTACTCCACATGCATTGACAATTTCCTCGCGGGTAATTGGCGGGCATTTTGTTCCTCCAACGACAAAGCGGAATTCAGCCATTGCACGATGATATTGAGCGCCACCATAAAGACGCATTCCAGCATTCTAAGCAAAGACAGAACATTTTGTCCATGTAAAGTGCTATACTCTCAAGCCTTAATTCTTCAAAGAAAACCAGTACATAACCCATGCAACAACAATCACTGCACTAATGTCATCATTCAAAGCATATTTGAAGACCAGACCAGGTGTTCTTCCTTGTAACTTTTTGAAATTTAGTTCAGAGGAAATTTATGAACAAAAGGCAGACAAGTAATTCTGTTACAAAAAGTCTCCCAAACATTCTTCATACCAATATAAAGAAGTTGGTTATCCGGAAGCAATCTTCAAAAGTTTCTGCAAATCAATTACTTGAGAACCAAAACAGGAACAAGGCAATTTTCTGTCTTATGTCAAAAAAATAATAGTACTTGGAAAGATTACAGTATTTCAAAAGCAAAAGAATATAAAATTTTGACACCAGACACCTTTATAGTAGATGTACTTCTTTACGCAACAACAAAGGGTAGACAAACTGAAACACTTAGGCTTGACCCCTTATTATTATTATTTTTTTAATTTTGTGGGGAAGGGGATCAGGATTGGGTTGGCTGAAACCCCATAACACAAATTTCATGGAGCAAATGAAAACTAGAATAAAGCACCATCCGTTCTAAAATCCAGATTACTTGTTTTTGTGCTTTTAGTAAGTATGGATATTGTTAGATGCCGAAAAACCAGGTAGGATAAGTACATCATGCACCTCGACTGTAGAAGCTTACAGGTATAAACTTTTGTGGAAACGGCAGACCATCAGTACCAATGAAAGCCCCACCATTAGTCCTTTCATCTTGTAGAGTTTCACCTGAATAGAACGAAAGGCCACCATAAATGGATTTTAGACAAGTTTTCATAATAGTCACACGATCCTGTTTAGTCCACTGATTACTGTCACAAAGAAAAACGAGTTCATGCAACTTCACGGAGATAAACATAAGTGTCTAGAATCCTTACTTTTACCTTTTCCTCTGTCAAGGTACAAGTATCTGCACACGGTGATGGAGGAAAAAGGAAAGGATGAGTTCCCTTGGAAACTGTTTTGGAAATCTGGAAATCTGTGCACCAACAAAAGTTTCACTTTTTTCCTTTTTTTTTTTTTTAGTTGGGAAGCTTCCTGCAGAAGCATCTTAACTATGGACAATTTGCAGAAACGAGGTGAAGTGTTGGTGAACTGGTGTTGCCTTGTCAGCAGGCAGCGGAATCTGTTGACCATATCTACTATATTGTTGTAGGTCTAGGAATCTTTGGAATTTGGTCGTGTTAGTTTTGGTTTTTCCTTGGGTGAGCAGACTTAGTGGAGAAAGAGCTAAGGGCATGGTTGGGCATCTGTTCTAGAAAAGAGAGGATAATGATGATTTGTTTAATAGCCTAGCAACCTTTCAGCTGATTTGGAGTGAGAAAAATTGGAGAAATTTTTTTTTTAATAACATCGAGAGCCATTTTCTCAGATTCTTGGTTTTTTACTTTGAAGTTCTGGATCACACATAGCACAACTCTGGATGTAAATGCTATCATTGACCTTTTAGACTACTTATCCTGTAGATGATTTTGTACATGGGTTGGCCTCCCCTTGGTATGGTTTTGTACATAGGTTGGCATCCCATTGGTGCCTTTTGCTGACATGTTTTTAGCGTTTGACCAAAAAAAAAGGTGTCTAGAATCACACTTTATGGAATTTGATGAGCTCATTATGCATCAGGAACAGGTGGGATCATGTAAATATACCAATTGATAGTGGAAATTAGGCAAACATATAGAGGGGAGGAATGAATTAGAATCAAGCGATCGGATATCAAAATGTAGAGGCATCCAAGTAATGCTGAGTTATTACCAAACTTGTCAGGAGGTGCAACCACAGTTCCTTTGAGTAGCAAAGACAGCTGAACATTAATTTCATTGAGGACACTTTAGATGAAGAAGATAAAGTGTAACAAGAAGAACAAAGAAAATCAAATCACTGAGGGTTGCAGTATGCCACCCTTGCATATGCATACACACCGAAGATTGATGAAAGTGTAAACTGCACACAAACCTTGGTCAAAAAGAGATCATGAAAGGTTCTTCCCTTCTCTTTCAGTTTTGCTCCATCCAAAGTGCTGCAAATGACAAGAAGACCAAAATTGCACAGAATCCAAACTGGCATAAAAACCAATTTCCAAACAACCCCTTCCTGCCAACCTCAATGGCAGTGAACCAGAAGTGTGTGTTAATACTCTCGAAGCAATAACAGGATCTTGAAGTCTAACCTCAGTTCCTGATTAATTTCCTTTAGCTTTTTTGTTGCAGAGCGATGCTCCTTTTCAAGAAGCGGAATTATCAGGGGGACATTGTCCATGTACCTAAATAGCATATATTTGCCAAACTATAAGTTCAAGAAACATGGTTTGACAACCAAAAAAGGGTAACTTTCATCAGAACATACCTTTTCTGAAGTAAATCTTCTAAGAATAGCCTCAGTTTGCTCACACCTATATGACTTCGTTCTTGTTTGGACAGAGGTCGCACCAACTTCTCCTCCAAAGACACAACATCTTCGGTCTCTCTCAAAGATGTGGCCTGTACCAAGATGCAAAACCAAGTAAATACCAAACCACATTTCTTACACAAAAAGGACTCATAAGTCAAAATTATTCACCCACATCAGACAACTGACTAATATTACTACTAACTGGCACACAAAACATTTTCCTTCATCTAAGATCAAGCGGATATAATGCGAGAACCAATGGAGTCTAATTGTCTGAGACATTAAATGGTAGAAACACTAGAATTCCATCCTTTAGGTTAACCACACAGATTCGCTCTAAAAGTTTGAGGAAGAGCCACGTCAATATTTTAGTAAACATTCACCAGGTCAGTACCCTAAAATATCCAGTCCAAGAAGGAAAATTTACTAGACAAATAAATACCTTTTTGAACTCATTGTTTGATCTGTAAACTGATTCATGTCCAGGGCCAACTCTTCCTGAAGGGACAGAGGTGAAAAATGGGGAGTCACCCAAGATGAAGCCATCAAGCGTACAGGCTGGCGGCGAAAGAAAAACTTCAACATCTGAAGATCTCGCAAACTGTGGTATCTTTGTGTCCAGCTTGGTTGAAACAATTATTGTTCTTGAAAGCTCAGGATCAACCTGTAACAACCAATTTTATATTTATATATGTATGTACGTATGTATGTATGTGTAAAGAACAAAACTTTGAAGTTTTTGCACTTCATATCGTCATGTTTGTCCAGTTCCTTACCTCTTGCCAAACCAATTAGGCAAAAAATCCACTTGATCGTCACCAGAAATAGAGATGACAATCACACGCTGCTTAATGATGTTTGCACACATTAAAATATTTGGAACAACAACTAGCGTGACATTTGAATATGTCAAGTAAAGCCAATAGTGTTATTTTGATTTTGAACAACACTTCATTGACTAAAAAATAAATTCAATATTTGCTTTTCTTTTGCCTGGATCATTTCCCATCTCCAGGGTAAAGGTTGAGCCCCCAACTTAGGACAACTCTAGCCAAGCATCTTCACATTAAGGATATTTAGGGAAAAAAGAATTTAGAATGTGAAGTATAACGTCAGTATTATACTTGCATAACCACTCTCCGTGTGGTAGCATTGCTCCAGTCGCTGCAGTCTTCAAGGCACAGTATGATGAACTCTTTATGCTGCATTTTGGCTCTCACTAATAACTCAACCGCACGAGCTTGTCCCTTCAGAAGGAAGACACAGATCACAGTTATCTTTCATGAGCAAAAATTACCAAGGCAGGAAATTTTAAAAACAAAATCATACAGAGTCTCTTTCACTAGTCAGTTGTCCCCTTTCCCATACATTACCTGTAATGCTCGATTCTTCCGACCTGGAGCAGGAGCAATGAGCCCTGGAGTATCTATTATCGTCAGATTTGGGCAATATTTATACTCCACCTTGATGATGATTTCCTTGGAGGAAAACTGACAAGGTTCACGCTCCAACCTCATGTTCTCAGCTTCAATGTAAACCTAAAAGTAATAATAAATGATGACAATAAAAAATGGCAACTTTTCTAAATGAAGTACAATACATCTGCAATTTTACACAGTTCAGCACAACAAGCGAATGTGCAGAACTATTGTGAAGCAAATAAAGCTAATTTAACTAAACAGAACCCCTGATTTTGGAGACAGGAGTCAAGATCACGCTGTGACTCCCAGGCATCTCCCCAAAATCATCTACTGGTATGCTAGTACATGTTAGGTATATCCCACATTGTTTGTAGAACGGGCTGGTGGTTGGTTTATAAGTGTGGGAGAAAGTCTCATCCTTTGAGCTAACTTTTGGGATGAGAGAGCCCAAGACCACCCAATGCTGGTAGCAAAGCCTAAGTTACCAATAAGTCTAGACCCAACAGTCACGCGAGAGAGATACAGGGTTGTTACGACTCCGATGTGTGAGGGAGAGATTGTTGGGGTTATCTCACGGCAGTTACTTATCCTTTGAGCTAACTTACTTTTGGATTAAGATAGACCCTAGACCACCCATCAGAATATTCCAGTTTACAGATTGAAGATTTAACATGGAGTAACGCAGGAGACATACTCCTACCAAAATGAAACTGAAAAGCAGATATAGCACAGGCAGGACAAGTAATGTCTGCATTAACCAAAGACACCTCTTCAGAATATGGAAATGACACTGAAAGGCGAACCGATGGCGTAATTAACATCCAAATGCCACCAGAAAGGAAAATCAAAGCGCTAAGCCAGACAATTCCAAAAATCCAACCAAAAGGATCAACCATTATTTATGAACCCTTCACGAACACACATTGGGAGTTCAGCCTATTAAACAAACGCAGAAACAAGACTCACCAACCAACTAAAGCACGGCACTGCCACAAGCTACGCAGACAATGACAACGTGGACGAACCAAATGACGAAAAGAACCTGAATTTCTTGGAGGGAGAGCTGTTGGGAGAGAGTGGGGTCGGCGTCGGAGACGAGGTGGCAGAGAGGGTCTTCGCAGGAGGGGTCGAACTTCATGTGGAGGGTAATGGGGCGGCGAGTCTTGGTTCCGCCACCGACGTGGTTGAACTGGAAGCCCATGAGAGCCTCCACGAGGGCGCTCTTGCCGTCGGTCTGGTGGCCCACCACCAGCACCGCCGGTGCGTCGAAGGGCGTGTCGAACTCCTGGGCGAGCCCGTGAAGCTCATTGTACGCCTCGTACAGGCTCGACTGGCTACTGTAATCGTCCGTAGCTTCCTCGCTAGCGCAGCTCGTCATTCTGCCTCTCCTTCCTCGCTTTCTGTTCTCGCGATGCCAAGTGTGAAGTGTGAACTGTGATGGGTTTTGGGAGGGAATGAGGAGTTGCCTAGTAGGAGATTGATTGAGTGGCACCTGCTGGAGACCCGGGATATCCCGTCTGATTGATTGGTTTGTTTTTCCTTTTAATCTTTCTGGAAAAGGCAACGTATTTCCGCTCAATTTTGAAAAAATTCAAAATAAGAACATGAGGCGACCAAATCATCTCAAATGAAAATTTAAAATGAATCTTATTTAAAATAAAAGCCAAAAGTGATCAAATCGACTAAAATAAGAACTTGACTTTGCTGATTAAAGGGCAATTTTTTCATTTATTTTTTCGATTTTTTTAAATATTTTTTTATTTTTTCTATTCATTTTTCCTTTTTCCTCTTCCCTCCGACAGTTAGGTCTCATCGATGGCTGACGAAAGTTGCCAAACTCAAGCGAGGGCGGCCTTCGCCCTAGCAAGGGCTTCCCTTGCCCTCGCCTAGGCTGGCAAAGACGAGCAAGGGAAGCTCTTGCCTAAGTCCGGCTATCGACCAAGCTTGAAGATGCTCAAGGGGAAGGAGGAGGGGAAAGAAAAAAAAAAGTAAAAAAATTCAAAATGTTGAAAGAAAATATTCTTAGATTTTTTTCCTAAAATACTGCTTATTCGACGGACGGAATAGTTACATGCTTGTCGGTTGGACAAAAGTTTTTATCTGAGATAATTTGGTCACTGTAGACTCTTATTTTAAAAAATGAAAATATCTCAGCTCTTATTTGAAATTTTATCGCAAATTTTTGTCAAGAAAAAACTTCGCTAAATTTTCTTCTTTAAATTCTTCATGTGCAATATAATGTCTTTTTTCTTTGACTAAATAATTAAGAAAAAGTTTCAAATAAAAATTTGAAGTATCGCCATTTTCTTATAAAAGGATTCAAAGTGAATTATTTCAAGTAAAAGCCTAAAATAACTATGGCAATTTCAAATAAGACCCCGACCTCAGCGGATAGCCAAATATTCCAACTAGTTAAGGGCATTTACATCTGGAGAGAATTTTAATTTTTAAAATTATTTATTTATCTATCTTCTATTCTTTTTTCTCCTTTCTTTTATTTTCTCCGTTGCAGGCACCTTCTGAGCATCACCGGTGGCTAGCCATCACCTAAGAACAACTACCAGAGAAAAGGAAAGGAAAAAATAAATAATTCATAAAAAAAATAAAAGGATGAAAATGCCCATCAACTGGAAGATTTGGTGGGCTAGCGAGGTTAGACCTTCATTGAGATTAATGTGACAATTTTAGATCTTTATTTGAAATAATGTTTAGTTTGGACTCTTTTTTAAAAGAATAAAGCACTTCTAGTCATTATTGGGAATTTTCCCCATGATTAAAGACAAACCTTTTATTTATTTTTGGGTTTTTGCAAAAAAAGTACTTGGGTCCTAAATTATCTCTCGGACAAATTTTGGTGCATTTTTATGTAACACTTCGAAGTCGTGGCCAAATTCATCCTTCAAGCGAAAGTTGGTGTCTTTCTTTAGTACTCCTTGAGAGTTGGAATTGTCTCTTGAATGAAATTTACTATGCTTTCTGTGAAAATGCCCCTTTTGTTTTTATCTACGACCAAAGATTAAATTGTCACAATGTCGGTTGTTAGCTCATGTAAATATCCTTCTTTAGAGAAAAAAGTGATTTGAGAAAAAAAAATGAAATTTCATTAGGAGCAATTCCCCACTGAACTAAAATTAATGTGAAATTGTGTTGTAGGTTAACTAAATTTGTCTTAATACATCTTTCTATATAATGAGTCTTTGGTTTTAACTCTTTTATTTCTCAAATTTCGATTGCCCCCATCTTTAGTTCCCATGATAGCAATAGTGAGACAAGCTCACGAGTCAAAGGAGCTTCGTAGCAAAGTTTAGCCTTGCCCGCCAAATCAATGTCGTACAACCTCGATCTGGCCTTGAACTGGCGGGGTTCTGAAGGAGTAACGGCGGCCCATGCGGCGGAGAGGGAGAGACATGGTGGTGAGAACATTAGATCAAGTTAAGTCTCTCGGGTGGAGTTGGGTTTTTTGTGGTGGAACTCTCGTGTAAGACGAGACGTCGCTCTAGTGAGTTAGATTAACGAAATTCAATTATTTTTTGGTTTATTTGGTATGAGACATGTCAAACACTTCTCATTAACAAAAAGCCCCAAGAAAAGGTCGTTTTCGCTTAAATTCGGATCAATGCCCTATCTTTGAGCAAAGCTTCAGCTGCCAATCTCCCCGAAACCAAAGCCCCATCGAAAGTGGCCGATGTCAGATAATCCCCACACACATACACGCCCGACCCGACCCTTGGATCCTTTGCCAAGTCGGTGGGCGGGCATTGGTTCGGCTGTGCGAACCCGATCCTGTAAGTCCTCAGGTGCCTCCATGAAGCCACCATGGACTTCCCGAACCAATCGGTGAGCTCCCGAACTACCTCGGCTGTCAAGTCGTCGTCGCTCACGCCCTCAAACAGCCCGATCAACGACACGGACACCAGAGCCTTCTCGGGTGGACCGTAGGATGGAGCCACATTGGTGGCGAAGAACATGTTATTCACGATCCCCTTACCCGACCCATTGAGGAAAAGAACCGGATCTTTGACAGGGATCCGGTCCCGGTCCGCCGTGAAATACAAGCAAACCGTGCTTCGCGGTGGTTTTCTGTCGGCCTTCACTCCTTCGTATTTTCCCGCCAAAAGCTTAGCGGCTTCCGGTTCTTCAACTGCAACGATCACTCCAAGCTCGCTTCGCAGAATTTGCCCACTCTCCAATCTCAAAATTGGCGAATCGGACCCCTCGAATTCGATTGACAATGCTTTGGTGTTCAACAAGATCGATTCCTGCGGCAATTTGAGCGCCAATTGCTCGGGAATGGCGGCGATCCCTTTCGCTGGAAGAGCGTTGTCTCCGAGAGCGAGGCACTTGAAGACGAAATCGAAGAGCCTAGAGGTGGTCTCTAGCTCCCTGTCGAAGAAGATCCCTCCGAAAAAGGGCCTGAAGAACCGATTCAGAATCGAATCGGAGAATCCTAATTTCGTCAGCAGGTCAATCGTCCTTGCCTCATCGGCGGTCAGAATTTCCCGGTCCGACCTGCTCAGGACCCGAATCCTCGCCAATCCGATGAGCAATTTATCCAGGACCGACCCGATGGGGTTGGCCAGGGTCTTAACGGAGTCGGAGAAGTGCCTGATGGGGTCAGCCACGGTATGGAACCGGCCGTCGTAGTAAACGAGGGCGCCCGAATAGAATCTCCGGAGGTCCAGGGCCCGGTAGTCGAGCAGCTTCCGGGCTTCGGGATAGGCCGTGATGAAGATCTGGAAACCCCGGTCGAGGAGGAAGCCGTCGACGAGGTCGGTCCGCACGCGGCCGCCGACGGCGTCGGAGGCTTCGAGGAGCAGGAAAGGGACGTTGTGGGAGCTGAGGCGGGTGGCGGCGGCGAGGCCCGCGAGGCCGGCGCCGACGATGATGACCTTGGGTGGAGGGTCAGAGCCAGAAGAGCTGGGGAGTTGGGTGGCGGGGGGAGCGGCGTGGGGTCTGAAGGGGAAGGAGGATGAGAACTTGGTGGGGGACGAGGAGAACGGAGGGTGGGGAGGTGAGAAGAGAGAGAGTGTCATCTGGAATCAAACAGAGGAAGTAGAATTTGGGTGCTTTCAGATTCCAGCAAATCCATGGCGAAGAACAGCGATCACAGGCTTTGAAGATGAGTCGTGGCTGTGGTTTCTCTCCCATGGCTGGCCCTCTCCATCCGGTATCCACTCTTTGCTCCAAGCGGATGAGAGCTGGGACTGGGATGAAGCTGAATTGCCTTGGCTTATCCACTGCCACCAGATCAGACAGAGACATAATTGCCCCGTCAGAAAATGAGGGATTTTCGTAATTTCGGATTTCTCTTTCATGAATCAACAGTTTTTGGTGACTCATCATTTTTCCTACCAATGGAACCATTCCAAAACAAGTTGCTTTCCCCACTTTTTCTTTCGTTGTCTATATTTATTATTATTGTTATTAACTTATTATTATCATCATATCGTAATCATCATTTTCCATAGCCAACTTCCAGCGATTTATTAGTCAGATCATCACGTAATCTCTCAATTATCAATCCCAAATTTCGTAACACAAAATGAAATTATAACCCGTAATTGTGAGGTGTTACAGTGCCGGCAGATTAAAGTTCACTCTGAAATGAATTAAGTATGCCCTTTCTACCATGTATTTGGATGAAACAGTTCAATTATGGACTCTAGGTAGAAGTGCTTGGTCGGATTCTTCTATGCAATTAAACACAACTTGAATGGGATGTTCCAAAGTTTGGTTCAATCGGTAAATTTATTGAACCAAATGAAAAAGGTTGTATCTGTGCTGATCTAAACAACATGAGACATACGTTATAGTATATCGTCATAAGCATGTTGAGACCAACTTTATGCATATGCAATTTTTGGTGCAAATGAATATCTACAAGTAATTGTAGCAGAACAACTATCTTCGCCAATGTGAGGTGGTCAATCTCAATTTCTTTGTTCACTCCCGCCTGCAGACGCGGCTTGCATCCCCTTATTCAGCTAGGGAATATAGGAAAGACACGAAAAATGTGGAGCTCCGACATGCTGCGGTAGAGAAGGAAATGTTCTCTAAACAGTGACTACTATAGCCGCCAGTGTGATCAAAGAGGATTTTTATACAGTAAGAACCTGGAGTCCATGGCAATGCGTTATGTACATGCATCAACCTGAATCAGACTAGTAGAAACGGGTGCTGGAGGATAGCACAAACAAAAGGGTAGATTTATGGGCTGCATATTTCATTGAAGACCGGCAACCTCTTTGTAGTATGAGGCTGCCCTTCCAGCAAATGTTGAATGTATGTATCTACATCTTCCCTTGACGGCGATACAGCGGGGTGAGAAGGCAAAGTGATCTGAATGCCATCATCCTGCGGTGACCAGTCACGAGGGGACATTGTTCTGCCGGAAGAATTGTGGATTTGTCTGGGTCTATTGGTTGCAGTGGTTGCCATTTCTACTCTTGTGAATAGTGTTCTGCTCGCCTGATCAATAGAGATCCCCTTAAAATGCCATGTGACGTATTGTAACCCATTGTCCATGAGAAGTTCGCCTAAACTATCTTGAAAACTCATCGTGCAAGTAACTTTACAGTTTGCTAGTTGTGAGAAAGAACATGTCATACCTCAGGGTTGACCTTCATGGCAAAAGGGGAGGACCGCTGTGCCTGCTCTCCTTTTCCATGAACATGCTGCGAATGGGGTAAAGACGCAACCGTTAAATTTCAAAGCATATGAACTCAGGACAATTGCAGCTGTGATTGTGGATTGACCGCTGGTGGCAAGCATGATTTATCACGGGCCACATTACCAGCATATATCTGACTGCAGCACAGTTTTACACAGTGAAACGGACTTGAAAGGAAGAAAAAAGAACTCTTTCACTTTATGAAAAATGGGAGGAGAAGACTCACATGCCGTTTTGATCTATAAGAGAAAAGACAATTCTCCTCTCCTGCTCGATGAGTTGCCCTCTTGTGGCGAATGTTCCCCGTAGAGGATCCTCCAGAAACCGATGCCAGTAAGACACCATCCACCACCAGTGTGTCTTCCTCCATATTAACCATAACCGGCGAGATGGAATCGTTATTCTCCACAGCTGATGATGGAGATTTTAACAGAAACTTGATGATAGGTGAATATGTATCGATGTTTTGATTCATCTGGAAATGCCTTTGGTGGCCTCTCCCCTGCAGCAGACTACTGTCCATTGTACGCGTACTGATCACAGGAAGATTTCCAGTTAATGCCCTCATCTTAGCAAGTCGCGAGCTGTGGCCATAAAGGTTTTCCATGAGGCCTTCTTCTCCTGCTTTCCACAGAAGAAAGATGTAAGTTTAACTGTGTTTCATTCAGAGATCATTTCATCTGGAAAACCTCTAAAAGATTACATATCTAGTACATCTTCTTGGAGAGATAGTCATGACTAATTCAAACAGACTTTCAATTACAAAAGACCCAGAGGTTTCTGATTCATTTGTTCCAGATTGGGATTTCTCTATGGCTCTCCACATAAATAACTCAAAACGATTAAGCCCTGATCGACCTACTTCCCATCATCAGTTTAAGATGCGCGAATTTATGATCAATATCCTTCAGTTCTTCCCTGAAACTGAAAGCTTGAATTTCGGGAAAGTTAACACAGCATTTATTTCCTGCATTGCCTACAAATTACAGGCCTAAGAAATTGAATACGAGATGTGGATCACGACAAAACAGTTGTTTAAATGAACCGCTACTTTGCTATCAATTTAACCATAAAGGCAATAAGTGAGAGTACTAGCAACAAGCGGCTTCTTCGTGCACACATCAAAAACCCCAATGGCGTTATTCAAAGAATTACTATCAGTCATGATGCACTTAAATAAGCAAAGAAACCGATCCATCTAATTGCTCTTGTTTTCATTATTCCTTTTGACTCCGAAGTCTCTATTACTCCAAAAGTTGCAATTCCCGCCCAAGTTTGAATTTTGACTACAGACTCCAGAAATAGATAATCAGGAATCAAGCCAGGAGCGATCCATGAAACATGACTGACGAGCGAGCTCAAATCCTAATCCAAACAGCGGATTTCGGTGACCATCAACTGAGGAGCTTAACAAAAACACATAAAGCTAGGGGATTCGTATAATAGCTCCTAGCTTCACGCCTCTGGAAGGCAGAAGCAATTCAGAGGCTACTCGAAAAGTCAAGTCCGACCTATGGAGCGATAGCAAAATGAACGAACTTGAATCCATGAAAATGAACTGGCGATGGGGAAAAGAAGCTCGGCATATCGAACTCTTTGACAGCTATCGTCCCGAGCCGCGGGTTTCCATCGCGTCTACGCCTATTACACCCACTGGAAGAGCGATCGAAACCTCTGAAGCTACTATTTCCATTCTCGTTACTAGCTTACCTGAAAAGCCTTCGCCGTGGATTTCGATATATCTCCAGCTGGCGCCTGAACTTGGTTATCTCTGCAACTAGAAAACAGAGGAGGACGAAGAGAATCGATTAGCGAGATTCAGTGATCACTCGACAATCTCAAGCGCAAAAATTCGAATGACCAAGCTATGTAGTTGTAGACGAATCACCTGCATCGGGAAGGACAGAGCAAAACCTAATCCTGAGAGCATAGCGATTGAATAAAACCAGAGAGGAGGAGGAAGAAGGAGGGAAGACGAGGGGAGCGTTCCGCATATATATACGTAAGCGAGGCGTTTGGGCCCCGCGCTGCATGTTTGGAGAAGGAACACCGAAACGCCTATAAAGTATGGTCAGGCCACATGACGTAGATGTCATGATGAGATTTTATTTATTTTTTATTTTTTTATTTCCTTCACGTCTTCTTTTTGATATATTTATATCTGAAAATTGATCCATCTTTAGTAAAGAAGCCAAATGAAACCATAATTATGTAAATACCATGAAAATATTGTCATTTAACCATCCTTAACTTGTTGGCGAATCTGCAAAAAGAATAATCGAAGTGTAGACGAAAAAGGCGGGAGAGGTGTTCTGTGGTGAAATTGCGGAAGCCTGCATGCAATGGGGGTTTCGATCTGTAACGAGTTTGAGATCAGGTTTGGTGCGAGATTTAATTGGAGCACCCAGCGCGAGATGGTAAGCTCTCGATTAGCTGCAGTTGATATGCTGATGCGTTTTGCCGAGCTTTGGACATGCCGGAATAACAATCCCGCCACACTTGTCTGGTACTCTAGAATCGTGGAGACCAAGATACGACGAACTAGCTGAAAAAAGTGAATTTAGATGGGAGATAGGGAGTGCGAAGGAGCATCAAAGATGAAAGTTTTCTCACACAACAGATTCGCCATAAATGCAGCCAATTGTTCTTATTGGTATTCCCAGCTTGGCTTTGTTGGGAACAATTTTACCCAAAAAGCATCACATTGAAACAGGTTTCAACAACAAAGCCACGATACAGAAACCTATTGCCTTACAAACTGTATGAGAAGTCGACAGACCCCGTGGGACACCACTGTACACAAATTCAATGATTCGAGACACCTAATTAACCCCATGGAAATGCTACAATGATGAACAGCCAATTCGATCCTCACATTCCATCGATCGAGTTCTGCAGATCACCCCCGAGCAGGGACATGAGTCCACCACCATGAACCCTACCTTCCGGGATCATGGCATCGAAGCTCTTTCTCGCCCCATTGATACTGCCGACGTCCAAATGGGCGCCGTAACCACTCCTTCCTTCCTCTGGCTTCTCAGCACTCGCGAAAGGTGAAAAGGATGATGAGGACTTCATTGACAGAGGAACCAGAACCTGTGGTGGTATGAGATGTTGCGTTTTCGCTGGCCTCTCCAGCGAATCAACAGAATCTCCGATTCCTGAGGATGAGCGAGTATTATCCAAGCTGCTCCTGGCAGTCGAACCAGCAGACACAAGCCCATGGAAGAGCCCGGGCCTGATAAGGCCACCTCGATTGTTCTCCCGCTCCTGGGCCATGCTGCTGTGCGCAGCGCACAGACCACTCTTGCCCCTTGCAAATTTCTCACACTTACCTTCAGGCCACGTGCACCGCTTCCCCCCACCATGCGCCTTACAAAAATCAGTACTACCCTGGGCACTCTTCTCGCAATTTCCGAATTGGCACCGTTTCCCTCCCCCATGCTTCACACAGCAGGGGGTGCGACCACGAGCACTCTTTGTGCAGCCTGGAACAGCACACCTCTTCCCACCACCATGAGCAACACAAAAGTTTGTGCCTCCATGTACACTTTTTGGGCAAATCCCGCCGCCATCGAAAAGGCAACGCTTCCCTCCACCGTGCCCCTTGCACAGGGGTGTGCTCCCTTCGGCACCTTTCGTACACCCAGCAAAGATGCACCTCTTCCCACCACCGTGAGCCTTACAGTACATGGTGCTACCTTGGGCCCCCTTCATGCATCCTGGGTACTGGCACCTTCGGCCACCACCATGAGATATGCACAGGCCAGCCTGGCCTTCAGCACTGCGGGTGCAACCCTCCATCTTACATCTCTTTCCACCGCCGTGTCTTATGCAGAGCCCTGACTTGCCTCGTGCCGCTTTGGCGCACCCTTCGGGGTGACCACACCGTCTGCCCCCGCCATGGGCTATGCAATAATCAGTCTTTCCCTCGGCGCTTTTGGTGCACCCCAGATGCTGACACCTCCTACCCCCACCATGAGCCTTACAATATGCTGTTCGGCTCTCCGCACCTTTGTTGCACCCAGGTTTTTGGCATCTCTGACCACCCCCATGACCAATACAAAGGCCTGATGCTCCCCGTGCTCCCTTCGAGCAACCATGGAATTTGCATTTCTTGGGATTGCTCGTCCTCTGGTCTGAAGATGCTGTTGCAGTAGTTTGCTCGGAAACGGTACCCATTGACATTTCTGTTGTAGCTGACAGCTCACAGCTTACTTGTGACTGCTGACAATGAGATTTGGTCCCGAGCTCCAGCAGTTCCTGTGTCTGAAACGATGTCACACTCTCCATCCTGGGAGCCAAAAGAAGAGATGGCATGTAACCACCAGACTTCTTTGCTGATGTAGACCCCTCATCAACTACAGGAATCAGTAATCTACAACCCTCAGCAGACACTCGGCCAGCAACGGTAGCACTAACATTATTCTCTCCAGAAACTGAACCCTCCAGCATGCTTTGGCCTTCAGAAAGTCCAAGCTTTAAGGTAGAATCCCAATCGGAAGCTAAAGTTTGTGATTGCAAGGCGGCTAATCCTTTGCCCTTGCTAGCTTTACAGTAGCCACCACAATAGGCACTTGGCGTGGGGCCCAATCCAAGCACCAATTGACATCCGTCTTCGGAGGACTTGGCGAAGTTGATCTCCCGATTGCCAGCATTGTTTCCGCGTCTTGACACATTGCTTCCTCCATAACCAAGGCAATTCAGGCGTAGAGTGGTGTCCCCAAAATGATCGGGCTTAGCAAGTTCATGTGAACATAGACCACCCTTCTTGTTAAGATCCATGGCAGTCATCTTAAGCTATATGTCTAACAAAAAGAAGGCCCAAGAGGAAAATCATTACTGGACTTCAACAGACGCATTATTCCATCCTAATAAATAAAATGCGCAAGGAACGCTGATCAAGCTAGCTCCACCGCTTACAAATCCCGATGTGTCTGACCTATCCATTTTAGGTCAGGGAACTGATCTTTCGAAAGAAGCAGTTATTGTCTAGAATATCTTATCACGTTTCGAGGATAGAAGCCTTTGATAAGGCCGGTCAGGATAAAGTCCAAAAGATCGTGGGAGCGTCTCCTGCTCCTTGCTAGGTAAATGTCCAGCTTCATTAACCCTACAAATCAGAGATTAGTCAACAATAGCCACATTAGATGGAGGCATCTAATCTGATTCAGTAAAATGGGAACTAAAAGACCAGAGCTACTTAATCTCTGGCACAATTATAGTTCAAGCCAATGGAAGCAATAAATGATAAATCAGGGCAAAACTGGAACTACTATTTCTGAAGGTACGTATCGCGGCACTTCTTCAAAAAAAAAAAAGAGAGAAAACGGCTACGGTGTAATGTTAGGTTAACGGAATTTTGTTTTGTGAAAAATGTGCACACTAAAGTGCCAAAAATATATGGGGCCAAGCATCACCTCAAGAAATGAGGAAATGACAGGGAGGGAAAACTGGTGTGCGGACGTCAACAAACAGAAGGAAATTGATAAGTATTCGAGTCATTGACATCCACATATGACTGTTCAATTATATTGCTCCTCTATTGAATCTTGTGAATCACACGAGAAAAAAGGATAAGAGAGGTATAGTAAAGTAACCACAATATCGAACCCCCGTCATCTTCAATCTCAAAGATCTAAGTATACATGTCTGACAGCAGTTGACGGGTAAAGCAAAAGACACTCAAGAAATGAAGGAAGAGTTTTGATGTACAGATCAATGTGGTGTATATAGGGAAAAATCAGGAGTCTATTTCTGAACAGTATTAGTTATTAATTCCAGTATTCATCAACAGAAAAAGGACATAGCAGCTGTTAGCAAGCATGCACGCTGCATATGTATATCCGTGTCAAGATCCATGTGGTCGTGGATTTCTCATTACCAGGAGTTAATTTCCCAGCCAAGTCAAATCAATGTCTGAAATTAGGCAGATTAAAAAAATCATCTTCTAGGTTTCGAGGTGCCTCCATACTAAGGGGGACAGGGGATTCATATCCAAATCACAGAGTAGATCCCAAACCAGAGGTCTATGGGTCAAATTCGAAATTTATAGCAAATATCACCGTTTTTTGTAAACCCCATGTTGGAAACATGCAATCTCGTAATCGGATTTAAGATATCACATAGCTACGGCAAGTCAGCACAGCTGATAAAGTGAAAATTGACACTCCATGAAGAACCAATGCAAGGTAAACGGCTCAAGGCCACCACGAGAAAATGAAAAACTCCCCCCCAAAAGAAAAAAACATTGAAGCTACTTTCTGCATCTAAGACTCGAACAGATTTACAAGACCTCATGTATGTAACATCCCGAAGGATGTAAAATGCAAAAGGAATCCGGACAGACGCAGCAAGCTGAATTCTTCAACAATCGAAATCCAAAACCCATCAAACGCTTCATTGCATCAGCAAACAAGAAAGCGCATGCGCAGAAACAATCGACAGATGGGAAACCAAGGAATCGACTCGGAATCCGAGGAAACGGCCTCGTGTCGTCACGTAACACAAACCGTCCGTCGGTCACGGGACCATTCATGAATGGCGAAAAACAGCGGGACAAAAAAGCACATCATCTGTCCGAAGCACGAGACGAATCGATCGGAAAACTGAGAAAGAGACAGAAAACGCATACCTTGAAGACGAACTCAGGGGATCTGAGAAGCAATAACCGGGAACATCCCCCGAATCCGCCAAACCCAGACATATAAAAGAAACCGCGAGATGAGATTTTTTCACCTAGTGGAAACTCAAGAGGGCGAGGGGGGCAGAAAGAGAGAGAGAGAGAGAGAGAGAGAGAGAGATTAGGAAAATAAACACACAAACAAATGGAATATTGAATCTGGACGGCTCTAAATTTTTCCGATAAACGGAAGCAGCGGAGCTTCGAAATACCGAAAATGCCCTCCCGCACTAAAGCAGCCTGCAACTACAGGCGCGAAGCCGAGAGGGAGGGACAGCGTAAGAGGAGAAACCCGATTGGAACATCGCCTACGCCTACTTTATGCTGACAAGTGACCAGTGACGACGACAGGGCTCCCGAAAAGTCAAGAACTTACCCCGCGTCGCGCGCGCTCCTGAGCGAGGGGCATTCGGGGTATTTCGCTGTTGAAAAGGAACCAAAAGGGGGCTTGACCAGGAGCCGGAGGCGCATCTTGGGCCACCCGTGCAACTTCCCTCCGCAGCATCCAACGGAACCTGGGAATCTCCACGACGCACGTGGCGCCTCCTCATTGGCCGCGGCCGCTAATTATTGGGATTCCGGAATCGAAACGTGCATTCAATTCACGGTGAATTTAATCTGGCATTTTAGATCCGCGGTGGTGCCGCCTTTCGAGTGCGTGCGCCACAACGGCAGGCGCAAACCCCCCAAATCATTGTTGCTTACCTCAGCTTCCCATTATTTAATTAATAATTAACTTTTTAAAAAAAAATATCAAACATCTGATGGGAATTAATTGTACGTTTAAACCACCAATAAAACCAAGTTTTGCGTGTAAACAATGAAAAAAAATCATCGCTAGATTTTACTAGGCAATTAGGGTTATCGCGAAATTTATGGAAAAAAAATTACTTTTTGAGAACAAGTCCCAATCAAATAATAATAATTCGAAACATTTCTTTTTATTTTTATCCTATTTCAAAAACTCATTGATTTAGTCAAATGGATACGTAAAATATAAGATTTTCAGTCTCAGAGGTGGGAAGGGTAAAAATTACTTCTTCTTCTTTCTTTTTTTTCCGTCGAATGAAAAAGGAAAATCGAATTTAGACAAAGAAAATAACAACGGGGGCCCACCACTCATCCCTTCATCGAGTGCTGACAAGAGAACAAAAAAGGGCAGCGGGCCCCAGCGGGTAAGCAAAATCAATGGTGTCGCCACGTCGAGGAGAGCGACGTGCGTACGTAACTCGCTCCCATTGGTGGCCACCGCGAACCGGACTCCTTTTTTTTTTTTTTTTTAATCTTTTTGTTGGTCGAATGAACCGGACTTGTGACGCCTCAACAACGCCGCGGAGCCCACAATGCCCGGAGGAATCTTTTTCATTTCCCGCTTGTCTTTTTCCTCAATCCAAATTCAATTCTTTTCTTTCTTTTTTTTTTAATCTTTTTTCCTCTCTTGAAAATTTCTTTGTTTGTCGTCGTTACCTAGAACGAGAAAAGTCAAATGCGAGTTGGGAGCTTTGAGGGTCGCATCCAATGGAGTTCTCACGCGTTTAGCTCGCAGATGTCGTTGGGATCCGCGGCTTAAAGATGATAACAAAGCCGGACGGAATCTTCGGTTTTGCCTAAATCTAAGAGTCCCTAGGAAATGGCAAAAATTGTCCGTATGGAATCTGCCACGTGGATTTGGCGGGAAAAATGGGAAAGCCATCTTCAGCGCTGCCGTCGTGGGGATTTTGTGGATTTTGATTATGCATTTTGTTCCGTCTTTCTCCTTGAAGTGGATCGTCATCGTTTCGTCCATCCTAGAAGGGTTTACGGCTACTAACGGTGGATCATCATCATCGCCTTGGCAGGCGAGGGCCGGCCTTTCACCAGACCGGGCGAGGTTTTGCCCTTGCCCGAGGCCGACAACCTTTGCCGGCCATCAACTAGGCCCAATTGGCCGGCGTAGGGAAAAAGAAACAAAAAAAAGAAAAATGAAAGAAAAAAAAGTAAAGGAGGAAAACAGAGAAAAAAAAAAAGAAAAAACGTTTAACTATTAAAACTATCCACGTCAACGTTGACTATATCATGTAAGACAGGCAGCGTCCACTGTAGCGATTCCCAATCGAAATTGGCTGGACGAACTCAATTGACAAAAGAATGAAAGAATTTTAAAACTCAATTGGTAAAATTAAAATGTTTATGACTAAATTGGCTAAAGTATAATGGGTTAGGATTAAATTAGCAAAAGCATAACATTTTTAGAATTTTTTGGACGATTTTCTTCATTGCATTGTATGATTTCTAGAACTACTCGTTTTTTGAGTTTTCATCCGCGTGAAACGGGTTGAGTAGTTACAAATCATATTAGAGTAGGATCCACCCGAGCAAATGTGCGGTTCACAGTAAGAGTAGCCCCGTAATCGATCCACATCGAGGCGAGAGGATTTGGGCATGAGGCACCTCCTAACATGCTCTTAAGATGCCAAATGTGTAAGAAATTGCCTGACCGCACATCTAATACAGGAAATATCGCTTGGCCATGCAATCCAACACTGATGAGGAGGTTTTTTTTTTTTTTTTGAGGGGGAGGGGGACTCAGAGGACTTCCATTTTTCTAGTGGGGGAAGTTTGTAAGGTTTCAACATCCTACGCCGAATGAAAGAGGTCATATCGAGTAATTCACAAGTAAACATACTTTTTATTTTTTATTGATCATTATATCCCGTGGTTGTTGAGAAACGTTTTTCATTGATCATTATATTGTGTGGTTGTTAAGAATATCTATTTAGAGATTTGCCGGGCGTGAAACGGGTCGAGCCGTTACAACGTGGATATTGAAATTCCTTATCCAATGGCCGTGTCGTGAGGATGAAAGAAGATTTTGGAGGACAGGACAGAATTACATGTTTAGTTTTCTACTTCTGTCTTTTTTTTTTTCCCCCCTTTTTTCTCGTTCATCAGGAATGATAAAGAATAATATCACTAGAGGTGTATCATTTCACTGTGCTCGAGAAATGAAGGGCTATAGTTTTTATGCAATCGATGTCAGGAGACCCTAAACATGGTGGGGGGATTCTGCCTGTCATCATCTGTCCTCCCACTAATCACCCTTGCTTATCCCCGTAATTAAAGATTAATTAATCTCCCACACGCACGATCAAGATCGTGTACTTTAAAAATTTGATTATTGAATGAGTTTATTCAACCCGAGTTGATTCAGCGTGGCCAATGAGGGAGAGGACTGGCGTCGAGGTATCTGGAAATAACCGGAGTGAATCTGTGTGGCGTGAGCGTTCAAGCTTATGCTGCGTTTCATACCAAAACATTTTCTTCTTTTTAATCTGTAAAATGCAAACCGCAAGGAACTTGCATTCTTTTAATTGAGCTCCATTTTGATTCTTGAAAAATGAGTGATTCGAAAAACATCTTTTCGAAAATTTATTTGTTTATATTGCTATTCTTCGTCCCTTCCTGGCTGCTCTCTTTCGGGTTTGCCTTGCTGGGATCTTCTCCTCTCCTTGTTGCTGTTTAGCTGCTGGCTTGGCTCCGTTTCAACTGCTGCCTTGCACTCACAGGGTCTGGTTGCTGGCTGCTGGGACCTGAGCGTGCTTTTGTGGGCTCTCTTGTACTGGTAGCTTGTATTTTGCTTGTTTTGGCTACCGTGCTGGTCTGTTTTGTTTCGGCCCTTGTGTTGCTGGCCTCTTCTGTTTCGGTCTTGCCCTATTCTGGGCTTTTCCTTTCGATTTTGTCCTTTTGTTTGGCCCTACACCCTTGCACTCTCGGGGTCATTGTTTTTGTAACCCTGGGTATGAGGTTCGTGTTTGGTCCTTCTTTTGTTTTTGTGCTGTGATTAGCTAATGTATTGCTTACCTTACCAAAAAATAATAATAAATGAACGTAAAATATTCTCATCGTTTGCGTAAATGTTAGACACAAATTGTTGTCATTAATGAAAAAAATTTCGTGGACTAATTACTTCAAACTATTCACGAGAATCACTCATCTTTTTTCCGAAGCAAATGAAATGTTACTTATTTATCTAGACCAACGAGAAGGAGTCGATTGATAATGAGATTGCTTCATATGACGATCGAGTTAGAAATATCGCAATTACGAGATGGCAGGCGGCTCGAAATATCGATCGCAGTCGCATAAATTTGAATAAGATTGATGAGAAACAAAAGAAGTATCGGCGACATCTTACCGGGAAAAGCGAGATTGATCAGATGCATGCGCACCGCGCGATCTTAAATTTTTACAGAATCGAGATGACATAAAGGAAAATGAAATGGCACGATAATACAATGAAATGGAGCTCATCGGGGGCGGGGGAATCGGTGAGTCGAGGATCTCCGGAGAATGCTTGATCCGCACGCCAGGGGTCAGGGACGTAAACGGCCATTGTTCTGGTTCCGCACAGAGTTGGTCAGGTTTATGCAAATTAATTATCGACAAGAGGGTACGTAGGCGAGGCTGGAGTCAACCATGGCGTGTGTCCGACACATTAAAAAAAAAAAATGTGTCCATCGAAAGTACAAGACAATGCCGATTAAAGAAAACATCGTGGATCTGGACCCTTGGGGACCGAATTGCCCTCAGACTGATTTGATTAATCTTGATTTTTCGAAAATTGATTGTCTAGGCCTTCACGGGTTTACTCAAATTCATTTACGGTTAAAAAGAATTGCACACTTAAGATTAAGAAATTAAATCTCCTGACCTAAAAAGCATTTTCCGAAACACAAACAACACACCTTGATGTTCATATTAGTTTCGAGTCCGCGGGAATGTAATTAATAATTTTCATTAGTTGGAGGTTTAACTGCAAATCCCGGTTCAATTAACGTTTTCTACATCATCGTGGAGGTGGGAAACATAACATGCCTAAATCCAATAACCTAATTTGAGGTCAGCTCTCGCCCGAGCCGGTTCGTTGGACCATTAAAGACCGTCTGCTCGAAGCGAACCGCGTCCTTTCTTTCCATACACAGTGCACGTCTCGACCCACCTATGCCACATAATGACTGTAGACCTCCTAAAAAAAGACGCGTGTAGAAATCAAAATGAAAGAGATTTCAAGAGAAATACGACTCGGTCGTCCCTTCCCTTGATTCATCCTCGGCTTGACTCGAAGCTAGATGAGACGAGAGCATCCCGAATTTTGCAAGAAGTCTCATCGGAAATCGTTTTCGCTTTTCAATCACTGCTTCGCATAAAGTTGTCGTCGTCGTCGCCTTCGCTGTCGCCACCAACCGAAGGAACATTTCTCGTTCCGAGCTCACTTTTACCGTCTCGTGTTTGGCGGAAAGACGGGGGGCGGATTTCCAAGACACGCAAGCCGAGCTGATTCGTCCATCGTTCAACGCCAAGAAGAGCCCAAGCCCAAGGCCATCTATTTGGGCCTTAGGAAAAATCCCGCAACAAGCTGGCTCACCTCAGCCCAATTCAGAAATTTAGTCTGCAGACCCTACTCCCAAATACAGGGCCGCGTGCATGCAATACCCGCTCCGACAGGAAGCCCATGCAAAGTTACCTTTTTCTCCCTTCCACATCCTCGAACCCAGGCTTAGTTTAGAATCCTTCCTAAAGGTCGAGCATGACGAGAGGCAACGTCTACACTTTCTTGTTTATGCCACATAATTCGAGACCGAAAATTTCAAGGGAAACGCCACGGACCGTTCTAAAAATCTAAACTGATAAGCGGAGGGAAAATCACGCGCATATAAAAAAGCATATTTTTTTTAAAATAATATCTCATTATCAAGTTCGACGCGGGATATTTTAACGGGAATTTTACCGACCGGCCATAACTTAGGGGAGGAGGGGTCGATGGGCGTGACGATTGCCACTGCGATGGATTAGATGGTATCTCATTAGCGAGTGCCTGGTGGAGTGGATCGTAACTCCTTCGTCTTGACAGGTGTAAATTCTGGAGAAGGAGAGGGGGGGAGGAGGATGGGCAGAAAGTAAGTGGGGCTCGTTGTGTGGTTTAGCTTAAAAGAGCGCTCTTTCTTTTACTTTTAGAACGCCATCTAGAGGAATACGATGCGGCTCCTTTCAGGAGTACCAATGTCTCTATTGTGTGTTTGAGAAGAACATGAATAGAAGCGAAATCACAAATCAGAGAACAGTTTTCTTTCTTTTTTTTCTTTTTTTTTCTCCCTCAAGAAACCCGAATCGACTTGGTTCCCAACCGAACATCGAGTATGAATCCGATTTTCGTTTCATCCGAAAAAGATTTGCACTTTTTTTTTCTTCTTTTTCCAATTGATGTTGTTGTCGTCGTTGTTGCTGTCGTTTTCACTATAAATACATTATGCATTCGTCGTACATGATAGTTACAACATAATATCGTGACACGAATCTGATCATTCGCATTGTGAGGTAATTTAAAGAACCCCATCCGTTTCGGTATCTAATCTGATCGTAAGACTTAGTGAAATTTGGGTTTTTATTTATGTTCTATATTGTTTCGTGTAAAATGAACGATTTTGAAAATATTTATCTCGATTGCTTGTATCGCTCGAAAAAAATGAATGGATGGAAATTTTTATTATCGATTACGAAGATATTTAAATATAAATTGTTGTTAATAAGAAAAATATTATTAAAATTAATTTTTATGAAATAAACGATGTCATGAAATTGACATTTATTTTCCGGTGACGGAGGGAGGTGGGGGGGGGGGGGGGGGGGAGAGAGAGAGAGAGAGCGCGCGCGGGGGTAGAAGTATGGACTTCGCACACCGCCGTCAACCGCGCGATTCTAATGATGCTTTGAAGTCTCCCCACTTTTCTTGTGGCCAGATGGAGGATGATGCCAAGAGGAGGAAGGGAATGGAGTTGACTTCAGCGACGGCCGGTGGAGCAGTAAAGTGAAGAATAACCTTCAACGTTAATTCCGGCATTTCGGATTTTTGAAGAGTGGCTTCCTCACCGAATTGCCCTCCTTAAAAAAAAATGGCATTTCTTCTTTTTCCGGAGTGCCGCCAATGAGACGGATACCGGCTGGACGGCGACGAAACGCAGGCCGGCCATTTTGAGCGGGCGAGTCCTGATTCGAGCGGTCCGGCACGAGGCGATCGCGTCGTTTTTGCATGTCGGATTTGGCAAACCGGTCTCTTGGTATGGCCGGTGACATAGCTGGGTCTTTTCTTGTTGATTGGGGTGGGCACTGGGCATTTCATTTATTTGTGTGCAGGAACATTCAACACTCTCGGTTTCCTCCGCAGCTTCCTTTGAATGACCGAATCGCAAAAGAGGAAAAAAAAAAAAGAAAAAGAAAGGAAAGAGTTCTCGGTGGGGACAGTTGGGGCGTGCGCCTTTGACCCGGTTACTGCTCTCCCTATCTCTTGTTGTCTCTCTCTCTCTCTCACTCATGTTTGAAAAACGAACAAGCTCCCAAGAAAAAAAAAAAAGGGAGAAGAAGCAGAAAAGATAAAGAAAACACAAGATTTAGAGAGAGAGAGAGAGAGAGAGGGTAATGACTGAGGAGAGTTTCTTTGACTGAGCCTACCTCTCCCCACCTGCAACGACCGAGAGGAAAAACAAAAAAGTGGGAAAGAAAAAAAGAAATAAACGCGACTGGTGATCGAATTCATGGTCTGTTTGGTATCACTCTCTCGTGTTTGCTTCTCTCCTCCTGCCCTTTTGAGAAACGGACAAAAAGTTCGGTTCTTGCATCGATTCCGAGACCAACTGCGGTGTCTGGTTTTGAATCAAGATTGATGGTTTTATGGAGTAACGGCTAAGGAGTTTGTTGTCTCGCCGCTCCACGGGTCTTCTCTCGGCTCACCCATCGAGTCAACGCGTGAGATGCTTCGGATTTCCCGGTGGGGTTCTTCGATTGAGGCGATTCAGAGTCTGACCAGAGTTGTTTTATTGGGCGAGTGAATCGGTGTTGGCAGAGATTGGGGCTTATGAATCTGTGGAGCTCAGAGTTTTTGTAGCTGACTTGCGATGGTAATAATGGAGCGAGCGATCTTTGCTTTTCTTTGGTTGGCTTTGACGTCTCATTTTTTGCCCAGAGCCTGTGGTAATGCTGAAGGTAGGTGCCCCTTTTCGCCTTTCTCTTCTTGGATAATTCTTTTCTTGGATTTGTATCCTAGCAGACATCAGGTCGTGTTTTTCCCAAATTGGGTGGTCTTCGAAAAAAACTTTCTATTTGGTGACCGAGGGGTTCATATCTTGCTGTTCCAAGAAATTGTTCATTTGATAAAAAATAGTGATTGCTGCTGGACAATATCCTGACTGAAGATTGGGCTCAAAACAACTGCTTGGTTTGCTTTCAATCATCACTCACAAAGTCTCATCATTTCTGCTCCAGCATGGACTTTGAGGAATAGGCACCTTTAGTCTAAGTTAACAGTATCTCCCTCTTGTTCCACTACTTATGCTTCGACAAGTTGATGTCGACTTTACAGCTAGACCTAGACTTACCCAAAAGATAATGTGAGGTTTGATTTGCTGTCTGGGTAGACAGGGCCTTACTAGGACAATTGCCTGTCTCACGTTCTTCATGGAAGTTGGATATCTGAGGTTTGTGTGCTGTGGGGCGGATGTACCATTTGAGTTTTTCCAAAGGCCTTCATATAATCGGTGGCGTTTCTTGTCTTCTTGAGCTATGGTTCTTTGCATGAATCAATTAGACAACTGTGCTCATGTCCTTGGGTACCAATGATGTTCTTTGCATTAAAAATTCTGAATGAGAAAACAAACTGGCAGTTCTGTTTGGGGCAAAAAGATCTGACCCTTATGTTGTATTGAACTTGGTTTGAGTGAGGACTTCCTGCAGCTGGATAGCTTACTTGTGAAGATGATTGGACTACGTATGAGCTTACTTTTAATGAGCTTCAGTTAGTGAGGTTTCTGCTGCAGATTAGAGAAGAGAGGGAAGAGAGGGTTAAGATCCATACGTCTCTTCCCCTTTAATATTTTAGTTGCCGGAGGCAATGAAATAGGTTAACCCAAAATGGAAGGGAACTCTTTGTGGATGGTCTCTGTGTATGCCCTAACGCAGGGCAAGGTATTTTGAATGCACGAAGTTATTGGTGATTCTATGTTTTCTAATCCACTTTCCTTTTCTGGGATCATCGACACTTGTGACCAGTGGCTAATGGCTGCCCATTCTTGCAAAACAGGTGATGCTTTGAGTACCCTAAAGACGAACTTAGCTGATCCAGGCAATGTCTTGCAGAGTTGGGACGCTACCCTGGTCAACCCATGCACATGGTTCCATGTGACATGCAATAGTGATAATAGTGTGACCCGAGTGTAAGCACATCTGCTGGCTCAGTTGCCACTTTGTTGCATTGAGATTTTTTATTTTGCTCTAACTGTGAGCTTATATACCGCCTTAGTGATCTTGGGAACGCAAATCTTTCTGGTCAGTTGGTTCCGCAGCTCGGCCTGCTTCCAAATTTGCAGTACTTGTAAGTCCCATACTTTGAGAAGAAGTATCCTTAGTTATTCATCATGAGTGAACCATGATTTTTGGCTTATTCGCTGATTGCTCGATACACCTCTTTCATTTGATGATGTGTCTAATTTGCTGCTTGTTCTATGCTTTCATGCACTTCTGTCGGTCTCAGTGGAGATATAGTAGTAGCTGCTACTGATGGTTGCGCTGCTTCTATAAAGCCTCCATATACTTTAAATGTTCTTAATAGAGGTGTAGCATCAACACCTGTGCCTCTACCTGTCGCTATCGGTGATTATGGAACATAGCATATGTCTTTAGTTCCTTGAGGAAGGCTAGGGTTCAAGAAACGACTCCTACTTTCTTACTGGTTTTGCTCCTGAATTATTGGTAGATTTACAGAACCTGTTGGAGGGCTTGCTGCATATCCCAAGTATGGACCTTTAGGAGTTTGTGAGACTATGATATTATTCCTGGAGTCTGTTTTCGTAGTTGTTTATGAAAATAGTGAACACTAGTCATACGACATGCCGACTCAGCCTTACTGGATGAGGGCCTTATCCATATATATTCTCTCTGTCGCACTTTGATACTTTTAGGAATGCAGATGCTTTCATTTATAAGTTCAAAACTTGGTTAGAAAATTTGCTGCTTCATCTATTGGTTTTTTGCAATTTTTGCGGTTCTAAAACTTTTCAGATGCTTCAAGGAACTTGCTAATCTCACTTGATTTTGTTCGGTGGATAATTTTTTTGGCTTTCTCATCAAGTTGGTTACTTTGATCTTCACAAGAAGCTAGGATAGTCTTATTTTTCATGGGTTTTAAAAAGAATTTCTCTCCACTCTTATCTGTTCTTTGCTAGCAGAGTTTAAATGTTATTACTTTTAAATGTTAGATATGCTTCCAGCATTTTGCTTCACCATAGCAATGGACTAATACGATTCTTTAATGTCAGGGAACTGTATAGTAACAACATAACTGGGAAAATTCCAGAAGAGCTTGGGAATCTGACAAATTTAGTGAGCTTGGATCTTTACCTGAACCACTTAGTTGGTCCCATTCCAGTGACTTTGGAGAAGCTCCAGAAGCTCCGTTTCCTGTATGAGAAAATCCTCAGCTCAATTCGTAGCGTGATGAACAGAAATTTTGTGCATCTTGCTTCTTTACTTATGGGTTTTGGATCCTCTAAAGGGTTCATTCATGACGAAATGACATGTCTGTGATGATTCAGGATCATATGCAGGAATAAATTAGTACAGGTTCATTGCATGAAATTGGATCGTAAGTCTGTGCTTAAGCATTATCCATGCCACATTTTTATGGATGTGGTAAAACAAAGTCCAGATTTTCTGTTTAAGTTTGCAAGCACTGTCTTGCAACCTAGACAAATAGACCTCCAGCCTGTAAAATTGCAAGGTCCATTCCAAGAGCAAGACTTTACCTTCTGAAGTTTCACGAAGTCTTCATTTACACCAAGGTCTTAAGTGGCAACAAATGGATCCAGTTTTGTCAAGATTTCTAAAAGCTATATGATTCATGTGTAGGAACAGGGGCTTGACATAGTGGTTGTCCACCCATACCGAGTTCAAAGAGGTCTTGGGTTAGATTTTTATCTTTCCCGTTGCCTGTCTTACTTATAACAAAAGAAAAATTCATGCCTCGTGCACTATTTCTGATAATCTGAAGTTGCCTGCGTGTTTGACTATAGTTAGCCATAAATGGCAACTAGGAAAATTTTCATTCAGGAGGGGGGAATTACTGGCATGTAAATGCGATGAGTATAAAATAGGTCATGCATTTTGTAATTCTAAATTATTGTGTCTAAGTTACATGCAACTTTTCCACAGTTGAAATTTAAGAATGGTATTTGTAGATAACATTTATTCCTGATGTCCTGAATAAGAGTAGCAAATGATTCACATTTGGAGTTGTACAACTTTTAGGTTCAAATGGAATTGTGAGGTCTTGTGCTTCTTGAACATATTTAGAACACCTTTTAGTTAAATAAGTCTAATCCTTGTCGGACATTTTTTTTTATTCATGTCTCTATAATGGTTTGGTGAACTCTATTGGAATAATGAGATGATCTCACACAGCAAGACTGTTTTGTAAGGTATTTTTAAGCATCTTCCTCAAGCATGATGACGTTGATTATTTTAACTAAATAAAGGAATGTACAAGCAATTACAACTTGAGATGATGAGAAAATTATTAGAAGTGCTGAAAGATGCATTAAAAAAGGCAAGACGAAGAAATCTTCCAAGAATTCATTTTTAGTTAAAACCATATGGGAAGAAACTTTTTCATAATTCCAAACGAAGGAGATTTGGAGATGATTGAGTAGAGAGGTAAGGGAATGAAGAAGGAAAGAATCCAACAACTCTGAAGCTTACTCATGTTTCATGCATTGGAAAAGTTCAATAGAACAAATGGTTCGCTCTCTAAACCACGTTGCCTGTGGAGCTGCAGGGCTAATCAGTGCAACCACAAAAGTGGTTTTAGGTTATGCTATATGGAGGTCTTTCAAATCAGTAGGTGGTGCATGGCTACATAATGAACCTCAAAGGGTAAAACGACGTTTAAAAGACTGGCTGCGTGTGGCCTGAAAGGACGCTACACAACATAAAAAGAGCCCAGATAAAAACTCTTTCTTTTTCTTTTTCAGAGATTTTTAGTGTTGCCGCCCATGCTAATGATGCTGCTAGCATGAAAAATTGCATTCTATCTTTTCTCACGCAATATGTTATTGGTGGATGTTATAGGATTTGTGTAGTCATGTTTGGGACGTGTTGTTATATTTTTCTAATTTTTGTAGTTTGTCGCGACTGTTGTTATGTTGATATTCACCTTGTCTCCGAAAAGACCTGAAAACTGGTTCTCTGCCTCTATTAGTTTCCAAAATGATGGGTAATCGTGCCATAGATATATAGATTCACTCAGTCATCTTGGTATTTTTATGTTTAGAAAGTAGGAGTTCTACTGCTTTGAAAGCAATAATTGTGAACATATTGTGTTGCTCTTCTTCATCAGTTGCTTTTTCTTGTTTTTTGCCCTTTCAATTATTTCCTTGTACAGTTTGTTGCTCTGGCCAACAACTAGTCTGTCTGCACGGACCCTGTTAGAAGAAATAAGAGACTGAAAACTTATTGAAGCCTTTTCATGTGAAACTATCAATTAGAACAAAATGCTAAAAAACTGTTGGAGCTCTCTGCATGTAACACTTTGCTAGTCTTTGCTTGCCTTTTGAATTACATGAAGCATTTCTTTAGGAAGTTCTTGTGGGCTGTAGTTACTAGATGATTGTGTCTAACTTTTGCTCATCTTTAGTGCTGGAGTTTCATCACAATTGAACAAAGAAAAAATTCTGTTTTGTAGGCGTCTAAACAATAACACCCTCTCAGGAACCATTCCCATGTCTCTAACTACTATCACCACACTGCAAGTCCTGTAAGTGCTTTGCTTATTCTTTTGAAGATTCTTGGTGGTCTGGTGTTTTATGTGGAAGGCACGGATAGTAATGATGTGGCGCATTCCTATTTTTCCCTGTAAAATGCAGTGATCTTTCAAATAACAAGCTAGAAGGAGATATTCCAGTCAATGGCTCTTTTACTCTATTTACTCCTATCAGGTTTGATGAAGTATCAACGCTTCTCCATTTATTTGTTGATGGTCATTATCATCGAGATGCTAACTGTTGCATCTTTCTTCAGTTTTCAAGGTAATCCGAATCTCAAGACTTTACCAACACCTCCACCGCCTCCTGTTTCTCCAACACCTACGGGTTCTACTGGTATGCTGTTAGTATTGTTTTTCCTTATTCTGCCTCTTTGTTTAAGATCCTTATGTTCTTATTTTCACCTTCATGTTGCGAGTTTTAAGTCTTAGCATTAGAGCGTGTTAATTCTTGGCTTGAAGCGCATCTTCACCTGTTTTCTCCACTTTAGCTCAGGCTTCTCCCATAACGATTGTCCACTTTTGTAGGATTATAGCCTTTAGTAATCTTTGTGCAGCGAACATGCGTATTCCTTTAGAAGTTATCAAGTAACTTGGAATTATCATATTAATCATTGTCAAATGCCATTCAAGCAGCTAGCACAACTGGAGCTATTGCTGGGGGAGTTGCTGCTGGTGCTGCTCTGCTATTTGCAGCTCCAGCAATCGCGCTAGCGTGGTGGCGGAAGAGAAAGCCACAGGATCATTTCTTTGATGTGCCTGGTCAGTGGTTCATCCTATATCTTTTAGTTGTATTTATTCCGTTTTGTCTATTTTAGCTGGTATCTGACACATTCCTATGACTCTTAAACAGGGGCTGTAATGGGGAACTTTCCCCCAACTTTCGTTTTCTGTGTTTTCGCTTTTGACATAGCAATCTGTTTGGCATTAATGGCTTCAGTTATAGGGCAATTTGTAAAAGCTTGAAACAGAACCTTCTTCTGATATTTGGTTGCACTTTGGGTTTTTGCGCAAAAACAAATTTGAAAATATTGCAATGTTTGAATGAAAAATTATGAAACTTCTTTTGTCTATGCTTATATCGTTTTTTAGGAGAGTCGGAGAAGAACTAATTTCAGAAGTTTCGACTTCCGACACTAAACTACCATAACTCCTTAGAAAAAATACAACAAAACCATAAAGGTAAAAGGTAAAAATACTGTTCAAAACTAGAAAGTGATATGAAGCACCCGAACTGGTGAATTTATGAATTTTTCCAGCATGAGTTGTTGTTTAGATTCTTTTTAACTTCTAAATATCTTGCAGCTGAGGAGGATCCTGAAGTTCATTTGGGACAGCTCAAAAGATTTTCCCTTCGTGAACTGCACGTTGCAACAGATAATTTTAGTAACAAACATATTTTGGGCAGAGGGGGTTTTGGTAAAGTTTATAAAGGACGTTTAGCTGATGGGTCACTAGTTGCAGTGAAGAGACTTAAAGAGGAGCGTACTCAAGGCGGAGAACTGCAGTTTCAAACAGAAGTGGAATTGATCAGTATGGCTGTGCATCGGAATTTGCTCCGTCTACGTGGTTTTTGCATGACACCCACTGAGCGTTTGCTGGTCTATCCATACATGGCAAATGGAAGTGTAGCTTCCCGTTTGAGAGGTACAGCTTGCTAAAAGGGTTTTCTACTCTTTCCGCTACTCGCCATGAAATGCTTTTCTCTTGATTGTTTTGGAAAACTATTCTTATCATAATCATGTGCTGGGTTATATCATCTTACTGGATATGAGTGAAGGAGAAACTGAGTCGAAGATCATCACTTTATTCCTGATTGTTAAATAATATCGCTGCAGAGCGCGGGGAGAATCAACCCCCACTTGACTGGCCAAAGCGGAAGCGAATTGCATTGGGAGCTGCAAGGGGGCTGGCATATTTGCATGACCATTGTGACCCCAAGATTATACACCGTGATGTTAAAGCTGCAAATATATTATTGGATGAGGAATTCGAAGCTGTCGTTGGAGATTTTGGTTTGGCTAAGCTCATGGACTACAAAGATACTCATGTTACCACAGCTGTACGTGGCACAATAGGGCATATAGCTCCGGAGTACCTCTCAACAGGAAAGTCTTCAGAGAAGACGGATGTCTTTGGCTATGGGGTCATGCTTCTAGAACTGATAACTGGACAGAGGGCATTTGATCTTGCTCGCTTAGCAAATGATGATGATGTCATGCTGCTTGATTGGGTATGCATGCTTCTCTGAAATTTCTTATTCTGCACTTGGCAACCAATCGCGTGCATCAGTCTTATTGTGCATCTGTGGTCTTATACGTTGGCCTAGCCCAATCTGCAAGGAAGTGTGCATTCTCTTCATTCTTCTGGTCTCCTTTTAAGTGTGCCGTTGACAGCTTTCTAGGTATCCATTTAATAAGGTTCATCTTCTGGTTTCTAATCTCTGACCTAGGCTGACTCCCGTTCCGTTGAAGGTTATTTTACTAGTTACTTGCTTAACTGCTTTTCACGTTTCTAGGTCATCGAAGGAGCTCTCCAGCCTATAGTCACCCCTCTTCTGCTTAACTAATTTCTGGACCTTGAACTTTCAGGTCAAAGGGCTTCTAAATGACGACAAATTGCCTATGCTGGTTGATTCTGATCTCCTAGGTGATTACACTGATGACGAGGTCAAACAACTGATCCAAGTTGCTCTCTTATGCACACAAAGCAACCCTATGGAAAGACCTAAAATGTCCGAAGTGGTCAGAATGCTCGAGGGCGATGGTTTGGCAGAGAGATGGGAGGAGTGGCAAAAAGAGGAAATGTTTCGCCAAGACTTCAGCCACACTCACAACCCGCATGCTGATTGGATCATCGCCGACTCCACTTCCCACCTCCGCCCGGACGAATTATCTGGTCCCAGATGATCCTATTGAAGTCTATCAATCACATGAAGAATCTCATGAAGATCCTTTTGTAGTTTTAACTGAACTATAAAATTTGTGCATATGGTCTCTCTTTTCTTTTCCTTTTATGTGTTTGGTTTCTCTTGTTTTATTATTCCTTTTCGTTGTCCAGCTTATCGTTCATATTAAACTTGCTCTCTGCTTTTTAGTTCCATAGGATTACCAATTGCCATTGTGTAAACAACAGGTGCTAGAAAACGAAAGGGTTGTGGTAACGCTACTGGTCTATAATTGTTATGTATCATTGTAAGAGAAATAAATAAATCTGTCTTATGCAATTTTGCTTGTTCTTACCGACGAAGCGTCAGCATTTTGATTACATTTCTTAGTCATGGATGTCAGCATTTTACTTTTCTTGAGGTCAGAAAGGATCATTAAGTCCGCTGTTCCTGTTCATTTTTGGAAGGTTGAATATAAATAGCTAGAATAATTTCTACTAGACAGTAGTGACCAAAGCAAGACCTTACTTCATTTCCAATCCATTCGCAACTGAGCCACAAAAGCAAAACATTATGCAGACATGTATCAACTTGGCATTCTGCATGAACTACCGCTTCACCTTTTGGCTACAATCTCCGTCAAGCTGGGATCAACTTATTAGCCGACCATACATGTTCTCTGCCCAGCAAAATCGACAGGCCACTCGGCTCAGAGTCTTGACATAGGGAGAAGGATTTAGTAAAATCTCTTTACATGTAAGTTCCGCAGTCCTATGGATACAAAGAAAAGACAACTCAAAACCGATCACCAAACTAATATTTCACAAAATCCACCAAGGGGACTCCCATCTATAATAAAATAAACTGGACAGATGCCGCATGATTTACATATATAAGTCAAAGAAAACTTTGACTTCGGCCGAAAAACAGGTCAAGCTAAATTGTTTGGGAGAAGGAGAGGAATGTCTCTACATGTATGAATCCCTCGTCCTTCCAACAGGGAATGGCTCTTCCAATCTATGGGGCTTTGCGACTAGAAATAAGGACTCATTTTCTTCCAGTAGTCCCTAGTCGCGGTTTGCCTTTAACCTCAGATTCCTGAAAAAATCAAAATCTTGTCACGTGTCCTTGACATCGGTGCAAAATTCATCCACATTTTGAGACAAAGAAAAAGTGGTAAATTAAAAGATACCTGTGGTAAATGCAGGAAAATGTAAGTTTTGGCTGTTGCAGGATTATGGTTCTCTGCGCCTTTACTCCAATCATAGCACACCTATATCATTGAAAAGTATAAAACTAATGAGTTCAATGGGATCTGCAGTATTCACTTCAATAGAGAAGAAGCAGAAGCAGTTTAGCCTCCCAAATTTATACGCCAATGCAATCGCCGAAACACATAGTTGTTGTTCTTTTTGGATCCACATAGCTTGGCCATGCAAACTGAAGAAATTTGGGAAAAAGGATGCTAATTTTATTCTCCTTCAAGTACTGCAATTACAGACCTCTGGCCTTTTATAGCTGCTCAACAACTAATTATTTTCACTAACTACCAAAGCAATAACCCAAATATTCTAGTATCTATTGGTTAAAACAAACTAACAGCACCCTAAAACTTAGGAAACAAATCCCTAAAAGCTAACAAGTAAAATCCAAACAAAAGATACTGGAACCAAAAATAACCGACTGATTTTCAACACTCCCCCTCAAGCTGGGTTATGAATGTCTATCATACCCAGCTTGCACCTTAGAGTCTCGAAACTTTTTCTGGATAAACCCTTGGTCAGTATATCCGCTATTTGATGAATGCTTGAAACATACAGGAGCTTCAATATCCCTTCATCGAGTTTTTCTTTGATGAAATGTCGATCAATCTCCACATGTTTTGTTCTATCATGATGAACCGGATTCTTGGCGATCTCAATAGCAGCTTTGTTGTCACATAATAATGACATAGGATTGGCATTAGTGAATCCTAGCTCATTTAAGATTCTTCTCAGCCACATGCCTTCACATATTCCTTGACACATTGCTCTGAACTCCGCTTCAGCGCTGCTTCTTGCAACAACGGGTTGTTTCTTACTTCTCCAAGTAACCATGTTGCCCCAAACGAAAGTACAATACCCGGTTGTTGACTTTCGATCCATGAGAGATCCAGCCCAGTCTGCATCCGTGAAAATCTCCACGTTTCTCTCCTTTGTTTTCTTAAAGTAAAGCCCTCTTCCAGGACTTCTCTTCAGGTACTGTAAGATTCGAAAAACTGCCTGCAAGTGCTTCTCCGTTGGCTGGTTCATGTATCTACTAGCCATACTTACTGCGAAACCAATGTCTGGCCGAGTATGCGAGAGATAGATTAGTTTGCCAACTAATCTTTGATACCTTCCTTTGTCCGTTAATGGTCCTTCTTCATCCATCTCGATTTTATTCGTAGAATCCATGGGGGTGTCAGCTGGTTTGCACCCAAGCATACCGGTTTCCTTCAAGAGATCAAGAGTATATTTGCGTTGGGAAATTACAATCCCTTTCGATGACCGAGCTACCTCCATACCTAGGAAGTATTTGAGTTGACCTAGGTCTTTAACCTCGAATTCTTGTGCCAAGATGTCCTTTAGTTTTCCAATCTCCTCCAGATTGTCACCAGTTAGGATTATATCATCAACGTAAACGATCATTATTGCTTTTCTACCTTCAGTTGACTTCTTGACAAACATTGTATGATCTGCTTGACATTGAGTGAAATTCAGCTTCTTAACTACACTTGTTAACCTCTCGAACCAAGCACGAGGTGATTGTTTTAAACCATACAAGGATTTCTTGAGTTTGCACACCTTGTTGAAGCTCTCTTCGGTGTCAATTCCCGGTGGGACCTCCATAAAGACTTCTTCCTCCAATTCCCCATTTAAGAAAGCATTCTTTATGTCTAATTGCTGTAGGGGCCAATCTAAGTTAGCTGCAAGGGAGAGCAACACTCTAATGGAGTTTAACTTGGCCACCGGAGCGAAGGTTTCTTCGTAATCTATACCATATGATTGTGTGAATCCCTTAGCGACCAGTCTCGCCTTGAAACGATCAATGCTACTGTCGGCATTATGCTTAACTGTAAAGACCCACTTACATCCCACCAATTTCTTCCCAGCTGGTAATTCTGTATATTCCCAAGTCTTATTCTTCTCGAGTGCATGAATTTCCTCAAGAACTGCTTCTTTCCACTCGGATTGAGCAAGTGCCTCCTGGATATTCTTGGGAATTTGAATGTCACTCAACGTTGAAACAAATGCCTTGTATTTTGGAGACAACTTTTCATAAAACACAAAATTGTTAATGGGATGTGAAGTGCACTCTCTCTTCCCCTTCCTAAGAGCAATAGGCTGATCAAGATCCTCAAGCACAGCAGAATTTTCTGAGTTTATAGAAGCATTACCTTCATCGACTGTGGGTCTTGAACTCGGATCTATCTCTTGAGCTGGCCTTGATGTAGTACGGTCCTCCAACTCCTTTTGAGTTTTCCTCCTAGAGTAGACAATTAGCTCTTTATGTATGTCTTGTGCAGCATCTTGAATGGGTAGGCACGAAAGGTTTTCGGATGTTGGATGACTCTTGGATGTTGGAATGGGTAGACACGGAAGACGAGCAGAATTTTGTTGATGAGCAGTATTTTGTTGTAGCCCGAGTGAATGTTGTTGTGACCGAAGTGAATGAGAAGTGTCCAAAAAATAATATGCCTCACAACTCTCCCCCTGAATGGTATTTTTGGAGTGAAAGGGCTGGTCCTCAAAGAATGTAACATCCATGGTGGTATAAAAGCGCTTTGTTTGTGGGCAATAACACTTATATCCACTTTGATTAGGAGCGTACCCTAGAAACACACATTTGAGGGACTTAGGATCAAGCTTGCTGCGGTGTTGCTGATTTATGTGAACAAATGCTGTGCAGCCGAATACTTTGAGTGGGATTTGTGAGACAAAACGAATATGTGGGTAGGTATGAAGTAGCCGCTGAAATGGTGTTTGGAAATTTAAGACACGGGAAGGCATACGATTGACAAGATATGTGGCTGTTAATACCGCTTCTCCCCAAAAAAATTTAGGAACATGGGTGGCTAACATAAGAGAACGGGTCACTTCAAGAAGGTGCCTATTTTTCCTCTCTGCCACCCCATTTTGTTGTGGAGTCTCTACACAAGAGCTAATATGTATGATACCATGGCTATTTAGATATGACCCGAGCTGTGAGTGAAAATATTCTCTCCCATTATCCGTTTTGAAAACTTGGATTTTTGTGCTGAATTGGGTTTGGATCATTAGGTGAAAGGTTTGAAATATTTGGCCAATATCTGATTTTTCCTTCATTAGAAAAAGCCAAGTGAGTCTTGTGTGATCATCAATGAAGGTAACAAACCACCTGGAACCAGAAATATTATTGACACGAGAAGGTCCTCAAATATCACTATGAATCATGTGAAATGGATGAGAAGACTTGTAAGATTGCAAAGGGTATGAACTGCGAGTATGTTTGGATAACTGACACACCTCACATTGAAAGTTGATTGAATCTTTATTGAACAAAGAAGGTAGCAACCTTTTCAGGTACAAGAAATTTGGATGACCTAACCTATAATGCCACAATTTGACGTCGCTCTCTTCCTTAGAGCAAGATGCTACACATGACACCTTCTTGTTTTTCCATTCTAAGGCATTAACTCGCAGAAAGTAGAGGCCCGCATCCATCTCAGCACTGCCAATCGTCATCCCCGAGTTCAAAACCTGAAATTCACATGAGTGGGGGGAAAATTTAGCAATACAGCCTAAATCTTGGGTTAACTTGCTGATGGAGAGAAGATTATAGCTGAGTTTGGGAATAAATAACACTGAATTCAGAGTGATATCTTTTGAAATAACCACTGAACCCACACCAGCCACTTTTGAGCAAGAACCATCAGCAATTCGAACCCTAGTGCCATTTTGACATGTATTGTACTCGTTGAACACTGTGATATCTCCGGTCATGTGGTCAGATGCTCCTGAGTCTACAACCCAAGAGTTGATTTTCTCCTGTTTAGCACTAAAGGCATTTAGAGAATTACCTCGCTGAGCTATAGTTGCTGTACTAACCCCTTCTGGACGAGCTGCCTTCTGAACAGATTCCTGTAGCAACTTTTGCAGCATCTCCAGCTGCTCTTTGTTGAAGGGACTCGAATCTACTGAAGCATTTGCTTCGGTTTGGACTACGTTGCTTCTGCTCTCCCGATCTTGATTAGGACGTGAAGCTGATGGCTTCCAATCATCTGGCCGACCATGGAGTTTCCAACATGTGACTTTTGTGTGACCCGTCCGTCTGCAATGATCACACCACGGACGACCACCCCTTCGCTGGCTGTTGTGGTTTGATTGTGTGCTTCGACTGTAGAATGGTTGAGATCCTCGGGCTATTAAAGCAGAATTTTCAGGATTAGCCTGGTTGTTTGAAGAACCAAGCATCACCTTTCGTCGAGTCTCTTCTCTCCTGACTTCTGCAAAAACTTCTCTTACACTAGGCAAGGGCTTTATACTTAAAATTCGTCCACGTACCTCATCAAGCTCGTGATTCAAGCCTAACAAAAATTTGTAGATGCGTTCTCGATCTTGAATTTGCTTGTACCGCTTGTTATCATCAGGACAACTCCACATCATGTCTTCCAGCATGTCAAGTTGTTGCCAACGACGTATGAGTTGGTTAAAATAATCAGTAACCGAAGATTCCCCTTGCCTTAGATCATGAAGAATGCCCTTGATCTCGAAGATGGCTGAGGTATTATCTCTGTTTGAATAAGTTTCATGAACAGCATCCCAAATCTCCTTCGCTGTCTTGTAGTACATGAAATTCTCCCCTGTTTCATTCGTCATTGAATTCAGCAGCCAAGACATCACCATGTTGTTTTCTACCTTCCATGTTCGATAGTCTGGGCTTGTCTCCTCAGGTTGTACAGCAGCCCCAGTTAGGTAATCTTCTTTACCTTTTCCACAAATGAAAATCATGACAGAATGGGACCATTGATTGAAATTGTGACCGGTAAGTTTATGACCGGTGATGAGAAGAGTCCCGCTTTCGGATACATTGATAGGCTGGGTAATCAGAGGCGAATTCTGATTACCATGAGGAGGTTTCGGATTTTTTGGGTCTGAGGTTTCACTCTCAACCTCACCTGCCATACCTCTAGGGTATTTTGTCATGGCGGAAGCACTCAGAGATAGAGTGGAAAAGAATGGTCCAGATCGAGCTCTGATACCATGAAGAAATTTGGGAAAAAGGATGCTAATTTTATTCTCCTTCAAGTACTGCAATTACATAAGACCTCTGGCCTTTTATAGCTGCTCAACAACTAATTATTTTCACTAACTACCAAAGCAATAACCCAAATATTCTAGTATCTATTGGTTAAAACAAACTAACAGCACCCTAAAACTTAGGAAACAAATCCCTAAAAGCTAACAAGTAAAATCCAAACAAAAGATACTGGAACCAAAAATAACCGACTGATTTTCAACACAAACTCATGTAGACACGGATACATGCCTCGGTGGACACAAAAGGAGCTACTGCAGTTTAATAGTGGCAAACTCCATCTGACAGTACGATGTCAAGCTAAGCTAAACCACATGCTTTTGACTAAGCCAGCTATATGTCATACAAGGTAGCATGGCATTAATGAGGTTGAGAAGCACAAGCATATTAAATCTGTTTGTTTTTTCACCTTAGTTTTGCTAAACGTGTGGTGTTGTAGCACCAGGATATGAAGTTCATACTGCACAACTAGATTCTAGCCAATCATGTACATGAAGTTTTTCAGTACTTTCTCCATCACTAACTTTTACAATTTTCTTTTCAGTTTTCTATTTATGGGTCGTGAGTGCAGTCTGGGAACCAAAGACAATAGATTTAGCATTTTGATTCTTTTGAACCAAAAAAAATGTACAGGTGCTGGAAAACAGGGGTGGTAAAGCATACCGAGTATGCAAAAATAGACCCATCATTATTGAAGGTACTGCAGGGAATGGGCTGACTGCACCTTGACATTGCCTGAAATTACGAAACAAATGAAAAAGGAAATCATAATGAGACAACTTTTTTAACAACGTAAATGCCCCAATAACTAGCTTGCTATCAGGCCATATATGTGAAAAAAGCCCATGCAACATTTAGTTCAGCGTTAACGGCGAGACTAAATTAGGTAGATAAGTTTAATCCAATACCCTCAGAACCTGATCAGAGAAAATACAAAAGGAGATCGGGATACATTTTAAAGTCTCCAAGATAAACAAATAGTATTCTACAACCCGCGACCGTCATTCTCCACTAGAAAAGGAACCTAGAAGTTATGATCGACAGAGAGAACCTCCATTCCAGCTAACCCAGAAGTTCTAACATGAATTTCCCCATTGTGAACCACTCTCAATCATAACAGCAGGCAGAAGCCATGGCAGAACAAAGTGTGTAATTAATTCATGCCGACACAAGCTGATACAAAATGAACTTTTATTAATTGCATCTACCGCATACCACAAACTATTCCGAACAGTTAAATTTTGGTCAACCAGGTGTCATACCTGAGACACTTATTCAAATGAACCACGGGAAAACAACCAGATTATCGCCTACACGGTCTTGACAGAAATAACATTTAAGGCAATTTTCTTATATTTACAGCCAATATAGACAGTGACAAAACCATACAAGACAATAATCAACAGTAGTAAAGCCTCCACAAAAATAAAAATAAAAATGCTATATCTGTATGTCACGGCCAGCATGAACCATACATAACACTTTCATTCCATAGATAAAGGCATGATTATCTAACTCAGTACTCCAGTTGCAATGTAACGCCAGGTTCAGCCACCTAGCTAAATTCTTGTGGAAGCACTACCAACTACCAAGTGACATCAAAAGCCATGATCTCGTAAGCAGCCAACTGATTAAGTTATTTGAGCTTTGTTGGTTTATTAAGTAAATTAGCGATCCACACACTATGTTGCACACACAGCTACAGGCTAAACAACACTGAGTCTACTGGAAATCTTCATGAAATGAACATAAAACAAAAATGAATATGTAGAACAGTGTAAAACCTTCAGCCTCTGTTTGCTATCCTTGTCCCAAAAATTGAAGGCGCCATCAGAACCAGCTGTTGCAAAGGTGTGATGTACCTAAAACCAAGACGCATATATCCATTGTTCAGAAATTCTTAAACAAACTTATCCGGACAAAAACTTCAGCATCTGAAGGTTCCACTAGATCTCAACTATTTAAGAAGGATCGGCAAGAAATCAGACAAAACTGAACCCTCCGGGAGACGTCTTCCACAGAAGAGAAGGGATTTGCAAGTGGCATTTCAGATTAGCTTTACTTAGAATTCACAGAGGAGAAAGTATAAGAAAGTCTTTCACCACAACCCCACATCAATTAGTTCACTTTTTGAATCATGGCCTTGACAGATAATCCATTGTTCTCTCCAACAGAGGGCATAATATCAACAGCAGACATTTCCTTCGTTTCTCATCTTCAATCTTTTGACTAAAAATATTCATTCAGCCTAGTGGCATCCTTATTAACTCATTTCTTAGGGTTGTTAGTAGAGTTCCTTTATTCCTTGTTAAAAAGTATACTTTCAACTACAAATCACTCTCATTTGAAAAAAAATATAATTTTGATGCCCATACAGTGAATAGAAGATGAAACAAATAAGGAACATTGAAAAATTTACGGATTCTAATAATCTTACAAGGAAAATCTTACAGGATGGAAATTCACTGAATTGACAGAGTATATCTCACTGCCCTCTCTGTGGCATTTGAAGGTGAAATTCTTGCTTTGTTGTGAATCATCTAGATGATGTACCCCAACTCTTCCTTCAATAGAGCCAACCTATATAAACAGGAAAACTAGTCTCCAATAAATTTGACAGAAAACTTTTCTAGCAAAACAAATTAGAAGACCAGGAGAAATTAAGAACTTAAAAGTGGAGAAGGTTATTAAGATGTGATGAAGCAAAAGCTTAACAAAATATGTAGAAAGAACCAAAAAGAATGGTACAACTGCAACAAATGTATGACTATCACTTACCAGAAAGCCTTGTTGATCGGGGAAGGCAGCAACACATCTGGTCTGATACTTAAGGGGCGAACTGATTCTCTTGAATTCAGTCTGTTAAGGTCCACAGAATATGTAAGAATCTAGAAAGATAACTAGCAAGCCTAATTCAGAAAATGGAAAACAAGAACCCCAATATTTTCACAAAACCACACGAGATGCTTGAAGATGAAAGGCATCAGAAAGATGCGAAGCAGTAGAAGAGACCAATTAAGACCAGCAATGACCCAGTAAAACTTGCAAATCTGTGCAAAAAATACCGATAGTACATTTTACAGTAAGAACGGAGCTATCACCAACTTCATTTGCAGAATGAGGCCCTTCAGGCTACCCTTTACCAAAAAGTATCCATGGTAGATGATCGAGAACAGATTGCATAACAAGTAATGTACCACCACCATCAATTATCTAGACAGGCAAACATCCTAAGTCTTCCAGGTCAAGCATATTATTACTTAACTGCCAAGTCAAAATATCAAAGAGATAGCATGAATGAAATAGGGCACCATTCCATGTCATTTATGGTAGTATAAACTGGAACATAATGAGAACAAAACCTGAGGATTTTGCAAGTTGTAGACTATTAAATTCCTATCTGCAGTACCAACAACCATGAGGGGATGTCTCACAGAAAGAGCATAGCAACGCTCAGGCAATTGTTGAATATGAACTGGATTGGCTTGTCTTGTGTCCCAGTATCTGAAGATATGATGCAAAAAAGAATAACAGTACATCAAGAATTTCTTTTTCATGCAACCAGTAAAACTTTGAACATGAGAGCAACTAGTTAACTGTGGCAAGTTATAGTACTTATTGAAGGATAAATAGATGTGATCTTAAAGCATTCATCTTTACATAACATACCCAGTACAGCCGTTTGGATCAGGGTGATTTAAAAGCAAGAGAGTGCAAAAGGCAGCAACTAGGAAAGAGGTGAAGTCTACAATCTCACAATCCAAATATGTGCATGATCTGGCATTTGGGGATGCTACTAGAACCTCAGCAACCTTAGGTCGCCGACTTCTAGCTTCTGTTACCCACAAGGTGTTGTCTAACTTGCATATGTGACATTAATGCAAAAGAAACATGTCAGCTGGCCAGAAATCTAATGGAGGTGCTGTTAGTGCAAATACTTCAGTAGGCACTTATAAGCCATCATTCCTGGAGATTCAGATGAGCAACAGAGTCGTGTATAATTTCAACGTCGATTAGTCATGCTAACAGTTTGAGAGCAGGTAAATTTTCCCTATTCCTTACATTTGCTGCTTGAGGGCTACCAAATGCTGCATTCACGCATCAGATATTATTTAGATGAGAAAGACAGTGGATAATTACCTCAATGTCTTGTCCCAACTTCCAGTAACTAATAGGTTCATCTCAGGTATCCATGAAATCTCTTTTACTGGTGCGTCATGCATGGCCACAGTCATTGGTTGGCCACCTGACATCAATGGCCACATTTTGACTTGCTTGTCACAACCACCAGAAAAGACGGTTGTTCCATCATCCTTCCAAGTTGAGCACAATACCTTGATAAGAGGATTGAACAGTTAATAATTGGAAAGGTGCATTAATTGCAATACGATATACGAGATAGGCATGGAGGAATCAGCTATAGCAGTAACAGCACAGTAGATAGGAAACCCTATTTTATCTAAGTTGGACAACACAACTCTTACTTCGCACAGTATTATAGAGGTCGAGAATAAAGGTTACCTCCCTTCAGTCATATTTCCGGGGTAGCAACAAATTAGATTCTGTAGATGCTTACTCTAAGCATATCCCAATTAAATGAATGCAAAAGAGCAATAACCTAAAGGAATATATAATTTAACTGTTAATCGAGTGGCTGTGATTCTATGGTTACCACATTACATGTTCTATATTCACTTCCACAAATCACACCACATAATACACTTGAAACATTGTTCAGAAGTTCTCTCTTCTCAGTACAACTTGGCAAAGACACAAACTTGCACAAATTTAAGGTTAATAGAATGAATTACAGCCGAAGGTTCTCTATCCATTCATATAGAGCTTATTATGAAGATAAAACAAGACAATCTCTTACTGGCTGCTCATGGGATATGGATGCCTTTGGCGTAGTGCCAACGCTTGTTCCACTCCGCACAATCTCCCAGCACCTGACCTACAAAACATAAAATAAAATAAAATAAAATAAAAAATAAAAACAATTTCCAAAGGGCCAAAAGAAGGCATCAAACCTTAGTGATAGATAACATACAAATTCAATCGATTATGTTGAACCTAGAATAAGAGAATTCCACAGAAATCGAAAAACAAGCTCCATATACAGTCTTAACCCACTAAAATCTATTTCTGGTAACACAACCATGATCGTTCAAAAGCCAAATTGCCATTCGACAATGACATGTAGCTTTATAATTAGAACATACACCTAACAAGAATAGCAAGAACTGCAAAACACGGGATAAATGCAGGCGTACCTCATCAGAAAGTCAAATTTAGGGGAAAAACAGAAACAAAAGGAAACAAATAAAAGAGACAAATACCTGGTTGTCCCAGGAAGTGGCTACAAAGAAGTTGGCCTTGGGGCTGAAGCTCAGGCTCGAAACAGAGTCATTCGGAGGTTGAACAACCTGGGATTGAACAAAACGACAAATCCTCAAATCCCAAATTTGCGTAGCACCAATCGTGCTAAGTTGCTTGGTTGACCACGAAAACCACAGTCCCACAATGAACTCGAGCGGGCGAAGAGATTATCAGATGGGCCATACCTCGTACGACTTGTTTGGATTAGGATTCGAAAGACCGGTGCTGGTCAAGAAGGTAGACATCGGAAACCAATGCGCATGGAAGTTCTGCGATTCTCTCTGTGGTCTCGCCGCTCCGATGGAAGAAGAAGGTGCGGTGCGTTCAGTCCTTCTACTGAGGTCGAGAGTCCTGACGTGGAAGATACTCGTAAGGCCGATCGTCCGGACAATGGATTCGACAAAATAACGATGTTCTGCAAAAACCTACGAATGTTTAATAGTTTAGAGACGTTGCTTTAATCAAGTTTTTTTCATGCATTTTGATTCTCCTTAGGAGATAACCTGATTATCTCAAATTAAGAAGGAATAATATTTTTCTAAAGAATACAATTTAATTATTTATAAATATGAACGGATGAACGGACGAAAAATAATTTTATTGCTCATTAAAATGTCTGAATATAATAACAAAAAAGTTTTAATAATTAATTATTTTAAGAGTTACAAGCGATTGCTTAAAAAATATATTTTGTAAATTATTCATTTCATGCAAAACAAACGGAATCTAAATCATAATTGTTCCTTCTATTACCAAATGTTTGGGGAATGTTTCAAGATTAGCTCGCTTTCTCTTGCACATTGTCAGGATAAAAATGCACCGAAACCTTAACTTACAGGTGGGGTTGGAATTAGATTACTTATGTGATGAAGGTGATTTTGACTAGCTAATTGGCCCTTGACAATTGCCAAGATGCCTAAAGATATAAATACTTTTGTCGGACGGGTCTCGAGTACTTGACCTAATTGTTAAATCTAATGACCCGAAATACATTATACCTAACAAGACGCTGCTTTAATGTTAATTAATTTAATCATTATAATGGTGCTATCACTATCTAAAAAGATTCAATATGCATTGATCTTTAAAACGATATGGATATTATTTGTCACACTTTCTCATTACTTATTATCTATAAATTGCTATATGTCCAATATCTAAATATAAATGTGAGGATCTTATCTGTGGGGCTCTCTCCAGCTCCATCTAGGGGAAAACATCTCTCTCTTCTCCATAAGGCTCATAACTTCTCTTTCATCTTTGATCGTCGTTATTTTCAGTGCCAATGCAAGCATTGGAGGACCAATCTAAGCATAAGAACCGGATGCCCCTGACTTATTTGTCACGGTGCGAATCGATTTTTCAATGGAATTTCAGATCGAATTTTGCAATTTCCATTTCGAGCTTCAACATCATATATCAAGTGGGCAAAGGTGTGGATGATTAGGGTATAGAAAGCTTCTATTTTTCTGTCCCTTTTTCACTCAACTCCTTCAATTTTCCAAATGAATATGAAGAAATTGATGAAAAGAGAGAGAGAGAGAGAGAGGGAGAGAGCTCAGATGTGCATGTGCTAGGGGAGGCCATACGGTCGCGAAAGGCCCATTGATGAACGGGTCCCCACCGTACGAGCGGGCTCGCTTTGTGAAAGCGGAAACTCATAAGTCATTGAAGACCTTTTGCTTCGTGGCTCGGTTCCTTACTTCCTAAGTCAGTGCATCGACCCAAAAGGAAAAATGAGGATAATTAAGGCTTCATTTCTTTTTCGAAAAGTAAATAATTTTTTTTAAAAATATAATTAAAAAAATACTCATGTCGCTTGAAATTACCAGCCAATGAAAGATAATCTTTCATCATAAATAATAATTTATGTCTAAATATTTTTGCGGACGATTCATTTTTTTTATTCATTTACTTTTACAAAATGATACGGTTGATTTTTCGAGAAAATATTTTTTTTAATTATTATTGTCATTGTTCGCAAAACAAACGGAGCACTAATTTTCTTTTCTTTTGGATGTTTTCCTCCCTTTAAAACGAAAAGTTGTTAGCGTGCTCGCAATTGGTTGATTTTGTGAAGGGAAAAAAAAGATAGAAGAACAATTAGTTATATGCAAAGGACGTCAATGAAATGGGAAATTACTCGAGATATGACAATTTTTTTTTTGTTTTCTCATTATTAAATGCAAGATAATATATACCACTTCCTTGAAACACGGTTGTGTCTAATTTGTTGAGTCGTTTACGGGTATGCCCTTTGATCCTTGCGTGTGCCTCCTCAACCTTTTCAGTTTTTGGCAGGGGCAAAATCGGTAAAGGAAAGTGAGACGGAGCATACGCTTCGGTTAAATATAACGGACGTTAACTAACCATCTTGCCTCGCATAACTGATCCGGACGTTGTCGTCTCCCTCGCTCTCTGTCGCTCATCTGCATTGACTGAGGACAGAAAAGCTCCTCCTTTTAAAACAAAGTCGAAGATACAGAAGCTGCTCGAAAAAGAGAATTGTACGCTATCGTGGACTTATTAGCTTTGGGAAAAGACGCTTCATAACTACTTACTCGAGTAATCTGCTGAAGATATTTCTGGTTTTCCTCGGAAAGTTCATCGACATTGGCAGGATGTATTTGGGCTACCATCTTTTGTTGGCTGTGATTTCCTTTTTCTCGATTGAACTGCCAATGCAATGCATGTTGTTGTGAGGGACTACTGTTTCTGAATTGAGGTGAATCCCAAAGTTTCTTCGCCAGCTACTCATTCATTCATGAATGAATTATCGTCCCGAGTGCGGCCAGCTCGCGCATGAAAAATATGTCCCATGTCTGGAAATCTGGACATCACGCAACATAGATCTCGGAGTCATGAGGGCTTGATGAAAGGATTTCAAGTACAAGAAGTGGACAGACAAGTATTCTGAGTTGCTGTTAGCTAGCTCTCAGAAGGGCTTTCGAGCAAGAACCCTCCATAATCTCTGACTCATTTATTGTTACTGCAAAGTCTATAAGAAAAACACTATTACTTAACTGAACTTGGGCCTGCCTCGCCTCTCTGCTGCTGTCGTTTGACCATCTCTTTGGCTTCTGAGCAAACACTTACAGCAGGAACAGACTGAGCAGCTATCGCTCTCTGGCCAGATTGCTGTTGCAAGCAGGAAGGCCAAAAGGGGCTACTATTAAAGTCCATGTGGTCCTCCCCAGAATGTGGTCCTTTGAAAGGGAATTAGCAGAGTACCCACGTTCAAAAGAGCAACCAGACCTGTAAAAAAGGTAGTTGCTACATTCGTTTTTTCTTTTTTTTTTAAAGAGAGCCTGATCTGATAACCCCCCCTCAAAATCTTGCTATGCTTGTAATAATTCAGGCCGAGTAGCATTGCCATGACAGAGAGGTAATGAGTGGAGACCACTACACCTGTACAAGTTTTTGGGAATAATTTGTGTCTATGTGACAGCAATTCTTTCATATTTGCCTCCTTAAACTCTGCTTGCGCTGCCTTTGTTGCTTGTAGTTTGGCCTGTTCTCGCTGCTATAAGTCACATTCCACTCTTCACCTCATGGAGTATCAGCTACCATAGACTAGTGGGTGTGAGGGATAAATGGAAGCAAACACAGATCTTTGATCGTAAGTCTAGGTCAACTGTAGTCAGTAATGCAATTTATTTGCATATGAAACGAAGGCAATGTTGAGATGCACGCATGGGTTGTGTTAGAAAGTCTTGTACTGGAGAATTGGTGTGACGTATAGTAGTTAATGTATTCTGGTTAGTCCATAAAGTGAGCTCAATTGAATATGTTGACGAGCTCGGGCTCGGGCTCCCTCTTGGCGAAGTTTCTGCTGCACTTATACAATTCTAGTAGTAGTTCTCTCCAAGTCAAGCAGAGCCTAGTACGAAGGAAATAGGTTTGTTCCTTAACATTTAACACATGATGGCGACGGGATGGTTGTATACATTCAAACGTAGGCATTGCAGTACTGATGAACTCCGACAATTTTCCAGCCAATTCCTGTTAGCTAAGTCATTTATGACGATATGTTTCTGTGAAGCTCATCAGTAATGTAAGAAAACAAAGGCCTGGAATATCTGCAACTTCTCATTTACACTAACTCGCAACATACCTTCTCCTCTCAGCCCTACCTAGAAAAATGAGGGGTCTCATGTGCCAGTCCGTGGAAGTAACTTCAGGATGCACCATACCTGATCCCCGGTCGGTCATTGTTCCTAGGAGAGCTCCAGATCCAGCTCTGGCGGATTCTACGGGTCTTTTAAAAAAAAGCGGGTACTTGAGACTCGTTGAGGTTCAGACTATCGGTGCTGCCCCAAGCAAGAGTAGAATGGTGCTGGCGCATACCGACAAAAGAGGACATAACGACACTGCTTCTTCAAAAGCCATCCAGCCGCCGTCTTCCCTGGATTCATCGGATAATGCATTCCGGGTCAGAGTTGCTGCTCTTTCCTCTCTTTACATTTTTGCCCTGGCTTATATGGAGAGTGCACGCCATCCTGGCGGTGTTATTCATCACAGCGTTGGGGAATGAAGGATTCTAACCGTCAACTGCTGAACAAATTATGAACGTGAATAATTGAGAGACACTCTTGACTTACAGAGATCACCAGGAACGGAAGGAATTCGGTCGCGTATCAAGATGAGTACCTCAAATGATCTATAGTTTTTGGACTTGTGTTTGCAGGTGGTTGTTATGAGGGTGTCTCTTCATTGTCAAGGCTGTGCTGGCAAAGTAAAGAAGCATCTGTCTAAGATGGAAGGTACTCATTCCGGCTCATTCCTCAGCTCACACCACGCACTCGCACACAGACTCGTGCTTGTTCATGATCTTAATTGTGTAAAGTGGTTTCCCAAAATAATGCTTTTCATGCTTCGCTAGCAACACTTAAAACGAACTAACCTGGTGCTCTTGGCACAATTACTATATCTAAATTAGATGCCATCTCCTTAATTGAGATTGACATATTTAACTGCTATATTATAGCACCGACAGGTTATTCATTATATGAGGCCAGTAACATGGCAGGCGAGATGTGACGTCGAGGGCCACGGCGAATTGCCTACCATCTCGGCAATTAATAAATAAGACAATATCACGATCAAATCCAATCCCTACGTCCCAACATCATATATTCTTTTATATGCATTACTATACGTTTGAGCTGAAATAATTCTGAGTGATGAATAACCATACGCTTCGGCATTGACTCCAGGGGTAACATCCTTCAGCATAGATCTGGAGACAAAAAAAGTGACTGTGAGGGGACATGTATCACCAGTTGGGGTCCTGGAGAGCATCTCAAAGGTGAAGAGAGCCGAGTTTTGGCATCCTTCTTGAAGAATTGATGAAACCGTCTTCTTCAGCCTTCTTCTGGGAACTGTTTCAACCTGGTGGTCCATCCATTATGATTAGAGAAAATTGGCTAAAAAAAGAAGAAAAAAAGATGAAGACTTTGATCATGCGAGATGGCCCCAAGTCAGACTGATGGTGATGTGGCCGGGTTGTTTTGACAGGAAGGCTTGGACCTAGTGCTTGTTTCTTCTTTCTTGGGCCATTATGCTGTCCCGTTAGAGCCAAATGCACATGGTTTTGAGATTTTTATGCTTTATAGTACTGAATTATGTGGTAAGTTTGAATGGGATTTGCCTGCAATCCCCCTCCAAGCTAACCAATCACTTTCCTAGAGCAAGATCACAGGACAGTATAGCATGGCTACACCCCGAAAACGACGATGAGCCCGCCAGCCAGTCGGGGTTTTTATCACAAGATCAATGGGTGGAGTAGACACGCCGTCCCTTCCATTCGTGATTTGAAGGGACCTCCACTATTAGGATTTTGGTTTTTTCAGGGTAGTCAACAGAAAAAAGAGAGAATAAGACTCCTCTCGCTGGCCATGCCATTGCATCCTTCACAGTTTCAAAGTCTTCCGATGGAGGGCCCAGAGGCTTAGGGCTATCAAATGGGTAGATCTGATTTGAGTTGGGTCAAAAATGATCCCACCTCAATACTCATATCAAATTCAACTCAATCCATTTACTAAATACTTCCATATTCGATTTAATGCATGAAAATCCGTATCCACTTAATTAATCCACTTTAATCTCTTCATCTGTACAAGTTGTTTGGATAAAATCGCTATTTCGACTATAAGATGCTAAGGAATTGGCTTTTGGCATTGAATAGAACTTTCAATCTTTGTAATGATCCATAAGGAATGAGAAAAGAAACTTGGTACTTGGTGGTGAATTAATAAAATCACAGCAACAAATAACACGGAATAATTGAAATTTTAACTAAATGGCATGTAAGATGTTGAAAAAGATGAACTATGGTGGCCATGAATTGCAAAGACAATAATAACAAAGATAAGAATATTACATAAAAAGAACAATACCAAATGCAAGCAAGGAAACATATACTTCAATAACTAAGAGATGAAACTTACAAAACAATAAAAATAAAAATAATGGAAAAAAGAAGCCGTCTGCATAGTTTTGGTTTGGGTGAAGTCAGGCTTATCTTGCAATTATGCCAATTCAATTATCAATAAATCTTTTTTTTCATTTGAGTTATAAATCTTTTAAATTTGTGTCAATTTAATCCATTCGGCTAATTTTGCCTTGCCGGTACTAATGTGGCCTTTCAATAGAATTTTGATATTTGTTCGAATTATCTTTTATATTTTCACTTCTTTTCTTTCTCCCTTCTTCTTCCTTTGGTCGATCACTACCCATTATGTGCGTTCTTGCGGTGCTTTCATCGGTATCGAGTGGTTTGACCAACTTGTGTCACGCAAAAACGCCCCTCGACTCTAAAATTGTCCGATGGACATAGCCATCAGTCTTGTTATCTTCCTCCTCATCCTATGGCTATTTTGACAATCTGCCATTGTTGTGTAGTATTTGTTTCAGCCCTGTTGTATTATTTGACTGTAATTTACTTTCTGCAAGGAGTATCGATAGGTTAGCGAAAGCATCAGTATTTTCTGAAGATGAGTTTGAACCCTGAACAAGCTTTTACACACTTCAATGCGATCACTGAGGACATGCATGATAAGCATTCTGATTCTCTATTTTTCTATTTCTTTGTTCTCGAAAATAGGTTTGAAATATTTAATAAAGTAATTTCACTTTTCTATTTCTGGAACGAATTTTTAGTCTGTAAATAGGTTTAAAATAAAAATGAAAAGTAGAGAATTTCTACTTTTCTACGAATAGAAATAGAAATAAGAAATTTTTCATCACTCACTCCCTTTCTCTTGCTTGGGGTCTCCCTCTCTCTCGCAGCATCCCTGTGAACCGTTGCCCTCTATCGCCCACCAAGTGCCATTTGAAGCCTGGATGTCGGCAACGGTAGAAATCTTATATTGTTAGGCATTTTTCTACTCAAAAACTCGCTTAGGGAATAAAAATAAATAAAAATATATTTTTGGCCAGAAAGAAATCTCAAAAATAGAATGGTTATCATTCAGGCACCTGGAAAGGTGGTGGGCTAGGGTGAGCCTTGCCGGCCTTTGCCTTTAGCGGTTGCCGAGGTCCTGCATAAAAAGAAGAAGAAAGAGAAGTGAAAGGGGAAAAAAAGAAAAAGAAAATAAAAATAATTTTTTTGTTCAAAAATGGTTGCCTAAGCTTGGCCAAGGCCTCCAAAGTTGATTTTGCAATTTTCTCATTTTTCTTGATTTTTTTTATGAATTTTTGAAATTAAAAATATCGAAAATACTGAAAATACAAAAAAATTATTTTTTGATCAAAATTAGTTACCTAGGCTTGGCCAAGGTCCCCAAAGTTGACTTTTCAATATTATAAATTTTTATGAATTTTTTTTATTAATTTTAAAAGAGAAAAGATGATTAAAAATCAGGTGTTAACAACGGTCAACCGCTATTAACGGTCGAGCGGTCAACCGTTGACTGTTAATGGTTAACGGTCGACCGGTCAATTATAAAATTTTATGGATTTTTTTAATTAATTTTAAAAGAGAAAAGATGATTAAAAATCAGGTGTCAACAACGGTCAACCGCCGTTAACGGTCGACCGGTTAACCGTTGATCGTCCACCATTAACCGTCGACCGGTCAACGGTTGACCGGGTCGGGTCGACCCGGTCAATCTAGGCCGGCGCCGGTGTGCCACGTGGCATCTGGTCGTAGTGCTATGTGGGGCCAACGGCGGCGCTCGACACAATTAATATGTCGGGTGACGTCAGCTGACGTCACGCCCGACACATTAATTGTGTCGGGCACGTGGCGCTCATGCGCCGGTGCGTGAGGCGCGTGAAAAGCACGTTCCGGGGCGTGGAGATCACGCGCCGGCGCGTGTGGCGCGGGAAATACACACGCCGACGCGACTAGTCCCCCAGGCCGCATGCGCGCGCGCGTCTGTCCTCCCCTGGCCGCCGGCGACCCATCGAAACGCTCGTCTCGTCGAGATGAATCCAAATGTGCTTTCAAAATTCAGTTTCAGCATGTCAAAATTCATAAAATCAGGTAGAACCAAACGTGCTAAAATCGATCTACGGTGGCTCTGATACCAACCATTGGCCGTCTGTCTTCAATGACGGTTTTCCCAAGATAGCCGTAGTCGAGTTCTTGCAACGAAACAAGTAAGGGATCAGCTTACGTACCTGATTTGGCGTCCATCTTCTATCGGCGAGTGGAGACTCTCTCGATCGGACTTCAGAAGCTGCTACATGAGCCGGGCTCTTCTCCCTTATGACTCTCCGGATACCTGGCGAGATGAGGCCGCCTTCAACTTTCCTCTCGTCTCTCTCACTCTTAGGAACCTTATAGAGTAGGAGAGGAAGAATGGTATGAAGCATGAGAGTTAAGGGAGGGAGTCCTAGCTATCTTATAAGGGTCTCGGCCGAGCCCTCCTATTACGGGCCGAGCCAGACTCGGCCTATATTAGCCAGGCCCAATATTCGGCCTGTTAAGATGTCGCGACCCTCTAAAAATTTTTAAATTTTTTAGGGTTAACGGATTATTAGGTTAATTAGATTTGACTAACCTAACGCGGACCCTCCCAAGCCCTACCGAATCGCAACTTTGGTTTTTGTTTAAATGATTTTGAAATTTGGAGTCGCCATTAATCGTTTTTGGTAGGTCGATTAGAAACCTAAATAAATTAGCGGGAGAACTAATTTATTCCTGCGAACCAGAGATTATGAGTTCGGGGACTTGGTTACACTAGTTAATTAAAACTAATGCCCTTTCGGTACCTTAATTTCATGGATATCTTAATTCGACAACTCAGGCTCGGTTTATTCCTAAGGCTTTAGTAGGGTATTCTCTTTTGTGTTTTCACTTTTTAAATAGGATGCATGGATGGTATATATTTTTTATTTATTATATTTTTTAAGTGTTAAATATTCCCTGAAGCCGAAAGAGGGAGTGTGTTAACGATTTCTGTGCAATATTACGACCTACTCATCTTTTGTGTCTGATGATTCAAAAATTAAATTATAGGAAGTACATGACAGTGAATAAACACCTCCAATGGGAGGCCTAACATTGGCTTGGCTCTTCCCTTTGGGATTTAAGTAGGTAAAAACCTCCAATGGGAGGCTAAGTATTGGTCTGGCTCTTCCCTTTGGGATTTAAGGTACAAGTATTTAAGTTACAGGTATTTAAACTACTGTAGGTAAAAACCTCCAATGGGAGGCTAAGCATTGGCTTGGCTCTTCCCTTTGGGATTTAAGGTACAGGTATTTAAGTTGTAGGTATTTAAGCTACTGTAAGTAAAAACCTCCAATGGGAGGCTAAGCATTGGCTTGGCTCTTCCCTTTGGGATTTAAGGTACAGGTATTTAAGTTGTAGGTATTTGACTACTGTAAGTAAAAACCTCCAATGGGAGGCTAAGCATTGGCTTGGCTCTTCCCTTTGGGATTTAAGGTACATGTATTTAAGTTACAAGTATTTAACTACTGTAAGTAAAAACCTCCAATGGGAGGCTAAGTATTGGCTTGGCTCTTCCCTTTGGGATTTAAGGTACATGTATTTAAGTTGCAGGTATTTAACTACTGTAAGTAAAAACCTCCCATGGGAGGCTAAGCATTGGCTTGGCTCTTCCCTTTGGGATTTAAGGTACAGGTATTTAAGTTGCAGGTATTTAACTACTGTAAGTAAAAACCTCCAATGGGAGGCTAAGCATTGGCTTGGCTCTTCCCTTTGGGATTTGTGGTGCAGATATTTAAATTGCGGATGGACTTTGTCCTCTCCATTCTGGGGTATGAATTCTTTAAAATGAAATACAACGAATTGATTCAACAATTTGAAATTTGCGCGCGCTTGAGGACTCCTCCAAGCCGATTTTGTGCTTCCATAGGGTTGACCATTGATATAGAGCTGCGGCTTCCTGACATAAAATAGAGTGAAGTGAGGGATAAGAAAACTTGAGCTAGTTTATACTAAAAATTAGAGATAGTAGAAAGGGCACTTATCTCCCATTTTTTGGGAGGGGATTTCTATAATTGATTTTCGCTCTCTATGTTCCCAATATAGAGAGTCGCTTTTGAATTAAGAGGGACTTTTAGTCATAGATCAGCTGAGAAATCGATGGACAACTTAGGAGCTTGTCTGGGCCGATTTTGCAATTCCATGAGATTTGCCGTTGATATGGAATTGCCCTTTTGCCATCTCCACGGACATCATTGTCGATTGCCACGCTGGAATATCAATTTAATACATCCAGCATTTGGGACATGCACTTACTCAAAGTAGATAGTTAGCGAAGTTCAGCGGATTAAAAGATAATACGGACATTTCAAATTACACTCTAATTGCCACACTAATTTATCTACTGAGGTACACAATACAAAATAAATTATCCGCCAAAGTATTCACATGCGAAATGCAATTAAACTATGCAAATGTCAAGGTAGAGACGTTAATAATCAAACTTATGAAGCCTAATTAGATGCTATAGCCGAACAAAAGCATTTCCTATCCACCTCTTATTTTATTTTTCATTTTACGGAATTTTTTTTATCTAAGACTATGCTTCACGAATCGTGCAGTGCAATAAAATTTCATTTTATTCCTGGCTACACTATCTGAGTGGGGGTCTACATATTCACAATCCAACCAAACATTACGCACGATGGTCTATAACCTCGCAAGGTTGACTAAAATATAGAATCAAATATTCAGACCATGGTTAGAGCTTTACTTTTGGCTACCCATTAAGTTTCGACGTATGTATAATCAACAATCAAACACAAGTCATTATGCTAGACGATTTAGCTAAAAAAATACAGAGAGCTAAAAAAAAGCGAGAAGTGTAAGTAAAGGTCGAATTCAACAAATCACGCTATTGACATGGTAAGCTGAGACTATTGCAGAGGAATTTAAAAATTGCCACGCAAAAATATCTCCACATTTTTATTCACTAACCCGATCCACATTTTCAGAATTACCAAAATCATCAAGCAAGGCTTAGAATATTATGCTTTAGTTCAATCTGCTGCATTCTACCGGTACATTCTCTCAAGAACTTAGACAATATTAAACAGAAGCCTAGTAGTAAAAGACTGGGCAGATTACAAGGGTCTACTTTTGAATAGATCCTGTACTTCTATTCCAAAATCTTTCAAATCAACCGTCCACTCCGTAAATCAAGCGTTAAATTCTTCCCAATTTTAAGAAAAGTGGTACTCCATCTGAGATTTTTGCAATGGACTTTCTCATATTAAATCACACATTAATTCTAAAAATCTAATTTTTGCCAAATAATAGGGTCAAATAGAAAATTGGATGTCAACTTGAATTATTTTTTTTTGGCCCAATGATAGTCGTACAAAGAAAGGAAACCAGTAAATCTTATATCCATGCAAAACTTCATATGAATATTTTAATAATGGAAGGAACCAAAAGGAAAGATCTTCGGAAGATCTTCGGAGGAGTCAAGGGGCGAATTTTGTGAAACATCAAAGCATAAAACGAATAGATAACGTGAATATTAAATTATGCAAATAAAATTCACGATCAAACAAGAAGCATGTCATATAAAAAGAAACAAGATTTTCGACCACTAATCAATTTGCTTTATTTCTGTAAATTAGAATCAAGAGAAATCTCCAAATTAGTTATTAAAAAAAAGGCTTCACAACATTACAAAACCACCCAGTACGGAACACCAAAGATAATACAAACATAAAGACAATATCTTGCATAAGGAACATTTCAAGATTTCCCTCGACTCACAGGACTCAAAGCTGAAATTATAAATCATGCGAACAAAAAAATTGGCGGAATTAAAATGCCAATACAGATCAAGACGCAGCTGCAATCATCTCTTTTCCTTTGGCCCATATCGAGATTGAATCACGAGTTCTCCGTGGTTAGGATAAGCCAAATTCTTTGAAGGAGAAAGCAAGCAAGTTTTCAAATAAGTAGCTTCAAGCCACCCAACGCCAAAAAATAAAAAATAAAATTTAAATAAAATTTAAATCCCGAGCTGGAACTCAGAATTCAACAAGATATATTTTCGAGAACCATCTAGTTCAGTGTGAGAAGAATTAGCCAAGCTTATGATCCTAAAATTGCTAATCAAACGGCCGAAATAAACCTTTCGATCGAAACAAAGGAATGCATAATTATCAAATAAAAAAAAAACTTTGTCCTTAGTCCATTAGACCAGCCTGTCAAATTTCACAAATCAAATAGAATCCACGCTGGTGTACACGTTTCTGCCCCGGGACAGGCTGATCATCAAGCGATGAGTCCAATGTGAGGATATTTTCTCAATTTCGAGCTGAATATGAGGCTCCACAACCGCAAGAAGCTGCAAAAACCGTTGCAAACATGAAATCGTACTAACAAAAGAGAAATACTCACGTATCAGAAGGACCGAAGAGGGGATTCTCTTTAAGCGGCTGGAATGAGAGCCTCCCGAGGGACTTGGCGAGGCAGCCGCCTTCGAACCCGAGATTGTTCCGCGGGCAATTGTTCAGGAACATCGTCACGAAGAACACCGCGACGTTGGCGACGACAATCACCGGGACTAGCACCGCAGGAAACGCATGCCAACTCTTTGTCTAGAACCGAAATTCGCACTTGTCCTTTACTAGTTACTGCATGGGTGGCACCGATTTCGCTTCGATCTTCTCATCTTCATCGGCGTCCCCATGACGACCCTCCAACTTAGACCCCCTCCAACCTTTTTTTTTGAATTTTCCCATCTCTCTTTCCTGAAGAATTCCATGTGTTTTCCAGCCCCTGCTTCCCTTCTTCTTCTTCTTTTTCGGTCAGGAAGCCCTAATGAATTTCAAGGAACCTCCTTTTCAGCCACTCTTCCGTTCGCCAGCCCTTGGAGAAAATCACGTGGCTCATCCTTCACCAACCCCAAACCCCCGTATTTTTTATTCTAGCGGTCATTCATTATTTGACTGAATTCACCCACTTTTGCCCTAATAGTTCCAGCAGTACGTCCAAGCAGAATTTTCACGTGACTGACTGGATGAGAAGGCCAGAAGTTCAAACTTCTTATCATCTATTCGTATGCCATTCTCGAGTGTAGAAAGGATTCTTTCATATATATATCCGTCCTTTCATGTCTCGAAACGGTACGAGGAGATAAATCAGTAGAATGGATTTTATCCAAGTCCTCGTCCACAAAAGAAATGCGGATAAACTTGTCAATGTGCTCAGAATAACTCCGCAATACATGATTTGAGACTTTAATTTCTGAACCCAAAATGTGTGTGTGTCTATATATATATATACACCCTGCATTGTGTCATTTGCACCCTTTGTACATAAACCAAGCCAGCATCTAATGTTATTGAAGACAGTTTTGTAGAGTGCTGGGAGGTGAGATATTTCTTGTGCTAATCAATCAGCCGTTTTGAAGGATCATAGCAGCATTCTTTCAAATGGAATAGTTTGTCTAAGGCATATAGGATAATGTCCATGTTTATCCTCTGGGGATCAACCATTCGATAAAATGATGAATTAAGACAAGGTCCTGCTAGACAGCCATTCTGGACTAACAAATTTATCTTAAAGAGGATCTCATAAGGCAAGTCAACTCCCCCAGGAATGCCGTATATATGACATTTCAAAGATAAATTGAACTTCGAAGACAATACGAAAAATGTGTCGTCATGCCACTAAAAACTTGGACTATTAGAGGACCATGTCACGACTCTCATAATGCAAAAATCGAAAATTGGAAATTATAGCGCTAAAATGAGTTTTCTAGAAAATTTTCAAATTATCTAAAAAATGAAATTAATAAAGAAACTCTCAATTCCAGATTGATTTTTTTTTAGAATTTATTTAGCCAAAATTAAGATAAAATTAAAATAAAAATGCTGACTAATTCTTCATATTTTTTTGTGGCCTTAAATGCTATATTTTTTATTAAATATTTTTTTAATTTCTAAAAATATTAAAGAATGCAAAAAAAAATATGAAAAATTATTTTTTGTTCAAAAATGGTAGCCTAAGGTTAGCAAAGGCTCCCCAAAGTTCATTTTCCAATTTTATGAATTTTTATGAATTTTTTATTAATTTTAAAAGAGAAAAAGTGATTGAAAACCAGGTGTCAACAGCTGCCCCTCTTTGAAGGGAAGCTCGGCAGAGGTTCATTTCAAAGACAAGAAGACACCTGAATCCTAATCGATTCAACGCAACGAAATAAAAAGAGTTGTGACATGAATGTTTCACCGAAAATGAAATGAGAACCTAAGGATTTGTTATAAGAAGACCTTAGGGTGGTTGAATTTGAACCCGTATGGTAGGTCAACCCATGGTAGGTTCCTAATAAAAGGATTCTACTGATTAAAAATTGAATTAAAATTTGACCCATATCGTAGGTCGTACCATTTGACCCGTATGGTGGGTCGTACCATGGTAGATTCCTAATAAAAGGATTCTACTAGTTAAATTTCATTGAGATTTGACCCGTATGGTAGATCACCCCATGAAACTGCCTGTAAGAAGGACTTTGTGCCTGTAGAAAGGACTTGGTGCCTGTAAAAAGGATTTTGGTTCATGTAAAAAGGACTTGGTGCCTGTAGAAAGGACTTGATGCCTGTAAAAAGGACTTTGTGCATGTAGAAAGGACTTGGTGCCTGTAGAAAGGACTTTGGTGCCTATAGAAAGGACTTGATGCCTGTAAAAAGGACTTTGTCCCTGTACAAAGGACTTTGTGCCTATAAAAAGGACTTAATGCCTGTAAAAAAGACTTAATGCCTGTAAGAAGGACTTGGTTTACCTGTAAGAAGGACTTTATGCCTGTAAGAAAGACTTGATTTGCCTGTAAGAAGGACTTTGTCCCTGTACAAAGGACTTTGTGCCTATAAAAAGGACTTAATGCCTGTAAAAAAGACTTAATGCCTGTAAGAAGGACTTGGTTTACCTGTAAGAAGGACTTTATGCCTGTAAGAAAGACTTGATTTGCCTGTAAGAAGGACTTGTTTTGCCTGTAAGAAGGACTTGATTTGCCTGTAAGAAGGACTTTATGCCTGTAAGAAGGACTTATTTTGCCTATAAGAAGGACTTGATTTGCCTGTAAGAAGGACTTGTTTTGCCTGTAAGAAGGACTTGATTTGCCTGTAAGAAGGACTTTATGCCTGTAATGTCGCGACCCTCTAAAAAAATTTTAAATTTTAAAAGGGGTTAACGGATTATTAGGTTAATTAGATTTAACTAACCTAACGCGGACCCTCCCAAGCCCTACCGAATCGCAACTTTGGTTTTTGTTTAAATGATTTTAAAATTTGGAGTCGCCACTAATCGTTCTTGGTAGGTCGATTAGAAACCTAAATAAATTAGCGGGAGAACTAATTTATTCCTGCGAACCAGAGATTAGGAGCTCGGGGACTTGGTTACACTAGTTAATTAAAACTAATGCCCTTTCGGTACCTTAATTTCATGGATATCCTAATTCGGCAACTCAGACTTGGTTTATTCCTAAGGCTCTAGTAGGGTATTCTCTTTTGTGTTTTCACTTTTTAAATAGGATGCATGGATGGTATATATTTTTATTTGTTATATTTTTTTAAGTGTTAAAGATTCCCTGAAGCCGAAAGAGGGAATGTGTTAACGACTTCTGTGCAGTATTATGACCTACTTATCTTTTGGGTCTGATGATTCAAAAATTAAATTATAGGAAGTACATGACAGTGAATAAACACCTCCAATGGGAGGCCTAGCATTGGCTTGGCTCTTCCCTTTGGGATTTAAGGTACAGGTATTTAAGTTGCAAGTATTTAAACTACTGTAAGTAAAAACCTCCAATGGGAGGCTAAGCATTGGCTTGGCTCTTCCCTTTGGGATTTAAGGTACAGGTATTTAAGTTGCAGGTATTTAACTACTGTAAGTAAAAACCTCCAATGGGAGGCTAAGCATTGGCTTGGCTCTTCCCTTTGGGATTTAAGGTACATGTATTTAAGTTGCATGTATTTAACTACTGTAAGTAAAAACCTCCAATGGGAGGCTAAGCATTGGCTTGGCTCTTCCCTTTGGGATTTAAGGTATAGGTATTTAAGTTGCAGGTATTTAACTACTGTAAGTAAAAACCTCCAATGGGAGGCTAAGCATTGGCTTGGCTCTTCCCTTTGGGATTTAAGGTACAGGTATTTAAGTTGCAGGTATTTAACTACTGTAAGTAAAAACCTCCAATGGGAGATTAAGCATTGGCTTGGCTCTTCCCTTTGGGATTTATGGTGCAGGTATTTAAATTGCGGATGGACTTTGTCCTCTCCATTCTGGGGTATGAATTTTTTAAAATAAAATACAACGAATTGATTCAACAATTTGAAATTTGTGCGCGCTTGAGGACTCCTCCAAGCCGATTTTGTGCTTCCATAGGGTTGACCATTGATATAAAGCTGCGGCTTCCTGACATAAAATAGAGTGAAATGTCAGTATACAAAATATGTGCTAATCTGCATCTAAAACCAGAAGAGTGGAAAGAGTACTTATCTCCCATTTTTTTGGGAGGGATTTCTATAATTGATTTTCGCTCTCTATGTTCCCAATATAGAGAGTTTCTTTTGAATTAAGAGGGACTTTTAGTCACAGATCAGTTGAGAAATCGGTGGACAGCTTAGGAGCTTGTCTGGGCCGATTTTTGCATCTCTACGAGATTTTTGCTGTTGACGTAGAGATATCCTTCTCCTGACATAAAATATGGAGAAAAAAAAAGAGATGGAGAAAGTGCATACAATTTGTGCTAATTTGCGAGTAAAACCATAAATAAATGAATAAATAAAAACACTTAGCTCGAATTTGCTTGCTCGTTGACGAGGATGAACTCTTGATTTATATTAATCGATGAAGGAATTTGTGATGATAACCCCTAGCTTTAAACTCCCATCATCTTCAAAATTCTCTCTCTTTTGGTATTTTCTTTCTCTCGAATTTTTCTTCAATCTCCCAAAACTCTCTCAAACATCCAAAATTTTCTCTCCAAAAAAATTCCTCTCAAACACTTCAAATTTTCTCTCCAAAAAAATCCCCTTCTCAAGCTCACTTCTTTCTTCTTTTATAACCTACTCATCTATCTCCCATTCTAATTTTTCCACTAACTCTACCTCCCATTCTAATTTCTCCACTAACTCTTCTTCATTTTCATCTTCCATTCTCCATCTCTATCTCACATTCTAATCTCTCCACTAACTCTTCTTCATCTTCATCTTCCCTTCTCCATATTTATCTCCCATTCTAATTTCTCCACTAACTCTTCTTAATCTCCATCTTCCCTTCTCTATTCTTATCTTCCATTCTAATTTCTCTACTAACTCTTCTTCATCTCCATCTTCCCTTCTCTATTCTTATCTTATTTTCTCCATCCATTCTTCTCCAACTTCTCTTCTTCATCTCCTCTTCTTCATCTTCCCTTCTCTATTCTAATTTATCCACTAACTTTTCTTTTTATTATTTGTAAAATAATCCTTCAAGAGTTAGGTATTTGCACTTTAGTCCTTGAATTTTAAGTATTTACAATTCAGTCCCTGAAAAAATATATTTCTTTAAGTCCAAATCTCCTCACAATTTTTTACACACCAAAATTTACCACATGTCAAATTTAAGCTCATTTCTTGTCGCTGAAAATAATGCATAATTTAATTAAAGCCCTTTTGCAAAATTAAGTCATTCTGGGTATAATTGGGCCAAGATGAAAATTTAAAATATTAGAAGACAATGTCACAACTCATAAAAAGTGAAAGTTAAAAATAAGTTGACTCAAATTAAATTTTTTTAGGCCCGATTCGAGATTATACTCGTGAAGGAACACCCTAGGCTTGGCTAAGGTCCCCAAAGTTGATTTTTCAATTTTATGAATTTTTATGGATTTTTTATTACTTTAGCAATAGAAAAAATGATTAAAGATCAGGTGTCAACATGTAAGAAGGACTTATTTTGCCCGTAAGAAGGACTTGATTTGCCTGTAAGAAGGACTTATTTTGCCCGTAAGAAGAACTTGATTTGCTTGTAAGAAGGACTTTATGCCTGTAAGAAGGACTTATTTTGCCCGTAAGAAGGACTTGATTTGCCTGTAAGAAGGACTTGTTTTGCCCGTAAGAAGGACTTGATTTGCATGTAAGAAGGACTTTATGCCTGTAAGAAGGACTTATTTTGCCCGTAAGAAGGACTTGATTTGCCTGTAAGAAGGACTTTATGCCTGTAAGAAGGACTTGATTTACCTGTAAGAAGGACTTTGTACCTGTAAGAAGGACTTGGTTTGCCTGTAAGAAGGACTTTGTGCCTGTAAGAAGGACTTGGTTTGCCTGTAAGAAGGACTTAGTTTGCCTGTAAGAAGGGCTTGGTGTACCTCAAAGGGTGCCATTCTGAAATCTGGGGAGACTAGGAATCCTGCAGAAGCTCAAACCCAAATTATATTCTCCTGTCGCTTTAGGAATAAACCAAAGAGGCAGAGATTAAAAGGTCTCGAACATTTCTGTTCTTGAGACAAATCATGCTTTATTGAAGAAGGTGGATACCTGTATGTACCGCAATGGATTCGAGTACCCCAACAACCGTCAGAATTCATTCTCTTGAAAGGTTCAGGTTGAAGATATACTTACCTGAGAATTTGGAAAAAAATGCTTGGTGGCTTCTCGACAACCAGGCTTGTTCATTCAATAATCGCCGAATGAACTTCAAGACTTTGGAAGGTAACTCGAACACCGGGAATGTGTTGCCTGTCAGGCAATGTCAGAGGTAACATGTGCAAGCATTTTCATCAATGCGTTCATTGGTTCATGCAAAATTGTTCAGCTAAGTTTGCCATGATTAAAGGCAGTCTGTGTAATAACTCATGATGCAATCGATCAATATATGGATCATGTATTGCATTACCACTTCTGTTTAAGGAGGTTCTTATAGTACGAACACCTCGAATGTAATTTGACTGGGGGACTTCATTCCGAAAAGGGCTTTCTTTCACTCTGGAGAAAGGCTGTTTATCTGTAGATTAAAATGTTAGACCTGTGTGGAAATGGTTTGCCTTTCCTCATCCTGTTATGCCCCATTTTGCACATTTGATGTCTCCTATGCAGTTTATGCTCTAAGTTGAAGTCGGTAAATTAAACATGCGGAATAGTCATACATAATTCATGAAATGTGTAAACACAATGCCGATGTGACAATTTTTAGCATCATGTGTGTTTATATAATGTGCAAACATGGGCGGATTTGAATTGCCCCTGGTATATGGGTGGATCGAATAAATTGGGAAGCCCACTCCTTATGTCGAGGAGCGGTTTGTCCCAAACTTTGCCCTTGCCCGATGAAGCATATGGGTGAGGGAGCATTTCGGTTGGTTTAATGACAGCGACCGCCATGGTTTAGCGGTTGAATGCCCCTGCAAAAAGCAGAGAAATTATTCTTGAAATCAAACGAGATAAGGAAGACATATTTACTTTTTCGCTTCAGAGCTTGCGATCAATTTGCCCCATTTTTCACCAGAATAGATCTTGTCAGATGATCATAATTTTCTTTTGGATTTGTCTCCTTCAACATGTTAAATGTTAGTGTAAATATTTCCTGTAAAAAGAAAAAGAGACATATTAGCCAGTATTAAAAGGGATAAATTGAAAACGATACTGATTTACCCTTCATCTTGAATGTCTTGCACGAGTCTTTTACCAGTTTTGTTGGATTGAATTTTTCTCGACTTTTGTTGGGCGCCTCACCATTATGAGAAGACTATGGTAAAATACTGACTTTGATATTACTCGTCGAGTATTCCTGTTTGTAAAAAAGAAATGTACAAAAAGTTATTTCATTTATTTATAATACATACAACATTCCCCACCCTTGGGGATCGAACTCGGGATATTTCGAACCTACTGTCATCCCCCATACCATTCGGTCCATTGGACCGTAGGTGTCCATGGGGCTATCCTTTCAAAGGTTAATCTTTGGGGATAAAACAGCCCTGTTGTATCACCTTGGGCCATGTTACGGTATTTCTCGAGGTAATTTGCAATCCCTGTTAAGAATGGAATAAGACAATTCAAGACTTGAGATGATTATGTGCACATTAGAACGATACAGAATTACCCATTTCTGATATTGTTCGCGTCTTTCGCTTGTACTTTCCTTTGTCCGAAGCTGTCTATCCCGTGGTAATGCCCATGAGTTGATTTGCCCCCAAATTTTATCCAACCTGTATTCGGATATGATTGCGTTCTCGGGTCGATTTGCAATTTCCTGAGAATAGAAGGGGCTTAATTTTAAAACTTGGAGCAATTGAGGGTAAATTGAAACGATACGGAGTTACCCTTCAGGTTTATGCAGATTTTCACTCGCCATCAATTCGTCGCGAGGTTGGTGAGGTGGCGGATTCGAGCATTTAATAGGGGGAAGTCGGATTATTACTCCTTGCTTTTACACAATCACAAAAGCAGAAAAACACATCACGCAAGGAAATAAAACACATTCACTCATTCAGGATTAGTTCCGCTTCCTCTGCAGGCTCTCCCATGATCAGCTGGCTTCATCCCAAATTAGGTATGCATCGGCCATATTGAAGGTCTCGTGGTCACTGGTTGAACAAGTGCATCACAGTCCCGATGCTTTACCGATATCAAACTGGTTGATTATGGCGAAAAGATCATCGTCAATGTCCGCTTGGTGGTGATCTGTCCCTTCTTCCTCGGGAGGTATTGATGCTGATCCAGTATCATTGGTCCTTTTGTACCCTCCTCCAACAGAACTCGATCCTGTTATAAACTGGTCTAACTCACCTCTTAAACGTGCATTTTCGATCCTCAGATCATACATTTCATCGAGGGTGAGGAGGAGGCTATTGCAATTGGGGCAGGTGGCGGAGTCAAAAGTCTCTTTATACATCTTGTTTTCCGCTCGGAGGTTTTCATTTTCAACTCTTAGAAACTCGGCTTCGTTGTGCTCATGACGAGCCTTCATTCGGGTTCGCCTATTTTGAAACCAGAACTTGATTTGTAAAGGTTCAAGTCCTAACTCTTGACTCAGTTCCATTTTCTATTTGCCGTCTGGCATAGGGCATGTTCTGAAGAAATCCTCAAGCCTTTGTACCTACTCCTTAGTATGGCGACGGTAACGCTTCTTTTGACCCTTACCGTTATTGTCCTTATCTTTACTGAGATTTTGGACGTCGTCGGCGGAAGAGCCAGGCTCCATAGACTCGATCCCAAACATGGCTTCGAACTTTTCCTCTCCCATATTCAGCAGGCAATGATAGCTCTCGAGAGTATTGGGTTGAGACATCTTTGATTTGGTTGATGATTTCTCAAGATTTGCTACTCGCTTCCGGTGTTTTCACTCTTTTTGAATTTTTCTGAGCGATTGCCTATGCCTTAAGACCCTCTTCCGAGCATGGCGTCTCTTTTAAAATTAAACGTGGGTTTAGCAACTGTATTGCTTCTTCCGAGGGTCCGGCCTTTCTCAATCCTCTTTTCTTATCGTGTCTCTTACTCGGCTCGTCTCCTTCCATCTTTTCGTGATAGGGCCCCTTGTTGTTGCCTCCACCGTCAATTTGCTGGCGAGTTCTTCAATAAAGACGAGTCGTATCTCTTTTCTGCCGAAAATGTCTTTGTCTCCCACTCAGCTTATTTTTTATCTTTTCTTTTTCAAAGTAGTGGCGTCCCGTTTAGCTTTGCCGTAGAGACGTTGGATTTGCTTGGCTCGAGATTGGAGACGAGTAGCGGAGGTGATACTGATAGGGAATGTTAGACAGGAAAATCTGGCCAGTAGAGACTTCCCCTGCAAAAATGAAAGAGAATGCGGCAGTATATGTTCTTCATATTCTAGAAAAATTGGAACGATACTGTTTTACCCTTGTGTGTACTTCCATTGAATTTGAATTGAGGAAGTTCCTTCATTTGGACTGGATTGAATTGTATGTCCTGAGTTGCCCTTCACTTTGAGCTTGCCACGTAAGTGCTTTGCTTAGTTGGGCTTTATTTTCTTTCGGGTTGCCTTGGACCATCATCATTTTCTATGCCATCGGGTCCGTGGACCAGAGGGCTCCTTTAATTTGAAGGCTACCTTCGAGGCAAATGAGTCCTATCGCGTTCCATTGGGTCATTTCATTTTGCGACACTCTTGAGGCACTTTGCGATTCCCTGGGTGAGAATGGAACAAATCCAATTTAGCATTTTGCAACGATTGAGAGTAAATTGGAACGACACACAATTACCCGTCTTCGAGCTCGCCTGGGCATTTCACTTGGAATTTCCCTACGTGAGGCCATTCAACATTTCTCATTATGGCAGTCAGCGACGTTGCCACAAATTGATCCGCCCTAAATCTAGCATAAAAAGGGATTCACGCATTCGACGGGATAAATAAATTGCCCCATTGTCCTTGAATTAAATCGAGACACCTAGAAAGCTGGAAAATATCATACGCAGGGGAATTAAGCATGAAATGAAAGGTGCACTTATTCAAGGTCAGTTCTGCCTCTCCTGTGGCTCTTCGATAATCAGCTAGTCTCGTGTTGGTTCGAGTGTGGATAACCGATGTTTGAGAGTCCCTACTCACTGGCTCCTGATCGCGGCTTGGGACGTCTGTCAACCCTAAACTGGTTGACCAGGGCAGTAAGCTCATCATCTGGGTAATCTCTTGAACCTTCCAGCAACTGATGCTCGAATTGGGCATTGTTGTTAGCAAATGCTGGCGGTAGATTTCTCATTCTGTCCTCGCCATGAGTAATTTGACTTCTCGTGCTGGAGCCTTCATCATTACTCGAGAAAGTGTGGGGATTGTCGCGACCCTCTAAAAAAATTTTAAATTTTAAAAGGGGTTAACGGATTATTAGGTTAATTAGATTTGACTAACCTAACGCGGACCCTCCCAAGCCCTACCGAATCGCAACTTTGGTTTTTGTTTAAATGATTTTGAAATTTGGAGTCGCCACTAATCGTTCTTGGTAGGTCGATTAGAAACCTAAATAAATTAGCGGGAGAACTAATTTATTCCTGCGAACCAGAGATTATGAGCTCGGAGACTTGGTTACACTAGTTAATTAAAACTAATGCCCTTTCGGTACCTTAATTTCATGGATATCCTAATTCGGCAACTCAGGCTTGGTCTATTCCTAAGGCTTTAATAGGGTATTCTCTTTTGTGTTTTCACTTTTTAAATAGGATGCATGGATGGTATATATTTTTATTTGTTATATTTTTTTATGTGTTAAAGATTCCCTGAAGCCGTAAGAGGGAGTGTGTTAACAATTTCAGTGCAGTATTACGACCTACTCATCTTTTGGGTTTGATGATTCAAAAATTAAATTATAGGAAGTACATGACAGTGAATAAACACCTCCAATGGGAGGCCTAGCATTGGCTTGGCTCTTCCCTTTGGGATTTAAGGTACAGGTATTTAAGTTGCAAGTATTTAAACTATTGTAAGTAAAAAACCTCCAATGGGAGGCTAAGCATTAGCTTGGCTCTTCCCTTTGGGATTTAAGGTACAGGTATTTAAGTTGCAGGTATTTAACTACTGTAAGTAAAAACCTCCAATGGGAGGCTAAGCATTGGCTTGGCTCTTCCCTTTGGGATTTAAGGTACAGGTATTTAAGTTGCAGGTATTTAACTACTGTAAGTAAAAACCTCCAATGGGAGGCTAAGCATTGGCTTGGCTCTTCCCTTTGGGATTTAAGGTACAGGTATTTAAGTTGCAGGTATTTAACTACTGTAAGTAAAAACCTCCAATGGGAGGCTAAGCATTGGCTTGGCTCTTCCCTTTGGGATTTAAGGTACATGTATTTAAGTTGCAGGTATTTAACTACTGTAAGTAAAAACCTCCAATGAGAGGCTAAGCATTGGCTTGGCTCTTCCCTTTGGGATTTATGGTGCAGGTATTTAAGTTGCGGATGGACTTTGTCCTCTCCATTCTGGGGTATGAATTCTTTAAAATAAAATACAACGAATTGATTCAACAATTTGAAATTTGTACGCGCTTGAGGACTTCTCCAAGCCGATTTTGTGCTTCCATAGGGTTGACCATTAATATAGAGTTACGGCTTCCTGACATAAAATAGAGTGAAGTGTCAGTATACAAAATATGTGCTAATCTGCACCTAAAATCAGAAGAGTGGAAAGAGTACTTATCTCCCGTTTTTTGGGAGGGATTTCTATAATTGATTTTCGCTCTCTATGTTCCCAATATAGAGAGTTTCTTTTGAATTAAGATGGACTTTTAGTCACAGATCAGTTGAGAAATCGGTGGACAGCTTAGGAGCTTGTCTGGGCCGATTTTTGCATCTCTACGAGATTTTTGCTGTTGACGTAGAGATATCCTTCTCCTGACATAAAATATGGAGAAAAAAAAAGGAGATGGAGAAAGTGTATACAATTTGTGCTAATTTGCAAGTAAAACCATAAACAAATGAATAAATAAAAACACTTAGCTCGAATTTGCTTGCTCGTTGACGAGGAAGAACTCTTGATTTATATTGATCGATGAAGGAATTTGTGATGATAACCCCTAGCTTTAAACTTCCATCATCTTCAAAATTCTCTCTCTTTTGGTATTTTCTTTCTCTCAAATTTTTCTTCAATCTCCCAAAACTCTCTCAAACATCCAAAATTTTCTCCCAAAAAAAAAATCCCTCTCAAACACTTCAAATTTTCTCTCCAAAAAAATCTCTCTCAAACACTTCAAATTTTCTCTCCAAAAAAATCTCCCCCTCAAGCTCACTTCTTCCTCCTTTTATAATCTACTCATCTATCTCCCATTCTAATTTTTCCACTAACCCTATCTCCCATTCTAATTTCTCCACTAACTCTTCTTCATTTTCATCTTCCATTCTCCATCTCTATCTCACATTCTAATCTCTCCACTAACTCTTCTTCATCTTCATCTTCCCTTCTCCATATTTATCTCCTATTCTAATTTCTCCACTAACTCTTCTTCATCTCCATCTTCCCTTCTCTATTCTTATCTTCCATTCTAATTTCTCTACTAACTCTTCTCCATCTTCCATTCTCTATTCTTATCTTATTTTCTCCATCCATTCTTCTCCAACTTCTCTTCTTCATCTCCTCTTCTCCATCTTCCCTTCTCTATTCTAATTTATCCACTAACTCTTCTTTTTGTTATTTGTAAAATAATCCTTCAAGAGTTAAGTATTTGCACTCTAGTCCTTGAATTTTAAGTATTTACAATTTAGTCCCTGAAAAAATATATTTCTTTAAGTCCAAATCTCCTCACAATTTTTGACACACCAAAATTTACCACATGTCAAATTTAAGCTCATTTCTTGCCGTTGAAAATAATGCAGAATTTAATTAAAGCCCTTTTGCAAAATTAAGTCATTCTGGGTATAATTGGGCAAAGATGAAAATTTAAAATATTAGAAGACAATGTCACAACTCATAAAAAGTGAAAATTAAAAATAAGTTGACTCAAATTAAATTTTTTTAGGCCCAATTCAAGATTATACTCGTGAAGGAACACATGACTCGAATTGGATTTTTCTGAATTTGCGATGGCCAATATGAAAATAGATTTAAAATAAAAATATTAACTATCTTTGTGTATTTTTTTTTTTGCCTCAAATGTTATTTTTCCAAAATTTTCAAGTATTTTTGTATTTTTTTTTTTAAAAAAATTAAAAATATATATAATATGAAATTTTATTTTTTGTTCAAAAGTGGTTGCCTAGGCTTGGCCAAGGCTTCCAAAGTTGATTTTTCAATTTTTTCATTTTTTTTTTCATTTTTTGTTTTATGAATTTTCGAAAATAAAAATACCGAAAAATACTGAAAATATGAAAAATTGTTTTTGGTCAAAATTGGTTCCCTAGGCTTGGCTAAGGTCCCCAAAGTTGATTTTTCAATTTTATGAATTTTTATGGATTTTTTATTACTTTAGCAATAGAAAAAATGATTAAAAATCAGGTGTCAACAGCTGCCCCTCTTTGAAAGGAAGCTCGGTAGAGGTTCATTTCAAAGACGAGATGACGCCTGAATTCTAATCGACTCAATACAAGGAAATAAAAAGAGTCGTGACATGAATGTTCCACTGAAAATGAAATGAGAACCTAAGGATTCGTTATATAAAAAAACTTTAGGGTGGTTGAACTTGAACCTGTATGGTGGATCAACCCATGGTAGATTCCTAATAAAAAGATTCTACTGATTAAAAATTGAATTAAAATTTGACCCGTATGGTGGGTCATACCATTTGACCCGTATGGTGGGTCGTACCATGGTAGATTCCTAATAAAAGGATTCTACTGATTAAATTTTGATTGAGATTTGACCCGTATGGTAGGTCACCCCATGGAGATACTTGTAAGAAGGACTTGGTGCCTGTAGAAAGGACTTGGTGTCTGTAAAAAGGACTTGTGCCTGTAAGAAGGACTTGATTTGCCTGTAAAAAGGACTTAATTTGCCTGTAAGAAGGACTTGATTTGCCTGTAAGAAGGACTTACTTTGCCTGTAAGAAGGACTTTGTGCCTGTAAGAAGGACTTTGTTTGCCTGTAAGAAGGACTTTGTTTGCCTGTAAGAAGGACTTTATGCCTGTAAGAAGGACTTGATTTGCCTGTAAGAAGGACTTTATGCCTGTAAGAAGGACTTGATTTGCCTGTAAGAAGGACTTGGTGCCTGTAAGAAGGACTTGGTTTGCCTGTAAGAAGGACTTAGCTTGCCTGTAAGAAGGACTTGATTTGCCTATAAGAAGGACTTTATGCCTGTAAGAAGGACTTGGTTTGCCTGTAAGAAGGACTTGATTTGCTTGTAAGAAGGACTTGATTTGCCTGTAAGAAGGACTTTGTGCCTATAAGAAGGACTTTGTACCTGTAAGAAGGACTTGATTTGCCTGTAAGAAGGACTTTGTTTGCCTGTAAGAAGGACTTGATTTGCCTGTAAGAAGGACTTTATGCCTGTAAGAAGGACTTGGTTTGCCTGTAAGAAGGACTTTGTGCCTGTAAGAAGGACTTGGTTTGCCTGTAAGAAGGACTTAGTTTGCCTGTAAGAAAGACTTTATGCCTGTAAGAAGGACTTGGTTTGCCTGTAAGAAGGACTTAGTTTGCCTGTAAGAAGGACTTTATGCCTGTAAGAAGGACTTGGTTTGCCTGTAAGAAGGACTTAGTTTGCCTGTAAGAAGGGCTTGGTGTACCTCAAAGGGTGCCATTCTGAAATCTGGGGAGATCAGGAATCCTACGGAAGCTCAAACCCAAATTATATTTTCCTGTCGCTTTAGGAATAAACCAAAGAGGCAGAGATCAAAAGGTCTCGAACATTTCTGTCCTTAAGACAAATCATGCTTTATTGAAGAAGGTGGATACCTATATATACCGCAATGGATTCGAGTACCCCAACAACCGTCAGAATTCATTCTCTTGAAAGGTTCAGGTTGAAGATATACTTACCTGAGAATTTGGAAGAAATGCTTGGTGGCTTCTCGACAACCAGGCTTGTTCATTCAATAATCGCCAAATGAATTTCAAGACTTTGGAAGGTAACTCAAACACCGGGAATGTGTTGCCTGTCAGGCAATGTCAGAGCTAACATGTGCAAGCATTTTCATCAATGCGTTCATTGGTTCATACAAAATTGTTCAGCTAAGTTGGCAATGATTAGAGGCAGTCTGTGTAATAACTCATGATGCAATTGATCAACATATGGATCATGTATTGCATTACCATTTCTGTTTAAGGAGGTTCTTATAGTATGAACACCTCGAATGTAATATGAATGGGGGACTTCATTCCGAAAGGGCTTTCTCTCACTCTGAAGAAAGGCTGTTTATCTGTAGATCAAAATGTTAGACCTGTGTGGAAATAGTTTGCCTTTCCTCATCCTGTCATGCCCCATTCTGCACATTTGATATCTCCTGTGCAGTTTATGCTCTAAGTTGGAGTTGGTAAGTTAAACACACGGAATAGTCATACATAATTCATGAACTGTGTAAGCACAATGCAGATGTGACAATTTTTTAGCATCACGTGTGTTTATATAATGTGCAAATATGGGCGAATTTAAATTGCCCCTGGTATGTGGGCGGACCGAACAAATTGGGAAGCCTACTCCTTATGTTGAGGGGTGGTTTGTCTCAAACTTTACCCCTACGCGATGAAGCATATGGGCGATGGAGCATTTTGGTTTGTTTAATGCCCCTGCAAGAAGCAGAGAAATTATTCTTGAAACCAAACGAGATAAGGAAGACATATTTGCTTTTTCGTTTCAGAGCTTGCGAACAATTTGCCCCATTTTTCACCAGAATAGATCTTGTCAGGTGATCATACTTTTCTTTTGGATTTGTCTCGTTCAACATGTTAAATGTTAGTATAAATATTTCCTGTGAAAAGAAAAGGAGACATGTTAACCAGTATTAAAAGGGATAAATTGAAAACGATACTGATTTACCCTTCATCTTGAATGCCTTGGACAAGTCTTTTACCAATTTTGCTGGATTGAGTTTTCTTCGACTTTTGTTGGATGCTTCACCATTAAGCCGAGAATGTAGCAAAATATTGACTTCGGTATTACTCGTCGAGTATTCCTGCTTGCAAAAAGAAATGCACAAAAAGTTGTTTCATTTATTTATAATACATACAACATTCCCCACCCTCGGGGATCGAACTCGGGATATTTCGGACCTACTGTCATCCCCCATACCATTCGGTCCATTGGACCATAGGTGTTCATGGGGCTATCCTTTCAAAGGTTAATCTTTGGGGATAAAGCAGCCTTGTTGTATCACCTTATGCCATGTTACGGTATTTCTCGAGGTAATTTGCAATCCCTGTTAAGAATGGAATAAGACAATTCAAGACTTGAGATGATTATGTGCACATTAGAACGATACAGAATTACCCATTTCTGAGATTGTTCGCGTCTTTCGCTTGTACTTTCCTCTGTCCGAAGCTGTCCATCCCGTGGTAATGCCCATGAGTCGATTTGCCCCCAAATTTTGTTCAACTTGTATTCGGATATGATTGCGTTCTCGGGTCGATTTGCAATTTCCTGAGAATAGAAGGGGCTTAATTTTAAAACTTGGAGCAACTGAGGGTAAATTGAAACGATACGGAGTTACCCTTCAGGTTTATCCAGATTTTTACTCGCCATCAATTCGTCGCGAGGTTGGTGAGGTGGCGGATTCGAGCATTTAATAGGGGGAAGTCGGATTATTACTCCTTGCTTTTACACATTCACAAAAGCAGAAAAACATATCACGCAAGGAAATAAAACACATTCACTCATTCAGGATCAGTTCTGCTTCCTCTACAGGCTCTCCCATGATCAGCTGGCTTCATCCCAAATTAGGTATGCATCGGCCATATAGAAGGTCTGGTGGTCACTGGCTGAACAAGTGCATCACAGTCCCGATGCTTTACCGATATCAAACTGGTTGATTATGGCGAAAAGATCATCGTCAATGTCCGCTTGGTGGTGATCTGTCCCTTCTTCCTCGGGAGGTATTGATACTGATCCAGTATCATTGGTCCTTTTGTACCCTGCTCCAACAGAACTCGATCCTGTTATAAATTGGTCTAACTCACCTCTTAAACGTGCATTTTCGATCCTCAGATCATACATTTCATCGAGGGTGAGGAGGAGGCTATTGCAGTTGGGGCAGGTGGCGGAGTCAAAAGTCTCTTTATACATCTTGTTTTCCGCTCGGAGGTTTTCATTTTCAACTCTTAGAAACTCGACTTCGTTGTGCTCATGACGAGTCTTCATTCGGGTTCGTCTATTTTGAAACCAGAACTTGATTTGCGAAGGTTCAAGGCCTAGCTCTTGACTCAGTTCCATTTTTTGTTTGCCGTCTGGCATAGGGCACGTTTTGAAGAAAGCTTCAAGCTTTCGTACTTGCTCCTCAGTATGGCGACGGTAACGCTTCTTTTGACCTTTACCGTTGTTGTCATTGTCCTTACGGGGCTCTTGGACGTCGTCGGTGGAAGGGCCGGGCTCCATAGGCTCGATCCCAAATATGGCTTCGAACTCTTCCTCTCCCATATTCAGCAAGTAACGATAACTTTCAAGTGTGTTGGGTTGAGACATCTTCGATTTGGTTAACGATTTCTCAAAGTTTGATATCTCTTCTTGTATTTTCACTCTCTGGATTTTTCTGGGAGACTGCGTATGCTTTAAGAGTCTCTCTTTCGAGCACGAATGAGAATTATCAAGAAGATGCCTCCTTTAAAATTAGACGTGGGTTTAGCAACTGTATTGCCTCTCTCGAGTGTTCTGGCTTTCTCGATTTTCTTTTCATCGTATCTCTCGCCCAGCTCGTCTCCTTCCATCTTTCCGTGGAAGGGGGCCCCTTGTTGCTGTCTCCACTGTCAATTTGCTGGCGAGTTCTTCAATAAAGACGAGTCGTATCTCTTTTCTGCCGAAAATGTCTTTGTCTCCCACTCAGCTTATTTTTTGTCCTTTCTTTTTCAAAGTAGTGGCGTCTCGTCCAACTTTTCCGTAGAGACGTCGGATTTGCTTGGCTCGAGATTGGAGACGAGTAGCGGAGGTGATACTGATAGGGAATGGTAGACAGGAAAATTTGGCCAGTAGAGACTTCCCCTGCAAAAATGAAAGAGAATGCGGCAGTATATGTTCTTCATATTCTAGAAAAATTGGAACGATACTGTTTTACCCTTGTGTATACTTCTATTGAATTTGAATTGAGGAAGTTCCTTCATTTGGATTGGATTGAATTGTATGTCCCGAGTTGCCCTTCACTTTGAGCTTGCCACATATGTGCTTTGCTTAGTTGGGCCTTGTTTTCTTTCGGGTTGCCTTGGACCATCATCATTTTCCATGCCATTGGGTCCGTGGACCAGAGGGCTCCTTTAATTTGAAGGTTACCTTGAAGGCGAATGAGTCCTATCGCATTCCATTGGGTCATTTCATTTTGCGACACTCTTGAGGCACTTTGCAATCCCCTGGGTGAGAATGGAACAAATTCAATTTAGCATTTTGCAACGATTGAGGGTAAATTGGAACGACACACAGTTACCCGTCTTCGAGCTCGCCTGGGCTTTTCACTTAAAATTTCCCTACGTGAGGCCATTCAACATTTCTCATTATGGCAGTCAGCGACGTTGCCACAAATTGATCCGCCCTAAATCTAGCATAAAAAGGGATTCACGCATTCGACGGGATAAATAAATTGCCCCCTTGTCCTTGAATTAAATCGAGACACCTAGAAAGCTGGAAAATATCATACGCAGGGGAATTAAGCATGAAATGAAAGGTGCACTTATTCAAGGTCAGTTCTGCCTCTCCTGTGGCTCTTCGATAATCAGCTAGTCTCGTGTTGGTTCGGGTGTGGATAACCGATGTTTGAGAGTCCCTACTCACTGGCTCCTGATCGCGGCTTGGGACGTCTGTCAACCCTAAACTGGTTGACCAGGGCAGTAAGCTCATCATCTGGGTAATCTCTTGAACCTTCCAGCAACTGATGCTCGAATTGGGCATTGTTGTTGGCAAATGCTGGTGGTAGATTTCTCATTCTGTCCTCGCCATGAGCAATTTGACTTCTCGTGCTGGAGCCTTCATCATTACTCGAGAAAGTGTGGGGATCACCAACTGTCCTGCTGCCAAAAACTCCTTCCATTCGAGGATTAGAGAAGTGGAAGTGCTCAGGATAACTTCTTGTCTGATTCTCTGGCTGCGCAGGCGCGCTGATCATGGGATGAGTTCTAGCCACAGGTTGGTGCTCAAACCAAGGAATCTGAATACACTGCTCCTGCGGTCTATACTCTTGAAGAGCATTAGGGTGATTCTGGGGGATACTTTGATTAACGCCTGGGGGATTGATGGCATGGCTACTAGCTTGGTTGATGATGGGAAGTGGCTCGCCCCATGCTAACCTGGGGAACTTATGGTGGCGAGGAGACTCGACGTTCAGGCTTGGATCAGTCCCGCCTTGGTTTTCTTGATTCTGAGCTGCATTATGTTCTCTCACCCTTTTTCTGTACTTCTGAAGATGACTCGAAACATTTGCTTTAGTGAGTCCCTCTACCTTCATAATTTCCAGTATATGTTGCGGCCGTGCCGAATCTATTCCTAGCTGCTGAACTGCATTAACAAACATACGATGCAGCTCGGGAGACCAACTCATCTTCTTTCTCCAGTTGCTTGGAACAAAATTGAAGGCTTGATGCTTGTTCTCATGGTCATGCAATTGCTTCCTTACCACGTGCTGCCATATGTTTTGAAGCATCTGAACTCCAACTGGTTTCGTTACGACGTCTTGGGCCCCATTTAAGACAGCCTTCATTAGGGCTTGCTGATCATCGCTTGCCGATATTACGAGGACTGGCATGTTTAATTTAGAATTGATGACTTCCAAGAGAGTGAAAACATCCATGTCAATACCTACCATGGCGGTGAGGACGATATCAAACGGGTCACTACTCCTCCTTAATATCTCTAAGGCCTCTGTCGCCTTTGCTTGAGCTACAACCTTATACCGGCATTTTCTTAATACGGTAACAAGGATTGACAGAGAGACTGGATTACCGTCAATGGCCATGACCAGTAGACCCTCAGGGTAAGGAACTTCATTAGCTTTGACCAGGGTTGAACATGCGCCCGTTCCCCTAATACTCGACATATTTCTGGATCTAGGACTGCCGATTCGAGACCGCCTCGGGATGTCTTCTCGGACTTAAGGGATCACGAGATCGTTGATGCCTTCTCGTAACAGGCTTTAAAAGCCGATGCTTTGATGGTGAAGGTTTTGAATTCCTCTCCCACGAGAACTCCTTCCTCTCTATCTTTCTCCTGCGAGTTCTTGCGAATGAACTCTGACTATCAAATGGGGACAAGTTCTCTCTCTGGCAATAGCAACGACTTCCCTCTTCACGGGCAGCGCTATTAGATTTTCCGAGGGAGAAAATCTGATATTCAGCTTTTGATCAAAGGGGAAATCCTTGTTTCTCGCTCAGTTTGTCTTCTTTTTTCTTTTCGTGATAGAGGGCCCCTGTCAAGATCTCCACCGTCGATTTACTGGCGGGTCCTCCAATGAAGACAAGTTGTATCTCCTTTTCGCTAACGTTTGCCGTGTCTTCCACTCAGCTCATCTTTCCGTCTTCTTTTTCAAAGTGGCGGTGTCTCGTCAAACTTTCTGCGGAGATTTCGGACTCGCTTAGCTCGCAGTCGCCATCTGATGGGAATTCGAGCCAACGAGGGTGGTGCCAATAGAGAATGGTAGATAAGAGAAATCTTGACTGGTTGATACCGTCACTATGAAATCAATATTTACTTCAAAGCAGATTACCATCTTCGCATTCCGCTCATCTGCCTCACCTCTCTCCCCCTTTCTTTCGTATTCTGCTTTAAAAAATGGCCAATTCTCCTAACCATACCTTATCCGCCGAAGTCCTAGCTGGGTGGGAGAGACTCTACAATCTTCTTGGTAGAGGTTACGCTCATATAGCCAAAAACTCTACCGTTGAGGCTGAAATCCTCGGTTTATTTAGGACCGTGGACGCTGCTTCTGTTGAGGGTACCCAACTAGGGAAGGAGTACCGGAACTCCTCGACCCTCTTCATCAATTTTCTGGCTGCCTATAACCGTGCTTATGAGACGGTCCTTGTGACCGCCGTCGTGAAAGCCCGTTACCGAGACCGGCACGAGCGTCTGGCAACAGTTACGTTTGTGGCTGATAATCACAAAAAGGCCATCAAGTTTGCCAACGATCAGCTTTCGTGGCTGGTTCGTGAGAGGGGAAAGTTGGTGGACCGTCTGGCCTTGGTCCGAACTTACGCCGAACAGGAGCCAGGCAATATTGTGATGAGGTGTAAATGTGGTTGGCTGCAGGAGAGACTTGATGACATTACGGCAGACATTGCTTTCGAGAGGGCAGCGGTTCCGGACCTGGAGTTTGCCGTTGAGCATTACGAGGCCACTATGGCCCAGGTTAAAGAGAAGTGCGATCGCCTCTTCTTTAGGCTCGCGGGGCTTGATCCCGAGAGCGCCCGGTGCATCCAGAGCATCAACTGTTTGGAGAGTCAGTTGAGCTCTTTCGTAATGGTCATCAGGGCCCAGTTTGGCTTTACCTTTCCTCCCCAGTGAGTTGTTGTAATACTCTTTGATGAATGGAATGAAAGAAAAGCTTCACGTGTTTTGTTTTGTTTTTTTTTTTAATTTTCCTGCTATCGTTTCTTCCGCATAGCATAACAGAACGATTTGAGGTACCGAAGATGTCGAGGCTTAATGTTCTTCTTGATGTTCTTGTTTAATTGCTCCAGACGATGATATCGAGAACATTGATGAATGGTTCGGCGGTGGCCCCCACTATCCATCTTGAGATCACGAACAAAAACGCTATGACAACTCGATCAGTGCGCTGGTAGTAAATCCGGCCACCTGTTGTGTGCCCACTTTTATCCATATTTTGTTTCTTTCGGCGTCCACTTGCTCGTGTCGGTCGCCTGTAGCGTCGGGAGAAATTCCTGTGGGCCACGTTCATTAATAGAACCTCGGTCCTCTAAAGCCCTCCGCATGTTTCAGATAAGAGGAAATTTTAAGACCGGTCTCTGGTTGATTTGATCAGGTAAAGGTATTTGTTTCATGGGTTCTGATTATATAATCCATATTGTTTTTCAAAAGACGCGGGATCCTCTGCAATACATTAAATATGCCCCATGTTTAATCAGTATAAATCCACCGTCATATCAGAATACACTGCCCATACAAGTTTACGGATTGACACAACTTTGTTTGTCAAAGATGGATAATGTTCGTTTGCCCCCCAGAATTAACGGTTGAAGCCTCGGTGTTTTTCGTCTTTTGGTATTTCTGAAGATGATTCTTGATATATTATTGAACTTAATTTTTACACCCGTCTGGGGTATCTAGGATCTCCCTACAAAAGAAAAGGATATAATTAGTATGCGACACAAGAAATGTCGGTCCATGACTCCTATATTAGTCCAATTTGATTTTTTCTATTTTATAGAGAAATCAGAAGAAAGAAAAAAAATTTCCTTAGGAAGAAATGGATTAATTTCTGATACAGAATTTTTTTCAGATTTATTATTCTTTTTTTTTTTATTTTTTTAAAGGAATGTGACAAAGTCTCTTGACGTTTACTAAAATTTTTGAAGGAATTTCCTTTTTATCAAAATAAATTTTCAGAGGTAAATTTGTCAGGAAAATTTTATTTTTATTGAAGCAGGAAAGACATGACAGAAATCCTTTATTGGTTAACAAAATTCCCCCGAGACATTAGTCTAATTTTATTTAGAGAAACTTATCTTAGAAAAACATGAGCGAATTTCTCGAAAAGAATTTTTGTTGCAAGTTTTTATAATTTGAAAGAATGTGATAAAATCACTTGATGTTTTTTTTAAAGGAATTTTTCTTTTTATCGAAATAAATTTTCAGAGGAAAATTTGTCGGGAAAATTTCATTTTTATTGGAGAGAAAAAAACATGACAAAAATCTCTTATTGGTCAATTAGTCTAATTTTATTTAGAGAAAATTTTCTTAGAAAAACATGAGCGAATTTCTCGAGAAGAATTTTCTTGCAAGTTTTTATAATTTGAAAAATGTGATAAAATCACTTGATGTCTACTAGAGTTTTTTTTTAAGGAATTTTTCTTTTTATTGAAATTTTCAGAGGAAAAATTTTTCAGGAAAATTTCATTTTTATTGAAGCAATAAAAATATGACAAAAATCCCTTATTGGTTAATAAAATTCCCATGAAGGGATTTTTTTACATCATTTTTTCAAAAAAAAAATTAAAAGAAATGAGGGACAAATTTAATTTTTATTTTCTTTTAAAAAGAATGGTCGTAATATCAAGCTCAAAAACTGACTAACACCTAGCATGGACCGACCGAAAATAAATACAAGATAAAATTAGAGAACTTACTTTTACCTTGGAGAAATGCAAATCACATAGTCATGCGCATGACTCAAGTGAGGAGTGGACTCTAGAAAATAAAAGAAGGAGAGACAAGGTATGGACCTAAAAAGGCTCCCACTATCTGAATTGACAAACTTACCCTCCGCGCAATCAAATCACAATGGGAAGAATTGTCAATTCAGATAATGAGCGGAATAAAATATGGTCAACCCGAGCGCAATCGACGCAAGAGCTTTGCATATTCGATCCCTATCTATGGTTTTCTAGGAAGAATTTCGCAACTTGGGTTTAGACGCTTGTGTGTGCAGGTGTCGTGATCCTCAGAGTATGCAAGACATGCACAACAATTGATATCAAAACAGCGCTTCTAAAAATGTGCGAAATTAAACAAATAAACCCAACACCGAGCCTGCAAAACAAAGGGGTTAGCCAAACACTCCGCCCCTTATAACTCCCATCCTGCAAAAACATATAACACCTATACAATGAGTCCCAAACAATATCGCCAGAAGCGAGATATGCATGAAATTTTCATTGGCCTAAGTCCACTAAGACTCTTAAAATTTCGAAAAAATTTAAGTATTCAAATTGGTATCTTTTTTCGAAAATTTAAAAATCTCTCTCCCCAGTGGAGTCGCCAGTCTGTCGCGACCCTCTAAAAAAATTTTAAATTTTAAAAGGGGTTAACGGATTATTAGGTTAATTAGATTTGACTAACCTAACGCGGACCCTCCCAAGCCCTACCGAATCGCAACTTTGGTTTTTGTTTAAATGATTTTGAAATTTGGAGTCGCCACTAATCGTTCTTGGTAGGTCGATTAGAAACCTAAATAAATTAGCGGGAGAACTAATTTATTCCTGCGAACCAGAGATTATGAGCTCGGAGACTTGGTTACACTAGTTAATTAAAACTAATGCCCTTTCGGTACCTTAATTTCATGGATATCCTAATTCGGCAACTCAGGCTTGGTCTATTCCTAAGGCTTTAATAGGGTATTCTCTTTTGTGTTTTCACTTTTTAAATAGGATGCATGGATGGTATATATTTTTATTTGTTATATTTTTTTATGTGTTAAAGATTCCCTGAAGCCGTAAGAGGGAGTGTGTTAACAATTTCAGTGCAGTATTACGACCTACTCATCTTTTGGGTTTGATGATTCAAAAATTAAATTATAGGAAGTACATGACAGTGAATAAACACCTCCAATGGGAGGCCTAGCATTGGCTTGGCTCTTCCCTTTGGGATTTAAGGTACAGGTATTTAAGTTGCAAGTATTTAAACTATTGTAAGTAAAAAACCTCCAATGGGAGGCTAAGCATTAGCTTGGCTCTTCCCTTTGGGATTTAAGGTACAGGTATTTAAGTTGCAGGTATTTAACTACTGTAAGTAAAAACCTCCAATGGGAGGCTAAGCATTGGCTTGGCTCTTCCCTTTGGGATTTAAGGTACAGGTATTTAAGTTGCAGGTATTTAACTACTGTAAGTAAAAACCTCCAATGGGAGGCTAAGTATTGGCTTGGCTCTTCCCTTTGGGATTTAAGGTACAGGTATTTAAGTTGTAGGTATTTAACTACTGTAAGTAAAAACCTCCAATGGGAGGCTAAGCATTGGCTTGGCTCTTCCCTTTGGGATTTAAGGTACATGTATTTAAGTTGCAGGTATTTAACTACTGTAAGTAAAAACCTCCAATGAGAGGCTAAGCATTGGCTTGGCTCTTCCCTTTGGGATTTATGGTGCAGGTATTTAAGTTGCGGATGGACTTTGTCCTCTCCATTCTGGGGTATGAATTCTTTAAAATAAAATACAACGAATTGATTCAACAATTTGAAATTTGTACGCGCTTGAGGACTTCTCCAAGCCGATTTTGTGCTTCCATAGGGTTGACCATTAATATAGAGTTACGGCTTCCTGACATAAAATAGAGTGAAGTGTCAGTATACAAAATATGTGCTAATCTGCACCTAAAATCAGAAGAGTGGAAAGAGTACTTATCTCCCGTTTTTTGGGAGGGATTTCTATAATTGATTTTCGCTCTCTATGTTCCCAATATAGAGAGTTTCTTTTGAATTAAGATGGACTTTTAGTCACAGATCAGTTGAGAAATCGGTGGACAGCTTAGGAGCTTGTCTGTGCCGATTTTTGCATCTCTACGAGATTTTTGCTGTTGACGTAGAGATATCCTTCTCCTGACATAAAATATGGAGAAAAAAAAAGGAGATGGAGAAAGTGTATACAATTTGTGCTAATTTGCAAGTAAAACCATAAACAAATGAATAAATAAAAACACTTAGCTCGAATTTGCTTGCTCGTTGACGAGGAAGAACTCTTGATTTATATTGATCGATGAAGGAATTTGTGATGATAACCCCTAGCTTTAAACTTCCATCATCTTCAAAATTCTCTCTCTTTTGGTATTTTCTTTCTCTCAAATTTTTCTTCAATCTCCCAAAACTCTCTCAAACATCCAAAATTTTCTCCCCAAAAAAAAAATCCCTTTCAAACACTTCAAATTTTCTCTCCAAAAAAATCTCTCTCAAACACTTCAAATTTTCTCTCCAAAAAAATCTCTCTCAAACACTTCAAATTTTCTCTCCAAAAAAATCTCCCCCTCAAGCTCACTTCTTCCTCCTTTTATAATCTACTCATCTATCTCCCATTCTAATTTTTCCACTAACCCTATCTCCCATTCTAATTTCTCCACTAACTCTTCTTCATTTTCATCTTCCATTCTCCATCTCTATCTCACATTCTAATCTCTCCACTAACTCTTCTTCATCTTCATCTTCCCTTCTCCATATTTATCTCCCATTCTAATTTCTCCACTAACTCTTCTTCATCTCCATCTTCCCTTCTCTATTCTTATCTTCCATTCTAATTTCTCTACTAACTCTTCTCCATCTTCCATTCTCTATTCTTATCTTATTTTCTCCATCCATTCTTCTCCAACTTCTCTTCTTCATCTCCTCTTCTCCATCTTCCCTTCTCTATTCTAATTTATCCACTAACTCTTCTTTTTGTTATTTGTAAAATAATCCTTCAAGAGTTAAGTATTTGCACTCTAGTCCTTGAATTTTAAGTATTTACAATTTAGTCCCTGAAAAAATATATTTCCTTAAGTCCAAATCTCCTCACAATTTTTGACACACCAAAATTTACCACATGTCAAATTTAAGCTCATTTCTTGCCGTTGAAAATAATGCAGAATTTAATTAAAGCCCTTTTGCAAAATTAAGTCATTCTGGGTATAATTGGGCAAAGATGAAAATTTAAAATATTAGAAGACAATGTCACAACTCATAAAAAGTGAAAATTAAAAATAAGTTGACTCAAATTAAATTTTTTTAGGCCCAATTCAAGATTATACTCGTGAAGGAACACGTGACTCGAATTGGATTTTTCTGAATTTGCGATGGCCAATATGAAAATAGATTTAAAATAAAAATATTAACTATCTTTGTGTATTTTTTTTTTGCCTCAAATGTTATTTTTCCAAAATTTTCAAGTATTTTTGTATTTTTTTTTTAAAAAAAAATTAAAAATATATATAATATGAAATTTTATTTTTTGTTCAAAAGTGGTTGCCTAGGCTTGGCCAAGGCTTCCAAAGTTGATTTTTCAATTTTTTCATTTTTTTTTCATTTTTTGTTTTATGAATTTTCGAAAATAAAAATACCGAAAAATACTGAAAATATGAAAAATCGTTTTTCGGTCAAAATTGGTTCCCTAGGCTTGGCTAAGGTCCCCAAAGTTGATTTTTCAATTTTATGAATTTTTATGGATTTTTTATTACTTTAGCAATAGAAAAAATGATTAAAAATCAGGTGTCAACAGGGATCACCAACTGTCCTGCTGCCAAAAACTCCTTCCATTCGAGGATTAGAGAAGTGGAAGTGTTCAGGATAACTTCTTGTCTGATTCTCTGGCTGCGCAGGCGCGCTGATCATGGGATGAGTTCTAGCCACAGGTTCCTGCGGTCTATACTCTTGAAGAGCATTAGGGTGATTCTGGGGGATACTTTGATTAACGCCTGGGGGATTGATGGCATGGCTACTAGCTTGGTTGATGATAGGAAGTGGCTTGCCCCATGCTAACCTGGGGAACTTATGGTGGCGAGGAGACTCGACGTTCAGGCTTGGATCAGTCCCGCCTTGGTTTTCTTGATTCTGAGCTGCATTGTGTTCTCTCACCCTTTTTCTGTACTTCTGAAGATGACTCGAAACATTTGCTTTAGTGAGTCCCTCTACCTTCATAATTTCCAGTATATGTTGCGGCCGTGCCGAATCGATTCCTAGCTGCTGAACTGCATTAACAAACATACGATGCAGCTCGGGAGACCAACTCATCTTCTTTCTCCAGTTGCTTGGAACAAAATTGAAGGCTTGATGCTTGTTCTCATGGTGCAATTGCTTCCTTACCACGTGCTGCCATATGTTTTGAAGCATCTGAACCCTAACTGGTTTCGTTACGACGTCTTGGGCCCCATTTAAGACAGCCTTCATTATGGCTTGCTGATCATCGCTTGCCGATATTACGAGAACTGGCATGTTTAATTTAGAATTAATGACTTTCAAGAGAGTGAAAACATCCATGTCAATCCCTACCATGGCGGTGAGGACGATATCAAACGGGTCACTACTCCTCCTTAATATCTCTAAGGTCTCTGTCGCCTTTGCTTGAGCTACAACCTTATACCGGCATTTTTTTAATACGGTAACAAGGATTGACAGAGAGACTGGATTACCGTCAATGGCCATGACCAGTAGACCCTCAGGGTAAGGAACTTCATCAGCTTCGACCAGGGTTGAACATGCGCCCGTTCCCCTAATGCTCGACATATTTCTGGATCTAGGACTGCCGATTCGAGACCGCCTCAGGATGTCTTCTCGGACTTGAGGGATCACGGGATCGTTGATGGCTTCTCGTAACAGGCTTTGAAAGCCAATGCTTTGATGGTGAAGGTTTTTAATTCCTCTCCCACGAGAACTCCTTCCTCTCTATCTTTCTCCTGCGAGTTCGTGCAGATGAACCCTCACTATCAAATGAGGACAAATTCTCTCTCTGGCAATAGCAACGACTTCCCCCTTCACGGGCAGTGCTATTAGATTTACCGAGGGGAAAATCTGACATTCAGCTTTTGATCAAAGGGGAAATCCTCGTTTATCGCTCAGTTTGTCTTCTTCTTTCTTTTCGCGGTAGAGGGCCCCTGTCAAGATTTGCACAGTCGATTTACTGGCGGGTCCTCCAATGAAGACGAGTAATATCTCTCTTTCTGCCGAAAATTTCTTTGTCCCCCACTCAGCTCGTCTTTTCGTTCTTTTTTTTTAAAGCGGTGGAGTCCCGTCCAGCTTTTCCATAGAGACGTCGGGTTTGTTCGGCTCGAGGTTGCCACTTGGCTGGAATTTGAGCCACCGAGGGTGTTGCCGACAGAGAATGGTAAATAGGAAAACCTATAAGGACTGCCCCTGTGAAATCAGTATTTAAATTGAAGCAGCTTACCATCTTCGCATTCTGCTCATCTGCCTCACCTCTCTCCCCCTTTCTTTCATATTCTGCTTTCGAAAATGGCCAATTCTCCTAACCACACCTTATCCACGGAAGTCCTGGCTGGGTGGGAGAGACTCTACAATCTTCTTGGTAAAGGTTACGCTCATGTAGCCAAAAACTCTACCGTTGAGGCTGAAATCCTCGGTTTATTTAGGATCGTGGACGCTACTTCTGTTGAGGGTACCCAACTGGGAAAGGAGTATCGGAACTTCTCGACCCTCTTCATCAATTTTCTAGCTGCCTATAACCGCGCTTATGAGACGGTCCTTGTGACCGCCGTCGTGAAAGCCCGTTACCGAGACCGGCACGAGCGTCTGGCAACAGTTACGTTTGTGGCTGATAATCACAAAAAGGCCCTCAAGTTTGCCAACGATCAGCTTTCGTGGCTGGTTCGTGAGAGGGAAAAGTTGGTGGACCGTCTGGCCTTGGTCCGAACTTACGTCGAACAGGAGCTAGGCAATATTGTGATGAGGTGCAAATGCGGTTGGCTGCAGGAGAGACTTGATGACATTACGGCAGACATTGCTTTTGAGAGGGCAGCGATTCCGGACCTGGAGTTTGCCGTTGAGCATTACGAGGCCACTATGGTCCAGGTTAAAGAGAAGTGCGATCGCCTCTTCTTTAGGCTCGCGGAGCTTGATCCCGACAGCGCCCGGTGCATCCAGAGCATTAACTGTTTGGAGAGTCAGTTGAGCTATTTCGTAATGGTCATCAGGGCCCAGTTTGGCTTTACCTTTCCTCCCCAGTGAGTTGTTGTAATACTCTTTGATGAATGGAATGAAAGAAAAGCTTCACGTGTTTTGTTTTTTATTTTTTATTTTTCTGCTATCGTTTCTTCGGCATAGCATAACAGAACGATTTGAGGTACCGAAGATGTCGAGGCTTAATGTTCTTCTTGATGTTCTTGTTTAATTGCTCCAGACGATGATATCGAGAACATTGATGAATGGTTCGGCGGTGGCCCCCACTATCCATCTTGAGATCACGAACAATAACGCTATGACAACTCGATCAGTGCGCTGGTAATAAATCCAGCCACCTGTTGTATGCCCACTTTTATCCATATTTTGTTTCTTTCGGCGTCCACTTGCTCGTGTCGGTCGCCTGTAGCGTCGGGAGAAATTCCTGTGGGCCACGTTCATTAATAGAACCTCGGTCCTCTAAAAACCCTCCGCGTGTTTCGGATCCGAGGAAATTTTAAGACCGGTCTCTAGTTGATTTAATTTGGTTAAGGTACTTGTTTCATGGGTCCTGATTATATAATCCTTATTGTCTTTCAAAAGACGTGGGATCCTCTGCAATACATTAAATATGCCCCAGTGTTTAATCGGTGTAAATCCACTGTCATATCAGAATATACGGCCCGTACGTGTTCATTAACTGACACATGTCTGAGTCCGAAAGGATCGACCTCCTCACTTGCCCCCAGGATTAAGAAATCAGCAATTTCCTGTCTTTTCGTACTTCTAAAAATAATTCGTGGTGTGCATTATTGAACCAAACTTTACCCCCGCCTGGGATACCTAGGATTTCCTACAAAAGTAAAGGATATAATTAGTACATGACGCAAGAAAGGTCGGCCCATGATTCCTACATTAGTCTAATTTTATTCTTCCAATTTGTTGAGAAATCAAATGAAATTTTCTTAGGAGGTCACATGTGGATTTTTCAAAAAATAATTTTCTTGAGATTTTCATAACTTGGAAAGTGTGATAAAATCTCTTGATCAAATTTTCTGAAGGAATTTTCTATCAAAATAAATTTTCAGAGGTATATTTATTAGGAAAATTTTATTTTTATTAGAGCAGGAAAGACATAACAAAAATCCTTTATTAGTTAATAAAATTCCCCCGAGACATTAGTCTAATTTTATTTAGATACAATTTTCTTAGAAAAACATGAGCGAATTTCTCGAAAAGAATTTTTGTTGCAAGTTTTTATAATTTGAAAGAATGTGATAAAATCACTTGATGTTTACCAAAGTTTTTTTGTGAAGAAATTTTTCTTTTTATCGAAATAAATTTTTAGAGAAAAATTTGTCAGGAAAATTTCATTTTTATTGAAGCAAGAAAAACATGACAAAAATCTCTTATTGGTCAATTAGTCTAATTTTATTTAGTGAAAATTTTCTTAGAAAAACATAAGCGAATTTCTCGAGAAGAATTTTCTTGCAAGTTTTTATAATTTGAAAAATGTGATAAAATCACTTGATGTCTACTAGAGTTTTTTTTTTAAGGAATTTTTCTTTGTATTGAAGTAAATTTTCAGAGGAAAATTTTTTTCAGGAAAATTTCTTTTTTATTGAAGAAATAAAAATATGACAAAAATCCCTTATTGGTTAATAAAATTCCCATGAATGGATTTTTTCACATCATTTTTTCAAAAAATTTTTTTAAAAAGAAATGAGGGAAAAATTTATTTTTTTATTTTTTAGCATGGACCGACCGAAAATAAATACAAGATAAAATTAGAGAACTTACTTTTACCTTGGAGAAATGCAAATCACATAGCCATGCGCATAACTCAAGTGAGGAGTGGACTCTAGAAAATAAAAGAAGGAGAGACAGGGTATGGACCTAAAAGGCCCCCACTATCTGAATTGACAAACTTACCCTCCGCGCAATCAAATCACAATGGGAAGAATTGTCAATTCAGATAATGAGCGGGATAAAATATGGTCAACCCCAACGCAATCAACGCAAGAGCTTTGCATATTCGATCCCTATCTATGGTTTTCTAGGAAGAATTTCGCGACTTGGGTTTAGACGCTTGTGTGTGCAGGTGCGTGATCCTCAGAGTATGCAAGACATGCACAACAATTGATATCAAAACAGCGCTTCTAAAAATGTGCGAAATTAAACAAATAAACCCAACACCGAGCCTGCAAAACAAAGGGGTTAGCCAAACACTCCGCCCCTTATAACTCCCATCCTGCAAAAACATATAACACCTATAGAATGAGTCCCAAACAAGATCGCCAGAAGCAAGATATCCATGAAATTTTTATTGGCTTAAATCCACTAAGACTTTTAAAATTTCGAAAAAAATCAAGTATTCCAATTGGTATCTTTTTTCGAAAATTTAAAAATCCTGTCCCCAGCGGAGTCGCCAGTCTGTCGCGACCCTCTAAAAAATTTTAAATTTTTTAGGGTTAACGGATTATTAGGTTAATTAGATTTGACTAACCTAATGCGGACCCTCCCAAGCCCTACCGAATCGCAACTTTGGTTTTTGTTTAAATGATTTTGAAATTTGGAGTCGCCACTAATCGTTCTTGGTAGGTCGATTAGAAACCTAAATAAATTAGCGGGAGAACTAATTTATTCCTGCGAACCAGAGATTATGAGTTCGGGGACTTGGTTACACTAGTTAATTAAAACTAATGGCCTTTCGGTACCTTAATTTCATGGATATCTTAATTCGACAACTCAGGCTCGGTTTATTCCTAAGGCTTTAGTAGGGTATTCTCTTTTGTGTTTTCACTTTTTAAATAGGATGCATGGATGGTATATATTTTTTATTTATTATATTTTTTAAGTGTTAAATATTCCCTGAAGCCGAAAGAGGGAGTGTGTTAACGACTTCTGTGCAATATTACGACCTACTCATCTTTTGTGTCTGATGATTCAAAAATTAAATTATAGGAAGTACATGACAGTGAATAAACACCTCCAATGGGAGGCCTAGCATTGGCTTGGCTCTTCCCTTTGGGATTTAAGTAGGTAAAAACCACCAATAGGAGGCTAAGCATTGGCCTGGCTCTTCCCTTTGGGATTTAAGGTACGGGTATTTAAGTTACAGGTATTTAAACTACTGTAGGTAAAAATCTCCAATGGGAGGCTAAGCATTGGCTTGGCTCCTCCCTTTGGGATTTAAGGTACAGGTATTTAAGTTGTAGGTATTTAAGCTACTGTAAGTAAAAACCTCCAATGGGAGGCTAAGCATTGGCTTGGCTCTTCCCTTTGGGATTTAAGGTACAGGTATTTAAGTTGCAGGTATTTGACTACTGTAAGTAAAAACCTTCAATGGGAGGCTAAGCATTGGCTTGGCTCTTCCCTTTGGGATTTAAGGTACATGTATTTAAGTTACAAGTATTTAACTACTGTAAGTAAAAACCTCCAATGGGAGGCTAAGCATTGGCTTGGCTCTTCCCTTTGGGATTTAAGGTACATGTATTTAAGTTGCAGGTATTTAACTACTGTAAGTAAAAACCTCCAATGGGAGGCTAAGCATTAGCTTGGCTCTTCCCTTTGGGATTTAAGGTACAGGTATTTAAGTTGCAGGTATTTAACTACTGTAAGTAAAAACCTCCAATGGGAGGCTAAGCATTGGCTTGGCTCTTCCCTTTGGGATTTGTGGTGCAGATATTTAAATTGCGGATGGACTTTGTCCTCTCCATTCTGGGGTATGAATTCTTTAAAATGAAATACAACGAATTGATTCAACAATTTGAAATTTGCGCGCGCTTGAGGACTCGTCCAAGCCGATTTTGTGCTTCCATAGGGTTGACCATTGATATAGAGCTGCGGCTTCCTGACATAAAATAGAGTGAAGTGAGGGATAAGAAAACTTGAGCTAGTTTATACTAAAAATTAGAGATAGTAGAAAGGGCACTTATCTCCCATTTTTTGGGAGGGGATTTCTATAATTGATTTTCGCTCTCTATGTTCCCAATATAGAGAGTCGCTTTTGAATTAAGAGGGACTTTTAGTCACAAATCAGCTGAGAAATCGATGGACAGCTTAGGAGCTTGTCTGGGCCGATTTTGCAATTCCATGAGATTTGCCGTTGATATGGAATTGCCCTTTTGCCATCTCCACGGACATCATTGTCGATTGCCACGCTGGAATATCAATTTAATACATCCAGCATTTGGGACATGCACTTACTCAAAGTAGATAGTTAGCGAAGTTCAGCGGATTAAAAGATAATACGCACATTTCAAATTACACTCTAATTGCCACACTAATTTATCTACTGAGGTACACAATACAAAATAAATTATCCGCCAAAGTATTCACATGCGAAATGCAATTAAACTATGCAAATGTCAAGGTAGAGACGTTAATAATCAAACTTATGAAGCCTAATTAGATGCTATAGCCGAACAAAAGCATTTCCTATCCACCTCTTATTTTATTTTTCATTTTACGGAATTTTTTTTATCTAAGACTATGCTTCACGAATCGTGCAGTGCAATAAAATTTCATTTTATTCCTGGCTACACTATCTGAGTGGGGGTCTACATATTCACAATCCAACCAAACATTACGCACGATGGTCCATAACCTCGCAAGGTTGACTAAAATATAGAATCAAATATTCAGACCATGGTTAGAGCTTTACTTTTGGCTACCCATTAAGTTTCGACGTATGTATAATCAACAATCAAACACAAGTCATTATGCTAGACGATTTAGCTAAAAAAATACAGAGAGCTAAAAAAAAGCGAGAAGTGTAAGTAAAGGTCGAATTCAACAAATCACGCTATTGACATGGTAAGCTGAGACTATTGCAGAGGAATTTAAAAATTGCCACGCAAAAATATCTCCACATTTTTATTCACTAACCCGATCCACATTTTCAGAATTACCAAAATCATCAAGCAAGGCTTAGAATATTATGCTTTAGTTCAATCTGCTGCATTCTACCGGTACATTCTCTCAAGAACTTAGACAATATTAAACAGAAGCCTAGTAGTAAAAGATTGGGCAGATTACAAGGGTCTACTTTTGAATAGATCCTGTACTTCTATTCCAAAATCTTTCAAATCAACCGTCCACTCCGTAAATCAAGCGTTAAATTCTTCCCAATTTTAAGAAAAGTGGTACTCCATCTGAGATTTTTGCAATGGACTTTCTCATATTAAATCACACATTAATTCTAAAAATCTAATTTTTGCCAAATAATAGGGTCAAATAGAAAATTGGATGTCAACTTGAATTATTTTTTTTTGGCCCAATGATAGTCGTACAAAGAAAGGAAACCAGTAAATCTTATATCCATGCAAAACTTCATATGAATATTTTAATAATGGAAGGAACCAAAAGGAAAGATCTTCGGAAGATCTTCGGAGGAGTCAAGGGGCGAATTTTGTGAAACATCAAAGCATAAAACGAATAGATAACGTGAATATTAAATTATGCAAATAAAATTCACGATCAAACAAGAAGCATGTCATATAAAAAGAAACAAGATTTTCGACCACTAATCAATTTGCTTTATTTCTGTAAATTAGAATCAAGAGAAATCTCCAAATTAGTTATTAAAAAAAAGGCTTCACAACATTACAAAACCACCCAGTACGGAACACCAAAGATAATACAAACATAAAGACAATATCTTGCATAAGGAACATTTCAAGATTTCCCTCGACTCACAGGACTCAAAGCTGAAATTATAAATCATGCGAACAAAAAAATTGGTGGAATTAAAACGCCAATACAGATCAAGACGCAGCTGCAATCATCTCTTTTCCTTTGGCCCATATCGAGATTGAATCACGAGTTCTCCGTGGTTAGGATAAGCCAAATTCTTTGAAGGAGAAAGCAAGCAAGTTTTCAAATAAGTAGCTTCAAGCCACCCAACGGCAAAAAATAAAAAATAAAATTTAAATAAAATTTAAATCCCGAGCTGGAACTCAGAATTCAACAAGATATATTTTCGAGAACCATCTAGTTCAGTGTGAGAAGAATTAGCCAAGCTTATGATCCTAAAATTGCTAATCAAACGGCCGAAATAAACCTTTCGATCGAAACAAAGGAATGCATAATTATCAAATAAAAAAAAACTTTGTCCTTAGTCCATTAGACCAGCCTGTCAAATTTCACAAATCAAATAGAATCCACGCTGGTGTACACGTTTCTGCCCCGGGACAGGCTGATCATCAAGCGATGAGTCCAATGTGAGGATATTTTCTCAATTTCGAGCTGAATATGAGGCTCCACAACCGCAAGAAGCTGCAAAAACCGTTGCAAACATGAAATCGCACGAACAAAAGAGAAATACTCACGTATCAGAAGGACCGAAGAGGGGATTCTCTTTAAGCGGCTGGAATGAGAGCCTCCCGAGGGACTTGGCGAGGCAGCCCCCTTCGAACCCGAGATTGTTCCGCGGGCAATTGTTCAGGAACATCGTCACGAAGAACACCGCGACGTTGGCGACGACAATCACCGGGACTAGCACCGCAGGAAACGCACGCCAACTCTTTGTCTAGAACCGAAATTCGCACTTGTCCTTTACTAGTTACTGCATGGGTGGCACCGATTTCGCTTCGATCTTCTCATCTTCATCGGCGTCCCCATGACGACCCTCCAACTTAGACCCCCTCCAACCTTTTTTTTGAATTTTCCCATCTCTCTTTCCTGAAGAATTCCATGTGTTTTCCAGCCCCTGCTTCCCTTCTTCTTCTTCTTTTTCGGTCAGGAAGCCCTAATGAATTTCAAGGAACCTCCTTTTCAGCCACTCTTCCGTTCGCCAGCCCTTGGAGAAAATCACGTGGCTCATCCTTCACCAACCCCAAACCCCCGTATTTTTTATTCTAGCGGTCATTCATTATTTGACTGAATTCACCCACTTTTGCCCTAATAGTTCCAGCAGTACGTCCAAGCAGAATTTTCACGTGATTGACTGGATGAGAAGGCCAGAAGTTCAAACTTCTTATCATCTATTCGTATGCCATTCTCGAGTGTAGAAAGGATTCTTTCATATATATATATCCGTCCTTTCATGTCTCGAAACGGTACGAGGAGATAAATCAGTAGAATGGATTTTATCCAAGTCCTCGTCCACAAAAGAAATGCGGATAAACTTGTCAATGTGCTCAGAATAACTCCGCAATACATGATTTGAGACTTTAATTTCTGAACCCAAAATGTGTGTGTGTCTATATATATATATATATATATACACCCTGCATTGTGTCATTTGCACCCTTTGTACATAAACCAAGCCAGCATCTAATGTTATTGAAGACAGTTTTGTAGAGTGCTGGGAGGTGAGATATTTCTTGTGCTAATCAATCAGCCGTTTTGAAGGATCATAGCAGCATTCTTTCAAATGGAATAGTTTGTCTAAGGCATATAGGATAATGTCCATGTTTATCCTCTGGGGATCAACCATTCGATAAAACGATGAATTAAGACAAGGTCCTGCTAGACAGCCATTCTGGACTAACAAATTTATCTTAAAGAGGATCTCATAAGGCAAGTCAACTCCCCCAGGAATGCCGTATATATGACATTTCAAAGATAAATTGAACTTCGAAGACAATACGAAAAATGTGTCGTCATGCCACTAAAAACTTGGACTATTAGAGGACCATGTCACGACTCTCATAATGCAAAAATCGAAAATTGGAAATTATAGCGCTAAAATGAGTTTTCTAGAAAATTTTCAAATTATCTAAAAAATGAAATTAATAAAGAAACTCTCAATTCCAGATTGATTTTTTTTTAGAATTTATTTAGCCAAAATTAAGATAAAATTAAAATAAAAATGCTGACTAATTCTTCATATTTTTTTGTGGCCTTAAATGCTATATTTTTTATTAAATATTTTTTTAATTTCTAAAAATATTAAAGAATGCAAAAAAAAATATGAAAAATTATTTTTTGTTCAAAAATGGTAGCCTAAGGTTAGCAAAGGCTCCCCAAAGTTCATTTTCCAATTATATGAATTTTTATGAATTTTTTATTAATTTTAAAAGAGAAAAAGTGATTGAAAATCAGGTGTCAACAGCTGCCCCTCTTTGAAGGGAAGCTCGGCAGAGGTTCATTTGAAAGACAAGAAGACACTTGAATCCTAATCGATTCAAAGCAACGAAATAAAAAGAGTCGTGACATGAATGTTTCACCGAAAATGAAATGAGAACCTAAGGATTTGTTATAAGAAGACCTTAGGGTGGTTGAATTTGAACTCGTATGGTAGGTCAACCCATGGTAGGTTCCTAATAAAAGGATTCTACTGATTAAAAATTGAATTAAAATTTGACCCATATCGTAGGTCGTACCATTTGACCCGTATGGTGGGTCGTACCATGGTAGATTCCTAATAAAAGGATTCTACTAGTTAAATTTCATTGAGATTTGACCCGTATGGTAGATCACCCCATGAAACTGCCTGTAAGAAGGACTTTGTGCCTGTAGAAAGGACTTGGTGCCTGTAAAAAGGATTTTGGTTCATGTAAAAAGGACTTGGTGCCTGTAGAAAGGACTTGATGCCTGTAAAAAGGACTTTGTGCATGTAGAAAGGACTTGGTGCCTGTAGAAAGGACTTTGGTGCCTATAGAAAGGACTTGATGCCTGTAAAAAGGACTTTGTCCCTGTACAAAGGACTTTGTGCCTATAAAAAGGACTTAATGCCTGTAAAAAGGACTTAATGCCTGTAAGAAGGACTTGGTTTGCCTGTAAGAAGGACTTGATTTGCCTGTAAGAAGGACTTTATGCCTGTAAGAAAGACTTGATTTGCCTGTAAGAAGGACTTTATGCCTGTAAGAAGGACTTGTTTTGCCTGTAAGAAGGACTTGATTTGCCTGTAAGAAGGACTTTATGCCTGTAAGAAGGACTTATTTTGCCTGTAAGAAGGACTTGATTTGCCTGTAAGAAGGACTTGTTTTGCCTGTAAGAAGGACTTGATTTGCCTGTAAGAAGGACTTTATGCCTGTAATGTCGCGACCCTCTAAAAAAATTTTAAATTTTAAAAGGGGTTAACGGATTATTAGGTTAATTAAATTTGACTAACCTAACGCGGACCCTCCCAAGCCCTACCGAATCGCAACTTTGGTTTTTGTTTAAATGATTTTAAAATTTGGAGTCGCCACTAATCGTTCTTGGTAGGTCGATTAGAAACCTAAATAAATTAGCGGGAGAACTAATTTATTCCTGCGAACCAGAGATTAGGAGCTCGGGGACTTGGTTACACTAGTTAATTAAAACTAATGCCCTTTCGGTACCTTAATTTCATGGATATCCTAATTCGGCAACTCAGACTTGGTTTATTCCTAAGGCTCTAGTAGGGTATTCTCTTTTGTGTTTTCACTTTTTAAATAGGATGCATGGATGGTATATATTTTTATTTGTTATATTTTTTTAAGTGTTAAAGATTCCCTGAAGCCGAAAGAGGGAATGTGTTAACGACTTCTGTGCAGTATTATGACCTACTTATCTTTTGGGTCTGATGATTCAAAAATTAAATTATAGGAAGTACATGACAGTGAATAAACACCTCCAATGGGAGGCCTAGCATTGGCTTGGCTCTTCCCTTTGGGATTTAAGGTACAGGTATTTAAGTTGCAAGTATTTAAACTACTGTAAGTAAAAACCTCCAATGGGAGGCTAAGCATTGGCTTGGCTCTTCCCTTTGGGATTTAAGGTACAGGTATTTAAGTTGCAGGTATTTAACTACTGTAAGTAAAAACCTCCAATGGGAGGCTAAGCACTGGCTTGGCTCTTCCCTTTGGGATTTAAGGTACATGTATTTAAGTTGCATGTATTTAACTACTGTAAGTAAAAACCTCCAATGGGAGGCTAAGCATTGGCTTGGCTCTTCCCTTTGGGATTTAAGGTATAGGTATTTAAGTTGCAGGTATTTAACTACTGTAAGTAAAAACCTCCAATGGGAGGCTAAGCATTGGCTTGGCTCTTCCCTTTGGGATTTAAGGTACAGGTATTTAAGTTGCAGGTATTTAACTACTGTAAGTAAAAACCTCCAATGGGAGATTAAGCATTGTCTTGGCTCTTCCCTTTGGGATTTATGGTGCAGGTATTTAAATTGCGGATGGACTTTGTCCTCTCCATTCTGGGGTATGAATTTTTTAAAATAAAATACAACGAATTGATTAAACAATTTGAAATTTGTGCGCGCTTGAGGACTCCTCCAAGCCGATTTTGTGCTTCCATAGGGTTGACCATTGATATAAAGCTGCAGCTTCCTGACATAAAATAGAGTGAAATGTCAGTATACAAAATATGTGCTAATCTGCATCTAAAACCAGAAGAGTGGAAAGAGTACTTATCTCCCCTTTTTTTGGGAGGGATTTCTATAATTGATTTTCGCTCTCTATGTTCCCAATATAGAGAGTTTCTTTTGAATTAAGAGGGACTTTTAGTCACAGATCAGTTGAGAAATCGGTGGACAGCTTAGGAGCTTGTCTGGGCCGATTTTTGCATCTCTACGAGATTTTTGCTATTGACGTAGAGATATCCTTCTCCTGACATAAAATATGGAGAAAAAAAAAGAGATGGAGAAAGTGCATACAATTTGTGCTAATTTGCGAGTAAAACCATAAATAAATGAATAAATAAAAACACTTAGCTCGAATTTGCTTGCTCGTTGACGAGGATGAACTCTTGATTTATATTAATCGATGAAGGAATTTGTGATGATAACCCCTAGCTTTAAACTCCCATCATCTTCAAAATTCTCTCTCTTTTGGTATTTTCTTTCTCTCGAATTTTTCTTCAATCTCCCAAAACTCTCTCAAACATCCAAAATTTTCTCTCCAAAAAAATTCCTCTCAAACACTTCAAATTTTCTCTCCAAAAAAATCCCCTTCTCAAGCTCACTTCTTTCTCCTTTTATAACCTACTCATCTATCTCCCATTCTAATTTTTCCACTAACTCTACCTCCCATTCTAATTTCTCCACTAACTCTTCTTCATTTTCATCTTCCATTCTCCATCTCTATCTCACATTCTAATCTCTCCACTAACTCTTCTTCATCTTCATCTTCCCTTCTCCATATTTATCTCCCATTCTAATTTCTCCACTAACTCTTCTTAATCTCCATCTTCCCTTCTCTATTCTTATCTTCCATTCTAATTTCTCTACTAACTCTTCTTCATCTCCATCTTCCCTTCTCTATTCTTATCTTATTTTCTCCATCCATTCTTCTCCAACTTCTCTTCTTCATCTCCTCTTCTTCATCTTCCCTTCTCTATTCTAATTTATCCACTAACTTTTCTTTTTATTATTTGTAAAATAATCATTCAAGAGTTAGGTATTTGCACTTTAGTCCTTGAATTTTAAGTATTTACAATTCAGTCCCTGAAAAAATATATTTCTTTAAGTCCAAATCTCCTCACAATTTTTTACACACCAAAATTTACCACATGTCAAATTTAAGCTCATTTCTTGTCGCTGAAAATAATGCATAATTTAATTAAAGCCCTTTTGCAAAATTAAGTCATTCTGGGTATAATTGGGCCAAGATGAAAATTTAAAATATTAGAAGACAATGTCACAACTCATAAAAAGTGAAAGTTAAAAATAAGTTGACTCAAATTAAATTTTTTTAGGCCCGATTCGAGATTATACTCGTGAAGGAACACCCTAGGCTTGGCTAAGGTCCCCAAAGTTGATTTTTCAATTTTATGAATTTTTATGGATTTTTTATTACTTTAGCAATAGAAAAAATGATTAAAGATCAGGTATCAACATGTAAGAAGGACTTATTTTGCCCGTAAGAAGGACTTGATTTGCCTGTAAGAAGGACTTATTTTGCCCGTAAGAAGAACTTGATTTGCTTGTAAGAAGGACTTTATGCCTGTAAGAAGGACTTATTTTGCCCGTAAGAAGGACTTGATTTGCCTGTAAGAAGGACTTGTTTTGCCCGCAAGAAGGACTTGATTTGCATGTAAGAAGGACTTTATGCCTGTAAGAAGGACTTATTTTGCCCGTAAGAAGGACTTGATTTGCCTGTAAGAAGGACTTTATGCCTGTAAGAAGGACTTGATTTACCTGTAAGAAGGACTTTGTACCTGTAAGAAGGACTTGGTTTGCCTGTAAGAAGGACTTTGTGCCTGTAAGAAGGACTTGGTTTGCCTGTAAGAAGGACTTAGTTTGCCTGTAAGAAGGGCTTGGTGTACCTCAAAGGGTGCCATTCTGAAATCTGGGGAGACTAGGAATCCTGCAGAAGCTCAAACCCAAATTATATTCTCCTGTCGCTTTAGGAATAAACCAAAGAGGCAGAGATTAAAAGGTCTCGAACATTTCTGTTCTTGAGACAAATCATGCTTTATTGAAGAAGGTGGATACCTGTATGTACCGCAATGGATTCGAGTACCCCAACAACCGTCAGAATTCATTCTCTTGAAAGGTTCAGGTTGAAGATATACTTACCTGAGAATTTGGAAAAAAATGCTTGGTGGCTTCTCGACAACCAGGCTTGTTCATTCAATAATCGCCGAATGAACTTCAAGACTTTGGAAGGTAACTTGAACACCGGGAATGTGTTGCCTGTCAGGCAATGTCAGAGGTAACATGTGCAAGCATTTTCATCAATGCGTTCATTGGTTCATGCAAAATTGTTCAGCTAAGTTTGCCATGATTAAAGGCAGTCTGTGTAATAACTCATGATGCAATCGATCAATATATGGATCATGTATTGCATTACCACTTCTGTTTAAGGAGGTTTTTATAGTACGAACACCTCGAATGTAATTTGACTGGGGGACTTCATTCCGAAAAGGGCTTTCTTTCACTCTGGAGAAAGGCTGTTTATCTGTAAATTAAAATGTTAGACCTGTGTGGAAATGGTTTGCCTTTCCTCATCCTGTTATGCCCCATTTTGCACATTTGATGTCTCCTATGCAGTTTATGCTCTAAGTTGAAGTCGGTAAATTAAACATGCGGAATAGTCATACATAATTCATGAAATGTGTAAACACAATGCCGATGTGACAATTTTTAGCATCATGTGTGTTTATATAATGTGCAAACATGGGCGGATTTGAATTGCCCCTGGTATATGGGTGGATCGAACAAATTGGGAAGCCCACTCCTTATGTCGAGGAGCGGTTTGTCCCAAACTTTGCCCTTGCCCGATGAAGCATATGGGTGAGGGAGCATTTCGGTTGGTTTAATGACAGCGACCGCCATGGTTTAGCGGTTGAATGCCCCTGCAAAAAGCAGAGAAATTATTCTTGAAATCAAACGAGATAAGGAAGACATATTTGCTTTTTCGCTTCAGAGCTTGCGATCAATTTGCCCCATTTTTCACCAGAATAGATCTTGTCAGATGATCATAATTTTCTTTTGGATTTGTCTCCTTCAACATGTTAAATGTTAGTGTAAATATTTCCTGTAAAAAGAAAAAGAGACATATTAGCCAGTATTAAAAGGGATAAATTGAAAACGATACTGATTTACCCTTCATCTTGAATGTCTTGCACGAGTCTTTTACCAGTTTTGTTGGATTGAATTTTTCTCGACTTTTGTTGGGCGCCTCACCATTATGAGAAGACTATGGTAAAATACTGACTTTGATATTACTCGTCGAGTATTCCTGTTTGTAAAAAAGAAATGTACAAAAAGTTATTTCATTTATTTATAATACATACAACATTCCCCACCCTTGGGGATCGAACTCGGGATATTTCGGACCTACTGTCATCCCCCATACCATTCGGTCCATTGGACCGTAGGTGTCCATGGGGCTATCCTTTCAAAGGTTAATCTTTGGGGATAAAACAGCCCTGTTGTATCACCTTGGGCCATGTTACGGTATTTCTCGAGGTAATTTGCAATCCCTGTTAAGAATGGAATAAGACAATTCAAGACTTGAGATGATTATGTGCACATTAGAACGATACAGAATTACCCATTTCTGATATTGTTCGCGTCTTTCGCTTGTACTTTCCTTTGTCCGAAGCTGTCTATCCCGTGGTAATGCCCATGAGTTGATTTGCCCCCAAATTTTATCCAACCTGTATTCGGATATGATTGCGTTCTCGGGTCGATTTGCAATTTCCTGAGAATAGAAGGGGCTTAATTTTAAAACTTGGAGCAATTGAGGGTAAATTGAAACGATACGGAGTTACCCTTCAGGTTTATGCAGATTTTCACTCGCCATCAATTCGTCGCGAGGTTGGTGAGGTGGCGGATTCGAGCATTTAATAGGGGGAAGTCGGATTATTACTCCTTGCTTTTACACAATCACAAAAGCAGAAAAACACATCACGCAAGGAAATAAAACACATTCACTCATTCAGGATTAGTTCCGCTTCCTCTGCAGGCTCTCCCATGATCAGCTGGCTTCATCCCAAATTAGGTATGCATCGGCCATATTGAAGGTCTCGTGGTCACTGGCTGAACAAGTGCATCACAGTCCCGATGCTTTACCGATATCAAACTGGTTGATTATGGCGAAAAGATCATCGTCAATGTCCGCTTGGTGGTGATCTGTCCCTTCTTCCTCGGGAGGTATTGATGCTGATCCAGTATCATTGGTCCTTTTGTACCCTCCTCCAACAGAACTCGATCCTGTTATAAACTGGTCTAACTCACCTCTTAAACGTGCATTTTCGATCCTCAGATCATACATTTCATCGAGGGTGAGGAGGAGGCTATTGCAATTGGGGCAGGTGGCGGAGTCAAAAGTCTCTTTATACATCTTGTTTTCCGCTCGGAGGTTTTCATTTTCAACTCTTAGAAACTCGGCTTCGTTGTGCTCATGACGAGCCTTCATTCGGGTTCGCCTATTTTGAAACCAGAACTTGATTTGTAAAGGTTCAAGTCCTAACTCTTGACTCAGTTCCATTTTCTGTTTGCCGTCTGGCATAGGGCATGTTCTGAAGAAATCCTCAAGCCTTTGTACCTGCTCCTTAGTATGGCGACGGTAACGCTTCTTTTGACCCTTACCGTTATTGTCCTTATCTTTACTGAGATTTTGGACGTCATCGGCGGAAGAGCCAGGCTCCATAGACTCGATCCCAAACATGGCTTCGAACTTTTCCTCTCCCATATTCAGCAGGCAATGATAGCTCTCGAGAGTATTGGGTTGAGACATCTTTGATTTGGTTGATGATTTCTCAAGATTTGCTACTCGCTTCCGGTGTTTTCACTCTTTTTGAATTTTTCTGAGCGATTGCCTATGCCTTAAGACCCTCTTCCGAGCATGGCGTCTCTTTTAAAATTAAACGTGGGTTTAGCAACTGTATTGCTTCTTCCGAGGGTCCGGCCTTTCTCAATCCTCTTTTCTTATCGTGTCTCTTGCTCGGCTCGTCTCCTTCCATCTTTTCGTGATAGGGCCCCTTGTTGTTGTCTCCACCGTCAATTTGCTGGCGAGTTCTTCAATAAAGACGAGTCGTATCTCTTTTCTGCCGAAAATGTCTTTGTCTCCCACTCAGCTTATTTTTTATCTTTTCTTTTTCAAAGTAGTGGCGTCCCGTTTAGCTTTGCCGTAGAGACGTTGGATTTGCTTGGCTCGAGATTGGAGACGAGTAGCGGAGGTGATACTGATAGGGAATGTTAGACAGGAAAATCTGGCCAGTAGAGACTTCCCCTGCAAAAATGAAAGAGAATGCGGCAGTATATGTTCTTCATATTCTAGAAAAATTGGAACGATACTGTTTTACCCTTGTGTGTACTTCCATTGAATTTGAATTAAGGAAGTTCCTTCATTTGGACTGGATTGAATTGTATGTCCCGAGTTGCCCTTCACTTTGAGCTTGCCACGTAAGTGCTTTGCTTAGTTGGGCTTTATTTTCTTTCGGGTTGCCTTGGACCATCATCATTTTCTATGCCATCGGGTCCGTGGACCAGAGGGCTCCTTTAATTTGAAGGCTACCTTCGAGGCAAATGAGTCCTATCGCGTTCCATTGGGTCATTTCATTTTGCGACACTCTTGAGGCACTTTGCGATTCCCTGGGTGAGAATGGAACAAATCCAATTTAGCATTTTGCAACGATTGAGAGTAAATTGGAACGACACACAATTACCCGTCTTCGAGCTCGCTTGGGCATTTCACTTGGAATTTCCCTACGTGAGGCCATTCAACATTTCTCATTATGGCAGTCAGCGACGTTGCCACAAATTGATCCGCCCTAAATCTAGCATAAAAAGGGATTCACGCATTCGACGGGATAAATAAATTGCCCCCTTGTCCTTGAATTAAATCGAGACACCTAGAAAGCTGGAAAATATCATACGCAGGGGAATTAAGCATGAAATGAAAGGTGCACTTATTCAAGGTCAGTTCTGCCTCTCCTGTGGCTCTTCGATAATCAGCTAGTCTCGTGTTGGTTCGAGTGTGGATAACCGATGTTTGAGAGTCCCTACTCACTGGCTCCTGATCGCGGCTTGGGACGTCTGTCAACCCTAAACTGGTTGACCAGGGCAGTAAGCTCATCATCTGGGTAATCTCTTGAACCTTCCAGCAACTGATGCTCGAATTGGGCATTGTTGTTGGCAAATGCTGGCGGTAGATTTCTCATTCTGTCCTCGCCATGAGTAATTTGACTTCTCGTGCTGGAGCCTTCATCATTACTCGAGAAAGTGTGAGGATCACCAACTGTCCTGCTGCCAAAAACTCCTTCCATTCGAGGATTAGAGAAGTGGAAGTGCTCAGGATAACTTCTTGTCTGATTCTCTGGCTGCGCAGGCGCGCTGATCATGGGATGAGTTCTAGCCACAGGTTCCTGCGGTCTATACTCTTGAAGAGCATTAGGGTGATTCTGGGGGATACTTTGATTAACGCCTGGGGGATTGATGGCATGGCTACTAGCTTGGTTGATGATGGGAAGTGGCTCGCCCCATGCTAACCTGGGGAACTTATGGTGGCGAGGAGACTCGACGTTCAGGCTTGGATCAGTCCCGCCTTGGTTTTCTTGATTCTGAGCTGCATTGTGTTCTCTCACCCTTTTTCTGTACTTCTGAAGATGACTCGAAACATTTGCTTTAGTGAGTCCCTCTACCTTCATAATTTCCAGTATATGTTGCGGCCGTGCCGAATCGATTCCTAGCTGCTGAACTGCATTAACAAACATACGATGCAGCTCGGGAGACCAACTCATCTTCTTTCTCCAGTTGCTTGGAACAAAATTGAAGGCTTGATGCTTGTTCTCATGGTGCAATTGCTTCCTTACCACGTGCTGCCATATGTTTTGAAGCATCTGAACCCTAACTGGTTTCGTTACGACGTCTTGGGCCCCATTTAAGACAGCCTTCATTATGGCTTGCTGATCATCGCTTGCCGATATTACGAGAACTGGCATGTTTAATTTAGAATTAATGACTTCCAAGAGAGTGAAAACATCCATGTCAATCCCTACCATGGCGGTGAGGACGATATCAAACGGGTCACTACTCCTCCTTAATATCTCTAAGGCCTCTGTCGCCTTTGCTTGAGCTACAACCTTATACCGGCATTTTTTTAATACGGTAACAAGGATTGACAGAGAGACTGGATTACCGTCAATGGCCATGACCAGTAGACCCTCAGGGTAAGGAACTTCATCAGCTTCGACCAGGGTTGAACATGCGCCCGTTCCCCTAATGCTCGACATATTTCTGGATCTAGGACTGCCGATTCGAGACCGCCTCAGGATGTCTTCTCGGACTTGAGGGATCACGGGATCGTTGATGGCTTCTCGTAACAGGCTTTGAAAGCCAATGCTTTGATGGTGAAGGTTTTTAATTCCTCTCCCACGAGAACTCCTTCCTCTCTATCTTTCTCCTGCGAGTTCGTGCAGATGAACCCTCACTATCAAATGAGGACAAATTCTCTCTCTGGCAATAGCAACGACTTCCCCCTTCACGGGCAGTGCTATTAGATTTACCGAGGGGAAAATCTGACATTCAGCTTTTGATCAAAGGGGAAATCCTCGTTTATCGCTCAGTTTGTCTTCTTCTTTCTTTTCGCGGTAGAGGGCCCCTGTCAAGATTTGCACAGTCGATTTACTGGCGGGTCCTCCAATGAAGACGAGTAATATCTCTCTTTCTGCCGAAAATTTCTTTGTCCCCCACTCAGCTCGTCTTTTCGTTCTTTCTTTTTTTAAAGCGGTGGAGTCCCGTCCAGCTTTTCCATAGAGACGTCGGGTTTGTTCGGCTCGAGGTTGCCACTTGGCTGGAATTTGAGCCACCGAGGGTGTTGCCGACAGAGAATGGTAAATAGGAAAACCTATAAGGACTGCCCCTGTGAAATCAGTATTTAAATTGAAGCAGCTTACCATCTTCGCATTCTGCTCATCTGCCTCACCTCTCTCCCCCTTTCTTTCATATTCTGCTTTCGAAAATGGCCAATTCTCCTAACCACACCTTATCCACGGAAGTCCTGGCTGGGTGGGAGAGACTCTACAATCTTCTTGGTAGAGGTTACGCTCATGTAGCCAAAAACTCTACCGTTGAGGCTGAAATCCTCGGTTTATTTAGGATCGTGGACGCTACTTCTGTTGAGGGTACCCAACTGGGAAAGGAGTATCGGAACTTCTCGACCCTCTTCATCAATTTTCTAGCTGCCTATAACCGCGCTTATGAGACGGTCCTTGTGACCGCCGTCGTGAAAGCCCGTTACCGAGACCGGCACGAGCGTCTGGCAACAGTTACGTTTGTGGCTGATAATCACAAAAAGGCCCTCAAGTTTGCCAACGATCAGCTTTCGTGGCTGGTTCGTGAGAGGGGAAAGTTGGTGGACCGTCTGGCCTTGGTCCGAACTTACGCCGAACAGGAGCCAGGCAATATTGTGATGAGGTGCAAATGCGGTTGGCTGCAGGAGAGACTTGATGACATTACGGCAGACATTGCTTTTGAGAGGGCAGCGATTCCGGACCTGGAGTTTGCCGTTGAGCATTACGAGGCCACTATGGTCCAGGTTAAAGAGAAGTGCGATCGCCTCTTCTTTAGGCTCGCGGAGCTTGATCCCGACAGCGCCCGGTGCATCCAGAGCATTAACTGTTTGGAGAGTCAGTTGAGCTATTTCGTAATGGTCATCAGGGCCCAGTTTGGCTTTACCTTTCCTCCCCAGTGAGTTGTTGTAATACTCTTTGATGAATGGAATGAAAGAAAAGCTTCACGTGTTTTGTTTTTTATTTTTTATTTTTCTGCTATCGTTTCTTCGGCATAGCATAACAGAACGATTTGAGGTACCGAAGATGTCGAGGCTTAATGTTCTTCTTGATGTTCTTGTTTAATTGCTCCAGACGATGATATCGAGAACATTGATGAATGGTTCGGCGGTGGCCCCCACTATCCATCTTGAGATCACGAACAATAACGCTATGACAACTCGATCAGTGCGCTGGTAATAAATCCAGCCACCTGTTGTATGCCCACTTTTATCCATATTTTGTTTCTTTCGGCGTCCACTTGCTCGTGTCGGTCGCCTGTAGCGTCGGGAGAAATTCCTGTGGGCCACGTTCATTAATAGAACCTCGGTCCTCTAAAAACCCTCCGCGTGTTTCGGATCCGAGGAAATTTTAAGACCGGTCTCTAGTTGATTTAATTTGGTTAAGGTACTTGTTTCATGGGTCCTGATTATATAATCCTTATTGTCTTTCAAAAGACGTGGGATCCTCTGCAATACATTAAATATGCCCCAGTGTTTAATCGGTGTAAATCCACTGTCATATCAGAATATACGGCCCGTACGTGTTCATTAACTGACACATGTCTGAGTCCGAAAGGATCGACCTCCTCACTTGCCCCCAGGATTAAGAAATCAGCAATTTCCTGTCTTTTCGTACTTCTAAAAATAATTCGTGGTGTGCATTATTGAACCAAACTTTACCCCCGCCTGGGATACCTAGGATTTCCTACAAAAGTAAAGGATATAATTAGTACATGACGCAAGAAAGGTCGGCCCATGATTCCTACATTAGTCTAATTTTATTCTTCCAATTTGTTGAGAAATCAAATGAAATTTTCTTAGGAGGTCACATGTGGATTTTTCAAAAAATAATTTTCTTGAGATTTTCATAACTTGGAAAGTGTGATAAAATCTCTTGATCAAATTTTCTGAAGGAATTTTCTATCAAAATAAATTTTCAGAGGTATATTTATTAGGAAAATTTTATTTTTATTAGAGCAGGAAAGACATAACAAAAATCCTTTATTAGTTAATAAAATTCCCCCGAGACATTAGTCTAATTTTATTTAGATACAATTTTCTTAGAAAAACATGAGCGAATTTCTCGAAAAGAATTTTTGTTGCAAGTTTTTATAATTTGAAAGAATGTGATAAAATCACTTGATGTTTACCAAAGTTTTTTTGTGAAGAAATTTTTCTTTTTATCGAAATAAATTTTTAGAGAAAAATTTGTCAGGAAAATTTCATTTTTATTGAAGCAAGAAAAACATGACAAAAATCTCTTATTGGTCAATTAGTCTAATTTTATTTAGTGAAAATTTTCTTAGAAAAACATAAGCGAATTTCTCGAGAAGAATTTTCTTGCAAGTTTTTATAATTTGAAAAATGTGATAAAATCACTTGATGTCTACTAGAGTTTTTTTTTTTAAGGAATTTTTCTTTGTATTGAAGTAAATTTTCAGAGGAAAATTTTTTTCAGGAAAATTTCTTTTTTATTGAAGAAATAAAAATATGACAAAAATCCCTTATTGGTTAATAAAATTCCCATGAATGGATTTTTTCACATCATTTTTTCAAAAAAATTTTTTAAAAAGAAATGAGGGAAAATTTTAATTTTTTATTTTTTAGCATGGACCGACCGAAAATAAATACAAGATAAAATTAGAGAACTTACTTTTACCTTGGAGAAATGCAAATCACATAGCCATGCGCATAACTCAAGTGAGGAGTGGACTCTAGAAAATAAAAGAAGGAGAGACAGGGTATGGACCTAAAAGGCCCCCACTATCTGAATTGACAAACTTACCCTCCGCGCAATCAAATCACAATGGGAAGAATTGTCAATTCAGATAATGAGCGGGATAAAATATGGTCAACCCCAACGCAATCAACGCAAGAGCTTTGCATATTCGATCCCTATCTATGGTTTTCTAGGAAGAATTTCGCGACTTGGGTTTAGACGCTTGTGTGTGCAGGTGCGTGATCCTCAGAGTATGCAAGACATGCACAACAATTGATATCAAAACAGCGCTTCTAAAAATGTGCGAAATTAAACAAATAAACCCAACACCGAGCCTGCAAAACAAAGGGGTTAGCCAAACACTCCGCCCCTTATAACTCCAATCCTGCAAAAACATATAACACCTATAGAATGAGTCCCAAACAAGATCGCCAGAAGCGAGATATCCATGAAATTTTTATTGGCTTAAATCCACTAAGACTTTTAAAATTTCGAAAAAAATCAAGTATTCCAATTGGTATCTTTTTTCGAAAATTTAAAAATCCTGTCCCCAGCGGAGTCGCCAGTCTGTCGCGACCCTCTAAAAAATTTTAAATTTTTTAGGGTTAACGGATTATTAGGTTAATTAGATTTGACTAACCTAATGCGGACCCTCCCAAGCCCTACCGAATCGCAACTTTGGTTTTTGTTTAAATGATTTTGAAATTTGGAGTCGCCACTAATCGTTCTTGGTAGGTCGATTAGAAACCTAAATAAATTAGCGGGAGAACTAATTTATTCCTGCGAACCAGAGATTATGAGTTCGGGGACTTGGTTACACTAGTTAATTAAAACTAATGCCCTTTCGGTACCTTAATTTCATGGATATCTTAATTCGACAACTCAGGCTCGGTTTATTCCTAAGGCTTTAGTAGGGTATTCTCTTTTGTGTTTTCACTTTTTAAATAGGATGCATGGATGGTATATATTTTTTATTTATTATATTTTTTAAGTGTTAAATATTCCCTGAAGCCGAAAGAGGGAGTGTGTTAACGACTTCTGTGCAATATTACGACCTACTCATCTTTTGTGTCTGATGATTCAAAAATTAAATTATAGGAAGTACATGACAGTGAATAAACACCTCCAATGGGAGGCCTAGCATTGGCTTGACTCTTCCCTTTGGGATTTAAGTAGGTAAAAACCACCAATAGGAGGCTAAGCATTGGCCTGGCTCTTCCCTTTGGGATTTAAGGTACGGGTATTTAAGTTACAGGTATTTAAACTACTGTAGGTAAAAATCTCCAATGGGAGGCTAAGCATTGGCTTGGCTCCTCCCTTTGGGATTTAAGGTACAGGTATTTAAGTTGTAGGTATTTAAGCTACTGTAAGTAAAAACCTCCAATGGGAGGCTAAGCATTGGCTTGGCTCTTCCCTTTGGGATTTAAGGTACAGGTATTTAAGTTGCAGGTATTTGACTACTGTAAGTAAAAACCTTCAATGGGAGGCTAAGTATTGGCTTGGCTCTTCCCTTTGGGATTTAAGGTACATGTATTTAAGTTACAAGTATTTAACTACTGTAAGTAAAAACCTCCAATGGGAGGCTAAGCATTGGCTTGGCTCTTCCCTTTGGGATTTAAGGTACAGGTATTTAAGTTGCAGGTATTTAACTACTGTAAGTAAAAACCTCCAATGGGAGGCTAAGCATTAGCTTGGCTCTTCCCTTTGGGATTTAAGGTACAGGTATTTAAGTTGCAGGTATTTAACTACTGTAAGTAAAAACCTCCAATGGGAGGCTAAGCATTGGCTTGGCTCTTCCCTTTGGGATTTGTGGTGCAGATATTTAAATTGCGGATGGACTTTGTCCTCTCCATTCTGGGGTATGAATTCTTTAAAATGAAATACAACGAATTGATTCAACAATTTGAAATTTGTGCGCGCTTGAGGACTCCTCCAAGCCGATTTTGTGCTTCCATAGGGTTGACCATTGATGTAGAGCTGCGGCTTCCTGACATAAAATAGAGTAAAGTGAGGGATAAGAAAACTTGAGCTAGTTTATACTAAAAATTAGAGATAGTAGAAAGGGCACTTATCTCCCATTTTTTGGGAGGGGATTTCTATAATTGATTTTCGCTCTCTATGTTCCCAATATAGAGAGTCGCTTTTGAATTAAGAGGGACTTTTAGTCACAAATCAGCTGAGAAATCGATGGACAGCTTAGGAGCTTGTCTGGGCCGATTTTGCAATTCCATGAGATTTGCCGTTGATATGGAATTGCCCTTTTGCCATCTCCACGGACATCATTGTCGATTGCCACGCTGGAATATCAATTTAATACATCCAGCATTTGGGACATGCACTTACTCAAAGTAGATAGTTAGCGAAGTTCAGCGGATTAAAAGATAATACGCACATTTCAAATTACACTCTAATTGCCACACTAATTTATCTACTGAGGTACACAATACAAAATAAATTATCCGCCAAAGTATTCACATGCGAAATGCAATTAAACTATGCAAATGTCAAGGTAGAGACGTTAATAATCAAACTTATGAAGCCTAATTAGATGCTATAGCCGAACAAAAGCATTTCCTATCCACCTCTTATTTTATTTTTCATTTTACGGAATTTTTTTTATCTAAGACTATGCTTCACGAATCGTGCAGTGCAATAAAATTTCATTTTATTCCTGGCTACACTATCTGAGTGGGGGTCTACATATTCACAATCCAACCAAACATTACGCACGATGGTCCATAACCTCGCAAGGTTGACTAAAATATAGAATCAAATATTCAGACCATGGTTAGAGCTTTACTTTTGGCTACCCATTAAGTTTCGACGTATGTATAATCAACAATCAAACACAAGTCATTATGCTAGACGATTTAGCTAAAAAAATACAGAGAGCTAAAAAAAAGCGAGAAGTGTAAGTAAAGGTCGAATTCAACAAATCACGCTATTGACATGGTAAGCTGAGACTATTGCAGAGGAATTTAAAAATTGCCACGCAAAAATATCTCCACATTTTTATTCACTAACCCGATCCACATTTTCAGAATTACCAAAATCATCAAGCAAGGCTTAGAATATTATGCTTTAGTTCAATCTGCTGCATTCTACCGGTACATTCTCTCAAGAACTTAGACAATATTAAACAGAAGCCTAGTAGTAAAAGACTGGGCAGATTACAAGGGTCTACTTTTGAATAGATCCTGTACTTCTATTCCAAAATCTTTCAAATCAACCGTCCACTCCGTAAATCAAGCGTTAAATTCTTCCCAATTTTAAGAAAAGTGGTACTCCATCTGAGATTTTTGCAATGGACTTTCTCATATTAAATCACACATTAATTCTAAAAATCTAATTTTTGCCAAATAATAGGGTCAAATAGAAAATTGGATGTCAACTTGAATTATTTTTTTTTTGGCCCAATGATAGTCGTACAAAGAAAGGAAACCAGTAAATCTTATATCCATGCAAAACTTCATATGAATATTTTAATAATGGAAGGAACCAAAAGGAAAGATCTTCGGAAGATCTTCGGAGGAGTCAAGGAGCGAATTTTGTGAAACATCAAAGCATAAAACGAATAGATAACTTGAATATTAAATTATGCAAATAAAATTCACGATCAAACAAGAAGCATGTCATATAAAAAGAAACAAGATTTTCGACCACTAATCAATTTGCTTTATTTCTGTAAATTAGAATCAAGAGAAATCTCCAAATTAGTTATTAAAAAAAAGGCTTCACAACATTACAAAACCATCCAGTACGCAACACCAAAGATAATACAAACATAAAGACAATATCTTGCATAAGGAACATTTCAAGATTTCCCTCGACTCACAGGACTCAAAGCTGAAATTATAAATCATGCGAACAAAAAAACTGGCGGAATTAAAACGCCAATACAGATCAAGACGCAGCTGCAATCATCTCTTTTCCTTTGGCCCATATCGAGATTGAATCACGAGTTCTCCGTGGTTAGGATAAGCCAAATTCTTTGAAGGAGAAAGCAAGCAAGTTTTCAAATAAGTAGCTTCAAGCCACCCAACGCCAAAAAATAAAAAATAAAATTAAATAAAATTTAAATCCCGAGCTGGAACTCAGAATTCAACAAGATATATTTTCGAGAACCATCTAGTTCAGTGTGAGAAGAATTAGCCAAGCTTATGATCCTAAAATTGCTAATCAAACGGCCGAAATAAACCTTTCGATCGAAACAAAGGAATGCATAATTATCAAATAAAAAAAAACTTTGTCCTTAGTCCATTAGACCAGCCTGTCAAATTTCACAAATCAAATAGAATCCACGCTGGTGTACACGTTTCTGCCCCGGGACAGGCTGATCATCAAGCGATGAGTCCAATGTGAGGATATTTTCTCAATTTCGAGCTGAATATGAGGCTCCACAACCGCAAGAAGCTGCAAAAACCGTTGCAAACATGAAATCGCACAAACAAAAGAGAAATACTCACGTATCAGAAGGACCGAAGAGGGGATTCTCTTTAAGCGGCTGGAATGAGAGCCTCCCGAGGGACTTGGCGAGGCAGCCGCCTTCGAACCCGAGATTGTTCCGCGGGCAATTGTTCAGGAACATCGTCACGAAGAACACCGCGACGTTGGCGACGACAATCACCGGGACTAGCACCGCAGGAAACGCACGCCAACTCTTTGTCTAGAACCGAAATTCGCACTTGTCCTTTACTAGTTACTGCATGGGTGGCACCGATTTCGCTTCGATCTTCTCATCTTCATCGGCGTCCCCATGACGACCCTCCAACTTAGACCCCCTCCAACCTTTTTTTTGAATTTTCCCATCTCTCTTTCCTGAAGAATTCCATGTGTTTTCCAGCCCCTGCTTCCCTTCTTCTTCTTCTTTTTCGGTCAGGAAGCCCTAATGAATTTCAAGGAACCTCCTTTTCAGCCACTCTTCCGTTCGCCAGCCCTTGGAGAAAATCACGTGGCTCATCCTTCACCAACCCCAAACCCCCGTATTTTTTATTCTAGCGGTCATTCATTATTTGACTGAATTCACCCACTTTTGCCCTAATAGTTCCAGCAGTACGTCCAAGCAGAATTTTCACGTGATTGACTGGATGAGAAGGCCAGAAGTTCAAACTTCTTATCATCTATTCGTATGCCATTCTCGAGTGTAGAAAGGATTCTTTCATATATATATCCGTCCTTTCATGTCTCGAAACGGTACGAGGAGATAAATCAGTAGAATGGATTTTATCCAAGTCCTCGTCCACAAAAGAAATGCGGATAAACTTGTCAATGTGCTCAGAATAACTCCGCAATACATGATTTGAGACTTTAATTTCTGAACCCAAAATGTGTGTGTATATATATATATATATATATATATATACACCCTGCATTGTGTCATTTGCACCCTTTGTACATAAACCAAGCCAGCATCTAATGTTATTGAAGACAGTTTTGTAGAGTGCTGGGAGGTGAGATATTTCTTGTGCTAATCAATCAGCCGTTTTGAAGGATCATAGCAGCATTCTTTCAAATGAAATAGTTTGTCTAAGGCATATAGGATAATGTCCATGTTTATCCTCTGGGGATCAACCATTCGATAAAACGATGAATTAAGACAAGGTCCTGCTAGACAGCCATTCTGGACTAACAAATTTATCTTAAAGAGGATCTCATAAGGCAAGTCAACTCCCTCAGGAATGCCGTACATATGACATTTCAAAGATAAATTGAACTTCGAAGACAATACGAAAAATGTGTCGTCATGCCACTAAAAACTTGGACTATTAGAGGACCATGTCACGACTCTCATAATGCAAAAATCGAAAATTGGAAATTATAGCGCTAAAATGAGTTTTCTAGAAAATTTTCAAATTATCTAAAAAATGAAATTAATAAAGAAACTCTCAATTCCAGATTGATTTTTTTTAGAATTTATTTAGCCAAAATTAAGATAAAATTAAAATAAAAATGCTGACTAATTCTTCATATTTTTTTGTGGCCTTAAATGCTATATTTTTTATTAAATATTTTTTTAATTTCTAAAAATATTAAAGAATGCAAAAAAAAATATGAAAAATTATTTTTTGTTCAAAAATGGTAGCCTAAGGTTAGCAAAGGCTCCCCAAAGTTCATTTTCCAATTTTATGAATTTTTATGAATTTTTTATTAATTTTAAAAGAGAAAAAGTGATTGAAAATCAGGTATCAACATAAGAAAATCGAAATCTTTCATTTATTAAACCAATACCGTATACGGTAAATTAATACCGTATTACGATTGATTACAATTACAATTAAGGCGAGCCCACATACGAAAAATTCTAACACATACTTCAACAGTTCAGTTCAGAAAGCATTAGACCCAATTCCAGGGCATGCATGGCCAGAGGAATAAAAGATGAAGAATTTGATTTGAGGACGTGAATGATCCCGCATGGGTGAAGCAGCAGCAAGCAAACTGCTCGTTGGTCAAGCCCAATATTGGAACTTGGAAGTGGATAAACAGAGGGATCGATAGCTGGCTCCAAATAATGCATGCGAACTATAGATGTTATCGTCCAAGCAATCGTTCGCACGCATCCCTTGACTGAGTCTTCCATTCTGAACCCATCCCACAAATTAGGGTAGATTCATTTTCTCTTGCCGAGAGAGCAAAACCAGAATTACTTATGGCGTTGACAGAACTGGACGAACGTGGCAATACCGATCATAGCCGAACAATCTTCTCTAATGTTTATTGTTAAGATATTCGTGCATCGTCACCATTACAGAGGTACACATCCTGCCCCTTCGCTCTCTCATTCCTTGTTTTTTTTCCTTTCTTGGCTCTATGGGTGGGTTTGGTTCAGCATTCCCAAGAGGCTTTCAGTCCTCAAAGTCCCTTGAGAAAATGCTGAATCATTTGGTTCAGCTTTAGGCTAGCATTGGGTCAAATGCTGGCCTTGAGAATGCTGAAAGCATTTGGCCGAATGCTAAAAAAAAAAAATTCCCAAAACTAACCCTACAATGGTAAAAATTACCAAAACCCACTTGTAAAGTTATTTTTAGCAAACAATATTTAATCCAAAATTCGTTTTGAAATTAGTTTTTCTCCAAACACAATTAGCATTTTCCCAAAGCTTTTAGGCTAAGGACATTTGCATTTCATCAAAGTCCATTTGAAACCCATTTGAAACGTTGAACCAAACCCACCCATGTCTGCAAACAGAAAGAGCTGACTTTTCGTGTCATTATGGGGTAGCCATCCTTTTAATTGTATGGTATTAACAAGCGAAGATCTTAATTCAGGATTCCCTTCCTTCTATGACAATTCAACGTTGTAAGATTCAATGAACCTGGATCGATTCTCAGTCATCTATCAGGTTCTGCGTCAGTTTTGGATATAAAATAAAGAGCTCACTGTGTGCAGAAGTCAGCGAGGAAGAAGGTCTCGCCTCATCTGTTGGGCGAGAAAGGTCAGGTTCTGACTTTCTTCTTCTCTTCGTCATTTCCCTGCTTGTGGCGGTGGCTGTCGCTGTGGGTCACTCTCGGCTCTGACTCTGGATCAAAATTGTTATGCTGATAATCTCTCCTTTTTCAAATGGGTGATGATTCAGTCTTGATCGTCTGATGAACCGCTGTGGAGGTTCAAAGGGTATTTTAGTATCAAAGTGAAAAGACCGGCTAAAAGGTCGAACTTTCTTTTTAGTGCCTCTTTTCCTGGGTCTCAAATTTTAAAGTTTTCCTTTGGTTGATCAAGACTACTTTTTTCACAGTGGTCAGCACTTGCTGGTGCTTCTAGTTTTCTGATGTTTTTAAGGTTGTAAAAGTTCTTCTCTGTTCATGGATTCAATTTGTGGTCCATCAAAGTCATGTTGCTGTTTCCCTTTCGTTGATTCCTTTGTAAAGGGAAAAGCGAGATGACGAGAATTCAGTTCCCTCAAATTATCTATTTAAGAACATCAAGCTTCTTTATAGACCAACACGAGCAGCAAACATTCGATGCTTATACTTGCCCTTTCTTATTGTGGAATGTAGTGCCAAGTACTGTTTCTATGCTAAAATGACATCGAGCGAAGCATAATATAATATCACTGATAATGATCCTGGCCAATAATACAGAGGGAAATTCTAATCTTTCTTTTCAATGAACTTGGAAATGCAATGCTTCTAGGACTTGTTGCAGATAAAGCCAACATAACAGCAAAACTCCATTTGTGGGTTGCTTTTGATTGCAACTTTTCTTTTCATGAGTTATGACCCTGGTAGTTACCTCAGTAGTATCCCTTTTTGTCACTGCAAAGGGGTTATTGTCTTTGATCGAGTGAAGTTCGATTTTGCTGTTCAAATGTAGATGCACACCTTTCCCTTCTCTACTAATTGATGCCCACTACTAAAGATACTAAAGAGCAATGACAGAAAGGTGGATCTGAAGGAATTGAATTGTTGAAAATGTCTGAAAATCTTCTTTGCTTGCTTAGCCTGGCAGTTCATTGTCAATCTGCATAGGGCAAGATCTGGATAGTATAAAAGAATAGGTGGTGTCGGTATGGGCGGAGAAAACAAACCGAGTCTCACAAGATAAAGAAACCTTTTCCATCATGAGACAGTTGCTTGATATATTTAGATCGAATGGAGATGGGTATACATTCTCACTGTGGAAGGCTGGGGCTTGCTGTCATCTTAAGCATTTGACTTTGGATTATCCTGTAACTAATATAAAGTACTTAGTACAGTTTACAAACCTTATCTGATACATGCGCTTGTTCCTCTTGCAGTTGTTTTATCTCGTGAGTATCTTCATTTCCTTAACACTCATCTTAAGCTGATTGCCTGCTTTTTCCTTGATTCCATTGACACCTATGCCCAAATGCGATTAGGTTCTACCTTAAAAACATAAACTGAGAATTCAATGACCAATTTGAAATAGGAAAATTAGATTCTTAAGCTCTTAATCAGTGCAGGGCTGAAATAAGCCAAGCACTGATATTCATCATTGTTAATTTGTGTGCTTGTTTGTTTGTGATACAGCTTGTCACTGATCCCTTGCCACGATGAGTCATCGTGTCGGCAGCGACCTTGGGGCACGGGAAACTGACATAACGAATACAGCTTCGTTGCCAGACCATTCCAAGGCACCATATATCCACAAAGTGGGTGTCCCTCCAAAGCAGAACCTTCTGCAGGAATTCACAGCCACAGTGAAGGAAACTTTCTTTGCAGATGACCCGCTTCGTCAGTTTAAAGATCAACCGCGGTCAAGGAAGTTCATTATCGGCATCCAGAGTGTTTTTCCCATTCTCGAATGGGGAAGACACTACAACCTGACCAAGTTTAAGGGCGATCTGATCGCTGGACTTACTATAGCAAGCCTTTGTATTCCACAGGTAATAGTGATGGTAAATTTTAAGAGCTAGATAGATTTGCTCTTTGCGCTCTAGTTCCACTTCTTATGGATTCTTTATCTTTGTAAACTAGGATATTGCGTATTCGGATCTTGCAAATTTGGATCCACAATATGGACTATGTAAGTTTTGTTCTTTTCGTTGACCTAGTGTACTTGTCAGCTTAGTCATTTTGTCTAGATATGTGATATGTCCTCCGTTGGACTACAGATAGCAGCTTTGTTCCCCCTCTTATATATGCCTTCATGGGTAGCTCGAGAGATATCGCCATAGGGCCAGTAGCTGTTGTTTCTCTCTTGCTTGGGACTCTTCTTCGGGATGAGATTGATCCGAAAAAATATCCCCATGAGTACAGATGCCTGGCATTCACGGCCACATTCTTTGCTGGCATCACCCAAGTCATGCTTGGGTTCTTCAGGTATATCACCCCCGTCGGGATTATTTGGTGTGCATTGCATTCCTTTTTCTTTTTGTTTTGAATGAGGCTGTTTATGACCAGTCTGGTAAGTCATGTGATTCTTTTTTCTCTTTGTCCTACTAATGGATAACACTATTGGCATTTCTAGACTGGGTTTCTTGATCGATTTCCTATCTCATGCTGCGGTTGTTGGCTTTATGGCCGGTGCTGCCATCACCATTGGTCTTCAACAGCTCAAGGGTCTGCTGGGCATAAATCACTTCACTAAGAAGACCGATGTAGTGTCTGTAATGCGATCAGTTTGGAGTGCGGTTGATCATGGGGTATGTCAAGAAATTCAACTATTCATTTTATCTACTAAATAGAATAACTGGCAGCATATGTTTTAAACTTACTCTATCATACTACTGCTTTCTCAGTGGAATTGGCAGACGATAGTGATCGGAGTGACATTCTTGGCCTTCCTTCTGCTTTCCAAATACATAGTAAGAAGTCTGTCTTGTTCTTCGTTTATGAAATCCTGACTGGATCTCTTCCTAGCCATTTATCTCAATTTTGCGTTCTATTGCATCAGGGCAAAAAGAACAGGAGACTATTTTGGTTGCCCGCAATTGCCCCTCTGACCTCCGTTATCCTCTCCACTTTTTTTGTGCGCATTACCCACGCTGAAAAGCATAATGTTGCAATTGTAAGAACACTGCTCTGTGGTTTTGCTCGATTTCATTTTCATTACATATTAACTCGTTCCGTTGACCATAGCAGTTATATTAACCCTGCCAAATACAATTTTGTCTGAAGGTGGGTAAATTTGAAAAGGGCGTGAATCCTCCTTCTGTTGAGGAAATCTTTTTCACTGGCACTTATCTTGCCAAGGGATTTAAGATTGGCGTAGTTGCAGGCATGATTGCTTTGACGGTAAGAAACTTCTCCATACTTTCAGCTGAGTATTGGAGTTGTTATATGTGATTCCCTTTCCTAACTTAAATGACGTTTCTAGGAAGCCATTGCGATTGGACGGACATTTGCTACCATGAAGGACTATCAGTTAGATGGAAATAAGGAAATGATAGCACTAGGAACGATGAATGTGGTTGGTTCGATGACGTCCTGTTACGTCGCTACGGGTATGAAAGGACGAGTACTAATTGCTACATCGTGAAATAGAATTCTTTTCAATGATATTCACCGGACCATTTGCACTTCATGCAGGATCTTTCTCTCGTTCTGCTGTTAATTACATGGCTGGTTGCCAGACGGCAGTCTCTAACATTGTCATGTCCTGCGTGGTGCTGTTAACCCTGGAACTCATCACACCTTTATTCAAATATACTCCAAAAGCAATCCTCGCATCTATCATTATATCTGCTGTGGTTGGCCTAATTGACATTGGAGCAGTAATACTGATTTGGAAAATTGACAAGTTCGATTTTGTTGCTTGCATGGGAGCCTTCTTTGGGGTGGTTTTCATCTCTGTTGAGATAGGCCTCTTAATTGCAGTAAGATTACCAGGAGCCTTTGCTAGTTAGTCTTCAGATGATTTTCATTCTCCATGTGGATTACTGAAGTAGAGTTTTCCTTTGGCAGGTTTCAATTTCATTTGCCAAAATACTCTTACAAGTAACAAGACCTCGGACAGCTATTCTTGGTAAGCTACCTAGGACGACTGTTTACAGGAATATTTTGCAATACCCAGAAGCAACAAAGATTCCAGGAGTTCTGATCGTCAGAGTTGATTCAGCCATCTATTTTTCGAATTCAAACTATATCCGTGAAAGGTACTACATAGGAGCGAGAACGGAGGGTCAAGTTGGCCCCCGGTTGTCCTTTCTAATATATTCTGGGCCAACTTTGCCAAGAACTTCATGATTTCCACGATATAACATGCATAAATTAAGCCTAACCATGAATAGCGACAAGAGAATTCTTTGCCGGACCCTTAGAGAAGCTATTTACATTGTTGTGACTTGAGTTTTTCAGGATATTGAGATGGCTTGGCGATGAAGAGGAATATATGAAGGAGAATCATCAACCAAGAATCCAATACTTGATCGTGGAAATGTCTCGTAAGCTGTTTCTTGCATGACCAGCTTTGCTCTTTTTTATTTTTATTTTATTTTTCCACGATCAATGCCCTTACAAGTATTTTGACATGATCATCTGTACCTGCAGCCGTTACAGACATCGATACTAGTGGCATACATGCCCTTGAAGAGTTGCATAAAAGCCTCCAGAAGAGGGATATTCAGGTAAGTCACGATAAAACAAATTGCTTCATGTCATTTTTATGACATTGCCAGTGATGTCTCACCTCCCATAAACTCACTTTTTGCCAAGTAATGCTCCTCCAGTCGAGATGAAACCTAAATATTTTCCTCCAGTGTCCAACTTACCTGCCCCGACCTGCAAAAACTGTCACAAAAAATAACTAAGTTCTTTGAGCAACTAATTGCCTCGGTACAGGTATTTAGCTACATGTCTTTTTCTCTCAACTGGTTCTTATCATTCTCAGTGTCAAGCAGTTTATCTTCACTCATGCTCAAGCATGATATGTGTTTGGCAGGACAGGCCCTATAAGCGGATAGCCTTTAGCTCATCTCTTGATTGCATTCCACCTGGACAAACAACCATCTTACATTTTACATGATTAATTTTCCCATATTCTTCTGCAGCTCCTTCTTGCAAATCCAGGGCCGGTGGTGATCGACAAGCTTCATGCGTCGAAGTTCACCAACTTGATTGGGGAGGATAAAATCTTCCTCACCGTATCAGATGCAGTTGTGACCTGTGCTCCCAAGATTGAACAAGCCTAATCGTCCCATTTCGCACGCTCCATAACTTCTGTAATTGTCTTACTTGACAATCAAACCGATCGGTCTCTAACTGAGCCTTCCCTTGATCTTGAAATGGTGTGTATAGACCCACAATGCTGGCTGAAGGTCACGATCGAAGTCTCTATCTATGAGTCGGTAAAGAAATCAGAGCCAGTTGTGCGCATTTTGTGGTGGCAGGACATGAAATGAGTGTCAATGGTGAGTGACAACTTCAGCTTTTCTCTCTTGTGGGGCTATCGCATTGTCTGTACATTTTGTCTCTACGTTGTTCTGGCATGTTTGTGTTCTTCTTATTGAATCCCAAACGAAATGGGCTAAATAAATGGAACGTGTGCTTCTCAGTTGTTTTTCTCTTTTATCCCAATCCCTTTGTTTATACATTGTTCATTCGAGCATATCAAAATGTCTGCGACAATCAATTCAAACGATGGCAAGATTCGTTCATACAAACATAACATCTCCGTAGACAACGATGAAGATAAGGATATCCATTTCGATCCCCCTAGGAAAACACAATAAGATAGCAGTGTCTTGGACATTTTTTTTTTTTATGAAAATCTAGACTCTCCCACATCTGTGCTTTTAAACTTTCGCTGGGAAAATCACCAATGATCGTCAACTTTCTCCTATGTACCGGCAATATGGACCTTCTTACTTCGCTACAACACACTTTGAGAAATCATTTAATGCAACCAATTTCATTGCTGGCTTGGATCTTGGAAAAATATAACTAGTCTCGACTAAGAAAATGAAGGAAAATCACAGGAAGTATGTGTGGTGTTGCTGATAGTGTTACGATACATGAGTGAGCTGCGTTACAGAAGTCCCACATCAGAGAGTTGATGTGATGTTGAGCAGTTAATATATCATAATTGGCTCATAACTTATTGACTTAAACTTTTGAGTGAAAGTGGGTCCAACGGAATATGTTGACGGGCTCAGACTTGGACTCCTTAGTGATCTTCGCGGGTGAAGGTATCGGGCTTAGCCGATGGTTAATTGGTGAGTCTCCAATCTATTCTCTCATAATTGACGAGCTCGGACGGGATCTACCAACCTCTTGCCTCCTTTGCTCTAAGTTGCTAGCTCAAACTTCTTGGTTGCAGGTTATAATAAATACAAAGTGTAGTGGAATAAATTGCCGAGAGAAAAATTGGTGAATCATGTTATTAAATAAATGCCCATAACTAACACTCAAATGAGAGTTGGCAAGTTACAGTAAAGCTTGGTAAGCTTTTAAAAGAGTTAGTAAATGGAAAGTGTTGTTAACAAATGACATAAATAAAATTGATGAGTCACTCGATGGAAATGTAATAACCAAAAACTAGTTGGTAATTCAATCCGACAATAATTGACGAATCACTTTAATAATTCCATATAATGATCAGTAAAATCGAAAATAAACGGTAGCTAAGTTTGAACAAAAATTCCCACATTTGCACACCATCAAGAAAAGTTGGCAATTTTGTAAAACTGTTCAAATTTACCGGGAGGAAGGCAAATTCGTATGTTTTTGTAGGATTCCGCCATTTTATGGAATTCATTTCATGGTTATGAAGATCTAAACAAGCCTAGTTAATACCATGTTAAGCTAGTAAATTAGAATCTAATCGTGACAATGGAGCACGTCTTCGTGTGAGCCTATGGTACCCACGAGACAACTCAGGCCACATTGAACTGTCAAATCAGAAAACGAAAGATTATAGAAGTTCCATCATATGTACAGCTGGATTTAAGGGACCAACTAACCGATAAACAAAAACTATCAACAAAAAAAATTATCATATGATAAATCTAACCCGAATTGACCAATCATCAGTGACGTGTCTTACATTTATAATATATATATATATATATGCGTGTATATTTAATCCTTGATTTTGGTCGAACAGGTTTCTTTATCACTCCGGAGGTTCTGAGAGCGTTGTCGCGCGGCCCACGACCCGTTCTTCCAAGCCATCCGAATGTTTGACCTCCTCTTCAGCTCAGCGATCTGATCTCGCAACCTCCTCCTCCTCACCATTTCCTCATCATCACTCGCAAATATTCCATTACTGTCGACGGCACTGCATGGTGATCCCCAAGATACAGTCGAGCTCAAGGCCCAGTTCGTAGTCATAAAGTAGACGCGACCTGGGGTCGGACAGCGCCTCGTAAGCCTCGTGAACCAGGAGGAACATCCCCGTCGACTCTTCTTTCGTCGATGGGTCGCGGCACACATCCGGGTGATACCGGGGCGCCAGCGATCTGTACGCTTTCTTGACGTCACCGGCGCTCGCGTTAGGGTTCAGTGAAAGCAGCTCGTAGTAGTTGGGGCCATTTTCACGTGCCGACCTGTTCGCCGATGATTGGCATGAGATGGTGATCCTGGGTCGGGTCCTTGGTGTTGTGGAGAGCGAGGGAGACAGAGAGAGAGAAAGCTTGGAGGTTTTTAGGGTTGAAGTGAGAGAGATGGCCATGAATGATCTTGGAATCGAGATGTGGCTGAAGAACAGAACAGCAAGAGACTTGATAGCTTTAATTGGGTGTCCAAAGGTCCATGAGCTGAAGTTTAGGTGTTTCGAAAAACATCCTTGGCTGAAAATAAATCTTCGAAAGGCTAAAAGCCCAAGCTTTAGCTTTGAAGCCGAAAGCCGAGAATGAATTTTTTTTTTTTTTTGCCTTTATTGTCCTCACATTTGTTTTTAATAATTTCAAGTTTAGCCCTTTCTTTCAAAATAGAAACCCTAGATCAGTAAAATTGAAATAAATAAATAAAAATTAACGGTGGATTGATAATGATCTCAATGGTGAGTTTATTAGTAGATTGATAATGCTCTCCACTCGAGGGGAAATTACCATAAAGTTTTAAACATATTTAATTTGTGCCAATTTAGTCATAAGCCTATCAATTTGATTAATTCAGTCCTAAACTTTATGATGTTTTACAAATTTAGTTTTTCGGGTTAATTTTAACAGGAAAATGCTGATATGATAGTCTAGTCAGTGCCATCTGTTCTACATGGCACGACTGATGCTGACGTAGATAATTTCGATAATTTTTTTGATATTTTATGAATTTAATATTTTTTTAAACTCTTTCTGGCTACAGGTGAGGACTGGCGACCCTCGCTTGGTCTAGAAGGGGGCGTGGGACCCTTGCTTGTGGCTTGCCAAGGCATTGAGGCCCTTGCTTGTGGACAACAACGGCCGTAATGCCCTCGCCCAGATCAGCCTTCACTGAAAAAAAAAAGTTGGAAAAAAAGAGGAAATTAAAAAAAATTAAAAAATTATCCACGTCAACATCGGTCATGCCATGTAAGATTACTGGCTAACTAGATTGATAAAAACATCAAAAATTTTAGGCTAAAATGGCAAATCATCAAAAGATTCAAGACTGAATTGACATAATTAAAATGTTTTTGACCTAAATTTGCAATAGTCAAAAGATTGAGGACCAAATTAACCAAATTAAAAAGTTTAGGACTGAATTGGTACAAAAATAATAATTTTGAACTTTTTTGATAATTTTTTTAAGACTCGACGGTGACTTTAGGATGCATGGCAACTACCATCATTCACCATTTATCTTGATGAAAAGAATTTCTCAATAGATCATCTTTACCTCGATGTGTTGGGCTGAATAATTATTCCGTGAACGTCACGTATTGCGTCATGAGTTAATGTGATGCCATGTCTAAAGATGGTAATTTTTCTGGATGTGTTGTTGTTCATTTAAGTCTTGGTAGAACATTGATGTATCGGCGTAAATGACACTAACTAAACGAGGGACCTAAGTAAATTGTCTGGTTATTGTGCTAACGATGATAGATAATCCGCTACTCAACATTATGTCTATAAAACGTTTTTTTTTTTTTACATTCATCCATATATTAATTTCAATCGAGTCTAATAAACTCAATGTTTGGACGTGAAAGATAGTTTTGGATCTACGAAAGATATAGGCTCGTTATCAAACATGTCTTTGGAACAAAGCGACGTTTAAGAAACCCTCGTGGACGACTTCATTTTAGAACAAAAAAAAAAAAACAGACCAAATCAAGTTTTAGATCTCACAATATACTCAAAACCTATCTTGACCAGAAAGGGGTCTTCTTTCCCCCTCCCGTTGCTAAACAAAATATGGGTAGGTGTCAAATTTTGCGTATTAAAATATCACCAGGTGAATGATCAGCTACTCGATGAGCCGATGGCATAAAAGGCTGGCGAGCACGGTTCTCCGACTTGCGTTATCCGAGGCCCACTCGTAGCACCGATCGGCGACCTAAACCACTTGCGATCAAACAATAGGTGAGATTGAATCCACTTTCAAATCTTTATCTTGCTTTCTTCGGGTTGATTTCTGGTGTTGTGAAGGTACACATTCAATATTGATATAACTATAATATTGTGTTAGGTGTTGGGCCAATGTGTTGGCATGTGAACAACTTGTACATAGTTTGTGTCTCCCTTCAAATGGTCAACCACCATAAGAAATTTGTACATAGCTTGTCCAAGAAGCGAACGAGACACTTGCCATTTACTTCCTAATAATTCTATGTGCTCGCTCTTCTTGGATGTGACAGAAAGTTAACCACGAAATCCAGGGCCGGCGAGATTAGTCAAAGCACGTTTAATCCTTCTTGTCTCCTTCGGCCGCCGCTAGACGCAGCCGAGCCGACGCAGGTCATGTGTCAGAACTAAGGGCCGATGGGCGAGAGCTCTTCCGAATTTGGCCGCCGCACGGGCCTCAAATTTCATTAATAGTCAAATCACGTTTTGATTTTTATGCACTTTCAGATTTTGAAATATTGATAAGACGGCTGTTTTTTTTTTCCTTTCCCAATCTCTCTCTCATCCATTCAAACGATGTGAAGATTCATCGGTACAAACATAACATCTCCATAGATAACGACGAATGTAAGGATATGCATTTTTATTTTCCTAGGAATACACGATTACATTGCGAGGTCGTAGATGGTTTCAATTTCATGGACCATGTGGATGGAGAGCTCTGTTAGCTAGAAAATCCAGACTATCCCACAATTGTACTCCCAAGCTTTGATTGGGAAAATTACACAACTTTGATAATACACTCAAGCTGAGATCTCGGAGGGAAAATTGAGTAATTGTTGAACTTGATCCTCTATCACGTTGGTGTGTATCCTAGTGGTATGTTTTTTTTTTTAAATCCGACAGCAACAATAATAGGAGCCAATAGCGTATTAAGAACAGTGATCATCATCAAGCATCAAAGAACTCTAAATAATACTCGTATCTTCATCAACAACCAAATATGTTCCATATGGACAATCACTTTTGAGGGTAATTGTGTGCTACAGTAAGTAGGGTAATACGTTTTCGAATTTTGAAATCTCAAAATTCTGACTGATGACACATGATGTAACTGATACATGAGATATTCTCGTACATTTTAAGTCTTGATAACGAGTTTCAACTGAGAAAATGGAAGGAAGATTAGGGGAAGTACATGCCTTGTAGCTCATAGTATGCTTTGAGAGGATGTGAAACCCTTTGTTTCACTGCTTATTTTTGAGTGGAGCTTATGGATTTCAAGATTTTGACGGGCCAAGACTAATGAAAAAGCACCTTGGTTGCCAGCCCAGGCTTAATACAGGAGGTTCTTCTCAGTTACAAGATATGATAAGTATACACTTTAACCAAATAATGTATCGATAATTTAATGGGAGAAAAGTTAATAATTTAAATAATCAAATAGATGTTGGTAATTAACTTAACCGAGAGTTAATAACTCAATACAATGTGATAATTTAATATGAGAAAAGTTGATGAGTCACGCTAATGATTGGTTATTTTAAAAATAGTTAGCAAGTTTAAATGGTTGTTAACAAATCGCGTAAAAATATAGAACACAGTAGGCAAAGTTAGTAAATACAGAATATTGGTAAGTAACTCAAACGGGAGAGTAGGCAACCCAAAACTAATTAGTAAATTAATGTAACAATAATTGATGGATCACTTTAATATAGATTGATGATTATGTATAATAGCTAGTAAATTCGAAACATTAGTGAGTTACAAAAACAAAAAAGTTGATGAGTTTATACAAAAATTGCTCATCTGCAAACTAACAAGAAAAGTGGGTGATTTGAAACTTACCAACCCGGACCCTAATTCTGCAATTTCAGAATGCTTTTCATGGTTATGAATGCGAGCTTTGAGTACGCACTAGACCGCTCAGGCGCACTTAACCATCAACACAGCAAACAGAAAATAATAGATGTACATCATATCTACGGTCGAGAAACGCACCAACAAATGATATTTGATAGATAAATCGAGTTTATTTCCGGGAAGGAAGAAACCAGAACTACAAAAGAATAAATGAATCTGGATTAATGAATGATCAGTGACGCGTCTTACGTAATTATGAATAATTAGAGGGACTAATAGCAAAAACAAATCATGTACTTTCTTTTCCTTCACTCTCCCTCTCTCGCGTTTCCTTTTCTTATCCTTAATTTCGGTCGGACGAGTTTCTTAATCTCTCCGGAGGTTCGGAGAGCGTTGTCGCGCGGCCCACGACCCGTTCTTCTGAGCCTCCCTTCTGCTTGACCTCCTCTTCAGCTCAACGATCTGGTCTTGCCACCTACTCCTCATCGTTTCCTGATCACCGCTCGTATCCGCGACCCCGCGTGGTGATCTCCACGACACGGTCGAGCTCAGGCCCAGCTCGTAGTTATACTCCTGGCGCGACGTGGGGTCGGACAGCGTCTCGTAAGCCTCGTGAAGCCGGAGGAACATCCTCGTCGACTCTTCCTTCATCGACGGGTCGCGGCACGCGTCCGGGTGATACCGGAGCGCCAGCGATCTGTACGCTTTCTTGATGTCGCCGGCGCTCGTGTCATTAGGGTTCAGCGAAAGCAGCTCGTAGTAGTTGGGACCATTTCCACGTGCCGACTTGGTCGCTGATGACGACGACGAGATGGCGATCCTGGGCAGTGGCCTTTGTTTCGTGGAGACCAAAGGAGATTGAAAGAGAGAAAGCTGGGAGGTTTTTAGGGTTGAAGCCAGAGAGATGGCCATGGATGAACTTGGAGATGGGTTGTGGGTGAAGAACACAAGAGAAACGATTCTTTTCTTTGCTGGCTCTTGATGAGCAGAAGTCGAATAGGTCGAGATATATTTATAGCAGTCTGCGAATGTTCGAGTCGGTCAATGTTCGCAATTTGTATCGTCTTTCTTAAAATACTGGGAACCATGAAAGTGCAAGGAAGGTGGCTCTGAAGACCACGTTGACTACGAGGTTAAACGCGTTTTCGTGGTAAATAAAAATGGAAATTACCAAGTCCCGCAGCATGGGGGTCGGTCAACGAGACTCGGTTCAATCGACAAAAGGCCATGACTTGTGAAATTTTCCAAATGCCGGAAACATTATTTATTTACGTAAGGGAGTCAACAATTTTGGACACAATCATTAAGACCCGTAAAAATTGATGTGAATCTACGATTAAAATTATATCGTTCTTATCGGAACGAAAGCATTTTTCTTTATTTAATATTGAGTAACATAATGTAAATAGAAGTTGCTAAATCCTAGAAGTCATCATGTAAGATGTGTTTATATTCTTTGTAACCCTTGTTGATTGTTGATAATAAGTATAAATACTTGAATTGTGAATTGTAGAATGGGAGAATTACTTAAAAAAAGTCTTAAATCTATTGCAATTGTGAAAATTCTATCATGAATCCATTTTTTTTTCAATTCAAATCTAAACCTTTTACATTCGGTCCATTTAGCAAGTTGGCGATATTGCTGCCAATTTTTAATAATATTTTAAGAATTTTTTTATGATTATTTTCCTTTTTGCAAGGGCTGAGACACCCTTGCCAAATCTAGCCAAGCAAGGGCGCCACAACCCTCGCCAACCCTAACTGTTGGGGTAAAAGAACCTAAAGAAGAAAATAATTAAAAAAATAAAAATATATATATTTTACAAAACTCCATGTCAGTACTAACCAACCAAATGGACTAAATTAGCAAAAATATAAAATATTTAGGACTAAATTGGCAAAAAAAAAAAAGGTTTATGACTGAATTTACATAATTACAATAGATTTATGACTTTTTTGATACTTTTTCCCTTATAGAAGACACTTTTCAGTGAAATAATTTCATTAACAAGATTAATTATATGAGCTCGACTCAGCGATGGCTTGCGAGACGTTACAGCCCTTTTACTTTTTGTTAATTGACCATCTTGATATTTAGAATGTGCATGATAAACATTCTGTTTCTCTATTTCTTTTTCAAACCTATTTTTGGAATAGGTATGGAACAAAATCCGTTTGGTAATGCACCTCACAAAAAAAAAATACGTTTGGTAATGCAATTTTATTTTTCTATTTTTGAAACAAATTTTTTGTGGAGAAACAGGCTTCGAATAGAAATGCGAAGAAGAAATTCCCTAGTTACCTATTTCTGGAACAAAAGTAGAAATAAAAGTTCTTAACATCGCTCACTCCCTCTTTCTTGCGTGCAAGCTCCCTCTCTCTCATGTCCCTCTCGCCGGCCTTCAATAGTCATCCGACAGCTTGTTTGAGGTTCGGCGGCTCGCAACTGTGGAAATTTTATGTTATTATCAAATAAATTTCTATTCCGGGAATAGATATTTTGTGTTGTCATCAAACATGTTGCTTTGCTCAGAAACTTGTACAGAAATAAAATAAAAAGATTTATTTATGTCTATAAATTGTTGTCAGAAACATAATGGTTATCATTCGCGCCCTTAGTAAACGCCATATATCTTGTCATCAGTTAATACAGTCATTGGCCACAAATGGCGATTTTTCTTGTTTTCATGTCATTTGTTACGGTCCTCTATTTAAAGACTACATCTATAAAAACGACTTCTACATAAAACCATATCTTGATTACAGAGGCGCGTTATCATCTATGTCTTTGAAAGAAAGCGAGATTCTGAGAAAACCACCGGGACGACGCATTCTTGGACAAACAGAACAGACCAAATCAAGTTTCAGATCCCATGATAAACTCAAAACCTCAGCTTGACCCGAACGGGTCTTTCCTCCTCCCGTTGCTATGGAAAAAAAAAAAGAATAAAAGAAAAAACGGGGGTAGGTGTCAAATTTTTCATATTAAAATCTCATCGAGAGGACAATCAAGTACCGGATAAGCCGGCCGCCGCGTAAAAAGCTAGTGAGCATGATTCTCTAGGCTCGACTTCCCTGAGGCCGACCGGCCGGTGACCTAAATCACTTGCGACGTGAAGGTGACCTTATGGGGGGTGAGATCGGATCCACTTTCAAATCTTCTCTTGCTTCCTTCCTCTTGATTCCCATTGAAAGTGAATGTACAGATTCATGTGGCTATGTTCTTCATGTTCGCGAGAAATTTTGTACGTAGCTTCCGTCTCCCTAAAAATGGTCAACCCGCCATAAGAATCTGTACACAGCTTGTCCGAGAGTTCGAACAAGAATCTGCCATTTTACTTTGCTAACAATCTTTTTTTTTTCCCTCGCTCATCTTGGATGTGACAAAAAGTTGACCAACAAATCCAGGGCCGGCGAGATTAGTCAAAGCATGATTAATCCTCCTTGTCTTTTTTCTTGGCCTCCCGTCACGCAAAGCCGGGCCGACACACGTCAATGGCGACATGCGAGAGAGTCTTCTAAATTTGGTCGCGACCCGGGGCCTCACATGTCGCTAGTAGTCAAATCGCACTTTGGTCTTCATCTACTCTACATCTTAAAAAATCGACCGGACTCATTAGCATTACCAATCAGGGCCAAAATGAAATGATTATCAAGAAAATGGGACACGACTTTCCCTCAATTTGTTTCGTTTCGTTCCGTTGAAAAAGGGCGAGAGCTCATCGCCCGATCTGTTTGGAATGGAATGGTTGTACAATGTTCGCGATGGGGCTTCAAGACAAAGAGTCTGCTTATTAGGCTACGCAAGACGAATGCTGGTAGATATGTGGCGAAGGACCGCACCGCATTTGACAAGATTTAAGCATGGTTGGCGCGAAACAGCCACGTTTCGACCATTTTCGGGGTGAAGTCGGCTTGTAATCGCATGAGTTGATTTTTAAGTTTGAGCGTTAGCATCACCCTTAGAATGTTATCTTTGGCAGATATGCTGCGACGCGATCGTGGGGAGTACGATGATGCCAGATGAAACGCGACTCGAAGTGGCAGCTCAAAGGCAGGTATGAACCGAAGAATTCGAGCTCGCTGTAGGTAAAATCATTTATCCACGGAGTTCTTCACTAACCTCCCGATAGAAATGTCAAAATGAGTCCGTAAACTCATTTCTTGACCGATATATGATGGTCTTGAGATATGGATTAGTTATATTCAATAAATGAGTCATAGATCAGTTTAAACTTAATATGAGTGTTAAATGGATCATAAGTGGATTATAAACGGGTCATAAATGATTCACAACTTATTTAGACATGATCGTGACTTTTTTTTCATTCTTTCATATAAAAACACTTGATCTCGTGATCACTCGCACTGCACTTTTATCTTAATGTGAGTATAAGTTCCTCCAAATTAGATTATATATGAAAGTAATTTTAAGAATATGGATCGAATCGAATATGAATCAGATCGATGAGTCACAAGATTTGCTATACAAGAAATACGTCATAAATGGATTACATGAATTTAATTGGGTCAGATAATTTATGATCCAATCCATCCATTTGACAAGTCCAAGTAAGAAGGCGAGTCGAAGCCCTAGTCCTCCTAGCGTCATAACTTTGGAAGGGGGGGCGGGCCTTAGAAATGGAAGTATCCTGATCTTGGGAGGACATGAAAATCGAAAGGCTCAGAACAGAGGGCACCAGATCCCAAAAACGGAGTCAAACAAAGGGGCGAAAGAGGAAAAAAAAGAAGATGGGGGTGATTAGACATGAGCTTACTCATTTCTCATTGAACGAGAATTTTTGTGACTAAAAGTACAAAAAAGCGATGTCGACGGTGCATGGGTACATAATGAGAAAGCATGTGAGCAATGAGTGTTGGCGATGCGTCCCCCGTCACGCTGTATCGAACAATCATGAGCTCGTCCCCATGTTTTGGGTCGAGGCCGCTCGGTCAGGACGATCGTGCATTGATCGCGGGGCCTTTCGGCTGGCGGTCAAATTGGACCCCGCACCCCACTTAAAGCTTGGATTTCCTAGATCGCACGAGTAATTATTGCCCCTGATCCTAATCGACGACAGCCCGTTTGAATTCCCGCTATTGCACCTTATTGGCCACTTAACGAAGAACAAAATGAGCTTTTAAGGCAGAACGACACAACACGATGTTTCCAAAGATCTTCCACCACCATTCGCAGCCACGTCAACCCTCTAACCTCGTTCTGTTCGCTCTCTCTCTCGATCTCGCTCGCCACTCTGCCGTGCCACGTCAGCCTTTTCATGAGATTAGACCCCAACTTAAGCGACTCGCATGCAAGTTGACTGCTGAGAACAGATACCGGCGACACCTTGTGACACGATCAAGATTTTGCCCAAGTTGTCGCGACCCTCTAAAAAAATTTTAAATTTTAAAAGGGGTTAACGGATTATTAGGTTAATTAGATTTGACTAACCTAACGCGGACTCTCCCAAGCCCTACCGAATCGCAACTTTGGTTTTTGTTTAAATGATTTTAAAATTTGGAGTCGCCACTAATCGTTCTTGGTAGGTCGATTAGAAACCTAAATAAATTAGCGGGAGAACTAATTTATTCCTGCGAACCAGAGATTAGGAGCTCGGGGACTTGGTTACACTAGTTAATTAAAACTAATGCCCTTTCGGTACCTTAATTTCATGGACATCCTAATTCGGCAACTCAGGCTTGGTTTATTCCTAAGGCTATAGTAGGGTATTCTCTTTTGTGTTTTCACTTTTTAAATAGGATGCATGGATGGTATATATTTTTATTTGTTATATTTTTTTTAAGTGTTAAAGATTCCCTGAAGCCGAAAGAAGGAGTGTGTTAACGACTTCTGTGCAGTATTACAATCTACTTATCTTTTGGGTCTGATGATTCAAAAATTAAATTATAGGAAGTACATGACAGTGAATAAACACCTCCAATGGGAGGCCTAGCATTGGCTTGGCTCTTCCCTTTGGGATTTAAGGTACAGGTATTTAAGTTGCAAGTATTTAAACTACTGTAAGTAAAAACCTCCAATGGGAGGCTAAGCATTGGCTTGGCTCTTCCCTTTGGGATTTAAGGTACATGTATTTAAGTTGCAGGTATTTAACTACTGTAAGTAAAAACCTCCAATGGGAGGCTAAGCATTGGCTTGGCTCTTCCCTTTGGGATTTAAGGTACATGTATTTAAGTTGCAAGTATTTAACTACTGTAAGTAAAAACCTCCAATGGGAGGCTAAGCATTGGCTTGGCTCTTCCCTTTGGGATTTAAGGTATAGGTATTTAAGTTGCAGGTATTTAACTACTGTAAGTAAAAACCTCCAATGGGAGGCTAAGCATTGGCTTGGCTCTTCCCTTTGGGATTTAAGGTACAGGTATTTAAGTTGCAGGTATTTAACTACTGTAAGTAAAAACCTCCAATGGGAGGCTAAGCATTAGCTTGGCTCTTCCCTTTGGGATTTATGGTGCAGGTATTTAAATTGCGGATGGACTTTGTCCTCTCCATTCTGGGGTATGACTTCTTTAAAATAAAATACAACGAATTGATTCAACAATTTGAAATTTGTGCGCGCTTGAGGACTCCTCCAAGCCGATTTTGTGCTTCCATAGGGTTGACCATTGATATAAAGCTGCGGCTTCCTGACATAAAATAGAGTGAAATGTCAGTATACAAAATATGTGCTAATTTGCACCTAAAACCAGAAGAGTGGAAGGAGTACTTATCTCCCATTTTTTTGGGAGGGATTTCTATAATTGATTTTCGCTCTCTATGTTCCCAATATAGAGAGTTTCTTTTGAATTAAGAGGGACTTTTAGTCACAGATCAGTTGAGAAATCGGTGGACAGCTTAGAAGCTTGTCTGGGCCGATTTTTGCATCTCTACGAGATTTTTGCTGTTGACGTAGAGATATCCTTCTCCTGACATAAAATATAAAAAAAAAAGGAGATGGAGAAAGTGTATACAATTCGTGCTAATTTGCAAGTAAAACCATAAACAAATGAATAAATAAAAACACTTAGCTCGAATTTGCTTGCTCGTTGACGAAGATGAACTCTTGATTTATATTGATCGATGAAGGAATTTGTGATGATAATCCCTAGCTTTGAACTCCCATCATCTTCAAAATTCTCTCTCTTTTGGTATTTTCTTTCTCTCAAATTTTTCTTCAATCTCCCAAAACTCTCTCAAACATCCAAAATTTTCTCTCCAAAAAAATCCTCCCAAACACTTCAAATTTTCTCTCTCAAGAATCCCCCCCTCAAGCTCACTTCTTCCTCCTTTTATAATCTACTCATCTATCTCCCATTCTAATTTTTCCACTAACTCTATCTCCCATTCTAATTTCTCCACTAACTCTTCTTCATTTTCATCTTCTATTCTCCATCTCTATCTCACATTCTAATCTCTCCACTAACTCTTCTTCATCTTCATCTTCCCTTCTCCATATTTATCTCCCATTCTAATTTCTCCACTAACTCTTCTTCATCTCCATCTTCCCTTCTCTATTCTTATCTTCCATTCTAATTTCTCTACTAACTCTTCTCCATCTTCCATTCTCTATTCTTATCTTATTTTCTCCATCCATTCTTCTCCAACTTTTCTTCTTCATCTCCTCTTCTCCATCTTCCCTTCTCTATTCTAATTTATCCACTAACTCTTCTTTTTGTTATTTGTAAAATAATCCTTCAAGAGTTAAGTACTTGCACTCTAGTCCTTGAATTTTAAGTATTTACAATTTAGTCCCTGAAAAAATATATTTCTTTAAGTCCAAATCTCCTCACAATTTTTGACACACCAAAATTTACCACATGTCAAATTTAAGCTTATTTCTTGCCGTTGAAAATAATGCAGAATTTAATTAAAGCCCTTTTGCAAAATTAAGTCATTCTGGGTATAATTGGGCCAAGATGAAAATTTAAAATATTAGAAGACAATGTCACAACTCATAAAAAGTGAAAATTAAAAATAAGTTGACTCGAATTAAATTTTTTTAGGCCTGATTCAAGATTATACTCGTGAAGGAACACGTGATTCGAATTGGATTTTTCTGAATTTGCGATGGCCAATATGAAAATAGATTTAAAATAAAAATATTAACTATCTTTGTGTATTTTTTTTGGCCTCAAATGTTATTTTTCCAAAATTTTCAAGTATTTTTGTATTTTTTTTAAAAAAATTAAAAATATATATATAATATGAAATTTTATTTTTTGTTCAAAAATGGTTGCCTAGGCTTGGCCAAGGCTTCCAAAGTTGATTTTTCAATTTTCTCATTTTTTCTTCATTTTTTGTTTTATGAATTTTCGAAAATAAAAATACCGAAAAATACTGAAAATATGAAAAAATCGTTTTTTGGTCAAAATTGGTTCCCTAGGCTTGGCTAAGGTCCCCAAAGTTGATTTTTCAATTTTATGAATTTTTATGGATTTTTTATTACTTTAGCAATAAAAAAAATGATTAAAAATCAGGTGTCAACACAAGTCCCCTGCGGACAGGCCGTTCTAATGATCAAAATTTAAAATAAGGAAAGACTACAATTTCTTTTTGTGAGATAACGGACTAGATGTCTTGATTTGAGAAATCGAATTAGACGCGATCATTGCGACACTGATGTCCAGAAACCTCATTGATATCATTCATCCAAAGAGAAGTTCCACACAATGAATCCTTACCCTACAACAACAGCGAAAACGAAGACTCCAGAACCTCACAAATACAAATCAACAAAAATGAAGAATTTGTCTATAGTCCCTTGGCAACCCCATGTTCTGCCTTCACCCAAAACTGCATCGTAGTTCCCCTCATGTTCAAAGCAGCAACCATCCAACTGATGCAAGAACAGTGACCCCAAATGCCGAAGGAATGGTGCGAAGGGAAGCTGCTGAGTCACCGCCTGGAGCAGGGACCGGCGCTTGCTCGTTCAACCCATCGGTGGGGGCCGGCGCCATTGCTATTGGAGTCGGTGAAGAGCCTGGAGATACAGCTGCAAAAATCAAACCAGAACATAACCAAAAGCCTTGGACAGAGGAGAGAGTTGTTTAGTTCACGACCAATATCATTCTTCCCCGGAAGGATGATCGAATTTTTGGGCAACGCTTACTTCCCCTTCGAGTATTTACTTTGATTAGAAACGGGGGCACACTTAACATGTGCATCCAGATGAAAAACTAGCAAGATAGAGACTAAGAATTTTTATGACAAACCTAACGGATGAGCAAAGCAAGCAACTTTACTAGGCTTACAAACGCAAATAGGACAGAAAGAACCCAATTCAAACAATAGAGACCTTCGATCCGGCATGATGAAAGCGCACAAACAGTCTGATTAACACAATGCAAGAATTTCCCTGTACAATGTATTCTTATTTCGCAAGTGCTACCCACCATGAAGCTTCTTTGTTTTTCCTCTGTTGAGAAAAGAAATCTAAGAAACAGAGTGCCAGACTCCTGACACCTCCAATTAACAAAGTAAAGTCAATTCATTCCCCCACAGCTGTTAGGCTACATTGCCTCCAAAACTTCAGCAGGATCGTTAGATTTGTGGCTTGGAGTTATCTTATGAAGCAACATTATATCTCCCAACAAATTTTCCACAAGGCCTAACGAAATAAAAGGTCTCTTGCTGAACTTCATCAGGCACAGAATTCTTCCATGAAAAAGACAAAACCACTCAGCACCACTTTCTAAAAGCTCAAGACTTTTTTACGTGCAATTTGTAGGACCATGGTGGAAATCTGCTCCAAAAAAGCGAAAAAAAAAATACAATGCATATAAGACATGAAACATATCAAATCAGGCTTTGCCCTTTGCCCAAAGGAAGGAGCACAATCTCGAGCGTACAAAAATATCATGACTTAGAAGGAAATAAAACACAAGGGCAATGGCAAGGAGACAGTACCTGGAGCAGTCGCAGGAGCTATGGACACTGCAAAAACAACAAAACGCCAGCGTAAATCACCAAACTAGTCCCGAGAACATCAATCGCCAACTAAAGGCCACATATTTTAGACATACGACAGATACTCGGAAAAATCTTCCTAGAGCTTAAAGAGAAAGAAAGGGAAATAATAGATGCCCTCCAACAACCGAAGAAAACGCAGACAAACAAGCAAACAGGACGAACACAATCGAAAAAGGAGACACCTTTGAGACAGAAAACAAGAAAGGGACGGAAACAGAGGATACCCACATGCGCACTTGGTGGCAGAAGAGGCGGACACTTTGCAAGCGGCGGGGAGAGACATGGCCTTGGTGACATTGAGCACGACGCCGAGCTGGGCACTGCTCTTGAAGGCCTCGCAGATGCACTCGGCGTCGGCCTTCAAGACGGTCTTAAGCCCAGAACAGCAGGTCCCCTCCGGCTTCTCGGTGGTGCTCCCGTTGGAGACGAAGGACAAGCAGTCGGCCATGGTCAGCACGAGGCTCGAGCAGTCGACGCCCGGCGCCGGCGCGCTGTGGGACGAGGCACCGTGGGCGGAGTCGGCGGCCCAGACGGCGAGCGCGAAGAGAAGGAGAGAGATCTTTGTGGCTTTCATATCTCCTCTGTATCTAGTCTTGGGGCCTTTTTTGGGTTTGGGTGGGGGTCGCACAGAGAGTGCAGTGGACGCTGTAGAAAAGAAGAAAGAAGCGAGCGACGACGCTTGACGACTGACGGGACGAGAGAGGGTGAGAGAAGCGAAGGAGGAAACTTTCTGAGATATATAAAGGATGGGAGAGAGTGCGCGAGTCTCTGCTTTCGACCGATGCAAAACAGTTTTGGATTTTATTTTATTTTTTTTCTATTTTCGTGGCATGTGGGCAGGGCACAACGCTCGGGGAAGTGGAAACTAGGTAGCACGGACACGGACACGACACGCGACACGCGACACGACACGACACGCCGACACGTCATTTTTAAAAAATAGAAAATTTCGACACGTTGGGACACGTTAGATAATAAATTTATATTTTATATATATACATTATAAATTATCATTTTTGTGATTATTTCAAGCAAATTAATTTGATTCAAATTTACAAATAAATAAATAACTAAAAAATCATAGAATTAGTCCCATATAAATGGTGAGAGACAGAGACAAAAGCAAAATGACTTGATTCATGAGTCCCACATTGATTGTGAGGGAGAGTGACAAATATGAAGTCTCTTTAAAAAGCTAAGGATGAGACTTGGAGGCTTATAAGTTAAAGAAAAGAGTCCCACATTGGTTGCCTAGTGAAGATAACAAGTAAGATGTCTCTTTAAGATGAAGTCTCTACATTGAGGCTTATAAGTATCTCATCTTGGCTTTTTGGCTAAGATGAAATCTCTACTTTTCTTAGTAATTTGGCTAAGATATAATTTTTTTTAAAAAAAAGCTTTTTAAGATGCCCGACACGCGTGTCCTTTGCGTGTCGGGCGCGTTGACCGCGTGTCGGACACGTGTCCGAACGTGTCGGCCGCGTGTCGCACGCCGACACGTGTCCGACACGGACACGCCCCCCTTTGAGGCGTGTCCGTGCTTCTTAGAGTGGAAACAGGGAGGTGCGTTGTGTGGACACGCGTCGCTCTTCTACTACCCCCATGAAACTACTTTGGATTTTCATAGCAAAAGGATAATATCATCATCTCGCAGGCTTTCATGAAAAAAATAACTTTCAGATTTTTTTTTTGAATTTTCGGTATTTAATTCATAAAAAAATAAACTGCTCAAAAAATAATTATTAAAAAAATATAGAGAAAAATAATTTCCTTTTTAAAAAATCATTTTCACCTCCCTTTTCTTTTTAACTATCTTCTTTTTCTTTTCTTTTCTTTTCTTTCTTTCCTTTTACCGGTCGCCGGCCACAGCGACTGCCATCGACTGGCCACGGGCGAGGCTCGAGCTCACAAGTCATGGGTGAGGTCCGGATCTAGCGAGATGGAGCCTCGTTGATCTCGAGCGAGCTCATCCCCAACCTATGGCCAGCGACTTGCGGAAGAAAAATGAAAAGAAAAGAATAAAAAAAATTATCGAAAAAATTCGAAAACTCTGCAATAGCTGCCCACGCTAGCGGTGGCCGGGTTCACGTGAGCAATTACCGACCAAATGACACAAGTCATTTTCGTGCCTCGTCTAAATACCCGAAAAATGCAGGCATTTCTGTTAAGAAGGAACGAACTTTCAATAGCATAAATTTTTCGGCAGGCAGACAGACAGAGGTTTTTCTCGACGCAAGTCGGACAGACCCTGCCAAATTTCGTCAGCCATTTTCATGGCCGAAAAACTGGTGCATCTTATCTGTCTTTCCGTTTTCTCTCCGTTGAACACGTTTTTGACTAAACCTGCTTTTATCACCGGACTCAGCTTCCCTTCCTCAGTCCTCTCACGCATTCATTGATTCTGAGTCGACATCAACCTGGAATTCTATTTATTCTGAAACAACTCACCAGCAAGGAAAAAGCAGAGCATTAGCCACTCTGCCTTTACAGTTCCCTTATTATACTTTCAAATCGGCGGCACGAGATGGCAATGGAACGCTCGACTGGCGATATAAGTCATTAGGTTGTCCTACCCATCATTACATTTTTTTTAGATAATTGCTAAAAGGTCATAAATCTATTATAATTATGTTCTTTCACCCTAAGCTTTCTTCTTCTTCTTCTGTTTTTGCCAACCGAGACATTTTCTGCCAAAATTTTGATTGATGGAATGAGTTCACACAAATGCGGAAAGCTTAAGAATCCATTGTCAAAAAGAAAAAGTTTTAGGATATTTTTTTAAAATAAATAAATAATCTTCTCCGTTTCTTCGTGAGGCACACTTGGCAAGCCTCTTTAAAATCTTGACTGGTCTTCAAACGTGGGAAGAAAGTCGCATCGTGCAATCACTTGCGCACCACGTGGAAAGACGAAGCTCTTCTTTTTTGCCATTGGATCTCTCTGAGGAAAGTCTTTTACATGGGTGAAGAATTTTTCTTGACTGAAAAAGAATTGACTCGTGGGGGGTAAATCTGCAAGGCAACTACCGTCCTTTTCGTTTTTTCCAAGCTAGCGCATCGTGCAACAGGACCGGTTTTATTTGAAATCTGGAGGGGGACCCCATATACCACTGATTACGCTAACGTGCCGATCCAATTGCCACTGTGACATGGATTTAACACACGCAAGAAGAGAACAGAAAAACCCACTTTCGCTTTTGCATTGTAGTTCCATTTTCCTTTAGGGAATTTACCACCAAAAGATTTGACTGACTAGCAAAGGATTCATATAGAGAGAGAGAGAGAGATGCAGAATGGCCATTAAGGTGGCGTGATTGAGCTCGTGAGCCCAAGTATTAATGATGCCTAGCGAGTGGACCCTCTTTCATTATCAATTTCGGTTCTTTTTTTTTTTAAGTCAAAAGCACCACAGACCCTTTTTGCTCAATCCCAAATCCTAGTGCCTCATGTGAAAAAACTTTGCAAAAGCAACAATCCAAAGCGGACAAGTTTCACCCTTTATGCCCATCTCAAATCCTAGTGCCCCGTGAGTAGAGCCCAACTAAAGATACTTAAGGTGGTTAATATAATTTTCAGGTTTAGCAACAACAAAACGCAATCACCGGTGAATATGTTGTTCGCGAAAGCAAATTTAATGACAAATTAAAAAAGTAAAAAAAAAAAAATTGCCGTCAGTGGCAAACCGAACAGCAATTATGATTCCATTCCTTATGCTTGTGCCGCATGTTCTTGCGTGCAGGGTCCTGCAGGCCGCAGCTCACCATGAGAACGTCCCGAATCCTGACCTTTTTTATTCTTACGCATTCCCTCTTTTCGTTTGTTAAGTCTTCTTGTTATCTTTTTTTTTTTTTGTTGGGTCCCCTCTGTTCGTGTTCTAGATGTCGTGCTACATATTACATACGGCATGCTCGCGGCGTCCCAACTAATCATGAGGCAGAGCATGTTCTTAGTACCTTTTGAGCTTCGCATATCAACGCGACACCCCCCCCCCATTTTTCTTTTTCTTTTCTTTTCTTTTTTCTACCTGAATGCATCTAAAAAGTCCTAGATCCGTACCTCTCGCGAAGTATGAAGTTTCAAATCTACCCAAAGCGAAATGCTCGGAGCGAATGGACCCCGTTAACTATCCTGCGCATCTTGGCAACGGACCGGATCCGCATTTACCGTTCTGTTTTTTGCCGTGGAGTCCTTGCACTTTGAACTAGCTTCACCTAGAACGATCAAGACATCTAAGAAATGGAAAGTAACTTCATCGATGAATCTTTGGCCTAAGAAACCGAAACAGCAGGGGAGTGAACCAAGAAAGGATGGTATTCGACATTTTCTGGTTGATATCGCGCAGACTCTTTCCTCAGATCAAGATAACTAGAGCCCGGGAAAAAAAGAATCTTGCAGGAGCACAAAGAGGAGTTAGAACTGTCATCGTCTTAATTCAAAAGAGAAGAATCATCCTACAGCCGAGAGCTAGATCTCTTTCTCGACCATTGACACGACCACGGTAACATCATCAAGCTTGCCACCAGTATAACCGACATAACCAGCTGCATGGGCCGCATCTGCAAATGGAGTCCTTGCAGATTTTGATTGCCCCACCTCTTGTGCTCTAGTAGCCAACAGTTCTGCTATGTCCTAATGGAGAAGGATGAGCGAGCAGTCAATTATCTTCCAGTGGAAACTTTATCGGTGGCTCATGTGAAGAGCTCAATAGCCCATAGTACTATAAGGCAATGATCTGCTGCGGTTTACCAGAAGTAGGTCAAGGATCGCAGCAGGCCTCAATGCATATCCAGAAACGCAATCCAATTATTGATACTCAGTGAAAAGTATGTGTGGTTTAGAGTGATTCATTGTTTCCAGCCGATAAACAGGCTCAGTGAGACATAACCAAGATAAGCAACGTACCTGAGGACGTAAACCAGATTGCAAGGACTTGCGGACGATTGAAGCTATTTCTTGCTCATACAGATTGTGGAAGAGACCATCAGTTGCAGACACAAACACGTCGCCCTCCTCCAACTCAACGCCATAACACTGTTGGATTTTAAAAAAAAAATTGCTGTAACACTGATCGACAAACGATTTTAAGATTCTAGTATTTCAGCTAGCAATCTACGTCTCTCCCAACAAATCTTGCTCCATATAAACGAGAAGCAACTAACTTCCGAGAAGGATTTATTCTCTAATATACTGAGAATTGTACGTCTCTAGAAATTCCAGTTACGACGTTGCAGAACATCTAATTGGGCATAAATTACCTCCATAAGCTCTGAGGGAGTATCTCCTCCTCCTATCAGCACGGGAAAATTGAACTCATGAGTCATCGGAGAAGATCTCTTATAGATCATGCCATCTCTAATTACGATAAACCCTGAGTTTCCTATATTTGCCACACGTAAGACCTGTCATTTTATGACCAAAACAAAATAACAAAAAAGACCTGTCATTGAAATTGTCAATCAACGGGAGAATATGTAGCCTTGCAAGCAGTGGCATAGAAGACACTGCAGCTTCAGCTTTTAACAGTGCAAGGGCCAGGAAATTCCATAAAAGGTCATCAGGAGAACAGTTAAAGATCGATTAGAGTTTCTGAAAGCAGCCTGAAAAGATACTTAGAGCGTCCACCATTTCATCAAAGCTTTGCAAACTAACTTAGCGAAAGCACATCTAAAGCTCTACAAATGTATAGTTAGGACCTTAAAGGTGCATGTCTCCTCTGCTTTTACTCAATTATAGGAGATTTGATGAATGAACTTCAAAAGAAACAACGGATATTAAGCTTTTTACTAATCAACATATCCCCAGGATTCAAGATATGACCCACTGCGTCCCAATAAAGATGACAGCATTCGCATGAAGAACTTAAGGTTAGTTTTTAGAAGTTCCCCAGGGCTGTGGCTGCATTGTTGAAGCTGAAAAACCCTGAGAGAACCAACAACAAGCATACAATGCAATAGAAATCCGAGTATCTCATCTAAATAAATCGTACTACCTGGCCATCGAAGCATGCGACCAAAACTGTGGACAATCCTATAGATTGTGTTGCTGCAGCACCTCTAATTATCACATCGACAGGATCAGTTACAGCATTGCTCTCGCTGGCTGATACTATCTCTCTGCAGTTCTCCATCAATCCTTGGGCAAATAATCCGGCATTAGTTCCTGAGAAAGGAAGGCAGTTAATAGTTGGCTTCATCATGATTTGCAGTTCATTCAAACCAGTCTTCCGAAAGCATTAAGTAATAGTGATTTAAAAAAAAAAAGGTTCATGCGGCTCAAGAAGTCAACTTAGTAGAGTCAATTCATGCAGAAATTGGAAATAATTTTCTTAGCAAACATAATTAATTTCTGATGTCATTTGAAAAGGCTGTTTTCATAATTTATAGTTCCTATTCTCATTCTGTAAATATCCGGATGCATCTTTTCAGCACACTCGATTATTTATATATAAAAAAAAAGGAAATTAGACTATTAGAGATATCCAAATCCATTTTGTTTCTAGCAGTTTCCTCTAAACTGAGTAGAAAAATTTACCTTCCATAGACCACTTGCCAGCTCCATCAGCAACACCTAGCCAGCTCCTGTTGGTGATGAAATGAGAATCCTCTCCACCTGTCAACACCTGGAAGCTATTATTTATTCAACCATAGTGTCAGTACTTTATACTAGACAAAAAATGTCATACCCTGAGCTTTCCCTTTATCAATGTGGAAGCAATTTCGCCTTTTAACATCACAAAGGATTTTCTAACGTATTCAATGTGACAGGCACTGTTGATACTGTAAGGCAATTCTCAACTTGATAATAAACAAATTCTCTAAAGGAAAAAAAAAGATAAAGAAATAGAAGAATTGCCGGCTGCTATCCTACTTTGATTTAAGTACCCTTCCTTCCTCTCATCAGTTTCAACGGTATTTAGTTCCTCTACAGTAGTTGCAACAAGGTTTCATGCATCCTGCCGGCACTCTACAACAAGGAGGTCCTGTATTAACACTGGAACTTACATAGACATAGTCAGCCATACTTTCAGATCAAGATTCTCCATGCAAATGTTGGAAGATGGGAATAATAAGAAGAAATAGTTTATTAATGGAAACCGGTAAAAGAAAGATAATGAGGCAAAAAGAATTTCTGCTATACTAATTCCATTTTTTTTTTCTGTCATATCGCATCCAAGAAAAATAATTTCATGCCTACCTCGTATTATAGGACCAACTGTCCATGAAGTGCAGTTACCTTAGAGGGATGAGGAAGTGAAGCAGCACCCGGATGAAGGCAAAATTCTGTCCTCGAGATTTCTTCCCTGGATATGGACATTTATTAGCCACTATCTCGAGGTCAAACCTAAAGGTAAATTGCAGTTGAATATTTGTCGCAGGTAATAAAAGAGAACTCCCTAGTTTAGATGGATAAATAATAAATAGAATAGAACCGACTCTAAGTCGAGTTGAAATCCAATATTACCTAATTTAAATATCAAACGGAACACAAACTGACTCTTAGAACAGAAACTTATGACCTTAGAAACTTGCTGGAAAAGAAAAAATAAAACCAAAATGTTAATAGACCAGAACAAAAGGTTTTAGGAGTAGAAGCTAGATGCTGAAAAATGCTGTAAATGTATTATCTTAGAACTAAAGCTTAAAATGTTAAAAAAAAATTGGTTGCTCTCTGCCAGGGTATTTGTCATTGCTGCAACTCGAAGAGTGACTGTGATATCAGGACAAGGGAGCTCATCTACTCATTAATACGCAAATCGCACTATTCAACAGAATGAGAAACTACCACAGAATTATTTCGACCTTATGAACAGTCTGAAGTACTTCCAAGTTGCCATGAAGCAATGTATCAGTATTTCATCAGCAGATGCGTTATGCACTCCACAAAGACGAACAAGCCAGACTTTGACAACTAAGGGAAGAAGATTGTCTGATAAAACTCCACACTGGCCCGTCTACTGCAGTCTAGAAGCCTCCTATGAATGTTATTCTCAGAGTAGATATTCCAGTACAAGGAAATGTTTATGTTTCCTTCTTTAACGATGGTAACTCAACTCTTCATAATGATGACACCGGTCAAATTACTCTTTCCAAACACAACCGTCTAGATCAAATCAGTCATCATATTAGACATTTCACCTGAGCATAGAAAAAGTTCCAAAGTAATTTTGCTCTGCATGAGGCACAAGAAAATCTGTGGTTACCTCTCATCACTACTTTTGGCAGATTCCTGTTCTTCCCCGCTGATTGCTGGCATTTCTCCAAGTTCAATATTATGCGAGTTAAGCTCGAGTGATGCATCTTGATTCAAGAGCATACTATCATCTACCTAAAAAGAAGATATACCCAAGACAGTTTAAGTTCCTTGAACAGATAGTTTTTTTTTGGGTAAGGTTCCTTGAACAGATAGTTTAAGTTCCTTGAACACAAGAAGGAGGAAGTAGATGATGCAACTAAGAGCAAACCCTTTGCTGTCAAAATGAGTACTAGGACTTGAAAATTTGTGGTGACAAAAAAAAGGGAATGAGACAAACTAGCTGAATGCACGATACACTTTGAACTGATGTCTCCTGAAGTGCTCTTATCCATTCATTCGTTTGAAGGCAGAAAAATATGGATGCTCACATATAAGCATGAAGCACCAAATCATTTGTGTTTCCTCCACAAAAATCTGGCAGTTAAAAGGCAGCAAATCACCTGCGTCTCTCTCCCTACACGCACACATTGTGCATAATGTCTACATGTGTGTCGGTACATATAATTTGTCGAGTGATCTCCCCAGCTTAATCAACAAAAGGCTTTACCAGGAATGAAATGTTAGATTCATGCTAAGTAGAGAGCACACACATGCTAAATGAGTCAATTTATATGGCTTCATTTCCAAAGTATGGGACAACTAAATCACATAGGATTTCCAATCCTAGCTTGCAACGGAAGCAAAAAGTTGGTCACATAAGCATAGTCTAAATCTCAATCCAAATTAAATCGCTCATCATTGCAAGTAAATCCGTAAGCCATTCTCCTCCAGTTTTTCCATTAGTAGATAATACCATGTCCCAAGCTGGTGGCAGAAAATATTGTAAAAGTTCAATCAAGGAGAAGACGTGCTGACATGGAACTTTCAAGTAACAGACTAACCCCTTCCAAGCTTTCACTCTTATGCACGTCGGGAGCTATGCTCGTGGCAACATTGCCAACTTTCTCATTCATCAAAGATTCAATCTCTAATGAAGCAGAAGGCAGCTTTGTCTCAATCTGCGCACTATGTTCAGCACTCGAACGTTTGATTGACATATCCACTTTTTCCATAGCAGTAGCAGTACTTGTAACATGTTCCATGTCCTTTGTGCGATGTGACTTCAAATCAGTAGTAAGAGAAGCATCATGACCATTCTTGCCGATACTAATGGTTTCCATACTTACAACATCATTAAGCTTGGAAAGACCAATTGAAGCGGGAGGTTCTCGCTCGATAGTCTCCATCAATCCTCCCTCGCTACTTATACTAGGTACACAGTCAGGAGTAGGACCAAAGGAATCACTCGCAGCCACATTGGACCCAGCATCTTCCAACGTTGTCGCAATTGACTGAGGACTTTCAAAAGGCACAACTTCCGCCATACCTGAATGATCTCCTCTAGTTGAAACTATCTCCTCATCAATCAGTTCAGGTGAGCCCCCTCGACATTCAGCTTCTGAACGGGATTCAGCTTTCTCTTTTGTAGTATGGTTGAAGTTACTGCCTGCACCTTCTTTCTTGTGGTCTATATGACTAACCTCTTGCAAGTAAACCGGTTTACCATCTTCACTGGAGGAACTTGTGGAAGCAACTTGATCACCATCGTCACCAGCACCTTCGGTTTCCTCCATTTCAACGTCCACCCTCTCCGCTTCCCTCACATCACCGAAGTGAAAAACGACACTACCATCAGAACACTCTGCCCAAAATCCCCCAGAAGACAAAGCAATAAGAAGAAGCGCCAAAACAAAACAAAAATGCTCAAACAACAGAAAGGAACCCATTAGAGAAACAGAAGCTGCTCGCCATCGAACCTGTGGTGGAGATGAGGCCAAAATCAGGCGAAGAAGATGAATCTCCAGGCGACGCGGGCTTGGAGAAAACGCAAGGGATCGACCTCCTCTTGCGAACACACACTCGCAGAGGGAAGTTTCGCGAAATTAGAAAGCGACGGCTAGTGCATGGAGAGAACAGAGAACCGGAGCAAGAGAAGCTCAAAGAACGAGGCTCCATGGAGACCCACATAGCGAAACTCTTCAAGCTACGGAACCGATCATAGCAACGTGATCGTATGCGCTCCCACTGAAGCTGTGCGTGGGTTGAGTGGTTGGTGAGTGGCGCGAGAAGAGACAATCAGCAGAAGTCAGCCATGGCAATCGTTAAACATGGAGTTTCAATTACATCGCGACAGAGAGGCAAAAAGGATAAGGAAGGAAAGAGAAAATGCGACGGCTGTCCATCATTTGATCGGTGACCGGTGATAACCCCCGCCACCGAGCAAAGCGGGTAAAGTAACGATTTTTCGAGAACATGGAACACGGTTCGCTGTGTTTGGCATATGAACAGTTATTTAGCAGGTTGCTTTCTCAATATTAACACATTGTAAGAAGATGTTTAAATAAATAGATAACATGAGTACTAAAATACAAGTGTCGCATCACTTTACATGCTAATTCTGCGAATTAATATAAGGATTAATATTACGAAAAACTAAAAACTGATACACTCGTAATAAATTTATCCCAAATTATCTTTTTAACCACAAAAAACCACAAACTAGTACTTTGACAAATTTATTTCAAACCATTTTTTTAACCCCTCAAAAATCCTAAATGGGTACATTCGTAATAAATTTACTCTAAACTAAGTTTTTTGACCATGAAAAATTCAAAATAGTACCGTTGTGACAAATTTACCTTTCGTTAAATTGAGTTAATACGAAAAAAAATTCCAAATTAATGCACCTGTGACAAACAAATTATAAAAATCTCAAACCGGTACACCCACGACAACTCAACAATTTGATGGTTAGATTTAACGAAAACAAACATATGGTAAATTTATCACATGTGTACCAATTTGGGGTAAATTTGTCATAGGTATACCAGTTTAGATTTTATGTAGTAAAAAAATAAATTTTTGATAAATTTGTCATAGATGTACCAATTATTAGTTTTTGTGGTATTAACCCTTAGTATAAGTATTGTGGGGTCTGCGGGTCCTCCCGAGAACTAGTCGTGCTTCACATCTGGTTTGAGCATAAGCTCGCTGGCCGCGTGAACAGCTCGGTTATAAAAAAAAATCCTTAGTATAAGTAACTCCCCCCCCCCCCCCAACAAAAAAAAAACCCTTAGTATAAGTATGTTAAAATTTTGTTCCGACTCCCTGATTCCATTAGGAAGCATAACATTCGCGTCGAGATTGTATTTGTATGCTTTTTTTCTTACCAAAAATATTTGTTACTAAACATTCACAATCACTTCATTCCGGCTAAAGTTCAAAACTTAGAACTTCTCTGTGCAAAGTCAAGTTGAACGTATTGCACTCGTCAAAATGACCTTTGATTCCCAAAGTTAAGAAGATGGGTTTCCCACGAGACCGAAGAAGTACAGTCTACTCTACTCCCTTTTTCTTCAAAGCATTGTGATCGGTCATGAACTGGACATAACGGAAGCCATTACAGAATCACATCGCGCATGAAGCAACCTAAGATAAAGAAGAGAGTTTTCTTATCCACCCGACCTTATTCAGCGCCCAACGAAAGAGATTTATCGACGAGCATTTGCTGTTGAATGCTGTCAAAATCAAGACGAGACAACCAGATGGGTCCACTGCAACTGAACGCATGGGGCAATGTGAGCTCGAGTTCCCATTGGTCCATGATCTATCCACAACCTGTCCTCTTCAGATTTCGTGATCCTACTTGGCTCCATAGGAAGCCTCTCTTCACATTTCCAACTTGGAGGGGGGCAAAAAAGGCAAACATATAACGCTTTTTATATAGAAAACTCAGAATCACAAGCTCTATCTTCATAGTTCAGATACACAGAAACATAAGAGAGAGAGAGAGAGAGGGAGAGAGAGAGATGGCTGCAACGTCTAGTGCATTTGTTAGTGGGTTAGGCTCAAGCTCGACCTTCTTGACTGGAGGCAAGAGAAGCCGTGACTTGTTATCCGCTGGACTTGGAGCCAGGGCTATCCCTGCTTTCACTCCTGGGAAGTTGATAGTAGCGGCTGCGGCTGTGCAGCCGAAGAAATCGTGGATCCCTGGCGTTAGAGGCGGCGGCAACTTCATTGACCCTGAATGGCTCGATGGCTCGTAAGTTATCCGTTAAGGCACATATCTATGCATAATAATGTGTTGGTCATGCATCCAGTGGCTTCTTTAAAGAATTCATTCCGCTGGTTGTCTAACCGGTGAAAAAATTGCAGACTTCCAGGTGATTACGGATTTGACCCGCTAGGGCTGGGGAAGGACCCGGCATTCCTAAAGTGGTATAGAGAAGCCGAGCTGATCCACGGCAGATGGGCCATGGCCGCAGTGGTCGGCATTTTCGTGGGCCAGGCATGGAGCGGAATCCCGTGGTTCGAAGCGGGCGCGGCTCCAGGTGCAGTGGCGCCGTTCTCCTTTGGCTCGCTGCTTGGAACCCAGCTCCTGCTCATGGGATGGGTCGAGAGCAAAAGATGGGCGGACTTCTTTAACCCAGACTCTCAGTCTGTGGAATGGGCTACTCCCTGGTCTAGAACGGCCGAGAACTTTGCAAACGCGACCGGAGAGCAGGGATATCCGGGAGGCAAGTTTTTCGACCCCTTGGGGTTGGCGGGCACGCTCAAGGATGGGGTGTACATTCCCGACGGGGTGAAGTTAGAGAGACTGAAGCTGGCTGAGATCAAGCATGCGAGAATTGCTATGCTGGCCATGCTCATTTTCTACTTCGAGGCAGGGCAGGGAAAGACGCCTCTCAGCGCTCTGGGCTTGTAAATCGGGCATGTTGGAGATAAAAGATTACCAGAACTTGTTATGATCTTAATACCTCTATGCTTTTCAAACTATGAACCAGCGCAGGGTGTATGGTACATGGATGCTACTTCAATAGATTGACAATGACTGCAAAAGGAAATTGAGGGGAGAGGAACCCTGACTTATATAATGAATGCAAGGAAACCCAGCTCGCTGTTTTTATGTTGCTTTTGTTGGCTTGTTTAACAGAACTAACTACTCATGCTGAGCAACATCCCAGCGGAATTACGTCCTGTCCAAAAGCATAGAATGGAACAAGGTCTGGCCTATATGACAAAAGCATATAATACGAATGACAGCAAAAACTGAGGATGGGACTGCAAAGGATGTCACCAATGAAAAATGGGCAGATGGCCATGTCGGTCCTGGAGAAACTGACATAAGCGCAATTTCTCATGGACATGCCTTGACCTTTGACAGTAGTCAACCCATCAAAGCTACAACCTACTGGCAGATTTTCTCAAAGAACAGAGATCATTGGTCGTTGGCCATGACATCTAAATGGCTACAAGACTGAATTGTGAGAGAATCTTCTGACACCATCTCAGCCAAATTATAGAAAGTAAGAAACGGATTAAGCTGATAAGTCTTAATTGCGAAATCATTATTTCAATTTAACTGTTGGATTTGGATAGGATAAACAATAAAGCGATCAATCATGATGAATACCTACCCAACAACAAAGGAGAGGCGAATTTTTTTTCATCTACTGGCAAAAGCACAAAAAGAAAAAGGAAGAGAAGGAATCCGTGTGAGCAATAAGTTTCCCTTCAAGAGAGGCTCTCCTGAGTTTCATTAGCAGAAATCAGAACAAGAGATTCGCTAAATTACCTTAAACACGTAGCCATGACAAGAGATCACTCAAAAACTACAGATTATTCACTGCCAGTGCCAGTAGCCATCAAAAAGTCGCCCTCACAGACCACTTCACCCCCAACATAAGCTTTCCCTTCCATCTTTGCAATTCCAAAGCGCTTCTGTAGCTTGACAAGTGTCATCCTCATAACTAGGGTGTCACCTGCAATGACAGGCTTCCGGAATCTTACTTTGTCGATTCCAGCAAAGAAGAAATTCTCACGAGAGCCTCCCACCTCTGGCTGTAGCATAACCAAGCCACCAACCTGTGCCATTGCCTGGACAGCAACAAAATGCATCATTTTTATTTTTTTGTGGATGCAAAACCTCCCAAAGTGGTGACGCTTGTAGCAACTCATGTCTGAAAAAACATGAATTTCTAACTCCGAGACAATTCCTAATCGAAATTTCAGAGTCACCAACTAAAGATTTGACAAGTTCAATGATATTCCTTATAGAAAAGAAGTCATGAGATGTTCAGTCCATTTAAATTTTCTATAGAAGCTAAGTAATTTCTATGGCTCTATGCTTGACTAATGACTAACTCCTGTAGAATCTGCAACAAAAACATGGTCCTCTAGACTTGCAGAATCTCCCAGCAGAGACACAGCCAGGGCAAAGGATAGCTACTGGCATCTTGTCATAAATGATGTTCTGCTTTCTCACGATGGATTGGCCATGTGTAAAATCAGATGACATATTTCAGGAGAAATTACGCTTAGGTCCTACCGTTTAATTCCTTCACTAGAAAGGAATTCGACAAACTTACCCTTAGGTCGCTAAAGAGGGTTGCTCAGGTGATAGTAACATGATCAGTAGTAGAGATGTAGTCAGAAACATTACCCTTGGCTGAGATAGTGAAGCACTAAGCATAAGGGCTCAGAATGTAATTTATAAAGAAGATCATAGGCTCACTGAAGTGGCTTCCCCTATGCAAGGTCCACGCTCTGGCTAGACTGCCAATACTGTCTTCCTTTGCTTTCCAAATTTATAAGACAATGATAAACAACACCAATAAATTTATACCGATAACAATAACCAAGGCCATTAAAGTTGATATGATCCCAGCAGGAACTTGGCTGCTAAATGTCGCACATTAGGCAATCCTAAGTGGATTCATCATTTCATAGCAAAATTTGTCCAAGATAAGATTTGCTGGCGGTTAATGCATTTTGATTGCAGATCTTCAAGGAAAACCCAACCTCGAGAAACCCAACATGGATTATTCGCACTTCATGCCGAGGACCGTCGGAACAAGAAGAACCTTGGACTGAAGACGCCACGACATCTTTGAGAAAGAAAGCCAAAGACCCATATATGCCTTCACCAATTACTCGGCATTGCAACACATCAGAAGAAATTTCATTCGACTTGACACAGACCACTTTAATATCTCACTGGTACTTTAATGAAATTCAAAGTGAGAAATACGCCTCAAAAAAGGCACAGGAGAGAAGAGGGCTTTACCTCGACCATGAGAACACCAGGCATGATTGGCCTCTCGGGAAAATGCCCAGGGAAAAAGTTGTCGTTAATAGTAACATTCTTGATAGCAACAGCTGAAACTCCAGGATTGTATTCAATCACTCTATCCACTAGGAGAAATGGAAACCTAGAGCATATTAAAAAGGAAAAGTGTTCTGACTTCTATTACATTAAAAGAGATACGGCGACCGAAAAAGCCGTTCTTTTTCCTCGGAGAAATCGAAAGCTACGTAAAGACGCATTTACCTGTGAGGCAAAATGTCGCGAATCTGGTTGATATCCATCACCGTCGGAAATGCAGCATATTCTGCGCCGGAAACGAAAATGCAACAGTCACCAACACGATCTTCGGAAAGCAATCGCGATAACGAAAAGGGTAAAAAAAGAAAAAAACTCAAAAAATCAACCCACTCAATTCGATGGGAGTGTCGTCCTTGGGATCTTGAGCTGCGCCCAGCGAGCAACGAGCCGCGAAACGGCGGCCCGTCGTCTTCGAGGCGGCGTCGAATCTGGGACGGAACTGAACGGAAATCGGCGGCGACACAGTCGATCGGCGAGGAGCGAGAGAAGAAGGCGAAGAAGAAGAGAGAAACGAACCGGAGAGAGATGATGCAGCCATCGGGCTATGGGTCGGGCAGAGACGAGTTGAAGGATGAAACCCAGGAGAGAAATGAAAGAGAGGGAGCGACGGATTTGGGGATTTATGAAGGGGGCAGGTGAAATCGGGCGAGAGAAACAAGGGGGAAGTGGTGTTGTGAGTATTGAAGTAGATCAGAGCAGGCACTGCCCGCTAACTGTTTGTGCATATGCATGAGAGAGAGAGAGAGAGAGAGAGAGAGAGAGACCGCGGCGTGGGCGGGACGGAGAATCCCAAGCTTTTCTCCTTTATATTTGATCGGCTAGAGCCAGCAAACCCATTTTTATACCTACTCCAATCCAAGTCCAATTTGAACCCACCCCAATATTTTAAGCATGACCATTTTCAGATCAGCAAATTATTGTTTCTGTGAAAATGAAAATTAACAACTTGAAAAGAATGAAGACAAAATAATAATTGAGAATGGTGAATCTGAATTAAAATGAAAAAAACAAGGAATTGAAAAGAGAAAGAGGACGGAACTACCTCATATCCGCAACATATATGTGAAAAAGGACAAGCAGAGGCATCCCAACACTCGCCTAGATTGGGCGAGGGTTGCGATGCGCTCACCTGTGACTAGCGATGGGGCCTCGGCCGATAGAGAGAAAACGAAAAAAAAAGAAATAAAGGAAAATAATAAAATAAAAAAATTCAAAAAAAATCATAAAATTATAAAAATCGTGAACACCAAGATCGATCATGCCGCATAGGACGGTCTTCATCCATATTAGTTATTTTCGTTCAAAAGTAGCCGAAAAAGAATGACATTAGCAAATGTCATCAAGTTTAAGATTGAATTGATGGTCGTATAATAAATTTATAATTTTTTGGATAATTTTCGGCATAATTTTGGTATATCAAAATTAGACTCTGTTCGTTTCGCAAATAATTATCTAGTCCACAGAAAAATAGTCTCATTATCAATAATAATTTATGTGTAAACATTTTCGTCGACAATGAAAATTATTTTTTGTCTATTCATTTTTGTAGGCGATGTAAGTGATCGCTTTTAGTATAGATATTTTCCAAATTATTCATTAAAGTAAAATAGACAGGGCCTTAGCTAAAGCGGTTTTGGGTTGAAAGTTGGGTCAATTTCATGCCCACCACGATCCATTCTTAATTGGGCCCTATTTTGTAAATATGTTTTACAATTTGTTTTTAAAACTTCAAGTCACGCATATTCCACCACTCCAGTCGCTTCCCCTCGCCTCTATATGTGAGCAAAAGAGTTTTCGAACTTCCACCGGTCAAGCGATTGTGTAATTTTTTTTTTTCAATTAATAATACCAACTTCTCAATTTTGATTCAACATGATATTTCCATACATTGGTAGAATAATTACGGTGCACATGTTGATATCGGGTGCCCGTTAAACATTTAGATTAGCATCCTATGTGTCCTCTTAATATAATGCTACATCTATGGTGGCGTTAAAATGGTCAAAATCTTTAAATTTAGAAACCCTGATTTAAAAAAAAAAAGTTATTGTAACCACACTTCCCCTGGCTCGCTCGCCACCATCGAACGGCACAAGCCACCATAATCATACGTGGACAATAAGGGTGTGCATGACAACGTTTTTATTTCTTTATTTCTTTTCCAAACCAATTTCAGAAATAGATTTGGAACAGAAACTCATTTGGTAACGCAAATCTATTTTTCTATTTTTGAAATAAAAAATATGTTTCAAAAATAGATTTTGGCCTAAAATCAAAAACAAAATTTTTTTTATTTCTGATAGAAATAGAAAAATATATTTTTTTTTCAGATTTTTTTTTTGAAACAGAATAGTTGTGATGCGTGCCTAAAACTACACGAACCATCAGCCCCCGTTATTTTTCTTTTGGGCCTGAACACGGCGCTTGGGCCTTTGCAGAAGGCCGGAGGACTCGAACCCGAAGGAAATACCCGACCCGGAGACCCCATACGCCTAACCGGATTCAAGTAATCCAAACAGGAGAAAACTGTCGCCGTCATCGTCCTCAACCCAAAATCCAGAGTCCGATCTCCGATCTCCGATCTCCTCTCACGCCACTTTCGTCAATTCCTACGGAAAGAGGCCATGGACGTCCAGCGCAACACCTCGCCTTCCACCTCCTCCTCCTCCGCCTCTTCTGTCACTCCGAACTCTTTAACCGCCGTCGCGACTGCCACCGCCGCCACCGACGACCCGATGCACACCTGGTGGGAGTCCATTTCCAAGGCCCGCGCCCGCATCGAGTCCCTCTCCTCCATCCTCTCCTTATCTCTCTCCTCCCTCACCGACTCCGACCGCCCCGCGCTCTCCCTCCTCTCCTCCTTGCCTGTCTACTCTGCCCTCTCCACCGCCCTCTCCGACCCCCTTTCGGGCTCCGGCTCGGACCCCCTCTGCCACTGGCTCTACGACACTTTCCTCTCCTCCGATCCCCACCTCCGCCTCGTCGTCTTCTCCTTGTTGCCTCTCCTTTCTGGTCTCTACCTCTCCCGCATCCACTCCGATCCCTCCCCGTCCCTCGCCGGCTTTGAGGCCGTCCTCCTTGCCATTTATTCTTCCGAATGCAAGGCGCGCGCAGGCAAACCCTCGCTGATTGCGATCCCAGACCTCTCCCAGCCCTCTCTCTACCACAGTCCGCGCACCCGATCCCCTGCGCCGCCGTCCCGTGCCTCTGCCGGGGTTTTGTGGCCGCCCCTTGAGCCGCAGGTTGCGGTGAAGTCTACAAAAAGGGCCGCGATAGTGGGAATAGCCCTGGATTGTTATTATAAGCAGATCTCTCAGATGCCCTCATGGTCAAAGCTCGAGCTTTGCCAGTTCGTGGCAGCTTGGGCGGGGCAGGATTGCTCTTGCAGGAGGGAGTTTGATGGTGATGCGGAAAAAGTTGATGGAGTCAGGGCTTTGGAGGATGGGAATGGCATTGAGAATGAAATAGAGATTGATGGTGTTGTGGAGGAAGTTAGGAACTTCGCAATTGAAGAGAATGGTGTGAATTTGGAGCCAAAGGGTGCGAGAATCCCGCTCCCTTGGGAGCTTTTGCAACCCGTGTTGAGGATCTTGGGCCACTGTTTGTTGGCTCCTTTGAACGCGGAGGAAGTCAAGGACGCTGCTTCGGTTGCGGTCAGGAGTTTATATGCAAGGGCTTCTCATGATTTGGTTCCCCAGGCAATCTTGGCTACGAGGAGTCTCATTCAGCTTGACAAGAGGGCGCGCGAGGCTGCAAAAGCGGTTGTAGCGGCGGCAGCTGCAAATGCATCTTCCAATGCGAACACGCCAAGCAAAGCTAAGAAACCTGAGATTCTTTTGGTGTCCAAGTGATGATTATTTTGGTTACTTTTGCCAGTGTTGGATGTTGTTGTATAGACAGCTCAAAATCATATAGTTCACTGAGCATCATGTGTTGGTTCTTGAACTGGTATGTGTGTATTGATAGAGGTGAAAAGTTCATCTGCTGATACATAGGAATGGGGTTCTGCCCCTTATATTTCGTTCTGGAGAGTTTATGATCTTCTGCTGTGCTTGGATGCACTTCCTTGATGCTTGCCAAAATGTTTTGTCTGTAACCCATGAAATTCTCTCTTTTTGTCCATCATGTTGTCATGCCATGTGAGGATTATCCTTTTTTATGCCGATGTGCTGGGTGATTCTTCCTTTTAGTGGTTATATGTTTCTTAGCAGATCGATGCCATTTGTTACTTATGAAGTTGATTATTTTATGCTTGTTTGTGTTTATCCACAATTTAGATCCCTATACTACAATTTCTCCTGGATGCTGCGCCTCGCATAGATTCAGTTGTGAAGAGAACCTGATTGTTTATCTTCTCCAAAAAGGCACTGTTGCCTTGTAAGTTATGATAAGGTCTTCCATGCGGTCGCTCATTCCTTCTGCAATTGGGCTTTAACTAATTCCTTTGGTGGTTCACCTTTTATTTTTGACTCGGTTTCTTGTTCCATTAGGTCGGTTGTGGGTAGAGAATGTATTAGTCCCTGTAGTACGGTCTCAAATTGGATGAATGCATATCCATTTCCCAGCTGAAAAAAAAAGGATAAAGTCATCTGGACTATTTCTCACACTGTTTGATGTCCTTGAGCTAGTTGATTTTCGCAATGAAATGTTTGTTGTTCCACTGTGTGCAAGAGTGTGTCTGTGAGAATTCAGTTTAACTCTAGAATAAAATGAGATCCATTTACTGGTCATCGTATTCTTGTGAACCGTGAGATCAACATTTTACAGATCTATGAGGTAGGCTGAAGGATGATAGTTGTTGCCATGAATTTGTGGTCCATGGAAAGGAGTGATGGAAGGACGAGCTGCTGTTAATTTGTTGTCTTTGAAAATTTATTAATACAAAACTCTTGTTAATCGACAGTTCTTTCATGGACGATTCACCGTTGCTGAATGGTAATTTCTTTTCTGTTGTAGCTGGATAGGATAGTCTGAACAATCTGAGCAGTTGCTCTTCATATGCATTCTGGATACTCAATTTATGGTAGATAGAATTGTGGATGAATAACTACCTCATCCTACGCAGAAATGCTTTTGAACTTGACTGTATTTTTTAGTCATGAATCTGTGTCTCAGGGGGAGGGAATGAAGAGGGAGGAGGGGAGGTGTCAGGTTTTAAATGAACTGAATGACACAGAAATTTAATTTAGTTGGGAAGTTAATCCTTCCAAACTCCAGGCCAAAAAGTTCTAGTGCATCTAATGGAAGAACATTTCTAGATAGGGTAGGGTGGACCCAAGAAGACAGAAAAATTGAGTTTATTTATTAACTGGTTTAGTCTCTACTGAGTTGTCTGCTTGTAATTCTTTGCTCAAGTGTCGATGAATTGTTAAGAGAAGGGGGTTTTACTATTATGTCTGAGCAAGAGGGAAGAATTGCACATTCTATTGAGGGGTGGACAATGGAGAAGTCGTTGATCTATGGATGGATATGCAAATAAATTCAAAGTAAAGCCTTCTGCTCCTTTAGACTAGCAACGAACTTTCTGCCTGCAGATTGTTGTAACTTCTACTGTGTGATAGAGGTTTGGCAAGCCAATGGTCAGTTTTGGATCGTCCATTTCTGCTCTGGCGAGTATTTATGTAGGTTGCGTTATATTTTTGGCCTCTTGGAAGTCAATGTGATCGGTATGGTTGCAAGAAATGATAGTTCAAAGGACAGATATGCATATTAGTTGGTTGCTGTGAAAATGCAGATTTCAGGGCACACAGTGCCGATAGCTGCCGTGTTGGTAACATAACTAGATGTGTATGCCTGTGTTTTCTTTAGACTTTAGCTATCCATGGTTTTGGCCGAGATAGTTCTGTTCTTGATTGCTCCAAACAACATGTTCTTTCCTTGGTCTATGTGCTGGTCTGCGATGATGTCTTGGCGAATATCTAATGAGGGTCTACGTCTCTGGATTGATTTGATCATGAAAGTCCTTTTGGAAGCAACAGTCAGAGTTTTGGTCCTGAAATTTGTACAGCGAGGGTGTTATGTAGTTCTGAATTTTTTTTGGCCAATAGCTTCGGCTCGTTTGAAATTTGAATTGCATTCCTTTGAGGAAGTTATGCTTCATGGTGTGATCTTATTTGGGTTGAAATTGTGCCTCGTTGAGTCTAGATTGTTAGGAAGGCCTTCTCCTTATTATAAGAAAATGATTTGTTTATGAACCATTTCTAAATATTATAACAAACTTCAAATGAGTAATTTTTTTTATTTATTCAATTGTTTTGTTTGATGAAAATATAAATATTACCAAAAAAATACATTTTATTTTTATTTTTTTAAGTTTAAACTAAAATATTCTTTGATTTTGCAAGCATAAAATAAAAAAGAATGCGTTTTTCTCGGAGCCATTCTAAAGCAAATTTACCACTAAGAAATCATTCAACATCTGTTCTAGAAAAAAAGGTTTCTTCACTAAATACATAGTATTCCTAACCCATTGAAGATTTTGTGAATGTGGACTTTTGACCTCTCCCACCACCCACGCATCTCAATAAAAGCTTCTGAGTTGGCGAGGCTACTAAGCATTTGGGTCTATTTATTTTGCAAAAAAAAAAATGAATGATTTGAAAAATATTTTTCTAAAAATGATCATTTATTTTGCTTACAAAAATGAACAAATGAAAAATATTTCTATTGTCCACAAAAATGCTCAAGCATAAATTATCGTCGTGATGAAAAAATATTTTGCTAGCTAATTATTCCAAGCGATATAATCATTGTTTTTAGGAAAATATTTTTCAAAACGTGTGTTTTCTGTGAAATAAATGGACGCTTAGGATATTTTATTGTAGATAATTCATCTATCTAACCAACTTAAAAGTATACGTCTGATAATCATATTTTCGTCTCACCTATAGAATTATTTATTTAAAGCCACCATCTAGTTTTGAATAAATAATCAGAAATCCCCACGGGAAGATAAGAAATCATTGAAATAATGGTCAAGATTTTCATCTCGGAGACGATAGCCATTAATTTTATTCAAATGCAAAGCACTACATATTCCCTTCTTTTAATTGAGTCTACCTATCCACTTCGATTCGACCCAAAAAAAAAGAAAAGAAAAAAAACCTATCCACTTCGAATTCAATAGAACGCACCATGAATCAGCTTAGGCCGGTTCTAACACATAACACTGTAATCCTGGAGTTCGATTAGTCTTCAATGATCTGAATCATGCATTAATGGCGGAGCATATTTTCCTAATTTCACCATCCGTCCCGGTCTTCACACCAATGTTACTCATCTTCACCATCGACCTAGCAAACTCCGCGCTGAAGTCCAACCGGGTCCGGCCTCCACCGCTCAGGAAGCTCTGCACGAAAGCTCTCGTGGAGGCGTCGGTCCACAGCTTCTGATCGGACGCCAAAATTCCCCTTCCGCTCCTCAAGTTTGCAAAAAAGGACGCATCGAAACGGTTGGGGCTGCCGGTGTCGAGGGCGACGCGCCTCGTGCCGTCGCCGTCTTTTGGACACAGAGACTGGAGTTGAGAAACAAAGGAAGGATCAATGGAAGGGTCAGCTCCGTTTGAGGTGGTGGTGTTGAAGTTGTAGAGCCTGTCCCGGAAGAACTGGCAAGCTCCAGTTCCTATGGTATGCCCTCCTGTAAATCCATATTGGTTAGGTTTGGACTTGCTTTAATATAGCACTTCTCTGTTGCCAACTTTAATTGAAATACTGACCAACAAGAGCAACAAGATCAAGGGTGTTCAGTCCTAAGTCAGCAAACTTTTGCTTTTGCACATCAACTGAATCCCGGAAACTTGGCAAATTTGCAGCATCAGATGCAGAGGAGACCCGTCCATCTCTGCGTCCCGTCGGCACAGCCCAACTTGGTCCATTCGTCTGCATTGAATTTCATGAATCACATCACTCAAAATGTCTCGAATGTCTGCAGACTTGGAGTTTTAAAAGAGATCAATCGTGTTGCTGCTGCCAAGATGGAAGCATGGGATTGTTACATACCAGAGCAACGGAATCACGGGCCGCGAGAGCGAGAATATCAGCACAAGAAACGACGCCGGGACACGCGGCTTCGAGCTGGGTCTTTGCGTCGTCGATCACTTCATATCCTCTCAGCCCCCGGTTCGGAGGCGACGTCTTCTCAGTGCTGGGCCCATCGAGGAGGACCGAACCATCGCATCCCCGGACGAAGCAGTCATGGAAGTGCATCCTCAGCAGCCCGGGAGCCACGGTGGGATCGGACCGGAAATGTGCCTGCACCGCCGACCTAATGACGGCCTCGGCACGCGGACACGAACGCGAGTAGAACCCTACTCTCGTACCTTGTCCTCGCACAAAGGTTGGCGCAATGCACAATGTGAGGAGCATCACGAACAAGGTGGTTTTTCCGAAAGAGAAGCCAACCTCCATTGTTACGAAAAACGGAGGAATGAAGTGAATACACCCTAGCTTACAATACAGAGATTTGAATATCTTAAGATGTTCTGGTTTTGCGTGAGGCAATGCATGCACAACGTGGACGTATATATAATGTGCAGGAGAGGTCAAGCTATGGAGGAGAAGTATAGAAAGAAGGCTAGCATCGGGGGCGAGAAAGAGAGAGAGAGAGAGAGAGAGAGGGTCCTACACGGAGTTTCTTGTATCTTTCCAGTGAGTGGAGTGGATAAAAAGAGGTGGGAAGGGGAAGACAAGAGAGCATGTCTAGTGCTCGAGCTCTGCATGTTATTTATTTTTTTTTTTTTGAAGTGCATGTCCTAGACAAGTATATTTTAAGCTTTTCACTTCAGGTTCATCAATACTCACCCTAACTACTTTGAGATAAAGGTGACGTTGACGTTGATGTTGATATTAATGCATGTCCTAGGGAACAGTACAAAATGCCACCATCTGAATCTGCATTTTCACAGAGGAAGTTCCCAGGAAAGCGAACGGCACCAGCGTTTGTCGCCTGAAAACTAAGATGGGGGTGTTTGACCCCCTACCTAAGTCGCACATGGAGAGACGATTCTCGACATGCACTGCAGACCTTGGGCTGGTTCGAACAGCACAACTGTGTGAAAGGTCGTCGCGAAGGCGAGTCAGAATAGGCGGAAAAGGATGTCTTCTTCCAGAGCAGGCTAAAAGCCAAAACCAGAAGAGGGGTACGTCGCTTTGTTAATCATGTGAAGTTTGGCCTTTTTCCCATTCTTGCCGGATCCTGCTTGCCTTGCCCAGCCCCATCGGTCAAAACCGCGTCGGGCCGGGGGGCCATGCGGAGCGCACTGCAGAGATAGAGAAGGGAATAATACATCGAGGCGCCAATGGCTGACCAAAGTCAATTCTCTTCCTCGTTTCTCTCTCCCTTCTCAAATAATATTAGGTGGGCCAGGGGCCAATGCGTCTCCATGCGCCCTGGCCAATTGCGAGAGGACACATGTCCTCTCGCCCCTTCCTCTCTTTTATATGTCCATCTCTCTCTATTTACGCCCCCTTTCTTTCTTCTCCATCTCTCAACCTCTCTCTAACTAACACGTGTCCTCTTGCGATTACCCAAGCTGCACGAACACATATTAGTCCCGGGCCACCAAATACTTTCTCCTCTCCTCTCTTCTTTTTTGGAGGCCGCATAATAACTCTTTTGCTCATGTATTTTTGGGTTATGGAGTTCTTTTATTTATTTATTTCTTCCTTTCCTTTTAGAGCTTCTCTTATATATGCAGTCTTAAGATATCTCTCTTGCTATGGAGTTATACGCTTCTTCTTCTTTTTTGGTGTACATTATGCAGTTTTCCTCCATCTAACATGGTATCAGAGTTTGATTCTATCAAGTCTATTTGTGTGTTCTTCAACCCCATGTCCTGTTTTATGGTCTATGCTTTTGTAAAGAATGGTGATGCTTGGTCGTCGCAAGTTTCGAAAGGTACCCTTCTAAATTGGACATTTCCCCAAGATAATGATTTCGTGCGGATAATTGTTGTAAAAAGGGCGGGTCAAAGCGCCCAAGTATTAATATTTGAATTCCACAAGAGAAGAGTTGCTAGCTGTCCTCACTAGTAATGATGTAGACATTAATCAAGAGGTGATTTGGTTAAGCAGTAAGCATCGCAAACTCTCCATAGAAATCCTCAGAAGACGATTTAGACATGGGAAAGTAATTGTTATTGATACCCATGGAAGAGAACTCAATTCCATGAATTTCAATTGTATCAGTTGAATTCTAAACTTTTTAACAATTTACCAATGTAGTCTGTCCGATTAATTTTGATCGAAAAACACTGATATAGATACTAACCGACTTACATGGCAAGACCGACGTTAATGCCAACACATTTTAATATGTTCTTCTTTTCTAATTTTTTTATTCTTTTTTTTTTTGCAACTTGGGTTCGGCTACAGCAAAAAGCAACCTTGCCAGCCACAAGCGGTAAGGGCCACAACCAAGGGCCTTCGCGCCCTTGCCAAGATCCAAGCGAGGGCATCGAGCTCACCCAAATCCAAGCGAGAGCCACGATGCCCTTGCCGACCCACTGTTGGGAAAGAAGGAGAAGAAAGGAAATAATAGAAAAAAAAAGTAACGAAAGGTTTACAAAATTGTCAATATCAGTACCACCCGTGTCACGTAGGATGGTTGATGTTCATATCAGTAATTTTCGGCCAAACTTGGCTAGATAAACTACTTCGATAAATCATCAAAAGATTTAAGGCTCAATTGATACAATTGAAAAATTTAAAACTGAATTAACATCATTCAATATATTTAGGAGTCTATTTAGGACTCTTTTGATACTGTCCCCCCAACATTGGTTGCATTAGAATATCTTATGCATAAACCTCATTTTCCCCTTTAATTCTTAACCGTGGACTTTCCCATTCTACGTCTGTACTTAAGCCTGACACGAGAGGCATCCGATGTTCACAGTTCATGCACCAAACAATGCGATTCATTTCCATAGGTGCCTAACCTACGACCCAGGAATTATAAATCATGAACACTGCGGTGCAGAAAAGTTCTTCATAAGTGCCCTTACTCCCCCGTTTGTTTTGATGTCTCACGCAACTAAATGTTGAAAGAGCCATAAGACATCTCATTCTCATGCGCATCCGTTTCTGATTCATTCATACTGCACAGATGACCATATCTTACATTGAAATCGATTGACTCGGCCAAACCAAAGTTCTACAAAAATAGTTCTCAGCAGCAACCACCATTCACGAGCACTGAAGGGTTACAATTCCATATACAAGGCTAACAAACTGGCTCTCCCATTGAGCGCCGTGCGTAACCGTGGAATGCCTTTCCGAGATACCTCTGCTGCCGTATGTCAAGAAACTTCATCAATGCACTTTCTCTGTGGTCCATTGCTAAACAATCGACTGTGCAGCGGCGCCTCTGAATACAATTCCTTCACATCACAGTGTCTGATTCACCGTCCTTTCCGCTTGGTGTCCTGGATATGAAGCATGAGCTGCAAAATAGGGAAATAGGTCACTCTGTCACTTTGGTCCGCTTGATGGCAAAGATAAGGAGATATCTAACTTGCCTTGGTCCCCACATAAAAAGTCAAGAGCATGCCAACAAGGATAGGCCATCCTGCAAGATGGAATAATCTATCAACGCCAGGAGCTCCAACATTCAGAAAATACGAAGGAAAAGGGACAGGTGAAAACAAAGATGAGAAAATGGCTATGCAAGTGGCAAGAACTAATCGTTCAAGTTCAAGAAAATGAGATGGGTCATCAATAAATGCCGTATATAGTGATATGAAAGGACCAAATTGGCGTAATCTCTCAGATGCTAAAACAGCAATGCAAAAGAGAAGTGACTCAAGATCTCCGCTTGCCCGCTATAGCAGCATCCATGCATCTCCTCCCAAATTCTAGTTGCAGTTTCAAAGAGACGGAAAATGAGTTCAAAACCACAACGAATCCTGAGTTCTTTAGCACTGGATTAACTATCTACAGAGCATCAACAGACTCGGATCTTGTGAAGTGCTCCACCACTTCTGTGTAAACTAAAAAACCGAAACAAAGATAAATAGTGCATATGACATGGTCCAATTGGCCTTAAAGTCGTGCATCTCATGCAGAGAGCTTGTGCCAAAATCTTTTGCATTTCATGCAGAAAGTTTGGAGAGACTGGCGGGTAGAAGAATGTCTTATTTGTCAAAGGCACAACTTGCATCATTAATCCGATCCAATCAACCAGCAGGCTCTGACAGCTCCTATTGAGAAATCTTTAAACAACATCAACAACCTATCTTATTCAAATATTTGATCCATATCTGCCTGAAAGTTTAAAGAGAACAGTCCGCAGAAAAAATAAAAGAAAAAGAAATCAACATTGTATTGGTGAACCCAAAGGTGGCCCATTCTTCTCTAGTATGCCACACAAGTACCACATCCATTGACCACACAAAGACCCTATTCCCAGATGACGAAGTACTGCTGAAATGTAATAAGCACTGAAACATCAATATTTGGATATGTATTGAGTAATGGGGAAAAGTTATCTAAAAACACTTGTTATCCGAAAGTGATCTTAATGACTCACTATCACACAAAAAAAAAAAAAACTTTACAGATGATGCATGTTTAGCTCTGGTAAAATTGGCAATATTGGGATATACCTTCTTTCTGGAGGAATCGAGCAATTAACCAACTGATACCGGATGGTCCAATCACAAAGCCGACAAGATTTGCAACCTGATGCAGGGAAACAAAAAAGATGAGACATTAGATATAGTTTCATGGAAAAAATAGTTAACATATTACTGACCAGGAGATTCTTAATGCCCAATGGCATCTTTGTCTTAATCAATACAAAAAAAATGCACCAAAGAACTCTTGTAAAAATAGAATTTAAGACTATTGCCAAAGCCATGAACACAACAATGACAGACCATGAGGCAAGTGATTGTGACAGCACCAGCGATTGCACTGACTTCTCGAAAGAATAACTCTCCAAGAGTGTTTTCAACCTGATAATAAGTCAAAGCAAAAATTCAACCCAAAAATTATGAAGCCAGAACAGGTGGATTAAAAAATCTAAAAACAGACAAAAGAAACAACTTCACCTTTACCTAGTCAATTTGTAACTAAGGTAAGATCTCTAACGACCATGCACGCTAAAACCTGATTGTTGTGGATTTATCTATAACTCCTTGCATTACCAGAGTGCGTCATTTTTCTCCTCAGTCTTCATGGCTTAACTTCTGTCTTGCCATCAAAGTTTATTTAGCTATCCAATAAACATGTTCTACATCTACTTGAACAGCTCAAATCTGCTAGTCTTATCCCATCAAGCTCATCACTGCCAATTTATGCAATCAAGAGGAATATGAGCATAATTGAATGATGCTAGTTATTCTCCTCGTAGCTAATAGACAACCAGTGAAAAAAATAGGGCGTTGCATCAAGGGCAGCACTATATTTATCACAAAATTAAGGAATCCAGGTCCAGTCTAGAACCCCCACATATATCAAGGTCTACCAACATTTCATCACCAAGAATCATCAGTCGACTTCATTGCAAGGAAGCTGTAGTAGTTGCAGAACCTCTAGAAACACAGAGCAACCAAATTCCACCAAGGCGTAGCCAAATTCAAAGGACAACAATTGTCAGGCATAATACCATCAAACTCTAGTTTATTCAAATCAAAAGCTTTTCTCTACCCAAAGGATCTCAGTTTGGCTTCATATGCTATCCTTTATCTTCCCATTATCTTACAGGATAGGAAACTTTACTGAATGCAGGGGAAGGAAATGAGCCTTAAACTGCATATCCGGTAAATTTACCCAAAACCTGCAAGTTTTGATTTATGCAAGATGAAGGCTAAATTACACTTGCTCTTGGTGCTCTGTTTCTTTGTCCACGTTTACTACTTGTGTCAAGGATGAGGAACTTCTAACAGAATCGACGCCGCAACAAAGATATTTGGCAAAATAGAAGGCATCACCTGAAATGCATTCGCCACTGACTTAAGTACAAGTTCTGGAACATAGAACAAACAAGTCAACCACGCCCACGATAGAAGTTTCCTGCCATTTAAATGCATAAGCTGTGAGATAAGATGTATCCCATTGAGCTTGTGCACCTAATTCCTCCATCAGACCAAAGAAATTACTGGACAAGTTTCTTAAGGAATTATAAGTACCATTCGAGGTCATGCCACAATCCTACAAATGTGAATATAACCCATATGTTGAGTATTTTCCTCTGAGAACCTCCTAGAGGAATGTACATGTACCTTACATGGTGGAAATTCAGAAAAATATGAGTCAATGTCAACGGGAGAAGTACAAACAATAAAGAGGAGGAAGTTGCACCTTACAAGCCATTTATTAAAGGAGGCATGCCAGCTTTTCCAAAAACTTTCCAGATTATAGCAATTGTTTACGCACTTTGGCATATTCTCGGGAGCCTCAACCCCACATATCTACAATTGCAGGACACCAACTCTATTAAGCAGGAAGGTCAGCAATGCAGATCAAAGATGCAAAAAGAATCCCTTGCCCAAGGAACTAATGAGGTACAAACTACAATCAAATCCTGGAAAATTACCAGTGACCAAAGTCGGAAATAGCGCCAGATCAGAAAAAACTTCAGCCACATAAAGTTTAAAACCTGTGCAAACATGAGAATGATTCCAAAAAGGAAGTTAGGTATTTCAAATTCACGATTAGTCCACAAGAAAATGCAAAAAAAATTAAAAATAAATAAATAAATAAAAATAAACATATAATCATAATCCACAGAAATAGTTTCACTTAAGTGAAGTTGTCTCTGCCATACGCACCTTTACTCGTTTTTTACGCAATACCCTTTATTGCATTAGTCCATTTTTACAGCCAAACAGCACCTTGGTCCATAACTATAATTTGTTCTAGAGTCTGCTGCCCATCCTATCTCGGACGAGAAATATACTTGGTTTTCATAATATGGTTTTCCAGGCGAACTGCTTTTAGAAGCATCTATAATTACATCCATATTGAACTAGTACTAGCCCTCTGCCCTCGCCAAATGTGCTGATTTGAAGTTTTCAGAAAATATCAGAGCCTACGGTTCCTATTTTTCCTTTCGCCAGTGATTAACTCTACCTCAGGAACCCCCTACTTCATTTTTTTCATGCATCAGAAGGTATATTCTCTCACTTACTACATAAATTTGGACTAACAATTGAGACAATAAACTAACAAGCAACAGGCTGGATAAAAAAAAGACATGTTCTTACTCCGTAGCCAATGATAAATACATCCATGGCTGATAACTGCTTCCACAAGCCACTGGACATAAAACAAATTTAGTTTAAGCTACAAACGAAAAAAATATTCTCTGGTGAACATTTTGTGTGAAAGAATCACCTGTTTGCAAAGGCATTGTAATAGAAGAAATGAGTCATAAGTTCCATTAGCAGAAGACTGAATATCCATCGGAGTCCATAGAGAACTACATCTTTAAGGGCATAATTCTTCTGTGGCGTCTCCAGCTGTGGCAACCAAAAATTCGGAAGTTCAGTGCACCAATTAAAAAAGAAAATCGTCCAAATTTAGCAGCAAGATTGCATTAAATCAACCAGTAATGAGATGAAACCCTAAAATGTTTTGTATAACAAGGGGATTGACTGCACAAGCGTGACATGCCTGTATATCATCAATGGGAAGTGAGAGGGCATATTAAATAGCAATACTCAGGATATGCTCAGCAAATTCTGGTTGCTACCAAAAGAAGAACCAAAGCTGTATTGGATTAGGTATTCATCAATTAGAATATAGTACTTTCCATAATTGCACCTCAAAAAATTTCAAAGCCGATTGGATGTCAATTAACATGTCCAATATCCTAATACAAATGCTGAATTTCCACTTCGAAGCAAGAAGTTAACCACCACGTATTATCTCCTACATTCCCAAAGGAAAAATCCAAGAACTATCATAGATTTTGCACTTCAAAAGTGAAACAATATAATAGGAGAATCTATTCTATGAATTAGTTGCATGGCAAACATGATGTGAGCAGCCAATCACATTGCTCATATGAAATGCTTTCACCAACTTTGAGTTTGAATTTTATCAATCTACAATTGGCTCGTTTCTCCAATCTCACTGCCACATGGTATATCCAATGCACAACAGCACAAACATTTCTAATATTACGGACCCATCTAATATTGAAGGTGTCAAAGAGGCCTTACTTTCATATAAAAACCCATTAAGCATGAACAAGTAGATTAAATAGAAGAACGACATAAAATTATGATATATAAAACACCAAACTAACCTGCGAAGCAAATGCATTGAAGCTCATAATTGGCCCCGAGATGTAGAGTGGTGCATATACCAAATAACACAGGTATATGCCAAAGGAATACTTATTACTCGGAACACTTTTTTCCTGATACCATCCAAACTTGTCAATAACCAGACTTGTTCCTAGAACAAAATGAATATCGTTCTGTTCTAGAATCCAACCAACCTGCAATATTTGGTAGCACATTTTTCCCGATTTACAAATGCGGCAATACTCAGCATGCTTCTGCACTTGGCAAAAAGAATGTCGTTAAGCAGCATCCAGCTAATGTTACTAAAACTGCATTTGTCTTAGTATATACTTTGACGAGAGATTACAGTACTTGAAAATAAGTCCAAACCATACATGTAGATCCAACTCGAGCCAATGAAAACGCTAAGGATGCAACATTTCAAAAGTAATAAGCGATGATAATACCTTCTGATCAAATCCAGAACCTCGACAGGCCCAGCAGTAATCATACCCAAAACTGACCATACGCAAAATTACTATGAAGAGCCACAAAAGCAGAAACATGGTTAGCAAAAGGTGAGAGGAAAGTACCATCTAGCTCGTGAAATTGTTACAAATCGTCTCTCTCTACTTCTCAATTTCCTCATGCAAACAAGATAAAGCACAAGACATCCAGCAATGGTCTTTTGACAAGTAAGAATGACCATCCACAAAAAGGTCATTTGGGCACGAGAAGAGTAACTAGTAAAGTAGCATCTTGTTTCCATAATGTTGTGAATTTACTCAGGAATTCACGTAGTTTCCTGTGGCCAACAACATATACAGAAAATCTGTGACCAAAGATTTTAATGACTGTATGCCCACTCAAGCTATGACCAATTTTAATGACATATTTACCGAAGTTAAAGCAAATTTGCCAGCGAAAAACTCCCCGAAAGTTGTCCAAGAAGATCCAATGTTGCCTGTCCATGATCAATGAATTACTTGTATTAGACTTTACTCACAAGTTTATCCCTTGTGAGTCAAGGACGCCAAGAACAGAAACTTACCCGAACATAGAAAAAGAGTACCCCTCATAAACACGATTACATATAAGAAAGAATATGGAAAAAGTCCATAGCATAAGTGAAAAGTACTTTGTCTTCACAAAAATCTGCACAAGCATCAACAAATGAAGATATCATTAGAGGAAAACCACACCGTCCCCCTCATTGCATGCATACAAACGCCTTTCTATCATCCCCCATCTTAAAGTCGAATTTCCAGCATAAGAATAATAATCTAAGAAAACATGGAAATTACCTTCACAAGAAGAAAATATAGTGAAGCAATTGACAGGACAAATACAGTGCTGCCCACAAAGAAGAACAGAGAGGGAGGATGTTAAAGAAAAAAAATAAAATGTACGAACATATAAAAAGCAGACAGAAGAATGGCAAGTATACCGCATACCATGCTCCATGTAGGTAAAGCAGGTAAGCTAAACAAATCAGAAGCCACACGTTGGACATCCCCCGTGCTTTCAAATGAAAAAGTACTCTTGAACTATTGGCAACAAATGCAAAAATTCCAAAAACGACGGTCAGAACCGGCAAATTTCCACGAAAGTTTCTCCACTGGGCATCTGATACATCCTACACAGAGAAGAGGATATTGTAGATAGTCCAAGACAAGTGAAGGGAACATCAGCCAAATGTGCAGAACTCTTCTGTACGAGTAATTCCACTTAAGCAAAACAGAAGCCTGCTGTGTACGTATGCGCGTGGTGTATAAAACTTGAGCTTAAACTCCCTGTCCCGAGAAGTGATTTGTATTTCCTTCCGAAGCAATCAATCAAGGAAAACTGTTATTTTTTCCCAGATAAGATATGAGCAAAAAGGAAGGAATGTGCTAAATTAGCAATTTAAATCACAAAGTGATAAAAGACGCAACTCAAAACAAAGTAGCTTCCTAGTCCTCAAGACCTCACCCAAAATCCCAATCAGACCAATAGGAATGCTAATCACTAAGAGCATCATTCACTGTAAACGTACATAGGGAAGTCCACCCCCCCCCCTCCCTCCCCCAAAAGCAAGATTAGAGACATACAGGTGAAAATTAGGGGCTCATCAAGTGACAAATATCCACATTGAAGTTTCAAAGGCCGGAAAAAGACATACATTGAGTCTGTCGGCGATCCAGCCAGGTCGTAGACCATAGAGATTCAACGAGTAATCTGCAAGAATCATCACAACCCAGATCGCAACTCGTGCCGTGAGGCGAAATTCGCATTACAACAACAGAAAATGGAGCCCGCAGCAGCATAACTCGAACGCGAATTACCATGAGAGAGCTGAAGAGAGCGCCGTATGATGACGGCATAGAACACGAGCGCGTACAGTACCAAAACTGGGAGCTCCCTTCGTTTCCATGAGATGGCGGTCCTGCTGTCGCTCTTCATAATCAACGACCAACACCTTCCTACAAGGTCTCGGATACGATGATTTCGCCAGGGGGGACCGAAAGCTGTTCGACTTCACAGTGGAGGAGTGGTCGTCTCTGCTCCGACTCTGCTGATATCGGAGACTCGAGCAGGAGTCACAGAGATCGCGTCTCTTTGGTTCTGCCAAAACGGAGCAGGTGTTTTTCTTTTTGCGCCAAAACCCGGAAGACGATCACCTCCATTTATTTACCGCCGGTTTCTATGTTAATTCATCTCCTAATATTTTTTAATGAAAGTAGCTGAAATTGTCTCCTTAAGCTCAGTTTATTTTGCAGAAAATGAGTAACATATAAAACAAAAAATTTCCTAAAAATGGTTATCCATTTCACATACAAAAAAAAATAAACAAATAATATTTTCTTTCGCAAAAATTTTGAGGCATAAACTGCTTTTGATAATGATTATATTTCCCATTAGCTAATTATTTCAACCCATGCAATTAATTACTTTTAGAAAAATACTTTCAAAATCACTCATTTTTCACAAAAAAAATAAAACTTTAATTTCTTTGTATGTTATTTTGTAGAGTACCTCGAATTTTCAAATTCGACTAATATAATACATCCATTAAATAATTTGTCATGAACTTGAGATGTGGATCATCCAAGGCACATTAGCATGGCATACTTCTCCTATTCGAACCGAGTTTGAGGTGGTTTGCTCGCTTAATTAGAGCATGTGTCATCTATGTTAGGTATTGGCACATTATAATTGCTATATATTCTCGTAGGTAGCCGAATGGAAGCTGGTATTTTTAATTGCCATATTATGAGTTTGAACTCCACTGTGTTATACCAAATAAAGAGAAAATGTGAGAGTTTTTTTCATTGATTCATATGGGTTTCTCCCCTTACTGGAAAATGTTGAGAAATTATATCTGATTTTGAAGGAAACAAAATTACCATATATTATTGAAAAGACCTTAATTTTTCAAATATATATTTGATATGCTTAATGCTTTTATTTCAATAGACACGAGTTTGCATGGATAGAGGCAGACTCAAACAAGATATATATGGAGAGATATATTTCGATCTTCACATAATCCTTACGATTTATTCAATCTTATTCTCAATCGTTTAGCAGATTAAATTTCCCTGGCTAATAATTAGTTATCTAGTCAAGATTTCGTTTCTAAGCAAAACAATCATAAAGATATTCTCGCAACTTTCCATACGAGTACTCTTGATTGAATAGCTGGTTTTGAATATTAATCCCTAGCGTGGTTCTATCCAATAGGAAGTTCGAAATACAATGAGTATTTAAGGAGCTCAAGGTTCAAAGAGAAGAAAGTGAGATGAAGAGATCAACATCCTTATTTCAAGAGAGAGTTGCTTGTTCTAAATTATCTATTTGAGCATTTACTAATCTAGTGAAAGGTGTTATGCATAGTTTAAATGTATAGAGTGAGATAGCTTTTGTTAAAGTGTCTGTGACAATCACAAATTTTTATAATATCTCTTTTTGATTACTCAATGAAACCCAAACGATAGGCTGTTTGATTACTTAGTGAAATCCAACCAATAGGCTGTTAGTGTGGGGAGAGCGAACATAGTCTTTAATAAAAGTCACACCATTATAATCCGTTGTGCCACTGTCTTCTCTTTTCTACTCATATCTATTTACTATCTAATGGAAACATTGTAAAGTTCTGTTGTATATTCACTCTCGTCAAATTTAAAGTTTTTCGTATTTTTTTATCAAGTTCAATTTTATCTACCTATTCGCCCATTATAGGTAATGTTGTTGTTAGCAAACAACGGAAACAAAACAATGTTTTAAATGTAGAAATATTAAGACGAATTGTGTGCAATTTTCCATTTCAATATTTATGTGTAAAAACATGTTTTATTTAGTTCATTCAAAAAACAAAAAGACATGGTGTGCAAGCCACGAAATTCACAAAAAATATCATAATAAGTTCAAAAATAGAAATTATCACAAGAAAGGCAAGCCGCAAAATATGCAAAAGATTAGATATTCACATAATGTTTAGGGTGTTTTGTATTTATCCGTATATATATTTATTCAAATGCTCGACTCATCAAGAAATTTATCCAATGAGGCTAACTCAGTCATAAACCTTTTAATTCTGCTAATTTAGTCTTAAATATTTTGATAATTTGTCAATTTAGCTATAAACACTTTAATCGTGACAATTTAGTTTTAAATTTTGACATTCGTCCATTTAGTCATCAATCTTTTAAAGATTTGTCAACAAAGCATCTTCAATCAAATATGTAAATAATTCATTTAGGATTAAATTTTAAAAAATTTAAAAAATTTACGACTAAGTTAATATAGTTGAATGATTTAAGAGTAAATTGATGAATAGTAAAAAAAGTCGAAAAGAAGTTTTTTTTTTAAATTTATTATTATGACTTTTTGGACAGTGAGTCTCGACATCTCCACGGGGCCTCCACTGATACGGGCCGATACAAGCCCGTTGGACGGCCCAAGAAAAATCTTCCGAAGGGCGAATTCGACGTTCGCATCAACTACCCGTTCGCTTAGCCGGATTTCCATCAGTCACCGACCGATCGGTTTCTGACGTCGTAATCATCAACGCCTACGCAGGCATCCGAAGGTTTGATTTGCGTTCGAAGTAGTTGAAGTTGAGGAACTCACGAAGCGTTCCGCGTAGACGATGAAGTGGCTTTGATTCTCCGGAGGATTCGATTGGAGTTTACTCGTCAGTCATGCTAAGAGCAGCATCTGCTCCTGCGAGAGCCGCGGTTCGGGGATTCTCCAAGTCTCTGATTTGCGGGTACTTTTGTGTGTTCTTATTTCGCGTCTTTCGACATTGCTTCCAGTGTTTCCTGGATCTCTCGCGGCCATTTTGTTCTTTGCCTGGCTTGATGCACTTCTTTCTCATCAAATGTCGTCTCGAAGAGATAGCTTTGTTTGATGACAATGTCGAACAAAATCAACGTGAGTGGCGTCAACTCGGAGAAAAAGAAAACTAATGAGCTAGTGATAACCTTTTTTCCTCCCTCAAGTTCGGTGATCCTGTTTTTGGCATCTGTCTTGATTCTTGATACAACTTCAGACTAGTATATGCACAAGGTGCTGTAGCTGACATGGGTGTTACAAATGGACTGTCAAGCTTGAGTTGGCGGTTGTTATCTTAAAATTTTTGAACTTGATTAGATAAGTTAATGTGCTCTGGTGGTATTTTCTCGAATCAACTAAATGGCAAGCTGAGGTTGTCTTCAATGTGTCCGTTGATTTACTTTGTTAGCAGCTTTGACCTTTCCTGCCATTTGAGTAGGATTCGGGATGGGAAAGAGAATGCTCCTTCCAATGGGGTTATGGTATTGTCCTTAATGTGAACTTTATAACAAGGAGTGAGCCTGGTTCCATTTTGGGGTAGTTTAGACCTTGTGAGAGAAAGCCTTGTTCAGAAATGAACAAGTTCTTAGTTCAAATCTAGCTTTTGAAAGGCAATCTCTTTTGGCCTCATGTAGTTTCCTTCAACTCTTTACAGTGCTTGGGTCGTTTCCACCCAATTCCATTAAAATTAAGTCACGGCCAATTGGCCTTCTATATGCAAGTAAAATCCATGTGAATTGAACAAGTTGACTTGCCTTTTGGTCCTCCAGGAGGCCCAAGTCTGGGTTTTCACTTTCTGGCGGAACTGATTAAGTTTGTAACCCTTGGTTTTATCTACATTACCTTAAGTTATTTTTGTAGAAAAATGTCTCTGGCCGATCTTCTTCTTTTGCTTGCTATTTTGACTTTTGGGTTGGGCATGTTCTTCATAACATTGTACTTGTTCTATCTGCAGGGATTCTTTTATCTGCTCTAGTTTCCTTGCTCAGCATGTTTCAAATACTTCATCATTTCCTGGAAATCATATATTCATGAGGTCACATGTTCACATCAGAGAGAGCAGCAGGACAGTGAGGCTTCTCCAAGAACGAATTTTCTTTTCCCTTTCAGTTCATCCTCCACATGTGTGGAGATTAAGTACTCATGAAGGTTGTGTCATTGCTGACCGACTGCGACATGCTAGACATGTGAGCACTGCATCATTTGAGTTGCAGACAGATAAAGATGTCGTCCGGTTTGCTATTAATAAGCCTCTGCATAAAAATGGTCCCCAAACGAAAGTGAAGAAGCGGATAAAAAAGTCAAAAAAGTCAAAAGTGAACGAACTCAGGTTCTATCGGCTAAAGGCCAAGAAGAAGATGAACTCTCCCAATCCGGAAGTCAGGATCAGATATAAACTTGAAAAGGTTGGACATCTCACTAGTGTGTAAAGGACAATGGAACTACTGCATCTTTATATGAGATAGTCTTCTGTTGTAGTGTGTTGAGCCCTCTGAAATGTTATTAGACGACTGCATTGCTTCTTTTTTTTTCTTTATTTAAGGTTTTTTTTTTGGGGGGGGGGGTGTTGGGCGAGGGGGATGCTCTTGCAGGTTTTATTTTAATTGTTCAGAAACTTTTTGGCCAACATATGTTCCACTTAGAAATTTCTCAATTTTGCTTAAAATTTACTATTTTAAAGCTATACAGACCCTGTTCATGTAGTTTCTCTTCTAGTTTACATCAGTATGATATTCTTTCACTTGTTCATAATGAACCTTCTTACCGTATCACAGTTCCCATTTTTTGCATCTTTGCTTGAGCATAAGATTTTTGCTCATGTAACCACCTGACAAAAAGTTATCTGCTATCCCTCCTTTGGAGAATTTTCTCTAGGCCAAGAGAAAGGAAGAATGGTTGATTGAAAAGTTAAGGAAGTTCGAGGTTCCCAAAGCACCAGCTGAAAGATATGATCCTGAGATTTTAACTGAGGAAGAGAAACATTACTTGAAGCGTACGGGTGAGAAAAAGAAAAACTATGTTCCTGTTGGAAGACGCGGAGTATTTGGAGGTGTAGTTCTAAACATGCATCTACATTGGAAAAAGCATGAAACTGTAAAGGTTATATGCAAACCTTGCAGGCCAGGTCAGGTTCACGAATTTGCTGATGAACTTGCACGACTAAGCAAAGGAATCGTGATTGACATAAAGCCTAATAATACAATAGTCTTCTACCGTGGTAAGAACTATGTGCAGCCAAAGGTTCTGTCACCTCCAGATACTCTTTCTAAAGAAAAGGTGATTTCAAGCGTTCCTTTTCTCTTTGGTGACTACTTGTTGCATTGTCAAAATCTGCATAATCAAAGTAGTGTCATATAGACTACTTCACTTATATCCTTTTTATAAGGCACAATGACACGAAAGTATGGTCATAGATGATAATCTTTGGAGTTTATATGTAATCTGTCATTCGCAAGGCTGATTTGGACTGATCTGTTTGCTGCCTAAAGTTAGCTCCTGTTGATTTTTACTCTGCTATTTGTTTTCCTTTAGTTTATCTTGTTAACGAGACTTCCTGTTCCTGTACTATTAAATGTACGACTTTTCTAAGTTTTTTCGACAATAATACTTTCATTTATCATAAGAAAAATATTTATCTCAGTTGACACTACACATATTATAAGATGATCACTGAGGGCCAAATACCTTCCTTTCTTATAAATTTTGACTAGCTCTATTGTTTGATGAATGGCTTATCTCTCTTATATGTTTCAAAATGCAGGCCTTGGAAAAGTATAAGTTTGAGCAATCGCTTGAGCACACAAGTCAGTTCATTGAGAGGTTGGAGAAAGAGCTCGAAGAGTATCATGATCACCTTGCCAGGTTCAAGAAAGAGAAAGAGGGTAAACTCGTCCATTCTGGGGCTCAAAATTGATGGTAAGTGCTGTTACTCTTCCCTTTGTAGTACTTTTACTGTCTAGCTTCATATCTGAAAGGCAGCTTCTTGTAACTATTTACTGTCGTAATTTGCTGCTTTAAAAGTTATCCACTTCTATAGTGCATGCATGATGCTAAAGTAGCGATGATTGTCTATTTTTCATCTTGAGTTGACATAGTCCAACTTTTTTCGAGCGTTCTTTGCACTCGATAATCCCCTTTTTTACGAAAATATAGACATTCTCACTATTCAATTTCCATTGTTTACAAGAATGTCGTATCTTTGTGGATTACTTGACCATGAACAATATGTTTTTTTTTTTTTGATAACCAAGGTGTCCGCGCGGCCGGCTAGCTGGTGCTCAAATCAGCGGTGAAGCACGACTAGTTCTCGGGAGAACCCACAGACCCCACAACCACGGGGCCCCGGTTAAGTCACCTAGCTCCGAGAAGGACCATGAACAATACATTCGCTGCTACCTTACCCAAAAAAAATAAAAAAAACAATGCGTTCGCTGCTGAAAACCTGGTTCTATATATTTCCCCGTTCTAGATATGTGCTTCAGACACTGTACACCTAATTTTGCTGAGAAGCAACATGGTAAAGCAGCATCGTATGACATTGCTAGGGATCTTGTATTTGGGTCTTGTGCAGTAAATGCTATAAGCATGAGGATATAGCTGATCTGGTATTAATGCGTGACTTGTGGAAGAATCTAATGCATTCAAGTTATTCATTAAGTTGATTGCTCCTCCTCAGTTATTATCAAGTTTAAGTAAATTTTATTCTCATCTCACCATGTCCATTTGTTTGCACCACTGAGCCTCTGACTTCAATTTTGTTTGGAAGAGAAGATTCTGTTAAATTGCGTGTCTCCTTGTAATTGTTGGTATCTTTTGGGTTACAGCGCCAAATTGTTCTGAAACTGTCTGCATCAGTGATGTTGCTCTCTGCTTGCCTTCCCTCTGTGCTATTCCAGTTTCAATTCACGAGGTCTACAATAAAAATCACAGAACTATCAAAGCATCAACGTGTAAGAGGAAGTAGTCATTTATTCTTTGCAGTGATATTGTGTTTTCGTTTTTTGCAGCATATGAATTGAATAATATTTGTCTATTCTTTCAGAGCCTGAGGTTGTTTCATGTATGCTTCCACAGAGGGCAAGTTTCTTGATGGTTTCAGCTCCTGGGTTGGGGGTGGCTATGGAAGTGCTTTAATGTGCTGAACCGGTGAATGGGAACTTCCCTAGTCCATGCTATCTGCAGTTTTGATTTTATAAGAAGAAGACATGAGTAAAGCTAGTCTGCTGCATTTTAATCAGTAAAGGGAGGGAGGGAGAGAGAGAGAGAGGGAGGGAGAGATAGGCAAAGAGAGAAATTTTCCAGTGCTAGGCTTGAGAGAAAGCAAAGTACATATGCAGGAAATTCTGGTACACCATTTGATATATTCTAGTTGCAAACTTTGGCAGTAAAAGCAGCCCTATGGGCTCTGCAATTTTGTGACAGGAAATTCTTGATGTAAATTCCATCTAACTTTGTTTTTTTCTTGTCCATCCCAAAACTCACTTTCCTATATTCTCCTTTGTTCTCATAAAAAGAAAGAGAAGAATCGCTGCTCAGGAGCAGTTGATTCCTCGGATGAGGTTGCAAGAGTGGGTGCTGGCAATCTGTATAATTTCCTTTTCTCAGAATATGCTGCTCGGTAGGTTCCGAATCACTGCCGTTCTGTTGTAGGCCTCCACAAATGTTTCGAGACTGTAAAAAGAATATGAAGGAATACTGCAATAGGACAGTGAGAAAATAAGAACTTATGGTATGTAAATGTTACAAGTTTTAGCTGTAATTTTCCCCATTATTAACTGATATATCTCTGATAGACATCATAAATTGTTATAGTGATGCCCCCTCTATGCATCTCTGATAGACATCATAAGTTGTTACAGTGATGCACTGTATTCAAAATTCTCGCACCAGGATTAAGTTGGAAGTTTCAGCCTACCGATCTCTAGGAGAATCATGGATAGTTGTTTAAAGTAAGTTTTTTAAAAATATCTGCTGAGAAGGCTGGGAAGAATACTTGCATTAGGGAAGCTTTTCAAAGAAGCCATTTTACTTCTATGATATATGAGCCACAGGCTTGACATCATAAAGTTCTGTGAACAACTCTGGAGAGAATAAGATGCTTTTGTCCTTGTCTACGGACACATATGTTAGACATTTTGAAGTCACCAGTAAAGTGAACAATCATGGGAAAGGAAGGAAACATAAGGTCGACACTGGAATGAAGGATTTGTTCCTTTTAATATTCTTCCACTTTGGACGTAGCTCTTGCTTCCTTCTTCTCTACTTCTCTTTTGTACTTGTCTACGGACACAAATGTTAGACATTTTTAAGTCACCAGTAAAGTGAACAATCATGGGAAAGGGAGGAAACATAAGGTTGACACTGGAACGAAGGATTTGTTCCTTTTAATATTCTTCCACTTTGGACGTAGCGCTGGCTTCCTTCTTCTCTACTTCTCTTTCTGCAAGCCAGACAGAAATGGTTACGAAATTCCTACAGGACATTTAACATCGACTTTGTCCTATAAAATGCTTTTCTTTTGTATGTTTGCAGTGACAGGTAAGAGATAATTCCCTAATCTAACAAACAAATGAGCCGCACTCTTATGAAAAGCTCGAGGCAGTATGAGGCAGAGTGCCGTTACTTGTATTCATTTTTCTCTGGTAACATTTCCTTAATCCAATGCCATAAGGAACCGGTTTTTGAATAGATATTATACAGTGTTAAGTCATTTCCAAACTTTTCTTTTTGGGATTTCTGTCATCCTCCTTTTGGATTGCCATTATGCTAGGAAACGGTGGAAGTGAGGGACAGAAGCTTGTGGAGATATTTTCCCGGAGGTCACAAGAACTCAAGGCCATTTGCCAGACCTACAGTGTTCTGTATGGTCATGATCTTCTTCGGGTCATCTCAAGCAATCAAAAGAGCAGTGCATTTACTGTATGTCTAGCTGAAGAATCAAGTTCTTTTAATTGTGCAGTACAATGCTATTTATTTATTTATTTTGACAAATTTATCTTCCTTGTAAAGAGATTGGCTTATCTGCGCATGAGTGATCCTCAGAGCCGTGATGCTGAGATTCTGAGAAAATTACTTGTGGCGGGAAGCATCAATCTGGGCACACTGATTGAGATAACATGCACCCGTTCCTCATCAGAGCTGCACAGCATTAAGCAGCAATACCATTCTCGATATCAATCTGATCTTGAACGAGACATCTCCATGAAAGTCAGCGGCGGATTTAAGGAGGTGCATAACTATTTTGAAGCACCTTTTGTAACTGACTAATCCTGCATGCAACTTCCTGAATGTTCTAGTTCTTCCTTTTTTCTAGATACTAGCTGCAATATGCAAGTCATGTCGCAACCACGCCCACAAAGCGGACACAAGCCTGGCCTTTTGTGATGCTAAGACTCTGTATGAATCTGTGGAGAGCGGGAGGACCATTGATCAGAGGACCATCATTTCACTCTTGAGCCAGCGAAACACATCCCAAGTTAAAGCCATTTTACTCTCCTACAAGCAGCTATACGGGCACGAATTCTCCAAGCTGATCAAGCAAAGCAAGTGTGGCCAATTCGGCCGAGATCTTCGCATAGTGATCAGATGCATTCAGAACCCCGAGAAGTTTTTCGCGAAACAGCTGAGGATGAGGAATGCTGATGCTAGAGAGATTCTTGTGCGAATCATAGTCACTCGCTCAGAAAAGGACATCAAAGACATAAACAGGGCCTTTTCGGCTAAAACGGGGAGCTCTCTCGAGTATCTTGTGAGAAGGGAATTTAACGGCGCCAAAGAGAAGGCCAGTGACACTGTGGCGGCCATCTTACTTGGGCTTATCAGGGGTTAAAATGTTAAATGTGGAATTTATCTGGGTAACTATCGTAAGAATAGTAATGCCACTGGGATTAAATGCGTTAATGAAATATAGGATCCAGCTACCGGACTATTTCTTCAATTGTTATGATATTGACTTTAGTTGGATGGTATTTGTGTAAATCTTGATATGCAGATGAAGAATGAAGAGAATGTGATGTGTTCAAACAAATGGGCTTCCTTAGTTTTTTTTTTTCTTTTTTGGTCGAAGGCTTCCTTAGTTCGGGAGTAGCTTTTCCTTCTTCTTTTTCTATTACTTTTGCTGGAAGTGGAATGAGTTCTCTTACGGGAAAAAAGGGTCCTAACAAGTGCTAATTGTATAAATGTTGTGCTAAACAAAATGGACAGAGTCAAAAGGGTCCTAACAACTGCTAATTGTATAAATGTTGTGCTAAACGAATTGGACAAGACTCTGTCAATTTGAAAAAATGATAATGCTGGCAAATTAGCTTAATTTAGTGGGAAAATAAATATCTGCGGTGGTATATATCATATATCTTTTGAATTCGACGTCTACCTTCAGATTTACTAAAACTCTAAATTCTTAAACAACAACTTTATGCATTTAACGGGGTTGCTTTGTTTTATTAATTACTTCCACTAAAATTTCCGAAGGAAATTTTAAATAAAAGCTCGAAGTGTCTTTTTTCCCCCCTCAAATAAGGATTTAAAGTGTATTTTATTTATAAAAAAAAGGCATCAACTGCCTCATTATTTCAAAAAGGGGCTTGACCGAGGGCCTTTTTGTCATTTAATTTTTTACTTTTTTTCTTTGTTGCAACCGACGGGAGGGTTTGTCGACCATTGGCAAGGGTTGCTTTGCCTAACCCCTTGCCAGTGGCTGGCCATTTCCTCGTACTAGCCACAAGCACTAGTGAAAAGAAAGGAAAAAAGAAAAAAAAACAAGAGGAGAAAAAATAAAAAAAAGTGAATATAAAAAGTAAATGACAAAAATATTTTTATTCAGATATCTCTTTGAAATAACGAGGGCACTTTAGGCTCTTTATTTAGAATAATAGTGACGTTTCAAAGTCTTATTTAGATTTTTCTCAAATTACTATTGTACGCACATCTTTTTTTGACCAAAAAAAGTACCCACATCTTTTCACTTGGTCATATTTTATAATTGACGAATTTAACAAAATTGACAAAGGATATTAAAGTGACTTGTGAGAAATTAAAGTATTTTGTGACAAGATAAGGCATCTCTTTTTTTTGTGTGTGTGTTAAAATAGATGGAATTCATAATAATTACCTAAGTTTTATGGACAAATTTTGAAGGATTATTTTTATATCTATCCTGCACAAAAAAATATTTACGTATCTATAGTTAGATGGATGACATATGTGCTTAGAGTTAGTTTTGTAATCGAATTTTTTCACATGTCAACCCTAATAACGAGTGTGTAAATTTTTTTGCACACCGGTAATGGACCAAGTAAAAATTAATCTTTTTATCCATAACTAGGAAAGCATTCCCCTTTATCAATTCAACATGAGATTAGACAAAAGGAGATCTAAAAGCAGAATGGAAGTGCAATAAGGGTATTGCTTTTTCCGCAACCTATATAAATGGGCACAAAAATTCTCAGCAAGGGCAATTTCGTCTCTTCAACTAAAACGCTGTCTACCCAGCCACGAAATAGCCTCCCCATTGAAATATAGCCTGAGAGAACTAGAGGTCCGACAGAGAGTGAGAATGAGCTTGGCACTTCTTCAAGGCTATTCTTCCGCAGAAGAAGAAGTAGACGACCCAATTCACTTCCCCAACTCCTCCGAGGAGGACGGCGACGACGAACGTCCCCGCCGTCCCTTCAACGCCGGCTCTTCCCTCCTCGATGTGCCCAAGCCGTCGTCCAATTCATCGGGTCTTCCTTCTGCTTTCGATGCCTTCTCTGAGGTACACTAGCTTTCTATACCCCTTGTTTTTATCTGTCTTGTTCGCTTTGGTTTCGTGTTTGGAAAGAGTGATCTGTTTTGGATTAGGGTTCTTGTTGGTTTCCCAGACGGTGGGGAAGAGGACTAAAAATTGATCTTGTGATCTGTGGAGTCCAAATTTATGCCATGCTTTTCTGGACGAGAACGACATAGCTGCAAGTTTTGAATTTTTCTTTGTGGGAATCGTTTGCAGCGTACGCATTTTTTGCATAGAGGGTGGCAACCCTGGGCTATTATCAATGAAATAAGCCGTTTTGAGTTTCTGTGTGGTTGAATCTCCTGAGTTGCTGCATCTTGAGAGACTAAAACTGAATAGGGGCTTAACTTTACGCTTTGGGGGTTGGAATGTTGAGGTGATTTCTTCAACTGCAACTAGTTAATTCGGTTTTGCAATGTTTGTGTTCTTTGGTGCTAATTGAATAATAGCCCCATCAGTGTGCGGTAAGTCCTCTATGATTTGATCTCTAACTTTGAATTTGCTGGAAATTGAGGAATAGATACACTTGGCAATCACTCGGGACTTTTTTGAAAATACTTATAATATGGAAATTATCGGTCCCAGTTTGATTTGCTCAGCCTGATGGCCTTAACCGTCCCCAGTCCATTTTTTGGAATCTCCACTTTCTTTCAAAGTTTTCTTTTTCTTTCCTGCTTGGGTGATTTCCAACTTTAGGAGTTTTGTGTATCCAATGTGGATGTTTTTAGTAGAATGGAAGTCTGAATTGTTCCACCATTGTTTCTCGTGTGGCTATGGAGATTGTAGGACCGCCAGAGTTTCTTAATAATAGTGTGGAAGAGCAGCCTTCGGCAAAGGAGATTGAGCAGCAAAGGCATGGCAGGCGTAGGAGAAGTAGAGATAAGAAAGATATGCCTGTTGGTAAGACTGCAAACTGGAAAATGCATCCTGACGACAGATTTTTCTCGCTTTTGATTGCTCTATTATGTCCTACATGATTAAGATCATTTGTTGTGACTTTTTTTTTTTTGGAGGAATTCAAATAACAGAACAATTCTATCGATTAGCAGGAATAAAGCAACACAGCCCCCACTTTAATAACACAACAGCCACCCCACCCCACCCCACCCCCCAAAAAAAATAAAAGAAAAAGAAAAACCACAAAAAAAAGAAAAAAGAAAAAATAAAGATTAAAAAAGTCCTTCATTCCTCCTTTACAAGGAGGGCCCGAACCAATCACTAACACAGACAAATATGTGCATAAGTTAAAGTAACATTCTTTGTTTGTTGCTTTATTTAATTTCCAGAGTTTCCTCTGATCGACACTCCTGTTAAGTAGAGATCTTGTGTGTGGATTATATTCAATGGTTCAAAGTCAATTGGCTACTGACACCCATACACGTGTGCACTAGCGAAAGTAACACTTTTTTATGTTGTTTGTAGCTTAAGTTCCTGTCGAGGCCCTTCAATTGATTTAGCTTATAGCCGTGCTTGTATCGTAGGGAGAAAGTGATATTTTAAGTCTATTTTTGACTCTATAGGCAATTGAGAAGGCATGAAAAGTAACCACTTACAAACAACATTTGCATAAGTTGTTGAAGATATGTACTCAGAGGATCCAAAGCTTCGAAACCTTGGTAATGCCCTTGACCATGAGTTATTGCTTCCACAGGTGCTGTTTTGGAGTCTAAACCTCAGCTGGTTGGCATTCATGAACGTGTAAGAAGTGATATCGAGGGTAGCCAACCTCCAACAGCATCTGTTTCAACCACAGTGAAAGATGGTAAGCGTGTGGCAACTGCAACAAATCCAAACGCAGAGGATGCTGCAGAACTATTGAGGTATATATGTTTCTACTTGCATTCGTCATGGGCACACTTAAAGTAGTGAGCTCATTGGCACCTGTTTCGCAGATGTACTTGGTCCTTCACCGTTCTTTTCTGTCTGCAGAATGTGTGTGCAGTGTGGTGTACCCAAAACATACTCGAGTGCACGAGGCATGGTATGCCCAGTATGTGGAGATCGTCCTCCTACTGACCCAAACAAGGAGCCCAAGAAGAAGGGATCTGCCATTAAAGATAAGGAGAAGAGTAAGAGGATGAAGGGTCAGTCTTCTCATGCCACTTGGAAAAGCGAAACTGAGATGCAGCTCCGGCAGCAGTTTGATTAGCAAAAGAACCCGCCTGTTTTGTTAGTTTTCCTTTGACCATGTACGATACAGTTTGTGGTCGAAGTATAGTTGTATTTTTTTAGAGATCTCGTAGCTCCTCGTCATTTAAGAGTTGTTATAATCATGACTGGGCACTGTAGTTGTGGACTTTGGTTCAGAGCTATCCCTAAACGTGCCTTGCGAAAAGATTTGTCCGACTATGATGTGTCCAGCAAACGATCCCATGGTGAAGAGACCCGCCTTTGCTTCACACATGAACTTTAGAAGTACTTGTAGTTTCTCGTTCTCGTTGTTAGTAGTTGACATGCCTCGCTGAAGGAACATTACTTATGTATGAAGTTGGTAAATTGGACAAGGGGGCAGTAAAGTTAAAGTTTTTGTGTTGGAAGTTCTTAGTCCATGCTGATAAGTTTCAGTCAATCAAAGTAAATTACGCTTTTGAAAATAAAGGGTCGTTCATTGTCAAATAAAGTTAGTATCATCCATACTTGCAGTAGTAAATACTCTATCAAGAGGTTGGGAAAAAGTCACAAAAAATTTTAAACTATGCCCGTTGAGGCACATTTATCCTGTTTTTTTTTTTTTTGAAGTCAAAAATTCAAACTACATCTGCAGTGATATGTTCACTATGTTTGGAACATTATCTTCTATTAAAGTTTTGTCCAATGATTTTTCGGTTAAAATAATGTGGCTTGTATATTACTTAAGTCAATGCGTATCATGTCAATATTGTTTGCTTTATATAGTCCAAGCATATAGATTTGTGACGGTACTCATTGATTGATGGAACCTTGATGGAAAGTAAATGTGTTATAAATGTACAAGTTAGAGATTTTTTTTTTATATAGTTTTAAAGTAAGTGTTGACAAGTGGGAACATTAGAAAACTATCCAAACATGTTGGTAAGTTTGTCGTCTGGACAGCAAGTTTCGGATTTGTTCTTGGTAGTGAGCTCTCGTTTGATGCCTCTCAGGTCCATGCTGGGCCCAATTATTTGTGGGCCCACGACAAGGCCAATTAGTTCAAAGTGACGCTGCCACAGTGTAAGCCTCACCCAAGAGGGGGGCAGAGAGAGTAACGTGACCGTCGTGACGCCTCTTCGTGTTCTTCACATCGCGTGATTCTCGACTCGAGAACTTACAGAGCACCGGCGATGGAGGAGAAGGGGAAAGGGAGCGAGAGATGGGGCGGGGCGATCGCGAATTTAACGGAAATGTCTTCGAATCTTGAATCCCTTCAAAGGCTTCTCTTGAAGAAAGCCGTCTTCGTCGACGAAGAGACCTTTGCCAGAGCTTCCCTCACCGCCGAACAAGCCCGTACCATCAAGGTTTCGCCGTGACTCCTTAGTCAACCGTGTCATTTGATGCTGTTGTTGTTTCCTCTTAATTAATCGATTGTAGAGACCGACGAATTGAATCGTGGCTTCGATCTTCTGAGCGATCTCTTCCAATCTGAGCTCTTTGTCCAGCGGCAGTGCTCGGGGATGACTAATCTAATGCGTTTATGTGGGTGAAGGTTACAGTGTCGCCGATCTAAACCCCCAATCCAGTGGCTTATTCGTGCACACTGTCCTTAATTGAGAACGGCCTGAATTATTGTTTATGATTGCTTGTCTGATCATTTAGGTTCTAGGGTGCTGGGGGGGTGGCTTGGCAGTCTATTTTGCATAGGAATTCAATGCTTGACTTCTGTGAAGTTTCTGCTCTTAGTCCAAGGAATCTAACAGTGAAATTTTCCTGACTAGCTGATAAGATGAGGGCAATCAGGAATAGCTTTCATCATTGTACAACTGGGGGCTCCTGTATCCGAGTAAAATTTTCCTACTTGAGATCTCGAATTACTCCCCGCGATGGTCATTGAGTAGTTCCTGTTCAGTTGGGCATGCTTATGTTACTTGTTCCTTTTATGTCGGTCACATCTAGTGTGGAAATGTAAAGACGAGCTTTAGGTGAAAAATTGACTGCTGTAACTCGTTTGATTTCTTACTTTGTTGGAATTTGTCGAGTGAGATATGATTTTACTTCAATGGAAAAACGGTGATTTTATGATGTTATAGAGCTTGCGATCTCTGCTTTCTTTTACTTTTTGCGTTATTGCTTCCGAGTTAAAGACCACCAAGGCACTATCATATTAAGTGTTCCTTCTCTCTTTAATGCCAGATTCTTCAACAAAGGGTAGAGACCTTGGAAAGAGAGCTGGATGCTGCCATTACAGCCGCTGCTCGTGCTCGGTCAGAGAAAAGGCAGGCTGAGGCTGCACAAAAAGCTGCAGAATTGCGTACTCAGGAATTCACGAGAGAACTTGAGAACACGACGAGTAAGTTTACTCAAATTCAGATTTTCTCAGTCCGTCTTGATGTGGAGTTAGGCTTGAGATGTCAGAGTTTAGGCGAGATTGCAGCATGAGGGATCATCACAAGCTTTCTATTGTTGATATTAAGTGACGTTCTTTTACTAGAATTGGCTGGTTGATATGGCTCGGAGCAGCATTACTCGTGAAATTAGCATAACTTGTATATAATTTACATGACTGCGTGTTTGATTCAGAGGTATTTGAGCTTCACATGGAGGAGCTGCGGGCGAAGCAAGAAGAGATCGACAAACGTGATAAGGATATCAAACTCCTGGAAGCCATAATTCAGACGCTTGGTGGGAAAGGATCTAGTTCTACCAAGGGATAAAGCTTGGGTTCTAATCTTAAGTTGTAGCACTGCTGTATAGTGTACAATTGCTGCTGCTGCTCTCTCTCTCTCCCCTCACTTTTGCTGTAATTTCGATTCAACAGCTGATCAGTTGAAGAATTCTATCCTTGCAAATTGGAATTTGGAGATGGGGTGTTTTCCGACTCTTGTATGATTGTTCCTAGCAGCTTCTTTGAGCCCCCCTGCTTTTAGAGAAAGATACACAGGACCTAATGACTCATTGTAGTCTTTAAATTCTCCTGCTCAGAAAGGAACACTTTCATGGGGCCAAAAAGAGAGAGGGGTTAACAATATAGCAAGAAAATCATTTTAGAGGGGGAGAATCACATAAATGTAATTTTGACCCAATGTGCAAATTAAAAGTTCAAGGTCGCATTGCACCTTGAGCCAAAATTTGTGAATTATTTGTATCATTATCACTTTTAAAAGCTCTAGAAATTTTGTCTTTTCTTTAAGGACCTCTTAAAATTTATGAATCATTTGTATCATTATCCCTTTTAAAATTTCTAGAAATTTTGTCTTTTCTTTAAGGATCTCTTGCAAATCCAAACTCGCTTTGCAAGCCTTCTCTAATTAGATGGAATTGCAAACTTGGCTTTCGGGTGTTAATTGAAAATGCTGATGTAATGAAATCTCTAAACAAACCTCTCATCCTTCGATTCTATTGTTCAATTATTCAAACTGACAATTTGTGAAATTGCAATAATATTGATGTGTACTAGTAAAGGATAATATGGCAAAAGAAGGTTTATAGATCATAACCGAATGCTATATTAATAAACTACTTTTGGACTCTTATTTAAACAAAAACTTTCTTACACGTATTTTGAGAAATAAGTAATTCTTAGTAGAACTTCCTAGGAGCTACTGGGTAGTAGGTACCCATCTAATTATAAAAAAAAACAAAAAACAAAAAACAAAAAACAAAAAACTAGTTTTTCTTTTTTGGTCTGAATAAAAACTAGGAATGACGCAGCTTCTTCAGGGGAAGTGCCTAAGCAATTTTTTTTCTTTTCCCAAGTCGGCGACCGCGAGCATACCAGACAATACCAGCAAAAGAAGAGAAGCCTCCGTCGAGTCCTCCCTCTCTCTCTCTCGATCGAAGCTACACTGGGCGCTGAGATTTAAACTTTCAACAACTTTCAATGGAAGGAAGTTCGTCGCGTCCCAGCCGCAAGCGCCCTTTCTTCGAGGACGATCCTGACTCCAGCAAAGCCCCCTCGTAACTACTTCCCATCCCTCCTCTTCTTCTTCTTTCTGAGACTCTGTTCCTTCTGATCGTGTTTGGCCGAGCGCGCGCGCCGTCATTCGAATGGACAGGCAAAAGAAGGTGCGGTTCCCCAAGGGGAAGAAGGTGAAGCCAGGAGATGAAGCTGCCATCAGACGCCCCGTGGTGGAAGACGAGGAGGGGCCTAGCGATTTGAGTGACCCTCGGCTGGCCGCGAAGGCGCGCGCGAGTCGCCGCAGTCAAATCACGGCCGAGCTCTTCAGTGAGGATAACAGGGGCATTGCCAATGACATTTCTGCTGCAGAAGTGGCTTATGAGGTTGTCTTCCTTTCCCCAATTTTGAGCATGTTCTATAGCCTTTGGGGTTCTATCTTGAAACTCGGTCTGGTAATGAGTTTTATTACTGTAACTATATAGCTTTCGGAAATTTTTGTTCATTTGTAAGTCGAGTTTGGAAGGTGGTGAACTAGAGCAGTCAAATGGCTTTTTTTCTTTGCTTTTCATCATCACAGCTTTTATTTTAGTATATTTTATGATTTTCTCTTCGGTTCATCGAACACCGTTTCCGACTGGTATGGGATAAAAGTGACGTTGATGTTGATCATCACAGCTTGTGTGGTATATCACCAGGGAGCTTGCCTTTTAATAGGTGGCTTCGTCGTTCATGTACATGTGCGAAAGATTAATATACTTTATCAACTGCAGTTCCCCTCCCCTTCCCTCCTCCCCCTGGGCTGGGAAAAAAAAAATAATAACTAGAGTTTGATGACCTCGACTATGTGAAAGAGATTTTCTCTTTCTTGGCTGTGATCTGGTGCCTTCGTCTTTGAGTGTTTTTTATGTTGAAGACTTTGTAAGAGCACCCATTATGGCTTTTCGTTGATAAAAGAATTGGTGTACTATTGCTGCATTTCGAACATAGCAATGCTAAGCCACGTTATGTACCGAGTTATGAAATTTATGTCACCTACTTTATGTTTCAATATATTTCTTACTGGGGCTTTGGACTTTTTACTACTGTCAAAGATGACAGCCAGACCATATCCTGTTCAAGGGGAGAAAAGGTCATTCGTTGATTATTCGATTCTCAGGATAATGAAAATTTTGTAGAAGATGGGATTCAGATAGAACCTTTCAACTTAAATAAAGAGAGAGAAGAAGGCTATTTCGATGCTGACGGAAACTTTGTAGAATATGTCAACGAAAATGAAATCAAGGTATAGTATTCTTTTTAGCAGTCCTTTTGCAATTTCCTAGAGACCTGACTTTCTATTGGGTTCTTGTCATCCCTGCAGGATGCATGGTTTGACAGTGTTGAAGCATTTACAAGCATGACTTCTAGAAGCTCGGTTGTGACACCTGCTGAAGAGGATACTCGTGAATTGTTGTCTGATGATATCGGGAAGATGAAGAGACGGATTGCTAACTTGCTTGAGCCAGGAGAAACAGTAAGCTTCAACTTAAGCTATAGAGCCGTTATTATTATTATTATTTTTAGGGGGCTTAAAATTCATAAAAAGAAAATCAATGGTTTTGACAAGATAAAAGATTTCAAAGCATAAGATGGAGATTTAAATAAATGGGAATTAATGCTCCTTTTTTCGGGGGGAGGGGTGAGAGAGAAAAAAAAGGGGGGGGGTTGGTTTAAGAATGCTATTTCTCTCTGCTGTTTGGTCTGGAATGTAATGAATCAGATGATCCCAACTAGCTCTGGATGTGATGTTTTCACATATTTATTTATTACAAGGTAGAATGATGCCTTAAGATTGGTAGACATATACTTGACACATGTTAAGCTGTGTTCTTACCACATTGCTAATGCATCTATAACTTGCATAATTTAGTGGTACCATTACCTGTTTGGGTTCTTATCCCTGTTTTAATCTTCAATGTGGTTCTTGTGTTATGAATTACTATATTTTCTTTGTTATCCTTATTTAGAGAATGCGCTCTTAAATAAAGTGCAAAGTGACTGGTTTACCTTTATCTTGACACCTCAAGGCTGTCAATTAAACCATAACTTGTCACTTCAGTTTCCCTGCAGTTGTTTCAGCGAATTCTCTGACCATGCCAAAGGCCATTTAGATCATTTCAAATTGTGGGCTTGGAATATAAGTTTCCAATGAGAAGAACAACATTCAGATTTATTGACTCTGAAAATTTAGAGATGGATTTGTCATTGGCATTGAGGTCTTTGCCCCGTTCAGACATGTTACTTCTATTGCCATGCGAAAAGTTGTTTTACCCAATGCCAAGCATCATATTGAAGGCCTTCTGGGCATGCTTTTATAGGTAGTGATGTTTGCATACATGCTTGTGTGGATGTGGGATATGTAGAGCTGATTTACTGCCTTTGAGTAGGTACTACAAGCATTGAGACGGTTGAAGGGATCCTCAGGTAATCGGAAAGAGAAGATGTCAGCTGAGACAAAACATTTATTTGACCAGCTCACGGAAGATGCAGCGACGCTTATGGAGAATGGTGAATACAGTTAAGTCATCATCTTTGTGTCAAGATTTGTTGAAATGCTATATAGATATACCTTTTGCTTGTTAACTTACTATCTTCGTATTATGTGGCAGATGTGTACCATGAGACACAAGAGGTTTTTGAACGAGAGGCAGGTAGTCCATTTACTTTTGTTCTTTGCCTTCTCCGTCATGCATTCATCCCTTAATCCACTCATAGAGTTTGAACATTCTGGACACGCATAATAGTCTTGGATATTGGGCGACTCATTGCTTGAGAGAGCTAAAAATATAGGGTTGAAAATGGAATGGGAAATGTTATACTGCAGCTGGGCAGCAGCACTGGCGAGCATTGATGAGTCTTTGAATTGCCCACGCGTCATTCTACATCAAATACACAAGAACAATAGACAATGCTAATTCTCAGATTCTCTCTCCCCTTAGCCAAAGAGCCCTTCATCAAAGATGCTGTAACATGGACTCCAGTTGCCACCCCTTGCCTGCAATCACCATTATTGAAGATGCCGTTGTCACTTCAAGATCTGAGCCACCATCTCTGTTGCCACACAGAGAGAGAAAAGAAAAAAGGGGGGGGGGGGGGTTGGGGGGGCTCCTTTACCTTGTTTCATTGTTGAAGTATGGATTATGTTATGTCTAAATGTAAATGCAAGCTTGCCCATTCCTGTGGAATTACTATACTTATTCACAGTTTCTTCCCACTTCTTCTTTCTCAGAAGGATATGAAAGATTGGCTTGGGCCAGGAATGGGGGCACAGCAATAGCTGCACGCAATGGGAAATTAGATAAAAGTCTTGAAATGAATCTCTTCTCTGGAGGAACAGATACTGGTTTAGCTTCTGGTCACAATACTACTGCTGCTGCTGGAACTTCTGAATTTGATGCTTCGACCTCACAGTCACAGGTATTAAATGGCGGTGCTGAAGAGTTTGATATGTTTGCGGAAGATGATGAAAAAGCTACTATAAATAAATCATCCGAAGAGATTGATCATATTCCTCATGGAGGCAATGTGGTTCCTCAATCATCATCAGGCGTTGACAATGCATATCTTGAGAGTAAGCTTAATTCGCACAAGCTTGTTGAATTGGTGGAAGAACTTCTTTTATGCTGTGTTTTTACTCATACAGTGTTTACTGCCAACTCTGCAGCTGGAGAGTCGCAGAGTGATTATGTCTATGATGAGTCTTCTGGGTACTCCCTTCTCCCCTCTATTCATGTCAATGGTCTATTTGTCTGCATATGTAAGAAACCCTCAGACATGCACATGCACTGGTGTCTATAAACCCAGATGGGTTTGGTTTCTACTTAATATGCAGGGGGGTCAAGAACCGTTCAAGCTGAACCTGGTTCAATGGTGTTAAAGCCGGTTGTTGCACCGGTTTGACTAGTATTTAGCTCCAAAAAAGCCTATGCAAGGGGCGGCACCAAGGGGGATTGAACCCCTGACGTCCAGCATGCAGCCCTAAGCCAACTGAGCTAGGTGCTTGCATTTTTTCAACGGCTTCAATAAAGATAATAGCTCACATGTAAATTGGGCAAATCATCAATCCAGCGGTTGGAGTGGTTGACCCCTGAACCGGAAGCCAGACCGGTTCATTGACCAGCCCAGTTTTAAAAGCACTGAACAGACATAATGGAGACATATATAACACAAAAGCGGGCACCACTGCTTGAGGTTGTTGATGGGTTGGTTGAGGATTGAGAAGCAATTGGTGCTCCTTGGGATTTAACTTTACCATTTCTATCCCACCATAATTTCAGCAGACCCGGAATTTTAGTTTGAACATATCTGACCGTGTGGGGGCTAAAGCAAACTGAAGTTGCAGCTCAGAAATTCAGTAGTCTGTCGGTGTCATTTGTTCTGATCTGTTCTGTTTTCTTTCAGGTACTATTACAGCAGCAGTTTGGGTTATTACTATGACCCATCTACTAGGCTTTATTGCTCTGCAGCTTCTGGACAATGGTAAGTCTGTTATCGATATCTATGTAATTGTCAATCAACCAATGTCCTTGAATTTTATGATTTTACATGCTCATTGTTCTGCGGATATCCCTTTATATTATCATTTGTGTTGTGTTTAATAAGATAAAGTAAATTAAATAGAATGGAGGGTCTAATTCTGACCAAATCGAGTAAAGCTATGAAAGGGCTGTAATTCCCATCACTGTTTTCTGATGTTAACCCCAGTAAAATAAGTTGATTTGGTACTCAGATTCATTAGTTGCCTTGCTCCTTAAATTATGTTCTCTTGACCTCTTTCACACACATCACATGCAAGTACCCTTGTCACCCCAAAAAAAAAAAAATGAGAAGGCCCATATAAACCTAGAAGTTCTACAGTTTTCTTGCGGATACTATGGGAAATAAATTAAAAGGAGATTAAAGTTTCGTTGAATTGCATTTTGTTGTGTGTGTAAAGATCCATTATGCATACAAAGCACCTGCGCACATGAGATGAGCGTAATGCTCTGCTCCAATTTTCGTTTTTTACATGTTTCCTTATCTATTATGGAATCATCGAAGTGCAGCTGAAACGGAATGTAGTCATGAAACTAATTGCCTTTTCGTGATTTACTTTTCATTTGGCATCATAGCACTCTCTAAATTTCAAATGACATTAGTGTAGTGCCAGTACAACCACGGTTGGTTCGTATGGTATACGTGAAATGAGATGATTCACTCATGCACTTGTATACAGGTACGCATTTAATGAGGAAACTGGAACGTATGAAGAAGTCCAGGCGGATGTATCCAATACAAGTTAATATAAAGACAGATTTGTGGTTCTCGGTGGGACCTTATCTGATTAAACAGGGTGAGAGTGTGGGACTCGCTGATGAAGAATAATATCGATAGATGGTTTTATGTCAGTAATGCTAGGTATACTGAGCTTGCTGTGCAAATCATCATATCAAGAGATGCATTATGCTGTTCTGCATTAATTTGGTTGCTTTTGATGTGACTTGGCATATCTTATACTGCACCCTAATACTGACCAAAACTGCTGGCATGCCTGAGCTTGCTTAGTCAGATGCAAGTCGTCTAGTTGCCCTGTTCTTCACATATAATTTAAATGAATTACTGAGCCGTCCGGCTCAAAAACTGTTAATTGCATTAGAAAGAAAGATCATGACAGGGACAATAGCTCTACGTGATTTGCGGATGATATAAGCTGGTAAAATTTTTCATGAGTCGGTGTAAATAGGGGTCGCCACGAAATGGAGCTTGGTCTCTCTGGCTGCATATACTACATGGCCACCGTCTCACCGAGGCGTCTTGTCCTCTTGTTCTTGTACCCCTGAGTTTTGGACTTGTCCTGAGGCTAATTCATGGGGCGGCTCGATGGAAGGTAACCTTCGAGCCAATAGCTCCATATGAACTTGCTCCATGGTCGGCCTGAGAAGAGGATTAGCATTTAGACATGCGATGCCCAGCTTTATGATGGTCGCTACTTCCTCGGCCATCTCCGGAGTGGGCACTGGCAGTCGCTCATCCAACAAATTGTTGAAAGGCAGAGTCTGTACATGCGATGGCAGCAACGACAATGCTGCAGATGCTGATGAGGAGGATGACCCCAATGGTGAGGACGATGAAAGAGAGCACATCATCTCACTAGGGTGTCGACCCATTATTATCTCGAGTGTCAGTACTCCAAAGCTGTAAACGTCGCACTTTTCTGTGACTTTCATCGTGTAGGCAAGCTCTATAGACAAGGGGAAAATAAGAAGGCAAAGTAAATATGGGGATTATAAGTGGAAAATGGACGGTAGAATTCACCATTTTGATGTACGCAAGGTAAGAGAAAAGTCTGACAAAAAGGAAAACGGTAAGAGAAAAGAAGGAGAATGATTTCTGCAATCTAATCGGTCTAGTTTAAGCCAATTTTCTATGAGCTTTTGAGGGCTTTGACTAAGTGTTACATCCAATGCTGCCTCAGTAACTATATGCTTGCGGCTATATGGGATAATGATGATCATAGGTTGACTTGTTAGGGTTGAAGGATCTCTCATCTTTGATCAAACTGCTGCAATGACAGGGCTTCGAGAACATCCGGGGCCTAACCTTTTCCAACCATGCACATTCATTAGATGATACTGACAATATCCTGGGGTTTCAACTGATATTTATCATCCCAAAAGAAAGACCGAGAGAGATTACCTGGAGCGATATACCCATATGTTCCGGCGAGCCCTGTCCAATTGGAGGAATCCAGCTTTAGAAGTCTGGCCGTTCCGAAATCAGAAACTCGAGCTTCATATTTCCTGTCCAATAATATGTTGTTGCTTGATATGTCTCTGTGAATAACAGGAGGTCTACAATCATGATGCAAGTAGTAGAGTGCCTTGGCAACCCCTTTCACGACATTAATTCTTTTTGCCCAATCCAAATCTTTTGCTTGCTCCATGTCCTTCAGGATCTTGGCCAGACTCCCCCTCTCCAAATACTCATAAACCAGGACCGACCGTTCGGTGTGTGAACAGAAACCATACAGCTTCACGATATTCCGATGCCTGATCTTCGTTAATGCCCTTACCTCATTCTCGAAGATATTTGGACTTCGCTGATTAAAACAGTGGGAAGCATGAAGCTCCTTCACAGCCACGACTTGACCTGTCGACAGTTCTGCTCTATAAACACTCCCACTTCCTCCTACACCAATGCAGTACTTATGGTCAAAGCCTTCAGTTGCTTCCTTGATGTCCTCATATACTAATCTCCCGTCATAGCTCCAAACTGCGAATAGATTACCACGATGCGAATCCTCACATTCTTCGCTCATTTTTGTCTTCCCCCTCTTCATGGTGTAGAGAATGATAACAATGATGCTAAGAATTATCGACACTCCAACAATAGGCATCATAATTACCAATATACTAATTCTTCTCTCTTTTCGCCTTTCTATTGAAGAAGGACACAGCTTTAAGCCAGAATGGTTACCGCATAATCCAGCATTACCTTGAAATGCTTCTGCCGGAGCCACAAGGAAGGCTCGGTTGTTAGGAAGAGGGCCTTCCAAGTCATTATGGGACACATCAACCATCCTCAGACTGTTCAAATTGTCAAAAGTTGAGGGGATTGGACCCGTGAGCTCGTTGATGGAAAGATCTAATATCTCCAGCTTTATCAAATTTCCGAGTTGCCATGGAATTTCCCCAGAGAGTGTGTTTCTACTTAGATCCAATGCAACTTGTAGTGACACTAAATGGCCGTATTCGTGGGGAATGCTTCCATTGAGTTGATTACTGCTCAAGTTCAGGTAAAACATTTTCAAGCAGTAACGCAGCTGCACAGGAATTGGGCCGTTTAGATAGTTTTGGGCTAGATCAAGATAGGCAAGATCAGGCAACATTCCAATTCCAGGAGGAATTTCCCCCGAAAGATTGTTACGGCTCAAAGTCAGGTTAAAGAGCGATTTCAAATTTCCTAGCTCATTTGGGATTTTCCCTACGAGTTTGTTGTTTGAAAGATCAAGCATGTGAAGAAGCGATGATCCCCCAATCTCAGGCGGAATGACTCCGACAATATGATTGTCGGAAATTTTTAGGCTGGTTAGGAGTCGGCATTTTCCCCAGTTTGGTGAAACCTCACCATGGAAATTATTATAGCTCAGATCAATATAGTCTAGAACGGGGTATATGCCGAAGTCCTCGGATATATTTCCCATGAGATGATTCCTATCTAGACGCAGTCTTGTTAAGCTGGTGCAGTTTTTCAGCCCTTTAGGAACAGTGCCGGTGAAATGGTTGTTACTAGCACAAAAGTCTTCCAGAATACCACCGTGGCATAGATGCTCAGGTAGGAAACCAGATATGCTGTTGTTCGACAGAAAGAATAGTATCAAGTTGGTGAGGTTATTAATCTCTCGAGGCAATGGACCGGACAACTGGTTTCCGTAGAGTGACAAGACCTTCAGGCCTGTTAGATTTCCCATAGATGCAGGAATAGAACCAGTAAGATTGTTCAAGTTCAACCGAAGCTCAGAAAGGAAGTTTAGCTTGCCCAGTTCCGGGGGAATTGGACCAGTTAGATGATTGTTCCCAAGATAAAGCAACGAAAGACTGTTCAAGTTTCCGAGAGTGGAAGGAACGGGACCGGAAAGGAGGTTGTTCGAGAAGCTCAACACGTTGAGCGTTGTCAAGTTTCCAACCTCTGGAGGAATGCTTCCACTGAGTTGATTGTAACCCAGATTTATCAAGGTTAGATTATGAAGAGCAAAAATATTGGGAGGGATGTTTCCAAAAAGTTCGTTGTAATGAAGATCGAGAGACAATAGGTTTGGCAAGGATGAGAAGTTGAACTCATGCAGTGTACCTCTCAGGCCAAGACTTGTGAGGTTTATGCCCGTGACGCTTCCAGCAATATTGCACCTGATCCCTTCCCAACCGCATGAATTGGTGCTTGTGTTTGAGCTTGTGATGTTGCTCGAAGAAAGCATCCAAGAAGAGAGGAGATACTGAGTTTGGTCCCTCAGGCTTTTCTTCCAGTTTAGAAGGGCTTCCATTTCTTGTGTTTGTTCTTGAGTAGAAAAGGCTGAAGCTGCTATGTGCATATTTAAAAGCGAGAAGACAAAGTTCAGGAAGAGATAGCAGCAGAAGGAGTGCTTGAGCAACATTCTTTTTTAGCTTCACAATAAACAAGAACTTGTACCTCTTTATGAACTATGTTAATGGATATTTATATTGATAAAGAGAGGGAAGAGATGATGCCCAAGTGGCTTGGATAGGCTGGTAATTGTATCTGTTCTATTGACTAGTCAAGAGCCGGGAAAGTTAACTCATTCTTCTTGGAATAACTCATTCTTCTTGGAACTGTTGTGGTTCCAAAGTTGGTAGTGATTGTCTTCCATCTATGACGTATAAATTGGAGATTTACATCTAATTATGCTGCAGGAATTTGGGTTTGGGGATTCATGTGAATGCGAACTTAGGCTGCATATAAGAAGCTTCCTGTCAGTCAAGTCCCTATCATGAATCGCCAGTCACTTGGGGTAATTTTGTGGGTCAAGAGCTGAGTTCTACTTTGAATCTCTCTTTGGCTCTCCCCATTTTTTACGAGGCGACTGGAACCATCAGCGCGAATTCTTTCGAATACCGTGTTTTGAATGACATTAGGCTGGGACCCACGTCCACTAAAAAGTGTTACTGTCAGCAGCATACAGTAAAAACCCGAAAAACTTGAATCGAAGAAGAAGCTCAAGTCCGAGCACGTTAACATATCTAATTGCATCCATTTTCACTTCAAAATTTAAGCTAATGAGTTATGGGCTAACTAGATTATATCAACTACTTTACTTCACATCAATTCTTCCACGTGGGATTTCTCTAATACAACTTATATTTGCATCCTAATGAAAAGAAACACATCGACTTTATCCTCCGGAAAGTGCAATCTCACATATATCCTCACGCGAGTGGAAACTGACTCATTCACCTTCGCCGTGGTCGCGAAGTAAGACTACAATGGAACCTCGAAAAGAGATTGGTCCATGGCCTCAACTGAGTCCATGTCAAGGCGTGTGAGTCGCACTGATTCTCGTGCTAAACGGCAAGCACAGTCTCATTCACTAAGCCCCCAACTCAGACTTCATTGAAAACGAAATTCTGATGCTGCTAAGGATACTTTTTGCTCAAAGAAATGGGGTGGCGTGGCCTCATTGAAATCGTTATCAGGACTTTGCTCCTTGCATTATTGACTTCTTCCTTGCTGTGCAGTATGCATCCCAAGTAGCAGTCAGCAATTTTGGCTCGGAAGATGACTCGAGATACGACTTGAGGCGTCGATCACAGGATCTTCATCAACTGATCTTTCAAAGATTTTCACCTCATCCTTCAGTCTATTGTTATGGCACAAGTTCGCCGTGAAGATGTGGCAATAAAATTAATCAAGTTCTAGCCTTGTCGGTCGCGGCCGCATCATTAAACAATTGAACAGCTTTTCTTATAAATGATGATGAACAACTGGATTGACCGACATGTTTGCCTTCCTAAGGACGAAGGGGGGTTGGGTATCCGTCGACTGATTGACTGTAATAGGGCAGCCATGCTTAAGCATATTTGGATCCTTTTCATGGATAAGGAGTCCCTCTGGTGCAAATAGATTCATGCTACTTTCTTGAAGAACAAGAACTTTTGGGTGGCTTCCAAACCGACCTTTTGTTCTTGGGCTTGGAAGAAGATTTTGGATCTCGTTCCTTCCCTGATCCCGCTGGCGAATTGGTGATGGAACATCTGTCTCGTTTTGGTTTGATCATTGGCACGCCAATGGCCATTTGTGCAAGGTTTTCTCGGATAGGGAGATCTATCTTTCTCGTGTTTCTCGGATGGCCAAGGTCCGAGATTTCTGTGATGGCCATTTCCTGGCCAATGCGGTCTTCGATCGCATGCATACATGGCCCGACTTTCCTCCGGTCCTTACCCTGGCTAGGCGGGATTGTCTCACTTGGCTGTGCTACCCTTCTGGCACTTTCTCGGTTGCTTCTGCTTGGAATGACATTAGACATAAGGGCAGATTGGTTTTTTTGGCATCGTTTCATCTGGGATCGCCACATTATCCCACGCCATTCCTTCCTCCTATGGCTTGCAACCCTTAATCGGTTGCCTACTCAAGTGTTATTATTGAATTACCGAAGGATCACGAACGGTGTTTGCCCCTTTTGCCGTTGCAGACCAGATTCGGTGGACCACTTGTTTTTTGCATGTCAAACTACGTGTTCCTTTGCTGCTTTTTGGGCTACTAAGTGTGGTCTTTCTTGGCGGAATAGTACTTGGCAGGAGACTCTCCATTGAGCCATCAGGAAATTTGGTGGTAAGCATTTCCACCACTGCATCATTCGGTTCTCCTTTGTTGCTCTCTGTCACTTGATTTGGTCGGAGCGAAACCACATCATATTCAGGAATCAGACTCGTGATTCTATCGCGCTCCAGAAGCATCTCTTTAAAGTGATCCAAGACAAGGCTTCAACCTTCCAAGGAGTGGAAGATATCCCCAGGAATAGGCGTATCCTCAACTCCTGGAGCTGCTCCCTATCGGTCTTTTCTTGATCTGTTTTTGTTGGGCTCAGCTCTGGTGTTTCCTTTTGTTGTTGCTTTCGGTTTTGTTGTTTTTCCGGGGTTTGTTCCCCTTGTTAGCTCCCTGCGCAGTCCCTCTCTTCACCCCTGCACCCGCCTCTACAGTTTTATAAATCCTGGTGGAGGGTTGTTCGGTGTGGTCCTTTGCGCTTTGGTTTAGATTGTACGCGTTTTTGATAAGTCTATCCATTTCTTACCTTTACCACAAAAAAAAAAAACTGGATTGACCGACCCGTAGATCGTAAATATTTACTTGGACTTATGGAATTTGCAAATCCTACTTAAAAAGTCTGGTCAGTCGTGCAGGATCCGCTCTTATGTTTTTCCTTCTTATGATTATCAATATAACAAGACCAGGTCAAAACGCCTATTGGATTTCTTGGAAGTGGGAAGCTTTTGACTTGCTTTTTGCAAGCAAGAATCTTGGAAGAGCTGTGGCGTTTTCTGCTTTCTCAGCATTGAATTTTGAAGCCTGGAGCTTTGGTCCCCAGCTGAACCTGGCACCGACTTGTGTGAAATGCTACTCCAGTGTTCCGTTGTGGAAGGAAAAGGAAGATGGATTTTCGAGGTTGGTGAATTTCTAGAGACGTTTGTAAGTTTCAGACTAATTGTTGATAGACAAAGGTGGCCGCCAATACATTCTCTCGTGTCAAATGATGGATGTTTGTTTTGCTGTTCACAAATCAGCAGCAGTTCTAATAGATTACCACAACTTCCCAACGTGTTAAAATTGCCGACTCTCGAAGGAAATTATCAAATCTTAGTTTGAGCGAATCATTCACTTTTCTCTAATGAAATTCCAATTATTCTGAAGTTACTAACTTTCATTCCAGCCTCTTATGATTGGATCCATCACATCCTTTGGGCAATTTGGTGGATGTTTTCTCCCCCCGCGGAACTGTGTTTGAAGCTGAAGCTGGTACTCCCTTCTTTGCAAAGTTCGCTGATGTTGTTGATGATGGCAATGCGGCATCGGCTCGCCGCAAGATCTCATGTTTTGGCCCAAAGTGCAATCCCGTCCTGAACTTTTAATCATGCTCAATTTGACCTCTGAACTTTCGATACATGTTCATTTTAGTCTATGCACTATGCGCACATGTTCAATATTGTTCTTGAACTTGAGTTAATGAAAGATAACACAATGTATCCATCTAGTCTAGGAATTAGATTTAATATTTACCAAAAGCTCGGACCACAATAAATAAATTGAAAATCCAGGGACGACATTGTTGTTGAAGTAAACGGTGATCTTTGGAATCAATTCAGAAATATAAAATTAACTTCAAATGTAATGAGAGAAAGTAAGAGGTAAGAGAGAAATGGAGAGCAAATGTTAATTCTTATTTCTTCTTAAACAAGTTTACAAAGTCTCTATTTATAGGCTAGAGAGTACATGAATGGTTCATGTATACTACTAATGAAGGAGATGAAAAGATGAAGAGGTTATACTAATAATGAATGAAGTGAAAAGGTAGAAGAGGTTATACTAATAATGAAGGAGGTGAAAAGATGATACATCCATATTAATGTATTTTATAACACTCCATATTGGATGTTCATCTTTTATTATACATTGGGTAGACTGCCTCATTAAAAACCTTATCAAGAAAAATTCAGTGAAAAAAAAAATTGCAAAGGAAAAAAGAGTACGGTGCATATAATACTTCTCCTTATTATAATAGTTATTGCAAGTAAGCTACCTCGTTAAAAGCCTTTTAGGCTCCATCTTTTAAGGATGGCTAATTTGGCCCCCCTGATTAAAGTAGTTGCCCAGGTTAACACATTCCTATCTCATAAACAAGTTTTTCAACTGTGAAAGTGATAGGGATTTAGTGAATAAATTTGCAAGATTGTCACTAGAGCAAATTTAATGAATATCTAGTTCACCTTTTTCTTGGAGTTCAAGTGAGTAAAACAACTCAAGTGAAATATGTTTAGTTCTATTACTTTTGACAAATCCATCACGCATTTTTGCAATGCAAGCTGCATTATCCTCAAAAAGTATAGTGCGGCCATAATGAATTGAGGATAAGCCACACGAATTTTGAATGCGGTGTGTCAAAGTTCTTAATCAAATACATTCTTTAGCAGTTTCAAATAATGCAATAATAATGGAGGATAAGCCACATGAATATTCATGTATACTACTAATGGAAAAGATGAAAAGGTGAAGTCGTTATACTAATAATGGAGGAAATGAAAAGGTAAAATAAATTATACTAATAATGGAGGAGGTGAAAAAGATGATACATCCACATCAATGCATTTATAACATATATTACCTGTTGAGTTAGAGATCGTATTAAATAAATTAAAAAAATATGAATGACATTGTATATTGAGCCAAAATTTAAATATCATTTGGGTAATCATCCCTCCTGTTGTCAATAGATTAACAAGATTAGGGGTGATCAATTCTAAGATGGATGGTTTCCATCCTAGAAGCGAGAACCGCTCACTAGAGATCGGTTTCGCAAAATGCAAATTGTGAATCACCCGCTTGTTTAATGAATTCATCTAAGGACCGATCTATCGGTCCTGTCCAGTGCCATTTTGCATCTAGATTACTGTCCTATCGAGTATCAACATTAATTAAAAATGAAAATAGAATCAATTCCTAGCGATTGAAGGAGAAAGGCTCAACTTAGGACTTTGGTAGTGCATTCTCCCATGTTTATGTTTAGTATTCTTATTAAATGAAAAACTTAAGGACAATATCTTTGCAGGCGGTAGTATTATTGTCGGCAATGGAGTTGAATATCATGAAAAATACAATAAGAGTTGATCAACTAATTAATGTAGGTTTCCAAATACATTCATAGTATACAATACATATCATATATAAAAATAAGTTGAGTCTGGATTTTTTTTTTTACTGATGGGTCTGGACTGTAGAATTTTAAGGGAGATAGCTTCACTTAAAAGAATATATATTTGTATTATATAAAAAGACTAGTTCGGATGGGCTGATTGGATGGTTCCCACTCGAAACTACGAACCAAATTGGTACCCACCGGTTTCAGAAAATTAGAAATGGGAATCAGACCGGTGTCTGCTGATTTCATTTAAAATCTATCGATTGAGTATGGTTCGATCCGGTTTGAGTGGATCATGGTTTTTTTTTTCACTGCCCCTAGACAAGGTTACGTGGAAAGCAGCTCCTACAACGGTTTTTCTCAATCTTGGTGCAACCCGTCCATTAAGGCCTGGATTCGCTCGGACCGGCCCGGCCTAGTATCTATGGCCAGACATGCTCGTCGGTTTGTGATGACGACCCACGATCTCGTGGCCCATATAACCACACTCCGGCGAACCGCCCGAAGCCCAAACCGGGCCAGCTTTCTATGGACGCCAAGTTGTTATTTGGGCCGGGCCGGACACGTGCCCAAATCCCATTTGACCGAGCAATTGAGCGCGACGTACCACCCAGACGCGCCCTTCAGCGCACATCGTTTTGTTTCGCTCCGCTCTGTTCTTCCGTTCTTACACCCCCGCACGCATAACAGAACACCATCTTCGCGCACATACGCCTTCATTATTTTACCAAATTTAACGGAAACAGGCAGAAACTCTTCTCTTTTCCCTTTTGCTCGATCGCGGGGATTCTTTCTGTATCTCCATCTTTGCCGTTGATCCAATGCTTCACTCTCGATCTCGATTCCTCCTCTCCCTCTTCTCTTCCCCGTAGGGCCGAATGCGTTAGGGACGCTGTAGCTATTGAAAACCGATCACTGTAGAGAGAGGGAGGTATGGCGGAGGACGGCGAATCGGATAGAGGAGACGCGGTGGTCGGTATGGGGTCGATGGACTCGACGGAGTCCCGCTGGGTGTTCCAGGACGATGACGATTCGGAGATCGAGGGCGAAGCGGACGACGAGGACGAGGAGGAAGAGGACGAGGACGAGGACGAGATGTACGAGACGCGGCCGCGGACGACCTTGGATTCGGAAGACGAGGAGAATGCGGAGCACAGGCTGATTCGCACCGGTCCTCGCATTGATTCCTTCGATGTTGAAGCTCTCGAGGTCCCCGGCGCTCCGAGAAATGACTACGAGGTGAGTTTTATGGTCGTTAGGTTTTGCATTTCGTTTGGCTTCGATAATGGAGATAATTTCTCAGTTGGATGTTGCTAGATAAATGCTTTGTCTATTCTCGATCGAATGCGCAGTATGACGAACTATGTCATGGACCTTGGGGTTTGCGCAGACCTTTTTCTTCGACGAGATAAGATGACTGTGTGATTGAGATTGATGGCTTTGAAGACTCTGTCGCTCTGTACTGATGATATTCTGTTCCGGTATAGTTAATTTTTCATTTCAGTTAGTGAAGTTCTCCAATGGAACATCTGGCTCATGGAGTTTGCAATCATCCATGGAGAAAGTGAATTTCATTATCCATCCGACTGGAGCCGCTAACGTGGTATAGGGATGTATATCATGTCCTAGCCCCGAGCGGCAAGGGAATATGCTTTGAAGCCAATTATCCACTTTTGGATGTGGTTGCTATTAACAAGCTTTTGGGCCTTTTTTCGTATGCAGTGAGGGGCTGAATCTTTTGGTTTTATTCCTAGCAGCTTTGGTGCTCCGCTTTTTTCTTGTATCTTTCTCCTTTTATTTACAACACACTTATCTTACTTCTGTTTAAGTGGAGAATTGTAAATATGCTGTCCGTGCCTTGTATGAGGACATTATTTGGCAGTTAAGTAGATGTAGATCTGTAGATAATTGGTTGTTTTTGTAACAATATCTAAATACTTATGCCCCAAATGTATGTCTAAGCAAATTAGGTGGAGTCATAGAGAAGATGTTATAAAGAGGATGATTTCTTGAGTATGCTACTGGTATTAGATTCATGTTCTAGGACATTCTTGAAGCAAGGTTTAAGCTGTTCTAACTGTAAATAAGCTCCTGTGAGATTTTCCAGTTCCGGATACAAGTATGACTAATTTCAGTGGTAAATGAAATAAGTGATTAGATTCATCTCTTGGTTCAGTCAGTTGTTCACTTCTATTTTGAAGATTACTCTAGCTGTTGGTTGTGAAGGATAATTGTTTGAAGTGTCATCGAATTCATTACAATAGAATGTCTTGTTTTAAGCCAGAGTTCCTGGAAATTTAACCTGATTGTTGCATAATGTCGCAGGGAATTAGTATGGGGAGAAGAATTGTTATCGCCTGTCAGATTCTTGGAGTTGTTTTTGGTGACGTGGGAACGAGCCCATTATATACCTTCAGTGTGATGTTCACCAAGGCACCTATAAATGGAAATGAGGACGTCCTTGGAGCACTATCTCTGGTCCTATACACCTTAATTATCATCCCTCTAGTGAAGTATGTGCTCATTGTTCTTTGGGCCAATGATGATGGTGAAGGTATTATGTGTTCGGAGCCCTCTCTCTCTAAACACATGGGGCATCACTTTACAGTGATTTGGGTTCAATGTCACACATGGGAAGTGAAGTTCTCCTAATTGCTCTAACTTACTGCAGGTGGGACCTTCGCCTTATACTCATTGATTTGTAGACACGCCAAAGTCAGTCTTCTCCCAAACCAGCTTCCATCTGATGCCCGAATATCATCCTTTAGACTAAAAGTGCCATCCCCGGAACTTGAGAGATCCTTAAGGATTAAGGAAAGGCTAGAGAATTCACTCACGTTGAAAAAGCTGCTTCTGATTCTAGTGCTTGCCGGTACTTCTATGGTTATTGCTGATGGGGTTGTTACACCGGCAATGTCAGGTTCTCATTTGATCCTCAGATATTCTATTGGGATGTCTTTAAGGCAATGTGTTTTGTGATGTTCAATAATCATATGGGTCATTTACTCGGAATTGTAGGTCTACATCATCGTAGTAGGCCATTTCCTCATAGTTTTCTTGTGTTTTCCTGATGCAGTAGTCTCTGCTGTTGGTGGATTAAAAGTTGGGGTGACTGCAATTGGGGAAGGTAATGTAATGCTTAATGATTATTATTTCTTACTTACCTGGTCCTCTTAAAACAAATTTTCTTTTTGTGAAAAGAAGACATGTTATTTTTTTCTTTGTTTTGCTTTTATGTTGGTTTGTTTGAGAGAAGCATTTTAAGAACCGTCTTAGTACTTATTCGTTAAATGTACAAAATTATAACTTCCTACCTCAGACAATGTGCTGGTAGAATTTAGCTTAAGAATATTCCCTATATATATAAACGACAATTGTAAGGGAAGTTTAGCATGATAATTTGTTTTTAATGGTAGAATGTAGGTTAACATCGTAACGAAAGTTTAGCATAGTAAGGAATAAGACAGTTTGTTTTTTTCCTTTTTAGCACTGCAGCCTTTTTCTGAGATTAGATCAGGATACCTATAGCAGCTCAGTTAATTACTCCTGCCTGGCGTCATTAATTATTTGGTTGCCTTTGTCTTGAAACCAAGTTGCTGAAACCCATAATAAAACAGGAAAAGTGTATAGAATTGCAATGACAACTTAGTTTTGGGCTACCCAAAGTCACCAACTAAATTTATAGGTAATGCAAATTCCTATGATCCTTTTCATACTGTATAGGTAAAAACGCTGCTGAGATGGTGAGTATGATGGGGTTTGATTAGTAGGATATGCTTCTCATTATAAGTTAAAGAGTGATCGTATTGATGAGCTAAACTATTTCCCTTTTGTTTTTGCAGAAGAGGTGGGTATGATTTCAGTTGCCTTTCTAGTTGTATTGTTTAGTGTACAGAAGTTTGGAACAAGTAAAGTGGGACTTGCAGTTGGCCCTGCTTTATTTATATGGTTTTGCTCTCTTGCTGGTGTTGGGATTTACAATATCGTAAAATATGATGCCAGCGTGTTCATGGCATTCAATCCGATCCACATATATTATTTCTTCAAGAGAAACACAACTAAGGCCTGGTATGCGCTTGGTGGCTGTCTTCTCTGTGCCACAGGTAGAAAAGAAATCCTGAGTGTGAAACAAGTGTCTTCTTTGATTATAAGTTGTTAAAATTCTCTTGCTTTTAATATACTCTTGCATCTCACCCATGATGGTTTAAATTGTACTCCGTGCTTATCTAAAAGCTATTTACCCTTGTAATGGCAAATTGGAATGATGTTGTTTTCTTTATATTCTATTTATGTATGTTATCCAAACTAATGGGTGAAATTTATTTAGCATTCCGAATTTTTTATTTGTATTTGGCTCATTAGCTGTTGAAAACTGTTGTGTTGTAGTACAAAGTAGTCTCTTGTCTTGTCCTACTGGAATCCTTGTCTAGTAAACAGTTTTGTAAATGGGTTGGCATCCCCTTGGTGCCCCTCTATGAAGTACTTTTACTGATGAGGCGCCACGCACTTGGACTAGCGATCAACCAATAATTCATGTGCTATCGTAATGTTCTTAGTAGGCAGAATTTCCCATTGTAGTCCCATCTTGAGTAGTTTCTCCACTTGGCCCCATAATGAAACTTGAAGTTTGGGAAAAGCTACTCTCTGCTCTCTTCATGGCTTCTTTTGGTGATTAATTATGAAGATTCATCATACATATGGCTTTTAGCATTCTCTGGTTGTTGTAACGCTGAATATGGTTTATTCTTTAGGTTCTGAGGCAATGTTTGCAGATCTTTGCTACTTTTCAGTTCGTTCGGTTCAGGTAAAAAAGCAAGAACATATAATCTTTTCTTTTGTGTTGCTCGTTTCCTGTCTATTTATCGCTGCTTCAGTTCTTTCATTATGCTGTCTTCTTTTTTACTGCAATTTTATTTTATTTTATGAGAAGTAGAAGCTGGTTTATATGATTCATTTTTCCTTCTTTGCAGCTTACATTTGTTTTTCTTGTACTGCCTTGCCTTATGCTGGGTTATATGGGTCAAGCTGCCTACCTTATGAACCACCATTCTGATTATGGGCAAGTGTTTTTCTCTTCAATCCCAAGTAAGCATTATGTAATACCCTCCAACTATTTCCTGCTCTATGGAAACAATTGCTTCTATTGGGGAGCTGATTAGGAACTTACACATTCTTATTTGTACATTTATAGTTTTATTCTGTGACAAATATTCATGTGAGTAATTTAACTTCTTGCAGGTGAAGCATTCTGGCCAATATTACTAATAGCTAATATTGCTGCACTAATTGCCAGCCGAACCATGACAACGGCCACGTTTTCGTGCATTAAACAATCAACAGCACTGGGGTGTTTTCCTCGCCTTAAAATCATTCACACCTCTCGGAAATTCATGGGGCAGATATATATACCTGCCATTAATTGGTTTTTGATGGTAGTCTGTGTGATCTTGGTGTGCACTATATCAAGCATTACTGAAATTGGAAATGCGTATGGTAATACTCCCATCTCCTTGTCACCACTCTTCATTTCCATCTCGAGTCTGTATTGTATGTGGTGTAGTAGGGAATCTTGTTAATTCATTTAAGTTCTGTTGGTCTTCATAGTTGAGTTTGGCAAAGGGGAGCTTGTGGCTATGATTAATTATACTTGTAGTGAATGTTACGCAAGTATCATGGCTCATTACTATGAAATTAAGATTCTTCTTCCCAATTATACACCTTGAGCACATGCCTGAACAACTAACTCTGGGGATTTCAAATTTTCTTTACTTTTGTGTTGTTCTATCTCTTCCCCTGTTATTCATTCTCTAAAGCGAACTGGCTGTAAATAATTCTACTTACCAGTGCAATATAAAGATTGCATTCTGGTCATACTGTGTTGTTACTTGTAATCCGTGCCAATAACTGTAAGAAAAATGTGCGATCTCAGATTTCCTGTTGCGCGTCACTATTTCTCTTGGTTCATGACTATTTACGATGGCTTCTATAGCACTTCATCCTTGTAGGGTGCTACTCGGTAAGTTTCATGTTCAGTTGTGTGATAATCTTGGGTTGCTGTCACAGCACCTTTTTTGCTGTTGTAAACTTTTCATATCATATGATTTACTTGCAAGGTTTTTCTAATATCCAGTTGATGTGGATCCCCTATGCTTAAAAATAAAGATGATTGCTGCTGTTTCTTAATGAAATGATGAATTCAGACAGAAAATTCGGTCTGTAACAGAGACACCGTTGTGTTTGAGGAAAACTTTTTGCATTTTAGTGCCACATTGAGTAACATGTTTTCTCAGCGAGTACAAATTTGCAATCAGTAGTGACTACTCTGTATAATTATGCATTCTTCTTCGCTAGGCTTCTTTCTTCATATAGACTGCATGCCCTTTTCATCTTTCCTGATGTTGATTCTTTTTAACAGGAATTGTTGAGCTCGGAGTGATGATGATGACAACAGTGTTGGTAACAATTGTAATGCTTCTTATATGGCAGATAAACATCATCATTGTGGTGAGTTTTGTGGTCATTTTCCTCGGAATGGAATTAACTTTCTTCTCATCAGTTCTTTGGAGTGTGGGAGATGGTAGTTGGATAATATTGGTCTTTGCGGTAGTTATGTTCCTTGTTATGTATATATGGAACTATGGGAGCAAGCTGAAATATGAAACAGAAGTCAAGCAAAAGATGTCTATGGATTTGCTGCGGGAATTAGGTAGCAATCTCGGGACTGTCAGGGCTCCTGGAATTGGCTTGCTCTATAATGAGTTGGTAAAGGGCATACCAGCTATTTTTGGCCATTTTCTGACCACTCTCCCAGCAATTCATTCCATGATAATATTTGTTTGTATTAAGTATGTCCCAGTTCCTGTGGTGCCTCAGAGTGAGAGATTTCTTTTCCGCAGAGTCTGCCCAAAAAGCTACCACATTTTTCGGTGCATTGCCAGGTATGGCCAACAAAAGTTTCACTTTGTATGCAATTTCCTGAGTGTTAGACCTTTTGGGAGTTTTTGACTCTCTGTTTGAATAAAGATACTAGTCTGTTTTCACGCTGGAATGAATTGGTTCTGTTTCTGTCCCTTAATGTTTGACATCATATTAGGCATAGTTGTCACATGGAACTGTTGTTCTCTGTGCTTGATGCCGCTGGTGAAAGCTTGAGCCTTACATTCGCTTGACTATTTTAAAAGGTATGGCTACAAAGATGTGCGCAAGGAAAACCACCAGGCCTTTGAGCAGCTGCTGATTGAAAGCCTAGAGAAGTTCATCCGTCGGGAAGCCCAAGAGCGGTCACTAGAGAGCGGTGGTGACGAGGATATGGATTCCGAGGATGACAACTCCGGGTCAAAGGTTCTAATAGCTCCCAACGGAAGTTTCTATTCACTGGGTCTCCCACTTCTTGCTGATTACACACAAGATGACAGCACCATCTCTGGACCGAGCACTTCGGATGACTTCAGGCCAGTGGTTGAGGCAGCCCCATCATCCGATCCAGAACAGAGTCTTGAGAGAGAGCTGTCCTTCATCCGCAAGGCAAAAGAATCTGGTGTAGTCTATCTGCTTGGCCACGGCGACATCAGGGCAAGGAAAGATTCGTGGTTCATAAAGAAGTTAGCCATTAATTACTTTTATGGTTTCTTGAGAAAGAACTGCAGGAGGGGAATCGCGAACCTGAGCGTGCCGCACTCACATCTAATGCAAGTTGGAATGACTTACATGGTGTGAAGGCATGTGTGATAAATTATTCGATCGAGATTTAGAGGGGGTTTTGTCATGAGATGCTCAGCCCTCAAAGAAATTTTGCAGCTTCGGAACCATGCAGATGCTTTTTGGCACAATTCGGATCCAATATACCGGGAGTTTGTTCGAACTACTGGCTAAGGGAGCGCGCCTTGTGAGGTCTTTGCCTTTGTGCTGACACGTATCCTTTCTTACAGCTGCGGGAGGTGAGAACAGCTTTTGTAACTTAGTTATTAAAGGCCAAAGGAAAAAGTGAATTTTGTTCTCAAGACCCAAGGGAGAGAATTTCCGTTCCCAGTTTTGCGCGGCTACCACTAAACTCACTGAATCAGTCAGCACGACAATGAGATTCCGAACTATTAATTTTCTCGTCATGTTGGTTTCGAGGATGACCCTCGTGGCGTTGCCCCTTTGGGAATTGCAGTTTTGAGAATTTCATCCTCGCAATCATTTGTACTCTGTGGCTTAGATTCCAGCTTATGTTAAATTTCAAGGGCAAAAGATAATAAAATAAAATAAAAAAATCGATTGGTATGTGGATTGGTGCTCATGCGGAGAAAGTATCGACAGTAGTTCAAGTTACAATGCCACATACGTACAACACAATACTTTAGTCCTGGGCAATCAAATTTATTGATCAAGTACCATATATAGGCTATTAAAACGTCCTTAGTACATGAAGCTATATACATCGGTAGTAGAATGCAATTGAATTTTGGCTCTTGGAGGACAGGCATACGCTTCACCACATGCGATACACGTTACGTTTACCACAACTTGCCATCGAGGAAATTTGACTTCCTGTGGAGGACACCATAACGGCTAATCGAAGTTTTCACAGTCGATTATAGCTAGTAGCAGCTAGCACGAACAAAAAGGCATGCTCCTTCCAGATGGGAAATGAATGATTTTAGTGATAACCAAGCGGAGCTGGGGAATCCTTCAATTTCTTCCCCTGGAAATGAATGTCCTGCACGACAAAATTGCAGAGTCACTGTTTGCGATTCATTCAGGTGACAAAACAAAGCGAAGCAGAAAGTGGGGAGGCGCGATGTTTTTCGTGATCTTCGTAAGGCCACAAAAACAGGTAAAAACTTTGCTCAATCAACGTAACAAAGAAGCGACGCAGCAGAAATCAAAGGAGAATGTTGTGTTTGGAAACAAGAATTGTTTAAGAGACTTAAAATGTGCACGCATTTGCTCCTTCATAAATAGAACGTCGAAAAACATTAGGATAGCAAATTTAGAACATCAAAAGGGATAGACGAACATACATTCTGAAAACCAAGTGCTACGCTACTCTACAGAGGGTTAAAGGAAAATGGAAACTCCTTCTAAATTGATCAAACACTTGTTCCACTCGTGAACAATGACAATCTTCAAAATTGAGTAGGACATGGACAAAGAAAGAAGAAGCGCCACAACTGACAGGGATTCAATAAATGATTGCATATTTCCAGAGTGCAAAATCAACCATAGTAACAGACTTTGGAATTATTCTTCATGGCATTACTAAGATCTTCTCTTAATGCTCGAGCTTCGTTATCGATTCTCATAGAAATTAACCCTGAGAATATTTTCCAAGTAGATTTTCGAACATAATGTGAAACCACAAAAGAATTGGCAATGCACAGCATGAAAAATTCGAAAGTAAGAGAACACTCACAGAAGCAAAGTGGTTGACGTCACGATGGTGAGCTTCATCAGCACGGATAACTGTTATCACGTCCTTCAGAGTTGCATCCTCAGGTAACCTCCAATAGTCAATGGCAATAGCAGGAGCAGGAACATTTTCAATCGCACCACTGTCAAGATCCTTCAAGTACTCTGTATATGAGTGAATGGCCTCCTCTTCCAGATAGCCAACAACTCTATGCGCTAATTTAGGGGAGACCAAATAGAAGACGAAGTAAGCATTGAAGAAGACTCCTTGCACTGCAAGGACCAGCAGTCTCTCGTACCATTTTGGTTTCACAAGCTCCACCATGGTCATCAGGTGCATCCTTTCATTCTCTGCTTCTTCCAGCAGGGCTTTAATCCAACCACCACTCTGTTCAAACTTGCGGAGAGACCTCAGGTGCAGCAGCATTCCTCCCACCATTCCTGGAACAGCTGCTACAGTCTCAAGCATCATCGCACGACACCCATAACGTCTCTGGATTGCGGATTTAATAAACAGAACATACTTGTCAAGGTAAAGAGAGATGATTGAACAAAATGAACTTTTTCACGACTTTCTACGAATTAGTGGTTGCCACCCTGAGTTAGAGGCCCAAGAGCTCATTCCAAGGAATCAGCAAGCGATCAAGCCCAATGGAAACAGAAATTAAAAACAGAGGAGAGAAGGAACCATGTATCCATTAATTCCCACAATCTGTTTGATTTTTGCAGTTTTGGTTAGTAAATGGAAAGGTCAAACAAATTGGCGCTTCAAGAAGCCATCAGTACAACCTAACTATTACAACAGAAGGAATCATCACAACAGGTGCAAAATAGAGAAGAACATATCCAACAGAACTCTGAAAGGCACATATTCATCTGCCAACAGTCACCTCTGCTGAACATAAATTGGTAAATGTAATGTTACAGTTTTCCTAATGTGGACTTATATTAATTAAGATTATAATCTACCACTTTACGGTATTAATTTACTGTTTACGAAGTTGGTCTAATAAAGTAAGATATAAAGATTGTCAGTCAGTCAAATATGGGCCTGGCATCGTGTGGGCTGAATTAAGCCCGGCACCGTGATGAGAGGCTTGGCTGAAAACTCTATAAACAGTGTTTAAGTCCCTCCTCTAACAAAGTCATAAGAACCTCGCATAAGGAACACATATAGATTGGCATCGTCGAGGAGCTATCTCATTAAGCCGGCCATAGTGGAGAAGTACTTGAACTCCGATCATTGTGATTCTGCCTAAAGCAACATGGATTTGAAATCAAGTGCACAAATTCTTTTAAACCATTCTTGTGTTTCTAGATTCTAGCTATGTTGATTCCGGGATTCTCGTGATAAGATCCATAGCGGCTTACATGTAAGTCTTTTCATTAGACGGGTATCTAAATCTTACAATTTAATCAGCACAACCTTTCTAATGTAAGTAAATGAGAGAAATCACCTGAAAGAAAATGTCAGTAGGAACCCTCAGAAGCTTCACTGTATGATACGCAAATTTATCCCCCAACGTCTTCGGCATGTGGTGCTTTTTCAAGTCGATTGAAAGGTCTGCCGTATAAGTTTCCCAAGGCTGCATCAGAAGAAAACACATGATAACTATCGGATGAACCAAGTACTTGATAAATGAAATAAGCAGAAGATGCAATTAGATCTATAAGCCCTGCGATGAGAGGATTGGTCCGTTTATAGATGTATTTTCTGCTAGTTTTTGGCAAGGTTTGATGAATACGCAAGCATTTTTGCAGATATTCCTTCCCAATACCATTCAGAATGAGTATATCAATAGGAGAAATGGCAGTATGACGCAAAATTGCAGCCCATCTTTTCACACGAATGTGACTGGGATCCCAAAAAAGTATGTCGAACGCAATTCTTTGACGAATATCGTTGCTTAAAAACTAATACAAGTTGCAAAGTCGAGCTGCAGATGACTAGATTTTCACAGATCCGATGCTTAACTCCAAACCAGCGGCAAACGTACAAAAATCAACGCGCCGATCAAAAGAAATCACTCGCCGACACGCCGAGAACGTATAGAACCTTCTAAGAACGCATCAGTGAACTGACACGGATGTAAGTTTAACGTACCATGAAGCAATTCCAAGGCCACTCAGTGCCGTCTTCTTTAGTGATCTTAGGCCTCGAAATACCCCAGTAGCTCGAAGGAACCACTTGGCCTCCACCGTTCTTCTTCTCCTCTTCAGGAATCGCACTCTCCTTCTTCTCCTTATCAATCGGAGCAGGCTCCGTCGCAGAAGAACTCACCATCCGCCTCGCGTAGATCACTCCACAAGAGACGCCCTTTCGCTGTCCGAATTCCGCCTCGAGCGGCCTGAGAACGTGGCGGCCACCGCTACAGTAGCCGCCATTGACGAAGCTTCGCGCCAATGACCTCAAGACGCCGTGAATCATCCTGAATCGCCGAGCTGGATCGCTGCACCGTACTTCGATGCTTGTCGTGTGGTGTGAACTGAACGAGAACCGTGAAACTGATAATTCAGAGTGAAGCAGAAACGTTGCATCCAGAAAGCGAAGGCGGCAGATAAGAGGGGGTGTTTCTTCTGCGTGTTTCGGGTGAGCGGTTGATTGATCATAGCGTGGGCGAAAAGTAGCAGTTTGGACGGCTGAGATTAGGGAAATTCGTGCGTAGCGAAGTAGGAGAACGAATAATCGAGACGTTAATCGAAGTGGAGCGTGGAATTAGGAGAGTCAATCGGTGCTGCATCTAATCAAAACGCCCATTTTACTGGAGCGCGTGGCGGCGGCGGCGGCGGCTAGGGATCTGTTACCTGCGGCGCCGCCCAGGATAAAATCGCGGTGTCGCATAGATAGACAGCTGTGAGCGAGTCAATGGTCTTGACCGTTGACCCTACCATGTGATCTGAAAACATCGAGCGAAGATTAAAAAAAAAAAAAAAGAAAGAAAAAAGATTGGATGCACGTACTCCTCGGCAAGGGCATCAATAGGCTGGGTTGAGCTGAGTCTTGTATAAGCCTGACCTAACTCGAAATCAAATAGTACAAAGCTCGTCTCGACTCGAGCCGACTCGATACCTGAAATATATACATTCAATATATTTGGGTTAAGCTGAATTTTTTTTTAAATCAGAGTCCAAAAAAGTGATTTTGTCGACTTGTTCCCCAAATTTTCCATAATTTTGCATATATGTTGAAATTTTTATGCATTGGGAAGGAACCTTCATGGTTCAATCTTTGACATTCGCCAATATCTCGGACACTCCCTCTCTCTCTCTCAAACCTCCACAAACTGGGCTCCCTAGAAATCGACAAACCAGTTTAAGACTCCTTCTCCGACCACCACAAGCCTCCACTGCCGCCATCCATCACCACTGCTTTCCAGCCAAAAGCTTCCAAGAACAACCTCTTCGCACTCCTCCTTGAGCCCATTTAATGGCTCCAGATGCTGTCCGCCAACCTCAACTTGACTTTCGTCCTCGACGTCATGTGCGGACTCAACTAGGGCTATGCTGGCTCCTTCTTCAAGGTCGTCTCCGACTTCTACTAACCAAGCCTCGACCAATGCCCAGTGCTAGCCAAGGAAGAGATGAATACTACACTAACCAAGAACATTTCTATGGAGAAGATAAAGATGGCAGCATTTCAAATGGGGGTAACAAAAGCACCGGGCCAGATGGACTAAATAGACAGTTTTATCACCATAATTGTGATAACATTAAAATGGATGTCTTCCAATTAGTCGACAACTTCTTCTCATCAAGTATTTTTTGCTGTCGCGACCCTCTAAAAAAATTTTAAATTTTAAAGGGGTTAACGAATTATTAGGTTAATTAGATTTGACTAACCTAACGCGGGCCCTTCCAAGCCCTACCGAATCGCAACTTTGGTTTTTATTTAAATGATTTTGAAATTTGGAGTCGCCACTAATCTTTCTTGGTAGGTCGATTAGAAACCTAAATAAATTAGCAGGAAAACTAATTTATTCCTGCGAACCAGAGATTATGAGCTCGGGGACTTGGTTACACTAGTTAATTAAAACTAATGCCCTTTCAGTACCTTAATTTCATGAATATCCTAATTCGGCAACTCAGGCTTGGTTTATTCCTAAGACTCTAGTAGGGTATTCTCTTTTGTGTTTTCACTTTTTAAATAGGATGCATGGATGGTATATATTTTTATTTGTTATATTTTTTTAAGTGTTAATGATTCCCTAAAGCCGAAAGAGGGAGTGTGTTAACGACTTCTGTGCAGTATTACGACCTACTCATCTTTTGGATTTGATGATTCAAAAATTAAATTATAGGAAGTACATGACAGTGAATAAACACCTCCAATGGGAGGCCTAGCATTGGCTTGGCTCTTCCCTTTGGGATTTAAGGTACAGGTATTTAAGTTGCAAGTATTTAAACTACTGTAAGTAAAAACCTCCAATGGGAGGCTAAGCATTGGCTTGGCTCTTCCCTTTGGGATTTAAGGTGCAGGTATTTAAGTTGCAGGTATTTAACTACTGTAAGTAAAAACCTCCAATGGGAGGCTAAGCATTTAACTACTGTAAGTAAAAACCTTCAATGGGAGGCTAAGCATTGGCTTGGCTCTTCCCTTTGGGATTTAAGGTACATGTATTTAAGTTGCAGGTATTTAACTACTGTAAGTAAAACCTTCAATGGGAGGCTAAGCATTGGCTTGGCTCTTCCCTTTGGGATTTAAGGTACAGGTATTTAAGTTGCAGGTATTTAACTACTGTAAGTAAAAACCTCCAATAGGAGGCTAAGGCTCTTCCCTTTGGGATTTATGGTGCAGGTATTTAAATTGCGGATGAACTTTGTCCTCTCCATTCTGGGGTATGAATTCTTTAAAATAAAATACAACGAATTGATTTAACAATTTGAAATTTGTGCGCGCTTGAGGACTCCTCCAAGCCGATTTTGTGTTTCCATAGGGTTGACCATTGATATAGAGCTGCGGCTTCCTGACATAAAATAGAGTGAAGTGTCAGTATACAAAATATGTGCTAATCTGCACCTAAAACCAGAAGAGTGGAAAGAGTACTTATCTCCCATTTTTTTGGGAGGGATTTCTATAATTGATTTTCGCTCTCTATGTTCCCAATATAGAGAGTTTCTTTTGAATTAAGAGGGACTTTTAGTCACAGATCAGTTGAGAAATCGGTGGACAACTTAGGAGCTTGTCTGGGCCGATTTTTGCATCTCTACGAGATTTTTGCTGTTGACGTAGAGATATCCTTCTCCTGACATAAAATATGGAAAAAAAAGAGATGGAGAAAGTGTATACAATTTGTGCTAATTTGTGAGTAAAACCATAAATAAATGAATAAATGAAAACACTTAGCTCGAATTTTCTTGCTCGTTGACGAGGATGAACTCTTGATTTATATTAATCGATGAAGGAATTTGTGGTGATAATCCATAGCTTTAAACTCCCATCATCTTCAAAATTTTCTCTCTCTTTTGGTATTTTCTTTCTCTCAAATTTTTCTTCAATCTCCCAAAACTCTCTCAAACATCCAAAATTTTCCCTCCAAAAAAATTCACAAACACTTCAAATTTTCTCTCTCTTTTGGTATTTTCTTTCTCTCAAAATTTTCTTCAATCTCCTAAAACTCTCTCAAACATCCAAAATTTTCTCTCCAAAAAAATTCCTCCTCTCAAGCTCACTTCTTCCTCCTTTTATAATCTACTCATCTATCTCCCATTCTAATTTTTTCACTAACTCTATCTCTCATTCTAATCTCTCCACTAACTCTTCTTCATCTTCATCTTCCCTTCTCCATATTTATCTCTCATTCTAATTTCTCCACTAACTCTTCTTCATCTCCATCTTCCCTTCTCTATTCTTATCTTCCATTCTAATTTCTCCACTAACTCTTCTTCATCTCCATCTTCTCTTCTCTATTCTTATCTTATTTTCTCCATCCATTCTTCTCCAACTTCTCTTCTTCATCTCCTCTTCTCCATCTTCCCTTCTCTATTCTAATTTATCCACTAACTCTTCTTTTTGTTATTTGTAAAATAATCCTTCAAGAGTTAGGTATTTGCACTATAGTCATTGAATTTTAAGTATTTACAATTCAGTCCCTGAAAAAATATATTTCTTTGAGTCTAAATCTCCTCACAATTTTTGACACACTAAAAATTACCACATGTCAAATTTAAGCTCATTTCTTGCCGCTGATAATAATGCAGAATTTAATTAAAGCCCTTTTACAAAATTGAGTCATTCTGGGTATAATTGGGCCAAGATGAAAATTAAAATATTAGAAGACAATGTCACAACCCATAAAAAATGAAAATTAAAAATAAGTTGACTCAAATTAAATTTTTTTAGTCCCGATTCGAGATTATACTCATGAAGGAACACGGGACTCGAATTGGATTTTTCTGAATTGGTGATGGCCAATATGAAAATAGATTTAAAATAAAAATATTAACTATCTTTGTGTATTTTTTGGCCTCAAATGTTATTTTTCCAAAATTTTCAAATATTTTTGTATTTTTTTAAAAACAAATTAAATATATATATAATATGAAAATTTAATTTTTATTCAAAAATGGTTGCCTAGGCTTGGCCAAGGCTTCCAAAGTTGATTTTGCAATTTTCTCATTTTTTCTTTATTTTTTGTTTTATGAATTTTCGAAAATAAAAATACCGAAAAATATCGAAAATATGAAAAATTATTTTTTGATCAAAATTGGTTCCCTAGGCTTGGCTAAGGTTCCCAAAGTTGATTTTTCAATTTTATGAATTTTTATGAATTTTCTATTAATTTTCGAAAATAAATAAATAAAAAATACGTAAAAATACTGAAAATATGAAAAATCGTTTTTTGGTCAAAATTGGTTCCCTAGGCTTGGCTAAGGTCCCCAAAGTTGATTTTTCAATTTTATGAATTTTTATGGATTTTTTATTACTTTAGCAATAGAAAAAATGATTAAAAATCAGGTGTCAACATTGACCCATCCCTAAACCAAACCCACATAGTTCTGATTTCAAAAGTGGCTCACCCTAAAAGTGTTTCTCAATTCAGACCTATAAGCTTATGTAATTTCAGCTATAAGATCATATTTAAAGTGTTGGCAAATCGGCTGAAATCATGGTTATCTGACTTGATTGTGCTAGAACAAAGCGCATTTGTAAGCAGTAGAGAGATTCAAGACAACATTTTAGTGGTTCAGGAAGTCTTGCATCAGTTAAGAATCAGGAATTGGAAGAGGAAAGTTCAAGCAATGCTGAAAATGGATATGCAAAAAGCATATGACAAAGTAGAATAAGACTTTTTGTATGATTGTCTGCGAAGAATGGGGTTTTGCGAAAAATGGGTCAGCTGCATTTAGTATTGTATTTCTACAGTCTCTTTCAGCATTTAAGCGAATGGGAATCTCAGGAATACTTTCAGCCATCCAGGGGAATCAAACAAGGAGACCCGCTTTCATCTTACCTGTTCATTATCATGGCCAACTCTTTATCACCACTAATGAATAAGGCAGTGGCGGAAGGCACGATCAAGGGCATTAAGTTGAACAAGGGGTGTCTAACGTTATCACACTTGTTGTTTGCGGATGACGCTATTTTCTTTTTGGATGGAACTTTGAAGAAGTGTTAGAACGTGAGTAATATCTAGAACCAGTATTGCTATGCGTCGAGACAAGCCGTCAACCAGAACAAATTCGGAATATATTTCAGCAAGGGATGCCCTGATAGTCTAAAGAGCAACTTGTCGAAAGAATTGAGAGTTCCTATCCTGGACAAAACAGGCAAATACCTAGGTATCCCGTCTGACTGGGTCGATCTAAAAAAGACATGTTCAGCTGGGTTTTCGCAAGAGTAAACTCTAATCTGGAGGGGTGGAAAGCAAAGTTTATATCCAAAGCTAGAAAAGAAATTCTTATAAAAACGGCAGTTCAGGCGTTACCACAGCGTGCCATGTCTATCTTTAAGCTCCCTCTATCTATTTGCAGAACTATTGAGAGAAGGATTGCTGCCTTTTGATGGAAGCAAAAGGCAAACAAAGAAGGTATCTACCGGAGGAAATGGGAGCTCTTGAAATTAAGAAAGGATAAGAGTGGATTAGGCTTTAGAGATTTAATTGCATTCAACAAAGCTATGCTCGGAAAATAGGTATGGCATTTCGATCAATCTCCTAATTCATTATGGGGCCAGACCTTGAGAGGTATCTATTTTTTCGAAGGAAACGTGTAGACAGCAAAGAGAGGCCACCAATCTTCCTAGGGGTGGTAGAGTCTTTTAGTGGGAATAGACGCAATTGACTAGGATGGCCACGAATGGAACAAACAATTGATAGCTGAGTGTTTTAATGACAATATGGCTCAAGAGATATTCAGAATCCCTCTCAGCCATAACCCCCCCTGGCAAGGACTGCTTAATGTGGATAGGCAACAAGGACGGGACCTATATGGTTAAGGCAGCCTACAACAAGATCAAGGCAGAGGGCGATGAGGCTTCTAAGGCCTTGGCATCTACTTCCTACGGTCTTTTGAGGAACCTGTGGACCAGAACATGGTAGACCCAAACTAACCAAAGGTGCGAATTTTCTCTGGAGTATCAGCAACAACGCTCTCCTGACTATGGATAACCTATTTAGAAGGAAAATGATACTTGACCCATTGTGCCCTCTCCACGGCTAAAGCCCGTAAACAATAAAACACCTATTCCTGTTGTGCAACTAGACAAAGGAGATTTGGTCAGATATGAGACTAAACATCGATACTTCTCCAATGCGAATTACAATAATTGAGAAGTGGTTAGCACATAACTTACAAGGAGCGTGATCCCCTCAAAATCCGGAGAGATCCCCCTATTCCAATCGCTACTAGCAGAAGTTCTTTGAACAATCTGGACCACTTGTAACGAATGGATCTTCCGAAGGATAGTACCTAAGCCCTGCACCGTCATTGAAGATGCAATCAATTCCGTGAAGCTTTACATGAAATGGAACCCGATTAGCAAGCATAAACAGAATGTGCAGAAACCTCTTCCTCCTCGAGGGAGCCTTCCGACACAAAACGGGCTGAAACTGAATATAGATGCATCGTGGACTGGCAAAAAAGGAGAGGCTGCTGCTGCAGGTATACTCCGAGATGCTTCAAGAGTTTTAATTTTAGGCTTTGCGAGTGTTGACACCTAATTTTTAATCTTTTTTTAAAATAATAAAAAAAATCTATAAAAATTTATAAAATTAAAAAAAAATCAACTTTGGGGACCTTGGCCAGTCCTAAGGAACCAATTTTAATCAAAATATAAATTTTCATATTTTTTAGTATTTTCATGTATTTTGTTTTTTAAAAAAATTCATAGAAAATCACTGGGGTGGAGGTCTTGGCCGATTTACACTGGTACTTGAAGTATTGGTGTGGTTCACACATTTCTTGGGATAAAACTGGTGGTCTGCAAATGCATTCAATACTCTCCATGTTCAGGATGCTAGCATTGTTGTTCAGACCCAATCTTTGGAGTTACTATCAAAATGCCGTTACATCAAGCTATTCTTTTGCTTGGTGGGATTGAAGAAGATGGGAGAAGGAAATTGATTAGATGGCTCCTTAAGGTGTCAACTTACCGCTAGCATTCACTTGGTAAGAGGCTATTTGGCGAAACGTTTTTCAAAAGTTTAACATAAGCACGTCAGATTTGGATGATTCCTTTGGAGGTCCTGCATTTCTTGTCTAGTCCTGCATGGGAAATTTGCACGGATGGGGTGGACCACTACCGCAGAGTTGGTTGGACCAACAATTACATCTGCATAAAAATTCTGAGAAGAATGTATGAACTTGGGATGACACTAGTCCTTCCAGCCTTTTCTGGGAATGTTCCAGCAGCACTAAAAGATATATTCCCTTCAGCAAAGATCACTCGCCTAGGGAATTGGTTTTCCGCAGAGAGTAATCCAAGATGGTGCTGCACTTATCTTCTTGATGCAACTGACTCCCTTTTTGTTGAAATTGGACGGGCATTCATTGAGCAACAACTAAGAGAATATGGAAGAATTGGTCACATTTACAACTGTGACAACTTTAATGAGAACGCTCCACCTGTAGATGAACCAGTATATATATATCTTCTTTAGATGTAGCAATCTTTGAAGAAATGCAAATTGGTGATTCTGATGTAGTCTAGCTGATGCAGGAATGGCTATTTTCCTATGATCCATTCTGGAGGCCTCCTCAAATGAAGGCACTTCTATACTCTGTGCCACTAGGGAAACTGGTAGTCCTTGATCTCTTCGTTGAAGTGAAACCCATACGGATTACTTTGGAGCAATTTTATCGGGTGCCTTACATCTGGTGCATGCTTCACAACTTTGCTGGAAATATTGAGATGTACGAGGTACTAAATGTAGTTGCCTCTGGACCAATTGAAGCTCGTATGAGTGAAAACTCAACAATGGTTGGTGTTGGAATATATATGGAGGGCATAGAACAAAATCCTGTTGTTTATGATCTCATGTCTGAGATGGCATTTCAGCAAAGGAAAGTCGACATTAAGACATGGATCGATCTATATTCAGCTAGGCGTTATGGGAAATCGGTTTCTTCAATAAAAGAAGCATGGAACATCATTTATCACATGATCTATAACTGCACCGATGGCTTATATGACAAGAATAGGGATGTCATTTTCATTCTCATAGTTGAGGTATCATCGCTATGGGAAGCCACTATTGAGAAGAGTAGTGCTGAATGAAAAAACTGGTTTGACCAATCAACCTCATTTGTGGCACTCGACATCCGAAGTGGCACGCCCGCTAGAACTTTTCCTTGCAGGTGGCAATCAACTACAATCTAGCGATATTTACGGGTATGATCTTATCGATCTAACAAGACAAGCTCTGGCAAAGAGCGCAAACGAGCTATTTTTGAAAGTCATAGAACATTACAAGCAACAAGATGTTTATAGAGTTGCTTTACATAGCCAGAAATTCCTGAATCTTATTGAGCACAGGGACACGCTTTTGGCTTGTCATGAAGGATTTCTTTTAGGACCTTGGTTAGAAAGTGCCAATCAACTTACCCAAGGTAAAGAACTGCAGAGACAGATTCGGCATGGGAGGGAAAAGTGTAATGCTGGACTCGGACCACTAGCTAGCATTTAACAGATGATGTCAGTAATATCTTCTCATACTAGTTGCTCAAAATGACTCGATCCCATCATGGTCCCTTCAAATTGAAGGAATGCCTATTCGTTTTGGCAAAAGGAGCACTGGATGTTGTATTAAACCCTAAGAAGAAGGTTTGGGAGACGTTACAACTTGATTAGCACACGGATTCAGGACTAGTAGCACACTTCAAGAACATCCCATTCACCACATCAGTTGGTGTTTGCAAGGCTTCATCTATTTAAAATGGTGCTATTCGATAAACAGCCGAATTTTTTACTCTACTAAGGATGTTCTCTTGATAGTTAAGCGCGAGGAGACGTGACTCTGATTTTGAAGGTTGCGTCTTATCTTTTTTGTTTTGAGCATGAGCCCAGGGCATCTGTGAATGTTGAATAAGCGTGCGCGCGCGCAAGCACGGAAGGAACAGGTTTCGTTTTGCTTTTGTAAAGGCATTGGTTGGGGGCCACTCAGTGTGGTAGAATCCCACGGATGGTTGGGAGGTTTGCAGCATTATTCACGAATAAGGTGGAAGGCACATTACGGGAACAAGATAAAGAGAAATGGGACACATGATGACATCTGATTTTTAATCATCTTTTCTCTTTTTAAATTAATAAAAAAATTCGTAAAATTCATAAAATTAAAAAATTCAACTTCGGGGACCTTGGTCAAGCCTAGGGAACCAATTTTGGCCAAAAAATTATTTTTCATATTTTTAGTATTTTTTCGGTATTTTTATTTTCGAAAATTAATAAAAAATTCATAAAATTAAAAAATCAAAGTTCGGGACCTTAGCCAAGCCTAGAGAATCAATTTTGACCAAAAAATAATTTTTTTATATTTTCAGTATTTTTCGATATTTTTATTTTCGAAAATTCATAAAATAATAAATAGGTCGAGCCACTTATTAGAGGTCGTAACATTGCACAGAAGTCATTAGCTCACTCCCTTTTTTGGCTTTAGGGAATTTTTAATGCTTATCTTTATATATTGCTGTTGATATCGCATATTTTAATATTACGTTTATATTCGAAATATTTTGCATCGTTAATCTTATTTAATTCGAAAATACCAAAAAATATCATTCATGTGCATTTCATATAGTATAGCTCATGCATATTTTGCCATTCGCATACGTATTCGTATCGTAATTTTCTATATTTTTCGATCTGAACGCTAGATCGCGGTAAGCTCTGGCTTTTACTTGGTGGTGTAAAGATCTCATATATTATGTTAATTGGTTTTGAGATACATATGCCGTATTCGTGTGTCACGTACACTTGTCACGTACGTATGTCGTATTCGTATTTTCATTGATTCATGCATAGTCATAAAAAAAATTAAAAGAAAAATCTTACAGACTAGAAGATGGATCATTTCAACTGCCCAATCCTAGTTTTAAGGATCTTCCTTCATGATCTTTTCAAAAATGACGATTTTACCCCTTATAGGAAAATTATCTTGAAAAATTTTAAAAATTTTAGAAAAATCCCAAAAATTAGAAAACGGGTGACTGGCCAATCCTATTTTTGATAATTTCCTTTTTTGATCTTTTCAAAAATAATGATTTTGCCCCTTATAAACAAATTATCTTGAAAAATTTCAAAAAATTCCAAAAAATTCCAAAAACTAGGAAACGGGCCATTCCGACTAGTCAATCTTATTTATGATGATTTTCCTTCTTGATCTTTTTAAAAATGATGATTTTGCCCTTTATAGGCAAATTGTCTTGAAAAATTTCAGAAAATTCAAAAAAATCCCAAAAACTAGGAAACGAGACATTTCGACTGGCCAATCCTATTTTTTATGATTTATTCGCATGTTGCGTTCGCATGTTCGCATTCACATATCGTGTATGCATGTCCACGAATGCATGATTTGCGTACACATGTTACATACGCATATCGCGTTCGCACGTCCACGCACATATGTTGCGTTTGCATATCACATTTGTGTGTCTTTAAATCCACATGTCATATTCGTACGTTTTCATATTCGTTCGTCTGTATTCGTATACCTACATACGCATGTCCATGTACATATGTTGCGTCTGCATATCCACGTTCATAACGTTTGTATGTCGCATCCGCATGTTTGCGTTCGCGTACTGTATTTGTATATCCATGTCCGTATGCTGTATTTGCATGTCCACATTCGCATGTAACGTATGTCTACGTTCGCATGTCATATTTGTATATCCATGCTCACATATTCATAATTGCATGTTCGTATTCGCATGTATATATTCGCGTGTCTATATTTGCATATTCACATTTTGCTTATCCATGCACCTATTACTATCAATGCATTCTATCTAAAAAGTGAAAATACAAAAAAAGAAGAGAAGAGAACATCTTACTAAAGCCTTAAGAGTAAACTAAGTTTGAGTTGCCAAATTAGGATATCCATGAAATTAAGGTACTAAAGGGCATTAGTTTTAATTAACTAGTGTAACCAAGTTCCTGAACTCATAATCTCTGGCTCGCATAAGTAATTTAGTTCTCTCGCTAATTTACTTATGTTTCTAATTGACCTTCCAAAAATGATTAGTAGAGACTCCAAAAATTAAAATCTTTTGCCTAACGATCACTTGAACTAGAGTTGCGATTCGGTAGGATTTGGGAGAGTCCGTATTAGATTAGTCGATCTAATTAACTTGATAATCCATTAACATCTGAAATTTCACCCAATTTAAATTTTTAGGTCGCGACAGCGAAGAGTTTCAGCGCGTCTTCTGCAGCTCAAGCGGCACCCCTAGCTTTGAGAGAAGGCTTGGAGTTCCTGTGGAAAGTATGAAGTGGTAAAGCTGAAGATAATCTTGGAGTATTGGATTCTCTGGATGTGGAAGTATGAATTGAAGCAGACTGTCCAATGGGCACTGGGCTAGGAGGAAAGCCCATGGACTGAACGTTCAATTATCTTGGACTGTACTGTACTGATGAAGAGATTGGACCAAGTTAGTCTAAATTACTGCCCTCACTCTGCAAATCTGGGCGTGCATGATAACACTTCTTACCAGAAATCAACTTTTGGCAAGAAGTTGATTTTTCAACTTCTTTATCAGAAGTTGATTTTTAATAGAGAAGTGCATTTGGAACGCGTATGGTAACACTTCTCTTCACCAGCGACCGATGGCAGCGATCGGCAGTTGCTGCGGAGATCAGAAATGATTTTTGAAACTGAGAAGTAATTTTTTTTTACTTCTCAAATTGGGCAAAAAAATCCTACGAGAAGTGAAAAAATTTATCAAACGATTTTTTACTTTAAAAGTGATTTTACCAAATGGATTTCTCTACCAAATGTTATTTTCTCTATCAGAAGTAATTTCTGAAGTGTTATTATGCGTCCCTTAGCTACCGACTAGGTGGCAAAAGCTAGGCGCTCTAACACACTCCCCTTAATTGGTTCTGGAAGCCGCCTCCTCCTATTTATGCCCTGTTATGTCTTCTTGACTACGGTCAATCCTTTGTAACCTCTTCAAGTTCATGAATGAAAGTTTGTTGTCTTTTCGGCCAAAAAAAAAAACCAGCTGATGGTGAGATTCAAAACGGAGATCGAAATCGATGGACTTGACCAACAGCCTTGGAAGTTGGGCCCATTCATCATAAAAAGCGAATGGGCCCGAATTTCTATTTGAGCAGACGTCAAGGCTTTTCAAAAACTTCAAGTTGGGCCAGAAGCCCAAAACTGTATCCCCATCGATGGCTGAAAAGCCCAAACGGAGCGAATACTAGCTTCCCCAGAAGCAGTTAAAAGAGCGAAAAGGACAAGTTCGTACGGCGGTGGGGGGACGTGGTGCAGGCAGAATTTCAGGCATAATAAGAGTTTGAAAATAATATTAAAATATAAAGAAATAATAATAATAATAGTAATGGAGAAAAAGGGGCGAAGAAAATGATTATATCGTGAGCCGCATATGTCAAGCGAGCACTCGGCGAATACAAGTCTTTTTCCACTGCTCTCTCACAACGACTTTTCGACTTTCCAAGAAGAAGAGGACCGCAGGGCAGCGTCAAATTACATAAACCACCCCACCACCTCCTTCCCTTCCCTCTTTCCTTCCTTCTTCCTCCTCGCTCCACCTCCACCGTTCACATTCATTTACCTCAAATCGATCCAAATCGCAGCAACAAGCGGAGAAGCTTTGACTGTTCCATCGTCCTCCTCTTCCGATTCCGCGTTCGTCGTCTCCCTGGGTTCCTCATGGCGCAGCGCGGATCTTACGGCCTCAGTCCTCAGCTAGGTCACACCCCCCTCTCTCTCTCTCTCTCTCGCTCGCTCGCTCTTGATCAATCTGTTGGTCTGTCCAGTCCGATATCCGCTCTGATTTGCCCGCTGAATGGCGCGTCGAACCTATTTTGTTCCGCCGTTACTGCCTCCCTCGAAGCTCAGTGATGAGCTGGAGCCGGATTTGTCTGACGTGAGTCGAGCATGTGTCTGTCGTGGGTGCAGTAGTCTCCGCCCAGAGCGTTTTGGGCGCTAGGGCGGTTTACTTGGAACTGTGGTGTTACTTGGAGTGAGGTTGATGCAATCTGCATTCGAACTCTGTGTGTGTGTTTGCTCTTTATATATGAGACGATAGATCCTTTTTGCCGCAAATAACAGTTTCTTAGCATCAACGAACTGCATGGAGAGAGCACACTTTGGTTGGTCTTGACCTTCTGTTCTCGGTGCAAGACATACGGGGTTGATCTGGTTGTTAAATATGTGCTTTGCAGATATTGAACAGCTACAAGTGGAAGCTCAGCATCGATGGTTGCGACCTGCTGAAATATGTGAAATTCTTCGCAATTTTCAGAAATTTCAGATTGCTTCTGAGCCTCCAACCCGACCACCAAGTATGTATTGCCTATGTTGCAGAAAAGCTTTTGATAGTTATTATGCATAGTGGTTGAAGTTTACCTTTCCCCTTACAACTTGAGGGCATGGAATATTGATCTTACACCATTGGCAAAGCCGTGGTGCCATAATGATTTGGGATCCCTTTTCCTTGAGTGGACTGTATGTGTACTGTAATGTATTAGTAGTATGGGACTTCGTAAATTCTCAAATCAACTTGAAATTTCTTACTTTGACATCTTGACCATGGAAGGGTCACCTTTCTAATCTAATTAGTAGTTGATATACTATTATTTTGTCTGGCACTTATCTTATGGACTGCGAATGACTATTTAATTCTTCTTGTCTTGGTTCACATGTTCATTATTAGCTCATGAATTTTGGTGGTTTTGGTAGTCTGTCGAACTACTTGAGTATCTTGTGGGAGAACCAATAAGTACACGTATATTGGTAGCGTAAACCCATCTCACTTGGAAAAATAAAGCATGCAGAAAATTCAAAAAAATAGCCATGGTTGCTGAAAAGCACGGATTGCATTTACTATATGCTTGCTGTTCTGTACTAGAGGACTTAAATTGTCGCAAAAAGAGTTAAAGGTGATGGTTACAGGCTCTCGTGGGTCGTGATTACTTGAGAAATGGAAACAGGAACTTAATCTTGCCGATATGGATCATGGTTGAATCTCTTATCTTTGTCATTGGGTTAATGATAAAGGCTTTTTGCCAATTGTCATTCATCATTTTTTAAGTTAAGCATCCAGCTGGTAGGAAGTATGGTTGGTTGATTGAAAAAACAGAAGGAAGGGCGCTGAAAGCTTTATGAACATGAGTGAACCTTATCTGCACGGTAGTTGTTATCTGTGTTCTGTGCTGTTGATATGCTCTTATTTTAATTGGTGAGGCTTCTAGAATCAGGGTGGGACTTACATTTTGGCCTTCCAGGTGGTTCACTTTTTCTCTTTGATCGGAAGGTGCTGAGATACTTTAGGAAGGATGGGCATAACTGGAGGAAGAAGAGGGATGGGAAGACGGTGAAGGAAGCACATGAGAAGCTTAAGGTAAGCCTGCCAGAAGACTTCCTTTCTGTCTTGTTTTTGTGACTTTGCCTTGTCTACTCCGTGTTTTTGCCTCCCCCGACTTTCTTTTGGCATCCAAAAATATTCACATATAGCGCCAGAGATTTCAATTTGCACAGAGATCTTTAATAAAGTTGCAGTGTTTGGCATTTGATAAACTAGTTTTGATGTGTGTATGTGAATCATTCAAATTAATCATTGTCTGATGGATGAATATTTTTGAGTAATTTTAGGTTGGAAGCGTAGATGTACTGCACTGTTACTATGCACATGGTGAAGAAAATGAGAACTTTCAAAGACGCAGCTATTGGATGCTTGAGCAGTAAGTATAAATTTTCTCATGCTTTATTGACTAGTCATACAATCTAAGTTTTCAAGTATGGAGCTTACAAATCATTGAAGTTGTTCTTTGACGGATATTGACATGAGAAGAGTGAGATCCAACTGTTTTGACACGCGGCTGAACTTTGGATATTGTGGGAGGATGCTGGGTGAAGGATAAATGATATGTACCATGTTTGCTAATGGCTCCTCAAAGTTGATGAAAATTTAATTTTTTTTGCTTCATGTGGATAGGGAATTGTAATTTGTAGACCAGGGGCACAGCTATATCGAAATTAAGCAAATAAGTGACAGAAGAATGATGGGCACCATTTTTATGGGTTTTTCTTGCCAAGCTGTTGGGCAGTTTAATTTGCTCTAGTATGATTTTCATTCTCCCAGGAGTGTTTGCAATGCCCTTCTCAGTGGGCGGATGAAATAATCTTTCTGAGTGCTGCTTGCCCCAATGTTGGTCAGTGATTAGGCCACCCTGTTAACAGGAGTGAAGATGCTACACATTTTCTCATTTAAGAGATGATCATATCTATGGAGTTATATTATCTCCTATAATGATTAGAAGTGGTAGAACAATGTAAAAGAGCCCCCATCCTTTGGAAGCATAACAATCTGGCACCAGTAAAGTTATCTGCTTTAGTAACATAAGGTTTTTGGTGTCACAGTGGTACTTACTTTTCCTGAATTCGTCCTTTTTTAAAATTGTTATCTGCTCATAGCTTTCCAAGACAAGTGGTCAATATCAAATTGTTAAAAGTAATTTTCTACCGAATTCCATCTAGCTAGTGAAAGTTTTAAGTGCTTTCAGTAAAAGTTTCAGTGCGGTTGTGGTTTGATGTACTTTTGGAAATTGCAGGGATTTGATGCACATTGTTTTTGTCCACTATTTGGAAGTTAAGGTACGTCATTCCTTTTTGTCTCCTTGTTGGTTGCTTTTCTTACTCTTTGACGTGTTGTCATTTGTTTGCTATCCTTCGTTTCTTTTCATTTTTCTGTTTTTGAGGTTGAGTGGTTTAGCCTGCACATCAATTAACATAAGGTTGACTGTGAGAGATTGAGCTTGTTATATAGGTTTTATTCCTCCTCTCTTGATATTTTATTTCTAGGGGCCACAATAATGAATTTTGCTGTCATTCCTTGAACCAAAACAGTCATATAAAGATTGGCATTTCTTATGGATTTCTTCATCTTTGGCCTCCCTCTATACAATATTCAGTGTTTTCATGCAATTTTTTTCTCCATTATCTGGTTCTAGTACATCAGTATGTATTCCAAGAATGCCTCGTCATTCTTCAACTATTCTCTTATGCTTTTTGGCGAGGGATGTTTTGCAGGTTTTATCTATGCTAAGACTACATTTGTCCTGACCCTCTCAAGTGCCTTCTGTGTCATCTTCTTTTGCTTTGATTAGGTCTTGTGACTAGCACAACATGTGTATTTGTAGATTTAACATGGGACTTTAAATTTCATCATTGGTTTTTATTTCTTTCAGGGAAATAGATCAAATGTGAGTGGAGTGAGGGAAAATGACGAAGGTGCCAGAAGTTTCCAAAAAGATAGCCCTCCCTCATATAGCTACTCCATGAATCACAGCGCAGCGCTCTCAGCAAATACTGATTCAACCAGCCCAACCAGCACTTTGACATCATTATGTGAAGATGCTGATTCAGGTACCATGTCTATGGCTAGCAATAAAAAGCGATGTGGATATTCTGTCTTGCCTGCTAATCTTGTTCATGTCTCGTATGGCATTTGGGTGCAGAAGAGATTCACCGAAATACTTCTGGTATTCATACATTTCCGTCGTCACTACAAAAGGAGAAAGGCTCGCCTATTAACAACAATGCCATGTCCTCGAGTAGCTCTTTCCCAAGTTCCTATCCAGGTTCTTGCTTCTCTATCTGATGTGCATGTTTGTATTTAAAATGCATCCTCATCTGAGGAGGAAACACTCACATGCTTGTGCTTCATCTAAATATGCTTTGCCACTGTTGCATTCGAAGTTTAAAACCCGACAGCATGCTCACTTAATGTTTACTACAGAATCACAAAGGTTGGTCGTTGAGACCTGATGTGAATAGTACCTCAACTATCCATGTTGTTGGTTCCAATGATACAGGTAGCGGCATTCAATCTCAAAAATCTCTTGGTATGGCATCTTGGGAGGAGATCTTAAAGCAATCTATGTCTGGATCTGCCATTGTATCTTCTCATGCACCATCATCTTCAAGCCAAACAATTCCTTCAGGAGCTGTCTTTGAACAAGAAAATATGGTGCTAGGCGAGCTTTTAGGAGGGGAGAGTGTTTCGAAGCAGCAACTTAGCATTCCTGTGTCCACACATTCCCATTGGCAGGTAATCGAGGTTTGCTTTGCACTTTTTTTTGTATAATATGCTGGCATTTAGACATGCAATTTGTCTGCTTTCTTATAAGTTAATTTGCAGACTATGTTCTCTTAAATTCTTAATGCAACGCTCCTTGTGGAAACGACATGTTAAATTCCTTACAACATAAGTATACTTTTGGTTTTTGTGGAAGCTCACCTAATAAGTTCTTTGGTGGTAAGAGTAGCTTTCTGTGAGAGTACTATTTTTGTTTTGCAATCTGCCGTTATCTTCTGGAGGAATAGACTCATGGTCAATATGTTGGATTTGCTCTACTTGTTTGATTTAGCTGCAATGATGGAAATCCGTAGACTCTGGCTTTCTTGCTTTTTATTATGTGTTGTACAGATATCTGTTACAAAGACAAATTTGTTGCAAATATTGGGGAACCGGTAGTTGGCTTTGATGATTCTGAGAATCAGCAACCACCTCTGCCTTGCAAGTTTCACCCTGTCCTCAATTTTCAATAATTTTAGCATTGAAAGAATGTTTCAAATATACCTAAGGTGATCGCATCGAGCGTCTAGTCATCTGTTTGTTGTAGTAAAAGGACTTCCTCTAGTTTAAATTCCTTAAAAGGATGTCATAAAAGTTGACATCATTCAGCATGACATGGGACTAGATCAATAAATGAAAGCTCTAATAATAATCTGCCGAGGGTTGTCACCAAATTATCTGAGGTTTTAATGTTATGTAGAGCACGTTACTCATTTTATGGTGGATTGCACGAGCTGCTTCGTTGTAAGCACGTATTTGCTTAACTTTAATATGCAGGTTTCTGGGGAAGATGGCCCATGGACCATGGACCAGTCTTTGGATCTGGATTTGGATTTGGCATATGAACCAAACAGTAGGTTCCTTGAGCAAATCAGACAGAATTCTGAATCACAGGATGCTTCAGGTGGTCTTACTCAACAATATGAACTACTGGAAGCGAATGAGGAAAAAAATGTGCTTGAGGGAGGGGAGGTTAATTATGCTTTTGCTGCAAAGCGAATATTATCTGATGGAGAGGATGGCTTGAAGAAAGTTGACAGTTTTTCGAGGTGGATTTCTAAAGAACTTGGGGATGTCGAGGATCTACAAATGCAATCTACATCTGGCTTACCATGGAGCACTGTTGAATGTGGAAATGTTGAAGAATCGTCTTTGGGTCCCTCTATCTCCCAGGACCAGCTTTTCAGCATTCATGATTTCTCTCCTAAGTGGGCTTATGGAGATTCTGCAATCAAGGTCAGAAATCAGGATATGTTGGTTGTTGGAAGTAGAAATTTTGTAGTGACTGGTCGACGATTTTCTTTTTGGGAGAATAGTGCTTATTGGTACAAAACAAGCTTGTGTTTTCTCCATCTTTCACTTCTATAACTTTCCATAATTTACAAGTAGCAAGCATGGTTACCAAGTTTAAATTAGATTGATCTAAGTGATACTCATAAAGTGGCGTAACAAATACTGGTGAAAAACCATTCTGGTTTACTTTGCAATATATGTGTAATTGGAAAATCTGACTATATAAAGCTGTTCAAGTATGTGTTGATGTTCCATGCTGATGGTGAACCGCATTTTTTAACATGATTCGATTGGTAGGATATTTTGGAGAATATGCTTCTGTTGCTACAATGACTAGTTAATTTAGGTTATTTGGAGAACTGTTGCCTCTGATGCGCAGTTTGAGTAAATGTTTTTGGAGCTTCTAGTCTATATTGTGTTGTCTTTAACTGATATTCATTTTGTTTACTGCCAAAAAAGGTTCTGATCATGGGAACATTCTTGAAGAATCGACAAGAGGTTGCAAATTATAACTGGTCTTGCATGTTTGGGGAAGTGGAGGTTCCAACAATGGTTTTAGCTGATGGGATTCTTTCTTGTCGGATCCCTGCTCACGTTATTGGCCGAGTCCCTTTTTACATCACATGTTCTAACAGGTTAGCTTGTAGCGAGGTACGTGAGTTTGACTTCCGAGCTGGACCTACTAAAGGCGTGGATATCAATGGGATATATGATAATGCTCTGGATGAAATGCATCGCCATTTGCAACTCGAGAGGTTGCTGTCATCTAATATTGCTGGCCATCCTGATAATTCCGTTGAAGGCCTCCTTGAGAAACGGAAATTAATTGATAAAATCATAGCATTGAAGGATGAAGAGGAGAGTTATCGGGTCAATTTGTATCAGCATGAAGCAAAGGAGGAGCTCCTTCAGAAGCTTTTGAAAGAGAAGCTATACTCATGGCTTCTTCACAAAGTAATTGAAGATGGTAAGGGACCATGCATGTTTGATGATCAAGGGCAAGGCGCGATACATTTGACAGCTGCACTTGGTTACAATTGGGCCATAAGACCAATTTTAAGTGCAGGAGTTAGTGTCAATTTCCGGGACGTTAATGGTTGGACTGCACTTCATTGGGCTGCATTTTATGGCAGGCAAGGGCCTTTTAACCTATTCTGAACGTTATTGCTCTTATTGTTTTTGTTTACGATTCATTATATTTGTTGGCATGAGATGCCTCATAGCGAAGTCTCTTACTTTATGGTTTGCAACCTGTTGTATGATATAAACTATTTTTTGCTGACCTTTGCTGACCTCAGTAAGTACTTTCTGCCTTGTTGACATACAGAGAGGCTCAATGATGATGATTACCTCCATAGTTGTCGTTTAAGCTGATGTGAAATCCCTGTGGCCCTACATTTCTGGCTTTTTTCTCCACTTTGTATAGTTATATGTCATATGACGGATCACATGGAGTTTTGGGGTTTGTTTTAACTCCTCTATCTTGTGCTTGCAGAGAGCAGACAGTTGCTGTCCTTCTTTCGCTTGATGCTGCTCCTGGTGTTCTCTCAGACCCAACTCCAGAATATCCACTAGGCAGAACACCTGCAGACCTGGCTTCTGTCAATGGGCACAAAGGAATCTCTGGTTTTATTGCAGAGTGTATGTTAACCAGCTATCTTGAACCGCTTACAGTGAATGATCCGAAGGAGGATTCTCCCTCGGAAGTTACTGAAAAGAAAGCTGTACAAACAATTTTGGAGCGTTCCCCAACTCCTCTGGGTGACGGTGATGTACCGGATGTACTCTCACTGAAGGATTCACTTAATGCTGTCTGCAATGCCACCCAAGCTGCTCATAGGATACATCAAATGTTCCGAATACAATCTTTTCAGCGGAAAAAGTTGGAAACTGGTGATTATGCATCTGAATTCTCAGATGAGCGTGCCATTGCTTTTGCTGCAACAAAGAACCGAGGGACTTGGCTGAGTGATGGGCTTGTTCATGGTGCTGCAATACAAATACAGAAGAAGTTCCGGGGTTGGAAAAAGAGAAAAGAGTTCCTTACTATTCGACAAAGAATTGTCAAAATCCAGGTTTGCAGCTTTTATTTCTACAGAATCAGAGTTGTACTGTCTGCTGTTATTGTTTTCTGATAGTCTTATGGAATTGTATGGTTGTAATCCAGTGTATGGTCGTAATCCATGCGTAAGAGAATTAATGCTGTTGCTGAGAGAAAGAGGATGTAGGAATTAGGAGATAAAGAGTCTTTAAGCTTGGTTACAAGGGATACCATTTTCACTCCTGTAAGAAGCTTCATCTGTGTCACAGAGGTCCTAAGTTACTTAAAGATGAATCTTATTTGTATGTACTGATCCACCACATTTTTGCCGTATGTGGTGGAGCTTTCGTCTACTCTTCGATGTTCCTTTCTTCTTTTCCCCAGTCAATTCGTATGCCAGCTTTATAAGATATAGATCTTTACCTGCTGCATGGCTTGAATTGCTGACTGACTTTACTTCATGAAGGCTCATGTGAGAGGACACCAAGTAAGGAAGCAATACAAGACTATCATCTGGTCAGTGGGGATTCTGGAGAAAATTATTCTGCGCTGGCGGCGTAAAGGCAGTGGTCTACGGGGATACCGCTCGGATGCACTGAATAAGCACACTAGTCAGCAAGCTCTTCCCCAAAAAGAAGATGATTATGATTTTCTCAAGGACGGAAGGAAGCAGACCGAAGAGAGGTTGCAGAAAGCTCTCACAAGGGTGAAGTCTATGGTTCAATACCCTGAAGCCCGGTCTCAGTATCGAAGGCTGTTGAATGTCGTTGAAGGGATCCGAGAGAATAAGGTACAAATGTTAACGATTTACCTCAGATATAATCGAAGTTTCTGAGTTGGGCTTTTTGGTTGTATTTAACTTTCCAGAATTACTGACCTATAATCTCATGTCAAATTAATCTTTGAGAAATGTCTGAAGAAAGACATTTGCAAAATTAATTTGTGATTGGTGGTGAAAAAGTTCTGTTAGTATGAATCTCAGAAAGGAAGAGAAGAACAATTGGGGAGAAACTTATAAAGGCCAAGTGAGAAAAAGGGAAAAGATAAAACTAGTTAAGTGAAGAATTTATCTCCGACAATTGGAAGTCAGTCTCCTTAAATCAAATATTTCTTCTTTTCTTTTGCTTTTCTACCCTTCATACATCAGTCTTCTCAGCAGCTGACATTGAGTAAGAACTTAGAGCATCCTGGTCATTCTGCATATAGAGGATTAGGGCTCGTGAGTGTTTTCGCATAATATGGCTTCTGCTACCCCTTGTCAGCTACATATGCTGAACCATAACCTTTTGTGTTCCCGAGATGGTAACTCTGATCAAATTTGTCGATGATAAAGAGAATCTAGATCTTACTTTCCTTTGCCAATCTCTCATTTATGGGGCTTATTTGGGTCGTATGGTTTGCAGGCAAGTGACATGGTTTCGAGCAATTCAGCAGAAGTAGCTGATGGGGAAGAGGACCTGCTTGATATTGACTCTCTGTTGGATGATGACACATTGATGTCTATAACATTTGACTGATCCTTTGTAACTGAACTCCCATTAACTTGTACATAGATGGGTGGTGTCATCGCTGCTGTGTAGAGGTTATACAGGTGTTCTATAGTGCACATTCTTTGTTTTTCTCCCGAGTTCTGTTAGTAATTTGTAATGGTCAGATAGCATTTGTCAGATAGGTTTCCAAGTACATGTTAACATACAAAACTGTAATTTCTATTTAAGTTTTCGTCATTCAGATAATTAGGTCCTGGGAGATCACATTCTGCTGAACAATTGGCAACCCTTAGAAGTTCCTGACGTGGATTGGCTGGAGATCTTATGAAGCTGACATTAACGAGGGAGCAACGCTCGATGCTGCAGTGCTATGGACTTCCTTTTTATGTTTTCTTGTTATCATATGAGAATGATGTTTATGACTTGGATTGTAAAAGATACGAAATGATGGTGATAGCGGCTAGGGAAGTGTTCCATCTGCTTGGGCATTTGAAACAGCAAATTCGGTTTGTAATAGTCGAAAGATATGCCCAGGGGAATGTTGGATGATTTGTGATTTGTTGTTTAGGTTCACTGTTGGATTTGAACTTTAAAGTTTGCTGTAAAAGCTTTCTTTAACTCTTTGTATCGGGGGACGGTTCATTTGAAATGGGCTTTGATTAAAGTCATTCAGCTTTGCTCAAACCGAAATAGTGGTGGCTTATGCAAGGCTTGAGATGTTGATCTTATGAGGCACTCTTTTAAGAAAAACAAAAAACTTCAAGTCTTGTTCGTTGGCGAAAAATAAACGATTGGAAAAGTATTTTTTTAAAATAATTTATATTACTTATAAAGTTGAATGAAGGGAGAGCATTTTGTAATGAAAATATTCTTGTTCACTAGTTATTTCAAGCTATGAAAATTATTATTTTGAAAAAAAAATTAAAAATTATTTATTTTCGTGAGAGAAACGTGGAAGGCTAGAGATGCGTGTCTGACTGAAAATCTATAATGGCCAAATATTGGAGAATATACATGTTCTAACAAAGCCACAAGGTAATGCTCACCTGTTTTCCGATGTTTTGTTTCCGAAAAATTTGATCAGACCGGACCTCACTTGGAGCCCCATAGAAGATTCGTTGCTCTTCATGCCGTGGGCCCCAAACATTGCGCGAGCATTTCAACCCGCGACTGCTCTGCTGGGAAATCATATGCATTCGATCAACGGCATTTCCCTTTGGTCCTAAAGCCCTCCTAAAACCCCTAGATTCTCTCTGTCTATCACTACTCGCGCATGAAATCCGGAAGTTCCAGTCAAGTGCTCGATTCAATACTTTGAGCATGTCGAGGCCATTGCAAGTTCTGAAAGCTCACGTGTCGAGTCCCAAGGCGTGGATCGTGATGGGCGTCACGGTCGCTGGTGTCGTGATTCTTGCCGAGGCTCACCGGCGAAGGAGAAGGGTAGGATCGAAGGCCGTGAAGGAAGATTTCGGCGCTTTCTTGATGAGATTCGAGCTTCTTCCGTCCCCTCAGCCGCCTCCGCCCGCGCTTAAACAGCCGCTCGCGGGTCTCACTTTCGCCATTAAGGACATGTGCGTGCTTCTTCCATTATCTGTGGTTGCCTTGGCTTTTTCGTTGGGCTGCGTATGTCCTCCCCTGGATTTTTGTACTGAACGAAGTGCAGCGAGGAAAATGATGCGGGGGAGCGTACATAACCCTGCTTCCGTCAATTTGTTTAGGCTTTTAAACGTGGGAACAGGGCATTGCGTGATTCTATACGGCATCAGGACGCGAGTCCTATATTCTACTTTATGTAGTATATAATTTTGGAGGGATTGTTAAGAAACCATATGATTCTGCAGGATCCAGTAGTTACCTGAGAAGGCACTTTGATGTTCTTGTTGTTGTTGTCAACGGAAAATCTGAAATGGATGCACTGCTTCTTTGTTTTCTTTTGTAAAGGATATACGTTTTATTGACGTTTTGATGGTTGGCAACTATCATGTTAGTTTCTGATGTTACGTCACTGCTCGGGTTCCCACTTGCGTTCTGATTCGAGGAAGTCATAACTTTTTGCCAGATTTGAGGTGAAGGGATATGTGACAGGGTATGGGAATCCAGATTGGGAGAGAACACATGAGGCTGCCGGAAAGACGGCAGTGGTCATCACTGCGCTTCTTAAAAATGGGGCCAAGTGTGTTGGAAAGACTGTTATGGATGAATTGGCTTTTGGGTAAGCCTCTTTGGTGTTCTACAAGATTGTCTATTATATACATATTGTGTATGTACATATTAGATTAGTACTTGCTGGATTTGTATAGTTGGGCCTATAATATGCTGTGTGGCGTTATTTCAGAATGACTGGAGAGAACATCCACCATGGAACTCCTGTCAATCCCCAAATGCCTTCTCATATTCCAGGAGGATCTTCCAGTGGTTCAGCCGTTGCTGTTGCAGCTGACCTCGTCGACTTTGCTCTTGGTATGGGATTTTCATGTGGCTAAAAGTCCTTCTATTGCTTTGTGGCTGTTTGTGATTTTCTCATGGAAGTTGTCAGTCAGACTTAATTTGCCCTTTAACAGTACTATGTGATTGCTTTTATTGTGAAGTGTATGTTTTGCCGCCTCTTGATTTTTGTTCTCCTAAACTTATAGATGAGGCTCCGAGAGAGAAAATTTCCCTGCTCTCTCATGCAATTATTTTTTTAATGTGGGGGACTACTAGCAGTTCTAGTATTTTAAATTCACTAACTGATTGCAATATGTAGAAATGTGGGCTAACAGCTTCAATAACTCTTTGCCTGCAGCTTCAAGACTGAAATCTCTTCATTTTCACGCGAAAAGAATAAAATGATTTTAGTGATTTTTTTTTTTTTGCATCCTCAATTTTTATGGGGTAGTTTATGGGGTGTCCTTTTGGATGTAATTCCGTTTTGTTGTTTGGGTTCTTATTAAAAGAATAAGCATATGTCTTGCTTGCTTGCATGGAAGTTTTCAGTGAAGGATGATTATTCCTCCGACTACGAAAAACTTTTGGTCTGTGGAAGGTAGTACAAAGGTAATGATCTGGACAGGTGAAATATAACCCTTACCCTCGTGTAGGTATTCACCTACCTTCAGGTCTAGGAACATCAGTTCATTTTTCTTTCTTTTTAGTTGGCTCGACAACACTATTGGCAGCAGGGATTTTCTCAACTCAGCAGAATCTTTTTGCTTTCATATATAGCTTGAAGCATGATACTGCCACTTTTATTTTGATGATTTTGTAGGGACTGATACCATTGGATGTGTGAGAATTCCAGCATCATTCTGTGGTATCATTGGATATAGACCATCACATGGCGCCGTATCTACAATCGGGGTTTTGCCCAACTCACAGAGCTTAGATACTGTTGGTATGGATATGGAATAAGTTGACAAGTTTGATACCTCTGGTGTTGGAGATTCCTAGGAACTTCCTTTTGAATTTCTTTTCTCAAGTTATAAATGCTACATGGTGTTCATTCTTGACAATCCATAAGTTCTTCTCACCCTTTCTCATGTCTCTTTTTGTGTGTGTGTGTGTGTGTGTAGTTATTGGATTGTCGAGGGAGAAGTAGCATAAGCCCTGCCACTGTTTGCACAAATTGACAGTGTTGTTTGATGAACTTTTTACTTTTGAAGCTTTTTGAGGATTCTCTTACTCACTGCATTGTCTTGTCCTGTATTCAAGCGATTTTTTTTTTTTGGGGGTTTTTGGTCTTCTACACTTGATAAATTTATAGAACTTCTGCAGGATGGTTTGCCCGTGATCCATCAATTTTGCATCGTGTTGGACATATTCTACTACAATTGAATACAGTAGAACCTAGAAGGCCAAGGAGACTTGTTTTTGCTGATGATCTCTTTGGGCTTTCTAAGGTCCCAAAGCACAAGTCCCTCAATGTTGTTAGTAAAGCAGCTGAAAAGTTATCTGGGTGTAAGTTTCCTTTCCCTATACTTGGTGGTCCAATATTTGCTTATATATGTATGTTGCAATATCTTCTCTGAATGGAATTTTTCTTTGGGACTCTGCAGATCAGCCTCCCAAGCATATAAATTTTGGTCAGCATATTGCTTCAAATGTCCCCAGCCTTAAAGTTTTCTGTGAACAATCAACTAATCTTCAAAATGGAATATCTACTCTCAAAGCACTTTCTTCTGCCATGCTTTCATTGCAAAGGTGTTTCTCTATTATGACTTTGAAGTAATATCAATATCATATTCCGAGGCAGGCACATTTATGTTGCTCCTGTAAGGCCAAAACGAGAACAGAACCAGAACCAGGGGTCTAGTCATGTTTCTGGATGTCTTGGCTTTATGAGGGCAACAAGACTACCTGCCTGCACTATATTTGTTTTGTTCCTAGAGTACTTGTTATCTCTCAGCTGCGCATTTAACAATTTCCATCTCAATTGCCTAGTTGAATGCTTGTTGGTATGTTTCGGTTTGGTTGAGGGAGTGTCATATTGACCATCTTTTGTTATCTTTGCAATTGCTTCCCAGATGTGAATTCAAAACAAACCATGAAGAGTGGGTCAAATCGGTCAAACCCAGACTAGGACCTCAGACAGCTAATTGTGTTCTTACAGCAGTAAATACATCGCTTGAAAACATTAAAACTCTATACAAAGTCAGAAGTGAGATGCGAGCAGCCCTTCAAAATCTCTTAAAGGTAGTTGATACTGTTCTTTGGCACCTTATGCATTGCTTGTACTGCATTTTACGTTGCAAGCGTACTGGGCTCTATAATTTTCTTGCTTAGCATTTTCTTTATGGTTGTTGTGGTGGTCGGTAATCGGTTTTATATTCTTTTTTTTTTTTACAGCTCCACAGATGTTGCCGTATGTGCATTCTATTAAATTATCCACTGACCAAATTTTGTATTTATGTTTCTTTTTGTTTCACATTGTACACCAGGATAACTACAATTATACATGCTGTGAAAGAACTGTTTTGATAATTTGCTAAGGGCACACATGACAACAATTCTCTTCCCTGGCATTATTTCTAGCCAGAAATAGATTTTTCTGTTTCTATTCTCTGGACAAGTTTTTGAGTCGAGATACGTGTTTGATAACGGCACAAAATTTCTGTTAGTGGAACAAAAATCGTTTGATAACAACATAAAATTTCTATTTCTTGGAATAGAAATTCGTTTGATAATAGTACAAAAAAAAATTTGTAATTCCAAGATTTTGTTTCCATGTTATGTTCTCCTTAAATACAAATACAAGTAAATGGAAGGAATGGATTACAACTGCAACAATTCGAGTTGAAAATAATACAATCAAAATTTTTGAAATGATTTTCCCATGAGGGGAAAAATCACCATTTTGAGAAAGATCGGGAGCCAAAATCATCAAATATGGGTTTGGCCAATCAAGTTTGACCATTTTCCATTTTTTGTAATTTTTGAAAATTTTTCAGGATTTTCTGAAATGATTTGCCTATGAGGGGGGCAAAATTGTCATTTTTGAAGAAAGAGAGGGACAAAAATATCAAAAATAGGATTGGCTAGTTGATTGGACCCATTTCCTAATTTTTTAGATTTTTCCAAATTTTGGGAATTTTTTGGGAATTTTTCCAATTTTTAAGTATTTTTTAATGAATTTTCCAATTTTTGGGAATTTTTAAATCATTTTCTGATTTTTTATTTTTTATTTTCGAATTTTATATATTAAAAAATATTCGGACTGGGTTGGATTGACCCAACCCATGCCTCATGGGCGCCCGACGTTTGCCAACTATGAGCTATTTATTTTTTGGATGGCCCAAACTTAGTTCTTTTTTTGTTCCAGAAACAAAAAAGTAACTTTTTTCTACTTCTGATTTCTCTTCCAAATCTATTTCTAAGTCAAAAATTTGCTTTCAGAATAGAAAAATAAAATTGTGTTACTAAACAGATTTCTATTCCAAACCTGTTCCCCAGAAAAAAAGAAAAGAAAAGAAAAATAGAGGAACAGAAATGTTATCATGCACGTCCTAATTGATTCTATATCTTCTTGTTCTTGTTCATCAGAGCTGTTGGAATTTTGCCGTTGATGAGATGAAACTTGAGCTTATGGAAAACAATACAAAATTGGACAACTTAAAAAGTGAAAGGCTTTTTCTTGTTACTTGTTTCATGCTCGCTCTGCCATGATGCTTGTTTGACGTGCCATGATCTAGCTCCTTATGTAATTCAGCAGCATTGATTTGATGTCTCTTTTGCATTCCAGGATGATGGTATATTGATAATTCCCACAGTAGCAGATCCTCCATTGCCAACAAACTTAAAGAAGCATTCCTCTGCTGAATTTTTTGACAGAGCTCTTGCATTGATAAGTATCTCGAGCATGTCTGGATGCTGTCAGGTAAAACAGTCTAGTTTTGCTATGCCACATACATTTCCTCTTTTAACTTCTTTGGTGAGTCCAACTGATACTCTTGCTGTTTCTAGGTTAGCGTTCCACTGGGGAAACATGATGGCTGTCCCATCTCTGTCTCATTCATTTCATATCACGGAGGCGATAAATTTCTACTGGATTCAGTTTTAGATATGTATTCCTCTCTTCAAGAGCAAGTTACGGTTGCTTCTAGTTCATTACCTTTTGCAGATGCAAATGGTAACCTGGATACGTCTGAACTGTTAAAAGAGAAGGTTTGTTTCATTTATCATTTGTATCTTTGAGGAACAACTTGGTTATTCCTATTTTGTTTTGTTATTTTTGACTGACAGCAAGGTGAGATCTTTCAATACAATTTATTTGATGGTAGCAACATTTACCTAAGTGTGCAGTGTTGGTATTAAATAGTGCTTGCCCTTGATATTTTGAGCGATCTTCCGTCAAACAGGTAGCCAAACTTTTGGACGTTATGAGGATGCTTTTCTGGAGCTTCTGCAACTATAAAAAAACATATGCGCATGCGCATTTCTTCGTCTCTTGTTTTTATTTTTGATGGAATAGCTTATTCATGTTTGAGAGTTGTCGGCACTGTTCTCTGTCTTTACCATTGATGCAACCATGTTAAAAGTGGATGTATTTAAACTGGGCCATTTGAATTTTATCTGAAACTTTTCCCGTGTGGTTTATTTGTGCGATATTCTGGCAGGGTAATGCGGCATATAAGGGACGCCAGTGGAATAAAGCTGTAACGTACTATAGCGAAGCTATCAAATTGCATGGGACAAATGCCACTTACTATTGCAACCGTGCTGCTGCATATTTGCAATTAGGATGGTATCTGAGTATTTTCTTTAGATCTGAGCTATCTATATTGAATGGCACTTAATCTCTGTCTTCCTGCTAATCACCTTTGACTTTCTGCAGTTTCCAACAAGCTGAAGATGACTGCACCAAGGCAATCTCACTGGATAAAAAGGTAGAATATATAGCATGCAAAGGAAGTCCTTTCTCTCTTCTGGCATCACTTGATAAGTACTGCAAGAATCAGATTAATGAATCAGAGAGATGATGTAGCTTATAAGCACTCTGGATAGCCCTTAACCATTTACCTCAATATCCTAAGTCCCCAGTTGATAGGAATTAATTTTACGAAGAACATAGTAGAGTTGGCTTAGCAGAAGTTTTAAGTGGCCAATGCACCATCAATATTTATATGAGTAGACGATGTGATAGTATTGATGAAATTCTGATATCTTGTCATGCCACATGGTTTTTTTTTGGGTCCATGCGGTTGCATGGGTTGGCATCATGAGTGTTTTGAGTTCAAGTAGGTACGATTGTTTGCTACTGAAATCTGAATCCTTTGGTTGGCTTGATTATGTGCTTGCAGAATGTTAAGGCGTATCTAAGACGTGGAACGGCTAGGGAGTCGCTCATCCGCAACAAAGAGGCTTTACAAGGTGCGCAAGCTAGACCTTATCCTAAAATGTAACTTGTTACAATGCTTGATTCAGTGCACTCATCCATGCACCAAGGAGGAGTCACTTTTACTGTTCCTCTCCCAAACTAACAGTTTGCTATTATGATCTACAGATTTCACGCATGCTCTCGTTCTGGAACCGCAGAACAAGGATGCTAGTCGTGCTGACAAACGACTCAGGAAACTGCTGAGTTGATATTTATATGACTTGCCTCTCCCATGAAGATGCGGGGGTCTTGGGTGAATGAGATTTTGATGATATTACTTTTCTCGTCCTTGCAGGCTCAAGAAACGGAATAAAAAGTGGATGATTGCTTTATGTTGAGGGAAGATTTTGCCACTGGTCCAAAACATGAAATTTTTTTAAGCCTCTGTTGATTAGAAAAATGTGCTGTCTTTATCAGATTATGCAAATTTTGATTCAAGACGAATTTAATTGGAGTCAGCTCCCAGTTCTCGACTGCAATTACGTGAAGTGAGTTGTGGCTTGTATCTATAGCACCGATTTTCTGCTACTTTAAATCAAATATTTTTGCTCATGTGTCGAATTGGTGGCTGCACCCGCCCACGGTCCACATAAGGTGCATTTGGTTTGACTTTTGAGAAAAGCCTACGAAGAAACGCAAAGGCCTTTAGATTAAAAAAGATTCGATGAAATGCAAAAATTACTTGGTAAACTGTAATTGAAAAACGTCTCGAAATACGGCTTGGAAAAAATGCTATTTGATCAATATAAATTTGAAAAGCCTTTTGACTTATCGGTAATCAAATATTTTAATATTTTATGAAAATTTTATGATTTTCTCATAATTTTTATTTTCCTTCCATAATCTCTTCCCTACCTCCACTCAGTTCGGCCACCGGTCAGAGGCATGATCGGCCTTGGCGTTGCCTAGCCATAGTAGGATTGGGCGAGGGTCGACCTCACTTTTGCGGTAGGGGGCAAGAGGGGGTAGTTGTCGCGAGGAGGGTGCGGAGACGCTTGCCCTTGCGGCACCCTTCACTCTCAAAGTTTAAAACTCAAGGTAGCCTTCAAGTTGTTTCGAGCTTTTAGCCTTTTCACCGAACATATAAATTTTGACCCAAAGTCTCTTGGGAGAGCAGTTCCCAAACGCGGCTAGAATAGCTTTCTTCCTCTTAATTTCTTTTTGTGTGTAAATAATGAAAGTGAAACCGTAAGGTAACGAATCTCTAAAACAGGCAAGAGAATGTTCATCCAGTGTCCGTCCGAGCTTCGTTTCCTTTCGTTGACCAGTATAAAACCCTTCGCCGCAATCACCAGAATAATACCAAATTGGAAAAGAGGAAATAACCAAATCAACAAAAGGGGAAACAAAGAGAGAGAAAGGAAATGGAATTTGGAAACTTTTAAATGCATACAACAATCTCTCTCTCCCCCCTTGAAATGAAAACGATTTATTCCTGCCCAACGAACGGTCCCCGAAACACTCGTCCTCTCTCTCTCTCTCTCGATCGCGAACAAAACAAGACAGAAGAAGAAGCCTCCTGCGAATGAAAAACACTCTTCAACCCGCGCGACGCTGTCCGTCCTTCAAGTAATCCCTCCTCCATGCACAAGCACAAGCACACGTACACGCACACGCCAATTGGTCTCCGCGACGCCGCCTCCATGGAAGCTCTCAACTCCCTCCCCACCATCGCCCCGCTCCTCCTCCGCAACCTCATCACCTCCATCTTCATCTTCGCCGACAAGTCCTTCCTCAGCCTGGCCGAGAAGTTCCGCCTCCTCGAGCTCCTCCGCTACCTCCTCCTATCCTCCTTCCTCTTCCTCCTCCGCCTCCTCCCCACGCTTTTCCCCTCCGTGAACTCTGTCGTCCACGACGGCTACGCTCTCAAGCCCCCGAAGCCGGCCGGCGATGGCCGCGCGCCTCCCCCCTCCGGCGCGTGCGACTCCGGCATCGCCCGCGCGCTGTCGCAGCTCCTCGCCATCGTCAACAACGTCCCCGTGAGCTCTCGCAAGTACGAGGCCGTCCGGTCCTTGGCCGAGAGGCTCATCGATGAGAACCAGCAGGAGGGGACCGAGGCCCTGCTCGAGGTCAATCGGACGGTTCTGTCGGCGGCTTTCTCGAGGACTCTCAACCAGCTCGAGGCCGCGATGATGGAGAGAGAGCGGCAGAGCGGCTGCGGGGGCGGCGGCGACGGCTCGGGGACCGTCTCGGTGGAGTATAGGGAGAACCGGGTTCTGAGGGCGATTCGGTCGGTTCGGGATGTGGCTTGGCGTGGACGGGTCTGGTGGTCGAGCGAAGAGCCGGCCCGGTTGGGGAGCTCGGCTGAGAAGCTTGCCGCTGAGCTGGTTTGGTTGGCGCAGAAATTGGCGACTTGCGGGTGCGCCGAGGAGGCGGTTTGTGGGTGGGCGTCGGCTAGTAATTTGGCTTGGCTCGCTATCTCGGCGGAGCCGCGTCTCCAAGGTTCCCTAGTCAAGGTTTCTGGTAAGCTCTCTGATCTTTTCTCTTTTTTCTGGTCGAAAAGCTCTGATCTTTTTGTTCTACAATGAACCCATCTAGCATTAGAGTATCAACATCTCTTAAAAGACAAATGGTTAGTTTTCTTTGGAAGGGCACGTCTGTCAGTCATCTCTTGTAAACAACAAAGCCCCCTGTGCCTTAGATGGGGAAAGAATTCAGAATTGCTATTGTGAGAAATATTGTTTTTCTGTACCAGTAGGTCACTCTCTGTCAAATCATGGCGGTAAAATCAATGTTCTAAATTTCCCACATCGGACGCCAATATGCACGATTGAGATTGATGGATCAAAGATGGGTCCTACTGCTGGAGCCACGATAAGCAAGCAAGACGTTTGAATGAATAAGAGTTTTGCCAACGCAAGCCACAAATTGTTTTGTGGCTGGCACATAACAGCCCAAAAAGAGAGAAAAAGGAAGAAGAAGAAATTTGCAACTTTTGGTGATAACTGATAAGCATAGCACGGTCATACTGTCATGCGCAGTGTGACCGTCAGCTAATCATTTTCCTTTAAGAAGACAGGGTGATAGTTTGAACCCGAAGACTGGTAGTTTTTACTTTCTTCCACTGCTGCGAATTAGCTGCAGAATATTCTTGAAAATGCGTTTATTCACCAAATATGCAACCAAACAGCTATGGTCAATGTCAACATGATTTGCTTTGTTCGATATGCACGGTTGATGTCCCGGCACTCTTCTTTGTGGCCCTTTGTTTCTTGAATAAGATTCATTTATCTTATTGCACGTATTGCATACGATATGAGTACTTTGATCTACCCTCTTGCTTCTATGCGCATCCCCAACTCTGTTGCCTTTTTAATATCCCGTGGGTTCCTCGTCTCTTCATACTTGTGTTTTTTTTTTTTTTTTGGCAATCCATCTTCAGAGTATTCGTGACAATCTTTGGGCAGGAGATAACTGGGGTAGGTATTTAACTGCGATAATCAGTGGTTGCACGAGGATTCCTCTAAAATCTATGTTCCAAGATCACTCTTAACTTATATGGACACCTCACTGATCCCATGTAGGGGTTGACCAAATCAATTGTCAAAGAACACCTTTCTGGCCAAGTCGCACCTATTGCTTAGGCACCATTAGTTTTATACAGGAATAGGATGGTAATTCGAATTTACTTTTTCTACACATGCTTGAGAAAGTTTTACTTTTCAAGTGGATGAGGGGAGCTGGAACATTCATATAATTCTGAATTTCCTGCAAGAAATTTTGTAGGATTTCGTCATAATTTGCGACTCCTAAGATGGTGTGCACAAATACATTGCAAAGTAATGAGGGTGCTCTGTTGTTTTCTCTTTCTAGGGGATAAAAGGTCGTACTTTTTTAACTTGCTTCAAACATAAAATTGAAGTTAAGTACTTGCTTGCGTGTAAATCACGTCTTCCAATTTTCTTTGTGTTGTCAACCTCCACATTTTAAGTGACGACGGGTAACATTTTGAGTCTTTGACTTTTCTGCCGACGTTTTGAGTCTGGTGGCTGTCTCTCTGTGCGCGAGAATTTTCTCACCTACACGTCAAGTTTGGTAGTATGTCAACTTCTGCACTATATGCTGAATACAGATATGGTGCTTGAGGGCAAGCGAATTACCCAGCCATTTTTTCAAATCAATCATTTGTCTTTTTCCATTGATCGTCCTAGTTGAGAAAATGCATCCTATCATATTGTGTGCCTGATTTTCTTCTGTAACTTCAAAGCACATAAACATCTGCATATCGTCAGAGAGCTGTTTAATTTTGGAGGGTAATGTCCTACAACTGGGGAGGGTCTGCACTATATCCCGTTATGCCAACGAGGCAGTGTCATGATTTTGTCTATAGTTTCGTAAATTTGACTATCGCTAGGACATCAATTCCTGCAAGTATATTTTGATGGCTCCTTCTTCCTTTAATCTTTGTTTTACCGTAGCTCTGTTGTTTCATAATCTCATTTCAATCCCTTCCTATTATCTTTAGCATTCTTATTCAAGCAAGCCAAGGACATGGGGCTGGACGAAATCGATGAAAGCAAGAAGGAGCAACAAAGGCAGACAAGGATGAAGATGTTGATGTCATGGTTGCCGCTGCTATGCAGAGCAAGCAATGGAACCGATGTCCCCGTTCTAAGCCTCAGGGAAAGAGCCGAACTGGAGAGAGTGTTGGAGGAAACCATTGAAATGCTAGGAAAGGAGGAGGAGAAGGAGCAAGTGCTCTCGCAGTGGCTTCACCACTTCATGTATTGCCCGTCGTCCGACTGGCCTAATCTTCACGCCTCCTACACTCGCTGGTGCACTGCTTCTCGCAAGCTCATACTTCTTCAGTGAATATGTCGTTGAATTAGTTTACCAGAAGAAGATTCTTCAAAAGCTAGAGATTACCAGATGTACAGTAGGGATTCAGGAATGGCACTTTTAAGTTAATATATGAAGTTGTGATATATAGGCTCTAAGAATGGCAGAGAGCGAATGCTTCTCATTGTAGATTGTACTAGAACCTAGGAAATATAGCAGATATTATTCTTTTGATAAGGAAACCTCCAGGAAAGTATTCTCAAGTATCATCCAGATATATGATGTCCAAATCATCAAGAACATGAAAGCTCAAGTCACAGAGAAATCTTTGTTGCGTAAATGTCAAACACTTCGGAGGATGATAGTTGAGGTTCCTGCATGCAAAGTGCCAAGGTGAACCCAATGATAACGGTCATCGTGAATGAAGTACTGAGGCAAAGTCATTTGGGTTCCTTTTTTAACATTCATGATGGCATTTGCCACAGCTCTCAATTATCTCATTTGGGTCACCACCTTATTTTTTCCCCCCTGCATTTTAGACATGTTTTCAACATTGATGCCATGTGCGAAATCAACAATTCACGGTCACTCTGCAACAAAGACAACGTACGTTCATCTCTCGTGAAGTTTGAGAGCTGTGCAAGATAATCTTGATCATTCCTCCAACAGCTAAAGATCTTAGCAGTGCCTATCTTGGTGCATGAACAGGCGTAGCCAATGAAAATTACATCAGCAATGTGCTTTTGCCTACTTCCCAGACTAAAGATTCAACCCTATTCACAAAATCTGCGGCAACTTCTATTTTCTTCTGGGAAGACATGTGGTTCGTTCATTAGAATGTGTAATAGTTGAGAACACTGATACTCTAAATAATGGGTTTCTCGTCAAAACTTTTTAACTCTAATCTGAGTAATTTCGGGTGCAAAGGGATTGTAATGGTTTAGAATGATTGATACCTGAGTCAAACCAGCACCAAGCAATTTGTTAACAAGGGATGCAATTGGACCGTTAAGACGTACTCCGGTGCTGGCCTCGCGAATCGTATGACGCATGGCGATCATTAGATGGCCGTATGTGAGTTCATGCCCGTTTTGCATTGCTTGAATGAAGCTGTATGTCAGGGCACCCGTTGCCGTGCTTCCTGATAACGCCTGCAGAAATGTATGTCAATGCGACGGAATCAACCCTTTTCAATGTCCTGTTCTGTTAATAAATGGCAGTTCATATACGGAATTTAATCCTTGAAGACTAAAACAAGCATAACTGAAGGAACTTTTCATTTACATCGCATTTTCCTAGGACTCGCGTTCGCCAAACAAAAAGAAAAAGACACTAGTCAGTGAAATCCAACGAGGTTTCACAAGAAAGCTGCTTTGGACTTGATCGGTTGATCATCTAGCACTCACCATTCTTGTGACGGGATGTTACCTGAGGGGTTGCTGTAAGAGGTCTACGAATACAGAACGAAAAGTGTAAACCGGAATCTCACTCACCGTTGTGTCTACAGAGATCTGGTTATCATCACAAGCGCTAATAGAGAGGGCTAGTCCACCTCTTGTGCCTTTGTAAGCAGTTGATCTGTGATCTTCCCATCTGTAGGCACCTTCTCTACAAAAAGATAGGCGATACTCAATTTATTCAGCTTGGCGCGGTAGAAAGTGTAACAACCATATTCATACTGTCAACAGAGACATGAGAAAGGTTGCTGACCGGCTCATCCTGCATAGAAAGGGTAGATCGAGCATGGTTCCGCTGTGGCAAGCATCAATTACAGCATGGAGTTTGGCTTCTCGAGGCAGTGGTCTTACAATGGTGGCATTGATGTCATCGTCAAGTATCTTCCCAGCAATCTCATGATCAACTGGCCAGATTGATTCATCAAACCCATCAATTTCGTCCATATCATAATCGCGCTGTCTTGAGCCATGGCCAGAGAAGTGAAACACCAATGAGTCACCAGATTGGCAATCCTGGACTAACCATTGCATAGCCATGAGGATGTTGTGCCTTGTTGGGATCCTGAGTGGATCCGTCTCTTCTTCTGTGCATAAATCAAGCTGTTACCGTTGGCAGTGTGAAATCAAATAGAGGGTATGTCATGTTATGTGCATCCTTGGTATGGTTTTCAAGCTTAAGACCATAACTCGGTGGTTTCCATCTTATTGAAGAACGCTACTAAATGGTCTGGTCAGCCGAAGGAAGGATTAGCTATTAAGTTCATGGATTCGGAGGAAGATGATATCATATGCTGGCAGCGTACTCTCTCAATGGGATAGAACTCCTAGAGGACAGAATTAACTTTAAGAGACGCAGAAAAAAGAACAGCACAGAGAAACTGCTTTAGCTCCGAGATTGAAGATATGACCCACAAAACAGTTGTGGCCGGTACAAATCACTCATAGATAAGTGTAAGGGCCGAGATCCCACTTGCACGATATTGTCCGCTCTGGGCATAGACCCTCACGGTTTTGTTCCTCCCGACAGCTTAAAGCTCACGGGAAAAGACCTCATACAAGTTAAGGACTCCCCCCACTTATCAATAGCCCAGAAACTCCCTAAGCAATGTGGGACCCCCTAAGGACATACAGCGTCCCCGCTGTGGGCCCCTAAGCAATGTGGGACCCCCTAAGGACATACAGCGTCCCCGCTGTGGGCCCCCCACACCCCATAGGCGAGTCGGCTCTGATACCAGAGTAAGGGCCGAGATCCCACTTACACGATATTGTCCGCTCTGGGCATAGACCCTCACGGTTTTGTTCCTCCCGACAGCTTAAAGCTCGCCACGGGAAAAGGCCTCATACAAGTTAAGGACTCCCCCCACTTATCAATAGCCCAGAAACTCCCTCCCTAAGCGATGTGGGACTAGGATGTTACAATAAGAGAGTTCAGAGAGAGAGAGAGAGAGGAAGAGTACACCAACTTCGAGCAACCTGAGAGAATGAGTATAGAGTCGTTTCGGAATCCCATCTTCTCGACCAGGAAGTAGCGCATGCACCTCACATCGTTGACACTTCCTTTGAGCATGTACCTCTTCCCTCTATAGCTTACCCCACAAAGCAAAGCGCGCTTCCTTCCATGAACCGAAGGAGGCAGCAGTGGCAGAGACGGAGCCGGAGGATAATAGCCATTGTTTGACGTGTCTACTCCAGGATAGTTGCCGGTTGGGTTGGCCAGAGAATGGATGTTGTTTGCAACAGTACCAACGAGGCCTTTGAACAGGTTAGCCGCCCGGTATAGAGAATTCTGAGCTTGAGTCAGCGGAGGATCATAGAGGTTAGTTTTGGTGACAGATTGGCACACAGCACACCGAAATGCCTGCGTCCCCGGCGGCAGCTCAAGTAGCACACCACACCAGCTGCATCTCTCTCTTCTAAATGCCATTTGATATCGCAGAGACTACGATTGGTATGGGAAATCAACTATCTGAGGATCTAACTAGAGGGTAGCACACACAGGCGCCAATGAATAATTCTCCACCTGAATGCAAGTGTCGAATTGAGAGATAATTAAAGGGTGAGGAGAAAGTCGAGCCAGTGAAATAATCGAACGATGTTGAACCAGATTCTATGCAAAGTTGTCTCTATTGTAGAGGAGCGCATGTATAAGGAAAGATCATCCTTTCTGTTTCCTTTTTATTTACTTTTAGACTTGTTGTGTCGTTCCGTGGATTGCAGCGAATCAGATTCTTGCTTCTCCTATCCTTCTTTGTTCTTTCTTGTGTGTGGTCCTCACAGGGACAGGTTCTTATTCTTCAAATTTGGTTGCTTGGAACTTGAACCTGATAAAAAGGTCGAAAGACCATCACGGTAATGCCCTTTGAGGCATCAGTGGTGGGAAAAACCAGCGACGTATCTTCTCGTTGCTTTCAGATATCTTGGCAAGAAATTCAGCCGGAGTTCTGTTAAGTCAGTGAAACCGGTCTACCCTATGATTACCCTTTGCTTAGATATAGAGAAGTTTGGTTTTTAATCTTTCATGGTCGGTGATAGAAGGAGATAGCAAGTGACTTGAAGAGTTCATTTTTCTGTGGCTTAAGATGGTCATGCTTTGTGCAAGTAGCCTTTAGAATGAGCTGCACATTTCCGTGTAATCTCCTTAGTTTTGGTCTTCGAGAGTTAATTTAGACTAGTGGCAAATCATTTCGTTTCGTTGTTGTACCGCCGCTAGGATTGCATTTTGCACGGCTTTCGATTGATTGGGAGAGAGGAAAGAGAGGGGAAAGTAAGGGCGCGCTATGCATAGCGACATAAATCTATTTTTCTATTTTTAGAACAAAAATCTGTTTCAGAAATAGATTTTGGCTCAAAATCAGAAATGAAATTTTTTTGTTTCTGGTAGAAATAGAAAAATCTATTTCTGGAACAGAATGGTTGCCATGCGCGCCCTAAGACTACATATGGTAACTATTCTGATTTTGTGATTTTATTCCCTAGAACAAAAAAAAAAGATCAGAATCCTTTTTGGTAATGTAAATTATTCTAATTCTGATTCTGTTTTTCAAAACAGTTTTGGAGCAACAACACGAACAAAAAAAAAGTTAATTTTGAAAAAAGAATTACTTTTAAGAATCACAAAATAGAATGAAGTACCATATCTCTTACTTTTCTCTTTTAATTCTCTTATCACTTTTCCCTCGAGCTAAAATATAATAAGGTTTCATTTTAAAAAAATGAGATAATAAAATCAAAAATAAAAAAATTGAAAAAAATTCTAAAATTTTCATAAAATCCCTAAAAATAGAAGTAGTTTTTTTATATATATAAATTTGGATCTAGATTCCCTATATTTCATATATATATATATATATATATATGTATTTTAGGGAACTCATAAATACCTTTGAAATTAAACCTAAACCACATTTTTTAAACCCATAAGGCTTTGTTCGAATTTTATAATGTAATTTATCAATGCCATGATCTTTAATTGTGCACTTGATTATAATGGTTGTGATTTGCCTAGGTTTACATACTTTAGACTTAGTCTAGTTTTAGAAAATTTTGGAAAAAGACAAAAATAATTAGTGTAAATACAACATCGATATTTTTTGTTGGGTCATGAGTGAGGATAATTTTCATTCTTAAGTTTTTGATGAAATAAGAAAGAGATTTCATTTCCTAGAATCAAAAAGTAACTGCGCAATTATTTGACTTAAATAACAAAAATTGGGAACATAATCAGAAATTTATATAATTACCAAACGCGTTTCTGTTTTAAAAACAAAAATTTTGTGCAATTATCAAACACGTTCTGATTTTTAAAAACTCATCTAAGAACAGAATTAGAAAAAGTCATTTTAATCAAAATCAGTTTTTGATATCAGAATCTTACCGTACGCAGTCTAAGAATACCAAAGAAAATTGAGGGGGAGGAAACTAGATTTCAAGCAAGCGTCCCATTTCTTGGCAATTTGAGGTTGTTAGTTTAATTACCCTTCTTTTAGTAAATGAAACTAGATTTCAAACGCTCTTTAAATTATAAATATATAATATTATTGATATATAATAATTGTAAATTGAGTTTTGATTCTTTTCCAAGTGCAGGAAGTATGTAATTTAAGTTGAGCACCGTAGGGCATGCATAATAACATTTCTGGAGCAGAAAATTTGTATGATGATGCAATTTCTAAAGCATAAATTTGTTTGGTTACTTAAATTTATTTTTCTACTTCTAAAGTTATTTTCAATCCATTTTCATAAGTAAACAAAAAAGTTATTTCACTTTTAGAAGTAGAAATATTTAATCATAATATCTCTATCACTTCAAAAAAAAAATTTCATTTTCAATGCTTCTCTTTCCTAACCATGTTTTTGTCATCACCTCCCTCTATTGCCCCCAGCCGCCGCCGTAGGGTCTCCGTCTTTGGCCATCGGGTAAAAGATAAAATAATATATATTTTTTATTTTTAAAATGTAAATTAATTAAAAATTAAAAATAAATAAAATGATTTCAATTGCATGAGAGTTTTTCTTAATAATTTATAAGAGAACAGGAGATGAAGCATTGGAACTTCGAGCACTTTTAGCATGGATATATGAATTCGGTCATCTTATTCATTAATACAAATTTTCCCATAAAATTGGTCCCATTTGCATAAATAATTAAATAAAAAGTTATATATAAATTCATCAGTATTTGCATTTCACTTTTCTTGAATGACATCTATTCTAGATTAGGATCAATAATTTTTCGTAGAAGATTTTATGTTAATAATATTTTAAAAATAAAAATTTTCAATTGTTACTAAACGCTTGACCAAAAAAAAATCGTTACCGAGTGAATTTTTATTTCAGAAGTAAAAATTTTATCTTGTTATCAAATGCTTTTTTCTAAAATTAATTTCTGAAGCAGAATTGTTACTATGCGCACCCTTACTTCCATTCATCAATAGCTTAGATTCTCACACTTTATTATTAAACTAATAAAAGCGCCTCTATTTTAAAACGAAACTTTTTGTTTCCCCAAAACCGTATTTATTATTATTATTATTATAAGGCAACCCTAAGCAAATTCTCATTTTTCCTTGCAGTCCTGACGCTAGCCGGTGTCGCCGGTAGCTGTTCAGTTCAGTTCTGGTTTTAGGGCTGTTCTCTCTTTCTTTGTTTTCTGTTTGTGTCTCTATTTTTTGGGTTCTTCGTCCTTTTCGTGGATGGCCTTTCAATTTTTGTGATCAATTGTTACTTAGTTTGTAGTTTTCTCTCCTGATTTAGTACTAGATCTAGATTTGGGTGCTATTCTATCCTGTTTTAGAAATAGATCTGGATTTTTCAAGACGTTTTTTGTATTCCTACAACCCATTGGAGGTGTTGCGTTCTTTACACGGTGATGGTGCTGGGGACGTCGAATGTTGGCGCGCACTGCCTTTTGGCAAAATCGGTGTTATTGAAGAAGAATTTTTTAGTGTGCACTCATTACTGACGATGTGAGGTTTGGTGATTGGCCGCTGTACAAGCTTTGATGCTACAGTAGATTAGTCTTCGAAGAATGGGCTAGTCTTTACAAGCAGTAGCAAGTTGATTCACGTTTCTGATTTGTTTTACTTACTTTGTACGAGCTGCATTTTTCTTGAAGTCGTGTACTACTTTCTCTGAAATGAAGATGCTCATTTCGACAAAAAAAAAAAAAAACAAAAACAAGAGCCGAAAAAAAGAAAAGAAAAAGGAGAACCGAAAAGCAAGCGCCTGAATTCAAAATTCAAACACGCTCTCTCTCTCTCTCTCTTCCCCCCCCCGCCCCCCCCCAAACCGTCATTTTTCACTTCACTCGCTCGCTGAGTGATTCCTGCTCCGATTTTCACCCCATTCGAGGCCCTCTCGCCGCCCCCATGACCCTCCCTCTGCAGACCAGCAACATCGCCAACACCGCCGCTCCGGCGGCGGCGCGCAAGGGCAAGACAGTGGAGGAGACCTACCAGAAGAAGTCCCAGCTTGAGCACATCCTCCTCCGCCCCGACACCTACATCGGCTCCGTCGAGAAGCACACCCAGACACTCTGGGTCTACGAGGACGACGAGATGGTGCACCGGCCTGTCACCTACGTTCCCGGCCTGTACAAGATCTTTGACGAGATCCTCGTCAACGCCGCGGACAACAAGCAGCGCGACCCCAGGATGGACTCCGTGAAGGTGACAATCGACGCGGAGAAGAATCTGATCACCGTGTACAACAACGGGGATGGCGTGCCCGTGGAGATGCATCGGGAGGAGAACGTCTATGTGCCGGAGTTGATTTTCGGGCATTTGCTGACCAGCAGTAACTACGATGACACCGTGAAGAAGACGACCGGAGGGAGAAATGGGTATGGTGCTAAGCTCACCAATATATTCTCGACCGAGTTCATTATTGAGACAGCTGACGGCAAGAATGGCCTCAAGTACAGGCAGGTAAAAACGATATGAAAGATTACGAAGCATAAGAACCTGCGTTATCTAGACTTGTTAGGCTTCTGTTTATTTCTGGCTTGGATGCGCCTGTGGTACCATTTCCTCTAGCTTTCATAATGTAGGATTCCTTCAGGTTTATTTCTCCATGTTAGTCATGCACATTGCTCTGATGGGGAGTTTACTGTCTCTTTATGAGCTGCCCTTTTTGTGTTGGAGTTCAGCTGGCCCTCGTTTGGTCAGAATGGTGCTATTTTCTTTTTCAGGACGTCATGTAGTAGTTACTCCTCGAGGTTGTCGCTACTTATCAGGATGTGATTCATTTTGGTTCTCAGAGGAATGTACCCGCTGATTGTATTTGGTTAGTGAAATCAATTTAGTTGAACTCCTATACTGATCTTTTCCCACTGATTTAAAGGTTTTCTCAAAGAACATGGGAGTCAAAGGTGCACCTGATATTAAGGCTTGCAAGGCGGGCGAAAACTGGACCAAGGTTTCATTCAAACCAGACTTGGCCAAGTTTAACATGACCCAGCTTGAAGATGATGTGGTTGCTTTGATGAAAAAGCGCGTCATTGACTTGGCTGGGTGCCTCGGAAAAACGGTGAAGGTCGAGCTGAACGGGAAAAGGGTTCCTGTCAAAACATTTGCTGATTATGTTGGCCTCTGTCTAAAATCTGCCTCTAAAAATAGCCCAGAACGCTCCCTCCCAAGGTTCTTTCCTTTTCTTTTTGTCTGATTGTAACCATTTTGTAGTTTGAATTGGTATTCTGAATGCTAAATTTACTTGATTGGATTAGGATTGAGGAGACTGTGAATGAGAGGTGGGAAGTCTGCGTTAGCCTAAGCGAAGGACAGTTTCAACAGGTACTTTGAATACTTTCTTCTGGTAACAGGCAAAAATAGAGCTAGTGCTACTGAACAAATTTTACATTGTCAATTCTACGACAGGTCAGCTTTGTGAATGCGATAGCTACGATTAAGGGAGGGACACATGTTGATTATGTGACCAATCAGATTGCGAACCACGTTATGAGTGTTGTGAACAAGAAGAATAAGAATGCGAACCTAAAGGCCCATAACGTTAAGAGTCATTTATGGGTTTTTGTCAATGCCCTCATTGACAATCCTGCATTTGACTCGCAAACCAAGGAAACTTTGACACTTCGCCAGAGCAGCTTCGGATCCAAGTGTGAACTATCTGACAAGTTCCTACAAAAAGGTTGGACATTCTTTAGTGAATTTAATGAAATTGATCAACCGACTTTTAGGCAACTTTTGTTTGTGCCTGCTGTAATGCAGTGGCAAAGTCTGGAATTGTCGAGTCTCTCCTCTCATGGGCAAATTTCAAGCAAAGCAAAGACCTAAAGAAAACTGATGGGTCGAAGAGAGAGAACCTCCGTGGAATTCCCAAGCTTGAGGATGCTAACGATGCTGGAGGTAGAAACTCTCATAAGTGCACCCTGATTTTGACAGAAGGAGATTCAGCAAAGGCCCTTGCGGTAAGTGCTGGTACATTTTTGGATGTGTGTGACATAAAAGGCTTCTTAATTTTGTCGTTGAACTTTCTCAAATAGTTGGCTAACCTAACTGAGTTGATGCAGATGGCTGGACTTTCTGTTGTCGGTCGAGATCATTATGGTGTGTTTCCATTGAGAGGTAAATTACTCAACGTGAGGGAAGCCAGCCATAGTCAAATAATGGAAAACAAAGAGATACAATACGTAAAGCAGATTCTTGGGTTGCAACAAAATAAGGATTATGACAGTGTCAAATCTTTAAGATATGGTCATTTGATGATAATGACAGACCAGGTTTCACTCTTCTATACAATTTGTTTTGTATAATTTTTTTTTTTGTTAAGCATGTGCCACTACTGTCAATGCTTCTTATAGTATAGTCACCGTATACATATTGCATTCTGGATCTCCATTTGCAGGATCATGACGGTTCCCATATTAAAGGCCTTCTTATTAACTTCATTCATTCATTCTGGCCATCCTTGCTCAAAGTTCCATCTTTCCTAGTGGAGTTTATCACTCCAATTGTTAAGGTAGTGTCGATCAAATTAACTCGATCATTTAAACCGTCCTTAGTAGATGGAAAAAAAGCTTGAAGCCTTCTCAAATTGTAACTACAGGCTACTCATAAAAATGGAAGAGAATTAAGTTTCTATTCAATGCCAGAATATGAGTCCTGGAAGGAAAGTTTGAGGGGCAATGCAAGTGGGTGGTCAATCAAGTATTATAAGGTTCGTATACATTGCTGACGTATAACTCAGTTACTGCCAAAGTACTTGTAATGGGTAACATTTGTAGTTGAATGATCCTTGCAGGGGTTGGGAACAAGCACCTCAAAAGAGGGGAAGCAATACTTTCAAAATCTTGAAATGCACAAGAAGGATTTTGTATGGATTGATGACCAAGATGGCGACGCAATTGAGCTTGCTTTTAGCAAGAAGAAGATTGAAGCAAGGAAGACATGGCTTCGTCAGTTCGAGGTTGGAAGTGCTGTCTGAATTATAAGAACATGAAGTACTTGTTGCTTTTTAGATGTGGCTTAATGGAATTACGTATTTGTTTCCCGCAGCCCGGTACTTATCTTGATCAGAAGGAGAAGCTCATCAAGTACAGTGACTTTGTTAACAAGGAGCTTATATTGTTTTCTATGGCTGATCTTCAAAGATCAATTCCTTCCATGGTTGATGGCCTCAAGCCAGGTCAAAGGAAAATTCTTTTCTGCTCATTCAAAAGGAATTTCATCAAAGAAGCAAAGGTTGCCCAATTTTCTGGCTATGTGTCCGAGCATTCAGCATACCACCATGGCGAGCAAAGTCTTGCCAGTACTATTATCGGAATGGCACAAGATTATGTAGGCAGCAACAACATTAACCTTCTCATGCCGAACGGCCAATTTGGCACCCGCAACATGGTGAGAGTATTTCATATTTCACCAAAGATAATTGGGTTGTCTACAGTTTTTCTTTTCACTTAGATGGAGCATGTTACTTTGGCAGGGAGGAAAAGATCATGCTAGCTGTAGGTACATTTACACAAAGCTTTCTCCTATTACACGATTCCTCTTCCCAAAGGATGATGACAACCTGCTGAACTACTTAAATGAAGATGGGCAATCTATTGAACCAGCTTGGTAATTACTCATTATAGGTCCCTTGTTATTCATTTACCCATTATGAAAGTGTTGACTAATTCTGGTCATGTAATGCAGGTACATGCCTATCTTACCTATGGTTCTCGTCAATGGTAGCGAAGGAATTGGAACTGGATGGAGTTCTTACATCCCTAACTACAATCCAAGAGATATTGTTGCCAACTTGAGACGTTTGTTGAATGGTGAAATGATGGAGCCCATGGATCCTTGGTATCGTGGATTTAGAGGGACCATCGAGAAAACAGCCACTAAGGAAGCTGGCATCAGCTACACTGTTTGCGGGATAATCGAGGAAGTCAATGATACCACACTGAGGATCACAGAGCTTCCAATACGTCGATGGACACAGGATTACAGGGAGTTTTTGGAATCATTATCAACTGGAGAGAAGGATAAAATGAAGGATCCTTTTGTCAAGGTAATGAGCTCTCAAGCAACCCAACCTTGTGCGTCACATCTTGTCTTTGAAGATTGCCGCTAAAACGTCATTGCCAATTGCAGGAATTTAGGCAGTACAGTGATGATGTAACTGTGCATTTTGAAGTTATGTTGTCAGAGGAGAACATGATGATAGCAAAGCAAGAGGGTTTACTGAAGAAATTTAAGCTGACCTCAACAATCAGCACGAGTAACATGCACCTGTTTGACTCAAATGGAGTGATTAAGAAATATGACAGCCCTGAACAAAGTACGCTAATTTTGCTTCTTAGATCACAATCAACAGTATTATAATTAGGATTATGACTTATATGGTGAACTAAGCCATGTCTCATTGCAAAATTTATCATCTCTCTTTCTGCAGTTCTAGAGGAGTTTTTCCACTTAAGGCTCGAGTGTTATGAGAAAAGAAAGGTAATCTCAGTTAAAGCGAGGAAATGGTTTCAGTTATATATCTGTGCTCGTCTGTTCATACGTGACTTGGTTGCAAATAGCATATGATGAGTACTTTTCTATTTCTCGCTTGCAGAAAATTTTGCTGGAAAACTTGGAGGTAAAGTTAGCCATCTTGGACAATAAGGTTAGGTTTATTCTTGGTGTTGTCCGTGGAGAGATCATTGTGAGCAATAGAAAGAGAGCAGATTTGTTCCAAGAGCTGCAAGCAAAAGGCTTTGCTCCCTTCAGGAAGGAGACCAGAGCAATTGAAACAGCAGTAGCCGGGTCAACAGACGATTCAGAAGAAACAGAAGAGAACTCGGAGGCCACCACCAAAGGAGTGAGAGCCAGTGATTATGAGTATCTACTCTCCATGGCAATTGGCACACTGACCCTCGAGAAAGTTCAGGAATTATGTGCTGATAAGGATAAGCTAGTTAATGAGGTTGATGCCCTGAGAAAAGCCACTCCAGAGAATTTGTGGTTGAATGATCTTGCTGCTCTAGAGGAAAAACTTGATGTATGATTTTTCATGCCCTCTTACATTGCTCCATTAACTTCTATTTTGATTAATGCTTTCTGTTGTGCTATTCAGGAGCAAGAAAAAATTGATGCCCAAGCAGAGGAAACGAGAAAGGCAAGAAGCAAAACTAATGTAGCTGGCACGAAAGTCTCTAGACAAGCGCCAAAAAAGCCTCGCAAGAATAACACTAAAGCTAACAATTCAGAAGCTCAAGCACAAGTCACTGAAGGATCAAGTATTGCATTGGAAGCAGGTTAATATGGAATTCGTGTTGTAAGTTAACTGCTCGCATTGTTATTATATATGGAGTCACTGACAGTAGTTTCTCCTTTGGAAGAAGCTGCTGATGTTGCGAAACAAAAACGCGGTGCCCGTTCTAGGGAAGCTCCAGCTCTGAAGGTGCGTTTGGTTTTTGCCTTCTAATTCAAACCCCAGGCAACTGTCTTTGTCGATTTTCAGGTGTCTCTTTACATTCATACAGCCTAGCAAGAGCGCCTCAGTTTCAGACGATGACGAGGACTTCGAGTTGCTTGAATTAAAAGATCGACTTGCTGCATACAACCTAGAATCTTCACCAGATAATTCGTTAGGTAAGAGCTTTTGCCTGAGTGACTTTGATTTGTTCGACTTAAAAGTCAATTCCATCTGTGAAGGCACTGGGGCTACATGAGATAGTGAATAACTGCGTTGAGAAACCTGTGCCATAATTGCCCGATGTTTACTTGAGACTTGTATCCTTTTGCTGTATCCTGGAGTTACTCGGTAATAATGATAATAGCATAAAACATGTTCCATACAACGCAGCTCTAGAGGACGAAGTGCCTGAAATACCAGTCAAGGCAAAAGAACCTAGCAAAAGGGCTGCCTCGAGGAAGAAGCCCTCGGTCACCCTCTCGGAGAGTTCTGAGGAAGAGAATAGCAATGACAGTGGAGATGATGACTTCGAGATAGTGGACTCTGAAGCAGAGGTGGCAAAGAAGAAAGGAGGCAGAAAACCATCTGCTGCTGCGAAGATATCGGAGCCACCTGCAGCAACAAAGAAAGGTCTAGCCAACAAGCAGCAGGCTCGGGGAACAACCCAACGGCTCCTGACCGAGGCGTTAAAGCCAGCGGAAAGCACTGGAGTTTCGCCGGAAAAGAAAGTTCGGAAGATGAGGGCATCTCCTTTCAATAAGAAAAGCAGTTCTGTGCTGGCAAGGGAAGGGAAGGCAGATGGTTCCAACGGCAACGATGCAGAAGAAGTGGTTGAAGTGGCCCCTCCGAAAGCAAGGCCTCAGAGGGCGAACCGGAAGCAGACAAGATATGTGGTGAGCGATTCCGACAGCGAGAATCCGACGGATGATTCCGAGTTTGATGGAGATGAGGATTAGGCGACGGAAACGTAGTTTTTTCCTTGAATGACCAACGCTGTATTCATTGGTTTCTAGTCGTTTGTGTTCATCTCTCTCTTTCTCGGAGGAGGTGTTTCATGTAAACCGGTAGTTTTCGCACTCAAATCACTGCGTTCTATAGCTACGCTCCAACATATCGGGTCCCTCGATCCAGGGACAAAAGGGGACTTTTTATGGAAATAGGATAAAAAATTTTCGTTTTTACTTATTTGGGTTTGCATGAAAAAATTTTACGAAAAGAGGGCTTGGTCGGTAGTGGAAGTGCCGACTAAGGGTATGTTCGGCAATTGAAGCGCCGAACGGCCCCAATATAAAAAAGACATTTTTAATAAACTACTGAAGTCATATCCTTGTAAAAGCATCTCCTTTGACCTCTTTTTCCATATGCTCCAAACAAATCCATTTCAGAAATTGAAAGTGCTCAGAGGTCAAGAAAAAGTGGTGCATGAGAATTATGTGGAAAAACATGAACTCCCATTATTGGATAGATGCATGTGGAGACTTTGAGGCATTGATGCAATATCTTTCTATTTTCTCTTTCTATTTCTCCTTCTTCGAATCGTCTTCAGACTCTAATTCTGCTTTATCTCTTATATGATAAATTTCTTCACTATTGAGACGAATCTCCGTTTCGTTGATTCGGTAGCTTTTTGCGTCAAATGCGTAAAAAGAGGAGATGTATCGCGCGTAAAAGAAGGGGAAGAGAGGGGGCCATGAAAAAAGAGAAGAGGGACGGTGAAAAAAATAGGTAGGGGTCTCATGTTTTTCTGATAAACTGAGGAGAGGGGGGGAGGGGAAACGAGAAAATGGGAGAGGGGGGTTGGACGTACACTGGGGAGAGGGGGGGCCGGAGGAGAGGGGACGTAAATTTGGAAAAAAAAATGGTTTGGGGAGGGGGGCTTTTATTCGGCACTTTAAGTGCCGAACAAGCCCCATATCCGTAATATTTGTTACGGTAGACCTAAATTCGTAAAAAAAATTTAAATTATTAACCTATTTTCGTAAAATGCCCGACAAAAGGAAGGCGGGGGCGGCACGACAAATGTTGATACCAATAGTTAGCATATGTAGAATTTTGGTTTGTAGGTTGTGCTGCAGCTCGTGTGGTCACTTTACTCTTCGCAAAATCCTTCTAAGAACCATTTCACCAGCTCGTGTGAGATTTGACATGTTACCATCTATTTGATCATTACAACAAATAGAACTTACATACGTTGCACCAACGGAATCTTTTACTCCTACAACCCACGGGTACTTATTTCAACCTAAGAAGTTAATTTGTAATTAAGTAAAAAGTGGTCGTGATCAAAGATTATAGAAGAATTGCCGCTACACATTCATTTTTGGTAAAAAAAGGATTCGTCGATAATTGTGTACAAAAAGCAAATTCACCTAGGTAGAGGCAAGATGTGATTATATAGATGTAGTTATAATTGAAGGGAACCAATCTTTTAAACATATGCAATAGAATTATATAAAATTAACATGCCCAAGAACTTACTTGAGTCACTAATTAGAGAAATATATCACAGAACGGATATGTCGGTGGGGTCGAAATGCAAACTTAAGCAGATCCATTCAACAACTCTCGCGGGTTCATCATCGTGGGCTTATTTGAACCGATCCCTATAGGGACTGCCGTACTTCTATATACTAGGAGTACATGTATGGGCCACAGTTGAACCCACACTCCCCCCACCCCTCGCCGATACAATTGAACTGATACAATTGTAATATGTTTGAGATTTGTTTTTGGTAATATTCCCATGTGTCGGTGTAAAGTTTTGAACACTAAAGCTCCATTTGTTATGTCGAAAATATTCTCCTCTTTGATCTCCTCTATAAAAATCGAAAATCATTTTTCAAAATTTGAATAGGTATCAATATTTGGACTAGAAATTTTATACTTGGGCACAATAACCCTAGGGCTCATTCCAAAAGGCCATCATTCTTGTCCTAGGCAACGGGGGCGGGTTTATTGAAGCCGTGCCTAAGAACTTAGCACCTTGGCTTCGATCTATCTAGGCCGTAATTGAGCCTATCGCGGTCGGAATGGGGACTCTTGTGCCCATTTTTGAGTTCCCTGCGCCCTTGCCCACGGGGCTCGGCCTCGATGGACTTGAGCATGTGTGCCAATGTCCTGGGCCGACCTTGATGGTCTAAGGTTTGTGACCCAGGTTTGGAGCTCGGCCTTGATTGACCCAAGCCCTAGCCCTAGGGTCATTGGCCAGGGGTCCTACCAAAACCCAAACGTCGGGGAATTAGACCTTGCCTCTATAGACCGAGGGTGGGGCACTAAGCTGTGCACGGACATTGAGTTATCGAGCTTGGTTTTTGTTGGATCCAAGACCAATACTTGTGCTTGTGCCCAAAAGTCAGGGATCTAGGCTTAAGACCCCAGTGCTGTATTGGATTCCTTGGCTATTCATACACAAGCCACTAGCATTCAAATAATGTAGGTCTATTTAGCAAAATTATTTTTCTTATGAAAGGACGAATTTTTTTTTTCAGAAATGTCACTTTTTCAAATAAATAAATAAATAAATGAAGGCTACTTCGATTGACAGAATTCTCACCTATGTAAGAAAACAACTCTTTATATATATATATATATATGGTGGAGGGCATAATGGCCAGAGAGAGGCACTTCATTGAAGGATGGCCATTTCTCGAGTTGCTTCCCGGGTTTCATCTGCTCTTCCTATAGTCGCGTTGCTTTGATTATGATCCACTTTAGACTTTGCGATTGAAGGTATGACGCATAAAATAGTTGTGGCCTGTCATAAATGAGGGTTTCAGAGAGAGAGAGAGAGAGAGAGAGAGAGAGTAGACCAACTCTGAGCTACCTGAGAAAATGAGTGTAGAGTCGTTTCGGAATCCCATCTTCCCCACCCGGGAGTAGCGCGTGCACCTCAAGTCGTTGACACTTCCTTTGAGTTTGAGCATGTATCTCTTCCCTCTATAGCTTACTCCCCAGAGAAAACCACGCTTCCTGCCATGAACTGAAGGAGGATCATAACCATAGGTTGATGCGTATGCTTGAGGATAGTTGCCGGTTGAGTTGGCCAGAGTATGGATGTTGTTTGCAACCGTGCTGACAAGGCCTTTGAACAAGCTAGCCGCCTGGTATAGAGAATTATGAGCTTGAGTCAGCGGAGGAGGATCGTACAGGTTAGTTTTGGTGACAGATAGGCCCACGGCACACCGAACTGCCTGCCGCCTCCGGCAGCACCACAAAGTTGCACACCACAACAACGGCATCCCGCTCTCTCCTATCTGCTATTTGATATCTCAGGAGACTACGGTTGGTGTGGGAAGCAACTATCTGAGGATCTAACTTGAGTCTAGCAGCACACAGATGCCAATGAATAATTCTTCACCTGAATGCAAGCGATGAATTAAGGGATAATTAAAGAGTCCGGAGGAAGTTGACCATTGATATATTTTTATGAGATTAAAAAAAAGGGTTTGGGTCAGAATTGAGACTCGATCTAAAATTTGTGCTTTTCATGACACCAAAAGAAAAGTTGGCTTAGAAATTGCCCATATGACCTTATTCTTTTTTGTGAACTATCAAAAGGTGTTTTCAGAATTTTCTTCTGAACAGAGACTACCCGGGAATTTGCATCTCTTGTAGTGTAAAGGAGTACATGTATTCGAAAAGATCATCCTTTCTGTTTCCGTTATTCACTTTAGCTTTATCGAGTCATGCCGCGGATTGCGGCGAATCTGATTCTTGCTTCTCCTATCCTTCTTCGTTCTTTCTTGCATATCGCCCTGAGGTAAGGAGAACCAAGGAAAGGTTCTTATTCTACCACTTGGTTGTTTGGCACTTGAACCTGGTAAAAATGTCGAAGACATTCATGGTAATGCCTTAAGGCATCAATGGTCGGAAAAACGTGTGGTGTATAGAACTTCCCGCGTGAACAAGCATGGACATCGATCCTTTCATTCAACAGTTCCTCGATGTGTTTTTCTGATTGATTCTCCTTCTCGGCATATGTTTCTTCAGAGTTTAAGGAGAATCTTCCGAAAATGCATATCTTCCTTGCATGTCTGAGAACCCTCTGTAAAGTGCAGACAGAAAATTTATGCTACAGCCTCCTTGTCATATCTCAAAAAGCTTTTACCGTCTCAAAATGAAGTGCGAAGGAACTATCCGACGACAAAACCACAGATGGGGAAGAGAGGAAAAACAAGAAAGAAAACCAGTTAGAGAATGAATGGGATCTTATGCTCATCCTGTTTCTTTATCGCCTCATCATCCACCCAATGTGACAGATGTTCACATTGTTATTTCCTTCCATCGCAAAATCTCCACAAAAGTACGTTTTTGATCATGCATCCCCGGCTTTGTTAGACGAGGAGTATGCTGTACAGGAGATATTTCCCCCTTTATAGCTCGAACTTCATATTTTCAATGCCTATAATCTCAGAACATGATAGCACAGGTTCCTGCAGAATCCAATTACAAGTGACTCATAGTCATTTTATGGAAATTTTTAGAAATTAAAGACTTCAAAAATATCTACTAATGAGACCTGCTACCATATTCAAACACCGACTTCGTTTCGATTGACTAGTACTTACTATTTAGTGCACAGGTTTGACCTATTTGATGAAAATTGCACCACCTTTCGCCATGAGAAGACACCCCATTTGTTTCTTTTATTTTCTTGAAAATTGCACCACCTTTCGAACTTCATATTTTCTGAGAACGGCAAACTCCAAAACCATGGTAGATTTGTGGTTGGCATGACGATGATGATCTCAGATATAACTAATGCCTCTAATAAATAGAAACATCAGGTCGGTCCCTTTGATACCTAATAATTTCTTCTTGAATCAAGAATCATGGCAAGATATATCCTGGATTCTAGGATGAATTATGGGATTCCGTTTCAGGTCGCCATTATATTAACTCAACGATAAATTCAGTAAGGGAAGAAGATGACCTGTGACATTTTTGCATGAAAGAACCTTGATAGGATGGCACTATTCAAGCAATTAGATTTGTTAGCTTCATCGACGACATCTTGCATCGCTTTCAGTAGTTGTTTATATGTAACCACAGGTTTCTCCCGAATAGCTCGGATGAAGCTCGAGGTCATGGCACCAGACATCGCCTTCCCATAGAGGGCCTGCAAGCAATGATTATTTCGAAGAATCTCCGAAGGAACTATTAGTATATTGATACTGTTTTTTTTTTTGGTAAAGGTAAGTATAGGATCGACTAATCAAAAATCGCAGTAACAACCTAAACCAAGCGCAAGGACCCAAACAAAACAACCATCCACTAGAACCTACACAAATGTGGGGACGGGTGCAGGGAGTAGATTGATACTGTTAATATCAGAAAACCAGAGAAGCTTAAGCTTCCTAAAATCGAGTCCGCTTCATGTTTGAATCAAGTTTCTTTTCAAATTCACATCTTTTGTTGGCACTTGGCACTGTTTCTTCTGTTGAAGTTTATTAATTTCTTTCACATTTTCCTACTGATAAATAGGAATCTCAATGACTTCATGATGTTAAGAATTAGCTTCTTATCCTTGCATGCAACACTTCATCTTTCTTCTTTTCCCCCACAAATTAACAGATGAGGATCACATCATTTTCCTGGTAAAATTTCTGGAGACATTTGCATAATAGCCGGGGAAATAAACTCAAGAGAGCAACAGATGGAAAAAATATTTTACATGTAAAGAGGCATGACTTTGTCAAAGGCCATATATCTTACCGAAGTATCGGCAGCCATTTCCTCATCCGCACAGGCACTTAGACAAATGGCACGTCCGCCATTTGTTCCCTTATATGCACCCGAAGGAGGCCTATTATCAACCCACTGCCCTCTGTTGCTCAGAAAATTTCCTCAGAAATTAACATCAGGTGATCTTTTCATAGTATAAGCATGCTAAGTTCAAATTGGACAGGACCATTTCAGGTACTTTGCCTGCCTTCTTATATTTCCACATAATAACCCAGCACACAGACAATACACGGTTGTATGCACACACATAAGTGCGTTCAGCTATGTATTCACTTTGTTTTCCCAGGCATGAAAGTATCGATCATGAATGGGAAAACGCTAAGGAGGAGGCTTACAATGCAAATCTAGGAAGACCAAATTGCGCAATGAATGCAATGCACCGGCACGAAATATGAAGTGCGACTATCCAGCGATGTTTTACAGCAAGATAAACATTTTTATCCAGCTAAAGTTGGAGGACTCACTTTTTAATGTCGTACACATATGGCAGATCTAGAACAGTCCCACTATGACAAGAATCGACTAGCGCGTGAAGGGTTACCCCATTCGGCAGCGGACGAACAATTGCAGAATTTATTTCATTATCGAGGATGACACCTTCTGTGGTAAAATCAACTGGACAGATGCTTTCATCAAATCCATCCAATTCATCGCCACCACTTTCGGGATGCCGTAAACCATGCCCTGAGAAGAAGAAAACCAAAGAGTACCCTGGCCTGCAGTCCCCGATGAGCCATTGAAACGCGTCCAGAATGTTCTTTCTTGTTGGACTTCGATGCTCATCCTTCTCCTCTTCTGCAATTTAGTACATTTCCAATTGTGATTTCATCCGATGTTGGCGGCCCAACCCAGCTCACAGCCAGAAAGGGCATAGCCAAAAAGCAAATTTATCAACCTCCTCTCTTGATTGTCAGTCTTATTTTCCTCGATCAATTATATATATCTTCTATATGGAGATACTTCAAAAAGTAACTCAAAAATCTCTCCAAGAAAGTAATTGTGTTTTAACAAGCATAAGCACTGATTTCAGGAATCAATGACCAAATTAGCATGCGTTTGAGCTTGAAGCTAGAGATATAGAAAAGGACAGGAATAGAGTGCAAAAGACATTAAAAGAGTGCGAGGCATCCCACAAAAAACGACTGAACAAGCAGTACCTCATATACTACAAGTGAATGTAAGGATGCCTTGTCTAGTAAACAACTGAAGTAATCGCGTGTTTTAGTACCTGTGAGGACTAGGATGTTCTCCTCCAGAAATCCAAAGGTACAAATCAACAGTTCCTTCATGTGCTTTACATCATTAATAGTTCCCTTAAGCTCATACTTCCTTTTCTTGTAGCTCACCCCACAGAGAATGGCACGCTTCCATGGATGAGGTTTAGTTGCCGATGTCATTCCACTTCCAGGAAGTGAGTAGCGATTCAAGGAAGTCCCATTGGAGCTGGAGCTGCTTGAATTCCTGCATTTGAGCTTTCTTTGAAACTTCTCCCTGAAGATACATTTGGCATCTACGGTTGTTAGTGGCTGGACATTGCACCTCATGATTTCGATGAGATTCTGACAACAAGGGCAGTGCATTGCCTTCAAAGTCCATACTGGCCTCATCTGTTTTTGGCACTTGCTGCAGCTTATATAACGACCATCCCTTGTGACCTCCGACATTTTGCCAGTCTGGAGTCTTGAGCACTCAGAGAATTCAGAGATGGAGCCTAGACCAGGTTGATGTTACCCTATGAGCATAAGGAGTTCTGAAATTGAGTGCTGCAAATTGCCTTGCTTGTCGAATTTATACTTTTCTTCTGATGAGTGCACGGAGGAACTTTATAACATCATGGACTCTTTAATCATATGCTTTTCACACGGTACACTTCCTTGAATACATTCACCATATCCGGAAGAGCATTTGTTGCACCACTAGATTGAAAATCGACATGATTGAATAGCGCCTTTTCACCATCAATGGTGCTTCCTTAACAAATGATGGTCGACGATATAGGCAAAGCTGAAAAAGTGAGATCTTATTCCCTAGTTCGATCTCGGTTACTGTTAGAAGCACAAGGGAAATTGTTTTTTTCATCTTTATCATTCAAGAACTTGCAGAAACATTGAAGCTTAAACAGATGCAGTTGCTAAACTCAGGGAAAATCATCAAAAAAAAAAGTCTTAAGCCTATTACACTATTGCCAAATTTCAAACATTCAATCTATGTTGTCTGATCCAATACAACAAGCTTACTACATCGCTTTTTCTTAAGTGTCTTCTGCTATGAGTAACTCTTAATCATGAAACATGGATGGTGATTGTGATTCCATGGCATGTTCTCTTGCCTTCTCTGTTCAAGCAACATAACATTTCCTGTGAGTGGCATTTTAAAAGTGGGGCTGCTAAATCTAATATTTCATATATTTGCAGTTAAACCCCCCAAAAGCTAGTATAGGAAATCTGTTTTTCATTGTTCTTGGGGAAAATTTCAAAAAAGGGCCATAAGTCCTCTCAAATTCTCAAATAAGGCCCCCAATTGAAATTTATTTTAAATAAGAGCCTGAACTAGCTATAGAATTTCAAAAAAGGGTTTAGCCTAAAGTGCATTTTTGTCATTTCCCTTTTTGATTTTTTTAATGTATTTTTTTTATTTTTTATTTTTTCAAAAATAAAAAAAATAATTAAAAAAATCAAAACAACACGCACAGGCGAGAGGGGCAGCCCTGCTGCTTGTGGCCACTGGCCCAACTTTGGTGGGGAGTCGCCAGCGCCTCAGCGGAGTTTGGCGGCCCGGTCGACCAGAGGTGAGGGCCTTTGGTCCTCGCCAAAATTGGGAGAGGGTCGAGCCCTCTCTTGAATTTGGGCATGGGTCGCCGGCCCTCGCCTAGGACTGGGTCGCCTTTGGTCAGTGGGGTTGCCGGCCCCTGTTGAGGTGCCGGCAACCCTGCCGGCCTTCACCAACCCCCCCTCCAAACCCTGCCAACCCCCCACCAGCGGTGGGTCGACGATCGCAGCTCTCCCGCATGTGTGCCTTTCTTTTTTTTCCTTAATTTTTTTTAAAAAAAGAGAAGTCCAATAAAAGAATCAAATGAGGAAAAAGATAAAAATATCCTTGAAATCATGCCCTTTTTTTTGAAATTTTATGGCTATTTCGGGCCTTTATTTGAAACCACATTCACTTCAGGCCCTTATTTGAGAAAATGAGAGCATTTCAAGCCCTTATTTGAAACAAGATTCAGTTGAGACCCTTATTTGAAAACCTAAGAAGACTTTGGGCCTTTTTTTTTTTGTTTTTGGGAATTTTCCCATGTTCTTGAATTATGTGGGATTGAATGCTTTAAGTGTTTTGTGCTGATTGCTTTAGCAATATTAAAACTGAGAGTATGCTTCTCGTTATTGTCTTTCTTCCTTTATTCATTGATTCATTTCCACAGTCATTTATTCTCCACAAATAAAGGGAAAGAACCCGATGCAAAACCCTTTATTCAGTTTCTCTTATCAAGATCTGTGGGCTTTATTCAGTTTGTCTCTGATCAAGATCTGTGGGCTTATCATCACCCCTTTTCACCCCGCAACTAGCTAGATTCTCGCTCGATGGAAGACTAGAGGTGATTATTCTCGGTAGATTTACCAGTGAACTCCTTCCTTTAGGAAGAGGAGAGAAGGGAAAGCGAAGAACGAAAGTGCAAGAGCCATTGAGGCAGCTTTACCTTCCTTATCATTTTTAAGTTCAATGAATTTGGCAAATCGAAAGGATTAGTGATGTCGGCTGCAAGAGTCAAATATAAACGGGTAAGATTCCCCGGAGACAAGTGAGAGTGATATTCTGACTTAAAGCCCAAATGGTCGCCCGTACAAGTTATTCGTTATCACAGAGCCAGCCAAGTCATCTTCACTTTCCGACAAATGAGCGTTCCAGAAGCTAAAAGAGACCCCGAATTCCTCAATAGATACCAAGTGTCCAAGGGTCACCTAATTACATTCAAAATCTCACCTCCACACACCCACATATACATGCATTCCAGTCCACTGGGATGAAAAAGTTAAAAGAGAAAAGGAAAGGTGTGACGGATCACAAAGTTTGGACAACCGATAGTGAGATCTCAAGACAGAAATAACAAACTTCTGGCTCTATTGGATCAGACCGCTAACACAGGTATAATGAACGTTGCTTTTCTGGCACCTGAGCAAATGGTCATTTCATGTTGAATGGTCAAAAAGAGCTGCAGAGGGCACTAGTACTCTCACCATCACCATGAGTTATTTGTTTTCTTTTCTTTTCTTTTCTCTTTTCTTTTCTCTTTTCTTTTCTTCACACTGCCGCAGCCCAGAAAGGGCTACTTCCATTAATTGACATCCAACTGGGGGGAATAAACCTCATGTCTTAGCACTAGCAGCACATATCGAGTCATCAAGAGAAGTAGTCATACAAAAAGAATGCACAGCTTTGACTATATATTACACCAGTGACTTGACAGGTCAGGAACAAGTGAAGCCCATACATTTGACTGCTCAAAACTGATAGTGGCAGATACTTTCCCTGTTGGATCCTCCAGTCTGCATTACCCTGCCAAGCAAGTTAAAGCAGTATATGTCAGTAGACTGAACACTCATAAGTCATGTCCATATGACACTAACACCAAAATGGACAAAGAGAACCAGAGAACAACTAAGTAAGAGGAGCTCGTCCATATAGGAGTCAACACCACAAAGATCCACTAGAATAAAATTAAATGATGACTACAGCTTTAACCTTTTTAAGAGGAATCGCCAAGCAAACCCTGACAAGAGAGAAACCTCCCAATAGGGAAGTTAATTACCAATCATAACTGCAGCTTGCCCACAGAACAGGATGATTGCAAAACCAGCTCAGAGATGGCGTCAGGTTGAGGCAAAACCACTGTCCAGCAGATTGAATGGTCCAGAGATTTTAGCTTTGCAGGTTGGACAAATAAAACCGACCGACTCTGATGGCAATTCTGAATCAACAGCATCATGCTTAAACTCTACCCCACACCACATACAAGCAGTAGTAAGCTGATGTCTTGGAACCACATCCAACATCACTTCTTCTGGTCCAAACCGAACAGGAGAAACATACTGCTGCTCTATGTCAGCATTATTTGGCATATCTACTGGGACATCTGTCAAGGGATCTTCTGCTGTTACAAAATCGTACTCCATAGTTTCCTCTTCATCATATCTCATCTCCTCAAATGCTGCAAGGTCGTCATTTCTCTGTTCAGCAGCATGGGGATCACTCTCCTCCTGACAAACGATTTACACAAAAGAAGGTTCTTCACTACACGAGAAAATAATGAAGTGTCCTATCAAAGAGCCAGGCAGCTGATTGACAGCCTGTGGCAACTTTGCATCAAGCATATGGAGCGTAGGAATTAGTTGAGCCCACAGCCACAAGATAGAGAAGAGTCTACTCGGCATTTTCAACTCGGCGAAAGGATCAAAATTTGCATAACAAACAAATGAATACTACAGCCGCCAACTACAGTAAACAGATGCTGAACATGGAGTTGCATATCATGGAACGTTGACCAACACAAGTAAGCAACATGAAGGATTTTAATTGGCCTTAAACCAAATCAAAGACAGTTATCGAGAAGTCTGATTTGGAAAGCATAGAATAGGTATTAAGAACTCTCATTTCCATAGTAAGATTAAAATAAACACGAGACTGAACAATACATCACTGCTTCAATGAAGACATCATCCAACGAATGAAAATAATCATGGTAAGAGTACCTTGGAGACTGAATCAGGAACTTCATCTTCATCAAAGGTACTCTCAAATATCTGCTGCATTGTCTTGGTCACATGATCAGTGGTTTCATTTTTGCTGCTTACCAATGTGCTTTCTAGCTCTTTCCCATCAGTCTTGGGGGGGTCTAAGTTGCTAGTGCAGGCCAAACTTTCAGCATTTTTACAATTTGCTATGCTATTGTTATCATTCAGTGTGACCAAAGAGCTTTCAGGTTCTTTTTCCTGCAAAATACCACATTTATCTCTATTTGCTTGAACTGCAAATGCATGATCGTCTCTTCCACCAGTTGTCTCGGATGTGTGACAATTTTCTTCATTAGCTAATGGTTCGATTGCAGTACCAAAATTAGAGCTTATGTTGACATCTACAACATCGCCGGAGTCATCGAACTTCTCTATCTCATGAGCATCCATATTCTGAGCATCTTTATCAGTTGACTTTGGTTTCACAGTTTCCTCACTGGAGTTTTCTTCTATTCTCAGTTCACCGACAGAAGGACCAAAGTCTACCTGAGGGCCAGCATCACTTTCTGTTACAGCATCAACTTTCTCCTCATTAAGTCCATCCTGATGACAAATATCAGACAGTTTATTATCATCTACAATGGGAGAAGTTTCAAGAATCGAACTCTGTGCAATTTCAATGAGAGCATCCATTTTAGAGATCTTCAAAGGTAGAACATCCCTGCTTGAAGACTCAATGTTCTGCCGAAGAACCCCCTGTCCAGGCATTTCTTCCACTCTTCTAACATAGTTTCTCACATGGATTCCCACATGACCATTATATCGACGCCTTTCCTCAAATACCTTATGGCAGAATTGGCATTCATATTTTCCATCTTTCATTATTACTCCATCTCCTACAGATGAACCAAGCCTATACCTCCTTGTTGTCCTTTGGTGGAAGGATAGCAGATGTTGCAGGTATGCATCCTTCTCATCAAAACTCATGTTGCATTTATGACATTCGAAAAGGTCGTGTATTTGGACATCCGCCAAATTGTCGATTTCAAGCAAATTAACCTCCTGGCCATGCTCGTTTGACAGAGATGAAATAGGCTTACTCATTCTGCTAATGTTACCAGGGCTTTGCCTATCATCCTTATAGGTAATGCTTGCATGCTGAACATATACACAGAAATATTTATCAGATTCATAGACAACCAGCCTAATGCATAAATTATATGCTCAAGTGTTCAGAACCCACTTTGAAATCGTGCTGAATATCATTGGTTCTTTGACTTGCTGGCCTCCGTGCATCTTTAAGCCCAAAGTGGGCACGAAGGTAAGAAGAAACCTCCTTGCATGATATGAATTGTTGTCCACTTGGGCTAAGAAAAGCATATCCCATTGGCATAATGGGAGATCAGCGAAGAGAGGAGCGAGTAAATGCGTTAATAAAAGGGCTTCACTATTAGTGACATATTGCAATAAAACTTATTGAAAACCGACAGAAGCGAAGGGAAGACTTTATGAGACACGGGAACTGACGAATACCTTGAAAACATACAAGCCAGATCAACAGTAAACCAACTTAGATTCTTCGCAAACTAAAAGTTGAGTACGCGCAGTCAGAAAAGCTGAAATTATAAGGTTCATAATCATCCATAACGTGCCTATACCTTGTAATCCTAAAATGCAAGTTGCGATCCAGCAAACTAACATGCCCAAAATTTCGCTTGGCAAACCGGAAGATGTAGTAGCAAACAATAGAGGAGCAACCTCCTGACAATTAAGTCTAGCAGGCTAACATCTCATTCTCTTTTATAGGAAACTAAGCAAGCCGACAATTGCAATAACAAAAGGGGAAGACACCTTATATATCGACGGCAAAACACTGAAGCGCGTCCCTCCTTTCTCTTGAGGCCAAGCAAGAGCTTCCACCCAACTGGCAACGCATCCCCTAAGACACATGCATCAACAATCTTCCTCCTTTTCCTCCTACTGCCCCATTGCCCTCCTAAATCCCTCATAAACCCTAACAACTCCTCCTCTGTCGCCAAACCTTCCGTCCTTTTCCTCAATTCCTCGCCATAAGGATCGGCGGCACTCGCCAATGACTCAATGTCAACCATCACTCCATCCCTGTTCACAATTTCTAACCCCATATCACTTCCCTCCACATCGACCTTCACCTTCGGCTTCCTTCCTCTCTTCCGTTTCCTCTCGCTCCCGAAACTCATCCAATTCATTGACTCCCTAGCGGGGACTACTGGTGCGGGCAGCGGGGGAGGGGTCAAATCAATGTGACCGGAATTAGGATTAGGGTTTTGAGAAATGAAATGCTTGAGACAGCTGATGATCATTCTGTTTTCGTGGCGTTCCGGATCGTCGGCGGAGACTGGAGGGGGTTTCGGAGTTGGGAGAAGACCGGGGAGGCGGTTCCGATGGTGGTGACCGGTCATGGTGGAGGAAGTAGCGGCGTTGGCGGGGGATTGGGGCTTTGGGGGACGAGAGTAAGTCTGGCGGCGGGACCCGGCGCTCTCGTTGAAGATGGAGCGATCGATCTTTGGGAGGAGGAGTTCATCGGGGAGGTGGGGGTCCACGGCGGAGGAGGAGCGGAGGGAAAGGGCCAGGAGGTCGGATTGGGTCAACTTGGTCATGTCAACAATGTCAGATAGAGATTCAGGAATTGGGGTTGACGGCTGTCGGGAGATGGTCGGCGGAGTGGCGGAAATCGTCACCATGACGGTGGTGGTGGTGGTGGTGGTGGTGGACGAGAGCAGTGACTTGGCGAGGACTGAACCAACTTGGTAAGGACCAGAGAGAATGAGCTTGAGCTTCGTCAACTCGTGGCAAGATTTTCGACAAAAAAAAAAAAAATGGCGGCACGAAATTTACAAATGAGGCCCAAATACTACGGGCCATGCTGTACAGCCCATCAATCATGGGCCTATTTGGGCCTATTGATATTGGCCCACTGTCCACGTGTACGCAAAGATTACTCCAATCGAAAACTCAAATATTCACAGGGAATTCTTTTTTTTTTTGGGTCAAATATTCATAGGGAATTCGGACTACACAGATTCGGCATGAAAAGTTCCTTGTTTTTTTTTTGGAGGAGAAGAGCACGATGAGCAGAGAGGATCAGCTTTTTGAGATATGCCCAGTCATATTTTTGACTGCTCGAGCCCACAACTTCTGCCCAAGACCGGACGAGAAGAGAAAAGGCATTTCAAAAAGAAATAAAAGGCGAGAATCCGACCTGCCGGATTCGAACCAGCGACCTAAGGATTACCATGAGGAATACCCACTACAGTCCTCCGCTCTACCAACTGAGCTAAGGTCGGTTCACGTGCGGTCCTACCAAATATAAATTTAAACTCTTCTAGACGTGGACGAAAATGAAACTTTGAAATTCAAGGTGAAAGATCCGAGAGTTGGGTTTCAGGAAAAAGTAAAGTCCCGCAGAGCTTGAGGTGAAGAGGATACCCAATTTCAAGGTGAATTTATTATTACTTTTTTTTTTTTTTTTTGCATCTTGACTATCCAATTCGCCACTATATTGTATTCTTTCGGACAAAATAGCATCTCAACCAGCTTGTCACGGAACCGATTGAATGGAAATTAGGATATTTCAGATTGCTACAGTAATAAGCAAGTTATTGCCTTATTTTTGGCAAAAGTCAAATAGGCGGAGGCTACGGAGAAATATATCACACGAAGATTCTGTTCTCTTTTCCTCGTTTGATCATCTTTATCTCTCTGGGGCCCACTTTCTCTATTTGAGTTTTGTGGGGCTCTCGTTGATTGGTGACCCAAAACAATAAGGGAATCGCACGTGAATATATGCCTAAAATTCACGCCTCCCAAGGATTAGATTCTGGAAGCCGTAACAGAGGACTTCTTCGAGAAAGAACGCACGCCTTGAGCCGCACGAAGAAGGAACGTATGATCCACTCTTGGTTTGGCCGCACGTATAGAGCAAACAAGACGAGTATCGAATTTTCTCGGTAAGTTTTTTATAAGAGATTATGAGATATTACTTATGAGTTTGCTTTAGGCTTAATCTAGGTACGAGAAACATTCGAATGCATAAGTGATTATAATCCTAATTCTCTGATTATAGTGAATTATATTGCTAGCTCTCTCCGTCGACATGGTATCGACATTCAAATCGAACCATATAAATATACGGTGTCCTTTACTGTTCCTCGTTTATTTCTCAAGTAATTTTGCATTGACATATTTACAAGATACGTTAGCATTCCCACGTTGTATCTCAGCAATTAGTATTAGAAGGGGGTTAGAGTTTCTAGAGTTGATTTGGGCTTTTGCCTATCTAGTCACTAGTTGGAAATTCTGTTTACTGCAATTATGTCCGAAGTGAAATTTGAAATTGAGAAGTTTAAGTGAGGAACAACGTTCGATTATGGATCCTATTAACAACTCAAGATTTGGCCGAAGCATTGGAGGGCGAGGATAACCTACCTGAAATAATGAAAGATGCCAAAAAAGACGTGTTAATGAGGAAGGCAAGAAGTATAATTATGTTGAACTGTGTTGATAGATATGGTCGAGGAAAAGGATGCCGCAACATTATGGGCTAAACTTTAAGTACTCTATGTAATGAAAAGTTTGGACAATTGTTTGTATATGTTGAGAAGGATGTTTTACTTTCGAATGATTGAAGGCACATACATTAGAGCCCACTTAGATGAGTTTAACAAACTCATGATGGACTTGAAGAACATCAATGACACCTTACTTGATGAGAAACAAGGTAACAAATGAAAGAGTCATTCTAAATCAAGGCCCGATATTCGGAACTGTCGATGTTATCATGTAATGAGGTAGGGCACTACAGAAGAGATTGTCCAAAGTCCAAGGGTAAATGAGTTAAGGTGGAGTCTGCAGGCAATGGTGATATTGTTACCACATTAGATAGTAGTTTTAGTGAAGCCAATGTTGTCTTAACAATCGCCACAAGTTCATCAGCTGATGATTGGATGCTTGACTCTAAATGTTCTTATCATGTGACTCCTCATATATACTAATTTACTACATATCAATACACGGAGGGTGGTAAGGTCCTCATGGAAAACGGTGTTGCTCGTGAAATAGTAGGGATTGGAACAGTACAAATTAGAATACACAATGGAATGGTGCAAATATTGGTAAATGTGAGACATGCATCGAAACTGAGAAAGAACCTTATCTCGTGGAGTGCTCTTAATAAGTTCGGATATTGAATTTCCATTGAAGGTGGAGCTTTGAATATCTCTCAAGGTGTGTTTGCTGTGATGCGAGGAAAAATAGATCATGAGTTATATCTCCTCCAAGGGAAGGACAATGATTGGCTCGTTTGCTAGATTCTCTAATACTTCAAATCAACACAGTTATGGTATATGAGATTTGGACACATAAGTGAGAGGAAGATGATTGTTATGAGTCAGAGGGGTCCACTAGGAGATCATCTAATTGAGAAGTTGGACTTTTGCGATCACTATGACGTGGGTAGTTAAAGGAGAATGAAGTTCAGTATAATAGTTCACCAGACCTCAAAGATTATAGGCTACGTACATTCATAATTATGGGAACCTTCTCACGTTCTGTCCAAGAGAGGTGCTAGATATGTTTTGTCTTTTGTTGATGATATTTCAAGAAAAGTCTAGATTTGTCTTCTTAAGCACGAGAGCGAGGTGCTTGATCGGTTTAAGTCATGGAAGAAAATGATCGAAAAGAAGATAAGAAGACAAATCACGTGCTTGAGAACCAATAAAGGGTTAGAATTTTATTATGATGAGCTTGGTTAGTTTTGCAGAGGGAAAGGCATGGAGAGACACCGTAATGTTGTCGATACACTGCAGCTCGAAGGAGCTGCAGAATTGATGAACAGAATTATATTGGAGACAGCTTTCTTTACTCTTTAATATTGGATTAGATGAAGATTTTTGGGTTGAAGCAGGTGATATTGCTTATTGGTTAATAAATAGATCACCATTGCTAAAAATTAATTGAAAAGTTTCTTAGGAAATATGGTTAGGTAAATCTACTGATTACATCGAACTAAAAGTGTTTGGTTGCCCTACTTATGCTCGTGTGAGTGATGGCGTTAGAATCGAGGGCAACAAAGTGCATATTTCTAGGCTATGAACATGGGGTGAAAAGATACAGGTCATGGTGCACTAAGAAAGATTCACCCGATTTTATGTTTAGCAAAGATATTACCTTTGATGAATCTGCTCTATTTCAGAAGAGAAATGAGAGAACAATTGTAGAGAAAGATCTGGACAATGTTCAGAAGTAGGTGGAGCTTCAGGTAGAGCCTAGAGATGTTCAGAAGGCAATAAATATGATAGCATATGCTGAGTCGCTAGATTCCATAGCAGTTGATAGTTGTTTGGAGGTCAAAGATGATGAAACTTTGACGTGGTCAACGGAGATGGATGAAATAGAGTGATAGTTATATTCATATATTAAAATGGATAAATTTGAATGCAATAGAGACAGCTTTGGGTATGAAGATGTAGAGAGAGACCACCGGAAGAAATTCTATAAATACCCTGCTTGTTTTTTTTTTTTTGGTAAGGCTAAATACCCTGCTTGTTGCGTATTATAAATTATCTAGTATGTCACAGTGCACTTAGATGGAGGCGGAGAGCAATTGTCTCATGCTTCCTATGTTAGTACTGTTGGTTGTTTGAGTTATATCATGAATAGTATTAGGTTTGATCTATCACATGCAATCAGGAGAATGTATAATATTAATCCAGATATATATTGGGATGCTATGATATGGATCATCTTGATTTTATTGGAGACAACAAACGTTGGGGTATGCTTACGAGAATATAGTTCGTGTAGTGTGGCAGTAACTAGATTTGTGAACTTGGGTCACGCAGAAAACCTGAAAGAGTCTATGGCTAAGCAATTATACTTTTACTTTTGTTAGTTTTGCTATAGCATATGCATTATTGGGAGACACTATTGTCTCGTTAACAACTAAGGTTGGAAACATGATAGCAACAGAAAAAGTTGAAGAGGCGTTGTGGTCTAATGACTTGGTTAGTGATGTTGACGTAGGACATTCGGTCGATATAATGCTCGATAGAAGTCAGAGATGTCACTTGAAAATCAAGTTTATTGGTGATCGAAATTTTATGACATGTTCGGAGATGATGTGATCAAGAGGAAGTTTCTTGGGGTGGAGAATCCTATGACATTGACTTCATTTCTCTATATAAGTTCAAGCTCTATTTGAGTTTGATAGACGTTTGTGTTTGTAAGGAGTGATTGCCCACAGGAGTGTTGGAAGAGTAGCATGAATGATGAGCACTATGACTTGGCTCAAACGTTGTGCCAAGGTGGAGATTGTCAAATTAATGTCTTGAGTTTGAGCTTGTTACGGAACCTAATTGAATGGAAATTAGGAGATTTTCTATTGCCACAGTAATGAGGAACTTATCATCTTATTTTGGCAAAAGTCAATCCGCGGAGGCTACAGAGAAATATACCATATGAAGATTCTGTTTTCTTTTCTTTGTTTGATCATCTTTATCTCCTTGGGGCCCATTTTCTTTATTTGAGTTTTGTGGGAATCTTGTTGACTGGCGAAACAAAAACAAGAAGGGAATCACACGTGAATATATGCTTAAAATTCACGCCTCACAAGGATTAGATTCTGGAAGCCGTAACAGAGGAGTTCTTCGAGAAAGAACGCACGCTTTGAGCCGCACGAAGAAAGAACGTATGATCCGTTCTTGGTTCAGCTTTACGTGTAGAGCAAACAAGACAAGTATCGAATTTTCTCCATGAGTTTTCTGAGTGAGTTTTTTTTTTTTATGAGGGATTGTGAGATATTATTGGTGGGTTTGCTTTGAGCTTAATTTAGGTGTGATAAACACTTGAATGCATGAGCAATTATTAAATCCAATCCACCGATTATAGTAGATTATATTACAGGCTCTATCCGTGAACGTATGTATTGATATTCGGATCAAATCACGTAAATATTTGATGTCCTTTACTATTTTTCATTTATTTCTATGGTAATTTCGCATTGGCATATTTGCAAGATCCATTAGCAAGTCTGCATTTCATATCTCAACATTGACCTTCAGGTAAATTAACAAGCAGCTGTTTACATAATAAGATCATGACATGGGCCTCCCAAGAGATAGCTGATGTGCTTGAGATGGCCTCTCCCAGCAGGACGCAATTCGAGTTAAAATAGCAGCTCAGTGCTTCAGCCAACAACAGAGCGGAAGAAACAGTGACCGACTTCGCCTCCCTATCCAGCAAGCGCCTCGTCGGGTCACGAAGTGCCCAGGCCGCCGCTCCGTCCATCGCTCCAGGGTTGAAGGCTCCGGCGACGACCTCTACCTCTGTGCATACAATAACACAAAAATCGAAAGGACAGGGAATCGGATCACAGGTATCTCAACTCAAGATTGGGCTTGACTTTACGGCCGGCGTATCCACATTTCGGATTTTTTTCTCATTTATCTACTAAAATGATTTGATAGGCTGTTATCAAAGGTCAAACATGCTAGTTGTTAAAAGCCTCGGATTAGTTTGTCCAATCGTTGATACGTCGGTCATTGCGGATCTCGAAGTCTTAGTCTACCGAACATTAGCAACATAAAATAATGCCAGAAAACATGGAGAACTGATTCTCTAGAGCCAGTGCTCCACATTCAAAGTTGGTGCGAGGGCTTGTTCTCACTTGCGCATTCAAAGAGAATCATGGATCCGTACACCACGAAGCCCCACGCCGTGTGCGTACCCCTTCCGGCACAGGGCCACATAAACCCCATGCTAAAACTGGCCAAGCTTCTTCATCACAAAGGCTTCCGCATCACTTTTGTTCACACGCAGTTCAACCGCCAGAGGTTAGAGAAGTCCTTGGGAGAGGACGCTCTTCGAGGCTTGGCCGACTTCAGGTTCGAAGTCATCTCCGATGGATTACCGCCCTCGAACCCGAGAGGCATACTCGACCTCCCTTCCCTATGCTTGACATTGCCGGTGGACGGCTTACGTTCGTTCCGGGAGCTCGTCATGAAGCTCATGAACTCCGATGCCCCTCCTCCCACATGCATAGTTTCGGATGGCGTGATGAGTTTCACCCTGAAAGTTGCCCGCGAATTGGGCGTTCCTGAAGTGATGTTCTTCACTCCTAGTGGTTGCGGCATGCTGGGGTATCTTCACTTTGATGAGCTAGTGGAAAGAGGATTATTCCCATTGAAAGGTAGGTGATATGCTTTACATGCTTGGCTTCTCCATAGGATTGAATTTACATGTTGTCCTAATTCATTCGCCATGCAATGTTAAAATATGTAGACGAAAGCTGCTTAAGTAATGGATTTCTCGACACGGTGGTCGATTGCATACCCGCGATGGAGGGAATCCGATTGAGGGACCTCCCGACCTTCATCAGAACAGCCGACCCCGACGACATAATGGTCAATTTCAATTCGGTGTCGGTTAACAAGGCTTTAGAAGCCGACGGCGTGATCCTCAACACTTTCGACGATTTGGAAGGGGAGGTAGTAGAGGCCATCAAAGCCAAGTATCCAGAGCTTTACACGCTAGGCCCGCTCCCCATGCTTCACCAACAACTGCTTCCATCGCCAAATCCGTTAGACTCCATACAATCGAGTCTATGGGAGGAACATGGCGGATGCTTGGGTTGGCTCGATGGAAGAGAGCCCGAATCGGTGCTGTACGTGAACTTCGGGAGCTTGATAACAGTGACTCGAGAAGAACTGAGCGAATTCGCTTGGGGACTCGCCAATAGCAAGCGCCCCTTCTTGTGGGTCATTAGGCCGAACGTGGTCGACGGCGGGGAGGATGTGATTTCGGAGGAGTTCATGGAGGAGATAAGGGACCGAGGATTGATAGTTGGGTGGTGTGCTCAAGAGAAAGTCTTGGGGCACAGCTCGATCGGGGGCTTCTTGACGCATTGCGGGTGGAATTCGACGCTGGAGAGCATGTGCGAAGGAGTGCCGCTCATCTGCTGGCCCTTCTTCGCCGAGCAACACACGAATTGCTTGTACTCGTGCGCGAGGTGGGGGATCGGGCTGGAGATGGTTGACGGCGGATGCGGTGATTTGAAGAGGGAGACAGTCGAAGGGGTGGTGAGGGAGTTGATGGAAGGGGAGAAGGGGAGGGAGACGAGGGAGACGGCCAAGGAGTGGAAGAAGAGAGGGGAAGCAGCAACGGCGCCAGGGGGTTCTTCTCGTGCCAACCTTGAAAGGTTAGTTAACAAGCTCCGTGGCCTATCATGCTGAGTTAGTAATTTGACCTATGCTTGTTGCTGGTCATGGTCAGGGAGTGTCCAATTTCCATCATGACTAATTACATGTCGAGAATCCATGATGTTCTTTAAGACAAATTAGTAAGGATAAATTACGCTCTTTTCGTTTAAAAGATTAGAGTTAGAGAAGTTGTTTCGATAACCATTGATGTAGAAGAAAGCGGTTTGGCTACCTTGAATTGACAGACAAAGGCACCGTCCCACTGATTACCAACAGTATTCACTCCTCGAAAATGACCGTGCAAGCACCAGGTTTGAAAAACTTACAGCCAATCGAAGGTCTTTACGGCAGGGGACAGGGAGAAGGCCTGTCATAATTAAGGTTATTTGATCTTTCTCTTTAAGTGAATCCTAGATTTTGAATTGGGCCCTCGGGCCCGTGTTAAGGAAATTTTGGGCTGAATGGGCCGATCCCATCCTTGATAGCGTTATTAACAAGCTTAATTTTGCTATTACAATGGATTGTCAAATGTGAACGTAAATTAAGAACGGACTTTGGTAGCATAATAATATTTGGGTGAATGTGAGAATAATAATTTATTATGTGGGCGATAAATTCTTAAAAATGTGGAACTTATAATTAATTTTTGGAGAAATGCTTATCTAGTAATATTGTTGAGAACGATACAATCTCAATCGTAGATTCACATGTCATCATAATATATTTTGCATAAAATACTCATTAATTAAAAAAAATCATGTGATTAGAAATAATTTATAATTATGTCAGGTTGTCAGGTATCAGCTCATTATTAAGATTTTGCAACTCACAGCCTAAAAATTGTTATTTTATTAAAATCGTTAAAAACACACACATCGATTGATTTCGAAGTCCAAACATATCCGTCAATCCTTGGTAGTCAAGATTTGTACACGCAAATTAAAGTTAAAAATGCCGATTCCGTAGCCGCCGGCTGCATCTTTGAAATTGGTTTAGTCTATCTGCGCATGTTTATATTCTAAAGAAATCTCTTGATTGAAATAGCAATAAGAAAAGATTTGTTTTATGCCCCCATTACTTTTTGGCGCTTATCCGACACTTCCATGAGGACCATGACCCACGTTTGTCCCTTACACATACATTTATTGGTATGGATGCAGAACCAAAGGCAAGATTCTATAATGAAAGAAAGACGACATATCTTTTTTTTTTTCCTAAAGATAGGAAGCAAATCCGTAATCTTTGGATTCCGAGCCGAAAGCACAAAAATGCTCGTCACTCCATTACTCCTAGAGTGGCCTTTTGGATATTTTTTTTATATGGCATACGGCATGTGTAATCCATTAGGTACACATCTCAACTTGACAACTATAGATGATTGGTAGTTATAACTAAAAAAATTTGACCGCTCATCCAAAATTCATGACGATGTGTATGAAAGTTTAGACAAATCCTGAAAGTAAAACCATTCCAATTTTCAACTACATCCCTTCGTCCATCTTTGTCTCATGCCGTAGCAAGAGGGTCGAAGGTGTCGCCAATGCATATGATGTGCAACGACTATTACAAAAGAGGGATATGATATCGGATCCACGTCAAGCGGTCACTTAGCTAAAATTACAAGAGAATCTGCTTATGTCGATGGAGGATCAGCTTCGGTTTCAACCGTTCAGCTTCTTTAGGAGAACTCGGGACAAAAGCTTCTCCAAGTTTTCATAAGAAGACCCGCCAGGCTCGGTGGCTTCCTCAGCCTTCTTCTTCCACTCCATGGCCTTCTCCTTCATCGCCTTGCCTTTCTCTCCATCCATCAACTCCCTCACAAGCTTCTCAACCTCGTCTCGCTTCACATCGTTTTCGATCTCCATGCCGATTCCCCATTCGTTCTTGCTGTAAAAGCAGTTCGTCTGCTGCTCCGCAAAGAACGGCCAACACAGGACCGGCACTCCGCCGCAGATGCTCTCCAGCGTCGAGTTCCACCCACAATGCGTCAGGAATCCTCTGACCGAAGGATGCCTCAACACTCGCTCTTGCGGGCACCAACCCGCCAGCAGTCCTCTTCCCTTCGTTTCCGCTAGGAACTCCGAGGGCAGAACCGCCGTGTCACCGGCAACAAGGTCGGGCCTTATTATCCACAAGAAGGGTTTTTTGCTGTTAGCCAGTCCCCACGCAAACTCGATGAGTTGCTCCCCCGTCATCACGGTGATGCTCCCAAAATTTATGTACAACACCGAGTCGGGTTCTTGCGAATCTAGCCACCCTAAACAAGCGGGATCTTCTTTCCACAAATTCGAGCTTATGCAACATGAGTCGTCGTCTTCGATTTTATCGAGAAGCAAGTGGATCGGACCGATTGTGTAAAGATTCGGATATATGGAAGAGAGAGCCATTAGAACATCCTTTTCTAAGCAGTCGAATGTGTTGAGGATGACTGCTGAGCCCCTGTGCGTTTTTTCCATTTCTCTGATGATGTAGTTGACCATGACGTCGTTAGCATCAGTTGTCCTGATGAAGCTGGGAAGATCTCGCAGACGAATGTTTTTCATACCAGGAATCCAGTCTATGGTGGTGTCTAAGAAGCCATTAGTCAGATAACTTGCGTCTGCATCGAAACACAAGGATAAAAAAACACAATAAGAACAATAACAATTCACTAAATAAAACCATCAAAGAAGTGCGTTTTGATACCCTTTTTCACGCAGATAGGGCACTTTTAAACTTAAAGACAGACGGATAGTAAAGAAAATCCTAGACTTCTCTAACCTTTAAGCGGGAACAGCCCTTTTTCTCGGAGCATACGGTACTGACTATACACCAAAGCCCCACAAGCGCTGGGAGTCCAAAACAGCACAGCAGGCACTCCTCCGATCTTCTCCGCAGCATCGAGTGCGAACGACATGGAACCGTCCGCAATCACACAACTCACCTTCGGAAACTCGACATCATCCACAGACCTGTCGTTGAGCCTCTCGAGGAGGTTCACGAATGGAGCCAAGCAATTCTTGGAAGTGGAATCACAGAGAGACGGTATGTGTTGGGTGACGTCATCATCAGAATCGCTCTCAGGAAGGCCATCGGGGATGGTTTCGAAGCGAAACCGAGGGAGGCCATCGAGGGAGGTCAGGCCTCTGGACTTGAGCAAGCGCTTGTAGTTGTACTCGGTGTGCACGAACGTGATGTAGAAGCCTCGGTGGTGGAGGGCCTTGGCGAGCTTCAGAATAGGGTTTATGTGACCCTGCGCAGGGTAGGGGATGACCACTGCATGAGGCTGATCTCTTGCTTCCGAGCCCATCTCTCTCTCTCTCTCGGAAGACAAGACAGGCTCGCTGCAGAACTGCAGAAGATAGGATAGAGTCGCTGTGTTAGTGGTGTTAGTGCGCTTTCCTTTCACGTACATGTCACTTTAGCTCGCAAAGCAAACCTGCGCTTTTGTTTCATTCATGCTCGCTCATCCCAACAAGAGAACAAACGAGAGCGTGAAAATGGTGAACGCGGTATATCCACCGGCCAGTCTTTTCTCTTCTTTTTTTCTTTTTTCCTTTTCCATCTTTTGGGTTCTCTGGGGCGCGTTCCAACACCTGGCCTTGTCCCGGAGAATTATTTTTCTTTGCTCAATTAATACAATGCAGATAGCCTTTTTGTGGCCAGAGAGAGATCATCATGTGACTAGGGTTTCGTGGGCTTATGCAATTCTTTTGATTAGTTTAATGCACGCTCACTGTACAAGACCAGTAACAACATTTCTCCATATAGAAAGAGGGTTTGGAATACATGTCTAAAAACTGGCAAATGCCAAAAAAACCCAAAATTATATTTATTGTGATATAAATACCCTAAATTTTTTTTGTGTCACAAAAAACCCTAAACTTATCCTTTGTAATACAAGTACCCCATTTCTTTTTTTTTTGTGTCACGAAAAAAAACTAAAACTTATACATATGTGACATATACATCTTATATTATAATTTCATCCAAGGTATACTTGTCAACTGACGCATGTTTAAAGTTTTTTATGATATAAAAAAAGTGTGAGATATGTGTCACATCGAACATAATTTGATATTTTTTTTGGTATTATTTGTACAAAAAATGGTGAGTTCTTAACAGGAAAAAATTATTAAAAAATTTCAAAATCTGTTGTAATTGTCCCCAATTGAGTCCTAAAATTTTTAAGTGTGACAATTGATTTCTAAAACTTTTGACTTTTTCTAATTGAGTCCTAAAATTTTAAATTTTACCAATTCAATCCTAAAAATTTTGACATTTTATCAATTGAGTCTATTCAGTCAATTTTGATAAAAAAAAAATTGATGTCATGGACTCATGTTAGCCACCGGTTATCCTATGCGGTACTATCAGTATTGACGTGAATATTTTTTAATATTGTGAATTTTTTTTTCTTTTTTTGAAAATATTTAGGATTCAATGGCGTAATTAAAAGTTTATGACTAAATTTGGCACAATTACAATAGATTTAGGATTTTTTTTGATAATTTTCTTGTTTGTAATGGACCATAATCCTTAGCATTTTCCTTTAGGCATTATTCTCACATTAGTAAGGGACCATACGCTTCCTTCGCTCGTCTGGGAATATGATCTATCCGATATTTTGGATGGATCATTGTGGAAATATTATCTAATTCGCAATGTGTCTCACGATCGTCGGCAAGAACGATGGCTCTTTGCTAATGGAAACACAATAAAAGGCTCTTCGTTTTAGAAACGCAATCTAACGATTCGACAGAATAAATCTTTAGACAACAGCATGATTTATTGATATGGCTACTTATCAATATCCAAAAGGCCGTCAAATCATGCCACGCGAGAACGAAACAGAATATATGAAGACAAAATGAGCCGATTGATGCCTATAAAAGGATAACAACAAAAGGATCGAGTGAAATTTAAAAAAAAAAATTGCAATTTCCAATACACTTCTATCGGCACTTGGAGTCAACAATTTAAAAATCAAAATTTCCATGTTAAGTATAGTACTCACCGATTCGTCAGCATGACTGAGAGCGCGACAAAAAAATAAATTAAGCTCTCAAATCACTTAGCTCTGGATTCGACCACATTAATCGAATACCTAAAAGGACAACACCAAAAATTGAGTGCCACAACTATGTGACCAAGTTAGTTATGCCTTAGTTGAGATCGTCACGTTAAAGTTAAAGACGGTTGGTTGCGAAACAGTCAAAGATGAATGAATTGTGCTACCTTCGTATTGGCTTTTGCCTAAAAGTAATGCCCTTCAGTTGAGATTGTCAGGTCAAGTATCATGTACACACCACTAATTAGATGGGTCTAGGCTGTTTTGTCATGCGTGGTTCGACCCATCTTGCAATTATCGATCACCTTTACTATTCTTTCCCTGGCCCCACTATTTTCTTATTTTATTGGAACCTTGAAAGGGAGAGATTGCGAAATGCGGGAGCCTTATCAAGATTATGCGAATCTACCAGACTTGCACATTAATTAATGATCGATGAAGCTATGTTAAAAAGAGCATCGGAAGCTTTCTTCTTGATTATCAGATCATAACATTGAATATTTTTCAGGTCATGCACATCGTCAATTTGGAAGTCTTCCTGATCCCCGTTGGAGCTATTAATGCTGGGGTCAACCATTTTATAGATATGATCAACCTAAGTCAAAAGACCTCGAATTTTTTTGGTGAGCTTTATTTGTTGGGTATACCAAAACCTACACGATGTCCTCGTTTATGTGATTTAGGCTCCATTCGTTCCTTAAAAAATAAATAATTTGAAAAATATTTTTTTAAACTAATCGCTTATACCGCATGAATTCATTAGTCAATGAAAAATATTTTCATCACCGACAATAATTTATGTTTAAATAATTTTGTGGACAATAATTTTTTTTATTCGTTTTTATAAGTAATACAAGCAATCGTTTTTATGAAAATATTTTTTTTAATCATTCATTATCTGAGAAATAAATGAAATGCCGCATGGACTTCATCTAGCTACTAAATTTTCTCGGTTTGTTGAGCCATGTTATGGCTTGATGTGAGTACATTTGCACGACTTGATATAAAAGAAAAGTAAAAGATGGCAGCCAAGCATATGTGCGTTGAGACATCACGTTTGTTATCTATAGCATCCAGGGGTAGAGTGTGACTTAGCTTCTTTTATAATTTCACCGAAAGTTGACTCTACTCTATGGTGCATGATAAATAATGTGATATATTTGCGAACAATCATATAAAACTCCCACATTTGATGCGCGCGAGCCGATCCTATTGAATAGGATGGTAAAAATGCCTATTGACAAGGGTTCGAGTAACCTCACAATTGGTACAACTAAGCCGATTAGGACCATGATAAGGTTGACTCAAAGGGGACTCTCTGTCTAATCAAGGTTTTCTTGAAAGAAAATCTGCATTATTTATTTCGGGTTTACAAGTCAAAAATCTGCAAATTAAGAAAGAAATAATCTTACTCGTATATCTCTGAAAGATGGTTAAAATCATTTAACTTTATGTTAACTCAATTGCTCTAAGGTTGTAATGTAGGTTAGGATTCAGACCCACGAACGAAAACGATCGTTTTGGCACAGAAAATATATAAGAATGGCTTGATGTTGGTGATTGTTGTAGTTTTGTCACTGATCTTGGCCTTTTGGATTAGTCTTCAAAGAATTCCAACATTTCTAAGGGATGGTAGTTTTTTTGTTGGGAATTGCACTTTATAAATTGACTTCTCTAGGGAGCCTTCTTTACAACCAGTCCGATTAGGGTTCACAAGAAAAACAACATGCAAACGCATTTCGTGGAATTTACATACAAAAATATACATTAAAACTTCGAAGTGCTTTACAAATGAACAATGATTTGAATAGACATTGGTCTTGCTTTTGACAAATACTTTGCTTTTTTTTTTTAATGCTCTAGATTTTTGTGAGATTAGCTGTCGCTTTTTTTGCTCCCGAATCTCGTTTTTTCTTCTGGGTGGGTCGGAACCAACACGTGTTCGCGTGCTCCCACCAATCACTTGTCCTCTCGTGACCCTCTTTTTCCTCTATCTCTCAGTCTCTGTCTCTCTTCTCTATCTGTCATGAGAGGAGAGTGTCGCGACCCTCTAAAAAATTTTTTTAAATTTTAAAAGGGGTTAACGGATTATTAGGTTAATTAGATTTGACTAACCTAACGCGGACCCTCCCAAGCCCTACCGAATCGCAACTTTGGTTTTTGTTTAAATGATTTTAAAATTTGGAGTCGCCACTAATCGTTCTTGGTAGGTCGATTAGAAACCTAAATAAATTAGCGGGAGAACTAATTTATTCCTGCGAACCAGAGATTAGGAGCTCGGGGACTTGGTTACACTAGTTAATTAAAACTAATGCCCTTTCGGTACCTTAATTTCATGGATATCCTAATTCGGCAACTCAGGCTTGGTTTATTCCTAAGGCTATAGTAGGGTATTCTCTTTTGTGTTTTCACTTTTTAAATAGGATGCATGGATGGTATATATTTTTATTTGTTATATTTTTTTAAGTGTTAAAGATTCCCTGAAGCCGAAAGAAGGAGTGTGTTAACGACTTCTGTGCAGTATTACAACCTACTTATCTTTTGGGTCTGATGATTCAAAAATTAAATTATAGGAAGTACATGACAGTGAATAAACACCTCCAATGGGAGGCCTAGCATTGGCTTGGCTCTTCCCTTTGGGATTTAAGGTACAGGTATTTAAGTTGCAAGTATTTAAACTACTGTAAGTAAAAACCTCCAATGGGAGGCTAAGCATTGGCTTGGCTCTTCCCTTTGGGATTTAAGGTACATGTATTTAAGTTGCAGGTATTTAACTACTGTAAGTAAAAACCTCCAATGGGAGGCTAAGCATTGGCTTGGCTCTTCCCTTTGGGATTTAAGGTACATGTATTTAAGTTGCAAGTATTTAACTATTGTAAGTAAAAACCTCCAATGGGAGGCTAAGCATTGGCTTGGCTCTTCCCTTTGGGATTTAAGGTGCAGGTATTTAAGTTGCAGGTATTTAACTACTATAAGTAAAAACCTCCAATGGGAGGCTAAGCATTGGCTTGGCTCTTCCCTTTGGGATTTATGGTGCAGGTATTTAAATTGCGGATGGACTTTGTCCTCTCCATTTTGGGGTATGAATTTTTTAAAATGAAATACAACGAATTGATTCAACAATTTGAAATTTGTGCGCGCTTGAGGACTCCTCCAAGCTGATTTTGTGCTTCCATAGGATTGACCATTGAAATAGAGCTGCGGCTTCCTGACATAAAATAGAGTGAAGTGTCAGTATACAAAATATGTGCTAATCTGCACCTAAAACCAGAAGAGTGGAAAGAGTACTTATCTCCCATTTTTTTGGGAGGGATTTCTATAATTGATTTTCGCTCTCTATGTTCCCAATATAGAGAGTTTCTTTTGAATTAAGAGGGACTTTTAGTCACAGATCAGTTGAGAAATCGGTGGACAGCTTAGGAGCTTGTCTGGGCCGATTTTTGCATATCTACGAGATTTTTGCTGTTGACGTAGAGATATCCTTCTCCTGACATAAAATATGGAAAAAAAAAAAGAGGAGATGGAGAAAGTGTATACAATTTGTGCTAATTTGCAAGTAAAACCATAAACAAATGAATAAATAAAAACACTTAGCTCGAATTTGCTTGCTCGTTGACGAGGATGAACTCTTGATTTATATTGATCGATGAAGGAATTTGTGATGATAATCCCTAGTTTTGAACTCCCATCATCTTCAAAATTCTCTCTCTTTTGGTATTTTCTTTCTCTCAAATTTTTCTTCAATCTCCCAAAACTCTCTCAAACATCCAAAATTTTCTCTCCAAAAAAAAATCCTCCCAAACACTTCAAATTTTCTCTCTCAAGAATCCTCTCTCAAGCTCACTTCTTTCTCCTTTTATAACCTACTCATCTATCTCCCATTCTAATTTTTCCACTAACTCTATCTCCCATTCTAATTTCTCCACTAACTCTTCTTCATTTTCATCTTCCATTCTCCATCTCTATCTCACATTCTAATCTCTCCACTAACTCTTCTTCATCTTCATCTTCCCTTCTCCATATTTATCTCCCATTCTAATTTCTCCACTAACTCTTCTTAATCTCCATCTTCCCTTCTCTATTCTTATCTTCCATTCTAATTTCTCTACTAACTCTTCTTCATCTCCATCTTCCCTTCTCTATTCTTATCTTATTTTCTCCATCCATTCTTCTCCAACTTCTCTTCTTCATCTCCTCTTCTTCATCTTCCCTTCTCTATTCTAATTTATCCACTAACTTTTCTTTTTATTATTTGTAAAATAATCCTTCAAGAGTTAGGTATTTGCACTTTAGTCCTTTAATTTTAAGTATTTACAATTCAGTCCCTGAAAAAATATATTTCTTTAAGTCCAAATCTCCTCACAATTTTTGACACACCAAAATTTACCACATGTCAAATTTAAGCTCATTTCTTGTCGCTGAAAATAATGCATAATTTAATTAAAGCCCTTTTGCAAAATTAAGTCATTCTGGGTATAATTGGGCCAAGATGAAAATTTAAAATATTAGAAGACAATGTCACAACTCATAAAAAGTGAAAGTTAAAAATAAGTTGACTCAAATTAAATTTTTTTAGGCCCGATTCGAGATTATACTCGTGAAGGAACACGTGACTCGAATTGGATTTTTCTGAATTTGCGATGGCCAATATGAAAATAGATTTAAAATAAAAATATTAACTATCTTTGTGTATTTTTTTGGCCTCAAATGTTATTTTTTCAAAATTTTCAAATATTTTTGAATTTTTTTAAAAAAAATTAAAATATATATAATATGAAAAATTATTTTTTGGTCAAAATTCGTTCCCTAGGCTTGGCTAAGGTTCCCAAAGTTGATTTTTCAATTTTATGAATTTTTATGGATTTTCTATTAATTTTTGAAAATAAATAAATAAAAAATACGTAAAAATACTGAAAATATGAAAAATCGTTTTTTGGTCAAAATTGGTTCCCTAGGCTTGGCTAAGGTCCCCAAAGTTGATTTTTCAATTTTATGAATTTTTATGGATTTTTTATTACTTTAGCAATAGAAAAAATGATTAAAGATGAGGTGTCAACAGCTGCCCCTCTTTGAAAGGAAGCTCGGTAGAGGTTCATTTCAAAGACGAGATGACACCTGGATTCTTATCGACTCAATACAAGGAAATAAAAAGAGTCGTGACATGATTGTTCCACTGAAAATGAAATGAGAACCTAAGGATTCGTTATATAAAAAAAACTTTAGGGTGGTTGAACTTGAACCCGTATGGTGGATCAACCCATGGTAGATTCCTAATAAAAGGATTCTACTGATTAAAAATTGAATTAAAATTTGACCCGTATGGTGGGTCATACCATTTGACCCGTATGGTGGGTCGTACCATGGTAGATTCCTAATAAAAGGATTCTACTGATTAAATTTTGATTGAGATTTGACCCGTATGGTAGGTCACCACATGGGGATACCTGTAAGAAGGACTTGGTGCCTGTAGAAAGGACTTGCTGCCAGTAAAAAGGACTTGGTGCTTTGCCTGTAAGAAGAACTTTGTGCCTGTAAGAAGGACTTGCTTTGCCTGTAAGAAGGACTTGATTTGCCTGTAAGAATGACTTTGTTTGCCTGTAAAAAGGACTTACTTTGCCTGTAAGAAGGACTTTGTGCCAGTAAGAATGACTTGATTTGCCTGTAAGAAGGACTTTGTTTGCCTGTAAGAAGGACTTTATGCCTGTAAGAAGGACTTGATTTGCCTGTAAGAAGGACTTTGTGCCTGTAAGAAGGACTTTGTGCCTGTAAGAAGGACTTGATTTGCTTGTAAGAAGGACTTTGTGCCTGTAAGAAGGACTTTATGCCTGTAAGAAGGACTTGATTTGCCTGTAAGAAGGACTTTGTGCCTGTAAGAAGGACTTGATTTGCCTGTAAGAAGGACTTTGTGCCTGTAAGAAGGACTTGGTTTGCCTGTAAGAAGGACTTAGTTTGCCTATAAGAAGGACTTGATTTGCCTGTAAGAAGGACTTTATGCCTTTAAGAAGGACTTGATTTGCTTGTAAGAAGGACTTTGTTTGCCTGTAAGAAGGACTTTGTGCCTGTAAGAAGGACTTGATTTGCCTGTAAGAAGGACTTTGTGCTTGTAAGAAGGACTTGATTTGCCTGTAAGAAGGACTTGCTTTGCCTGTAAGAAGGACTTTATTTGCCTGTAAGCAGGACTTGATTTGCCTGTAAGAAGGACTTGGTTTGCTTGTAAGAAGGACTTTGTGCCTGTAAGAAGGACTTTGTTTGCCTGTAAGAAGGACTTAGTTTGCCTGTAAGAAGGACTTGATTTGCCTGTAAGAAGGACTTTGTGCCTGTAAGAAGGACTTGATTTGCCTGTAAAAAGGACTTACTTTGCCTGTAAGAAGGACTTTGTGCCTGTAAGAAGGACTTGGTTTGCCTGTAAGAAGGACTTGGTGCCTGTAAGAAGGACTTGGTTTGCCTGTAAGAAGGACTTGATTTGCCTATAAGAAGGACTTGGTTTGCTTGTAAGAAGGATTTTATGCCTGTAAGAAGGACTTGATTTGCCTGTAAGAAGGACTTGATTTGCCTGTAAGAAGGACTTTATGTACCTCAAAGGGTGCCATTCTGAAATCTGGGGAGACCAGGAATCCTGCAGAAGCTCAAACCCAAATTATATTCTCCTGTCGTTTTAGGAATAAACCAAAGAGGCAGAGATCAAAAGGTCTCGAACATTTCTGTCCTTGAGACAAATCATGCTTTATTGAAGAATGTGGATACCTGTATATACCGCAATGGATTCGAGTATCCCAACAACCGTCAGAATTCATTCTCTTGAAAGGTTCTGGTTGAAGATATACTTACCTGAGAATTTGGAAGAAATGTTTGGTGGCTTCTGGACAACCAGGCTTGTTCATTCAATAATTGCCGAATGAATTTCAAGACTTTGGAAGGTAACTCAAACACCGGGAATGTATTGCCTGTCGGGCAATGTCAGAGCTAACATGTGCAAGCATTTTCATCAATGCGTTCATTGGTTCATACAAAATTGTTCAGCTAAGTTTGCCATGATTAAAGGCAGTCTATGTAATAACTCATGATGCAATCGATCAACATATAGATCATGTATTGCATTACCACTTCTGTTTAAGGAGGTTCTTATAGTATGAACACCTCGAATGTAATCTGAATGGGGGACTTCATTCTGAAATGGTTTTTTCTCACTCTGGAGAAAGGCTGTTTATCTGTAGATCAAAATGTTAGACCTGTGTGGAAATGATTTGCCTTTCCTCATCCTGTCATGCCCCATTCTGCACATTTGATATCTCCTGTGCAGTTTATGCTCTAAGTTGGAGTTGGTAAGTTAAACACACGGAATAGTCATACATAATTCATGAACTGTGTAAGCACAATGCAGATGTGACAATTTTTTAGCATCACGTGTGTTTATATAATGTGCAAATATGGGCGAATGTAAATTGCCCCTGGTATGTGGGCGGACCGAACAAATTGGGAAGCCTACTCCTTATGTCGAGGGGTGGTTTGTCTCAAACTTTACCCCTGCGTGATGAAGCATATGGGCGATGGAGCATTTTGGTTTGTTTAATGCCCCTGCAAGAAGCAGAGAAATTATTCTTGAAACCAAACGAGATAAGAAAGACATATTTGCTTTTTCGTTTCAGAGCTTGCGATCAATTTGCCCCATTTTTCACCAGAATAGATCTTGTCAGGTGATCATACTTTTCTTTTGGATTTGTCTCCTTCAACATGTTAAATGTTAGTATAAATATTTCCTGTGAAAAAAAAAAGGAGACATGTCAACCAGTATTAAAAGGGATAAATTGGAAACGATACTGATTTACCCTTCATCTTGAATGCCTTGGACAAGTCTTTTACCAATTTTGCTGGATTGAGTTTTCTTCGACTTTTGTTGGATGCTTCACCATTAAGCCGAGAATGTAGCAAAATATTGACTTCGGTATTACTCGTCGAGTATTCCTGCTTGCAAAAATAAATGCACAAAAAGTTGTTTCATTTATTTATAATACATACAACATTCCCCACCCTCGGGGATCGAACTCGGGATATTTCGGACCTACTGTCATCCCCCATACCATTCAGTCCATTGGACCATAGGTGTCCATGGGGCTATCCTTTCAAAGGTTAATCTTTGGGGATAAAGCAGCCTTGTTGTATCACCTTATGCCATGTTACGGTATTTCTCGAGGTAATTTGCAATCCCTGTTAAGAATGGAATAAGACAATTCAAGACTTGAGATGATTATGTGCACATTAGAACGATACAGAATTACCCATTTCTGAGATTGTTCGCGTCTTTCGCTTGTACTTTCCTCTGTCCGAAGCTGTCCATCCCGTGGTAATGCCCATGAGTCGATTTGCCTCCAAATTTTGTTCAACTTGTATTCGGATATGATTGCGTTCTCGGGTCGATTTGCAATTTCCTGAGAATAGAAGGGGCTTAATTTTAAAACTTGGAGCAACTGAGGGTAAATTGAAACGATACGGAGTTACCCTTCAGGTTTATCCAGATATTTACTCGCCATCAATTCGTCGCGAGGTTGGTGAGGTGGCGGATTCGAGCATTTAATAGGGGGAAGTCGGATTATTACTCCTTATTTTTACACATTCACAAAAGCAGAAAAACATATCACGCAAGGAAATAAAACACATTCACTCATTCAGGATCAGTTCTGCTTCCTCTACAGGCTCTCCCATGATCAGCTGGCTTCATCCCAAATTAGGTATGCATCGGCCATATAGAAGGTCTGGTGGTCACTGGCTGAACAAGTGCATCACAGTCCCGATGCTTTACCGATATCAAACTGGTTGATTATGGCGAAAAGATCATCGTCAATGTCCGCTTGGTGGTGATCTGTCCCTTCTTCCTCGGGAGGCATTGATACTGATCCAGTATCATTGGTCCTTTTGTACCCTGCTCCAACAGAACTCGATCCTGTTATAAATTGGTCTAACTCACCTCTTAAACGTGCATTTTCGATCCTCAGATCATACATTTCATCGAGGGTGAGGAGGAGGCTATTGCAGTTGGGGCAGGTGGCGGAGTCAAAAGTCTCTTTATACATCTTGTTTTCCGCTCGGAGGTTTTCATTTTCAACTCTTAGAAACTCGGCTTCGTTGTGCTCATGACGAGTCTTCATTCGGGTTCGTCTATTTTGAAACCAGAACTTGATTTGCGAAGGTTCAAGGCCTAGCTCTTGACTCAGTTCCATTTTTTGTTTGCCGTCTGGCATAGGGCACGTTCTGAAGAAAGCTTCAAGCTTTCGTACTTGCTCCTCAGTATGGCGACGGTAACGCTTCTTTTGACCTTTACCGTTGTTGTCATTGTCCTTACCGGGCTCTTGGACGTCGTCGGTGGAAGGGCCGGGCTCCATAGGCTCGATCCCAAATATGGTTTCGAACTCTTCCTCTCCCATATTCAGCAAGTAACGATAACTTTCAAGTGTGTTGGGTTGAGACATCTTCGATTTGGTTAACGATTTCTCAAAGTTTGATATCTCTTCTTGTATTTTCACTCTCTGGATTTTTCTGGGAGACTGCGTATGCTTTAAGAGTCTCTCTTTCGAGCACGAATGAGAATTATCAAGAAGATGCCTCCTTTAAAATTAGACGTGGGTTTAGCAACTGTATTGCCTCTCTCGAGTGTTCTGGCTTTCTCGATTTTCTTTTCATCGTATCTCTCGCCCAGCTCGTCTCCTTCCATCTTTCCGTGGAAGGGGGCCCCTTGTTGCTGTCTCCACCGTCAATTTGCTGGCGAGTTCTTCAATAAAGATGAGTCGTATCTCTTTTCTGCCGAAAATGTCTTTGTCTCCCACTCAGCTTATTTTTTATCCTTTCTTTTTCAAAGTAGTGGCGTCTCGTCCAACTTTTCCGTAGAGACGTCGGATTTGCTTGGCTCGAGATTAGAGACGAGTAGCGGAGGTGATACTGATAGGGAATGGTAGACAGGAAAATTTGGCCAGTAGAGACTTCCCCTGCAAAAATGAAAGAGAATGCGGCAGTATATGTTCTTCATATTCTAGAAAAATTGGAACGATACTGTTTTACCCTTGTGTATACTTCCATTGAATTTGAATTGAGGAAGTTCCCTCATTTGGATTGGATTGAATTGTATGTCCCGAGTTGCCCTTCACTTTGAGCTTGCCACATATGTGCTTTGCTTAGTTGGGCCTTGTTTTCTTTCGGGTTGCCTTGGACCATCATCATTTTCCATGCCATCGGGTCCGTGGACCGGAGGGCTCCTTTAATTTGAAGGTTACCTTGAAGGCGAATGAGTCCTATCGCATTCCATTGGGTCATTTCATTTTGCGACACTCTTGAGGCACTTTGCAATCCCCTGGGTGAGAATGGAACAAATCCAATTTAGCATTTTGCAACGATTGAGGGTAAATTGGAACGACACACAGTTACCCGTCTTCGAGCTCGCCTGGGCTTTTCACTTGAAATTTCCCTACGTGAGGCCATTCAACATTTCTCATTATGGCAGTCAGCGACGTTGCCACAAATTGATCCGCCCTAAATCTAGCATAAAAAGGGATTCACGCATTCGACGGGATAAATAAATTGCCCCATTGTCCTTGAATTAAATCGAGACACCTAGAAAGCTGGAAAATATCATACGCAGGGGAATTAAGCATGAAATGAAAGGTGCACTTATTCAAGGTCAGTTCTGCCTCTCCTGTGGCTCTTCGATAATCAGCTAGTCTCGTGTTGGTTCGGGTGTGGATAACCGATGTTTGAGAGTCCTTACTCACTAGCTCCTGATCGCGGCTTGGGACGTCTGTCAACCCTAAACTGGTTGACCAGGGCAGTAAGCTCATCATTTGGGTAATCTCTTGAACCTTCCAGCAACTGATACTTGAATTGGGCATTGTTGTTGGTAAATGCTGGCGGTAGATTTCTCATTCTGTCATCGCCATGAGCAATTTGACTTCTCGTGCTGGAGCCTTCATCATTACTCGAGAAAGTGTGGGGATCACCAACTGTCCTGCTGCCAAGAACTCCTTCCATTCGAGGATTAGAGAAGTGGAAGTGCTCAGGATAATTTCTTGTCTGATTCTCTGGCTGCGCAGGCGCGCTGATCATGGGATGAATTCTAGCCACGGGTTGGTGCTCAAACCAAGGAGTCTGAATACACTGCCCCTGCGGTCTATACTCTTGAAGAGCATTAGGGTGATTCTGGGGGATACTTTGATTAACGCCTGGAGGATTGATGGCACGGCTACTAGCTTGGTTGATGATGGGAAGTGGCTCGCCCCATGCTAACCTGGGGAACTTATGGTGGCGAGGAGACTCGACGTTCAGGCTTGGATCAGTCCCGCCTTGGTTTTCTTGATTCTGAGCTGCATTGTGTTCTCTCACCCTTTTTCTGTACTTCTGAAGATGACTCGAAACATTTGCTTTAGTGAGTCCCTCTACCTTCATAATTTCTAGTATATGTTGCGGCCGTGCCGAATCTATTCCTAGCTGCTGAACTGCATTAACAAACATACGATGCAGCTCGGGAGACCAACTCATCTTCTTTCTCCAGTTGCTTGGAACAAAATTAAAGGCTTGATGCTTGTTCTCATGGTCGTGCAATTGCTTCCTTACCACGTGCTGCCATATGTTTTGAAGCATCTGAACTCTAACTGGTTTCGTTACGACGTCTTGGGCCCCATTTAAGACAGCCTTCATTAGGGCTTGCTGATCATCGCTTGCCGATATTACGAGGACTGGCATGTTTAATTTAGAATTGATGACTTCCAAGAGAGTGAAAACATCCATGTCAATCCCTACCATGGCGGTGAGGACGATATCAAACGGGTCACTACTCCTCCTTAATATCTCTAAGGCCTCTGTCGCCTTTGCTTGAGCTACAACCTTATACCGGCATTTTCTTAATACGGTAACAAGGATTGACAGAGAGACTGGATTACCGTCAATGGCCATGACCAGTAGACCCTCAGGGTAAGGAACTTCATCAGCTTTGACCAGGGTTGAACATGCGCCCGTTCCCCTAACACTCGACATATTTCTGGATCTAGGACTGCCGATTCGAGACCGCCTCGGGATGTCTTCTCGGACTTGAGGGATCACGAGATCGTTGATGCCTTTTCGTAACAGGCTTTGAAAGCCGATGCTTTGATGGTGAAGGTTTTGAATTCCTCTCCCACGAGAACTCCTTCCTCTCTATCTTTCTCCTGCGAGTTCTTGCGAATGAACTCTGACTATCAAATGGGGACAAGTTCTCTCTCTGGCAATAGCAACGACTTCCCTCTTCACGGGCAGCGCTATTAGATTTTTCGAGGGAGAAAATCTGATATTCAGCTTTTGATCAAAGGGGAAATCCTTATTTCTCGCTCAGTTTGTCTTCTTTTTTCTTTTCGTGATAGAGGGCCCCTGTCAAGATCTCCACCGTCGATTTACTGGCGGGTCCTCCAATGAAGACAAGTCGTATCTCCTTTTCGCTAACGTTTGCCGTGTCTTCCACTCAGCTCATCTTTCCGTCTTCTTTTTCAAAGTGGCGGTGTCTCGTCAAACTTTCTGCGGAGATTTCGGACTCGCTTAGCTCACAGTCGCCATCTGATGGGAATTCGAGCCAACGAGGGTGGTGCCAATAGAGAATGGTAGATAAGAGAAATCTTGACTGGTTGATACCGTCACTATGAAATCAATATTTACTTCAAAGCAGATTACCATCTTCGCATTCCGCTCATCTGCCTCACCTCTCTCCCCCTTTCTTTCGTATTCTGCTTTCAAAAATGGCCAATTCTCCTAACCATACCTTATCCGCCGAAGTCCTAGCTGGGTGGGAGAGACTCTACAATCTTCTTGGTAGAGGTTACGCTCATATAGCCAAAAACTCTACCGTTGAGGCTGAAATCCTCGGTTTATTTAGGACCGTGGATGCTGCTTCTGTTGAGGGTACCCAACTAGGGAAGGAGTACCGGAACTTCTCGACCCTCTTCATCAATTTTCTGGCTGCCTATAACCGTGCTTATGAGACGGTCCTTGTGACCGCCGTCGTGAAAGCCCGTTACCGAGACCGGCACGAGCGTCTGGCAACAGTTACGTTTGTGGCTGATAATCACAAAAAGGCCCTCAAGTTTGCCAACGATCAGCTTTCGTGGCTGGTTCGTGAGAGGGGAAAGTTGGTGAACCGTCTGGCCTTGGTCCGAACTTACGCCGAACAGGAGCCAGGCAATATTGTGATGAGGTGTAAATGTGGTTGGCTGCAGGAGAGACTTGATGACATTACGGCAGACATTGCTTTCGAGAGGGCAGCGGTTCCGGACCTGGAGTTTGCCGTTGAGCATTACGAGGACACTATGGCCCAGGTTAAAGAGAAGTGCGATCGCCTCTTCTTTAGGCTCGCGGAGCTTGATCCCGAGAGCGCCCGGTGCATCCAGAGCATCAACTGTTTGGAGAGTCAGTTGAGCTCTTTCGTAATGGTCATCAGGGCCCAGTTTGGCTTTACCTTTCCTCCCCAGTGAGTTGTTGTAATACTCTTTGATGAATGGAATGAAAGAAAAGCTTCACGTGTTTTGTTTTGTTTTTTTTTTTAATTTTCCTGCTATCGTTTCTTCCGCATAGCATAACAGAACGATTTGAGGTACCGAAGATGTCGAGGCTTAATGTTCTTCTTGATGTTCTTGTTTAATTGCTCCAGACGATGATATCGAGAACATTGATGATGGGTTCGGCGGTGGCCCCCACTATCCATCTTGAGATCACGAACAATAACGCTATGACAACTCGATCAGTGCGCTGGTAGTAAATCCGGCCACCTGTTGTGTGCCCACTTTTACCCATATTTTGTTTCTTTCGGCGTCCACTTGCTCGTGTCGGTCGCCTGTAGCGTCGGGAGAAATTCCTGTGGGCCACGTTCATTAATAGAACCTCGGTCCTCTAAAGCCCTCCGCATGTTTCGGATAAGAGAAAATTTTAAGACCGGTCTCTGGTTGATTTGATCAGGTAAAGGTATTTGTTTCATGGGTTCTGATTATATAATCCATATTGTTTTTCAAAAGACGCGGGATCCTCTGCAATACATTAAACATGCCCCCATGTTTAATCAGTATAAATCCACCGTCATATCAGAATACACTGCCCATACAAGTTTACGGATTGACACAACTTTGTCTGTCAAAGATGGACAATGTTCGTTTGCCCCCCAGAATTAACGGTTGAAGCCTCGGTGTTTTTCGTCTTTTGGTATTTCTGAAGATGATTCTTGATATATTATTGAACTTAATTTTTACACCCGTCTGGGGTATCTAGGATCTCCCTGCAAAAGAAAAAGATATAATTAGTATGCGACACAAGAAATGTCGGTCCATGACTCCTATATTAGTCCAATTTGATTTTTTCTATTTTATAGAGAAATCAGAAGAAAAAAAAAAATTTCCTTAAGAAGAAATGGGTTAATTTCTGATACAGAATTTTTTTCAGATTTATTATTTTTTTTTATTTTTTTAAAGGAATGTGACAAAGTCTCTTGACGTTTACTAAAATTTTTGAAGGAATTTCCTTTTTATCAAAATAAATTTTCAGAGGTAAATTTGTCAGGAAAATTTTATTTTTATTGAAGCAGGAAAGACATGACAGAAATCCTTTATTGGTTAACGAAATTCCCCCGAGACATTAGTCTAATTTTATTTAGAGAAACTTTTCTTAGAAAAACATGAGCGAATTTCTCGAAAAGAATTTTTGTTGCAAGTTTTTATAATTTGAAAGAATGTGATAAAATCACTTGATGTTTTTTTTAAAGGAATTTTTCTTTTTATCGAAATAAATTTTCAGAGGAAAATTTGTCGGGAAAATTTCATTTTTATTGGAGAGAAAAAAAACATGACAAAAATCTCTTATTGGTCAATTAGTCTAATTTTATTTAGAGAAAATTTTCTTAGAAAAACATGAGCGAATTTCTCGAGAAGAATTTTCTTGCAAGTTTTTATAATTTGAAAAATGTGATAAAATCACTTGATGTCTACTAGAGTTTTTTTTTAAAGTAATTTTTCTTTTTATTGAAATAAATTTTCAGAGGAAAATTTTTTCAGGAAAATTTCATTTTTATTGAAGCAATAAAAACATGACAAAAATCCCTTATTGGTTAATAAAATTCCCATGACGGGATTTTTTCACATCATTTTTTCAAAAAAAAAAATTTAAAAAGAAATGAGGGACAAATTTAATTTTTATTTTCTTTTAAAAGATGGTCGTAATATCAAGCTCAAAAACTGACTGACACCTAGCATTGACCGACCGAAAATAAATACAAGATAAAATTAGAGAACTTACTTTTACCTTGGAGAAATGCAAATCACATAGTCATGCGCATGACTCAAGTGAGGAGTGGACTCTAGAAAATAAAAGAAGGAGATACAAGGTATGGACCTAAAAAGGCCCCCACTATCTGAATTGACAAACTTACCCTCCGCGCAATCAAATCACAATGGGAAGAATTGTCAATTCAGATAATGAGCGGGATAAAATATGGTCAACCCGAGCGTAATCGACGCAAGAGCTTTGCATATTCGATCCCTATCTATGGTTTTCTAGGAAGAATTTCGCGACTTGGGTTTAGACGCTTGTGTGTGCAGGTGTCGTGATCTTCAGAGTATGCAAGACATGCACAACAATTGATATCAAAACAGCGCTTCTAAAAATGTGCGAAATTAAACAAATAAACCCAACACCGAGCCTGCAAAATAAAGGGGTTAGCCAAACACTCCGCCCCTTATAACTCCCATCCTGCAAAAACATATAACACCTATAGAATGAGTCCCAAACAAGATCGCCAGAAGCGAGATATCCATGAAATTTTTATTGGCCTAAGTCCACTAAGACTCTTAAAATTTCGAAAAAATTTAAGTATTCCAATTGGTATCTTTTTTCGAAAATTTAAAAATCTCTGTCCCCAGCGGAGTCGCCAGTCTGTCGCGACCCTCTAAAAAATTTTTTTAAATTTTAAAAGGGGTTAACGGATTATTAGGTTAATTAGATTTGACTAACCTAACGCGGACCCTCCCAAGCCCTACCGAATCGCAACTTTGGTTTTTGTTTAAATGATTTTAAAATTTGGAGTCGCCACTAATCGTTCTTGGTAGGTCGATTAGAAACCTAAATAAATTAGCGGGAGAACTAATTTATTCCTGCGAACCAGAGATTAGGAGCTCGGGGACTTGGTTACACTAGTTAATTAAAACTAATGCCCTTTCGGTACCTTAATTTCATGGATATCCTAATTCGGCAACTCAGGCTTGGTTTATTCCTAAGGCTATAGTAGGGTATTCTCTTTTGTGTTTTCACTTTTTAAATAGGATGCATGGATGGTATATATTTTTATTTGTTATATTTTTTTAAGTGTTAAAGATTCCCTGAAGCCGAAAGAAGGAGTGTGTTAACGACTTCTGTGCAGTATTACAACCTACTTATCTTTTGGGTCTGATGATTCAAAAATTAAATTATAGGAAGTACATGACAGTGAATAAACACCTCCAATGGGAGGCCTAGCATTGGCTTGGCTCTTCCCTTTGGGATTTAAGGTACAGGTATTTAAGTTGCAAGTATTTAAACTACTGTAAGTAAAAACCTCCAATGGGAGGCTAAGCATTGGCTTGGCTCTTCCCTTTGGGATTTAAGGTACATGTATTTAAGTTGCAGGTATTTAACTACTGTAAGTAAAAACCTCCAATGGGAGGCTAAGTATTGGCTTGGCTCTTCCCTTTGGGATTTAAGGTACATGTATTTAAGTTGCAAGTATTTAACTATTGTAAGTAAAAACCTCCAATGGGAGGCTAAGCATTGGCTTGGCTCTTCCCTTTGGGATTTAAGGTGCAGGTATTTAAGTTGCAGGTATTTAACTACTATAAGTAAAAACCTCCAATGGGAGGCTAAGCATTGGCTTGGCTCTTCCCTTTGGGATTTATGGTGCAGGTATTTAAATTGCGGATGGACTTTGTCCTCTCCATTTTGGGGTATGAATTTTTTAAAATGAAATACAACGAATTGATTCAACAATTTGAAATTTGTGCGCGCTTGAGGACTCCTCCAAGCTGATTTTGTGCTTCCATAGGATTGACCATTGAAATAGAGCTGCGGCTTCCTGACATAAAATAGAGTGAAGTGTCAGTATACAAAATATGTGCTAATCTGCACCTAAAACCAGAAGAGTGAAAAGAGTACTTATCTCCCATTTTTTTGGGAGGGATTTCTATAATTGATTTTCGCTCTCTATGTTCCCAATATAGAGAGTTTCTTTTGAATTAAGAGGGACTTTTAGTCACAGATCAGTTGAGAAATCGGTGGACAGCTTAGGAGCTTGTCTGGGCCGATTTTTGCATATCTCAGTCTGTCGCGACCCTCTAAAAAATTTTTTTAAATTTTAAAAGGGGTTAACGGATTATTAGGTTAATTAGATTTGACTAACCTAACGCGGACCCTCCCAAGCCCTACCGAATCGCAACTTTGGTTTTTGTTTAAATGATTTTAAAATTTGGAGTCGCCACTAATCGTTCTTGGTAGGTCGATTAGAAACCTAAATAAATTAGCGGGAGAACTAATTTATTCCTGCGAACCAGAGATTAGGAGCTCGGGGACTTGGTTACACTAGTTAATTAAAACTAATGCCCTTTCGGTACCTTAATTTCATGGATATCCTAATTCGGCAACTCAGGCTTGGTTTATTCCTAAGGCTATAGTAGGGTATTCTCTTTTGTGTTTTCACTTTTTAAATAGGATGCATGGATGGTATATATTTTTATTTGTTATATTTTTTTAAGTGTTAAAGATTCCCTGAAGCCGAAAGAAGGAGTGTGTTAACGACTTCTGTGCAGTATTACAACCTACTTATCTTTTGGGTCTGATGATTCAAAAATTAAATTATAGGAAGTACATGACAGTGAATAAACACCTCCAATGGGAGGCCTAGCATTGGCTTGGCTCTTCCCTTTGGGATTTAAGGTACAGGTATTTAAGTTGCAAGTATTTAAACTACTGTAAGTAAAAACCTCCAATGGGAGGCTAAGCATTGGCTTGGCTCTTCCCTTTGGGATTTAAGGTACATGTATTTAAGTTGCAGGTATTTAACTACTGTAAGTAAAAACCTCCAATGGGAGGCTAAGCATTGGCTTGGCTCTTCCCTTTGGGATTTAAGGTACATGTATTTAAGTTGCAAGTATTTAACTATTGTAAGTAAAAACCTCCAATGGGAGGCTAAGCATTGGCTTGGCTCTTCCCTTTGGGATTTAAGGTGCAGGTATTTAAGTTGCAGGTATTTAACTACTATAAGTAAAAACCTCCAATGGGAGGCTAAGCATTGGCTTGGCTCTTCCCTTTGGGATTTATGGTGCAGGTATTTAAATTGCGGATGGACTTTGTCCTCTCCATTTTGGGGTATGAATTTTTTAAAATGAAATACAACGAATTGATTCAACAATTTGAAATTTGTGCGCGCTTGAGGACTCCTCCAAGCTGATTTTGTGCTTCCATAGGATTGACCATTGAAATAGAGCTGCGGCTTCCTGACATAAAATAGAGTGAAGTGTCAGTATACAAAATATGTGCTAATCTGCACCTAAAACCAGAAGAGTGGAAAGAGTACTTATCTCCCATTTTTTTGGGAGGGATTTCTATAATTGATTTTCGCTCTCTATGTTCCCAATATAGAGAGTTTCTTTTGAATTAAGAGGGACTTTTAGTCACAGATCAGTTGAGAAATCGGTGGACAGCTTAGGAGCTTGTCTGGGCCGATTTTTGCATATCTACGAGATTTTTGCTGTTGACGTAGAGATATCCTTCTCCTGACATAAAATATGGAAAAAAAAAGAGGAGATGGAGAAAGTGTATACAATTTGTGCTAATTTGCAAGTAAAACCATAAACAAATGAATAAATAAAAACACTTAGCTCGAATTTGCTTGCTCGTTGACGAGGATGAACTCTTGATTTATATTGATCGATGAAGGAATTTGTGATGATAATCCCTAGTTTTGAACTCCCATCATCTTCAAAATTCTCTCTCTTTTGGTATTTTCTTTCTCTCAAATTTTTCTTCAATCTCCCAAAACTCTCTCAAACATCCAAAATTTTCTCTCCAAAAAAAAATCCTCCCAAACACTTCAAATTTTCTCTCTCAAGAATCCTCTCTCAAGCTCACTTCTTTCTCCTTTTATAACCTACTCATCTATCTCCCATTCTAATTTTTCCACTAACTCTATCTCCCATTCTAATTTCTCCACTAACTCTTCTTCATTTTCATCTTCCATTCTCCATCTCTATCTCACATTCTAATCTCTCCACTAACTCTTCTTCATCTTCATCTTCCCTTCTCCATATTTATCTCCCATTCTAATTTCTCCACTAACTCTTCTTAATCTCCATCTTCCCTTCTCTATTCTTATCTTCCATTCTAATTTCTCTACTAACTCTTCTTCATCTCCATCTTCCCTTCTCTATTCTTATCTTATTTTCTCCATCCATTCTTCTCCAACTTCTCTTCTTCATCTCCTCTTCTTCATCTTCCCTTCTCTATTCTAATTTATCCACTAACTTTTCTTTTTATTATTTGTAAAATAATCCTTCAAGAGTTAGGTATTTGCACTTTAGTCCTTTAATTTTAAGTATTTACAATTCAGTCCCTGAAAAAAATATATTTCTTTAAGTCCAAATCTCCTCACAATTTTTGACACACCAAAATTTACCACATGTCAAATTTAAGCTCATTTCTTGTCGCTGAAAATAATGCATAATTTAATTAAAGCCCTTTTGCAAAATTAAGTCATTCTGGGTATAATTGGGCCAAGATGAAAATTTAAAATATTAGAAGACAATGTCACAACTCATAAAAAGTGAAAGTTAAAAATAAGTTGACTCAAATTAAATTTTTTTAGGCCCGATTCGAGATTATACTCGTGAAGGAACACGTGACTCGAATTGGATTTTTCTGAATTTGCGATGGCCAATATGAAAATAGATTTAAAATAAAAATATTAACTATCTTTGTGTATTTTTTTGGCCTCAAATGTTATTTTTTCAAAATTTTCAAATATTTTTGAATTGTTTTAAAAAAAATTAAAATATATATAATATGAAAAATTATTTTTTGGTCAAAATTCGTTCCCTAGGCTTGGCTAAGGTTCCCAAAGTTGATTTTTCAATTTTATGAATTTTTATGGATTTTCTATTAATTTTTGAAAATAAATAAATAAAAAATACGTAAAAATACTGAAAATATGAAAAATCGTTTTTTGGTCAAAATTGGTTCCCTAGGCTTGGCTAAGGTCCCCAAAGTTGATTTTTCAATTTTATGAATTTTTATGAATTTTTTATTACTTTAGCAATAGAAAAAATGATTAAAGATGAGGTGTCAACAGAGAGGTGTCCTCTCATGATTGGTCGAGATGCATAGACACGTATTGGCTTCGGGCCACTCAATACTTTATCGTTGGTTTTGGCTTGAAACCAATTGGATACCGTCCTTAGCCCCTACTTCATGCATCATCAGAGGAAGAGCCTTCAGTTCTTGGATTGATGGTGCTGCTGCGTTGGTGGAATCCTCTTCCTCTCCCTCTACTATTATTCATTCTTACTGCTGAAGAAGGACAATATTTAGCAGAGGTCTTTGAGGCTTGTTCTTCCGTATCTTGGTGTTGGAGTTTCTGTTCATGAACCAATAAAGAACCTTGCAATTCATCAATTGAAAGCTCTTCAATATCCTTTGCTTCTTCTATGACACAGACAACAAAACTGAATTTTGGTGTCAAGGATCGAAGAATTTTTTCTACAATGGCGACGTCCTCCGTCTTGTCACCATGGATTTGCATCCTCTTTACTATTGCCATTGTTCTTGAAAAATTATCTGTGACTGACTCCCCTGATTTCATTCGTAGTGTTTTGAACTCCATACAAAGATCTTGTAGCTGTTGCTAGGGGTGAGCATGGTTCCAAGGTAGAACCGAGAACCGAAACCGGTGGTACCGGTTCCGATTCTCGGTTCTACTATTATCGGTTCCGGTTCCGGTTCTGTATTTTAAAGAACCGGTTTTTAAAGAAATCCCCAATTTTTATTAACCCTAACGCTGTCCACCACTCGGTCTCGGTCACTCCATCTCCATGCTTTTTGCGCACCCTTTCCCTCTCTCTCCTTCTCCCTCTCCGTTCTTGGCGATTTGAATCGGGTTGTTCTAGGGTTATGGTTTCTCGCCTCGAGCTCGTGCTCTGATCCCGCCGATCATCCACGGAGTTTCGCGCTCTAAGGTGCGTTTGACCCTCCTCGCTTGATTTCCCCTTTTTTTCCTTGTTGGCCCCCGTTGGAAGTAATGTGGCTCTTCTTCGTGTCTTCTTGATTGGATTTTTCTAATGGAGATGGATCGAGGTTCTAAATTTCAATAGTAGTTAATCGCGGGTGTGTCCTTGTTTGTGGGTGCTTTAGGTTTTCAGCGTCTAGGCAAATGGAGGCGCCTGTACATCCCCGATCTCCATTTCATATTCGATTGTTTGCGTAGATTTATGGACACGTTGTGGCGGCTTGATTGCGTTTTATTTTTGCATCGCTGTGTTCTGTTCGGTTTCCTTCATCTTTGCGAAAAGTTGTTCCTTGTCTCAATCATTTTTTTTTGTGTCATGTTTTTGTTTTGGGATGGTCTAAAGATTCTGTGTTGTGATCCATCGATTGCTAAATCTGCGTACTTTTTCTTTGTTCGTTTTTTCTAGCGAAGAAAAATCATGTGATATAGTCTAATTTTGTCGAGTTATTAGGTGGAGCTTTTGGTATCTTGCGTTACCGGAACATCTGATGGTTCAGTATCCTCTAGGATGAGCTGGGGAATATAGCTTGGTGCTTAGATGCTTTTGTTGCCTAGCTTGTGGACTGTGTCCTTGATTGCTTTTGAGTTTTTGACCGATTCTTGAATATTTGCCTAAGTTCATTCCTGGGTTTTGAATATGCCACCAAAATTAATGGGACGGCACTTTAATTCGCATTTCATTTTGATTTCTTGTCCAGTGAATGCCCCGTTTTTTTATAATTTTCTCGGAACTGAATCTGACAGTTTTGGTCTTACTAATAGTTGGAAATGAAGAATGAGTTCATGACACTGCGAGGCTTCTATTAGATATTTACAGTTTGCATGGCAATTGTTGTCTTCCGCTTCTAATTGTATATCCAGAAACAAATGCTTGGTGTGGACCTTTCAGTTAATTGGATTATTTTACATGTATATTTATGCATTCCCTGGTTTTCATATGCAAGTTGAAGCTATTATGGGATTGCGGTTGCTTAAAGACCTAGCATGAGTAGCAACAGAGTAGAAACTGAATTTGAAAGAATTGAAGTGTACTTAATTTCTTTCATTTCAAGTTTCATGTCTGATTACTTTTCTTAACCACTCATAATGTTAGCTATAGAAACTTTCGAAGGCTATCTTTATAATTTCACCATTGCCGCCTAGAGAGGCTATCTTAAGTCTTAACGAGCGTACACTTGCTGTCTGGCTTGCAGCTCCCCCGTTTTTTTTTTTGGGTCGTTTCCACTATTTGCTGGCAAAATGCAGTTGGCCTGTTCTCTGATTTTATTTTTTTTTATTTGGTTTACCAGGATGGAATCAACATACAGAGCATGGGCTAGGGAGATGAGAGAAGCATTATCACCTGAATATTTGATTGATCTCTCCAGGGACCTCCAAACCGCTTTAGGTACAACAAAGTGGTAGGTATTTCCTTGTTTTGCCCTTCTGACCATAAGATTATTTGATTTTTTTTTACGTAATATTTTTCTGTCAAAAGTTATCATTAGCATTGCGTCCTTAAAATTCTTGTCATTGGTCTTCTTTGAGATATAGAATAGGTCACTACTACACTCCCGTCGCCTTTTAGCGTCTTCTACTTGGTCTGTGGCTTGGAATTGTACATCACATTATACCACATCTTTCAAACTCTGCTCACACACCCATTGAATATACCGAAGATTTTTTTTCTTTTTTTCTTTTGGAGCTATCTACTCTTTTTTGCCTTGGAACTGATATATACCTACTTTTGGTTCTTTATAAGTTGGAAGAATTTGAGAGCAAGTCAGGCTTAGCCATGGGCCTCACGGTGACAAAAGTACGATAGCTCGACATGGACATTTTATTGTGGCCATTAGAGATCAAATCTCTCATGTTGAAGCAGCACTGCAAGAATTTCTTGGTGAGGGGGGAAAACAGCCCCTTCAGTGGATAAATCTTGACAAAGAAGAGCGAGATGATTTAGCCTTGTTTCTCTGTGGGACTTCGGAACTATCACAAACTGTGAAGGTTGAATTTAAGGAGAATGGAGCTGGGTACTATCACAAACAGCCCCTTCAGTGGATAAATCTATCGCGACCTAAAATTCATTTTTTAAGTTAATGGATTACCGGATTAATTGATTAAATTAACTAACCTAGTTCGAGCTCTCCCAAGCTCTACCAAATCGCGACTTTGGTTTTTTGTTCAAATGGTTTTAAAATTTGGAGTCGCCACTAATCATTTTTTGTAGGTTGATTAGAAACCTAAGTAAATTAGCGGGAGAACTAAATTACTTCTACGAACCAGAGATTATGAGTTCGGGGACTTGGTTACACTAGTTAATTAAAACTAATGCCCTTTCGATACCTTAATTTCATGGATATCCTAATTTGGCAACTCAAGTTTGGTTTATTCCTAAGGCTCTAGTGGATTGTTCTCTTTTTGTATTTTCACTTTTTTAAATGGAATATATGTGAGCGACATTTTTTTTTGGCATTTTCAAAATATTAAGTATTTCCCTGAAGCCGAAAGAGGGAGTGAGTTAACGACTTCTGTGCAGTGCTGCGAGCTACTCATTTTGGGGTTTAGTGATTCAAAAATTAAATTACAGGAAGTAAATAACAATAAATAAAGACCACCAATGGATAGCTCAGCCTTAACTTAGCCCTCTCCGTTGGGGTTTAAGGTGCAGGAATTTAAATTGCAGAAATTTAAAATGACCTCCAGTGAGCGGGCTCTGCCCTTCACATTTTGGGGTTTAAATTCTTTAAAATAAAACGAATTGATTTGACAATTCGGGCTGAAATCCATCGACGGATCAATTGAAAATTTAATGGACATTCAAGAGCTCGTCAGCGCTAATTTTACACCTCTATGGGATTTACCGTTGACTTGGAGTTCTCCTTTGCCTAACATAAAAATATGGAGAAATGAAGTAATTGAGCAAATATGACTTAATTCACATTAAAAATTAGAACAATGAAAGAAGCACTTAGCTTCAATGGCATTATGAGAAGTGCTTGATGGATATAATTGGTTCTTGCTTGAAATCAAATATGGGGAAATTGGAGAAGAATAGAAAATTTGGGCTAGTTTATACTAAAAAATCAAAGAGAGTAGAGGGACACTTAGCTTCAAATCTAGGATGAATTCTTGATTTATGTTGATCGATGAAGAAATTGATGATGATAACCCGCTAGCTTTAAACTCCTATCATCTTCAAAATTCTCTCTCTTTTTGGTATTTTTTTTCTCAAATTTTTCTTCAATCTCCAAAAACCCTCTCAAACATCCAAAATTTTCTCTCCAAAAAATTTCCCTCTCAAGCTCATTTCTTCCTCCTTTTATAACCCACTTATCTATCTCTAATTCTAATTTTTCCACTAACTCTATCTCCCATTCTAATTTCTTGACCAACTCTTCTTCATTTTCATCTTCCCTTCTCCATCTCTATCTCACATTCTAATCTCTCTACTAACTCTTCTTCATCTTCATCTTCCATTCTCCATATTTATCTCCCATTCTAATTTCTCCACTAACTCTTCTTCATCTCCATCTTCCCTTCTCTATTCTTATCTTATTTTCTCCATCCATTCTTCTTCATCTTCTCTTCTCCATCTTCCATTCTCTATTCTTATCTTATTTTCTCCATCCATTCTTCTCTATCTTCTCTTCTCCATCTTCCCTTTTTTATTCTAATTTCTCCACCAACTCTTCTTTTTGTTATTTGTAAAATAATCCTTCAAGAGTTAGGTATTTGCACTTTAGTCCCTGAATTTTAATTATTTACAATTTAGTCCCTGAAAAAAATATTTCTTTATGTCCAAATCTCCTTACAATTTTTGACACAATTCACCGCATGTCAAATTTAAGCTCATTTTTTGTTACTGAAAATAATGTAAAATTTAATTAAAGCCTTTTTTTGTAAAATTGGGTCATTCTGGGTATAATTGTGCCAAGATGAAAATTTAGAATATTAGAGAACAATGTCACAACTCCTAAAAGTGAAAAATGAAAATAAATTGACTCAAATTGAATTTTTTTGGGCCCGATTCGAGATTATGCTCGTGAAGAAATACACGACCCCGAATTGGATTTTTTAAATTTACGATGGCCAACATGAAAAGGGATTTAAAAGAAAAATATTGACTATTGTTATGTATTTTTGTGGCCTCAAATGCTATTATTTATGAAATATTTTCCTAATTTTAAAAAAAATATATTTAAAAAATACAAAAAAACATGAAAATTGTTTTTTACTCAAAAATGGTTTCCTAAGCTTGGCCAAAGCTTCCAAAGTTGATTTTGCAATTTTCTCATTTTTTCTTAATTTTGTTTTATGAATTTTCAAAAATAAAAATATCAAAAAATACTGAAAATACGAAAAATCATTTTTTTTGGTCAAAATTGATTCCCTAGGTTTGGCCAAGGTTCCAAGAGTTGATTTTTTAATTTTATGAATATTTATGGATTTTGTATTAATTTTTGTAAATAAAAAAAATAATTAAAAATCAGGTGTTAACAGCTGCCTCTCTTTGAAAGGAAGCTCGGTGGAGGTTCATTTTAAAGACGAGATGACACATGAATCCTAATCGTCTCAACACAAGCAAATAACTAGAGTCGTGACATTAATCCTCGATACCCCTCGGTGTAAACTCCGATCCAGGCCAGATTTGAAGAGGCTCCAATCAATTGGAGAGATTTGGAGAGGAGAGTTTACCTGGCACTTACCTACCTGGCATCTGGTGGTTGTCTGACATACATGCTCTACTGGAAATGGAATGAGAACCTAAGGATTTGTTAAGAAAACCTTAGGGTGGTTGAACTTGAACCCGTATGGTAGGTCAACCCATGGTAGATTCCTAATGAAAGGATTCTATTGATTAAAATTTGATTGAAATTTGACCCGTATGGTAGGTCACCCTATGACAGAGTTCCTAATGAAAGGATTCTAGTGATTAAGATTTGATCCGTATGGTGGGTCGCCCTATGAAAATGCCTATAAGAAGGACTTTGTGCCTGTAGAAAGGACTTTTGTGTGCTTGTAAGAAGGACTTTTGGGTGCATGTAGGAAGCACTTTGGTGCATGTGGGAAGGACTTTGGTGCCTCTAGGAAGGGCTTTTGGTGCATGTAAGAAGGACTTTTGTATGCATGTAGAAAGGACTTTAGGTGCCTGTAGAAAGGACTTGGTATGCCTGTAAAAAGGACTTTTGGGTGCCTGTAGAAAGGACTTGGTGCCTGTAAAAAGGACTTAGTATCTGTAGAAAGGACTTCGGGTGCCTATAGGAAGGACTTTGGAGTGCCTGTAGAAAGGACTTTGGGGTACCTGCAGAAAGGTTTTTAGTGCCTGTAAAAAGGACTTTGGTGCCTATAAGAAGGACTTGGTGCCTGTAGGAAGGACTTTGAGTGCCTGTAAAAAGGACTTTTGTATACCTGTAGAAAGGACTTTAGATGCCTGTAGAAAGGACTTGGTATGCCTGTAAAAAGGACTTTTGGGTGCCTGTAGAAAGGACTTGGTGCCTGTAGAAAGGACTTAGTGCCTGTAGGAAAGACTTCGGGTGCCTGTAGAAAGGACTTTGGGGTGCCTGTAAAAAGGACTTGGTGCCTGTAGGAAGGACTTTGAGTGCCTATAGGAAGGACTCTAGTGTGCCTGTAGAAAGAACTTTGAGGTGCCTGTAGAAAGGACTTGGTGTTTTGAAGGGTACCATTCTGGGATTTGGGAAGACCAAGAATCCTGCAGAAGCTCAAACCTGATTTAATTTATCATGAAGGGTGCCATTTTGGGATCTGGGAAGATCAGGAATCCTGCAGAAGCTCAAACCTGATTTATATTATCTTGTTGCTCAAGTATAAGTCAAAGAGGTAGAGATCAAAACATCTCGAACATTTCTGTTTTTGAGACGAATCATGCTTCATTGAAGAAGGTGGATACCTGTATGTGCCGCACTGGATTCGAGCACCTTGGCAATCGTCAGAATTCATTCAAAGATTCAGGTTGAAGATATACTTACTCGAGGATTCAGAAGACTGCCTAGTGATTTCTTGACAACCAAGCTTGTTCATTCACTAATTGCCGAGTGGATTTCGAGACTTTGAAAGGCAACTCGAACATCGAAAATGTGTTACCTGTCAGGCAGTGTCAGAGGTAACACATACAAGCATTTTCATCAATGAGTTCATTAGTTCAGCAAAGTTTCCAGTGATTAGAAGCATTCTGTGTAATAACTCATGATGCAATCAATCAAGATGTGGATCATACATGACTATTCTGTCAAGTCTGCACTGCCAATTCTGTTCAAGGAGGTTGTCACAGTATGAATACCTCGAATGTAATATGAATGGGGGACTTCAGTCCGAAAGGGCTTTCTCTCACTCTCGAGAAAGGATGTTTATCCTGATTGCAGGATTGAAAAGAAATCATTCAATCTCACTATCATCGCATTCTACAAGGGTCGGAGCAATCTCGCAATTGGTACGATCAAGCCGATCTGGAGGTCTTAATTAGGACCGTAATGTAGGCTGGGTCAAAGGCTTACCAAAGGGGACTCTTTTGAGCCAAGACTTGTTAACAAAAAATTCTTCATCGTTTGCTTCGGGTTTACAAGTCAAGAACCCTACAAAAATGAGAGAAATAATCTTGCTCGAACTTCTTCGAACGATGCTTAAAGTCATTCAACTCTTGTTGACACCTGATTTTCAATCACATTTTCTTTTCTTCTTTTTTAAAATTAATAGAAAATCCATAAAAATTCATAAATTTGAAAACATTAACTTTGGAGACCTTTGCCAAGCCTAGGGAACCAATTTTGACCAAAAAATGATTTTTCATATTTTCAGTATTTTTCGGTATTTTTATTTTCTAAAATTGATAGAAAATCTATAAAAATGAGAAAATTGCAAAATCAACTTTGGAAGCCTTGGCCAAGCTTAGGCAACCATTTTTGAGTAAAAAAATAATTTTTCATATTTTTTGTATTTTTTTAAATATAATTTTTAGAAATTAGGAAAATATTTAATAAATAATAGCATTTGAGGCCACAAAAATACATAAAAAATAGTCAATATTTTTCCTTTAAATCCCTTTTCATGTTGGCCATCACAAATTTAAAAAATCCAATTCGAGGTCGTGTATTCCTTAACGAGCATAATCTCGAATCGGGCCTAAAAAAATTCAATTTGAGTCAATTTATTTTCATTTTTCACTTTTAGGAGTTGTGACATTGTTCTTTAATATTCCAAATTTTCATCTTGGCCCAATTATACCCAGAATGACTCAATTTTACAAACAGGGCTTTAATTAAATTTTGCATTATTTTCAATAGCAAGAAATGAGCTTAAATTCAACATGCGATAGGTGTGTCGAAAATTGTGAGGAGATTTGGACTTAAAGAAATATTTCTCCAGGGACTGAATTACAAATACTTAAAATTTCATGGACTAGAGTGCAAATACCTAATACTTGAGGGATTATTTTGTAAATAACAAAAAGAAGAGTTAGTGGAGAAATTAGAATAGAGAAGGGAAGATGGAGAAGAGGAGATGAAGATAGGAAGATGGAGAAGAGGAGATGGAGAAGAGAAGATAAAGAAAATAAGATGAGAATAGAGAAGGGAAGATGGAGATGAAGAAGAGTTATTAGAATGTGAGATAGAGATGGAGAAGGGAAGATGAAAATGAAGAAGAGTTAGTGGAGAAATTAGAATGGGAGATAGAGTTAATGGAAAAATTAGAATGGGAGATAAATGAGTGATTTATAAAAGGAGGAAGAAATGAGCTTGAGAGGGGAAATTTTTTTGGAGAGAAAATTTTGGATGTTTGAGAGAGTTTTGGGAGATTGAAGAAAAACTGGAGAGAGAAAAAAATTTTGGAGAGATTTCAAGAGAAAAAAATTTTGAGAGAGAAAAATTCGCCGCCGTGGAACAAGCCTTGGCGACGCGACGGATTCATCTCCAACGAGCTCTAGGTGCATCAGCATGTGCAATTATCTGGTAACTCAATTTTTCGTGTTTAGATGACGAAATCTCGAAAATAAATATACTGAACATTCGTAGATGACTTCGAGATCTTCGATTTGATATATTATGGCACGAAAATTGACGTCGTTTGCTATGTCAAAAGGGTCCCGAAATTGAAAGCAGAAATCTGGAAATATGGTGATCAGAACCTGAGATGGAATTTTTCTGATCTGACCTTTCACGCTAAATGATTTTCCATGGGTTATTCTAGACTTTGTTTCATAAAGACCTCTTCATGAAATTTGTTCATAAGATCTTAATGCATAACATATAAAAAATACAAAAATATTCATGCACGTTTCGTATTTTTAATGCATTTAATGAAATCATGCAATTCTGTTGGCGTCCTTGAGTCTGAGTGTTTTTCTGTGCATGGTCATATTGATTTGTAGTTATCTCATGTTTAGAGTCTTCTTTTGAAACTTCACAAAAAATGAAAGTTGTTCATTGGGGTCTTGTTTAGTAGACTGGAAAGTTTGGTGCATTAATTTTGAGATTTGAGTGTCCATTTAAGCTTAATCCTGAAATATGTCTGTTCTGTGAAATTTGTTTGTTTGCTGCTGAGCTCTCATGAAAGACCATTTTCTACACGAAAATGAGTGTCTCTTCAATAAGAATGTAAAACATGAAAGTTGTCAAAGACACATTTTCCCATCCACATAAAAAATCTCAGAATTTTTACATACATTTCATTATTTCTTTTGTATTTTATGGTTACTGCTTTCTCCCTAAGAATGTTCATGGACAATATGATTTAATTCGTATTTTTTGTGTTAATGCATTGGAAAATGTAAAAAATGGTCTCAATGAAGTTTAATCAGCACGTGTTAAACTCTCTTTGAGTTTTTGAATTGTCTTAACTCATTGGTGATTGTGCATGTCCGATTGGATAAGTTCATTATTTTCATTTGGCTTTCGGCCCGATGCTTTGAAGACTGGAGGATGACCGATGTCCATTCCGGTCCGTTTTGTTGTACTCTCGACCCACGAGGCTTGGCGACGGGTGTTTGACCGATGTCCATTCCGGTCCATTTTTGTTGTATTCCCGATCATGTCTCGGGTTTTATTTAATTGGTTTGTAATTATTCACCCGACGAGTTGCGGGTTTTATTTTCACTGTCCTTAGGGTAGTTTTACTTTACCTGCTCTCTCTTCACATCTTCATTTGCTTTGGGTGATTTTGCATTCTTTTATAATACATCCAAAATACAAAAAAAAATGTAGAAAATCCAAAAAACCAAAAAAAAAATGGAAAATCTGAAAATACAAAAAATGCCATTCATGTGCATCTCATGTAGTATGTCTCATGTATGTTTATTATGTTATCCGTATGTTCGTATAGATATATCGTATTTGTTTGTTCTCGTATGCACGTCACGTACGCGACGTTTGCAAATCCACATTTGTCTGTTATGATATGTTATTAACCCATGCATATTCATTCAGAAAAATCAAAAATTTCAAAATGAGGGTTTTATCCCCTCTTTTTCAAAAATGAGGGTTTTATCCCATCTTTTCAAAATGACGACTTTGCCCTTTATGGGAAAAATCGAAATGTACGTATTTACATACACATATCACTATGCATGTCACATATATATGTTACGTATTTGTATGGTGTATGTATGCATGTTACATATCGTATTCGTGCGTCTTCATACGCATGTCACATACGTATTCGTATTCGTCTATCCCCGCATGCATGTTGTATTCATACGCATGTCACGTACGCATATCATTCGCATGTCCACGTACGTATGTCCTTCGCATGTAAAGCACGTATATGTATTCGTCTATCTCGTATGCATATCGTATTCATACACATGTCACGTACGTATGTCGTTCGCATGTCATGTACGTATATCATTCGCACGTCACGCACGTATTCGTATTCGCATATCTACGTATTCGTATATCATATTCGTATGTCCGTATTTGTGTGTCGTATTTGTATGTCAACGTTTGCGTTCATACCCTTTATGCATTTCATTTTAAAGTGAAAACATAAAAAGAACACCTTACCAGGGTCTTAGGAATAAATCAAGTGAGAGTTGCCAAAATAGGATATCCATGGAATTAAGGTACCGAAAGGGCATTAGTTTTAATTAACTAGTGTAACCAAGTCCCCGAACTCATAATCTCTGGTTTGCAGGAGTAATTTAGTTCTCCCGCTAGGTTACTTAGGTTTCTAATCAACCTACCAAAAATGATTAGTGGCGACTCCAAATTCTAAAATCATGTGAAAAAAAATCAAAGTTGCGATTTGGTAGAGCTTGGGAGAGCTCGAACTAGGTTAGTTAATTTAATTAATTAATCTGGTAATCCATTAACCTAAAAATGAATTTTAGGTCGCGACAGCTTGGCGACTCCGCTGGGGAGTTGTTCTTAATTTTTGAAAAATTTAAGAACTTAGAGGACTTATGCTAGTAAAATTTCATGAATATTCACTTGATTTGGCAATTGGTTGAATTCTAATCTTTAGGTGTTAAATGGTCTTGCAGATGGGAGTTATAAGGGGTGGAGTGTTTGGCTAACCCCTTATTTTGCAGGTTTGGTGTATGGAAATTGGAATTTAATTTTTGCACATTTTGAAGTGGTGTTTGAATTTAACTGCTGTGCATGATTATTTGTTTTAGCACTACATCACACACGTCCCGTGACCGGACCTGGGTCACTAGTTTTAGGATGGTATTGTGATTTGGTTCTAGCGTTCGGCGTGAGATCGCGTCGAAAGTTAGTCCAGATTCAATCCCGAACCTCTTTTCAAAAATGAGTTTTAAAAGTTAGGCCTCAGGCTTGGTAAGATTACCAAAGCAGTGGTTTTAATTTTTGACTCGAGGAGCCGAGGTTGGGAGACCCGGCTAATCCTGATTACGTCGTAGGGGTCACGACTAATCTTGATTATGTGCGCGAGATTGTTGCCTTGCCGTAAGTCTTTCGCTTCAATTTGTCAGCCTTTAGAGTAGATAGGCTAAGATTTAAACTCACGATTCATGTGCATGTCTATGCAACTTACACGGTATTTTTTGACGATGAAAGTAAGTTTTCTAACTTCATCTTGTATTTATTTTTGGTCGGTCCATGTTAGGTGTCGGTCAAATTTTGAATTTAACATCAAGGTCATTTTTCAAAAGAAAATGAAAATCAAATTAGTATCCCATTTTTGAAAAAAATAAAAATAAATAAATAAATAAATAAATAAGTGTGAAAAATACCTTTGGAAAATTTTGTTGACCAGTAAAAGATTTTGTTACATTTTTCTACTTCAATAGAAATGAGATTTTCTTGACAAATTTATCCCTAAAAATTCATTCTGATAAAAGGAAAATCCCTTCGGGAAATTTGCTAAATTTTAAGATATTTTATCACATTTTTCAAGTTGTAAAAATTTGCAAGAAAATTCTTTTTGAGAAATTCACCCATGTTTTTCTAAGAAAATTTTCTCTAAAATTGAAAAATAAAATTGGACTAATGTAGGAATCATGGGCCGACCCCTATTGGATCACATACTGATAATTTTCTTTACTTTTGCAGGGAATTATAGGTACCCTGGGGTGGAGAAAAATCGGGCTCGTTGGTGATAACAATCAGGGGGCAAGCGAAGAAATCGTTAACCCTAGGGGCATATGAAGAGGCCAATTCTTCCGGAGACAGAATCGTGTCAATAAGTCAGCACGTATGGGCCATGTATTTTGATGAGGGGTAGTGAATGCATCCAGATCGGGCCTGTGGACATTTTTAATGTATTAGAAGGGTTCATGTATTTTTGTTGAGAAAGTCGAAACTGTGTAATCAAAATCAATGGGGCAAGATTATGAACCCGACCTTGCGACGCCTTTCTGATTAAATTGAACAAAGGCTTGCCTTTTTACCTTCCTCGGATTCAAAACACATAAAAGATTTTGGAGGACTAGTATTTTATTACCGAGCATGGCCCGCAATCATTTCTCCCAACGCTACAGGCGACCGACACATTCAAGTGGACGCCGAAAGAGATAGGCAGGAGTAAAGTGGGGCACGCAACGGGCAGCCCGGTTTGTTTATTGGAGCACTAATCGAGTGGTCGATTTGCAATAATTCACACGACTGACTCACGGCGCTGTGACCGGTGGGGGCCGCCACCGAACCCTTCGCCAATGTCCTTGATATCATCGCCGGCAGCAGATAACAAGAACACCGAGAAGAGTGTTAAGCCTCAACGTCTTCAGTACCGTAAATCGTCCTATCATGCTATATGGGCGAAGAAATGGCAGGAAAATGAAAAGCACAAACACGTGAAACTTTCTCTTCATTCCATTCACCAACAAATCTTACAACAACTCACTGGGGAGGAAAAGTGAAATCAAATTGAGCCCTAATAAGCGTCACAAAGGAGCTCAGCTGGCTCTCCATAAAGTTGATGCTCTGGGTGCACCGGGCGTTCTCGGGATCAAGCTCCGCGAGCCTAAAGAAGAGGCGATTGCACTTCTCTTTAACCTGGGCCATAGTGGCCTCGTAATGCTCAACGGCAAACTCCAGGTCCGGAATCGCCGCCCTCTCGAAAGCAATGTCTGCCGTAATGTCATCAAGCCTCTCCTGCAGCCAACCGCATTTGCACCTCATCACAATATTGCCTGGCTCCTGTTCGGCGTAAGTTCGGACCAAGGCCAGACGGTCCACAAGCTTTCCCCTCTCACGAACCAGCCAGGAAAGCTGATCGTTGGCAAACTTGAGGGCTTTTTTGTGATTATCAGCCACAAATGTAACTGTTGCCAGACGCTCGTGCCGGTCTCGGTAACGAGCTTTCACGACGGCGGTCACAAGGACCGTCTCATAAGCGCGGTTATAGGCAGCCAGAAAATTGATGAAGACGGTCGAGAAGTTCCGATACTCCTTCCCCAGTTGGGTACCCTCAACAGAAGCAGCGTCCACAGTCCTGAATAAACCAAGGATTTCAACCTCAACGGTAGAGTTTTTGGCTATATGAGCGTAACCTTGTTGATACCTGATTTTTAATTATTTTTTTTATTGCTAAAGTAAAAAAAATCCATAAAAATTCATAAAATTGAAAAATCAACTTTGGGGACCTTGGTTAAGCCTAGGAAACCATTTTTGAACAAAAACGATTTTTCATATTTTTTGCATTTTTTTTAGTTTTTTTTATATAGGAAAATATCTGTAAATAAAATTGCATTTAAGGCCACAAAAATGTGAAAAATTAGTCAGTATTTTTATTCTAATTTTCTCTTCACTTTGGCCAAAGAAAATCAGTAAAAATTAATATGAAATTGGGAATGACTTTGTTAATCTCATTTTTATACTAATTGAAAAAAATTGCAGAAAATTCATTTTAGCTTTATAATTTATAATTTTCGTTTTTTTTTAGTCGTGATATTGTCCTCTAATAGTCTGATTTTTTTTAGAGGCCTTATGGTACATTTTCCGTCGTTGCCCCCGATTTTCTGAATTGAAGTTATTATTGTTTCTCTGTGGTACATCAGTTACTGACTTATATTCAGGATCGCGTCATTGGCTTATCCTTGGTTGCTGCAAGAAAATACGACTCCCCGTGAAAAATTCCAGTTACTTGTCAACCATTGAGAGATATAGAGACACACTAATTCTTCTCACTAAGCAGAACAAAGTGTTCTATTACGAACTTCCTCCAGAACTTGATATTCTTGTCCTCTGACCTACATTGTTGCTAATAAATGAAGTGGGATAGCCTACACACACATGTCATAGGTTCGTATGTTAGTCTCGTAGGAAATCCCAAGGGGAGGTTCTGCGGTTGAAACTGCTGGGGTAACTATTCCGGTAGCTGAGGGACCGCCTTCACGAGTTCCTGTTGTTGCTGGAGTTCCAAGAGTCTATGTTAGTTTAAGATATTAGCCAGCGCTGCAGATTGGGTAGACGGCCTCGGCAAGTGTAAAAAATTTGCCGCTGCTAAACCCTAGAGAGAATGCAAAAGGAAGGCTAAAGTTTTGTGAAATCGATTAAAAAATGGGGACACTTTGACGACCATCACCTTACCGCAATTGTCGGTCAAATACCTTGGAGCAAAAGCTCTAAAAGGGAGGCCACCGAAAATTATAAAAAAAAAAGGGAGCAATCGTGAAGGACAGGCGATGATGGTGCTTTCGGTGAGGCAAATAGAAGGGAGAAAAATGGAGGCTATTCACGTGGAGAGGGAAGTTGGCAAAACACGTGTAAAGAGCATAATAGAAAGCTTTAGGCAACACAAGGAAGTGGAGCAAAAAGAAAAGGGATCTTGGCATTTGTGAGGATGATGATGGCTCTTGGTGGAAGACCGAAATAAAGTCTTCTTTGACCGGCAGCTGGTGGAATCTACACGCGAGGAAGGGAGCAATAAAAATATGAAGTAAAATAAAAGTGAAGGTGGGCATTCGACAGTCAAGGGGATGGCCGGTCTTCTTCGAAGCTGAGAATACCAATGTCTCGGAGGGGAGTCCAGCTGAAAATCAAAGAATTAACTGGTGGAGCAAACGGTCAAACGATCTTCATGCATGGGATGGAGCAAATCACATGGGTGACACACACCATATCTTCGGTTGAACCGAGAGAGAAGAGGGGGGGGATTTTTCTTTTTCTTTCGGGGTGATGACCGGGGAGTCGGGGGGGAAGAGTTCAGCGATTGTTGGAACGAAAGAGGTCACCGGCTCCATCGTCGGTCGGGTCTCAGCTGCGTACTCAAACCCTCCCCCCCCGTTTTTCTCATTTCCCGAATGATCATCGGCACCATCTTCTTCTTTTTCTTCCTCTCTTTAGTCGTCGTCGTCGTTGTTTCGGGTGGTCTCGGGGAACGGCTCAACACGACGTTGCGGATAGCGAGACGGTTTTCTCATTGGCGTTTCAAAACTTCGGGGGCGAGTTCAAATGTTGTATCCTGCATGTCCGTCAAGATGGCCGTCAGCTCGACCCTCTTGGGTGCGAAGTTCAGTTGTGATGGATGAAGCATATTTACAATGCAAATACTAGCTGTTGATCTGGACCGGACGAAACCGTTAAAGCAATTTCATTTCCCAGATGTAGTATTACTTGGAGAAGTACTTGCTACACTTAACAGTATTTGGAGATATGAGTTAGTTGGACTCTGCTGTTTCTTTAGATTGATTTTTGGCTGATTCGTACTTGAGTTTTCGTTGATTATATTTTTTTGTTGCTCGCGCTAGCTTGTAGTTTTTTTCTGTGCTTTTAACCTTTCTTTTTTTAATCCGCGTCTTGGAAATAATGAATGGTGCTTGGTCTGATTTGGTTCTCTGAGTCATAGGTTCCTGGCCCGTGTAGATTTTCGTTTCTAATGTAGCTCGCATTTGAAGGTCATGTTAGTTTAGAAGATCTTTTTTGCTTTCCTTTGTCAGAAAGATGGATCTGTATAGTTTTTTTTTTGTTTCTTTAGTTTCTATTTTCTGTTCATGGCCTTAATTGAGGTTCAAAAATTGTCATTTCTTGTTGTATGGTTGATTTGTTTTTTTTTTTAGCTACACTGGTTGTGTAATCGAAGTTGTTTCGCATCTCCTTTTGAGGCCGTTGCTTGAAGTGGCTATATTAGCATATAATCGACAATATGGAATTTGAAGTCTTTATTTATATATCCTTTACGATTGTTGAATCATTAGTGAGTTCATTTTTAAGATATGGCTTGCAATCTAAAAAAAATGGTAATCAATCTCAATCATTATAGTTTAGTCATGGTCTCATCTATTTGTAAGACCAATGTAGACTGAGATTTTTAAGTAGTGCTTTGGGTTCCCGAAATGAATTCATTGAGTTTGTCACTCCCCAAGGACATTCATATCGCAATTTGAAAATGGACTAGAATCTTGGTCACCATGCAGGTTTGCCTAAGTCAATAAGAGAAATAAACTCAAGAATGATTCTATATGGATATTACTGTCCAAATTCGAAATAGCGTGCGAGTGTACTTATTAGCTGTTCACGAAGGATGAACATAAATAATAGAGATACGAAAATCTAAGCCCGTTTGGTGAACCGATTTCTTAATGATGATTTGAGGAGGAAACAAATGCCAGTAATGAAGTCTGCCTTCTTAGCTAGTGATTATACTATTTTAATGCCCTCAAGTTTTCCCCTCCCCCATTCACATTTTATATTAGAGATGTTGCTTTTCCACTGACATTCTTTTAATTTGTTCTCGGGTCCTATTATCACTTTTCTACTAAACCTGCTTGATTTTGATTGAGTTCCTATGCTGCAACGGAAACGAGTAAATGACCGTTTTGCTTCGATGGTGACTCATACCTAACAATAAATTGAAGCTAAGTTTTTTTTTATTTCTTCATTTATTTATGGTTTCTAGCGGTAAATTAGCACTTTTGTCTTTGCTGCATCTTTTTTTTTTTATATTTTATGTCAGGTAAGAAGGAAGACCCCACATCAATGGTAAAGATCTCATGGAGGTGCAAAATTGGCCCAAGCAAATTCCAAAGGGTCCACCAATTTCTCAGCTGATCTGGGATTAAAAGTCCCTCTTAATTCAAAAGAGACTCTCTATATTGGGAACATAGAGAGCGAAAATCAATTATAGAAATACCCTCCCAGAAAATGGGAGATAAGTACTCTTTCCACTCTTCTGGTTTTAGGTGCAGATTAGCACATATTTTGTATACTGACATTTCACTCTATTTTATGTCAGGAAGCCGCAGCTTTATATCAATGGTCAACCCTATAGAAGCATAAAATCGGCTTGGAGGAGTCCTCAAGCGCGCACAAATTTCAAATTGTTGAATCAATTCGTTGTATTTTATTTTAAAGAATTCATACCCCAGAATGGAGAGGACAAAGTCCATTCGCAATTTAAATACCTGCACCATAAATCCCAAAGGGAAGAGCCAAGCCAATGCTTAGCCTCCCATTGGAGGTTTTTACTTACAATAGTTAAATACCTGCAACTTAAATACCTGTACCTTAAATCCCAAAGGGAAGAGCCAAGCCAATGCTTAGCCTCCCATTGGAGGTTTTTACTTACAGTAGTTAAATACCTGCAACTTAAATACCTATACCTTAAATCCCAAAGGGAAGAGCCAAGCCAATGCTTAGCCTCCCATTGGAGGTTTTTACTTACAGTAGTTAAATACCTGCAACTTAAATACATGTACCTTAAATCCCAAAGGGAAGAGCCAAGCCAATGCTTAGCCTCCCATTGGAGGTTTTTACTTATAGTAGTTAAATACCTGCAACTTAAATACTTGTACCTTAAATCCCAAAGGGAAGAGCCAAGCCAATACTTAGCCTCCCATTGGAGGTTTTTACTTACAGTAGTTTAAATACTTGCAACTTAAATACCTGTACCTTAAATCCCAAAGGGAAGAGCCAAGCCAATGCTAGGCCTCCCATTGGAGGTGTTTATTCACTGTCATGTACTTCCTATAATTTAATTTTTGAATCATCAGACCCAAAAGATAAGCAGGTCGTAATACTGCACAGAAGTCGTTAACACACTCCCTCTTTCGGCTTCAGGGAATCTTTAACACTTAAAAAAATATAACAAATAAAAATATATACCATCCATGCATCCTATTTAAAAAGTGAAAACACAAAAGAGAATACCCTACTAGAGCCTTAGGAATAAACCAAGTCTGAGTTGCCGAATTAGGATATCCATGAAATTAAGGTACCGAAAGGGCATTAGTTTTAATTAACTAGTGTAACCAAGTCCCCGAGCTCCTAATCTCTGGTTTGCAGGAATAAATTAGTTCTCCCGCTAATTTATTTAGGTTTCTAATCGACCTACCAAGAACGATTAGTGGCGACTCCAAATTTCAAAATCATTTAAACAAAAACCAAAGTTGCGATTCGGTAGGGCTTGGGAGGGTCCGCGTTAGGTTAGTCAAATCTAATTAACCTAATAATCCGTTAACCCCCTTTAAAATTTAAATTCATTTTTTTTAGAGGGTCGCGATAAACCTCTACCAAGAAGAATGTAGAGTCTCTCCCACCCAGCCAGGACTTCGGCGGATAAGGTGTGGTTAGGAGAATTGGCCATTTTTGAAAGCAGAATACGAAAGAAAGGAGAGAGATGAGGCAGATGAGCGGAATGCGAAGATGGTAATCTGCTTCAATTTAAATACTGATTTCACAGGGGCAGTCCTTATAGGTTTTCCTATCTATCATTCTCTGTCGGCAACACCCCGGTGGCTCAAATTCCAGTCAAGTGGCAACCTCGAGCCGAACAAACCTGACGTCTCTGTGGAAAAGCTGGACGGGACTCCACCGCTTTGAAAAAAGAAAGAACGAAAAGACGAGCTGAGTGGGGGACAAAGAAATTTTCGGCAGAAAGAGAGATATTACTCGTCTTCATTGGAGGACCCGCCAGTAAATCGACGGTGGAAATCTTGACAGGGGCCCTCTATCGCGAAAAGAAAGAAGAAGACAAACTGAGCGATAAACGAGGATTTCCCCTTTAATCAAAAGCTGAATGTCAGATTTTCCCCTCGGTAAATCTAATAGCACTGCCCGTGAAGGGGGAAGTCGTTGCTATTGCCAGAGAGAGAATTTATCCTCATTTGATAGTGAGGGTTCATCTGCACGAACTCGCAGGAGAAAGATAGAGAGGAAGGAATTCTCGTGGGAGAGGAATTCAAAACCTTCACCATCAAAGCATTGGCTTTCAAAGCCTGTTACGAGAAGCCATCAACGATCCCGTGATCCCTCAAGTCCGAGAAGACATCTTGAGGCGGTCTCGAATCGGCAGTCCTAGATCCAGAAATATGTCGAGCATTAGGGAAATGGGCGCATGTTCAACCCTGGTCGAAGCTGATGAAGTTCCTTACCCTGAGGGTCTACTAGTCATGGCCATTGACGGTAATCCAGTCTCTCTGTCAATCCTTATTACCGTATTAAGAAGACGCCGGTATAAGGTTGTAGCTCAAGCAAAGGCGACAGAGGCCTTAGAGATATTAAGGAGGAGTAGTGACCAGTTTGATATCGTCGTCACCGCCATGGTAGGGATTGACATGGATGTTTTCACTCTCTTGGAAGTCATCAATTCTAAATTAAACATGCCAGTCCTCGTAATATCGGCAAGCGATGATCAGCAAGCCATGATGAAGACTGTCTTAAACGGGGCCCAAGACGTCGTAACGAAACCAGTTAGGGTTCAGATGCTTCAAAACATATGGCAGCACGTGGTAAGGAAGCAATTGCATGACCATGAGAACAAGCATCAAGCCTTCAATTTTATTCCAAGCAACTGGAGAAAGAAGATGAGTTGGTCTCCCGAGCTGCATCGTATGTTTGTTAATGCAGTTCAGCAACTAGGAATCGATTCGGCACGGCCGCAACATATACTGGAAATTATGAAGGTAGAGGGACTCACTAAAGCAAATGTTTCGAGTCATCTTCAGAAGTACAGAAAAAGGGTGAGAGAACACAATGCAGCTCAGAATCAAGAAAACCAAGGCGGGACTGATCCAAGCCTGAACGTCGAGTCTCCTCGCCACCATAAGTTCCACAGGTTAGCATGGGGCGAGCCACTTCCCATCATCAACCAAACCAGTAGCCGTGCTATCAATCCCCTAGGCGTTAATCAAAGTATCCCCCAGAATCACCCTAATGCTCTTCAAGAGTATAGACCGCAGGGGCAGTGTATTCAGACTCCTTGGTTTGAGCACCAACCCGTGGCTAGAATTCATCCCATGATCAGCGCGCCTGCGCAGCCAGAGAATCAGACAAGAAATTATCCTGAGCACTTCCACTTCTCTAATCCTCGAATGGAAGGAGTTCTTGGCAGCAGGACAGTTGGTGATCCCCACACTTTCTGGAGTAATGATGAAGACTTCAGCTCGAGAAGTCAAATTGCTCATGGCGAGGACAGAATGAGAAATCTACCGCCAGCATTTGCCAACAATAATGCCCAATTCGAGCATCAGTTGCTGGAAGGTTCAAGAGATTACCTAGATGATGAGCTTACTGCCCTGGTCAACCAGTTTAAGGTTGACAGACATCCGAAGCCATAATCAGAAGCCAGTGATTAAGGACTCTCAAACATCGGTCATCCATGCCTGAACCAGCATGAGACTAGCTGATTATCGAAGAGCCGCAGGAGAGGCAGAACTGACCTTGAACAAGTGCACCTTTCATTTCATGCTTAATTCCCCTGCGTGTGATATTTCCAGCTTTCTAGGTGTCTAGATTTAATTCAGGGGCATGGGGTAATTTGTTTTTTATCCCGTCGAATGCGTGAATCCCTTTTTATGCTAGACTCAGGGCGGATCAATTTGTGGCAACGTCGCTGACTGCCATAATGAGAAATGTTGAATGACCTCACGTAGGGAAATTTCAAGTGAAAAGCCCAGGCGAGCTCGAAGACGGGTAACTGTGTGTCGTTCCAATTTACCCTCAATCGTCGCAAAATGCTAAATTGGATTTGTTCCATTCTCTTCCAGGGGATTGCAAATTGCCTCAAGAGTGTCGCAAAATGAAATGACCCAATGGAATGCGATAGGACTCATTTGCCTTAAAGGTAACCTTTAAATTAAAGGAGCCCTCCGATCCACGGACCCGATGGCATAAAAAATGATGATGGTCCAAAGCAACCCGAAAGAAAACAAGGCCCAACTAAGCAAAGCACTTATGTGGCAAGCTCAAAGTGAAGGGCAACTCGGGACATACAATCCAATCCAATCCAAATGAAGGAACTTCCTCAATTCAAATTCAATGGAAGTACATACAAGGGTAAAATAGTATCGTTCCAATTTTTCTAGAATATGAAGAACATATACTGCCGCATTCCCTTTCATTTTTGCAGTGAAAGTCTCTACTGGCCAGATTTTCCTGTCTACCATTCCCTATCAGCATCACCTCCGCTACTCGTCTCCAATCTCGAGCCAAGCAAATCCGACATCTCTGCCAAAAGTTTGACGGGATGACACAACTTTGAAAAAGGAGAAAGAAAGGTGACTTGGGTGGGAGACAAGGAAAATGAGATTCGTTTTTATAGGAGAACACGCCAGCAAATCGACGGTAGAGACGTTGATAGGGACCCTACCACTATGAAGAGATGAGAAAAGACGAGCCAAGCAAGAAACACGCAGGAAAGGTTGAGAAAGACAGAATTCTCGGGAGAAGCGATACATATGCTAAGCCGACGCCAAATTTTAAAAGAGACATCCTCCTGATAATCTTTATTCATACATTGAAGAGAGTTTTAAAGCATACACGGTTCAGAGAGAGTGAAAATACAGAAAGATATAGTAAACCTTGAGAAATCATCGACCAAATCGAAGATGTCTCAACCCAATACTTCCGAAAGCTATCATTGCCTGCTGAATATGGGCGAGGAAGAGTTCGAAACCATGTTTGGGATCGAGCCTATGGAACCTGGCCCTTCCGCCGACGACGTCCAAGATCTCAGTAAAGATAAGGACAACAACGGTATGGGTCAAAAGAAGCGTTACCATCGCCATACTAAGGAGCAAGTACAAAGGCTTGAGGATTTCTTCAGAACATGTCCTATGCCAGACGGCAGACAGAAAATGGAACTAAGTCAAGAGCTAGGACTTGAACCTTCACAAATCAAGTTCTGGTTTCAAAATAGGCGAACCCGAATGAAGACTCGTCATGAGCACAACGAAGCCGAGTTTCTAAGAGTTGAAAATGAAAACCTCCGAGCGGAAAACAAGATGTATAAAGAGGCTTTTGACTCCGCCACCTGCCCTAACTGCAACAGCCTCCTCCTCGCCTTCGATGAAATGCATGATCTGAGGATTGAAAATGCGTGTTTGAGAAGCGAGTTAGACCAGTTTATAACAGAATCGAGTTCTGTTGGAGCAGGGTACAAAAAGACTAATGCTACTGGATCAGCATCAATACCTCCCGGGGAAGGGGAGATGTATCACCACCAGGCAAGCGGCATTGACGATGAACTCACCGCCATGATCAACCAGTTTAATGTTAATGAAGCACGGGGACTGTAATATGCACAGGGAGTCTGTATTTCGAAGCTGAGATCACGGGTCCTTCAACATAACCGATGCATACCTGGTCCAGAATGAAGCCAGCTGATCATGGGAGAGCCTGCTGAGGGAGCAAAATCGATCTTGAACGAATGCAGACGCTTCATTTCCTTGCATGGGATGTTTTCTACTTTTATTGATGTTCAGAATGAACGCAAAAGCAAGAAGCAGCAATTTCCTGTTCTCCTATTAAATGCTCGAGTCTGCTACCACACCAAACTCGTAGTGAATTTATTGCGAGTAAAAAGTCGCGCGAACTAGAAGGGTAAAGCAGTATCGTTTCAATTTACCCTCAAATTGTCCCGATTCTAAATTAGATCCCTTCTGTTTACAGGAATTTGCAAATTGACCAAAAAACGAAATTCCCCGATTAATCAAAACTTTGGGCAAATAGATTCGTGGACATCGCCACAGAATGGACGGCTTCAAATGAGGAATATGTGAACGAAAGACCCAAACAATCTCAAAGAAGGGTAATTCTGTATCGTTCTAATTTGCTCATACTCGTCTCGTGTTCTGAATTATTTTATTCCATTCTTAACAGAGTTTGTAAACCGCCCCGAAAAATACAGTGACCTGGAATTACCTAGTACAATACAACAACACCATGTCATCTCAAGGATTGACTCTTAAAAGGAACCTCCATGAGCGCCTGCGGTCTTGTGGACTAGATGGCATGGGGAATGACAGTAGTTCGAGACGTCACGCGTTCGATCCTCGAGGATGGAAATGTTGTAAGTATTGTAAATAAATAAAACAACTTTTTCTCGCATTTCTTTTTGCAAAAAGAAACAGGAATACTCGACGAGCAATACCAAGGTCAGTATTTTGTTACGATCTTAGCTTAACGTTGAAGTGTCCAGCGAAAGCCAAGGGAAACTCAATCCAGTGAACTTGATAAAAGGCGTCACGCAAAACATTCAAGATGAAGGGTAAACCAGTATCGTATCCAATACATCATTTCTAATACTGACTAATACGTCTTCTTCTCCATTGTTTGACAGGAAATGTCTAACTTGACATACCCACGGAGAAAATCCCGAGTGGTAAAACTGGTAAAGGAGTTGCGCGAAGCACTAAAGGGTAACTCAGTATCGTGTCCAGTTCATCATTTCTGATACTGGCTAACAGGTCTCCTTCCTTGTTACAGGAAATGTTAAACTAACACCTGATACTTCAAAGAAAACAGCCCAAAGGGGCCAAGTTATGATCGCCTAATGCGATCCGTCTGATGAAATAAGGGAAATCAATGGCGAACCCTAGATCGAAAAGAGGCAAAACCAGAAACAAGCTACTCCTCGACTCGGGGAATAGGCCCCCAACGTGTCTGATCCGCCCACACAGCCAGGGGCAATTTCCATACTTGTACTTGTATTGCCATATTTGCATGATGTTTACACATTCCATGATTTATGCATGACTGTTCTGCATGTTCAATTTGTCAATTTTGACTGGGGGTATAAACTGTACACGTAGCATCGAATATACAGAATGGGGCATGACAGGACGATGAAAGGCAAGCCATTTCCACATACGTCCTGTATTTAATCCACAGTGAGTTGAGCGGTAGACAGATTCCGCATTCTCCAAGGCAATGGGTTTTCTCGCAAAAGATACGATAGTTGAAGTGAAGGAGGCATTCATTCTCCATTCCAAACACTTCAGGCAACCATTGACAACCCATTTAAACGGTGATTTCATTTCATGACCCTGTCAAGAACCACCCCGCACTGGGGCAAAATAGAGGTAATTCCAACAATATCATGAGATAAATGGTTAGAAATTCTCTTGCTTGGACTAACATCAATCTTCGAGTGTTTCTTTGCATGATACTCGAATTTTAATTCAAGTGCTTTAGGATGACGAAGAGCATTTATTTTCTCTATCCTACACACTCATCCTTTGCATAACCCAATTGAGCCTGCAAATTCATTTCTCAAGCCCATGTTGGTGATCCTTGCTCATTTCAAGGTAACGACGACACCTTCCCCCAAAAGAGCAGAATTGAAGAAATTGGGCCAATAGAGAATTCTCGAATCAGCCCATTTCATATGCTAGACTTTCATGTAATGTCTAGTATCATTTGTTGAAAATCATCTTGTTGCTAAAATTCAAAATCACAAGATTATTAAACAAAAAAAAAGAGAGAGACAAGTGTAGCCTAAAGAAAATGGGCCTACTTCCAAACAAAAGGGAGTCGGGAGTAAGAAAAGCAAAGGCTACTCCAAAGAATCTCGGGCAGAAAGAGCAAAGTGCCTATCAAAAGCAAGGCCAATGCCCATATATCTGTAATGAAGTTCTGACTTCGAACATACATTTTGAGAATTCCCGAAAAAGGATCCCCAAAGAAGTCAGTTTGCAAAGTGTAAAAGAACTACCACCCCTCAGCCAATGATGGTATTCATTGAAGACAAATTCAGGAAGGTCAAAGATCGGTGACAAGACTGCAATGATCACCAACACCAAGGCCTTCTCATATATTTTGCTGAGCCAAAACGAGCCCTTCGTTTCTCAGACCCAAATCCCGACCTACGTTACGACCCTTGAAAGTCTCTTCTGATTAGGGCACTTGAATTAATGTAAGAGTTGAATGACTTTAAGAATCGCTCGAAGAAGTTCGAGCAAGATTATTTCTCTCCCATTTTGCAGGGTTCTTGACTTGTAAACCCGGAGCAGATGATGAAGACCTTTTTTTGTCAATGGCCCTGACTCGAAATGAGTCTCCTTTGATAAGCCTTTGATCCAGCCCACATTACGGTCCTAATCAAGACCTCTAGATCGGCTTGATCGTATCAATTGCGAGATTACTCAGACCCTCGCTGAATGCGATGATGGTAAGGTTGAGTGATTTCCTTTCAAATCCTGCAATCCGGATAAACAGCGTTTCTCGAGAGTGAGAGAAAGCCCTTTCGGACTGAAGTCCCCATTTAGGTTCAATTCGAGGTATTCATGACATGATAACCTCCCTGGACAGAATTGGAAATGCAAACTTGACAGAATAGTCATGCATGATCCATATTATGAGCATACACATATGGTTTTAATCATTGCAAACTCAACTGAATGGTTTTGCATGAACCGATGAACTCATTGGTAAAAATGCTTGCACATGTTACCTCTGACACTGTCTGACAAGTAGTGCATTCCTAATAGTCGAGTTACTCTCCGAGGTCTCGAAATTCATCCAGAAGCTATTAAACAAACAAGCCCTGTTGGCTAATGCTCGCCAAGCATTTTCAGGTGAGTATATCTTCAACCTGAACCTTTCAATTCTGATGATTGTCTGGGTGCTCAAATCCATTGCAGCACATAAGGTCATTCAGTGAGCAAGCAGACACGATACAATCGGTCTGTCTATGCCTCGATCATTAACTCAGAAGATCCAGGTAAGTCTTCTGAACCCTTGCAACTCATGATCAACATACTCTCATGAAGTCTTCATCAGCTCACGATTGATACAATCTCGTGTTCTCAAGCTTTATCAAATCATGATTGACCAACTCTCGTGTTCTTGGTCTTTGCCTCATCGGTTTATTCCTAAAGTGATGGGACAACAAAAATTAGGTTTGAGCTTCTGCAGGATTTTTGGTTTCCCCAGATCCCAGAATGGCACCCTTCATGATAAGTCAAATTGGATTTGAGCGTCTGCAGGATTCCTGGTTTCCCCAAATCCCAGAATGGCACCCTTCAAGGTAAGTTAAGTCGGATTTTGAGGATTCCTGGTCTCCCTAGATCCTAGAATGACACCCTTCAAGGTAAGTTAAATCGGGTTTGAGCGTCTGCAAGATTCCTGGTTTCCCCAGATCCCAGAATGACACCCTTCATGGTAAGTTAAATTGGGTTAGAGCGTCTGCAGGATTCTTGATCTCCCTAGATCCCAGATATACCCAAAAATCATTTTCTCAATCAATACCTCTTCAGTCTACCCAAAAAAGGTGACATCTAGGGTATATTATCTCCGGAGCCCTTCCATTGGAAACCCCAATACGGAACGGTCCATTCCCAAAGTCCTTTTTACAGGCGACCAAAGTCCTTTCTACAGGCGACCAAGTCCTTTCTACAGGCAATCAAAAGTCCTTTTTACAGGCAACCAAAGTCCTTTCTACAGGCGACCAAGTCCTTTCTACAGGAAACCAAGTCCTTCTTACAGGCAAATCAAGTCCTTTTTACAGGCATACCAAGTCCTTTTTACAGGCATCAAAGTCCTTTCTACAGGCACAAGTCCTTCTTACAGGCATCAAGTCCTTTTTACAGGCACCAAGTCCTTTCTACAGGCACACAAAAGTCCTTCTTACAGGCACCAAGTCCTTTCTATAGGCAACCAAAAGTCCTTTCTACAGGCACACCAAAGTCCTTTTTACAGGCAAAACAAAGTCCTTTCTACAGGCACCAAAGTCCTTCTTACAGGCACCAAAGTCCTTCTTACAGACATTTCCATGGGGTGACCTACCATACAGGTCAAATCTTAATTTAATCAGTAGAATCCTTTCACTAGGAATCTACCATGGGGTGACCCACCATACGGGTCAAAATTCAATCCGATTTTAATCAGTAGAATCCTTTTATTAGGAATCTACTATGGGGTGACCTACCATACGGGTCCAAGTTCCACCACCCTAAGGTTTTCTTATAACGAATCCTTAGGTTCTCATCTCATTTTCAGCAGAGCACTCATGTCAGGCAACCGCCATACAACGAGCAGGTAAGTGCCAGGTAAATTCTCATCTTTGTCTCTCCCTCATCGCATGAAAGCCTCCTCAAACTGGGTTTGGATCGAAATTTGCTAAAAGGGGTATTGGAGATCGAATGTCATGACTCTTTTTATTTCATTGTGTTAAGTCGATTAGGATTCAGGTGTCGTCTCGTCTTTGAAATGAACCTCTACCGAGCTTCCTTTCAAAGAGGGGCAGCTGTTGACACCTGATTTTCAATCACATTTTCTTTTCTTCTTTTTTAAAATTAATAGAAAATCCATAAAAATTCATAAATTTGAAAACATTAACTTTGGAGACCTTTGCCAAGCCTAGGGAACCAATTTTGACCAAAAAATGATTTTTCATATTTTCAGTATTTTTCGGTATTTTTATTTTCTAAAATTGATAGAAAATCTATAAAAATGAGAAAATTGCAAAATCAACTTTGGAAGCCTTGGCCAAGCTTAGGCAACCATTTTTGAGTAAAAAAATAATTTTTCATATTTTTTGTATTTTTTTAAATATAATTTTTAGAAATTAGGAAAATATTTAATAAATAATAGCATTTGAGGCCACAAAAATACATAAAAAATAGTCAATATTTTTCCTTTAAATCCCTTTTCATGTTGGCCATCACAAATTTAAAAAATCCAATTCGAGGTCGTGTATTCCTTAACGAGCATAATCTCGAATCGGGCCTAAAAAAATTCAATTTGAGTCAATTTATTTTCATTTTTCACTTTTAGGAGTTGTGACATTGTTCTTTAATATTCCAAATTTTCATCTTGGCCCAATTATACCCAGAATGACTCAATTTTACAAACAGGGCTTTAATTAAATTTTGCATTATTTTCAATAGCAAGAAATGAGCTTAAATTCAACATGCGATAGGTGTGTCGAAAATTGTGAGGAGATTTGGACTTAAAGAAATATTTCTCCAGGGACTGAATTACAAATACTTAAAATTTCATGGACTAGAGTGCAAATACCTAATACTTGAGGGATTATTTTGTAAATAACAAAAAGAAGAGTTAGTGGAGAAATTAGAATAGAGAAGGGAAGATGGAGAAGAGGAGATGAAGATAGGAAGATGGAGAAGAGGAGATGGAGAAGAGAAGATAAAGAAAATAAGATGAGAATAGAGAAGGGAAGATGGAGATGAAGAAGAGTTATTAGAATGTGAGATAGAGATGGAGAAGGGAAGATGAAAATGAAGAAGAGTTAGTGGAGAAATTAGAATGGGAGATAGAGTTAATGGAAAAATTAGAATGGGAGATAAATGAGTGATTTATAAAAGGAGGAAGAAATGAGCTTGAGAGGGGAATTTTTTTGGAGAGAAAATTTTGGATGTTTGAGAGAGTTTTGGGAGATTGAAGAAAAACTGGAGAGAGAAAAAAATTTTGGAGAGATTTCAAGAGAAAAAAATTTTGAGAGAGAAAAATTCGCCGCCGTGGAACAAGCCTTGGCGACGCGACGGATTCATCTCCAACAAGCTCTAGGCGCATCAGCATGTGCAATTATCTGGTAACTCAATTTTTCGTGTTTAGATGACGAAATCTCGAAAATAAATATACTGAACATTCGTAGATGACTTCGAGATCTTCGATTTGATATATTATGGCACGAAAATTGACGTCGTTTGCTATGTCAAAAGGGTCCCGAAATTGAAAGCAGAAATATGGAAATATGGTGATCAGAACCTGAGATGGAATTTTTCTGATCTGACCTTTCACGCTAAATGATTTTCCATGGGTTATTCTAGACTTTGTTTCATAAAGACCTCTGCATGAAATTTGTTCATAAGATCTTAATGCATAACATATAAAAAATACAAAAATATTCATGCACGTTTCGTATTTTTAATGCATTTAATGAAATCATGCAATTCTGTTGGCGTCCTTGAGTCTGAGTGTTTTTCTGTGCATGGTCATATTGATTTGTAGTTATCTCATGTTTAGAGTCTTCTTTTGAAACTTCACAAAAAATGAAAGTTGTTCATTGGGGTCTTGTTTAGTAGACTGGAAAGTTTGGTGCATTAATTTTGAGATTTGAGTGTCCATTTAAGCATAATCCTGAAATATGTCTGTTCTGTGAAATTTGTTTGTTTGCTGCTGAGCTCTCATGAAAGACCATTTTCTACACGAAAATGAGTGTCTCTTCAATAAGAATGTAAAACATGAAAGTTGTCAAAGACACATTTTCCCATCCACATAAAAAATCTCAGAATTTTTACATACATTTCATTATTTCTTTTGTATTTTATGGTTACTGCTTTCTCCCTAAGAATGTTCATGGACAATATGATTTAATTCGTATTTTTTGTGTTAATGCATTGGAAAATGTAAAAAATGGTCTCAATGAAGTTTAATCAGCACGTGTTAAACTCTCTTTGAGTTTTTGAATTGTCTTAACTCATTGGTGATTGTGCATGTCCGATTGGATAAGTTCATTATTTTCATTTGGCTTTCGGCCCGATGCTTTGAAGACTGGAGGATGACCGATGTCCATTCCGGTCCGTTTTGTTGTACTCTCGACCCACGAGGCTTGGCGACGGGTGTTTGACCGATGTCCATTTCGGTCCATTTTTGTTGTATTCCCGATCATGTCTCGGGTTTTATTTAATTGGTTTGTAATTATTCACCCGACGAGTTGCGGGTTTTATTTTCACTGTCCTTAGGGTAGTTTTACTTTACCTGCTCTCTCTTCACATCTTCATTTGCTTTGGGTGATTTTGCATTCTTTTATAATACATCCAAAATACAAAAAAAAATGTAGAAAATCCAAAAAACCAAAAAAAAATGGAAAATCTGAAAATACAAAAAATGCCATTCATGTGCATCTCATGTAGTATGTCTCATGTATGTTTGTTATGTTATCCGTATGTTCGTATAGATATATCGTATTTGTTTGTTCTCGTATGCACGTCACGTACGCGACGTTTGCAAATCCACATTTGTCTGTTATGATATGTTATTAACCCATGCATATTCATTCAGAAAAATCAAAAATTTCAAAATGAGGGTTTTATCCCCTCTTTTTCAAAAATGAGGGTTTTATCCCATCTTTTCAAAATGACGACTTTGCCCTTTATGGGCAAAATCGAAATGTACGTATTTACATACACATATCACTATGCATGTCACATATATATGTCACGTATTTGTATGGTGTATGTATGCATGTTACATATCGTATTCGTGCGTCTTTATACGCATGTCACATACGTATTCGTATTCGTCTATCCTCGCATGCATGTTGTATTCATACGCATGTCACGTACGCATATCATTCGCATGTCCACGTACGTATGTCCTTCGCATGTAACGCACGTATATGTATTCATCTATCTCGTATGCATATCGTATTCATACACATGTCACGTACGTATGTCGTTCGCATGTCATGTACGTATGTCATTCGCACGTCACGCACGTATTCGTATTCGCATATCTACGTATTCGTATATCATATTCGTATGTCCGTATTTGTGTGTCGTATTTGTATGTCAACGTTTGCGTTCATACCTTTTATGCATTTCATTTTAAAGTGAAAACATAAAAAGAACACCTTACTAGGGTCTTAGGAATAAATCAAGTGAGAGTTGCCAAAATAGGATATCCATGGAATTAAGGTACCGAAAGGGAATTAGTTTTAATTAACTAGTGTAACCAAGTCCCCGAACTCATAATCTCTGGTTTGCAGGAGTAATTTAGTTCTCCCGCAAGGTTACTTAGGTTTCTAATCAACCTACCAAAAATGATTAGTGGCGACTCCAAATTCTAAAATCATGTGAAAAAAAATCAAAGTTGCGATTTGGTAGAGCTTGGGAGAGCTCGAACTAGGTTAGTTAATTTAATTAATTAATCTGGTAATCCATTAACCTAAAAATGAATTTTAGGTCGCGACAACTCTTACATTAATTCAAGTGCTCTAATTAGAAGAGACTTTCAAGGGTCGTAACGTAGGTCGAGATTTGGGTCTGAGAAACAAAGGGCTCGTTTTGGCTCAGAAAAATATATGAGAAGGGCTTGGTGTTGGTGATCATTGCAGTCTTGTCATCGATCTTTGACCTTCCTGAATTTATCTTCAATGAGTACCACTATTAGCTGAGGGGTGGTAGTTCTTTTACACTTTGCAAACTGACTTTTTTGGGGATCCTTTTTCGGGAATTCTCAAAATGTATGTTTGAAGTCAGAAGTTCATTATAGATATATGGGCAATGGCCTTGCTTTTGATTGGCACTTTGCTCTTTTTGCCCGAAATTCTTTAGAGTAACCTTTGCTTTTCTTACTCCCGACTCTCTTTTGTTTGGAAGCAGGCCCATTTTCTTTAGGCTATACTTGTTTTTCTTTTTTTTTTGTTTAACAATCTTGTGATTTTGAATTTTAGCCACAAGATGATTTTCAACAAATTATACTAGACATTACATGAAAGTCTAGAATATGAAATGGGCTAATTCGAGAATTCTCTATTGGCCTAATTTCTTCAATTCTGCTCCTTGGGGGAAGGTGTCGTCGTTACCTTGAAATGAGCAAGGATCACCAACATGGGCTTGAGAAATGAATTTACAGGCTCAATTGGGTTATGCAAAGGATGAGTGTGTAGGATAGAGAAAATAAATGCTCTTCGTCATCCTAAATCACTTGAATTAAAATTCGAGTATCATGAAAAGAAACACTCGAAGATTGATGATAGTCCAAGCAAGAGAATTTTTAACCATGTATCTCCTGATATTGTTGGAATTACCTCTGTTTTGCCCCAGTGTGGGGTGGTTCTTGACATGGTTATGAAATGAAATCACCGTTCAAATGGGTTGCCAATGGTTGCCTGAAGTGTTTGGAATGGAGAATGAATGCCTCCTTCACTTCGACTATCGTACCTTTTGCGAGGAAACTCATTGCCTTGGGGAATGCAGAATCTGTCTACCGCACAACTCACTGTTGATTAAATACAGGACGTATGTGGAAATGGTTTGCCTTTCATCGTCCTGTCATGCCCCATTCTGTACATTTGATGCATCGTGTACAGTTTAACCCCCAGTCAAAATTGACGAATTGAACATGCAGAACAGTCATGCATAAATCATGGAATGTGTAAATATCATTCAAATATGGCAATACAATGTACAAGTATAGAAATTCCCCCTGGCTGTGTGGGCGAATCAAACACGTTGGGGGCCTATTCCCCGAGTCGAGGAGTAGCTTGTTTCTGGTTTTGCCTCTTTTCGATCAAGGGTTCGCCATTGATTTTCCCTATTTCATCAGACAGATCGCATTAGACGATCATAACTTGGCCCCTTGGGGCTGTTTTCTTTGACGTATCAGATGTTAGTTTAACATTTCCTGTAAAAAGGAAGGAGACATGTTAGCCAGTACCAGAAATGATGAACTGGACACGATACTGAGTTACCCTTGAGTGCTTCGCACAACTCCTTTACCAGTTTTACCACTCGGGATTTTCTCTGTGGGCATGTCAAGTTAGACATTTCCTGTCAAACAATGGAGGAGAAGACGTGTTAGTCAGTATTAGAGATGATGAATTGGATACGATACTGGTTTACCCTTCATCTTGAATGTTTTGCACAACCCCTTTATTAGCTTTGCTGGATTGAGTTTCCCTTGGCTTTCGCTGGACACTTCAATATTAGGCTAAGATCGTGACAAAATACTGATCTTGGTATTGCTCGTCGAGTATTCCTGTTTCTTTCTGCAAAAAGAAATGCGAGAAAAAGTTGTTTTATTTATTTACAATACTTACAACATTTCCATCCTCGAGAATCGAACTCGGGACGTTTCGGACCTTTGTCATTCCCCATGCCATCTGGTCCACAAGACCGTAGGCGTTCGTAGAGGTTCTCGCCTTTAGGTGTTAATCCTTGAAAAGACGCGGTCTTGCACTAGGCAGTTTCACGCCACAGTTCTTTTCAAGGCCATTTTCAATCCCTGTTAAAACGGAGGAAAGTAATTCAGAATTCGAAATGATCTTGGGTAAATTGGAACGATATAAAATTACCCTTCTTCGAGATTGCTCGCGTCCTTCACCTTTTTCTTGTTTGAAGTCTGTTATTCAGTGATAATATCCGCGAATTGAGTTGCCCCCAGTTTTGTCCAACTAGGGAATTTCGTTTTTTGAGTACGACAGTATTCTCGGGTCATTTCGTAAATTCCTAAAAACAGAAGGGATCTATTTTAAAGCTGGAGCAATTTAAGAGTAAATTGAAACGATACTGCTATACCCTTCTGTTGACACCTGATTTTTAATCATTTTTTCTATTGCTAAAGTAATAAAAAATCCATAAAAATTCATAAAATTGAAAAATCAACTTTAGAGACCTTAGCCAAGCCTAGGGAACCAATTTTGACCAAAAAACGAATTTTCATATTTTCGATATTTTTCGGTATTATTTATTTATTTATTTTTTAAAATTAATAGAAAATCCATAAAAATTCATAAAAGTGAAAAATCAACTTTGGGAACCTTAGCCAAGCCTAGGGAACCAATTTTGATCAAAAAATAATTTTTCATATTTTCGATATTTTTCGGTATTTTTATTTTCAAAAATTCATAAAACAAAAAATAAAGAAAAAATGAGAAAATTGCAAAATCAACTTTGGAAGCCTTAGCTAAGCCTAGGCAACCATTTTTGAACAAAAAATAAATTTTCATATTATATATATTTAATTTTGTTTTTAAAAAAATACAAAAATACTTGAGAATTTTGGAAAAATAATATTTGAGGCCAAAAAAATACACAAAGATAGTTAATATTTTTATTTTAAATCTATTTTCATATTGGCCATCGCAAATTCATTAAAATCCAATTCTAGTCACGTGTTCCTTCACGGGTATAATCTCGAATCGGGCCTAAAAAATTTAATTTGAGTCAACTTATTTTTAATTTTCACTTTTTATGAGTTGTGACATTGTCTTCTAATATTTTAAATTTTCATCTTGGCCTAATTATACCCAGAATAACTTAATTTTGCAAAAGGGTTTTAATTAAATTCTGCATTATTTTCAGCGGCAAGAAATGAGCTTAAATTTGACATGTGGTAAATTTTGGTGTGTAAAAAATTGTGAGGAGATTTGGACTTAAAGAAATATATTTTTTCAGGGACTGAATTGTAAATACTTAAAATTCAAGGACTAGAGTGCAAATACCTAACTCTTGAAGGATTATTTTACAAATGACAAAAAGAAGAGTTAGTGGATAAATTAGAATAAATAAGGGAAGATGGAGAAGAGGAGATGAAGAAGAGAAGTTGGAGAAGAATGGATGGAGAAAATAAGATAAGAATAGAGAAGGGAAGATGGAGATGAAGAAGAGTTAGTAGAGAAATTAGAATGGAAGATAAGAATAGAGAAGGGAAGATGGAGATGAAGAAGAGTTAGTGGAGAAATTAGAATGGGAGATAAATATGGAGAAGGAAAGATGAAGATGAAGAAGAGTTAGTAGAGAGATTAGAATGTGAGATAGAGATGGAGAATGGAAGATGAAAATGAAGAAGAGTTAGTGGAGAAATTAGAATGGGAGATAGAGTTAGTGGAAAAATTAGAATGTGAGATAGATGAGTAGATTATAAAAGGACGAAGAAGTGAGCTTGAGAAGGAATTTTTTTGGAGAGAAAATTTTGGATGTTTGAGAGAGTTTTGGGAGATTGAAGAAAAATTTGAGAGAAAGAAAATACCAAAAGAGAGAGAATTTTGAAGATGATGGGAGTTTAAAGCTAGGGGTTATTATCACAAATTCCTTCATCGATCAATATAAATCAAGAGTTCATCCTCGTCAGCGCGCAAGCAAATTCGAGCTAAGTGTTTTTATTTATTCATTTATTTATGGTTTTACTCGCAAATTAGCACAAATTGTATACACTTTCTCCATCTCCTTTTTTTTCCATATTTTATGTCAGGAGAAGGATATCTCTACGTCAACAGCAAAAATCTCGTAGAGATGCAAAAATCGGCCCAGACAAGCTCCTAAGCTGTCCACCGATTTCTCAACTGATCTGTGACTAAAAGTCCATCTTAATTCAAAAGAAACTCTCTATATTGGGAACATAGAGAGGGAAAATCAATTATAGAAATCCCTCCCAAAAAAATGGGAGATAAGTACTCTTTCCACTCTTCTGGTTTTAGGTGCAGATTAGCACATATTTTGTATACTGACACTTCACTCTATTTTATGTCAGGAAGCCGCAGCTCTATATCAATGGTCAATCCTATGGAAGCACAAAACCGGCTTGGAGGAGTCCTCAAGCGCGCACAAATTTGAAATTGTTGAATCAATTCGTTGTATTTCATTTTAAAGAATTCATACCCCAGAATGGAGAGGACAAAGTCCATCCGCAATTTAAATACCTGCACCATAAATCCCAAAGGGAAGAGCCAAGCCAATGCTTAGCCTCCCATTGGAGGTTTTTACTTACAGTAGTTAAATACCTGCAACTTAAATACCTGTACCTTAAATCCCAAAGGGAAGAGCCAAGCCAATGCTTAGCCTCCCATTGGAGGTTTTTACTTACAGTAGTTAAATACCTGCAACTTAAATACCTGTACCTTAAATCCCAAAGGGAAGAGCCAAGCCAATGCTTAGCCTCCCATTGTAGGTTTTTAGTTACAGTAGTTAAATACCTGTAACTTAAATACATGTACCTTAAATCCCAAAGGGAAGAGCCAAGCCAGTGCTTAGCCTCCTATTGGAGGTTTTTACTTACAGTAGTTTAAATACTTGCAACTTAAATACCTGTACCTTAAATCCCAAAGGGAAGAGCCAAGCCAATGCTAGGCCTCCCATTGGAGGTGTTTATTCACTGTCATGTACTTCCTATAATTTAATTTTTGAATCATCAGACCCAAAAGATGAGTAGGTCGTAATACTGCACAGAAGTCGTTAACACACTCCCTCTTTCGGCTTTAGGGAATCTTTAACACTTAAAAAAAATATAACAAATAAAAATATATACCATCCATGCATCCTATTTAAAAAGTGAAAACACAAAAGAGAATACCCTACTAGAGCCTTAGGAATAAACCAAGCCTGAGTTGCCGAATTAGGATATCCATGAAATTAAGGTACCGAAATGGCATTAGTTTTAATTAACTAGTGTAACCAGGTCCCCGAGCTCATAATCTCTAGTTCGCAGGAATAAATTAGTTCTCCCGCTAATTTATTTAGGTTTCTAATCGACCTACCAAGAACGATTAGTGGCGACTCCAAATTTCAAAATCATTTAAACAAAAACCAAAGTTGCGATTTGGTAGGGCTTGGGAGGGTCCGTGTTAGGTTAGTCAAATCTAATTAACCTAATATTCCGTTAACCCCTTTTGAAGATAAAATTTTTTAGAGGGTCGCGACACCTTCAGGTATGTGCAGATTTTTACTCGCTATCAATTCGTCGCTAGGTTGGTGAGGTGGCGGATTCGAGCATTTAATAGGGGGAAGTCGGATCATTACTTCTTGCTTTTACATATTACAAAAGCAGAAAAACACATTACGCAAGGGAATAAAACACATTCACTCATTCAGGATCGATTTTTCTTCCTCTGCAGGCTCTCTCGTGATTAGCTGGCTTCGCATGTTGAAGGACCCGTGACCACCATTTTCGTAATACAGACTCCATCTGCCTAACAGCCCTAGTGCTTCATCAACATTGAACTGGTTGATTATGGCGGTGAGTTCGTCGTCAATGCCGCTTGCCTGGTGGTGATATATCTCCCCTTCCCTGGGAGGTATTGATGCTAATCCAGTTGCTTTGGTCTTTTTGTACCCTGCTCCAACAGAACTCGATTCTGTTATAAATTGGTCTAACTCACTTCTCAAATACGTATTTTCGATCCTCAGATCATGCATTTCATTGAAGGTGAGGAGGCTATTGCAGTTGGGGCAGGTGGCAGAATCAAAAGCCTCTTTATACATCTTGTTTTCCGCTCGGAGGTTTTCATTTTCAACTCTTTAAAACTTGGCTTCGTTGTACTCATGACGAGTCTTTATTCGGGTTCGCTTATTTTGAAACTAGAACTTGATTTGCAAAGGTTCAAGTCCTAACTCTTAACTCAGTTCCATTTTCTATTTGCCGTCTGGTATAGGGCATGTTCTGAAGAAATCCTCAAACCTTTGTACTTGCTCCTTAGTATGGCGACGGTAACGCTTCTTTTGACCCTTACCGTTGTTGTTTATATCTTTACTGAGATCTTGGACGTTGTCGGCGGAAGGGCCAGGCTCCATGGGCTCGATCCCAAACATGGCTTTGAACTCTTCATTTCCCATATTCAGCAACTAACGATAGCTCTCAAGAGTATCGGGTTGGGACATCTTCAATTTGGCGAATGGTTCCTCAAGATTTGCTATATCTTTCTGTATTTTCACTCTCTCTGAACCGTTTATGCTTTAAAACTCTTTTCAAAGTATGGATGAAAATTATCAGGAGGATGTTTCTTTTAAAATCTGGCGTGGGCTTAACATATGTATTGCTTCTCCCGAGAGTTCTGTCTTTCTCAACCTTTCCTGCGTGTTTCTTGCTTGGCTCGCCTTTTCTCATCTTTTCATAGTGGTAGGGCTCCTATCAACGTCTCCACCGTTGATTTGCTGGCGTGTTCTCCTATAAAGACGAATCCCATTTTCCTTGTTTCCCACCCAAGTCACCTTTATTTCTTCTTTTTCAAAGTTGTGTCATCCCGTCAAACTTTTGGCAGAGATGTTGGATTTGCTTGGCTCGAGGTGGCAGACCGTCCGGGATCTGAGCTGATGGAGATAACACCGAAAGTGAATGACCGGTAGGGAGATATGACCGATAGATATTACCACTGTGAAGTCAATATTTAACGCGAATCGGATTACCGTCTCCGCATTCCGCTAGCCTATCCCGACTTTCTCCTCTACTACCTTCGTATTCCGCTCGTCGGTCTCGATTCTCTCTTTAATCTTTTAACGATAATGGCCAGTCTTCCCACACAGATTTTCCCAGCCAACGTTATGTCCAAATGGGAGAGACTCTATCAACTTCTTGGCCGAGGCTATATTTACATAACCCATTATCCGAGTGTCGAAGCTGAGATCCTTGTTCTGTTTAGGGAGATAAATGCTTCTTCAGTCGAAGGCACCAATTTGGAGAGGGAATACAGGGCGCTCTCACACGTTTTCATTAATTTTCTGGAGGCCTGCCGAAACACTCAGGAGACGATCACCTTAGCTCGCGTCGTGAAGGCTCGCTATCAGGATCAGTCTGAATGCTTGGAGTTTGCAGAACGCTCTGTTGCTCGATACAAGAAGACCTTTAAGTCTGCTGAAGAGCGGGTCTCGCTGCTGGTTCACGAGAGGGAGAAGCTGGTGGAGCGTCTTGCCTTAAACCAGACTTACTTTGAGCATGACCCGAGGGATATCGTGATGAAATTCAGATGCAATTGGTTCGAAGAGAGGCTCGACGATCTAACAGCGGATATAGCTTTCGAGAGGGACCTGATCGACAACTTGAAACTTGCCGTTGAACACCATGAAATGAATGCATCCAGGTATAAGGAGAAATGTACCCGTCTGTTCTTCAAGCTTGCAGATCTCGACTCTCAAATTGCTCAATGCAGGCAGAGCATTAATTTCATGGAGAACCAGTTGAACTCTTTTGTGATGATTATTAGGGCTCAGTTTAGCTTTAATTTTCCTCCCTAGTGAGTTGTTTGTAAAACTTGTTGATGAACGGAATGAAAAGAAAATTTCGTACGTTTGTACTTTAATTTTCCAGCTATCTCTTCTCTCGAATATCACCATAGATCGATTCAAGGTACAAGAAATACCGAGGCTTAACATCCTTCCTGATATTCTTGTTTGCCGTTGTAGACGATGATATCGAGAATCGGTGGCGGCCCCCACCAGCCATTATTGAGACTCGCAATTAGTCAGATAAATCGAGACAGCTCGACTACTCGATCAGTGCGCCAATAAATAACCCAGGCCACCTGTTGCTTGCCCTACTTCACTAATCTCCTGCCTCTTTCGGCGCTCACTTGCTCGTGTCGGCCGCCTGTAGCATTGGGGAAAATGTCTGTGGGCCATGCTTATTAATAAAACACCGATCTTTTAATATCCTCCACATGGTACGAATTCGAGGGAGTTAAAAAGCAAGCCTTTAGTGGATTTAATCAAGAAGGCGTTGTAAGATCGGATTAATATACATACTTCATGGATTCTGATAATCTGTGTCTTTTCAACAAGAACACAGGAATCCCTCCAATACAATAAAAATGCCCCCATGTCTAACCCGAATATATTCACTGCCACTTCAAAATACATGATCCGTACGTGCTCACAAATTAACACGTTTCTAAGTCCGGGAGGGTCGATCTCCTTACTTGCCCCCAGGATTATCGGCCACGACATCGGTAATTCTTCGAGGTCATTTTTGATATGCCATCATCGACGAGCCAAATTTTGCTCCTACTTGGGTACTTGTGATTTCCCTGTAAAAGAAAATGACATAATGAGTATGTGATTCAGGATGGGTCAGCCCATAATCCTACATTAGTCTAATTTTATTTTTGCGAAATTAGAGAAAATTTTCTTAGAAAACATGAGTGAATTTTTCAAAAAGAATTTTCTTGCAAATTTTTACAATTCAAAAAATGTGATAAAAGCTCTTAAAATTTAGCAAATCTCCCGAAGGGATTTTCCTTTTATCAGAATAAAATTTTAGGGGTAAATTTGACAAGAAAATCTTATTTCTATTGAAGTAGGAAAATGTGACAAAATCTTTTATTGGTCGACAGAATTTTCCTAAGGGATTTTTCACATTTATTCTTTCAAAGATGGGATACTAATTTGATTTTTATTTTCTTTTGAAAAATAACCGTGATGTTAAATTCAAAATTTGACCGATACCTAACATGGACCGACCAAAAATAAATACAAGATGAAGTTAAAAAACTTACTTTCACTGTGAAAAATATCATGTAAGTCATAGACATGCACATGAATCGTGAGTTTAAATCTTAACCTATCTACTCTAAAGGTTGACAAATTAAAGAGAAAGACTTACGGTAAGGCGACAATCTCGCATACATAATCAAGATTAGCCGTGACCCCCATGACGTAACCAGGATTAGCCGGGTCTTCCTACTTCGGCTTCTCGAGCTAAAAATTAAAACCACTGCTTTGGTAATTTTACAAAGTCTGTGGCCTAACTTTTAAACTCATTTTTGAAAAGAGGGTCGGGATTGAATCTGTGCTAACTTTCGACGTGATCTCACGCCGAACGCTAAAACCAAATCACAATACCATCCTAAAACTAGTGGCCCAGGTCCGGCCACGGGACGTGTGATGTAGTGCTAAAGCGACTAAACACGCACAACAGTTAAATGCAAACACCGCTTCAATGTTTCAAAAATTAAATAATAATTCTCATACGCCAAACCTACAAAACAAAGGGTTAGCCAAACACTCCACCCCTTATAACTCCCATCTGCAAAACCATTTAACACCTAAGGATGAGTTCCAAATAAGATCGCCAAAAGTGAGATATCCATGAAATTTTCAATGGCCTAAGTCCACTAAGGCTTTTAAAATTTCGAAAAAAATTCAAGTATTCCAATTGGTGTCTTTTTTTCGAAAATTTAAAAATCCCGTCCCCAGCGGAGTCGCCAAACTGTCGCGACCTAAAATTCATTTTTTAGGTTAATGGATTACCGGATTAATTGATTAAATTAACTAACCTAGTTCGAGCTCTCCCAAGCTCTACCAAATCGCGACTTTGGTTTTTTGTTCAAATGGTTTTAAAATTTGGAGTCGTCACTAATCATTTTTTGTAGGTTGATTAGAAACCTAAGTAAATTAGCGAGAGAACTAAATTACTTCTACGAACCAGAGATTATGAGTTCGGGGACTTGGTTACACTAGTTAATTAAAACTAATGCTCTTTCGGTACCTTAATTTCATGGATATCCTAATTTGGCAACTCAGGTTTGGTTTATTCCTAAGGCTCTAGTGGAGTGTTCTCTTTTTGTATTTTCACTTTTTTAAATGGAATATACGTGAGCGACATTTTTTTTGGCATTTTCAAAATATTAAGTATTTCCCTGAAGCCGAAAGAGGGAGTGAATTAACAACTTCTGTGCAGTGCTGCAAGCTACTCATTTTGGGGTTTAGTGATTTAAAAATTAAATTACAGGAAGTAAATAACAATAAATAAAGACCACCAATGGATAGCTCAGCCTTGGCTTAGCCCTCTCCTTTGGGGTTTAAGGTGCAGGAATTTAAATTGCAGAAATTTAAAATGACCACTAGTGAGCGGGCTCTGCCCTTCACATTCTGGGGTTTAAATTCTTTAAAATAAAACCAATTGATTTGACAATTTGGGCTGAAATCCATCGACGGATCAATTGAAAATTTAATGGGCATTCAAGAGCTCGTCAGCGCCAATTTTACACCTCCATGAGATTTATCGTTGATTTGGAGTTGTCCTTTGCCTGACATAAAAATATGGAGAAATGGAGTAATTGAGCAAATATGACTTAATTCACATTAAACATAAGAACAATGAAAGAAGCACTTAGCTTCAATGGCATTATGAGAAGTGCTTGATGGATATAATTGGTTCTTGCTTGAAATCAAATATGGGGAAATTGGAGAAGAATAGAAAATTTGGGCTAGTTTATACTAAAAAATCAAAGAGAGTAGAGGGACACTTAGCTTTAAATTTGGGATGAATTTTTTATTTATGTTGATCGATGAAGAAATTGATGATGATAACCCGCTAACTTTAAACTCCCATCATCTTCAAAATTCTCTCTCTCTTTTTGGTATTTTTTTTCTCAAATTTTTTTGTCAATCTCCAAAAACCCTCTTAAACATCCAAAATTTTCTCTCCAAAAAATTTCCCTCTCAAGCTTACTTCTTCCTCCTTTTATAACCCACTTATCTATCTCTCATTCTAATTTTTCCACTAACTCTATCTCCTATTCTAATTTCTCCACTAACTCTTCTTCATTTTCATTTTCCCTTCTTCATCTCTATCTCACATTCTAATTTCTCCACTAACTCTTCTTCATCTTCATCTTCCATTCTCCATATTTATCTCCCATTCTAATTTCTCCACTAACTCTTCTTCATCTCCATCTTCCCTTCTCTATTCTTATCTTATTTTCTCCATCCATTCTTCTTCATTTTCTCTTCTCCATCTTCCATTCTCTATTCTTATCTTATTTTCTCCATCCATTCTTCTTCATCTTCTCTTCTCCATCTCCTCTTCTCCATCTTCCCTTCTTTATTCTAATTTCTCCACCAACTCTTCTTTTTGTTATTTGTAAAATAATCCTTCAAGAGTTAGGTATTTGCACTCTAGTCCCTGAATTTTAGTTATTTACAATTTAGTCCCTGAAAAAAATATTTCTTTAAGTCCAAATCTCCTCACAATTTTTGACACAATTCACCGCATGTCAAATTTAAGCTCATTTCTTGTTACTGAAAATAATGTAAAATTTAATTAAAGTTTTTTTTTGTAAAATTGGGTCATTCTGGGTATAATTGTGTCAAGATGAAAATTTAGAATATTAGAGAACAATGTCACAACTCCTAAAAGTGAAAAATGAAAATAAATTGACTCAAATTGAATTTTTGTAGGCCCGATTCGAGATTATGCTCGCGAACGAATACACGACCCCGAATTGGATTTTTTAAATTTACGATGGCCAACATGAAAAGGGATTTAAAAGAAAAATATTGACTATTGTTATGTATTTTTGTGGCCTCAAATGCTATTATTTATGAAATATTTTCCTAATTTCTAAAAAATATATTTAAAAAATACAAAAAAAATACGAAAAATTATTTTTTGCTCAAACATGGTTGCCTAAGCTTGGCCAAAGCTTCCAAAGTTGATTTTTCAATTTTCTCATTTTTTCTTGATTTTCTTTATGAATTTTCGAAAATAAAAATATCGAAAAATATTGAAAATACGAAAAATCATTTTTTGGTCAAAATTAGTTCCCTAGGTTTGGCCAAGGTTCCCAAAATTGATTTTTTAATTTTATGAATTTTTATGGATTTTCTATTAATTTTTGAAAATAAAAAAATAATTAAAAATCAGGTGTTAACAAAATCTTAGTGAAATTAATAGGTTTTCGAGTACTCTAGAACCTGTGATAGGGTACCTGGATATACATGGTAGGTTTCAGGTTTCAAAAAATGAGGAACCTGTACTTGCGGGTAGGTTCCAGGTTTCGGGCGGAATCTACCCAGAACCTGGAACCGCTCACCTCTAGCTGTTGCCTCTTTGCTCTTGTAGAGCCTTGATGCTTCTTCTTCTTCATGGAATCCCATATTTGCTTAAAAGTATTCTTGCAAAGGATTGTCTTCATGATGGACCTATCTATTGCTTGAAACAAGTAGTTTTTCGCCTTGAGGTCCTTCAACTTTGCCGCTTCATGAGCTGTTCGTTGTTCGTTGTGCTGTTGTCAAGATTACTCCTTCTAGTTTTGCAATTCCTAAAGAAACAACATCTCAATATTCTTCGGACCTTAGCAAATTTTCTATCAAAATGCTCTAATGGTCATAATGACCATCAAAGCGTGAAATAGCTGGTTGGATAAAGGTTTTTGAAGCCATTCATGCTACTACATATATAAGAAAAACTCATAGACAGTTGCTGCAAAAGTAGGACCACTGTTGGGATCACCTACTGCTGCTACGAATGAGACTCTTTCCTCACATGTTTTAACTCTCAACTCTCAAACTCAGTTTTGGCTACTGCCTTTCACTCTCTTTTTTTTTCTCGTGTTTAAAAAACACTATAGACTCACTTTTCCTTCTTTAGTGGCTCTGATACCACTGTTACAAAATTCCTGCGGAAGCTAGCTGTGCTTTGCAAGCACTAAAAAATCAAGAAAAGAGAGTACAGAGCAGTGAAAAATGCTTATTGCATTCATCGTTTATTGAACTAACAACATAGCCTTTAAATAGGCCATACACCAACAGATAAACCCAGAAAAATAGTAACTACTTTTGACCCACTATACTGAATGTGTGTGCACCAACTTGTTGCAACATATTGCTATAAACTAGGACAACTCTATTGACTAGGTTTTATTGAAAAAATCAAATACATGCCTTTTGACTAATTCAACACCCTCCAAATTAGTTTAAATGACCAAGAACAATCTAGAACACAAATTGATATGGAACTTTTCCATGTTGGACTGTACTGTCTAACAAAGGCAAGGCGGGACTTTGTAACATATGAATAACTTCAGATGTGCTAGACTCATGCTATTCTGACATATTTGTTTCTTCGAATTCTTCTGATGGAAAAGAATCACCACTGAGATGGAATCCACGCAAGCGAAGATGGAAAATCGGGCAATTACTCGAAGGAAGTTCACGGCAATCAGTAAAACATAACAAACTTCTTTCCTTATCTTTACTTTCCAGAACAAAGGAAGTTCGCCATCTTCTGACGCATAGACACGAAGCTCAAGGGAGAAATATCCAAGTCTTAGGACATGATATTACTGCAAAATAGCAGAACAACCTTTTTAGCTCTTGTAAATATCGAGGTGTGACACCCTAACGGAGGGAAAAGTACCAAAAAAGTCCTAAACCTATGGTCTTGGTACCAATTCAGTCCTAAACTTTTCAATTGGACCAATTCAATCCTAAACTTATTGTATTAGTACCAATTCAGTCCTAAACTTTTCAATTGGACCAATTTAGTCCTAAACCTTTTTGTATTGGTACCAAATCAGCCCATCCGTCCAATTTTGACCGGAAATTACTCACATGGACGCCGGCGATGCCACGTAGGACGACTGATGCTGGCGTGGATATTTTTAATAATATTTTTTATAAAAAAATTTAATAAATTTTGCCCTTTATTGTCCTGAACTTTAATTTTGCAGAGAAAGAGAGAGAAGGAAAGGTACAAAAATTCAGGGAAAAAAAGGAAAAAATTATTAATTTTTTTTTATAAAAATATTATTAAAAATATCCACGTCAGCATCATTCATCCTATGTGGCATCGCCGGCGTCCATGTGAGTAATTTCTGGTCAAAATTGGACGGATGGACTGATTTGGTACAAATACAAAAAGATTTAGGACTGAATTGGTCCAATTGAAAAGTTTAGGACTGAATTGGTACCAATATAATAGGTTTAGGACTGAATTGGTCCAATTGAAAAGTTTAGGACTGAATTGGTACCAAGACCATAGGTTTAGGACTTTTTTGGTACTTTTCCCTCCTAACGGAGATAAGGTGGGACAAAGATTTCCTCGGTCAAGGCCGAAACCAAAGAGCATCTTCGGTTGGACTTATTCCCTGAAAAGAAAACTTCACTCAGACAGATACGAATAGCAGAACTTCGGCAAAGTCATACTTTTTGTTTCGAAAGCACTCCATCAAAGTAATGAAGTATAAGAACCGACAGAGAAGGGCAAGACACGAAAGTAAAGGCCTTAAATGCCTAAAACGAGGCACAAATTGCCAATGAAGTTAATCACAGCTATATCGATCGATGTCATTTTAAAGCTACGCACGCATTAACTTTATACGAACAAAAAGTTGGAAGACTAGTATAAAGGACAAGAAGTAACTCGAGGACATGAGAAATCAATAAGATTACAAACACAAACGATGTCGATAATGAAGTGCTAGGGCAGCAGAATAAACGATGACCAACGTTAAACTCTTTCTACCAAATGGGGAATTTATAATTTTGGTAATCGAATGCTTTCATCAACGTAATGTGAACTCTTTATTAATTGTAGCCGTCGGCACAGGCTTCTAACAGGGAGGACCTCCAGAGAGTTCTGGAATAAAGATTAATCACGAAGAAAAATATTACGCAGTTGTAATTGCACGTATATCAATTAGGAGGCTGCTTCATAAGCAAATAACCTTCTTTTTTTTTTAAATTAATCTGTGTTTTTAGCTAAACTTACAAAGCAAACTCGACGCGTGTAAGAGATTAACGAGCTTAAAGGGCCTATTCCATTTTAGAACCGTGATAGATCATCATTCATTTCCTTAAAGGGAAGAAAGAACTACTGCAAGCAAAACATCGGTCAAAATCTCTAATTAGCATACGGTTCAACAGATGTCATACCCTCCACACAAGTTCAACTGGCGGATGACAACATACTGGAAGGTATTCCTCGCAAACATCGCAGTATCCCTAGGGAGAACTAGGATGTGAACAGCAGTAATCCTGCTCTATGGTTGTTTCTGCACATTAGGTAAATGCTAGAGTAATACTGTAGGAACACTAAAAAGAACAAACTGGATGAATAAAACCGACAGGTTCCGTGGGAAGAGGACAACTATGCGTTTGCAGAGCACCCATCAATTACCTCTTCTTTTTGCAGACCCAGAAACATCCGAGCACCACAAAACGTGGCAATCTAACTCGAGTTTACACGGAACACCGTAAAAACGCAGAAAGAGTTGCACGTTACTATAACCCTAAAAGGCAAAGATGATTCAACCTTTGAGAACAAGGAAAAATAGGCCCGTATCAGACAAAGGAATCTCAGCCAAAATTTACCCAATGGTCCATATGTCTAATCTGAATATCGATGTAAATAAGCTATATGAGAAGCAGACAGTACATGAGGGGTTTTATTAGAAAACTATTTAAGGTAAACATATTATCAATTATAACCAATTAGAGTTATTGGATCCATTAATTCAATAATTTGTGGTCCGGAACCTAATGTTATTCTCATAGTCACAAAAAAATATATATTAAGTTAGAAAAGCGAGTTATAACGGTAACAATAAACAAATATACAATCGTAAAAAGAAAATGTCACCTAAAAGATAATTGAATATTGTAAGTTCATTTGCATCACATTTAATGGCCATTTTGCACTTACCAAACATAACCAATTTCATGTTGTAAAAAATGTTCAATTTATGGGGAACAATTCTCTTTAATTCAACTCGTCCAATCATTCTTTTTGAGTAATTATTATACCGTATGGAATCAAAGTAATTGTGCTCTACGGCATATTAGGGAAAAGTACCAAAAAAGTCCTAAACCTATGGTCTTGGTACCAATTCAGTCCTAAACTTTTCAATTGGACCAATTCAGTCCTAAACCTATTGTATTGGTACCAATTCAGTCCTAAACTTTTCAATTGGACTAATTTACTCCTAAACCTTTTTGTATTTGTACCAGATCAGTCCATCCGTCCAATTTTGACCGGAAATTACTCACATGGACGCCGGCGATGCCACGTAGGACGACTGATGCTGGTGTGGATATTTTTAATAATATTTTTTATAAAAAAATTTAATAAATTTTGCCCTTTATTGTCCTGAACTTTAATTTTGCAAAGAAAGAGAGAGAAGGAAAGATGCAAAAATTCAGGGAAAAAAAGGAAAAAATTATTAATTTTTTTTTATAAAAATATTATTAAAAATATCCACGTCAGCATCATTCATCCTATGTGGCATCGCCGGCGTCCATATGAGTAATTTCTGGTCAAAATTGGACGGATGGACTGATTTGGTACAAATACAAAAAGGTTTAGGACTGAATTGGTCCAATTGAAAAGTTTAGGACTGAATTGGTACCAATATAATAGGTTTAGGACTGAATTGGTCCAATTGAAAAGTTTAGGACTGAATTGGTACCAAGACCATAGGTTTAGGACTTTTTTGGTACTTTTCCCCGGCATATTATACTATAAATACTCTAAGTCAATTTTTCTCCCCAATACTATTTAAGAAAAGCCAATCTTGTCACATAAATGATAGGACACTCTACTCATTAATAGCCACACACCTGAATTGAGCCCATGTTTTAGAACTTGTCTATTAATCTCTCTGCTTTCTCTCTTTCCCTCTCGCCTCCTCCTCCTCCTCCTCCTCCTATCCGCTTCTACTTCTTCTTTACGCAGGGAAACGTCTCCTTCCACATCCACTATGGCTCCACCACCAACTCCATTGACACCTTCAACTCCATCTAGATGTTCAATCGCTTCTTCAACAGCGGCTCCTCTTCCGTTGTCAGTCCACTCATTGATTTTTCATCCTTGCCCTTGCCTAGTCCGCGAGGGCGACCCTTGCTTGTGAGTTGGCAAGGGGCTCAACCCTCGCTTATGGCCGTTCACCGACCATGGCAGAGTACAAGCGAAAGGAAAAGAGAGGGAAAAAAAAAGAGAAAATAGCAAGAAACGATGAAGAAGACAAAGGGATTGCCTAGTGGGCATACCTAGACACGTGTCAAGTGCTAAATAGAGTGTCCTACAGCAGCTTACGTGGCAAGACTGGCCTACTTAGTATTTTTCCACAAATTAGACGCACAATGTATTTGTATATATGTGGGCCACTTTCGATGAGGCCGATGAAATACCTATGAGTCCTAAAGTTATCTATATAGAAGAATTTCTTGTAAAAAAATTATATGTACAATTAATGGATTCTTTTACTTCTAAAGACTGTCTCTGAATCATATTCAGCTTCTGCAATATTATTTCTAGGTACTAAAGACCCACGTTTGGCAATTTTTCTATTTGGAAGCATTATTTATGAAAGTTTGTAATCTTTTATTGAATATATTATTTTCCAATCAGATTAGGAGAATATCTTCGATTGGATATTACCTTCCAAAAATAAGATATCTTAAAGATTTGGATAAACTCAACTTATGAAAATTAAGGATTTAGTTGTATGGGCGACTAGATGTGAAATGTTCTGACTCTACTCCAACAGCTATTAAATCTTTTTAGATACAGTATATTTCAATAAAGATTGATGACGTTCAATCAACGATTGAAGATCGATCTTTTGGAGAACCTTCGTAATGGTTAGTTAGAGATCGAAAGAGTATAAAAGGAAATCAATGGTGATTGTTGCCAAGGGACAATTCCAAAGCACTTGAGTTGTTCATATTCATATTCTTATTCTCGAAGCTCAAAATCTTATCTCTGAGAGGTTCTATAAAAGTGATAAAGTGTGACGTCTCTCTTGTAACATTTCAATGATTCATTTAGTAGCCAATCAGTTGTCAGTGTGGGAGAGTGAACTTAGACTTGTCTAAGCTGAACCACTATTAGTTTTGAGTGCAATTTCTCTTAACTCTAAACTCTTATCCTATGTTTAGTTTATTGTGCATTCATGTTCAGATTGTAATTCTAAATTTTAACTTTGTTTTAATTCCACTTTAAGTTACAAAATTATTAAGAATCACCTATCCACTCTTCCTTGGTGATTTGCTAGATTTTTTCCTCTCTTTTCCTTTGGCTTGTTCTCTGCCATGGTCGGCAAATGGCCGTAAGTGAGGGTCAAGCCCTTGCCAAATCACCAGCAAGGGTCGCCATCACGGACTGGGTAATGGCAAGGATGAAAAATCAATGAGTGGACTGACAACCGAGGAGGAGTTGCCGGTGAAGAAGCAATCGGACATTCAGATGGTGTTGAAGGTGTTAGTGGGGTTGGTGGTGGAGCCGCAGTGGATGTGGAAGGAGACGTTGCCTGCACGAAGAAGAAGTAGAAGCGGATGGAGGAGGAAGGGGAGGAGTAGGTGAGACGGAAAGAGAGAAAGCAGAAGAGATTAAAAGACAAGTTCTGAAACGTGTAGAGTGTTCTATCATTTAAGACAAGGGTGACTTGTCTTAAATAGTAGGGGGCGAAAAATTGACTTAAAGTATTTCTAATATAATACGCCGTAGAGAGAACAGTTCCTTTGATTCTGTACGATATAATAATTACTCAAAAAGAATGATTGGAGAAGCCGAATTAAAGGGAATTGTTCTCGATAAATTCAAATTTTTTACCATATGAAATTGGTTATGTTAGCTAAGTGCAAAACGGCCGTTAAACGTAATGCAAATGAATTTACAATATTCAATTATCTTTTAGGTGATATTTTCTTTTTTACGATTCCATATTTATTGTTACCATTGTAACTTGCTTTGCCAACATAATATTATTATTATTTTTGGTGACCGTGAGAATAACATTTGGTTATGGACCACAAATTCTTGAATTATTGGATCCAATAACTCTAATTGGCTATAAATGATAGTACGTTTACCTTAAAGAGTTTTCTAATAAAACCTCTCATGTACCGTCTGTTCCTCATATAGCTTATTTACATTGATATCCGGATTAGACATATGGACCACTGGGTAAGTTTTGTTCCAAATCCATCAACAATCCACCAAAGCCCAAGCCCAATCTTACCCACAGGTTTGCCCCCCTCTAAACGCAAACGCAATTAGTTGAATTCAAGAATAGCTTTTCCCTCATTAAATTAAGTCAAAAGGAATGCCATGTCTTTCTAATGACAAGACAGCTAATATATGAATCGATTATGGTCCACCAAGCTAAGTTATCCCCACATTTTAGGCAAGACCCCAACCTCCTCCCATCTTATTTATACACAGTCATTGAACTTCTTGTGTAAGAAAGACTTGAATGAATGTGGTGGATCCACTGGCCGTCCCTTTTTTTTACTCTCTTTTTTCTTTCTTTTTGGTTCTCCTAGGCGCGTTCCAACTCCTGACCTTCTCCGGAGAACTATTTTTCTTTGCTCAATACAATGTGAGTATGCTTTTTATGGCCAGAGAAACAGCATCGTGTGACCTTGGTTTAATGTGCTTATGCAAATCTTTCGCTAACTCCTTCTTTTGATTAATTTATGCGTACTCCTCACGAGACCAGTAGTATATCTCCCCCCATATATAAAGAGGGGTTGAAATACATGTGTAAAGAAAGGCAAATACCGCAAAAGAAATCTCAAATCATGTTCAGAGAGGGATCTTAGTCACCGTGTAAAGACCACATGCCTCCTTCCCTTAGTATGAGAATAGATATAATTAATATTTTGGACGAATCATGCATTTTGACACGTGTTTCCACCGTCAATCTGGAGATGTTATCTAATTCATAATGTGTCGCGTGATCGTCGGCAAGAACGATGACTCTTTGCTAATCATCGAAACAAAATAAAAGGCTCTGTCTTAGAAACGCAATGAAATGGAAGCCCCTGTGGTGAAGGAGCTTGGCTAGTTTGAGCATGGGGTTGAACGTCTTGAAATAAAAACAAAAAGATCAAGTTAAATATCATCATATCGCACTCATCAAGAAATGAAATAAATAAAAAAAAACTGCAATTTCCTATACTCTTCTATCGGTCCTTGTAGTCGACAATTTTAAAATCAAACTTTCCTTGTTAAGTATAGTACTCATCGATCCGTCAATATGACTGGGAGCGCGAAAAAGGAGAAATTAAGAGCGCGTCTGGGCAGTAATTAATTTTTTTTAAAAAAAATTTACTTTTTCTAGTGATTTTAAAATTACTTTTGAAGTAAAATAAAAAAAAATACTTTAGAAACAGATAGTGGTAAATGTCTATCGAACATCGAACTTAAATTCTCCATGGAGCAATTTATTAATCGATCGACATGGGTCGGTTCAATCAATGGACAAGAGCACTTCGGAGATGAGCTTGTCTAGGTTATTGTACGAAGATCCACCGGGCATAATTGCTTCTTTGGCCTTCGCCTTCCATTCCAGGGCCTTCTTCCTGATCTCCTTCCCCTTCTCTCCCTCCGTCAACTCCCTCACCAAACCTTCCACTTCGTCCCTCTTCACGTCATTGTCGATCTCCATCCCAATCCCCCACTCCGTGCAGCTATATCGGCAGTTAGTCTGCTGCTCTGCAAAGAACGGCCAGCATATCACCGGTACACCACCGTAAAGGCTCTCCAGTGTCGAGTTCCACCCGCTATGCGTCAGGAAACCCCCGACCGCCCGGTGCTTCAGTACCTCCTCCTGCCGGCACCAACTCGCCAGCATCCCTCGGCCCGCGATTTCCTCCGCGAACTCGGGTGGCAACAAAGCCGAGTTTCCCGCCACGAGGTCCGGCCTTATGATCCACAGGAACGGCTTCTGGCTGTTAGCCAGTCCCCATGCGAACTCGGTCAGCTGGCTCGCTGTCATGACCGTGATGCTGCCGAAGTTCACGTACACCACCGTGCCAGGCTCCTTCGAGTCGAGCCATGGCAAGCACCTGGGCTCCTCTCTCCATAAGTTTCCCCCTACCGATCCCAGGGCTTCGTCTTGGATCTGGTCGGCAAGGAGCTGGAGCGGCCCGATGGTGTAGATGCGGGAGAAGACGGGGGAGAGAGACTCCAGGACGTCGTGCTCGAGGGCGTCAAAGGTGTTGAGGATGACTGCGGAAGCCCTGCAAGATCTCTCGGCTTCTTGGATGAAGAAGTTGAGCATGATGTCATGGTGGTCTAGGTTCGGATGAAGCTGGGGAAGTCTCTCAGGCGAATGCTTTTCATGCCTGAAGTCCAGCTCACCGTGGTCTCGAGATATCCATTGGACAAGTCGTTTGGGTCTGTCATCCTCATAAAACATAAGAGTTATATCACGAACAAAGTTTTTAAAGAACTAATGAGAATATCGTTCAAATACTTATCTTTATTTTGTCACAGGATCACCTTTTATTTTCCCTAGCAATAGCAATATACTCTTAATAACAACAACGATGCTAGGGGTTCAAACCGCAAGTAAGATTTGTATACAAAATAAGTGTTCATATACTTTTTTTTGTTGTGAATTATGTGAGCTCTTTCTTTTCGTTGTTCGGACACAAATAGTTCGCCGCCACCTGTATGTTTTCGTAAACTAGTATTTTTATTTTACTCGTACCCCAGCACTTTGTTGTCCTCCGTGGACAAATATAATATGAAGTGCGTACCTTTCATGGGCGTAAAACCATCCTCGACAAGACGACGATACATCGTGTAACCAAGCAGCCCGCAAGCACTGGGCGTCCAGAGCACAACTTCAGGAATCTTCAACTCCTCGGCAGCATCCACAGTGAACGTCATCACGCCGTCGGACACGATACACGTGACCGGAGGTACCACACCATCTTTGGACTGTTCTCGGAGCTCGACGAGAAGGCTCTTGAACGACAACGGCCCGTGTTCGTTTAGAGAAACACAGAGCGAGGGGATGTCCTGGGTGGAGTCGCCAGCCGAAGGCGGGAGGCCGTCAGGTATGGAGGCGAAGCGGAAATGGGGCAGCCCATCGAGGGAGTGGAGCCCCCGCGACCGGAGCAAGCGCTGGTGGTTGTATTCGGTGTTGACGAAGGTGATGTGGAAGCCCCTGTGGTGAAGGAGCTTGGCTAGTTTGGGGCTTTTTACGAAAATAGGTTAAAATTTTTTTCTTTTTACGGATTTGAATTTCGCGTCCAGGAATTTACGAAAAAGGGGCTTGTTCGGCAGTTGTACTGCCGAACAACAAAAAAATAAAAAAAAAACAAAAAAACTCTTGTTCGGCAGTTGAACTACCTAACAAGGAAAAAAATAAAAAACATTTAACAATCAACAAGGGAAAAGTTGGGGGGGTGGGTGGGGTGGGGTGGGGTTTAAAAATATTAAAAAATTCGTAAAAAATTATAAAAAAAATAAAAAATTCCAAAAAAATTCTAAAAATTTTCCATAAATTCTAAAAATTAGGAAATTGACCATTTTAATGAGTCGGTCCTATTTTTGATGGTTTTCCCTTTTAGACATTTCGAAATGATGATTTTGCCCCTTATAGGCAAATTGTCTCGAAAAATTTCAAAAGTTTCCAAAGAAATTTTCAAAAATTAGTAAATGGACCACTTTAATTGGCCAATCCTACTTTTAAGGATTTTTCTCATCTATCTTTTCAAAATGATGATTTTGCCCCTTATGAAAAAAAAATGTTCACGAAAAAAATAGTCAGTATTTTAAATGGTTCAACATGGAAAGGTTTTTAAAATAAAATTTTGGCAATTTCTTCATATTTGTAGTCTATGGAATCTATTTTCTTATTTTCGGATATTTTCTTAATATGAAAAATAATATTAAAATTTACGACAAATTTCAAAAATTACTTTTCTTCCAAATTGGATCCTCAGGCTTCGTTAAAGCTTCTAAATATGATTTTTCAATGCCTATAGATTCAACGATGTCAACACATAGCAATATCATATTTATGATGTAAAAAGTTCTAGTACATCAAATTTATAATAATACATAATTTTGGTTCATATGGGTTTTGCTCATAATGAGTCAGCGTCATATTCGAATTATGTGTCTGACTCAGATCTCCTGCAAGAAAATAAACAGGTAACGATTGATGAGAAAAATATTTATGATGGAATATTTTTTTTGTGGATACTTTTTTTTCCATAAGGGGCAAAATCATCATTTTGAAAAGATAGATAAGAAAAATCCTTAAAAGTAGGATTGGCCAATTAAAGTGGCCCATTTACTAATTTTTGAAATTTTTTTTGGAAACTTTTGAAATTTTTCGAGATAATTTGCCCATAAGGGGCAAAATCGTCATTTCAAAATGTCTAAAAGGGAAAACCATAAAAAAAAATAGGACCGACTCGTTAAAATGGTCAATTTCCTAATTTTTGGAATTTATGGAAATTTTTTAGAATTTTTTTGGTATTTTTTCTTTTTATAATTTTTTACGAATTTTTTAATTTTTTTAAACCCCACCCCACCCCCCCACTTTTCCCTTGTTCGGCAGTTCAACTGCCGAACAAGGGTTTTTTTGTTTTTTGTTTTTATTTTTTTTGTTGTTCGGCGCTTGAAGCGCCGAACGGGGGCTTGTTCGGTAGTTGTACTGCCGAACAAGCCCCTTTCTCGTAAATTTTTGGATGCGAAACCCAAATTCGTAAAAAGAAAAAAATTTTAACCCATTTTCGTAAAAAGCCCGCTAGTTTGAGCATGGGGTTGATGTGGCCCTGTGCTGGGTATGGGATGCACACTGCATGAGGCTTCTCTCTTGCTTGAGGATAACCCATCTCTCTCTCTCTGTTGTGTGTGTGTGTGTGGAAGAAGTTTTTGAGCCTCTGACTCTTTTTATAAGCCAATAATGCGTTGCAGATTTTCATTCACGGTTGAATATGGTTAATTGTTTTTATATTTAAACATGGTACTTAATATATCAACTTTACGAGACTGCTGGCTTATTATGCTTTTCCATGACTCTCTGTGCGTGGGGTCGGTACAATATATGGGTGAAAAATCTAAAACGTACCATGTGGAATGATGAATAAACGGACTGTATGCACGTGTGCTTCGGAGCGGCTTCGCTCGTAAATTTGGCCTCCGCAAGCGATGAATTTCGTAAAGAAAGGACAAGTTTGAAACTTGGGTTGAAACAGGAGAATAAAGGCTTTTGAAATATATCATCTATCGGTTGAAAGAACCATCTTCGTGGCAGATGATATATTTCAAATCCCAAAAGCCCCTGACCTTAGAAGGATGTAACTTACTACTCTTGGAGTTAAAGAGCATATCTTTTTCTATTATTGGTATTTTTCTATCTCGGAGTGGACTAAGGCATCAATCTGAACTCCAAGCCCTATCAGCTTGCCGGATAAAAACGAAGCCTTAGAAATTGTAAATTCATCCCTCCAAGCGGATAAAGGCTTCAACCTATTCATCTATCCTATCCCTCGCTTTAGTCTTATCGGAAAAGGTTCTCCCGTTTTCTCCGCGCATTGATAGCGATTGATCGAATTGCTACTCTGGTTTGAGAAGCTTTTAAGTTTTCCTTATCTCTCGTGCCTTTCTTTGAACTGCCATGAAAAGAATTCGAAATACGTATATCTGGTACTCAATAAACCGCCTTCGCTGGCCAAGACATGGAGCAATAGGATACTTTTTTTAGAAGTAAATGGCTACACCCAAGAGCTACTCGGGGCTCGATCTTCCTTGGCTTCGTTGCTCTTTTACACAATCATCTTCAGTCTTGACTTAGCCCTTTCAAAAGAACTCCCCTTGAGGCTAAGATCTATCACTAAGGCAAAAAGAGAGATTGACATCTAAGCGGAGTCATGCAGCCCAAGTCCCCGATCTCTTCTTTTTGCGGAAAATCCTTATCTATACAAGTTCTCGAACAAGGTTTTTGAATAGAAGTTCGATAGGTGAGAGGTGTAAGCACCACCAGGTGTGAATCAATCTCGTACTATACAAAAAAAATTTCACTTTCCATAGCCAAAATGAAAGAAAGTCAATCTATTCCTACACTTGCGATTAGTCTCACTACCCCTTTAGTTGCCGCCTCCTATTTGCTCATTTGCAATTACTACCACTTTTAAGTCGCCCCTCTCTCGTTGGGGGGCTTATGCACTCCATGACTTTCTTATGTTATGTCATGGGGTCTCGAAGACTGAATTTAGCTGCCAACCCTAGTCAGCAAGCTGAAAAAGCCCTTTCCCCTTTCTCTAATAGTTCTTTGTTGGTAAGCTTCATAGCTCCAACCTATACAAGGGATTACTAAGCCGCTTACTAAGCGCTGGTTCTATCCCGGCCAAGCAACCAAAGCCGGGGACCTAGGTGGGAATAGTGAAAGAAAGAGAAGGGGAAGAAGCGGGGTAGAGGAATTGGTCAACTCATCAGGCTCATGACCTGAAGATTGCAGGTTCGAATCCTGCCCCCGCCTAATCAGTGGAACATTGTTCACCGGGATAGAAGGCTGGTCCCAACCCGTCTACAAAATGGGGCTAGTGTTCAGTCTTGGTTGGTTGATTCTAGCTCAATTACAGTACCCATTCCTTCCTTAGTCCTAACAGAGCCCCGTAACCAACCGTATTTAGCCACCTTCTTCGCCAGGCATGCTCAACTCCTTTCCCACCGTTTCCGCAGGGACTTGGGAGGGCAGCCACCACCGGTGCTACCGAGCGACCAATGCAGGTGTGTTGCGACCCTAAAAAATTTTCGATCGGTGGGAAATTTTCAAGTTAATGGATTATCATGTTAATTAAATTAACTAACATAATACGGATCCTCCCAAGCCCTACCGAATCGCAACTTTGGTTTTTGTTCGAATGATTTTAGAATTTGGAGTCTCTACTAATCATTTTTGGCAGGTTGATTAGAAACTTAAGTAAATTAGCAGGAGAACTAAATTACTTCTACGAACTAGAGATTATAAGTTCAGGGACTTGGTTACTTTAGTTAATTAAAATTAATGCCCTTTCAGTACCTTAATTCCATAGATATCATAATTTGGCAACTCATGCTTGGTTTACTCCTAAGGCTCTAGTGTTCTCTTTTTGTATTTTCACTTTTTAAATAGAATACATGTGAGTGACATTTTTTTTGGGTATTTTCAAAGCATTGAAAATTCCCTAAAGCAAAAAAAAAAGGAGTGTGCTAACGACTTCTATGCAGTGTTATGATCTCCAGCAGGTGGCTCGGCCTACTCATTCTGAGGCCTGATGATTCAGAAATTAAATTGCAGAAATTAAATGACGATAAATAAAAGACCTCTAATAAAGGAATCAGCCTTGACTCGGCTTACCTATCTTGGGATTTTATGGTACAGAAATTAAATTATAGTAAATTAAATTGTGATAAATAAAAAACCTCCAATAAATGGATCAGCCTTGATTCGGCTTATCCATTTTGAGGTTTTATGGTACAGAAATTAAATTGTAGGAAGTTAAATTATGATAAATAAAAGACCTCCAATAAAGGGATCAGCCTTGATTCGGCCTATCCATTTTGGGGTTTTATGGTACAGAAATTAAATTGCAGGAAATTAAATTGCGATAAATAAAAGACCTCCAATAAAGGGATCAGCCTTCACTCGACTTACCCATTTTGGGGTTTTATGGTATAGAAATTAAATTACAGGAAAGTAAATTACGATAAATAAAGGACCTCTAATAAAGTGATCAACCTTGACTTAGCCTACCTATTTTGGAGTTTTATAGTATATAAATTAAATTGCAAAAAATTAAATTGCGATAAATAAAAGACCTCTAATAAATGGATCAGCATTGGTTCAGCCTACCCATTTTGGGGTTTGGATTTGTTAATAAAAAAAGAATGTAGAAAATTATAGTATGAATGCGACATATGGATATGGAGACATACGAGTACGACATGACATAATTGAAATTTAAATCAATCCGTTGAGGTAACGACATTCTCGAAAAATTTAATGGTTGGGATCGTTACCTGATTTGACAGATTTGATTGCCGAATTCGGACCTCGTGCAACTTATGGATCAAGATTGCGAATCGAACAACGGGGATGAACTCGTGACTTGTGTTGATCGGTAGAAAAATTGGTGATGGTAACACCTAGATTTAAACTTCCACCATATTCAAAACTCTCTTTTGGAAAAGAATTCTCTCTTTTTTTTCTCTCTCTAATTTTTTTCAATCTCCCAAAACTTTCTTCAATATTTCAAATTTTCTCTCCAAAAAAATCACCCTCCCAAGCTCACTTCTTCCTCATTTTATAGCATACTCATCCATCTTCCATTCTAATTTTTCCACTAAGTCTTCTTCATCTCATCTTCCATTCTCTATTCTCATCTCATCTTCTTCATCTTTCCTTCTCTATCTCGTTTTCTCCATCTCATCTTCTCCATCTTCCCTTCTCTATTCTAATTTATCCACTAATTTTTCTTTTTTTTATTTACAAAATAATCTCTCAAGTGTTAGGTATTTGCACTCTAGTCTCTGAAATTTTAAGTATTTGCAATTTAGTCCCTAGAGAAATATTTTCTTAAGTCCAAATCTCCTCACAATTTTTGACACACATTCCCTATGTTTAGTAGAAATTCACAACATGTCAAGTTTAAGCTCATTTCTTGCCATTACAAATAATGCAGAATTTAATTAAATCTCTTTTGCAAAATTGAGTCATTCTGGATATAATTGGGTCAAGATGAAAATTTAGAATATTAGGAAACAAAGTCACAACTCCTAAAAGTGAAAAATGAAAATAAATTGACTCAAATTGAATTTTTTAGGCCCGGTTCGAGGTTATGCTTGTGAAGGAATACACGATCCCGAATTTGATTTTTTAAATTTATGATGGCAAACATGAAAAGGGATTTAAAATAAAAATATTGACTATTTTTTTATGTATTTTGGTAGCCTCAAATACTATTATTTATTAAATATTTTCCTAATTTCTAAAATATATATAATATAAAAAATACAAAAAATATTTTTTGTTAAAAAATGGTTGCCTAAGCTTGGCCAAGGCTTTCAAACTTGAGTTTACAATTTTTTTATTTTTCTTGATTTTTTTATAAATTTTCGAAAATAAAAATACTGAAAAATACTGAAAATATGAAAAATCATTTTTGGTCAAAATTGATTCTCTAGGCTTGGCCAAGGTCTCCAACGTTGAATTTTTTAATTTTATGAATTTTTATGGATTTTCTATTAATTTTCGAAAATAAAAATACCGAAAAATACTGAAAATATGAAAAATCATTTTTTGGTCAGAATTGATTCCCTAGGCTTGACCAAGGTCTCCAAAGTTGAATTTTTTAATTTTATGAATTTTTATAAATTTTTTATTAATTTTAAAAAAGAAAAAATGATTAAAAACCAGGTGTCAACAATATGAAGAAGGGTTTGCAAAAGGGCGTTAGGGAAGGGAATCGCTACTTCGGATGCAAGCAAGGAAGCGCTAACCTATACCTATACGACTGCTACTCTTATTGAGATTGATAACTGCGGGCTACGGAAGTCAGGATCTACTCGCCCATTCAAATAATAAGAGTAGTATTAAAATAGGATGTACTCACTTTACTTTCCAAAGACGGGCAGGAACGATTACACAGCCCTACCCTAAGCTAAGTCCAGCATGCAGTCAAATGATCAGAATATGTTTGGATGAATTCGAAAGGAAATTGTTACCACTGTTAGAAAGGAGGATGTTGGAACGGTCAGACGACTAGATAAGAAAGAAATGACGTAAATAAAGACAGAAAGGTGGAGCTTCACCGTAAGCAGAGGAGGTTTCCACAGGAATGTCATACTTCGGAGGTGGCTGCTGCTGCTTCGGATCTGGAATCGGGCTCCTGACTTTATAGGGCTCGGACGTGAATATGGATGTTCTAACTCAGCAACCACTCTAGCTTCGGATGTTAGAGCCTGCGATGGCCTCCTCGACGAAATGCCTAATGCTCCAGCCTCTGATCATACCTATTAAGAACCTTTGGATGATCATCACTACTTTGCTTCTATCCCAGGACGCAGGGACGCGATTTAGAAAACCAAGGAGTGCCTCGTTCTGCTGCTTGCCTAAGAATTGTACGGCCGAAGAGGTGGCATCTGGACGTGAAGGACTACGAGCCTGGATCGGCTCCCGGTTTATATCGCGAATCTTAAAGAGAAGATACCGCAGCTGATTGTCCAACTAGCGGAAGCAAGTCGGGAACTGGAGCGAAAGAAGAATAAGCTCGCAGACGAGACAGTGCGAAGAGATGAGATGATTAAGTCTGCTTCACACTTGGCCACCCACATCAAGAATGTAGTGGAACGGAAGAAAGAACAGGAGCTATTCGTGAGGATTGCTTAAAACAAGGCCAGCAGGTTTACTGAAGTCTTTCATTCCCTGGTAAGCCGACTGTGGGAATGAAAATGACCTTGCTTTTCGTAGTAAGCAACTCTCTTTAGCTCTTTCTTTTCTAGCGGATCTATCAGTGTCCACATAGGCCTATGACGAAAGGTGAATGTGAATGTCAGTAGCGAGTTTTCAATGTCTCCAATTTGCTTTCGTAGACTTTGGATCGATTGGAATTGGAGAGTCCAGTTGCGGAAGTGGTGATTCTGGGACCAGCTTTTGAAAAAGTTTCAGATCGCCAAAATCATAGTCGCTCCCGCATCTGTACAAACTCACCATAGTAATAGGAATAAAGAAGAGGGTCGTCTAAGATCTGAAGTTTTCCGCTTTAGAAATAGCTAAATCAAAGATCTACACAAGATTTTCCAACTTTGCTGAAGTGTCTGCATCAAAGAACTTCCAAAGATATTCAACAAGAGGCCCTTGACTATGAATAGGCTAAGACGCCATTATAGAATAGTTTTCGAAAAGTAACCTTTCGCGTAGCTCAAGCAACTTGACTAAGAAAACGTAGGCTTGGGCTCGAAAGCAAGAAGCAAGGGATTGAGCAACTTGTGCTCGTTAGCGCTAATCTTTGATTGCAGTTTAGGCTTGACTAAGAACATAGAGAGGGTTTTTCCCAACCTAGGTTAGGTTTGGAACCCTTCCCCTATTTGTCAAGCTTCTAGCTAGTAACCTAGCTTACATTTCAACTAAAGAGTTAACGGGAGGAGGATGAAAGCTCTCACAATGAAAGGCACGAACGGCAGAAGAAGGACTAATCGAATCCCCAGACGAGATTCGGGAAAGAGAGGTCAGTGACCCCGGGGTAGGCGACTCAATCAATAGGAATTTTCTCTGGAACGCTTAGGCCAATTCTATTTTTCGGAATTAGTGGTATGGCTTTGAAGCGGGTGTCTTGACTTATGTCATTAGCAAGGCGTAAGCTACTCTGCTGCTCGCTTCGTAAAGCTCCGCTCGTTGCTTTTCATCCTTTAGTATCTTGCTGCTTTTTCCGCTTCTGAGGCAGCATCTCTATCAGCTAGTGAGCTAGTCGCTACTAGAGTTTTTAAGGCGTTTGCGCAATCGGCTTGTTGGTTGGCTTAATTACGCTATAAGGGCTTGTAGCTATTGTCATCCTTCACCCGTTACATAGTAGAATTTAGTTAAAACGTAAAAGTTGTAGTAATTTCACATTATGACTGCTACATCACTGCATTCTCTCTCTTCTTCTGATCAATAGTCTTGCCCTTCCCTTGCTGGGTATCCTACCGATTCCCTTGCCCTCTTAATATCTTGTTTTTGTTAATAGCTACATTCCTTGCTTTTGAACAAGAAGTGGAATGAAATGGCCTAATTGCACATGCTATATGAGCTCATAAATCCTGGTTGATACGCAGAGGTGGATTGGCCAAGTCCATGACGATGCCGAAATCAAGATAATTACTAGAAAAAAAAATCTTAGATATATTGTAAAAATTTGTCAATATAATCACTTCAACTTTTTGTTATTGTAAGGATCATGGACATCGACGTCAACAATAACAATTTCGGCTAGGACCCTCACCAGCTGTGGGTAAGATGGCCCTCACCTAGCTCTTAAGAGGGTTTGAGCAAGAGCCGCAACCCTCTCCAACCGCAAGTAAAATGAATTAAAATAAAATAAAAACCAGAAAGAAAAAGATTCTGCATAATGCAAAAAAATTTGCAAAAATTGTCCATGTGCCAGATTTAAATCTGATTTGATATCTATAAAATAGATCTAAGAGACTTTTTATTATTATTTTCCCTGCCGATACACGCCATCTCCAATCAACAAAGCGACCTTCCATCGATCTACCCTGTCTGGATCTCTTTCCCCAATCCATACACCAGGACCATGTTGCGCATTATAATTCTCAAAACTCTCCTAGAGACCATAGTCGAACATTATCGAGTCCCCTCTATCATTTTGTAGAGCTGATGATGAGGTTACTGACTCTTGGTCCGGTGAAGATATCCCCACATCATTCTGATCAAAAGAGGGCTTTCAAGCTCTATTAGTCCGAATCAAACAAATTTGTCGTTATCACCATCTGTCACTTTCTTGACTTACTCCTATAGAGATTCATTTGTATAGGATATTTCTCTAAACACCAACACGAGGGGAGGAGGGGGCTCATAAATATCTTCGGAAGTTTAGTCAACTTGGACAGATTTAGCCGGACATTCCCATTAGATCATGTCAGTGTTACGATGCTCAACTATGAACATTGCCACAATTGGACAAATTTCTCTCTTAATCGACTACTTTATACTCCAAGAAGTAGAAACGGCACTAGTAAGAAACATACACATGACTGGCTATAAACAGGATCCTCCTGTACAGTGACTTCAGCCACATCCATGATTTCCCCTGGCTTGAAAACCATGATTAAACAATCACAAATCAACGTAATGGCATCTGTAAATAGAACTTGAAAATAAAGTGCCGTGTGATCTAAACCACCTCACATCCATTTACCACAATAGGTTAAGCTGTTACAATTGATGGCACTTTGTATTAGTTAACAACAGGAACGGATTCACCGGCCAGTTCAAGATCCTCAGGTATCGTATTACTACTCTGACCTGGAGAACTATTACAGACAAAAAAAAAAAAAAAACCAGCCGAGCCTTTCTTCCCAGGATGATTGAAAAGGAAGGGAAGATCTTAGTGTTGAAGTTTTCCGCATTTACGAGACTCAAATGGTATGAGAAACATGTACAAGAGAAGAAACACAGTTGCGCAAAGAAGCATTTTAACTTCAGCATTATCATCTAATCAATTGGGGAAGCAGAGCGGTGGCAATAACCATATCTCATCAGCTGAACTATCAATGGATATAACATAACATTGTTTCTCCACTCTCAAGTACCTTTAGTGGCACTTGGAAGTGCACATCTCGGAAGATGAAGACATGAGTCATGCATGCTGATTCCCTTCTGCTTCTTCCCCAAAGATCAAACACAGTCATCACATAAAAAAGACATGAAAAAGCCGCACTGGAGCAGCTTCTGTCTAGCGCCTACACAATGTAAATCCAACCCCTCAAGAAACACACATTCAGTAGTAGGGACTGTATCGCATTGACGCTCTAAACCTTGGAATTTTCCTGCAGAGATGAGATGTTTGCGAACCATTCAGTATTGATAGGGGAGAGCATGACCCATTCAAATCATGTACAGATATAAGCAGTATACCCATATCCATATGGAGGGTACAATGGAGGCATGTAAGGACCCCTGAACCGGGCTCCCATAAAAGGGCTAGGCCGACGAGGGCGATGTTGCTTCATACCAGGTACATTGGTTCGTTTCGCAGTTACCTATTAAAAAAAAACCATTTAAATCTTTCACTGAAATTCATGGGAAAAAAGAAATAAAATTGGTCAAAAATCAGCCTCAAGAACCTAATAAAAGGGTTTGGTTGGAATGGCAATCACTATCAGTAGTGCACCTGTGTATCTTAGAAACCCCAACCCCGAAAAACTCCCCCCCCCCAAAAAAAACCAAACAAAAAAACACACAAAAAAAAACAAAATAAAATAACCAACCAAAGATAAACTGCATAGAAAAACAGATCACCAAAACAGAATTTCTGCACCTTCAGTTGACGACCATGAAGTTCAGATTCATTCAGAAGGAGAGCTTCTTGAACAGCCTCCTGCTCAAGGAATTCTACATAAGCATATCCTTTTGGTTGGCCATACTTGTCAGTACGTATGGTGACTCTATTCACTGTCCCACATGATTGAAAATGCTGCTGCACTTCCTCAGGAGTACATGAGTAGTCCACCTGAAAAGAATATATTGCCAAATACAAGCTCAGCCTCAAAACTTTTTAAGCAATAGCGGATCAAATAACCAAATAGCTAGGTTAATTTGCATAAGTTCTGAAATATTAATAGACAAACATACTGCTCCGCTAGTGAATCAGAGGCCAGTGAAATGTGTTCCAGACAAGCTTATCAGGAACAAACAAATACTACTTAAAAGTATCCATGATGGATGGTTCATAATTAATATCCTATGAAGTAGATACCATCGCTGGTGAATAGAGAATTTGAACACCATGAACAACTCTTTCGCTCCCTTGGCGAAGTGTGGCACCATGACTGATATGCAAAACAGCTTAATCAAGACAAATGTAAAGCTGTTCAATCTCAGTTAGTTAATGTAAATGTATTAACAGTTTCCTCTTTATCCTTCTTCTTTCGAGGAGCAGTATGAACATATTCATTTGACAACACCAAAGTATCTGCTCAATTGATAGTTCTTATTAATGAAGCAGAATAAAAGAAGGTAGACAGCAATCTCAACATCAGGGAAGGCAAGTCACAGGCCCTTAAGTAGCAAATGCAAACATTTGTGCTAACAAGGAAAATTCAAACAATGCAAACAATAACAATCAATAAGAAGAGCTTACATTGCCGACAAAGACTGATCGAGAATCAATTTCTTCTTTGTTTGCTTGACTTGCAGGTGCATTAGCAGGATCTAGTCGCAAAAGAAACAAAGAAAATCAAAAACTACATTTTACAAGTACAATAACCAGTACAGAAAAAAGCTCATCATAGTAGAATACTATCAAAGATGAAAAATCAACGGTTCAACTTGCATTTGCACTGTCAATAATTTCATCCTATCTAACAATTGATTGTTGTGAACTCAAATGCAATAATGTATGGTAACAAACAGTCTTATGACAAATGAAAACCCGACCACTATATTTGCAAGCACAACAACCAATTAAAAGAATCATAGTAAACACACTGCCAAAGATGAAGGTAAAATGCTCAAGTTGCTTTAGCACTATAGGTAACACCATACCATCAGACAACAGATAGTGTGAGATAATGAAATACTCAATAATGAACCATCACAAATAGCTTTGCCGCTGGTAAGACCTCACATCAAACATGTCCTGTTTCACCCGCTCAAAACCCAAAATCACAAAACAATACAAGGTGACACCCCTACTGAATTTCCACATGTGAACCTAAAATCATCATTTCCAAAAGAAACTGGAGAAAATCTAACACCAGGGACTGCACTTTGGCTACGTCTTATACATGTATATGCGCAAAATTATTCCTCTTTAGCACCAGCCAACCACCTTTACAGCCATCGATCAGACAAGTCAGGAAACTGAACATTCTGCTAACAGTCACTGCCATGTTCACCTTTTTTCAGCAAAAATCGGCACTCCACATGGGAAAGATAAAAGCCATTTCCATCAAATTCAAGACAATCCCCGAATTTGAATCTGTAGAGGACCGTGCATTGTAAGCATTAGGCTTTCAAAGCAGATAACCCTAAAGGACATAGATCCCTGTTAAACTGATAAACCCCATAATGTTTCGAATTACGACATATATCAACAAAAAGCAAGTGAAGAACGAGACGCAAGTCGCTGTTTGTCTTTTGCGTAATGCATGAACACCAGTACCATAAGTCCCACACACTGAATACACCCTCCGTGGAGAGGATCCAATTCCAACAATGCTTCAAATCAAATTCCAATCAAGAGAGGACATTTTCACCATAACTACCACTAGCACGGAATGGATGGCCCACATTAAAACATGAGAACCACACAGCGAACCAAAGGACCGTAAACCCATAAAAGGAAAGCCCCGAAAGGAAGAACCTTGGACGGAACCCATCTCTCTCTCGACTTTGGCCTGCATCTCGCGCAGAGCAGCTGCTTCATCCTCCATCTCCTTCAATCGCTTCTTCATGTCGTCCAGCTCCTGCGTCATTCAGCCTCGCGAATCAATTCCGCTAGGGCATCGATAACGTAAACTCGCGTCGTCGAGAGAATCCGAATCGAAAACAGATCGGTCGCATGATACAGGAGATCGGAAAGCAAGAACACAAAAAGAGAACCCGTACCGCTTCGCCTGAGTCAGCCGGAGACATCTCTACGTCCCCTTCCTTCATCGTGCCCCCCTTCTCTCTCTCTCTCTCTCTTCTCTTTCTGAGCAATCTGGGACTGCGACGGCGTGTGCGGCAGCCCAGTTCTCTTCGGGAGGGAAGAGAGACAATGAAGAGGCGAGCCAAGTAGCGACTTATGGGCTTTTCGGCCGGTGCTCACCGTCCGATCCCTAAAATGTTTCCTCCACGTCAGCCTCTGTATTTCGTCTTTAACTTTGTTCTTTCTTTACTTAAAATATAATTACCGATAAATCTATTTAGAAAGCAGTAGTAAATCACCAACTGATCTGGTTTGATTTTCAAATTCTAAATTTTGACTTTTGACTCTTACTGTAAGCGTTGGGCACTTGACCCAAATCCCATTAAGTATCTAAAATTTTTAATACATGTTAATGTCAGTATTTGAAGTTATCAATGAGTAAAGTATATATTTCTTTCGCAGGAAACACAAATGGGCCGTGTTAAAGCCATGAAGCCAATCCAAAAGGCCTCCGAGATGTTTAATATTACCAAATGACTTTTCTATTTCAAATTATGGCTCCATTTGCTTGGCGGATTTTTTTTTTCTATGAATTTTTCTTTTTTTTTACATTTGGATGGCTTCCCAAAAACCAGTCATCAGGAAATTTATGCCTAAATTCAAGGAAATAATTTTATCTTTTAAAAATTAGAAATCATTTTTCAATATGTAACTAGACATGAGCTCTTGGACTATAGATTACGCTTGGGTAGGAAACATTCGCGGGTCCTTAGCAACAGGCTCAAGTCCACCAGGACCCTAGTCCATTGAGGCCGGGCCTAGCTCCATAGAGGTTGAGCTCAGAACCTCACTGGCCATCCTCGAGTCCTTGACATCCGTGCTCGAGTCCACAGAGGTTAGACCCAAGACATCGATGCTTGGGCCTAGGTTTATTGAAGCCAAGCCTAAGACCCCGGTGTTCGTACTTGAATTCATTGAGGTTGAGCTCCGGTGTAGGGGTTCCAGGCCCGACCTCTATGAACTAGGGAGCGCCAAGGTCCCAGCCCGACCTCTATGGACTGGGCCTGGCTGTTGAGGACCCTGGCACGAGGTTGAGGAGCTAAGCACGAGCCCCATGTCTTAGGCCCACCTTTTGTGGACCTGGGACTGATGTCCGTGCCCAAGTCCTCGAGGTCTTTGTGCTCGATTTCTCAGTTTTTCGTATCCCAAACAATTCATTTTCAGATTTCTCAGCTAAACACCTAAAATCATAAAATGTTAAATTTTTCGCGAAACGGAGCCTAAGAAAAACTTTATTTCCACATAACTTATTTTCTATTCGGCATATACTCATTGAGGACCTTCCATAACTCAATTTGGAGGAACATTTGAACTTGAGATTTATATTTATAAAATGTACTTTTTATGACATTTATTAAATGTGTTATTTGATGGTTTAAGATAGTGATTTCCTTCTTATTAGAAGAGAGTCATTTCGCCCTGATTTAAGCTTGCTGTTTTCCTTCTATTGAAAATGTTTCTCATAAAATCAATTAGTTTTCGTCATCCAAATACCTAAAAGTCAAAAAATAATTTTTCAAAAACAGTTTATCTTCAAAGAAATCACTCTTTCCGGCAAAAGGACAAGAAGGTAACCCTTGAAATTGCCAATTGTCGTGTCACAACTCTCAATCTCATTCTGGAGCACTAACTCGTGGGGACAGTAATGCATCAAGTAGCCATTTAAGCACATTTGGCTTTCATGGATAACATTTACGTAGTTGCTTCTCTGTGGAATCAACACAATCTCATGCTTTCCTCTCGTACCTACCTAGGGTATTAACAACCTAAGTAATCACTAATGATCACCGCGTACAGAGTTATCATAAGGATTCATCATGACTTGTTTGGTTTTCGCGGGGGTCCAAGAAATGCCGGCAGCCAAGGCAGGCTTGACCACTTCGCTGACCTTGACAATGGCCAAGAACATGACTCTATACAAAATCACCATCCCAATCAAAACTACAAGATCAACCCACTTGGAATACTCCATGTCCATCTGCCATAACTCTGTCAGGACCTGGTCGCCGCTGATGAAAGATGTCTTGGTATCAGCTTGACCAGGAAATCTCAGTCCCTTGAACTCGTTCTTGAATAATCCCTCGTAAGCATATCTGTGAAAGGCAATGTAGTACAAAGGGTATTTCCAAAATAGGAGCGGCAGGTCATTCGGTAACCTGAAGAATCCTCCTCCTAAGATCATTAGCGCCTGGATTCCCGCCCCTGCGATGATGCCCATCAGGTAGTTCGGGACGATGCTCGCCACCATCATCATCAGGCTCTCCACCAACGTCATGCAAGTGAACAACGTGGCAGCGAAGTACAAGAAGTGTTCCCATCCTCTCTGGAGTCCCGTGAGATAGTATGCAATCGCTCCGGGGATCAGGGCGATCAGCAACAAATACGGTATGGAGGAGAGCGTGTTCCCGATCACGAATGCACCAGTTCCATAGTGCCCATTTAATCTTTCTCGCGCAAATACCTGAAACAGTTCACAGCCGAGAGGATTGAGATGGGAAAGAAGTATTAGTTGGAGGGGTGTTTCTCCATAGATATTGATGAGCTTCATTTCAAGTCAAGAGTAGGACCTTCATGTCCTCCACGAAAGAAGGAAAGCCACCGATCGCCATGAAAGTCAGGAATGAAGCAACGAATACTAGGAGTGATCCTCTAGCCTGTCAATGCCAATGACAAAAGTTTGTGAATTCTTGTCTTCCCAGCAATTAAACACTAAGTATGTACTTCGTTTTTCCCCTCCATTTGCAGAGTACAAATATGTTGACCCTCTACTTAGCGGATACCTGAATTGAGCCATAAGTAGATCCAAGGTTACTGTATACGGTTCCCAGACCGCAGGCCACAGCTACATAAACGGCTAAACGCAGCCAGTAGTAGCCTCGATCACGGTGCATGTTCAGCGAAGATCTTCTAGTAAGAACAAGACACTGGGTCACAAATTTTGCATGGCCTCCCTCTTTCACCAGTGCTCCGTGACCCTGAGAAAAAAATCGATGGCGATCATTCTAAAGTGTATTTGAAGTGAAGCATAGCTGGAATATATCTAATTACCGAAACAATTACTTGTTTATTAATCTTGGCTACTTCTCCTAGAACTTCTTGACAGTTTGGAGAAGATCTGAATGACTTTACAAGAGTGTCAATCACTTCCTCCGTGGAAACTTTTGGCACACCTTGTTCAATATCCTGGCAAAGATAAGTGACAAGATTCTTATAGCTGCTAGCAATAATTATTTCCCAACAGATGGTACCTGAACTGAAGGCATTATATTGAAGGAGAAAGGCTCTCACCACATCAAAATCCTTGTTTATGGTTTTCAGGAAGTGATCTGATGGATTTTGGAGAGTCGGGCAGGGGAAACCATTCCACGCAAAAAACTGCAACATTTGAAAGGAAGAGGTGAGGCTAAAGTGTACATATAGATCTTTAAATTACTTCCATAATAGTGAATACATGTAAATGCTCACATCCGTAGCTGCAGACGCAGGTCCAAAATACACTGTTCTGCCTGAAGAGAGAAGGCAAAGATTGTGAAAAAGTTGAAAGACTTCACTACTGGGCTGATGAATTGATGCTATTATGGTTCTTCTGATTCCATCTCTTTGGCCCAAGCTGGCTATTCTGCTCATGACATAATAGGATGCCGCGCTGTCGAGTCCGCTGGTTGGTTCGTCGAGGAAGAGAAGCTTCGGGCGGGTGACAATTTCCAGGCAAATGCTAACTCTTCTCTTTTGACCACCACTTATTCCTTTGGTCCCCCAGCCTCCAATTCTTGTGTCCATGGCATCTTGCAGTCCCATTTCCCTTATTGCCGTTTCTGCTCTTTCCCTCTTCACGGATAGTGGCATGGAGTCTGGCAATTGTAGCTGAGCTGTGCAGTAAACAGCTTCTCTCACAGTTAGCGTTGTTATCACTACATCGTCTTGCATCACATAAGCCTGAATTCATAAGAATAAAGAACCCTGATGAGTGATGAGAAGACGGTTCCTGATCATTCACCATTGAATATAAGATCACCTCAAAAAACAGGATAGTCGACTTAGGTTCAATTTTTTTATGTGAAGTCACAAATTATTTCATACAAACCGGAGAAATGAAGGATTTGAGGACGAAAGAGAACTAGTTTTCAGATTCTGCACTTACTGAAGTTCCATAAGCCAGAGCTTGTTTATGGCCATTGACTAGAATGTCTCCTGTTTGCTTTGTGTTTGAGCTCAATCTCCCTGTCATGTGAGTTCCACTAGTCAAAATGCATGAAAATTGTAAGCCCCCTAGGCAGACAATAGCGTGACTTTCAGAATAAACTAAACTTGCAAACCAAATGTTTTCTTTCAATAAGTTGATAGCAGAAGCACACCTGAATAAATTGTTGTTGGTGATTAGCTATGCAGACACTATACATCTTAGGAAAGTTTTTACAAGGTTCCTTTTTTTCTCTTGCAAAATGGCTTAGCCAGAAAGAGCTAGTAATCGCTTTACCGGCGAGTGCATCAAGGAGAGTGGACTTGCCACAACCAGAAGGCCCCAAGATGGCCAAGAGCTCTCCCGGCCGGGCATAACCGGTGACGCCTTCAAGTATCGGTTTATCCCCTTTGCTCTTGTTGGACACCGTCACCCACACATCCTCCCAGGTCAGACTAACCTCATTTCTTGGCTCTTTCGGTTCATCAGGATCATAAGTTTCGACCTCAACCTCGTGGACCCTGCACCGATGGTCTCCATCGGCGCGTGTTGTATCCATCGAACAAGCTGCTTCTATTTCCATGCTAACGCTGGTTTCTGTGGAATGCCTGGTCCGGTAAGTCAAAAAGAAACAGATCTACAAATCGACTATGAATCGTGAAGACACTGCAACGAAGGAAGGGTTTTATAAGTGAACGACACCGGAGGCTATTTAATGACCACGTTGGTGTTTCGAGGACGTACTGTGCTTCTCGTGATCGACCAGGAAAAAATCGTGCATACTAATTCCAATGGCGTCATGTGGTGGACGACCTAAGTCTAGATAGTCATTAACTTACAAAGTTGGTCGTTTTCATTTGACACTTGTTTCCTTTACATGCGATTGAAGAGATGCAGTCCATCGAGGAAAGGCAAGAAAATATATGATATCTTGAGGTAAAAAGAAGAGTCCTGCTAGGAAGACCGTGCCGTTACAATGAATTTTTAACGGTGGCATATTGACCACAAGTTTGGATCAGCTTAGGAGAGATGGGCGGCCAGATACAAGAAAGTATGCAATAATTTTTTTTATTTTATTAAAGGAAAAATATAACTGGCTACGCATATATTTTTGGCCGAAAATCAAAATCATCCCTCTAATGTTCTCTTTATGTTAGAAAGTGCCCTACTTTAGCCCTTCTGTTATACTTCATATTTTGTTGGCCGATTTCCATTGATATGAATTGCATAATTTCTTATAAAAAAAAATTAGAATACAGGTGTCATACTATAATTCGATTCGCATTATAATGTACTGCCAAATAAGCACCGCATCAAACACCATAAAAGAATAACCTTCCGTCACGGCCACCATAGCCGCAAGCTCGAGCTCTAAGCCTGCACACAACCATGAATGCACAAGTTTAAGTTTGTGGACTAGGTCTAATCATAATTTTTGTATTGTCATGGGTTGTTTTCTTAGTTTTGACATACGAGAAATCTCGCCCCGTGGGATTAAAGGAATTAGAACAGTTTGTGATAAAAGAATCAAATCAAATTTAATATGTGATCATTATTAATCTTGTATTTCTTTTAGCCACCTTTTAACTTACTCTGGCAAAACTTTCCACCAATTGGGATTTTTCTTTTTTTGTGGGAATTGCGACGCCCACAGCGGAAAATTCTGTGGCCAAGATTGCACCGTTACTCTTGGCAGAGTAACCGTGCAGTGAGCCCAGGTTTTTCCTAAAAAGTAGGTCGTGCCAAATTTTTCGTTCTCAATAATTTCCATAGTCGATAGTGAGTCGTTGAATATCTGCTGCAATCTGGGAAATATTGGGAAGATGGCATCTTCACTTGGTTTGGGGATCTGCGAAAGAGGATAACGCACGCGATTGTACATAACGTATGTGTGTGGTTGTCAATTTCTTATTTTTTCCGCATTCCACGAAAGTAGGAAGATTCAATTCATTTCCTTTCGACAGCCGACATCCAACGTCATTGTCACGACGATTCCCGTTCACTTCTCGAAGCTAAACGCCAGAAACCCACGTGAGAAACGCTGGCCCTGTCCGGAAACGCATGGCCACGAAAAGTCTATCCCGGCTGCCCAGCAGGCTTTTTAAGTTCGAACCTACCTCGTCCTGGAAAAGGACGAGGGTAACTATTGACACGAAGAAAATTTCGCTCCTCCATTCGTTTCGCGATTGCATTGGTTGCGGACAAGACATCTTGACACTTCCTTCTGGCCGGACTAATTATGCGAGAGACGTTGAATAATGGCGACGTGTAAAGTAGTTGGACGTCGTTGCAATCGGCGGTCCGGTTGAGCTCATCCTGAAAGTGTCCTAAAAGCCGGGAACATCGGATTAATTGCTGTGCATTCGAAGAGATGATCCTCTTCACCGCAAGGTCCCCCCGATCGCATTAGGAATGGGAGGAGCTTTCGCAAATTTCCTGCCCCCGAGTCATGAACTTCTATGTTAATGCTTTGTTGGTCGACTAATTAAGCACATCCGGAAAAGCTGCCAGAGATTAAGAAAACGTTATGGTGCTCAAATCGGAAGGTCGGACTTGGATCCAGCTGAAAAGCTGCCAGAGATTAATTTTCTTGATCATCCACGTGTTTGTCTACTACTGAGAAGAAAAAAGAACTCCGAGAACAAGTTACGTCGGACACGGGAAATCGCGTCCGGATTTTCCACCTCTTGTTCGTTCGGATGTGAGGGGACCACACGCGAGCCACCAATTTCTAAGTCAGGAAACGTGAACGGAGACTTTGACAATTCGAACGGAGAAGCTATGGACAGCAATCATTGGAAGAACGAGGCTCAGCCGCAGTGGTCTATATTCAATGCTGCGCAGCCCCTGAACCTGGTACAGGCTGGGTTCTCAGACAAGCACATCAGGACCAAAATTTCGAGTGAGTAATTAACCGATAGGAGAACATCTCTACCGGCAATTCATAAGCTTGTGCACTAAAAATTTTCACATAAAACCAAGGTTTTGCCCGTGACTCATTTGATCTTATGGACGAAATGCTCTCGTTCAGTATTTGATCTTCCACAAGATCTTTACAACAAGCTTTTTAACGTAAATCATCATAATCTTAAATGACTTTACTTATTTTTCTTGTAACAGGAACTTAGGACGCTGGGTTTCGCTTTGCTGCCTGCAAAGGAATGCAAAAGGGATTTACCGGGACTTTTATCTATTTGTACCATGCGCACGGCCAACCCGATGTCTACGATGATGGGCTTGAATTTCTCGGTCATCTTCAGAACACCAGAGAAGATGAGTGATACAAGACCACCATCCCGAACAAAAATTGCCAGATTAGACCACTTGGAGCAACCCATTTCCACTTGCCATATATGTCCCTCGATATATCTTCGCCCCGAATAGAGCGTTCCCCGGTTAAGGGATTTCCGAGAAGTGTTAGCCCTTTGAATTCATTCTTGTACAAGCCTTGATTTGCATATTTGTGGAAAGGTAATTAATAGAGGGGATATCTCCACAAGACCTTTAGAAGATCATTTGGCAAGCGAAAGAAACCGCCACCGAGTATCATCATTAATCCTTGGATTCCTGCACCTGCTATTAGTCCCATGAGCAAATTTGGCATGACTCTCGCGACAATAATCATTAAACTCTCTACAGCATCATACAGCCAAAAAGAGTCGATGCGAAGTATATGAAGTGTGCGACGCTTCTCTAAAGTCCCGCTAGATAGTAAGTGATGGCTCCAGGAATTAGGGAAATGATAAGCAAGAAGGGCTTGGATGGATGACAAGGTATTGCCGAGAACAAATGCACTTGTCCTGTAATGTCCATTTAATCTTTCCCTCACAAACACCTAGGCAAAGAAAAAGGATCAGAAGGGAGGAAAGTCAGACTTGAATCACGAAGTTGTGTAATCTCTTAGAAGTTAAATTACTATTTCCCCACCATTTGATTGAAACTTGGTAAAAAAGACTAAACAAGATAAGCAGCATCCTGATTATAGAGATAGAGCTTACCTGAATGGAACTATAACTGGAGCCGATGTAGAAAACCATGCCTAAACCAAATCTCAAAGCGATTCATATGATAAGACGCATCAAGTAGTATCCTCGATCTCCATACATATTAATGAAAGACCTTCTTGTAAGGACGGCGAATTGGGTGAAGAAGCAAGTTTGGTCCTCTTTGTCTAGTACAGTCATATTGACCTTGGACAGTACCATAAAAGACATTAACATTCACTAATACCTATATCTTCTCCTTATAGGTTTGATGAAAGTGCTCATCATATAACTTATCTCAAATATTTTCCGTTGAATTTGCCTATAGGAAATAGATGATACATAAGAGCCTACAAGCGGTTTAATCACTTCCTCTGGGCTTCGCTCTCCTCCAAAACCTCGCTCGATGTCTCAGTTACCAAGAAAAATTCTAGCTGCGATCAGGCTGAGCAAGATAGCAATGCCCTCGAATTGAAATTGATTGCTTTGGAAAACGTCACCCTCATACCTCGTCAAAATCGGTGTTGATAGTCCTGAGGTAGTAATCAGATGGATTTTGCAGACTTGGACATGGGAAACCATTCAGTGAAAAGAACTACATTGTGCAGAATTCAATATTCATTCATTCTCTAATCACCATTACTAGTTCCTGCAGCAAAATATGAGGTTATGCACAAACTACAACATACCTGAGTTGCTTCACAGGAAAGACCAAAATAGACTGTTCTTCCAAGAGAGAGAGAGAGAGAGAGAGAGAGAGAGAGAAGGCACGAACTCTTGAAAAGCTCAAACACTGCACTGCCGGGCTGATGAATAGATGCTAACACCATCATCTTTTTTAATCGAAAGTGACTCGCTGAACATATGTTGCAATCTGGGAAATATCGGAAGAAATGGCATATTAATTGGTTAGGGGATCTGCGAAAGAGTAAAATGCACATGATTGTACATACATATATGCGTCGTTGTCCATTTCTTATTTTTTTTTCGGAATTCCATGAAATTAGTAAGATTCGATTTATTTCCTTCGATCGACGACATCCAACATGACCCCACGACCGTTCCCCTTTCTTTCTCGAAGCTAAACGCCAGAAACCCGCGTGGGACACGCTGGTTCTGTCCGGAAACGCATGGCTACGAAAAGTCTATCACGCCTTCCCAGCAGATTTTTTTAAAGTTCGAACCTACCTCGTCCTGGAAAAGGACGAGAGGAACTATTGACACGTTTAGAAGAAGAGTAAAAATTCACTACTCCATTCGTTAGTTGAACGAGGTACGGAGAAGATATCCTGGCACTTCCTTCTGGCCGGACAATTATGCGAGAGACATTGAATAATGGCAACGTGCAAAGTGGTTGGAAGTTGTTGTAAATAGGCGGTTCGGTTGAGCTCATCGCGAAAATGTCCTAAAAGCTGGGAACGTCGGATGAACTGTTGTGGATTCGAAGAGACGATCTTCTTTACCTCAAGGTCCACCGATGGCAATAGAAATGGGAGCTTTCGCTAATTTCCCAACCCCGAGTCATGAACTTCTATGTTAATGCTTTGTTGGTCGACTAATTAGGCATATCTAGAAAATCTGCTAGAGGCTAAGAAAGCGTTATGGTTGCTCAAATCAGAAGGTTGGACTTGGATCCAGCTGAGAATTTCTCTGTGCAATATAGCCTACGTTATTGCTCGATCATCCGTGCGTTTGTCTACTACTGAGGAGAAAAAAGATCTCCAAGAGCAAGTTACATCGAATACGGAAGACGACCTCCGGATTTTGGCCGGATGTGAAGGTCCACACGCGAGCCACCAGTTGTTTAGTCGGGTGACGCGAACGGAAACCTTGACAATTCTGATGGAGAAGCTAAGGACAGCAATTATTGCAAGAACATTAATGGACAGGCCCAACCGCCATGGTCTATATTCAACGTTTCGCAGCACCTGAACGTGATGCACGTTGGGTTTTAGACAAGAGCATCAGGACTAAAATTTCTAGCGAGTAACCAATAAGAGAACTTCTCTCCAAGTTATTCATAAGCTTGCGCACTAACAATTTTGTCATATAACCAAGCTTTGGCCTGTGGCTCGTTTGATCTTATGGACGAAATGCTCTCGTTCAGTATTCAATCTTCTTAAAGATCCTTACAAGGAACGTTAATCATACATAATCTTGCTCTATTTCTTAGAAAAAAAAAAGCTCAGATTTAGATGCCCTCTACTTGTTTTTCTTGGAACTGGAACTTATGAAGTTACGTTTCGCTTTGCTGCCTGCAAATGCAAAGGCACATGAAAGGGATTTATCAGGACTTTACTTGTTGGGACCGTGTGCACGGCCAACCTGATGTCTACAATGATGGGCTTGAATTTCTCGGTCATCTTCTTTCTTTCTTTTTTATCGGAAAATGGAAACTTTAATTACTAATATCGTTCGAAAAACAACCAGATAACGCATCAAGACAAAGTAAATCCCTGAGAGTTGAGGGAGGGTTGGACAACCAATTTGGTGGAAGAAAGCCTAATCTAGAAGACTTGGCTAACCAATCGGCACAGGCGTTTTCCTCGCGTGGGGAATAGACAATGCTAATATTCTTTAGCTGGGCCAATAGAGTCTTGCAGTCCACAATTAAACCGGAGATGGGCCAAGGGCTGGAGGAAGATTGGTCTTAGATTGATAAGAGTTTCACCAGAGAGAGGTTGTCACTGATAAGCTCCCAGTGCAGATCTGATCTGTGCTCGCTCGTATCACTCAAAGACATCTCTGGAAGACTCTTGGCTTGTTGAGACTTCAAACTCAGATTTAGAATTTTCCGCAAGCTGTGCTTCAGAGCTAGGGTTTCGGCTGCAAGGGGAGATTCTACTCGTATCAGCTCTGAGAAGCCATTGATCATCATCCTGTTGTGGTCTCTCACTAATCCGGTAGTCGACGCTTCCGATCTACACTCTACCCATGAGGCATCAACGTCAACTTTCCAGACCCTCTATCTCACAGATGGATTTTCCCCTGGTGAGTTTGAATCTATTCTAATTGAGTCTTCATCAGACTTATTAAGCACTGTTTGTGACGTTGTAAACCTGTTAGTTGTTAGGGCCTCTTCCATGATGATGAAAGGCATTGGTTTGCAAGCTCGAAAAACCAAAGCATTTCTCGCTCTCTAGATCTGCCATAGGACAACCGCCACCAAGCTTCGATCTTGCGGTGAGTCTCTGGCGGTAAGAGTTTCGAACAACCATTTATCGAACCGAGTAATCTCTTGAGCATTAAAGTTGATGTTAATCTTAAGGTCTCTCTGTTGACACTTGATTTTGAAATCATCTTTTCTCTCTTTAAAATTAATAAAAAATAAAAAAAAAATTCATAAAATAAAAAAAAATCAACTTTGGAGACCTTATCCAAGCCTAGAGAACCAATTTTGACCAAAAAATAATTTCAGTATTTTTCAATATTTTTATTTTCGAAAATTCATAAAAAATCAAGAAAAATGAGAAAATTGCAAAATCAACTTTGGAAGCCTTGGCCAAGCGTAGGCAACCATTTTTAAACAAAAAATAATTTTTCATTTTTTTGTATTTATATATATTTTTTTAAAAAAAATTAGGAAAATATTTAATAAATAATAGCATTTGAGGCCACAAAAATACGTAAAAATAGTCAATATTTTTCTTTTAAATCCCTGTTCATGTTGGCCACCACAAATTTAAAAAAAAATCCAAAAATCCAATTCGGGGTCGTGTATTCCTTCACGAGCATAATCTCGAATCGGGCCTAAAAAATTCAATTTGAGTCAATTTATTTTCATTTTTCACTTTTAGAAGTTGTGACATTATTCTCTAATATTCTAAATTTTCATTTTGGCCTAATTATACTCAGAATAACTCAATTTTACAAAAGGGCTTTAATTAAATTTTGCGGCAAGAAATGAGTTTAAATTTGATATGCGATGAATTTTGACTAAGCATAGGAGAGGTGTGTTGAAAATTTTGAGGAGATTTGGACTTAAAGAAATATTTTTTTCAGGGACTAAATTGCAAATACTCAAAATCTCAAGGACTAGAGTGTAAATATCTAACTCTTAAGGGATTATTTTGCAAATAACAAAAAAAAGAGTTGGTGGAGAAATTAGAAGGGAAGATGAAGAAGATGAGATGGAGAAAAGAAGATGAAAAAGAGGAGATGGAGAAGAATGGATGGAGAAAATAAGATAAGAGAAGGGAAGATAGAGAAGAGGAGATGGAGAAGAATGGATGGAGAAAATAAGATAAGAGAAGGGAAGATGGAGATGAAGAAGAGTTAGTGGAGAAATTAGAATGGGAGATATATATATATATATATATATATATATATATATATAAAAGGGAAGATGGAGATGGAGAAGAATAGGTGGAGAAATTAGAATGTGAGATAGAGATGAAGAAGGGAAGATGAAGATGAAGATGAAAAAGAGTTAGTGAAAAAATTAGAATGGGAGATAGAGTTAATGGAGAAATTAGAATGGGAGATAAATGAGTGGGCTATAAAAGGAGGAAGAAGAGAGCTTGAAAGGGAGGATTTTTTGGGGTGAGAAAATTTTGAATGTTTGAGAGAATTTGGAGAGATTTCAAGAGAAAAAATTTTGAGAGAGAAAAATTCGCCGTCGTGGAACAAGCCTTGGCGACGCGACGGATTTTATCTCCAACGAGCTCTAGGCGCATCAGCATGTGCAATTATCTGGTAACTCAATTTTTCGTATTTAGATGACGAAATCTCAAAAATAAATATACTGAACATTCGTAGATGACTTCGAGATCTTCGATTTGATATATTATGGCGCGAAAATGAACGTAGTTTGCTATGTCAAAAGGGTCCCGAAATTGAGAGCAGAAATCTGGAAATATGGTGATCAGAACCTGAGATTAAATTTTTCTAATCTGACCTTTCATGCTAAATGATTTTCCATGGGTTATTCTAGACTTCGTTTCATAAAGACCTCTTCATGACATTTGTTCATAAGATCTTAATGCATAACATATAAAAAATACAAAAATATTCATGCACATTTCGTATTTTTAATGCATTTAATGAAATCACGCAATTCTGTTGGCGTCCTTGAGTCTGAGTGTTTTTCTGTGCATGGTCATATTGATTCGTAGTTATTTTATGTTTAGAGTCTTCTTTTGAAACTTCACAAAAAATGAAAGTTGTTCATTGGGGTCTTGTTTAGTAAACTGGAAAATTTGGTGCATTAATTTTGAGATTTGAGTGTTCATTTGAGCTTAATCCTGAAGTATGTCTGTTCTGTGAAATTTGTTTGTTTACTGTTGAGCTCTCATGAAAGACCATTTTCTACACGAAAATGAGTGTCTCTTCAATAAGAATGTAATACATGAAAGTTGTCAACGACACATTTTCCCATCCACATAAAAAATCTCAGAATTTTTGCATACATTTCATTATTTCTTTTGTATTTATGGTTACTGCTTTCTCCTTAAGAATGTTCATGGACAGTATAGTTTAATTTGTATTTTTTGTGTTAATACATTGGAAAATGTAAAAAATGGTCTCAATGAAGTTTAATCAGCACGTGTTAAACTTTCTTTGAGCGTTTGAATTGTCTTAACTCATTGGTGATTGTGCATGTCCCATTGGATAGTTCATTATTTTCATTTGGCTTTCGGCCCGATGCTTTGAAAACTGGAGTATGACCGATGTCTATTCCGGTCCGTTTTGTTGTACTCCCGACCCACGAGGCTTGGCGACGGGTGTTTGACCGATGTCCATTCCGATCCATTTTTGTATTCCCGATCATGTCTCGGGTTTTATTTAATTGGTCTGTAATTATTCACCCGAAGAGTTGCGAGTTTTATTTTCACTGTCCTTAGGGTAGTTTTATTTTACCTGCTCTCTCTCTTCACATCTTTGTTTGCTTTGGGTGATTTTGCAATCTTTTATAATACATCCAAAATCTAAAAAAAATGTAGAAAATCCAAAAATACAAAAAATGTGGAAAATATAAAAATACAAAAAATGTCTTTCATGTGCATTTCATATAGTATAGCTCATGCATATTTTGCCATGTCATGTACGCATATTCACATACGTATGTCCATGTTCGTATGTCACGTACGTATGTCGTATTCATATATTCATGTCGCATGTCGCGTATGCATGTCTACGTACGCATGTTACGTACGTATGCCGTATTTGTGTATTCATGTCGCATGTCGCGTACGTGTGTCACGTATGCATATTGTATTCATATATCCATGTACGTATGTCATATTCGTTCGTCCACGTACGTATGTCATTCGTATATCTACGTACGCATGCCGTATTTGTACGTCTACGTTCTCATGTCGCATTTGTATGTCTACATTTGCATGTTGTATTCATATGTCTTCGTATTCGCATGTCATATAAATTAGATTTCATATTGCATGTCATCTAAAATAGGATTCATACTTATTTGCATCAAAACCCAATTTTTTAAAAGCCATCATGTATGTTCATTATACTTGTCATGTAATCTAGAATGCATAAATCATGTAGTTTCATGTCTTAATTGCATTTATGTAATTGCATTTGCATTGCATGCATTTAAAAAAGAAAACCCAAAAAAATTGCACACTTGAATCTCAAGTGAAAATTCATCAAAATTGCCAAGTTGAACATTTTCATGAAATTGGTACCGAAAGAGCGCTAGTAGAAATATTAGCGTAACCAAGTCCCCGAACTCATTAATCTCTGGTTCGTAGGAATAAAGTATTTCTCCCGATGCTTTATTTAGGTATCTAATCAACCTACCCAAAATGATTAGTGGCGACTCCAAGATAAATCCTTCTTTTGATGAAATTGAACCTAAGTCACGATTCGGTAGAACTTGGGAGGGTTCGAACTAGGTTAGTTAATTCAATTTAATTAACCTGGTAATCCATTAACTTTAAAAATTGGGAAACCGATTTTTTCGTGTCGTGACACTCTCCAAATTTGTTGAGTCCATTTGCACAGTAGGAACATATGCTCTATCGTTTCTGTGAATTGCTTGCATATAGGGCAGGTAGGGTGTATCGTGATCTTTCTCTTCCATAAGTTTTCTGTTGTGGGGTGGGCATTTTGGCAGGCGCTCCATATAAAAAAAACTTTACTTTCGGGAGGGTTTGTAATTTCCAGATAAAACTCCATAGTTTCCGAGGCGATAGATAGGAGGAGGTGGCTTTGTCCATAGACTTACTCTTAGTCTCTGTCCGCACAATCCTGTATCCACTCTTGACATTATATGCACCATTGGTTGACTCTGTCTAGACCAATTTATCCGTAGTTGGATAAGAGTTGAGAGGTACCGCCATGATTTCCTGCACGATATCCTCATCAAAGAGGGATTTCAGTTTTGGAATATCCCATCCTTTTCCACTATCATCAATCAACTCCTCAACCAGCTTTGGATCTGTTCGATTAGGTGGACCTCCCAAAATTTCAATTGATAACCACCTGTCTTCTCTGAAATTGATCTTTTTCCCATCCCCCATAACCCATCTAACCTTTGTAGCAATAGAGTCTCTCCCCATAAGAATACTCTGCCACCCCCAAGATGGTCGAGAACCATTTTTTGCTTTCCAGAAGTCATTGTCAGGAAAATAGATGCCCTTTAGGACTTGACTCCAAAGAGTGGAAGGGGATTGAGATAGCCTCCAAGCTTGTTTTCCTAGCAGAGCTTTATTAAAGCTGATAAGATCTCTAAAATCCAGTCCTCCCAACTCTTTCCTGGTTTTCAAGAGTTCCCAACTTTTCCAATGAATTCCTGACTTAGACTTGCTGCTTTGGTTCCACCAGAAAGATGCTATCTTACTTTCAATAGCTCTGCAAATAGAGATAGGAATCTTAAAGATAGACATTGCATACTGAGGCAAAGCTTGAACCACAGTTTTGATTAAAATTTCCTTTCCAGCTCTTAACATCAGATTCTCCTTCCGAGTAGGGTTAGCTAGCGAGGTAGGGTCACGATTTGTGTTATTGTAAACCAGACATTATGGTGATAGGGGACTAGATTGAAGGAGGACGTTGAAATTCCATCATGAAAGCACAAGTGGCAAAGTTATGAAGCTGAGGGAGTGGGTGAGAATCGCGGCTAAGATAGGTTGAAAAGGCAAATGTGCGGGGAAAAAGCAATAGGGTAGCAACGGTGGAAAAGGGGTGGGAAGACCATCTAGAAGAGGACTGAGATAAGCGAAGGGAAGAGCCTAGACTTCCTTTGGAGGCGCAATGAAGAATTAGGGTTAGGGTTTACTATCATCATTGATAGGGCTAGCTCTAAGAAAAAGAGAGAGGAGCTCTTACCAGGAAGAGAGATTTCGGCTGACAAGAATTTTGCCTCAGTCATCTTCAGAACGCCAAAGAAGATGAGTCGATACAAGACCACCATCCCAACCAAAAATTGCCAGATTAATCCACCTAGAGCAACCCATTTCCACTTGCTATATGTCCCTCAATATATCTTCGCCACGAATAGAGCGATCCCCGATTAAGGGATTTCCGAGAAGTGTTAGCCCTTCGAATTCATTCTTGTACAAGCCTTGATTTGCATATTTGTGGAAAGATAATTAATAGAGGGGATATCTCCACAAGGCCTTTAGAAGATCATTTGGCAAGCGAAAGAAACCGCCACCGAGTGCCATTAGTCCTTGGATTCCTGCACCTGCTATTAGTCCCATGAGGAAATTTGGCATGACACTCGCAACAATAATCATTAAACTCTCTTCAACATCATACAGCCAAAAAGAGTCGATGCAAAGTATATTGATGCGCGTCGTCAACGCAATAAAAATAAATCATTATCCGACCTAACTAAAATGTAGCAACGGCAAGCAAGGGTCGAATCCATAGGGAATTGTACTACGAAATTCTCTTAACATTATTTTCGGTAATTGTCTTGAGGTCAAGTGGAAAATAAAGTGGGTATTCTTGAATTAAAAGCAATAGCAGAAAGTAATAACGCGAACTATCAATGATGAGAGATCTATGACATACAACTTCCCCCAGCACCTTGCTTAGATTGATCCTTCCCTCTTCGATTATTGATTTCTTGAACGATTAACCTAGAGTTCTATAATTTTCTTACGCCTCTTCTGAGTGCTCTAAGAACGTATTCTCGGTATCAAGCTAATCACTCTATTCCTAGGCAATTAACTAGTGAGAATCCTTTATGTGACAACCCTAATTAGCTACCTAAGGTGATCGGGTATATTCCTATCCTTCTCACTGATTAGTTCCGTTTTCCAACGCGACACTAACATAGGCTATGCAGTCCACGGCTTAATCTAAATAACTTTTCCAAGTTCATTCAGATTACCATATCAAATTAATTGGTGATCAGTCAATCAATTGCATTAAGAACAAGATCTGAATAAATGATTCGCTGAAATCAATAACACGAAGAAAGGAATTCACTTTCTAACCAAAAGTACTAGGTTCCATTGTAACCCTAGAAAAGCAAATTAATTCATAATTGGGAAATTACACATCACGAATCTAGAAGAAAACATGAAAAACCACATCAAGAATTCAAAAGATAGAAATAAAGAAGAAAGAACTCTGTCTCTCCGGTCTTCCGACTTTAAGATGAGCGCCCTCCATCTCGATTCCTCTAGAGCCTCTTGGTATTGCTTAACGTTCTTTCTCTGATTTCTGCCCAAAGAATTCCGTCCTTTTTCAAAAGTTCTCCTCCCGTTGGTGTTTTATAAAAAGAATATATATATTTCATGATATTCCCCCACGAAAAGATATCCAAAGAAAATATGACTTCCTATTTTTACTCAACCCTCGTCCATAAAATTTCTAATTGACAAGAATATCCTCGAGTCCTTCGCGTGCTTGATGACATCCCACGAGCAGACGCGTCCTTGGAGATGGACGGACGCGTCCTTTTTGCTTCTGTGTATAGACATTAAAGCGACGGACGCGTCCTTGCCTTTTCCACACTGACGGACGCGTCTTTTGATAGGGACGGACGCGTCCGTCTGGCTACTGTATTGGCATCGCGACGATGGACGCGTCCTTCTTCACGGCGGACGCGTCTTCTGTATTCCTTAGGCGACAGACGCGTCTCTTGCTCTTGACGGACGCGTCCTTCATGATTCTGATCTCCAACTTCCCAGGCAGATGCATCTCTTCTTAACTTTGACACGTCCTTCACCTGTAGATAATTATTTAGCAAACTACAACTTGAAGATAGCAAACAAATTAAAGAACCCAAATTAGACGAATTTATTCAACTTGTTGCACAATTTTCTCGCCTAAAACGAGCCCTTTAGCCCTACTTTCGTAGAGTTATCATATATGAAGTGTGCGAGGCTTCTCTAAAGTCCCGCTAGATAGTAAGTGATGGCTCCAAGAATTAGGGAAATGATAAGCAAGAAGGGTATGGATGGATGACAGGGTATTGCCGAGAACAAATGCACTTGTCCTGTAATGTCCATTTAATCTTTCCCTCTCAAACACCTAGGCAAAGAAAAAAGATCAGAAGAGAGGAAAGTCAGACTTGAATCATAAAGTTGTGTAATCTCCTAGAAGTTAAATTATTATTTCTTCACCATTTGATTGAAACTTGGTAAAAAATACTAAACAACATAAGCAGCATCCTGATTGTAGAGATAGAGCTTACCTGAATGGAACTACAATTGGAGCTGATGTCGTAGAAAACTGTGCCTAAACCAAATTTCTAGGGCATTTTTGGTGGATCTTATGGAAGCTGTTTGATTCATTTTTGAATTTCAGTGGCACAGCTCATCCGCAAACTGATGGGCAGACATAGGTGGTTAATAGAACTTTGGGTAATTTAATTTGGAGCCTCTATGTGGACAAACCGAAGTAGTGGGATATTGCTCTGTCGCAGGTAGAGTTAGCTTACAACAATGCAGTTCATCGTTCTATTGGCAAGTCACCTTTTCCAGGCATTTATACGAAGGCACCTCAGCATATTCTGGATTTGATTAAGTTACCCAAGCAAGCAGACAAGAGTGTTGCAGCAGATCACATGGCTAAGAAGATTATAGAGGTACATCAGAAAGTCAAACAGAAGTTGGAAGAGACCAATCAAAAGTAAAAAGCCGTAATAGATAAACACAGGCGAAAGCAGGTGATTACAGTAGGTGATCAAGCCATGCTATTTCTTCGTAAGGAGTGGTTCCCGATTGGTATTTACAGCAAGTTGCAGCCAAAGAAGTATGGGCCTTACGCTATAAGTAGGAAGATTAATAATAATTCCTATATTGTAGACCTTCCACCTAGCATGGGTATTTTCAACACTTTCAATGTCGTTAACTTATCACAGTTTCATGATTCCACGGAGCCTTTGTATCTAGATCATACTTCTAACTCGATGACGAGTTTTTTTCCCAAGTGGAAGAGAATGATGTAGAAAGTATTAGTGATATATTCTTGGATTGATTGAATAGACAAAAATCACTACGGAAGTCGAAAGGAGCATGATGTGCATAATACTAGAGGACTCGGAAGTCAGCAACATTGAAACTCAAATTTAGTCGGTTGAAGCAAAACGGCCTCTTGATCAATACTCACTACATTTGGCTGTGACTGATGATGGATTTTGGCGATTAGGGGTCGCTTAGTTGGGTTTTTAAATTTTTCTTTATTTATTTTTATTTTCTATTAATTTTGCTATTAATGACGGCTTTGTAATTTTGGGCTTTCTATTAGAGACCTACTAGGGTTAAGTTTCCCAACTCATATAAAAGACATTTTTCAAGTAGGAGTGTAATAGAATATTAATTATTGAATTCGAGATTTTCCTATTATCGTTTCCTGTTACGCTTGTGCTATGTCAGTCAATATCTCCATGTCGATGCTGACCCTCCTCTTTTGGCCATTGCTGAGGCGTTTGCTTCCCCAACCTCCTATTCTCATGTCAGTGGCACCGTGAAGACCCATTTATTTGATTGTGGTGTCTGCTTTTCTTTTCTTTTTTCTCTAAGAGCGGCATGGAGTCCGGGAGCTGAAGTTGAGCTGAAAAGTATATGGCTTCTCTCACAGTCAGTGTCCATGTTACTAACATGAGGTGACAAGAGTATTCAACCGATTGCTTAAACTGTTAATATCATGTTGTATTGATCGTGTATCCTGCCACTACAGGCAAGCCAATTGATTTCCTTACTGAAGCCCCATATGCCAGAGCCTCTTTCCTTCCATTAAGGAGAATTTGTCCAATTCGCTTTTGTTGACACTTGATTTTTAATCATTTTTTCTATTGCTAAAGTAATAAAAAATCCATAAAAATTCATAAAATTGAAAAATCTACTTTGGGAACCTTAGCCAAGCCTAGAGAACTAATTTTGACCAAAAAATGATTTTTCATATTTTCAGTATTTTTTAGTATTTTTATTTTCGAAAATTCATGAAAAATAAAGAAAAAATGAGAAAATTGCAAAATCAACTTTGGAAGCCTTGGCCAAGCCTAGGCAACCATTTTTGAACAAAAAAATAAATTTTCATATTTTTTATATATATTTGTTTTTTAATTTTTTTAAAAAAATACAAAAATACTTGAAATTTTTGGAAAAATAACATTTGAGGCAAAAAAAAATACACAAAGATAGTTGATATTTTTATTTTAAATCTATTTTCATATTGGCCATCGCAAATTCAGAAAAATCCAATTCGAGTCACGTGTTCCTTCATGAGTATAATCTCGAATCGGGCCTAAAAAATTTTAATTTGAGTCAACTTATTTTTAATTTTCACTTTTTATGAGTTGTGACATTGTCCTCTAATATTTTAAATTTTCATCTTGGCTCAATTATACCCAGAATGACTCAATTTTGCAAAAGGGCTTTAATTAAATTCTGCATTATTTTCAGCGGCAAGAAATGAGCTTAAATTTGACATGTGGTAAATTTTGGTGTGTCAAAAATTGTGAGGAGATTTGGACTTAAAGAAATATATTTTTTCATGGACTGAATTGTAAATACTTAAAATTCAAGGACTAGAGTGCAAATACCTAACTCTTGAAGGATTATTTTACAAATAACAAAAAGAAGAGTTAGTGGATAAATTAGAATAGAGAAGGGAAGATGGAGAAGAGGAGATGAAGAAGAGAAGTTGGAGAAGAATAGATGGAGAAAATAAGATAAGAATAGAGAAGGGAAGATGGAGATGAAGAAGAGTTAGTAGAGAAATTAGAATGGAAGATAAAAATAGAGAAGGGAAGATGGAGATGAAGAAGAGTTAGTAGAGAAATTAGAATGGAAGATAAGAATAGAGAAGGGAAGATGGAGATGAAGAAGAGTTAGCGGAGAAATTAGAATGGAAGATAAATATGGAGAATGGAAGATGAAGATGAAGAAGAGTTAGTGGAAAGATTAGAATGTGAGATAGAGATGGAGAATGGAAGATGAAAATGAAGAAGAGTTAGTGGAGAAATTAGAATGGGAAATAGAGTTAGTGGAAAAATTAGAATGGGAGATAGATGAGTAGGTTATAAAAGGAGGAAGAAGTGAGCTTGAGAAGGAATTTTTATTTTTGGAGAGAAAATTTTGGATGTTTGAGAGAGTTTTAGGAGATTGAAGAAAAATTTGAGAGAAAGAAAATACCAAAAGAGAGAGAATTTTGAAGATGATGGGAGTTTAAAACTAGGGGTTATCATCACAAATTCCTTCATCGATCAATATAAATCAAGAGTTCATCCTCGTCAACGAGCAAGGAAATTCGAGCTAAGTGTTTTTATTTATTCATTTATTTATGGTTTTACTCGCAAATTAGCACAAATTATATACACTTTCTCCATCTCCCATTTTTTCCCATATTTATGTCAGGAGAATGATATCTCTATGTCAGCAGCAAAAATCTCGTAGAGATGCAAAAATCGGCCCAGACAAGCTCCTAAGCTGTCCACCGATTTCTCAACTGATCTGTGACTAAAAGTCTCTCTTAATTCAAAAGAAATTCTCTATATTGGGAACATAGAGAGCGAAAATCAATTATAGAAATTCCTCCAAAAAAAAAACGGGAGATAAGTACTCTTTCCACTCTTCTGGTTTTAGGTAGATATTAGTACATATTTTGTATACTGACACTTCACTCTATTTTATGTCAGGAAGCCGCAGCTCTATATCAATGTTCAACCCTATGGAAGCATAAAATCGGCTTGGAGGAGTCCTCAAGCGCGCACAAATTTCAAATTGTTGAATCAATTCGTTGTATTTCATTTTAAAGAATTCATACCCCAGAATGGAGAGAACAAAGTCCATCCGCAATTTAAATATCTGCACCATAAATCCCAAAGGGAAGAGCCAAGCCAATGCTTAGCCTCCCATTGGAGGTTTTTACTTACAGTAGTTAAATACCTGCAACTTAAATACCTGTACCTTAAATCCCAAAGGGAAGAGCCAAGCCAATGCTTAGCCTCTCATTGGAGGTTTTTACTTACAGTAGTTAAATACCTGCAACTTAAATACATGTACCTTAAATCCCAAAGGGAAGAGCCAAGCCAATGCTTAGCCTCCCATTGAAGGTTTTCACTTACAGTAGTTAAATACGTGCAACTTAAATACCTGTACCTTAAATCCCAAAGGGAAGAGCCAAGCCAATGCTTAGCCTCCCATTGGAGGTTTTCACTTACAGTAGTTAAATACCTGCAACTTAAATACCTGTACCTTAAATCCCAAAGGGAAGAGCCAAGCCAATGCTTAGCCTCCCATTGGAGGTTTTTACTTACAGTAGTTTAAATACTTGCAACTTAAATACCTGTACCTTAAATCCCAAAGGGAAGAGCCAAGCCAATGCTAAGCCTCCTATTGGAGGTGTTTATTCACTGTCATGTACTTCCTATAATTTAATTTTTGAATCATCAGACCCAAAAGATGAGTAGGTCGTAATACTGCACAGAAGTCGTTAACACACTCCCTCTTTCGGTTTCAGGGAATCTTTAACACTTAAAAAAATATAACAAATAAAAATATATACCATCCATGCATCCTATTTAAAAAGTGAAAACATAAAAGAGAATACCCTACTAGAGCCTTAGGAATAAACCAAGCCTGAGTTGTCGAATTAGGATATCCATAAAATTAAGGTACCGAAAGGGCATTAGTTTTAATTAACTAGTGTAACCAAGTCCCCGAGCTCATAATCTCTGATTCGCAGGAATAAATTAGTTCTCCCGCTAATTTATTTAGGTTTCTAATCGACCTACCAAGAACGATTAGTGGCGACTCCAAATTTCAAAATCATTTAAACAAAAACCAAAGTTGCGATTCGGTAGGGCTTGGGAGGGTTCGCGTTAGGTTAGTCAAATCTAATTAACCTAATAATCTGTTAACCCTTTTATAAAACAAAAATTTTTAGAGGGTCGCTACAGCTTTGTCTTTCCGCTTAGCCTCCTTGCAAATGTCACCTAATTAAGTCATCAAGAACATGTTTTTCCTGGGATTCTGTTGTATATTCCTTTGTCAAGGAAGATGAAGCTACTCTCTACTTTAAGGTAAAATACTTGTCCTCATAATGATATGAGCAAACGCGTTGATGACTCAAATTGAAAAATGAAAATTACTAAGAAGATGCATGATGCTATCACCTGCCAATGCATCAAGAAGAGTGAACTTGCCACAGCGGGACGTCCCCATGATAGCCAAGACCTCACCGGGCCGGCCACAGCCTGTCAGCCTTTGAAGAGTGGATATGCACTGGTGTTGCTCATTCGCGACCGTCACATAGATCCTCCCATGTCAGTGAAACTGTTCCTCCCTTCGGCCTAGCAATCGTTTGTCTCGAGCCATACGAAGCAAGATTTGCCTCACCTTCTTCTGGCTCCGTCGATGATCTGCCGAATTCATCTCCTATTCCTAGGGAAGCAGCACAATTCTCTACCTCCATCAGCGAACCGGGCGATGATGAAGCCATGGAAAATTTTAGTGCCCTTTTAAGGAATATATCAACTGGAGTAAAGAGAGTGGAAAAGATTTAAAATGCAAATGGCATGGTTCACGGACGTACATGCGTGACAGATTGAGGCATACAAATTATTTAATATGAAATGAGAGAGAGAGAGAGAGAGAGAGAGAGAGAGAGAGAGAGAGAGTAGTGAGTTCAAACATGGGAGATGACTCCTAAGTCCTGAAAAAGTGCAGCTAAGTCGACCCAAGTGCAAATGGAATGGGACAAAAGGTTATAGTAAAGTTTGACCATTGGTGCATCTGACTGATTGGTATAAAACATTTCGACGCTTGAATTGTTATGGTGATAACGTGGGTCACGGAATCCATGCTGGCCATTTCTTGGTTGTGGTTATCCACGACGTTTTGTGCATCTTTTTGATAAGATCTAAGTAATTTGCCATTAATATCTACTCTTGTTGTTTTGTGTTTAGGCGTTTCTACCCGTGGGAGGCTGCTAAATATTAGGAGTGCAAGTGGTCCTAGCGGGCCGGGTTTTCATTGAAAATAAACTCGGCCCATATTTCAGGAGGTACTGACAGAATTGGACTGGGCCGGTTTGATTCGGGCGGGCAAAATGCGAAGCCTCAACGCTTTTTTTAATTTTGTTTTTCTGAAGAAGGGAACAGAAACACTCGTTTCGGCTATCAAAAGATGTATCATCTAAGGTAGGCGGACTATTCAACATTTTCAGGAGGCAAGTTCCAAGGTTAATTAAAAATTATATTCTTCCAAAATCGCCCCCGCTTATAACTTATTATTTCAGTCTTGCCCTGGCGACTATTCTTCTTCAACTTGTAGATTTGGAGCTGGATGGATGTGGGCGAGGTTGCATGGTCTCAGCGACCTTGGTACTGCTCACAGGTCGATCTGCTGCGAGGATTGGCTTGTGACGGCCGACCTTGGCCAGAACTATGCAAGTGGGGTTTTCTCATTTAATTTTTTTTTTGTGTACGGATTCTTGAGGAATTTTCCTTTCTAGAGTTAAAGAAAGATGGATAGTGGGAGGGTTTTGGAGGTTGATGGATCAGTTTCCTCCTTACAGTCCTGGAGCCATTGCTCTCCTATGATGTTCATCCTCAGATTAGCCCCTATTTATTCCTTTTCTGTTTCTGGGTTGATTTGATTTTGTGATTTTCTCCCCTTTGGAGGACGCCGGATGTAGTCTCAGTAAATTGAAAATTTGTAGCACTTTTCGTGTGTGTGATTTCTGAATGGGTCTTCATTTTCTTTTTTAATGTCATATCTCTAATTCTCTTCTCTTTGATTTTGCTCTGTCTTAATTTGATGAAGCTGTCACTTGTTTGGTTTCTGTTTGGTAGAGATTTTGCTTTAGATAAAAATGTGTGTGAGCTCAGTGGTTCTTGTGATTGTTGAAAGGTTGGTTGGGTTCACAACTATGATCAATAGTTGAGTTGACAAACAGTTAGAAAAATCTTCTAGGATATAAAATTGATGGCTCGTCACTATTTTTACGTGTGCTTTTCTTTGGTCGTCATTAGATGCTCGATGAAAGTTAAAATCCACATTCATTCAAAGATCCTTTGAGATAGGACTTTACATTTCTCAAATCCTACCTAAATGAAGCCTAAGAAGCTCATGAACAATAAAGTGTCTCTTGCTTTGCTCGTTGCTCCACTGATAGGGTGAAATCCTAATTGTCTACAAATTCCATCGACAGCAAAGGAAGATACCCAAATTAGTTTGCATCTTCCAGTGCGTTTGTTTCGTAAAAAAATGAATTGATTTTTGCTAAAATTATCGTTTCAATCATTTTCAAAAGTGTATGAACAAAAAATATCTTTTGCAAATTTTTTTTAATATAAATGGTTATTGTTATTACGAATATTTTTTATTGATCAATTATTAAAAGCAATATGAACAACCTTTTTTGGAAAAAAATTTTTTTGTGAATAATTCATTAATCACGAAATAAGCAGATCCTTAAAATCACTTTCGCATAGTAACGTGGCCAAGTCATCAAGCTTCATCATCTTTATGCTCCACACTAAACAAACGTTCTTTCGAGCTCTTAATCTTTTTTTTCCCCCTCCCCCAATGACCGCACAAAGCCCCATTGTTTTGGTGAAATTCTCCCTATGTTTGCTTCATGGTAATTGAATTCTCTTAGCCAATCAACGTATGGACTTTACATGAGAGTAGATGTGGCAAAATGGATCTAAAACCCATATTTCAACGTGATGGGTCATAAATAGATTGTTTAGGTTTTAAAAGTGGATCACATATGGATTACTTAAAAACTTAATGGGTCCTAAATGGGTTATAAACATGTCATCAATGGTTAGTTTAAAAAAAAAACCATAAAAAAATTAAAAATATATATCTTTAAAAATGTATAAGAATAATTTTCTTTAAACTAGATTTTAATAATATAGATCAGGTTGGGACGTTACTAGATTTGTATAGCATGAAGAATGTTTTAAATAAGTCAATATGAGTGAGATCATATTCAACCCGATCTAAACTTAATATAACCCATCCATTTGGCACCTCTACGCGAGAGTCACCGCATCTCGAATCATGTTACTCTATCTATCCATCGTTACAGACAAGACTTTTGCCCTTACAAGACCTAAATACTCGAGAGGGATATCCCGATGTCCTAACAAGAGCTTGCATGACTTGAGCTCCGGGACAGGTCGAGGAAACAAAGGGCACCCTTCACTGAACAGCTACACCTGGGCCCAATTCATGCAGTACTAACGTATGTATCGAAAATTGGGCCGAATGGGCCGCCGGTCCAAACCGTACTTAAAGTCGGTTCTCCCATTATTAGCGAACCTGCATTTATATAACATCATATCCACAAATTGGCAATTCATTTTCCTCCCTCTCTCCCTCCCTCCCTTCTCAGGCACCGAGGTTTTCTCACACCCAGTCCCGAGCAGGGTTAGTCCTCTCTCTCTCTCTCTCTCTCTCTCTCTCGTTCTACATTCACTCAGATCGATAGGTTTTCGTCGATTGTAGCTTTCAATTGCTGAGACAAGCGATTCAACTTGCACCCCCATTCGATTCTAGGGTTTTCTTTTACCTCCCCCAATAAGCTTAGAGGAGATTCAAACCCGTATCAACCATGGCGACGCCGGATCCCGAGATTGCGAGGGTCCAAGAAGAGAGGAAGAAGATGGAGCAGCAATTAGCCTCCCTCAGCTCCGTCACCTATGACACCGACCTCTATGGCGGCACGGACCGCGATGCGTACGTCAGCTCTATCGCCGTCAACGAAGAGGAGGAGAACCTGGAGGGCATGGACTCCGAGGTCGCTCGGAAGCTTGCGTCCTACACCGCCCCGAAGTCGCTGATGAAGGAGATGCCTCGCGGCGGCGAGGAGGATGACGGCGGATTGGGATTCAAGAAGCCACAGAGGATCATCGACCGTGAGGATGATTATCGCAGGAGGAGGCTGAACCGGGTCATTTCGCCCGATCGACATGATGCCTTTGCCTCGGGGGATAAGACTCCGGATGTGTCCGTGAGGACTTATGCGGATGTGATGCGAGAAGAGGCCTTGAAGAGGGAAAAGGAGGAGACGCTAAGGGCTATTGCCAAGAAGAAGAAGGAAGAAGAGGAAGCTGCAAAGGCTGGGCCGGCAAAGGAGACAGAAGCTGCTCCAGCACAGAAGCGAAGGAACAGGTGGGACCAATCACAGGACGATGGTGGTGCTGCAAAGAAGGCAAAAGCTGGCTCTGACTGGGATATGCCCGATTCGACACCTGGAATTGGGCGTTGGGATGCGACCCCTACACCTGGAAGAGTGGGTGATGCCACCCCTTCAGTAGGTCGGAGAAACCGGTGGGACGAGACCCCTACGCCGGGACGGCTAGCAGATTCAGATGCAACTCCTGGTGCTGTGACTCCTGGAGCGACTCCAGCTGGTATGACTTGGGATGCCACGCCCAAGCTAGCTGGTATGGCCACACCGACCCCTAAAAAGCAGAGGTCAAGATGGGATGAGACTCCGGCCACCATGGGGAGTGCTACACCTATGGCGAGCGCTACACCTGCAGCTGCTTTCACACCAGGGGTAACTCCTGTTGGAGGTGTCGATCTTGCTACACCCACTCCTGGGGCAATTAACTTGCGGGGGCCAATTACGCCTGAGCAGTATAATTTGTTGAGGTGGGAGAAGGATATTGAGGAGAGGAACAGGCCGTTGACGGATGAGGAACTTGATGCTATGTTCCCTCAGGAGGGGTATAAGGTTTTGGAGCCACCAGCATCTTATGTGCCTATTAGAACGCCAGCAAGGAAGCTCTTGGCAACACCTACGCCATTGGGTACTCCACTCTATCAAATTCCAGAAGAGAATCGTGGGCAGCAGTTTGATGTTCCTAAGGAGGCTCCTGGCGGTCTACCCTTCATGAAGCCAGAGGATTATCAACATTTTGGGGCACTGTTGAATGAGGAGAATGAAGAAGAGCTGTCTCCTGAAGAACAGAAAGAGCGAAAGATCATGAAACTTCTGCTGAAGGTGAAGAATGGTACTCCACCACAGAGGAAGACTGCGCTTAGACAGCTTACAGACAAGGCTCGGGAGTTTGGTGCTGGGCCTTTGTTTAACCGTATTCTGCCTTTGCTCATGCAACCCACTTTGGAGGATCAGGAAAGGCATCTCTTGGTTAAGGTGATTGATAGGGTACTTTACAAATTGGATGAATTGGTACGTCCTTACGTGCATAAGATTCTTGTTGTTATTGAACCTCTGTTGATTGATGAGGATTACTATGCACGTGTTGAGGGGAGAGAGATCATTTCTAATTTGAGCAAGGCAGCTGGCTTGGCTACTATGATTGCTGCTATGCGTCCAGATATTGATAATATTGATGAGTATGTGAGAAATACAACTGCTCGAGCTTTCAGTGTTGTTGCTTCTGCTCTTGGTATTCCTGCTCTGTTGCCATTCTTGAAAGCTGTGTGTCAGAGCAAGAAATCCTGGCAAGCTCGCCACACTGGAATCAAGATTGTTCAGCAGATTGCTATTTTGATAGGTTGTGCTGTTCTACCACATTTGAAGTCTCTGGTCGAAATTATAGAACATGGCCTGAATGATGAGAACCAGAAGGTGAGAACTATCACTGCACTGTCTCTGGCTGCTCTTGCTGAGGCTGCTGCGCCTTATGGTATTGAAAGCTTTGATTCGGTGTTGAAGCCACTTTGGAAGGGTATTAGGTCACACAGGGGGAAGGTCTTGGCTGCATTCTTGAAAGCAATTGGGTTTATTATTCCTCTGATGGATGCTCTCTATGCTAGTTACTATACTAAAGAAGTCATGGTCATTCTTATCCGTGAGTTCCAGTCTCCGGATGAAGAAATGAAGAAGATAGTGCTTAAAGTGGTAAAACAGTGTGTGAGTACCGAAGGTGTTGAGGCTGAATACATACGAACTGACATTCTTCCAGAGTTCTTCAGGAATTTCTGGGTTAGAAGGATGGCTTTGGATAGGAGAAACTATAAGCAGCTTGTGGAAACTACTGTGGAGATAGCTAATAAAGTTGGTGTTGCTGACATAGTTGGGAGAATTGTTGAGGATCTGAAGGATGAGAGTGAGCCATATCGGCGAATGGTCATGGAAACGATAGAGAAGGTGGTTGCAAACCTGGGTGCCTCTGATATTGATTCTCGGCTGGAAGAGCTTCTCATTGATGGTATCCTTTACGCATTCCAAGAGCAGACTAGTGATGATGCCAATGTAATGCTTAATGGCTTCGGTGCTGTGGTGAATGCTCTTGGGCAAAGAGTGAAGCCATATCTTCCACAGATTTGTGGTACGATAAAGTGGCGATTAAACAACAAGAGCGCAAAGGTGAGACAACAAGCTGCAGATCTTATTTCCAGGATTGCTGTTGTCATGAAGCAGTGTCAGGAGGAACAACTCATGGGTCATCTTGGTGTTGTTCTATACGAATACTTGGGAGAAGAGTACCCTGAAGTTTTGGGCTCCATATTGGGTGCTTTGAAAGCTATTGTCAATGTGATTGGTATGACAAAAATGACGCCTCCCATAAAAGATCTGCTTCCCAGGCTGACACCCATTCTGAAGAACAGACATGAGAAGGTCCAGGAGAACTGTATTGACCTTGTTGGTCGTATTGCTGACCGTGGTGCTGAATTTGTTCCAGCAAGGGAGTGGATGAGGATATGCTTTGAGCTTCTTGATATGCTTAAAGCCCACAAGAAGGGTATTCGGCGAGCTACGGTGAACACTTTTGGTTATATTGCTAAAGCCATTGGACCTCAAGATGTCCTTGCAACCCTCCTGAACAATCTCAAAGTTCAGGAGCGTCAGAACCGTGTATGCACAACCGTTGCCATTGCTATAGTTGCAGAGACATGTTCTCCTTTCACAGTTCTACCGGCTTTGATGAATGAGTATCGCGTGCCTGAGCTCAACGTGCAGAATGGTGTTCTCAAATCGCTTTCCTTTCTGTTTGAGTACATTGGTGAAATGGGGAAGGACTACATATATGCAGTGACTCCACTACTCGAAGATGCACTCATGGATAGAGATTTGGTCCACAGGCAGACTGCTGCTTCTGCCGTAAAGCATATGGCTTTGGGAGTTGCTGGGCTGGGTTGTGAGGATGCACTTGTCCACTTGCTCAACTATGTGTGGCCAAACATATTCGAGACTTCCCCTCATGTGATAAATGCCGTCATGGAAGCCATTGAAGGCATGAGGGTGGCCCTGGGTGCTGCTGTTGTGCTAAATTACTGCCTCCAGGGGCTGTTCCATCCTGCAAGGAAGGTCAGGGAAGTATACTGGAAGATCTACAACTCGCTATATATTGGAGCTCAGGATGCTCTTGTTGCGGCTTATCCCGCCCTGGAGGATGAGCAGAGTAATGTATATAGCCGGCCAGAGTTAACAATGTTCATCTGATTTAACGCCAGGAACTTTGAGATTTTGATGATGAGGAATGGCTGGACCATCGGCTTTGGTCAGTGTCTCTTGGATTAGTATAGAGTATGCATTAGGTATAACTGGATCATTTCCTGTAATTCTCGGTCAACATGTCCTGTAGTGGGAACTGATTTGGTTGTAGTTATGGAACGGACTTGACCTTTGGTCGTGCACTATTTGTTGCTATCTTGGGAAAACCTGATGTTAGTGCCTACTGGCTATTGCTTATGATAGCCCTTCATTGCTGCGCTTTTGAGTCTTTTTATGGAACATAGTAGTGGGAAGTAACTGAAGCTTGGATTATGTCTGTTTTCATGTACAGATTCCACCTTTCTCCGTCGGACTTGATTATAATCAAGCAGGTGCATTGAATATTTGATCATCTTTGCGAACATTCCTGTGATTTGATGCCGAAGGCTCATGCACGGAAACTTCGTAATGACTTACTACTGGTTTTTCTTTGTCTATACAGCGTGGTAGATGGTAGGGGAAATGTCGGCTGGATAGCAGATGGTCTAGTCTGAAGTGGTAACCAGGAGTTCTATACCGCACCAGATTGATTGTTCGAAAAACAGACCTAAGCAAGCTTGCCCCGACCAGGCTGAGGTTGCTCTCAAAGAATCTGTGCATGTCATGGCCTGGGCGCGGATTAGGTTCAAATAACTTTCTTGCGAACTTGCAAACTGAAAATTTTTAAGTTCCCTTTTTTGTGGTAGTTTTTGTAGATCATGTTGTAAGAGGGAAATAATATGGCCTGATCGACAAGATTAAAAAAAAAATTTATCCAAAACCACGTAATGTCCTTGGAGACTTAGATGATGTAGAGTGCCAAATGCTGATTATAAGCCGATGATGAATATTTGGAGAACTTGATGTAGAAAATTGAGCAGCATGAAAAGCAGTGGATATGCACGCCTAGATTGAGAAAGTTCATCTTTAGGATTATTGATGGAATATTTAATTAGGTTAAGATTTTAAGTTTTATCGTTAACCTTAAAATTACTGATTAAAGATTAAATTGAATATTCGCGAAATCTTAAAAAAAAAACATTGATTGAGATATCTATTTTCTTATTTTAAGTTAATTGACATATTCACTTTCCTATTTTGACTTGAATTGCTGGATTATCATCTTTTTTTTAGAATATATCTATCGCATGATGTAATCTCAAAAAATTCTAAAAAAAGTACATTTATTCATTTCCATGTTCAAAAATATTGCATATCTTAAAAATAGCATCATGTAGATAATTGCATATCTAATCCTTCTTTTATAAAATATTTAGGTTAGATTGCATTTTAGAATAGAAATTGTATGCCTTAATAGAATTTTATGTTTAAAATAATCTATCTTAAATACATTAGGGTTTATGTCAATTTAAACTTTAAAATATGCAAGATAAACATTGTTTGGACATAGTTACATTCTAGGAAATAAATTCATCCGAAAATAAAAAATCATCTATGCCATGTTATCTTTACCACATCATTTATGTTATGCCATACTTGCCACGTCACGTCATTGATGCCGTGTCATGTTATGCCACATCATCCTTGTCATGTCATACTTGCCACATCATCTTTGCCATTTTCATAACCTTTATTAGTGACTTAGGTTAAAATTAATTAATATTGCCTTTTTAAATGATTTTTCATGAAATAAAATAGTACCGAAAGGGCACTAGAGTAATCTAGCTCAATCAAGTCTCCTGATTCTTAATCTCTGGTTCGTGGAAATAATTTAGTTCTCCCGCTAATTTACTTAGATTTTTAATTAACCTACTAAAAACGATTAGTAGCGATTCCTTTCGAAAATCTTTGCATGTTAAATATTGAATTATAAGTTGCGATTTGGCATGGACTTGGGAGAGTCTGAGTTAGTTAAATAATTAACCTGATAATTGATTAACCTAAGAAGCTTATTTTTGGGTCGTGACAGACATAAATTGTCCTGCAATGCACTACTTTGCTCTTCTCAATCTAGCTTCCAACTTTTTTTTTTCAAGTTCCAGAAAATCTTTCTGCAATGCACAACTTTGCTTTTCTCAAATCCAGCTTCCAATTTTTTCCAAGTTCCACAGCCTAATTAAAAATCAAGAATATTTCACAGTAGTGAGAACGGCCACAGACCTTCCTGGAGAAGAAAATGTGCGCACGCCCCTATTTCTGGTTGAGAATGTTCAATTACCCTTTTTTTTTTTAAAGTTTTGAGGGTTATTTCTCTTAGCTTGTTGAACTAAATGGAGGGAAGCAAAGTAAGACTTTGTATGTGGAGGAATGGGGGAGAGAGAAATTAATAATGTGAGTGTAGTTGGCTTGAGAACAAATTTGTTGCAGCTTCGAACATATATAGTCCAAGAAATACAATGAAGTTAGACCATTTGGTTTGCCGTGAAAATGGACCACCCTTTCGTACCAACTTGTTCTATAAAGATGTAATGTCACGCCCCGAACACCACGAGCATGCAACATCTCGCACAAATATACTAGTCGATAAAGATAATGCGACGTCCCAGGATTTGTCGTTGACCCAAATCGATTCGATTAAATGCGAACGCTAGCGGAAACGACACAATAACCCGACAACAACTGAGTAAGGTAAACAAACGACCTCAACACTTATATACATATACATATTCACATCATTTATACATTATTCATGCCATTAATTACATCAACCGTACAAGCATTACAAACTAGGTTGACTACACGTCAACAGGATCTATGGTCGGAAGGGTTATACTGTAAACAAAAGATCACACCCGACAAAGTACACACTGAGACTACTCGCCTTCACTACTGATATCAGGCAGAGGAACCTCTTCAGGGTCGTTCTCCATCATAACCTCGCCATCGTCAGAGCCTTTCGCTAGTAAGCTCTATTCGGTGTCCATCGACACTGGCATCTCCTCGGGATCTATTACCTCTCCATCCTCCATGACAATTGAAGCATCTATCTCATCAACGATCTCTAATGGGGTCTCAAATCCATGGAGTATGTTACTTAGTAAATCGTCCTGACGATACCTCCAGGCAACATAGAAATGTGCTCTCCATAGGTCGTCTCCCTCGTCCATCAAAACTCTAGTACTATACCTAAGGTACGTTCGATCTTCACTGACAGGATACTCTTTCACTTCGGTCTCTATCTGTCGTGGAATCCCAAAACGGCGCGGTGGTGGTGTTTTCATGATCACGATCTAGGGTCTGAAATGTGGGGGAAATAACGACACCAATGAGAACACATCTCAGTAAGTTCGCCCCCTAAACCTCGCTTAGGACGACGCGTAACCATGCGACTAAATTTAGGCATGCAAAAGATCAACAACTCAATCACAGAAGTCAAAGAGCTCAACATGCGAATGAACATTTGATAACAACATGCTCGTGCTTCAGATTCACATATTCACACAAGAAATACCACAGTTGCCAATACCACAATTTCCCCCTTATGACTCCATTTCCCTGTACTTCTAGGGCCGCCCTCCGCCCCTCAGGGCTAACATTTCCGACCCGCGCTAGTCGCCTCAGGTCGTGCCTCAGCCCTCGCTACTCGCCTCACGGCTGGCACTCTTTTCTCTCTAGCAACCCCGTGCTGAGCACGTTCGGGCGCTCTTATAACTCCTATTCCGCGAGCCTGTTATAGGAACCTCGGGGCCGCCCTCCGCCCCGCGATAACACGCCTCAGGGCTAACATTACTGCTTGATGATCATTTCACACGACAGCCAAAAACATGCCAAAGCAACACGATGCATCTTATGAAATTTTCCCATACATGACAAGTCAGAGACACGCAATTTCAGTAAAGTACTTTAATTTAATCCCCGTAGTGAACAGTATTTTTCGGCATGAATAGTGAACTCCGATCGTGAACAGTGTTTTCCGGCATGAATAGTGAACTCCGGTCGTGAATAGTATTTTTTGGAATAGATAGTGAACTCCGGTGGGGAAATGGTATTTTCCGGAGTGAATAGTGAACTCCGACAGTGAATAGTACTTTCCGATATTGAATAATGTTTTCCGATCGTGAATAGTATTTTCCGGCACCTCAAAAACGAGGCTCGAATCGGAGACGACCACGCGCAGGGCTGAATGAGTTGGTTCACAAGCTGAAAATCAATGTTTTCACATGAAAATAAGCTCTAGGGGTCGTTGGGGTCAACATATATTAATATAAGCCCTATGTGAAATTCGGGTAACAAAGACTAGTTCGTCGACCGAAACGGCGAAGCAGTTTTAGAAGGTCAAACGACATCCGATCGGAGTGATTCAAGTTGGAAAAGAACCATAAGACAATGAACTACAACATACCCAAAAATCACGATGATCCAACGGTCGGTTTTCCGTCGGCGGCCGATTGAAGTTGAGGCCAGAAACTGGAATTCAACTTGTGCAAGGTTCGGTTTTGGCTCTGTTAGAGGGGGTTCCGGGGCTCATCTTGAGCTGATTTTTGGTGGAGAGCTTTTAGAGATATAGGTGAAGGTCAGGTTAAAAGGGCGTCTCAAACCGACAACGTTTGGGCAGCGAACAAGCGGCACAACGAGCGGCGGTTTTCCGGCGGCCAAAACTCAAGAGAAAACTAAGAGAGTAAGAGAGAGCCACGAATTTTCTAGGAAGAGAGAGAGAAAGAGAAAATATCTTCAATTATTTGGGGGTACTATTCATCCGTTGACCGGCACTATTCATCGATTGACCGGTCAAAAGTTTTGACCGACAGCGACCGATGGTCGATTGATGTGATTGATGTGATTAACAATGAATGATGAGGCATTTCTCGAAATTCGTGAAATTTCAAGACCGGTCGGGGTTCAATCAGTGCTAATTTGGCTTAACCGCGATCGGAAAAGACTAAGGATACCGCGGAACGATTTTTCTAGCCTCGCTAAAATTACTAACACTCTCTAGCCATGGATTCTAGCACAAGACGGAGGCGAGATGACAATTTTCAATTTTTCCCTTTCCTCTAGGCATACCGAGATCAATCTGCTCATTCACGCCTTTCTAGGCAATGTCTGTCGCGACCTAAAAATCGGTTTCCCAATTTTTAAAGTTAATGGATTACCATGTTAATTAAATTGAATTAACTAGCATAGCTCGAACTCTCCCGAGTTCTACCAAATCGTGACTTAGGTTCAATTTCATCAAAAGAAGGATTTATCTTGGAGTCGCCACTAATCATTTTGGGTAGATTGATTAGACACCTAAATAAAGCATCGGGAGAAATACTTTATTCTTACGAACCAGAGATTAATGAGTTCGGGGACTTGATTACGCTAATTTTTCAATTAACGCCCTTTCGGTACCAATTTCATGAAAATGTTCAACTTGGCAATTTTGATAAATTTTCACTTGAGGTTCAAAGGTGCAATTTTTTTTTGGGTTTTCTTTTTATGATTTTTTTTAGATTTTTTCGATGTATTATAAAGAATGCAAAATCACCTAAAGCAAACGAAGATGTGAAGAAAGAGCAGGTAAATTAAAACTACCCTAAGGACAGTGAAAATAAAACCCGCAACTCGTCGGGTGAATAATTACAGACCAATTAAATAAAACCCGAGACATGATCGGGAATACAACAAAAATGGACCGGAATGGACATCGGTCAAACACCGGTCGCCAAGCCTCGTGGGTCGGGAGTACAACAAAACGGACCGGAATGGACATCGGTCATCCTCCAGTCTTCAAAGCATCGGGCCGAAAGCCAAATGAAAATAATAAACTTATCCAATCGAACATGCACAATCACCAATGAGTTAAGACAATTCAAAAACTCAAAGAAATTTTAACACGTGCTGATTAAACTTCATTGAGACCATTTTTTACATTTTCCAATGCATTAACACAAAAAATACGAATTAAATCATATTGTCCATGAACATTCTTAGGGAGAAAGCAGTAACCATAAAATACAAAAGAAATAATGAAATGTATGCAAAAATTCTGAGATTTTTTATGTGGATGGGAAAATGTGTCGTTGACAACTTTCATGTTTTACATTCTTACTGAAGAGACACTCATTTTCGTGTAAAAAATGGTCTTTCATGAGAGCTCAGCAGCAAACAAACAAATTTCACAGAACAGACATACTTCAGGATTAAGCTCAAATGGACACTCAAATCTCAAAATTAATGCACCAAACTTTCCAGTCTACTAAACAAGACCCCAATGAACAACTTTCATTTTTTGTGAAGTTTCAAAAGAAGACTCTAAACATAAAATAACTACGAATCAATATGACCACGCACAGAAAAACACTCAGACTCAAGGACGCCAACAGAATTGCATGATTTCATTAAATGCATTAAAAATATGAAACGTGCATGAATATTTTTGTATTTTTTATATGTTATGCATTAAGATCTTATGAACAAATGTCATGAGAGGTCTTTATGAAACGAAGTCTAGAATAACCCATGGAAAATCATTTAGCATGAAAGGTCAGATCAGAAAAATTCTATCTGAGGTTCTGATCACCATATTTCCATATTTCTGCTCTCCATTTCGGGACCCTTTTGACATAGCAAACGACGTCCATTTTCACGCCATAATATATCAAATCGAAGATCTCGAAGGCATCTACGAATGTTCAGTATATTTATTTTCGAGATTTCGTCATCTAAACATGAAAAATTGAGTTACCAGATAATTGCACATGCTGATGCACCTAGAGCTCGTTGGAGATAAATCCGTCGCGTCGCCAAGGTTTGTTCCACTGCGGCGAATTTTTCTCTCTCAAAATTTTTTCTCTTGAAATCTTTCCAAATTTTTTTCCTCAATCTCCAAAGTCCTCCTCATTTCTCTCTAATCTTCCTCCTTTTATAGCCTACTCCCCCATCTTCCTTTCTCTATCTTCATCTATCATTCTAATTTTTCCACTAACTTCATCTTCTCTTCTAATTCCATCATCTTCCCTTCTTTATCTCCATCTTCCCTTCTAATTCCACCATTCTCCATTCTTTATCTCCATCTTCCTTTCTAATTCACCATCTTCCATTCTAATTTTTCCATCTCCCATTCTAATTCTTCATCTTCCCTTCTAATTTTACCATCTTCCATTCTCCATTTTCCTTCTAATTTCTCTATCTTCCCTTCTATATCTCCCCTTCTCCATCTTCCTTTCTAATTTCTCCATCTTCCTTTCTATATCTCCCCTTCTCCATCTTCCTTTCTAATTTCTCCACTATCTCTAAAATTTTATGTATTTGCAATTTGTTGACACCTGATTTTTAATCATTTTTTCTATTGCTAAAGTAATAAAAAATCCATAAAAATTCATAAAATTGAAAAATCAACTTTGGGGACCTTAGCCAAGCCTAGGGAACCAATTTTGACCCAAAAACGATTTTTCATATTTTCAGTATTTTTACGTATTTTTTATTTATTTATTTTCGAAAATTAATAGAAAATCCATAAAAATTCATAAAATTGAAAAATCAACTTTGGGAACCTTAACCAAGCCTAGGGAACGAATTTTGACCAAAAAATAATTTTTCATATTATATATATCTCAATTTTTTTTTAAAAAAAATACAAAAATATTTGAAAATTTTGGAAAAATAACATTTGAGGCCAAAAAATACACAAAGATAGTTAATATTTTTATTTTAAATCTATTTTCATATTGGCCATCGCAAATTCAGAAAAATCCAATTCGAGTCACGTGTTCCTTCACGAGTATAATCTCGAATCGGGCCTAAAAAAATTTAATTTGAGTCAACTTATTTTTAACTTTCACTTTTTATGAGTTGTGACATTGTCTTCTAATATTTTAAATTTTTATCTTGGCCCAATTATACCCAGAATGACTTAATTTTGCAAAAGGGCTTTAATTAAATTACGCATTATTTTCAGCGACAAGAAATGAGCTTAAATTTGACATGTGGTAAATTTTGGTGTGTCAAAAATTGTGAGGAGATTTGGACTTAAAGAAATATATTTTTTTCAGGGACTGAATTGTAAATACTTAAAATTCAAGGACTAGAGTGCAAATACCTAACTCTTGAAGGATTATTTTACAAATAATAAAAAGAAGAGTTAGTGGATAAATTAGAATAGAGAAGGGAAGATGAAGAAGAGGAGATGAAGAAGAGAAGTTGGAGAAGAATGGATGGAGAAAATAAGATAAGAATAGAGAAGGGAAGATGGAGATGAAGAAGAGTTAGTAGAGAAATTAGAATGGAAGATAAGAATAGAGAAGGGAAGATGGAGATTAAGAAGAGTTAGTGGAGAAATTAGAATGGGAGATAAATATGGAGAAGGGAAGATGAAGATGAAGAAGAGTTAGTGGAGAGATTAGAATGTAAGATAGAGATGGAGAATGGAAGATGAAAATGAAGAAGAGTTAGTGGAGAAATTAGAATGGGAGATAGAGTTAGTGGAAAAATTAGAATGGGAGATAGATGAGTAGGTTATAAAAGGAGGAAGAAGTGAGCTTGAGAAAGGATTCTTGGGGAGAGAAAATTTGAAGTGTTTGGGAGAATTTTTTGGAGAGAAAATTTTGGATGTTTGAGAGAGTTTTGGGAGATTGAAGAAAATTTTGAGAGAAAGAAAATACCAAAAGAGAGAGAATTTTGAAGATGATGGGAGTTTAAAGCTAGGGGTTATCATCACAAATTCCTTCATCGATCAATATAAATCAAGAGTTCATCCTCGTCAACGAGCAAACAAATTCAAGCTAAGTGTTTTTATTTATTCATTTATTTATGGTTTTACTCGCAAATTAGCACAAATTGTATACACTTTCTCCATCTCCTTTTTCTTCCATATTTTATGTCAGGAGAAGGATATCTCTACGTCAACAGCAAAAATCTCGTCGAGATGCAAAAATCGGCCCAGACAAGCTCCTAAGCTGTCCACCGATTTCTCAACTGATCTGTGACTAAAAGTCCCTCTTAATTCAAAAGAAACTCTCTATATTGGGAACATAGAGAGCGAAAATCAATTATAGAAATCCCTCCCAAAAAAATGGGAGATAAGTACTCTTTCTACTCTTCTGGTTTTAGGTGCAGATTAGCACATATTTTGTATACTAACACTTCACTCTATTTTATGTCAGGAAGCCGCAGCTCTATATCAATGGTCAATCCTATGGAAGCACAAAATCGGCTTGGAGGAGTCCTCAAGCGCGCACAAATTTCAAATTGTTGAATCAATTCGTTGTATTTCATTTTAAAAAATTCATACCCCAAAATGGAGAGGACAAAGTCCATCCGCAATCTAAATACCTGCACCATAAATCCCAAAGGGAAGAGCCAAGCCAATGCTTAGCCTCCCATTGGAGGTTTTTACTTATAGTAGTTAAATACCTGCAACTTAAATACCTGCACCTTAAATCCCAAAGGGAAGAGCCAAGCCAATGCTTAGCCTCCCATTGGAGGTTTTTACTTACAGTAGTTAAATACCTGCACCTTAAATCCCAAAGGGAAGAGCCAAGCCAATGCTTAGCCTCCCATTGGAGGTTTTTACTTACAGTAGTTAAATACCTGCAACTTAAATACCTGTACCTTAAATCCCAAAGGGAAGAGCCAAGCCAATGCTTAGCCTCCCATTGGAGGTTTTTACTTACAGTAGTTAAATACCTGCAACTTAAATACCTGTACCTTAAATCCCAAGGGGAAGAGCCAAGCCAATGCTTAGCCTCCCATTGGAGGTTTTTACTTACAGTAGTTTAAATACTTGCAACTTAAATACCTGTACCTTAAATCCCAAAGGGAAGAGCCAAGCCAATGCTAGGCCTCCCATTGGAGGTGTTTATTCACTGTCATGTACTTCCTATAATTTAATTTTTGAATCATCAGACCCAAAAGATGAGTAGGTCGTAATACTGCACAGAAGTCGTTAACACACTCCCTCTTTCAGCTTCAGGGAAACTTTAACACTTAAAAAAATATAACAAATAAAAATATATACCATCCATGCATCCTATTTAAAAAGTGAAAACACAAAAGAGAATACCCTACTAGAGCTTTAGGAATAAACCAAGCCTGAGTTGTCGGATTAGGATATCCATGAAATTAAGGTACCGAAAGGGCATTAGTTTTAATTAACTAGTGTAACCAAGTCCCCGAGCTCATAATCTCTTGTTCGCAGGAATAAATTAGTTCTCCCGCTAATTTATTTAGGTTTCTAATCGACCTACCAAGAACGATTAGTGGCGACTCCAAATTTCAAAATCATTTAAACAAAAACCAAAGTTGCGATTCGGTAGGGCTTGGGAGGGTCCGCATTAGGTTAGTCAAATCTAATTAACCTAATAATCCGTTAACCCCTAGAATTAATAAAAATATTTTTAGAGGGTCGCGACAGCTTGGCGACTCCGCTGGGGACAGAGATTTTTAAATTTTCGAAAAAAGATACCAATTGGAATGCTTAGATTTTTTTCGAAATTTTAAAAGTCTTAGTGGACTTAGGCCAATGAAAATTTCATGGATATCTCGCTTCTGGCGATTTTGCTTGGGACTCATTCTATAGGTGTTATATGTTTTTGCAGGATGGGAGTTATAAGGGGCGGAGTGTTTGGCTAACCCATTTGTTTTGCAGGCTTGGTGTTGGGATTATGTTTAATTTCACACATTTTTAGAAGCGCTGTTTTGATATCAATTGTTGTGCATGTCTTGCATATTCTGAGGATCACAACACCTGCACACACAAGCGTCTAAACCCAAGTCGCGAAATTTTTCCTAGGTAACCATAGATAGGGATCGAATATGCAAAGCTCCTGCGTCGATTGCGCTTGGGTTGACCATATTTTATCCCGCTCATTATCTGAATTGACAATTCTTCCCATTGTGATTTGATTGCGCGGAGGGTAAGGTTGTCAATTCAGATAGTGGGGGCCTTTTAGGTCCATACCCTATCTCTCCTTCTTTTATTTTCTAGAGTTCACTCCTCACTTGAGTCATGCGCATGATTATGTGATTTGCATTTCTCCAAGGTAAAAGTAAGTTCTCTAATTTTATCTTGTATTTATTTTCGGTCGGTTCATGCTAGGTGTTAGTCAGTTTTTGAGCTTGATATTACGACCATTCTTTTAAAAGAAAATAAAAATTAAATTTGTCCCTCATTTCTTTTAAAAAAAAATTTGAAAAAATGATGTGAAAAATCCCTTCATGGGAATTTTATTAACCAATAAGGGATTTTTGTTATGTTTTTATTGCTTCAATAAAAATGAAATTTTCCTGACAAATTTACCTCTGAAAATTTATTCTGATAAAAAGGAAATTCCTTCAAAAATTTTAGTAAACGTCAAGAGATTTTGTCACATTCCTTAAAAATAAAAAATAAAAAAAGATTAATAAATCTGCAAAAAATTCTGTATTAACCCATTTCTTCCTAAGGGAATTTTTTTTTTCTGATTTCTCTATAAAATAGAAAAAATCAAATTGGACTAATATAGGAGTCATAGACCGACATTCCTTGTGTCGCATACTAATTATATCATTTTCTTTTGCAGGGAGATCCTAGATACCCTAGACGGGTGTAAAAATTAAGTTCAAAATATATCAAGAATCATCTTCAGAAATACCAAAAGACGAAAAACACCGAGGCTTCAACCGTTAATTCCGGGGGGCAAACGAACACTGTCCATCTTTGACAGACAGAGTTATGTCAATCCGTAAACTTGTATGGGCAGTGTATTCTGATATGACGGTGGATTTATACTGATTAAACACGGGGGCATATTTAATGTATTGCAGAGGATCCCGCGTCTTTTGAAAGACAATATGGATTATATAATCAGAACCCATGAAACAAATACCTTTACCTGATTAAATCAACCAGAGACCGATCTTAAAATTTCCTCTTATTCGAAACATGCGGAGGGCTTTAGAGGACCGAGGTTCTATTAATGAACGTGGCCCACAGGAATTTCTCCCGACGCTACAAGCGATCGACACGAGCAAGTGGACGCCGAAAGAAATAAAATATGGATAAAAGTGGGCACACAACAGGTGGCCGGATTTATTACCAGCGCACTGATCGAGTTGTCATAGCGTTATTGTTTGTGATCTCAAGATGGATAGTGGGGGCCACCGCCGAACCCTTCATCAATGTTCTCGATATCATCGTCTGGAGCAATTAAACAAGAACATCAAGAAAAACATTAAGCCTCGACATCTTCGGTACCTCAAATCGTTCTGTTATGCTATGCGGAAGAAACGATAGCAGGAAAATTAAACAAAAAAAAACACGTGAAGCTTTTCTTTCATTCCATTCATCAAAGAGCATTACAACAGCTCACTGGGGAGGAAAAGTAAAGCCAAACTGAGCCCTGATAACCATTACGAAGGAGCTCAACTGACTCTCCAAACAGTTGATGCTCCGGGTGCACCGGGCGTTCTCAGGATCAAGCTCCGCGAGCCTAAAGAAGAGGCGATCGCGCTTTTCCTTAGCCTGGGCCATACTGGCCTCATAATGCTCGACAGCAAACTCCAAGTCCGAAATCGCCGCCCTCTCGAAAGCAATATCTGCCGTAATGTCATCAAGTCTCTCCTGCAGCCAACCGCATTTGCACCTCATCATAATATTGCTCGGCTCCTGTTCGGCGTAAGTTCGGACCAAGGCCAGACGGTCCACCAACTTTCCCCTCTCACGAACTAGCCACGAAAGCTGATCATTGGCAAACTTGAAGGCTTTCTTGTGATTATCAGCCATAAATGTGACTATTTCCAGACGCTCGTGCCGGTCTCGGTAACGAGCTTTCACGACGGCAGTCACAATGACCGTCTCATAAGCGCGGTTATAGGCAGCCAGAAAATTGATGAAGAGGGTCGGGAAGTTCCGATACTCCCTCCCCAGTTGGGTACCCTCAACAGAAGCAGCGTCTAGGGTCCTGAATAAACCGAGGATTTCAGCCTCAACGGTAGAGTTTTGGGCTATATGAGCGTAACCTCTACCAAGAAGATTGTAGAGTCTCTCCCACCCAGCCAGGATTTCGGCGGAGAAGGTATGGTTAGGAGAATTGGCCATTTTTGAAAGCAGATCACGAAAGAAAGGAGGAGAGAGGCGAGGCAGATGATCGGAATGCGAAGGTGATAATCTGCTTCAATTTAAATAATGATTTCACAGGGGCAGTCCTTATTGGTCGAGTTTTTTCTATCTACCATTCTCTGTCGGCAACACCCCCGCTGGCTCGAATTCCAGTCAAGCGGCAACCTCAAGCTGAGCAGACCCGACGTCTCTGCAGAAAAGTTGGACGGGCTGCCACCACTTTGAAAAAGAAAGAATAAAAAACGAGCTGAGTGGGAGACAAAGAAATTTTCGGCAGAAAAGGAGATACGACTCGTCTTTATTGGAGGACCCGCCAGTAAATCGACGGTGGAGATCTTGACAAGGGCCCTCTACCACGAAAAGAAAAAAGGAAGACAAACTGAGCGAGAAACAAGGATTTCCCCTTTGATCAAAAGCTGAATATCAGATTTTCTCCCTCGGAAAAAATCTAATAGCACTGCCCGTGAAGAGGGAAGTCGTTGCTATTGCCAGAGAGAGAACTTGTCCTCATTTGATAGTGAGAGTTCATTCGCAAGAACTCCTAGGAGAAAGATAGAGAGGAAGGAGTTCTCGTGGGAGAGGAATTCAAAACCTTCACCATCAAAGCATCGGCTTTCAAAGCCTGTTACGAGAAACCATCGACGATCCCGTGATCCCTCAAGTCCAAGAAGACATCCTGAGGCGGTCTCGAGTCGGCGGTCCTAGATCCAGAAATATGTCGAGCATTAGGGAAACGGGCGCATGTTCAACCCTGGTCGAAGCTAATGAAGTTCCTTACCCTGAGGGTCTACTGGTCATGGCCATTGACGGTAATCCAGTCTCTCTGTCAATCCTTGTTACCGTATTGAGAAAATGCCGGTATAAGGTTGTAGCTCAAGCAAAGGCAACAGAGGCCTTAGAGATATTAAGGAGGAGTGGTGACCAGTTTGATATCGTCCTCACCGCCATGGTAGGGATTGACATGGATGTTTTCACTCTCTTGGAAGTCATCAATTCTAAATTAAACATGCCAGTCCTCGTAATATCGGCAAGCGATGATCAGCAAGCCATAATGAAGGCTGTCTTAAATGGGGCCCAAGACGTCGTAACGAAACCAGTTAGGGTTCAGATGCTTCAAAACATATGGCAGCACGTGGTAAGGAATCAATTGCACGACCATGAGAACAAGCATCAAGCCTTCAATTTTGTTCCAAGCAACTGGAGAAAGAAGATGAGTTGGTCTCCCGAGCTGCATCGTATGTTTGTTAATGCAGTTCAACAGGTAGGAATCGATTCGGCACGGCCGCAACATATACTGGAAATTATGAACGTAGAGGGACTCACTAAAGCAAATGTTTCGAGTCATCTTCAGAAGTACAGAAAAAGGGTGAGAGAACACAATGCAGCTCAGAATCAAGTAAACCAAGGCGGGACTAATCCAAGCCTGAATGTCGAGTCTCCTCGCCACCATAAGTTCCGTAGGTTAGCATGGGGCGAGCCACTTCCTATCATCAACCAAGCCAGTAGCCGTGCCATCAATCCTCCAGGCGTTAATCAAAGTATCCCCCAGAATCACCCTAATGCTCTTCAAGAGTATAGACCGCAGGGCAGTGTATTCAGACTCCTTGGTCTGAGAACCAACCCGTGGCTAGAATTCATCCCATGATCAGCGCGCCTGCGCAGCCAGAGAATCAGACAAGAAATTATCCTGAGCACTTCCACTTCTTTAATCCTCGAATGGAAGGAGTTTTTGGCAGCAGGACAGTTGGTGATCCCCACACTTTCTCGAGTAATGATGAAGGCTCCAGCACGAGAAGTCAAATTGCTCATGGCGAGGACAGAATGAGAAATCTACCGCCAGCATTTGCCAACAACAATGCCCAATTCGAGCATCAGTTGCTGGAAGGTTCAAGAGATTACCCAGATGATGAGCTTACTGCCCTGGTCAACCAGTTTAGGGTTGACAGACGTCCCAAGCCGCGATTAGGAGCCAGTGAGTAGGGACTCTCAAACATCGATCATCCACACCCGAACCAACACGAGACTAGCTGATTATCGAAGAGCCACAGGAGAGGCAGAACTGACCTTGAATAAGTGCACCTTTTATTTCATGCTTAATTCCCCTGCGTATGATATTTTCCATCTTTCTAGGTGTCTCGATTTAGTTCAGGGACAAGGGGGCAATTTATTTATTTTTTTTATCCCGTCGAATGCGTGAATCCCTTTTTATGCTAGATTTAGGGCGGATCAATTTGTGGTAACGTCGCTGACTGCCATAATGAGAAATGTTGAATGGCCTCACGTAGGGAAATTTCAAGTGAAATGCCCAGGCGAGCTCGAAGACGGGTAATTGTGTGTCGTTCCAATTTACCCTCAATCGTTGCAAAATGCTAAATTGGATTTGTTCCATTCTCACCCAGGGAATTGCAAAGTGCCTCAAGAGTGTCGCAAAATGAAATGACCCAATGGAACGCGATAGGACTCATTTGCCTCGAAGGTAACCTTTAAATTAAAGGAGCCCTCCGGTCCACGGACCCGATGGCATAGAAAATGATGATGGTCCAAGGCAACCCGAAAGAAAATAAGGCCCAACTAAGCAAAGCACTTATGTGGCAAGCTCAAAGTGAAGGGCAACTCGGGACATACAATTCAATCCAGTCCAAATGAAGGAACTTCCTCAATTCAAATTCAATGGAAGTACACACAAGGGTAAAACAGTATCGTTCCAATTTTTCTAGAATATGAAGAACATATACTGCCGCATTCTCTTTCATTTTTGCAGGGGAAGTCTCTACTGGCCAGATTTTCCTGTCTACCATTCCATATCAGTATCACCTCCGCTACTCGTCTCCAATCTCGAGCCAAGCAAATCCGACGTCTCTACGGAAAAGCTGGACGGGACGCCACTACTTTGAAAAAGAAAGGATAAAAAATAAGCTGAGTGGGAGACAAAGACATTTTCGGCAGAAAAGAGATACGACTCGTCTTTATTGAAGAACTCGCCAGCAAATTGACGGTGGAGACGACAACAAGGGGCCCTCTTCCACGGAAAGATGGAAGGAGATGAGCTGAGCAAGAGACACGATAAGAAAAGAGGATTGAGAAAGGCCGGACCCTTGGAAGAAGCAATACAGTTGCTAAACCCACGTTTAATTTTAAAAGAGCCGCCATGCTCGGAAGAGGGTCTTAAGGCATAGGCAATCGCTCAGAAAAATTCAAAGAGAGTGAAAACACCGGAAGCGAGTAGCAAATCTTGAGAAATCATCAACCAAATCAAAGATGTCTCAACCCAATACTCCCGAGAGCTATCATTGCCTGCTGAATATGAGAGAGGAAGAGTTCGAAGCCATGTTTGGGATCGAGCCTATGGAGCCTGGCTCTTCCGCCGACGACGTCCAAAATCTCAGTAAAGATAAGGACAATAACGGTAAGGGTCAAAAGAAGCGTTACCGTCGCCATACTAAGGAGCAGGTACAAAGGCTTGAGGATTTCTTCAGAACATGCCCTATGCCAGACGGCAAACAGAAAATGGAACTGAGTCAAGAGTTAGGACTTGAACCTTTGCAAATCAAGTTCTGGTTTCAAAATAGGCGAACCCGAATGAAGGCTCGTCATGAGCACAACGAAGCCGAGTTTCTAAGAGTTGAAAATGAAAACCTCCGAGCGGAAAACAAGATGTATAAAGAGACTTTTGACTCCGCCACCTGCCCCAACTGCAATAGCCTCCTCCTCACCCTCGATGAAATGTATGATCTGAGGATCGAAAATGCACGTTTAAGAGGTGAGTTAGACCAGTTTATAACAGGATCGAGTTCTGTTGGAGGAGGGTACAAAAGGACCAATGATACTGGATCAGCATCAATACCTCCCGAGGAAGAAGGGACAGATCACCACCAAGCGGACATTGACGATGATCTTTTCGCCATAATCAACCAGTTTGATATCGGTAAAGCATCGGGACTGTGATGCACTTGTTCAGCCAGTGACCACGAGACCTTCAATATGGCCGATGCATACCTAATTTGGGATGAAGCCAGCTGATCATGGGAGAGCTTGCAGAGGAAGCGGAACTAATCCTGAATGAGTGAATGTGTTTTATTTCCTTGCGTGATGTGTTGTTCTGCTTTTGTGAATGTGTAAAAGCAAGGAGTAATAATCCGACTTCCCCCTATTAAATGCTCGAATCCGCCACCTCACCAACCTCGCGACGAATTGATGGCGAGTGAAAATCTGCATAAACCTGAATGGTAACTCCGTATCGTTTCAATTTACCCTCAGTTGCTCCAAGTTTTAAAATTAAGCCCCTTCTATTCTCAGGAAATTGCAAATCGACCCGAGAACGCAATCATATCCGAATACAGGTTGGATAAAATTTGGGGGCAAATCAACTCATGGGCATTACCACGGGATAGACAGCTTCGGACAAAGGAAAGTACAAGCGAAAGACGCGAACAATCTCAGAAATGGGTAATTCTGTATCGTTCTAATGTGCACATAATCATCTCAAGTCTTGAATTGTCTTATTCCATTCTTAACAGGGATTGCAAATTACCTCGAGAAATACCGTAACATGGCCCAAGGTGATACAACAGGGCTGCGTTATCCCCAAGGATTAACCCTTGAAAAGAAAGCCCCATGGACACCTACGGTCCAATGGACCGAATGGTATGGGGGATGACAGTAGGTCCGAAATATTCCGAGTTCGATCCCTAAGGGTGGGGAATGTTGTATGTATTATAAATAAATGAAACAACTTTTTGTGCATTTCTTTTTTTACAAACAGGAATACTCGACGAGTAATATCAAAGTCAGTATTTTACCATAGTCTTCCCATAATGGTGAGGCGCCCAACAAAGGTCGAGGAAAATTCAATCCAACAAAACTGGTAAAAGACTCATGCAAGACATTCAAGATGAAGGGTAAATCAGTATCGTTTTCAATTTATCCCTTTTAATACTGGCTGATATGTCTCTTTTTCTTTTTACAGGAAATATTTACACTAACATTTAACATGTTGAAGGAGACAAATCCAAAAGAAAATTATGATCATCTGACAAGATCTATTCTGGTGAAAAATGGGGCAAATTGATCACAAGCTCTGAAGCGAAAAAGCAAATATGTCTTCCTTATCTCGTTTGATTTCGAGAATAATTTCTCTGCTTTTTACAGAGGCATTCAACCGCTAAACCGTGGCGGTCGCTGTCATTAAACAAACCGAAATGCTCCCTCACCCATATGCTTCATCACGTAGAGACAAAGTTTGAGACGAACCACCCCTCGACATAAGGAGTAGGCTTCCCAATTTGTTCGGTCCACCCACATACCAGGGGCAATTTAAATCCGCCCATATTTGCACATTATATAAACACACGTAATGCTAAAAAATTGTCACATCTGCATTGTGCTTACACAGTTCATGAATTATGTATGACTATTCCGTGTGTTTAACTTACCAACTCCAACTTAGAGCATAAACTGCACAGGAGACATCAAATGTGCAGAATGGGGCATGACAGGATGAGGAAAGGCAAACCATTTCCACGCAAGTCTAACATTTTAATTTACAGATAAACAGCCTTTCCCTAGAGTGAGAGAAGGCCCTTTCGGATTGAAGTCCCCCATTCAGATTACATTCGAGGCGTTCATACTATGAGAACTTCCTTAAACAGAATTGGTAATGCAAGCTTGACAGAATAGTTTTGCATGATCCATATTTGGATTGATTGCATCATGAGTTATCACACAGACTACTTCTAATCATTGCCGACTTGGTTGAATAGTTTTACATGAACCGATCAACTCATTGATGAAAATGCTTGCACATGTTACCTCTGATACTGCCTGACAGGCAACACATTCCCAATGTTCAAACTACCTTCCAAAGTCTTGAAATTCATTCAGCGATTATTGAATGAACAAGCCTGGTTGTCGAGAAGCCACCAAGCATTTCTTCCAAATTCTCAGGTAAGTATATCTTCAACCTGAACCTTTCAAGAGAATGAATTCTGACGGTTGTTGGGGTACTCGAATCCATTGCGGTACATACAGGTATCCACCTTCTTCAATAAAGCATGATTTGTTTCAAGGACAGAAATGTTCGAGACCTTTTGATCTCTGCCTCTTTGGTTTATTCCTAAAGCGACAGGATAATATAATTTGGGTTTGAGCTTCTGCAGGATTCCTGATCTTTCCAGATTCCAGAATGGCACCCTTTGAGGTACACAAAGTCCTTCTTACAGGCAAATCAAGTCCTTCTTACAGGCAAAACAAGTCCTTCTTACAGGCAAAACAAGTCCTTCTTACAGGCATAAAGTCCTTCTTATAGGCAAACCAAGTCCTTCTTACAGGCAAAACAAGTCCTTCTTACAGGCAAATCAAGTCCTTCTTACAGGCATAAAGTCCTTCTTATAGGCAAATCAAGTCCTTCTTACAGGCATAAAGTCCTTCTTATAGGCAAACCAAGTTCTTCTTACAGGCACCAAGTCCTTCTTACAGGCATAAAGTCCTTCTTACAGGCAAACCAAGTCCTTCTTACAGGCAAACCAAGTCCTTCTTATAGGCACCAAGTCCTTCTTATAGGCAAACTAAGTCCTTCTTACAGGAAAACCAAGTCCTTCTTACAGGCACAAAGTCCTTCTTACAGGCAAATCAAGTCCTTCTTACAGGCACAAAGTCCTTCTTACAGGCACAAAGTCCTTCTTACAGGCAAATCAAGTCCTTCTTACAGGCACAAAGTCCTTCTTACAGGCATAAAGTCCTTCTTACAGGCAAATCAAGTCCTTCTTACAGGCAAACAAAGTCCTTCTTACAGGCAAATCAAGTCCTTCTTACAGGCACAAAGTCCTTCTTACAGGCAAAGTAAGTCCTTCTTACAGGCAAAACAAAGTCCTTCTTACAGGCAAACAAAGTCCTTCTTACAGGCAAATCAAGTCCTTCTTACAGGCAAAGCAAGTCCTTCTTACAGGCACAAAGTTCTTCTTACAGGCAAAGCACCAAGTCCTTTTTACTGGCACCAAGTCCTTTCTACAGGCACCAAGTCCTTCTTACAGGTATCTCCAAATGGTATGACCCACCATACGGGTCAAATTTTAATTCAATTTTTAATCAGTAGAATCCTTTTATTAGGAATCTACCATGGGTTGATCCACCATACGGGTTCAAGTTCAACCACCCTAAAGTTTTTTTATATAACGAATCCTTAGGTTCTCATGTCATTTTCAGTGGAACAATCATGTCACGACTCTTTTTATTTCCTTGTATTGAGTCAATAAGAATCCAGGTGTCATCTCGTCTTTGAAATAAACCTCTACCGAGCTTCCTTTCAAAGAGGGGCAGCTGTTGACACCTGATTTTTAATCATTTTTTCTATTGCTAAAGTAATAAAAAATCCATAAAAATTCATAAAATTGAAAAATCAACTTTGGGGACCTTAGCCAAGCCTAGGGAACCAATTTTGACCCAAAAACGATTTTTCATATTTTCAGTATTTTTACGTATTTTTTATTTATTTATTTTCGAAAATTAATAGAAAATCCATAAAAATTCATAAAATTGAAAAATCAACTTTGGGAACCTTAACCAAGCCTAGGGAACGAATTTTGACCAAAAAATAATTTTTCATATTATATATATCTCAATTTTTTTTTAAAAAAAATACAAAAATATTTGAAAATTTTGGAAAAATAACATTTGAGGCCAAAAAATACACAAAGATAGTTAATATTTTTATTTTAAATCTATTTTCATATTGGCCATCGCAAATTCAGAAAAATCCAATTCGAGTCACGTGTTCCTTCACGAGTATAATCTCGAATCGGGCCTAAAAAAATTTAATTTGAGTCAACTTATTTTTAACTTTCACTTTTTATGAGTTGTGACATTGTCTTTTAATATTTTAAATTTTTATCTTGGCCCAATTATACCCAGAATGACTTAATTTTGCAAAAGGGCTTTAATTAAATTACGCATTATTTTCAGCGACAAGAAATGAGCTTAAATTTGACATGTGGTAAATTTTGGTGTGTCAAAAATTGTGAGGAGATTTGGACTTAAAGAAATATATTTTTTTCAGGGACTGAATTGTAAATACTTAAAATTCAAGGACTAGAGTGCAAATACCTAACTCTTGAAGGATTATTTTACAAATAATAAAAAGAAGAGTTAGTGGATAAATTAGAATAGAGAAGGGAAGATGAAGAAGAGGAGATGAAGAAGAGAAGTTGGAGAAGAATGGATGGAGAAAATAAGATAAGAATAGAGAAGGGAAGATGGAGATGAAGAAGAGTTAGTAGAGAAATTAGAATGGAAGATAAGAATAGAGAAGGGAAGATGGAGATTAAGAAGAGTTAGTGGAGAAATTAGAATGGGAGATAAATATGGAGAAGGGAAGATGAAGATGAAGAAGAGTTAGTGGAGAGATTAGAATGTAAGATAGAGATGGAGAATGGAAGATGAAAATGAAGAAGAGTTAGTGGAGAAATTAGAATGGGAGATAGAGTTAGTGGAAAAATTAGAATGGGAGATAGATGAGTAGGTTATAAAAGGAGGAAGAAGTGAGCTTGAGAAAGGATTCTTGGGGAGAGAAAATTTGAAGTGTTTGGGAGAATTTTTTGGAGAGAAAATTTTGGATGTTTGAGAGAGTTTTGGGAGATTGAAGAAAATTTTGAGAGAAAGAAAATACCAAAAGAGAGAGAATTTTGAAGATGATGGGAGTTTAAAGGTAGGAGTTATCATCACAAATTCCTTCATCGATCAATATAAATCAAGAGTTCATCCTCGTCAACGAGCAAACAAATTCAAGTTAAGTGTTTTTATTTATTCATTTATTTATGGTTTTACTCGCAAATTAGCACAAATTGTATACACTTTCTCCATCTCCTTTTTCTTCCATATTTTATGTCAGGAGAAGGATATCTCTACGTCAACAGCAAAAATCTCGTCGAGATGCAAAAATCGGCCCAGACAAGCTCTTAAGCTGTCCACCGATTTCTCAACTGATCTGTGACTAAAAGTCCCTCTTAATTCAAAAGAAACTCTCTATATTGGGAACATAGAGAGCGAAAATCAATTATAGAAATCCCTCCCAAAAAAATGGGAGATAAGTACTCTTTCTACTCTTCTGGTTTTAGGTGCAGATTAGCACATATTTTGTATACTAACACTTCACTCTATTTTATGTCAGGAAGCCGCAGCTCTATATCAATGGTCAATCCTATGGAAGCACAAAATCGGCTTGGAGGAGTCCTCAAGCGCGCACAAATTTCAAATTGTTGAATCAATTCGTTGTATTTCATTTTAAAAAATTCATACCCCAAAATGGAGAGGACAAAGTCCATCCGCAATCTAAATACCTGCACCATAAATCCCAAAGGGAAGAGCCAAGCCAATGCTTAGCCTCCCATTGGAGGTTTTTACTTATAGTAGTTAAATACCTGCAACTTAAATACCTGCACCTTAAATCCCAAAGGGAAGAGCCAAGCCAATGCTTAGCCTCCCATTGGAGGTTTTTACTTACAGGAGTTAAATACCTGCACCTTAAATCCCAAAGGGAAGAGCCAAGCCAATGCTTAGCCTCCCATTGGAGGTTTTTACTTACTGTAGTTAAATACCTGCAACTTAAATACCTGTACCTTAAATCCCAAAGGGAAGAGCCAAGCCAATGCTTAGCCTCCCATTGGAGGTTTTTACTTACAGTAGTTAAATACCTGCAACTTAAATACCTGTACCTTAAATCCCAAGGGGAAGAGCCAAGCCAATGCTTAGCCTCCCATTGGAGGTTTTTACTTACAGTAGTTTAAATACTTGCAACTTAAATACCTGTACCTTAAATCCCAAAGGGAAGAGCCAAGCCAATGCTAGGCCTCCCATTGGAGGTGTTTATTCACTGTCATGTACTTCCTATAATTTAATTTTTGAATCATCAGACCCAAAAGATGAGTAGGTCGTAATACTGCACAGAAGTCGTTAACACACTCCCTCTTTCAGCTTCAGGGAAACTTTAACACTTAAAAAAATATAACAAATAAAAATATATACCATCCATGCATCCTATTTAAAAAGTGAAAACACAAAAGAGAATACCCTACTAGAGCTTTAGGAATAAACCAAGCCTGAGTTGTCGGATTAGGATATCCATGAAATTAAGGTACCGAAAGGGCATTAGTTTTAATTAACTAGTGTAACCAAGTCCCCGAGCTCATAATCTCTTGTTCGCAGGAATAAATTAGTTCTCCCGCTAATTTATTTAGGTTTCTAATCGACCTACCAAGAACGATTAGTGGCGACTCCAAATTTCAAAATCATTTAAACAAAAACCAAAGTTGCGATTCGGTAGGGCTTGGGAGGGTCCGCATTAGGTTAGTCAAATCTAATTAACCTAATAATCCGTTAACCCCTAGAATTAATAAAAATATTTTTAGAGGGTCGCGACACAATTCAGCCCCTGAAGTTTTATGTATTTGCAATTCAGTTCCTGTGGAAAAATTTCTTTTAAGTTCAAAACTTCATAAGCCTTTCGGCACACCTCCCTCACGCTCAATCCAATCGTTTGTCAATTTAAGCTCAAATCCTCCGTCGTTAGCCATAATAAAATGCATGACCGACAAAAAATTAAATATGCAATGCATGAAAAAATTAATTTTTGGTGAGAACAAATTCTCATTTTTTTATGTACTTAAGTGAATGGATTTTAAAAAGTCAAAATTTAGGTGTCAACAATGTCCAAATTCACAACTGTGACACTCATGAGAGTCGATTGTCCTATTTCGGAACTCAATTCGCGGCCTCATTCATAAGATAGCAACTTTAAATAAATTCTCAAACTAACGGGTGGCTTTTAGGAGTCACGCGTATCGACCAATTGGTTCACGTGCTTATATTCCTAGCTAACCTTTCCCTTCTGGTTAGTTATCCCGAAGTGATCAGTTTCGAGTGAGATCCATTTATAGCGCCTCTATGAAATAACCATTCTATTTTCAAATTCCGAAAAAGGGTTGAATTTCAGAATGTCACAATTCTTCCCCCCTTACAGAAATTTCGTTCTCGAAATTTACGACATACTACTATCACAAACTACTCATACAAAGAAGGGTACAGACGCCTCATTTCATCTTCACTTTCCCACGTGGCGCCTTCTATTCCGTGGTGCTCCCAGACCACCTTGACTAATGGAATCGTCTTGTTTTTCAGAATCTGTTCCCTTCGATCTTCAATTCGTATTGGTCTTTCCACATATGAGACTCGATCATCTACTTCAATGACTTCATGATCGAGTATATGACTCTTGTCCGGCTCGTACTTCCTGAGCATCGATACGTGGAATACGTTATACACTTGCGACAAACTCGGTGGCAAAGCTAGGCGATAGGCCAAATTCCCAATGCGTTCTAGGATCTCAAAAGGGCCTACAAACCTCGGGCTTAACTTTCCTTTCTTTCCAAATCGAGATAGCCCTCGCATTGACGACACTTTCAAGAACACATGATCTCCCACTTGAAACTCCAATGACATTCGTCTCTTGTCTGCATAGCTCTTCTGGTGGCTTTGAGCTGTTTTCAATCTTTCTCTGATAACTTTTACTGCCTTCACTGATTGTTGAACTAGTTCTAGGCCCGTTATCCTTCATTCGCCTACCTCATTCCAACACAGTGGAGTCCTACAAGCCCTGCCATACAAGGCTTCAAATGGTGCCATCTTTAGGCTCTATTGGTAGCTGTTATTATATGCAAATTCCACCATATGTAATTGATCCTCCCATCCGCCTTTAAAATCTATCACGCACGCTCGCAACATATCTTCGACCGTTTGAATCGTCCTTTAAGTTTGTCCATCGGTTTGCGGATGATAAGCTGTACTATACCTCAATTCTGATCCCAATGCCACCTGCAGACTTTTCCAGAATGTCGCAGTAAACCTTGGATCACGATCCGACGTGATTGACACCGATACGCCATGAAGACAAACAACCTGACGTACATACAATTCAGCCAACTTTTCTAAGGCAAAGTTCTTCCTTACGGCTATGAAATGAGCTGACTTGGTCAACCTATCGACCACCACCCATATCGAATCATTGCTCTTCTGGCTCCTTGGCAAACTCGTCACAAAATCCATCGTGACGTGTTCCCATTTCCATTCAAGGATTTCTAACGGTTGAAACAATCCACCAGGCTTACAATGTTGCGCCTTCACTTGCTGACACGTCAAACACTTAGCCACATACTTGGCTACATCCACTTTCATTCCATTCCACCAATAGTGTTGACGCAGATTCTGATACATCTTTGTGCTACCAGGGTGGATACTATAACTGCTTCGATGAGCCTCAGATAGAATTACTTCTTTTTAATTCAGCATCATTTGGTATGCAGAGCCGTCCACGAAACTTCAAAATCCCATCTTCCATGACTTGGAACTCAGGCTTTCTCTTGGCTTCATCCATCGCCAATACCTTTTGAAGTTCAGGGTCCGTAGGTTGCAGTTCTTTAATCTTCACCTGAATCTCCGGTTCAATCCTCAACGTAGCCATGAGACTCGAGAGATGTCCCATCTCTACCTTGAACTCCGAGTCTCTTATCCCTTCCAGCAGAGTCCATTCCTTAATCACCATCTGCGCAATGCTGGATTTTTTACTCAATGCATCTGCCACTCTATTTGCCTTTCCTGGATGATATAATATATCACAATCATAGTCCTTTAGTAATTCCATCCATCTCCGTTGTCTCATGTTTAGCTCTTTCTGCGAAAACAGATATTTCAAACTCTGGTGATCCGTGTAGATTTGAAACCTTTCTCCAACCAAGTAATGCCTCAAGATCTTCAGCGCAAATACGACAGCAGCTAGCTCTAAATCATGCGTCGGATAGTTCATCTCATGTGGTCTTAATTGGCGAGACGCATACGCCACTACTCGTCCATGTTGCATCAAGACACACCCAAGTCCTTTCAACGACGCATCACTAGAAACCTCAAATCCTCCAGTTCCAGATGGAATCATCAACACTGGTGCGGTTGTCAGCTTATGCTTAAGTTCTTGAAAACTCCTTTCACACTTATCCGTCCATTCGAATCTTGTTTCCTTCTTCAGCAATCGCGTCAAAGGAGAGTCTATCGTGGAGAATCTTACCACGAATCGTCTATAATAACCGGCCAGTCCCAGAAAACTTCGTACTTCCGTAACTGACATTGGTCTCGGCCAACTCATTACCGCTTCAATCTTGGTCGGGTCCACTGAGATTCCTTCTCCAGAGATGATGTGCCCAAGAAACGCCACTTGATTGAGCCAAAACTCACACTTGCTAAACTTAGCATAGAGCGAGTTTCTTCGTAAGGTCCGAAGAATCGTACTCAAGTGTTGCTCATGATCTTCAAGGCTCTTCGAGTATACTAAAATGTCGTCAATAAATACTATGACGAACTGATCTAAGAACTCCTTAAACACCCGATTCATCATATCCATAAAAGCAGCTGGGGCATTTGTCAATCCAAATGGCATAACGGTGAACTCATAATGCCCATATCTTGTACGAAATGCCGTCTTAGGTATGTCCTCTTTCCTAATTCTTAACTGATGATAGCTTGTCCTTAAGTCGATCTTGGAAAACACGGAAGCCCCTTGTAACTGATCAAACAGATCATCTATCCTTGGCAGCGGATACTTATTCTTTACCGTCACCTGATTCAACTACCTATAGTCAATGGACAGACGCAATGACCCATCTTTCTTCCTTACAAACAATACTGGAGCACCCCATGGCGATGCACTTGGGCGGATAAATCCCTTATCCAGCAGTTCCTACAATTGAACCTTCAATTCCTTCAATTCCGACAATGCCATCCTGTAAGGGGCCTTAGATATTGGCTCTGTCCCAGGAGCCAATTCAATTGTAAACTCTACTTCCCTTTCAGGTGGCAGTTCTGGCAACTCTTGCGGAAAGACATCAAGAAAATCACGCACTACAGGTAAGTCTTCTAGCCTTACTTCCTCAACTGAGGAATCGGTTACAGTGGCTAGGTACCCTTGGCACCCTTGGTCCATCAACTTAGTCGCTTCCAGCGACGATATCAAAGGAATCGAGGTTCCCCCTCGGTTTCCCTAAAATTTGAATCTAGAGTGACCAGTCGGATTAAACTGAATCACCCTACTACTACAATCAATTACTGCCCCATGTTTAACTAACCAATCCATTCCAATTATTACGTCAAAGTCAAACATGGGCAGGACAACCAGATCAATCAATTCTTCTCTATCACCCAAGGCTATTTTACAATCTGAGCACCCTAATAAAACAATTACTTTATCCTTTAAGGGTGTGGCAACATGCAATATGATTTCCAACGGTTTCGACTTAATACCAGCCAATGCCACAAATTGCTCAGATACAAATGAATGCGACGCTCTTGGATCAAATAAAGCATAGGCAGGATGATCACAAAGAGAAATGGTACCTGTGATTACCCCAGGTGCATTTTCTGCCTCCCCTCACGCTATCGCATAAACCCTTCCTTGGGCTGGGGGTCGATTCTGTTTATTCTGTGGGGCGGTTCCAACTTGAGGTCCTATCTGGGGTCGCTGTGGTTGAAGTCGCGGTCCCGCTGCTCGGTTCGGGCAGTCCCTTACATGATGACCCTGTTGACCGCACCCGAAACATGCTCTAGACCTATTCGGGCAAGGTCCATTTCCGTGCTTCCTTCCACACAATCGACACACCATGCTCGAAGGATAGCTTGGCTTCCTCAAATTTCCTCGGGCAAGAGGGACAAATCTCCGGTTATCAATCTGCATCGGCCTCTTTCCAAAACTTCTGTTATCCCGGCCAGGTATAAATCGCGATCCAGATGTGATAGCCCTTTCTATCATATCCCTTTCAATCTCCTGTGCTCTCTCATAGATCGTTCCATAATCCCTTAAACCAGTTGGGATCAACTGACTATGGAGTTCCGGCTTCAGCCCATCACGAAATCTCCTAGCCTTATCCCAGGGATTTTCTATCATTCTTTGGGCAAATTTTGACAACCTCGCGAACTCGGCCTCATACTGGTCTACAGTCATTTGACCTTGTCGAAGACGTAAGAATTCTTCCATTTTCCTTTCCTGAGCAGCCTCTGAGAAATACTTTCCATTAAACGCCTCACAAAAAACCGTCCAATTTTGCACTGCTCCTTCAGGGAACACTCTCCCTTGAGTAACCTTCCACCAATCACTGGCTATACCCTGCAGCTGGTACACCGCCAATGTGACTTTTTCCTCTTCCGGGCATCCCAATAAGGCGAAAACCTTCTCCAACTCTTCAACCCATTGGGATGCTATCTCAGGTCCTCCACCTCCATTAAACTTTGGTGGCTTTAACTTCAAAAACTGCTCGACCACTTGATGCATCTATCGAGCTCCATTTCCACATCCAATATTCACATTCACTGCTGCTACTACCGCTTCCGCGGCCTGGGCAAGCGTAGCAGCTCTTCCTTCTGCCTGTCTGCCCATCAAATTCCCAATTTCCTCTAGGGCTCTCATAACCCCTTCCATTCGAGGACTTCTTGCAGCCCTTGGGTGTTCAGCAGCTTGAGCAACTCTTGGGTTCTCGGCAGCTCCAGCTTGCGAGCCGGATGCTCCAGAACCTTTTCCTCTTCTACCTCTACCGCTCATGCTTCTAAAACTTTCTCACTGAGACCTGCTATAATTCCACCAAGGAATAAAAAAAAAACCTAAGCCACTGCTCAAACTTAGCAAATCTACTTAGCAGGTCACAATAACAATAATACCACAATCAAGCAACCATCCTACAAATATTATGAGCACTCAACCATCAGGGTTTAAGTTCTCACCTCAAGTCTAACTGCACCCGTAGCTTAGTAGAATTACACAATTTACTCGGTATCAAGTGATTTAGACATACCAATCACATGCATATGTTCGTGTGACCTTCAAGACGTGTCTATGCTAGCGGACATCTAAGGTGGAGAGGGATCCTAAAAATTTGCAGCCTTATCACTCCATGTCTCAAATACATTCTTGGTCGAGTTGTCCTTACTCTAACTCATCATTCCTTATCACTCCAAGTCTCGAACAATTCTTGATCGAGCTAACCTTGCTCTGATACCACCACACCACGGATGTCACGCCCCGAACACCACAAGCACGCAACATCTCGCACAAATATACTGGTCGATAAAGATAATGCGACGTCCCAGGATTTGTCGCTGACCCAAATCGATTCGATTAAATGCGAACGCTAGCGGAAACGACACAATAACCCGACAACAACTGAGTAAGGTAAACAAACGACCTCAACACTTATATACATATACATATTCACATCCTTTATACATTATTCATGCCATTAATTACATCAACCGTACAAGCATTACAAACTAGGTTGACTATACGTCAACAGGATCTATGGTCCGAAGGGTTATACTGTAAACAAAAGATCACACCCGACAAAGTACACACTGAGACTACTCGCCTTCACTACTGATATCAGGCAGAGGAACCTCCTCAGGGTCGCTTTCCATCATAACCTCGCCATCGTCAGAGTCTCTCGCCAGTAAGCTCTCTTCGGTGTCCATCGGCATGGCATCTCCTCGGGATCCATTACCTCTCCATTCTCCATGATAATTGAAGCATCTATCTCATCAACGATCTCTGATGGGGTCTCAAATCCATGGAGTATGTTACTTAGTAAATCGTCCTGACGATACCTCCAGGCAACATAGAAATGTGCTCTCCATAGGTCGTCTCCCTCGTCCACCAAAACTCTAGTACTATACCTAAGGTACGTTCGATCTTCCCTGACATAATACTCTTTCACTTCGGTCTCTATCTATCGTGGAATCCCAAAACGGCGCGGTGGTGGTGTTTTCATGATCACGATCTAGGGTCTGAAATGTGGGGGAAATAACGACACCAATGAGAACACATCTCAGTAAGTTCGCCCCCTAAACCTCGCTTAGGACGACGCGTAACCATGCGACTAAACTTAGGCATGCAAAAGATCAACAACTCAATCACAGAAGTCAAAGAACTCAACATGCGAATGAACATTCGATAACAACATGCTCGTGCTTCAGATTCACATATTCACACAAGAAATACCACGGTTGCCAATACCACAATTTTCCCCTTATGACTCCATTTCTCTGTACTTCTAGGGCCGCCCTCCGCCCCTCAGGGCTAACATTTCCGACCCGTGCTAGTCGCCTCAGGTCGTGCCTCAGCCCGCGCTACTCGCCTCACGGCCAGCACTCTTTTCTCTCCAGCAACCCCGTGCTGAGCACGTTCGGGCGCCCTTATAACTCCTATTCCGCGAGCCTGTTACAAGAACCTTGGGGCCGCCCTCCGCCCCACGATAACACGCCTCAGGGCTAACATTACTACTTGACGATCATTTCACACGACAGCCAAAAACATGCCAAAGCAACACGGTGCATCTTATGAAATTTTCCCATACATAACAAGTCAGAGACACGCAATTTCAGTAAATCACTTTAATTTAATCCCCGTAGTGAACAGTATTTTTCGGCATGAATAGTGAACTCCGGTCGTGAACAGTGTTTTCCGGCATGAATAGTGAACTCCGGTCGTGAATAGTTTTTCCGGCATGAATAGTGAACTCCAGCAGTGAATAGTATTTTCCGGAATAGATAGTGAACTCCGGTGGGGAAATGGTATTTTCCGGAGTGAATAGTGAACTCCGGCAGTGAATAGTACTTTCCGGTCGTGAATAATGTTTTCCGATCATGAATAGTATTTTCCGGCACCTTAAAAATGACTCCGATTCGAGCCTCGATTCCGCCCTAGCCTTCGTCTAGCGATTACCTATCATCCTACTCAAGATTTAGGAGGAAAACTCACCAAAATTCAGCGGAGAAGTCCACGAACAAAACCGGGACCAAAACAGCAAAAACCGATGGGAGACGACCACGCGCAGGGCTGAATGAGTTGGTTCACAAGCTGAAAATCAATGTTTTCACACGAAAATGAGCTCTAGGAGTCGTTGGGGTCAACATATATCAATATAAGCCCTCTGTGAAATTCGGGTAACAAAGACTAGTTCGTCGACCGAAACGGAGAAGCAGTTTTGGAAGGTCAAACGACATCCGATCGGAGTGATTCAAGTTGGAAAAGAACCATAAGACAATGAACTACAACATACCCAAAAATCACGATGATCCAACGGTCGGTTTTCTGTCGGCGGCCGATTGAAGTTGAGGCCAGAAACTGGAATTCAACCTGTGCAAGGTTCGGTTTTGGCTCTGTTTGAGGGGGTTCTGGGGCTCATCTTGAGCTGAGTTTTGGTGGAGAGCTTCTAGAGATATAGGTGAAGGTCAGGTTAAAAGGGCATCTCAAACCGACAACGTTTGGGCAGCGAACAAGCGGCACAACGAGCGGCGGTTTTCCGGCGGCCAAAACTCAAGAGAAAACTAAGAGAGAGAGAGCCACGAATTTTCTAGGAAGAGAGAGTGATCTGCCACAATAATTGAAGAGAGAGAGAAAGAGAAAATATCTTCAATTACTGGGAGTACTATTCATCTGTTGACCGGCACTATTCATCGGTTGACCGGTCAAAAGTTTTGACCGACAGCGACCGATGGTCGATTGATGTGATTGATGTGATTAACAATGAATGTTGAGGCATTTCTTGAAATTCGTGAAATTTCAAGACCGGTCGGGGTTCAATCAGTGCTGATTTGGTTTAACCGCGATCGGAAAAGACTCAGGATACCGCCGAACGATTTTTCTAGCCTCGCTAAAATTACTAACACTCCCTAGCCATGGATTCTAGCACAAGACGGGGGCGAGATGACAATTTTCAATTTTTCCCTTTCCTCTAGGCATACCGATATCAATCTACTCATTCACGCCTTTCTAGGCAATGTCCAAATTCACAACTGTGACACTCATGAGAGTCGATTGTCCTATTTCGGAACTCAATTCGCGGCCTCATTCATAAGATGGCAACTTTAAATAAATTCTCAAACTAACGGGTGGCTTTTAGGAGTCACGTGTATCGACTAATTGGTGCACGTGCTTATATTCCTAGCTAGCCTTTCCCTTCTGGTTAGTTATCCCGAAGTGATCAGTTTCGAGTGAGATCCATTTATAGCGCCTCTATGAAATAACCATTCTATTTTCAAATTTCGAAAAAAGGTCGAATTTCAGAATGTCACATGTAACTTGCCGGAACAGGAGAACCGAATACAAAAGCACTGTAACATTGTGTTGAACTGATGACAAAAACAGGAACGACATCGAAGTCGAGCACAGTAATAAGATGCTGTTCAACTGGCTGAAACTTCCACATCACGATTAATTTACAGCTTGCCAAAGTCCCAAATCAGATTTGGCGCCACGAGCTGGGGTCTTCAGCTTTCTTTAAATTGTTACGGCGGCATAAGGCGCCCCCCCCCCCCAGCCGCGAATCCAAGTGCGGCCATCCTTCCAAGCCCTGAACCCCCTCCCTCCCTCTCCAAGTCCTTCCGTTGGGATCTTGGAACTCAACATCTTGAGGTAACTTTGAGTTCATAATCGTATAGTACAATGAACGAAACGTGCTGACGAAGAGAAGCGAATGCAATGAGGGCTCTATGTCAATAATTCTAAGCCGAGATCTCCATTTTTTAAAAAAAATAAGTTTTTTGTACTGATACATTCTATAGAGCTAGAAAGAGTGACATTGCAGCAAATTGACACGGAGGCAAGAGAAATAAATTCATAACAAGAGGATACTTCAAGAGGATATACTATTAAAGACGAAAAGCAGAATCGAAGAGCAGGCGTACCAAGTGAGAACTCCTAAGAGTTCGGATCCTCATAACGAAGTACGGGTTTTTGGTGTCAATGTGCTCCTCTAAATCGCTAGGATCTTCATCAGCAGCTTTCCTCTCTCCAACGTTTCCTGTGTATCGGATAACACAGAGTAGAACAAACTAAGAAATCCACCGCTTTGAAGCTATGTACACCCAGTAAAATCGAAATGCGCTAACAATTAATTAAAGGATCTTTGAATGATTTCTATTGCTTTCCTTTTTTGACCGTTTCCTCCCGCCTTCATGCTCGTCCTCCTCCTCGCAGTTCTTATCATCTTTGCTGTCGCGCTCCCGGATTTCACCTTCTTCTCCTACCTCTTCAGGGAGGGCACACTCTTTCTTCTCGCACGTGGAGTGCCTATAGAGAACAGCACCGAAGACCCTGGGACTCCGGCAGGAGAACACCATAACGTCATTCATCTCGACCGAGTTGTCCCGCCCAAATTCTTGCCAGCCATCATCAAAATAGGCGTCCTGTGCCTCCAAATTCACCTTCACACGCCATTGCCGGCCCATGCGACGCTCGAGGAGGATCTCTCCCGACAATGGCCTGTCTAGCCGTGCCAGGAAACCTCTAGGAACGCGCTGCAGTGAACAACCATATGTGAGTCACGAAATAGAACAATTTGTTGAGTTGAGGGACAGTTCATATATAAGAGAGAGAGAGAGAGAGAGAGAGTTCTCTTACCACTTTTTGAGAGCTAGCCTGTACACTTTGAAGAAATCTGGGATTTTTCTGTGAACATTCTCCATCTTCATTTTTTAGCAGGTAGAGGGGCGTCGAAATCCTGAAGATTAATATAGGCTAGCTTAGAGAATTTCACTGAATGCAATATCACTCCGAACAAGCACCATGCTCTTGAAAACCATAGGTGAAACAAATTTTCATCCACAGTTATTGTACTACTTAAAGCCAAACTTGTGATCAGTTAACACGAAAAGTGATGATAGACCTATCAAACCAGTGGATCGAGTCGACAATGATCCTATCAAAATCAACTCATTTAAACCGTTTTGACTAATTTTATCCCATTCAAGTTTAGTGATCTCTACTTGACTTGATCGAAAATCCATTTTTAATAGCGTTTCTCCTTAAATAAGTTGCCTTTGAAGAACAGGCGACGCCATGGACTAGTTAGTGAGGGAGCTCAAGGTGTGGTTATGGCCGGCGGCGTCACTTTGGTGGTAAAAGTCCGGCTTAGGATGGTTTTGGACTTCGGTTTTAGGTTAAACATAGACGGGAGATTTCAATATATGGACTTGATGTAAGCCTAACAATTCTCTCCTAACAAAAGCAAATCCCTATTAATTTATCTTGTTTTGCTCACTTTCGAAATTGTACATCCTCGTTTGACGAGCAAGTCACAAATCTGTTACACAAAAACATACTTTCGAGCATTTATTGCATTATCAATTGTATTTCTCATTGAAAGGACGATCAATCGAATTCATATGTTGAATCGTTAGCAACAGGAGAGGATTTAAATCGTCTTCAAATAAAAACACAAGAAATTAACCTCTGCAGAATGATCGTGTCTAAAGATCAACACGACAAACAAGGCTGCTCAACTAAGCTTACCGACCAAAGAGACGACCCTAGAGTTAATCAACTTCAACCTCCCCGCCTGTCCTCTCGCAGGCGACCTGCAATGCGTGAATCGTCACGTTATCCTTCAAATAAACCAGCTCCGTGCCCTCAGGCTCGTGGACTAGCTCGTCCTGGCATTGTCACTCTGAAAGCATAACAGGCCCAGAATCATCAAACGACCAACAGTCCGGTGCGGACGAGTCTTGATTGCAAAGTTCGGTGATCGTGATACCAAATGTTTGGATGTCAAACAACGACTGAGGAAAATGAAAATGGAAAATAAAAAAGGAAAAAGGAGACAATCCAACGAGGAGGACTAGTGCGATTGTGCGCAGCCGCGTAATCAGCATTGTCGTCTCTTGCCCCGCTTAGGGTTTTGGCAAAGAGATTCTTGTGGAAGACATCGATGGGGGAAATCGGGAGTCATCTAATTCGCGATCGGTGGATGGAAGGGGAGAGAAGAGAGGAGGAAGGACTCGGACCCCTTGACTTGGGTTGAAAAATTTGAAATGACAAGAAAGGTTTCTTCTAAGAAAGGTTGCAAGGCAAGTCTACTCTCGAAATCCTCGCATCACCCTCTCGACTTGCGAAAAATATTAGGTGCTCCTGGAGCAATGCTCCAGGGCCCACGTGCCCTCTCCCCATTGGGAGAGAGGAGAGAGAAGGTGACAGAGATATGAGCACCCAATATTTGCTCCTCGACTTGGGTTCGACCACAACATTCGAGCAGGTGAAGTACAATAAAACAAATAACTGATCCACCAGCCAAAAACGTCAATTCGGGGTTCACACATTTAGAGCAAAGCGGGGCACGAACCAGAAAAAGTCATGAATGAGTGTGACTTTTCGTTCGCATTTACGAACCTCATCAATTTCCTTTTCCTCCCTTTCTCCGCCTGAAGTCGTGAATTGAATCTAAAGGAAAGTAACTGTTAAGGCGATGGCAATTCCACATTCATGCGAGGTCGTCTTCTCATAAAAGAGCGACCTTTGACGTTGCTGACGCACTGTGATAATTTCTCTGTCTGCTACAGGTAATGACCCAGCTTTCTTTACATCAAATTTAGGCTCTCCCCATGTAATATGTGAGTTTTGACTTGGTCAAAACTAGTGGTGGTGGGACCCACAAAAAAATAAAAATAAAAACAAAGTAGAAGAGGCCAGGAGCTTCGGGAGAGTTCCTTCATAAAGAGGAAAACGGACAGAAGAGAAGGAGAAGAAGAGAAAGAAAGGAAAGAAGAGAGAGAGAGAGAGAGAGAGAGAGAGAGAGAGAGAGAGAGAGAGAGAGAGGAGCACGTGCGCGCACTAGCCTCCACGGACGCCTCGCCAAGCTCGTCTACTACGTATTAGAAGGTTAGGTAAGTATTCGTCCTTTGTATTCGAACGTTTTCCATTATTAGGATTTAAATTCGGATTTAGGGAAAAATTAAGCTAAGAAATCAGATTTTGGAGTCGTTGAGCTGAGATTCTGTGGGGAAATGATGATTTAGGGTGTTGTGGAACCATGGGACTTTACAGAACGCAATTTGGACTTACGGTTTGCCCGAAACACAATTTTGAGTTCGGGTGCTACAGTACACCCGCGCGAACAGTGTACTTCGAGGCCTGATATCTCTATTTTTTAGTTGTTATTTGAGGTCGACCATAATAGGACTTTTGTAGTACGTCGAATAAGCTTCGCTTGGACTATAAGACGGCTTGAAACGGAGGTCGGTGGAGTGAGTTATGGCCGTTTTAATTCTGAAGCGCGAGTTGTTCTGGTTGCTACAGTACCCGAGCGACCAGCAACCTTCAAGAGCTGATATCTTCATTTTTCGGTCATTGTTTGATGTTGATCATGTTAGGACTTTTGTAGTACGTTGAATAATCTTCGTTTAGACTATAAGATTGCGTTAATTGGAGTTCGTTTTGATAAAACGAAAATGGTTTTTCCGCAAATGGTGCTGGAAAATTCAGGTTTTTGGGGTTGCGATGTCTTAAGGCCTGATTTTGGTGTCGCCTAGCTGCGAATATTGTACGAAATGAACTTAAAGTTGTTGCGGAGCTAATGCTTTGGACGGTTCGTGAATCGGAGTTGCGGTTTGTCCGAACGAAATTTTTGAAATTTGGCGCGCAGGTTGTCCAACGCGCGATTAGTGGGTTTTTTTAGCCGTAGACTGCAAGTTATAGACGTTTATGCGTCGTTTAGTCAAGTTTTCCGCTAGCAGAGTATTTTTACAGTTTTTAATGTCGTTTCCTATTAATTTATTAGGATTTCAGGCTTTGCAGTTCGAGATATATATTGGATTTCGGCGTTTTAAGGTGAGTTGTACTTTTTCTTCTAAGGATTTTATAAAAGTTCATGCTTCAAAGATGGGTACGAGTATTATGATTTCATTTTCTTGAAAAGGTAAAGAAAGGCGATGTTTCAAAGCATTATTCTTGCATAAAATAGGATCGAGCTATTACTACTCCTTGATGTTTGACATGGTTTGTTAAACAATGGTTTATGTTGAGACTGAAATGCTGTTTTGGAGAATTATGTTTTGAGGAAAACCATGGATTTGGTTTGTGAAACTGAATTGTTGTGATTTTGTGCTGCTCAAGATAACTGTGAACCCGACTGAGGGGTTTGTGGGTATGCGCATACTGTTTAGGATATCCTTGTGGGCCGAGCCACCGGCATTGTAGGTGGAGACCTTGCCAAGGGGGGAATCTTGGTCGTCTTTTGTCACGGGCGTTATTCGTGACCACGGTTGGAGTCTTGAGCAGTCATTAGTCAATGGATAGACCATTGACATGTGTTTTTGCTGAGATTAACCAATGGTTTAAACAACTGGTATTTGTTTTGCATTTTAAATGTGCATAGTGATTGTTCGATCCGCTTAGAAGAAAATGTATTACTCACTGAGCCGTGTTAGCTCATTCCTTTCATCTTTTTGCTTTTCAGGTTCAGCAAGTCGCGAGTAGGACTGAGCGTATCGTTAGCAGAAGGATTTTTGGGTAGGAGGATTTTTGTTATGAAGTATAACTAGTTGTGTTGGGCTTCTGAGATAGCTCTTTTGGTTGAATTCTGGTTAAGTTGAGGCTGCGTCCTTTTGAGAAAGGGACGGCCGTGTCACAGCCCTACTATCGTGGTTTGGGGGTGTGACATTTATTGGTATCAGAGCTTAGGTTATGATTTTTATGGGTATAGATATGGGACGTTGTGAGATTGTGTGATAGATTCTGTCGCATTATCCTTTTAAATACTAAGGTTATGATCTACTTATGACTTCAGGTAGTTAGGAGTTCTGACTCAGAATCACCTGTCCCGCGTCGTAGAGATTTCAGAGATGTGCCTCGAGGTATTAGAGGCCGGCCTGCGATAAGCAGGCAAGAGAATTTAAGAGTTGACTTACGGGACACAAGAGGAGAAAATGGAGGCATGGCCCATAAGCATTCCTCTCAAACGCTACAGGTAACCGATACCAATAAGTGGACGCCGAAAGAGACGAGCATAAGTGAAGTGGGGCACGTAGCAGGTGGCCTGGTTTGTTTGTTGGCGTATTGATCGAGTAAGTAACAGCTGTATTAATTTACATGACTGATCGCGAGTCTCAATGTGGCTGGTGAGGGCCGCCACAGAATCTTTTTCCCGTGTCCTCGGTATCATCATCATCAAAGGGAGTGATAGGGTTTTGCCTCTGTTTGCTAAGACTGTAGGCCATCATCTTACGGCCACCGTCCGTCAAGATAAGATAAAATGGAGGCAGTCCTACCATTTGAGGTAGAAATACGTTCCCTATGTATTCATTCAGAAGAACAATTGATAGTAGCAGATTAAACTTAGCAGAGGTGGATGACCTCGTCCTGCGAAGGTTGTTGCCGATAGGGAAGTTTACTCTGAACTATGGTGACCTCTATGTCGTGAAGAAGGTGCTCCTAGGAGATGCCCTGACCCTAACTGAGATGGTTGTGAGAAATACCTTAAATCATTTATGCTATGCGGAAGAAGAGATGGCAGGAAGATAAAAGCACAAGCATGTGAAGCTTTTTATTAATTTAATTTCACTCATCAAGGAGTATTACAACAACTCACTGGGGAGGAAAAGTAAAACCAAACTGAGCCCTAATGAGCATCACAAAAGAGTTCAACTGACTCTCCATGCAGTTGATGCTCTGCCTACGCCGAGAGGTTTGGGATTCAAGATCCGCAAGCTTGAAGAACAGGAGTTCACATTTCTCCTTATGCCTGGCTGCGTTGGTCTCATGATGATCAACAACGTGTTTTAGATTCTCGATCAAGTCTCTCTCGAGAGCTATATTCACCGTTAAGTCTTCGAGCCTCTCTTCCAGCCATTTACACCTGTACCTCATCACAATGTCACTCGGGTCATATTCGAAATAAGTCTGGAGCAAGGCTAGGCGCTCCACCAACTTCTCCCTCTCATGGACCAACAACGAGGCCCGTTCATCAGCAGATTTGACAGCCTTATTGTAGCGAGCAACCGCAAGTTCTGCAGATTCCAAGCATTCAGACCGATCTTGGAGGCGAGCTTCCACGATGCGAGTCATGGTGACCGCTTCGTAGGTGTTTTGGCAAGCCTCTAGAAAGTTGATGAAGAGGGTTGGGAACGTTCGGTATTCCCTCTCTAAATTCGTGCCTTCGATCGAAGAGGTATTTATCGCCCTAAACAGACCGAAGATCTCAGCTTCAGCACCCGGATGACTAGCTATGTAAACATAGCCTCGGCCAAGGAGGTGATAAAGCCTCTCCCATTTAGACATAACTTCAACTGGGAAGACCTGTGTGGGAAGACTGGCCATTATCAAGATAGAGGAAAGAATCAAGGCCGGCGAGCAGAATACGAAAGATAAGAGGAGAGAAGTGAAGCAGACGATTAGAATGCGAAGATGGTAATCTGCCTCGAGTTAAATATTGACTTCACAGTAGCAATATCTATCGGTCAGATTTTCCTACCGGCTATTCCTTTCCGGTGTCGTTTTTGTCGGCTCGAATCCCCTGTCGGTTTGTTATCTCGAGCCGAGTAAATCCGACATCTTAAAAAAAAAAGGTTTGAGGTGATACCATCGCTTCGGAAAAAGAAGAAGAAAAGACGAGCCAAATGGGGGACAAAATAAACTCTAGCAGAAAAGAAGCGAGGACTTGTCTTCATTCGTAGACAGAGTAAAAGCTCGCCTGCGAAACCAATGCTCAAGACAGGCGAAAGAAATAGTGATAGAGGTCCTACCATTATAAAAAAAAAAAAAGGAATGAAAGAAGACAAGCCGAATGAGGAGGAAATATAGTGAAAAGTTGAGAAAGACAGGAATATTGGGGGAAGTATTGGAAATTCTGAACACCTCGATTTTAAAAGAGGCATCCAGCTGGTAGTCTTCATCCGAACTCAAAAAAAAAAATTTGCAATATAAAAGAAGATATGATTCGCCTTTATAGGAGAACACGCCAGCAAAATTGACGGTGGAGATAAACGGAAGAGGTAATGATGAGAACTTCTATCGTGAAAAGATGAAAGAAGACAAGCTGAGCGAGAGATACGATAAAGTGGAGAAAGACAGGGCTCTCGGGAGAAGCAATATGTTTTTTTAAACCCGTGCCTTGATTTTAAAAAGATACATCCTCCTGAAAACCTTCATCCATGCTAAGAAGAAAGTAGCAAACCTTGAGAAACCATTAATCAATCGAGGATGTCTCAACCCAACATGCTCGAGAACTTTCGTTACTTGCTGAACATGGGAGATGCAGAATTCAATGCCATGATTGGAATTCATACCATGGAGTCTGGCCCTTCCGCGTATGACGTCCAAGATCTTGATAAAGATAGAGACGACAACAACCAGGGTCAAAGGAAGCGTCGTCGGCGTCACACCGAGTATCAGATCCAAAAGCTTGAAGAGTTCTTCAGAAGTTATCCTATGCCGGGTGACGAACAAAGAATGAAACTAAGCCAGGAGACAGGGCTGAGCCCTATGCAAATCCAGGTTTGGTTTCAAAATAAGCGAACCCGAGTAAAGGCTCAACATGAGCGCAATGAGGTTGAATTTTTGAAAGCTGAAAATGAGAAACTCCGAGCAGAGAACAAGAGGTATAAGGAAGTTTTCGACTCCACCACTTGCCCCAACTGCCATAGCCTCCTCTCATTCGATGAAAGACAGTACCTAAAGATCGAGAACGCTCGTTTAAGAGGTGAGTTAGATCAGTTCACAACAGGATCGAGTTCGGTTGGGAGTGGGCACAAAAAGACCAATCCTACTGGATCAGAATTGATACCTCCCGAGAAAGAGGGGATAGATCACCACCGAACGGACATTGGCGATGATCTTTTTGCCATGATCAACCAGTTTAACGTCGGTAGAGCATCGGGACTGTGATGCGCATGCTCAGCCAATGATCACTGGACCTTCAACATGGCCAATGCGTACCTGATCCAGAACGAAGCTAGCTGATCACTGGAGAGCCTACAAAGGGAGCAGAGCTGATCCTGAATGAATTCATATGCTTTATTTCCTTGCATGGGATGTTTTCTACTTTACCGATGTCCGAAATTAATGCCTAAGCAAGAAGTAGTAATTCCCTTTCCTCCTATTAAATGCTCAGATCGGCGAGTAAAAATCTGCGTAAACTCAAAGGGTAGTTTCGTATCGTTCTAATTTACCCTCAATCGCTCCATATGTTGAGAGCATGTGCCGTGAACTTTGGCGGCTCTTGAATGAGCATTTGCATTTGGCAGAATTTTCATATAATAGCGGCTATCATTCCAGCATCAAAATGGCTCCTTTTGAAGCGTTATATGATCGAAAGTGTAGAACACCAATTTGTTGGAATGATGTAGGTGAGAAAAAAAAAAAGGCTAACTGGTCCTGAATTTATACAGGAATCAGAAGAGAAAGTCAGGCTTGTTTAAGAGCGTTTGAAAATAGCAAAAAGCCGCCAGAAAAGTTATGCTGACCTTAAACGGCGTAAGTTAGAATTCGATGTAGGCGATCATGTATTTCTGAAGGTTTCTCCTATGAGAAGCGTTATGAGATTTGGCACAAGTGGCAAATTGAGTCCAAGATACGTGGAACCATTTCTGATATTGGAGAGGATTGGCGAGGTTGCTTACAGATTAACATCGCCACCGGCATTATCTGGAGTGCATGACGTGTTCCATGTGTCTTTATTACGGAAATATGTGCCAAGTCCTGATCACATATTAGATTATACTCCTTTAAGGTTAAGGAAAGACCTAACGTATGAAGAACAGCCTCTGCGTATCGTGGACAAAAAGGGATCAAGTATTACGGCGTCGTACGATCCCTTATGTGAAGATTCAATGGTAAAATCACACAGAAAAGGAGGCTACTTGGGAACTTGAGGAGGAAGCGAAACGCAAATATCCTCACTTGTTTGAAAATTGAGGTAAGTTTAGTTACACAAATTTCGGGGACGAAATTACTTTTAAGGAGGGTAGAATGTAATATGTGAGTTTTGACTTGGTCAAAACTAGTGGTGGTGGGACCCACAAAAAAATAAAAATAAAAACAAAGTAGAAGAGGCCAGGAGCTTCGGGAGAGTTCCTTCACAAAGAGGAAAACGGACAGAAGAGAAGGAGAAGAAGAGAAAGAAAGGAAAGAAGAGAGAGAGAGAGAGAGAGAGAGAGAGAGAGAGAGAGAGAGGAGCACGTGCGCGCACTAGCCTCCACGGACGCCTCGCCAAGCTCGTCTACTACGTATTAGAAGGTTAGGTAAGTATTCGTCCTTTGTATTCGAACGTTTTCCATTATTAGGATTTAAATTCGGATTTAGGGAAAAATTAAGCTAAGAAATCAGATTTTGGAGTCGTTGAGCTGAGATTCTGTGGGGAAATGATGATTTAGGGTGTTGTGGAACCATGGGACTTTACAGAACGCAATTTGGACTTACGGTTTGCCCGAAACACAATTTTGAGTTCGGGTGCTACAGTACACCCGCGCGAACAGTGTACTTCGAGGCCTGATATCTCTATTTTTTAGTTGTTATTTGAGGTCGACCATAATAGGACTTTTGTAGTACGTCGAATAAGCTTCACTTGGACTATAAGACGGCTTGAAACGGAGGTCGGTGGAGTGAGTTATGGCCGTTTTAATTCTGAAGCGCGAGTTGTTCTGGTTGCTACAGTACCCGAGCGACCAGCAACCTTCAAGAGCTGATATCTTCATTTTTCGGTCATTGTTTGATGTTGATCATGTTAGGACTTTTGTAGTACGTTGAATAATCTTCGTTTAGACTATAAGATTGCGTTAATTGGAGTTCGTTTTGATAAAACGAAAATGGTTTTTTCCGCAAATGGTGCTGGAAAATTCAGGTTTTTGGGGTTGCGATGTCTTAAGGCCTGATTTTGGTGTCGCCTAGCTGCGAATATTGTACGAAATGAACTTAAAGTTGTTGCGGAGCTAATGCTTTGGACGGTTCGTGAATCGGAGTTGCGGTTTGTCCGAACGAAATTTTTGAAATTTGGCGCGCAGGTTGTCCAACGCGCGATTAGTGGGTTTTTTTAGCCGTAGACTGCAAGTTATAGACGTTTATGCGTCGTTTAGTCAAGTTTTCCGCTAGCAGAGTATTTTTACAGTTTTTAATGTCGTTTCCTATTAATTTATTAGGATTTCAGGCTTTGCAGTTCGAGATATATATTGGATTTCGGCGTTTTAAGGTGAGTTGTACTTTTTCTTCTAAGGATTTTATAAAAGTTCATGCTTCAAAGATGGGTACGAGTATTATGATTTCATTTTCTTGAAAAGGTAAAGAAAGGCGATGTTTCAAAGCATTATTCTTGCATAAAATAGGATCGAGCTATTACTACTCCTTGATGTTTGACATGGTTTGTTAAACAATGGTTTATGTTGAGACTGAAATGCTGTTTTGGAGAATTATGTTTTGAGGAAAACCATGGATTTGGTTTGTGAAACTGAATTGTTGTGATTTTGTGCTGCTCAAGATAACTGTGAACCCGACTGAGGGGTTTGTGGGTATGCGCATACTGTTTAGGATATCCTTGTGGGCCGAGCCACCGGCATTGTAGGTGGAGACCTTGCCAAGGGGGGAATCTTGGTCGTCTTTTGTCACGGGCGTTATTCGTGACCACGGTTGGAGTCTTGAGCAGTCATTAGTCAATGGATAGACCATTGACATGTGTTTTTGCTGAGATTAACCAATGGTTTAAACAACTGGTATTTGTTTTGCATTTTAAATGTGCATAGTGATTGTTCGATCCGCTTAGAAGAAAATGTATTACTCACTGAGCCGTGTTAGCTCATTCCTTTCATCTTTTTGCTTTTCAGGTTCAGCAAGTCGCGAGTAGGACTGAGCGTATCGTTAGCAGAAGGATTTTTGGGTAGGAGGATTTTTGTTATGAAGTATAACTAGTTGTGTTGGGCTTCTGAGATAGCTCTTTTGGTTGAATTCTGGTTAAGTTGAGGCTGCGTCCTTTTGAGAAAGGGACGGCCGTGTCACAGCCCTACTATCGTGGTTTGGGGGTGTGACATTTATTGGTATCAGAGCTTAGGTTATGATTTTTATGGGTATAGATATGGGACGTTGTGAGATTGTGTGATAGATTCTGTCGCATTATCCTTTTAAATACTAAGGTTATGATCTACTTATGACTTCAGGTAGTTAGGAGTTCTGACTCAGAATCACCTGTCCCGCGTCGTAGAGATTTCAGAGATGTGCCTCGAGGTATTAGAGGCCGGCCTGCGATAAGCAGGCAAGAGAATTTAAGAGTTGACTTACGGGACACAAGAGGAGAAAATGGAGGCATGGCCCATAAGCATTCCTCTCAAACGCTACAGGTAACCGATACCAATAAGTGGACGCCGAAAGAGACGAGCATAAGTGAAGTGGGGCACGTAGCAGGTGGCCTGGTTTGTTTGTTGGCGTATTGATCGAGTAAGTAACAGCTGTATTAATTTACATGACTGATCGCGAGTCTCAATGTGGCTGGTGAGGGCCGCCACAGAATCTTTTTCCCGTGTCCTCGGTATCATCATCATCAAAGGGAGTGATAGGGTTTTGCCTCTGTTTGCTAAGACTGTAGGCCATCATCTTACGGCCACCGTCCGTCAAGATAAGATAAAATGGAGGCAGTCCTACCATTTGAGGTAGAAATACGTTCCCTATGTATTCATTCAGAAGAACAATTGATAGTAGCAGATTAAACTTAGCAGAGGTGGATGACCTCGTCCTGCGAAGGTTGTTGCCGATAGGGAAGTTTACTCTGAACTATGGTGACCTCTATGTCGTGAAGAAGGTGCTCCTAGGAGATGCCCTGACCCTAACTGAGATGGTTGTGAGAAATACCTTAAATCATTTATGCTATGCGGAAGAAGAGATGGCAGGAAGATAAAAGCACAAGCATGTGAAGCTTTTTATTAATTTAATTTCACTCATCAAGGAGTATTACAACAACTCACTGGGGAGGAAAAGTAAAACCAAACTGAGCCCTAATGAGCATCACAAAAGAGTTCAACTGACTCTCCATGCAGTTGATGCTCTGCCTACGCCGAGAGGTTTGGGATTCAAGATCCGCAAGCTTGAAGAACAGGAGTTCACATTTCTCCTTATGCCTGGCTGCGTTGGTCTCATGATGATCAACAACGTGTTTTAGATTCTCGATCAAGTCTCTCTCGAGAGCTATATTCACCGTTAAGTCTTCGAGCCTCTCTTCCAGCCATTTACACCTGTACCTCATCACAATGTCACTCGGGTCATATTCGAAATAAGTCTGGAGCAAGGCTAGGCGCTCCACCAACTTCTCCCTCTCATGGACCAACAACGAGGCCCGTTCATCAGCAGATTTGACAGCCTTATTGTAGCGAGCAACCGCAAGTTCTGCAGATTCCAAGCATTCAGACCGATCTTGGAGGCGAGCTTCCACGATGCGAGTCATGGTGACCGCTTCGTAGGTGTTTTGGCAAGCCTCTAGAAAGTTGATGAAGAGGGTTGGGAACGTTCGGTATTCCCTCTCTAAATTCGTGCCTTCGATCGAAGAGGTATTTATCGCCCTAAACAGACCGAAGATCTCAGCTTCAGCACCCGGATGACTAGCTATGTAAACATAGCCTCGGCCAAGGAGGTGATAAAGCCTCTCCCATTTAGACATAACTTCAACTGGGAAGACCTGTGTGGGAAGACTGGCCATTATCAAGATAGAGGAAAGAATCAAGGCCGGCGAGCAGAATACGAAAGATAAGAGGAGAGAAGTGAAGCAGACGATTAGAATGCGAAGATGGTAATCTGCCTCGAGTTAAATATTGACTTCACAGTAGCAATATCTATCGGTCAGATTTTCCTACCGGCTATTCCTTTCCGGTGTCGTTTTTGTCGGCTCGAATCCCCTGTCGGTTTGTTATCTCGAGCCGAGTAAATCCGACATCTTTAAAAAAAAAGGTTTGAGGTGATACCATCGCTTCGGAAAAAGAAGAAGAAAAGACGAGCCAAATGGGGGACAAAATAAACTCTAGCAGAAAAGAAGCGAGGACTTGTCTTCATTCGTAGACAGAGTGAAAGCTCGCCTGCGAAACCAATGCTCAAGACAGGCGAAAGAAATAGTGATAGAGGTCCTACCATTATAAAAAAAAAAAGGAATGAAAGAAGACAAGCCGAATGAGGAGGAAATATAGTGAAAAGTTGAGAAAGACAGGAATATTGGGGGAAGTATTGGAAATTCTGAACCCCTCGATTTTAAAAGAGGCATCCAGCTGGTAGTCTTCATCCGAACTCAAAAAAAAAAAATTTGCAATATAAAAGAAGATATGATTCGCCTTTATAGGAGAACACGCCAGCAAAATTGACGGTGGAGATAAACGGAAGAGGTAATGATGAGAACTTCTATCGTGAAAAGATGAAAGAAGACAAGCTGAGCGAGAGATACGATAAAGTGGAGAAAGACAGGGCTCTCGGGAGAAGCAATATGTTTTTTTAAACCCGTGCCTTGATTTTAAAAAGATACATCCTCCTGAAAACCTTCATCCATGCTAAGAAGAAAGTAGCAAACCTTGAGAAACCATTAATCAATCGAGGATGTCTCAACCCAACATGCTCGAGAACTTTCGTTACTTGCTGAACATGGGAGATGCAGAATTCAATGCCATGATTGGAATTCATACCATGGAGTCTGGCCCTTCCGCGTATGACGTCCAAGATCTTGATAAAGATAGAGACGACAACAACCAGGGTCAAAGGAAGCGTCGTCGGCGTCACACCGAGTATCAGATCCAAAAGCTTGAAGAGTTCTTCAGAAGTTATCCTATGCCGGGTGACGAACAAAGAATGAAACTAAGCCAGGAGACAGGGCTGAGCCCTATGCAAATCCAGGTTTGGTTTCAAAATAAGCGAACCCGAGTAAAGGCTCAACATGAGCGCAATGAGGTTGAATTTTTGAAAGCTGAAAATGAGAAACTCCGAGCAGAGAACAAGAGGTATAAGGAAGTTTTCGACTCCACCACTTGCCCCAACTGCCATAGCCTCCTCTCATTCGATGAAAGACAGTACCTAAAGATCGAGAACGCTCGTTTAAGAGGTGAGTTAGATCAGTTCACAACAGGATCGAGTTCGGTTGGGAGTGGGCACAAAAAGACCAATCCTACTGGATCAGAATTGATACCTCCCGAGAAAGAGGGGATAGATCACCACCGAACGGACATTGGCGATGATCTTTTTGCCATGATCAACCAGTTTAACGTCGGTAGAGCATCGGGACTGTGATGCGCATGCTCAGCCAATGATCACTGGACCTTCAACATGGCCAATGCGTACCTGATCCAGAACGAAGCTAGCTGATCACTGGAGAGCCTACAAAGGGAGCAGAGCTGATCCTGAATGAATTCATATGCTTTATTTCCTTGCATGGGATGTTTTCTACTTTACCGATGTCCGAAATTAATGCCTAAGCAAGAAGTAGTAATTCCCTTTCCTCCTATTAAATGCTCAGATCGGCGAGTAAAAATCTGCGTAAACTCAAAGGGTAGTTTCGTATCGTTCTAATTTACCCTCAATCGCTCCATATGTTGAGAGCATGTGCCGTGAACTTTGGCGGCTCTTGAATGAGCATTTGCATTTGGCAGAATTTTCATATAATAGCGGCTATCATTCCAGCATCAAAATGGCTCCTTTTGAAGCGTTATATGATCGAAAGTGTAGAACACCAATTTGTTGGAATGATGTAGGTGAGAAAAAAAAAAAGGCTAACTGGTCCTGAATTTATACAGGAATCAGAAGAGAAAGTCAGGCTTGTTTAAGAGCGTTTGAAAATAGCAAAAAGCCGCCAGAAAAGTTATGCTGACCTTAAACGGCGTAAGTTAGAATTCGATGTAGGCGATCATGTATTTCTGAAGGTTTCTCCTATGAGAAGCGTTATGAGATTTGGCACAAGTGGCAAATTGAGTCCAAGATACGTGGAACCATTTCTGATATTGGAGAGGATTGGCGAGGTTGCTTACAGATTAACATCGCCACCGGCATTATCTGGAGTGCATGACGTGTTCCATGTGTCTTTATTACGGAAATATGTGCCAAGTCCTGATCACATATTAGATTATACTCCTTTAAGGTTAAGGAAAGACCTAACGTATGAAGAACAGCCTCTGCGTATCGTGGACAAAAAGGGATCAAGTATTACGGCGTCGTACGATCCCTTATGTGAAGATTCAATGGTAAAATCACACAGAAAAGGAGGCTACTTGGGAACTTGAGGAGGAAGCGAAACGCAAATATCCTCACTTGTTTGAAAATTGAGGTAAGTTTAGTTACACAAATTTCGGGGACGAAATTACTTTTAAGGAGGGTAGAATGTAATATGTGAGTTTTGACTTGGTCAAAACTAGTGGTGGTGGGACCCACAAAAAAATAAAAATAAAAACAAAGTAGAAGAGGCCAGGAGCTTCGGGAGAGTTCCTTCACAAAGAGGAAAACGGACAGAAGAGAAGGAGAAGAAGAGAAAGAAAGGAAAGAAGAGAGAGAGAGAGAGAGAGAGAGAGAGAGAGAGAGAGAGAGAGGAGCACGTGCGCGCACTAGCCTCCACGGACGCCTCGCCAAGCTCGTCTACTACGTATTAGAAGGTTAGGTAAGTATTCGTCCTTTGTATTCGAACGTTTTCCATTATTAGGATTTAAATTCGGATTTAGGGAAAAATTAAGCTAAGAAATCAGATTTTGGAGTCGTTGAGCTGAGATTCTGTGGGGAAATGATGATTTAGGGTGTTGTGGAACCATGGGACTTTACAGAACGCAATTTGGACTTACGGTTTGCCCGAAACACAATTTTGAGTTCGGGTGCTACAGTACACCCGCGCGAACAGTGTACTTCGAGGCCTGATATCTCTATTTTTTAGTTGTTATTTGAGGTCGACCATAATAGGACTTTTGTAGTACGTCGAATAAGCTTCGCTTGGACTATAAGACGGCTTGAAACGGAGGTCGGTGGAGTGAGTTATGGCCGTTTTAATTCTGAAGCGCGAGTTGTTCTGGTTGCTACAGTACCCGAGCGACCAGCAACCTTCAAGAGCTGATATCTTCATTTTTCGGTCATTGTTTGATGTTGATCATGTTAGGACTTTTGTAGTACGTTGAATAATCTTCGTTTAGACTATAAGATTGCGTTAATTGGAGTTCGTTTTGATAAAACGAAAATGGTTTTTCCGCAAATGGTGCTGGAAAATTCAGGTTTTTGGGGTTGCGATGTCTTAAGGCCTGATTTTGGTGTCGCCTAGCTGCGAATATTGTACGAAATGAACTTAAAGTTGTTGCGGAGCTAATGCTTTGGACGGTTCGTGAATCGGAGTTGCGGTTTGTCCGAACGAAATTTTTGAAATTTGGCGCGCAGGTTGTCCAACGCGCGATTAGTGGGTTTTTTTAGCCGTAGACTGCAAGTTATAGACGTTTATGCGTCGTTTAGTCAAGTTTTCCGCTAGCAGAGTATTTTTACAGTTTTTAATGTCGTTTCCTATTAATTTATTAGGATTTCAGGCTTTGCAGTTCGAGATATATATTGGATTTCGGCGTTTTAAGGTGAGTTGTACTTTTTCTTCTAAGGATTTTATAAAAGTTCATGCTTCAAAGATGGGTACGAGTATTATGATTTCATTTTCTTGAAAAGGTAAAGAAAGGCGATGTTTCAAAGCATTATTCTTGCATAAAATAGGATCGAGCTATTACTACTCCTTGATGTTTGACATGGTTTGTTAAACAATGGTTTATGTTGAGACTGAAATGCTGTTTTGGAGAATTATGTTTTGAGGAAAACCATGGATTTGGTTTGTGAAACTGAATTGTTGTGATTTTGTGCTGCTCAAGATAACTGTGAACCCGACTGAGGGGTTTGTGGGTATGCGCATACTGTTTAGGATATCCTTGTGGGCCGAGCCACCGGCATTGTAGGTGGAGACCTTGCCAAGGGGGGAATCTTGGTCGTCTTTTGTCACGGGCGTTATTCGTGACCACGGTTGGAGTCTTGAGCAGTCATTAGTCAATGGATAGACCATTGACACGTGTTTTTGCTGAGATTAACCAATGGTTTAAACAACTGGTATTTGTTTTGCATTTTAAATGTGCATAGTGATTGTTCGATCCGCTTAGAAGAAAATGTATTACTCACTGAGCCGTGTTAGCTCATTCCTTTCATCTTTTTGCTTTTCAGGTTCAGCAAGTCGCGAGTAGGACTGAGCGTATCGTTAGCAGAAGGATTTTTGGGTAGGAGGATTTTTGTTATGAAGTATAACTAGTTGTGTTGGGCTTCTGAGATAGCTCTTTTGGTTGAATTCTGGTTAAGTTGAGGCTGCGTCCTTTTGAGAAAGGGACGGCCGTGTCACAGCCCTACTATCGTGGTTTGGGGGTGTGACACCCCATGCTCAAACCCGGTCTCTTTCGGCTTTTCAGTCTTAGGGGGGCTTAAAATGGCAACCTTTGGCACGTGAAATTTTTACTTTTTTTTTTGTTTGGGAGGGGGGGTTGTGTGGTGTGAAATTTTGACTAATAGCGGTGCAGAATACGAGCGACAACATGTGAAATTTTGATTAATGAAAGTGGACGTACAATTATGGATAACATTAACTCTAATACCATACTAGAAAAAGTCCAACTCAAAAACTTAAATTAATAGACGAAATGAGAGCATATAAATATAAAAAGTATAAAAAAACTCGTTGTCGAACGACATGGGACAATAATTTCAATAAACATAGCGCTAGATGTTCTTAAATGCAATTCAGCTCGAGGTAAAAAAAAAAAAGAAAAGAAAAGAGATGAAGTGGTAGTTTAGCTGTCTTGTCGCGTTCCTATGCAATGAAGCTGAAAGATAATGCGAGATGTGTCTTTTAATAAGACTTTGGTCTCGCAACACCACCAACCCCTTGACAATCGAAGAAACTCATGTTATTGACGAATGAAGAGTTTAAAGTTAGTAAATACACTATTTTCAATGACTTGAATCCTGATTTTTCATTTTAAACTAATTTCAATTCCGTGCTTTGCACTAGATACATTTTGAATTTTTTCCTATAGAAAAAGGTTGACAAAAAAAAAAAAGAACATTTAGAAAATTTAAAGCAAAATACGCGCATTGTTATTGTCTTTTCTCATTCTATAATGGTAAATTTACTAGTTGATTATCCTACATTTTGCAAAGTGTAGTTTTGCTTTACACTTGACAAACCAATAGGCTGTTTGCTAAGGAGATGTATCTGGTTCTTACGCAGCTCGGGGAGTTGTATTCCTGCTTGCTTTGGTTTTTCCATAGGCTTTTTGAAAAGAAGTGATATTTCCTCAACCCCAAACTTTTGTTCCTCGCCGTTTTCAGATTGTTGCACGTTTTGGTTACATTAATTTTCCCTTAAAAGCTCGTTCACGATAGCCATCAAAATTCTGCAAATTTGTAAAGATAAGAAAGTATTCTGGAGTAAATAAAACTTACCATTCTCTTTCTTCCATGATGAAAAACTATACTCCACTTTCCATGGCATTTGTACTCGGTTCATGGAGGTCTATATTTCTCATTCAGCATGGCAGGAACCGACTCTCGACAGCGTCACGGTCCATGTTAACTAGAGAACTCTTGTTCATTCTCCTAAGCAGGCATCCAAAGACACAGGATCAAGTGCTGCCGGCTATTTAATCAGCTTAACGATACGTCATTTGTCCGTCACATGCTAATTTGCAAAGTAAAGCAGCATGCCACCGACTCCCAGAAGCAGCAAAACACTCCTCTGCTCTTCCCTGAAGATCTCAATCACCGATAACATATTCACAGGGAAAAAATAATTAAGAAGCACAAGATGAAACGGAGTCGTTCAATAACATGTCAGTTTTTTGCCTGCAATGGGATTATCAACTTTCTGTCATTCATCTCTGCAGCACTTAAAAAGCCATGGGGCTGACTCAAAAAGCCATGCCTTTGCTTGCAAAGCCAACGACTTAACACCGGTGTAAACTGCGACGACCACACTGGTGCACCAAAGGAGGCTGACTGGCTTAGAGCTCAGTCGTAAACGACTCGCCAGAGAAATGTTTGGACCTTTGGTCATGTGGACCAGTTGAAAGTTCTTAACCTATCCAATCCTAACGATTTTAATGGTTTCCTTCCGCCCAAACTGTTTCCGACGCAAAACTTGGAGGTCCTTGATTTAAACTCAAATTATTTCTCTGGTTCACTACCCCTTCACTTCCAGCTAGCCCTAATAAAGATTCTTGACATCCCAACAAGATTGCTGGTCCTGTCAAGATGAATTTGTGTGATTTTACGCTTAATCAAGTCACTTGGTACTGACGAAAATGGCTTCTGCGAAGAGCTTCCGTTGAACTTTGGGAATTACACTTTGTTGCGACGACTGTCCTTAAATGGGAATAACATTTCGTTGAGCATGCCAGTGACCTTGTTCCAGCTGCGTAATCTGCGTGTATTGCAGCTTCAATATGATAGCTTGCCTGGGCTATTAGATGGGATATTGGTAAGCTCCCCAACATTTTCAAGATAGATATTTCATACATTTCATTTTCTGGAGACCTCCCGGATGTCTTTGAGGGCCTTGTGAGTATCAAGAGCTTCTTGGCCATTTTGAAACGGCTTTCTGGTCATATATGCCTTCCTTGCCGATGAGCTCTCCATCACTTCCCGTGCTCCCGAATTACAGAAAACGAGTCATCACTTGCCTTCTCTAAAGTGTTCCCATTTTTCCGGGGCAGGAACACAAAGGGGAAACTCATTGGAGTACGACCATATTTGGGACCGTTCCATAAATATTGGATTTACGTCGCAACAAGCTCAATGGACCGATGCCAAAACAAGAGAAACAGAAGAGCCGTTTTCAAATAGTTGTGCTGTAATTGCGGCACATCATATATGGAGAACGTTGGAGCCAGAGGTACGCAAGAGGAACTGGATTTAGGCGGGCCACGGAGAACGTTGGTGCTCGCTCCCGTTATTCATGATGTATACTTTTCTGCTTCCGTTGATCTTTTTCCACCATTTTTACATGGTCTTAGACTCTTAGGTGGAGTTTGTCTTATGGCCCTCGTGGGTGGAGATTTTAAGCATTCTGGGTAGCAAACTTATCTGACTTGATGGCACTTCTCATTCCTTTCTGCTGCTGTTCTCTCAATCTTGTGCCAAGTCTTTCTACCCTCAAACGCGAGGATTTCATCATGGATTCTGCTCTGTGCAGTCAGAACAAAAACAACTTGGTACTGCCAAAGATGAAGAGAGAAGCGTGCAGGCTACAAGAAAGTCAAAAAAACGCGCCACCAAGTGGTCAGGGCGATGCTGGTGACCGCTGGTGGTGCAGGGTTTGGGCCCGTTTAGGATTGGCAGGAAGAGTCACAAGATCAACCCCAGTGAGAAAAGCAGAAGTAGGAAAAATGATCATTATGAGTTGACATAGATGGATGAAGACGTCTGTATGGTTTTCCTCCCATCGAACTCGCCCACTTCGCCCCTTTCTCTTCACCTGTCCATCTCAATGACTTTACACTCTTTGCATGGACCCGGCATAGTCCCCTCTCTCTTTCTATCTCCTTTCTTAAGAGACCAAGCCAGCTCTTTCATTACTCACATTAGCCAGTCATCTTCAAAGATGTAGGATTATCAACGGTTTCCCCCTCTCACTCTCGCTCTCTTTCTGCTGTACAAGTCAAAGTCAATGGTTGGCTTCACTGCCAATCTATCATCATGCTCAGAAGACAAATAATGCGAACCGTATAATCTCGACCCTAGTTGCCTGCCTCCTGCTGTCGCTTGCTAGCAATGGAATCCTCAACTTTCTGTTTAACCTTCTTCTTTCTAGGAATCATTTGCAAGGCTCATATAACCAAAAGCGAGAGCACGTTTTGCAATTCCAATGACTTAGCGACGCTGAATGATTTTCGCAAGCGCGTGGGCTCACCTGTTGATGGCTGGGGGGTTATTCCTGACAGTGAATGTTGCTCTTGGGCTGGAGTCGCGTGCGACAACTCCACCATGACACAAAGGAGGGTGATTGGCTTGGATCTTCATGGCAGAGGACTTGCTGGAGAAATTTGTGAATCCTTGGCAGAGTTGGACCAGCTGAGCACTCTTAATCTTTCCCATAACTACCTCGACGGTTCTCTTCCACATCAACTCTTTCAGATGAAGCATCTCCAGGTCCTTGATTTGAGTGGGAACAAATTCGTGGGTTCGTTTCCTCTTCACATCCATCTACCCCGCATGAGGATTTTGGATGTCTCGGAGAATTACTTGGTAGGTTCTCTCACATCGACAATTTGTGACAGATCATCCTCTATTGAGTCACTTAATTTCGCCAAAAATTGGTTCCATGGAGAAGTTCCTGCGAATTTTGGTAACTGCACTTCTCTTCAGCGCCTCTTCCTCAATGGGAACAGTCTATCGGGGAGCCTGCCAGAAAGACTGTTCCAACTCGAGCACCTGCGCGAACTCCAATTTCAGGACAATGGCTTTTCAGGACTTCTGCACGAAAGAATTGGTAACCTCTCTAACGTTCTCAAGATTGATCTGTCTCATAATCTGTTCTCTGGAGTACTTCCAGACGTTTTCAGGGGTCTTCCAAAGCTCGAGCATTTTGGTGCCGGATCAAATAAATTCTCTGGTCAGTTGCCACCTTCACTGATGAGCTCTCCATCCCTTTCCACACTTGACTTGGCCAACAATACTCTTGATGGTCGTATCAGTGTCAACTGTACTTCAATGGCTCGTCTTACTTCTCTCAACCTCAGCTCCAATTTATTCCGAGGTCCGCTTCCCGAAAATTTATCTGCTTGTCATAGATTGAATGTCCTAAGACTATCAAAAAATCACTTAAGTGGAGCGATTCCTTCCGGCTTCCGAAACCTCCAGGCACTTACTCTGCTATCTCTTTCAAGAACTGAAATTAGTGATCTGTCTAGTGCTCTGCATATATTGCAACGATGCAGAAACTTAAGTGTATTGGGCCTTTCCTCAAGTTATCGAGGCGAGCAAATGTTGGGACATGCCGATTTGCTGTTTCCGTATCTGAAAGTGTTCCTGATTGGCAACAGTCAATTGAAAGGGTCAATACCGGTGTGGTTAAGAAGATGCAAAAACTTGCAAATGCTGGATCTTTCGTGGAACCAATTAAGCGGGAGAATTCCTAGCTGGATCGGTGATTTTGATTTCCTTTTTTTTTTGGATTTAGGGAATAATTCATTCACTGGAGAAATACCAAGGAGCTTGAGCGAACTACGAAATTGCATGAACAGTAGCAGATCGTTTCCTCCTAGAGGCTCTCCGTCGATCGTGCCAGTCAGTTGGACGAAAGGAGATGGAAGATTCTTGACATACAACCAAGTCTGGAGCTTGCCATCAACCTTGGACCTAAGTTACAACAAGCTCAATGGACCGATTTGGCCGAGTTTCGGAAACCTTAAGGGCCTTCAATCATTTCACCTGGAAAACAACCAATTGTCTGGCAAAATTCCGAATAGCTTGTCAGGAATGCAGAGCTTGGAGAAACTAGATTTTTCTCATAACGGTTTGACGGGAGAAATACCCGCCTCATTCCAGAAGCTGACTTTCCTATCGACATTTGATGTTTCATACAATAAGCTCTCCGGCGTAGTTCCTTCGGAAGGCCAGTTTTCGACCTTTCCAGACTCGAGCTTCGAAGGAAACAGCGGCCTCTGTGGCGGTAGACCGAGCCTACGCTCATGTCAATCACAACCACCATCTGATGAGCATCCAAACGACAAGGCTTCAACAGAGGAAACCCCGTATTCACAGATGGGTTTCAGGATCGGAGCAGCCGTAGGTTTCATCTGGACTGTAAGCCTTTGCTTCCTGTCAGGTTGGGTGCTCGACAAGGGACAACGTAGACGATGAAACAAAGAATACGCAGTGTCTTACTAATGTCAGCATGAATCACGTTGTAGCAATTGTGATGCGAGAAAGACATGTTGAAGGCATGAATAATATTTCTTGCTTTTTGGCTGTCGAAACTAGAAACAGCATTGAATTTACACAAGCTACGGTGAACACCAATGGCTAGGTCAAACTTTCCTCCATCATTACTTTTTTAGTGATAGATGTGTGGAAACTAAAAACTCCATCGACACTTGGGTATATTTTTGCACAAAAATCTAAGCATTATTCGGATTGCATATAAGCCGAACACATGCACAACCCAATCTTCTAGCCAGTTCACCGAGATTAATCATCGATTTTTCTCATGCGATCCAGGACATTCCTCTTTTATTTTACGAAGAATAAGTGATTTAAAAAACATTTTTTAGAAAAACGATTACGTGTATCACTTGAAATAATTAGTCAATGCACAATATTTTCATTACCGACTATAGCTTGTGTCTAAACATTTGCGTAGGCAATGAAATATTTTTCCTTCATTGATTTTTATAAATAATATAAGCAATCAATTTTTTTGAAAATATTGTTAAATCAATTATTTTTTGCGAAAAAGGCGGAGCATTAGTCATTGAATCTTTTCGTGCTCGATTTGATAATTTAGTAATTGATTAAAACCAAGTATAACAAGAATTTTGACCAAAAAAATGTGTACTAAGAATGATTTACAACACTCGATGTAACATTTAAATAGATTGATCTTGTTTTCTATCGAACCCCAATAAAAATTTATCGGTATGTTTGTTTTGTAGGAAATGAATGGTTTAGAAAATATTTTTTGAAAAACGATTGCTCCTCTCTTTCGTGAAAATGCATGAACGCACAAAAATATTTAGACATAAATTATCACCGATAATGAAAATATTTTTTTAATTAATTAATTATTTTAAAATGCAAACGATTACTTTTTTAAAAATAAATTTTAATTTATTTATATTCGATGAAGCGAAGAGAGGCTCGTACGTATTCATGGTCAAAGTCGACCTCTAGAGATCCAGGAGACAGATACCATCCCAATTTCCCGCCCAAAAAGCTCCCCGTCCTTCGAGCTCGCTTCGTCATTCTCTCTCCGCCGGGAGTTTCTCCGCAGTCATCCATGGAGTCCACGGAAATGGAGGAGAACCCTACCCCTCACGAGAAATCAATGGCGGCATTTCTTATACGCTTCTACTCGGATCAGCTTCGCACCATCACTCTCTCTCCCGACTCCGACATCCACTACCCTCTCTACATCGAGTGATTCCCCTCACTTTTGTTCAATCGGCTCGACGATGATACGTGACTGTCCAAGATGTTTTCTGAATCCCTCGCCTTTTTCGATTTCTTTCGCAGGTTTGCAGAGCTTGTGGATTACGATCCTCCTCTTGCCCACCTCGTGTTCTCTCAGCCTAGTCAGTACTTGAAGGATTTTGACGACGCGGCTATTTGGGCTCACGTACGCGGCTTCACCCCTTCCTTATCCCCTAATTCGATAGACGGATTATTTGCGTTGCCCTAAGTGGCATGGTATTGCGAAAAGACGGCCGAAAATATGTAATCTACTGTGAACCGATTGAAAGATGATATAGATATTTTCCACTGATTGTGGAGAAAGTTGTCCCGGTAGTCCCTTGTTGTCTAAACATTCATGTACGTTCACTGACTGTCTCCTTTTCCCCGTGATGAATGGGTTGGCTGTCTAGTTGGTTTAGTGGAGCAAATGCATTGCAGTAGTTTGTATGGCCAAATCTTATGCACAGTATGTCTCAACCATTTTGCTCTATAATTATATGCGATTGTGAGACTCAAGTCCTACGTAAGGTAAGGAAGATGCTGTGAAGTGAAGTATGGGTAGAGATTTGAGAGTCATATTCCCAGAAGACAATGTTTTAATATTCCTCTGGATGTGATCCACAGGATTCTGGTTGGACTGGTATCCTTACAGTAGTTATGGGTTCGTCTTACATGCTTTTTTGGTGAATGTAATGTGTAGTTGTTTGTTCATGATATGGGCAGATAGATTCAATTCAACTTTGTTCCATGGAAGCCTCCCCACACTGGTTTTGATTTGACTGCCAGACCACAAGTTTCTCTCATTCTGCTTGACATAAAACCTCTAGTTTTTTTTTTTTTCCTCTTTCCTTTGTTAGAGCTTCCGCCTGATTCGGTAGATAATGTTGATTCCATGATATTCCCATGTTACAAGAACCAATTCACATGCATGAATTTGATCCCAATCTGGTTGTTAGTGGGACATGAATGACAGAAAAAATCTCCTTCTAATTTCTTCTTTCTATGAGGGGTAAAGCAACTTTACGTTGACCTTTTAACACTATGTTCAGCAGTAAATCTGTGAGACGTGAGCATGGTATTTTAATTGTGTATGAACTTTAATTTCTTATATCAATTGAACTTTCATTAGAAAAATCTCTTAATGATATCTATATGAAAACCTATTCATGCTTAAGGCCAGAAGGTTACAAACTTGCATGAAAGAGATGTTGAATTGATATGACAATTTGTATCTGCAGAGAGTTGTATTGGGGAACTTGAGAGAAAACAAAGATGGAGTGGAGAAGAATTTCATTCACATTCGGATCAATATCAGTGGATCTCCACTCGAATGCCCTGGTTTGCTTCTCTTTTCGATTGAAAGTGCACTTTCAACATCAACATCAACATCAACATCACCTTTATCCCAAACTAGTTGGGGTCGGCGGTCGATGAACCCGAAGTGAAAAGCTTAAAATATACTAAAAAAGCAAAAATATGGGTATTAAAAGAAAAACAATAATAATAGTAATAATGAAAAATAAAATAAAAGAATAAAAAACATATAAATATATATAAATAAGAAATAAATAGAAATATAAAATATAGATAAATATAAATATAAATATAAATATAAATGACTAAACATGGCACTCTTGAACATAGGAAATACCCCCCTCTATAACGCAGATAGCTTTCCTCTACTCCGTCCTAAGTTAGATCGTACGCCAATCTATTTCCCACTCCATTAAATCTTGTTTTACTACCTTCCCCCAAGTAAGTTTCGGCCGACCTCGTCCTTTCTTCATATCGTGTTCTCGATAACACACTGTTCTTATCGGAGCATCTAGAGGTCTACGGAAAATATGTTCAAATCATCTCAATCTATGTTCTCTCATCTTCTCTGCCGCGGGTGCTATTCCAACTTTTTGTCGAATATCGTCATTTTTTATCTTATCCATCTTTGTATGACCACACATCCACCTTAACATCCTCATTTCCGCTACCTCAATTTTATGCTCGTGTAGCTTCTGTAATGGCCAACATTCAGCTCCGTATAGCATTGCAGGTCTTATTGCTGTTCTATAAAATTTTCCCTTTAACCTAAGAGGGATTTTGCGATCACACAAAAACCCTGATGCACTGCGCCATTTCATCCAACCTGCTTTGATTCTATGACTAACATCCTCATCAATCTCTCCCCTTTTTTGCAAAATTGATCCCAAATATCTAAAAGCATCTTTCTTAGGTACCTCCTCTCCAAGCATATCAACGGATTCTTGATCATCTCCTCTTGTCATGGCAAACTCACACTTCATGTATTCCGTCTTACTCTAACTTAGCGTAAATCCTTTGGACTCTAACGTGTTTCTCCATAATTCTAACTTAGCACTGACCCCAGCCCTAGTCTCATCAATAAGCACAATATCATCTGCGAATAGCATACACCATGGCATCTCATCTTGGATATCCTTTGTTAGCTCGTCCATAATTAATGCAAAAAGAAAGTGCACTTTCTTTAGAAAAATTTTCTGATTGTTTACAATCCACTTCTACCCATTATTTTCCTAATGGTTCATTGCTTTGTGCTGCATTTAGAGACTTTTCCAAGCATTGGGCATGTGAGAGTAAAGCATCGAGGTATTCTTCTTACCCTCAAGGGGACTGTGATAAGGTCTGGAGCTGTAAAGATGTATGAAGGGAAGAGGCGGTATAAATGTCGAAGATGTAATTACAGGTGGACCTTCTGAGCATTCAGCACACTTCAGCTGTTGCAATCTGATAATACAATGTTCAACTATTTGTTTCTTCATTTTTTTGGCCATAAATAATCTTGTTGGATTATGTGCAAGCTAGCATTACAATAGATTCTTATAAATTTGTCTTTTTTACCTATACTCATCTTAAACCCACCAGAGAGCACTTTCTTTGTTCTGACAAGTTACACTCTGGATGTGAATGAATCTGATTATGTATTTGGATGGAACTTGAGCATTATCTTCTTGCCTTCTTATGCCCTTCGTTAGTAAATAGGTGGTCAATTTTTCACATATCGATAATTCTTTTTTTCAAAGATCAACCTTTGAGTTAGCAGTTTGTTTATGCAGCTTCCCAGTGTATCCCGAGCTGGAAGCGAGAAACTCCATAGTTTTGCCATCCATTTGCCCATCTCAGGTCTATTCACTATCTATAGTTTAAAACTCAAGTCTCTTTAATGCTCTTTGTTTCACTTGCAATGTTACTAATAGGATATAAGAACTTACTTAATCAGGATTTATAAAGTAGAGGCCATGTGGATTACTTTGCATTACAATGCATTTCCCATTACTTTTATCTACTTTTTGACAAGGTGATGAACCTTGTATATTTAAGATTCACTTGTTCTGTAATCTAATCCTTGCAGAGCACTTTCAATCCAAGTGAGGGTCTTCGCTATTCTTTAGTTTCCAAATCATATCTCTCATTTAGAAGTTAGCTTGCTCTTGCACATGCAGTCAGATAATCTATCGTTTCCCATAACAGGGGTCTAAAAGTTGTGAAGGCACAAATTTCCAATTTGTGGAGAACAGCATAACTTGCCAAGATTATCAGGAAATAAAAATTCAAGAAAGCACACAATTGTTGGGTGTTGGGGCCATCCCTCGCTCAATTCCTGTTATTTTGCAGAATGATCTGGTTGACATCGTCAAAGCTGGAGGTAAGGTATACTCTGGGATTGATACTTAGATTGACTATTCCGTATACCAATAAGTGCGGGATATTTAATGTTTGGAGATAACCATCAACTTCTTGTCCTTACGACAGAAGTTTATTTTCTGTTCCAGCTGACACTATGAATTCCTTGGTTTTCTCCCTCACAATGCCTTAAGTCATTTTAAGGGTTAGGTTGGCTCTTACTATGTATGGCTTCCTTTAACTGCAGATGATATAATTGTCACTGGAATCTTGACTGCAAAGTGGTCTCCTGATCTGAAGGATGTGCGCTGTGATCTTGAGCCCGTGCTAGTTGCCAATCATGTGAGGTATCGAGCTGAATATATTACATGTACATATTGTATGTTGTTTGTCCTCTTGGTGTCGGTCTATAGAGATTTCAAAAGATATGATTTGTGATTGCAGAAGATGTATTTTCTTGGTTATGATCTTTGAAATGATCTGATTTTCAACCGTGTTTTAAAAACTGGACTGGTTGACAACTGGTTAAACCTAGAATTGACCATTGTGCTGTCTGGCTTTCTCGTATATGATGCTCAAGCTTGGCAGTGAACTATTAATTGGTCAACCTAATTTGACCTGTGATAGACTTTTTGAAGAATGAATTGTTGAGTGGGGTTAGATATTAGCCTCCTGCCTTCTTGGATCAAGTACATATGCCTAACCACTTGGGCATCATGATGCTACTACAATATGCATGGCAGTTAATTTACTTAAAACAAACGATGGGCTTGACTGTTACTTTCGAAAATTCAAGTTGCACTGGAAGCGAGTTGAATCTGGACCCTCCAATATATGTTAGTCTATCCCTTCCTTTTGGTCTATGTCTGTTGATACATTACTAAGTATTAGATGACAAATTACACTTATCAATGTAAAAGTAACTGGCCTATTGTCACTAGTTATACTGGTGATTTGGCTGGGTATCTGAGTACTTGCTTCGTGTTTCTACAACTCATTTTGGTTTTTGGCTGAGCATGGGTTCCTCTAATCCATAGGAGAACCAATGAACTGAAGTCAGCGGTTGATATTCCTGATGATGTCATCATGAAATTTAGGAATTTCTGGAATTGCTTCAAGGATACACCACTGAAAGGTATTGATAGTTAATGGGTCCCTGACTTGCCAGGCTAATCAATGTTTTTGAAGAGATGAATTTTGCTTTACTATTATGTTCTCCCTGAATCATCAATTAATTCTGTAATGTCAACCTAGGGAGAAATGCTATCATGCGTGGTGTTTGTCCTCAAGTTTTTGGACTCTTCACAGTGAAACTTGCAGGTGATTTCTGTAACACGTTCTGAAAATTCTTTTATGCTGCCTGAGTGTAGATATTTCCTAGGCATATCTTCAATGATAACTTAGTGGGGAAGTTGCTCATTCATCCTTTTTTGTACCTAATATCCTTATGCAGTCCAATTCGTTGACTTCTTTAATATTATTTTTTTAATCCTTTGTCAACTTTAGTTGCTTTAACGCTCATTGGAGGTGTTCAACATGTTGATGCTTCGGGAACAAAGATTCGAGGAGAGTCTCATTTGCTTCTGGTTGGGGATGCAGGTAAATATTAGATTCAACATTTCGCTTCAATATGTGCCTTTATTGATTATTGTTCTTCAAGAGTCACCAATGCACTTTTCTCATCATCACGTCATCTCAATCTTGCTGATTGTTTACTGAATATGCATGCCTGGACTATGGAACAACTTCTAGGTACTGGAAAATCCCAGTTCTTGAAATTTGCTGCAAAATTGAGCAAGCGATCAGTCATTACTACTGGCTTGGGGAGCACAAGTGCTGGATTGACTGTAACTGCAGTTAAAGATGAAGGTAAGATCAATTGAGTTAATGAGAATGCCTTAAGTTTGATTACTGCTTACATATTTGTCAGGTTATCTTATCTTCCCTCTGGTCCTCATCTTATCCATTCTTCTTATGGATCATATTTAATTTTACCATTAAAGCTTATGTCAATTTGATTGCTTGTAGATAGGAATGACAATTGATACTATATGCTATGCGTTTTGCCAAATGAGGAATGAATTGCATACTAATGTGAATAAAAAAGTGATGGTTATCCAATTTGTTGCTGAAGAGGAGTCATGGCAACAGTAGCTTAGGACTTAAAAAATGTAAGGAGGCTCCAGCAAGCTGAAGTGCCTTATCTATCACAAGGGCCATGTTTCTGTTAGATTTCATATTGGAAACAAAGTTTTTGTCTTATCTTGACTGAAAAACTAACTGCAGAAGTGGATATTTAAAAAGAGAATTCACATTTTTTGTAATTCGCCAGTGATGGTAGGTTGTTTATCAAATCTGGTAACGCTGTAAAAGGAAAGGCTCAATTTGTGAGAGGGGCAACTGACCATAACATGAAATATTCAATTTTAGAAGATCGACTTCCTCACTAGTTAGTCACTATAGGTTGATGTATGCATGCAAAGGAGCTTTTATGGGGAAATTTAAATCTCTTTTTGCTTGAATATTTCCACTCATATTTACCTAACTTACTCAGGTATAGGTTTTGATATTGATACAAGAGTGTCTATCAGTCCATTGAAATCTGAAAGGTACATATTTATATGATAAGCAAACGTGACGGCAGTGTCGGCACTTAAGATCTGCAAAATGTTGCACTATAAATGGAACATCCATTTACATCATTGAAAAGGCCATTCCTACTGCTGTATTTGGAGAAGTTCCTTGCACCTGGAGAAAGTGTTAAAACATTGAATATCTGGAGTAACTTATTTTGGATCTTATAGGTGAATGGATGCTTGAAGCTGGGGCTCTTGTTTTGGCAGACGGAGGACTTTGTTGCATTGACGAGTTTGACGGGTTGGATTCATGATACTTAGTAGGAGAATTTCAACTACCAGACGTGGCCAGCCTGTATATTTTGCATTCATATTGTGTCGCTTTTTAGTTTGCTGCGGGCACAATAATTAATAGCGGTTTTTTCGCGTCACTGTCACCGCCACAACAATAATCAGTTTGGTATAATCTTAGTGTCATTGTCATGGAAACTTTCTCCTGGATTAGGAAGGCATATTGTAGTCCTCCACACTTACTGTAGCAGGTTGTCAATGCTATGAGACATGGATTTGGATCCCCTAACATAATGTTAGGGGTGACATTACTCAAGCCGGGCCATTCAATTCAAAATGGACGGCCCAGATTGATCCACATCAACTTTTTCAAATGGGGGAAAATTTTTGGAGGGAATTTTAAAATTTTAAATTAATCAATCTGGGCCATCCATTTTTGAATTGGACGGCTCGGATCGTTTATGTCACCCCTAACATAGTTTTGCTATGTTAGGGGATCCGGATCCATGAGACATGCTCAGCCTCAGTTTTTTACGTTATTTTTAGCTACAATGTTTAGGAAAATGATCAAGTTTTAGCTGCATTTGTAAGGCTTTTGCTGGTGACGAGGCTTTTTTGGTGACATCTAGCATCAAACTGAGTAAAGTTTTTCACTGACAGCATGAGGGAGCATGACAGGGCTACCATACACGAGGCTATGGAACAGCAGACAATAAGTGTTGCTAAGGTGAATTTTCTTGTTTTTTCACTGTCTTACTATTCCCGAGACGTGCAGAATTAAACATATGAATAGCCATACCACAAGGAAAAAAACCAAATAATCAGAACTTGATCCAGCTAACTTAATAGAACATGTCAATGATCCTTTGTAATAGAGCACTGGGGGAATATATTGGCTGGCGGTGACTGGAAAAAAAGAAGGAAAAAGAACATTCCCATCGCATTGATTTTAGAATTGAAAAGAACATTGCAAAAGGACTTGTCTGCAGAGTCCTAAGAGAGAAATGCTTGAAAGAGCCATCTTCAATCTTCGGCTAGTTGACTGACCTACGTTAGTTTGCTTATATCAGTACATTCATTTTTCATTGTAAAAGTGGTGCATGTTTGTCTCTTTTCTGCAATTTCTAAATCATGTTGTGCTGCAGTATATGACTGCAAAAGTGCAATTTTATTCTTTTTCAGGCTGGCCTTGTAACGACTCTTAGCACCAAAACAATCGTATTTGGTGCAACAAATCCAAAGGGACAGTATGATCCTGAGCAACGTACTTTCCTTGTATTGATTGCGTTTCACTTTATCTAGAATTTGTCATTCTGCCTTATGTCAGCTTCTCTTTTACATAAGGCAGTGCAAACTAATCACACGATCTCTTAAATCTTCTACACCAGAGAGAGAATTAGATTTTACTTTTTCATTCAGAAACATCAGTCTTTCTAGGTGTGTCCTCATTTAGTAATTGCACTGTTTCATTTGCTTGTTTTGTTATTGCTGATGTAATTTTTCTTTACTTTTTTAGCTCTGTCTGTCAATACAACACTGTCCGGTCCCTTACTTAGTAGATTTGACATAGTTCTGGTGCTTCTTGATACAAAAAATCCGGAATGGGATGCAGTCGTTTCTTCTCACATTCTTAGTGAGGTGAGTCATCAATTTAATTGTTGGATTTTGTTAATGAGAACTCCAGGGGCACTTGTGAAGCAAGCAATTAAGGAAATTTTGCAGATTCCAGTGCATTAATTGCCCTTGGGCTATGCACAATCAGTGCATTGAAAATTGAATTATTTCTAAATAGTATTCTTAACAAGTGAATCGGAGGCACTTGTTAACTGGAGCCTTAACTAATTGACTTATTTTTCAGCGTAATTGATCCTAAAGATCCATAGTAATAATGGCTGTGGAATTAATTGATAGGGAGTGTCAGATAACATTGGTCATGATGAAGATCTAGCAAATATGTGGCCTCTTGAAATGTTGAGGAGGTAAATTCTGTTGGATCTTCGCATAATTTCAAATTTCGATGTTAACCGTAGCTTGATGATTATAATGCTGGACTAACCAACATGTCTTATCTTTTAAGCTTTTTCCAACTGAGAAAATTGTGCTTGATACTTTAACCATCTATCAGGATAATGTCAATTTTAAAACATTTGATATTAACATTCGTCTACCTGAGAAATTTATCTTTGAAACTTTTATTTTATGTCAGTTAGAACCTCACTGCTGGTCTTTCAATTCTCCTAATGATTTTTTCTCTTTTTTTGAAAAGATACTGGCTTACTGAATCTGTGCATTTCTTTTAGGTACATTCACTTTGTAAAGTCTTACTTTAGACCAGTCCTAACTAAGGAGGCTGAAATAATAATATCAAGCTATTATCAACTTCAACGAAGATCTTCAACTCATAATGCTGGTAGGATAAACCACCTCTCTTAGTTTTTTCTATTATTTCTACTTACTGTGGAGTGCAAATCATAACAATGCAGCAAGGACAACTGTGCGCATGTTGGAAAGTTTGATTCGCCTAGCTCAAGGTAGGATATGTCAATGTTGACCGTGTTCATTGACTATATACTAATCTCTGCCTCTTAAAAATGTTTTAATGCCAATTGTAGCACATGCAAGACTAATGTTCAGAAATGAAGTTACACGTCTGGATGCTATCACAGCCATTTTATGCATCGAATCCTCCATGACTACATCAGCAATTGTAGACAGTGTCGGAAATGCCCTTCACTCAAATTTTAGTGAAAATCCCGATCATGAATGTATCCTAACAGTTCTTTTAATTTTCAATCATCCGTGAATAAACTAACTTCTGCATCTGATTATGTGTGTTGGCTCGCTTGTATTATATAGGAATTTCTACATTTTTTTTAAATGCTACCAGAGTTTTTGTTATTGGATACAGAATAAATGCGAAAAAATATATGGTTCCTCTGGAAGGAAAAGGCTTAACTAATTTCTTCTAGCTGTCACTTTGTGATATCTTGACTACACATACCTCAGATTGCACGCAAGAAACTTTGATACTTAAAAAGTTAAGTACAGTGGAAGACTTTTCTGCTTTGGACCGCTTGGAAGTGTTGTGAGGATCAGAATACTCGAAGATCAGAAAATTTGCAGCCTGCTCCAGGTACCAAATTCTTGGTGTCCATCGTTCTATTATGAGTTAAGGGCAGAGCTGTAGGATTGCTTTTGCTGGAAAGAGGTGCTCTGCAAATCTTTGTCTCCTTATCTTCTTAAGACAGGGAAGATAATTCGAAGTATTCAACGCCGATGAGGAATGTTAATCATTTGTTTGTAGTTGTCTTCCTTATCATCTTTCTTAGGGTTCATACAAAGTTTTCTAGCTGAGGTTCTTAGTATCACTTATAAATTACACTTTATCATTCCTAGTCCCAATAAAGTAACGGCTTTTTTAGGTTTGTAACTCCAGCTAACTTCTGTTACAATAGAAAAGAGCTAATTAGAGGTAAGTTCTAGAAAGTAAGGGATTTTCTAGATCTGACGAGTTTTTCCTTTAAAGGTGGGTACTTCCATGTCTGATGAGCTTTTCATGTATAGTGTATACAGCTCGTGTGTTTTCTATGCTTATGTTTGGTTTATTTTGTTAAAGATTTTATTCTATTTGGAAACTTATCTTGTCCGGAAGCTGAACTAAATGCAGCCATAAGTAGTAGTTGGCATGAGGTTTTTTCAGAAAATCTTGTTATTTTTATTCTCTCATTTTGCACTATCACTGATTAAATTTTTATTTCTAGCTGAGTATTGATACAATTAATCCCCAGAAAAGGGAGCGATACAGCAGCAACATTGGATGACAACCTGGCTGGGAGTCGGGACATTACTAATAAGAAGCTAATGGTTGGAACTCTTTTGCAGAGTAGCTAGCCCATGACCAACCGCTCTTATTAGTTTGCTCCACCACACGTCACCCAATGCAGCCGTGTAAGCATGTCAAACTAGGATTCTCTATCGATCGCTCCTATTATGTTTTCTGTTATTCATGCAGAAAAGGACTTTGGGGGTTTGAAGTTCTGAAGATGTAATTTATAAGGTTATTAATGCGTGTGTTTGTACTAGTGTTGCATGTCTTGTAACTATGTTGTCGTGTAAGAAAGAGCTGCCTGAAGCAGTTAAGGTCGAAGGTGCTGGCTTTTTTACATTTTCACGATACGGGATGCTATTTTTTGGCTAAACATGGCTGGACGGACAACCATTTTCGCGAGAATGGTTGAGATTATTTGTTGGGCAACGTTGGAGCAGGATGAAGGGTGGGTTTGGTTCAGCATTCCCAAAGGGCTTTCAGTCCTCAAAGCCCCTTGAGAAAATGCTGGACCGTTTGGTTCAGCTTTAGGCCAGCATTTGGCCAAATGCTGGCTTTGGGAATGCTGAAAGCCCAATGCTAGTCCAACTAGCATTGGGCTTTCAGCATTTAGCCGAATGCTAAAATAAATTTTTTTTCTCAAAACTAACCCCCACAATGGTAAAAATTATCAAAACCCATTTGCAAAGTTATTTTTAGCAAATAATATGTAATCCAAAGCCCGTTTTAAAATCAGTTTTTTCCAAACGCAATTAGCATTTTTCCAAAGCCCTTTAGGCTAAGGACATTTGCATTTCACCAAAGCCCATTTGAAATGCTGAACCAAACCCACCCGAAGTGCCATAGATTAGGTTAACAAATTGGGCCTTAAAAGGCCTAACGCTAGCCTTTCAACCAAATTGTGGGCGTTCACGGCCTAGTTAAGGTCCAATGTCTGGCTTGTTGAGGTCTCATTTAAGGAACGGTTATCCTCCCCAGGAGTCCAAGTGTTGGGCCTATATAAGGTTGAAACATCAAAAAAAGTTGGGCCTACATCTGGCCCGATAGACTGGAATTAATGTATTGTGCCCAAAGTCGGCCCATTAAAAGCCCATTAAAGTGACAATATGCAGCTACGTACGGCCCATGAAAATAATGGAGCTCCAATTAGCCCAAAATCTCCTATTTCAGGCCCAAATGGGCCCTTGAGGCCCAACACATTGGGCAGAAAAGTGGCCCATTACCCAGCTCTGCAGGGCCCAGAATTGCAAAAATGGACCATTCTTTTTTGGGCCCGGAGGGTTCAGCCCATGAATGTAATGGGACATGCCGTTGGCCCTTAGGTCTTGGTAATGGGTCGTTGGCCCATTCAACGAAAATATCAGGCCTGGCCCATTATTGACGTTTCGGAGCAAGATGAAGTCCTGGTATTCAGCTATTGGTATGGGCTCAACTATGGGACCTCGGTTTAGCACGGGCCAAGGCCCATTCGTACAACCCAAATTGTATGGCCTCCACGAATACATTTAAGCACCAATTCATTCGCTGGGTCAATTCGATAGTAATTTTCCCACCAAAAATATAAAAAAACAAATGACATTCGACAGTAACTCCATTTTGCATTATAGCTCAAACTAGAGCCAGTAAACATAACAATAGTACGGACTTAAATTTAAGAAAATAATATTACGAGTGTGGATCGAAAAAGGGTGTAAACATCTAATATCCAGTAAAATAGTATATATCAGTTTAAACTCCTAATCTGAAATCCAGCGACTGAAGAACTTGCTCACAGAAGTGACAACGAAATAACCTTAAACAAAATGGGTACCGCGCCTATAACCACAACCCGTATTTGATAAACGAGAAGGAAAAGAAAAAGGCCATTACCGTCGCCTGTTTGTTGATGACGATGGAGATGAACAGTAACTTCCATCAGTGACTTGCAGACAGACAAGTTCCAACTCAATCACCCTCATCTCTAACAGGAATTGACGTTTTTCTTTACAAGGTAAAAATCTAACTCATACACAGTTAGCTTCCCCAACCCACCAATTATCACCCTCTGGTTCTATGGTTTTCCTACTAGCTACAGGATAAATGTACAACCGACAGGCTTCACCTATCCAGCACCAACACTGGCTAACTCACCGGATTCCGCAAGTTTAGGCTACTCTCCCTCAGTTCTGCACTGCTTGCCGTCAATATGTGATTTACAGCTCCCCCTAGTAACCATCTGTTTGGTAAAAGTGCCAGAAAAACTATAAAAAGCGATTCCTGAATTTGGCAAAGGAAATTCCGTTGAACAATGTAACGCAGAGAATTTCAGCCGAGCCTGAGGAGATAGCACAATAGAAGAGAAAAGAATGGAATGCATTCATAATCAATTTTTAAGGGTCTACATCACCTTCAAATTATCGAACTTCTGGACCAGTCTCATATACTGATCACGGGCTTTTGGATCACGAACCATAGATTTGACTCTTGCTAGAGCTCGTTCAACTCCGTCAAACTTTTGCTTACGACCAATCCGTAAAAAGTCATACTCGTCAGTTTTCTCATCCCCTCCATGGTCATCACCCCCTCTTTCCTCCACTCGAAATGCTCGTAAACCTGTTCTTTTGCGCCTCCAGCGTAGAATTGCCTTTTCCATTATGCTAACTGAGCGGACAAACTTCTTATATTGCTTACGTGCTTGATGTCCTCTGACATGAGCCTATAGACAAGATAACTTCTATAAGCAACAGTCCATGGCAACAAATACTTGGGGAAATATCACAAATGCAAGAAATTCAGGACAACAAGATGGTACTCCAAAATACATACAAGATGGAAGTTGATCATATCTAGCGAATGGCACCATGCTTTCTGCTAAAAACCACTCGACCAAAAAATTTCTTGCGTCAAATTAATTTGCTACATTAATAAATAAGTGCACCAAGTTTGCCATCAAGTAATTGAGTGCGGGAACGTGTATCTTCGTGTAGTCAAGAAGATGTGGGAAAAGTACAGACAGCTAAGTCCTGTTATGGTTTCTGACCCACAAAAAAAAAATAAAAAGTCTTGTTACGGTTCCAAAAAGGACCAAAATCTAAGCATAAGAGTTATTTCAGTGCCTCAGCACTTGCAAAAGAGAAGCCTTGTTCCTGCTCTTGGGTTTATGGAAACACCAGAAGAAAACATTTCCACCAATGAATTATGAGGCCCTCTTCTTGAAAAAGTAACAGTTGATGCATTACATGGAAAAGAAAAAATCAGAAAAGATAGCAATTTAAATTTGTGTAGCAGTTTAAGCAATAGAATCACCTGAACCTTTACAATCCGGTTGCGTATCTTCAAAAAGTCCTTTCTTCCCTTCCACCCACGATACTTTTTCTGAATTTTGGTTGCTGCAGAATGCAAATAATCTTCATAGTGACTCAAACTCTTGACCCTGTTAAAAGAACCAATTGCTATCAGATCTGCCGAGACTTCAGATGCATTGCTGTTTCCCCTTATTAATTGTCTCTGCCGAAAGGAACGAGCTCGAAAGGCGGCTTGAATCAGGGCTGCTGCATGTGTCGATTTTCTAACTGCAGCAAGAGAATCTTTCATGCAACGTTCCTCCTCCTTAACCACAGTGGAAACCTCAGTGGCCTTTTCCACAACAAGGGCAGCTAAAAAACTATCCATCCCTTTCTCGTTGACAGTCAGTGAAGAAAGACGACTGGTCAAATCAGCTTCAGCCAAATATGCAGCAATTCCCTTATGCCCTCTACTTGAAGCCAAATCTGCCGCAGTTTGACCTCCAGGACATGCTGGCTTTGGATCATCAACAACTCCAGGAGCTGCACCAAGTCCAACAAGTACAATAACAGTTTCCTCCCTGTAGATGGACAAACTATTAGAAAAACAGATTTAAAAATGGAGATAGAAAACTGAATGCATCGCAGTCAATTCATCCAGCAATTATCCTATCTGCAATAAAAAAAAAAAGTAAAAAGCTTTCATTTCCTATGCTTGTGTGCAAGTTTGAGGCAATGTCAAGCATGTTCCCCATAGTCCCCCATTTCCATTCAAGTTGAAGAGCATACAGTTATATCACTGATGTTGTTGAATAGGAGCATGAGTCATGAGCAACATACTGCAAAGTGCATCTGGTTCTGGAGTGGAAGTTGTATAAAACAAATGGAGAGATTGCATACACCAATACCAGTCACCATCCAGAGAATCATGACCAGAACAATTTTCCATCATATGTCCAGTTTCAGGGCGAAAATACAACAAGATATATTTTATTTTGGCGTATATAGATAACTTCCAAGACCTTGACAGTCTTTACCTTCCAAAATATGATGCCCAATGCAGAGCTGTTCTTCCACGTGCATCACGGAAGTTGGGATTAACACCTGCAGCTATTATGCGGCTAATGGCCCATTCATAACCAAGGGCTGCAGCCAAATGTATGACACCTTGACCTTGTGTATCCAAATTATTTGGCCCTCTGCCTCCTTCGTGAAGTTTACAGACCAACCACTGTGCAAGCCTGTCCTCTAGCAAGCACTGAAGTGCTGCATCTCTAATGTTTGGGCAATCAAACAATGTGGATGTAGAAGCTTCTTCCACTCTTCCAATATCGAATTTGCCAATCGTATCCATTGCACTTGTGAAGTTCCTGAACTTGCACTTATCACATGCCTCAACAGAGCAGTCCAGCTGCAGCACAACTGGATCCAAATATAGCAATTTTGCCAGACGTGATTGAAGACACAATTCATCTTCCAGTGCAATATTGGTAGGCACAGATGGCACCTCACGATACTCAAATTCTCTCACCTCACTGCATGCCAATCTATTGCTGCAAGTAATGTAAAACGGAACACGTCCGGGAGCATGTGCAGGAGCCACACATCGCATTGATGAATCAGTTAAAATTTCAGCAGAAACCTCAATTTCACCGAACATGCAACCCCATTTCGTATCAGCAGAAAGTTTCTTGCTACCCAAAAATGTTCCTACTACCAGAACCTAGCAACATAGACATTACGTGGAATCAGTAACTGTGACCTATGACCAGAACAATATGTTACAAAAATTAAGCATATGAAAGTGACTAATTTCTTATCCAAGCATGCCTTTGTCTATAACCCAAGACAAAAAAAGCATACCTTTGTTTCAATGCCAGAATAAGCCCAATCTGGCGAGTAGTCTGAGATACTAAATAGCTGTTCCTGAGAGAGAGAAGGACCCAATGAGTCTGTATCCAGTTGCAAGTGATGCGACAAACTAGACACTTCCTTGTCATCATTCTCAGATGGAAGTGCATTCCAATAATTTCCAGAGTCAGAAGCCATCAAGGAATCATCACAATCTCGACCTATTTCTTTATCCATCCATCTCCCAAAGCTATCAAGTTTTCTTAGTTCTCCAGCTTCCTGATTGTTAATTTCTCCACCGCTGGAATGGGCAGTGGAAGTGCTTGTGTTCTGAGGTTTCAATGCCATGGAATGATTTTCAGCTGCCCCCTACAACATTTCAAAATTAACTAGGTGAACTTTGGCTCTTAAATATGTATCCGATAACCAATTATACAGTGAAGCTTTTTGAACCACAAGAAAGCACAAACTTGTAGATCTGTCACTCAAATTAACGATATCTACGGTTAGGGAAAATAAATTCTCAAACATCATACTCATTCCAAAGAATAGTCCTATTGTTAATAGTGTAGGCAAAGAGGCAACTCTGCAGTTTTATCAGAGTAGAACAGAATTTTAAATTTCCAGCCACATAAGAAGGAACTTCAGATGATCGTATGTCTTAAATTTCAATGAACACTCAGACACGTAACTAGTCATATTGATGCCCCAGATGCATACAAAACTTGGATAAGCAATGTCTTTATCATCGTATTTTTCTATCTTAGATTCGAAACTCAACAAAACGATCAAGAAGTGATAAAAGTTTAGGAATCTGAAAGATTCTATCTAAAAGGTGGAAATAGAACCTGACACTGAGAAGTCACTGCCACATCTTGAAGTTCAGAAACACCATGTAACCTACTACCACTAGTTGTATCTAGAACTCCGCTATCGGCATCCAATTTAGATTCTGTTAGTCTGTGGGCAACAAAATCTGTCACAACAGGCTGTTTAACAGGAAACTTATTTTCAACTTGAAATTCCTGGTTACATGAAGAATCCACATTTCTGCATGAGATTTTGGCTGAGATAGGGACTCTTGTACTGAAATTATAAGTCCCTCCAGAAAACCAGGAACTTGTCTGATATGTGGATGATGCAGAAAGCCCTGAAAACCGAAGAAAGACCTATCATACACCCATGACAGCAAAGCTTACGCCTTTCTAAGTGAAAATTAAATGCAGCCTTTAAAGAAAGAGTTGGAAGAGGATAAGATAAGTCTATCACAGAAATATCTAATGCTCCTTCCAAAAGTTTTATGCACTGAAGAAAAATATAAAGACAAGAATAAAAATGCTGTAAATTCTACCTGCAGGGTCACCAGAAAACTTATAAGTATCATGAGGAGTAGAGCGAAAGGCAGATTTAGCGAGATATGTTCCCAAACCCCCCAATGAATCCACATCCTCCAGATCAGATGAACCTGTTTGTTCACTTCTATCAACTCTGTCCACACTTGATACATAAGATGTCTGAGCAGTCAAAGCAGGTGAGTTTGCTAGGGCAAAACAACCAGCTGAACTAGTTTGACAGCTGATAATTTGCGGTCCTTGATCAACTAGTAAACGGGATATGCCAGACTTGTAGCCCTTCAATGGATGCAATAGAAAGTACAAAAAGCCATACCAGGTTAGTGTTAATTAAAAGCAATGCATTTAAACCCAGCACCATCAAAGAACTGGGAGGCCTCACAATTCACAGGTGAACTGGTTCAACCGGTTGTGCACTTTTGTCTTCAATTATATAGTTAATCAATTTAAATTACCAATCTGATGCGCATACACTGTGTAGCTCAGGTGGTTGAGGTACTCCTTTCATATCATTTTAAGGTCAAGGGATCGAATCCCTTTGCCTTGCTTTTGTAAGTTCACTACTATTTAGAAAATATGTATAAGTTCGTACTAAATTGTTAAATACGATCCAGTGGTTGAGTGGAAAAGGTTACAGTCATTTTCAAATGAACATGGGTTCAAATGTTTGTTCGAGGAAGATTCGAATATAATTTATAAGGTCAATTAACCAGTCAAAACATTGTCTGGTTCAACCAGTCAAGGCCAATGCCAAGTCTCAGCAGAACATGAGCATGCTGCATATTTCATACCAAATCACGCTTTCCCAATTCAACTAGTTGAACCGGCTGGTCTGCTCTTGGTCTGAAAGAACTGATTAAAAGTTTCCCAGCAAGAACACCCTCATCAAGTATAGGGCTTAACAAGTCCTTACATAATATAAGCTCATTTTAGATAGTTCCATCACGGTGAAGAGCAATTGAGAAGAAATAAAATTAAAAATTAACTCTAGACTACCTCTAAAAGAATGGTGAAGAGCCTGCTTTACTTCTTCTAATCATTCCATGTAAGACCATCTCCATCAAAAAGAACGAAGAAAACCAAAAATATGAGGTTCAACTAAAGCCAGACTAGTACAATTACCTCTTTCACTTCTCTGTAATGAACAAGTACAATGTGCTCCAGCTCCCTGAAGATAAGGAAAACAGCAAGCATCCATAAGTAGTGTAGACTGAATGAGAACTCATATTTTACATGATTGGGTGCTAACATTTTCAAACAAAACAAACTTCTCGTGTCAGATGTTAAGATTTCCAGATATTTTCTGCTCTTCACCAATTTTGGGACAGTTGAGGTTAGGTTGCCAAGAGATCATCATACAAGCTAGTCCTGGTAATGAGAAATATATGAATTAACTTTTAGAACTACATTAATTTAAGTTCTTTGTTGCTCTTTCTTAAAACTTCAAGAATGTGAAAGTATGGATGCCCAGAAAGTGGCTTAACATACACAGACTTCTTAAATGGCATACAGTATATGTGTATCATATTTCTTCATGCTAATCTTCTCAGGTGCACTTTTTTTGCACTGACATGCCACTACTAGCTACAGAGCGAAGCATAAAGACCTAACTAATGAGAGGAATCAATTTAACAAAAACATCGTACCAACAAGATGAATGGAGACATTATTTATTCCTTGCAATACACAATTCGTGTGGAAATCATGTCAATGGACATATTTTTTCCCTGACACACCACCAATAGCTGTTGTGTGAAACATAAAGATGGCTCCCTGATTGCTTTCAGTCATTTAGTTTTGTGAAAGAGTGGGACCAGCGAGTCTGGTGGCAAGACAATGCTAACCTTTTCAATATGAATGGAGAGAAAATATGTTCGCTGCAAGGTGATGATTCTATGTTTGAAGACATATGCAAGCAGTTTGACACGTCATCTAGCAAAATGTGCATGGAAGACTTGACAAGACTGTTCACTAATGACTATAAACTATGGGCATTTCCAAAACACCTGTAAGTTTCATACTTAGAGCATATTCATCCAGAGTACGAACAGCAGCTTACCTATCGAGCATCCAGTAGCTTCTGCGTTGAAAGTTTTCATTTTCCTCCCCATGGGCATAGTAGCAATGCAAAACATCCACACTACCTGCCTGGAGAGATCATTCAGAATCTTATTGAGTTCACAAGAAAGCTCAAAGACTGGTAAAGCAGGGCAAATTCAGAGCAACGAAAAAGTTAAAATGTAGAGTTAAATAGCATCAGCGTAATCTAGAGTAGCCCACCTATAATGCTAGAAAAGTGCCCTCAAAAGGAGGATCCTCGTGATGCTTGGAAATTCAATGCAGACCGACCGTAAACATCGAGATTATTATGCAATCAAATCACCCTCCATCAATCCTTAAATTCCAGAGTGTAGTATATACAATATTGTGATACATGTAATCATGTCATACAAGTAGAGTACATATGATTTGAAGAAAAAGTTAAGTTCATAAGTCAATTTAAAATAGCATAGAGAAATCAGAACACCACCGGGAACATACATTACGTCTGAAACACTATTCATCATTTATTAAAAAGAATCCCATCACGAGGACAGACCTATGTGAGTCGCCTATGAAACCAGCCAAAGTGTATATGACTTAGCTAATACCTCCACTAATAAAATGTGCCTGCAATTACAAAACCTGAGATTTGATGGTCAAAATAATATTATAGAATAATCCATCCACTGATAAGATGGACATACAGAGAAACAATGGGGATTCAGTAGTTAAAATATTATGTAAGAACAAGACCCTGCTATAACGTTTTCTTTTCCTTCTTTATGTAGTTGTACTTGGATATAGAGACATACATTGTGGGAACATAATTTGCTGGACTGACAACAGGAGATTTCAATACTAATCAATCACGTCCATAATGCAATGAGCCAATTGCTAATTCACTAATGCCTATGACTGCCCCATCAAAGTCATTGTCTCAAAAAAGGTACCTTTAATTTTTCATGTGCTTCTTTGACTGTCTTTCCATCCCTTTTCTTCCTCCAGCGATGACCATCTTTACGAAAATATCGGAGTGCTTTACGATCAAACAAGAATAAAGAACCAGCTGAAGAAAAAAAGGCACATTTAGTCACAGCAATGCTCCACCTCTTAAGGAAGAATATTATCCAAAAAGTGGTATTGGACTCTACAAGTTGCATGTGCCTGTTGGGAGACAAATGATTAAGCGTGTGCATGTCTTTTTTATTTTTTCGCCAGATTTATGGAGTGTGTTTGCAACAACTTGTCTTAGCTTTCTGCTTGATATTTTTCTTTTTCCTTTGAATTTGAGTTATTACTAGACACCTTGTATATTAGAAAAGACCGACATTCCTAACTCATTTAAAATCATGATTTTTTTTTTCCATTTTACAGATTATTTTGTTTTGGTGGGAACCTGAGTTGAACCAATAGCTCCAATACACACACACTCGCACAAGCACACACATGTTTGGAAAGGTGACAAACTGCTTGATTCAAGCAAGGGACAACAAAGAAGCACGAGCAAAAAGAGATAATAGTGACTACTAGATATATCTAATTCACCAGAAGCGCATCCCATGCATCAAACAATAGAGTATAATCATGTTGATCTACAACCAGTAGTCGATTTGATAGGATCCCATTGTGTTCCACTTGATTCAAGGAAACCGATCAGATAAACAACTGCAATGTGCGATTTTAGCTGTTGATTCTAGAACCCTTAGACTGTAATCGAACGAAAACCCAAACCTTTTATGAAGAAAACAACATCACTCAGCCAAAAAAGGAAACACGTGGAGAAGGTGATAAAAGTGCCATTGCGACTTCGGTTCAATCTGGTGCTAGTAAATCGACAACATAGACTTGACATGGTATTTTATCATAATCCAGACAAGACTACACAAAAGGATCAAGTCGACTTGATTGTTTATCAATATCTTCCATAAACATTATCTATGAAGTTGTACATAGGGTACAGAAAGCAATAAAAGAGAAAAGAACCATCAATTGCCTATTTATTAACACTAAAGGGAACAGCCACAGAGCTACTAAGGAGCCTACCTCTGAAAGCTAATCAAAATAAGTCAGAAACAAACTTGAATATAAAGAATAACAATAAAGAGTTATAACAACCTGGAGGCCTGGAGGGTGGCTCTGATGTCAAATTAAACTTTTGGTAGTTCTGAAGTATTTCACAAATTTCTGTTGGACGAAGCCAACGTTGCTGTGCTTCTTGAAATATCTGATGTCCCTCTGCCAAAGTTCAATAATATTACTATTTAGCTATCCAAAATGAAGCAAAGTGGTAAGGCTATATCGCTAGAGGACAAGCACTGCATACTTCCTCACCACCTTAATTTAGAACACTTTCCACTTCTTAAGCGCAACTATAGAATTAAAACAAATTGCAGCAAAAGAGATTTGGCGAAACTAATTGTATGAAATCCTTGTGATTCGGCCAGTCCCATAGATTACTAAGAACATTCACACAGGCAAGTTACTCAAATGCCTCGGACCTCATCATTGCTTCGTAATTGGACTAGTTCACCTGGTGATAGAACAATACCGACTGAAAGGAGCACATGCAAGAACAAAAGTGACGTGCATCGCCATCACACATCAATGTCAAGCGATCGACCAAGAACGTAAAGATTCCACACGCTCGGATACAAAATCCGTCAATTAGAACGAGCGAACGTACTCAAACCTAACCATCTCGCACAAAGAGCTAACAGAAGCGAACGGCGACGAAAACTAACCCAAATGCTGGGCGGGAAGGTATCTCCGACACTCAGCCATGCGCAAACAATGCCCTAACAGGAACCTCGGGTTTCATCATGAGGGGCTCGCGGTCAACAATCGCGTTCAGAACCTGCGAGCGGGGAACGCACAATCCACGAGGACTCCGGCCGGTGATGGGGGACCGGCTCGAGAAGACGATGCTCCCGACGGACGGAAACGGAGGACCTAATCGAGCTCGAACCGAATGAGGCGAGAATCGATCGACGGAGCGCGGAGAGCGAGAGAGAAATCAGAGAGCGTGCATGGCGTAACGAGAGAGTATTAGTATTAGACGAGAGGGAAAGGGAGAGGGAGAGCGAGAGAGAGGGAAACAGAACATCGGAGACACAGAAGCGCGTAAAATCCACCGATTCCAAAAAATAAAAAATAAATAAATAAATCTCAAAATTATAATCTAACGGAATCAGGAGAGAGAGAGAGAGAGAGAGAGAGAGAGCGCTTGCTTTGAAAGTCAAACACTGGCGCGGAGAGAGAATGAGATGAGATGTAAGGCTTACGCGTATCTTTGCCTCATCCGACGTGGCAGGGGGTTGCTTTCCGGTCAAGCCAAGCTTTTTGCAGCGACTTTGAGTGGATCCCCTGCGCTCGCGTCCACGGTCCCCAGCCCTCCTTCGTGCGGCTCCCGCCTCGTGGCTCGTTTGATTTTCCTTGGAAGGATGACGTGGCGGATTCGACGGGCCGAGGCTGACCACCCCCCCCCCCCCCGACCCGAGTGCGAGTGGCGCACTCCGGAGGCGAATCTTCATCAGCGCGTGACCCGAAATTTCCAGCAGACTTTCACTTCAGAAAAGAGCGAAAAGAAATATTCAAATCCGTCGCTTTCGTGGGCGCTGGCGATCGTTCTCACTTGCTTATTGATCGAATCGCCAGCAAGTTTAAACTCGTGGGCAATATTTAATCGGGTTGGCCAAAGCAAATGGTAGATAGGTTGAATTTAAGGGAAATTCTTTCTCCGTAGTTTTTTCACAACTAATTATCTTTTTTTTTATTTATAAAAAGTCGTAAATTGAAGGAAATGTTTGTCGGTGACTTGGATAGCGTTTGGCCATGCTATGCAATACATAAAGTTGTGATGTGAGTTGATTCAAAAGGGAATCGATAATGACGAGGACAGAAAGTTTCATAAGTTACGACGCTTGATTGAACGTCATTAAGTAGTTGAGTGTTATGGATCTCATCCTCTTTGATTTCTTGGGTAAGATCAAGATATGAGGTTACCTACTATTTTGCTTCATGAATTAACCTCTCTCGTGCTTTTTTCTTTCTCTTTTTCTTATTACTTTACTTGGTGCCACATAACCCTTACTTGGTGTCACATCATCACCAAATAACTTTAGATAAATTAAAAAAGTCGGGTTCCTATCCCGTAAAATGAGCGGAATTAATAGACCCACAGGTAACAAACACTTTTTTTTTGTATCGAAGGTGTCCGGGCTAGCGTCCGTACGGATCGCACATCTCGACTAATCCTCCGGGAGGGCTAGCGCAGCATCCCGCCGCCACGACCCTCCGCTTAAATCACCGGCACCCAGCGAGGTTCAAGCCCAAGACCTCTCGTGAAAGGACCAGAGCGTAAACTAGCTGGGCCACCGATGGGTGGGTCACAGGTAGCAAACTTATGATGCACTTAATTGTATTTTTAAAAACAAATGCATGAATTAAGGGGTGGATGGGTAAAGCACACGAACTTCGCCTAAGAACAATTAGCATCTTAAGCTCATTGCTTGCCACGAAAGGATGACGTGGCACGTGAGTCGGAAATTTCCTAAATTCTTTTACCTCGAACAAGAAAAGCAATTCTCGAATCCGTCATTTTCTTGAACTAGTGATGGTTGTTTCGTTAAAGAAACGATTAAGAGTACTCACATGTACTATTTGGACATTTATGGGATTACCTATTTTTCGTAGGGTATGGAGATACTTCTACTTATAGGCATTATTAACTGGTTAGCCAAAGCACAAAGTACAGAGAATATCTTAAATAGAAAATATAACTGTAGTGTTTTTTTTTACATTAATTATCTTTGATAGAAATAAATAAGTCAAAAATATTTATTGGTTAGAAAATAGTGCCTGAGTATGCTATACAATGCCAGATTATAGGGAGAATCGGTTGTATCTTTTTGTTATTTTCATATATCTATTTAGAAATACAAGAGTTTAAGCTCTTTCAATCTGGGTCTAGACCAGATCAAGATATGGAAATTTAATAAATTTATCGTTAGGATTCGTGTACAAGTATTCTACATTTAGATTTAATAGTGATCGTAGGAGCTCCAATGACTCTTTAAACCACGAAAAATTGCTTTGAAAAATGTTAGATCGGTATTCGTTCAACCCGTTTTGATTGTCTTCTTGTGACGATGGAGTAGAGGAAGTCGAACCTAGACTTACACCGCCAATTGACCACACTGTAGACACTGAAGAAGGAATTTCTAGCGTATGCTCATCACTGACGAAGTAATCTACTTCTGAGCGTGTGCTTAATCCTGCTCATGCTCTAATCCTTCTAGTTTTCTAGATTTACTTTTGTTTTGCAGCATCATGGGCTTTATTGTATTTTGATTTTGTTTGCCATGAAATTTATATACTTCTTATGTATCCTTTTTTAGCAATTGATACAGTATTCTTTCAAAAAAAAAACTTTAAGAAAAGGTCCAAAAGAAAGTTGGGCGGCACCATCACGATAAGGATGGATCGAAAAAGAATCAAAGCTTTAGCCAAGATAATTAGCGTTTTAAACTTTCCATATCTAATTAATCAATAAGCTCTATAAAAAAATCACTATGAATCACTTAAAATTTTTTACTTTATAGTTTCTTCAAGATAAATATCACAAAAGGCCTCAAATTGGTACATATGTGATAAATTTATCATAAACTAATTTTTTGACTACAAAAAATTTTAAACTGGTATACATATGATAAATTTACCGCAAACTGATTTTTTTACGATAAAAAACTTCAAACTGGTACATTTGTGATGGATTTTATTATGAACTAAATTTTTTATCACAAAAAAAATTCAAACTAGTACACTTGTAATAAATTTATTTTACAATATTTTTTTTACCACCAGAAAATCCTAAACAGGCACACTTTGCGACAAAATTATCATATGTTAATTTTCATTAAACTGGATTAATACCACGAAAAATCTCAAAATGACACACCTCTAACAAATATTATGTAAAAATTTTAAACTGGTTCACTCGTCAACTGTCACGTGTTATCTAACTCAGCAATTTGACGAAATACAACGAAAATTAATGGAGGGTAAATTTGCCGTGGTTATACTAGTTTGAGATAAATTTGTCATAAATGTACTAGTTTGAAGTAAGTTTGTCACACATATATATCAGTTTGAGATTTTTTTGTGATTAAAAAAAGTTTAAGATAAATCTATCATATATATATATACCAGTTTAGAGATTTTCGTGATATTAACCCTTTCTTAAAATTTACATAACTTGTGACAATCCGGTAATCTAACGGTCACATATATCACGTCCAACATGGCGAGACACGTGTAATTGCGTGCGTGTTAATTCCTTGCTTTGCAAAGGGCCTTGGATATGAAATGTGAATTTTTCGGAATTTTGATTCGACCAAGAGTTATTAAATTCTCCTTCCCCTCTCCAGATTTTCCTCAAAAGCTAGACTTATAAGCATGTTACGTTCGAAAAATCAAATTAAAAATTTTCCAGATATATTCACATTGCGTGGGCTTTTTCGTGGAGGAACACAACTCTCAGTCCCGCTCAGCTCCGACTTTTCACATTCCAAAAGATCCAATGGCTCTCCTCTATATATTCACTCTCTTGAGGCAACCGAATTAGAAACCAGACTCCTGATTTCCAACTGCAGGTTCGCTAGAGAAACTTTCACTTGGCAATGACGGCCGTCTCGAGAATCCTCTTCCTCGCGGCCATCGCGGCGCTCTTGTTCGGCTTATCAGTGGCCCAGTCTCCGCCTCTGCGTACACGGCCTGCTCCGTCGCCATCTCCGTCGAGCTTGCCGGCGCCGGAAGCATCAGCGTCCGCACCGATTCTCCCCCAGCAGGTCGCACTGATGACTCTACCGCTGCCGCCAAGTGCCCCGTCGCCTTCGACATTCACCTCGCTGCCGTCCCCTCCTTCATCGACCTTCACTGGGCTGCCCGGGTTGGCCAGCTCGTCACCGCCAGTCGAAGGTCCGTTGGAATACGATAGCGGTGCCGTGACAAACAAGTTTGCTCTCTCAGCGGTTTTGGCTGCTGGGTTCGCTGCCGCATTGGCCGTGTAACGAGTCGAGAAGAGCTTTATCTTATGCCCATGTCTTAGGCCGACATCTTAATCTGGTTTTTCTCAACCACACTTAATATTACCACACATTGCACATTTCTGATCTATATAGTATATGGTTCCCTCTTACAACACGTTTAATGTGATGTTTGAGAGTATACATGTGATGTTCATGGTGTCCCGCGAGTATTGTCGGTCTCTTCCAATGTGCTATTGCTAGTTTCGGTATTATGAGTTGTTCAGAATGCCGACTTGTACGAGGCAAAGAGTTCAACTGGAAGTTCTAATGATATATTATTTTTACCTAAATGGCGCCACGTTTATATCGTTCGTCTTTTCTTTAACTTGCGGTAAAATACGTCCAGATTACAGCAGGGATATGAGAGCTTGATATTAAGTTGGATGAGATTCGAAGAACTTAAGTCAGAATCCACATTGCATGCAAGTAGGTGTGATTGCATAGATGGTTAGGCAAATTACATATGCAAAGACACAATTTGGGGACTATAGAAGACTGTCCATAGACCGTTGATCCTCGAAGGATGATTCTTTCTCGTTATGCTATTCAAGCCTTCCAAAGAGGTTTTGATTTCTCTCAACCCAATAAACGTTCGTGCTTTATCGTAACTTCTCTCCTTTCCTTCCGTGATTCGATGATTACAATGTTCTCTTTCCGAAATTTTGATTTGATGGGCTCTCATGGAAGTCGAGAGCGAAGCTTAATTGTTGATTAAAGGCATCCGGGGACAAGTCGGTTTTTGTTTTCGATGAAGTTGAAATGATTTATGAGGTTTAGGGTCCGTAACTGCATTGCAAGCGTAAACTAAACCCTCAAGAGGAGAACCAAATCTGACTTGAGTGTAAGGTACAAAGCATCGAACTTGAACGGAAAGTGAATGGGAAAAAGGAAAGGATTTGGAGACTTTGCTTCCCAGAAATCGGAATTAATCTCATGTGCTGATATACAATGATTACTGTGAATTACATCACGACGACGAACGCTTCTTTTATTTACAGCCTTTTTATCAAATTCTTTCTTCCCTCCCCCAACGGTTTGTACACATTTCTCTCCGTACCTTTCTCTGGAAGCAGCTGTTTTGGAGGTCGGATGGCTGAAAATGGTAAATGCCTATTTTTCTTCAGGCGGTTGCTCGATGATCTTCCGGATGCCGGTTCCAATCTCCGTATCCACCTCTTGTTTCAGTTCGTCGACCTACATGTATCGCACCACACACAATATCAGTACTTCGTTATGCTTCCCCTTGATTTGATGGCAACTCTATACAAGTAATTACCCCGACAACTATGAATTTATCCCCATGGTAACATTTTTTGCCCTTCGATTCGAATGACTACTCATGATATCTAGCTACCAATCTCTTTGATCGCTACTTATCGATCCATCTATAAATAAGGCCCTGCTTGAGATTTAGGTTAACTGGTCGCAAGCATGTCATATTGCATGCGTGGAAGAAGGCGATGAGAGGTAGAGGAGGAGGACACAAGTACCTCATGAATGAAGTTTTCGGTCAAATGAGCATCATGAGCAGCAGTTTCGGATACGTGTTCAACGAACAATGCAGCCTCCTTGAGTTTGCTGTCTTCGGGGAGCTTGTCGGCTACTTGGGCCGATACCTTTTCTGCCACGGTCGCAACCTTCTCTACCACCTCGGCCAAAATCTCGGCATCTTCTATCACCTCTTCAGCCTCCCCTGAAGATTATCTTCTTTAGGGAACAAACCATTCAAAATACTTTGTTTCTGAAATGCTATATCTAGCAAAAGTTTAAGTTGGCTAAGTTGAGTAATGGCACGGAACCAAATTATTTTGGCGACCCAGCTGCAAGCAACAAGTCATTTATGAGCCTTACCAAATCATTTGAAAGGGAAGATCACTTGTTTACATACGTAAGGAAGGGAAAACCCTACCAGAGACGTGGTATTTCCTTCGTATATAGCAGATATGATAATGATATTCTGTCAACTGCGTAAAGATTAAGGACTTCTGCAGGTGATACCTTCTATTTGTTGCAGCTTGTCCCATTTGAGCTTCCAAAAGGGTATGAGGAGAGACAATATAGAGCCAGTGACCCATCTAACCCTGCGATGGTTGGAATTTTCATCATTCTTCGTATCATTATCTTTCCCTGGTTTCATAATTTACACAGGGAATTGTTTTGAAGAGTATCGTGAGAGAGAAAAATACCATGTTGGGAACCTTGATGGTTTGGGAGGATTTTGCAGTGGCTTTGGGATCTCTCTACTTGCGTTCCTTTCCCTAGGTAGAACAAAAGAAAGAACAACGTATATGGGGTTAATTGTTTGATTTGCAGTTGATTTCCACAATACGAACTCCTTTTGTTCCTTCGAAAAAGTGGTGGAAAAATAATCATACACGATTCTGGAATCTGGTCGGTCCGCTTCTTTGCTGTAAGCTCGGGAAATCTGCTGCAACCCCGGGTAATCCGTCGAATAGCCAGGCTCGAACATCCATCGTGCATCGCCACGGTGTTGGCTCAGTCGATTCGCGATAACGGACACGGGAGATCGAACGACACCTCTTAACAAGCCGAAAGACGAAAAAGTCGTGGTCGCGAACATCCTGAACAATTTCTCCATGCTGGCTAAGCTAAACGCAAATGGGTGAGACTCAAAAAGAGATCTCCCGTTATAAAAGCGAGTGCTTTAGGTGGATATTACTCAGCATATTCATAAGTGGTGAATGAATGATGATGGATGGTTCTTGTGGAGCGTTGTTTATCTGGAAGAGGAATGAAATTTGCGTGAAACAATGCATGAGGGCTCCCTTATACAACGCCTGGAAAAAGTCAGGAGAAAGGCACACAAAGCAAGCACGTCAAGCGATGGCGTGGGGACGCCTTATGATATAACGCGCGTTGACGTCAAGCTCAAGTTTTGACGGGGTCTGGTCGGTGTTCACATTACCTAAAGATGAAATATGCATCGGAAATATAGTGAAATTGACTTTTAATTGCCGGTTCCTTGCAATCTAAAGTTTTCTTTCCTCATTGCTTCGGGGATTTCCTTTAATTTAACTGATCAACGGTCGCATTTCATGGATAAGGTAGACGGAAAAGGAAGGACACAAGCAATTTCAATGATTCAACCCCAACAAATGTCCTCAAGCAAAGTCACAAGGCCTCACACTAGCGTATATTCAAAGTGATATAATAGAAGCACGCAACAAGTTATAGAAATTCGTATCTAATCTTGAATAATACCGTCCTTACATCATCTTAGATTATATTAAGGCGTATAATAACAAGGCACGTCTCATCCTCCCGTTGATTGGAAATGAGGGTGATTTTCTGTTAGTGTTAATCAAACACAGGGTCAATGTTTATGTCAAGGACAAAAAATGCTTTTGGGCTTCCTAGATGTTAAATATTCTGATAATTTTATAATAACATTGATTAACAAACTAAATAGACTATAGGAATATAGCATGTTATTAAGATCGTTCATCACAAAGAATTCAATAATACACACCTCCTTCAACTCCAATAAACACAAGAGGAGGCAAAAGACCAATCTGGAATCACCTTGGACAAGATAAAATAAACAAATTTACATTTCAGCAATGTTGTTAAGGTTATTGCAATATTGGATACTAGTAGAGGTGGCAAATGGGTCTTTTTAACTCATATTTGATGATGCATGTCATTAATGATTACCTTAAGTTTTTGAAAAAAAACAAGCTTAAGTGGATCGTGTATGAGTTGCCTAACAACTTGACAAGTCCTAAATAAGTTGAGAACTAACCCATACGAAAGAAATAAAAAAAAAAACCTTTTCATCGGTCTTCTAGTAGTAAATAAAGTGCCCAATGCGTATGGTGGAGTTGGAGATGTCATGACATATTTTTATTTCTTTTAATTTTTTGAAATATATATATTCCTTTTCTTGTTTTCCTTTCTTTTCCTTTTTCTTTTCTCTGCAAAATATGGCGAGGATTGTGAATCTCTCGCTAGATTTGAGTGAGGGCCCGACCCTCTTCCGTAGCCGGTGAGGGTTGTCAGCCCTCATCTATGGTTGGCAAGAGTCGGCTGGTGACCCTCGTCGAACTTAGAAGATAAAAAAATGAAAAGAAAGAAGAAAAATAAAAAATAAAAAATCAGCATTTTTTTTAAATTTATAAAAGTTGTCCACTAGGTTTGTATTGCATAGAATTTTTTCAGCAATATAATTTTTTTCAAAATTATTTAAAAAAATAAGTTTTCCTAGCTTGAATTAACTATATAATTATTTTAGCAATATGAGTTAGATAAGGTATGGCTCGCTAGATTTGTATTGTATGAAAATGAGTTAATTTGGGCCGTACCATTTTCGATTCAACCCAATCCCGATCCGACTCACCCATTTGATGGGTCTAGATATTAGTCAAGCCCGCTTGCGATCGAGATAGAAGCAAGATTGCTCATGGCTAGTGTCCAACTTGGGAAGACCAAGCGAGGACACAACTGGGGTTGTGATCGGTTCACTTTGACAAAGTCACAATCAATGGCATTTACCAAACAACTTCAAAACGAAAGAAATAAGTAGAGTCTCATGAACCATGGGCGGCACTAACAATAAGTGGTAGTGACAACAGGCAACGACGACCATATTCTCACAATTTACTAAGTTTATGGGATAATTATAGAAAAATAAACTCATTATAAATGTGCTAATTAAGTCAAAACCTTTTGACAATTTGCCAAAGTAGTTAATTTGGCCAATTTTGATAAAAAAATCGCTGATGTGGACGCTAACCGTCTTACGTGAGATGGTCGATATTGACATGGACAAACTTTTTTAATTTTCTATTTTTCTTTTCTTTGCTTAGCTTTTCTTTTCTTCTCTTTTTCCTTCTTTTTTTTTTGTCACAACGGTCGACGAGAGTTGCCCAAGCTTGTTGGCCGCGGGGAAGGGCTTGGAAGCCCTAGTCAGCCTCGGGCGAGGCAGCCTCTCTTATGACTGGTGAGGTCATGGAGAGGCTGGCCTCATGCATGGCGGAGGCCATGGAGAGGCTAGCCTCATACAAGGCAGCCTTGCCGACGGCCACAATGGTCTAAGCTGTAATACCCCATTTAATAGTTCTAAATAATTTAGAAAAAAAAATTATTAATTGTGGAATCTCAGCCCAAATTCCAAACCCAAGTGCTCGGCCCAAAGAAAATTGGAACGTAGATCCTTTATTTACACTTTGGACCGTGAAGCCCTAAAGGCTAACCTAGCTAGACCAGCGTTGGGCGTTGAACCCGAGCCTGCATGCTGGAATTGAAGTTGAACCCAGCACCTACTTACGTTCAAGCTTATTTTGTGTCCAGTCAAAACAAAAAGGAGGGATCCATTTCTCCTCCTTGGCCCACGAGAGCAACCAACAAAAGGAGAAAGGGTAGACCCATTTTTCCCCCGCTCGTCTTCTTGCGGTGCATGGAGGAGCCCACGTGTGCAACTCAAGCAGAGAACAAGTTTCTCTTGTTTTGTTTTCTCTCCTCGGTGGTGTCATCAAGAGAAAGCGTTTCTCTCCCATCACTTTTTGGTTTTTGGGACCAAACACCAGAGAGTCTCGCATGAACGAAGAGCACTGAAGAAACCCATTTTTCCACCTTGTGGCTGTCGCACCATCTCGTCGACTACAAGTAGAATTGCCGGCAACTAGCGAAGGAGATTCGCGCAGAAAATTCACGGTGAGTTAAGCCCCTAACTTGTCTATTAGTTGATTAGTGGTTGCGATGGACCGTGAAGTGAAGGGAAGAAGAATTCGGGAAGGAAAATTATTGTTAGTGGAGTAGCTCCAAAGTGTGGGTAAGGACAGTGCGCTGGCATTGAGGTAAAGAACACAGGACAACATGTGCGACTGAACACATGTAGGTGGATCAGGAGAGAAGAGTACTGTTAGGTCTGCAATTTGCGAGACGTTTCCTCATGGTGAGGGAGCTTTGCCGCTAGACTGTGAGCTTGTGGAGTGAGTGTACTCGGTGCATATCGCAAGGGTTTAGAGTTAAGGACAGTTATGGACTGCAGGAACCTTGCCAAGAGCATATAGGGCCGATGTGATAGGTGAGGATGAAGGACTAAAATAGTTGTTTAGCTCTTTAAGCTTGGACAACCTAGCTTGGACGATAATAAGCAGGAGGTTCGCGCACTCGGGGGTGTTTGAGCAAGACAACAAGAAGGAAAAAAAAAAGAATAAAATAGGGGTGTCAGTTACTGTAGCTTTAGTCTTGATCTTAGGAAATGGTGATGCGTAAGAGTGGAGGATGGATAGAAATATTGAAAGTCAAAGGCGAAGAGAAACCGAATTGATTACTACTACCTCTAAGCTGATTGAGGAGACTTCACACGATTGAGTTTGTAGCTGGGTACCAAGTATACATTCAATTGTGATTGTGGTAGGACAAGAAAAGTCAAAAAGGGTGGCTGTCCAATGAACCAATAAATGGTCTTGAACTTAATAGAGTGTAGACTTATTAGACCCAAAAACATGAGGGGTTCTATTTTGTGTTCAACTTAGCTTTATGCAACTGAGACTTTATATTAGGTAGAAGGAAATCTCCTCTGAGTAGTTAACGAACAACGAGTTAATTATGTGAGGGGTGAACGGGGTCGGTCTCGCAGATGATTGTTTGCCATGCGTCTTTAGTCACTGATCTACATATGTCTTGTGCCATGTTCCCTTATTACCAATAGTTTCTATTGATTCGTTAAAAGTAGCAGGATTTGATGCAAAGAAAAGAATAATGAACTCGATTCATGAAACAAGAAATTAATTGAGGTTTCATTCCCCCATGGAGTTTATGTGAAGACCCTGCTGTGTGATCTAGGTGGTCCTGTTGTGTGATCGGGATCGGTCTCGGAGGCGGAACGAGACAATATGAAGTTTGTGTAAAGATAAACTGGTCCACTTACGGAACTATAATTTTCTCTGTTGCGCGATGATAATATGGGCCATATAAATGATTTTACCCTATTATATTACCCAATTTTACTCTTTTATCCTAATGCAAGGCGAAAATTATGCTTCTTGGGTCATCGGTGTCTGTTGTTCCATTGATTGACGAGTGGACGAGTTAGGAATTTAACTCATTGAGATTATTATCTCACCCTTTATCGTTGATTTTTTTTAGGTAAGTAGCAGGGCGGAGCACCTATCCACTTTTCATGGGAGTCTTTTGGTTGAAACTGCAATTCTCAATTTTTGTATAGTGGATAGGGCCCCTAGCGATATTTTTGATGCCACCCGACGTATTTCCCAGATATATGTAAAATGAACACAATGGTTGTCGGCCATATATAAATGAAGTACCATGCTTTTATTTTGTTCATTATCTCTTTTAAATTTTAAAAGGCCAAGCCGATAGTATACGTGGCGAACCTGGGACGTCACGGCTCTGACGCAGGATCGCGGCCTGCGAGCCACGACATAAGCAAGGCCAACCTCAGGGGAGGCCACATCGCTAAAATTTGGGGGAGGCCAAGCGAGGTTGCTACCCTCGCAAGTGGCTGGTGAGGGCTTCACGGCTCTCGGCTAGTGGTTGACGAGCTCTAGTAACCCTCGCTTGCCACTTTGAAAAAAAAGGAAAAAATAAAATAAAAAAGAAATTAAAAAAAATTATTCACGTTAGTGCTTACGGTGCCACATAGGATGATTTGCATACATATCGGTGATTTTCAGTCAAAATTTGTCGGATGAATTACATTGGAAAATTGTTAAAAATTTTAGGGTTAAATTGGCCAAATTAAAATATTTAGGACTAAATTGGCAGAAGTGCAATAGGCTTAGAATTTTTCTTGGTAATTTTCTTATAAGTACACCTCACATATTGTAATTACCTTACAATCTTGTAAGGTTGAAGATTAAATTCTGTCGTTCATAACTTTCTATTAAATGTCCTATTCAACTTGAATTAATAGTAAATATTTTCTCATATTCTTTGTAACTTACCTAAATTAACTACAGGAATGTGAATTCTTTGGAAGTTATGTTGTGATGAAGAAAAAATGTGGAGAAGAAAAAATGAGCATGGAGTGTAAAATTATATAGTGTGATCGAATGTACAATAAAAGATGAGATTTTATCTAGTGAGTAGCAGCTAATTCTTACCCAGCGTACCATGATTGAGGCTTGGTTTGTTTCATGGAAAATTTGGTGTTTCTAGAAAAAAAAATTGGAAAGTTTTTTTTTTAGGAAAATAACGATATTTTTTGGTATTTGGCTGAAATCTAAAAATGAACTGGAAAATATTTCTTGCCATTTGGTAAGGAAAATCTATTTTCACTGTATACGTCTTTTGATAATTTTTTACTTTCTAAAAAAATCGATTTTTAAATTGTTTTTGTTATATATTTTTTTTTCTAATTTTCGTTTAGCTTTCTTCCTCACATAGCGACCGGCCACCAAAGCTCGAGCTCACCAGATTCCAGCGGCCGATCCTCGACCTTGTTGGATCTGGTGAGCTTGAAGCTCACCTTGCCGCCTCGACAACTTCACCATATCTATTTCTTTCTTTGCTTGTTCCTGCCGAATAGTCGAATACTTAGATGGACATCGACATCGTATTCAGCTAAGTGGGCATTAGCTTGTTGATTTAATAATGCCTTTGCAAGTCATTCAGAGTGCATGCTATAGGAACTCTTTTGTCTTGACGTTTCTGTCATGATCCAGGTCTTAGTTTTTATCTCCAGAAAGTCGCAACTGACCATGCTTATTTTATTTCTATAGGTTAAGAAGCACATAGAAGATGGGAGCTAAGGCGCGCGTATTTCTCATGAGCAAAAGGGGGTGTCTTTGCTTTTCTGATTTTTATTTGCTAGAATATCTTGATGCTTATCAGGCCCCCGCTGAGAGCCCCGGTTTCTTTGTTGTTGGGCGTCCAGAACGGTGGTTGTCCAGTCCGTTTATTACTGCTATACAGTGCAGTTTTTTGTCCGGTGGTTCAAGGCTTGATTTTGGAGCTGTTTCGCTACTGTTCCAAGCTGTTTTGCTGCCGTTCGCTCTGAAAACAGCGATTATTTAGCCCCATTTCACTACCGTTTAGTGCAGAGTTTTTTTTGTCACGGGTTCAAGGCCAATTGGAGTGCTGTTTGGGGTTCGTTTCACTGCAATTTGGATCCCAAAAAGGCTGATTCTAGGCTATCCTTCACCGCTTGTTTGGTGCAAGTTTTTGCTGGTTTCTCACAGGTAATTCTGCTTCCCTTTGATTGCAAACACGTGATTGATCGATTAGAAATCGCATTTGTTCATGAATTATCCTCAAGCTACCCTTTTTTGCGCAATCAAAGCTTGAAAAATACGGAATTTTCTTTGTTAATTAAGGAAATAATTTTGCAAGATCAATCAAAAGAAAATTCCAAACTTTGGTGAAGCTCGAGAATTGTTGCCTGAATTGGATTGATTGTTACTTTAGGCATAATTTGTCTGAATAAAAAATCCTAATCCAAATTACGAAAATTCTTTTTCCTAAAAGATGTGTGACATCCCCATGACCCTTGCCCCATTTCTAATTGTTCTATTCTTATTTTTCTTTGTTTTATTTGTTGCCCTGAGGGTCTTCTCCATCTATAAATTTCTAAAGACTCCCCACGATTAAATTCACAGGTTACTTAATGGTCAATTATGCCATTATTTCTTGCCAACCTTTATTCTTAATTACGAAGGACTACCTAGTCCCGCCTATTTAGCAGACATATCAACTTCTAGGACAATTACAAACATGCAACATATTATATAAAAATAGATAATCCATTCGACTACAACAATACTCCAGCTTCCCTATTTCTTACCACATCTAAAATGCAGGTAAGCAAAACACACTAGATTTTTCTCACAATCTTGCCACACACTACCTCCCAACCTATCTCGCAAACAAAAATTGTTGGAGACTATCCAATCACCAGCCATAACTGCTACCTTGTCGAATCAAACCACTAATATGGGACGAGTCTACCCTACTCCTCAAAGTGGTTCATCCTAAGGCACTGCTCCACCTGGAATCCCGGCGAATAGTTAAAAGTTGCACAGCTGGCTGCACATATGCCCTCTTCTATTTGCTAGTGCCAAGAAATGAACTGAACAGTGATCTAATCGGCCATTCCCACATCTATCCAGATGGTTGAAGTGATGTGGATGTACACTTTGCCAAATTCAACATCGATTACAATTCGCTTAAGGTGGGTATACGAGTGGGGAATCCAAACAGCGGATCCTTTGAAAATTCCATTTTCTCACCTGAAAAATAAAGGGATGAGTGAACAACCTAGTAAATGAAATTTTTAGGCCTAAGGCAAGAGTAGTAGTCTAGTGCTCGACTCAGTGGTGGACATGCATTTTTAAACAAAGCTATCTTGTGATCCATTTTGTAAAGGATGTCATGCATTATCAAACACCAACCATACCAGTTTCATATAAGCATATAAATGCAATCGATACGTTTTCCTTTCACTTTCAATTTCACATAGATACATAAATGGAATCGATCCATTTTCTCTTCACTTTTGGGCTTTCTTTTCCCAAGCCTCTCATCTGGACTTCCAATATTGGGCAACGTCGTCACTGCACATGTATGATGGCAATTTCACATCATATCATCATTAGGTAAATGATGTATATGTCATCGCCTCAAGTAGCACTTTTAGCAAATGATGGCACTTATACTTGTTGTCACGAGCAACAGTCACTTAAATACGTCGTTGCGAGCAACGGTTACTTTTTGATGTTGTCTCCCAGTGGATGTTTATCTTTTGAAATGGAAATTGTACGAAACTGGTTATTGATATATATATATATATATATATATATATATAAAGTAAGTATTTTCCAATTTGTTGAATGATCTTATTGATTGTTGTTGACACCTGATTTTTAATCATTTTTTATATTGCTAAAGTAATAAAAAAATCCATAAAAATTCATAAAATTGAAAAATTAACTTTGGGGACCTTATCCAAGCCCAGGGAACCAATTTTGACCAAAAAAAGATTTTTCATATTTTCAGTATTTTTACGTATTATTTATTTATTTATTTTCAAAAATTAATAAAAAAATCCATAAAAATTCATAAAATTGAAAAATCAACTTTGGGAACCTTAGCCAAGCCTAGGGAACCAATTTTGACCAAAAAAATAATTTTTCATATTTTCGATATTTTTCGGTATTTTTATTTTCGAAAATTCATAAAACAAAAAATTAAGAAAAATGAGAAAATTGAAAAATCAAGTTTAGAGCCTTGGCCAAGCTTAGGCAACTATTTTCGAACAAAAAAATAATTTTTTGTATTTATATATATATTTTTTATATATTTTAGAAATTATGAGAATATTTAATAAATAATAGCATTTGAGGCCACAAAATTATATAAAAATAGTCAATATTTTTATTTTTTTAAAAATCCCTTTTCATGTTGGCCATCACAAATTTAAAAAATCCAATTCGGGGTCATGTATTCCTTCACGAGCATAATCTCGAACCGGGCCTAAAAAATTCAATTTGAGTCAATTTATTTTCATTTTTTCACTTTTAGGAGTTGTGACATTGTTCTCTAATATTTCAAATTTTTTTTATTGGCCCAAATTATACCCAGAATGACTCAATTGTGCAAAAGGGCTTTAATTAAATTCTGCATTATTTTCAGTGGCAAGAAATGAGCTTAAATTTGACATGTGGTGAATTTTGATTAAGTATAGGGAAGGTATGTCAAAAATTGTGAGGAGATTTGGACTTAAAGAAATATTTTTTCAAGGACTAGAGTGCAAATACCTAACTCTTGAAGGATTATTTTGCAAAAAATCGTTGAATCCTATGATTGATTCGGTGGATGTCCTTATAAATACGGGTTAATGCCACAAAAAAATTTCAAACTTTTTTTTACCATAAAAAAACTCCCAAACCAATACATTCATGATAAATTAACTATTTTTTTACCAAAAAAAAAATTTCAAACTAGTACACATGTGATAAATTTAACCCAAAGCATTTTTTTTACTAGCAAAAATCTCAAACTGGTACACATAGGATAAATTTACCCTCATTTAGTTTTTGTTAAATTAGATTAATATCATGTAAAATCTCAAATATATACATCTGTAATAAATAGAGGGTAAAAACTCAAAACCGGTACACCACCAGTCAATTATCATGTGTCATCTAACTTAGCAATTTAACGGTAAAATTTAATGGAGGGTAAATTTGTCATAGATATACCAATTTATGATTTTTGTGGTTAAAAAATTATTTAGGGTAAATTTGTCATAAATGTACAATTTTGAGATTATTGGTGGTTAAACAAATAATTTGGGGTAAATTTGTTACAAGTATACATGTTTGGAATTTTTTTGTGGTAAAAAAGTGAGTTTGGGATAGCTTTGTCATAGATGCACCAGTCCGAGATTTTTCGTGGTATTAATCCTATAAATAGTCTATATATGCACGCCTCTATCGATATTTACGTAAGGCAATTATATACGATAGTTACTGAAGTTGAAAGAGCAAATAATTTATTAATCCTATCCGCGGTTACAAGATGTTATTTCGCGACTTCCTATTATTAAGCAACATATATCTATAGAAAGATATATATCCAAAAATATTGCTACTCGACAATTATATGCCGGTGTCGATGACTTCATCCCAAGTGAAGGTTCTTATCAATAGCCAATATATGTTGTCGATAACTTTATTAGAGGATTATCGATTGTCTTCGAGTTATCCATTGTTTTGACGAAATTGTATCTATCGACTCGAGTAGTTATTTGTCGATAATAATGAAAACTAGTCAACTTTTGTGCCGACGCTTTCTTGGCTTTGCTCAAGGCAGACATAGGAAATGGTTAAGGTCAGTCATCGCAACGTGAAGAAAGTGCATAGTTGGCTAGGACCCATCTGAGTCTTGAGATTCGTGTGGTTCTGCACTGCTATCATAATTGGTCTTTCTACCACCAGCTTTGGCACCTTCTTAGATACCAGACATCTGGTCTCGACCTGCCTTTGTCCTTCCACCAAATTTCATGCTTAAGGACCACCTCTCAGTTAGCTCCCTCGAAGATAAGGATGGCAAGGGCCAGTAGCGCATCAACAGGCGAGAGTTGTCGGGCTTTTTACGAAAATAGGTTAATAATTTAAGTTTTTTTACGAATTTAGGTCTACCGTAAGAAATATTATGGATTTGGGGTTTGTTCGGCACTTGAAGCGCCGAACAAGGTTGTTCGGCGCTTCAAGTGCCGAACAAGCAGCCCCCCCTTTTTTTTTTTTTTCAAAATTTAGGTCCCCTCCCCCCTCCTCCGCTCCCCCCCCCCCCACCCCCACTCCCTAGTGTACGTCCAACCCCCCTCTCCCATTTTCTCATTTCCCCGGTGCATCACAGCCACTTGACAATTTAGATTTGAGGAAAAAAAAGGCAACAAGCAGGCCCCCCCTTTTTCAAATTTGAGAAAAAAAGTAATTTATTAAAAAAAAATTGAGGCTAAGTGCCGAACAGCCCCTGTATTATTAAAAAAAAAAAATTGGGCCGTTCGGCGCTTCAAATGTCGAACAGCCCCTGTTCGGCACTGACCGAGCCCATTTTCCGTAAAATTTTTTGATGCAAACCCAAATAGGTAAAAACGAAAATTTTTTATCCTATTTTCGTAAAAAGCCCAGAATTGTTTACAAGCAGTTGTCTAACTTTTAATTAATTATTATCTATTTTTTGTGGTCAGAAATAGACTGTTAGTATAACAATCGCCCTAAAATTATTACATAATTGATTTTTATTTCAATATCGAAAACAAATTAAGCAGAATGAAAGTTCGATGGAAGTAAGAAAGAGGCTTCTGGTAACTAAATTGTACAAAATAATCTTAAAAGGACAACCAAAATATACCTTCCACGACCAGATCATCAACCCCGGGGGTCCACGCGCTCACACGGAGTCCACACAACATCTCTCGCACATGCCGTTCAACTTTTGGTTTGATTCCACAACGCCACATGCTCGGCAAGCACAATCTCATTTCTCAAAAGAACAAAGAAAAAACCACTTCGCTGAATCCTTCCGCCATGTCCAACATGAAGAAGCTGATTCGTTTCTGTCGTCACATGGGCTCTCGACTCTGCGACTGCGTACGATCGAAAGCGGCTCATCTTCTTCGACGATGCCGGGATTCGATCTCATCGCTCTCTTGCTTCTTACTCTTCCATGCTCACCCTTTCTGGATTCAGCTCGGCTACTACCTCGCCGTCTCTCTGGCAGGCTATCTCGCTCTCAAGGCCACTGCACGAGATGGCTCTAAGCTGAGGCACCGAGACTTCGACCTCTTCTTCACCTCGGTATCGGCAACGACGGCTTCAAGCATGTCCTCGTTGGAAATGGAGGAGCTCACGAGGGCTCAGCTCCTGGTCACCATCGTCTTGATGTTGCATAGTGGTGAAGTCTTCACTTCACTGCTCGAACTCCAACTGTTAAGATTGAAACTACTGAAACAGTCCAGGGTGGATGACCAAGTCGATGGTCCAAGCAATATCGTCGACGGCATGGAGTCAGGCACCACAAGTTCTGAGCAGAGAATCGACTCAAACCAGCATAATGAAGCGAATGCCATGTCAGTTGGCAACCCCAACATGTCCAAAAAGCTGAAGTGCAGCACAGCGACATGCCTGAGCCAGATCGTTCTCGGCTACATACTTCTCTTCCACGTGCTCGGGTGGGGCTTGATCACATTGTACGTGACTCTAGATCAAGATGCTAAACAAGTGCTCGAGGAAAAGGGGCTGCGAGCAGACTTGTTTGGCTTGTTCACGACGGTGTCCACTTTCGCCAACTGCGGGTTCGTGCCCATCAACGAGGGCATGGTGGCCTTTCGGAAGAGCCCGGGCCTCCTGCTGATCTTGATCCCACAAGTGCTCGCAGGGAATACAATGTTCGCGCCATCCCTGCACATGGCTCTCTGGGCCCTCGAGAAGGTATCGGCCAAGCGGAAGGTGTTCGGTTATGCATTGAGGAGCGGGAGGGATTTGGGGTACTTCCATCTAATCGAGAGCGTCCGAGCTCGCTACATATGTCTCACTGCGCTCGGGTTATTGACGATACAGCTGGTGCTGTTTTGCGGGTTGGAGTGGAGGTCGGAGATCGTGAGCGGGTTGAGTCCGTACCAGAAGCTGGTGTGCTCTTTGTTCCAAGTTGTGAATTCCAGGCACGCCGGGGAGAGTGTGTTCGACATCTCCATGGTCTCTCCTGCGGTCCTGGTGCTGTTTCTTATGATGATGTGAGTCTTCTTTCCTCTCCAAAAGTCACTAAGTGAGTCTGAATATGGACCCTCTGTTTAAAGACTTACGGCTCATCACATCACTTTATATATTTAACTTTAGGAATATGCTTACATGATAATCTTCTTTTTTTTTCTTTTTTTTCTTTTCTTATTATGACATTGAGAGAATGTTGTGAGCCACAAACTATAAATAACAAATAACTAAAAGTTGTTGTGGGGTCCTCCACTCCTTCAAGAATTTCTTGTCTATAACATGTTTTCCTCAAGTGACCGAAAAACTGTTATGTTAACAAATTTCTTTAACTTTATCAATCAATCTTCAGTATATCTAGAAGAGATTTGCTAGTATAATAGTTTTTGCGTGATTGTGAAAATAACAGTATATTGTGAGCCACAAATTCTTAAAATAATAAACCTCACAATAATTTTTAATTGATTGTTTTTTTTTTTTGTGATCCAAGGCATACCGTTAGTCTTATAGTCACCCAAAGCTGTCACATAATCAATTCCCTATCTAGAATTACTACCTGCTGCACTTATAAAATGCTGGACATTTATGACCTTATGTTTGGTATCTAATCCGATCTCATAAAATACACGTAAAATAGAGCACAAGAGCGGCTTATGCTGACAAATGTAACCAAGAGCTCAAGAATGTGCCAGCTGGAATCTAATCATTCCCTCACTCTAGAGGAAAACAATAATGTTATATGAACAGTTGGCTTTAGGTAGTAGTCATGTGGGATCCACATCCAATGGTTCATGTGAACTGCAGAAGCAAAATAAAAAAGTGGAGTATTTTTTTAGATAAAATCCTAAAAATGAGGCTAAATTTTATAAATTGAATCAAAGACTGCACGTCAAAGCCTTTTGTTTGTTGTCTCTCGTCTAAGAGCTTTCTCTCGCCTGAGAGCTTCCCCTCTACCTTTTTGAGTAGTAAACCCTAAATCCCCTTGATTCCTTTTACAATCCTTTCCCATGGACGAACCAAGCAATGAACCCACCCCAGAACTACACATCTAGAACCCCACTAAACATTGAACCTACCATTTGGCGGCCTTTCTCAAAACCCTAATCCGAATCGGGGCCACACACACACAAAGAAGAAGAAGAAGAAGCCTGAAGGATGAATCCTGCTAAAAACCAAGAAGTTCAGATGGCCTTCCTGTGTGGATGCCTGGGTCATCTTTGGCCTAAAACAAAGAAGGCAATCATGGATGGGATACTGACTAAGGAGAGTTTGGAGGAACAAGAGTATACCCTTTTTGGCTGTCTCTACGACAGCAATTCTATCAACTTCCAAGCTTTCCAATCTACCATGAAAAAAGCATGGAAAACGGATAAGATAGTGTGCTCTCATCTAGAACTAGGTCTTTTCTCATTTGTTTTTGACGATGCTGCAGAGAGAAAGAGGGTTTTGGATACAAGACCTTGGTCCTTTTTGAGACATCTATTGGTCTTGAAACCTTGGGTTCCTAGCATACTACCCCATTGCCTCTCTTTTGACTCTTGTGCTTTTTAGATGCACATAGTTGGGCTCCCTTTGGAAGGAAGAACATAGGGAGTTATTAACAGTATTGCAGAAAAAGTAGGATGTGTAGAGGCTATTAAAATTGAGTCGAAAGGGTTTGCTGATTTGTCAATTTGCAAGGCCAAAGTGAATTTAAACCTTGCATCTTCAAACTCAACAGAGAACCTTTACCTTTCTTCAAATCATCTAGAGGTATTTGACAGGGAGACCTTATATTACCTTACCTTTTTATCTTCATGTCAAATACTCTTTCTATGCTAATTAGAAAGGTTGTTAGTGATGGAACTATTAGAGGAATAAAGCTAAATAGGTGCTATCCAACCCTATCTCACTTGCTTTTTACTATGATTCTATTTTCTTCCTCGATGGTAAGCTTTTTGAAGTGCAGAATTTGGCTTTAATCCTAAATCAGTATTATTTTGCCTTTGGACAAGAGATCAATTTAAACAAGTCAGGGCTATTTATGAGACCAAACTGCCCTCTCCAGCTTCAAGAAAGTCTAGCAGCTGCTTTGAGAGTTTCAGTCATGGTGAAAATAGGGAAATACCTAAGGATACCATTCGAATGGGGGAATTCTAAAAAAAAAAAAAACAGATGTTATCTTGGATTCATGCGAGAGTTAACATAAAGCTCGAAGGTTGGAAAGAGAACCTTATCTCCAAGGTAGGGAAAGAGATTCTTATCAAATATGTAGTACATGTTGGCCGTCCGATCGACCGTCCGTCTTCACCGACGGTTTCCCAAGATCGCTGTAGTCGGATTCTAGCAACAAAATAAGTAAGGGATCGACTTGCGTACCTGATTTCGCATCCATTGTCACACGGCACGGGAACTCGATGAACCGGCTTCGGAACCTGCGACGCGGGCTCGGAACCTTCCCCTTTATGACAGTCGGAATGCCTGGGGTCAATGGAGCTGCCGACCTTCACCTCTCTCTCACTCACGTTAGCCTTATGGAGGAGGAGCAAATGGCAAGAAGAAAGGGCTAAAGGGGGGTCTTTGCCTTTTATACTAGTCTCGGCGGGGCCCTCCCATCACGAGCCGGGCCGGACTCAAGGTTTTGTGCCCGGTCTTTTTTGTACATGCGTTGTGATTAGCTTATATATTCTTACCTTACCAAAAAAAAAAATCTCATCTTTCTAGTGGAAAAATAGTGAATCAAAGACTGGAATTCATTGGACAAAATGGGAAGTACTCTATCTTTAGAGGCACACAATCGAGCGCTACGAATCTGATTTGTGAAGCAGAAGCCTACTTATTGAGTTATTTCAGGAGGAACAGAAAAGAACAACTCTCGTTGAGACAAATTTCAACCTTACCTCCCAACTGGATCCCCCGAAATACCAAGAATTGAAGCTCAATGTTGACGCCTCCGTCGACAGTGTTGTAGCCGATGGAGCCGTCACAGGGGTTCTTCGAGACTCTAGAGGAACTCTGCTTGCTGGATTTGCAGAAAAGATTAGATCTTGGTCACCTATTGAAGCTGAAGCTAGAGCGTTAGCTAAAGGGTTGAAGCTTTTGGAGTCCAGGAGAGAGAACAAAGTGAATGTAATTGTGGAGTCAGACTGTTGTACTTTGGTAAAGCCAGTCCTGCTGGGAAGCCGAAAGCTTTTATCTCTGAAGCCCAAAATCATCCAGCCCATATGAGCAACGTTACGGTAACCCACTGTGATAGAAGAGTAAACCAGATAGCTGACTGGTTAGCCAAGAATACCCGCTCCAACAACGTTCCCCCACCTTAGGCCTCTAGACCCCCTATACCCTTATGGAATCTTCTCTGCTTTGATGCCCCTAGCCGGGCTTTTATTGTACGAACCCTTAATGTTTTTCATCTATGCAATTTCCTTCTCCTACCAAAAAAAAAAAAAAAAAAGAAAGAAGAAGCCTTCTGTTATATGTGAATTGGGTTTTGTATCCACCGCCCTGTCTTTATGCTCTGACGTAAGCCTCTTGGAATTGCAGGTACCTCCCACCGTACACATGTTTTGCGCCGGAGAAGTACCGCCAGAAGGTTGTTTTGGGACGTCCACCTGGAAACGCCATCCATCATCAGAGCGGAATTCTTGAAGGGTGCTTCACACTTTCTCAAATCTCTTACTTGGTCATTTGCGTTGTCGGCATTTGCATTACCGAGCGACAGGCGATGGCCGACGACCCTCTCAATTTCAGCGCGCTGAACATTGCCGTGGAAGTGATAAGGTAACAAAACTTTGCTTTCATAGCCCTGCTTTGATCTTATGCGAATGTATATCACATGGATTTGCCCCGTGACACGTTTCGTGATTTAAGCATCTTTTGCTGTGCTGATTCGGCGTTGGATGGATGTGTTCAGCGCTTACGGGAACGTGGGATTCTCCACTGGTTACAGCTGCAAGCGTCGACTCGAAGCTGGTGGTTACTGTAAAGATGCTTCGTATGGTTTTGTAGGAAGGTGGAGTAAGACCGGAAAACTGATCATCATCCTCGTTATGTTTTTTGGTAAGCTGAGCAAGTTCAGTAAGAGAGGAGGTAATGCGTGGGACCTCTCTTGACAGAGCATTTGTGAAACTACAGAAAGTTTGCATACCACTTTATACGTGACTTCCTTTTATCGCATCCTTTTGGTCTTTAAAAATAGAGATATGTTCGTTGGAAATATTAAAACTTATCACGAAAGTACAATTAAATTCTAAAACTTGCAAAAAAAAATGTAATTAAATCTCAAAACTTGTCAAATTGATGCAATTGAGTCCTTCTATCACTTCCGTCCAACTTGACTTACAAAAAATGTTGAAATGATTATTTTTATATTTTCTCTCTCCTTCGTGGCGATGGCGTGGCTAAGACAAGTCGTTTTGGTCTAAATCATATTTTTGATATAATTTTTTTTGAATAACTTAAAAATATGCTAGAATTTAAATAGTAGAAAAAAGGAAAGGAAGAAGCTCAGCCCTCATGGTGACGGTGGAAGAATGTTCAGTGGGGTTCATCGAGTCCCCACCAAGGGCTTGTTGACCCTCACCCAGATTGCAACCCTCGCTCAATTCTCATGGGCCCTTGCCTACAGCGAATGAGGGTTGCCGGCCCTTGGCCGGGGCCTAGTGACCATTTCTCCACCATGGCTGGCCTTCCTAACGATGGTGGGAGGGTGGCGGCGAGACCTCTTATTTATTTATTTTTTTATTTTAGCATATTTTTTAAATTTAATTCAAGTAAAAATTGTACCATAAATCATATTTGGACCAAAATGACATCGTTTTATCCTTGAATTTCGTGTTTTAGTTGCATCTTCGCCACATAGAAGAGAAAATATTTTTTAAAAAGCCATGTTAGCATTTTTAGTTACCCGAGTTGGATGGAATCAATGGAAAGACTTGACTGCATCAATTTAACAAGTTTTATGACTCAATTGCACTTTACCAACAAGTCTCAGGACTTTCTTTCTTTGCACATATCCCTTAACGAATATGGGCAATTATGGGGTGAATCCTAAAATTTGCCATGATAATATGTTTTAAATCCTAAAACTTGCACCAATAAAAAAAAAATCCTAGAACTTGCAAATTCAATACACTTGAATCTGAAACTGCCAAGTGAACGCCATTAATGTTTATATATCAAGGTGGATTTTCCGACCACTAAAATCTATCGGAACTAACTAGATGGTCTAAGATGAATGACCATAATAAGTTTTACGACTTAAACCCACCAAATAATAGTTTAGAACTCAAATGCATCATTGTGACATTTACGACCATCTCGTGAAGAAGGAAAAAAGGGATGAGACGGTCGTCCATTGAAAACAAAATGAAGCCCCAAAGCAACATACGTAACAAAAGGGCTCCAAAAGCTGGTTATAAAGGTTTTATAGCACGATATCAATAGAGAAACATAACCGCAAAACCTACTATTATTATAGAAAAGAAAAAACTATACCAAAAATATTGACATCTTGGGGCAAAGCTAATACCCAAATCATATAACCTGAAAATCCTTAGAGGCACTCCCAAGGAAAAAATTGTCCAAAAAGTCCTAAACCTATTGTACTTATGTCAATTCAGTTCTAAATCTTTTGACAACTTGCCAATTCAGTTCTAAAACTTTTAATTATGTGAATTTGGTCCTAAAATTTTTAATAATTTGCCAAACTAGTCCTAAACCTTTTTCATGAATTACCAATTTAGTCCTTCCAACAAATTACTTAAACAATAGGTTTAGGATTAAAATGGAAAAATCTCAAAAGATTTAGGACTAAATTGGCAAATTTTAAAAAGGTTTAGGACCGGTTCAACCCATCCGGTTTGGTTCTAGATCCTTGAAATTGGGAACTAATGTTCCAAGGTGAGACCGGATCGGACTGAGAACTGATCAACCCTTGTTTGAGCCATGATTTTGCAACACGAAACAGATGCTCTCTGTCATGACTAAAACGCCAATCTGGCCTGACCCTGCACATATCATGTGGCATCTTTCGGCATTGCCTTTGAGATGCGGCAGATCAGTTACAGAGCTTAAGGGATCTTTGTAGAACACAAGCTTCATGATCATCATCTCCACCACTTCAGTCCGTCATGGCTAAAGCATCTCACCAAACAGAGAGAAACACCACTTTTCCAGTCCGCACTAAAACTCCCTCCTCCTCCAAGTACATCAAAAAATGTTCCACCCTTCCTCTGTCTATAAATTGTCGAAGTCTCTCCGCCTTCGTTCTCACCACAGGTCTCACAATCGTTGCCCTCTCGTGCATCCCAAATCTCCAAACCCCACCATCTTCACCTTCAGTACCGTCACCTCCCTTGTCTTTCAAGCAACAGTGGCGTAATATCCTCCGCACCACTCTAAGCTCTGATGATTGGACCCTAGAGCCTAAGCTCGAAGCTATGGCCGAAAAGCTCCGTGAATCGGTCACATTTCTCCCGCTCAAGGACGTGCGCTTTGCGGACCGACCTCAAGAAGGCCACACGTGGTTCATGAGCTCCATGTATGACACTCACGTTGAAGGTGAGGTCCAGTACCAGCACTTCCCCTCGGAATCATCGAAAGGTAGGGTTCTGTGCGTTCAAGGACGCGACACCCATGATGGGTCATGGAACTACTATGCGCTCGCGTGGCCTGAAACTCTCCCGGCTAATGCCACATTCATGAGAGGCCTAACCTTTGTATCGAATAATCACTACCATTACGATAACATCTGGCACGGCTTGTCGTCCATCTTCCCGTTCATATCGTGGCATCAGTGGAACAGCTGCAGGTCCCCAGACAGGTGGATCTTGTACCATTGGGGCGAGCTCAGGTCCAAGATCTCACCATGGCTGAATCATTTGATGGAGGCAACGTTTGGTAAGCAACCACACATAGAAGTGTTTGACAAAATTGAGGAAAACAGTCCAGTTTGTTTTGAGGAGGCAGTTGTTATGAGACACAATGAAGGCGGTATGTCTAGACAGAGAAGAGTGGAGGCTTACGACTTGTTGAGGTGCCAAGCAAGAAACTACTGTAATATGAAGTTGGGAGGTGAAATCAGAGAGGCTTATGGAAAGAAGACAAATGGTAATGTTGGTCTGACCATGTTCATGCGAAGAGGACCGAGATCATTCAAGAATGACTCAGCTGTGATTGAGATTTTTAAGAGAGAATGCAATAAGGTCGAAGAGTGTAGTCTGTCGGTGGCTTACTCCAGTAATCTCAGTTTCTGTGAACAGGTGACTACATGTATTGATGGTATCTTATACCTTGTACAACATTTTCACATTCCTACCTCTCAAATTTAAAGCTGGACCTTAAATCAACTTTATCAAAGAATCAGCTTTTGTAATTTTCAAAAAGCTCCTCGACCCAGACGCTAAAAATTCCTACATTGCTTTTCTATTCGCAAGTAACATTCAAGTCTGATAATAATCAAGGATCTTGTTTCAGGTGAAGTTGATGAGCATGACAGACATTCTAGTGTCTCCACACGGTGCGCAGTTGACCAACATGTTCCTGCTGGACAGAAACAGCAGCATAATGGAGTTCTATCCAAAAGGGTGGTTGAAAAACGCAGGAGTCGGCCAGTATGTTTATCGCTGGTTAGCTAGTTGGTCAGGGATGAGATACGAGGGTGCTTGGAGGGACCCAGACGGAGACCCGTGTCCCTATCCGGAGGAAGATCGTCGATGTATGTCCATCTACAAAAGCGGTAAAATTGGATATAACAAGACATTTTTCACAGAGTGGACAAGAAATGTCCTTCGTGAGGTCGTTACCGCCAGGAAAGTAGGAGCACTGTCGAAGAATTCTTTTGGTGGCTGTGCTTGCAGCTAGATTCGCCCCTTTTAAATCTCATACTATAGATTGAGCTTGATGCATAAAAAATAAACGAAATAAACATGTCTATTCTTCTCTAGTGTACTTGACGTACCTATGGAAGTTTCTCTAGGTAAGAAGAAAGGTCCTTTTGCAACAGTAGAATCCAATGTTTGAACTCATCCTACATATTGCACCAGGGAAAGATTTGATCAAAAACATTACCTCTTGATTGTCCAATACCTCAACCTTTTCACATACGCACTGCTCTAATCAGGTGCAGGTTCCAGCGCGGCTTCAGCAGATCAGTACCACTCACTTGTTCAGAGGATAGATTCCACATAAATTTTGGATAAATCACAGCTCCGAGCAAGTGAGGGGCATTTGTCACTGGGCAGAATAACTAGGAAGCATGATTTTTGTCAATTATTCAGAAACTTGACATTGTATAGCGTCATAATCCACAGTTTAGTACTAGCCACTTCAAAACTCATCAAGAGCCAAAAGCCAACAACACACATGCATTACATTATATGGAGTACTGAAACGTATGCCTCTGCACGAGCAATCCATCACATGTCAAGCAGGGTACTGAGTTACTCAGCGCTAAGAACTTCAATCTCAAACACTAACACCGAGTTCGGCTGGATCCCCCAAGCAGGAAATCCACTTGGGCCATAAGCATAATCAGGAGAGCACTGCAAAATTATTGAAAGATGCCAGATGATTAGAGAAATCCAGATTAGGAAGAAGCATAACCAAATTGTTCCACGTGAATGAACCCAAATCTTGGAAAGCTGATGTCCTCATCATAAATTTCCAAAAGAAGTAAGATGCACTTTACTGTAAAGGACAATTAAAAAAAACTGAAGACAAAGGAACATAAGGGATGAGATTCACCCGAAGACGAGCAACTTCCCCTAGTTGCATTCCCATCACGCCTTCATCCCATCCTACACAGGAGATTTTGAAAATCTTATAACACAATTGTAATCCTTGCCAACCAGGTCAGTAAGGCCAACCCAAACGATGGACTTTGCAAATTGAGTCCTTTACAGTTATAGAGAAATTCTAACAACACATGTAGAATAACAAACAACAGAGCTCTCTTTTTAAGGGAAAGCCGAATCCCATTGTCATGCTTCCAAAGGTCAAAGCTTTCAATGCAGAGTTACCTTTTATGACGGAACCTTGACCAATTTTGAATGAAAATGGCTTCTGTCCAGGGTCCTTTGTGCTGCGTAGAAATGTGTAGATCTCAATAATCTCCAACCTTAAATCAAAGTACAGACTGTCAAAGTGAAAACAGAAACTCCCATACCTCCAGAACTTTTGTGAGAGATCGCCATTTTTACCTGCATTCAAGGAGGAAGGAGTTACGAGAGAATGAAAAAATGCGTGAGAAAGGAACCCTTTTTAAGACACCTTTCAGTGATTGACTCCGGATAAGCACCAAGGAGATTCATTGCATAAATTGATGGAAGGCCAAAAAGGGACAACACTAGGATACAGAGAATCAATTAAATGCCACGGAAGTGATGATCGAAGTGCGATTGCGAGTCTGTGTCCGTCTAAATTTAACATTAAGGAAGCTTTTGGGGCTGTACAATTCCGAACGCAAAGCCCTACCTAAAGTTTCAATTCTGCATACCCAGTGAAATAGCAGACGGACAACTCATCAATAACTCTGAAGCTTGCAAATAGACAGAGAAACGAATTCAATCGAGAAAAAAGTAAAGAAAGAGGAGGGAGAGAGGGAGGACCGTAGCCAGTGCAGTGAACGGTGACGTTCTGACCAGGAGAGGGCTTGGGACCTGTTCCTGCTCTCAGCACTTCCTTCTCCACTCCCATCTCTCTCTCTCTCTCTCTCTCTCTCTCTAGGTTTTCAGGTGCAATACGCAGCAAATCGCGAGCGATGCCCTTTTATATACAGTTCGATTTTGATGTTCTCTTCAATGTTTTTTCTTCCCCCCTTGGCTATTCCTCTGATGATGAAAGTCGTTGATTTTGGTCCGAGGTTCGGTGGCTGTCTCAAAGCTCATTGGGCCGAAGCCCATGATCAAGTTTCACCAATCCGCTCTCTCCCCCTCTAACAGAAAAACACTGCACGTACACGGCATCTCATGCAAGATTTGCAGTGCCAGCAAGAGAAAGCCTTGATTTAGTAACCCCATTCACAGCTTGCTCTTACCCATTTTGTTAACCCTTTTAACCGTTTCCATGCAAACTCTCCTCCCTATATAGATCTCCCCCCCTCTCTCTCTCTCCCTCTGTGTCCAGCAACACGAAAAGCACACAATCCCCTTCTCACATTTCTCATCCCTCTGCTTCCCTTTTGTTCTTTTCCGACGCCCTGCGCTCTCTCCTTCGCCGGGTTTCGGATGATGCGTGACGAGATAGCATCTGGGTAAAGGATCTGGTGAAGAGAGATAAGCTCGGTTTTGCTTTCCCGGGATGGAGGCAGAGAGGATGAGGAGATTGATGCTACTGTGGTGTAGCATCCGAAGCATCCGTGTTGCACTCGTGGGTGGTAATCACACCGCTGCTAGGTTTTGCACTCGCTAAAAGATTCCCCCTTCCTCTGTCCCTGCGTTCAATTCCTCTTTTGCGAGCACTCATCTTTTATTCCTCGATTTTGGGTGTTCGCCAATTTGACTCATTTCGCCAAAAATTCAGCTGCTTTTACGGTGCATCGAGTTTGGCAACGTGTGTGATTAATCGACTGAAGGGCTAAAAGTTCAATGGACTTGGTTCACAGTTTTCAAGCCAAGAACCAGTACAAGATGACACATTTGAACGGAGTGAATCTTGCCCCCGATTGCGACTCCCAGATGGTGATTCAGCTGCCCAATTCTAGGGTCTTCCGCGTCGTGTCGAGATCATTGTTTCTGGCTGTGGTTATACTCGCATTGCCCTGTATAGGGTCCCTTATGAAATCCCCTCATTCAAGATCTGAATTCAGTGCGCTTGAGTTCGGTGTTGCCTCTGATATGAGCAACTTGCAGTCCATGAATGTTGTATTTCATGATTTGTCTCGTGAGGGCCTCCTTAAGAAAGGTGATAAAACTCTGGTTGTGAGCTCTGGTATTGGGCAGCTCGGTGGGAATCTGCAATTCTTGGGTGGCAATGAGATTGATTTCGCCATGGAATCGGATGTGAAGAGCCAGAGTCTGATCCCAGACAGGACGTTCGATTTTGCACTTGTATCTGGTTCAGTTGACCTTAAATTCGTGGATAGGGTAATGAAAATAGGTGGCATTCTTGCTGTTCAGCTTAGCAGTGATCCTTTGAATGCTTTCCAAGAACCGTCAAATTATAAGATCGTGTATATGAGAAGATATGAACGCACCGTCGTGGCAATGAGGAAAGTCGCTTCTGATGATGTTGAGCTCACAATCTCCTCAACAAAGCGAAAACTCTGCAACTTGGCGTTAGAAGCCAAGAAAGCCACCCTGCAGGGCTTAGAGGACGTGTTGCTTGAACCACCAAGACGAGCTCTAGTAAGATCCAGAGACTACATGAAGAGAATCAAATATCTTCCTGAGTTGTTGGGTGATTCGCTACGAGGCTACAACCGCCGCAATTTCGTCACGGTAGGCTCGCGGGAGGATGAGGGGGGAATGGTGGAATGGTTTCGTCAGAACTACCCTGTGCAAAATCAACACTTTGAGTTGCACCATCTCGAGACCGGATCTGGGGATGCACACGTGGATGTATCGGATTGGTTGACCAGGAATGTGAGGGAAGAAGAGTATGTTGTGATGAAGGCCGACGCGGAAGTGGCCGAAGAAATGATAAGGAAGAGGGCGACACATCTGGTGGATGAGATGTTCCTGGAATGCAGCAGCCAATGGGGGTACCGAAAGACGAATAGGAGCAAAAGGGCTTACTGGGAGTGCCTGGCTTTGTATGGAAGGTTGAGGGACGCAGGGGTTGCTGTTCACCAATGGTGGGCTTGAGACAACCTTGAATCAACCTCACGGCTAGGTCTTCAGATTTCATGGGTGGTCTTGTGGATAATCCAGAAAAATGACAAAAGTGTAGACGCAGATATTATCTGTGCACGTTTGAGATGTCTAGCGCTCGCTCCCTACATGTGATATCATTGCGCCGACAGTCACGATGTAACCTCAATATGACTTAGTCAAGTTGTCCCAAACTAGATAAAGGAAATTGTCATTTTGAAAATTTATGAATTCACCAATATAGTCACTCCGTAACTGTAATATTTACCCGTGCTGGTGTGAAAAACAGCTTTGTCAATCAACTAGGACAGATAAATTGGGATGAACAACACACAAGGGTATCCAAAATAACATAAGGGAAAAATACTGAATCAACTAAGGATACAAGAACCTTTCCTCTTGTTATTTCACCAATACGCATTTGAGATAATCATACAGCAGAAGCCAAAATCTTTTCAATGATACAACATGGAACAAACAACCTGACCTGGAGACTTTCCCACAAAGTCAAGTCACCTTAGAAACCCACCCATATGTACAGAAAAGGAGATGGCTAGAAATTTTGGAAGAGCAAAACTATACACATCCCTGCAGGCCCTAACTAATATTCAATTCCCTCTTCAGCTTCAGTCAAGCTCTCATCATTTTCATTTAATAAGTAGTCACATAGCTCCAAAAGCTGATCCGCAAGTGGAGGAATCCCAGGATTGCGCCCATCGTTATATTTGTGAGCATTGAAGGTGATCTGCCACACATCATGCCTAAAATCCTCGCGGTTCTTATACTCCATCCTCCTAACCTTCTCCCTGATAGTGGACAGATCCATTGGCTTATCAATGATGTCCAGATAGTCTGGAGCCTCTTTCTTAGCGACAGGTTTCAGAAAGAGATAAGAAACCTCCTGCCTGCCCCTTAATGTCTCCACAATGCGCTCCAAGATGTTCGCCAATCCAACCTAGAATAAGTTCCACAATTAAATATGCACACAGAAAACTGAGTCGCGTAATGCATGGAATATGCTCCATATGAAAATCAGTATATCCAATTGGAAAGGGATTATCAGACCAGCAAAAAGAACCAAAGATTTCACGTTCACTGGAACATAGCAATAAAGAGCAATTATCAAATTATCCAGTAAATTGCCACCACATGAATTCCATCCCAAACCCAACGCAAGTCATCCGTGAATGGCATCAACTGGTCAATGCAGTTGCTAGAAATTGCTCATACTCATCACAGAAGTACTGAATCTAGAGCCCCAATATGAAATCGCTATTGCTAACTGCATGCTATAGAACATCCATTAAAGTGAAATGCAGTTACCAGTAACAGTAGTTAAGCAACGGACTCAACAGAAATGAGAATCAGGTATAACACAGCAGAATGAGTACCTCCCCGCCTCTGCGACGCTTCGTAGGTAGGGCATAGTCTACACTTAATTTTCCAGGCTCAATAAGAGGCTTCCTCTTTGCTGTCCGGTCCCTTTCCAGTATCCTTTTATCATTTCTTCTAGCCCTGTAGTCTTCTAGGTACTCACCTCTAGCTTCAACCTTTTTCATCTTCTTCTGTTTCTTCTTTGCTTTCTGGCGCTCTTCCTCTTCCCTCTCCCGTCTTAATGAAACTTCGTATCTTTCTATCTCAGCCAACCTTTCTCTCTCTTCTAACATTCTGATTTCTTCCATATACTGCCTCTTCGCCCTTTCTTCTCTCAATATCTCCGTATTTCTCCTCTTCTCTTCTTCTTCCCACCATCTTTTATCTTCCCGAGATTTCTTCTTTGATGACGACTCCGTAAAATAAGTGTTCTCTTGTGCTCTGTATCTCTCGAAATCCGAAAGTTCAACTATTTTCTTCGTCTTTCTGTGCTCAAAATCAGTACTTCCTTCCTGACTGGCCTGGTCCAGGTCAATAACTTCTTTTGGCCTTTTAATGATTAATTTTTTGTGAGATTGTTCCTTTTCAATATCTGCTGGTGGCCGTATGACAATAGATGGCCTGTGAGGCTCAATTTGTGCTTTATCTGTATCCACTGGTGGCCGAAATACAATAGAGGTCTTCTGGGCTTCTGGATGGACTCTATCAGCATCAGTTGGACGGCGAATCACAATAGAAGGTTTATGGGATTCGAGTGGTAGATCTGCTGGTTTTGTTTTGCTAGAGATAACTATCTTATTGACCTTCACAGCAGACTTGTTCCCAGCATCGACAATAGGCATTGCCCCTTGGTCTGAACTTTGGGTAGAACCCAGTGTGATGTCATCAGAAGGCTTGTCAATCAATCCGCAGGTGAGCTTCAAAGAGCAAACTTTTGTTTTGGAGCCAGACTTCTGACCTTCAGTTGCTTCTGCCAGAGAAATTTTTGTTGCACTCTTCGGCATAATCTTCTTTGTCACAGATTTCTGCTGGGGAAGACTAGCAGGGTCAACTAAACTTGACTTCCCCAATGCTTTATCGGGATCAATGGCTTCTGTCTGTGAATCAAGATCCTCTCCATACCTGGGGCAATTTTTGTTGGTTCTCATGTGTCCAAGCTGGACAAAAGAGAGACAAAGATTACGACACTATCACACAACATTAATTTTCCATGATGATTTAAGTCACAGACCTGTCCACAGGCCCCGCACACGAAACTCTCTCTGGCTGATTTCTTCTCCTTAAAGGTCTAAACCAAATTGGAGAACCAAATTAGATAGGAAGCAAAACAGGAGAACACACACTGAAGCAGTAGTGTCTTACAACAGATATAACATGCATCGTAGAAAGAAGAATGAGGGTTCACCCTCACACACAGAGAAACACACATCCTGATGTGGTATATGACTTGCCAAACTATTAACTCTATAAGTTGATTTTTCATGGACATATCAGGTAGGAATTTCATATGTTACAGAAGCAAGAAATAGCAAATGCACTAAAGCTAGATGTGTCGCAATTGTGTTGAGGTGTCAGAGGCCCATTTTTTTAGCCTTTCTTTCTTCAGATATAATATTAGAAGTTCATGTTATATGATAATTTAGTTATGCATGTTTATAGATTATTGAAAATGGGAGAGTAATATGTTATCTCTAATAAATGAAACGAATCCAAAGGTAAACATCAACGATCCATACACAGAGAAAAAGGAGATCTGCTCTGCTCACTTAATATTCAATAAATGAAGCATATGGATGCAAATTTTGTATATGGGTGGCTTCTACCTGAAGCCTTTTTGAATATAGGGGCAGTACGCCCTTAATACCTTCTTAACAAAATCTTTTTTATCATTCCGAAAAATTATGCCCCAGATTAGATAAAAAGTACATCCATTATCTTAGGCAATCTAACAGTGAAAATAAAAGAAGAAACCACCCCATTCCCTCAACAATCTCGCTCCCACTGCCCCTTGATCTGCTGCATTGGCAGATTCTTCTATCTGATCTAACAATTACACACGAAGACTGCTATCAGTCCAAAAATGTTACATAATCAGGACAAACATACTTCAAATTAGCAAATATTTCATATTCAGCATAGGTAGGTTTCATCTATTGTGAAAATGGGCACAATCTGCCAAAAAAAAAAAAAAGATGGCAATGGGCACTCCTGCAAAAACAGATAAGACATCTTCTCCTGTCATAAGCGCAATCAAAGATTCAGTGGGTTACAATCATCGAAGCAATAGAACAAATAAGCCAACTTGCCTTCATTCCATCACCCAATATTTTAATTTTCTTAGCTTTCACCTTCATTGGGAGGTTCTTTTTTGATAGCAGAGTGTCCACCTGCCAAAAGATTTATCAATCGAACCAATCCATGCGGAAGGTTTTATTCAAACTATGGGTAGAAAGTGAAAATTGACAAGGTGTTAAAGAAAATGATCCTTTAAAAGATTGCTACAAATAAGGGCAAACTTTAAGACTCTTGCTCACATCTTCTTGATCACCATTAATACTCTGTTTTGAACCATCACCAGCAACTGAGCTTGATACTTGCTTCACTACTTTCTTTGGTTTCTTGACACGCTCTCCTTTCTCGGAAACAAAAACAGGTTGTGAGACTGGAGCAGGGCCAAGTTCCTTCCGTACAGCTCCAATCTTTTCTTTCTTTAACAATTCCATCTCATCATCTGCATAACACTATTCAATCAGAACGCTATATCTGTACACAACATATTCTCTAGAGAAACCATGTCTTTCATGAGCTAATTATCAAAGAACACCCTAAATTTTATTAATCAGAACTAAGAAAGTATATTCCCAATGGATGCTACAAATAAGAACTCATGAGGCACCAGACATGCAGCAGAGGCATCGACGAAGTTGAAGATGGCCCACGGAAGATTGATCTTTCTTAAGCTTATTCATTTTAAATTAACAATCAGCTAAGTGCATCATCATCTTGTAAGCACCACATGTCAAAACTTATTTTTTATATAATGAGCAATTTGGAAGTGGTAACAATAAACATGATACCATCCATGAGCATCTTGCATAATTCAGCAGCTTCAGCAGCTTCATCTTGAACCTTTTCATCAGGCTCCACCATGGATGAATGCCTCCTCATTTTTAGTCCCTTGACAACATCAGATCTATCATGCTTGCGTTCATTAATTGCTTCATTGCCTTCAAATTCTTCTGCATCAAGCAAATTTTCTAGGTCCCCTGCAAAAGAATCTAGGTCACTGTTGGATTCCGAATCGCTAGCACCTTCATCACCATCGATAGCTGTAAGAGACTGGAGTTGTCGATCCCAAATTTCCTGACATTTTTCTCGAGTTTGCTGCTGCAACTGAATAAACGACATTCTCTGACCACGTGCATATTTGCTTATGGTCGTAGGGTCAACCTTAACTCCAGAAGCAGCTTGTTCACTAGAAAGCTCACGGATCATTGCTATCCGATGCCACCTAGTCTGCTTAGCTATAATTTCATCAGGTACGTTGAATTTTAGAAGAACCTGTAATTCAGAAAGTAGTAAAACCTTAGAAGCACCAAGGAATATTCAACCAGGACATAGGGATATGTAGTATAATTTGACTGGACAGAAGCACAAAAACTCGAATCAGTTACTATTTAAAGATTTCTCAAGAGGTGTATTTCCTTCAATGAAATTTGCGAGACATTTTAGTGAATGGTGCAACACTGAAGAGAAATACAAGTCATCTAGTAATCATACCTAATTTGCCTCCAGTACCCAGCAAATAAAGATGATCATGACAAACCAAAATAAGGAAGGATTCGGGTAAATCCATAACAAAAGCATGGAAATGTATTCAATGCAAAGGGGTTCAAATGCTTCATCTCAATCTGTCGCCAAGCATACAAACCTCTCGTGCAGCTTCCATGCTTAGTCTACGTAGATCAGCATCAGTGCCAGTAACAGTGGAACCTCCACGAGCAGCAGCTGCTTTTTTCTTTGTCATTGCACTCGACATTGGTGCCTTTGGAGCAGCACGAACATAACTAAAACCAAGACCACGACCAGATGGATCGCCAACACCAGAGATTTCCAAACGCTCAAGATTTTCTCGAACCTGAAGAAGATGTCCAATAGATGACAGGTAAACAGAAAAGGGAGTAAAGTGCTCCTGAGACGCAGACGAGTAATGAAAAAAGCAGATAAGTGCACCCGGGTCACGGGCTGCAGAAAAGTAAGGAACAAAGCCTTTTATATATTTCATCTATTTTGCAAAAAGTAACCTGGTTTGTACAGGCGACAAAGTTGCTACTCAAGTTCCATGGAGTAATTTGCAGTTCCCTCTCAATGTGCGACGCAGCAGCAAGGGCAATTGCCTCATTAGGAAGCTGACTCGTTGCAGATGCAATTCCAGTTGGATGCATAAGTCTCCTAATTCCTAAATGTTTTAGCCTGTAAAGACCAGCCTGCATACTTTCATATGCACAGACCTAACACCAAAATGGAGGAGAAAATCAAAACGTCTGGAGCAATTGATTTCATAAGGAACACTTACGAGGGGTGGTTAATACAGTGTTATAGAACTGTACAGTCATGCTTATGAGCTACAATCATTCGCACACTTGTCTAACTTCCACGTGCAGATGAAAGATGAAGCGATTGATCAGTACAGGAAACATTAATGGCAAAAAAAAATTAAAATTAAAATACAGGTAACATATGTAATATTCACACAAAACAGTTCGCACATCATGAAGAGCAAGAAGGTGCTAACAACACGCAGACTCATGAACCGATAGATAGAACTATACCAAGTGCCAACAAGCTTCAACCAAAAAAATAGTCTAGGCTCACCTATCCAACCTTCTCAACAACAAAAAGCAGTTAGAAAGGCTTCCATTGTGATCCAACTATGAGATGTGTGGTACAGATGCCAACAAATGTTTAAAAGTGGATGGCATAAATAAAGATGGGATGCCTGTATATGTGACTTGGAGAACAAATTAGATGAGACTCATCTATTCACATTCATATCAGTTGAAATAAACAAAGAACCCTTCAGTTACTGAGCATACTCTTTCAAGTACAATATTCATGAATTCAGTTCAGTCACTCCACAAAGAACAGAAGCTTGGATGGTGTACCTCCAATCATAATCTCTCTGCTACCTGCTGTCCACCAGCATAAGATACATCTCCCCACTAGCAAATAATTCACAAATCTAACCTAACCATCAGGCTAAATGTTCTGTTGATAGATGAACTTATCTTACGGTTCTGGTTAAAACTCACCATATCTATGTCCACATGGTTCTTCACCGTCTCTTTCTACTCAATCTTATGCATGAACTTCAAAGATGCAAATTCAAACACATCATTCGCTTCGAGGGAAACAGAGGATATAGAAAACAACTCTTACCTTCTCTGGTGGCACTAATTTTCTCAATGCTTCTTCTGATGGAATGTGGAAATCGCGCCTCATTTTCCAAATCAATTCCCCATTGGGACCCCTCTGTCATGTTCATGCATAAAAAAGGACCAAAGTCAGGGAAGAAACTGCAACTTCAAAATACAACAGTAGCAGGAAAAAGAGTCCAAAACAAGCATGTGTATAACTATATAATGGACAAACCATACATAAACTAACAAAGTTGGAGTATTCCGAAGTTTTCGTATCGATGCAAAACTACCTTTAACTCGGCGCATGCATGCTTTTTCAATCTATTACGGAGAAAGGCTTCGGACAGGTCTGGGAACTGTGAGAACAACTCATCTGTACGGACATAAGGAGCTACGCCACATTTTTTATGGGCACGAAACTGTCGAAACATGTAAACCAGTACTCTCTTCATGAGAAAAGACTGTAGGTCTTTTGTTCCTGGAGACATAACTTCCATGAGAGGCTCCTGCAAGTGTGGGAACAAGATCAGATCACTAACATCAGTCTTCCCCATCTTCCACGAACCCTATTGTCTAGATGCAATTTTAGTAAATAAAGCAACCTACTGTGTGACAAATTCAAGGAGATGGAAGATTGTTTCACAAGCAACATTCATCAACAGTCTATTTGTAACCACATCAAATAGAGGTTCTACCTTCGAAAGCTCTTCTATTCCTTGCTTTCCATGCTAAAGATGAGCGAATAAAAAAAGACTTACCAAAGCCCACATTGATGCGATTTGTCTGCTGTGTTTTACAATACAGGAAGTTACATGCCTTTGAAACTTCTACGACCATTTAGCTCAGTTTTCTTTCCTTACCCACACAGTATGTCTATCCACCACTAGCATTCCTCTGTCCTCGGGATTTCCAAAACAATTGCACTCCCAGTTAGCTTCCTTTAAAATTAAATTAAGTGTCATATAGAAATTGCCTCCTCAAGACAGCTATCCAGAAACGTAGCTTAATTGTCTTAGATAATGCGCTAAATGGGAATCTTAGGTACTTGTAATCTTAAAACTTCTCCCGGCTCTTCCCCCCCATAATCGCCAATTGAACAGCCGACAAAATTCCCCTACCACTTGCCTTTTCTCCGTAAATGAATTATTTTGAAATATGACACTCATAATATCTCATCATCCATAAGTTTGCACTGAACCATTTCCATTATTCTATCTTATCCTTTTCAACATTATAATCAAGTCAAACAAATTTCTTTGATCTATCCAAAGAAAACGAGCACAAAAGACTCAGAAAACAGAAACTCCTAAATTTAAAGAGTAGTCAAGGATAAACATTAAACTGGCAAGGGAGACTATAGTGTCATGCCTTCGACATCCATCATGCATAGAACACATGACCAAATTCGTTGCCATGCTGTCAAAATGTGAATAAAATTTTTTGAAAGCTCGCATCTGCAGATAAATCTCTGGCCCTGGTTTTGAGTGTCTGAGACATGATTTTAACAGTCCAATGTGATCTTTAAAAACACACATATAATCCGATTTGTGCAGAGACCTTCACACTTTTCCATAGCAAATTCACTTAATTACAGTGTATAGAACCAGTGCCAAAGTTACAGTCAGCCAGTAAACCTCAAAAGCACATCAGCACTTCATATTCAACATCAACATCAACATCATCACCTTTATCTCAAACCAGTTGGGGTCGGCGGTCAATGATCAGCACTTCATATTCATCTCAAGAAAAGTGAATATGCTAGGAACAATTATATCTACCTCATTTTAAGTCAAAGAATGCTTAGCAAGAAAGACTGTCATGACTATATTATCAAAAGAAGCACCCAAGAAAAAGTATCATTAATTTTTAGGACAGACCTGTTGTCCAACAACATTGATCTTGTCGATCCTTCTAATAGAAAGCTTCCCTTTTGCAGAGCGAATCAAAAGATAGTCAGTTGAGGAAACCTTGTGAGGAAATACAGGTGCTCTATACATGTTTGTTTCAAGAGATGACTGTCCGCAACCAGGTTTTATGTCTCCAAGGAAAGGCGATTTATCGGTAGAATCCAGCACCATCACAGTCCCCAAACTCCTGTTTTCACTACGTAAAAAGATTCCATTTTGATCACTTGGGGCTGTTTTCTGATAGTATGTGCAAAGTCTTGCACCCATCCCTGGATTGCTCAGCAATAGCGGCCTTTCCTCACAGTACCTACATTTTCGCTCAGAGAAGCACCACTTTAGAACTTCTATCACCAAAAGAGCATCAGAATATGTGCGCGCGCACACGAGAGAGAGAGAGAGAGAGAGAGAGAGAGAGAGAGAGAGAGAGAGAGAGAGAGAGAGAGAGAGCATGGATATGGTTTTAAACAGAAGAAGAATGGTCTCAAGGGAACTATTTTACATGACAAAGACTTCCTTCATTTGCATCCACGGAAAAGCATAGCATCAATCATTAAAGTGTGGGTCGAATAAAAGAAAATGGGTATTCCCATTTAAATACTAGCTTCTAGTCACTTACTCCATTAGAAACACATGGCCATCTTTCACAGAGAGCTCAGATTTCTTCTTGAATGCACCAGGAGGACGCAGAGACTTATTCTCACCAGGAATCTTCTGTGCCCTTGGCAGCAAATGTAAATTTGTACGTACAATATGTATCAAGGAGTTTGGCTGGACATTTTGATCAGCAAGAGATTTATGATCTTCAAGTTCATTTCCACGGTAAAAGATCTTCACTGGTTCAGATAATTTGAAATCTGTATGGAACAAAAAGAGAGAGAGAGAGAGAGAGAGCTCAATTGTTGTAAACAGAGAGACATTCGCAAGATGAAAATTGGGTTAAATTCTCAACCCTAAATAAAAATCATGTCAGAGAGATTAAAACCTAGCTTCTTTGAAGCCTTTGTCTTAATTGACGAGATAGTCTCCTCAGCATCAACATGAAGTTTACTTCCTTTGCCCCCCAAGCTCTTTACTATAATCTTCATTGGCCCTTGAGTAGATAGCTTCTCTTGCACCTTAACTGCCACCTCATTGTCGTATGGATACCAAAGAGCTTTAGGTCGATGAAAATGGGCTACATCTTTACTGCAAACAAGATCAAAACAACATGTAAGATGTGAATCTCAAAGTTAGCAGGTAACGTTAACATGGCAAACATGACACTGACCATATGCAAGCACACTGAACAAATAGATGGATCTTAGACATGCATCAAACAAACAACTGACAGCCTCATTTAGGAGGTAATTTGGAGCAAAAGTATCCAAGAAAGGTAAATTATGGTAAATGCAATTGAACATCCAACACTGAGCACTAACACACACTACTCCTGGATTAGGCATCCGCATCAATCAAGGCTAATAACACAAACTGCCCATAAAAGCTACTTTTAAAAAAAGTTCGACAACATGAATGACGAAAAAAAATTAAATTTGAGAATCATTTTAGGAAGCGTAACAATATAAAATTTATAGTTTCCAAAAAAGGAAAAGAACAAGTACAATGGAAATAAAGAAACAGGTATCCCCTCACACAAGACCTCCCATTTAAATGGGGCTGCGCACTACAACATTAGACAACAGTTCATATTAAGAAAAGTATGGATATGGAATTAACCTACAGATATCTGTGCCATCAGCAAAAGACCTAGTTTTTGGTTCAAGAAAAGCTTCAACAAGGCAAGATCAGGACAAATAGTCAGATAACCCATTCAAGAACTTCCTACTTGAAAAAAAAAAGGATAGGACAAAGGACTCATGTTGGTCGAAATCTCCGAAAATGGCTCAATAAATCCCAGTATAGATATGTATCTTGATACTGCATGCAAAACAATCATATGATGCTGCATAAAGAAGAAATACACCAGAACCAAGGAATCCTTATGAAACCACTTACTTGCTCAACTTTAGTTTCATTGTCTCCAACTTAAGGGCAGGTGCTGAATGATATACTTCACCACCATAAGCAATGCGTTTTTCAGAGCTAGCATTAAGCTGTTGAGATGTTTTCCTGTTTGAATAAAAAATGTCATTGGCAATGTCAAACTCCCAACTAGAGAGTCTACCATGACTCATCAGCTGAAGAGAATCATGACTAATGGGTTCTGGAGATCGAGTCATCACCATAGCCCCCGCATGAAGCCAAAAATTGTTACCATCCTTGTCATTTAAAACCTCAAAAAGCATATGTCCATCTTGGAGATCAAAAATTAGCTTTGGTTTTGTAATTGAAAGATTAGGCTCCCAGCTTATCTCATCGACCCAGGACCCATCCAGAATGTGTTTATTCTGCAACGAGATTTTGCTAAATTGTGTTAAAGCATCATGCCGAAGCTGCTCTTCTGTGCTTTTATCCTCCAAACCATCTCCATGGCAAAATTTATCCATTTCCAAATGAGATTCTAATCTCAAAAGTTGGGGATGGAATTCCTTTTTGGAAAATACAAGATTGGAACATCTCAATGTACTGTTTGATCCAGCAGAAACCAAAGTAGCAGGACACTTGAATCCATCTGTCTTCTCAATTTGGGTTATTTGATGCCCTAATTTACGATTTTCTGATCCAATCTGTGGCTCAGAAACTCCATCGACAGAGTCTCCTAAATCAGCTCTGCGTAGATCATGGTTTTCTGCAGAATTGTCAGGGCTTAGAGGACAACTATCCCAGAGGATGCTATTTTCCCAGTCTTGCTGATCAAGAGGATAGAAATTAGGACTTTGAGGCAACTGCCAAACTGTAGAGAGATCTGTTGTTAGATCCTCTTTCATAGGTCCTCCACTAAGAAAAATGTCCTCGTCAGCTCTCAGGGGAAATCTGCCTTCACTGTGCCCAGCACCATATTTTTCATACCGTGTATCATCATCATTATTCCCCACTATATCATCTTGAACTTCCTGTACCAATTTAAGGGATGAGAAACCCTGACTCAAACCTCTTAAGAAAGCCTCTTCATCTTCTTCCACAGCATGAGAAGCATCTGTAGACTTAAACCTCTCTAAAAGGAGGTAAAAGAAATTCAGAAGAAAATGTGAAACCAAATTCACTTCCAACCATAATCTAAGAGCAAGAATTAAAGACAAAACAGAGAGTTTATGAGGGAAAGGAAGAAAGACTTCTAACAAAGAAAGGAATGACCCTCCCAGCCCTATTGAAGAGAACACGAAAACAAACTGTTCCTTAAGGACCATGTTTAATACCACCGTGAGAGTGTTTCACTATTCTTTTGTACTGAAGCTGCAGTGATTTCTCCCTATATTTCCTTCCAGACACCCCCCCTCTCTTTTCTCCTTCCAGGAGGAGGAGGAATAAGTATTTGTACTTTTGTCTTCTTACTTGCAAAATGAAAATTCTGCAGGTCTTTAGCTCCTCTACACATTCTTTCATGTACCATCAGAAGAGGTGATTAAGATATATGTCTCCTCCAAGAACAAACACAGAAATAGGATATGATCCATCTAATCTACAGCACTCCAAAAGTCTAAAGAGCGGCACCGACAATGTTTTAAGTTGCTTTGCGGTTCCCAATGAGATTGGCATTTATAGAAACAGATACAACAATGTTGGAGTGGCCATAGCTGCAAGTTACTACTCTTTCTACTGCATTGGAATAGCTTTGCGCTGCTTATATCTTGTTTTTTATGGTACCTTTTTCTCTGTGTAATACCTACACCATGCATTGGTTTTACATTTTTCTCCTACAATTTATCAAGCCAGAACGAAACAAACAACACAAAGGAATCAAGGTACATGCATCAGAGAACAGAGATAAATCTTTATGAAAGGTCACAGATGCTTCTCTTCCAATTCTTTCTAGATTTTGCTTCCGCTGTTCTTCTGTTATAGCCATTGAATATCATTCGTTTTGGTTTTACTATTTATTACTGCCCTTCTCTTTTGTTGGTATGTCGGTTTCGTATTTGTGCTGCTTGGTGCCAAAAAGAGAAACATAACCGATAATTGGATATAGGACAATAATTTTTATCGGAAATTGCATAAAGGGGAACATTGGAGGAACAGATTACAACCTATCAGCAAAATACCTTTGTGGACCGTGGTCTTGTGATCCCTTCTGTAGCTTTTCTTTGAAAACTCATGTTTGCCAAATATTTGGGAAAAACGTAAAATGACCATTCCATTTTCAATACACAGTACTGGTAAAAGGGAAGAAGCTTTATCCTCTGTTGGTTCCTCATGAGCTTCAGCTGTCTCCTGACGTGCGCGTAAATAGTTCAGTTAAATATTACTTAGCCAATAACAATATGCTGGGAAACACAGCAGAGCCTCATGAGAGATGTCAATAAAGCTACTTGATCGCAAAGCTTCTGTAATGCTGAATTCACGACTTCAACGAGGAACCATTTAGAATAGAAGACTTATGATGCGCTTATGATGAAGGCTTTGCTCCAAAGAATCAATTTTTGGCTCAACAAAAAGAAAGAGACAAGAATTTGTGAAAAGAATTTGGACGCAGCCTCTTGCAAATGCAGGGTAAGGCTTGCCTCCTTTCACCCTTGTGGGTGGGGCCCTTCCCCGGACCCCCGCCTCGCGGGGATGCTATCGTGCACCGGGCTGCCCTTTTTTTTTTTTAATGTGAGTGTACACAAGATACAAAAGTTCATCAATCACCACAATGAAAGAGATCCGAAGAGCAGTAGCCTCAGAATATGGAAGGGAAAACTTCAATTCTATCATAAGCAAATTAAAAACCCAATCTGACCTGAAATTCTTCAAAAGAAGCAACTGGGCTTTCATTACGTGGAGAGGCATGGCATTGCTCATGCTCTGCGCATATACTGCCTCCAGAGGAAACTGCGGGACTTGTAGCCTGCACTTCTGAAGGAAGAATGCCATTATTACCGATCTTATTAGCCAGGAAAGGTTTAGAATTGAGACAGAGACCATCCAAAAGGTTAAGACACATGTCATCCAACATCTTGCTGTAACAGCTGTGAACAATAGAGATTGATTCTCAATTTTGCGTATTATCAACAATTCCCATTTGCTTAGTGAGCTTCTAAGTCAAAAATGCTCCGGTCTCAAACCAAAAAATTAACACTTCAGACACGATGTCAAGGCACCAATATGCCTAAATAAAACCAATAACATTAGCAGTTCAGAGAATTTCAAGGCACCAGTATGTCCAGCTACCCTCATGTAAGTAGCATCATCAAAAAAGATAAACTATTGGATATTATAGGTTTAGGGACTTTGTCATTTCTCGGTTTTCCTTTGGAATGGCACCCAATAACTATTTCATGGAAACAACCCCTGCTAATGTTACATTTGAAACAAAAGTATCATGTAAACAATGAACTCTTTGCTTTATTGTTCTTTCCACAAGAAACAAGGAATGACAATATGAATCATCAAACTGATTAAAAAAATAACATACTCATTTTCTTAAAGCCTAGGCAACTACTCTATACCATTTGAATTAGCATTCCTGGCTTTTATTTTAATGATCAGAATTCAGAAGTAGTGGTAAGCATTTAAACGTCTATAGGTTCCAAAACTCACAGCAAACAGCTTCAGTCGTGTAACTTAGACCACACTTGAAGAACTATGAAGAGAAAGATGTCTAATCAACTAGGAAAGGACAGCATAGACCAATGCACATGGAGCATACCTTAATGATTGAACCCAAATAGTGAGAACGAGCATCTCTATATAAAAAAACTCAGAATGTAATATGGCTCATGGCAAACCTGATAAAGTAGCTTGTGCTGCATCTTCATCTACCACCTCCTGCTCCTTCTCATTTTCCTCATCCTCATCATAATTTTCATCATCATATAGTGAAGCTCTATCATACAAAGTAGCAAAAGGAACTTTCGCAGATAAATAATCCTTCTCTGGAAACAAATTGTCTTCCTCAGTGGCAGCTTGGATCTCGGGACCCTCATACTGCTCCTCGATATCTTCATAGTCAACAGCATCTTCAGCCTTCTCATCGTAATCTGGTGGCAGAAGAACCCAAAAGAAATCAGAAGAAATGGCTCAAACTACACAAACATACAGACCGATGAAGCTATTGGAGTCCTGGACTACAGAACATATGCATAATAGACCTGAAAAGTTAACAGAAAAGTTGTTGCAATCGTGACAAATAATATGAATTGTAAGGCCATTAAATGGCACAAGCAAGCAATATGGGATACTATAACTATCATGGCAGAATAATTTATACAATAATGTGCTTTTAATTGCCCAGACATTGTAAATTAAAAGGAGAAAAAGCACCCTGCCATTAACATACACAACTAGGGAAAAAAAGGTCACATGAGCACAGGTTATCCAATTTAATGGGATGGGGATTCAACTGCAACAACTATTGATTCCCTGATGAATCTTCATCCAGTCAATTAGGAATAAAGAACAACCATAAGGATATTGTAGAAAAAAAAAAATCAGTCAAGCAAATTTCCAGATTGACAACATCAATAAAGCATCCCATGCCGTAAGATCAACAGTGAGTTAGAACCATTGGTCCAACCAAAGTTTCAATTTTTGTAATATTGAAGATAGATCATATAATTTTTACATCAGTAACTATGAGATTTTGTGAGACCACCGCCAACTCTTCTAAAAACTTAAGCTGTTAGATGAAGGTGTTGTTTAATATTTAGTTACTTTAACACTCCCTCTCACGCTTAGTCTGGTCTTTTTGCATAATACTAAGCGTGAACATATTTAGATGGGGAGGCAAATAGAGGCTTAGAAAAATTTGAACTTAGGACCTCTTGTTTTAATATCATGTAAGATTTTGTGGGACCATTGCCAACTGTTCTAAAAGTTTAAGCTGTTCGATGAAGGTGTGGTTAAATATTTAGTTACTCTAACAATGACATGAGAAGCTATTTTGCTCAAAGATCCTTCAAAAACCATCTACTGACTTCAGAGTCATCAAATCAAACCAAGCAAAAAGGAGAAAAAGAACAATCACCTTGTTCAGCAGCATCAACAGGCGTTCTTGGTGATTTTACAGACAACTGAAAATAGAGAGATTATGAGCTCATTGAATTCATGATAGCTTATACTGCAAGCATGATCAGCTAAGACAATAGAGTAAAACTCTCAAAATCCATTCTTAACAAAGCTTAAACAAATTTATGCAAAGCATTAAAACCTCCATACATCAATATCAGCCAAAGATGGACCAAGCTTGTCGGCCAATGCTGCAAGATGCTCCTTTGCATCCTGCAATATAAAATAAATATGATAAGCGGAACATACAGCATCCAGGAACATTTTATACATGTAGCTTTGCTTGCTAGGCAATAGGATAGCCAGAATATTATACGCATCATCCCGTGGCTCGGTAATCCTTTAGACTAGATAGAAACGAGAGGCTGTTATCTCTAACAAATTAATTCTAAGCAAGCACTAGAATAGCACCACTCTACCTGCAGCATTTGAGTTAAATCATTATCTTATGTTAGTAATGGCCCCATACGTGATGCATGAAGTGCACAATAGCCATGAAAAAGCAGGTTTATGAGACACTACCTTATGTTTACCCCTATTATGCACAGAAAACATGCTTAAGAGAAAGCTTGCTAATACTTGCATAGATGCCACGAGACCGAATGGTTAGCTCTCCATTTGGTAATGAACCTAGAATTTAAGAAACTATCCAACAAAATCTACTAAAGTCCACAGGCAGGAAGTTTGGATGTCTAAAGTCACCATTTGTCCAGAATGCACTCAAGCCACTCCAGGGATTGATTTACACAGGATGCAAGGAGTATGACATAGAATACTGCAGCATTAAATTATTCCAGCTAGTGCACACCATGCACCACCCAAAATTTTTCATGATTAGTCAAAGAAAAGCTCCCAGCCACATCTAAAATGTTAAAAGCTCCACCCAGTAATCTTACTGAGTTCAATTAAACCAGCATCAGACGCAAAAGCATAGATTCAATGCATTCTTAGGTAGACTGCCGACATTCAAAAGAAATGAAGAGCATGGGCAAGTAAAAATCGAAAGAAATCACCTCATCAAGGTAATCAACGTCAAGGTCGCCCGAGTTATCCACATTTCCAAACATAAACCCCAGAAAGCGGTTGCCACTCCCACCCTCTTCATATTCCTCCTCGTCGTCTGTCATGTCATTTGAGGCAAATTATCATCTTACATGCAACAGAATTGCAAGAAATTCACCGGAAGAAAAAAAAAATCATTTCGAGATTAGCAGATAGCGAGAGCAAAGTTCACTTCTTTCACCAGACTACGGCGTAATTAACTTAGGTATTCCGCAAAAGCACTCGCATAAAACTCTGTCACACAGTAATCCATATATCATGAGATTCGCATGAGCGGATACCTAATTAACAGTTAAAAACTCATTGTAGAAGTGCAGAATCGGTATACCATCATCTCGACTGTCTTCCGAACCATCGCCAGAATCGTAACGCATCTTTTTAGGATACCGAGGCCCTGATATAATGTGCCCGTAGCTCAGAGTTGTTCTCAGTGTTTTCAAGGGCCTGCTTGAATCAATTCTCTTCAACGTTTGTATTCCTCTCTCTTCCCGTCTCGGTCGCCCACAGCTGATCAGCTGTGACGCAATAGCTGGTGGTTATTCACCGCCTATGTTCGCCGGCGACGTCAACGGCGATTCGTCCGAAGTGGCGACTGTGGAGCTCGTTTCTTACCTCGTGGGTGTCGAATCGAGAGCACACAAGAGCCACGAGCCGTGATCTCTGCCCTCGGCTATGGCGGTGAAGAAGAACCGGGGGGAGAACGGGCATTCAATATATAACCAAGAAAGAAAAGAAGAAACAGAAAGACCATAAATATCCAAGGAAGAAAGGAGGTTATAAACGTAAATTTGACAAATGTTATTTCAATTTAAGAAATATCGGACCTTATTTCTCACACACACACACATATATATAGCATTTTATTCATATTGTTTATGTCAAATTTCACATTATCCGAAGTGAAAAAAATATAATTAATCTAAACTATTCATGTCAAAAGATAATAACAAATTCACATAATGTTCACCTTTTATGAGTTTTTTCTTTCTTTTTCACAAAAACTAAACGTGCCTTTAAAAACAAACATATTAAGAGTGCACGCCATTTTTTGTTATTTAAATTGATATTTTTTTTATAACTATAGTATATCTCATATGTCAAGCTACTGCCTATTTGGTGAAAAATAAATTATTCAAAAATATTCTTTTTAAATTATTTTTTTGTATCACCTATAAAATGAATGAAGTAGTATATTTTCATCATTCGTGAAAATGTTTGGAAATAAATTACTGTAGAAAAAAAGAAAATTATTGACTCATTATTTCAAGCAGTAAAAGTGGTCATTTTTAAAAAAAATACATTTTTCAAATCATCTATTTTTCGGGAACAAATGGAGTCTAAAGTTATCTAAGATGAAAATCTCATCAAATAAAGAAAATAAAAAGTAACAATTATTAGAAACAATAACCGAGTATAATTTGAAATTTTCCATATCTAATAAGAAATTTACTTTCACAAACAAAATATATTTTTAGAGGAGAAGAAAAATGGAAATACTTCTTTTTCATTTGCAATTCTCATCCGGGTTTTGGACGATTGGCTTTTTGGATAGCACCGACTAAGCTTAGGCTTCGTATGTTTGGGCGAGTAAAAATAGTAGTAATAAATGAAGTTTTACGGTTAGATTGATAAGCAACAATGAGTTTCAATTTTCTTTCATTAGTTGAAGAGTTGCAATGCCCAATAAATTCCCAATCTCTTATATTGATAGATCATAAGTTCGGACTCATTAATATCTCTAATTTAATAAACACAATACTAACAAAAAACTTACTTATTAAAAGGTAATTAGGTACATAACGATTGAAAAGCAATAACAATAAAAAAAGAAGAAGAAGAAGGAAAGATTGTAAATATTCGCAATATAATGGGGAAATTGACACCCCCGGCCTATATGATACGTGTCAAAGGTAAATGCAAGCTTATTTAGAAACATAACTTTATTAGAAGATGGGCATGAAATTGGTACCGATTCCACAAACTTTTCATCAAATATATTTATATCGATTTTATCAGTAATGTTTTATCACTTTTATTGCTACTCTCATTTTTATATGTCAACTAAATTTTGAAAAGTAGCTATGAATTCCTGAAATCCTTTATTCAAGAGGAAATTTTGATGTTTGTCAAAATTATTAGAATGCTTTTCAAATCTAAAGTTCGTCTTTTTAAGCCTAGACACCAAATTAGCGAGCCATCCATTTTTAGTCAGATTTTCTAAATTTTCCACATGCTCATCCTAAAAAATTTTGCAAACTTAACAGGATTAATATCAGAAAAAACTTCAAATCGGATACACACGCGATAAATTTACCTCAAACTATTTTTTAACAATAAAAACTCTCAAACTGATACACCTATGATAAATCTCAAATTGATATACATGTGACAAATTTTTGGCCCAAACTATTTTTTGACAACTAAAAATCATAAACTAGGATATCTATGACAAATTTACCACAAAATAAATTTTTTGACCACCAAACATCCTAGTTGTGACAAATTTACCATTCCTTAATTTCCGTTAAATCAGGCTAATATCATAAAAATTATAAATTAATACATTTGTGGCAAATAAATGGCAAAAACCTCAAACTAGTACACCCACCAATTGCTGTGTATTATTCAACTCAACAATTTGATAGTAATATTAATGAAAATTGAACGATCGCCAATTCGGTCATAAAATATAATTCTAAATATTTTAAAAGTTTATCAATTTAATTCTAAATGTTTAAATTATGACCAAATCTATCGAGGACAACCCTTGGTAGAAATAGACGAGGGCAACCGTCATTAGATCTCGATAAGGCAATCGAGTTCGATCCTTCCCAAATATGGCAAGGTCAACTGGCCCTTACTTGTGGCCGATCGTAGGAGATGGCCGGCCACTGGCGAGGGCAAGGCGAGGGTGCCCACGCCCTGCCTAGGTCGCTCGCTTGTGGCCGTCAAGGGCGACCTCACTCGATTTGGCAAGGGTTGCCCTCATTGGCCATAGGCAAGGCCAGCCCTTGACAGTCTAGGTGAGGATTGTTTAGCTCACAATTGGCAACGGCCTAGACAAGGCAACTCACTAGCTTTCGGCAAGCCTTAGCTGATCTACATGAGGGAGCCCAGGTGAGGCGACCCTCGCCGACCACAAAAGAAAAGAAAAGAAATGAGAAAAAAATATAAAAAAGAAAATAACAAAAACGCCCTTGATCGAGCCCTTCTTTGAAACAATGTGAGGCGTTTCATGCACTTATTTGGAATAAAGTTTACTTCTTACCTCCTTTGAGAAAATAAGGATACTTCAAGTCCCTATTTGAAAATTTCCCTTTTATTTTTGTCAATTCACCTCCATCTCTCTAACTTAGTTGAGAAAATAACACCTAGCTAGAATATTGACAGTTTCTTTATATAATGTAATTCTACACTCAAACCACGAATTGAAATGAAATGCACTTTGTTAGGTCATCTGCTTGATGAGTTCATATACAGACAAGTGATGCAGTTTACTTAATATTTGCTGGATTTCTCAGCGAAAGGGTGAGAGCTTTTACCGGAGAAGCAAGTACACATGACCGCATAGAGGGACTTCGTCAACTCAAGAAAACCAAGCTACACCTTAACAGAGGCAATGATAATTCAGCGGCAGTAGTGCTACGGTAACACGGATGATAAATTAGATCAACAGGGCATGACAATAGGTTGAACGACGTCAGCAGATGTAATTCTTGTAGAGCAAAGCGGAAACAAAATATTCACATATGTTTACTGAACTATGATTGACCGAAGCAATATGTAAACAGAAATAGAAAGATCCATAGTCCAATTCTCCATCTTCCATTGTCTTGCTCGAAGAGAAATGTTGTTTGGTGGAAAATTTTATGTACCGTGCTATGAATGAGGATCGATATATCTTAATTATTGCACAATCAATAGGTTGATAAACGATTCGTTTATTTTGCCGTGATACTAAAATAACCTCTATACGAAGCACTTGTTACCAAAATATTATATACTTCGCACCAAGTATATTGTACAAATCACAAATGTGGTTCATACTTGGTTTACTTGTCACGAATGGACGTAAAAGTTCAAGATTATAAGCACGACACGGGTTCAAGTGCCCATGCATGTCAGCATAAAGATTTGGATATGTCAAAAAAAAAAAAACATCGCATGTTTTTGAAAAAGAATAAAATAGCGCACTTCATTTTAATGCCTCGCGCTCCCCTTTCTTGTTCGTTAAATTTAATATATATAAATGTGTTTCATCCTTCCACTATTGCACATTTCCATTTTTCCGTCGGTCCTACTTTGAAGTAATCAATTTCAGGCTGGAATGAACGTTGTTTTGCATGCGGCGATGCACGAACACATCTCATGGCGAATCGAAATAAAGAGTAGTAAATTATGGGGCAACAGTACAAAAAAAAAAAATGATCATGAAGAGAAACAATGACAATCTCCAGATGATATCTAAATAGTACTCACAGAAGTGCATGAAACAGTACACAACCAAACAAAAGCAGCGGAGAAGTACAATAACAGCTAAAAGCTGATGAAAGCTCTGGCCGAGCTCAAGTGAATAACGCAATAGCAAGAACAGACGACTTATGTATAAGTAGCTTCCGAAACATATGAGATGACATGCTCCTCCTATACTGAAGAAGAGATCTCAAAGCACCCAGGTTTATTAGTTTGATGGCGGCGGAGAGAGGAAGGGAATTTGGTCGGGATGGTGTTGGGGATCGAGGGAAAGCTGCACGGAAGTAGGGGAAGGGCGACCTTCAGGATCGTTGGCATGGAGAGGCAAGCCGGCTGGCAACGGAGGGAGAGAAGAGGGAAGGTTCGGCAGGGAAGGCTGAGTCGTGGGCAATGTCGGCTGCGGAAGAGCAGTTGGGAGGGTGGGCATAGGCGGCAGAGCGGTTGGTTTTGGGAGAGATGGAAAAGCGGGCATACATGGTGGGCAGGGCTGCCGCAGCCGGTGGCGGAGTCGTGTCCAGGAGGTGGCGTGCCACTGGCCAGACATCGAACAGCACCAGCGCAACCAGCATTGCGAAGATGACCCGGCCCGGCTGTAAGATGCCGTTGGAGTGAATGCTTCCCTTTGTTTTGAAGAAGATTGTGCAATGGGATTTCTTTCGTCAACTCAATCGCGTGATTTGACGATGTAGGGTTCATGAGAAAGACGGTGAATAATCGGCCATGTGTTTGATGCGAAAACGTGCGAAGACGTTCCCTGAGATTTTCAAGTTTTGTTAGTCCACCTTCACCCTCCTTCCCAGGAATGGTTGAGAAAAACAGTTGACAGTTTCCTGATGAATTTTGTTATTTATTTATTTATTTATTTATTTTCCATTATAAAAGGGATAGTTCCATCATGACATGAGTTGCTTAATTACGTGGCCTAGAGCCACCTAACTTGGTAATTTTCAAATATTTATGCTTATCTGTGATATTGATTTTCCACTCGTAGATACTTCTTTTATACAAATAGCCTTGAGATCAATACACTGATTTGTGAAAATAGTAACATGAAATGATATTCGATCGGTCACGAGTCCTAAGTCGCCGACGCAAACAAATTTTTTTTTTCCATCTAAGTGTAGCGGTTTCTATATGTTTTGTTCCCTCTTAGGGTTTCTACATGTTGGCCTCATGTCTAGGAACCGGCAAGAAAAATTCTTGAATCTCCCATTAAAGGATATAGGCCGTGTAATTAAGTTCGATAGATGTGAAGTTACAATGAAATCATTATATGTAATTTCACAACGATGAGAAATTGTCATATATATAGTAATGGAACTCACACAATCGTGGAAAAAACTTCGCATTTATTAAATTTCTCGTAAAAAGAGTTTTCTAAGTAATGATAGATAAAGTTGCAACATGTTCAGATGATGATCAATGCGATCATAATCAAATTGATACAAACCCAAAACAAAAAATGAAAAATACGTTATATTGCGTCACTTTAAAGTCAATTGTTTCTTGAATATTATTTTTTTCAAGCAGGATATAACTTTTAAGCATCTTCTTCGTGTGAATCGTGTCAATGCATGGCACACCGATGCATGGAGAGCGACAAAATCGACAATCTCTAATTTTAAGAAGTACATCCTAAGGGCAACACTGCATAACATCACTGGAGAACTTTTATTCAATACAAAGAACTGACTTTCAATATATGTCAATCGTACACGCGAACAACAGGTAAAAAAGGAAAAAGAAACTCGCAAACATGCGTACAAAGTAATGACCATATTATTACAACCAACACCGTTACGCCAACGTGGGGCAAGCGAATAAGTCACTACAGTAATCTCATCGATCACAGCACGGACTCTCGGAAGGGCTAGCAGTCTAGGTTGATGGTGGTGGGGCGAGGGGGATGGAAGGAATTTTAGGGATTGGAGGGATGCTGCTCGGCAGCGGCGGCAAGGCCACCTTCGGGACAGTGGGCAAAGTCGGGAGCGGCGGCAGATTGACCTTGGGAAGGGAAGGCTGGGTCGGCAGTGTGGGTTGAGGCAGAGTTGGGATGGCGGGTATGGGCGGCACCGCTACCTTTGGCAATGTTGGGATCGCCGGTATCGGGGTCGGTTTGGGCAGATTGGGCAGATTGGGTATGGTGGGCAAGGTCGGTATCGTCGGGAGGCCGGTCTGCAGAAGATGACGAGCTCCCGAGCTCACATTGATGCTCGAGAAGAGAACCGCGATGGAAAGTACTAAAGCGAAGCTTTTGGAGAAAGCCATTGGTGATTGGGATGGAATTGAGGTGATGAAACGGTGTGGCAAGCTATGGGATTGCTAATTGTTGAGTGAGGAGTTAATTAGAGGGATGGAGGCTGGGATTATATAGGAAGAGTGTGTGTGTTTGTGGGTCGTGAGGTTGGTGACTTGCCATTAATATGGTTAAGAAAAAAAATTGCAATCTTGGTTTAGCATTCATGTTAGTTCACCTCCTCGTCTCAATCTTGCAAAATTGAAGACAAAATGTCAAATTCTGATGGGCGTCGTCCTTGAAGTCAAGCTTGACCAAGCAATACACTGCTAGTCCAATCTTAAATGCAGTTTTTCATGGCTTAATTATGGTTTCCACACGTTTTGGTTCCGAGTAATCCTCCGTTCATTGAGGGCTGCTATTCGTGTTATGATTAGGGTTGAGTGCGGGTATTCACTTCGTACTTTGGTTTCTAGACAACCTTTGACAGTTGGTGTCTGCTTGGGTTGGAGGAGTTAGGTGCGGAAACACACGGTAAAATAAAATCTAGTGCAATCTCTGATTTCCCAATGCCAACGAAAGAAAAAGACGACAGAACCCATTATGATCTATCTGACATTTTTTTGTGCTCTCCTCTGAACTTCCACAGAGCTTGTTAACCAGCGCGACATCATTTCCAATTTTATTTGATTTCGACGATTGATTGCGTCGCCATCCTTAATTCACTATGAAATTAATAACTTATTTTGGGCAAAAAATAATAACAATAAATAGTAAGTAATTATAAATTATTGTGAGCTTCACTCCTTCGACAATTTATAACTCACAACATATCGTTTCTCTCATAATTACCAAAAAACTATTATGATAGTAAAGGCCTTCGATCTTTTTGATCTTACGAGGAGTGATCAGTTTTTCATATTTGTGAAATTGTAAGTGTGATGTACGTACGCGATATTTGAGGCCAAGGAAACAGCAGACTTTCTGTTATCGCGTGGAATATTTTTTTTTTCTATAATCAGCAATTAGTAAATGTCGTATGCATGATATATTTTACCGGAAGAAAAAAGATGAATATACATGGATCGATCGATATGAACCAAAAAATGTTGTAAGGGGTTCTTCGTTGATTCTTGGATACGAATGTAAATAGCGAGAAATGTAAAAATTACAGATACGTGGAAAAATCGTCGCCCGCGATGTAAATGACATTGAAGAAGTAAAATGAGTTGAAATGGCATGTGTTCTTGGATTGATTGGGGGAACCTTTACAAATATTACTACCTTGCAATCCACAGTAGCGTAGATAGTTACCAAGAAATTAAACATGTTCTACGTGGCTCCTACTGCGTATCGACACTGATCTATAAGCGGTTACAACACCCGCAATCGTCAGCTCCAATACTCGACGATTGATTACATCAAATCTCAGTACTTCACCATCACATCTCGCGCCTCCCTCCAATCGATCGAGTTCATCTCCATTCATCAACTCTTCGTTCCATTGCTTAGCCTCTTTTCGCTGATACATCGACCAAAAATGGGTTTTCTTGTCGACCAACCATACTTTGTCGCCTAACTGGTCCGACACAGGGGTTTTGTGCCCCTGTCGCCCTCTTGATTGGCTTCTGTCGGTCGACCTGTCGACTAAACATTCAGGCATTTTTGGGTGATTTCTACTTATTGCAATTTAACTCTACGTAATAAATTTCCTATTTTCTCTCACTTAAACATTGTGCCTACCAGCTAGTAGCTAGTGATCAAAGTACAGTAACTATAATTCACAAAAGTTTGGTTAGGAAATTATTATCTAACAATTTAGGTGAAGATAGATTGATGTAAATATATGGAAAGGTCCAAAGTAGAGATAACTTATCTTTTACTTCATCTCCATTGGGAGAAGCACAGTATAAATGTCAAAAGTTGTGTATGGAGATCACTATGATGCCAAGCGTTTTCGTCAGATCACTTAAGTGCCAAATCGGAGAAAAAGCTATCACTTAAGTGCCTCCGGTAAAATATTCAGGCCAAAGTTGCCGCATGGCATTAATACTTAAAATTTTAATGTAAAATGACATTTTTTAAGAAAAATAAGTCCACATGGACTTATACACTTTAAAATGAATTAAAATAATGCAAATTTAAATTTAAAAATTAGCGAAACACTAAATTCACTTAAAATGCAAATTTTATTTAAAATAAAATTAAAAATTAGCTTAAAATAAAATGAAAAAAGGTAGAGAACCAATTGGCGAGAGCTTGCACAAACCTTTTTCGCCGCCGCCCTATGATCACTAGCAATGGCCAGCAATGGTTAGACATGGTCAGCGGTGGTTGTTGAGCCCCTAGCCATGCCCCGCCCTCGCTGCATGTTTCTACGTTTACCCTTTTTTTTAGCTTTTTTGGTTAAATTTTTAAGCTGTTTTAATTTATTTTAAACAAAATTCATATTTTAATTTTTTTTGTTAAATTTTATTTTTTTTTAACATAATTTAAATAAAACTTGTATTACAAATCAAATTTGAACCAAACCGACGTCGGCTTAACCACATCATTTTTTTATAACCAGGGTGTCCAGCCGTGCCGGCGAGCTGACGCTCAAACCGACGGCGACCGACTAATCCCCGGAGAGGCACCGCAGGACCCCACCACCACGATACTCCGGGTAAGACACCAATTAATGTGGGCGAGTAAGTTTCAATCCCAGGACCGCGAGTACTACACATCATTATCATGTACGAGAGAAAAATTATTTAAAATGTCATCAACTTTCGAAGTTAACAGAAGAACTCGTTTGTATTAATTTGACAAAATTTTAAAATTTGATTACACTTTTTGTAAGTTTTTTAGGATTCAATTTCGCTTTTGTGCCATTAACGTAAGTTTAATTTCTTGCACCGAAGAATCTTTCTGTGCATCTATCTTTGGTTAAACTATTTCGGAATATCCAGGGGTGTGTTACCATAGTCATCTGATGAAGAAGCCCGTGCCACATCTAGAATATAATGTGATTTTTTCTATTGACAAATGCTGCCTTGATTGATGCATCGCATATGATTCCGATATCTCCAAGCTAATTGGAGTCGTCACATAATTGTGGCATGCTCTATTGCGTAGACATTTTCGAAGCTTCGTAACGAGTCGAGAAGATATTAAGATGGACGCAAGGAGTCATGAATTCATGGTACCTGACTTAGACGAAGGTACATATGTTGACACCTGATTTTTAATCATTTTTTCTATTGCTAAAGTAATAAAAAAATTCATAAAAATTCATAAAATTGAAAAATCAACTTTGGGGACCTTAGCCAAGCCTAGGGAACCAATTTTGACCAAAAAATGATTTTTCATATTTTTAGTATTTTTACGTATTATTTATTTATTTATTTTCGAAAATTAATAGAAAATCCATAAAAATTCATAAAATTGAAAAATCAACTTTGGGAACCTTAGCCAAGCCTAGGGAACCAATTTTGACCAAAAAATAATTTTTCATATTTTCGATATTTTTCGGTATTTTGATTTTCGAAAATTCATAAAAACAAAAAATTAAGAAAAATGAGAAAATTAAAAAATCAAGTTTGGAGCCTTGGCCAAGCTTAGGCAAATATTTTCGAACAAAAAAATAATTTTTTGTATTTATATGTATTGTTTATATATTTTAGAAATTATGAGAATATTTAATAAATAATAGCATTTGAGGCTACAAAAATATATAAAAATAGTCAATATTTTTATTTTAAATCCCTTTTCATGTTGGTTATCACAAATTTAAAAAATCCAATTCGGGGTCGTGTATTCCTTCATGAGCCTAATCTCGAACCGGGTCTAAAAAATTCAATTTGAGTCAATTTATTTTCATTTTTTCACTTTTAGGAGTTGTGACATTGTTCTCTAATATTTCAAATTTTTATATTGGCCCAAATTATACTCAGAATGACTCAATTGTGCAAAAGGGCTTTAATTAAATTCTGCATTATTTTCAGTGGCAAGAAATGAGCTTAAATTTGATATGTGGTGAATTTTGACTAAGTATAGGGAAGGTATGTCATAAATTGTAAGGAGATTTGGACTTAAAGAAATATTTTTTCAGGGACTAAATTGTAAATACTTAAAATTCAAGGACTAGAGTGCAAATACCTAACTCTTGAAGGATTATTTTACAAATAATAAAAAGAAGAGTTAGTGGATAAATTAGAATAGAGAAGGGAAGATGAAGAAGAGGAGATGAAGAAGAGAAGTTGGAGAAGAATGGATGGAGAAAATAAGATAAGAATAGAGAAGGGAAGATGGAGATGAAGAAGAGTTAGTAGAGAAATTAGAATGGAAGATAAGAATAGAGAAGGGAAGATGGAGATTAAGAAGAGTTAGTGGAGAAATTAGAATGGGAGATAAATATGGAGAAGGGAAGATGAAGATGAAGAAGAGTTAGTGGAGAGATTAGAATGTGAGATAGAGATGGAGAATGGAAGATGAAAATGAAGAAGAGTTAGTGGAGAAATTAGAATGGGAGATAGAGTTAGTGGAAAAATTAGAATGGGAGATAGATGAGTAGGTTATAAAATGAGGAAGAAGTGAGCTTGAGAAAGGATTCTTCTTGAGAGAGAAAATTTGAAGTGTTTGGGAGAATTTTTTGGAGAGAAAATTTTGGATGTTTGAGAGAGTTTTGGGAGATTGAAGAAAATTTTGAGAGAAAGAAAATACCAAAAGAGAGAGAATTTTGAAGATGATGGGAGTTTAAAGCTAGGGGTTATCATCACAAATTCCTTCATCGATCAATATAAATCAAGAGTTCATCCTCGTCAACGAGCAAACAAATTCAAGCTAAGTGTTTTTATTTATTCATTTATTTATGGTTTTACTCGCAAATTAGCACAAATTGTATACACTTTCTCCATCTCCTTTTTCTTCCATATTTTATGTCAGGAGAAGGATATCTCTACGTCAACAGCAAAAATCTCGTCGAGATACAAAAATCGGCCCAGACAAGCTCCTAAGCTGTCCACCGATTTCTCAACTGATCTGTGACTAAAAGTCCCTCTTAATTCAAAAGAAACTCTCTATATTGGGAACATAGAGAGCGAAAATCAATTATAGAAATCCCTCCCAAAAAAATGGGAGATAAGTACTCTTTCTACTCTTCTGGTTTTAGATGCAGATTAGCACATATTTTGTATACTAACACTTCACTCTATTTTATGTCAGGAAGCCGCAGCTCTATATCAATGGTCAATCCTATGGAAGCACAAAATCGGCTTGGAGGAGTCCTCAAGCGCGCACAAATTTCAAATTGTTGAATCAATTCGTTGTATTTCATTTTAAAAAATTCATACCCCAAAATGGAGAGGACAAAGTCCATCCGCAACTTAAATACCTGTACCTTAAATCCCAAAGGGAAGAGCCAAGCCAATGCTTAGCCTCCCATTGGAGGTTTTTACTTACAGTAGTTAAATACCTGCAACTTAAATACCTGTACCTTAAATCCCAAAGGGAAGAGCCAAGCCAATGCTTAGCCTCCCATTGGAGGTTTTTACTTACAGTAGTTTAAATACTTGCAACTTAAATACCTGTACCTTAAATCCCAAAGGGAAGAGCCAAGCCAATGCTAGGCCTCCCATTGGAGGTGTTTATTCACTGTCATGTACTTCCTATAATTTAATTTTTGAATCATCAGACCCAAAAGATGAGTAGGTCGTAATACTGCACAGAAGTCGTTAACACACTCCCTCTTTCGGCTTCAGGGAATCTTTAACACTTAAAAAAATATAACAAATAAAAATATATACCATCCATGCATCCTATTTAAAAAGTGAAAACACAAAAGAGAATACCCTACTAGAGCTTTAGGAATAAACCAAGCCTGAGTTGCCGGATTAGGATATCCATGAAATTAAGGTACCGAAAGGGCATTAGTTTTAATTAACTAGTGTAACCAAGTCCCCGAGCTCATAATCTCTGGTTCGCAGGAATAAATTAGTTCTCCCGCTAATTTATTTAGGTTTCTAATCGACCTACCAAGAACGATTAGTGGCGACTCCAAATTTCAAAATCATTTAAACAAAAACCAAAGTTGCGATTCGGTAGGGCTTGGGAGGGTCCGCATTAGGTTAGTCAAATCTAATTAACCTAATAATCCGTTAACCCCTTTTAAAATTTTAAATTTTTTTTAGAGGGTCGCGACAGACTGGCGACTCCGCTGGGGATAGAGATTTTTAAATTTTCGAAAAAAGATACCAATTGGAATACTTAAATTTTTTCGAAATTTTAAAAGTCTTAGTGGACTTAGGCCAATGAAAATTTCATGGATATCTCGCTTCTGGCGATATTGTTTGGGACTCATTCTATAGGTGTTATATGTTTTTGCAGGATGGGAGTTATAAGGGGCGGAGTGTTTGGCTAACCCCTTTGTTTTGCAGGCTCGGTGTTGGGTTTATTTGTTTAATTTCGCACATTTTTAGAAGCGCTGTTTTGATATCAATTGTTGTGCATGTCTTGCATACTCTGAGGATCACGACACCTGCACACACAAGCGTCTAAACCCAAGTCGCGAAATTCTTCCTAGAAAACCATAGATAGGGATCGAATATGCAAAGCTCTTGCGTCGATTGCGCTCGGGTTGACCATATTTTATTCCGCTCATTATCTGAATTGACAATTCTTCCCATTGTGATTTGATTGCGCGGAGGGTAAGTTTGTCAATTCAGATAGTGGGAGCCTTTTTAGGTCCATACCTTGTCTCTCCTTCTTTTATTTTCTAGAGTCCACTCCTCACTTGAGTCATGCGCATGACTATGTGATTTGCATTTCTCCAAGGTAAAAGTAAGTTCTCTAATTTTATCTTGTATTTATTTTCGGTCGGTCCATGCTAGGTGTTAGTCAGTTATTGAGCTTGATATTACGACCATTCTTTTTAAGAGAAAATAAAAATTAAATTTGTCCCTCATTTCTTTTAAATTTTTTTTTTTGAAAAAATGATGTAAAAAAATCCCTTCATGGGAATTTTATTAACCAATAAGAGATTTTTGTCATATTTTTATTGCTTCAATAAAAATGAAATTTTCCTGAAAAAATTTTCCTCTGAAAATTTCAATAAAAAGAAAAATTCCTTAAAAAAAAACTCTAGTAGACATCAAGTGATTTTATCACATTTTTCAAATTATAAAAACTTGCAAGAAAATTCTTCTCGAGAAATTCGCTCATGTTTTTCTAAGAAAATTTTCTCTAAATAAAATTAGACTAATTGACCAATAAGAGATTTTTGTCATGTTTTTTTCTCTCCAATAAAAATGAAATTTTCCCAACAAATTTTCCTCTGAAAATTTATTTCGATAAAAAGAAAAATTCCTTAAAAAAAACATCAAGTGATTTTATCACATTCTTTCAATTTATAAAAACTTGGAACAAAAATTCTTTTCGAGAAATTCGCTCATGTTTTTCTAAGAAAAGTTTCTCTAAATAAAATTAGACTAATGTCTCGGGGGAATTTTGTTAACCAATAAAGGATTTCTGTCATGTCTTTCCTGCTCTAATAAAAATAAAATTTTCCTAATAAATATACCTCTGAAAATTTATTTTGATAGAAAATTCCTTCAGAAAATTTGATCAAGAGATTTTATCACACTTTCCAAGTTATGAAAATCTCAATAAAATTAGTTTTTGAAAAATCCACATGTGACCTCCTAAGAAAATTTCACTTGATTTCTCAACAAAATGGAAGAATAAAATTAGACTAATGTAGGAATCATGGGCCGACCTTTCTTGCGTCATGTACTAATTATATCCTTTACTTTTGTAGGAAATCCCAGGTATCCCAGGCGGGGGTAAAGTTTGGTTCAATAATGCACACCACGAATTATTTTTAGAAGTACGAAAAGACAGGAAATTGCTGATTTCTTAATCCTGGGGGCAAGTGAGGAGGTCGATCCTTTCGAACTCAGACATGTGTCAGTTAATGAACACGTACGGGCCGTATATTCTGATATGACAGTGGATTTACACCGATTAAACACTGGGGCATATTTAATGTATTGCAGAGGATCCCACGTCTTTTGAAAGACAATAAGGATTATATAATCAGGACCCATGAAACAAGTACCTTAACCAAATTAAATCAACTAGAGACCGGTCTTAAAATTTCCTCGGATCCGAAACACGCGGAGGGTTTTTAGAGGACCGAGGTTCTATTAATGAACGTGGCCCACAGGAATTTCTCCCGACGCTACAGGCGACCGACACGAGCAAGTGGACGCCGAAAGAAACAAAATATGGATAAAAGTGGGCATACAACAGGTGGCTGGATTTATTACCAGCGCACTGATCGAGTTGTCATAGCGTTATTGTTCGTGATCTCAAGATAGATAGTGGGGGCCACCGCCGAACCCTTCATCAATGTTCTCGATATCATCGTCTGGAGAAATTAAACAAGAACATCAAGAAGAACATTAAGCCTCGACATCTTCTGTACCTCAAATCGTTCTGTTATGCTATGCGGAAGAAACGATAGCAGGAAAATTTAAAACAAAAAAACAAACAAAACACGTGAAGCTTTTCTTTCATTCCATTCATCAAAGAGTATTAGAACAACTCACTGGGGAGGAAAGGTAAAGCCAAACTGGGCCCTGATAACCATTACGAAAGAGCTCAACTGACTCTCCAAACAGTTGATGCTCTGGATGCACCGGGCGCTCTCGGGATCAAGTTCCGCGAGCCTAAAGAAGATGCGATCGCACTTCTCTTTAACCTGGGCCATAGTGGCCTCGTAATGCTCAACGGCAAACTCCAGGTCCGGAATCGCTGCCCTCTCGAAAGCAATGTCTGCGGTAATGTCATCAAGTCTCTCCTGCAGCCAACCGCATTTGCACCTCATCACAATATTGCCTGGCTCCTGTTCGGCGTAAGTTCGGACCAAGGCCAGACGGTCCACCAACTTTCCCCTCTCACGAACCAGCCACGAAAGCTGATCGTTGGCAAACTTGAGGGCCTTTTTGTGATTATCAGCCACAAACGTAACTGTTGCTAGACGCTCGTGCCGGTCTCGGTAACGGGCTTTCACGACGGCGGTCACAAGGACCGTCTCATAAGCGCGGTTATAGGCAGCTAGAAAATTGATGAAGAGGGTCGAGAAGTTCCGATACTCCTTTCCCAGTTGGGTACCCTCAACAGAAGCAGCGTCTAGGGTCCTGAATAAACCGAGGATTTCAGCTTCAACGGTAGAGTTTTGGGCTATATGAGCGTAACCTCTACCAAGAAGATTGTAGAGTCTCTCCCACCCAGCCAGGACTTCGGCGGAGAAAGTATGGTTAGGAGAATTTGCCATTTTTGAAAGCAGATCACGAAAGAAAGGAGGAGAGAGGCGAGGCAGATGATCGGAATGCGAAGGCGATAATCTACTTCAGTTTAAATACTAATTTCAAAGGGGCGGTCCTTATTGGTCGAGTTTTTTTCTATCTACCATTCTCTGTCGGCAACACCCCCACTGGCTCAAATTCTAGTCAAGCAGCAACCTCAAGCTGAGCAGACCCGACGTCTCTGCAGAAAAGTTGGACGGGCTGCCACCACTTTGAAAAAGAAAGAATAAAAAACGAGCTGAGTGGGAGACAAAGAAATTTTCGGCAGAAAAGGAGATACGACTCGTCTTTATTGGAGGACCCGCCAGTAAATCGACGGTGGAGATCTTGACAAGGGCCATCTACCACGAAAAGAAAAAAGGAAGACGAACTGAGCGAGAAACAAGGATTTCCCCTTTGATCAAAAGCTGAATATCAGATTTTCTCCCTCGAAAAATCTAATAGCACTGCCCGTGAAGAGGGAAGTCGTTGCTATTGCCAGAGAGAGAACTTGTCCTCATTTGATAGTAAGAGTTCATTCACAAGAACTCGCGGGAGAAAGATAGAGAGGAAGGAGTTCTCGTGGGAGAGGAATTCAAAACCTTCACCATCAAAGCATCGGCTTTCAAAGCCTGTTACGAGAAACCATCGACGATCCCGTGATCCCTCAAGTCCAAGAAGACATCCTGAGGCGGTCTCGAGTCGGCAGTCCTAGATCCAGAAATATGTCGAGCATTAGGGAAACGGGCGCATGTTCAACCCTGGTCAAAGCTAATGAAGTTCCTTACCCTGAGGGTCTACTGGTCATGGCCATTGACGGTAATCCAGTCTCTCTGTCAATCCTTGTTACCGTATTGAGAAAATGCCGGTATAAGGTTGTAGCTCAAGCAAAGGCGACAGAGGCCTTAGAGATATTAAGGAGGAGTGGTGACCAGTTTGATATCGTCCTCACCGCCATGGTAGGGATTGACATGGATGTTTTCACTCTCTTGGAAGTCATCAATTCTAAATTAAACATGCCAGTCCTCGTAATATCGACAAGCGATGATCAGCAAGCCATAATGAAGGCTGTCTTAAATGGGGCCCAAGACGTCGTAACGAAACCAGTTAGGGTTCAGATGCTTCAAAACATATGGCAGCACGTGGTAAGGAAGCAATTGCACGACCATGAGAACAAGCATCAAGCCTTCAATTTTGTTCCAAGCAACTGGAGAAAGAAGATGAGTTGGTCTCCCGAGCTGCATCGTATGTTTGTTAATGCAGTTCAACAGGTAGGAATCGATTCGGCACGGCCGCAACATATACTGGAAATTATGAACGTAGAGGGACTCACTAAAGCAAATGTTTCGAGTCATCTTCAGAAGTACAGAAAAAGGGTGAGAGAACACAATGCAGCTCAGAATCAAGAAAACCAAGGCGGGACTGATCCAAGCCTGAACGTCGAGTCTCCTCGCCACCATAAGTTCCCCAGGTTAGCATGGGGCGAGCCACTTCCCATCATCAACCAAGCTAGTAACCATGCCATCAATCCCCCAGGCGTTAATCAAAGTATCCCCCAGAATCAGCCTAATACTCTTCAAGAGTATAGACCGCAGGAGCAGTGTATTCAGATTCCTTGGTTTGAGCACCAACCTGTGGCTAGAACTCATCCCATGATCAGCGCGCCTGCGCAGCCAGAGAATCAGACAAGAAGTTATCCTGAGCACTTCCACTTCTCTAATCCTCGAATGGAAGGAGTTTTTGGCAGCAGGACAGTTGGTGATCCCCACACTTTCTCGAGTAATGATGAAGGCTCCAGCACGAGAAGTCAAATTGCTCATGGCGAGGACAGAATGAGAAATCTACCGCCAGCATTTGCCAACAACAATGCCCAATTCGAGCATCAGTTGCTGGAAGGTTCAAGAGATTACCCAGATGATGAGCTTACTGCCCTGGTCAACCAGTTTAGGGTTGACAGACGTCCCAAGCCGCGATCAGGAGCCAGTGAGTAGGGACTCTCAAACATCGGTTATCCACACCCGAACCAACACGAGACTAGCTGATTATCGAAGAGCCACAGGAGAGGCAGAACTGACCTTGAATAAGTGCACCTTTCATTTCATGCTTAATTCCCCTGCGTATGATATTTTCCAGCTTTCTAGGTGTCTCGATTTAATTCAAGGACAAGGGGGCAATTTATTTATCCGGTCGAATGCGTGAATCCCTTTTTATGCTAGATTTAGGGCGGATTAATTTGTGGCAACGTCGCTGACTGCCATAATGAGAAATGTTGAATGGCCTCACGTAGGGAAATTTCAAGTGAAATGCCCAGGCGAGCTCGAAGACGGGTAATTGTGTGTCGTTCCAATTTACTCTTAATCGTTGCAAAATGCTAAATTGGATTTGTTCCATTCTCACCCAGGGAATCGCAAAGTGCCTCAAGAGTGTCGCAAAATGAAATGACCCAATGGAACGCGATAGGACTCATTTGCCTCGAAGGTAACCTTCAAATTAAAGGAGCCCTCCGGTCCACGGACCCGATGGCATAGAAAATGATGATGGTCCAAGGCAACCCGAAAGAAAATAAGGCCCAACTAAGCAAAGCACATATGTGGCAAGCTCAAAGTGAAGGGCAACTCGGGACATACAATTCAATCCAATCCAAATGAAGGAACTTCCTCAATTCAAATTCAATGGAAGTATACACAAGGGTAAAACAGTATCGTTCCAATTTTTCTAGAATATGAAGAACATATACTGCCGCATTCTCTTTCATTTTTGCAGGGGAAGTCTCTACTGGCCAGATTTTCCTGTCTACCATTCCCTATCAGTATCACCTCCGCGACTCGTCTCCAATCTCGAGCCAAGCAAATCCGACGTCTCTACGGAAAAGTTGGACGGGACGCCACTACTTTGAAAAAGAAAGGATAAAAAATAAGCTGAGTGGGAGACAAAGACATTTACGGCAGAAAAGAGATACGACTCGTCTTCATTGAAGAACTCGCCAGCAAATTGACGGTGGAGACAGCAACAAGGGGCCCCCTTCCACGGAAAGATGGAAGGAGACGAGCTGGGCGAGAGATACGATGAAAAGAAAATCGAGAAAGCCAGAACACTCGAGAGAGGCAATACAGTTGCTAAACCCAAGTCTAATTTTAAAGGAGACATCTTCTTGATAATTCTCATTCGTGCTCGAAAGAGAGACTCTTAAAGCATACGCAGTCTCCCAGAAAAATCCAGAGAGTGAAAATACAAGAAGAGATATCAAACTTTGAGAAATCGTTAACCAAATCGAAGATGTCTCAACCCAACACACTTGAAAGTTATCGTTACTTGCTGAATATGGGAGAGGAAGAGTTCGAAGCCATATTTGGGATCGAGCCTATGGAGCCCGGCCCTTCCACCGATGACGTCCAAGAGCCTGGTGAGGACAAGGACAACAACGGTAAGGGTCAAAAGAAGCGTTACCGTTGCCATACTGAGGAGCAAGTACGAAAGCTTGAAGATTTCTTCAGAAGGTGTCCTATGCCAGACGGAAAACAGAAAATGGAACTGAGTCAGGAGCTAGGACTTGAACCTTCACAAATCAAGTTCTGGTTTCAAAATAGGCGAACCCGAATGAAGACTCGTCATGAGCACAACGAAGCCGAGTTTCTAAGAGTTGAAAATGAAAACCTCCGAGCGGAGAACAAGATATATAAAGAGGCTTTTGACTCCGCCACCTGCCCCAACTGCAATACTCTCCTCACCCTCGATGAAATGCATTATCTAAGGATCGAGAATGCACGTTTAAGAGGTGAGTTAGATTAGTTCATAGCAGGATCAAGTTCTGTTGGAGCAAGGTACGAAAAAATTGAGACGATGGGGCCAGCATGGATGCCTTCTGAGGAGGAAGAGAGGTATCACTACCAGGCAAGTGGCATTGACGACGAACTCGCCGCCATGATCAGGCAATTTGATGCTAATGAAGCACTAGGGTTTTAATGTGCATACGGATCCTGTATTTTAAAACTAGTGATCACGGGACCTGCAACACGGCCGACACGTACCTGATCCAGAACAACGCTAGCTGATCGCTCAAGAGCCTACAAAGGGAAGAAGATCAAACTTAGACGAATACGTCTACTTAGTTTCATCGAACGTTCTCGCCTTTTATCGATGTCCAAAATTAATGCACAAGCTAGAAGTAATCATTTCCCTTTCCCCCTATTAAATGCTCGAAGCTGTTAATCGCACCAAACTCGAAAAAATTAATATCGAGAAGAAATCCGCGTAAATCTGAAGGGTAAATCCGTATCGTTCCAAATTACCCTCGAACTACCCAGGTTTTAAATTTAATCCTTTCTATTTTCAGGAGTTTGCAAATCGACCCAAGAATGCAATCATACCCAAATACAAGTTGAACAAAATTTGGAGCAAATCAACTCATGGATATTACCACAGAGTGGACAGCTTCAGATAAAGCAAAATGCGAACGAGGGATCCGAACAATATCAGACATGGGTAATTCTGTATCGTTCTAATTTGCTCATAATCATCGCAAGTCCTGAATTGTTTTATTCCATTCTTAACAGGGATTGCAAATTACCTCGAGAAATATTGTAACATGGCCCAAGTTGATACAACAGGGCCACGTTATCCCCAAGGATTAACCTTTGAAAAGAAAGCCCCATGGACACCTACGGTCCAATGGACCGAATGGTATGGGGGATGACAGTAGGTCCGAAATATCCCGAGTTCGATCCCCAAGGGTGGGGAATGTTGTATGTATTATAAATAAATGAAACAACTTTTTGTGCATTTTTTTTTACAAACAGGAATACTCGACGAGTAATATCAAAGTCAGTATTTTACCATAGTCTTCCCATAATGGTGAGGCGCCCAACAAAAGTCGAGGAAAATTCAATCCAACAAAACTGGTAAAAGACTCGTGCAAGACATTCAAGATGAAGGGTAAATCAGTATCGTTTTCAATTTATCCCTTTTAATACTGGCTGATATGTCTCTTTTTCTTTTTACAGGAAATATTTACACTAACATTTAACATGTTGAAGGAGACAAATCCAAAAGAAAATTATGATCATCTGACAAGATCTATTCTGGTGAAAAACGGGGCAAATTGATCGCAAGCTCTGAAGCGAAAAAGCAAATATGTCTTTCTTATCTCGTTTGATTTCGAGAATAATTTCTCTGCTTTTTGCAGGGGCATTTAACCGCCAAACCATGGCGGTCGCTGTCACTAAACAAACCAAAATGCTCCCTCACCCATATGCCTCATCGTGTAGGGGCAAAACTTGAGACAAACCGCTCCTCGACATAAGGAGTGGCCTTCCCAATTTGTTCAATCCACCCACATACCAGGGGCAATTCAAATCCGCCCATGTTTGCACATTATATAAACACACATGATGCTAAAAATTATCACATCGGCATTGTGTTTACACATTTCACGAATTATGTATGACTATTCCGCATGTTTAATTTACCAACTCCAACTTAGAGCATAAACTGCATAGGAAACATCAAATGTGCAAAATGGGGCATAACAGGATGAGGAAAGGTAGACCATTTCCACACAGATCTAACATTTTAATCTACAGATAAACAGCCTTTCTCCAGAGTGAGAGAAAGCCCTTTCAGAATGAAGTCCCCTGTTCAGATTACATTCGAGACCTTCATACTATGAAAACCTCCTTAAACAGAATTGGTAATGCAAACTTGATAGAATAGTTTTGCATGATCCACACTTTGATTGATTGCATCATGAGTTATCACACAGACTACTTCTAATCATTGCCAACTTGGATGAATAGTTTTGCATGAACCGATCAACTCATTGATGAAAATGCTTGCACATGTTACCTTTGACACTGCCTGATAAGCAACACATTCCCAATGTTCGAATTACCTTCCAAAGTCTTGAAATTCATTTGGTGATTATTGAATGAACAAGCCTGGTTGTCGAGAAGCCACCAGGCATTTCTTCTAAATTCTCAGGTAAGTATATCTTCAACCTGGACCTTTCAAGAGAATGAATTCTGACGGTTGTTGAGGAACTTGAATCCATTGCGATACATACAGGTATCCACCTTCTTCAATAAAGCATGATTTGTCTCAAAGACAGAAATGTTCGAGACCTTTTCATCTCTGCTTCTTTGGTTTATTCCTAAAGCTACAGGAGAATATAATTTGGGTTTGAGCTTCTGCAGGATTCCTGGTCTCCCCAAATTTCAGAATGGCACCCTTTGAGGTACACCAAGTCCTTCTTACTAGCAAACCAAGTCCTTCTTACAAGCAAAATAAGTCCTTCTTACAGGCAAAATAAGTCCTTCTTACAGGCAAACCAAGTCCTTCTTACAGGCATAAAGTCATTCTTACAGGTAAATCAAGTCCTTCTTACAGGCAAAACAAGTCCTTCTTACAGGCATAAAGTCCTTCTTACAGGCAAATCAAGTCCTTCTTACAGGCAAACCAAGTCCTTCTTACAGGCAAAATAAAGTCCTTCTTACAGGTAAATCAAGTCCTTCTTACAGGCATAAAGTCCTTCTTACAAGCAAACCAAGTCCTTCTTACAGGCATAAAGTCCTTCTTACAGGCATAAAGTCCTTCTTACAGGCAAATCAAGTCCTTCTTACAGGCAAACAAAGTCCTTCTTACAGGCAAAACAAGTCCTTCTTACAGGCAAATCAAGTCCTTCTTATAGGTACAAAGTCCTTCTTATAGGCACAAAGTCCTTCTTACAGGCACAAAGTACTTCTTACAGGCAAATCAAGTCCTTCTTACAGGCATAAAGTCCTTCTTACAGGCAAACAATGTCCTTCTTATAGGCAAATTAAGTCCTTCTTACAGGCACAAAGTCCTTCTTACAGGTAAAGTAAGTCCTTCTTACAGGCAAATCAAGTTCTTCTTACAGGCAAATCAAGTCCTTTTTACAGGCAAATCAAGTCCTTCTTACAGGCAAATTAAGTCCTTTTTACAAGCATTAAGTCCTTTTTACAGGCACAAGTCCTTTTTACAGGCACCAAGTCCTTTCTACAGGCACCAAGTCCCTCTTACAGGTATCTCCATGGGGTGACCTACCATACGGGTCAAATCTCAATCAAAATTTAATCAGTAGAATCCTTTTATTAGGAATCTACCATGGTACGACCCACCATACGGGTCAAATGGTATGACCCACCATACGGGTCAAATTTTAATTCAATTTTTAATCAGTAGAATCTTTTTATTAGGAATCTACCATGGGTTGATCCACCATACGGGTTCAAGTTCAACCACCCTAAAGTTTTTTTTATATAACAAATCCTTAGGTTCTCATTTCATTTTCAGTGGAACATTCATGTCACGACTCTTTTTATTTCCTTGTATTGAGTCAATTAGAATTCAGGTGTCATCTCGTCTTTGAAATAAACCTCTACCGAGCTTCCTTTCAAAGAGGGGCAGCTGTTGACACCTGATTTTTAATCATTTTTTCTATTGCTAAAGTAATAAAAAAATTTATAAAAATTCATAAAATTGAAAAATCAACTTTGGGGACCTTAGCCAAGCCTAGGGAACCAATTTTGACCAAAAAATGATTTTTCATATTTTTAGTATTTTTACGTATTATTTATTTATTTATTTTCGAAAATTAATAGAAAATCCATAAAAATTCATAAAATTGAAAAATCAACTTTGGGAACCTTAGCCAAGCCTAGGGAACCAATTTTGACCAAAAAATAATTTTTCATATTTTCGATATTTTTCGGTATTTTGATTTTCGAAAATTCATAAAAACAAAAAATTAAGAAAAATGAGAAAATTAAAAAATCAAGTTTGGAGCCTTGGCCAAGCTTAGGCAAATATTTTCGAACAAAAAAATAATTTTTTGTATTTATATGTATTGTTTATATATTTTAGAAATTATGAGAATATTTAATAAATAATAGCATTTGAGGCTACAAAAATATATAAAAATAGTCAATATTTTTATTTTAAATCCCTTTTCATGTTGGTTATCACAAATTTAAAAAATCCAATTCGGGGTCGTGTATTCCTTCATGAGCCTAATCTCGAACCGGGTCTAAAAAATTCAATTTGAGTCAATTTATTTTCATTTTTTCACTTTTAGGAGTTGTGACATTGTTCTCTAATATTTCAAATTTTTATATTGGCCCAAATTATACTCAGAATGACTCAATTGTGCAAAAGGGCTTTAATTAAATTCTGCATTATTTTCAGTGGCAAGAAATGAGCTTAAATTTGATATGTGGTGAATTTTGACTAAGTATAGGGAAGGTATGTCATAAATTGTAAGGAGATTTGGACTTAAAGAAATATTTTTTCAGGGACTAAATTGTAAATACTTAAAATTCAAGGACTAGAGTGCAAATACCTAACTCTTGAAGGATTATTTTACAAATAATAAAAAGAAGAGTTAGTGGATAAATTAGAATAGAGAAGGGAAGATGAAGAAAAGGAGATGAAGAAGAGAAGTTGGAGAAGAATGGATGGAGAAAATAAGATAAGAATAGAGAAGGGAAGATGGAGATGAAGAAGAGTTAGTAGAGAAATTAGAATGGAAGATAAGAATAGAGAAGGGAAGATGGAGATTAAGAAGAGTTAGTGGAGAAATTAGAATGGGAGATAAATATGGAGAAGGGAAGATGAAGATGAAGAAGAGTTAGTGGAGAGATTAGAATGTGAGATAGAGATGGAGAATGGAAGATGAAAATGAAGAAGAGTTAGTGGAGAAATTAGAATGGGAGATAGAGTTAGTGGAAAAATTAGAATGGGAGATAGATGAGTAGGTTATAAAATGAGGAAGAAGTGAGCTTGAGAAAGGATTCTTCTTGAGAGAGAAAATTTGAAGTGTTTGGGAGAATTTTTTGGAGAGAAAATTTTGGATGTTTGAGAGAGTTTTGGGAGATTGAAGAAAATTTTGAGAGAAAGAAAATACCAAAAGAGAGAGAATTTTGAAGATGATGGGAGTTTAAAGCTAGGGGTTATCATCACAAATTCCTTCATCGATCAATATAAATCAAGAGTTCATCCTCGTCAACGAGCAAACAAATTCAAGCTAAGTGTTTTTATTTATTCATTTATTTATGGTTTTACTCGCAAATTAGCACAAATTGTATACACTTTCTCCATCTCCTTTTTCTTCCATATTTTATGTCAGGAGAAGGATATCTCTACGTCAACAGCAAAAATCTCGTCGAGATACAAAAATCGGCCCAGACAAGCTCCTAAGCTGTCCACCGATTTCTCAACTGATCTGTGACTAAAAGTCCCTCTTAATTCAAAAGAAACTCTCTATATTGGGAACATAGAGAGCGAAAATCAATTATAGAAATCCCTCCCAAAAAAATGGGAGATAAGTACTCTTTCTACTCTTCTGGTTTTAGATGCAGATTAGCACATATTTTGTATACTAACACTTCACTCTATTTTATGTCAGGAAGCCGCAGCTCTATATCAATGGTCAATCCTATGGAAGCACAAAATCGGCTTGGAGGAGTCCTCAAGCGCGCACAAATTTCAAATTGTTGAATCAATTCGTTGTATTTCATTTTAAAAAATTCATACCCCAAAATGGAGAGGACAAAGTCCATCCGCAACTTAAATACCTGTACCTTAAATCCCAAAGGGAAGAGCCAAGCCAATGCTTAGCCTCCCATTGGAGGTTTTTACTTACAGTAGTTAAATACCTGCAACTTAAATACCTGTACCTTAAATCCCAAAGGGAAGAGCCAAGCCAATGCTTAGCCTCCCATTGGAGGTTTTTACTTACAGTAGTTTAAATACTTGCAACTTAAATACCTGTACCTTAAATCCCAAAGGGAAGAGCCAAGCCAATGCTAGGCCTCCCATTGGAGGTGTTTATTCACTGTCATGTACTTCCTATAATTTAATTTTTGAATCATCAGACCCAAAAGATGAGTAGGTCGTAATACTGCACAGAAGTCGTTAACACACTCCCTCTTTCGGCTTCAGGGAATCTTTAACACTTAAAAAAATATAACAAATAAAAATATATACCATCCATGCATCCTATTTAAAAAGTGAAAACACAAAAGAGAATACCCTACTAGAGCTTTAGGAATAAACCAAGCCTGAGTTGCCGGATTAGGATATCCATGAAATTAAGGTACCGAAAGGGCATTAGTTTTAATTAACTAGTGTAACCAAGTCCCCGAGCTCATAATCTCTGGTTCGCAGGAATAAATTAGTTCTCCCGCTAATTTATTTAGGTTTCTAATCGACCTACCAAGAACGATTAGTGGCGACTCCAAATTTCAAAATCATTTAAACAAAAACCAAAGTTGCGATTCGGTAGGGCTTGGGAGGGTCCGCATTAGGTTAGTCAAATCTAATTAACCTAATAATCCGTTAACCCCTTTTAAAATTTTAAATTTTTATTAGAGGGTCGCGACAACATACACTCTCATGGAGGCTCAACAGGTCCTCCTAGAAAGCAACACACCTCAATCCCAATATGAAATACTTTACTGGTACATCACACTCTTGCTGGGAATAGCATGACAATAACATAGAAACCAGACCCACCATCACTACATCATATACGACCTCATAATGGAAAATTTAAAATTCAACAGTAACTTATAGGAGCATCATTGGGGAATGTGATGACCATGATTTCAAGGGTGAATGTTGGTCACAGAAGGTACTGGTAAGTCCTTTGGAATTGAAGGGAAATCTGGCACTTTTGGGAATTCAGGGACTGGGAAGCTTGGCAACTCACACTTAGGGAAGGCTGGGATTTCAGGGAAAGGTGGGAGTTCGACCTTGGGCAGTGATGGATTCTCCAGGAAGCAGCCGGGTATTTCAGGCTCGGGGATCTCCGGCAGCGATTTGTCTAGGAGATGGCGCGCTCGGACTGAGTTGGCACCACCGCTAAGGAGAGACAGCGCGACGAACAGGAGGGCATATTTTATAAGGGATAACTGGTTTGTCATCGCGTCAGGTTGCTATCCTTTCGAGAAGGATATGAGAATAGTTGTTTGAGGGCAGCTATGTGTGGCTCCGTAGTGCAAAATGTGCACGGTTTTATAGACGAGGGACGAGGAGATTCGAGTGGATTTTGGACACGGGGTGATATGAGAAGTTGAGATTGTCTGTTCAACTTCCCATCAGTCTTTCCTTCAACAAGTTCAAAAGATCGGATCAAATACCCTTGTTGCCAAATATAGGTTAGATCACTAAATATATCGTCGAGTAGGTGCAATGCCGGATTACACAGCTCTCGTTCAATCAGTAACAGCAGACACTTCAGAGGGCTAATGTCTGTTGCATTGGTTCGATGACTTAGGCTGGAATGCGGCTTGCCGAGCTAAGTTCGTGGCCAATTCTCGATTTCATTGAGAAGGTTTTTAAAGCAGTTGTGGCGGGTTCATGCTCCTAAGTAAGGACTTTGGTTGGTTAAGCATCAATGCGAGCGATGTTGGCTTTGCTTATTGAAATGAAATTGGCCTGCTTCATGCCGCTACGCAGTACTTTCTTCTCCTCCTTAACTCTTTTGTTCCCTGGCCCGGAGGGAATGAAGGTGTTGCGGGGTTGTAGCTTCGTCCAACCACGTTGGGGCTCGTCATTTGTTATCATCGTCGAAGGATCATGTTGGAGCAAGACATCAATATCTAAATTTACCAATCGACGGGAGGATTAACATTTGGAAAGATGAATCGTATAGCTTAATCTCGTGAATACAACAAAATTGTTTGGGGTACTTGGTTGCTATCATATCATCCCCGATCTACTATTATGTCTACCTAACTCACAAGAAAGCTGCTAGTTTGACAGTCTAAGAGTACTTTCACTTGTTGCTGACACACAATATCCTAATCAATTAATATTTTATGCAAAATGCGTAGTGATAGTGCGTGTATTTACGGTTGATATTGTAATGTTCCAATAGTATTGGCAGGAAGCATTTTCTTAATCACAAACAGAAAAGGAAAAGGCAAGAAAAAGTCAACAATGACAATTACACTGTATGGCTTACTTATGCCTGAGGAAGACACTACCCAGGAAAGTTCAAGAGAGATCATTGACAATTCCTGTAAAACTCAAAAAGAATGTTAACATGATCCAGTGTTGGATGAGCTCTCCATGAACCTGCTGCAATTCTTTTGAATGAGTCCCACACCAGTAATCTTCTCCGGTGAGCTTCCTGCTATGGCATGTCTCATCGAGCAGAACAATTTCAGACGCAAATGTTTATTCTTTTTCATGATACGAACAAACCAAAAGCTCAAAAAAATGAAACATAGTTCCCAGCTTGTTGCTAATCTGAGGAAGGAGGATAAATAAGCCAACTTCTTTGAGAATACCTATGTATTAAAATGCCCAACCAAAGGCCTAGGAGCCTCAGACCTTTCACTATCCCCCTCAGTTGGTCCACGGCCTAGCAGATTTCTCAAAGCCAACAATCAACTCTTTTTCTCAAGGAAGTTACTAATAATGAGACTTCTACTCGATGCTAATTGCTAGATCTTTTGTTATCAGGAAATAAGTCAACACGGAAATCAGAAGACATTGGTGGTGCAACTGTTGCTTTTGGAGGGATCAGAAGGACGTCAGAAGCAGTTCTATGTTTGCTTCTGAAGTGTTTAAAAGGACGTTCAGATGCACAAAACAGAGCAGAATGAAAACAGAACGTATTCCAAGAGCAAGATTTTAACGTATGGAAGGGAAAACTTCAACTTTCTTATTATTCCAAAAGATTGTAACGCTTAAATACATACTCTAAAACAAATCTTTATCCTAAATCTACTAGGATTCGAATCAAAACAGAATATTTGAATAATAAACCAGAAAGTTATCTAGTAAATTCAAATCTTAACAGAATCTAATCAAATCTTAAAGATAAAATTGCTAGAACTAACTTAAAACAAAATATTCTGCAGCCTTTATACACAACATTCTCCTCTTGAATCAAGTGCTGCACATTCCCAGCTTTGCTCTCAAAACTTCAAATCGACCAACGTTGAATGACTTTGTGAATATATCTGCAAGTTGTTCTTCTGAACTGCAGTATGCCAACTTTACTTCTCCAGCCTTCTGCACCTCTCTTAGAAAATAATATTTGATCTTGAAATGCTTTGTTTTTCCGTTAAATACTGGATTATGTGAAATTGTCAATGCAGCTTGATTATCTACAAACACTTCAATGCCTTCTTCTTGCTTCAGATGCAGATCATCCATCAACTTCTTCAACCATAATGCTTGATTTACAGTTGAAATGCTTTTCATATCATCCATTGAACTTGCCCAGTCACTATCTGAATACCCCTGCAACTTAAACTCTTGAACTTTACAGAATTTAATCTTATATGAAAGAGTACCCTTTAAGTATCTCAACACCCTCTTTGCTGCTACCATATGTAACTTACTTGCACAATCAAGAAATCTAGATAAGACACTTACAGGAAACATGATGTCTGGTCTAGTTGCCATGAGATACATAAGACAACCAATCAAACTTCTGTAAACTCTTTCATCTGTAGGTTCTGAACCATCATCCTTCTGAACCATTGGAGTACTCACACTCTTGCACTCCTCCATGTTAAATCTCTTCAGAATCTCATTCGAATACTTCTTCTAAAATATAAAAACTTCATTCTCAGTCTGACTAATTTCCATCCCCAGAAAATATGACATCTCACCAAGATCTGTCATCTCAAACATCTTCATCATCTCCTGCTTAAATGCAACAATCTGAGCACTCTTACTACCTGTTACTAGCAAATCATCCACATAAAGTGACACTACCACCAAGTCAGATGCTAACTTCTTGACATATAGAGTGGATTCACTTAAGCTTTTCTCAAAACCCAAGTTCAGCAAATGCTCATCAATCTTACTGTACCAAGCTCTAGGAGCTTATTTCAAGCCATAGAGAGCTTTTCTCAGCAAATAAACCTTCTCTTCCTGGCCTGGTGCGACAAAACCTTCTGGTTGCTCAACATAAATCTCCTCCTGCAATACACCATTCAAAAAAGCAGATTTTACATCTAACTGATATACTTTCCATCCTTGTCGAGCTGCCAAGGCAAGAGTCATTCTGATTGTATCTAGTCTTGCCACTTGTGCAAAGGTTTCTGAGAAATCAACTTCCCAAACCTGTGCATATCCCTTCACAACCAATCTGGCCTTGTACTTATTCACCGAGCCATCAGAATTGAGTTTGGTTCTGAAGACCCATTTTATACCAATCACCTTCCTATCTTCAGGCCTCTCTACTAACTTCCATGTTTGGTTCTTTTCAATCATAGCCAATTCTTCATTCATTGCAATCAACCACTTCTGATCACTTTTAGCTTCCTCATAACTCAAAGGTTCCAAAACAACCACACTACACCTCTGATATATATCAGTCAGAGTTCTGGTCCCTCTAACTGGAACATCATCCTCCAGCTCGTCAGGTTCCAGAGATACCTTCTTGTGCTTGTCTTGTGACTCTTCTGTCCAGTCCCATTATTCATTTTCAAAGAACTTAACATCTCTACTAGTGATCACCTTCCTTGTATGTGGTTGATAGATTCTGTAGGCTTTTGACATTGAACAATAGCCAATAAAGATTCCAGATTCAGCTTTCTCTCCCAGCTTGTCTCTTTTGACCTATGGGATATGAGAAAAACACAAACAGCCAAACACTTTCAGATTTCGTAATATTGGCTTGATACCAAATCAAGCTTCAAAGGGTGTCTTCTTCTCCAATACCTTTGTTGACAGTCTGTTCAGCAGAAAGACTGCTGTGTTTGCTGCTTCTGCCCAAAACTCTTTTGGCAGATTCTTCTCATGTAACAGACATCTAGTCATCTCCATGATGGTTCTATTTTTCCTTTCACTAACTCCATTTTGTTGTGGAGAGTAAGGAGCAGTAAGTTGATGCTCAATACTAGCTTCTTCACAGAAAGAGTTAAACCTCTGTGAAGTGTATTCTGTTCCATTATCAGATCTGATGACCTGAATCTTGCAGCCACTTTGGTTCTCAACCCATCTCTTAAACTTCAGAAACACCTCAGCAACTTCTGACTTTTGCTTCATGAAGTAAATCCAGCACATTTAGTGAAGGAGTCACATGTGGACCACAGAGGTCTGTATGGATCAATTGCAGCTTCTTTATAGCTCTCCAAGTTGATTCTTTGAATGGAAGTCTCGTCTGCTTGCCCAACAAACAAGACTTGCACCTTGTGATCTTCTCCTTTATACTCGGTAACCCTGTTGCCATCTCATTCCTCTGCATAAACTGCAACCCTTTGTGATGAAAGTGATCCAACCTCTTGTGCCATAACTCTGAATCACTAGCTTGACACTTGAATGCCACTTGCTCCTTCTTGAGAGGGTTCAGAGAGAAACTCTTTTTCTGCATTTTGATTCTGAACAGCTTCTGTCCATCTGAATCAAATATCAAACACTCTCCTTCTTTAAATACCACCCTAAATCCCTTTTCTACTAACTGACCGACACTTAGCAAGTTCTGATCAATCTCAGGGACATACATTACATCAGAAACAAACTTTGTTCCAGCACAACTCTCTATTGCTACAGTCCCTTTACCTTTCACTTCTAAATACTCACCATTCACATTCCTCACTCTTGACTTCAATGACTTGTCAAGATCAGTGAACAACTTCTCATCACTTGTCATGTGGTTTGTACAACCACTATCAACAAGCCAACTATCACATGGAGTACTAGAAGAGAAACAAGAAGCAACAAAAAGTTGATCTACCTCTTGTTGAACTGCAGCATGTGCTTCACATTGATGCCGATCTCCTTTCTCTTTGCAGAACTTCTCAATGTGCCCAAGCTTCTGACACTTTCTGCATCTTACATCTGGTCTCTTCCAACACCTAAAGTGTGGATGATTCTGTTTTCCACAATGCTTACACGAAGAATATCTTCCCCAATTATTCTTCGAATTACCAGCATTGTTCTCTCTCGCAGTAGCTTCTGAACCAGTACCGCCATTCCACTTCTTCCCTTTCCACTTCTTGTCTTTCTCTCTAACATTCTGCTGTACCTTGGCCTGTAGAGCTCCTTCGGCACTACCTTCCAGCCTCATTAACCTCCTCTGCTCTTGCGCTTGCAAAGCACTTAGCAATTCGGCAAACCGAATCTGAGACAAATCCTTAGTATTCTCCAACGAGGCAATTGTTGCCTCAAACCTTTCGGGCAAAGAGACAAGAATTTTCTGCACTAACCTATTGTCAGAGAGATCAGTACCTAGAACTCTTGCCTGATTTGCTATGCTTATCAATTTATTAGAATACTCCTTAATTGTCTCAGACTCCTTCATCTGAAGTCTCTCGAATTCTCTAATCAGATTCAGCCCCTTCATATTTATCCTTTCATCTCCTTGATACTCGGCTTTAAGGAAATCCTAGATAGCTTTTGCTGATTCGCAAACCATAATTCTGCTGAAGATGGCAGGTGAGACAGCAGCATATAAACAAGACTTCGCCTTTGCTTTCCTTGTAACCCTCTCCTTGTGATACCTAATTTGATTGATGGTTACGTTGTCAAGAAGAGGAGCAACTTCATAATCTTCTTCTACTGCTTCCCAAAAATCACAATCCTCTAGATAAGCTTGCATCCTCACTGACCAGGCTTGATAATTTTCTCCATCAAACATTGGTGGAGCAATAGCTGAAAAACCACTCGATCCAGCCTCCATCTTGCCTTCGTCTTCTATGGATGCAAACACACTCTCAATCAATCTCATAAGTCACTCACAGCACAGCCCCTTAAGTCAAGAAAGCTCTCATACCAATTGTTGCTTTTGGAGGAATCAGAAGGACGTCAGAAGCAGTTCTGTGTTTGCTTATGAAGTGTTTAAAAGGACGTTCAGATGCACAAAACAGAGCAGAATGAAAAACAGAACGTATTCCAAGAGCAAGATTTTAACGTATGGAAAGGAAAACTTCAACTCTCTTATTATTCCAAAAGATTGTAACGCTTAAATACATACTCCAAAACAAATCTTTATCCTAAATCTACTAGGATTCGAATCAAAACAGAATATTTGAATAATAAACCAGAAAGTTATCTAGTAAATTCAAATCTTAACAGAATCTAATCAAATCTTAAAAATAGAATTGCTAGAACTAACTTAAAACAAAATATTCTGCAGCCTTAATACACAACAGCAACCCCGGCTCAGGGAGCAGAGAGACTTGCAGTTGCAGATAAAGCTGGTTGCTCTCTCGGAAAATCAGTTTACATATATGGTATACCTATCATTATGTCCTGATCAGCTCTCGACTGTCATCGAATTTGTTGTAACGGTCGGGCAGCACTTCTCTTTTCCCAAACATAACCACTCCATCTCCTGGGACTGAAAGGCTCAGTAATCACATTCATGTGACTCAAGTTGGAGAAGAAGTACCGATTGTACATCCTCAAGACTTCGTTACAGTCTCTAAGGGGCCAATGTGAGATAGTGAGGAGATGAAACATGACACACGGACTGCTTACCGCTATGCGAAAGCCATTCAGATAGATGCGCTGTAGCAAGCACAAGAAATTTGACGGGAATTGGATTGTACCAGTAAATTACCACTTCACAGCACTGTCATTTGCTCAGATCAATTAGTGACAAGTTAAAAACGAACCCGTTCCATCCATTTACTATCTGGTGAATCAAACCATGGTTTCAAATGATTAAGCACACAAGAAGCTAAGATGAAAGCAGATCTGAACGTTGTAGTTACTTGAATTAAGTTAATCAAGTCTGCATCTGCACTCTGAGATAAACCGTATTAACTAGTCCAAAACCTTTTTTTTTTTAAATTTTGACCAAGGCAAGCTTCAATGGAATGACATCATTGGCCTTAATAGATCTTTGCCAAAGCAAGGAATAGGTATGGTGAAGCAAAATGATGCATCGGCATTGTGTAGTATTTGATGGTACCTTGAAGGTTGACAACACTGATCGAACAATATTGAGGTTGAACATGGATATTATATGGGATTGGGGAATGTATCAACAACAGCAGCTGGGCCTTGTCCAACAAGTAGGCTAAGCGACAAGGATCCTCTTATGTCATTACATTTTACAATCATGATATCAGCAGAAGAAAAACCAGTGAATGGCACAAGGAAAACAAAAGGTGATGAGAAGATTCCAATTAACATGCCGTCAAGCAACCAAGCCCTCCAGTAGGTATTCAGAACCACATTAAACATTCCCTTTTCTCACTTTATGCCTCCTTAAATATCTTCTGGACTATATCTAGACTTAAGCCTGAATCATTTGACGATTCCAAAATCCAGAGCATGGAGGAGGACTTCAAATTCTGCACTATGAAGTTGGGCAGAAGTATGAGCCACACTTTGAATACTTCCTTGATGAATATGATACCAGGAAGGAATGGTGGTCAGCGCATGGCTACACTTCTCATGTAACAGTAAGTAGAATTTTTTGCATCTAATGTATCGTTGATCCCAAGATCTTCCTGGCTGTCTAGGTCAGTATTTCATTATCCTTCACTTTTCTGTTTGCTCTATAGTGCAGTTCAGATGTTGGGGAAGGGAGGGAGACAGTCTTTCCAGCTGCCAAAGGGAACTTTAGTTCTGTCACTTGGTAGAATCAGCTATCCGATGTGGGAAGAAGGGTTTATCTGATAGGACAAGTGTTAGATCTTGACTTTTCGAGCTGTCAGGCATTATATTGGCTCAGCCAGGCCGGGCATATGAAAAGAAGAAGTCTCTGAGACAGAATGTTCTTTGGTCGATTTCTTTCACGATGAAGAAGACTGAAAAGTGAACTGATCATTTCGGGAAGCTAACAGCTTTTGGCTCTTTGATTGTTTACCTTGTCTGCAAAAATTACCAAGTTCACGTTTTCCATCCACTTCAATTTTCCATTTCCATCTCCTCAGAAGACCCTTCGAAGTTCAAGCAGGTATTCAATCAAGGAAAAGTGACACCAAAATTTGCAGAATATCGTGCTTTTCCCGTACATTATGGCACAGTTCAAGTTTCACAATTCTTTCGAAACTTCAATCCCTCGAATATAATCGTGTGGTTACAGTTACAGACAATACATGAGAGCATTTACCAATGCCATTCCAGCTGAGCTTGGCATTATAAGCAAATGAAAGTCCCTTGATCGACCATAATAACTTGGGATTCCAGTTTATCATACAGATAAAGGACACGTGAAAGTAAGACTCAGCTCCAAAATGAGCGACCCTTGACGGCAATCATGTCCTTATTTCCTCTCGAAATGGTTTTATAGTAATCCAGCGTCCATTTCTCGAACGTGCAATTGATGAAATCATAGTAGCCGCCATGGAGTGAGAGGTTTCCCCTCATCACCTGTTCTTCTATCCACGGATAAGTGAGCAGATTTAGCAACGAGCGATTCACTGATTCCTGCACTCAGAAGCAATTTCGAGGCATTAGACCATGCCATTTGTGATTTCAAAGGTGATCTTAGACGAAACAAATCCAGATATTACTGACTTGTTCCCTACCTTTTCACAGTGCCTGCACTGCTGGTCAAAACTGAGGTGAGAAGCAGCTTCCCTGGTGCTTAGTCTAGCATTTTTTCCGACTATAACCCAATTTTTTATGAAGCTACTGGAAGGATATTTATTGTATGAGAAAAAAGAGTGACCAGTTAAAGCTGACTAACTGCAACTGAAGGAGAATTAGAATATTCTTTAATACCCCAACCTTGAATTTTCTCCATCTGCATTCTCCATGCTCATCAGTGCGCGAATGCCCCCGCAACAGCTGTGGCCACTTACTAGTATATTTTTCACCTGTGCAAAGAAACTATTACTTGCCAAATCTAAATTATGAGACCATGCACTAGCATAGTGTATCATTCTTATAATTCCGAACTATATGCAGCTCGATCACGATCTCATCAAACTTTACACCTAAGATACAGTCATGCAATTTCGACATTTGCCTCTACCTTCATCACATCAACAAAAAGAAACAAATATCATCATAATCCCTACCACCACACATAATTCTCCTCCCTGTTTCATATTACTCAAAGTTCTTTCTAAGGGAAAATTTTCCTCAATGAGATTAGTCTTCCCTAAAAGTCCTCAAGTTCTGTCAAGAGCTTCACAAACAGCACCAAAAGGTCACCTAAAATTTCCCTTTGAACTCTACGACAAGGGAACAATGACTTGATGGTACAATTTTAACTATGATCTTTCACAATATGTACCAGAATGATGAAGGCAAGCATGCCATGAGGTCGAATTACTCACTTTAAGAGCGTTTACAGCAAATTCTAGTGCGGCATTGGTTTCTGTTGGTCCGCTCTGCACACATACAATGGAAAAAGAGTAAGGAAGTAAAGATTACAATACAACTAAATAGCAGACCTGATGCCTCCCATACCATACCAAAATCTTCACATTCAAGTCATCAAACAGCATAACAACTTTAAAAAAAAAAAAAAAAGAAGGAGAAAATGCAAAACAAAGAAAACCAATGCAATAGTCCAAGTAAGCACCTCAAATGGCGGCACAAGATTTGCCACATTCCGAACCATGAAGGCTTCCCCAGGTTCCAATCCTAGGATGACAGAGGGACAAACCCTGGAATCTGCACAAGCAATCACCATGAACTGTCGTTTGAAAGAGTTAGTTCGAGAGATATATACCTCTTATTCTTAAAGCAAGACATCTGAAGGAAAAAGCTGAAGACAATACATCAAATTGTTGAACAAGGGAAAAACACACAAAAAGTGGATGTCTACGTATCGATTTAAAGAAACATAGCTGTAGTATACCTCAGGTGCTTGACTCTCGGCAAGACGGCGATAAAGCTCTAAATTTCCCCTGCTTGCAGAAAATAAGATATGTCTAAGCCTCACCCCTTATCATAATGCACAAAATTTCAGTTGTCAATACAAGCAAAACTCAGTTAAGTAAGAAGCTCTTACAAGTATTTCTTCTCTTTAAAAGTCAGAAACCGCTGCTTCATCCCATTGAATGAGTCATATCCCTCTGTTTGTTCTGCAGTTTTGCATTCATCTTCCCTAATTCCCTGCATCAATTCTGGAGTCTCCTTTGATGCATTCATTCTTAAACCCTGCTTCTTCCTGCAAACCATCAAGCAAAACATGTGCAGAGGCGAAAACATATGTATCAGCTCATTGCATTGAAAGATTTGGTCAGGCATGGACACCAACAAAAAAGAAGCATTCTCATCTCTTAGGATCAACCCTGGCTGTTGCATTGTAGTCATGCGTAATCATAAATGTATAACTTCTCCTAAAAATAAACCACCAAATATAGCAATTAGAATACTCTCTAACTGTGTGATATATGTGCTATTCACGTGCACACGACAACTTCAGTCACACTACATGAGTCTTTGGAGTGGGGCAGAAGATTAAGGAACTTCCAGTTAGGGACAGTAAGCTATTTAGACAGATATGAAATCGATGATATCACAAAATCAATAATTACAAAGCTTCAATATGCACGTAAGTGTCCTATTAATTTCACATTTCCAGAAACCAGCAAAAGGCAGGTCATATGAATGTGGCAATCTGCAAAGAAGGAGGCTGAGACATTCCCTTGTTGAGTAGCCAGTCAAGAGAGAAGAAAAAAGCAAGCAACTGGTTAAGAGTGGTTACCAATTTAATACTTGCTCCTTCCATTGACTCCAGAAATTAAGAAGAGAGTTTCGGAGGAGCACTAATACAAGATATGTACCATCATAAAGTTTATTTAAAGTCTATAGGATAAAAATGGCCTTAACCAAATTGCTGATGCCAAAGAGTTTTTACGTCAATAACTGGACAGGAAGTTCATAGCTAGGCACAGAAGTAACACGACCAATATATAATAGACTTCAAATCATGGATATTCGTATGTCACACAAGTGCGCGGATTTTTCACTTTATAGAATTGTTTCTGCCTAAATGCTTCTGACATTCCCAAACGACATTGTCTATGTTACAACAGCTTTTACAACCTACTAATTCAGCATGTTCAACTACCTTAACCAACATTGCTTACAAAATTAACACCAGTAAGAGCTCAACAACTAGTATAGATAAAGCTTTTAGCAGAAAAACCAAATAAAGCACTAAATTACCTGGAAGAAGATCCTAAATTCAAATGGGTCTGCTCAGTTTCCCTTACTTCGAGCTTAATAGCAGAGATCTGCATCAACAATAACGAACATGAGATTAAAAATCAAGCGCAGACTGGATATATCTGAGGCTCCGACCGTATAAGATTGAGAGAGAGAACCCACGCAGGACGTTCTCAGTGATCCTTTGCAAGAATCAGAGGGGGGAGAAACGAAACTTGGTGCAAGATTTGCCATTTCCTCTGGAGCTCAGCTATGAATACAAGCTGTGAAAATCTCGACCGGGGGTCCGCGAAAGCAGAGGGTGTTCGGCAGCAGTTATTGGGACTTCAGATCTGTACGGCCTCATAAAGAAGTTCCAGAAAGTGGTCACGCTATTGGTGGGAGCGACGGACACTTGTCCCATCTCCAAGAAAGACGGAGAAACCAAAGTCGGGTTGTCCGCAAAGTGTTTGATTTTATGACTGGCAGATGCGAGCTTTAGTAGGCCTCTCTACGAAAATAGGTTAAAAATTTTATCTTTTTACGAATTTGAATTTTGCGATGAGGAAAATATAAGAAATGGACTTGTTCGGTAGTTGAACTGCCGAACAACAAAAAAAATAAAAAAAATCAACAAAAGCCTTGTTCGGCAGTTCAACTGCCGAACAAGGAAAAAGTGGGGGGAGGGGGTGTTTATAAAAAATTAAAAAATTTGTAGAAAATTATAAAAAAGAAAAAAAAATACCAAAAAAATTCTAAAATTTTTTCATAAATTCCAAAAATTAAGAAATTGACCATTTTAACGAGTCGGTTCTATTTTTGATGGTTTTCTCTTTTAGACATTTCGAGATGACGATTTTGCCCCTTACGGACAAATTGTCTCGAAAAATTTCAAAAGTTTTCAAAAAAAATTCCAAAAATTAGTAAATGGGCCATTTTAATTGGCCAATCCTACTTTTAAGGATTTTTCTCATCTATCTTTTCAAAATGATGATTTTGCCCCTTATGGAAAAAAAAAAGGTATTCACAAAAAAATAGCATACGAAAACCCAAATTTGTAAAAACGTAAATCTTTAAACCCATTTATGTAAAAAGCCCCGACAATTCTGATTTGTCACCCCTCCTGAAGTTGGCCCTGATGTCTCGTACACTTTTGGTCTTATTGGTAAGTTTCTCTTGATATTGGATAGAGAGTTGTTCACGTGTCCAATGTCAGTGCTTGGTTTCAGAGCAAGACATGATGATTCGTGAAAAGGAAAATTCAGTTAGACTAAATTACATAACTTGATGCTAAAATGAATTCTCGGTTTGAGGTTAAGCAGCGCTCTATACACAATTCCGAAGATTCTCTTTGGAAATTCAAGATCAACTCTTCTTATCTGATTTATCGTTACCTGTTCATTTTCTTGCAGGAGATTTGGGTCAGACACATAATTCGAATGTGACGCTGACTCACTATAAGCAAAACCTATATAAACCAAAATTAAGTATTATTATAAATTTGATGTACTAGAACTTTTTACATCATAAATATGATATTGCTATGTGTTGACATCGTTGAATCTATAGGCATTGAAAAATCATATTTAGAAGCTTTAACGAAGCCTGAGGATCCAATTTGGAAGAAAAGTAATTTTTGAAATTTGTCGTAAATTTTAATATTATTTTCCATATTAAGAAAATATCCGAAAATAAGAAAATAGATTCCGTAGACTACAAATATGAAGAAATTGCCAAAATTCTATTTTAAAAACATTTCCATGTTGGACCATTTAAAATACTGACTATTTTTTTCGTGAATATTTTTTTTTCCATAAGGGGCAAAATCATCATTTTGAAAAGATAGATGAGAAAAATCCTTAAAAGTAGGATTGGCCAATTAAAATGGCCCATTTACTAATTTTTGGAATTTTTTTTGGAAACTTTTGAAATTTTTGGAATTTTTTTTGGACAATTTGTCCGTAAGGGGAAAAATCGTCATTTCGAAATGTCTAAAAGAGAAAACCATCAAATATAGGACCGACTCATTAAAATGGTCAATTTCCTAATTTTTGGAATTTATGGAAATTTTTTAGAATTTTTTTGGTATTTTTTTTCTTTTTTATAATTTTCTACTAATTTTTTAATTTTTTATAAACACCCCCCGCCCCCCCTCTTTTTCCTTGTTCGGCAGTTGAACTGCCAAACAAGGCTTTTGTTGAATTTTTTTTTTATTTTTTTGTTGTTCGGCGCTTCAAGCGCCGAACAGGGGTTTGTTTGGCAGTTCAACTGCCGAACAAGCCATTTTCTCGTATTTTCCTCGCCGCAAAACCCAAATCCGTAAAAAAACAAAATTTTTAACCCATTTTTATAAAAAGCCCGCTTTTGTACCTATGATTTTCATTTCTAGTGTTTAAGGTCGCTCCCGCTTTATCCTCCAAGAAAACTAAGTGCGGGCCTTTCTGCCGTTCAATGAACTTTTCTGCCTAACCTTGGGCCCAGTCCAGGCATTGGACCTCGCAACCATCACAAAGGCCCGACCGAACCGCTTGTCTATTCACAGTCGTTATAAGAGATTGGTTATAAGTAAGGGTGAGCATGGTTCTACGATAGAACCTGAAACCTGAAGAACCGGACCGATGGAACCGGTCGGTTCCAGATTTCAAGGTATGGAGGGTAAGTTTCGAGTTCCAAAAATGAGGGAACCTGTTTTGATAGGTAGGGTCTAGGATCTAGATAGGTGGAACCTGGACCATGGAGCAAGTTTTTATATTTTTTCTTGGTATATGTCTTTGCATCATCCTGCAGTATTTCATAATATCCAATGCTAAGTGTGTAACCCAAAACCACTTTATTATTAAGACTTTTACTTTGTTAATGTTTCATATTTCTCGTCTCTAAATATGAGTTGTGGTCAGTGGAGTTTAACAGTAGGTGATGGTCATTAAATGTGATTACTCACTGTAATCATTTAACTAATAATACATGTGGAATCTGAGTGGAACCTAGAACCGACCCTAGAACCTGTGACAGGGTATGTTCTAGATTCCAAGATATGCAGGGTAGGTTCTAGGTTCCACAATATGAAGAACCTCTATGGACGAGTAGGTTCCAGATTCCAGATATAATTTATACGGAACTTGGAATCGCTTACCCCTAATTATAAAGTGAGTCGATTCTTAGCTTGAAACTCGTAATCGGTCCAAAAATGATTGATTTTTAATTTATGAAATCGAGAACTAGCCTACCCGACACGAAATCAATGATTTCCTTTCCTTTTTTTTTTGTTGGTTCCTTCGATCCCAAGTTTCTTAATATTAAAAGAGAAAATAATTTACTAAATTAAAGTTTACTTGAAAATGAAAAATAAAAGGAAAAGGTAAAAATATTTGCCCGGTCCATCAGTCCGGACCGATTATTTCCAAATCGAAATTAAGAATCGGACCTATGACCCGAAGAACCACCTAGGATCGGCCGGTCTGTCTGATTCCCGAGTTGGATCCGGGCTTATGCACACCTGTCACCGCACCTGACCCGAAATGCCCCTACGAAAGGAACCGGGTCAGACGTTTCGAAAGCTTAAGGCGAACGCTGAAAAGGGAACGCACGCCAGTCGCACGATACACGAGCGAGGGCGCGAGGAATCAGGGTTTTACGAACAACCTCGGCCTCTCTCTGTGCGCTAAAACCCCGTCACCGTCTCCTCTTTCAGCTCTCTCTTTTGACTGCCCCATCAATCCCAATCATCCCCGTCATCTCTCCCTACTTCTTGCAGTAGCTTCTCAACTTTCCTTCTCTCTCTTCACGCATTTTTTGAACTTGGCCGGTGGGTTGTTTGGCTTCAAGTTGTCGATTCGAAGTAATGGCTACGAGGGCTTCAAGGAAGCTGATTTCTGAATATATCGCCAAGAGGGCGATTTCGAGTTCCGTTGGGAGCGTCCGGCATTGCTCTTCCGCTGCAGGATCTTCTCCAAAAATCCCGCATTTCTACATGAAAGTAAGCTCAAGATTTCTTTCTTTTTCCAGGGTCAAATTTATGGAAAAAAAAATGATTGATTTCAGTATACCTTGATCAGACATTCATTTGGGCGATTGGGTGAAGTACCTGCTCTAAGATTCTTGTGTATTATTTTGTTGGCCTTCAGGACAAAAGCGGTAATGTAAATTATTACCTCCCTTTCTATCATATGAGAGGCAAGTGCTCGTTGTGATTCTTAGAAGTTGAAACTTGGCTGCTGAATCTGTGTTTCATAGTCCAAAATTTGGTCACGGATCTTGGGGTTAGACCTGTTTATGACTTTATGGGCAGCGGAAGAACTAATTATTACTCAGAAAGTAAGAATTGGCCAAACATAGATGGATTTGGGACCCGAGACAAAAGATGTATAGAAGGAATTACATAGAAGTCGTGCTAACACAAATATAGTGATTCCAATTCCGATGCAAGTGCAAGTTGAGTTCTGTTAGCATGACTTAAAGCTTAACATAAGTTCTTGTGATAGAATCTGCCGACCTATATTTTTCACATCATTTGGTTTCTCGAATGCTGGTTTCCAAATGTTCTTTTGGTACTATCCGTGCATGATGTGTTAAGAAAATTTCAGATGTCTGTGGTCATTGGACTATTATTACCAAAGTACGTTTGGCTAGGGATAGTTTAATCTCTTGCCACACTTTCATTTTCTTGAAATTATGTTCAAATTTTTTTCTGGAAGGAAATTAATTCTGTGTTTGGCCTCGTCTGTAATCTTGAGATAGGTTGCCCTAATGTTGGATCTTTATGTGCTTAATTTTCTCTGTTGAATAGTTTTCTGAACTTATTAATGCCTGTTGGAGATGAGAAGTTCAATAATGTCTCATGACACCAATGCCATACAAATACCAATCAAAATGCTTCTCTATAACAAATAACTTAATACATTGTTTCAGAAAGTGCAATTTGCCTGTTTGATTCAGCATGTTCAAATGTCGGAAGTTATTCAGTTCCCATTGAATATCACTTTTCCAAAGATTCTGTTCAAGCTTCATTTATCAGCCCATACATTAGTCTCATTGCAACTTTAAATACATTTCTGACTTCAACATGTAAAATTGGTGTCAAAACAATTGTAGCGGAGATTGCTGACAGGAGCCACTATAGGCCTGGTTATAGCCGGTGGCGCTTATGTGAGTACTGTAGATGAAGCAACTTTCTGGTACCTGTCGTTCTTTAGATATAATTTGAACATCTCTTTATTTTTGGTAACAAGATTTACCTTTTCATCATTTTGATTTCCAGTGGATGGCTGTTCTCAGCAACCAAACTAGTGAATCCGTTCTTTGCTCTTCTGGATGCTGAGGTTGCCCATAGACTAGCTGTTACAGCTGCTTCTCGTGGCTGGGTTCCTAGGGAGAAGCGGCCTGATCCCGCAAATTTAGGTCTGGAAGTTTGGGGAAGGAAGTTCTCCAATCCTGTAGGCCTTGCTGCCGGTTTTGATAAAAATGCTGAGGCTGTTGAGGGTTTTCTAGGGATGGGCTTTGGATTTGTAGAGGTGGGCTCTGTGACGCCAGTTCCACAGGAGGGTAATCCAAAGCCGCGCATCTTCAGATTGCGTGAAGAAGGGTGAGAATTAATTCATTTTCTCATTGTCAATTTGATATTGATGTTGCTGTGCTAATTTAGGCTACTAAGTTATCTTCTGAGGGCGAATGCCTTTTAATTAACATGGAGGTTCTCAATATGATTGTGTAATCATTTCAGCCTTGCCTTTTCTTCTTTGAGGATATCCATACCTTCCTTTTTTCATTATGAACAGTGCTATCATAAACCGCTGTGGCTTCAACAGTGAAGGCATAGTTGCTGTTGCTAAGCGACTGGGTGCTCAGCATGGTAAAAGAAAGTTGGATGAGACCTCAAGCACATCCCCTTCATCCAGTGAGGAAGTAAAACATGGAGGAAAAGCTGGTCCTGGCATTCTTGGTGTAAATCTTGGGAAGAATAAGACAAGTGAGGATGCTGCTGCTGACTACGTACAGGGGGTCCATACATTATCGCAGTTTGCTGATTACTTGGTAGATTATTTGTTACGTGTCCTGAGGATTTCATTTGTGCAAGTTGCATTGTTTCCGACCTGCAATACTACTAGCTGGCCTTGGTTGATGTGATGATTAATAGGAAACTCTTAATTATACTGAGAATGCTTTGTTAAATCATGGTGACCTGTATTCTTGGTTAATTTAGGATTTTTGGAATTTGAGTCAACCTTATCTTCTAGGACCTATTGTTTTGACCATTCACATGCTTTTTGTTTCCAGGTTATCAATGTTTCATCACCAAATACTCCAGGATTGCGTATGCTTCAAGGAAGAACACAGTTAAAAGACCTTGTAAAGAAGGTACAAGTAGTTTGAGTTTACTCTAAAATAGCATTATTGGATGCAGGTCTTGTTAATATCATATTTCTTAAGGTTCAAGCCGCTCGTGATGAAATGCAATGGGGCGAGGAGGGTCCACCTCCATTACTTGTTAAAATAGCTCCTGACTTGTCTCGAGAAGACCTTGAGGACATTGCAGCGGTATGCAGTTTTGTCCTACTGTTTAAAATGGCTTTTCTTGTTTCTTCCATTTAATGTTCTCACTGTCTTTTTGCTCTTCATTACAGGTGGCTCTTGCTCTCCATCTAGATGGATTGGTAAATTTCCTTTTTGGGCTTTCCAATAGTCTTTTCTCAGTAAGATGTAGATTGGTCAAATAAACTGACGGTCCACATAAATATAATCTTTGCAAGTTTCTTTATAGTTGTTGACTGTCATTTGCTTCATGCACTGCTGAAAGTTAGCAGAAATATGGAATCAATTGAATAGAAAGAATCAAATTGGAAAAGTATGCCTCACTCTATCATAAACTTAGATTGGACAACCACTTATGACCCAGAAACAGTTAGAAGTTTCTAACACAAAGAACCATTTTTTTTTTTTTTGGTGCTTCCCATGTGACACACCGAGGGGTTGGAGTTAACATTCCTGTCCAATAGCATTGTTCTTTATCAATGAAACTTCTAGCTACCAAATGGCAATCATGTCACAACTTCTTAAATCTGTCATACTTTAAAAGAGGGCAATAGTGGATGCGTGATAGATTCTGTAGTGCATAGCCAGGAAAGATATGTTGAGGACCTTTCTGTTCCAACTATAACCCCTTGTAACAAGTTTAAGTCCTCAACTATTCATCAATCTGGGCATTGCTTTTCCCTACTAATCTTCACATTTAGAAAGTAAAAACTGTCCTGAAAATTTTCATTGATTCTATACTTGAAACCCCTATTTTAACTACACATTATTATTGTACATGTCTACAAAATGTTCTCTTGTAGCACTTTCTTGTCAATATAGTATGCACTGAGGAACTGCTGTCAGACAGTGTTATTTTTTGTAGTTGCTATGCCATGTTTAAAGCCCTTTTGTAATTTGTCGAGATTAAACTACACATTTATTTTCTTGTCTAGATCATATCAAATACAACCATCTCTCGACCAGATCCTGTGAACAAAAATCCAGTGTCTGAGGAGGCAGGTGGTTTGAGTGGCAAACCTCTCTTTAACTTGTCTACTAGAATCTTGAAGGAGATGTACGTTTTAACACGGGTATGTTGGATTCTCATCTCGTGTGGCTTATTTTAATAATCTTGCTTGATTGTTTGAGAATATGAACTTTTTCATGGTTAGAAAGATTGGAATGGATGGTTTTGGCTCACATTGGTATTTTTATATGCCCCTGCCGTTATCATCTGTCGTGGTCCCGCAATAAAGATCGAGTCACAAGGCGATCGAAAGGAAAATCCAAGTCAACTGCTGTCCCTTTTCCCCTTCCCTTAGTCTGATTCCTTGAACGACCTATTTTTGAATGACTCAAGCTCGTTGAAGGGAGCTTGAAACCTTAGACCTCGTTATAAGAGAGAGCTCTAGATCTCTGTAAGTTTTTGATAGATATCTGCTTAGGGTTTTTATTCATCTTGTCCCTTTTAAATAGGACTAGTCGTATTACAAGAATAGGAAACCTATAATTTAGGTTTCTTTTCCAAAACTGAAATACATAAATAAAATCTATTCTAGGAAACAAATCAACATTAAGTAAAAATAGAAAACCTAAGCCTTTTAATGCTGGAAATCAGTTACGCGTCCCACAAAAGAGTCCATAACATCATCCTAAAGGATAAAAAATTACTTTTTGGTTGGGTTTGGGCTCTAGGTATTGTTAAGAATGCAAAAGTGATCTATTTGCTTGTGGATAAAAGATACGTGCCTTTAAGACACTCACATATGGCAAGGACGCCAATTTCCAGTGTTCTATGCAACGGCCCTTTGTATATATCGGATTGTGCATGGACAACTGGCTGTGGTCTTCTGACCAAAAAAAAAAAAAAGTAGCTGCAGTCTTATTTCTTGCAAATTTGCTTGAACTGGTATTGTTTTTTTCCAGGGAAAAATACCTCTGATAGGCTGTGGGGGCATAAGCAGGTAAAAAGCTCTTCCTTTTGGCATCACGTTTTCAGAACTATTTCTGGCATTTTCATTTCTTTCCTAATTTTGTTTTTCCCTAATCAGTGGTGAAGATGCATACGAGAAAATAAGAGCTGGTGCTTCTCTTCTTCAACTTTACACAGCATTTGCTTATGGGGGTCCCGCCTTAATTCCAAAAATGAAGGTCTGTTTTTGGGCTATTTCATTTACATCTTATCTATTCAGTTCCATCATTTTTCTAATTTCAACCCGTTTTTGTTGTCCACCTTTGGAAAATGCATATGTTGCCTGTCGTATGACATGCTTGTATTTTTTCCCCAGGCTGAACTGTCGGAGTGCTTGGAAAGGGATGGTTTCAAGTCTATACTCGAAGCAGTAGGTGCAGATTGCAGATGATTTTCGAGGATCGTATGGTCAGGCTTTAGGACATCTCTCGTCAGAAAGACTTCGACCTTTTTTTTCTTTCTTTCATGGATTGGTCATTTAATCTTTGTGTTTTATATAAATCTGGGGCTTTTTCTAATTATTCGCTTCATATAATTACCCCTTTGATTCCTCTGAGGATTTATATGGTGATTGGGACTCTGGGAGTTTTGTATTGATACCGTCCCGTGTCTGCAACATTGTCGAAATTCTTGGAGGTATTTCAATTTCATCGAGGGAAGGGCAAAAAATTGCTTCTTTTCTTGGTTTTACGACGCTTGAGCAGTTTGATTATCTTAATCACGGTAGCTGCATATGCAATTTCGGGTGACTTTCACAATTTCGGAGGCACTGTGCGAAGGGACCATGCTATACCTTTTGGGCATGGCGACCGCGAAGGCCGTTATATACCGGCGGGCAGCAACATGCGAAGAGTATATACTCTGAGTTACTTGCATTAACCAGCAATTTCTCGCCGATTGATATGACAATCACTCATCGTGAAGTAAAGGGACGTAGAGTTTTGAATTATCGGTTCTTCTCATCTCATGCGGAATGAATCCCTTCTCCAAATGATGCCAGAATTACTATGATTTTCACTGAGATCGAGGGGTTTTTGCATGATATTATTATTTGAAGTTTAAGCAAGTGAAACCCGTTAACAAAGTGATTGGTTCATTTGCATACACCATATGACGTTGCCAAATCACCTGTTAATGGAGCTACCAGCAAGTACAAGAATTTCTCTAGTGTCTTTACAATGGAATCGACTTGCTTGTACAACGATTTTTTTTTTTGGTGAATAATCTTTTTTTTTTTGGTCGAAAACTCTATCTGAATCTATGGACCTGGAAAAATCAATTCGTGTCATTGGATTTGATAAAGTCATCCAATTTATAAAAGAAAAAAGACCAAAGTTAAGGTCATATCCTGTCTATGGCGATTCATTTGCCCTTGTTCTTTTTCATCTCAGAAATATTCCATGAGTCAAATTAAGAACCACCACAAACGGTCTTGTAATTCTCCACTTGCCTCATGAAGCGGAAACATAGCAGCTTTTCCCGCTAAAGACCAGGTCTTTTATGTAGCAAGAACCATATTAATCATCATCAATCTCTCCTCTGCCAAGGCCAACAATAGTCACTTACCATTTCCATTTTGCAATCTCCGTTGCCTCCAAGCCACGACCGACCACCATGGATGAGGAGTATGACGTGATCGTTCTTGGGACGGGTCTCAAGGAATGCATTCTCAGTGGCCTCCTCTCTGTTGATGGTCTCAAGGTATGTAATATCAAGTTCAGATCTTTATCTGTTGTGGTAGCTGATCAATTGAGCTAAGCAAAACCCGCCATTGTAAATTTCAATTTTTACAATTCTCTCAAATAAATGTGATTTGCTTTTGGATATTTTATGGATGTTTTGCATTGATCTTACGGTATCTGATGTGTGGTTCACTGAGTTTTGTTGATCAAAACAGGTCCTTCACATGGACAAGAATGACTACTATGGAGGTGAATCAACCTCGCTCAATCTTAACCAGGTGAAGCTTTTAGCGTCGTGTGAAAACCAAAAATCAAGACTGCTTTGGCAATTTCATAAATTGATGATAAGTCCTTTTCTGCTGCAAATAGCTCTGGAAACGTTTCAGGGGAAATGACAAGCCTCCAGAAAGTTTGGGACCAAGCAAAGAATACAATGTTGATATGATTCCTAAGGTAGTGACAACATACAATCTTGTATCTGCACTATGCCTTATTCAAAGATTGTGAGCTTGAATTATATCTCTGCTCAAATGCAAGTGGTCCCTCGTTAGAAACGTTGGAATCACATCATCAAAGCACACTCTTTTTCGCTTATTCTGTATCATTACAATAAATATCGTGGATCAATTTGAATTTTTTTTTAACGCACTGCATTTTTACAATGATAATTTTCTTTTTTCTTGCATGCTTTTTCCAGTTCACAATGGCTAATGGTGCTTTGGTGCGCGTTCTCATTCACACGGATGTCACGAAGTATCTGAACTTCAAGGTTGTGGACGGTAGCTTTGTCTATAACAAAGGAAAGGTAAGGAAATGTGCCTTCATATTGCGGTTTTCATTCTTTCTAGTAAAAAATCTCTCACATTTGGGAAGTCATAAGTCGTAATATTCCATGGTCTGAAGTGAGATTAATGCAAGGCCATCTTGCCTCTAGATTTATAAAGTTCCAGCCACTGATGTTGAAGCACTGAAATCGCCTTTAATGGGGCTTTTTGAGAAGCGGCGAGCACGAAAGTTCTTCATTTATGTCCAGGACTTTGAGGAAAGTGATCCAAAATCTCATGAAGGTTTGGACCTGAACAAAGTTACAGCAAGGGAAGTTATCTCGTATGTTCCTTGCGCTTTTCTGTTGCATGAGAATTTGTAATTTTCATACTCCATCGGTATAATTGTATAATCTCTCTCTCTCTCTCTCTCTCTCTCTTCTTTTGGCAGCAAGTACGGGCTAGAAGATGACACGATTGATTTTATTGGTCATGCCTTGGCACTTCATATTGATGACAGTTATTTGGATAAGCCTGCTATGGATTTTGTGAAGAGAATGAAGGTTCCACTTTTTCACCAGCATCTTCCTAGTGATTCCCTATATAAAGGACTGTTCTGATTTTTGTCAATGCTTGATTGTATTACGAATGGGACTTCCATCTGCAAAATGAAGCATACCTCTTAGGCATTTTCAGTTAATATAGACATAGATCTGGTATATTGCCATAGAGTTCGACTGATGACGTGAAGAATGATACATTGAAATTATCCAAATACGCCTACAAACAGCAGATGATTGGGAACTGAACAAACATTGTACTACGGCCAAGGATTTCGGGAAACCTCACAAGAAGATAAGAGCTTCATCTGTGCAAAGAATTTAATTAGTGCACTTTGCGACATGTAGATGCCATCTCTTCATATTACGAATGGGACTGCCTTCTGTGAAACGAATCATATATCTTAGGCATTTTCAGTTAATAATGATAGTGCGATAGATGCAAAACTGGTGTATTGACATATAGTTTGGTGGATGAGGTAAAGAATACTGCATTGAAAATTTCAAATACGCCAACAAACACCAGATAATTGGGGGACCGAGCAAACATTGTATTATGGCCGAGGATTTTGGGAAACTTCATCAGAAGATAGGAGTTTCATCTGTACAGAGAACATAATTAGTGCCTTTTTCCATCTGTAGATATTCTTGCTATCTCTTCTTAAATTCTGCTGATTAATAAGTATTCTTGGCCCATATGATGGTAATCAGTGCCCTTTGCTATTTGTCATCTAAAGCTCTATGCAGAGTCTTTGGCACGTTTTCAAGGAGGTTCTCCTTATATCTATCCTATGTATGGACTTGGAGAATTACCTCAGGTTTGTCCTCAACCTTATTGCTCTTTCACGCATCAAAACAAAGTATAATGTGCTTTGCCGTGACTTACATGCTCTATTGCCAGGCATTCGCACGTCTTAGTGCGGTTTATGGTGGAACTTACATGCTTAACAAGCCACAGTGTAAGGTCGGTAAGGGAATATATGCTCATATGAAGAAAGTTTGAACTTTTCTGAGTGATGTGAATTGTCAGAGTAAAAGTAAGATCCAATTTGTTTAATGTGAGAACCCAGTTGCTGGAGGAAGAATTAATCTCTGCAGTTTGCCAATCCAAATGATAGGTTGAGTTTGATGCGAGCGGGAAAGTCATCGGTGTCAGTTCTGAAGGAGAAACTGCTAAGTGCAAGAAAGTTGTTTGTGATCCATCATATTTGCCTGACAAGGTGAGCACTCATATTATGTCAAGAGGAACGAAAAAGAACAATTTTGGCATAGAAGGTCATCTGGTAAGAAGCCATCATTGCAGCTCTGGCATCATATTGATTTTGTGTCTTTCACTTTTGGCTTGACTTCATAGGTCAGGAAGGTCGCAAAAGTCGCTCGTGCTATATGCATAATGAGCCATCCAATCCCGGATACCAATGATTCTCACTCAGCTCAAGTCATTTTGCCGCAGAAGCAGCTTGGTCGTAAATCAGACATGTACGTCTTTGTTAAAAAGAAAAAAAAAATTGCCTGTGCGTCACTTGGGATTTGAATTGAAGTTATAAAAGAACTCCCTATCTTGCTTGAAGTTATATAGGACCTCTCCATCTTGCTTTGCATGTTTGTCCGCAGGCTCACGGTTCACAGCAGATACATTCTAGCCTAGACAGAAAGCATAATATACATGTCTGACAGAATTATGGTATTAGGAAATATGAAAATGCCGACACCATCTGAAGATATAACTGGATTGGTTTGAGATGGCCTCTGCCATAATGGCATCCTTCACGTGGAGGCCATAAACTTTTGGCAGGAAAAGCTTGGTGTAGGGAACCCGCACCCTTTTTATGTGCTCCTAGTTTAATTCGATCAAACATTTAATACATGAAAATCGACTTCCAAATAGATATATATATATAGAAGTTTAAGGTGTGAATTTCAACTTGTAACTTTCTTTCAGGTACCTGTTCTGCTGCTCCTATGCTCACAATGTAGCTCCAAAAGGGAAATACATAGCTTTTGTGACTGCTGAAGCAGAAACCGATAACCCTCAACAAGAACTAAAACCTGGTATCGAGTTACTTGGTCCCATTGATGAAGTATTCTTTGATATATACGATCGATATGTGCCCACCAACAACCATGAAGTTGACAACTGCTTCATATCAACTGTGAGTTGATGTCCCTGTCTCCTTCTCTAGGCATTTTTACTTTGGGTGAAATTTCATGCTGCCAATTGTGTACTTCCTTAAGAAAGCACAAATTTAACGTCAGAATGAAACACATTTTAGCTCTAACTATGCCAGGTCTTTCATTTATTTTAGTCAAAAGGAGGTGATAGTATTTTGAGTTTTTATTGCTTTAACAAGTAGCTGCGTAGGGACACTGTTTTCCAAGCTGATCATTTTAGTAGTAGAATGGGTACACCTTCCGAGTATAAAATAGCTTGGAACTGAAACTTGTTACGTGTTCCATTTAGCTAACTATTCAATGGGTAGAAGTAAATAGCACCCTTGGAAGGACAGGATTTACGGATATTGAGTGCTTCGAAATGTCCTGCTTTGGCTTTGCATTGTGCAGTTGCTAGATATCTTACTGACCAACTGAAATTTTGCAGAGCTATGATGCATCTACACATTTTGAGGACACAGTGACAGATGTGCTTGCGATGTACAGTAGAATAACTGGAAAGGTAACTTGACTTTTTGCTTTTCTCACTTATTTGGAAAAAGCTGTAAGAGTGAGTATAATATAGAGTAGTACAACATTGAACAAACGCAACAGGAAGCAGCACAGTTTTCTCCTCTTTTTTTTTTTTTTGGGCAAAATTTGCACAGAAATGGTGATTATACATATCCTAGCAAGTGTATGTAATTAACAAGTTACTAATGAAAACAAATGCTGTCAAGAGAGGATTAATTATCTTATACCTTGATAATAATGGCGTTTCCACTTTACAGGTTCTCAATCTTTCCGTTGACTTGAATGCTGCTAGTGCTGCCACAGGGCAATGAGTTTCTTGAAATGCTGCCTTTGCTATGGCTACCCTGCACGGTGACCTGAACTTTTGCTGCACATGGCAATTTTTTTTTTTGTTCCCCTTTGCGTTCATCTTATCATTCAGTAAAATGTGACATTCAGAAGAACATTTGTCTGTCTTTTATTTCCCTACAATGTTTCTTGACGACCACTCAGAAATAGCAACACCATTAGCTGATATATGACACTTTGATCCTGAAGTAGCGGCCCTTTATGTCACGAGTAAAAGCACAGAAAACAGTGGAGATCCTTCCAATGCACATCTTAATAAGATGCATTTGGTTAAATCAGCTGGTGCTTCTTCCAAAATTTCACATGGCGTGGGAACTCACAATATCTAAGGTGGATATACAGAGACATTTCAGAAAACTACAGGGAGGCAAAGAAGGAACGATTTCATATTCAAGATTCAATGTCGATTTAATCATCTTCACACGTGATCACTCAAGATGACAAGACATAAACATATTGCTCGAGGACGGGCTCCGAAAAATTGAATGCATGTATCGAGGCACGAAGGTTTCTTACTCCACAACAATGAGAGTGCTTTTTATCATTTTATACACTAGGGGATTTCATCTTGAAAAGAAAATCTTCTACTCTTGTGGATTCGGATCCATAACTGTAGAAGAGTAGAAGAGGGACATTTCTAGGATATAACAATGATACGCTACAACCTTCTTAATTTTTACAGCACACTTATGCACTTAATAGGACAAATACCGGATGATGTCTTAAAAGGATTTTAAGACTCAACATCAACATCAACATTATTATCAACACTACCTCTATCCCAAACTAGTTAGGATCGGCGTAAAAGAATTTTAAGACTATTTGGGAAAATTTGTATACTTAATTACGATGTCATGTTGTAATGTTGTACAATAGAAGAGTAATGCTAAAACTGGGTTAGCCAATGTAAGAGAAGAAACTAATTCCCACTCCGCATTTGCCAAAGCCCCAAGTTAAATAGAAGAGTAGTGCCAATTATTCAATGTCTTGACAAAGACTATGATTAAACGTTGGTGTGAAAGAATAACCTCATCACCAGTTCAGGCTGAAAACCAACCTTACCGTTAGCTATCTGCAGATACAATGTAATTCAACTTCCAGGACCCTCTCAGTGCTGAACATGGAAGGCCATCGGGCGAAAAACATGGCAAAAATGTCGGCCAGCTCTCATATTTGATTCGGCAAAACACAAAAACTTTTAACATTCATTTTTTTTTTATGGAAAGAAAGTAGCACATCTTCCCCAAATAAAACAAAGAGGCAATGAGGGCCTATAATTTCTTAGTACATGTTTTAAGCTCTCTCTCTCTCTCTCTCTCTCTCTCAAGCTGGGTCCTCCATCTCTTGGTCAGTCAAATCAAGATCCGCCAACAACTCTTCCAGGGGAACAGAGGGAAGATCTCCATCCGTTACAGATGCCACCTCCGATGGCTGGTAATCTCTGTTTCGGTATAGTGATATGTTGAACCTGATATCAGGATTTTCCTCGAGATCTCTCAAGAATGCTTCATACTCAGTGTCCACCTTCTCTTCATCAGCCCTGTTTCTAGTCTCGTCAACCTCCATATCGAGAGATTTAAGCTTCCATGAGCGAGGTTTGCCGCGTTTCCGCTGGCGCTTCTCTTCATAGCTCTTTTTTATCAGAATCACCTCAGGAAGTGCGAGGCCTTTGTGTTTCTCCAGCTCCATGTCATTTGTATTAGTACCATAAAGGTCATAACCGAGGGCGTAGTCACCAGGGCTCAAAAGATGACCCAGATGTGTCCTAATGGAGAAAATCAGGTCATTCTTCCCGAAATCTGATACACGAGCCACCTGCGCATCAGCTAAGGCATACCTTGAGCCACCAATATTAACCTCAGACGAAACCAACTCCACATCTAAAACAATATACTCGACAAGCTGTCGACTAGTAAGCAGGGACTTAAATGATGTCCTCCAATATTGGTCAGCATCTAAGAAACATTGCCTCAGAGTTAATGGATCGAGTAAAGCAATGCTGTTGGTAACTTTTGAGCATATGACAAGAGGACCAAAATTTCCCATACTCAATGCAACTTTAGGAGGCAGGCAGATAAGGTCCTCACGACAGATTGGACTTATCTCAACCGAGAAAGTGTGCTTGTAGTTGTAGTTATTGCTCTTCGAATCATGAGAGACGAGTTGCTTGTCGCTGCGACTCTTTACCGGAGCAACTTTTCCAATAAATTCAACAAACTTCACACCATGACTGCGATTGGCAAAGAAAAAATCAATTCCTTGATCCATCTGCTTGATTTTTATGGCATGAGCTGCAGCGTCGTGCTTGAGTATCAGTTGCTCCAGGTAAAAGAATGTCCTTCTGTGAGAAACATGCTGCCTTAGTTGAACAGCAGCAACCCACTGATCAGGGTTAGCAGCAACCCTGGAACAGGACTCACACATGTGCTCTTGCTGAACATACTCAACGGCATAGGCTTGCTCAAGTATTGCACCATTTAGAACCTCCTTCTGAACTCTTAGCCTCACCTTAATTCTCTTGGAGTGAGGTTCAGTCCAGACAAATTCCGCATGGACTAACCTGACTCTATTCATATTCTTCAGTCTCTTGACACAAAAAGTCAAAAGCTCCTTCGACTCTAACTGTGCTTTAATCCATGTTCTTGGAGGCTGCAAGTAGCATTCACATTCAGGACAATGAGTAATTATAACATGCTTCTGTAGACCTTCTGTGATGTCAACCTCAGACCGCAAACATTTGACGCACATATTGGCAGCATTAGGCGCCATTGGAATACCACATTTGCAGCACAAAACACTGCCCACAGTTTGCTGAACGGTAAACATGCCTGCTTCTTCGGCCATGCCGCAATCTGCAATATACTGAAAATTCACAGATAAGTACATCAGAACACCAGAAAATCCAGAGAAGAAATCAAGGCAAGACAATACATAGGCATATCAGCTAGCCACAAGAAAAGTAAACAAGACCATCCAATGTACTCATCAAACTTTCAGCTCCCTACAATTAACAACAGTCGAGCTTTTGCTTGTTCCCGTAAGAACAAGACCATTGAGCGCGGATTCCCGAAACTACATCAAGTTTTGATTTCCAGGTCTAATTATCACAGTAATTTCGTAAACTTGAATCGGCTTGATTGAAAACCGTTCTCCGCGCTCCAAAATTCAGAACTTCTTTTCATTAAAGAGATCAGTCTAAAGTCCAATCACAACAAATAAACAAAATTCCTAACAATGATCCCACAATCCTCAACTATTCAGGGGACATGGGGGACAATCTCATTGATGCTCCTTATCGCAACAAAACACAACAACACACGAACAAGTTGAATTCGTCAACAACTAACCGAACAAGAGCAAAGCATTGAACACGGATTCGGAAGAGACGAAAAATGAAGAACCGAGGAACGGAGAGATGTAATGAAACATCCCAAGAAGATAAAGGAAAAAACAAACCTTCCTTCAATTTGGCGGCGCGATGCCCAAGAGGACGGTAGAGCTTGGATTGAGGATTGTTGAAGAAGAAGAAGAAGAAGAGGAGGAGGAGGAGGAAGAAGAAGTTGATTTGATCTCCCTAGGGTTTTAAGTGGGTCTTACACCTTAGAAGGGGACACGTCACCGGCTACAAGAAGGCCCAACAAAAAATAGAGGGGAAAAAAGGATAATTACAAAAAGAACTGGAAATTAGGTAATTTGTACATTATAAAAAGAACTTGAAATTTGGTAATTTGTACATTATGAATAATATCATAATCTATGCATATTATCTATAAACAATGGAAGAGGGGTTCCAATCCTTCTTTTTAGACCATCAATCAGGCGGATTAAAGTGACTTAACTTGAACTCTTTTGCCATAACGGGTTCTTTAACTAAAGATTACGACCATTCTAACAGCCAGCTGATGCCGCCTCTTCCTATTCTGGTGTCTCTATTGATTTTAGTGCTCTGAAAAAGAAGTGGTTTGATTTAATGTCGGCATCAAATCAAATCTAAGGCTGTCTAACTCTTTATCCGAGGACAATCACCTAATTGCTAGTACGAATTAAGGGCCAAAGTCTGAACTCATGATTTGAAGGAAGCTGTTGGACTGAAAGAACTCGACTAAAAAAGAATGGACGTACTCTCTGGCCCTAAAAGAAAGAAGAACGCATCTTCTTTCTTTTTTGATTACCTTCTTGCGTATGTATAAGACAGAATTCATTCGATTTCCAAAAAAGATTACTAATCCTTAATTTTCTTTCGTAAAGGTTAATTACTAAGTGTAATTTACTCGAACTTTAGAAGCGATTGACAATTATTGTGGTCAATTACTAATTAGCGATTATATGTCCTATGGCTTACGGTTATTTAATATTAAGCTACTATGGTAATGGCCAGTTACCAAGTGATATCATTTTAATTTTACCAACTTCATAGATAAGTTACGAACATTATCAATAAATTTTAGTTATTGGAGATATAATATTAACAACAATAGTTGTAAGTGATGACCTATCGAGGAAAATTACAATATAATTGGATAGTTACTAGGTGATAGCGTTGACATGTTATCTAGCACAAAAGAAATTCAATATTAATGATGGAAAATCACTAACCAGTATGAGCTATCGGTGATGACAATTTGAGGAAAATTACGGTATTGTAATCCTCAAAACGAGTAATTTACATAGTAACATCTCTTAGGCAAAGTAATTTATCGTACAAGAAGTAAATCAAAGCGATAATTTACCTAGTAAGATTTAACTCATCTTAAATGCAGTAATTACTCTTGCGATTGGTAGATTGAGTGAATGTTAATCGTTGATGGAAAAATGCTAATGAAATCTAATGGTTGTAACATACCTTGTTGTATCATAAATGCAAAATGACAAATCTAATTTATATTTTGCATTTGTAAAATAACTTCCAGAATCGTAAAATATCCGTAGTCCTAAATATTTCTAAATTCAAAAATTATCTATAAGTCGCAAGCTACTTCTTATATCGATAAATTATTCACAAGTAGCCGGTCACTTTTGCATACAAGATGGGGTACCATAATTTCTAGGGGTGAATAAAGTTTTTAGAGTAAAAGCGAAAACCTGGAATTAGAACTTGTGGGAACCGGCCCAATTTTAGGTTCAAAGATATGTAGAGTAGGTTTCAAGTTTCAAAAATAGAGAAATCTATTCTAATGATTAAGTTCCAAATTTCGCTACGTGAAACATGGAACTTAGTTTCTCAAATAAACTTTTCTATTTTTTTAGTATATATCTTTACATGATCCTATAATGTTCTTTGGTGTCCGATGATGAGTGTAAAATTGGAAGTCAAGCAAATTTTTAGGTTCCAAATTTCAAAAATGAGGAACCTATTTTAACGGATTGATTTCAGGTTCTAAATGCAACATTGTACGAAACCTAAAACGACTCATTTCTACTTTTTCTTAATGGTTGTAGTATTTACTCTTATTTTGCTTAACTAAAAATGAAGAAAAAAAAATTAGCATGCTTTTGGATACCCTGAAACTGACCCTAAAACCTGTAACATGATAGGTTCCAAATTTTATGATATGACAGATAAGTTCTAGGTTTAAAAAAAATAAGGAATTTATTTCGACGAGTAGGTTCCACGTTCTAGGTGAAATCAATACGGAACTTGAAACCGCTCACTCTAAATAATTTCCGCACGAGGCCTAAAAGCCCTCAAATAAGAAATAGAAAGCATGGAACAAGATCAAGACTAAAAACATAAGCACAACATGTTTTATTGAGTGCCCACTTATTGCTCCAAGCTGCTGCCGGACATGAAAAGCGTGGAGTTTGCATTAAATTCGTCTCCATCGTTCCTATTTTACCAGATCTCTCCGAGAAACTCGATCGACCATGGAACGAACTGGGGCATTATACACATTACACACGTGTCGCTACGTAGTATTGCGTGGCAGTTGATATATTCTTAGTTCCACATAGCTGCGATGGGCTTATGGCTCCTCCTTTCCACCCAGAGACACTTGATCAACTATCTTGGCTCCCCTCTCCTTAGCCATGTACAGGCCCACATGATGCATCAGTTCCTGCCAAAGACAATTCGATGAAGCATCAGACGTGTCTTTTGCCCAGTGCTTTGTTTCGAAAGTACGTCGAAAGTATGGATGCAAGTTAAGAGAATGGCATGTAGAGGCACAGTGCGAGATGGTACCTGCGGATGAGCCATGGCTCCTTTCGTGTTTTGGGCAACATGGAGAGGAACGTTGAAGGTGGCACAACCCCGCGAATACACGATTACATCCTTCAGTGGTTTGAGGAAGCCGAGGTTTCTAGCTGATAAGGTTGAGCAAACAAAGTCCAGCACGCATATGTCTGTACATATCCCAACCACCAGCATCTTCACAAGCCACAAAAATGGTTTACTTTAGTCGAAGTTATGGTATGGTGAACTCCACCTTCGGTTAGGGAAGCTATTTCAGTTGGATGTAACGAGAAGGGGAGAAAATGGATCATGGAGTACTCACGGTTTTGATCTGATTCTTCTTTACCCAATCCACAAACACGTTGGAGCCGTCGCTCTCAAATGAACCTAAATACCCATCATAGCAATCTTTGCGCCTAATCGTCACGTTTGGTTCTTTCTCTATCCATCTCAGCGCTGCAATTTGACAAAACCGATCAACATCTGCTTGCGTGCGTTCGTGTGAGAGATTAGTAATTACTACCGCATCTCATTCATTCTCAGAACAAGGATCACTGAACGAGATGATAGCCCCACACGATCAACGTTTTCATTTCTTCTACACAAACATGCACATAGATCAAAATAGCTAACTCCAGATTATTCCATAAGATACTGGAGAGGATACCAGGGACCAGATTCGATTCATCGGTGCCAGTGATACAATGAGGAGGATAAGGGTCCTCAGGCTTGTCGGGTTGGTGAGAATCAAGAAATGCGAGAACAGGCCATTTCTTGTCGCAGAACAACCTGGCCAGCCTCGAAGACTCTTCTACCATGCTCGAGATCTGCTCGTTGGGCTCTCTGGGAGCCTGAATTACAAACAGAAAATACCAAACGCATAATGATAAGCTCTCAAGATCTTCAAATACCACATCGAAGACCAAAACTTTGGGCAGATTTCGACTAGCTTTTTTCTTTTTTTCATGGACATCCCATACCCATGAGCAATCAGCCAGTGTATATAACATAGACAGCAGCACAAACACTTGGCATGCGTTCCTTGGTAATTGGTATATCAATTAAATAAACGGGTGCAAACCAACTATAGATATGTATGAAAAGACTAGTCTCGACGAGACTCACTCGTGATCGACGCTTGCCATACGTCCTTTACTACATCAATCATCGATTTATGGTGGATGTCTTTGCACAAACATCAATCCAAAAAGCACAGTTCAACGATGCAAAATGAGCTGACAAGATAAAGTGCTTAAGCTTCACTCACAAGATTCCCAGCACCAACGGTGCAAAAGCCATTGATGATGTCCACAAGAACAAGCCCCGTCTCTCCATCTTCACCCAAGACCACACTTCCTTGCTCAAGTGGAAGCTCGCTCCTGAGCAGATCAACCGACTGAGACACCATGGTTCTCTTTTCTTGATCTTCTTTTACCCAAGAGGGATGTAGAAAGAGCTACAGAGAAGGGTCATATGAATTACAAAAGACCAAGCAGAGACAGAGAAAAATCTTGCAACTTTTGGTCACAAAGTCAAAAGGGCGGTCACGGGGTAGCGTCAGGATAAGCTGAAACTCGGATGAAAATGAAAGCGTGAGGGTCCCTCCAGCCAAACCTCGCCGCCTTGCTCGTGCGGCCATCATCTTCTAACTGCTTGTATTACCGTTGGATCAAGTTGTATGTCATGGGTAGATGACCGTTTGATCAAGTTGGAAGGATAGTACCGCTGCTTCACCCAATTTTCAATTTTTACTCTCGCATTTGTATTGCCATACGTCAAAGTTGCATTCAAATACACTTTTTAATTATAATTTACCAAACAATATTTGCATTTCGCCAAACTCCTTTAGCTCAAAGGTATTTGCATTTTTCCAAAGTCCCTTAGCCAAATGCTGAACCAAACAAAGATTCACGTTACAAGACAAAAATGTGAATTCAATCTTTAAGCTCCATTTATTTTATGAAAAATAAATGATTTCAAAAATATTTCTCTAAAAATAATTACTTAAATCGAGTGAAATAATTAATTAATAAAAAATATTTTTATTATCGACAATAATTTTTGTGCAAATATTTTCGTGGATAATGATTTTTGTAAAGATTAGAAGAGATTGTTTTAAAGAAAGAAAATATTTTTTTCCTAAAACATTCATTGTTCGTTAAACAAACCCACGCTATCAATGTTCTAAAGTTGGTCTCGCCTTTTCGGGGGTATTAAAAACTTGTACAACCGAAAAAAGCATTTGTTATTCGATAGAAGTCATAATTCAAAGTTGAGATAATAAATGACTGCTTTTGGTTATTGAATTGAATGGCTACTTAACAAAAGATCATTTCGAACGAGGAAGATGCTTGGCATAAATGGTTAAAGGGCAGCACTCTTATGTCTTATCCGTGAGATCGTGCGTTCAACCATCATCTACCTCATCCCTAAGTTCTTAAATTCCTCTATCTATTTGTAAGTAAATAAATAAAGATCCTTTTACTAAGAAAACCTTTTTAGGTAAAACTTCTTTTATAGACACCGGTGTTAATTGAAATTCGACTATAAATACTTCTAGTAAAAAGAAATTCTGGGAAATTATTAAATAATAAAAACGTACTTTTTTCCCATTCTGTTAATGCAAATTAAGAAGAGAGATAGAAAAAAAAAACATGAAAAGAATAAAATAAGAAAATTTTGGACCCATCTTTTTGTCCTGCCACCCAATGCCGCCAAGATGATCTCTCCGCTTACCTGCTACGGCTGACCGTCGCCTGGCCAAGAATCATCTGCAGATAGACTCATCTCCAGCTCAACTTCAATCAAGTAAAATCGTCTTCTTCTTCTGTCAAAACTTCGATAGGAAGGTTTCTTTTACTTCCCAATGGGAAGTTCCCATGTAGCTACCGCATCCAGGATTTAGAGTTGACCTTCATTGAATCTCTGCTCTCGAAACTAGTACTATGCAATTATCCACGACCCTCGAATACCCACTTCCATCAACCTCCCCAAAGTCCCACCTTTTCAATCCCGAGACCCAGAATTTTGGTTCACGACCAAACTTTCCTCTAAGAAACAGGCTTTGCACTCCGAAAATGGCTTCTTTTCCTGGGCTTTCAGTGAGGTGCCGAGTGGCCGGCGGCGCAACAGAGAGCCAAAGTGAATACCGCACATTGGTAGAGTTCGTGGGTAAGGCGGGGATTGGTGTGGGAGATGATTTGGTGCTGCTGTTTGACCACATACAGTATGCTTGCAAGAGGATTGCTTCTCTTGTGGCTTCTCCTTTCAATTCCAGCTTGGGAAAGCAAGCAACTCTTGTTGGTGGGGTGGTTGGTGAATCAGGCAGAGATGCCCCAAAGCCTTTGGACATTGTCTCTGTGAGTGAAGTTGTTCAGTTCAACCTATTATTATTATTTTTTTTTATGCTTCTTTCCGTTGGGTACAGCTTATGTCTGCTATCATGACACCTGTCGAGGTCACTTGTTGGAGTCCAGTGCTCTTTTGGCAGATTTCAGGTGGTTTCTATGTGATGGTACTTCTGATTAGGACTTTGTCACATTGCTTAAACATGTCGCTCAAATGCTTGAAGATTTATGTGGTAGAAGTTAGCTTCTTAGAAAAATTTCATTAAGTTCAGAACTTTTGTTTGAGGTGGAGGGCCAATACTTTTCTCTGTCACAGTGTGAAGTTACCTCAACTTTCGGCGAGGCAAAGTTGAACTCAAGCTACAGAATTTGGCTCGTAACTGAACTGATTATGTAGCTGGGGCAAATTCCACCGTTGGTTTTTGGTTGCATTGGCAAATGGGCACTCTGTAAATAAATGTTTGCTGCATAGGTGGCATGATCAAATTTCATTCTGATTGACTGCTAGAACGTAAGTTCTGAACTGGTTGCCGATGTTTTTGGGGACAATAAAGTATCCGTAATTTAATAGTTGGGGGCTGGTTGGCTTGGTAACTACCCCATATTGACATGGGGTTAAGTGGTAGCCCTTATAATATTCGGAAAGAGTTTGCTTAAACTTGGGATAGAACAGATGTTTGATTCCACTGGTGGAAAAGTGATCTGACTTCAGCCTTCTAGCTCCTACTGCTTGCCTAGTAAGAAGCTGGTCTAGATGGCTGATCTTCATGGTGATGCTGCTTGAGTATAGTTAGTATTGTTAGCTGATATCGGTTATTTCAAGACTATAGTTGCTAAGAAGAGAAACAAAACATGTCTGATGGCTATGTCTTCATTGCGCAGAATGAAATTATCTTGTCATCCCTAAGGACTTCTGGAAAAGTTGCTGTCATGGCTTCAGAAGAAGATGATGCTCCAGTTTGGATAGCTGATGATGGCCCATTTGTTGTGGTAACGGATCCCTTAGATGGTTCTAGGAACATTGATGCATCCATTCCCACTGGAACAATTTTTGGCATATACAATCGGCTTGTGGAACTTGATCTTTTACCTACAGATGAGAAGGCTCAGCTGAACTCACTGCAGAATGGAACCAGGCTTGTAGCTTCTGCTTATGTTCTCTATTCTTCAGCCACGATTCTTTGTGCTACCTTTGGTTCTGGAACACATGCTTTTACTCTGGATCAGTCTACTGGAGACTTCATTCTAACTCATCCAAACATCAAAATTCCTCCTAGAGGTAATTTTAGCTTATGATCAATCTTGTAGAGCTGAAGTTAATAATGTTGAAAAATTCATATTAGCAGCAGTCCAAATGTATGCTTCCTAGGATATTTCTATACGAGTTTGCATTTTTCAGGTAAGGGTGAAATATGCTGACTGAACTTTATCCTCTTTCCAACCCTAGCTTCTGAAATTTCCAGTAATATGCTACATTGATGATTGAGACATTCTTAAACAGGAAATATTATGGAGCCAAAATGGAAGCTTTTCTAACTTATTTTTTCCTTCTGGTGTCAGGGCAAATTTATTCTGTAAATGATGCAAGATATTTTGATTGGCCGGATGGTTTAAGGCGGTATATTGACACTGTTCGGCAAGGGAAAGGAAGATACCCAAAGAAATATTCAGCACGTTATATATGCTCTCTGGTAGCTGATTTTCATCGCACTCTGCTTTATGGTGGCGTGGCAATGAATCCTAGAGACCACCTCCGTTTGGTCTACGAGGCAAATCCTTTAAGCTTTCTTGTAGAGCAGGCAGGTGGCAAGGGCTCTGATGGCAAAAGTAGGATCCTTTCTATTCAACCTGTGGAGCTGCATCAAAGGTTGCCTCTGTTTTTAGGCAGTCCAGAGGACATTGAAGAATTGGAGAGCTACAAAGATGTTCAGCAAAAAGTAAATCCTGGATATGAAGTTTAGGTACCCACTTGTATTGGTCTGATGAGTCTCGTTGCCATGGTACTCTACCTGTTGCAGTTTTAGGGTCGAGTCACTCTTACCAGGTGTAAAATCAGCAATTCCTACTTCATGCACGTCAAACTAAGACTGACTGTTTGTGCAATGTTAAACGACAGGGCAATGAAATCGACTTTCCTCTTGAGCTTTATCGGATGATACGTGGTCAAGGATTGGCATTTTGCTTTGTCTAAGTCACCGAAGTGCGATAAGATCTGTCATTGCCATATACCCATTTAGTCCCTCTTTTCTGTAACTAGAACAAGAATACAGCACATGCCTAATAAATTATAATGGCATGCTACTAATTACATGGACCAGAACTCTTCATTCCTTAATGATAATGCAGACATTAACGTCTCTCTCCCAAGATATGACGACTTTTTAGCTATCGAGGGTATGTGACGATCCTTTTCTGTGGCTGTACAGGAACTCTACGAAATTGTTGATGTAACCATCATGAAGATCCTGGTCATCGAAAACTTTCTGTATATGAGCTGCCTTCACTCTCAATCCTTCTCCCCGATCTTCTAGCATCACAAGTCTGATGGACTTGGCCACTGCATCTCTGTGAAATGATCCATCTTCACTTCTGGGTACCTCGAAGCCGACCCCCTTTTCCACCAACAGCTTCGCGTTAACGCCCTGGTCCTCTACCATGGGATCCAGAATCTGTGGATGACCAAATCCAAGTGACTCGATGATAGAACTCCACCCAGAATGGTACAGGCACCCTCCGATAGCAGAATGACCAAGAATTGCCAATTGCGGCGCCCAACCTATTGAAACCATACTCCTTTCGGAGGTTCTCACCAGGAACCCATCAGGAAGCAGTTCAGAGCTATCAAACTCTAGTCCACCGGGCATCCTGAGGATCCAGAAGAAAGGCATCTCGGAGAGCTCGAGCCTGTATGCCAATTCGTGGATTTCCTCCAGAGGCATTTTGTATTCTGTTCCAAATCCCACAAACACGACAGACTTTCTAGCTTTTTTGTCCAGCCATTTGGAGATATGTGGCCAATTTGAGCTAGTTGCCTGATCAGATATTTTGTGCTTGGGCATTGGTGGCAATAAACCTACTGACACAACAGGTTTCTGGTAGAGTCCTCTAATAAGGTTTAGATATTCACCTTCAAGCTCTGAGCAGCTTCTCACAGCAACAAATTCGCAACCATGTAGAGGCGCTGCCCACCTTTGGCTGCCTGATAAGCCGGATTTATCAGGAAAGTATAAATTCCTGAACATCTTTTGTGCCTGGTGAGGACCTTGAGACACTAGTGAAGTTAAAGGAAACCAGTCTGGAGTTGCTGCAAAATCCTCCGGCTTCTTTCTCTGGCCAAATGACTCAAGCTCTGCTGGTGGCCCTAAAAATGCAAGCATACGAGCAGCATACGCACTAAAATATCCGGAAGGCACGCAGAATTTGGCAGCGATTTGTGGGATCCAGCAGTGTACAAAATCAAATAGGATTAAGTCGGGTGAAATCTCGCACAAAAGCTGCTCTAGTGCCTCGCGTAACCTGTCGCAGGCCTTCATGAGATGCTCAGTGCACTCCAATTGCAAGTCTATAGTAGCCTCGGAATTCTCAGGCAGACCATCGACTGAGGTCAGTGGGATCTGGACAAGCTTTATGTTTTCAATTAAGTAATCAGGAATTGGAGGCAGTCTCTGTATATTTCTGGGAGTAGAGATGAAGAAAATATGGATCCCCTTGGAAGCCAATCTCTTGGCCAATTTGAAAAAGGGAAGGATGTGGCCAAATGCCAACCATGGGAACATCATCATCTCATATTGTTTGGAAGCCATTTGTGTCTGGTCTGCAAATGCAAAGACGTTGTTTAATCCTGTTTTTCGTGAAAACTTGTTTCGTGTTGACCATTTAAATATTACTGTTTGTGGCATATTCTTAGCACGAGATTCGCGCTTCCAGAAAATCATCTGAAGCAGACTATCTTACCCTGTCACTTGCCCTGTCACTTAACAGTCCTCTTCTTATGCATATATGCTTTTGTTCTTCCCAGTTGAAGATTATGCTCTGTTCGACTCCTTTATGCTGCTGCTGATGGGAGGCATGTCGGCAACATTCCACCCATCAGTACCTTGCAACTACTTGAGATATCATGAGAATTCGAAAAAAACATGAAAGCTGTAATCCTGTTCCTACCCAAGTCGTTGGAATAAATCACCTGTTGTTTTCTTCACGAGCTTTTTTATGATCACTTTGAGTGTGTAAGATGGTGTTTGGAATATTAATAGTATCCTGACATTGAACAAGAATTTTATTTTCTGCTAAAATAGGTGGTTAAATTCATTCTTAAGTTGGAACTAATCACCGGCTAAAGCCATTCCGTACTTCTCAGTGAAGAGGCAACAATTTTAGGATCACCCAAGCAAGAAAAACCTCTGCTACTTCACCGGCAAATATGAATATCCAAACCATAGGCCGCTTATATAATAGGACAAAATGCCCATCAGATAGCATTTGGTTTTACTGAGCTCAAATTCATGGAGCAACGACCACAGACGAAATTGTCTGACGGAATGAGGACTTTCCAGAACACGTACACTATCCGAGATAAGATACAAGACAATACATTACAGAAAACACGGTGGTCATTACTTTCGCAACTGAGCCAGGTGGAATCAACATCAGCTTGTTGCCACTGCCGCAGCTGCTGGCGGGGGTTTAAGAGTGATTTCAACATTGTCATGGACACCCTGTAACAGGAGCTCTCCATCATAAGTAACAACCTTACGCTTCTTTGCTGCTCGTAGCGTCCCAACCAGTGCTTCAAATATGTTTGCACACTTATCATCATGGAATAGCACGCCGAATGTTACCTTGAGACAGGAGAAGAATGTCAATTTGACCACTGGATTCATTTTTATTGGAATCTCATACTAGGTCGGTGCTGCGCGGAAGAGTTGCATAAGTAAAATCGCAGTCTTGACATGGCAAAATAGCAGGAAAAAAGTCAGCAATTCTTAGCTTAACATATCAACTGAGATCTCATCAGGCCTAACTTTCACACATCATCACTAGCATAAAGTGGTTGAAGACACGTATCAAGTCTCTTACCAAGCTTCATATGCATATTTGAGTAGATTTGCAAGCCGTAGCTCATTCCAGTAGGACTACCTAAACTCATTAAGAGCATTTCTATGTCTTATAACTTCTCATTTTCCATTTCCAATGTCATTGACAAAATGCGGAAAGGGAAGGTCTGGGACTTTGCTGCTGAAGTTGGGGTAACAAGGTATATACTGCTCAACCAAAAAGAATAGAAGGATCAATCAAAGGCTTTTTCAGTTTCTGCATGACATTGATACATCCTGGGGTGGAGGACATACTGCATCTGTATATGAGCTTGAGCTCTCTTCCCAATTACACCTCTTTCCATTTCTCTGCTTATTTTCTAGTTTTCTTTAGCTAAAGGTTGTCCATAGAAAGCTTATTCGGAGAGAAAATGAAGAAAATGATTTGGATTCTGTTGGATAGGAGTAGTAAAGAACCTAAAACCAGGTGGGCAAACTTGAGCGTGTATCAATTAGTAACCGAAGGATAGAAGATGGACACGATTGTCTTATTAAGGACACGTTGTTGGGACTTCCCGTGTTTCTACAGGAGGGAATAGTAACAAATAGATGCCAAGACGATACATACAAGATAGGAAACCGGATAAATCAAAAGCCTACTTTGCTTCATTCTAAGGATTACTAGTCATATGGTAATGAAAATACATTACAGAAAATGAGATTGGTTGACACTGATGTCTTCCATCTCAAATTGCAATTTAGACAGAGAAAATCAGCCTGCAACTAAGTTCAAATGAGGTACTGGAACATCCAACGAATCATCCAACGGCCCATCATAGATCTAAGTCAATTGGAAGGAGCCGCTGGAATCCTTACCGAGTACAAGTCAATTGGAAAAAGTTACAGCAGATCAAGGTTTAAAGGTTAAATTTTTACAAAGATAAACGCATAAAAAGCCCGTATGTTGATGTAGGAAGAACAGCAGGATGAGCAATACTAGGCAATACTTGTAATGTGGCTTAAGTCCAAATTTACGCAAGCTTCAACATGTCATCAATTCAATCAAACAGAACAAAAGGGCATGTTTCTATTTGATTTTGGCACCCAAGAGTTTCGACGACTACACCAAAACGAGTTTTCAAGATTTCAGCTGGATACATGATGAAATTTTCAAGATTTTCTTGAATTCTCGAAGAATCAAAGATGATCTATCTTCATTTCTCTTTCCAGATCAGACGTCCAGCCACGCACCTAATCTGTGTAATTGCAAAAAATTGAATTTGATCCCATATCAAGTTGTTTCAGAGAGATCTGAATTCTTGAAATGGAAACGGAAAGAGAAGGTGGGTCGGCAGCTTCAGCGGCAAAGAACATGAATTTTGGCGTGGGTGAGAGACATCAGATTTAGAATGTACCTTGTAAGACCCATCAGCTTGGATCTTGCCCAATCTTTTGATTTCTACCTTGAGTCGCTCGACCTCTTCTTCTACGTTCATGGTTTCTTTTTCCTTTTTTTCGCTTCAGGTTATCTTCCTCAATTTGAAAACCATATACAGATCCTTTTTTTTTTTTTGTCAATGACCATCAGGAAGATATTTTCTGAGTCACCTTTTTCCATCACAGATATACAAAACATAAGGCAAAAAAAAAAAGCCAAAATTTTCTTTTTTATTCTGTTCTGCTACGAGAGCTGAACGGGAAAAGGTTGTTAGATAATTAATCGCAATCCAGGATCAACGTAGTCGATTTAGGTCAAGGAATTACGATAAATAAACACGTACATGTTTGCGCCATGATCTCGAATATGCACGCGAACGCTGAGATCTACAATACGATGCGACGTGGAAGCAAGATCTGCGAGAGACGAGAAAACCGTGCCCTAGGTCTTCCTCTCCCTCCTCACGCGACGGCCGATGGAACTGTCGTTATATTTTTCGTAAGTGGGAGAGGGGACCTAGCGCTAGTAATATAATAGTGACGGGCCCTTCAATCACCGGCTTACGTCAACACTTAAGCCTACATCTTATGCCGTCCAACCCACATTAATAATTAAAATGAGATGCGCAAAAACCCAATAAATCATCACCCAAACATTAACGGGCTATCATGCATTGTCTTGAATACAAAATAATTGATTATAGTCCAATATGAATTTTATTAAAACAAAATAAAATAATAAAGGTCAAAATAAAATTCCAACATTCTCCCACTTGGGCTATGATCAATTACAAAAGTTTTAAAAATTTTATTTTCAAAATGACTCTCAGGCTGTACACAAATATACCAGTAATAAAAATACAATATTCGAGACAACATCTCAAAACAACCCCAACCATCAAAATTACCAATACCGAACCATAGTCATCGTCATATCATTAAACGATAATGGACAACCATGATCACAAGCACTAGCAACTCTAACGTCAATGGGTCAATGTGGCGGTGTAGCCGAAAATAACATCCCTGAATGGTGATCTCAATGATGTTATCTTTCGGTCGGTCCTTTACCATTTTCCTGTAACCTTGATACTTCATAGAAGTCAGGAAAATCCCTCTGTAACCTTTATATTTCACTGAAGTCAGAGAAAACTCTCTGTAACCTGAATACCTCAGAAAAATCAGAGTACCCATCCGTAACTTTAATGCTTCAAAGAAACCGGATGAAAACAATTGGCACTAATGCCCCGCATGTCTCAAAACATAACCTCTCGAGAACTTTTATGGTGTCATCACAGACATACAAATTTGACATAACCGTCATGCTCAAGATAAACACCGGATCTTGAGTCTTTCAATCATGTGCACATGTAATACAATAACAAATAGAAATAACTGATGATCATCATATATAAATACTGAAACAATCACATGTCTCAATCAAAAACAGCAAATAACTGTCTCATAAAAATAAGACATCATAGACTCCCACTAACCAAGTACATCAAAAGACTCTACCACCCCCATATTAGCTACATGAGCCCGAAAAATCCCAGGTGGTAACCCCTCGGTTAAAGGATCTGCAATCATCGCGTCAGTGCGGATGTGCTCAATCTCAACATCCCATTTCTTCACAAAATCCCTGACAGCGAGATATTTAATCTCTATATGCTTCGAACCACTTGAACTCTTATTATTCTTCGAAAATGATACAGCCGCACTGTTGTCACAATATATCTTCAGTGGTCTACATATAGAATCAACAATCACAAGCCCTGAAATAAAATTTCTTAACCAAATCGCTTGCGTTACTGCCCCATAACATGCAACAAACTCCGCTTGCATAGTAGAAGAAGCAGTCAGAGTTTGTTTCACACTCTTCCAAGAAACTGCACCTCCAGCCATCATGAAGATAAATTCCGAAGTAGATTTTCTATCATCCGGACATGTCCCAAAATCAGAGTCAGAAAAACCAACTACTTCAAGATTGTCCGACCGCCTGTACACAAGCATATAATCTCGTGTCCCCTTCAAGTACCTCATAACCTTCTTGGCAGCCACCCAGTGATCTGGACCTGGATTAGACTGATATCTGCCAAGAACACTCACTGCAAAAGCAATGTCTGGCCTAGTGCATACCTGTGCATACATCAAACTGCCGACAGCACTAGCATAAGGTATATTCTCCATTGACTTTTTCTCAAAGTCATTCTTGGGACACTGACTTTTACTAAATTTATCTCCTTTCTGTACTGGCGCAACACTGGGCTTACAACTCTCCATCTCAAAAAGCTTAAGTACACGATCAATGTATGCTCTCTGCGAGAGCCCTAACAACCCACGAGATCTATCTCGATGTATGTCTATCCCGAGAACAAAAGACGTCTCCCCAAGATCCTTCATATCGAAAGACCTTGTCAATATTACTTTAGTTTCATGCAACAAATTAACGTCATTGCTAGCAAGGAGGATGTCATCAACATACAAGACTAGAAAAATATACCTTCTCCCACTGGTTTTCAGGTAGATACAATGGTCCACCTTATTTTCAATAAAACCCATAGAAGTCACTACCTCGTCAAACTTCAAATACCACTGACGAGAAGCCTGCTTCAAACCATAGATAGACTTCTTGAGTTTACAAACCATGTTCTCCTTACCAGTCTTTTCAAAACCCTCTGGTTGCATCATATACACATCCTCATCCAGGCTACCATTCAGAAAAGCAGTCTTAACATCCATCTGATGAAGCTCAAGATCATAATGTGCAACCAAGGCCATAATAATACGAAAAGCGTCCTTAGAAGAAACAGGAGAAAATGTCTCAGTATAATCAATACCTGGTTGCTGGGTAAAACCTTTTGCTACTAACCTCGCCTTATAGCGATCAATTTTTCCATTAGCATCCCGCTTTGTTTTGAACACCCATTTACACCCAACTGGCCGATGACCATCAGGTAAATCCACAAGCTCCCACACACCGTTTTGTGACATTGAATGCATTTCATCTCTCATAGCCTCAAGCCACTTATCACGTGGGAACTAGCTACAGCCTCTTGATAACTCACAGGGTCTGCTAAAATAATATCAGACTCCCCAAGATAAACAACATAATCATCACTAATAGTAGGTCTCCTCTGTCTAACAGACCTCCTGATAGGAATATCATGTGGAGTATTTTGAGAAGAAGACTCCGGCTGTGCAGAAGAATCATCAACAATAGAATGCTCAACAACAACGTCATTAGGCACGATATGTACGTCATCACGTGGAACAACCAGAGGAAAGAACACCCTCTCATTCTGCTCAAAAGTGTCAGTACCATTATTACTAACACTAGCAGCATCGGCAACATCAAATTCCAAGAATTTAGCATTTGCGGAGTCTATCACCGTCCTCCTACGGCTGGGACAATAAAACCTGTATCCTTTAGACCTATCAGGATACCCAATGAAAAAGCAACGAGTAGTCTTTGAATCAATTTTACTCATCGTGGGATTAAAAATTTTCACCTCAGCAGGACACTCCCACACACGAAAATGTCTAAGACTAGGTTTACGACCGGTTCACATCTCAAAAGGTGTTTTAGGCACAGATTTAGAAGGAACACGGTTAAGGATATACAAGGCAGTTTTAAGCGCTTCACCCCACAAAAAACTTGGTAGGTTAGACCTACTCATCATGCTTCTCATCATATCCATAAGGGTGCGATTCCGCCTTTCGGCCACACCATTCTGTTCAAGCGTATAAGGCATGGTATACTGTGGAACAATCCCACATTCCTGCAAGTATTTGGCAAACGGTCCCATTTGCTGCCCGGACCCCTCATGTCTACCATAGTACTCACCTCCACGATCAGACCTTACTACCTTAACAACCTTCTCTAACTGCTTCTCAACCTCAGTTTTAAAAAGTTTGAATTTGTCAAGAGCTTCTGACTTCTCTTTAATGAAATAAAGATAGCCATACCGAGAGAAATCGTCTATGAATGTAATAAAATACTTATGTCCACATAAGGTAGTAGGATAAGGTCCCGATATGTCAGTGTGAATGATTTCTAGAAGCTCTAAGCTACGAGTAGACCCTTTCTTTTTAGATTTTGTAAATTTGCCTCTAATGCAGTCGACACAAGTCTCCATGTCACCAAAATCAAGAGAAGGTAAAATATCATTTTTGACTAACCTTTGAATTCTCTCTCTCGATATGTGACCTAAACGTTTATGCCATAGGAGACAAGAATTTTCAGCACACAAGGATCTCTTAGAAACACTAGACTCAACAGCAAAACTTTGATATAGATTAGGAGAAAGAACAAGCTGATATAATCCATTATTTAGAATACCGGAGCCAACAAGTTGAGAGTTCAGGGACAATTGAACTGAGCCACTTTGAAAAAGAAAAGAATATCCACTAGTGTTTAAAGCAGAAATAGAAATCAAATTTCGCCTAAAACTAGGAACATAAAAAACATCTCTCAAAATGAGTACACGACTCGACTCTAACATAAGCCTAACAACTCCTATTGACTCCACTTCAGCTTCGAGATCATTTCCTACTTTTAGCTTCGACTCTGTCTCACTTGGTTTCCTTACGCTCCTGAACCCCTCTAGATTTATTTTGCTCTTGACGAGCCTTTAACTTGAAACAATCTTTCTTTAGATGACCAGTCTTTTGACAGTAGAAACGCTTGACATCTCTCTTAAAAGCAACTTTAGGACCTCCACCACTCTGATCATGACCATGCCTCTTGAAGCCCTTAACATTCTTAGAAGCACCGGGGTGAAAACGCTTAGTAGCCTTCTTACTCTTACCATAGACAGGTCTAGGGGCAGATACAAGAAAAGCACTCTCACTCTTCTCCCTTTTAAGTTTCTCATCCTCCGCCACACACTTACTAATCAGATCATTTACAAACCAACTCTCGTTTTGGGAAATGAAAGCAGTTTTGATATGAGAGAAATTTGGAGGCAAGGAATTGAGAGCATGGAGAATAACGAACTTATCTGGGAGAGGAATCTCAAGGGTTTTGAGCTTAGACTGGATATGGACCATTTGCAGAATATAATCTCTTACACCTCCCATATTATCATAAGACATACTCGTCAACTTCTTCAGAAGGACACTTGATTCAGCCATATCGGGTACTAGGTACCTTTCCCCCAGCGCTGTGAGCAACTCCCTGGCAGTAACGGTCTCGGGTAAACCGCTCAGCAAGTGTTCTGAGATAGATCTCCTCATGGCTAGAAGGCTCATATAATTTGAGTGTTCCCACTTAGCAAAATGCTCCCTTTGTGTAGGAGTACTAGCCTCCGTAAGCGGAGCGGGGCGATTTACACGCAACGCAAGGTCCAGATTAACATATCCCAGGGCATACAGAAGATCATCCTTCCACTTCTTATAATTAGATCCATTCAGGACCTCAACAGTACCAACACCACCGTTGTTCAAAGCAAGAGTGACCGAAAATAATGCAACAATTAATAAGTAAGCAAAATACAATAGTCAATAACATAGACTATCAACGAGAAAATCTCATACAGCACCAAATGCAGAAAATCCAACACCTTTAGGCAGAAGGACCCCACACTAGCACAGTCAAGACTCTTAAACACCCTCAACAAGTCCGAGAAAATTTCACCTGTCACTTCAAGTGAGCAGCTTTGGCGGCCAAACACCCAAAGCACAAATGTGAGACCTCTCACTTATTGAGAACACATGCGATTGTGAGAAAACTTTAGCTGTCACTCTGGCAAGGCCACTTTGGCAGCCAAGCAACCAAAGCACAAATCCAAAGCGACTTACCCTGAATGCACATGTCCGCGAGGTACCCCATCTGTCACTGCAAACAGGCTACTTTGGCAGCCAAACACTCACAGCACAAATATGAAGTGACCCTACATGCTTACTCTGATTGATCAAAATAGCTTTGTTGCCCCAGTCACTAAATCAACGGACAACGGTATTTAAACAATTAATAATTTACTAACACACATATGTGTATATTTTAATTTGCCACTTTTAAAGAAGGTGTAACCGCTCTCTGATGTCACCTTAAAATAATAATAATAAAAATTTTTAAAGTGACCATTAGAAAAAATAACAATTTTTTTATTATTATTTTATTATTATTTTAATACATCATGAACGTTGGTGAATAAAATAATAAGTGAATATAATAATAGAAAGCAACGCAGCAGAATTTGATCATGAACCATGAACCTTGATGAATAAAATAATGGATGAATAAAATAATAGAAAGCATGGCAACTTCACGTGCACTGCATAACTTGATGGGCGCGTGTATACACGCGCTCCATCTTCTTCCCCAACGCGACGGTTCGCGAACAGAAGGCTCTTTCTTCCGCGACTCCGCCGCTCGTTTTGCTGCAGATTCTCCTCCGACAGTTCACTGATTGACCAAAATAATTAATGGGTTTTGTTCTATATGCTGGGGCGACCACATAGGTTGAAGAATCAACGAAAACGATGAAGAATTTGCCCAAAAGGGAGCGAAACCCACTTGAGACGTAAAACCCTAACCCCGAACTTCCTTCGCAAAATTCGTCTCTGGCGATCAACCAAATGCCGAGATACCTTGGGGCTTTTATTCCCCATGGCTAGGCGACCCTACCGGTCCGAAGCCGGGCCGTGACTTGCCGGAATTTGGCTGGAACCGGCAAAGAATTCCGCCGGCTAGAAAACCCTAAATTTGATTTACCCAAAACTCACGAAATTCACCACACCATCTAAGAACGCAGATCACAACCAAACATAAATTGATCCTAAATCGAATTACCTAGCTCTGATACCACATGTTAGATAATTAATCGCAATCCATGATAAACGTAATCGATTTAGGTCAAGGAATTACGATAAATAAACATGTACCTGTTTGCACAATGATCTCGAATATGCACGCGAACGCTGAGATCTACAATACGATGCGACGTGGAAGCAAGATCTGCGAGAGACAAGAAAACCGTGCCCTAGGTCTTCCTCTCCCTCCTCACGCGACGGCCGATGGAACTGTCGTTATATTTTTCGTAAGTGGGAGAGGGGACCTAGCGCTAGTAATATAATAGTGACGGGCCCTTCCATCACGGGCTTACGTCAACACTTAAGCCTACACCTTATGCCGTCCAACCCACATTAATAATTAAAATGAGATGCGCAAAAACCCAATAAATCATCACCCAAATATTAACGGGCTATCATGCATTGTCTCGAATACAAAATAATTGATTATAGCCCAATAGGAATTTTATTAAAACAAAATAAAATAATAAAGGTCAAAATAAAATTCCAACAAAGGTCATAAAACGAAACAAATAATTTGTAAATAAGAGTTATATATAGAGATGAGCATGACTTTAGGATAGAATTTAAAAAATGGAGAACGCCGGAACGGTGGGAAGCAATCGGTTTCAAGTTCCAGAGTATGAAAGCTAGGTTTCAAGTTCCAAAAAGTAAAGAATTTGATCCGACAGATATGTTTCAAGTAGGTGAAATTTGGAACCAAAACCTCAAACCTAAAGCAAGTTTTTATTTTTATTTTTTGTATATATCTTCGCATCATCCTATGGTATTTTGTGGTGTTCGATAATAAACATGTAATCCAAAACCATTTTATTATTGAAACTTTTGCTTCGTTAATATTTTATATTTTTCATGTATCTAAATATGAGTTGTTGTGAGTGGATTTTAATAGAAGGCGATGGTCATTAAATGTGATTATTCATTACAATCGTTCCACTAAAAATATACGTGGAACCTAGGTGAAATCAAGAATCGATCTTAAAATCTGTGATAGGATAGGCTCTAAATACTAAGTTATACGAGGTTGATTTTTCAGGTGAAACATGTACAGAACCTGTTTATCTGGAACTACTGACCTCTATAGTTATATAAGCACAAGAGGAGTACTATTCAGATTTGCTCGAGTCATTTATTATTATTTTTTTGGTCAATTTAAACATAATCCGAATCGAAAAAAAGGTCCAAATAACCCACTAACTCGAATCTTGTTTATTCTCAGAAGCAACAGTGTCTGTCAAGTGCGGTAATGATCATGTGGCTACAGTGATGATGGAGCAGGTGGTGATGCGGTTGGTCCTGGTTCTGGTGCATCGCCCTTGTAGGCTGACCGATACTCAGACCATAGTTCATAAACATTTTTCCCGAGCAATCGCTCGAAGAAATCGTTGCTGTAGTAATGCTTCATCATGGCATTGAGTTCGGTGACGAATCCTTCTCTGAGGTTGTCGCAATACTCTAGGAAGTAGGCGGTGACCGCGTAACCTTCGTCCCACCTCGAACCTGAACCGGAACCTCTTTCAGGCCAGCTTTGGGACGGCCACCCCGCCTTCAACCTCACGTAATCTGCGACGCCGGTGATGAGCCCGCTCGGGGCCATACCGTTGCCATTCCATTGCCAAACGCGGGTGCTTTCGTGGTACAGGATCCCGTCGTATTCAGCGCGCACGTCGCCAATGTAGTGCTCGATGTAGTTGGAGTTCAAGCGGATGTTGTCGTTTGTAGTGCTGGCCACAGAATAAGGATAGCTTCCAATCCCAGCATTGACAAAGTTTTCGACAATTAATGTTACTTGCCTGTATGGTTTCGCTTCACCTATGCTTAGTTCGAGGGTTTTCATGACATACTCGGAGGCGACCTGCAGGATCGTGATGGCGTAACCCGCCCCGATGTCGGTCTCAAACTTGGTGTTACCAGGGCTGGTTGAATTGTCAATGAGCTCATAACGAAGTGACTTGGCAAGGGTCAGGTAGGATGACTTGTAATCATCCCACAATTCATCAACGGTCTTGCCTAGCAACTGCTCAAAGAAGGCATCGGTATAGTGATCTTTCATTAGAGCATTAAGCTCTGCGACGAACCCTGCTCCGATGCTATCGCAATATTCGAGAAAATATGCGGTAACGGAAGATCCCTCATCCCATCTTGTGCCGGACCCTCTCTTCGGCCAGTACTTAGACGGCCACCCAGCCTTCAGCCTCACATAGTCGGCGATTCCGCTGATTAGGCTACTCGGAGCCATGCCATTTCCATTCCATTGCCACACATGCGTGCTCTCGTGGTAAAGGATCCCAGTAAATTCGGGTAGTACTGCACCGCTGTAATTCTGAATGTAGTCCGAGTTTATGTAAATGTTGTCCCCGGTGGTGCTGGCTACTGCATCAGGATAGCTCCCAATGCCATATGTTGCAAAGCTTTCAACAACCAAGCTTACTCCCGTATAGCCCCTTCCCTCAGCCGGTTTTTGGTCGAAAACTTTCAATACGAAGTGGGAGGCGAGCTCGAGCATTTGGAGAGCATAAGTGGAACCAATTTCTATCTGGAACCTGCTGGTCCCAGGGCCTCGAAAGCTGACTTCAAACCCCTGCACTGGGATTGGTGCTGCAGGACTAATGGAGTCCTCAACTCCAGTCTCATTGGAGCGAATGGTGTCTGCATTCTTGAAGGGCTCGTACCGGATCGATTGTATTGGTTCGAGAGAAACCACCAAGAGGAGAACAAGGAAGAGTTGTATCGAAGACATGTTGGCCTACAACGTTGAAAATTTTGTGGGTTTCTATGGCTTGATCTCACACATCTTTCTTCATGGTTACTTATATAGATGAGTCTGCACTAAAATTTGGCTGTAGAATTCGCAAATGCAGATCATCGGGCTTGCAGAAAATCCCGATGCCTGCAAAGTTTGATAAACCAGTTGTCTCACAAACTGTTTGTCTTCCTCTTCATGTTCGGTAGGTAGGGGCTGCAACCTTAGTAACAAATAGGAAAGGATCCATCATTAGCCGTCCATTTTCAGATCTATTCTATAACTTTCAGGGACTATGGTGTTCGATATAAACATGTAAATGAAGCCAAGAAACGTTCTTTGACATTGTATTGTCAACAATTTCATGAACAGAATACCCGCTATCACCTTGATTTTGTTAGCCAAACAAGGCTCCAAGAAATTTTCACGTGTGAGTGCAGCAGCAGAAGACTACCGGTTGGCCTTATGAAAATTCAAAGGGATCCTCCAAAACTGGAGATAAATTTTGGAGAGAAAAAATTTGGGAAGTGGTCAACATCTTTTTAGTTTCAGATGGAACGATCGATATTATAATCCAGGCTCCATTATCAGAACAAAAGGACAGGAAATAGGCTGCAGGCCATGAAAAAGACGAACTTTCCAAAGTCAATTTCGTTAGATTCAATCCAATCCTCACGCATGTTCCGCATTTGTCCTCTCGTGATTGTTGCGATGTATGGAGATCATATATTGAAGCGAGACTTTATATCGAATCTATGGATTAAATTAGACATCAGTTCAGCATCGTGGGTACTGGGAAAGATGCAGCTTCTTTTGTATGACTAACTGAAGGATGCAATTGCACCAGAAAAGTTCACTTCAAGCAGTGTCAATGGTGACTGTAAGATGATCAGCTAATGAGACGAAGAGAAATCTCTTTTGATGGTTTCCAAGTTTTTGGGAGTTCAGTTTTGAGTTCAAATCAGCATCTGTCAAAACTGTCCTACGACTTGGTCGACCCGTCTAGCATCTGAAGCTAAAAAGAAGAGGAAAGTTCTTGTTTGTGTGGTTAAGGTGCTCTGAGAAGGCGAGATTGGTTGCTATCCAAGTGGCCAAGAGTCTCATTAAAGTTTGAAGTTTTGCGTGTGCATTTCGATTTGATACTTTTTGCAAGGCAAATTTGCGACGGAATTTCTTGTTCTTGCCGATGAATTTCATTATTTGCTTCAGCTTGTGAAGGCAATAGATGAATCTTCCTCATTAAATATGAAATTTCAAGTAATTCTGGATCTGGAGAGGAAATCTCTCCCTCTCTCCCAAATGCAACTGGCACTTATACATAAGTACATGACCAAGTACTCTGACGTGACAGAACCTGTGAAATTTGTGATCACATATAAAACAAATCATGAAAGGACCTCTCAAATGCAATAGATTCTGAATCCATTAGTATGTTGGATAAGGAGTCGCAGCAGTAGGTGACGCCGGCACGTCGTATATACTCCGTGTTCAAGTGTATGTTGTTGCCTATCGTGCTGGCAACAGCAACAGGATAGCTCCCAATTCCCATACCAGCAAAGCTTTCGTAAGTCAGTAGCACTTCCATGTAACCTTTTCCCTCGCCTACTTTTTGATTGAAGGTTTTCAAAACGGACTTAGATGCGAGCGAAAGAACACTTGCGGCATAGTTATCGCCGGTATAGAACTCGAATATGAAGTAACCGGCATCAGAGACGTTCCCAAAGGTTAATTCATATTGGATTCTTGCAGTTGGACTAGTAGGAGCAACTCCAATTCCTCCAATTGGTTCGAGAGCAACCAAGGACGGAGGAAGCAAGAACCGGAGAGGAGTCATTTTTGCAAAAATAAAATAAAAAATTTGAGCTTGCACTCTTTGCCTTCGTATCTCTATTCCCTAATAAAGGCTTATGTATAGAAGTTGGTCCATTGCTCATCCTATTATTTTAAAAATTGCAGGATAGTCCCTTCCATCTGCTAGCAAATTTATGCCATTGGTTTGTATGTAGCATCTCTTTGGTAGCCAGAAGTCCGCGCAGGATGTCCAAATGTATCAGGAATACGAAGGTACGACCCGTCCAATCTGAGAAACTTACCATTCACAAGCCATTACTACCTCATAAAAATGTATCTACGAAACGGAATTAAAGAGCTCGCGAATCCATAACGAAGAATGGATTTATAACAAGGAGTTCTCTGAGATCAAACGCTAATGCCCGGTTAAAATTCTCTCTAGGACATTGTAATAAAGGAACAATATCTGTGGAGCAAGAGTACAAGAATGCTACTGTCAAAAGGCATTTAAACTGCTATCAAAAGCATGGCATTGTCAACCGTCTACAATCCTCATCAGTCGAGAATATTGTAATCGGGAGATTCAAAGGGAGCAATTAGATCAATTACAATGCTATACGTGCGCTTCGGTTTCAGAAAACGAGCCAAAAGGATCCTAGGCCGGACTATGGTGGAAGATGAAGTAAAGCTGGACGGACAAGGAGAAATCAATACTTGATGACATGACGGCGAAGCCATAGTTCATACATGACCAAATGAAACGCATCGTATCGCATCGGAGGCGTATTCCACATGAAGTGTCTCTGAACCTGCTTTACCAAACATGTGAAACAAAAGATGGAATGAGAGAACTGACCCATGCAAACGGAAGTTACTGAGAAGAGTGCACAGAACATACAAAAGGAAAATTTTCTTCCGGGATTACACTTTAATTTCTTGTTCTTTTCCTTTATTTTACTAAAAGCAATGCCAGCCAGCTAAGCTCAGAACAAACATAGCACTGCTTTTACCTTAACTAAATTCTGATGCAACGCCATGAAATCTTCATCTGAAATGTTCTGAAGAATGCGCTTCAGCTGATAGACATCCTCCTCCTTAAGTATGACAGAGAATTTTCGCCAGTCGAGGATATCATTGAAAGGCAAGTCGTAGTAGTCAGACATAATCACTGCCAAACAATCGAAATCTACCAATTAGAGAAGCAGGCGTTCGGCCAGCCCAGCTGAGAGGAACAGCATTGGAGGCTCAGAAAAGGCAAAAGGACAAAAAGGCCATATTCATCCTTTATTATATTTACTTTCTGTACTCAAATCAAAGAAGGGGGGGAATTGATGCACAAAGGTTTCCAACTTTCCATGGCTCAGTGAGCAAGAACTAGAAGGTTTACTTATCCGAAACCCAATTAACAATTCTTTCGAGAAACATTGAAAGTCCAAGCTCTTCTCTCTTTCCAATAACAGCTTCGAACCGAATGAAACGGAAAGTGAAGTAATATTTAGACCATCATGAATCAAGTGTTCATCACTTGTAGCCATTCATGCATTTGCAGAACTACCCTAATCATCAAGGGCCAACATAACGGCTTGAGAGTCGAGATATGAACTAATAGCATCCTTGCTACAACAACATAAAAAGTAGACAGAGAGTAGTATTTATTACCTGGAACACATCCGTAACGGATTGAGTCTGCTATGCATGGACTGTTGACTTCCGACCTTCCAGGGCATATGCAGAATTTAGCCCCATAAAACTTGTTATGCTTCCCTCTAGTTCCGTTCTGTTGGCTGTTTTGGATGTCGAGTTCATCATCATCGCTCCATACAGTCGTTAATGCAGATCTTACATCGGAACTAGTGCGTCCGGCCCAGAAACCGAGCGTCCTCCTGCAATCTGAGCCAAGTTAATCCTAACCGAAGTGGGTTGACAGATTTATTTTACTTTAGAAAAGCCGTAGCGCCAAGTCCATAACATTCGCATCAAAACAAACCAGCAAATGACATTTCCTTTGGTACAAAATTACACTAAATCAAGAAAGTAATGTCACGCGACATACAAGGCCTCTGTCCTACCATCCATCCATCTCTTTCATTATATTGTTTCTTCCAGGAGTGACATGAAAGGAATTAAGCTATTCGATACATGCCTGGTGATCGCGTCATTTCCACCGGCAGGATAAGAAAATGGCATCCTCACTTGAGGAAGGGCGACATCTTTGTGTGGAATATATCCGTTGTTATAACTTGAAGAGCACACGACTCGAATCGAATTCTTCACAAGAAGCGGAACGCCTTCTGTCGCTCTCACGCCGATGTCATGGCAAGTCACAAAGAAATGATCTGCGCCAAGTGTTCTGTTCCAGTAAGGGTACCGGATCATCAGCCTCCAAACATAATCTCTGATCCCATTGGTTATGTCTTCCCAGGATACGCCCTGCAAAGAAAGAAGTGCTCCGAACATCAGAGTTCGAGAGAGAATTTTTCCTTCGGTGAGATGTCGGCAAATTCAGTTTGCTTAGAACCCAAGAAAGGAAGGAGACCTGGCCTCGCAGCTTATGGCAAGAAACGGGAAGAAAGAAGAGGTGAGCCCCGTCAGGATCGAGCGTGACGAACCGGCTTTCGCGAATGTTCTTGAAGAAGAACCCTTCACTCGCGTACTTGCCGGCAAGCCTTTTCAGAGTGCGGTGTCCACCCGGGTACACAAAGACCCTCAGCTTCCTCTCCATCTCTTCGTAGTTCGTCTTGAACACCTTCCACGAATGGTAGACTCCAGGAGACGCATCCATATCGTCTTCTCCTCCAGCATTGGCCTTCACCAAATCCAAGTATACCGGATTCAACAACAGGGAGGACACGCGTGCGACGTACACCCAGAAGGATAGAGAACTTACCATATCCATAGGATGTGAGGAGAGCTTGGGGGAGAAGAACCGGATGTTTGCGTACATAACGAAGAATCCAAGTGCCACTGCAAAACAGAAGAAGTAGCCGCCAGCAGGAAGCCTCATCCGCGGCCGGGCCGCCACAGATGGTCTCATCATCACTCTCTCGACGAAAGTACTGTGCGATACACGAACTTCGAGCTCGGCCAATATTTTTCTCAGGGAAGTGTGTGCGGCTTATGAATTGAAGCTGTGGAGTATGACTTGAAATATAAAGTGGGCGATGGGCATATTCTGTTTTGACAGTTGAGTTAAAAAGAGAGTTGGTTAAGTTGGGTTCGGTTTCTAAGCTTTGATTCTTGAGTTCGTTTCGTTATGTTGTTGTCGATGACATGGAATATGCACAAAATAACAACCGTAGAATGAGCAACTATCATCGACAACCGTTGACGGCGCTGGCGGAAATTAACACTAGTTTGCTCAATTTTACAAACTCCGCAATGAAAATATCCTTGGTTACATTCAATTTTATTTAATATGAACATCTTAACATCTTCAAGAAATTTCTTGTTTCACCATTCCTGAATTGAACGTATTGGAGAAAGCACCAGGCAGGTTAAGATTCAATTACGATCGTTTCCACCCGTTCATCAACAATGCATCCCCTTTATTCGCCAGGATGAACCACAAATCAAGCCCTTGAACGTCACCCCACTACGCATGAAATTGTTTGTCCGATCTCTGCGAAACTGTAAAGAAGTTGGTCATGTGCCCGTATAATAGTCCTTAAATAAGGTCTATTTAGCTAAGAGTGAACACCTCAGAACTCCACACGGCCATGACTTCTCGAAAACGTCAAGTGATCCGCCATGGAGAAAAGAAGAATATCGCGAAAGCAACAACCCCCTCGGAGGGCACACAGTAATCAACTGCAGTGGGAAATTCAACCCACACAATGTTTTCCAATCACAAAACTCTCGAGCGTCAAACGAGCTGTACAGCGGCATCTAGCATCTTATTTGCAGAGTACATTGGACTCTGCACAACCCAGATCACAGTTTGTGCATATAAGCACACCCCAAAATTTCAAACAAATCTACGAAAAATGCAAGGATGTCATTCCTAATAGATCATATCGGTTTCTCAGCTAAGTATAAAGGAACATAACATAAACTTGAGAGAATCTCTCAACGATTATGAGACAGTGCTGGTGGTTTCTGGTTCCACTGCCTGCTGATTATCAAAGAGCAGCTTCAGAAGGATACCTCCATCGATCTCAGAATGCGATTTTCTCCACCAAAATTACATTTCGAAAAGAAGCTGCTTTTCCAGAAAACGAAACAAGAAAAGAATCATCGGCTCCCTATTACTAAAGTTAGGAGCTTACAAAAAAATGCAACTATAATGCTACTTTGTAGACCAATAGAAGACATGTGCCACCAGTCAATGACCTGTGCCTGTGCAATGAGGATATACGAGTTTACCATTTGAGCCGACCCCCATAGTTGAAAAGCTCTTGTGCGACAATGACATAGCAAGCAAAACCATGCAACCTTGGACATGATAAAATATCCCTATCTTTCACGGGTCAAGTGATTGATAAAGACTGGGCATCTGCTGGCGTACACTCCCATTAGAATCTGCATTAGCATAAAAGGGTGTCTGCAGCTCTCCAGAGTGGGATGACTTTCGACTTTTTGGATTGTTTGGGGAAGCCCCGAAAGAATCACCTGAACTGCCGCTCGTAGTGTACATCGATGAATTTGGTAACCCATGAATCCTCGGTAACCCAGTTCGATCAGCACCCAAACTGTAGCCTTTCTCAACCGTTTCAGCTTCCAATGGCAATTCATCCAATGTCTACCGCAGAAGATGCAAAAAATTAGTCACTGAGCTAAAATATTAAATATGTCATGCAAGACAGCTTTTTTATCTCCCACTGAGCATCCATGACATTATGGATCTCTAAACAAGAGTCTTGACTTCTATTGTTTTCTTTCTCTTTCTTCTCTTTCTATGCCTTCAGTGATGAGAAGTTCAGAAAAACTCACCCGGAAAGCTTGTTGAAGTACTCGGAGGGTTTCTCGAGTGCGCTTTCTCTTCATTGCTATTTCATCAGGTTCTTGTAACATCTCTTCAAACAGGTTTTCTCTGTTGACAAACAGTTGTTGCAGAATTAGTATTCAAAAGAAAGGAAAACTAACTGAATAACAAGAAAAAATTAGCAACAGTGGAGAATTTTTTAATATTGACCTACCTATAAAGCTTTTTAATGAAAACATTGTGCAGCTCTCGTTTTGTATGATTCACCTGTCAGAGAGAGACGAGAGTGAATAAATGTGGAGACCATATCAGCTTGTCTTTCATGGATTTGAATTACGATCAGTGTTGGAAAGTCTCAATTCACAACATTGAAAGTTAATAAAGAGCTAAAAGTGGCCATCAGTTACCCTAATAATGACATGATTGATTTGAGCTATGAAGAGGCACAGTAGCAACATACAAGAGCCACAGACTCACAGATAAGTGCCTCCCAGAAGAGGTTCACGCTCACAACAAAGCTAAGAATTTTATTTCAAGATTCCAACTGAACAGACACATGGCCAAAGAGGAAAGCATTTTCAATTACTGGAACTCATCTATATTTAATAAGAGAATAAGCAAATTGTGTTCAATCATGGGACATCGCACAGTTTACACCTATTACCTAAAATGTCCAAGCATTCACACAAAATTTCTCATGCCATTCACAACCCTTCAGAGCAACTAGCAAAATTCTCTTAGGCACGAGGACATATAAAGGTGGAATAAACATGAATATCTCAAATACTCACCAGGAAATGCATAATTGCTTTTGGAACAGAGTCCTCAATATTCTTTCGTACAATGTCATAATATGATCGAAGCAGCAGTTTCGTTACTGTAATTTCAATAGCCTCCTGCTCTGAATGGCTTTCTGATGGCCTCAAAACAGTTGGCGGCTGAATCAAATAAGCAGGCTTTGAATGACTCTAGTCAAGAATCTTACTGCTGTATTAAGCAATTGAATGCTACCACAAGGTTTTGGATGATACACATGAACCAATAAGGAGCACGTACCTCTCTCAATTGAATCATAGACATGGCCAGGTCCATGTTTTGTGCAGGCTCGTTATATGCCTTGCTTGTTGAACTCTCCTTAGCAGATGTACGGCTATCGCTGCCACCAAATATTGATGAGATACCCCAACTTGAACCACCTGTGTTTCCTAACAAGCATTATTATAAATAAATTTTACAAATGTAAAAACCACAAGACAACATAATTTAGCATCTCTATAAGCACTCCAAAGGAATAGCTCAGCCCTCTTCCGCCCCAGCAAAGCAATAACAAAAAGTAAAACCACAAAAGAATATACACGTGAAAGAAAGATCCGGGCTAAAACATAACTAGCACAATTGCTTTGGATATTCAACATACTATTTCTCATTTAAATCCATCGTGCTTCGAGGGTGACTTACCAGAAGGAGCCACTTTCTCAGCATCTGCAATGGGCCGGCTACCCTAATTACACTCAGACAAACAGAAAGTACCTCAATTAAACAAAATGAAAAGTGATCTTTCACAAAAAAAAAAAAAAAAAAAAAGAGTAAGGGTAAGGATGTTCCGAAAACATAGGTATAAATTTTTCACCGGTATATCCATCCATAACAACCACACAAAGGAGATGACGCTTCCCCGTCTCCTAGTTTAACTAAGAAAAATTAATGGAAGTAGGAAAAACCGAAAGTTACAAAAACCTGATCAGGTACAATTCCATTGACTTGTCTGGCAAGAAGAGCTCTAGATTTTACACTCCTCTCAGATGTCGGTGCCTTATCAGTTTCCATACCATCCTAATCAACGAAGGAAAGGGTAAGGATGTTCTGAAGACATGGAGGTAAAAACATTGCAAAAATACAGAACAGGATCAATGAACTACCTTCTGCCGGGAAAGAGGTAAAGAACCCCTGGACTTGATCTGCTGCATTGCTAACTCAACAGCTTTGCTCCCACCAACAAAATTTGGGTGTGAAGTATTTATGTAGTCCATCTGTTAAGTTGGATTTGCTTAAGCCAATATCAAAATGAAGACCAACACAGAGGAACAGTATAGGGAAGACCAAAAGAAACATGATTTTGGAATAATACTACTAGAAAAGCACAATAATAATTCGCATGAAAACATAAAATAAAAATGACAGCACACTAATAATTATTCCCACTTTTGGACATAGTTGTATCCTGATCACCCGCCTATGTCCAGTAATAAACATATATATCATCAAGTGGCCAAGAGAGTTGTGACTTTCTAATTGAGGAGAACAAAGGGCATCTTATCAATGCTATCAATATAGGCCAGAGAAATATCTCTCTCTCAGTATGCCACTTGCATCTGCAACCATGTCTGCTGCCCCCCAAGAAATGTCATGGATAATGGTTGATAATGAAAGAAAGATTACATGATAAAACTACTTTCCTTCTAATTCCAGACAATCCAAACCTAAGAATAATCGGCATACCTCCATCTCAACAATGTGACCTATCATAGTCTCGGATGGCTCAAGACCTTCCCGCAAAAAGTTCCCTATTACTTCATCCATACGCTTGCGCAAAACCGGAAAGCGTTGTAATTCATTTGCCAGACAACGATGGCTAATCTGAAGAAATAACTTGAAAATTAGAGGACTGAACAAAATAATTCAAAGGATGCAATATGGAGACCTCACCCACAAACCTTCATTAACTCATCATATATGAACCTGGCACATTGAATACTTGGATCTAACAATCGAGCTATTTGCCTTCGAATGAGAACTTCAAAAGGTACCTACAAGAAACCAATCAAATCAACCACAGAACAATCTATCACAAGGGCAATACCAGATTATTATCCCATAGTTGACAAGAAAGAGTTGGAAGGAAAAGAAGATGCATACACCTACTTCTGGCACAAATAATGCAGATCTAGGACCTGTTGCATTCTGAATTGCAGTCCGAATATCATCATCAGTCAAGTCCTCACATGGGTCCACTTCCTATAAAACACATTAACAAAAATTATTGAACAAATCAACAGCACGCAGAAAGTCAGCCAATCATCTATGCTGGTAGATCAAAATCCAGCCCATGAAAGAACCTGAATGTAATGTTAACAAAACGAGTAAACAATTTTTAATTTATCATTTCTCAAAATGCAATAAAACTACTCCTGCATTGATCTCCTTGAAGCCGTTAAACAATTTTCTTCCATCCTCTACATGGCTTATCCACAGGCAACATATGTCAGTTCCCCAAAATATTCACAAAACAATGGAATTTTGTCTCCTCTGAAGAGCAGCATGAGAATGAACTTCAATCATTCCTTAAGACTGAGTCTATCAGCCATGAATGCTTTCACTATCAAACAGATCAATAACACTCTAAAGTGTCTATTGATTTAGATAGTCACAAGATCTGCTCTGTTGCAGCATAGCATATGAAAAAGGCATCTCAAACTTTACATTAAAATTTGACAATGTCTCATCGCTACTGGGTCACAAGGCAAAAAAGCCAAGTACCAAATGAGAGGATAAAGTGTCAATATTCCAGAACTGCCAAGTTAGATTGTAGTCACGCTAATCATCTGCTCACGTCCAGAACTCAATGACAAATAACACACATACAAGGAAAGGGGATCAAATAAAACAAAATAAAGACAGCACAGATATGGCAGGAAGAGACGTCAACTGCAAAAGAGATAACAAGCAAGCAACGACACACTCACACTCAGGCAGCAAACTTAAACAGACATGAGCCAAGGAAGCAGTCCAAACGCTACTTAAATTGCAAGTCTCTCTCCAAAAATTTAAACCAGTATACACACCTCTAAACTTTTGACAAAAATTGATTGAAAAATATAGTGTATGCGTGCTCCACCAGACAGCTCAGATGTAGACATTTCTTCATTCTTTCCTTCGACCATTGAAGAAAATGCTGTTTTAAACAATAGTTTGGGAATTATCAGTGAGCTAAGAAGCCAATCCAGCAAATTGAAACAAATATGTAGCAACATCAAAGTGCAAGTAAACATTACCATCAGAGTATTTTGACAGAATATTCAGGAGCAAGGCTCCCTGACCAGCCTATTCAGCAGAAAAGAAATTGGAAAAGGTGGCAATGGTTAAAATTAATCAGAAACTCAAATATTCCAAGACTACAATAGAGGAAAGCATAGCACACATAAATCAATTGCTCAGCCTACAAAGTTCCCTGTGTCCCACAGAAAACTACTAAACAGTTCTCCCCCAGAATAAAAGTAGGAAAACCACACCTTTGATTCAGTTATTTCTCCATAGCTAGCATGCTCCTTTGCAACAGAAACCAGCGCAGTGCTGATACGAGACTTCAGCCCTGGAAGCACTGCCTTGATATGTTGTACTAGGATCTGCAAATAAGTTGAGACAGCACATCAGATCCGTTAACAATACAAAGGCATTTTGAAAACATCTCAACTTCATAGCTCTAGTCAACTCCATTTGTTCCTTTGCATTCTATTACACAGGAACCTTCTCCAAAGCCCAGAGCACAAAGGGCACCATGACTAAAGCCTCATCTTTCTGAAGAAGCCTTTTCATATGAAAGCAAGAGCCTTAGCATCATTCTTCAGCTATCCAAATTTATCTTTTGAATCTCAATCTTCTTTGGCATCCAAATTTATCTTACAATCTGAAACTTATGTTAGGTTATGCAAACAGGATATGTAGGTTATGTATCATCAACTCTGTCAGATGAATTATATTCTCCTATAAGTAACAAATACAATTGTTAAAGAGCCATCTTCTAGTATAATAGCAATATACGAAGAATATAGACAAAAGAAAGACAAGCTAAAACCAAAAAGAACTAGCACTAAGTGAGAAGTGTCGACTACCTTAAGTACATAAAACCCTAGGTCGGAACAAGTAGATAGGATCCCCTTTTTGACGTCCCCATGCCAACACTAAGTACATAAAACATCTTACCTTGACATTGTTATCTTTTCCCGCTCGTGTGATTCCTAAGAAGCTCTAACATCTATTCTTAGCCACGACTCATTGAGCGAAACTAAACATATATTACATCATATGTACAAGGTATCTTATGTTATAACATGTAAGACGACTTCGATGCACAAAGGAGCACGGCCTTTAAAAAGTGGATTAAAAAAATACTATATTCGAAAAATAAATTTACCCTACTTGACTGAAATCTTTCTTACCTGATTCAACTTCTTTGCCAACTGAGGAACACCACAGCGATCAGCAAGGCCGTTGTATACCTGCATAGGATACCAAGAGCAGGATAAAAACACAGACAAAATCTCCATCAAATACATAAAGCCTGATAGGCAAGAGTTTATATATTCATACAGGACGGCTTCGGAAGAATTTTTCTTCTGCCGCTAGTGCATCCTTGATACTCCGATTAAGCATGATGTCCTGTCAAGTGTCAATGTTCAACAGTCAAATTAGCTAGACACAAATTATAAGCCACAAAATATTGACCCAAAAATACACTCATGATGCCATCATAGAGCTGACAGAAAAATTCTAATGATGAAGTAAATCTTGTGTGCTCAAAGTGATATCATTGAAAAAGCTCGGAAGAGTAAATAACTAAGAAAGTTCAAGGCTACTCTTAGCTTCAAAAGCGCTGTTCAAGTTCATAATATGGACATTATCATGTCTCTCATGCTATCCAATACCTCTTGGCTGCGATTCACAACACCCACGTAACCTAGTCGCAGGGGGATCACTTTTCCAAGCAACAGATTTCGTGCGTCTGTACCTCTGTCCATAATGTCTAACTGAAGCCACAGAAGAAAATAGACAGAAAAAACATATAAAAGCAAATTACAGAGCGAATTTTAGATGATTCACAGTTCTTTCATTGATCCATCAAATGCCGCACCTTAGTGATGATACCAATTGTCCGATGCCCTGGGCAAGTAAGGATTATAGGTTAGACTGAAACCCCCCATAAAAAGGAACTACATCCAACAATGTGCTATAATAAAATGTACCATCAGGATCAGCCATTCCAGCCATCTGCAGAGCATCAGAATTTGCTAAATCCGAGTTTGCTGGTGTGACTGCCAGTATCAAACAGCTCTGAACTTTGATGTACGACATTATCATCGTTCTAATGCGTGCCTCTATATCAGAGGGCTGATCACCCACTGGAACTTTGGTCAACCCTGGCAAATCGACCAGTGTAATATCCAGAACATTTGGAGAAAAAATCTTAAGACGAATCTGCTTGTCCGAGACCCCCTTATTCCCACCCGCTTCCCTCTCTGTCTCGGCCTGTAACCAAGGGGAGATAGTCAAAAGACTGGATAAGACTGATGTCCAGTCAAGACTTGGACAAACATCGAGAAACAACGTGAAACTTGAAGCGAACACAATGTAAGATGTGGCAAAACATATGATCAAGCGCAAGTAACTAGTCAACCATCCAAACCTTGCTGTAATTCTACCATGCCAAAATCCCACGGGAACAATCCCAGTATAAATTCATTTCCATGTCGCCGAATGAGCGGAGCTCCACCTCTCCCCAGATGAGGAATCCAAAAAAAAGTCAAAACCACGGGGGAATCACCTGAATCTCTCTCCGAATCTCGGAGAAGTCGTAGAAACGCTTCCCAGGCAAGTGCAGGAACTCGCCGTACTCCTCCTCAGCCCCGTCGGGCTTCCGCTTGGTCTGGAGGAGTTGGAGCACGAGGGGGCGGCGGGTGCAGATTTCGTTGCCGCGGGGCAGGAAGTCGCGGCCGACGAGGGATTCGAGGACGCTGGATTTGCCGCTGCTCTGGCTGCCGACGACGGCGACCTGGGGGAGCTCGATGGTGGACTGGCTCCCCAGCTGGGCGAAGATGTCCTGGAGCTTGTTGACTATGGGGATCACGGAGTGGCCGAGCGGCGGCGCCGGAGACAGAGAGGGGGACGGCGATGCCGGTTCTTCCGCCATCGGAGGAGGTGCGAGCGGGAGAGGACGAGGAGAGGGCAGATCGGCGGCCCGAGGGTTTGGGGCACAGTGCTGGTGCGAGAAGGGTAGTACTTCGAGAGCGAGAGAGAACTCAGAGAAAGAGAGCGTCTGTAGTGGCTGTGATTTAGAGAGAGAGAGAGAGAGAGAGAGAGCGGGGTTGAAATTGTGATTGGGAGGTTAGGGCAATGCCTACGGGACTCGGACCGACTCGGCGGGTCACCTCCGCTGCGAAGGAGCGGTGCGCGAGGAGAGGACTCGAGAAAAAGGCCGAGTTGAGTTGAGTTGAGTTGAGTTGAGACGAGCCGACAGATTCGGAGGAAAGAATCGAGATTAAAGATCCTCCTACCCTTTTTTTTTACCCTTTCTCGGACTTGTCCATGGCCTTTTTCGGTTTCGCAGGACTAAAAGGTAGTTTTCCGGACTCACCGCGATTTTCGAACTTGTCGCTCACGCCAACTCATTTTCGAAATGGAGGATTATTTATTTGTGTAAACCCGCGATTTTGTACTTGTTTCCCAAGCCAACGCATTTTGAAGATAGAAAGATCATTTGCATAATCGTGAATTTTTTTTTTTTTTACTTATTTCCCAAGCCAGGGCAATTTGTGAATAAAGGATTATTCACGTGTGCATATCTCTTGGTTCGATCGGTTCACAAAAAGGCTGTATAATCAGCCTCTAGTGATATCTCCTTGCTTGCTCATCTTCTAATTATTCGCTATTTTGCTAATAATAGCTTAAACGGAATCGTCTAAATTCATGAATCGTCTTTTTGAAGCATAGACGTAGAATTCGTGAATCGCCCGTTCGAAGGTACAAAGCGCGTGCTTGCCTGTACGCTTGAACGATGAGGACGGCATCGGAGGTGAATGCGGAGTTCATCGTCGCCCTCTTCGATGGATGGGCTTTTTGTTTCGGAGTCCGAATCGATTGAAATCAAAATGTGTTTTGGATAGAGAAGAAGTGATTAGGGGAAGAAGAACCGAAGAAGGCGGGAACCGAATTCGGTGGGCCCGAGCAAGTCCAGATCTTTCGGGATGGATCCACGAAACGGGCCCAGAGCATCATTTCCCCGTTATATAATGGCGATGCCGAGGACCACATGCAGCCGCGTCTACGCTTTTGCTCTCTCGATCCCTTTTCTCGTTTATCGGTCAAACGAGGAAAACCCTCTCTCCCTCCCACCCTCCGCCGCCTCAACGCCCTCGACCGCCATGCCTCGCCGCTCTGGAGGTGATGCCTTCGCTTCTTTCGTCTCCTCTTGAGTTTCTCGTTTTCTCTTCTTGGATCTAATGCCTGCTCTCTGATATTCGCCATTCTCGTCCGTGCAATCTGTTGTTTCGTTGTGTGCGGGATTGCTAGGGTTCTCAGCTTCCTTACGGTACATGTGTAGGTTTTGATTTCGTTCGTTTGGTTGTTAGGAAGGATTGAAGGGACGGATGAAAGTTTTGTATCTTTTGATGTCTTGTGTATCGATGCTTTGCGAGGTTTTTTTTTTTAATTTTTTTTAATTTTTCATATGTCCCAGAAAATGGGAGTGGTCTGTCGAATCTTGGTTCGGCTTTGGCTTTCTTCTAGTAGTTGTTGTTGTCTTCGCTAATTTGGCTTCGGGACAAGTAACTAGGTCCTCCGTTATGTCTTCGTTGGATTCTTGTGCGACCTACCGTGGAAGTTGGCCCCATTTCACCTCAAAGTTTGTTCTTTGCTGTCTAACTTGTTGAAAATTTTTTCTATGCAACTTCGGCATGCATATCACAGTGAGACTGCCTTTAGTATTTGCCGTCTCAGTGAATAGAGCCTGCGGAAAGCAGTCATTTGAAATTTTTGGTTACTCCTTTTACCTTGGCTGTTATCTCCTGCTGATTGTGTTTCTTTGTCATGTGATTGGGGAATTGGAGGATGAGTGCACGAGCGCAATGGCGTTTGAAGCATAGTTGTATGTCGTGCTCTCATATGTCGCTTTATCAGCTCTAGACAATTAGGAAGCAAACATACGATAGAGTACACTGCTACTAGTCCTAGAAGAATTCATCTTGAGCTATGTTATCCCCTTTTTCTTGTCCTGCTGAGCCGGCCTATGAGTTTCCTTGCCATTTTGCATTTTGCAGTTGTCAAACTGACGATTGTCGACATGGAAGTGACAGTGTTTTTGTTAAAATGCTGATTCTGTGCTGTTGCTGTCTCAAAATTCTTTTTCTGCAGGAAGATCTGCTCCCCGTGCTGCTCCTCGTCCAGCACCTGCCCGCAGTCCTCCTCCTGCACCAGGTATTCTTTTTTGTGCATGTGACATTCTTTTGGAGATGGACCTGTTGGCATGAGAACACAAGTTCTATGATGTAACTATCCAAAGAAAGTAAGCTGCCCTCCACTAGTGTGAATGATTTGCTTATATCTTGAAACAGCTAACCATGCTCCTCCTCCAGCCCCTGCGCAAGGTGGCGGTGGTTCTATGCTAAGTGGCATTGGTTCAACCATAGCTCAAGGTATGAACTGACGATATACTTGTTCCTTAATACATATGAGATATGTCCTTCCAATGATCTGCTTCGAGACTGAGATCTCATTGCTCTGTTTGTACGATAGGTATGGCTTTTGGTACTGGAAGCGCAGTGGCTCACAGGGCTGTGGATTCTGTGCTTGGTCCTCGCACTATTCAACACGAGACAGTGGCAGCTGCTGCCCCTGAAGCCACTACAAACAGCGTTGGTGGTGCTGATGCATGCAACCTCCACTCCAAGGCCTTCCAAGATGTATGGTTCCCTTCCTTCGAATTGCCGCACTAACAGTCATAGGACTTGGACTTCTTGGTTGAAAAAAATAGTTCATAGCATTTGGATGATAATAATAGCATAGGATCCTGAACAGTTACACACTTGGAGAAGAGAAAGTATGGATTATTTGATGAGTAGCTGCACTAGGTTTTCAGTCCTAGGGGTGAGCAACTCAGCCGGTTCAAACCGGCCCGAACCTGCCTTACCCAACTTGTTTTGGATTGTATCTGACAACAATCAGTTCAGGTATTGGTTCCAAAACCTGGCAGCTGGGCTTTAATCTGTGTGGGTCCTGAATCCTTTGCTTCAGCCACTGGTTCGACCCAGAACCAATTAGGTCGGTTCCAGTGTCAAATCAATATGGAATGGGGCTTACATACCTTATTTAAAATAATAAAACAGTGAGATACAACTGGCAAGAATGAACCTGAGACCTCCAACTTGACATAAGCAATAAGGCCACTCGACTAACGAGACTTATTTGTTATAGGCTACAAAAATAGTTTAATAACAATTATTTGATTTATACGAGATAAACCCAGTTCCTGAGTAAAATTGTGATCTGGCCAGGCCGGTGCATGTATTACTGGTTTGATGCCCAGCTTCTTTTTCTCCAGATCCAAGACCCATAGGGTGCCATTCCAAATTACAGTCCTGGGGTTGATGCTCATTTGAGTTATAACAGATTAATTTAATTTAGAACATAATTTGATACCATTCCTTCCCTAAGAAATAGAATGTGATGATATCAACGTCCTTCTGTGTGGTTTATATTCTCATAATTCATGTGAACATATTTTCAACTTTTGACAGTTTATATTTCCACATTTCCGTTGGTATTTGGCAGTGCGTTAACAACTTTGGGAGTGACATCAGCAAGTGCCAGTTCTACATGGATATGTTGGCAGAGTGCAGGAAGAACAACGGTTCTATGCTGGGAGCCTAAACTCATATGGTCGTCTCTGCCCATCCATTCTGGGATGAGCAAAATCCATTTGAATATTCTTACTTCACGTCACCAAGTTTGAGATTGAACTGATGATGGTGAAGCAGGTATTCTGTCTATGGTTGTCGTTTACATTGAATAATCCCGAGTCAAAACTATCGAGGTGGGAACTTTTTAAAGTATCATCGCACCGTCAAACCATCATTGGAACAGCTTATATTTGGGATAGTAATGTCTTGGGATGCTTTTGGTGTGGAAGAATTTACAATCTGATGACCTCTATTGCACATTTTTTTTGTGGTGATGTGAAAGGATGAGAAGGGGGAGTGGAATGCAAAAGCACGATCATTAATTAGTACATGCCTTTGTGAACGTATCTACGCTGATAAGCAGGTTTTACTCTCCGAAAGTAGCATCCCGGAGATGCTGCGGTTGTTGCGCACTGGAAGTAGTTGGAAACGTGTATCTTTGCTGTCGCTAGTCACTTCATGTCCCCCACAATTACCAACTTAGATAGTTGGGAGTTGTTAAGTCTCTCATCAGATGCGACCCACAAGTTCCTTAAAGCAAATAGCGTGGGTTAAGAAGAGCACTTTAGGGACATTTGCTGAACACAATTAGGCTAAGCCTTTTGGTTTCAGAGCTGCGCCTTCGTAACTTTTAGCAACAGCGTAATCGCTATTTCAAGTTCTATTCAAAGCTTGAGCAGTGCCATAGGTGAAAAATGGAATGGTAGAACCAGTGTTATTTCTGGAAATTTCTCAAGAATAGCCACATTTGAGTATTATTAGATTAATTTTTTTAAAGCCCATGGCTTTGTTTCTTTTCTTTATTAACAACTAAGGTGAATTAGGAGAGAATCTTCAAGAATTAGACGATAACTTAGATACTTGCTAAAGCATTTTGCATGAGTAGCGACGGAGAAAATGCAATAGGAGATTTCACCTGCCAAATTGCAAGTGACCTTCCGATCTGAGGAAAAGTCGTTCCCCTAAGCAAAAACAACGGTGTTGAATTGATGAAACGTTTGAATGTCAAAGGCAGATTTAAACGTCAAATTCAAGATGGTAGAAGGGGATGCAGCCAAGGATCAGAATATGCTCTCCTCATCAAAATTTGACATTGGTGGTCCTAGTCAAATCCCATTTCTTGCTCATAGTAGACATTCGCACAAGCGCCATAAAACATTCGATCGGTATTTTTACAGCTCTAAACAAAACCCTTCTTCTCTTCCGTAGTTTATTTTTCTTCTTTTCGTTTTTTTGGCGCTTTATTTCTAAAATACAATCAAAGAATTGATCTCAAGAAACCACCCTTGAGAAAGCTGATGCAGAGTCTCTCCCATGCCTCCCTGTCCGGCTCCCATGCCCCCATGTTGGCCTTCAGATCATCAGCATACGACTCCTGCAAGGGAATAACGAGAAGATCGTCAGCTTCTAACTTGTTCTTTCCACTGACAAAAAAACGCACGGAGGCGGAAACTGGATGAAACCTACGGTGATGAGGTCGCGAAGGACGAGACGGTCGATGAGGTGGAGAAGAATGTCGGGGGTGTACTCTGGGTGGCCTTGAATGCCCATCATATGATCCCCATACCTAAACATCTCGATCCCCGTTTTGTCCGACCACGCCATCAACTCCGCTTTTTCCGGCAGTTCCATCAGCTATTTAAATTTTCCCAGATTCAAAGTCTACCCTTATATTTTCTTTAATTTCGAAAGACGAAATAACATTGTGCCATCAATTTCGCTTCTCTTTTCTTTAGGTTGTAAGGTGTCGTACCTCATCCCGGTGGCATTGGATCACAGAGAGTTGTGCAGGAAGTTTGAGCGATGAGAAGTGCTCGGAGGATGGAGAGAGTTGTATGGTTGTCAGTCCTATGTCCCATGATTCGGCACGTCCAACTTTGCCTCCCAGTGCACGCCCCAATATCTGTACAACCAAAAACAAGAAGATGGTTAAAACTCTGATGACCACATACATAAACCTAAGATGAGCAAATCGGTTTGCTCTGTCACGAGAGCATCGACAGATGACCTAAACAAGATAAGATTCCTTCCAACAGTGCAGGTCCATCGCATTATTGAATTGACGTCACATGAGGAGGGAAACAAACGGCCAAGGTTCATAATGCTTGCATCAAGATAACATGTCCACGTCATGAATTGCTGATCATGGCAGGCAAAAAGACGGGGATCACCAGGACATGCCAACCCCGATAATCCAGCAATTGAGGAGTGCGCAACACTAGGACATTTTCACTGAAAACCAATCCAACCCTCAAGACTTCAATTCGACATGAATTGCGACTTGGTAAATTTGCATTTTCAAGCATTCGAGCGATGCGTGTAGGATGAAGGTGATAACAGAACAAGGCAAGGCTAAGAAATACAAAGATAAGACAGAAGCTCAAGCCTCCGATTCACATGGAATGGACAACTCTACTACTAAAACCCAAGTGGCTTCACGTTGGACGTCTCTTGTTTTTTTTGTAGTTTAATGTTTTGGCTTCGGTAACTGATGGCAAGCAATGGTACGCAAATGAAACGCATCAATACCCACATGTACATGCTGCCATTGATTGTGGAATGAATGCCGGACAGCGAATTAGCTGGTCAGGCGCGGGTGATGCTTGGGACTGCCTGCTCATGTGAAGGACTCGTTTCGACCCGAATTCGGCATCTGTAGCACGTGCAAATACGAGCCATATTCACATGTGCTGTTAATGTAAGTGGGAGCAGTAGACATGTGGAACTTGGGACCACCCTAGCCCGATTCTCGAGTCGCAAGAGTTAAGGGCGTACCAATCTCGGGTCCCTCAGTTAAAGACATCCCAACCTCGGGTCCCTCGAGGTGCAAGAGATTCCTTGCCCAGACTATGAATGTTCATCACAGAACTGCGCGGCAACCTACTACCCCTTACCCAGAAAATGTCTGGCCATCTTCTGGAAACATGGGAAAATGGGAACTTGAAGCAGAACTTGTCGCCAGAACCGGAACCAGACCCATTCAAGGCCAAAAAAGATGCGACATCCGACCTCAGTCCCAGGATTCAATTTGGTAACCGGTGAAAAGAGACCCGGGTTCGACCCAGTCGGGTCGGTGTAACCGCACCGCTCGACCCGCCAACCAAAGGCACAGTTTTTGAATGGAGGCTGGGACGCTCGTGACAGTCCCAGTGGCGTCAACCTAACGCTTGTCGGCATCCCGTATTTACTTTCGTTTTGTCTATTGTCCTACTCGACGCCTCACAACGTTACAGGTTAAAAAGAAAAGAAGACAAGAAGGACAATACCACTTTCAAAAGATGATTTTCACGTCAATTCTTTATGTATTGAGGCAAAATACGAGTACCCATTTGGAGTAGAACTGGTTCAAAGATCTTCAGATGGTTTCCAAAGCCCTTGGTCGACTCATTTTCCTTATCGAAAACTCTGATCGACCATTTTTCCCGCAGAAACAACCGGAGAAAAACCATAAAGAGGACAGCGCGTGAGGATGGACTCGCGATGACTATGCGATGCGGAATTGCAAAAAGGATTGATTTTTCCCGTCGATTGTGATGATTACCTGGTGCCCGAAGCAAATGCCGAGGACCTTCTTCTTCATGGAGTCGAGCTTCTTCAGCAGGGTGATCAGCTCGCAGATCCAGTCGTCGTCGCCGTGGGCGTCGTTGCAGCTGCCGGTGATGACGAAGCCGTCGTAGAGCCCGATCTCGCCGTCGTCGGGGAGCTCCCCGGCGGGCACGCGGTACACGTCCCAGACCTCGCCCTCCTCGCCCAGCATTCCCTTGAAAACCCCGTAATAACCCCCGTACCGACTCTTCATGTACTCCGAATCCTGCGCGCACAGCAGCACCGCGAACCTCTTCACCCCCATTCCTCTCTCCAAACGCCAAAACGTCCCCACAGAGAGAAACAGAGAGGAGCCGTCCCGTTCTCTCTGTGTCAAAGACGTTTCGCTTCTGCAGACACAATGGCCTGGTCCCGAAACAGCAGCAGAGATTTATACAAGGAGGCCCGAGAGTTCAGGAAAGGGTCGTACGGATTTGGTTGAATTTACGATTCTGTCACCAAATTCGCGTCCTATTTCCATATTCGCCCTTTCTTTCTTTCCCCTGCTGTTTGGCCCATGAAAAAGAGCCGGTTGAGTAAACTAGGATTTTTCATCAAGACGGTCAAGTTCGAAGAAGGGACCACCACACACAGCACAGACGCAGAGGGACAGACCGTATCTTCATCAGATTCCGAGGCGGATTCAGAAATCTGAACGGACCTCTTCTTCACAACCGACGCAGAACTTTTCTTCAAGCTCGCCAACCCAATCCTTTTCTTTCGCCGGGGTCAGAGTGGAATTCCTTCTCATCACACGACCAGCCCCCTCTCCTCCGGGCGACTCGAACCCACCTCGCACGGTCCCGACCAATCAACGGGCCCGGATTAGACATTAGTGTGGTCGTCGCCAATCGCATCGCTCGATTGAAACGAATCTCGAAGCACTTAACATATCTAAATTATCTCATAATTCGTTAATTTTAAGTTTTTTTTTTTAAGTGGACGCGAGCCTAATTGAAAATATAGGAACGTAAGCTCCCTCTCGACAATTATTCCCGAGTCAAGGAATTAGAATTTTGTTGCCCGCTCTTTTGACAAGTTCATTTTGACATTCCTTGTTCCACCGTCTTCGTCAAACCTTTGCCCAACCCAATCACTAGGCTTCCTTCAATTGACAAGACAAACGGCCGTTTTGATGCAAGGAGCGATCATTCCGAGCGGAGGACAATCCGACTCGTGGGCAATCTCTTTAACCCTGCATGGATATTTCGATGCAAATTTATTCGCCATAATGAAAAAGATCGCGACACGTTTCGAGAATCACAACCCTTCATTTCGTTTGAATCCTTCGTATAATTGCTTGACATGACATGACAATCGCACGATCACATAAATGTCTCGTGCATTTTATTCCGCAAAATTCCGCATTAATTTCCCTCGATCGCACGGCCATGTGAAAAAACTTTTACTTCCTAAATTACTTCGTAACGATTCCCTTCCGTATATTACTGATGTCGGTTTATCATCCTTCCATCGCGTATCAAAATCAAAATAGAACTTGCGGGAAAATCTCGGGAAAAGGAAAATTAGTTTCTTCCTGAATGCGATTCTCATTGTCGCACGCAAAGGGGCTTCAAGATTTTCTTGGACCGACTCAATAAAGATAATGGAGTCCCGGCAGTGCATTATTTTGCCTTCTATGGGGTATGCTGATGCCGCCCATGACGCGACTTCGTGCCAAAATTGCACGTAATGTGGATCCCAAGTGCAGGACCCAAAGGCAATGTTATTTTTTTCCTCGTTGATGTCGATCAATGCACACATCGATCGCGATTGATCTTTGCATGGAATGTGTAGCCGGAACGCGTCGAAGAAACCCTGCTGATATTGCGGATCCCTTTCGAGAAGAAAATTGTCCAAAAAGTCTTAAATGTGTCGCACTCTAGTTAATTCGGTCTTAAACATTTTGATACTTTACCAATTAAATCTATCTAGCAAATTACAATCGAAAATCTCCGACTTGAATACTGGTGGTGCCACATAGGATGGACGACACTGATGCGAATACTTTCTTTTTTTTTTTTTTTACAAATTTTAGTTTGTAATTTTTTTCCTTTTTTCTCCTTTTCTTCTATTAAGTCCGGCGAGAGGGCCGCTGGCCTACCCTTGCCAGTCACAGGCGAGGGCCACAAGGGGTAGGCTGGTGATCCCTACCGGGCTTGGCCAAAAAAAAAGGAGGGAAAAAGAATAAAAAAAATCATAAAATTATAAAATTTTTAAAGAATTGCAAAAAACTGTTCACGTCAACGCGAGTCATGCCACGTAGAATGCTCGGCATCCACGTCAGTAATTTTTGGGTAAAATTGGGCGGATGAACTCAATTAGCAAATTATCAAAAAGTTTGAGACTGAATCGATCAGATTGCAATAGATTTATCACTAAATTAGTCGATAAATTTAGAATCTTTGGGATAATTTTCGCCGGCCATAGAATAGTCCTGTTTAGGCATGCGTGCAGGCGATCAACCCTTTTACCTGGATTTGAAGCTGTCCTGGCGCCTTTTGGGCTAAATATTTTTTTTTTTTATTATAAATCAAGACGGTCAAGTTTGAAGAAGGGACCACGGCACAGACGCAAAAGGAGAGAGCGTGTGTATCCTCGCCAGATTACGAGACGGATTCAGAAATCCGAACCGACGCCTCATTGCTGACACCAATCCAATCCTTTTCTTTCCCTTGGGGGGGTGTTCAGAGGGGAATTCCACGTTGACTTTTGCGCACCGGCTCGGGCCCATCTCGCCCGGTCCCGACCAGTCATCGGCCCCGGGCTAGACATCAGTGCGGGTCGTTGCCAAATCGCATCCCCAAAATTGAAACGAGTCCAGTTTGAAATTGGTGTGACGTGGACGCCGTAGAGCGGTTAATATATCTAAATTGCCCCGTGACTCATATCGGCCATCATTTATCGTAAAGCGAGCGTGTGTCCAAATAATATCGCGACGAATCTTGGGAGAAAATTGATTTCTTCCTAATCGAATCGGAAATGCAAATCTCATTATCACACACGCAAGGACTTTGAAGATTTTCTAGGACTGACTTTATAAAGATAATGGAGTCTTGGTATGCTCACACAAAGTCTCCATCTCCAAATAGCAGTATGGAATGCTGATGCTGCCCATCATGTAACTTTGTCCCCAAAATTTGCACGTAATGTGGGTTCCAAAGCGCAAGACGAAAGCAATGTTATTATTTATTTATTTATTTTTATTTTAAATCATTGATGTCGATTACTATAAGGACACGCATCGATCGTGATTGATGAATGTTAGCCGGAAACGCGTCCAAGAAGCCCCGAATTTTGGTTTTGGTCTTAGCTCTTTGCTTAAAGCTTCCGATCAAGATCGACCAGTGATGTTGCGGACCCTTTTCGAGGAGAAAATGTCAAAAAAAAAAAAAAGAGTCTTAAATTTATTCCACTTTGGCCAATGCGATCCTAAACATTTTGACGCTTTGCCCATTGAGTCCATCCGGCAAATTTCAATAGAAAATTAACGACTTGGAAACCGGCGGTGCCACGTAAGACGGACGGCGTGCCGCGACTTAGAAGAGTTTAGCACGTAACCAAACAACACAAACTCGCTAAACGCGTGACGTGGAGATGACTGTATTAATAAGAAAAGAAGAAGAAGAAGAAGTATCATCGAATCCATAATGATCTTCGTAATAAAATAATTGGGTGTACGTACTTCATGCGATCGCATGATGAAAAAAAAGTTAATCCGTATCTTGCGTTCACAACAGAACGAGTGTCGGTATTTGTCCCATTGAACTTCACTTTCCCATAAACTTTCCTTACAAATCACGTGCACACCGGAGTGTGATTCATACTTCTCATCGACAAGAAAGTATAAGGGTTCCACTCACATTTTTCTATTGGTAGTTTACGCTTTGATCCATGAATAACTACCGCTATATATTTTCTTTTTCGCTCGTAACTGAGTGATATAATAAAATATGCGATGCGTTAATTATAGTAGAATTCTCTACTGAGCATAACCTTAGTTTAAAAGTAAATCGGGATAAAATCTTATGTCGATTTTCCTTTTGCTCGCTTTTACGCCTTACTTCATTTGTGATTTACGTGCCGGATCCTAATAGCGCATTGGTAAGAACAATCGCAATTTGAAAAGGTTAATTAAGGTAATTTTCACATCGCCTCTTATGGATAACCCGGATTACGATTGAATTCAACAATCTCTGCAGGGGCACTTTGGCAAATGGAAGAGGACAAGAGCACCTTGATTTTAAGCCCTTAAATTCCTAGCAATCTGGATTGCAATTGAATTCAACAATATCTGCAGGGGCACTTTGGTAAATGGAAGAGGACAAGAGCACCCTGATTTTAAGCCCTTAATTAGTTTAGACAACGCAGTTTTTTTAAAAACAAAATCCCCTGTTTGGGTCTGAACCATGTGGAAAAGATGTCGGCGGCCGGAATCACGTGATATTCTATCTTCGGCTCGCGCCTCGCTTCGCAGAACTGTATTTTAATGCGCATTCTAAGTTATCAATTTCGATTATAAAAGTGGCATGAAGAGCCGGTTTCAATAGTCATCTGAACCTTAATTAATTTCACATTTGGATTTCGACGAATCTCATACTTAGATCGGCGCGAAAAATTGCCCAAAAAGCCACGGACCTTGTTAATTCCAAAGATTTCATTTGTGCCAATTTAGCCCTAACTTTTTTTTTTTTTCAATTTTGTCCTAAAAAATAGTCCGCGCCGGCGACACATAGGACAGCCGACACTGGCTGGACCACCATGTCAGTGATTTCCAACCAAAATCAGTCAGAAGAACTGCATTGACGATTTGTTAAAAAGTTAAAGACTAAAATTGCCAGGTCGTCAAAACGTTTAACTGATAGGATGTAGAGTTTTAGGATTGAATTAGCCGTTATATAAAAGGTTTAAGACTATCGACACTGTTGAAAAGGTTCAGGATTAAAAAATTGGCCGTCACATAATAAATTTATGAGGTTTTGAACAATTTTCTCAAAAAGATGGTTGCTTCTTCTCGTGTATCGTGATTTTATGATATAACTTATATGAAATTCTCTAGGGTTTAGATGGCCTGATCATGAACTCATACAGCTTAGCAGATATCGTGCGTTGTCAACTATAATTCTCAATCGTTCTTTAAACCCCCGAGGATTAGTGCAGTTGGTTAAGATGTTAGGGGGATTTTCCACTTCATGAATCGGGGAGGAACTTGGGGGTATTTCGTGAATCTCAATGCAACTTGTCTCTATTTTACGAAACTTCGAATTACAATAACAACAACAACAACAATAATAACATAAGATTAGCAGGATAATTAAGAATAATAATGCAAACAAAGGCTCTAAACGGTAAATTCCAAACAATATTTATATTTGGAGATGTAATTGTAACCGTTTTAGCCGAAAATGGTCGACGGAAGATCTTTCACCAACGCAATAACCCTTCGGCTTTTTAAATAGTAGTTTCGAATTCGGTGGCAATTCGGATTGGAAAACGAATTTGCAATATCACTAATTAAACTAGAAGAAAATTGCCTATGGTTACTGGCAAAGAGTATTGATAAAAATTTGATAAATTGCAAGTAAATTCGATAAGATGTATTTGATTGCAGATCCTTTTGTACGAAATTCCTTCAAGAGCATTTACTACTTCTAACCATTATTGCTCCTGAAAATTTTCGAGATACGCTCAATTTCCAAAAAAATAATTGATTCTAGCTTTATGTTCTTCGTTAAATTTTCGTTATTGGCAATTGAACATTTCCTTATCCGTCGATCCATGATACTTCTTGCCTAATAACCTTCATATTTTTACTTGATTCGTGAGCCAGTCGGATCACCATTTTGCAAAATCAGGTGGATCACAAGACTTAAAAACTTCAGGGATTAAAAATCTCAATTTTCCAATCATTTCTCTTTTCATTTGATTTGCTTGCTTGAACACTTCGATCGAATCATCGTGACGTGGAATTTGTCGTTCTTACGACTTTGGAGTTCATCAGATTAGTCCAGATGCGGTTGTTGAAGAACTTTACACGTGTCAATGAAAGCATGCTTAACGAACGCATTTGGTAATGACCCGTGTACGGTTCACTTTGGATAGTTATTGTTGCCCTTTAAATTATTTTTTCAACGGCCCGTTTTTATTTATTTATTTTCAGGCTTTTACAATTTATTTTCCTTGGCCTCTCAATACATTGAACCGGGCGGACGACCTTTTCAGAAGTGCGAAACGACTTGTCGGTTCGGGAATGTGCCAGAGCAGGCTAGGGAAAAAGTAACCTTTTACGTGACTTTAAGAAGGGAGATTATTAGTGCTAAGCTTACCAAAATTGATTGATTACACTAATATATGATGTAATAATTTCTTGAGGTAATTTCAAATAAAAAGCATGAAGTGCATCATTATTACTTCAAATTAAGGGCTTGGGTGCTATTATTTTCTCAAATAAAAAATATAAAGTGAATATTATTTTAAAGAAAGACGTGAAATACTTTCGTTAGTTCAAAAAAATCTGATCAAAAGTATTTTCGTTATTTATTCTTTTGCAAAGGGGTTATTATTTAGAGTGGGCTCAATAACAAATAGGGATGGGCAATGCAAGGCTGCCCTTGCCGTGGTCGGTTATTGCTTGAGACCGGCCACAGTTAAAAAGGAAGAAAAAAAATTAAAAAAAATTAAAAAAAGTAAATGATAAAAATGCTCTTAATGAAGTCCATCGGAAATAACGAGCGCAAGTCCCTTATCCGAGAAAATGATTTTTTTTTCTAATTTATGTTTTTTTTTTCAGGTTCGTTGTGGAGAAATAAAGGTGACAAGTTCGACGTTCCCATTGGGGCGTCTGGTATCGAATCGGCTTTCTCCAAGCGGCCGGCTTTCCTCCGTCGTCTCATTTCTTCGCCCTTTCCAAGTCAACGACGCTTGGAAAAGAAGACCCAAAAAAAAAAAAATGGGAATTCCATCTGCCCCACATCGTCAGCCCCGTCATGAAGATTTTTGCCATCGACATTGGAGCACGATCTTTACGTAACGTTTCCGAATGGAGGGGTTAATTCGCATTTATGACGAGATTAATTAGTACAAGATTACGCGCGTTACGTCACTCGAGTTCTTTGTTCTTCAGTTGACAAGCTCACACCCAACTAAACATCGATGGGAAATTTCTCGATCTTCTGTACAGATTTCTAGCTGAACTCTCCCTATTTGATCCGTCGGGGAAGCAAAAACCATGCACTTCCGCGTGTTCCGGCATTGATCCGCAGCATTTGGGCGGTCAAGTAGCACCCGTTTTGTCTTACGCATGATGATATCTCGTTCCGGAAGCCCCGGAAAGCGGCATTGCGCGGTTCTTGCATTCCCTTTCGGCGGCCATGCTCGGCCTCTCCTAGGACTAGTGTGCCGGCTAGCGCGGGCCTCGATGGTCGACGCGCGGTTTTCTTTCTTCAGCACAGCGAGATCGAATCGACTGATCTTTTCGCAAGCGGATGGCAATCTCCCAGACAACATAACAGCCTACGACGTGGAGGATGGCACGCCATCTGACCTCGCGTCCACGGGGAACCCGCACGAACCCGCGAACTTATTTCTCGAGGCAGCGCCCGGGAACATCAGGAAGGCCATGGGCGTGGCAGTCGCGGAGACGGGTATGGGGATCAGCTGCTTGATATCGGACGCATTCTTATCGTTCTCCGGCCAATTGGCAGAAGAAATGCTCGTTCCGTGGATCCTAGTGTGGATTTCGATGCCGTATCCCCTCTATGTTTACACAAACATCCGCCTGATCCGGCAAATATGCTCAGACGCTGATACTGCAATTCCTGATTTCAATGACGGACGTGCCCTCAAAGTCATCCCGGATGTTCCTGAAGTTCTTGTCGGAGATTTGCCGGAAGGAGTACTTGTGCCGGGTGATTTAGGATCGGATCTGGTAGGAGTTCTGGGTAACCTTGGAGGTCTGTTGCCAAGAGCTAGTGCAATTGTCATGAACTTTTATCATGAGCTAGACCCTACTGCTCTCACAAACAATCTCAGGAACAATTTGCCAAACTTGCTGTACTTGGGTTTTCTCACCTTATCGTTGCCACTGCCACCGAAGCCAGAGTCTCCGCCATCGGATTCCGACATAAACCATCATTGCATATCTTGGCTAGAAGGGCAAAAGCCTAGATCTGTTGCATACATAGGATTCGGAACATTAGCAATCCTTCCAGAAAATGAGCTTCATGCCTTGGCAGCAGCACTTGAAGAAAGTAACGTCCCTTACATTTGGTCCCTACAAGACAATTTGAAGGAAAAACTCACAAGAGGGCTCCTTGAGAGAATCGGCGCAAGAGGCATCGTAGTTTCATGGGCTCCGCAGAATGAAGTATTAGCTCACTCGTCGACCGGTGTGTTCATAACTCATTGTGGGAGCAACTCTGTGTATGAGAGTGTCGCGAATGGGGTGCCGATGATATGCAGGCCTTTTTTTGGAGATCACAGGATGAATGGAAGGATTGTAGAGGAGGTGTGGCAGATTGGCGTCCGCATTGAAGGCGGGGCCATAACGAAGAAGGGTGTTCTCAAAAGCCTCCGGCTTACTCTGGCCGATCAAGCAGGTAAGGCGATGAGAGAGAAGGCCCGCGCTCTCAAAGAGCTTGTTCAAGTGGCGGCTGGACCTAATGGCAGAGCTGCTGAGGACTTCAGGACTTTGTTGAAAATAGTTTCATGATCTTAAAATTGTTGAGAGAGTATTTCCATTTCTGAGCATTTGTATGTGAATTTCAGTTGAAATAAGGTCTCACACATCAAGACACGTTTGGAAAGTTGAGGTACTTGATTGAACAACAAAAAAAAGTCTAGGTATTTGATTGTAAAACAAGCAAAAGTTCAGATATTGCCGTGAACCCTAAAAAAAGTAGTCTTTCTAGATTACACCAGCAAAACATAAAGAGACTCATTCCAATTCCATGCCATTCCTTTCTTAATTCATTCCTTTCGCTTCTTAGTTCATTCCTTTTTGGTTTTGTTCGAACCAAACACAGCCCAAAGAGCAGCACAGAAGATTTGAACTTGCAAAGGAAGAAGAATTTATTCAAATTTTCCAAGAAGGGTCCAGGGATAACTACAGTAATGCACACGATCACTTTTGAGAAGTTGGCATGGCCAGCGAAACTCCACTTCCACTAGGCAAATCTTTCCACTGTTGAGTCACAGTTTTGATCTGGGTGTAGAAGTTAACCCCGGCCTTGCCTGAAACCAAGACAACGTAAAGATTAATGTACAGACCAGATTAGTAGGCACTCTATGCATTCAAGAGTTTTTGGAGAAGAGCAACTTACCGTAGAAGTTAAGGTCACCCGCGAACGAAGCCTTGGAACCAGTGAAAGAGAAAAAGGGCAAAGGCACCGGGATAGGAACGTTGATGCCAACCTAAACCAACACCAGGTTATGTCAGATATTTGTTACTTTCAAGTTCCACTAGGAATTAAAACAACACAAGCCAGCGGAGAAAAATTGTTTTTCCTCCAATAAACCGCAAATCACTAATTTTTGAATGTGAAATTTTCTCCTGCGACCTGCGTTACTCTCTTGGTACAAAACAAATGGCCAAGATCTGCCTATGTCTCGTTCAATTGAATGTCGTGAGAAAGGATTATTGACTCCAGAGAACTATAGTACCTGTCCAGCTTCAATCTCTGTCAGGAATTTCCTCGCAGCTGCACCAGATGTCGTGAATATAGATGCTCCATTTCCATATCTGGGGGGAAAAAAGACCGGCATGAGTAATTTGTTCCAAGCCACGAAAAAGCATGACTTGTTGAGGAAATAGAAATACTTGTTTTTGTTGACAATGTCCAAGGCCTCCTCAAAACTGTTAGCCTGCAAATCAAATGGAAAAGCACAAGTACAGGTTAGTGAGCATCCATTTTGATCAGCTCGAAACATGTTTCAGAGATGCTAATATGTAAGCAGACCTGCATGCAAAGTAGAACAGGGCCAAAGATCTCCTCCTGCACATTTAGAATCAGAACTTTTCAGAATCGTTTGAAAGAGGGAATACAACGCACTTGTCAACTGATTAGACAACTTTATTTTTTTTTTTCAAAATTTTTATTAACAAATGGCTAGATAGCTTAAATGAAGATACCTTGTAGCACTCCATCTCAGGCTTGACATCAGCCAAGATGGTGGGCCCAATGAAATTACCATGTTCATACCCAGGAACCTGAGATGCGACCATGCAAAGTTTTTAATGCACTCCTTGATAAGTAAACTATATTATAGCTTCATTAAGTAAAATCTACCACATATTCTTTTGTTGAGAGGACATCATTAGTAATTGTTCTCTTATATGAAAATTAAGGACGGAATTTTACAAGAGTATAGAGCTAATATCAAACGCAAATTTGATGAGTACACAATTCTAACAACATTAATGCACAAATAAATTATATTTCTTTTTCATCTCATGAAACATCCGCTTCGCCAACTGCATTATTTGCTTAATGATCAAATTATGAAGGTAATGCAATATAGCATCACATAGGCGCCACTTACAAAATTCGTTATGACATATCTTACCACTATGTTTCTCCCATCAAGCACTAGTCTGGCACCATCACTTACGCCAGATTGTATCAGGTCGCATATCCGTTCCTTTGCCTGAAAATAGGTTAAAAGCACATGCCGTGTGAAATAAATTATGACGGCATTTACTAAGATCCAAACTACCAGTACAAGTACAAGCACATGCCATCATCAAAATATTAATTGCCTGGACGATGTTGATAGTTTTTTGAATGCGTATGACTTACCTTCTTGCTAATAACTGGACCTAGGTCTGCATCAGGGTTGGTTCCGCAATCCACTTTCAGTGATTGTGCTTGCTCTAGTAGTTTCTCTTCCCTGAGAATATTACATTGTAAACTTCCAGTTGGGATTTCATGTTCACAACAACTTCTCTTACAGCACATTTTTCCACATCGACATACTATGTACAAGCCAAGGAGATTATAGTTACACATGACTTAAATGTCTACACCGAACACTGTCCTCACACTTAAAAAGTGTCATGATGCAAAAACCATCAAAATCCAAATATCAGACGAGAAAGGCTCGCTGAAATCTAAACGGAAACTTGGCTGACAATAGAAAATGAAAAGCGGGTGTCATGAATAGGTAGTTTAAACATATTCACTACAACCAGCAGAGACAGCTGTGCAGGAACTTAATCTTAGTTTTTTTAAATTTCTCTTTGATTAATCCAGTGAACAGTCGGTGAGGAAAACAGCAAAAGAAAAAGTAAACAAAGGACTGAAAGTGAGCAATCCAAGCCCCACTTCTTTTGATTTGTAATACGTTTTTCGATGTTCGAGTCATTTGCGAGCTGCAACCATACTCAATGCTTCAATATCGATGGAGATTATCAGAAGATTTTATCATCTTATTTATATGCAAATAAGCGAATTCAAGAGCATGGAGATCGAATATTCCAAACAATATCAAGAGAAAACTACCTTTCTGCACGTTACTGTTAAGAGTTAGCTTTTTGTCCGCTGGCATTTTTTAAGAATTAAGCATGAGCAATGATGTTGCACTAATCATTAGGTGCTCGCCCAATTAAGCAACTGTACAAGCATCTTTAGAACTGAAACAGGAAAGGCAGAACACATTGCAGCAGCTTCAATGTAGGCCCTGAAGAAACTGTTTAACAGGGGTATGCTAACAATAAACAGGCACTTGAACATGATGTCAACGTAACAAGTCCAGAAATTTCCCTCAGGAGTCTGTAGGGTCCTATCTGTGATTCTAAATAGTAACATATTTAAGAGGGAGCACATCCAGAAGTCTAAATTTTGACTGACAAAGGAACTGACAGAAAACACATAGATTACCATGACTTCGATCCACCAACAAAAACCACTGTGCTGAGCGCCATACATCTCTGTCCAGCAGCACCAAATCCAGCAGCAACTAAAGCGTTTAAAGTTGCATCAACACTTGCATCAGACAAGACAATGGCATGGTTTTTGGCCCCCATATTTGACTGGAAAGCGAATATGGTAAGTGTGTCACATTCTCTAAATTCAATTTCTCCACTGTAACCCAATAAAAAGTATGACTGCACTTACTTGAACACGTTTTCCCTTGGCTGATGCTCTTGAATATATGTGCATGCCAGCCTTCAAATAATATGAAACACCACATCAAAAGAAAACTCAAGAATGACAAATCACATTATTCTGGCCTTTGCAACTCATGAACTTCAGTGGCCTTTACATTTAGTCATGCAGATGTAGTGGTATTTGTGGTGCATCTCATGTGCAATGTTTTTAAAGTCCTTTGCAAACTATCTTCTAAGACCAGTCGATATTAAAGGACACTTGATGGTGATAGTAAGTTAAAAAAGAAATACTTGTCCTCCTCCACTGAAATGCCATGTGCGACTGACAAAGGGATTAAACTCCACAAGTTGACTCACCGTATTGGAACCAACAAATGACACAGCTCTGATGTCGTCATCATCACAAATAGCGTTGACGATATCCTGCCGAGAAAACCTCCACAAACTTGAATTACCAAAATAGAATCTCTCTTAAAAAGTACAATTTGAGACTTAATGCACTGTGAAAACTAAATTGACATAACAATTATTGCATAAGCTATTTAGACCAAGAATTTTTGCAGATATTCAAATTAAGATGTAACAAGATACTAAAAACATTCCAGATTAGAAGCTAAAAGTGCTTTGTGTTGTAATCATAAGGCGCCCTTACGGGCATAGTCAAAGAATGACGACATATAGCAAAAGCGCAAATCAAAGTGATTTTATTTGGATGAAGTACCGGAGTCACATCATATCTGTTAAGATCATACTGTCTTCTCCAATGAATAAGTTTCTCTAAGCAAAAGAATGAACACGTAATGTAACTGATGCTATACGAAGACTATATTGGATAACCAAAAGACGCAGTAGTGGCGAAAGGACCCATATCTTGTCATGTCTATTACCAAGTCCAATCCAGAGATAAAGCACGAAAGACAATAATTTCAATTGTAGCATCATCGAGGCAAAGTTGGGATCGTACATTTGTTCCATGAACTATATTGAGTACACCATCAGGCAAACCAGCCTCCATCGCTAACTCTGCTAGCATGATGGAAGCCCCTGACATAGGCACGACGAACATTGGAAGAAATGAAATTATCAGAAAGACAATAAAAAATAATTTTTAACATGATTTTGCAAATTAGAAGACAGTAAGAATAAAAAAGAGCCTTACCCAAAAAAAAGAATAAAAAAGAGCCAAAAAGAAAAGCAATTGAAAACATGAAACCATCAACCACATTGCAGTTCACTCAATGAAGAGTGATCGTGATTCATGAGACTTAAGCAAGCTTAAAAAAGACCTCAAGCTCACCCGGATCTTTCTCTGATGGCTTTAAAACAAAGGTGTTACCACATGTCACTGCAACCGGAAACATCTGCATATATCCATTATGGACCGTTACTCAGACATTGTCAGATATAAGCAAGAGTACAAATGCAGTATTTTGCTAAAGTGGAATCTACGTATGCCATCAAGCCATAAATTCAGTGTGGCTAGCATTTAGACATTAAAGTGTCTTAAATTTGACAATGATCATTCTATTCCCTAAGTCTGCTTTAAGCCAAAAGTTTACCCAATGGTAAAATATTAATATTAGCCAAGCAAACTAATGGTGTTTGGCCTCTACCTTAGGCAGTATGTAGTTGTCTACAAAGTTAAAGATGAATTCTTGAAATCAAAGATCAACATAGGGGCATACTGCAAAAACCAATAATATATAGAAAGGAAATCAAACCAACAAGCTTACCCAGAGAGGAATCATTGCTGGAAAGTTAAAGGGACAGATTCCAGCACAAACTCCAAGGGGCTCTCTGACACTGTAGGTATCAATTCCACTTGACACATTGGAAACATACTCCCCCATCTGAAGTGTAGCCATCCCACATGAATGTTCCACCACCTCTGCATATTTGGTGTTTTGGAAAAAGTTCAATTAGTTGGAGAGAGGGAGATGAACTGAGCTTGGAATTTTTTTTCCATACAACCATTTCTGTTTAACTGTTGAAGGAAAGACTCAAGGACCAACCTAACCCACGGAAAACATCTCCTTGTGCATCCTTCAGGGTCTTTCCCTGTTCGGTGGTTATGTTCACGGCAAGCTTATCCTGAAGTGGATATTACACAAAATTCCATCAACCGAAGGAAATAACCTAGCGATACGGAAGAAATGCCCACAAAATGCTTATTGAGACATGCTTACGATGTCTCTCCGTATAAGCTGTTGTAGCTTGAACATAATGCGTTGACGGGTTGTGACTGGTGTGTTCCGCCAGGAAGGAAATGCCTTTTTCGCGGCATGTACTGCAGCTTTGAACTCTTCATTTGTAGTTAATGGAACTTGGGAGACAACTTCTTGTGTAGCCTATAGATAATCAAAATCAGTACAGACCCATTGTAGAAATCACATGTCCACCAGGTGAAACTAATGAACAGGTCAAAAGAAAGAAAATGAGACTGACGCCAAGGAAAATGAGCTCACGGGATTTATCACATCAATGAAGGAAGACGATTTTGAATCAATGAAAGCACCTCCGATAAGATTGGGAACCCTCTGAAACAAACACAGATTATCAGATTTGAGAAGGAACAGAAGTGATTCAGCATTCGCCACGCCATATTCCAACTCGTCGTTAATGTCATTGCATGAATTCATATCAGTATACAATGCATTCGTCATCAACTTTTGAGCACACAAGAGCTTTTGAATCACTTTCAACTCACATGTCTTCCAAAAACATCGAAACTGGACGATCCTATGAAATTAGGAAGTAATCCCACTTCCAGGGAACAAGGATTAAGCGGTCTTATCCCAAAGAATGAACATAACACCAAAATCAATGTCGATGAAGCCAGCGCGAAGACTCATTTCCCCAGAAAAACAGAAAATCAGAAAATTAAAAGTCGTTCCTTTATCTTAAGAAGTCCTGCCCGTGAATGCATCGCTTTTGAAACATCATAAGTTCACGATAGAAACCACTAAATTAAGCTGACCGGCGGTTGCCCATGTCTTGAAGAAGGCTCGGTCGCAGTAGAGAAACGAGAGCTCCCAAAAGCAAGAATCTGAGGCCTCAAAGCCTGCAACTTTTTCACTGCAATAAAGCATCGCCGAATCAAGAATCAAAATTTTCCCGATCAACGAACGATCGGCTATCGAATCCCGGGAAGAAAGCACAAGAACCTCCAAATTCCGTACCTCTCTGAATCGAAAACTGCAACATGGCTTCGGTGGCAACTGAGCCCAAGCGAAGTGAACAACGTCACTCTTTTATAGTCAGCTCATCTGCTAAGAATATTTTAGTCGAGGTCAGTGATCGAGTGCAGTTCCAGTAGCGCGATCCACCAAATCTAAGCCGTTGGATGTCTGAGGAGTTTCGATTTGTCGATGATGGGCAAGAATCGTGCGGGGGATATACGAAATGGGACTCGGTGCGTTTGCGTTTGAATTTCCGTTCCGTTTAGGACATCATCATCAGATCGGTCACGAGAATTTGAAGATAAGATCAAACCAGGACAGGAAAGGAAAAAAAAAACATTCCGATTGTTTTAACCAAAAACGATAAAAAAAAAAACATTTTTTTTACAGTGAACGAAAGTTTCCAGTGGAAGGAAGGATGGATGATCTCGGCCCTCAAGAACCACGCGCGTGACAATGCATCATGCACGTGCCGTCTGTTTGGATTCTGCAACTTTTTACAGCAGACAAACTGCGATTCTTCAGTGAAAGAAAACAAATTTTGATATTTCAACGGAAAATTATCCAAAAAGAGAATCTGGTCGTCCCGCTAAATTCATATTATCAAAACGAACTACTATTTAAATTTCTGAACTGACACGATCATACATAGATTTAGATATTTAATAAATTTTCAGCTTTGAACTTTTAGGATGGATCTAATTTTAAATCAAAAGAGAAAAGTTACAAAGCAAATACAGTTGATCAAAATATTTTTAGATAAACTCACCGTTAAACGTAGAGAGAGAGGAGATTTAGAGACTTGCGAAACACTGGAATGACGTTCACGAAATCACCAAAAAAACTCTTGAAAATTCTTAACTGTGAAGAGATAGAGAGATAAAGAGAGATATGAAGAGGAAGAGGGAAGAGGGAGAGTCTCCCTCTCCCTCAAGGATGATTTTCAATGGAGGGGAGTTGGGGTTGGCCTCTCAGAGTTCTTTTATTCATGTCAAGATATAGTTCAAGAGTTTATAAAAGCATTTTTTGTGTTTTTTTATATTAATGTAGTTGTTATCTCTATATGATGATGATATTAAGAACAATCAATTTGGACACATATAGCCTTTCGGCAAAATTATAGTTACTATAAAAGAAAATTGCAACGTTTGCTCATTACTGATATTAAAGCGAGTTTTAATAATCGACTGTCAATTATGCTATAATATTATGATAAATCCATTCTTGTGAAAAGAAGAAATTGTTATAAATTATGCCAAGTTGATTTATTTTTTCAAATTTGCATTAAATTGAAACGTTTTGTGATTGATTTTGTCTTGAATTTTTTTTTTCGGTCGAAGTCTTGAATTTATATACCTCTCTTCTAAATAAAATGGAAATTTCATTTTGAAAAAAAAAAATTTCTTAGGATGGGTGCCTGACGCGCGTGAATTTAGTAGCAATGAGCTCGCTTTTTTTTTTAATACCTCGAATTGAATGTGGTGACTGCACAGCACGCGCTTCCATTAGCGCGTGAATGGTCTCTATTTTTCAGTATTAATTTACAAAGCAAGCAAGCTTATCCCACTAATCACAAAACCGAAAAAGACGTTAATATTAGATAAATAAAAAGAAAAAGAATTAAGTGATTATACAAGGAAGTGAAATTTTCTGGCGTCAAATATTCACAGAGAACTTTTTGAACTTAAAAGGGGAAAAGGATGACATAAAATCGTTTGGATTTGCACAACAGCTACAAGTAACTACTTATACTGTCTACAAGGATCCTTCTCCAGAGCTCTCCACCACATTCACATTGTCATTCCATTTTTGAGTCACTCTTTTCATCTGGGTGTAGAAGTGAATTCCGACGTTCCCTGCGAGTTCAACAATCTCAAAATGTTAACTTTTCATGTGGACCGGTTTATTCTAAGTAGACAGACAAATGAAATGCAGTGTACTGTTGAATGTAGTTTACCGTCAAAACCGATATCGCCTGTGAAAGAGGGTCTGCAGCTGATAAATGAAGCAACTGGCAAAGGATCCGAAACTGGGACGTTTATACCGACCTGACTCAAATCAGAACATTCCAAAACATCAGCTATGATTATTCTCTAGAACACGAGAGAGTAGAATGGAGAAGAAGAGTACAGAATTCAACATCTATTACAAAAGAAAAAAAAATGTTCCGCATCAATGAGAAGGCTTGCGCATCAAGCAGACATAATTTATGCAATATGTTCGTGGCCATCAACTGTTATCTGCATACCTGTCCGACTTCAACCTCTGCCTGAAATTTCCTTGCAGTTAAGCTGGATGAGGTGAAGATAGATGCCCCCGCACAATTCCTGCAAGAAATCAACATTACGTAAAGAACCGAGCAGAGTATATTCTGTTTTTGACTAAAACAAAGGGAAGGAGGAAAAAAAAGATTTTGGATACTGATTTCTGTTGATGATGTTTATGGCTTCTTCAAGGTTTTCAACCTGAAAAAGAAGGAAACACAGATAACTACTAAAATTTGTGTTCCTCAATACTCATTTCATCACCAACTAAGAGTTGTAGAGGTAGTTACCTGCATGCAGAGGAGAACTGGCCCGAAGGATTCATCCTGCAGAACAGTAATTAGTGGGAACTCAATATATTCACTTTTGTTCACTTCTGTGATGGAAATATAGTCAGAAATAAGCTACCTTGCAACAGTCCATGTCGACTCTGACATCACATAGGATGGTAGGACCAATGAAGTTGCCTTGTTCATATCCTGGAACCTGCATGTAGTTTGACAAGTGGCAAAGTTCTATGATAATGGTGCAGGGTGACCATAGCAACAATCACATGGAGATTAAGGTCCTTAGTTGCATATTCTTGAATTATAATTAGGGAACTCGGAATTAGTGCGTGGAAGTTGTTCTTAAGCATCAGACAAGGGTTGCTCATCCAAAATGCAAATAGGCACAATTACGAAGGGTCCCTTAAAGTAGCCTTGCTCTTCGTATATCTCCCAAATTCTAACCACTCCAATAGAGCCAACATATTGGTGAACAGGAGCAACCACATGGTGAGCTGAAGATCTGGTAACCTCTTCTCCAGAAAGTAAAATCATGTTCAGTTCTGACTTGATCTATATCAATTAGATAGAACAGCGAAGCTGTTCAAAATAACTTCATCAGTTATCTCTAGTCTGACATATCCAATTGGTAACGAAAGAAGGAAGCAAAAACTAAAAGGCCAAGGTTTGTTCAACATTTCTTAGTGTGCACAAAGACATAGATATTGACACCAGGGGGACACACAAACGCCACAAATACTTATTCAAGTTCTGAGGACATTGCAGCCTGCACTCTAAACGAAAAAAAAAAAAAAAAAGGCACAAGATGGCCACAGCGCAATTGGTACCCTAAATCGCCGGGTGATGCATCTGTGTTTATTTTGTGGGAAAAAATATCATCAGTGGTAGGCTTGGCTTTGTCTCAGCTGTCTCTGAATGCCAATATGTCAAAAAAGGCTTCGAAGGACATATCTTTAATTATCACTGAGACACAGAAACCTGTTTAGAAGAGCTCTCTAACTATATTGTAAACATGAAAGTATGTTTGCTTGTTGGCAAATCCCATCTGAAGTTACTAAGTCTTGATTAGCAAAGTTACGTGTTAAGAAGAATAATGGGCATGCTCAAAATAAAGAACATTTTTGTAAAGGCAGTTACCACAATGTCTCTCCCATCAAGCACAAGTCTTGCACCAAATTCAACACTTGCTTGAATCGATTTGCAGATTCTCTCCCTCATCTGCTAGTCAAATCACAAGATAATCAAATTTAGACACACATACAGCTTGACAAAGAGGCAGGAGACAAGCTTAACAAAAAAAAAAAAACTGTCACCGATGTACAGTGATTGAGAAATTTTCCAGAGTCAAACAGGTGAGAAGCAGACCATGTAAATACCTGTTTGCTAATTACTGGACCAAGTTCTGCATTAGGTTCTTTTCCAGAATTCACTTTAATTGCTTTGGCACTGTCCACTAGCTTACTTTCCCTGGAGAAAGAAAAGACGGTCTCACGTCAGCAATCACACTAAAGTTTTCCTTAATGTCTTTGTAATCAGAATGAAATGAAGAAGCGAAAAGTAGTAAAGTTTATTAGCATGCCTCTCTTTCCAGATCTGAAATTTGGGGGAAAAGAGATTCATGAAATGTTGATATTTTGTCTGCTCACTCATGCTAAAGTGAAAACGTAATGAGAACCATATGAATCCTTCAAATTTAAGCTGTGCCTTCATTTGAAAAATAAATAGTAATGCTGGGGATAAAAAGAAAGTTTACTAAATGGCTTAACAAACTCTGCATGTTTCGTAAACAATCGAAATGATTGGCTACACCTAACAAACTTCTATCCATTGCTTTGTAAAAGAAGAAAAGAGCTTCAAATTCCGAGATTATTGGAATACTTGGGATGCTTTTAGAAAATATTTTCATAAACATGACCATTAGTTAAGATGAACATAAAAATTCCCATTAGAATAACGATTGTGAGAACATACTTGTGACCCCACAAATTCTACGATTGCCCTTTTTTTCTATAGGTTATCTAATACCTCCATCTTTTTGTGCGGAGAGAGAATAATGAAATGTCGAAAAGCTATTTTTCCTTTATGAATTTCAAAAAGAATTTCCGTTGTTTCTGTGTGAAAACTAGTTACAAAATCACCGAATACTTTTTCAAGGCTTGTTTATCATCCTCCAATGGAAATAAAACTAAAAATTCAAAAGTTTTCAAAGTTAAGCTGGCCCTCAATGTTCCCCTTCTTTCAGAATCTGGGTAAAGGACCTGACATGGACTTCTTACATCAAGACATATTTATCTGTCATAACAAAGTGTTACATGTCTACCTTACCATCTACTTAAACCTCCAACAAAGATGGCCATGCTGAGTGCCATGCACTTCTGTCCTGCAGCACCAAAACCAGCCGCAACTAGAGCATTCAGAGTGGCATCCATGTTGGCGTCAGGCATCACGACAGCATGATTTTTAACTCCCGTGTTGCACTAGAGACAATATCCGGCCAGGCAATTCACATTGGCTTCAACCAATGGATCAGTGAAAGAGCACTAACTCTGCTCAGAAGGATGTTATAACATATGGAAGGTAAGTGTATGCCACTTACTTGAGCACGTTTCCTACCAGTAGATGCTCTTGCATAGATATAAGCGCCAGCCTTCAAAGATTTGTAAACAAAAATAAACACATGATATTCGAAACATCGTAAATAGATATACAATATTAAAAGTTTTAAAAGAAATGAGAAATCTTTAGAGACCCAAAGTTTTGTGGGATCCCAATCTAAGGTGAAAGAACAAATTTTCACAAAGGAAAATAATTTTAGTGGGTTCAACTGCAAGCAAATTAACTCATTGCATCTACTATTAGCTGATCAAAAAAGACAAATGGGAGAAGAATCTGAAGGGCATACAATAAAGAGGAAATATCAGCATAACAAGGCACACTGAAGCAATTCGCAATAGGACAAAGTAAAGTTCACTTACTGCCTCGGGACCACAAAATGTGATGGCCTTAATATCCTCATGATCACATATAGAATTTAGAATATCCTGTCCAAAATTAACAATTCGGATAATTAATCACATGCAGGTATCAGAGGCAACTCTGAATATAACTCGAATTCAATTTGCAAAGAAGGACCAGGTAACCCTGCGCAGTGCACATCAAGGATGACAGACAAAGTAGGTTTCATTGCTAACTTTATTCAAATCAATAGGCCAATTGAATTATGGGCAAATAAGGCCAACACATTCACTGTCTGAAGAAAGGAACCTTTTAAAAGTGAAAGCAAATGAAATTTTGATCAATTGAAACTTACATTGGTACCATGAACAATGTTTAAGACACCATTAGGCAATCCAGCCTCCATTGCCAACTCCGCAAGAATCACAGAAGCCCCTGCAGCAACATCAGAATTTTTTTCATAGTTCTTAAGTCTGGATCTGTAGACATCAGCTCATGCCTAAAGAACCATGACAACTGATCTGTTATATAAATAAAGCACCAGTCCATTACAGACCTTTGGTGACTAAAATTCATTTGAAGAATATTACAGCAACAAACTCAGAAAAGCAAAACCTGGACAACTGATCTATGATAAAATTAAAGCACCAGTCCATTTAGACCTCCAGTGACAAAAATGTCATATAAAAAATAATTCACAGCAACAAACCCAAAAGAGAAATATATAGACCCATAGAACCTAAGATGTGGAGTACATTACTAGGAGGCTAGTAGCTTAACGCATACCGATAAAAGCAAAAGTTTCCATACAAGAGGTTATGTACTCATAAGCTTCGAGACTTCAGGTATGCTCAGAAGTAACTAAAGACAAAACTATAAAAGTAACAGGACAGAAATCGCAAGGACAATTGACTTATCCACAAGCCAAAACTAGTGTTATACACAAACAATCCAAATCAATAATACGGTGAACTCTGTTAAAGGATAAAAAGGGTAAAATGGTCTTCAAGGGTATTTGACATGTATATATACTCTTTATTTTCATCAATAAAGTACAATTATTCCGCTAACATGGTATCAGAGCTAGGTTAACATCTAATCCTAGATCTCTCAAATGCATTTTTGTTGAGTATTCTCGTACACAGAAGGGTTATCGTTGCTATTGTCCCTCTTTGCATAAGTACTTCACCACTGCAGATGTATGCTTTATTGAGTCTACTATTTATTCTGATAATCCAATGAAGGCTCCTACAGTAGATGATGATTCCTTGACATATGTCATTATGGAATCAACACCCACTCCGGACTCTCTAGCTATCCCTCCACTTGTCCAGTATGCTTACAGTAGACGTCCTTGTCAACACGTGGAGTCCCCTACATATGTACCTCCGCCTATCTCGTCTTCTTCGTCTTCAACACCTGAGGTAAGTCAGTCACATACTAATCTTGATATTCCTATTGCACATCGTAAAGGAGTTCGTAGTTGTACCAAACACCCTATTGCACAGTTCATCTCCTATTCTGGTTTATCTGCATCTTGTCAAGCTAGTCTAAAAACCATTGATACCCATCCTATCCCTAAAACTGTTGCCGAAGCATTATTTAATCAGGGCTGAAGGGCAGCTATGGAAGAGGAACTATTGGCACTGGACCAATCAGACTTGGGACCTTGTTCCTCTACCTGCAGGGAAAACGGCCATTGGATGTAAGTGGGTCTTTTCTGTTAAGGTTAACCCTGATGGTTCTCTCGCTCGTCTCAAGGCTAGACTGGTTGCTAAAGGGTATGCACAGGTTTATGGGGTTGATTATGGTGATACTTTTTCTCCAGTTGCTAAGATGACCTCTGTTAGTCTTTTACTTTCTCTGGCTGCTTCTACTCATTGGCCTCTGTTTCAACTTGATGTTAAGATTGCCTTTCTTCATGGAGATTTACAGGAAGAGGTGTACATTGAGCAATCACCAGGGTTTGTTGCTCAGGGGGAGTCTTTGCATGTTTGTCGCTTAAAAAGGTCTTTATATGGTTTGAAACAATCTCCTAGAGCTTGGTTTGCGAAGTTTACTGAGGCGGTACTCCAGTTTGGATTGTGTAAATGTTCTGGAGATCATTCTATGTTTTATCGAGTTTCTGGAGCTGGTCGAATATTCCTCGTAGTTTATGTGGATGATATTGTCATAACTGGAGATGATTTTACAGGGATTAAAGAGTTGAAACTGTATTTACAACAGCAGTTTCATATAAAGGATTTAGGGCTACTTAGATATTTCCTGGGTATCGAAGTGGCACGGGCAAAGAAAGGTATTTATATCTCACAACGAAAATATGTTCTGGATTTGCTTACAGAGACAGGTATGCTAGGAGCTAAATCATTGGATACACCAATGAAAGTAGGCTTGAAATTGGTGGCAGAGGACAGTAAGTTGTTAGATGATCCAAAAAGATATCGAAGACTTGTTGGAAAATTAAATTATCTGACCATCACTCGACCTGATATTTTCTTTCCGGTGAGTGTTGTGAGTCAATTTATGTCTTCTCCTCGTACCTCACATTGGGATGCAGTAATCAGAATCTTGAGATACTTAAAGAAAGCTCCAGGTCGTCATCTCATTTATCAAGATCATGGTCACAAAAGGGTAGAAGCATTCTCAGATGCTGATTGGGCAGGATCTCCTATAGATAGGAGGTCTACATCAGGGTGTCGTACCTTTGTAGGAGGCAACCTAGTATCTTGGAAGAGTAAAAAGCAAAGTGTTGTGGCTAGATCCAGTGCAGAATCAGCATACAGAGCTATGGCTCAAGCTACCTATGAGCTAGTCTGGATGCATCAGTTATTAGTTGAACTTGGATTCGAAGACCTTGCGCCAATGGAGTTATGGTGTGATAATCAAGTGGTAGTCCATATTGCTTCAAATCCAGTATCCTATGAGCGTACCAAGCATATCGAAGTTGATTGCCACTTTGTTCGTGAGAAACTTTAGGCTAGAGTCATTTCTACTAGTTATGTTAGTACCGGTGAATAATTAGCTGATATTTTCACCAAACCTTTAGGGAGTAGTAGGATTGAGTATATTTGTAACAAGCTGGGCATGCTTGATATTCATGTTCCAGCTTGAGGTGGAGTGTTAAAGGATAAAAAGAGTATAAATGGTCTTCAAGGGTATTTGACATGTATATATACTCCTTATTTTCATCAATAAAGTACAATTATTCCGCTAACAAACTCAATTTTAATCTGTGTTGACCATGCGGCTGTATTGTGTGAACAGGCATGTCATTAAATACATGTGCATGAAACTGCCCTCTGCATCTTGACCTTACATGCTTTCTGTAATTTTTAGAAGAACAGAATTTACTAGTGAGTCACCTGGATCTTTCTCAGATGGCTTCAGAACAAAGGTGTTACCACATGTGACAGCAATAGCAAACATCTGCATACACAAAATGGCATTAACAACACTGTTTTTGTCCTTCACTCAGCTTGGTCCAGAGCACGTAGCCAGCCAGGTAAAGACTAATTAAAGTTTCTTTCAGATGAGCTCCAGCATGCATAAGGACTCACAAGCCTGTCGGCCTCATGAAAAGCTGAACCTCAATCTTGAAGCTCAAAAAGTACATCGTGGCATTTTCTAACCAAGCAATTAACCCACCAAGGATTGTAAAAGAAGCAATGCATGGAAAAAAAGAGAATAATGGAACATAGCAAGCATACCCATAAGGGAATCATTGCTGGAAACTCAGAAGGACAGATACCAGCACAAACACCAAGTGGCTCTCTCACACTGTAAGAATCAATCCCTTTAGATACATTTGGAGCAAATTCGCCAATTTGGGTAGTTGCTAATCCACAAGCGTGCTCCACGACCTCTGCAGCGGAAAGAGAAACTCCATAGCGGGACACCAACGATGGCATTTGGTCTAAAACATTTAAATGAACAGAGTGCACAAACCTAACCCACGCCAAACATCATCATAAGCATCCTTCAATGGCTTTCCATGTTCAGTAGTGATGGTCATAGCAAGCTTATCCTGAAAAAGACAATCATCATACTTGGAGACACTCTGATAATACTTGCAACAAAGTAAGAAAATCAAAACAAACTAACAATATCTCTACGAATCAACTCTTGGAACTTGAACATAATTCGTCGACGAGAAGCAATTGACATGCTTCGCCACAATGGAAAAGCCCTTTTTGCAGCGAACACGGCAGCTCTGAACTCCTCACTTGTAGTAAAAGGAACCTGAGAAACAACTAGCTGGGTTGCCTGCATATTTAGGGCACACAGACAAGTCAATAGTCTCTTTAGCTACAAGACAATCGCAATTAGATATTCTGAAACGGCTCCAAGACTTACTGGGTTTATCACATCTATATATGAAAACGACTGTGAATCAACAAATCTCCCACCAATGAGATTGGGAACCCTCTGTCGCAGCACCCAGCATTGTAAATCAGTTTCCAACTCAAGAAATATAGAAAGGACAAGGATATGGAACTCCTCAGGCTGAGACTCCCTTAACCCCAAGATTACTGGGATAAGCCTTTGTTGGGCTATCTCATGTGAAGTTACATGTATACTTACAGGGGGGTTCCGTTGTCTCCAAGATGGCTCAGTCACCACTTGATCGTCATTTATCATGGAAGACGTCTGGGGTCTCAGTGACTTGAAGTTCCTGACTGCAGCATCAAACCATCTAGCACTTAGGAAACTGAAGGCAGATTTGCAAAAACTTTTCCAGATTACTTTTGAAAAATGGAGGTTTATCCTGTTTAACTATATTTCAAGTTGCAAAAGGTTTAAAATGACCTGGAAGGAAAAACAACAAGTCCAAATCCTTTCGATTGACTGATATTCTATGCCAAGGAGGGAAAAAAAATGACACAGTATGACTTACGATTTTAGTATTGCAGAGTTGAGCTAAGACAACTAAAACTTATTTTACATTTAAAAGCTGAAATGTATGATTCATCACAGCTCAAGAAAGGGGAACCCTATCCCACTATGAACCATTTAATTAAAAACAAATAAAAAAAAATGCAAACTATGCTAGCTTCCACTCCCATTATTTGTCAGATCCATCTTCTTTGATAGCTAAATTCTTCAGCATAGCAAAAGAACACGCTAAGCAACAGCCTTTCCACAAATAAATCTGAATCACAAGCATATGCCACATGACATTGACAAGCTTACGAAGTTAAACATGAGAACCACCATCAAGTTCTTTTAAAACTTTCCAATGAAAGTCCTTAAACACCAGTTCACTAATTGAATAAATTTAACACAAAATCAGATAATGCAATTATACAATGATTGACTCTCTTGCTGGAATCTCAATTGTACATAGAAGTCAGATAATTGTCACCTGTTACATTTCCTTGTCGAATTTTAGCTTTGACATTGTATACATGCTTTGGAGTTGACATCAACTCAGGATTGCTCTGTCTCAATCTTTTTAGAATTTGACGAGGCTTCAATCCAGCTTCTGTCATCTCTTTGATGAGCAAAACTTCATTTTCATTGAAGCGACGGGCAGAAGGGTGCTCAGAAATGTCCTTAAGTGCCTCGTGATTGTGAGTTCCGTCTTTAATCGTGAGAATCCACAGGCCATCATCCTTCTTGCCCACGGCCTCAAAAGGACAATTCGTAAGCCGAGAAGCCATTTTCCTCTTACGGCTATTTTGTTCTCCAGAGGAATCATCAGCAGGTTTCCGCCTATTACGGTAAACACCACCTCTATCACAGCCAAGGATAACGAATTTGTCCCTCTTAGACTGCTTTATTGTCACTACATAACCCTGGGACACAGCAAAATCACCCACGTGTTGGATAAGTTCTTCACGATCCACAAAGGTTCCAGGAGGAGGAGGAAGCATTTGAGGAGGTTCGTCCAGGCAGTTATCCCCATCCATCATTGACAATTGAAAGACTCTCTCTGCTGTGCATACCATAGAAAGCTTATGATCTGAAAGTTCTCCCATAACACAACCATTTATATGAGATAAACCTAGCAACGGGATGCCAAGTACGAAAAAAATACACACCTAAGGCAACACCGCAGCTAATAAGTCATACACTTTTTGATCTCCGGAGTCCACCTTCCATTGAGGAAAAGAAGAGCACGTCCTCCTGGATGTATGTGTGAAAAGGAAAAGTAAGGGCAGCGTTCATTTAGTGCACCAGTACACCACATCATTAAGAAGAGGGGAGTAACAATTGACAGCCATCAAATTATCTCAGCTTCGGAAACATTGAACTAGAAGCAATTTCAGAGTCATTCTAGTTTATGATGCACCTCTGAGCATGCTTAGCTTAGCAACAATTGGGAGAGAGTGAAAAAAGAAGATACATCAGGGTGAGTCATCGGATAATCACGACAGAAGTGAAATCTCTTCATGACGAAAAATCAACGAAAACAATAAAGTTCGAGGCTCGCAAACCCCTCGAGGTAAAAAATGCTATCATTCGATCGCAAAGCAGGAAATCTTTCTCTTGTTGGCCTGTTGTCCTGTTTGATTGCCACTGTAAAATGGGTATGTCCAAAAAAAAAAAAAACAGGACAACAGGGCTCGAAACTTCAATTCAGTTGCCCATTTCTATAGATAATTACAGACCCGATCAAGAAGGTGCAACCAGAGAAAGCTCCAAGAATGGAGGGTTGGAGGATTACCCGCAGCGAAGAGCAGAGCTTCCAAGGAGTGCGAGGCGCGATCCTTTCGTTCCCGGGCACTACTCTGCAAAAAGTGGCGCCGCAAAATGGCACAAAACTAGCTCGTCTGAGGAGGAAGTATTTCGCACGCCCCGTTTTATATTTGGGGCCCCGCCCCCGGCGCGGGGGCGCGGTGGGAAGAAGGGGAGGAGCACATTGAAGATGACATCATCCTATCCTTGCGTAGTTCATAAAATTTTAATTTGACCGATATAATATTTAAATATTAATTTAATATACAATATAATTCATAAATTTTTGATTTATTGAATATTATTTCTAAATTTTAGGAACATATTTGAAACTATAGGAAAATATTTAACGTAATTTTTTTTATTAATTCAAATTCAAGAATAATAGTGAATATCTTCATATAGATTATAGATTGAGAATTGAGTTGGATATGTTCTAAAAATTCAGAAATCATATTGATCAAATTAAAAAATTAGGGATCATACTGCATGTTGGTTAAAGTTCATAGTATCATATTAATTAAATTAAAAATTTAGAGATAACATTTCATATCGAATCAAAGTTTATGAACTAATTGCGTCATTATCTTTTTTTTTTTTTTCCCTCCCATTAAATGATCACAAGGTCGTTTTAAAACAACGTGGATAAGGCCCCCAACGAAGAAGCCCATGATGTTCTCTTTCTCTTCGGGTTTTGGGCCTACAGAAAAGTTTTCCCCCCAACTTTTATTTTTATTTTTATTTTGGTCGAACGAGACAAGATTAACCGATTTAGAATCTCGAATCTGAATTCTAATTTCAATATATAGTTTTCGACTTTTATATCAATATGAACCAAAAACAAGAAAAAGGATTTTGAAACTTTTATTTCAAAACAGCCTTAAAGTGAAATGGGGAGACGCTTCTTACCTGCGGAAACAAGCGAAGACATTTTTTTTACCCGTGCCAACTGTTTTTATGTAATAAGTTAATCTTCGTAATTACGTTTTGGGAATTACGTTTTGGGTCAAGTTATGGAATGATTGATTATGGCTTAAGCAGGAAAAAGAGAATCACGGGCGGCGAAATCCACAGAAAGCAGAGATCAGATCATTCCTCAGTCAGCGAATCAAACTCGAGCGAGCTGATCAGTAGTACATCATCGTCATCGACGCTCGTTGCCTCTTCTTCTTCTTCTTCATCCCCATCTCCATTCCTCGTGGCTACTGCATCGCCCACGCTCTCTTCTGAACCGCCGCCGAAACAACTCTCGCCTTCAACGCCGCTCGAGCCGCCATCGCTGCCCTCGCGCATCCTCAACCTCCGCCTGCACGACCTCAGCCGGCCTTCCAACGCCATCCGCCGCGACTCGTGGTGTGCCGCCATCCACCGGAGCGACTCGATGACTTCCCAGTCGTACTGCTGCTTCTGCTCCGCCAGCCGGCGGTCCTGATTGGCTGTCATCTCGATGGAGCTCTTCTCGCTCTGCAGCCGCAGTATCAGGGACATGGCTTCGTCCGCCGCGGACGCGGCCGCGATCCGCTCCTTCTCGAGCTCCACTGACGCCGCGATCGCTCTCCGCCTCTCCATCTTCACCATCTTCCTCAGCGCTAGAACGTCGAACGCTTCATCCTCCGGACACGAACATTCTCTATCCTCCTCCCCTTCGTCATCTTCTTCGACGACTTCCTTGGCTTTACCTGCAATTCCTCTCCCGAGCGCTTTACCGGTCACCGATCCGTTCAATTTCGGCGAGCGATTTCGAGGAACCTCATCCGAATCTCCTAATTCATTTGCTTTTCGCTTGAATTCACACAAAAATGGGACAATCTCCTTGCTGCGGAGGCCAAGCCGCAAGGCCTTGAGCCCTAATCGTGCAATCAGCAGGAGCGCGACCGCGGTGAAGACCCGGCGGGAGCATTGAATCGCCGAAACGCCGTCCTCACCATCGCGTCCGCTGCTCAGCAACTTCAACAGCGACGCGCATTGCGAGACGGAGAGCCCGATCAGGAGGTGGCAGAATCTCTTGAACAAGTCGAGAAGGAAGCACGCGATTACCAAGAGAGAGAGAGGGCCGAGGAACTGCATGTGGTCCCGAAGGGGCTCAGGTTCCCGTAGCTCCGGCCCCTCACCATATCCGCGACGATCGATGCATTCTGAATCCGACTCCGACCCAAGAAAGAGAGCGATAGGCTTTCTTGGAAATCATCGCGAAGAACAAAGCGTGGGTAGGTGCTGCTCCGTGTTGAAGCCAAGAACGGATTGAGATGAGATAACCGACCTGAGAGAGAGAGTGTGACGGAGTAGGTAGAGATCTTTGGAGACGAAAACGACGGCGGATAAATAGAAAAAGGTCGGTCAGATCATACCAACCAAAACATAAACAAATAAATAAATTCGTCGACCAAAACAAAATTTTCAAAGTGAAAATAATTCGTTGGTGGTCTGTTTGTCGAAAAATGAATAAGTTAAAAAATATTTTTTTTAAAAAATAATTATTTACAACACGTAACATAATTAATTAATAGAGAAATTTTTTATTATCGACAATAATATATGTCTAAATGTTGTTGTCGTTCATGGTGAACATATTTTTTGTTCATTCATTTTTATAAATGATACATACGATTGTTTTTAGAAAAATATTTTTTAAATCATTCATTTTTTTAAAAAACAAATGGAGCCTATCTCTATATTTTCCTTTTTTTAATAGGCATAGTTTAGCATAGAACTTAAAAAAAAAAAGCAAGGACTTTTGGAAGATCAAAATGCCAAATCAACTTTATTTTTAATAATTTGTATTGATCGATGAAAGAAATCTCCTAGTAATAATAGCAAAACATCATGTTATTATTTTTAGAAGATAAAATGAGACACCTTAGGGATCAATTAATAATAATAAAAATAAAAAAGAAACTTTAAAAATGTTGTTTGTTTGGACTTCCGAAAAAGAAAAGAGTTCTTTTTCTTTGCTATGAGACGGGTGGCCGCGCTGGTAAGGATTAGGACTGCTGGGGTCCCTCTGAGCTTTGCGTATGGATGGAGGTTTGAAACTTCTTTGCGAAAGACTAGGACTACTGGCGCCCTTTGAGCTTGGCTTATGGATGGCAGGTTCGAAACTTACCTGTCGTGTCACTAGTGATTTAAGTGGGGAGTCGTGGCAGTGGGATGCTGCGCTAGCTCCCCCCGAGGACTAGTCGGGCTTCACCGTTGGTTGAACGTAAGTTCACCGGCCGCGCGGAACCTCGGTTATAAAAAAAAAGAAATATTCTTTGAGTTTCCCAAAAAGTTTCGGGAGTTTGAAATATAAGAAAAACTTCAAAATGCATGGATCGTGATAATTAAATTGAGCAATTTCTTTTCTTCTGAATTCCTTAATTTTTAGTTGGAAAACAGGATACGAAGGAGTAATAAAGTTCATGATAACTTGATAAGAGAATTCTAGGTCTGTGTCCTGCACCGACCGTGTCGCGTAAGACGATTATGGTCCAAGTCAGCGATTTTCAATCAAAATTAACAGAATCGATTTACATTGATAAATCATTAAAATTTTTAGGATTCAGTTGGCTAAATTGAAATTGAGAGGCTTAGAACATAATTAAGGTCAATGGATTTGGAATATTTTTTTTATTATTATAATGGCCCTCAATTTTTGAGTTCTAAATATTCACCAGCGACGAGGCTTGCTTCTTGGCCAATCATGGGTTATCGAGAAAGAGCAGATGCACGGTAAAATGGCGGAAATGCCCATGGGACCACGTGATCATCCTCGAGAACCATGCAAGTGCCGCAACCATCATCGTTCCACCGTCTCCGTTTTCATTAAAGAAGAAGTGGGAAGAAAGTGCGAGTTTTCTATTCTGCAATGCACCCGACGCCATTTCTAGGGTTTGTGATGAACTTGCATGCTTTCCCGAATAAATATGCCAGAAATTCAGTGCTGCTTCAAAGCACGAGCAAGGATTCTTTTCAGGCTAGATCCTCAGCCTTCAAACGAGAAAAGTCCAGCTTGTTTTACGCCTTCTTTTTTCTTATGACTTCCAAGTCAACGGTCTTCTTTGGATCGAACGCAAACCCTACAATAAACTCAAGAATATGCGTCTTGCTATTAGGAACAAACGAGTCGACCGACGCCGTTTCGGGCTAGGAAAGAGGCGAAATTGTGAACATGAAACCATCTTTCCGACAGCCCGCCTAGCCCGCCGAGATCGATAGGGCGGCTGAAGGGTAAGACCATCGGGATGATACATACCATTAGGAGCTGGTTTTGCAAGCGAGGCTCGAGGTTTCGTCAATCTTGCTTGCACTAATGTTCGCGGGCCATACAAGACGATACTTGAGACGATGTGAACGACTGAACGTATGTTGCGATGGAGCAACATACCTCATGACAGGCATTTTCGGTGGGAGTGAGAGGATCAGAGCTTCGAAATTGAGCACGCTAATCACTTGCCTTATGGAAGGGCGGCTCGTGTAGCCCGGATGCGGACACCAGAGTCCAACCATCATCAAGCGTTCCATTTGTTCTCTCACAAACTCTCCGGACAATCTCGGGGCGGGGTTTTTTTTTTAATTTAGGTTCTAAATTTTTTTTTTACCAAAATAGGATAAAAAAAAAGTAATTATCGGATTGGGGCCCGCGCGGCACTTTGAATGCCGCACGGGCCCCAAGCGGCAATCAAAATGCCGCGCGGCAGTGCAGCGCGGCACTTTCACTGCCGCGCGGCCCACGCGGCATTTTAAGTGCCGCGCGGGCCACGCGGGCCCATGCGGCCCAATGGCCCATGAGGCTTTTTTTTTTTGCTTTTTTTTCAATGATTTGTTAAGCATTTTTAATTATATTTAAAATATTTATATTTATATAAATTATTAAATATAAATTTTTATTTTTATTTTTATTGTTATAGCATAATTATCAATAAATAATTAAAAAATTTCTTAAGATATATGTAATTAATTTATTTAGTTTGTAAAAAATGAATAAATAAATATTCATAAAATTTATTTTTATTTATATAACTTTGTAAATGTAAATAATTAAATTATTAAGATAAATTTATATATAATTTTTTTATTAATTATTTACATACTAAATTAATTAATTACATACATATTAATAAAATTGATAATTATATAATATTAATTATTTAATATAAAAATAATAAAAATCCGAAATTAAGAAAAAAAAACTTTTCAATTAAAATAAATTATTTAGTATCTAACTAAATAATTATTTATTTATGTAAATTTTTATTAATTATTTACATACTAAATAATTTAATTACATACATATTAATAAAATTTGTAATTAATTATTGATAATTATATTATAAAAATAAGCTTCAAAAATAAAAAATTATATTACAAAGTTATATAAATGTAAAATTATAAAAATATGTAAAAAAATGAAATTAAAAAAAGGTAGTTAATTTATTTAGTATGCAAATAATGAATAAATAAATATTGATAAAATTTATTTATATTTATATAAATTTGTGAATATAAATAATTAATTTATTTTCATAAATTTTTCAATTAATATAATTAATTTATTATGTAAATAATTAATTAATTTATTAAGATAAATTTTTTGTATAAATTTTTATTAATTATTTGCATACTAAATAAATTAATTACTTACATATTAATAATTTTTTTAATTAATTATTAATAATTATGCTAGAAAATTAAGTTTCAAAAGGAAAAAAAATTATATTTACAAAGTTATATAATTATAAATTTATAAAAATATGTAAATAAATATGAAATGAAAAAAAAAAGCTGTCGCACTGGCCTTGTGGAATTAATTTATTTAGTATGTAAATAATTAATAAACATTTATATAAAAAAATTTATCTTCATAAATTAATTATTGTTTGCATACTAAATAAATTAGTTTAATTGGAATTTTTTTTATTTGGCATTTTTTACTTAGTTTTATAATTTTATAATCATATAAATATTTAATTTTTATATCTATATTTCTAATATTATTTTTTCCTTTTCAAGCTTATTTTTATAACATAATTATCAATAATTAATTAAAGTTAATTTATTTACAAATTTATATAAAACATTTATCTTAAAAAATTATTTATTTATTTATATACTAAATAAATTATATTAAATGGTATTTATATTATTTTTTAATTTAAGTATTTTTTATAATTTTATATTGATATAAATATTTAATTTTTTATGTCTATATTTATAATATTATTTTTTTCCTTTCAAAGCTTATTTTTATAACATAATTATCAATATACAAATTTTATTAATATGTATGTAATTAAATTATTTAGTATGTAAATAATTAATAAAAATTTACATAAAAACAATTATTTAGTTATATACTAAATAATTTATTTTAATTGAAAATTTTATTGTATAATTATTAATTTTATTAATATGTATGTAATTAATTAATTTAGTATGTAAATAATTAATAAAAAAATTATTTATAAATTTATCTTAATAAGTTAATTATTTATATTTACAAAGTTATATAAATAAAAATAAATTTTATGAATATTTATTTATTTATTTTTTACGAACTAAATAAATTAATTACATATATCTTAAGATAATTTTTAATTATTTATTGATAATTATGTTATAAAAATAAACCTCAAAATAAAAATTTATATTTAATAATTTATATAAATATAAATGTTTTAAATATAATTAAAAATGCATAATAAATTATTGAAAAAAAAACAAAAAAAAGGCCTCGCGGGGGCCATTGGGCCGCACGGGCCCGCGTGGCCCGTGCGGCACTTAAAATGCCGCGCGGCAGTTTGATTGCCGCTTGGGGCCCGTGTGGCATTCAAAGTGCCGCGCGGGGCCCAATCCGGTAATTATTTTTTTTGGCCCTATTTTAGTAAAAAAAAAAATTTAAGACCCAAATTGAAAAAAAACCCTCGGGGCGGCCACATTGAGAAGCTTCCCTAAACCATACAGATCCCAAACCCGCTCAACTAATTGTACCGGCATTCTTCAGTTGAGCCTCGCTCGATTGACCTCGTTCCGCATGCTATTTTGAGAGCAAACGCTCCGAAGCTGTACACATTGGATTCCTTAGTGGCCTTGCCTGTTATGAGACATTCGGGGGCCATGTATCCCTGCGTTCCTGCTAAGACGGTGGTCTATGACCCCTTATCACGGTCTACAAGCCTAACTAGGCCAAAGTCCCCCAAGTTTGGCATTGAAGTCCGTATCCAACATCACATTGCTCAATTTGATATCCATGGGCAAGACGCATTGGTTGCCGAATTCATGTAGATAAAGCAACGCCGAGGCCAAGCCTCGAGAGATATTCGACATCTCGACTCCCACGAGAGCAAGTTGACTCCCTTAAAGAGATGTGAGTCCAGGCTCGCATTAGGCATGAACTCGTATGCCAGCAATAGTTGTCCCTTCTCTTGGCACCAACTTGGGAGTTGTACCAAGTTCCGATGCCTCAACTGGCTAATGATCTTCACCTCGGACGCGTGCTCTTCGATCCCTTGCTTAGAGTCACACGAGACTCGCTTGACTGCCAAATAGGAGCTCGATTCACTCAATCGACCCTTGTAAATGCCACCGAACCCGCCTTCTTCGAGCTTCCCTTTATCGTCGAAGAGGCTTGTGGCAAGAGCTAACTCATGGAAAGAAAGTTTCCTAGGCCCTGCTCTCTTTCTAAAGTCATCATCAATGCTGCGTATCTTATCAAGCTCTAAAACATCATCCTCTTCCTTCCTAACCCATTTCCTCCTTGAAAGAAACCAGACAGTGTTGCCCAGAATACCCGTGATGATGCCCAGCCACTGTACAAAATCTCTATAACCCCACACTCTCACCGTCGAGGATTTATGGACCGTCAACGGGCGACTTACTGGGTAGAATTCCCATGCTAGGATTTTGTGCAACTTCGTGGAACCCCCGGTGGCCGAGGCCGACTACGACCCGCTCGGGTAAACTTGGCTCAGGTTGACAGGAAGGCTAATTGTGCCGAATTCATGTGTCTCTCCATCCTCGAAATCAGTGAAATTGACGGTTAATAAGCAAGCTCTCGCATCGTAAGAAATCCAAGCTTCAGCCGTAAGGCCTTCGCCTATTGGATAATCCCCCCTAGTTAGGGCACTAGAATTTAGGGAATGGATGTTGATGCTTTTAGGCGCGAACTGTGGATCCCACGGATTGGAGAAAGTGTCCAACTCCATGGCCACAAAAGATCCATGTCTTGGGAACTCGAGGTTGCCTGCCCCAGATGATTCGAGGGTCGGGAATGCTAGAAGCATTGGGTGCAAGAAAGATGGTCAACCTGTCCGGTGTCATGAAGGCTTGATTAGTTTTGTGAGTAATTTGGTGTGCCAGTGTCTGTTTGTTTAATGTGTGAAGGACTTGGCTAAGACGCAAGAGTGGACAAGAAGAAGGCAAGGATTTTCAAAGAAAAAGGTAAGACAAAAATTTTATAAATAGCTGTTGATTACAAGTGGAAGGAGTAGTACTGTATACGTGGGTTCCTGATTTTTCTGTTCAGCAACATGGACGCCCACTAAAGCTCTATATATAGGCGATTATCACTGCCTCTTGGACCAACTAAAAGCGGCTTTTTTTGACTTCAAATTGCCATTGATACACCTAGTCATTTCTAAATTATTCCATGCCTTAACTAGCTAAACATGTCAAAAATCTGCAGCTGCACGTGAATGACTCTGGCTGTGTTTTTCGCTTCCCACGTAGGACTCAAAAATGGATCACCAATTCAACACTCCTCCTTGATCCATTTTTGTGTTACTCCGAGTATACTTTGTAGTGTCTTGAACTTAGTTGTTGGCAGTGCTTTAGAGAATATATCTGCAATTTGATCTTCAGTCTTGCAATACTTCAGCTCGATCTCTCTATTACTTTGCGCTTCATGAATAAAGTGGTATGTGATGTCGATATGTTTCGTTCTTCCATGAAACACAATATTTTTGGATATAGCGATCACGGATTTATCGTCGCAAAATATTAGAGTTGATTCTATTTGTGCTTCTCCAATGTGTTCTAGAATTTTCTGAAGCCATATTGCTCGATTGGTAGTCGTGGTGGCTATGAAATATTCGGCCTCAACAGTAGATTGCGCGTAGGACCCTCACTCTAGATGCTACCATCAGAGTCGTGACGCCTAGGTCATCACAACTATTCGTTCTTACTATATATCGTTGTTTTCATGCCTCCGAAGGGTATAAGAGTTATAAAGAAATCTAAATAGACACGTCGGTCTCGACAAACGTATGCGTGTGAGACTACAAGAGATGGCTATCCATTATATATTTTATTTATTTACATCGACAGCCTGGGTGGGAACATGAGGAGACTAATATTGGGGGACTAACACCGAGCCTAACCCATCTATAAACGCTACTAGGCGTCTACCCAACTATGTACATCTCCCTCGTCTCTCTCTTACTCGAGTCCTGGTCCCAAAATGCTGCACTGATTCCATACATGCAAACTTTCAGAAAAAAAAAACTTCACTGGCTCAATTGATCCCGCCTACGTTGCTACTGCAGTCGAACCGCCGTCTGCAACTCCTTCGTCAGGCCCATCGCCATCTCCACCCCCATTGCCTCTATCTTCATCCCCACCAAAGAACTCGTAGGGGATCGGGCCCTCTCTTTCCCTATTAGCGTTAACGAAGATTGCTACAAACTTGTATTGCACATGAGCCATGCCCACTGTTGCATCTACCGTCAAGGTCAATATAACTCGTGTGAAAGCGATGCTTGGTGCACTGGGGAGGGCGAAATCTTGGGTTTCAGTTTCTAGGGAGATAGGAAGACCATAGTGGAAACCAAGGGGAACTGGGATTGAACCCATGTCTATCAATCTAAAACAACAATTACCACAAGTGTTAATAACTAAGCGAGTTAATTCAATCATTTTAACTCCCATTCGGTGCACCATAGTAACCAAGTCCTCGCCAGCTTATTCACTCTTCTATTAAACAAAACATTAGACCAATTAATACATATGATAAATTGCATTGCATGGAATGTAGAAACATGTATGAATGAATGCATGTTCTTAACTCGTAGTTCAATCCCTTCCGGCCTTTGTACCAGCCCTTGTAGATATTTCTACTACGAGTTCCTCGCTCTCAGGCTTCGTGTCATTTATTATGCGATCCTCTTGGTGCCATCAACCAAGGTTTCTCGACTCCTCGAGGAATCAAGCACGTTTACTTTCTTTTGTGTCTATCACTCTCTTCCCACCGTGTGCATGTTATGCATGGCAAATAAAAAATAGGTGCAACATTCCATTCAAGTAGAATAACAATACATATACACAAATGCTGAAGCATTTTTATAATCTTATGAATTATTTAACGTTAATTAGTGGTACAAAATTGCCAGCATGGGTGGACTTTATATTTAGAGCATTTACGTCCTCAATTTGTATACTCTAATTTGGGTCTGGTATACGTGAGTGTTTCTTTTTAGGCATGCGATTCGTACTAGGAGATTTCACTGCAGATTTTTTTTTGGTGTAGAGTTTTATTGCGCTCAACAATCATCTCTGTTCTTCATAAAATTTCTGCATCAAAACTATTCGGTTGGTTGGTTAATCATTTTTCAACTGAAGGACTTGACTTGCTACACCCCAGATTCTTTCCTGTATGGACTCGTGTTTTTCGTGTGCTTTAGTTCAACTAGAACCTTCGACTTTTGTCTATCCAGCCTCGACATTCGTCCCTTTCTATTCTTTTGGAGTCAATTTTATTAGTTCTATCTCCCGAAATTCCTCCATTAACTACTCTACCATTGACCACACTTACTATGTCATAATCTAAAGGTTTGCATGGTGGAACAAAAAGGAGTGAGAGGGGAAGAATTTGCACTCATTTGTGTTGTTAGGGCGTCAAAAATTACAGGGTGGTCGTCGGTCGGTGGTGCTGGCTGTTTTTGGCGACCAAAATAGCTCAAAATCAAGAGCTTTCTGTGGGATGAGAAAAGTTGCTTCCTTCTCCCAGTGAAAGACCACTCGTAATTCTCCCTTCCACTTTCCTCTTGGTTCCTCCACCTGTGAAAGTCTGCTCTCCGAGCAGACTTCACGCATGAAGTGAGACATGATAACTTCCCTTCTTCCCATACTCATGATTACTATTTGGTGAATCCTTGGGAAGTCCCATGCTAAATGGCAACCTTCTCCTCTCATGCACGTTGCCCCCAACGTCCATGACACTCTCAATTCTACCTCCAACAGGCATGTTGCCCCTGACATCCCCAACGCTCTCTCAATTTTCATTTGAGTGTATCTTAGGATTAAAGCCACGTTCCACACCCTGTTCGAAAGGCATGGTATCGGGGACCTAGTGTAACGTCAGCGCACATTTCGATTTTGCAGAATACCTCGTCCTAGCACACAAGTGATCCGCCTTGCCTTATTGTATCTTGTCCTAACCAGGAAATGAATTTCTTAATTAATCAATTTGCTACTTAAGTGCGTTGTCGTATGTTTCCTAGTCGGCTAGGCTATATAAGCTTTTTACGAATACTTTCATGGTTTATCCCTAATAATTCTCGCAAGAGAGGGGTGGATCCTGGTCATTTTTGCTACAATCCGCCGTGAGTACATCTTGCAACCAGTCAGCTTTCAAATTCATTTCATCTGCTTTCCCATTATTTAGAACTAATTAAATGGTGAACCGCCTCTACTTCTATCAACTTCACTTCGATGATCTCAAGCAGTTATTTCCAGAGGATACTCGTTTAGGGATTAGATGCTAATCTCAATAACCATTACCTCACTAATAGCTATGTCTTACAATTACATAACAATAGATGGGGAACCATTTTCCAGGATACTACATTGTGCCACCAAGTCTTATTTTTTGGATGTCCAAGAAAATATTCCCGAACCCAATGTGAATGCATAGCCAATGGTGCTCCTCCTATTATCAGCTAATCCTACCTAATTGCTATCAGTATAACCAATAAGCCTGGCCGTTGCGCTTGGCTGATACCAAATGCCATAACCTATAGTTCCTCGTAAATATCATTAAATTCTTTTGGCTACTCCAAGGTGAATTTAACCCGGACTCTGGATGAATCGTGATAGTAGACTTGTTGCATACATGATGTTTGGTCGTGCAGCAGTGATATCTAGTAGACCGCCAATCAAACTTCTGTAGAGGGTGGCGTCAACTTTTTTGGCTCCATCTTTCTTTAGCAGTTTTTCATTTGTCATGAGCAGTGTTGTAACTATTTTATAGTAATTCATCTTGAATTTCTTTAGGGGGTTATTAGCATATTTCTTTTGCGAGATAAAGACTCCTTTATTTCGTCGATCTCGATGTCGAGGAAGTAGTGCATCATGCCCAAGTCTATCATCTCGAATGTCTTCATCATTTCTTCTTTAAATTATCGAATCATCTTCTCATTGTTCCATATATATATAAGATCATCTACATATAGAGAGACAATGAGAGTGTCAAACTCACCTTGGGTCTTGATGTAGAGTGTTGGCTCACTCATGCTCCTCCTGAATCCTTACTTGGTGAAGTATTCGTCAATTCTACTATACCATGCTCATGGTACTTGCTTTTACCCGTAGAAGGCCTTCTTGAGCTTCAGAACTTTTTCTTATGGGCCTTTGACTATAAAATCTTATGGTTGCTCCACGTATATTTCTTTTTGCAGATAACCATTTGGGAATGCTGATTTCATGTCTTGTTGATTGATCTTCCATTCTTTTTGTGCTGCTATGGCAATGAGTGCACGAATAGTATCAAGGTAAGCAACTGGAGCGAAAGTTTCAGTATAGTCAATATCTAGTTATTGCAAATATCCTTTCGCTACAAGTTTTGCTTTATACTTATAGATTGATCCATTTACATTGAGCTTTCTTTTGTAGACCCACTTGATGCAATGTTCTCTTTATCTTCGGGACAATCGACGAGCACCCAAGTTTCATTTTGCTCGATCATCTTTATCTCTTCCTCCATGGCTTTTTTCCAAATGTCTTCTTTGGATGCTTCTTCATAGTTTTCTAGTTTTAAAGCAGTAAAATTGCATGAGTCATAAATTCTTCTAAGGGATTTTACCCTCATTATTGGAGATCTAAAGTAGATTCTTCTTCTGTTGCTCTCGAAGAATATGGTAGCGTCACATCGTGAGTAGTGGAGTTTGATGCTTCACCTTCTCCTTGTGTTGTTGACTCCTCTTGAGCAGGTGGTGTGTTAAGTAAGATGACATTCTTCTTCTTGATCTTCTCGTTCTCCCAGTTCCAAATGGTATTCTCATCGCACTCAATCTCGACTAATCATGAGCTTCTTAGTTCCTAGATTGTAGATGCGATAGCCTTCTGATTGATCACTGTAGCTAAGGAAGATTCCCTTTTTTGTCTTTTCATCGAGCTTGCTTCTCTTTTGAGATGGAATAAGAACATAGCATATGCAACCAAATACTTTGAGATGTTTTACCAAAGGCTTCCGTCCACTCCATGCTTCAATTGGAGTTTTGTTTGGAACAACTCTAGTTGGACATCTATTTAAGATATATATGGCTGTATATACTACTTTTGCCCGAAATGAGTTGTGAAGGCCTTTTTCCTTTAGTATGGACCTTGCCATTTCTATGATAGTTCTATTTTTCCTCTCTACTGCTCTAGTTTGCTCTAGGGTGTAACCAACAGTTAGTTGATGATGAACTCCTTCATCTTCATAGAATTTATTGAACTCCCTTGAGTTGTATTCTATGCCTCTGTCGCTCATTAGGACTTTGATTTTGTGGCCACTTTAATTCTCGATGTGCTTCTTAAATTTTTTGAAAATAGAGAAAACCTCTGATCTTTAGTAAACTTATGTCATTCTTGTGTAGTCATCAATAAATAGAATGAAATATCTATTCTGATTGGTTGTGGGGATCCTCATTGGACCATAAACGTCCGTATGACTAGTTCCAATGGCTTTTTAGCTCTCTATGCACCTCCAAATGGGAAGGACTGCTTTTGTTGTTTTCTAAGGAGGCAACCTTCACAAACATCCAAAATTTCTAAAATTACTACAAAATCTCTCATCATATTTTTTTGGTGGAGAATCCTAAAAAGTTGAAGTGGCCAAATCTTCGATGCCATAGCCATGACTCATCAAGTTGAGCTTTCATGGCCATATCTCTGACATAGTTCCATGGAATAGGAAAATTCCTATTTTTCATCTCAATAGAGGCAACAATTTTTTTTTATATATTTATCATAGATAACATCGGCATCTCCTCTAAAGTATAGAGAATATCCACTTTGTATCAATTGACCCACGCTAAGTAAATTTTGTGCAAGACTAGGCACTAGATATACATTATGAATATATTTTGGGCCTTTCTTTGTTTCAACAATGATGGTTCCTTTTCCTTTCGCATTGACTATTGAACTGTTGCCCAATTTTATTTTATTTTTCACCGACGTATCAATATCGATGAATATAGATTCATCCCCCGTCATATGATTGTTACACCCACTATCAATATACCATGGTTCATGTTTCTCATCATTTGCCACTTGGCCTGCATAAAATAAATGATCTGTCTTTTCTTCTACCTTTTTTTTTCCTTTTCTTCAGCATAGTTAGCTCGATAATTTGTTCTCGAGCAATAGTTTTTCTCTACATGGCCATATCTTTTACAAAAGAAGCATTGTAGTTTATTTTTAAACCAACAATCTTTTTCCAAATGATTATTTTTCTTGCAAGTACCACAAGGTGGATACTTCTCTTTTTGAGTAGCTTCTCTTCCTCTTTTATTTTTCCGTAAGCACCTTCCACCATTTTTAGATTGATGAGACCGTATGTTTATTTTAGACTGGAAGGCACTTTCAACTGAATCTTCATCTTGTGCCATTAATCTCTTCTCATGTGCTTCTAAAGAGCCAATTAATTCACTTATTGATTGTATTTTTAGGTAAGTGACACTAGTATTTTCTCTATGACCCTCTGATCAGTGGTTCCATCTCCATAGGCTCTCATTTGATTAACTAGTTCCTTTAGTTTTCCACAATATTCTTAAACGGTCTTATTTACTTTCATTTTAGAATTCTCAAAATCTCTCCTTAGAGTTTGAAGTCGAATAGTGCGTACCTTGTTTGATCCTTGAAATTGTTCTCGTAGTATTTCCCAAGCCCTGCTTCATAATCTTTACTCCAATTATTCTCGGAAAAATTGTTTTCGAGAGCGCCTATTGAATAACGCATAATGCCCTTACATCCTTTTGTAGTTGATCCTTCAGAACAGACGCACCTTCTCGTGAAACCTCCTAACCTTTCACCACGATGTCCCATAAATCTTGGGCCATCAAGTACGTAGTCATTTTGATGCTCCAATAGTTGTAATTATTCCCATCGAAAATGGGAATTGGAAATGAGGATATGGCAGTATTGGCCATAGTTTTGGTAGTAGAAGCTTTGGTGAGTTTTTTTTTTCAAAGATTTATTAGAACAAATGCTCAAAACCAACCGGATGAGGCTATGCTATCACTGTTAGTACTCGAAGGCCTGATTAGTTTTGTGAGTAATTTGTGTTAGTTAATCAATCGCAATCTAGGATCACCGTAATCGAATTAAGGTAAAGAAAAACAATAAATAAACACATATCCGCTTGCGCCATGATCTCGAATTTATACGCGCAAGTTGAGATCTTTAATACGATGTCACGTGGAAGCAAGCTGAGAAAGATGATAAAACTGTGCCTTAGGTCTTCCTCTCCCTCCTCACGCGACGGCCGATAGAACTGTCGTTATATTGTCACACAAGTGGGAGAGGGGACCTAGCGCTGATAATATAACAGTGATGGGCCCTTCCATCACGGGCTTAAGTTAACACTTAAGCCTACACCTTATGCCGTCCAACCCACATTAATAATGAAAATGAGACGCGCAAAAACCCAATAAACGATCACTCAAACATTAAAAGGCTATCGTTCATTGTCTCAAATACAAAATAATTGATTATAGCCCAATAGGAATTTTATAAAAAAAATAATAAAAGTTAAAAATAAAATTCCAACATTCTCCCACTTGGGCTATGATCAATTACAAAAGTTTTTAAAAAAAATTTACTTTCAAAATGACTCTCAAGCTGTACACAAATATAGCTATAACAAAAATACAATATTCGAGATAACATCTAAAAACAATCCTGACCATCAAAATTACTAATACCGAACCACTGTCATCGTCACATCATTAAATGAAATTGGACAATCATGATCCCAAGTGCTAGCAACTCTAACGTCAATGGGTCAATGTGGCGGTGTAGCCGAAAATAACATCCTTGAATGGTGATCTCAATGATGTTATCTTTTGGTCGGTCCTTTACCATTTTCCTGTAATTTTGATACTTCATAGAAGTTGGGAAAATCCCTATGTAACCTTTATATTTCATTGAAGTCAGAGAAAACTCTTTGTAACCTGAAGACCTTAGAGAAATCAGAGTACCCATCCGTACCCTTAATGCTTCAAAGAAGCCGGATGAAAACAATTGGCACTAATGCCCCATATGTCTCAAAACATAATCTCACGAGAACTTTTATGGTGTCATCAGAGACATGCAAATTTGACATAACCGTTATGCTCAAGATAAACACCGAATCCTGAGACTTTCAACCATATGCACATGTAATATATAAGTAAATGAAGTAACCGATGGTCATCAAAGATAAGCACTGTGTTACGCGGAACAAGCGATCGAATAATAAATAGACAGAACAAGAAAATAAATCGGACACCAGATGTACGTGGTTCGGTCCTAGAGACTTACATCCACGGGGAGAGCAGCAATGAATTCTACTATAGATCAAGCGATACATGGAGATTACAAACAATACTCGAGTCACCCAAATACTCTTAGTGTTTCCCAGCCCCAATTACATTCAAGAACCCATACAGTGTTTAGCCCAATAATTCCTAATGAAATAATCTCTCAATCTCACATAGGAATTAATACGCAAATCTTACAACAAGATTTAATTTGCTTCAACACTTGAATTCTTGATGTAATTCCGCGAAGATAGACCCTTGCCAAGCTTTCGACGAAACGACGCTTCATTTTATTTCTTCTCAACAACGGTCGACTTGTATATAGACAAATAAGCCACACACATATTGGAGAAATAAAATAGGGAATTTCAGTCAATGAAAAACCAAGATTGATTTTCCTATTTTGTCTTTATCTCATGTGAAAAGTTCAACTCCAATATAAATATTGTTCTTGATTTTGATTTGAAATATATCAAATAGAATATATCACACTATTTTCATCAAGATAGATTTCCGTAATATTCAAAACAAAACTTATTTTTAATTTCAAGATCAAGATATATTTGTTTCCGAAATTCTAATTTTTGCTTCGGGCTCAAATTCGGGACATATTCTAACAAATCTCCACCTTGGCTCGACATTTGAGCTATGTCACAATCACTTTGCTAGAATTCTGAAAACCATCGCTACTATTCTCCCAACAGGCCTAGTGGGCTCAACTGCCACAGATATCATCCAAGTCCAAGTCGCTCTTGAACTTCGCCATAACTAAGGACCTCATCAAAACACCAATTGCACTTGTACTTTTAACTGCTCCACAAGAATTATCTGACATAACCTTCTCTACCACAGATAAAGCAAAACCATCACTGCATCCATATCTGTCAGGAGACCGAATACGTACATTGTCAATATCAGCAGTTATAGCAATTGTTGGCTTTAAAGGCTCTACCTTACTACAAGCATTATCTGTGTCGATTATTTCGTCAGTACCAGCTACATCAGGAGTTTCTGGTTGAAACTCCACCTCAAGCTGAACACCATTCAGATCCGTATGAACACTACTATAATCACTCCTAACCTGAAATACTGGAGACTCGTCAAACGTAACTTCTCTGCTGATAATAGGTGAATTTAATTTCGGGCACCACAACCGATGACCTCGCTCACCTTATGCATAGCCCAAGAATATGCACTTTCTTGCCCTTTCATCGAGCTTAACGTCACTAACTCGAACATAACATGGACAACCAAATATTCTAAGAATAGAATAATCGGCAACGTTACCTGACCACACTTCTTCAGGAATCCGATATCCAATCACAGTTGATGGGGATCTATTCATCAGGTAGCTCGCCGTACTAAGTGCATCCGCTAGAAATCTTCTAGCCATATCAGCACTAGAGAGCATTTTATGGGCCGTCTCTAGTAATGTTATGCTCATCAATTCTGCAACATGTTGTGATTCATTGGCACTAGTGCGGTGTCTCACTATGCCTTCTTTCATGCAGAATTCAATTAACAGCTTCGAGCAAAACTCCATGCTTTTGTCAGTCTGTACCTGCTTGATCGACTTACCAGTCTCCTTTTCGTTCAAGGCTTTTACCTGCCTGATCCTAATAATAACATCAAACTTGTGCCTAAGCACAAACAACCAAATCTTCCTCGAATAATCATCAACAACTGTTGGCATAAATCTGGCACTCTTCCTTGAAGGAAACCACAACGATCTGCAAACATCTAAGTGAAGTAATTCTGCAATTTCCATAGTTTCTCTGACAGTCTCACTAAATTGCACTTTTCACTATTGATCTAAATCACAACATTTGCATATATTTAGTTGGTCACTAACATAATCACATAATAAATTTCTTTCACTTAGAACCTTCAAGCTTCTCTTGCTAATGTGCCATAATCGCATATGCCACAAGTCTGACTCTCGAACAGATGCATCTGACGTCTCTACAGCGAAATCTGTCACTGTTTCACCTTGAAGCTCATATAAGCCATTGTGCTTGATTGCTTTCATTATTATCAAGGCACCTTGAATAATTTTTAGAACTCCGCTTTCTGAAGAATATCGATACCTAGCTGAATCCAGGGTACTCAAGGAAATCAGATTTTTCTTTAATTCTGGAATATGCCTCACTTCAGTCAATGTCCTCACAATACCATCATGCATTTACCATTCTTTTTCTTTGCTCCCCAACGTTGATAGAGCCCTAAGCATATGTGGCAGACCTTTCACTAGAGCTAGAAGCTCGATTCTTCTTATTCTGTTCACTTCTTTGCTTATTTCTTTCATTTTCCCAAGTTTTATTCATTTCTGTCCAATTGTCACCTGTAATGAAATCTGGATTCACTTGTCCTGTCTTAGCTCTATTCATCACATTTCGTATGTGATCACCGACTTTCTTTTTGAAAATTCTCTTAACTTCATCCTCTTCCATTTCATCCCATCTGAATTTTCGCTACAATAAATAGAAAAATAATCGACTTTACTTACATCGAACTTAGTTTGTGAAAAAATAGAATGGCAAAACTTACCTTGAACTTATTCCACCACAAATTCTTTACTTCTTTTGGAGCACTACTGTAACTAATCCACTTTCCCCAATAGTTATTGATTATTTTATTAAGTTACCTCACAACATACGTAACATCTGTGAATCTGCAAACAGGTTAGAACGATATAAACAATTCAGTTGACATCCATATCTTAGATCAAAATGAAAGGATGACCCTAAATATTACATATTTTGATAAAATAAAATACTTACAAATCTCCATATGGGCATATCATGAATCGGGTATCTTCTTCACATGTGTTTTCTTCATCATTTGAGTGTTGTATTGAACGAGATGGAACTGAAGTAGATTCAGTATGCATGTGCGCAAGTCCTCCCACAATATGTTCTTGAGGGTCGAAGGAAGGGCCAATGTGTCCATATTGTCCATTAGTACGTAGTGGTTGAGGGTTAGATATAAGGAGAGGGGAAGAAGAAAGGGATGGTGACAAGGTCGAGGAAGCGGAGGAGGCTAGTCTTCTTTGTGAAACTGCACCACGCATGTGACCTCCACATTTATACTAACGAGTAGAAAAGTTAGATAAATATCTTTAACAATACAAACATGTATTAGGGACACATAATGATGTAAATCGTGAAGCTTACCATTTTGTTTCAGATAGCTACATCAAATTCAAATAATGATTGAAAAGTGAAAAATGTATTTTTGTCCTCCTTGTTTCCTTCCTTAGCCAAGGAAACTATAATGGAAATACATAAAAGCAGCGAAAGAACCTCAAGTATTAAAGTAATAGTAATTGCATGAGCAAAAAAAGAAAAGCATGATTATTATCCCCATGGAGTGGTAGATCTTAAACAAACCTAGAAAACTAGTACTTCTTCATTTGATCAAGTATGTTGTAGCATAATAAATAGGACAATGCATTGAAAAGTGGTCTTTTTAAGGAGAGACAAAGCATTGAAAATGACAATCTTTCTTTATTGAGGTATTTAAATATGCGTCATGGCATTTTGATACACCTGGTTTCGGCAGTTTTTACTGATAAGCAGAAATTTCAGCGGAAGGTAGTGACTGACGGTGGATTTCGGCAATTCGAGAGCATTTAGATGGACTTTTCAATTTATTATTATTTGTACGTATTTTCGGGATTTCTTTTTAGTGGCGTTTTTTTTTTGCAATATTCGTGTTTCCTATTTTAGATTAGGGTTAACACCATATAAAAGGGTGTTTAGATATTCAAACGACAGACTTGAATATCTTTTGTTATAATCAAATTGAGAGAACAGATTATTCCTCCGTTTATTCAGCATCAAATTCGTTGATGAAAACCTTAAAAAAAATAAAAGAAAACAAAAGATGGTACTCTGACAACATTCTTGAAAAGAAGCACTCATAACAAAGGACATACATGTATGGGGCCGAGTTCAATGTAGGTAATAGAGTTACACTAATTATATTTCAAGACGAGCAACATTTATTAATAGAACTATTCTAGTAGCTTTCTCATCAAAGTCATGTGGTAAATAAATATACAGCACATGAATGGAGCAAGTCACGTCAACAACAATCTGGAAGGCTTTTTGGATTGCTTATTAGCTTGGAGCAAAGTGCAGAATTTTGGCAGCTAGTGTTCTGATCAAAGAGGTGCTTACGTTTAATCAGCATGTCAAATCCAGGAAGAGAGTAAGGAAAATAGAATGTTTTAAAAAGCTAAAACGATCTCTCGAAAAACCAATATCAGATTAATTAAGTTACATTAACTTAGTGTTGACAACTGATTTTTAATCATTTTTTCTATTGCTAAAGTAATAAAAAATCCATAAAAATTCATAAAATTGAAAAATCAACTTTGGAAACCTTAGCCAAGCCTAGGGAACCAATTTTGACCAAAAAATAATTTTTCATATTTTCGATATTTTTCGGTATTTTTATTTTCGAAAATTCATAAAACAAAAAATCAAGAAAAATGAGAAAATTGCAAAATCAACTTTGGAAGCCTTGGCCAAGCCTAGGCAACCATTTTTGAACAAAAAATAAATTTTCATATTATATATATATTTTTAATTTTTTTAAAAAAAATACAAAAATACTTGAAAATTTTGGGAAAATAACATTTGAGGCCAAAAAAATACACAAAGATAGTTAATATTTTTATTTTAAATCTATTTTCATATTGGCCATCGCAAATTCAGAAAAATCCAATTCGAGTCACGTGTTCCTTCACGAGTATAATATCGAATTGGGCCTAAAAAAACTTAATTTGAGTCAACTTATTTTTAATTTTCACTTTTTATGAGTTGTGACATTATCTTCTAATATTTTAAATTTTCATCTTGGCCCAATTATACCCAGAATGACTTAATTTTGCAAAAGGGCTTTAATTAAATTCTGCATTATTTTCAGCGGCAAGAAATGAGCTTAAATTTGACTTGTGGTAAATTTTGGTGTGTCAAAAATTGTGAGGAGATTTGGACTTAAAGAAATATATTTTTTCAGGGACTGAATTGTAAATACTTAAAATTCAAGGACTAGAGTGCAAATACCTAACTCTTGAAGGATTATTTTACAAATAACAAAAAGAAGAGTTAGTGGACAAATTAGAATAGAGAAGGGAAGATGGAGAAGAGGAGATGAAGAAGAGAAGTTGGAGAAGAATGGATGGAGAAAATAAGATAAGAATAGAGAAGGGAATATGGAGATGAAGAAGAGTTAGTGGAGAAATTAGAATGGAAGATAAGAATAGAGAAGGGAAGATGGAGATGAAGAAGAGTTAGTGGAGAGATTAGAATGGGAGATAAATATGGAGAAGGGAAGATGAAGATGAAGAAGAGTTAGTGGAGAGATCAGAATGTGAGATAGAGATGGAGAATGGAAGATGAAAATGAAGAAGAGTTCGTGAAAAAATTAGAATGTGAGATAGAGTTAGTGGAAAAATTAGAATGGGAGATAGATGAGTAGATTATAAAAGGAGGAAGAAGTGAGCTTGAGAGGAGGAATTTTTTTGGAGAGAAAATTTTGGATGTTTGAGAGAGTTTTGGGAGATTGAAGAAAAATTTGAGAGAAAGAAAATACCAAAAGAGAGAGAATTTTGAAGATGATGGGAGTTTAAAGCTAGGGGTTATCATCACAAATTCCTTCATCGATCAATATAAATCAAGAGTTCATCCTCGTCAACGAGCAAGCAAATTCGAGCTAAGTGTTTTTATTTATTCATTTATTTATGGTTTTACTCGCAAATTAGCACAAATTGTATACACTTTCTCCATCTCCTTTTTTTTTTCCATATTTTATGTCAGGAGAAGGATATTTCTATGTCAACAGCAAAAATCTCGTAGAGATGCAAAAATCGGCCCAAACAAGCTCCTAAGCTGTCCACTGATTTCTCAACTGATCTGTAACTAAAAGTCCCTCTTAATTCATAAGAAACTCTCTATATTGGGAACATAAATAGCGAAAATCAATTATAGAAACCCCTCCCAAAAAAATGGGAGATAAGTACTCTTTCCACTCTTCTGGTTTTAGGTGCAGATTAGCACATATTTTGTATACTGACACTTCACTCTATTTTATGTCAGGAAGCCGCAGCTCTATATCAATGGTCAACCCTATGGAAGCACAAAATCAGCTTGGAGGAGTCCTCAAGCGCACACAAATTTCAAATTGTTGAATCAATTCGTTGTATTTTATTTTAAAGAATTCATACCCCAGAATGGAGAGAACAAAGTCCATCCGCAATTTAAATACCTGCACCATAAATCCCAAAGGGAAGAGCCAAGCCAATGCTTAGCCTCCCATTGGAGGTTTTTACTTACAGTAGTTAAATACCTGCAACTTAAATACATGTACCTTAAATCCCAAAGGGAAGAGCCAAGCCAATGCTTAGCCTCCCATTGGAGGTTTTTACTTACAGTAGTTAAATACCTGCAACTTAAATACCTGTACCTTAAATCCCAAAGGGAAGAGCCAAGCCAATGCTTAGCCTCCCATTGGAGGTTTTTACTTACAGTAGTTAAATACCTGCAACTTAAATACCTGTACCTTAAATCCCAAAGGGAAGAGCCAAGCCAATGCTTAGCCTCCCATTGGAGGTTTTTACTACAATACCTGCAACTTAAATACATGTACCTTAAATCTCAAAGGGAAGAGCCAAGCCAATGCTTAGCCTCCCATTGGAGGTTTTTACTTACAGTAGTTAAATACCTGCAACTTAAATACCTGTACCTTAAATCCCAAAGGGAAGAGCCAAGCCAATGCTTAGCCTCCCATTGGAGGTTTTTACTTACAGTAGTTTAAATACTTCCAACTTAAATACATGTATCTTAAATCTCAAAGGGAAGAGACAAGCCAATGCTAGGCCTCCCATTGGAGGTGTTTATTCACTGTCATGTACTTCCTATAATTTAATTTTTGAATCATCAAACCCAAAAGATGAGTAGGTCGTAATACTGCACAGAAGTCGTTAACACACTCCCTCTTTCGGCTTCAGGGAATCTTTAACACTTAAAAAAATATAACAAATAAAAATATATACCATCCATGCATCCTATTTAAAAAGTGAAAACACAAAAGAGAATACCCTACTAGAGCCTTAGGAATAAACCAAGCCTGAGTTTCCGAATTAGGATATCCATGAAATTAAGGTACCGAAAGAGCATTAGTTTTAATTAACTAGTGTAACTAAGTCCCCGAGCTCATAATCTCTAGTTCGTAGGAATAAATTAGTTCTCCCGCTAATTTATTTAGGTTTCTAATCGACCTACCAAGAACGATTAGTGGCGACTTTAAATTTCAAAATCATTTAAACAAAAACCAAAGTTGTGATTCGGTAGGGTTTGGGAGGGTCCGCGTTAGGTTAGTCAAATCTAATTAACCTAATAATCCGTTAACCCCTTTAAAATTTAAAATTTTTTTAGAGAGTCGCGACACTTAGCTAGACTCTTTGCATCTCACAACAATGTGCATACAATAATAACATCAAACTGGACAAGTATGATCAAATGAAGACATCGCATTTCAATGTATCATCCTTTCAAGCATAACAATGTGCATACAATAATAATATCAAAATGGACAAGTATGTACCGAATCATGTGCAACCACAGCACATACGACAATGCATATAGATCACATTTCAATGTATTTCCTACCCGAACACAGTATAAAACCGTAAATACTAGCACCGAGTAGCAAGGAAAGTAACGTTGTAGCACGTTTTGGCGCAAATACAGCTTGGTAATCACAAAATGCAGCATATATAACTAAAATACAGCATTTGTAATCCAATTCCAGCTTCACATACCGCAAAATCTGCTTGCATTTGTTCATTTCCAGCTTGTATCGATACCAATTCCGCATGTATCTCAGTCCATCCAAGGACTAGAAGCTAGAATTCAATCTAGACATTATCTAATTTTGACGTACACGTAATGGTTCAAGGACTACAACTAAAACTTCAACCAGACTCCCTAACTTACAAAGGATATTCATACTTTCAACCCAGACATTTTTCTTAGAGAGGACCTTATATTTTCCAGCACTAGAAGTTCAAGACATCATATGTAATTCTTTCGAGCATAACAACATAGGAAAGGTAGCAACAAAATTGTAAATGGACAAGTTTGGGCGAGCAGGTGAGTGGGCAAACGAGTGGGGGAGTGAACAGGCAAGCGGGCGAGCGAACCGTGGGCGGGTGAATGGACCAGCGGGCGAGCGATGGAGCGGGCGAATGAGCGGCAGGTGAGCGAACGAAAGTGCAGAGGAATAGGTAGCAAAAAAGACAAGTTATTGAGCGAAAGTGCAGATCTGGGACGCAAAAAAGGTAAGTTAAATCTACGATGACCAGTTCTTAGCGACAACCAGCCCTGGTCGTCGCAAATCAATGACGACTAGCACTGGTCGTCGCTGATATTACTTTTTTTATTTTAAAAATATTAATATTCTTTAATCATAGAAAAAAATAGATAGACCGATCAGTTGATTCCTTACAATTCATTGATTGAATTCCTTAAAAAAAAAATATCATATTTTCACAAAAAAATATTATTTTTATCTACCGGGAAGGTTTTTGATGAAAAGTTTTTTTTTCGTTTTCTAATTGATTGCCCGCAACTATCTAATAATTACTGACGAAATTAATTTTTCCTCGCTAAACTAACAATTAGCGACGAAAACCATCTTTCGATGCAAACATTAGCAGCGAAAATCATTTTTTCATCGGAAAATTAGCGACCAATTTCATTTTGTCGCTAAACTAATAATTAGCGACGAAGTAATTTTTCATCGCTAATTTAACAATTAGCGAAGAAAATCATTTTTTCATCGTAAAAATTAGCGACGAATTTCATTTTGTCGCTAAACTAATAATTAGGGACGAAAATAATTTTTCGCCGCAAAAATTCGCGATCAATTTCATTTTGTCGCTAAACTAATAATTAGCGACGAAAATAATTTTTCATCGCTAAATTAACAATTAGCAACGAAAATCATTTTTTCATCACAAAAATTAGCGACCAATTTCATTTTGTCGCTAAAGTAATAATTAGCGACGAAAATAATTTTTTGTCGCTAAGTTAACAATTAGTAACGAAAATGATTTTCTGTCACTACATTAACAATTAGCGACAAAAACCATCTTTCGTCGCAAAAATTAGCGACGAAAATCATTTTTTCGTCGCAAAAATTAGTGACCAATTTCATTTTGTCACTAAGCTAACAATTAGTGACGAAAATCTAGCGACCAATTTCATTTTGTCGCTAAAACACTACGACGAAAATCTTTTTCGTTGCTAAACAAAAAATTAGCGACGAAAGTAATTTTTCGTCGCAAAAATTAGTGACGGAAAAAATTTTTCGTTGCAAAAAGTAGTGTGCAAAATAATTTTTTCGTCGCTAAACCAATAATTAGCGACGGAAATAATTTTCGTCGCTAATTATTGGGGACGAAAAGGCTGTGATTGTCAATAATTATGACTAATTTAGCTACAAATCATCAAAAAGGTAGAAAAAACAAAAAATGACACAAAATTTACCCAGGGCTACATCCTATTAAAGGATTCTACTGTATTTTTAGATTTTCACCACAACCGCTCCTAGTAATATATTATATGAGTACAATATATAGTATTTAAAAAATAGGTTCAAAATCCTAGTCTATCTGAAAATCCTTTCATCTCACAATAAACAAGCCAACTTTAAAAAAACAAACAAACCTAACAAGAACAACAATAATAATAATAATGACAAAAATTTTCAAAATTCATAATCTTCATCTTCATCTTCCTCTTCATCTTCGTCTTGATCTTCATCTTCGCCTTCTTCAGTATCGTTAATCTTCATCCTTTGTCTCAAAATCAGATTCTTCAACACCTTGAAAATTTGATTCATGAATTTTAGTTGAATTCACATCTATTACTGCTCCACATGGATCTCGTAAAGTTGGAATGCAAACTTTCTCAGTTTCAACCGTATTACAAACTTCATCTTGTTGATATGCTATATCCTTCTAATGTTCCTAGAATTTTCTTCGTGCTTTGGTTTTACATACAGCCCATCAATCAGCTTTGTCACGTTTCAAACTAGGATATGATCCATAATATACTTAAATTGCTTGTTGTGCTAAGACAAATGGTTCATATTTCATATATCTTTTCTTATGATTTATTCAACCAAATTAAATTTCGTATGCACCTTCATTCCTTTAACGGGATCGAACCACGTGTACTTAAATAACACAATCTTCATGAATGGTCCAGGATACTCTATCTCTATGATTTCATCCAACAAGCCATAAAAATCATCTTTTGCACCGCCACTATTGGCTGACTGAACACACACACCATTATTCATTGTGGATTTTCTCATTCCATATTCTTGAGTGTGAAAATTATACCCATTTATGAAATATGCTGGCCAAGTACGCACTTTTGAATTTGAACCCCATGATAGATGATATACCAATTCTTGATCTTCAACTTGATCGTGATTACTGTGAACTTAAGATCACACATGCGAAGTCAATAATATACATTTTAATAAATGAGATATAAAATATTAATAACTTGATTTTGATCCATAGGCAACTGACATATGTTTTGAACCATGTCGCAAATTCTTCATTGCACGAACGGTCAAACTCATTTGGTGGTAGTCAATATATTGAAGTTTGAAAAATCCTATTACCAAATACCATTTATATATTAGCTAATATTTCACACACAATAAATATTTGCAAATGTATATGATGTGATCTTGATGCGGAATTGATCGTTCTACGAAGATCCGAAATGTGCGAATTGCGAACCTTGACCCCCAATCGAACCTGTGATTGGTAACCTTGGTATAAACGCGACCTGTTGACGAACCTGTGTCAACCAACCAACGCTATAGACGCCACGAACAAGAAATTCGCTATCTTGCTCGATAAGTCGAATCGACCGCCACAAGGAAGCCTTGATTAGGTCAAGTACTCAAAGAACTCTAGGGATGGAAAGACCTCTCTTTAAAAATAATAATGATCTGTCTCTTGAATCCTTACGCACCATTATATATAATGCTAACCATAGGAAAGGAAAATTACAAATATGGGCTAACCTTAGGAAAAGGAAAATAACCAGGAAATCACAGAAAACGGAAATTGCCTAAAAAAAACAAAGAAATGTCTAAACAAGTCTAAACATTTCCAAAACACCAAATAACACGTCGTCAGATACGGCATAGCAATGAGTTGCGTTTAACAATCCGTTTCCGTGCAATCGCTCATATTTGAGCTCACTTGGAATTTGCCTGCCCAGTCATTAATTCAAGTCAACAACTTGGTTACCGCTACTGTGAAGGATCACGTTGCACCAGGAAGCCCACGATTCTTCAACTCTCGACGCGAGATCGCGTCCACTCCAAAGATCACAAACCATAACGCTAACAGCTTGCTTGAATTGCTTTGCCCTCGCTCGAGTGATCGGACCAAGAGGATAGGACAACGGGTCCCTAGCACCTCCTCTCCGATAAGGCTCGATGTGTTCGATGTGCTCGATGTCCACATCATTCCCTCCCTCGTGCAAAGGATTTGTCCTCAAATCATCTGCATCGAAAGCAGTCAAGTCAGAAACATTAAAAGTAGCACTAATACCTTCCTCACTTGGAAGATCAAGCTTGTAGGCATTATCATTAACCCTCTCTAGCACCATGAACGGTCCATCCCCTCGCGGTAATAACTTAGAACGTCGTTGCTCGGGAAAACGCTCCTTGCGCATGTGAATCCAAACCCAATCGCCGGGTTCAAACATTACTTTCTTGCGTCCTTTATTGGCTTGCCTTGCATATTGCTCAGTCTTGTGCTCAATATTCAACTGCGTCTTCTCATGCAATGCCTTGACAAAGTCGACCTTCTTAGCACTGTCTAAATCCACACGCTCATCAATAGGTAAAGGGGTTAAATCTAATGGAGTTAATGGATTAAATCCATAAACAACCTCAAACGGTGTAAATTTGGTAGCTGAATGCATGCTCCCATTATACGCAAACTCAACATGTGGCAAACAATCTTCCCATGATTTAAGGTTCTTTTTAATGATAGCACGCAACAATGTCCCTAAAGTCCTATTAACTACTTCGGTTTGACCATCAGTTTGTGGATGACAAGTAGTAGAAAATAAAAGCCGTGTGCCTAATTTCTTCCACAATGTTTTCCAAAAGTAGCTAAGAACTTTAGTGTCTCGATAAAAAACAATGGACCTAGGCATGCCATGCAAACGCACAATCTCACGAAAGAACAAATCAGCAACATGCGATACATCATCGGTTTTATGACAGGGTATAAAATGAGCCATCTTTGAAAACCGATCAACCACCACATAAATAGAATCCCTACCATGCTTAGACTTAGGCAATCCTAACACAAAGTTCATAGAAATATCAATCCAAGGATGCGTCGGAATCGGCAAAGGTGTATACAAGCCATGTGGTTTTGTGGTAGACTTAGCTTGTTTACATGCAATACATCTTTCACAAATACGTGCGACATCTCTTTTCATGTGTGGCCAATAAAAATGTTCATGCAGTACTTCGTAAGTTTTATTAATGCCAAAATGCCCCATTAACCCACCACCATGTGCCTCTCGTACCAACAATTCATGCAAAGAACATCTAGGCAAACATAACTTATTTTCACGAAAAAGATAGCCATCATGCCTATAGAATTTTTCAAATGCAGCGTGTTCACAAGCTTCAAACACTCTCCCAAAGTCATCATCATCAGTATATAAATCTTTGATATGTTCAAAACCTAAACACTTTGCTCCTAGAGTAGTTAGAATTGCGTACCTTCGAGAAAGTGCATCGGCTACCACATTTTCCTTACCTTTCTTGTACTTGATCGCATATGGAAAGGTCTCGATGAACTCCATCCATTTAGCATGTCTTTTATTCAGCTTTTGCTGCGCCTTCAAGTACTTTAAGGTCTCGTGGTCGGTGTGGATTACGAACTCTTTTGACCATGGGTAATATTGCCAAGTCTCCAAAGCTCGCACTAAAGCATACATCTCCTTATCGTAAGTGGGATAATTCAATGTTGCTCCACTTAATTTCTTGCTGAAATAAGCTATGGGACGTCCTCCTTGCATCAACACAGCTCTAATTCCTATACCAGAAGCATCGCATTCTATCTCAAAAGCAGTACCGAAATTCGGTAAAGATAATAAAGGAGCATTAGTCAACTTATCTTTTAACAAATTAAATGCTCTCTCTTGCTTTTCTCCCCACGTGAAACCCACGTGCTTCTTAATAACCTCGGTCAAAGGTGCGGCAATTGTGCTGAAGTCTTTCACAAATCGTCGGTAAAAACTTGCCAGACCATGGAAACTGCGCACATCTCTTACAGTCTTAGGTGTCGGCCACTCACGAATTGCTTTCACCTTTTCCTCATCAACCTGTATTCCATCAGCGCTAACAACAAATCCTAGAAATATTAACTTATTAGTTACAAGAGAGCATTTCTTTAGGTTAGCATATAATTTCTCTGCCCTTAGAACCTGCAAAACAGCTCGCACATGCTCAATATGATCTTCAAGACTTCGGCTATATATCAAGATATCATCGAAATAAACAACCACAAAACGACTAATAAAAGCACGCAAAACATGATTCATAAGTCGCATGAAAGTGCTAGGTGCATTAGTTAACCCGAAGGGCATGACTAACCACTCATACAATCCGTACTTGGTCTTAAATGCAGTTTTCCATTCATCCCCTTCTTTCATCCTAATATGATGATAACCACTTTTCAAATCGATTTTGGTAAATATGCAGGAACCATGCAATTCATCCAACATGTCATCTAATCTAGGAATAGGATGTCGATACTTTACCGTAATGTTATTGATTGCTCGGCAATCAACACACATCCGCCACGACCCATCCTTTTTCGGCACTAACAAGACAGGAACGGCGCACGGGCTAAGACTCTCTCGTACATACCCTCGCTCCAATAATTCACTAACTTACCACTGAAGCTCTTTCGTCTCCTCGGGGTTGCTTCTATATGCGGGTCTGTTAGGTAGTGGTGCACCAGGAATCAAATCGATTTGATGTTCTATGCCTCGAATTGGTGGCAATCCTCCAAGAAGCTCATCAGGGAAGATATTTTCAAATTCCTGTAATAATGACACAACAGAACTAGGCAAACTCGGGTCAAGATCGTTAGTAGAAAATAAGGTCTCCTTGTACAAAAGTACAAGTATCAATCTGTTCAGAACTAAAGCTCTCCTCACTTCGCTCTTTTTTGCATAAAAATTCTTTTGCTTTTGTTTTTCTTCCTTTTTCTCTCATTTTCCCTCAATCTCACTCTTTCTCTCCTTATCGGCCTCTCCCTTTACATTTCTCTCAGCGTCACGTTGTAGTTTCAATTGATCTTCATACACTTCACTAGGTGTCATTGGTACCAAACTATAAGACTTTTGATTCACCATCAACGTATATCGGTTAGTGTACCCATCATGATGTACCCTTTGATCATATTGCCATGGCCTACCAAGTAAAACATGGCTCGCTTGCATAGGTACAACATCACACACCACCTCATCCTTGTATCTCCCTATCTCAAATGGAATTCGAACTTGTTTCGACACCTTCACCTCACCACTATCATTCAACCATTGAAGTCTGTATGGCCTAGGATGTTTCGTAGTCTTTAATCCCAACTTCTCCACCATGGTACAACTCGCCACATTTGTACAACTTCCTCTATCAATAATCAAACTACAAATCTTATCATTCACCACGCACCTAGTATGGAACAAATTATCACGTTGTTGGTGATGCTCCTCTTCTTTGACTTGAACACTAAGAGAACGCCTAACCACCATCAATTCACCTTTTATTGGCATCTCAACATCACTACAATCCTCCATCGGTGGCATTTCATCATCATCTTCCTCCCTTTCACTTTCGGATTCAACATCACCATATCTAGCCATAATCATCACCCTCCTATTGGGGCATTGATTTGCCATATGTCCCCTGCCCATACACTTGAAACATTTAATATCTTGAGTCTTAGTGTTAGGGTTTTCGACTTTACCTGAAGTAGGATTCGAACCAACCTTGCCAACCTTATCCTTTCCCTTTGAAGTTTCGACTTTGGTATTGTTTTCCCTCTAATTTGGCTGCTCATCTCTCTTCCAATTGGTCTTCCAATTCGAGCTTGAACCTCCACCATTCTTGTAATTTCGATCCAACTTCAACTGCCTCTCAACTTTGATAGCTTTGTCCACCAATTCCTCCAACTCAACATAATGTTCCAGCTCTACCACTCTTGCTATATCTCGGTTTAAACCGCTCAGAAATCGTGACATTGTGGCCTCTCGGTCCTCCACCACATTAGCACGAATTAAGGTAATCTCCATCTCCTTATGGTACTCTTCCACGCTTCTATTGCCTTATGTGAGATTTTGTAACTTATGGAACAAGTCTCGGTGGTAATGACTTGGTACTGTTGACACCTGATTTTTAATCATTTTTTCTATTGCTAAAGTAATAAAAAAAATTCATAAAAATTCATAAAATTGAAAAATCAACTTTGGGGACCTTAGCCAAGCCTAGGGAACCAATTTTGACCAAAAAATGATTTTTCATATTTTTAGTATTTTTACATATTTTTTATTTATTTATTTTCGAAAATTAATAGAAAATCCATAAAAATTCATAAAATTGAAAAATCAACTTTGGGAACCTTAGCCAAGCCTAGGGAACCAATTTTGACCAAAAAATAAATTTTCATATTTTCGATATTTTTCGGTATTTTTATTTTCGAAAATTCATAAAAACAAAGAATTAAGAAAAATGAGAAAATTGAAAAATCAAGTTTGGAGCCTTGGCCAAGCTTAGGCAACTATTTTCGAACAAAAAAATAATTTTTTGTATTTATATATATTGTTTATATATTTTATAAATTATGAGAATATTTAATAAATAATAGCATTTGAGGCTACAAAAAATATATAAAAATAGTCAATATTTTTATTTTAAATCCCTTTTCATGTTGGCCATCACCAATTTAAAAAATCCAATTCGGGATCGTGTATTCCTTCACGAGCATAATCTCGAACCGGGCCTAAAAAATTCAATTTGAGTCAATTTATTTTCATTTTTTCACTTTTAGGAGTTGTGACATTGTTCTCTAATTTTTATATTGGCCCAAATTATACCCAGAATGACTCAATTGTGCAAAAGGGCTTTAATTAAATTCTGCATTATTTTCAGTGACAAGAAATGAGCTTAAATTTGACATGTGGTGAATTTTGACTAAGTATAGGGAAGGTATGTCATAAATTGTAAGGAGATTTGGACTTAAAGAAATATTTTTTCAGGGACTAAATTGTAAATACTTAAAATTCAGGGACTAGAGTGCAAATACCTAACTCTTGAGAGATTATTTTACAAATAACAAAAAGAAGAGTTAGTGGATAAATTAGAATAGAGAAGGGAAGATGGAGAAGAGGAGATGAAGAAGAGAAGTTGGAGAAGAATGGATGGAGAAAATAAGATAAGAATAGAGAATGGAAGATGGAGAAGAGTTAGTAGAGAAATTAGAATGGAAGATAAGAATAGAGAAGGGAAGATGGAGATGAAGAAGAGTTACTGGAGAAATTAGAATGGGAGATAAATATGGAGAAGGGAAGATGAAGATGAAGAAGAGTTAGTGGAGAGATTAGAATGTGAGATAGAGATGGAGAATGGAAGATGAAAATGAAGAAGAGTTAGTGGAGAAATTAGAATGGGAGATAGAGTTAGTGGAAAAATTAGAATGGGAGATAGATGAGTAGATTATAAAAGGAAGAAGAAGTGAGCTTGAGGGGAGATTTTTGGAGAGAAAATTTGAAGTGTTTGAGAGGAATTTTTTTGGAGAGAAAATTTTGGATGTTTGAGAGAGTTTTGGGAGATTGAAAAAAAATTCGAGAGAAAGAAAATACCAAAAGAGAGAGAATTTTGAAGATGATGGGAGTTTAAAGCTAGGGGTTATCATCACAAATTCCTTCATCGATTAATATAAATCAAGAGTTCATCCTCGTCAACGAGCAAGCAAATTCGAGCTAAGTGCTTTTATTTATTCATTTATTTATGGTTTTACTCGCAAAATAGCACAAATTGTATGCACTTTCTCCATCTCTTTTTTTTTCTCCATATTTTATGTCAGGAGAAGGATATCTCTACGTCAACAGCAAAAATCTCGTAGAGATGCAAAAATCGGCCCAGACAAGCTCCTAAGCTGTTCACCGATTTCTCAACTGATCTGTGACTAAAAGTCCCTCTTAATTCAAAAGAAACTCTCTATATTGGGAACATAAAGAGCGAAAATCAATTATAGAAATCCCTCCCAAAAAACGGGAGATAAGTACTCTTTCCACTCTTTTGGTTTTAGGTGCAGATTAGCACATATTTTGTATACTGACACTTCACTCTATTTTATGTCAGGAAGCCGCAACTCTATATCAATGGTCAACCCTATGGAAGCACAAAATCGGCTTGGAGGAGTCCTCAAGCGCGTACAAATTTCAAATTGTTGAATCAATTCGTTGTATTTTATTTTAAAGAATTCATACCCCAGAATGGAGAGGACAAAGTCCATCCGCAACTTAAATACCTGCACCATAAATCCCAAAGGGAAGAGCCAAGCCAATGCTTAGCCTCCCATTGGAGGTTTTTACTTACAGTAGTTAAATACCTGCAACTTAAATACCTGTACCTTAAATCCCAAAGGGAAGAGCCAAGCCAATGCTTAGCCTCCCATTGGAGGTTTTTACTTACAGTAGTTAAATACCTGTATCTTAAATCCCAAAGGGAAGAACCAAGCCAATGCTTAGCCTCCCATTGGAGGTTTTTACTTACAGTAGTTAAATACCTGCAACTTAAATACCTGTACCTTAAATCCCAAAGGGAAGAGCCAAGCCAATGCTTAGCCTCTCATTGGAGGTTTTTACTTACAGTAGTTAAATACCTGCAACTTAAATACATGTACCTTAAATCCCAAAGGGAAGAGCCAAGCCAATGCTTAGCCTCCCATTGGAGGTTTTTTACTTACAGTAGTTTAAATACTTGCAACTTAAATACCTGTACCTTAAATCCTAAAGGGAAGAGCCAAGCCAATGCTAGGCCTCCCATTGGAGGTGTTTATTCACTGTCATGTACTTCCTATAATTTAATTTTTGAATCATCAAACCCAAAAGATGAGTAGGTCGTAATACTGCACAGAAGTTGTTAACACACTCCCTCTTACGGCTTCAGGGAATCTTTAACACTTAAAAAAATATAACAAATAAAAATATATACCATCTATGCATCCTATTTAAAAAGTGAAAACACAAAAGAGAATACCTTATTAAAGCCTTAGGAATAGACCAAGCCTGAGTTGCCGAATTAGGATATCCATGAAATTAAGGTACCGAAAGGGCATTAGTTTTAATTAACTAGTGTAACCAAGTCTCCGAGCTCATAATCTCTGGTTCGCAGGAATAAATTAGTTCTCCCGCTAATTTATTTAGGTTTCTAATCGACCTACCAAGAACGATTAGTGGCGACTCCAAATTTCAAAATCATTTAAACAAAAACCAAAGTTGCGATTCGGTAGGGCTTGGGAGGGTCCGCGTTAGGTTAGTCAAATCTAATTAACCTAATAATCCGTTAACCCCTTTAAAATTTAAAATTTTTTTAGAGGGTCGCGACAGCTTGGCGACTCCGCTGGGGACGGGATTTTTAAATTTTCGAAAAAAGATGCCAATTAGAATACTTGAATTTTTTCGAAATTTTAAAAGTCTTAGTGGACTTAAGCCAATGAAAATTTCATGGATATCTCGCTTCTGGCGATCTTGTTTGGGACTCATTCTATAGGTGTTATATGTTTTTGCAGGATGGGAGTTATAAGGGGCGGAGTGTTTGGCTAACCCCTTTGTTTTGCAGGCTCGGTGTTTGGTTTATTTGTTTAATTTCGCATATTTTTAGAAGCGCTGTTTTGATATCAATTGTTGTGCATATCTTGCATACTCTGAGAATCACGACCCCTGCACACACAAGCGTCTAAACCCAAGTCGCGAAATTCTTCCTAGAAAACCATAGATAGGGATCGAATATGCAAAGCTCTTGCGTCGATTACGCTCGGGTTGACCATATTTTATCCCGCTCATTATCTGAATTGACAATTCTTCCCATTGTGATTTGATTGCGCGGAGGGTAAGGTTGTCAATTCAGATAGTGGGGGCCTTTTAGGTCCATACCCTGTCTCTCATTCTTTTATTTTCTAGAGTTCACTCCTCACTTGAGTCATGCGCATGACTATGTGATTTGCATTTCTCCAAGGTAAAAGTAAGTTCTCTAATTTTATCTTGTATTTATTTTCGGTCGGTCCATGCTAGGTGTTAGTCAGTTTTTGAGCTTGATATTACGACCATTCTTTTAAAAGAAAATAAAAATTAAATTTGTCCCTCATTTCTTTTAAAATTTTTTTTTTTGAAAAAATGATGTGAAAAAATCCATTCATGGGAATTTTATTAACCAATAAGGGATTTTTGTCATGTTTTCATTACGACCATTTTTGTAATTTTATCTTGTATTTATTTTCGGTCGGTCCATGCTAGGTGTTAGTCAGTTTTTGAGCTTGATATTACGACCATTCTTTTAAAAGAAAATAAAAATTAAATTTGTCCCTCATTTCTTTTAAAATTTTTTTTTTAAAAAAATGATGTGAAAAAATCAATTCATGGGAATTTTATTAACCAATAATGATGTGAAAAAATCCATTACGACCATTTTTGTAAAAAATCCTCATCACCGTTTTCATCTCATCCCACGTGTCTATCGACCTCTCACCATTGCGTCTCCTGCTAGTCACAAGTTGATCCCACCAAATTATGGCATAATCAGTGAATTCAACAGCTGCAATTTTTACCTTTTTAAGCTCGGAATATCATTGGCAGTCAAATACCATTTCCATTCGTTTTTCCCATTCTAGGTACGCATCGGGATCATTCTTTCCTTGAAAAGATGGAATCTTCATTTTGATGTTGCCAAGCTCATCATCTTCTCGGTATCTAAGCCCTCGGCCCCCATTCCACCTTCCAAACCGGCCATCTCGGTCATGCTCCATATCGGCCTCATACTCATCATCAAATTGCCGCTGCCATCTAAGTCGTGTTCTAAATTCATCTCGCTGATTTGTGGCATCCGACGTGGCGGCTCTTGGTCACCATCAAGCCTCGTCTCACACCCTACAACTCGGGTGCTAAGTGCTTCAAGTTGCGCTCTTAACTGCTGGATGCCTTCCAATATCGCGTCATCCCTTTGGTTGGGACCATCCTCCCTTTGATTCACACTTTCTTGATCACGTGACATGATTTAAACCTGCAAGAAAATGTTCGAAATAAATAATCTTCACCAACACTCCCTCACGTGTGTCACTCAAGGTGTTTGTCACTCCCCTTGTGTTTAACACAACTTTGGCTTTTTTTTTTTATAAATAAGCTCACACACTCTTGCCTTTTTCCTCTCGTTTCCTTCACAAGAGCTCTTTTTCGGACTAAAATCCAGTCTCTCAACCACCTTACAACAATCGATCAAACCACCAAGCAAGAAAAATCAAAAGCAAAGAAAAAAAATCAAAACAATTCGGCACAACTAACAAACGAGTCGTCTCCTTGAATTTTTTTTCTCCTTTTTTTTTAATCTTTCTCTTCTTTTTTTTTATCTTTCTCCTTTTTTTTGGATCTTTCTCTTCTTCTTCTTTTTTTTTTTTTATCTTTCTCCTTTTTTTTATGAACTCAAATACAATTAGATCTTGCTAGGATCGACACAAAAAAAAAATAAACTCAAACAACTTGCGAACAATGGAAATAGACACATCAAGAACAACTTAGAACCTTAATTTGGATGAAACTCGAACCCTAGTTTAATAAATCTCATATTGTCTAATGAAAGCAGTAAAATTAGGATAACTACACCTTGTAGAACCCGGAACCTGTGGCTCTGATACCAAATGATGTGATCTTGATTCGGAATTGATCATTCTACGAAGATCCGAAATGTGCGAATTGCGAACCTCGACCCCCAATCGAACCTGTGATTGGTAACCTTGGTATAAACGTGACCTGTTGACGAACCTGTGTCAACCAACCAACGCTATAGATGCCACGAACAAGAAATTCGCTATCTTGCTCGATAAGTCGAATCGATCGCCACAAGAAAGCCTTGATTAGGTCAAGTACTCAAAGAGCTCAAGGGATGGAAAAACCTCTCTTTAAAAATAATAATGATCTATCGCTTGAATCCTTACGCACCATTATATATAATGTTAACCCCTAGGAAAGGAAAATTACAAATATGGGCTAACCTTAGGAAAAGGAAAATAACTAGGAAATCACGGAAAACGGAAATTGCCTAAAAAAAACAAAGAAATGCCTAAACAAGTCTAAACATTTCCAAAACACCAAATAACACGTCGTCAGATACAGCGTAGCAGTGAGTTGCGTTTAACAATTCGTTTCCGTTCAATCGCTCATATTTGAGCTCACTTGGAATTTGCCTGCCCAGTCATTAATTCAAGTCAACAACTTGGTTACCGCTACTGTGAAGGATCACGTTGCACCAGGAAGCCCACGATTCTTCAACTCTCGGCGCGAGATCGCGTCCACTCCAAAGATCACAAACCATAACGCTAACAGCTTGCTTGAATTGCTTTGCCCTCGCTCGAGTGATCGGACCAAGAGGATAGGACAACGGGTCCCTAGCACCTCCTCCCCGATAAGGCTCGATGTGTTCGATGTGTTCGATGTCCACATCAGTATACTTACTCGAAGTATGGCTCCACTTCTGGACAGTTTAGTAAAACATAAGTATGGGCTGCTCGCCATTATTCATCTATCAAGTAACGAAACTTACATATCCCACTTGATCGACCAAGATAATTGAAAATAGAGAATGATTTGCAATTGGGATTAATGGGGCCCTCATCATTTCTTCTTACTCTTCGCCTCTTACATGGCACATGCGGCTCAAAATAATAAGATGCAAACGTTGTCACTTCTTCTACAATATATGCATTATAAATTGAAGCTTTAACATATGCCTTATTCTTCACTTTTTCTTCAAATGATATAAAAATCTAAATGCAATAGAAAGTAGTTCATCAGAACATAACATATAATAAAGTATTTTGAAAATTATTTAAAAAAATTTTACCTCTCAAATGAATACATCCATCAAAATTGGACAGGACCAGCAACTTTGGCCTTATAAGGCAAGTGAACTAAGAGATGCTCCATTGAATTAAAAAATGATGGAGGAAATATCCTTTCTAAGTTGCAAAAAATAATTAGAACATCTCTTTCTAGTTTTTCCATGTGTGATACTTTCAACACTGTTGAACAAAGATCATGAAGGAAATTATTTAACTTTGTAATTGCACCCCATACAAAGTTTGGTAGAAGTTCCTTGAAAGCTATTGGAATTAATCTTTCCATAAATATATGGCAATCATGACTCTTCAAACCTGTTAACTTGCATTCATTCAAATTAACACATCTCTCGATGTTTGAAGCATATCCATTAGGAAAACGCATAGATTTCAACCATTGACACAGAATCCGTCTCTACTCCTTGTCTAATGTATAAACTACTTTTAGCTTTGGTCCTCTATGCTTGCGTTCACGTCTAGTGCTGGCCGATCACAAATAACTCTCATTTTTTTTCTTGCATTCAAGTTATCTTTTATTTTTCCAGTGACATCCATCACAGTATTTATGACATTGTCGAAAACATTCTTTTCTATGTGCATGACGTCAAGATTATGATGAATAAGATGTGTTTTCCAATATGATAGATCCAAAAATATATTGCGTTTAGTCTACTTATGTGGACTTCCATACGCGATAGTTGTGCCATGAGAGGTTTCAACAATAGTTGGAAAGTTACACACTCGCTTCCAAATTTGATCACCGGTCTACCTCAATAGTGGACGTGTTCTTTCAATCTTATTCTTGATGAACTCTCTTTTATTCCTTCTGAATGTATAGCTTATCGGCAAAAATTATCTGTGATAGTCAAAATAGCTGGCCTTCTTACCATATTTTAATCTGAATGACTTTGATCTTTCTATACATATCGGACATCCTAAGATCCCAGTTGTACTCCATCCAGATAACATTCCATAAGCTAGAAAGTTATTTATCGTCCAAAGAAGAGCAACCTTCATTACAAATGTTTGATCGATAGAAACATAATACGTAAGGACACCTTCATCTCATAGCTGTTGTAACTCTGCAATCAATGGCTGCATATACACATCTATCAATTTCTTCGAATTTTGCGGTCCAGGCACGATTAATGTCAAAAACATATAAGGTGTCTTCATGTACATATCGGTGGAAGATTGTACGGAGTTAAGATAACCAGCCAACATGAATAACTTTTTCTTGATTTTCCAAATAGGGCAAATCCATCAGTAAAAAAACCTAACCTGATGTTTTGAGGCTCGTTTGCAAACTCAGGGTATGTTTTATTAAAATATTTCCATTCCTCTGCATCTGAAGGATAACACATTAGACCCTCTTCTGTTTCATAATTTGCATGCCAAGTCATTTGTTCAGCAGTGGCTTGAGACGCATAAAGCTTTTGCAATCTGGGAATTAAGGGCAAATAAAACATTTGCTTGCATGATCTACGCTTTTGATTACGACCTTGCCTCCTGTTAATCTCGTACCTAGGTTGGCTACAGAATTTCCAAGATTCTACATTTTCTTCATCTCTCCAATATAACATGCAACCCATGCTACATACATCAATTCTTACAACTGGAAGACCCAAGTTATCCATTAGCTTCTTCATATCGAAAAAATCACTTGGCATGATATTATCACGAGGCATTGCTTCCCGCATTACTTCAACAAAAGAGTTGAAACAATTTTCAGACACATTATGTTCTGCCTTGATATTTTATAGTCTTGAAGTCACTGATAATTTAGTATGGTTGTCACAACTTACCCATAAAGGTCCATCTGCTGCTTTCAAAGCTTTCCAGAACTGATTAGATGGAAAAATTACATTTTCATCAAAATCCGTTACTTTTATCTCTTCCAACAGTGATGCATAACTAGTACCAACTTGTTCAGATGTAGGAGTAAAAATGGTACTTGCACGGTTCAATTATAAAATAAAATTATAACCAGCTACATCAATCACCATCCTCTGGTATGGGTTCAATTGGTTATAATAGTTTGTTGACACCTGATTTTTAATCATCTTTTCTCTTTTGAAATTAATAAAAAAAATTCATAAAAATTCATAAAATTAAAAAATCAACTTTGGAAACCTTGGTCAAGCCTAGAGAACCAATTTTGACCAAAAAAATTTTTCATATTTTCAGTATTTTTGATATTTTTATTTTCGAATATTCATAAAAAAATCAAGAAAAATGAGAAAATTATAAAATCAACTTTGGAAGCGTTGGCCAAGCTTAGGCAACCATTTTTGAGTAAAAAATAATTTTTCATATTTTTTGTATTTTTTTAAAATATATTTTTTAGAAATTAGGAAAATATTTAATAAATAATAGCATTTGAGGCCACAAAAATACATAAAAATAGTCAATATTTTTCCTTTAAATCCCTTTTCATGTTGGCCATCGTAAATTTAAAAAATCCAATTTGAGGTCGTGTATTCCTTAACGAGCATAATCTCGAATCGGGCCTAAAAAATTGAATTTAAGTCAATTTATTTTTATTTTTCACTTTTTAGAGTTGTGACATTGTTTTTTAATATTCCAAATTTTCATCTTGGCCTAATTATACCCAGAATGACTTAATTTTACAAACAGGGCTTTAATTAAATTTTGCATTATTTTCAATAGCAAGAAATGAGCTTAAATTCAACATGCGATAGGTGTGTCGAAAATTGTGAGGAGATTTGGACTTAAAGAAATATTTCTCCAGGGGCTGAATTACAAATACTTAAAATCTCATGGACTAGAGTACAAATACCTAACACTTGAGGGATTATTTTGTAAATAACAAAAAGAAGAGTTAGTGGAGAAATTAGAATAGAGAAGAGAAGATGGAGAAGGGAAGATGGAGAAGAGGAGATGAAGATGGGAAAATGGAGAAGAGGAGATGGAGAAAATAAGATGAGAATAGAGAAGGGAAGATGGAGATGAAAAAGAGTTAGTAGAATGGGAGATAGATATGAAGAAGGGAAGATGAATATGAAGAAGAGTTAGTGGAGAAATTAGAATGTAAGATAGAGATGGAGAAGGGAAGATGAAAATGAAGAAGAGTTAGTGGAGAAATTAGAATGAGAGATAGATGAGTGGGTTATAAAAGGAGGAAGAATTGGAGAGAAAATTTTGGATGTTTGAGAGGGTTTTGGGAGATTGAAGAAAAATTTGAGAGAAAGAAAATACCAAAAGAGAGAGAGAGAATTTTGAAGATGATGGGAGTTTAAAGCTAGAGGGTTATCATCATCAATTTTTTCATCGATCAACATAAATCAAGAATTCATCCCAGATTTGAAGCTAAGTGTCCCTCTACTCTCTTTATTTTTTAGTATAAACTAGCTCAAATTTTATACTCTTCTTCCATTTCCCCATATTTGATTTCAGGCAGGAACCAATTATATCCATCAAGCACTTCTGATAATGCCATTGAAGCTAAGTGTCTCTTTCATTGTTCTAATTTTTAATGTGAATTAAATCATATTGCTCCATTACTCCATTTCTCCATATTTTTATGTCAGGCAAAGGACAACTCCAAGTCAACGGTAAATCCCATGGAGGTGTAAAATTGGCACTGACGAGCTCTTGAGTGCCCATTAAATTTTCAATTAATCCGTCGATGGATTTCGCCCGAATTGTCAAATCAATTCGTTTTATTTTAAAGAATTTAAACCCTAAAATGTGAAGGGCAGAGCCCGCTCACTGGAGGTCATTTTAAATTTCTGCAATTTAAATTCCTGCACCTTAAACCCCAAAGGAGAGGGCCAAGCCAAGGCTGAGCTATCCATTGGTGGTTTTTATTTATTGTCATTTACTTTCTGTAATTTAATTTTTGAATCACTAAACCCCAAAATGAGTAGCTCGCAGCACTGCACAGAAGTCGTTAACTCACTCTCTCTTTCGGCTTTAGGAAATACTTAATATTTTGAAAATGCCAAAACAAATGTCACTCACGTATATTCCATTTAAAAAAGTGAAAATACAAAAAGAGAACACCCCACTAGAACCTTAGGAATAAACCAAGCCTGAGTTGCCAAATTAGAATATCCATGAAATTAAGGTATCGAAAGGGCATTAGTTTTAATTAACTAGTGTAACCAAGTCCCTGAACTCATAATCTCTGGTTCGTAGAAGTAATTTAGTTCTCTCGCTAATTTACTTAGATTTCTAATTAACCTACCAAAAATGATTAGTGGCGACTCCAAATTTTAAAAACATTTAAACAAAAAAAAACCAAAGTCGCGATTTGATAGAGCTTGGGAGAGCTCGAACTAGGTTAGTTAATTTAATCAATTAATTTGGTAATCTATTAACTTAAAAAATTAATTTTAGGTCGTGACAGCTTAGCGACTCCGCTGGGGACTTGTTCTTAATTTTTGAAAATTTAAGAACTTAGACGACTTAGATCAGAAAATTTCATGGAAATTCATTTGGTCTGAATTGGTTGGATTCTGACCTTTAGGTGTTAAATGGTTTTGCAGAATGGGAGTTATAAGGGGTGGAGTTTTTGGCTAACCCTTTATTTTGCAGAATTGGTGTTGGAATTGTTTGTTTAATTTCGCACATTTTTGGAGCGGTGTTTGTATTTAACTATTATGCATGTTTAATCACTTTAGCACTACGTCGCACACGTCCTGTGGTCGGACCTGGGCCACTAGTTTTAGGATGGTATTGTGATTTGATTTTAGCGTTTAGCGTGAGATCACGTCGAAAGTTAGCCCAGATTCAATCTCGAACCTCTTTTCAAAAATGAGTTTTAAAAGTTAGGCCTCAGGCTTGGTAAGATTACCAAAGCGGTGGTTATAATTTTTGACTCGAGTAGCCGAAGTGGGAAGGCCCGGCTAATTCTGATTACGTCGTGAGATCATGGCTAATCTTGATTATGTGCGCGAGATTGTCGCCTTACCGTAAGTCTTTCGCTTCAATTTGTCAGCCTTTAAAATAGATAGGCTAAGATTTAAACTCACAATTCATGTGCATGTCTATGTGATCTACATGGTATTTTTCATGGTGAAAGTGAGTTTTCTAACTTCATCTTGTAATTATTTTTCGGTCGGTCCATGTTAGGTGTCAGTCAAATTTTGAATTTAATGTCATGGTCATTTTTCAAAAGAAAATAAAAATCCCTGAGGAAAATTTTGTCGACCAACAAAAGATTTTGTCACATTTTCCTACTTCAATAGAAATGAGATTTTCTTGTCAAATTTACCCCTAAAAATTCATTCTGATAAAAGGAAAATCCCTTCGGGAGATTTGCTAAATTTTAAGAGATTTTATCACATTTTTCGAATTTTAAAAATTTGCAAGAAAATTCTTTTTCAGAAATTCACCCATGTTTTTCTAAGAAAATTTTCTTTAATTTCGCAAAAATAAATTTGGGCTAATGTAGGAATCATGGGCCGACCCATTTTGAATCTCATATTCATTATGTCCTTTTCTTTTACAAGGGAATCACAGGTACCCTAGGTAGGAGCAAAATCGGGTTCAGCATTATACCGGGAATAACCTCGAGGAATACGAAAGGACGGATAATTGTTGATGTTTTAGTTGATAACCCTTGGGGCAAGCGAAGAGTTCGATTCTCCTGGAGACAAAACCGTATCAATCAGGCAGCGTGTATGAGTTATGTATTTGGATGGTGTAGTGAATGTATCCGTCATGCCTGGGGGCATTTTTAATATATTTGGAGGTTCCTGTACTTTTGAAAAGTATTGATTTCGTAATCAGAATCTATGTGGCAAGTACGTTGATCCAACCCCGCAACGTCTTTCTAGTTAAATCCGACGCTTTTTAAACTTTCTCGGGTTCGAATCACATGGAGAATTTTGGAGGGTCGGAGAATTATTATTGAACATGGCCCACAGACATTTCCCAATGCTACAAGCGACCGAAATATTCAAGTAGACGCCGAAAAAGATAGGCATGAGTAAAGTGGGGCAAGCAACAGGTGGCCTGGGTTATTTATTGGCGCACAGATCGAGTAGTCGAGCTGTCTTGATTTATCTGACTGATTGCGAGTCTCAATATGGCTGGTGGGGGCCGCCGCTGATTCTCGATATCATCGTCTACAACAGCAAACATGAACATCAGGAAGGATGTTAAGCCTCGGTATTTCCTGTACCTTGAATCGATCTACGGTGATATTCGAGAGAAGAGATAGCTGGGAAGTTAAGGTATAAACGTGCGGAATTTTCCTTTCATTCCATTCATCAAGGAGTATTACAACCGCTCACTAAGGAGGAAAAGTGAAACCAAACTGAGCCCTAATAATCATCACAAAAGAGTTCAACTGGCTCTCCATGAAATTAATGCTCTGCCTATATTGAGCAATCTTGGAGTCGAGATCTGCAAGCTTGAAGAACAGACGAGTACACTTCTCCTTGTACTTGGATGCATTCATCTCATGGTGTTCAACGGTAAGTTTTAAGTTGTCGATCAGGTCCCTCTCGAAAGCTATATCCGCTCTTAGATCGTCGAGCCTCCCGTCCAGCCATTCACATCGGAATTTCATCACGATATCCCTCGGGTCATGCTCAAAGTAAGTCTGGTTTAAGGCATGACGCTCCACCAGCTTCTCCCTCTCGTGAACTAGCAGCGAGACCCGCTCTTCAGCAGACTTGAAGGTCTTCTTGTATCGAGCAACCAAGCGTTCTGCAAACTCCAAGCATTCAGACCGATCCTGATAGCGGGCCTTCACGACGCGGGCTAAGGTGACCGTCTCCTGGGTGTTTCGGCAGGCCTCCAGAAAATTAATGAAGACGTGTGGGAGCGCCCTGTATTCCCTCTCCAAATTGGTGCCTTCGACTGAAGAAGCATTTATCTCTCTGAACAGAACAAGGATCTCAACTTCGACACTCGGATGATGGGTTATGTGAATATAGCCTCAGCCAAGAAGATGATAGAGTCTCTCTCATTTGGACAAAACATCGGCTGGGAAAATCTATATGGGAAGACTGGCCATTATCAGATTAAGGAGAGAATCAAGACTGACGAGCGGAATACGAAAGTAGTAGGGGAGAAAGTCGGGATAGGCTAGCGGAATGCGGAGACGGTAATCCGCTTCGCGTTAAATATTGACTTCACAGTGGCAATATCTATCGGTCAGATCTCCCTACCGGTCATTCCCTTTCGGTGTTATCTCCATCAGCTCAGATCCCGGATGGTCTGCCACCTCAAGCCAAACAAATCCGACATCTCTGCCAAAAGTTTCGTCTTTATAGGAGAACACGCCAGCAAATTGACGGTAGAGACGTTGATAAGAGCCCTATCACTATGAAAAGATGAGAAAAGATGAGCCAAGCAAGAAACACGCAGGAAAGGTTGAGAAAGACGGAACTCTCGGGAGAAGCAATACATATGCTAAGCCCATGCCAGATTTTAAAAGAGACATCCTCCTGATAATCTTTATCCATATTTTGAAGAGAGTTTTAAAGCATACACGATTCAGAGAGAGTGAAGATATAGAAAGATATAGCAAATCTTGAGGAACCATTCGTCAAATCGAAGATGTCTCAACCCAATACTCCCGAGAGCTATCGTTACTTGCTGAATATGGAAAATGAAGAGTTCGAAGCCATGTTTGGGATCGAGCCCATGGAGCCTGGCCTTTCCGTCGACAACGTCCAAGATCTCAGTAAAGATAAGGACAACAACGTTAAGGATAAAAAAAAGCGTTACCGTCGCCATACTAAGGAGTAAGTACAAAGGCTTGAGGATTTCTTCAGAACATGCCATATGCCAGACGGCAAACAGAAAATGGAACTGAGTCAAGAGTTAGGACTTGAACCTTTGCAAATCAAGTTCTGGTTTCAAAATAGGCAGACTCGAATGAAGACTCGTCATGAGCATAACGAAGCCGAGTTTCTAAGAGTTGAAAATGAAAACCTCCGAGCAAAAAACAAGATGTATAAAGAGGCTTTTGACTCTGCCACCTGCCCCAACTGCAATAGCCTCCTCACCTTCGATGAAATGCATGATCTGAGGATCGAAAATGCGTGTTTGAGAAGTGAGTTAGACCAGTTTATAACAGGATCGAGTTTTGTTGGAGCAGGGTACAAAAAGACCAATGCTACCGGATCAGCATCAATTCCTCCCGGGGAAGGGGAGATGTATCACCACCAGGCAAGCGGCATTGATGACGAACTCACCGCCATGATCAACCAGTTCAATGTTGATGAAGCACTAGGGCTATAAGGCACATGGAGTCTGTATTACGAAGATGGTAATCACGGGTCCTTCAACATAGCCAATGCATTCTAGATCTGGAGCGAAGCCAGCTGATCATGGGAGAGCCTGCAGAGGAAGCAGAATCGATCCTGAATGAGTGAATGTGTTTTATTCCCTTGCGTAATGTGTTTTTCTACTTTTGTAATATGTAAAAGCAAGGAGTAATGATCCGACTTCCCCCTATTAAATGCTCGAATCCGTCACCTCACCAACCTCGCGACAAATTGATGGCGAGTAAAAATCTGCATAAACTTGAAGGGTAAAGCAGTATCGTTTCAATTTACCCTTAAATTGCTCCAGCTTTAAATTAGATCCCTTCTGTTTTCAAGAATTTACGAAACGACCCGAGAATACAGTCGTATTCACAAACGAAATTTCCTAATTGGACAAAACTGGGGGCAAATCAAATCACGGATATTATCACTGAATGACAGACTTCAAACAAGAAAAAGGCGAAGGACGGATTGAAAATTGCCTTGAAAAGAACTGTGGCGTGAAACTGCCTAGTGCAAGACCGCATCTTTTCAAGGATTAACACCTAAAGGCAAACCTCCACGAACGCCTACGGTCCAATGGGCCAAATGGCATAGGGGAATGATAGTGGTCCGAAACATCCCAAGTTCGATCCCCAAGGGTGGGGAATGCTGTAAGTATTGTAAATAAATAAAACAACTTTTTGTGCATTTCTTATTGCAGAAAGAAACAGGAATACTCGATGAGCAATACCAAGGTCAGTATTTTGTCATGAGCTTAGCCTAATGTTGAAGTGTCCAGCCAAAGCCAAGGGAAACTCAATCCAGTGAACTTGATAAAGGGGTCACACAAAACATTCAAGATGAAGGGTAAACCAGTATCATATCCAATTCATCATTTCTAGCACTGACTAACACGTCTTCTCCTCCATTGTTTGACAGGAAATGTCTAACTTCATATACCCACGGAGAAAATCCCGAGTGGTAAAACTGGTAAAGGAGTTGCGCGAAGCACTCAAGGGTAACTCAGTATCGTGTCCAGTTCATCATTTCTGATACTGGCTAACATGTCTCCTTCCTTTTTACAGGAAATGTTAAACTAACATCTGATACGTTAAAGAAAACAGCTCTAAGGGGGCAAGTTATGATCGCTTGATGCGATCTGTCTGATGAAATAGGGGAAATCAAAGGCGAACCCTGGATTGAAAAGAGGCAAAACCAGAAACAAGCTACTCCTCGACTCGGGGAATAGGTCCCCAACGTGTTTGATCCGCCCACACAGCTAGGGGCAATTTCCATACTTGTACATTGTATTGCCATATTTGCATGATGTTTACACATTCCATGATTTATGCATGACTGTTCTGCATGTTCAATTTGTCAATTTTGACTGGGGATATAAACTGTACACGATACATCGAATGTACAAAATGTGGCATGACAGGATGATGAAAGGCAAGCCATTACCACATACGTCCTATATTTAATCCACAGTGAGTTGAGCGGAAGACAGATTCCGCATTCTCCAAAGCAATGGGTTTTCTCGTAAAAGATACGATAGTCGAAGTGAAGGAGGCATTCATTCTCTATTCCAAACATTTCAGGCAACCATTGACAACCTATTTGAACGGTGATTTCATTTCATAACCCTGTCAAGAACCACTCCACACTGGGGCAAAACAGAGGTAATTCCAACAATATCAGGAGATAAATGGTTAGAAATTCTCTTGCTTGGACTAACATCAATCTTCGAGTGTTTCTTTGCATGATACTCGAATTTTAATTCAAGTGCTTTAGGATGACGAAGAGCATTTATTTTCTCTACCCTACACACTCATCCTTTGCATAACCCAATTGAGCCTGCAAATTTATTTCTCAAGCCCATGTTGGTGCTCATTTCAAGGTAACGACGACACCTTCCCCCAAGGAACAGAATTGAAGAAATTGGGCCAATAGAGAATTCTCGAATTAGCCCATTTCATATGCTAGAGTTTCATGTAATGTCTAGTATCATTTGTTGAAAATCATCTTGTTGCTAAAATTCAAAATCACAAGATTTTTAAACAAAAGAAAAAGGAAAACAAGTGTAGCATAAAGAAAATGGGCCTACTTCAAACAAAAGGGAGTCGGGAGTAAGAAAAGCAAAGGCTACTCCAAAGAATCTCGGGTAGAAAGAGCAAAGTGCCTATCAAAAGCAAAGCCAATGCCCATATATCTGTAATGGACTTCTGACTTCGAACATACATTTTAAGAATTCCCGAAAAGGATCCCCAAAGAAGTTAGTTTGCAAAGTGTAAAAGAACTACAACCCCTCAGCCAATGGTGGTATTCATTGAAGACAAATTCAGGAAGGTCAAAGATCGGTGACAAGACTGCAATGATCACCAATACCAAGCCCTTCTCATATATTTTTCTGAGCCAAAACGAGCCCTTCGTTTCTCAGACCCAAATCCCGACCTACGTTACGACCCTTGAAAGTTTTTCTGATTAGAGCACTTGAATTAACGTAAGAGTTGAATGAATTTAAGCATCGCTCGAAGAAGTTCGAGCAAGATTATTTCTCTCTCATTTTGCAGGGTTCTTGACTTGTAAACCCGGAGTAGATGATGAAGACTTTTTTGTCAATGGCCTTGACTCGAAATGAGTCCCCTTTGATAAGCCTTTAACCCAGCCTACATTACGGTCCTAATCAAGACCTCCAGATCGGCTTGATCATATCAATTGCGAGATTACTCAGACCCTCGTTGAATGCGATGATGGTAAGGTTGAGTGATTTCTTTTCAAATCTTGCAATCAGGATAAACAAGCCTTTCTCGAGAGTGAGAGAAAGCCCTTTCGGACTGAAGTCCCCATTCAAGTTACATTCGAGGTATTCATGACATGATAACCTCCCTAGACAGAATTGGAAATGCAAACTCGACAGAATAGCCATGCATGATCCACATTATGAGCATACACATACGGTTTTAATCATTGCAAGTTTAACTGAATGGTTTTGCATGAACCGATGAACTCATTGATAAAAATGCTTGCACATGTTACCTCTGACACTGTCTGACAGGTAGTGCATTCTTGATAGTCGAGTTATCCTCCGAGGTCTCGAAATTCATCTAGAGGCTATTGAACAAACAAGCCCTGTTGGCTAATGCTCGCCAAGCATTTTCAGGTGAGTATATCTTCAGCCTGAATATTTCAATTCTGATGATTATCTGGGTGCTCAAATCCATTGCAGCACATAAGGTCATTCAGTGAGTAAGCAGACATAATACAATCAGTCTGTCTATGCCTCGATCATTAACTCAGAAGATCCAGGTAAGTCTTCTGAACCCTTGCGACTCATGATCAACATGCTCTTATGAAGTCTTCATCAGCACACGATTGATATAATCTCATGTTCTCAAGCTTTATCAAATCATGATTGACCAACTCTCGTGTTCTTGATCTTTGCCTCATCGGTTTATTCCTAAAGTGATGGGACAACAAAAATTGGGTTTGAGCTTCTGCAGGATTCCTGGTTTCTCCAGATCCCAGAATGGCACCCTTCATGGTAAGTGAAATTGGGTTTGCGCGTCTACAGGATTCGTGGTCTCCCCAAATCCCAGATTGGCACCCGAAAATCATTTTCTCAATCAATACCTCTTCAGTCTACCCAAAAGGTGACATTTAGGGTATATTGTCTCTGGAGCCCTTCCATTGGAGACCCCAACACGGAATGGTCCATTTTCAAAAGTCCTTTTTATAGGCACCTAAAGTCCTTCCTACAAGCACCCAAAATCCTTCTTACAGGCAACACAAAAGTCCTTCTTACAGGCACCAAAGTCCTTCTTACAGGCAACCCAAAGTCCTTCTTACAGGTACCAAAGTCCTTTCTATAGGTATCAAAAGTCCTTCCTACAGGCACCCAAAGTCCTTCTTACAGGCAACCAAAAGTCCTTCTTACAGACACCAAAGTCCTTCCTACAGGCATCAAAAGTCCTTCTTAGAGGCACCAAAGTCCTTCTTACAGGCAACCCAAAGTCCTTCTTACAGGCAATCAAAGTCCTTCTTACGGGCAACCCGAAGTCCTTCTTACAGGCACAAAGTCCTTTTTACAGGCAATTAAAGTCCTTCTTATAGGCAACCAAAGTCCTTCTTACAGGCACCCAAAGTCCTTTCTACAGGCAAACCAAAGTCCTTTTTACAGGCAAACAAAAGTCCTTTATACAGGAACCAAAGTCCTTTCTACAGGCAACGAAAGTCTTTTCTACAGGCAACCCAAAGTCCTTTTTACAGGCACACGAAATTCCTTCTTACAGGCAATCAAAGTCCTTCTTACAGGCAACCCGAAGTCCTTCTTACATGCAACACAAAAGTCCTTACAGGCAATCCAAAGTCTTTCTTACAGGCACCAAGTCCTTTTTATAGGCACAAAGTCCCTCTTACAGGCATTGCCATGGGGTGACCCACCATACGGGTCAAATTTTAATCAGTAGAATCCTTTCATTAGGAGTCTACCATGGGGTGACCCACCATACGGGTCAAATCTTAATCCAATTTTAATCAGTAGAATCCTTTTCGTTAGGAATCTACCATGGGTTGACCTACCATACGGGTCCAAGTTTAATCACCCTAAGATTTTCTTATAACGAATCCTTATGTTCTCATTCCACTTTCGACAGAGCATTCATGTCAATCGACAACCTCACGGGCATGTAAGTGCCAAGTAAACTCTCATCTCTGTCTCTCTATCCCTCCATCGGAGTCTCCTCAAATCAGGACTGGATCGAAACTTACATTGAAGGGTATTGGAGATCAGATGTCATGACTCACTTTATTTCCTTGTGTGTTAAGTCGATTAGGATTCAGGTGTCATCTCGTCTTTGAAATGAACCTCTACCGAGCTTCCTTTCAAAGAGGGGCAGCTGTTGACACCTGATTTTTAATCATCTTTTCTCTTTTAAAATTAATAAAAAAATCCATAAATATTCATAAAATTAAAAAATCAACTTTGGGGACCTTGGTCAAGCCTAGAGAACCAATTTTGAAAAAAAAAATAATTTTTCATATTTTCAGTATTTTTGATATTTTTATTTTCGAAAATTCATAAAAAAAAATCAAAAAATGAGAAAATTGCGAAATCAACTTTGGAAGCATTGGCCAAGCTTAGGCAACCATTTTTGAGTAAAAAATAATTTTTCATATTTTTTGTTTTTTTAAATATATTTTTTAGAAATTGAGAAAATATTTAATAAATAATAGCATTTGAGGCCACAAAAATACATAAAAATAGTCAATATTTTTCCTTTAAATCCCTTTTCATGTTGGCCATCGCAAATTTAAAAAATCCAATTCAGGGTCGTGTATTCCTTAACGAGCATAATCTCGAATCGGGCCTAAAAAAATTCAATTTGAGTCAATTTATTTTCTTTTTTCACTTTTAGGAGTTGTGACATTGTTCTTTAATATTCTAAATTTTCATCTTGGCCCAATTATACCTAGAATGACTCAATTTTATAAACAGGGCTTTAATTAAATTTTGCATTATTTTCAATAGCAAGAAATGAGCTTAAATTCAACATGCGATAGGTGTGTCGAAAATTGTGAGGAGATTTGGACTTAAAGAAATATTTCTCCAGGGGCTGAATTACAAATACTTAAAATCTCATGGACTAGAGTACAAATACCTAACACTTGAGGGATTATTTTATAAATAACAAAAAGAAGAGTTAGTGGAGAAATTAGAATAGAGAAGGGAAGATGGAGAAGAGGAGATGAAGATGGGAAGATGGAGAAGATGAGATGAAGATGGGAAGATGGAGAAGATGGAGAAGAGGAGATGGAGAAAATAAGATGAGAATAGAGAAGGGAAGATGGAGATGAATAAGAGTTAGTAGAATGGGAGATAGATATGAAGAAGGGAAGATGAATATGAAGAAGAGTTAGTGGAGAAATTAGAATGTGAGATAGATATGGAGAAGGGAAGATGAAAATGAAGAAGAGTTAGTGGAGAAATTAGAATGGGAGATAGAGTTAGTGGAAAAATTAAAATGGGAGATAGATGAGTAGGTTATAAAAGGAGGAAGAAGTGAGCTTGAGAGGGGAATTTTTTTGGAGAGAAAATTTTGGATGTTTGAGAGGGTTTTGGGAGATTGAAGAAAAATTTGAGAGAAAGAAAATACCAAAAGAGAGAGAGAGAATTTTGAAGATGATGGGAGTTTAAAGCTAGAGGGTTATCATCATCAATTTTTTCATCGATCAACATAAATAAAGAATTCATCCCAGATTTGAAGTTAAGTGTCCCTCCACTCTCTTTATTTTTTAGTATAAACCAGCTCAAATTTTATACTCTTCTCCCATTTCCCCATATTTGATTTCAAGCAGGAACTAATTATATCCATCAAGCACTTCTCATAATGCCATTGAAGCTAAGTGCCTCTTTCATTGTTCTAATTTTTAATGTGAATTAAATCATATTTGCTCCATTACTCCATTTCTCCATATTTTTATGTCAGGCAAAGGACAACTCCAAGTCAACGGTAAATCCCATGGAGGTGTAAAATTGGCACTGACGAGCTCTTGAGTGCCCATTAAATTTTCAATTGATCCGTCGATAGATTTTGGCTTGAATTGTCAAATCAATTCGTTTTATTTTAAATAATTTAAACCCCAGAATGTGAAGGGCAGAGCCCGCTCACTGGAGGTCATTTTAAATTTCTGTAATTTAAATTCATGCACCTTAAACCCCAAAGGAGAGGGCTAAGCCAAGGCTGAGCTATCCATTGGTGGTTTTTATTTATTGTTATTTACTTTCTATAATTTAATTTTTGAATCACTAAACCCCAAAATGAGTAGCTCGCAGCACTGCACAGAAGTCGTTAACTCACTCCCTCTTTCGGCTTCAGAGAAATACTTAATATTTTGAAAATTCCAAAACAAATGTCACTCACGTATATTCCATTTAAAAAAGTGAAAATACAAAAAGAAAACACTCCACTAGAGCTTTAGGAATAAACCAAGCCTGAGTTGCCAAATTAGGATATCCATGAAATTAAGGTACCGAAATGGCATTAGTTTTTATTAACTAGTGTAACCAAGTCCCCGAACTCATAATCTCTGGTTCGTAGAAGTAATTTAGTTCTCCCGCTAATTTACTTAGGTTTCTAATCAACCTACCAAAAATGATTAGTGGCGACTCCAAATTTTAAAACCATTTAAACAAAAAAAAAACCAAAGTCGCGATTTGGTAGAGCTTGGGAGAGCTCGAACTAGGTTAGTTAATTTAATCAATTAATCTGGTAATCCATTAACTTAAAAAATGAATTTTAGGTCGCGACATAGTTGCATTCTTCTTTAATTGAAAATTGATCACTTCTTCAGTACCCTTCATCAAATATAAATGGTTCACCTTGACAAGTCCAATTATAGTAGTTCGGAGTAAATCCAAATCTATAAAGATGTTCTCTAACTTTATCACACATTTGAAATTTACCATTGCTGCACTTTTTACATGGACATCTTAACTTATTTCCATTCATGAACTTAAATTTACTACTAGTAAAGTCCAAAAACTTTTCCAACCTAGTACGAAACTCGTTAGTCAATCCTCGACGTCCAGGTAAGTTCCTATTATATATCCAAGCTCTGTCTCTTTGCATTGTGTCTGTATAGAAATTAAAAATTCTCATAAAATATTAAAAATATCATTCTACTGTTTAATATTCTTAATTAATACTATAAGTGTTTCACCATGGCAAAAAAATTATAGTGGTTCAAGATAAACCCAAATTTATAAAGATGTTTCCTAACTTTATCACACATATGAAATTTACCATTATTGTATTTTCTACACGGAACCATTATGGTATCAATTTAGTGGATAAAAGTTGTCGCAAATGTCATTGCTAATAAGCGGTGAAGCCTCACAAATTAGCGACGAAAATAATTTTCGTCGCTAATTAGTGACAAACTTAGCGACAAAAATATGATTTCGTCGCTAATTAGCGACGAACATCATCTGTTATCGCTAATTAGTGACGAATTTAGTGATGAATATGTACACTCCTTCAAGTGAAATATAAATGTACTAAAAAAAATTCAAGTGAAAAAAATGGAAAAATTACCAAATAGAAGAAGACTTACCCAAGTATTTGGTCGAATTTTTTGTAGTGGAAGGTGCTCAATTTGTTGAGAATTGCAATGTCTCACATTGACATGTACCTAAAAAAAAAATTACTCAATATCGATGAAGCTTATGGCAATTGATGGAAGACAATGATGAAATAAACAACAATTTATTTCATCCTTACCATATAATACAAATAATAAGAGAGAAGAGAGAAGAAAGTGGGTGAAGGAAAGGGCGTGGAGAGAAAAGTGGGAGAAGAGATTTCAAAAGGGAAAATTTTACTCGGTCTCGAAAGTAATGACGAAAAAGTGTCAGTGGATTTTAGCGACGAAAATGATTCGTCGCTAAAATAGTGACAAAACTATGTTGTCGCGTGCTAATTTTAGCGACGAAAAAGTATGTCGTTGCTAATTAATCATGAATTTTGCAACAAAATTTTTTTCATCGCTATTTTCGTCGCAAATTAGCGATGAATTAAATTTCATCGCTAATTTTTTGTGGCTAAGAGCCTTTTGTTATTTTCGGATGAATTTGGTGACAAATTTTGCAACGGAAATATTTTCATCGCGAATTAGCGACGAATTTAATTTCATCGCTAATTTTTAGTGGCCAAAAGCCTTTTGTTATTTTGCGACGAATTTGGTGACGAATTTTGGGACGAAAATATTTTCATAGCAAAATTCGTCACAAATTAGCGACGAATTATTTTTCATCGCTAATTTTTCGTCGCTAAAAGTCTCTTGTTGTTTTGTGATGAATTTTGCGACAAATTTGCGATGAAAGTTATTTTCATCGCTAATTTCGTTGCAAATTAGTGATGAATTACACTCCGTCGCTAAGTTTTCATGGCTAAATTTCCTTTTTTTTTTTTGTAGTGAAATGTGCAAGCTCTCTGATGAAAACAAAGAGAATCTCACATAGAAGCCGGCAAAATACCATGAGGGCGACAGAAACAAAGGAAAAAAAAAGGTTCAGATGTCGATTGTTTTCGTCTAAGAGAGTATTGCATGACGTATCAGGAAGAATCGAATGCATCGAGAGGCGTCTTTCTATACGTTTTATAGGACGAACCATTCATTCGGTCGGCAACATCACGTAAGCATCCCGAGGCTGCTGTCATAAGCTAAGTTATTAAGACAAAGTTTCATAGGTTGAATTGAACTAGGAAGTAGGAACTCCTCCGGCATGATTGGACCGAATGGAGCTTATCTTCGGCCATGATCCTTGGTCTCTCACAGTGTATCTTGTTGGAAAACAATCCAGTTTCTTAGGCTTATGCTCTGCAGTGAATTATGGGCCGAAGAAGAGATGATCTTAGAAAGCCCACCTAAAACTGAGGAATGTCTAATCTTTAGAGGACGACTCCCATGAGCAAAAGATATCCTGTTAAAGGAACGGGACAAAAAGGAAGGAGAAAATTCCAAAAAAGAGCTTGAAGTGGTGGTGACAGTTTCAAATAAAGACCTGACCTCGTCATCCAGCAAAATATTCTGGTGGATCAAGAACATTTTCATTCAAAGACAATTTTAATCTAAATCTTATTTGAATTAGATTAAAAATCAAGAGAAACAAATTACAGGCAGCCCATAGCTAGTGGGGCATCGGCCATGGCCAGAGGGGCCGCCGATGCCTCAGCAAGGATTGGTGACCCTTGCCTAGAGCGGGGAGATGGTCGCCGCTCTCTCCCTATTATGACAAGGGCCTGCTGAAAAATGAGGTCATTATTCAGGAAAATAAGAGTATTTCAAGCTCTTATTTAAAAAAAAATGAAGACATTTTAGGACTTTATTTGGAATTTTCTCGGACGGAAGATCGAACTACCACTCCATGCTCTCTGTAGAGACGTGAGAAGATCCCCCTCGAAACAGAAGTCATCCCATTAAACACATGAGCTCAGCCCAGCGGAGCACTGTGCTGGCCGAATACGCCTCGGACTGGAAAGATGAAGATACGATAAAAATATCGTAAAGCCAAACCCCTTTTCTCTTCTTGAACGACTTACAAAGGACGCTGTCGATATATTTTCATGGACAAGGACTAGTGCATCAGAGCAGAGAGGTGTTCATTGCTGTCTCCGAGCTACTTTTATGGCCTCTCCTTAGGAACATAGGGAAGATGTTGCAGAGTTCTCCCACGAAAGGATCCCAGAAAGCCGAGCTTAAGGTACGGTAACATCTCATTGGAACAAAAAAAAAAAAAAAGAGAGCCAGAGATGTGACAGTGGAACAACTTACTGGTCCTTGGAGAATAATGAACAAGAGGATGAATAACCTAACTCTCAAAGCGCAGTTGAGCGCATGAAAGTCACTCCAAAGATTTTTTTTGGTGCACCACTCCTTCCTAATGACAAATTTCAATTGTTTTATTGGTTTCTCTCTCGTGTCCATCGTATCGGGAAACGACGAACCTCCGCCTATAAGAAAGTGCCTGAACATTGGGCAGATTCGATCTTTATCTGTAAAGTGCGGATTCCGCGCTGTTTAAGCCCATGTGACCCGCACGATGTATCTACGCATTTATAGCATCGAGAACGATTCATAAAGATTTGTTTAAGCGAGAGGCACGAATTATGAAATTCTTGAGAGGAGTATACAATGGGAGTTTCACTTACGATTTACATATACATATACACATGCACATGCTTCATTAGGAATTTTCTCATAAGGTGAGAGAGTTTTGATTGGTCACAAAGTACAAAATTTCTTAACACAGGGAAAAAAAAAAAAGGTACTTGCTTGACTCATGCAAGAGAGACATAAAAGGGCAGTCTCGGTCTTAGAAATGCGTTAAGGAGTATGGTTCGGCGTGATGAAAGCTGCTGAGATTCCCAAGGGGAAAAATTGATAATTGGAAACATCACTCAAGAAAGACCCTTTACAGCTTGCGGCTTGGTCTTCAATCCTCGTACTTAATGACATCGGATGAAAGCTACGGTCGGCGTGATGAAAGCTGCTGTCCTCATGAATAATCCTCGTACTTAACGACCTCGGAACCCACTCGCTGTTGTGACTTCTGAAACGTCGAACTCGCTAAAGTGAGGAAAAGGACGACCTTTTGATCTATGCCATATACATCCTTTTTAGATGTTGGGGGTCAATTACAGAAAGTAGCTTCCATTACTTGAATACAAATTAAACACCTTTCAGGTTCTTGTTTAGAAGCTCCTTGGTTTTCTAAAATGGAGAAAGCAAAGAAACCTAAAGCGAGTGATTTTTTATATATCTTATACTCCGTAAAAGTTTACTGAACTTTTTATTGTGCACAATTCACGTTGTCTCTCTTCACATGAATCACAGCTTTTTACAAAAAAGGAGATGTCTCAAGATAATAATAATAATAATAATAATAATAATAATAATAAAATCTGTGGGCTTTAGTATCTTCTAGAAAAATAGTATAAAAAAAAATCATAAACCAATAATATTAGCATCAACTTAGTGCTAAACCTTTTGTATTTATACTAATCTAGTCAATTCAGGCAATTTTGATTGAAAATCGCTGATGTAGACATGTTACTCTATGTGGTACGGCCCGCGATGATGTGGATATATATTATATTTTTTTTTTATTGAGGTCCTGCGAGGGTTGTCGATTGACCCCTGTGGCCACAAGCGATGGCCGTGGTGCCCTTGCCGGGTCTAGATCTGGCATGGGTGTTGCGACTTCACCTAGAGCTGATAAGGGCCACGACGCCCTCGCCTGGGACAAGAAGAAACGTAAATCGAATGGTGAGGTGATCTACCTTATATTCCATAAAAGTTTATCGAACTTTATATTGTGATCAAATCCTGTGGTCTCTTTGCACACGAATCACAATTTTTTTTTGCAAAGAACGAGAGGTCTCGAGATAAAATTCTTTTCTATAGATCTCAGTATATTCTGCTATGTCAACTTGAGTTTATCAAGTTCATAAAGCTCCTTACATGTAGTAAAAAGTAGACCATCCTTGCTGTTAGACTTGGACCAAACAGGCGATACCTAATTTGGCACAAAAATTAGGGGGAGTTGCCCTTTCTTTCAGATCGCTATGGGTCAAACTAGGATTTAATTATAGGCCCAGATCTTGGGTGGTTCCAAGAATTGATACATTTAAGGTTGTAAACTTGACCAATCTGGTAAAGGTCAACAAAGACTAGTCAACGAATTATATAGAACACCCACGATGCTCCCTCTTTAGCTCAATTGGAGATCCAAACTGAACTCCAAAAAAAGGCAGCACTTTCAGTGACAGCACAACCGATACAGATGATATGTAAGTAAATAACCCAAATTAAAAACAGTACACATATTTGTTACTATATCTTCACCATACTTATTGAATGATTTTATTTTAAGAAAATTATAAAAAAAACCCTAAACTTATTGCACTAATACCAGTACATTCCTAAATCTTTCGATTGTGCTAATCTAGTTCTAAACCTTTGTATTTATGCCAATTAAGTCTATTTGGCTAACTTTGGCAGAAAATCACTAATATAGATATCGATCACTCTACATGGTATGACTGGTGCAGATATGAACATTTTTGTATTAGTTTTAAATTTTTTTTCTTCTTTTTCTCTTCTTTAATCTTTTTTTTTTGTTGATGGCCAGCGACCCTTACCGGCACTCGTTAGCCCTCAATAAAGCAAATTAAAAAAAAGAAAAACAAGAAAAATATTAAAATATTAAAATATTAAAAATTTATTTTAAAAAAAATATTAGCATCAATGCTAGCTATGTCATATAGGAAGACTGACATCCGCATTAGTGATTTTTGGCCAAAATTTGCTGGATGAATTAGGTTAGCATAAATGCAAAAGGTCTAATATTCAATTAATATATTTAAGTCTTTTTTTTTTTGCACTTTTCCCAAAATTTTTTTAACATCATCTATATATCAAATAAAAGTACTGCTAGTATCACATACCCAGAAGTAATATATTCAAGCGTTCAGGTCCCACTACTTCTTGATAATCTAAACTGCGAAGGTATGATATTGATTGCATAACTTGGAAAAGAATTGAATATATGTCCAGCTACTGTTGGGATAATGATCCCCCAATAAATTATACAATCAAAGCAAGTCGCTTTTTCACTTTCGTTTTGTCCATGAAGTTGCATGATTTCTATGACCATAAAAAAAAAACAAAAAGAAGTTGAATGATTTCTTGATGATTGACACTTGGCCTATTAGTTCTTGGGTCCAAGGTTCTTGCAAACTAATAGATATTCACAAATCCGAGGAGGGTAGTTTTTGTTTTTTTATATGTTTCCAAAATCCTAGGTTTTGCATATTAAATTGTGCACTATTGTCATAGAATAAATATCGTATCTCTCTGCTTATCTGCCGAATCTTGTTCACATGGGTTTCCACCAATCACAACTTATTTTCGACGCGAATTCCCAAATAGAATAGAGATTTGTGAAGTGCGAGACGGTGCAATTGCACTAAATAAAGTAGAGTGATTAGTATAGTTTAATTTGAGAAAGCTGAGATCACGCACATTGTCGTGGTTCACTGTACAAATGTTCCCTCATCGAGAAAAGCTGCGAGACAAAGTGCGCAAGGCATTACGTAGAAACAGCAGATTTCCTAACACCTTTTGCACTTGTCCAAAAGTTAACCAGTGCATCCTGCTTTTAGTCTATTTTGAGATTCAGAGTTTGAATTTGCTTTCTAGGTAACCATTGTAAGACAAAGTGTGGGAGTTGATGATGTTCATCGGTTTGCGCTGCGAATTCATTTGTATGTACTGGTTTTGGTTTTTTGTTATGTGTATTAGATAAATTTTGAGGATGCCCGGAAACGGAGAGTTGTCTTATGAGCTGTGAAAAGTTCGGGCGTCCTAGGGTAAGTGTTACGAAAACATTTCCATTCCTCACTTGCTCGTGAGTGTAGGTTAGTAGTTTTCCTTTTCAGGCAAAAGGATAGATGAAATAGGTTAACCACAATGTGGTTATGTACTTACAAGATCTAGGCAATATTCGAAGTTCATTCTCAAAACCTCAAGATAAACATTCCAAATAAGATTCATGATTAACACATAATCGTGTTTTAACAAGAATTTTATGAAGATCTCAAACTGACATCTCCCGCACGGTCCTCGTTTTGTCAACATTATATACTTCTACGAAATTTGGCAAGGCTAGTGTGATGATAATAAACCATAATAATCTAAACTACATCCATGTTCTGTATATTTCGAATTAGAACTATACCATAATTGACAACTTCCATAAGATATTCGTCGTCAGAATTTTGTTTGCGTTTAACATTCTTGATTTGTAGCAGATAAAGTCTTTCCTACCTAACGAAACTGTAGGAGTTCTATGTAAATCATGAAAAAGTGAATGATATGACTGAACATATGGACTTTCCCAATCTATGGAGTTATGATTATATGTATGATTTGCTTATGCATATTAATGGGCAAAAGTACCAAAAAAAAAAAATCCCCAAACATATTATAATTGTGTCAATTCAGTCCTAAACTTTTTTTGGTCAATTGAATCTTAAACCTTTTGCATTTGTGCAAATTCAGTTCATCCATCCGATTTCATCTAGCTAGCACTGACGGGATAATTTTTAATAATATTTTAAAATATCTTGAATTATTTAGTTATTTATTTTTCAATTTTTTATTACCTTTATTTATATTTTCTCATCTTAATCTAGCTAGTCACTGAGGGCAGGCGAGGTCAGCCTTGCCCAGATCTAGCGACTAGCTAGAGGAAGAAGGAGAAAAAAGAAACAAAGGAAAAGAGAACAAAATTAAAAAATTATTAAAATATTATTAAAAATTGTCACATAAGCGTAGCCTTAGCCACGCCCACGTCAGCGTCGACTAGCCAAAGTTGGTATGATGGACTGAATTAGCATAAATGTAAAAAGTTTAAGTCTTAATTTTAAAAAAAAATTAAAATTGAATTTACATAATTATAATAGATTTATGATATTTTTGATAATTTTTCCCATAGCAATGGGTATTAATCGAGAGCAAGTGGGAAGAGTCCATTGTGCCTTCGTTCTAGTTTTATCAAGTGACTAGGGTCATGCTACCAAAGTGGTAATAAAGATTTTTTTTTTTTTGGTCGGAAAGTGGTAATAAAGATTGGGGGCACATTTTCTTGATTTCACTTTGGGTGTACTAGATGGTTGACAGTTGCAACCTCCGATCAAACTAGCCAGCAATACGAAAGCAAAAATTAGTGCTAAACTAGGGTTTTTAGTTGCATGGTACTTTCTTCTTTATTCCCCCCCACACTATACTTGCGAAAGTCCAAAGCATGTAGCTAACTTAGCGGACCTTCTTGATTTAGTCAACTCTTTGTAATAGTTGGATAAAGGTCCCCAAGGCAAGAGTGACTTTGTATTGTGATAATCAATGACTTTGGTTGGGTTATTATTCTTCAATATCAAGAGGGATGCCTCTTTGAGTTGCTCAATACCGAACTCGTTGTCACGAAAAGCAAATTTAATTGCCTCTTTGAGGGAAAATTTCACTCAATAAAAGCTAGATCCGTCAAACGGGTGAGTTGAGTCGTAAATGTTTTGGCCCAAATAGACTAATTTATTGGAACACAAATGTAGTTACTCATTTCCGACTCGATATATATACCCAACATATACTCGACCTGACATATATTCTTAAATCACTTCTATATTTATTCAAATCGAGGAAAATTCATATCAAATTGAGGTGAGACCATGGGATGAGTGAGCGTGAGATTGAGTGAGGTCGAGAGAGAATGAAAAGAGAGTCATAAAGTTGGGTTGGTTTGGTCACAAGAAGTTGCAAACCATTTACATTCCCTTCATTATTAAATATTAATTTAAACTCATTTATGACCTATTTATTAAATATAACAAACCTATACAACAACTCAGCCCATTATATATGGGTTAAGAAATGAGTTTATAATCCATTTTGAAAACTATATCAAAATCACACCTTACTTGGCACCAAATCCACTTTTTCTTTCATTTTTGTTTCAGTAGATTTTCTAGCAATTGCATTGATAATCTATGAACTCTCCATTCGGAGTCGAGGATTAAGTATTTGCCACATCAAATACATAATTTTTCTCTTTTTACTGACGTGTGAACAAAGCCAACGTAGGAGAGGGTTTTAATGATTCCAAAATGCAAATTCTATTAGGATGGATATTACAATGTATTGCACTACACTATTAAAAAAAAATATTATCCAAAAGGCCGAGCTGCACAAAAGAAAATTATTCTTGCGACAATTCAAAGTCGTGACAAAAGCTTGTTTGCGACGAGCTTGGCGATGAGTACGTCGATGGGTTTAAGCCGTCAAACACCACACAACATAATTCTCTCGGTAGAGAGTGCACTTAACAATTCGAAAAGTCAATCACATGAGAAGAAATAATGGATAGCATCTCATTCTTTAGAGGAAAAAAAATAATAAATAGTTAAGTGCCACTAGGAAAATTAAAAGTTAAAACATTACGTGGTGTTTTTAGCCAATGTTAAATATCACATGGCTTTTTTTTATCAATAAAAAGTCCAGTTAAGAATAAAAACTACATCATGGTTTATTAATCAACTCATTCATCATGCTCTCCATATCTTTGATTGTTTCCTTTAGTGAGGGGTATGAAGAAGAGGGAAAATTGTTTAGTTTGTCCAATTTAGGGTTTAAATTTGGGGCAAACATATTGAGCAACGTTGTTTGGGGCTATTAATGCCGATTGGGCATGCTGGTGAGCCACGTTCGTCTGGGAAATAAATAAAATATCGCCACCTCGGATTTTCGTCATTTCAAATCAAAATTGGCACTTAATTGATCATGTTTTTTAAATAAGCGTGACTTGAATAATTCGATGAAAAGCTTGAGCAATTCAAGTGGTTGGACGGATGGACCACTAGCGAAATTATTGAGCACATATGCCCTCTAAACTTTTCGAATCTAAGGCCAGATGGTTCTTTCCCACATTTTGGTAGTTGAGAAGCCCCTCTTGTTTAGGTTGTTCTTATTATTTCGGCATATCTTACCGCAGCAAGAGTCACCATTTGCAAAATCAACGGAATCGATTTTTCTCAACTGACTCAACATCTTCTGGGCCTATTAGTTCTCGTACGAAAGTTACAATATTTTTAGTGTCATTGCAAGTGGGAATTGGCGACGTGCGCTCGCCGTTGATTTCTTTGGGGGTGACGTGTCAGCGATCTATTAGTTCTGCCTAAAAACATGTTGGTCGCCATCGACACGTCACCGAAAAAATTCTTATTTCCCCCAGGAATCCGGCGTTCCTCCCACTCGCTCGAGTACAGCTTTTGGATACTCGCCGCCAGCCGCCGATATTTGGTGACAGGGATCTCTTTGTCCAAGCTCGGACAGCGCCCAGATCCTGTCTCGGCGGACTAGATTTATTACAGCCTCGGCAGAGCGAGTACCCGAGGGCTCCAACACTCGCGAGAGTGGGCCTGCACCCGAACCCCTGATCTCCGCCACTTTAAACCCACTAGGCGGTTTTATGAGCAGATAGCCGCTCCATGTTTCTTGAAACTGAGCGGTTTTTCTTGACCCAGAATTGATTATTCTCTCTATCTGCACGCTTTAATTACTTATAAATCCCCCCGTTATCACTGTTTCCAGGAAAAAAAGCTGAATTTGCAGTCGCGCATACCTTCCGGCGTTTACCTCCAAACGAGTAAAGCTCTCTCCTCAGCTTGTTCTTGCTGTTACTTCGAGTTCTCTTGTTCCTCCTGCTTTGTCGTGACGTTCATATTTCAAGAATCAACTGCATCTTTCAATCTTGAATATACTTTTCCTGTTAACTTCGCGCTTGTCGTATTTTTTGTTTTTATTTTTTTCTCTTCCGTATGTTTTCTTGATCTTGAGACAGTGTAGGTGACGGACAGCTTTTTTCTTTTTTTCTTTTATGCTCTACTCATCTATTCGGCAGACAATTGGCGTGGTAGGGAAACCCTAGGAGCTATTATCGCGGGGGGATCAGAGAGGTGGGGGTGCTGGTAATCAAGATGGGGAGAGGGAAGATCACGATAAGGAGGATCGACAACTCGACGAGCCGTCAAGTGACGTTCTCGAAGCGGAGAAACGGGTTGCTCAAGAAAGCGAGAGAGCTCTCGATTCTGTGTGACGCCGAGGTGGGGCTCATTATTTTCTCCAGCACTGGCAAGCTCCATGAATATGCAAGCACCTGGTTAGATATCATCTCTTCTCTCTCTCTCTCTCTCTCTCTCTCTCTATTCTTGGTCACTAAGAGAGTCTTAATTTTGTTATATAGCTCTTCTTTTTCTTGTTTTGGCACTCATATCTTTGCTTTCTTAGCTTTTCTTTAGCTGCCTTTCTTTTCCCCTGGTATAGTTCAGCCCGTGAGTTGGTGCTAACAGTTGGACTTTTCAGACTAATGCATTGTGCAAATTCAGTTGATTTTTTTGCGTTTCCTGCTTTGACTTGCATGCGCCTGATAACCTTCATTCTATTTTTGCATCTTTACTTCTTCCCGTCTTTTGTTGTATTTGCTTCTTTGCTCGAGAAATTGTTTTAGAATGGCTTGGCTGGCAAACATGGTTTCCAACGATCATTGCCTGCTTTAGTGTAGTTTTATTGTTTTTATTTGTTTACTTACTTTTACGAGAAGAAAAATGAAGGACCACCTCGGTGCAATTGGCATAAAGAGATTATTGCCTTCCTTCGTAATCCCTTCAAAAGACACGACCAAAGTAATCTGTGTCGTTTCCCCTTGCGTGATTTGCCTTAGATTCCATCAATTGCGTATTATGGTAAACGGTTTTAGTAAGAGAAAGTTTTCTTTAGTATCGTCACCCACGATGAATCCCTTAGTTCATTCACCGATTGTTTTTATCGCAAAATAGAGGTAAGAGGAGAACGTGATGTTTTGATCTCTCTAAAAGTTTCATTTCTAGTTCGACTTCCTTACTTCGAGTACCAAGGATAGCAAGCCCTCCATCAAAGAGAGAGAGATTGGTTCAGAAGCGTGTATAAATTGGTCCAATACTGCAATATATCACATTACCTTATTACACAATCGGTCCTAAACTTATTGTAGGGAGACCGATCAAGTCTTAAACATTTTAATTAAACAAATGTAGTGATAAATCTTTTGAGAGAAAGTGCAATCAAGTCCTCTTAGCTATGTTTCGCATAATTTATCGAATTGTGGTGGTCTAGTCATTGCCAACTGTCCTACATATAACAGGGATGGCGTGACGTGATCTGTTTTTCAACCAAATGAAACCATTATTACTTAGATAAATGGCGTCATTTCTTGATCTCACATAATAGCCCATAATCAGCCTCCAAATCTTCTAGTTCCCCATTAGCATCTCCACTTACAAATACAATGCCAAATGACACAATTTGGCCAGAAGAACAATAGTAAATGGATGCATTAACATTTAGTTTAATGATTCCTTCAGTCGAAGGGTTCCGAGAAATGATACCTTTTAATCAGCATCGTTTCACTGAACATCAGGCCAGGTTAGATTGTTGGCGTTAAATGTAGGCCAGCCGGCCGGCGATGATAGGACCGTCATGTCAGATAAATCATGTGAGACTTAGCCTAGAGGACTTGATTGTATTGTCGCTCAAATGTTTAATACTACATTTGTTCAATCAAACGTATAAGAACCAATTGGTTTCCATTCAATTAGTTTAGGGCTGATTATGCGATTTTTACCATCTGCTCCACTCTCTTGCTTTTATTCATCACACTTTTCAACGGGAATATCCCTCTCTTTCAAATGCCAAGGCCTTTTGCTCTTCTATTCACATAGGGTCATAATTTTGACTGCTTTTCCGTTTCATTGATCTACTCATATAACGTTTTCTTGATTTCAAGATTTCATTCAAATGACTTCAGGAAGAAGATAAGCCTCTTTATCTGAAATGCCAGGACCTCCCGCTCTTCTCTCCACATATGGTCATATCTGACTGCTTCTCCATTTTCAGCTATCTGATATTCCCAATGAATTTCTCCATTCTAAACCATTGATAAAAGGTGTAACTTCTACTCTCTTCAGTGTTGTTCAACCCTCCCAAAGATGCATAACTTTCATTAAGTACATTACGATAGGATAAGCTTCTAGCATCAAGCATCCGACGAGGTTGTACTGTTTTTGAGGAGGGTGTTTGGGCCTGTAGGACTATGTCTCAGAGTCAAACCCTAAGGAAGCAAAAATAAATATATAAACAAAGTAAGACGAATAACTCTCTCATCTATCTTTTAGCAGCATTTGCAACCAGAACCTTTTCATTGTAATGCCTTAATTTGACGCCGGTTACATTGACCTAGTCTTTTTGTTCTCTTTTGCATAGGACAAATGAATTCTTATTGAACTAGTTTATGCCTTTTATATGGATGGAAGTGAATAACCAGTTTTTAACATTGGATTTTAAAGATCATTTACTAACTATAAGAATCAGTAGAAACATCTTAAGATTTTGCATTGAAGTTTTATGCAGAAAATTACTCAACTAGTCCTAAACTTGTTGTACGGATGCTAATTTAGTCATAAACCATTCAATTTTGCCAATTTAGTCCTTGACTTTTGCACAAAATTCTACTTTAGCCATAACCGCCAGACATCCACATCAGAGATTTCCGGCGAAAACTAATCGGAATGACTATATTTAAATTTCGTGCAAAGCCTCATGATTAGATTGAAAAAAATGGACAATTTAGGACTTGATTGCCAGTTTTATAGGGTAATAAGTGATTGGATAATTCTCCAAGTTTTAGCTAAACATAATACAATACCACCAACTCATGCCAAGTTATTGCCCTTATGTTATTTCTTCATGCCATTTCATTTAATTACTAAGAAATAACTTAATATGATGATAATTTTTTTTAAACATTAAGAATGGGTCAAAACATGCTAAAAGGTGCCAGTTCCAAGGTAGTTGTGTTCGGTGGCATCGTGTTTCAGCTCTATAAATTCGTGTCTTATCAGTGATGTTGTCTGCTCATTGTAAGAAATTGAATCCTAGAGCTACTCATGATTTTGAGAGATGGATAACAGATCCATGCGAGGAACAGTACCTTTCATGTCTTAATAACCTAACACTAGTTTGCACTAAACAACATAAGTATTTGATTCTTAAATGGAATAGAATGGTCAATAGATCTGGAAAAAGCATGCAGACTCGATAACCTCTTGTTTTAGGAGATAAGTCTTGCTTTATCATGCTTTGTACATACATACAAGAGAATAAGTTTCATATGCATCCTAGCTCTAGGAATTAGTCCAAGGACAGACTCCCACTAAGTAGTGCTTTGGAACACGCGTTTGCTGCTTTCGAAAAGCTGGAGTTGCCCCTATATAAGGCAGGGTTTGATGAACTTAAAACTACAAAAGCATGTGGAAGATGAGATAGTTATAGGGTTGATCTTGAAGTGCTCATCGATATCTTTTACAGCTTCAGTTATTCAATTAGGTAGTTCCTCAACCGTCGTTGATCACTACTACATTGCTCAATTCTGGAAGTTGATATTCGAAAAATCACAGATCTTTTTTTTTTTTTAAATTGATTCTAACCAGTGATTCCTCAAGTTTTACCAAACCAATCTGATGATGCATTCTAAGATCGGATATTTGAATAAATAGGTCATATTCATATTCATCATTTATGGAAATCTAGTCAACCTTGCGTCGCGCAAGGAGTTGCCCATGGTTGTTGCTATGGAACACCATGTCTCAGTTTCATCTTTACAGGCCAAGTACAACAAGAATTCTTGCTTTTTCATGCGTATGGAAATGACGTGGCTGATCATGTCTGAACCTCGGTTCTGTTGGATTGCTCAACACAGTGCTTAAATATGCCTCTTTCAGGCAAGAAGCTGAGAAACCATTCACTTGCTTGATCGACTTAGTCGCCAAATTTTAGTTTAGATGATTACTCCATAACAGAGACCAACCGATCCATAAATAGTCGATATATATCCAGTGTAAAGCTTATGACATAAATGGGATGTCATGTGGGTAACATGACCCGAGCAACCAACATATTTGCATTCTGCTGGCCAGACTAAACCGAGTTAATCCGTAATTAGTGATTGTCGTAACTTGTGAAGCAAAATTTTTAATGAATAGAATGCCACAACAAAAGTTTGACCATGCTTGTTCTGTTAGGACACTTAGGCAATCGAAAATGTTCTGCTGCTTGATCCGATGTTTTCCTTGACATTGCATTTAGCTGTCAACAGATGAGAAATATGGAGTTGGACAAGAAACTAGGAATTCCAATAAATAACCAAATCTTGTCAGAAGTTTTTGGTAGGCCACGTAACACTCCATAAATACTTAAGCTGTGTAATGTTGCAATTCTTATGGTTTGCATGTAGCCGTAGCAATAATATAGCCATGCATCATAATTTTCAGCGAGTCTTATGTTTCTTTACTGTTTTTTTTGTTCTTGACAGCATGACAACTTTAGTTGAACGTTACAAAAAGCTAAAAGAGGAAGAATATCAACTTCTCAATCCAGCTTCAGAAATCAAGGTAACACTCAAGTTATTCTTGTTAGCTTTCTTGTGTCAGAAGAGATAATTTCTCCATCTAGCTCGTATGTCTCGATCTTCTAGCAACTCATCATCACGTTCCATTCTCATGTCGCCTTTTCTTATATGAGTAACTCTACATCTTTGTGACAATTAAATTTGAAGTCATCTGTCCTCAATGCATTAGTAAGGGTTCTGCAATTTAAATGTTCTATTCATATGATAGAGACGAATTTTTCCATGAGAAAATCTAGATGCTCCAGTTATCCTTTGGATCACACTAAGGAGGATTATCTCCTTTTTCTTTTCACTAGTTCTGGCAAATGGAGGCAGCGCGCCTGAGGCAACAACTGCAGCATTTGCATGAATGTCACAGGTATAACATCTGATATGCCTGGGAGAACTTTTGAAGTGGCACGTCTCTTTTGCCTAAGAAAACAGAAATAAGAGCAGCAACAGAAGTGTTTCATGTTAGTGGTCTTGCAAGAATAACAGGATTCTAGCATAGACTTAACAATTTTTTACTGTGCTAGGAAGACTCGTCGCAGGTTGACAATTCAAATGAAAGTGTGCCTTCAAACTATAAACGGATTATGCCCAGTTCCTGAGAATTCATCTCTTACTGAAATGAGGGTATGACAAAAATAAGTTGTCAATTGCACCATAATCAGAAGATGCAAAATCTGCAGTGAGATATAACAGATTGCTAAGTAGATGATGCTTAACTCAAAATTTCAAAGACAAGACTTATAGTGATTATTGGACAAGCTCAAGGGATATGATCAATCCAACTCTGAGAATACGTCACACCAAGAGTTAACAATGTGGACTTCTTTTCTACATTCCATACATGCAGGCAATTAACGGGACAAGAACTATCTGGTCTCAGTGTGAAAGAACTACAGAATTTGGAAAACCAATTGGAAATGAGCTTGAAGGGTATTCGTGCGAGAAAGGTGTGACCAATTTTCTTTTTGAGCATCCCTGCTCAACCTCTTATTGGCTCTAAGTCCATTGCTGCACCACATCCATGCATACTTACGTAGTTGTATTGTTTTCACATGCAGGATCAAATTCTGATCGACGAAATAAGAGACCTTAACAGAAAGGTTTTTACAGAAGTTTGAAATCTCCTACCCAAAAACTCTTTTCGACTGATTTCACATCAAGCAGTACTAATTGAATTTCTTTCAGGGAGCTCTCATGCATCAGGAAAATAGGGAGCTGTATAAAAAGGTGGATCTCAATGGCCATGAAAACACAGAACTACGATGCAAGGTACTAATTAGACAGCACAGAAACTTTTACATCTTGTAAAATGATACCATTTAGGGGAATTTCTAACATAATACACTACAACAATCTTATCCCAAAAAAACAAATCTTATGAACACCTAATTTCATCCATAACCTATGTGAGTTACAGCCAAAGAAAACCTCTGGGAGTCACAACCAACCTAGCCAGATCAAGCCATCTGTCTGCATATCTGGATCTCTGAGTTGTGGCCCAGTATCGAGTCAGTGTAAATAAGTCGGACTATGTATTATTTTAAACTATATTTTGGCTAAAGAAAATGGATGCTTTGGTGTCAGGTTTACGGGGCAAGTGATGTGACTCGAGCAAACAGTTGCCATATGTCATACAATACAAGTGATGCGTATGACTTACATTCACCCATAAATCTCCAGTTAAGCCAACCGCAGCCTGAATAGAGTGAAAAACCAGCAAAAGCGACAAAATTGGGGTAACCTAGAATTCCAAAAGCACAGCATTAATCTTGATAACCATAGTATTTCTTAAAAACGATCTCTTACCATTTACTTTTGAAATCAGATTGCAACTACAATAGCGGCAGTTTGTTGCTGAGGGTGCTAGAGGGACATTCATCACAATCAGTTAGCAGAGCAGTTACCATAGTCAATCTTTCGTGAGTGAGATATAGTGGTTGACTCTAAAAATTATTCCAGTGGATGTACCTAGAGGCATGGTGTAATTCTATGGTGTCCCATGGTTTTGGATTGCTCTGAACGGATGTCACTGCTATGTATGATTATATTTGCCAGATAAAGGAAGCAACTTTTCATTCAACTTCGTACTGATCTCAAGCTTGTCAGGATCTACGAATGTGACTGTTACTAGTAGATTATGCTGCTGTTCTACCTATTTTTTGAAAATACAGAGGAACGAACTGATTTAAGAGAAATGATGTGGAGTCATAGTGCAAATTGCAAACAATAATGTTGTCACCGACCTGGAGGTCATGGGTGCGAGTCGCAGAAACAACCTCTTGAAAAAATTTGCAAGGTAAGGCTGTGCATATTAGACCCAAAGTGGTCTGACCATTCCCCGGACATAGTGCATAATGGGAGCTTCATGCACTGGGCTGCCCTTTTTAAATAAGGAGAAGGAACTTCCTCTGTCACTAAAGAAGGTGCATACATTCGCATGGAGTCAGTGGTCCACAATTTTGAACAATGTAAGTGAAACAAGCCAATGAAAGGAAACTGCAGTGAAAATCCATTATGAATTCAGGAGACCTTTTCATAGAAGAAATGTAAACCACCGTGCCGCATTAAATTGCAAATAAATTTACTGTTGGAAAATCCCATTAAATCTGCTATACGAAACAATAGTTAAAAATAACAAGTGCATAAAGAGTTCAACTATTTCTAAAGCATTGCCAAAGCATGTACCTTGTCTCCAGGAACAAACAGCAGATTCCATGTGAGGGTGCATAAGGCACTCATCAGCACATCATCAGACAATTCGAGATTAATACTAATTGCAAGAAACATGTTTATCTACAGAAAGAAAATTAGAGGATTTGAAGCACAATTTTATAAGTCATTGCTCATGTTGATGCATCCCCAAATCCAGTATTAAGAAAGAGTACATAAATGCTACATCCGCAGGATTGTCACTAATGAAGAAAGTGATGCAAAAATGGGTCTGGCCTAAAATTTCACGGTATGGAAGACCAGAGATTTTACCCACCCAATAGTGAAATCCAGCAATAAAGCAAAAACATCTCCAATGGAAATCACATAATGGAAGAATGAAACTGCATAATGAGTATCGCGCAGAGCAATGTCTAGCTTAGACTTTGCCAGAATTATTCCAGTGAGTCCTCCTATGATGAACAAAAAGACGGATGCCACGGCAAGCATAAAAACATATCCATTGGTTTTATATATTATCAGACCTGGCAAAGAGATACAACATAGGATCATGACGGGAACCAAGAATGGAATTCACGTTGAAGTGATGAAAGTCCCAAGGGCATGCTGCCGATTGGAAATATTAAGAATTTGAATATTAGTCAAGAATGGAAGAGGACAGTAATCTATTCGTCCATCACTAAATTTCAAGGGTGAACTGGTCTAGTTCTTACTTTAGTCTAGAATTCGAACTATTGTTGAATAAATGAAAACAGCTTCGAGCGATTTTTAAACAGTTGCAGCAATCTGTACGTGCGACAGGAACTGATATAGCTGCTGCTCTTTCCTAAAGTTAAAGGGGCAGGCACGGTGAACTGTAATTGTGGAAAGGGTGGAAGATCTGGCCTATATTTATCTTACTCACAGTCCAATAAACCTGGCAAAAGGGCTCTGCTCTATCAGGCACTCATCAGCTTTGCCAATTAATGTATTTCCTCCCTTCCCTACTCCGCCTCCACAAAGACAGCCTCCCAGCAGTTCGACCTGACTTTAACAAGAACATCAATGATCAAGCCTTATCCCACCGAATGAGGTTGGAATTTGATCTACAACAACATGAGAAAGCAGATCACAAAGGACGAAAATGCAGAACAAACTTGAAGTAACAGCTAAAAGAAGAATATTCACCGTCTAAGCAAAGTGACCCCAGAAAGAACAGGATTAGATTATGGAAACGAGCAGATATTATTGTTCCCGGATAAATATTCAACTTGAGTAAGTGTTCCGACATTTGCTTCCTCATGAAACATAAGAACAGAAAACGACCAACGACATGATGCGGCTTTTCAGAATCACACCATGAAGACACAAGTAGCAGAGCACGCACAGAAAGCACAATGTTGAACGAAGAAAAGGATGAATTTGGCAACAAAGAAGATTTAAGAACTAAAGCCCAATTTATCGACTGAGTTGGTGCCTCAAATCTATCCATAACTGCATAAACGCGCTCGGATTAGCACGGGCGTTGCGAACAAGCAAAAGAACCGAAGAAATTCACGACGAGGAAATGAGACTCACTCCTCCACTGCAAATGGTATACTAGGCGGACGCGATAAATCAACATCAAAAGTCGCTACCGACCTGGGCCTCGGTCGGATTGGCGAAGCCAAAAACGAGAGGCACGATCAGAAGATATCGGGTCCAGTGGTCGAAACCGAGAAGCTACGTCAGTGATAACAGGAGGAAAAGCCGAGGCCTTTTCCGTCCATTTCTGGCATGTTGGAGGGAGAGTCCCATTCGTCACAGTACACGTGAGCATTAGAGAACAGACCATCCCGGAGACTCGGAGAAGGAGACCACCAGCTCCGATCCAGGAAAAAGCCTCGTTCCGCCCGGACACCATTTAAAGATCCGAAAACTCGGACCATTTCATCACGAGTGCATCAATCATCACGCAGAAAAAAGGGAAATTGATCTCCAATCTTCTTTAAGGACCCGTTTTCTTCGCAACCCATCTGAAGGAAAGGAACAAAGAAGAAGAAGATGAAAGGAGGAGCGAAACCCCGCAGCTGATCAGGAACTACTACGAGTCCTGGACGACGCTGAATGTCGATGAGAGCGATGGGAGGAACGAGATGTTCAGGTTCATGCGCTCTAACCGTTGGCGAGCAGAGGCCATTCTAGCCATCTCCTTGGCACCGAAGCACAATCTGGATCGCCTTGCTCTGCTTCCATCGTTAGCAACGAGCGTTCGCGTGGAAGGAAGCCAGCCTCCGGAGAGAGAAGAAAATATCAGCGCGCAACGTTAACAGTTGCATTTACATTATTCAGATCTTTCTAGGACGGCTACGATTGCCTGCCCTAGGGACCACGTGAACTTGGTGGGACCACCGATCAGATCAATAGACTTCCCAGGGGTTAAATTTAGCATGGTGCGTTAATGGGCCTACGTACTCTGGGCCGGGTCATTATATAATGGCCCAATTTGGATCATCGATTCGATGTGGCCTAATTGATCGAAAATTGGAGCAATCGTGTTGTCCCTCCTTGAATGATTGCTAGAGGTTGTATAGCGTCGTGAAAACTTTACTTTGCTTTCGTGCGTCTAGACTTGTGTTTGTTTAACGTGGCTGTGGTGGGTGCTCCTTCGATTCTTCTGAAGCCAAACAACAAGCGCTCCAAGCGAATCAATCTTTTCATGAAAAGGGAAGGGTGCAAATGATTTTTGTAATGGTTCCGTGCATTCTCTCGATTATATATAACTCAATATTTAAATTTAGTCACATGTCTGTGAAAATATGTCGATAGTAATTAATACTAGAGAGGGAATTTTTTTTTATAATTGTAACATGTCCCGATTTGTAATTATTAAGTCTTTTTCATGTCGTAATATCTTTTATTAAAATTTTTGATCGGTTTTTCCCACGATTCAATTAAATTTGATTTCTAGAGCAATGATAGCGAGACGCCACGATGATCATCATAAGGCCAAAACAGCTGCGACTGGCTACTCTATGATACAAGGTTTCCTTGTCACCAGGTTTTACAAAGTCCAGTGTACACCATTTTGAAATGATACATGAAACGAAAAGTTGTACAAGAGAGGGCTTTTCTTCTTGTCTGGAATCTGAGTTTTCTTTATCTTTGATCTCTAATGGTCGATTAGTTCATCAGGGCAAAAGCATTAAAAAGTTCAGCCCTTCGTTGCCTTGCTCTCCTAGCTGCTCATCAGCAAGCTGCAGGAGATTTCTTTTTCATTCGTCCAAGGTGATTTGCCTGAGATCTCTGAGAAGTATAGGAGTAGATCTGTGTATCTGCTGACTGCTAAGCTCGCTCTGGTGTGCTATTGCGTTGATACATGGGGAGAAGAAAGATTGTGATCCAAAAGATAAACAACTCGGCGAGCAGGCAAGTGACCTTTTCAAAGCGAAGAAATGGGCTGCTCAAGAAGGCCAAGGAGCTCTCCATTCTGTGCAACGCCGAGGTCAGCGTCATCGTCTTCTCTTGCATCGGCAAGCTCCACGAATTCGGCAGTTCTAGGTCTCTCTCTCTCTCTCTCTCTCTCTCTCTCTCTCTCTCTCTCTCTCTAATCACACAGCGTCATTTCTTTTAGCAGTTCTTCGATTATCTGTGGAGCCCTTTTTTGTTGTAAGGGTTGCAAATCATTTCATATCTACTAAAATGTGTCTTTTCAAATTGAATCCGACCGAATCAGCATGAGGTCCACAGTCGACCGTTACGCTAAATCCAAACAAGATCATCATGGAGAGAAGAATCGAAGAACTCTGGGTAATTTTGTGCATCTTGCCTTCATTCCTTGCCTATTTTCCAGAGCCATGGTTCGTCCTTGTTCTCTTAAGGTCCCTTTTGAAAACTTATTTGGGTGAACCTGTGAATTCTATGTGATCCAGCAATGAAAAGGTACTCATGCTCTCTTCCTTGCACATGAAAAATTGCGAGGAACCAGATTGAACCAGTTATTGAACTCGATGAACTAATGCTGATTGCTTAAAAACGTGTAGTTACCGTATCTTTTTTAAGAAGGATGATTGCTTTACTTGACGCTTCAATATGGAGGCTTGGCTTAACAGTTTGTGATCATTATGCTAGCTTCGGCAAAGGGAAGTCGCACATTTAAAGCAGCAACTACTTGCCATGCAGGATTACCGCAGATGATTCCAAATTTCAACCAAGGACTGAATCTTCATAAGATGAAATGGACTAGGTTTCGGTTTGAAACTAGGTCTGATAATTTATGAACTTTCTTAACATTTTAACACCACGCAAGTAATACTTAACCAGAGAAGTGATAAGTTATTTAGCAGCAACACATCTAAGTAAACCGCCCTATTGGCTCTTAGATCGAATGCCTGAATTTTCTGTGCTTCTTGCGACTTCGGATGGATATATACTGTTAGTCAAATCTACAGGACTTGGGAAATATGCAACCACCATGATATATCCTCATTACGTAAATGTGCAGGCATTTGATGGGCGAAGAACCTTCCACCTTAAGCATCGGAAACTTGTAGAATCTGGAGAAGAAATTGGCGATGAGCCTGAAGGCTGTCCGAACAAGGAAGGTGTGTCTACATACGTTGAAATTTCATCATAAGCTAGCGAGTTCATTACATGATCATACATTCGATTTTTTGCATGAAAGAAACATTCATTCGCTTACTACTTATTCCTAATTAATGTCAAAAGTCCATGTATTTCGGATGGGGGTACATACTACTGGTCCTTAATCTCATATTGCTTTCCTTTCTGACTTGAATTGTTCCTTCCAGGTGCCAGGTCTTTTTTTTTTTTTTTTTGATAACCGAGGTGTCCGCGCGGCCGGCGAGCTTGTGCTCAAACCAGCGGTGAAGCACGACTAGTCCTCGGGAGAACCCGCAGACCCCACAACCACGGGCCCTCAATTAAGTCACCTGGCGCCGAGAAGTTTTGAACCCAGAACCTCTCGTGAAAGGAACTGAGCGCAAACCAACTGGGCCACCAGATGGTGGGTAAGTGCCAGGTCTTTTTAACTCTACTTGCACCAAAAATTTCTAAATTCTTCCTCTTCCACGTTGGATCAAATATTCGTTCCGCTTCTTCACCTGTTGCAAAAAATTTCACATTTCATTGTCCATATATATATATTTTTTTCTGAATTGACTAGCTCGGTCACATAGAATTTCTGATTTAACAATTTACATGAATATGCTCTTTCTTTAATTCTTAGGTAAGAAATTATATTGAGTTAAGCCTCGTTCAGTGCCAAAGTACAGATTCTCAGCATTGTTTGTTCATATTCTGTTAAAAGCTTGTAATTTTGTTAGTAAGATGTAGTTGATTTATGACGCTAATGTTTTAGTTTGAACTTTGTGTCGTACACCAGTCATACCATATGCAATAAATTTCTTCTCTTATGTAGTAACTCCGCCCTAACATTTCTCAATTCTGCCCCACCATAGTATCAGGTTTTGAGTGAAGAAATAGGAGATCTCAATGAAAAGGTACTTTCTCTTCTGTTATGGAGTAGCTCTTCCCTAATATCCTGTTTATGTCTCCAGCAAAAGACAACAATATCAGTTTATGATTTGCATCGTAGGCATCGAATGCAAGTGATTCCAGAGAAGTTACAAGTAGGGAAGTTCCATTCGCTTCCGCCGATCGATGCGACTTGCGCTTGCGCCATTATTCGCACGCAAGTCATCCACGCTCCTAAGTAAATGAAGCAGCGCAGATTGCAATGGATTTAAGGCATGATCAGTAAAACAGTACATAATGTAACTTCTCACTCGCAGCTCAATCCAAAGTCTAGTTGTAATGACTATTTGCACGTCATATCTTTCGACAGGTTGGGACTGCGTTAAGGAATAAACTGTCTCCACACATGCATGTCGAGGAAGTACTGTACACATTCTAGACCACATCGTCAATAAGTTTTTTAATTCGGGTCGAAATATTGTCGATAGTTCACTGTGTTGATCTTGCGTGCTGCTTGTAGAAGCTCCTAAGGAGCTTTTCGATACTAACCTTACTCATCCTGACAATCTGGTGTGAAGGGTGTCTAATCCAATATGTTGATTGACTATTGAATACGTCTTGATGCAAAGCTTGGTGCAGAGGATTTCGTCTAATGATCTAATCTAGATGCATATACAATGAGCTTAAGATGTTGCTCCATCTAAGAGATTATCTTATTGTGATTACCGGGTTTCTTTTTTGCATAGTGTGATCCCACTCGCTCTTTATGACGGAAATGGACATTGGATTTAGGCGAAGTGACTAGGTAGGTCAAGGCAATTGGGATAAGAAACCTGACGTGATGTTACAGGTGCCGACTTCAATGATTTTTAATAATTTTAAAAAAATTTAATTTTTTTCTTTAACTCTTTTTTTCGTCCCTTCTCCTTCCTACTGCTGCTGTGGCTGGTGAGGGCTTCGCGGCCCGACTGGCCTCACCCACGGCCATACTTCGCGATGATGAATTCATCTACATACCCTGAAAAAAGCGAGACATTAAATTATATCAAGATGACATGTTTTTCTTTCCAACATATCATCTCAATATTCACTTAGTTGAAGCGTAGATAATCCCAGAATTGCCTCCCAGTAAACAATCTAGAGATTTTCTTACAAAGCTAGGGTTCGTCCGCGACGTGGGACACGATGAACATTTACACGAGCGACCTGAATCACATAAAAGACCTTTCTAAGATTCCCAAGTGTGAACACGAATCAGCCATGAGATATTAATATCGAATCCTGGGTGTGCACACGGCAGATTGTATTCCCGACAGTATCATGAGTACAAGCTGACCGGGGAATTGTTTATACCAGTTTTGTGTTCCCGACTCAAAAAGCGTGCTCGAATTTGCCTTGAATATGTTTGTACAGTTTGGTTTCATGAACTAATCCTTCGGTAGCAGAAACATATGCAGGTTGCTGACTGCAGAAAATAATTTCCTGTGCACCTTTTAAAAAAAAAAAAAGATTTCTCGAGTGAACCGAACGTTCTGTGAGATGAAAAGAAGTAATTACAATAAAAGGGTATGCACCCAAAAGATGAAAAAAAAATTAATTTGGGAATTGGTCTGCATTGATAAAAAAAAATTTGCTGATGAATTGACAGCATTGTTTCGTTATGCCGTAATCTAGGTGAAATTCTGATCTTGGTGATCCCTCGCGTTCAATGGTGTACTAGTGGGTATCACGTGATACGACGAGAAGATAACTCCATCAGGTCAATTCATATCACCTTTACCCCTCCTGCCTAATATTTTACCTCGACGAGTTTCATTTTGCGACGTTGAAGGTTCGCAATATACGTATTACGTTAAGAAGGACATTTGGTAGGTAAAAAAAGTGCAGATTTGACGGAAAAAAAAAAGGATTAATGATGGCACAGAGTGAGCGCACTAGTGACTAACGTTATGAACGAGATATCAGTAGAGACAAGTAAGGAATGACAGCAAGGTCCATCTGAGAAGATAGAGCAGAAATCAACCGTAAGGTAATAGTCGCAGGTTCTGTCTAGTTGCTGCTAGTAACAATACTTTGGAATCTTACTCTCACGTTCTTGCTGAAGGAGTCTTACCAGTCAGGAGACTAAGGTAGCATCCAGCTTTCCTATCTTCGTTTAAACTACTTCAAACCAAACGTGGAAAAGCCCGTATGTAGGAAAGGCTGATCACAACGTCTACATAGTAGTTATGCTTTGACAACCAATATATAGGTCCGGGACTGAAGAAGGGAGGATCAAATTTAATCGGGCGGCATATGACGAATTAATAATATATGTGTGAACGATATCTACTTTTTTTTTTCCGTAAATATTTTTGCCCAATGCATTTGGGGCGACCTTCGACTTGGAAGGTGGTGGGTAAGCATCACCCACATCATGTCCGTTGAAGCGACACGCGTTTACCGCTTCTTCTTTTGATAAGCTTTCATGATTTTAAATATCGATGGCACTATATAGGAATGTATACGTCAAAGCTACAGTCGGTTGTCACATCCTGACACGATTCACGACATTGACACAATAATTATGATCACACCTAATGTATAGCTTGTGAAAATGGACAATCATACGTAATTTTCTGTTTATTTGTTTATTTTAAAACACATGGTTCGCGAGCATAAAAAGGTTTTAACGGGAACAAAATCTGAAAATATTTGTTGTTGTATTGTCTAAAGTTAACAAGCACATTTTTAATCAAAGTAAGCCCAGGTTTTCGTTCGAATGAATTAATCTTGAAAATAACTTTTTTCCTTTTGTTTTGTGGTTTGGTAGATTAAAAAAGAAAGAAAGAAAAAGAAAGTCGAAAACAGTCTTCACTTGAAAACAATTCTCAAATATGTGATTAATGGTGTCTTATGAGGTGTTTTGATTTTTTATTTCAAAAAACCAAGTAAGATGACACGAAAGGCCTAATGATGGCGCAAAGTGAGTGCATCAATGACTAATCTTTTGTATGAGATAATAGTAGAGACAAATAAGGAACAAATGGACCACCCTCTACTAGAAAAACGTGGCAGAAACTTATTATGCCATTTGAGAACAAAAAGGTTCATCTGATAAGATAGAGCAGAAATTAATTTTAAAATAATACTCCCATGTTTTATCTAGCGCGGGATGATTTTGCATCCTACCCCTAACCATACTTTGTCCTTGAGATTTGGAATCCTCCTCTCACGTTCTTGCCAAATGTTTCTCGCCGCTCAGGAGACAAAGACAGCATCCTGCTCTCCTATTTCGTTTATATTACTTCCAACCTGAAGGGAACCAATCTCATGATATATACGCAGCGGATTACACAGAATTAACAAGCCCAAGAAACTTACTTGAATCACTGATCGGAAAAGCATATCACAAAACGGACATATCTCGGGTTTTCACCGATTAAGTGTCGTCAATGCAACGAGAGATTTCGTCAGTTTGATGATTCGGAGAGAAGAGCGAGAGAGATCGTTGTCGTTTTTTCTGTGTTCTTCTATGAATGTCTAAAGCGACGTCTGAAGAAGACAACGTTTTTCTAAACGTCATAAACAAACTGCCTCTTGCAGTTATTAGAAAAGGTGAGTGGCTATAATAGCCTACATGGGCGGACCACAATCCTTCTCATGCACCCTCAATTTCTAACATCTCCCACTCGCCCATGAATGGCTAAACATAACTCTCACTTGCCCAAGAAGGGTCAACAACTCCAACTCACCCACAAAGGGTTAAAACATAACTCTCTTTTTTTTTTTTGCAAAGTTCATATTGACAAATAATCCGTGCGACCAGCATACTACGAGAGCTCGTTACCATACATCTGTTAGGAATATATAGCAGCTCAAATTGGGCAAATTAACTCAGAGTAGATCCAGTATGCAGTACCCTAGATCAATTAGTCACATTTACATCATATCTCTCTTGATCTCCTCGAGTACTCGGATATATTGTATTCATAATCATGATTAAACTCAAATAATTACAATTGGTCAACCTGTGAACACAAAGATAGAATGTGACATCAAAACAAATTGATCTTCCTCTTCCCTTAAACCTCTCAATCTCAGTTCAGCTCACTTTTCTAGAAATGTCCCATTAGATCGAATCAATCTCATGACCATTGACAACACTCTAAGATAGCGAACACTAAATAGAAATCTTGAGAATAAGTAAGAGTCGTGAGGGAACTAATTTGAGGAACTTTTATCCTAAAGAGTCTCACGCGGCTTGAAAGTTGAGATCTAAACTTTCGCCTACTCTTATTGGTCGTTTCATGCATACGTAATATAAATACGTATTACGGTATTCTCTCCTTTCCCATGGAGCGTATGTTTTTACACTTAATACCGTACAGATAATAGTTCAGACATACTCAATGTCTAACTTGAGTTCACAAATCTACTCTCCTTGAAGGAATCATCAGAACTCACATCTGACATCAAAAACAGATAAAGTGAAACATGTGGGCTATTTCACTTTCTGACATAATAAATGATATGTCCTCATCTTAACTCTCTATTAAGGCGACATCTATATTTTAAGCTCGAGCTTTCAATTATCACCTAGATAATGAGCTTAAAATTGTCTCATTTCTATTCATTACACAGTAAATAGAGGCGATTACCCATGTGAGTGGGCTAATCTCTCATCTGTCCGACATATCTTCTCAAAATAATGTACTAAGCATTTATATGCATAAATGTCATACGAACTCATAGGCATCAATAATGACAACAAAAATCATTAACTGTGAACTTTGGGAAATATAAATATTTAGTACTCCAACTTCTACGTACTTCTAGAGATTTCAATGTAAGGAACTAATCCCTTTGTCAACATATGACAAAAAAAAAAATCTCTAGGATTCGACTTCATCATAAGATTTGCTATCATTCTTTGCGTAGATATGTACTATATGTTCACATCTTTTCATATAATCATGTCTTTCATAATACTATACTTCGTGTCTATATGTTTGGTCTTGCAGTGGATCCTTAGTGTAAGCTCTTACTACTTGGCTATCACAATTAACAAATAATTGAACCTGCAGTACCTTAGCAACATCTCATTGATCCAAACATCTTTCAAACCAAACACCCTCTCGAACTGTTGCTAATAACACCACGAGATCAATTTCCATCGTGGATAAAGCTATACACATTTGCTTCTTACTACTCCAAGATATGACGTCATTATTAAGTAAGAATGCAAATCCAGAGGTAGAATTTCTCTCATCTAAACCTCTTCCTCAGTCAATATCAGTATAGCCTTCAAGGCGCAGATCTCAACCTTGATTACTCAATGAATAATCAGCAGTACTATTCAGATACCTCATGATTCTATTGACGGCAGTCTAAAGTGCTTGACCTGGATTGGATTGGTATCTACTCATCATTCCAACTACATAACAAATATCGAGTTTTGTACACACATAGCGTACATTAAGCGTCGCATAGCATTAGGAAACGAAACACTTTCTATTTCTTCATTTGTTTGTGGAGTCTCATGTTACATTTTTGCGGCTCGAACCTTCACCTCTTACAATAGGAGTGTCTCTGGGTTTATAATCTTGCATATAAAATCATTCAAGGACTTTACTTATATAAGTCACTTGTCAAAGAGATCACAATATCTTTGAACGAATTCTTGAAATCTTAATTTCAAGAATGTATACGGCTTCAACTAGTTCTTGGCAACATTAACAAACTCCATATTGCTTTTAGTAATTAGTATATCATCAACATATAATGATAAGATCACAAATTGATCTTTGGATCTTTTGATATATACACAATGATTTTCCTTAATCATTATAAAATCAGATGCCACTATGGCATTTCAAAAAAGTATATACCATTCTCTCGAGGACTGCTTAAGGCCATATATCAATCTCAAAAGTTGATACACCTTTTGTTCTTGGCCTTCTATAACAAACCCAACGGGTTATTTCATATAATTCTCCATTGAGAACTACAGTCTTTATATTTATTTGATGTAATTCAAGATCCATATCAAAATAAGGTGAATTGAGGTAAATCTCACTATAAGAGAAAAAAAACCTCTTCAGAATACATTATTCACTACAAGGCGAGCCTTATATCTCTCAATCGAGCCATCAGCTTTACGCTTCATTTTGAGAACCCACTTGTTCTCAATGGCTTTGTGTTTATTTGGAAAATCAACTAATTCACAAACATGGTTTGATTCCATTGACTCCAACTTTTCTTCCATTGCTTATATCCACTTTTCCTTATCAAGGCAAGTCAGAGCCTCATTCATATTTTTTTTTGGCTCATCCTCTTCTTGTGGAGCGACCGTATGGACTAACCATGAAAGCTTCTCTTTTAATGTCTAAATGTCGACGAGTCGACGAAGAATGCTTTTGCGACTTATTCGCCAAATTGGAGAACGTATACTTAGTATATCATACTCCATTACACTCCCACTCGGATTAGATAACCATGGCATCTTCACACCAAGTGGTTGCAATTGAGACTAGTTCGAAACAAATTCTCCACTTCTCACATTGCTCCCACTTGAATGATCTCTCTCAAATATGTCATTATCACTATCCAAGATTTTAGATAGAGAATAGTCTTCACATATCTCGCCCTTTTTCAAAAAATTCATTCACTATGAATGTGATATCTTGTGATTCAAATTCAGTTACACTCCCACTTTCTTGCTCACCTATAACATAACTCTTTCGAGTGCTCTCGGTATCTCATGAGGATACTTTTTTTGTCTTTAAGGCCAAATTTCCCAAACCAGTGGGAGGACTCGTGCGTATAGGAAGCACATCCAAGGTCTAAGAAAATCCAAATCTTGTTTTCAACCTGTCCACAACTTATATGGAGTGAAAGTAACTGATTTAGAAGGCACACGGTTAAGTATATAGATAGCAATCAGCAAACTATCACCACAAAGGTGATTAATAAATTAGTTTGTGCTATCACAAACATAACCATTTTTCATATAACCTATTTTTTCTCTTTACAACTCCATTTTATTGAGGAGTCGTTGGAATAGTTAACAATCTTTCTATTCCTTTTTCATCACATCGACCTCTGAACTGATCAGGTAAATATTCTCAACCTCGATCGGATCTCAATGCTTTTATTTTCATATCTAATTGATTTTCTACTAAAACTCATAAATTTATTAAGGCAACTCATGCCTCGGATTCATGAGAAATCAAATTGACATGTCCGAAACGAGTATAATAATCTATAAATGTGATGAAATAAACAGCCTCATACCTTCCTTTCATATCATTGAACCACATATATCCAAATGAATTAATTGCAAAGGAACCTCAACTCTTGTTCATTTTCCAAATAGTTTCCTCGTTCTTTTTCCCATCAGGCAATGATCATAAATAGGCAAATCGACTTTTTCAATATTGCCAAATAAGCCCTATTTGGCTTATCTAATCATTCGGTGTTGGTTAATATGACCTAACCTAGCATGCCATTTATTCACATCATTATAGAGGATGTGAAAAAGGGATAACAAACATTCATGCTACTGTACTCAACAATCAGCAAAATAAAACCATCTAGAAATATCCATAATCATATTAACTTGTTCCTAACGACAAGTCATCACCATTGTTATGAAAGTTCAAACTGAAACTAAGTTTAACCAATACTAATATGGAAACTAAGTTCCATCGAGTTTTTGGAGCATTCAACACATTATGTAGGAATAGGGTGCGACCATCGCGCATATTCAGTTGGCAAGTGCCAATCCCTTTGAGTTCCACTAAGGAATTATTTCCCACATTTTATCCACTTTGCTCCATGTGGAACTCGTTGAAATTCCATGAAGGCATTTTTGTCTTTGGTTACATGGGTTGTGGCCCTTAAGTCTATAGTCCACAAAGTATGAGATTCAATTACGAAAACTGAACTAGAGACATAAGTAACACTCTTGAGTGCACAAAGGACATTTAATTTCTTTAACTCACTACAATTGCAAGTAAAGTAACCCTTCTTGCTACAGTTGAAACATTTCACTTTTGAAACGTTTTTCTTGAAAGGACGCTTTCCTCTTCCATGTCGGTTAAACTTCGATTTCTATCCTGAAGAATCTATACACTTGTCCTTTCACTTCTTGAACTCACCTGGACGTTCACGCTTAGAGTCTGAAACCCCATGTGAGCTATAACCAGCATAACAAATATCGGTTATTCGTTTAGCCGCCAGAAGACGGTCCACCTTTAGCTCAAGATGGCGCAAAGCATTCTCAAAAGTCTTTACTTTTCATTGTGGATTCTCATATGCACTCAGCTATGATGCAAAGGACTTATTACTGCTTGCATTTGCTGCTTATCAGTCAAAATGTGGCTAGCATCTTAGGGTTCACTTATCATGTTTGACACATGCTACAAAAGTTGTTTCAAATTTTGCCCATGAGGCATCATTTAAGTGTCAAGCCATATAGTGATCTGTCTCAAGTTGGTGATCGATGTCTAACCAAACTTAGATCTTTATGCCTCCCACTTGGTTTTGGCATTTTCATAAATGCCCGGACTCACACACAAAATCATTTTTCATGCTACTCAGCAACATAATGCGAGTAATGAAGTTCGTCATTTTTTTAATGCAGCAATTGCTTCTTTTTCCCTTTCTACGTAGTGCAGTAATTCCATATTCAGGTTCTTTCATAACTAGGTTAAGAGCTTCAGTGCTTCATGTTTTTCTAGCACATGCTGGATTCTCATATTCCAGTTTTCATAATCATTGTCATTCAAATTTTCTCCTTTGTCAAGCTCAGCTAACATATTCTGAGAAGTCATGACCATTGTATCTGAACACGAAGTTCTATAGACATGTATTCACAAACTATTAATGCCTAATATTTATGCATCTATTTTACACTAAATAATTACATTAATGAATAATTTCACATAAGGTCTCGGATTCGAAAGTTCACTATGTTCCCAATCTTCGTCTAAGAATCCTCGTTTGAAATCATCATTAACATAATCATTTATGTAAAATTGAGTTCATTAAAGTTACCAAAACTTTACAGAACTCCCCACTCGAATAAAGATCATAAATCACATAATGACCTCTTATCTTGTAATCATAACATTACATGGCATGATTTGAACTAATCTAGAAAACATTCACGTATCAAATCATACTCTAATTCCATATTACAAGATATAAATAGCAAGTACACTACAATTTATACATGCTACCAATAACCATGCTCTACATAATTTGCATGTGATTATAAACATGTAAGCCATGTTCTCTATTTTTCAATAAGTAGAGAAGTACATGATAAAATCATCCAATAAAACCCAAAATACGTGCGTATTTGGTTTCATACGCATTTTCATAATTTTAAATTCAGAAAACATATCCAAATAATATATCAAAATGAAGATAATTTCGAGACGAACGCAACAGTATCTCGCACGCCCCAATCGAAGCATTGACGCTCTCGCACGCGTCGGTCAAAGCTTCGACGCGTGGGGTCAACGGTCAACGTGACTTAGGGACTAAATTGCCATTTTTAGAAAATTCAGGGACCAAATTGAAATTTTTAAAAAATTTTGAGGACCAAATTGCAATTTTTGAAAATATAAGATTAACCAGGTCTGAAACGGGTCAAAATTTCGGGTCACGGGTGGGTTTGTGGACCGGGTCCGCGTGGGTTCGAAACCCACCTTTAAATTTCACCCTCAACCATATGGTCTTGTTTATTATTTCACCACCACAGGCTCTTGAAAACCAAATAGCCCAGCGGTCTAGGGCGCTACTCTCAAGTGGAGAGGGCGTGGGTTCAAATCCTACGCTTTTCATTTCTGCCTCAGGCAACTTTCATTCTTTAACTAAAAGACATTCGAATTTTGACCAACAAAAGTCACGGTGGCATGGTCGTAACCGCGGTTCAGTTCTTTGGAGTCGTGAGTTCGAAGCCCACTATCCACGACCCCCGCGTTTTCCTCTTTTTTTTTTCGCTGCAAGCGTGAGTGCGTGAATCCCACGCGCATCGGACTCTTACGGCGCGTACGCCTTCTTCCGACCACCTCCAGTGACGATCCACCACTCAAAACGATCGTATCGACGATACGAATCCGATGGTATATTCAAAAATAATTTTCATGAACAAAATTTCACGAAAAGGCGAAATTTTGCCGCAGCCTCGGAAAACCTGATCTCGTAGTGGCGCGTGGCACGCGTGTAAGGTCTCCCGGCGTCACCTTGCGACGGGCGACCACTCCAAATCTTCGTCTCGCCGAGCCCGTTCCTTTGGCGTGTTCAAAAATCATTTTTATTGGGCGAAACAGAATCTACAGTGAATGAACAATAAACACAAAAAACGGGTTTTGCTCTAAAAACGACTAAAACATTATAGAAAACGATTAGGAAACAAGAACGCTTACTTTGATACCAATGAAGGGAACCAATCCCACGATATATACACAGCGAATTACACAGAATTAACAAGCCTAAAAAACTTACTTGAATCACTGATTGGAGAAGCATATAACAAAACAGACATACCTCGGGTTTTCACCGATTAAGTGTCGTTAATGCAGTGAGAGATTTCGTCAATTTGACGATTCGGAGAGAAGAGCGAGAGAGATCGTTGTCGTTTTCTCTGTGTTCTTCTATGAATGTCTAAAGCGACGTCTGAAGAAGACGACGTTTTTCTAAACGTCATAAACAAACTGCCTCTTGCAGTTATTAGAAAAGGTGAGTGGCTATAATAGTCTACATTGGCGGACCACGATCCTTCCCATGCACCCTCAATTTCTAACATAACCAAATGCAGAAAAGCCTTCATCTAGGAAAGGCAACTTAAGACATCTTGTGCATTGTGTGTGGGGTTTATTTGGATCTATATTATGTTTATGTGTTTTGATATTTGATATGTAGATGGATTACAGCTGAATGGAGAATCAAATTTCACTAGGCAGTATTGGATGAAGCAATAACGAATGCTTGACGACATTCCTCCAATTATTTCCTCCGATGGCGTGACTACCGTTTGTTCGGATAGTGGCAGGTAAGCATCATGCACATCTAGTCCCATGAAGCGGCACATGACTTCTAATTCTCCTTTCAACGCTCTTTATGATTATAAGAATCGACGACACCATATTCATACGATTTAGTTAAGTCATAATCCCACATGAGATTTCAACAAGGGTCCCGGCATTGGCCCAATGTACACTCTTGCACCAAACATGTAGCTGGTAAAGGTAAATTCTTTCTTCTAATGGTCAATAAGCTTGACGGGTTGAGTTTTTCAACGAGTGTTGGATGGTGATGGTGGCAAGATGTTATCTGGTGGAGAAAGTCGCCAAGGCAAGTTCACAAACCAAGTTAGATTAGGACTCTCTTGTTAACTTAGTGTCCGTTTTGAGCAGTGAGACAAAGTAATTTGAAAACTCCATCCTACTTTCCTAAATAACCCACAACCCAACCCCCAACCTCCCCGCCCCGGGCCAAAATAAAAAAGAACAAGAAAGAAGCGAAACCCTAAATAGGGAAGTAGGGAAGAGAAAATAACGCATGCCACTAGAGATGCCCGAAGCAGACTATTCATTTGTTTGACCTAGGCAATCTAAAAGGAAAGGGTAGATTTCCACTTAAATCAAGTAAATGATCACATATCTCACTAAGAAATGGTTATATGACTGTTTTTAATTTATCGTGAGATTAACAGTATATTTTGAGCCTAAAAATATAAAAAAATTAATTAAAATTATTGATAGTTCATTCACACCTTCAAAAATTTGTGGCCGAAAACATTTTATTACTCTCATAGTTACTCAAAGATTATTATGCTAGCAAGGCTCATATCCAATTAACTTGACTCATGCAAACAATGACCTGATGCCTCACGCATCCTGATACTAGATGCACTCAATGACGCAGCGTAAACGCGTAGAGAAGCGAAAAAGTCGCAGAAACATAATAACAATCTTCAAAATTTGATATCAAAATATTCTGTCTCCTAAAACATCATAAAACACCTTTTATATCAGGTGTAACCCTAGCCCCATTAGGTCTCTAAAAAATAACCACGAAATTACAAAAACGCCACCAAGCGATAAAATTGCTGAAATAAAATAAAATAAAGAAAATTGTTTGAGCTCCAAAGTCATCAATTCTTCGACTTCCACTGGGATTTTTGTTTATCCAACCGATCCAAAAATGCATCGCTAATACTCTCCGCATCATTCTCCTCCACTTGAGAAAAACTCGTCCTCGAGTTAGAGTTATAATCTGGATACATCTGCTCCGTGGACTCATAAAACGGTGATAAATCAGCAACATTAAAAGTGTTCGAAATGCCCATACTTTGAGAAAGGTCTATAACATAAGCATTATCGTTAATCTTCCTGCTCATAGTGTAAGGCCCATACTTCTTTGGTTTCAATTTGCTGTAAGAACCAATGGGAAATCGCTCTTTCTGAAGAAACACCATGACTTGGTCGCCTTCAGCAAACACCTGCTTTCGTCTGTATTTATCTGCTGCAGCCTTGTATTTCTGATTAGTTTCTTCTAACTTCTGTTTGACTTCCTGGTGTACCTCCACAATCTGCTTAGCCATATGATCCGCTGCAACACTTTTGTCTGCTTGTTTAGTGTTGACACTTGATTTTTAGAGATCTTTTCTCTTTTAAAGTCTATCAAAATTCATAAAATTAAAAAATTAATTTTGGGGACCTTGGCCAAGCCTAGGGAACCAATTTTGACCAAAAAATTATTTTCCATATTTTCAGTATTTTTCAGTATTTTTATTTTCGAAAATTAATAGAAAATTCATAAAAATTCAAAAAATTGAAAAATTAACTTTGGGGACATTGGTCAAGCCTAGGGAACCAATTGTGACCAAAAAATAATTTTTAATATTTTTTGCATTTGTTTAATATTTTTAGTAAATTAGGAAAATATTTAATAAATAAAATGGCATTTGAAGCCACAAAAATATGAATAAATAGTCAACATGTTTCTTTTAATTTTCTTTTCATTTTGACCAAAGAAAATTTGTAAAAAAAAATAAATTATTTTTGAATCGGGTGTTACCTTGTTAATCCCATTTTTAGATTAAATGTAAAAATTGTAGAAAATCCGTAATTTTCGATTTTTAATCCCATTGTTCTCTAATATTCTAAATTTTCATCTTGGCACAATTATACCCTGAATGACTCAATTTTACAAAAATGACTTTAATTAAATTTTACATTATTTTCAGTAACAAGAAATGAGCTTAAATTTGATATGTGGTGAATTGTGTCAAAAATTGGTAGAGATTTGGACTTAAAGAAATATTTTTTTCAGGGACTAAATTGTAAATAATTAAAATTCAGGGACTAGAGTGCAAATACCTAACTCTTGAAGGATTATTTTGTAAATAAAAAAAAGAAGAGCTAGTGGAGAAATTAGAATAGAGAAGGGAAGATGGAGAAGTGGAGATGGAGAAGAATGGATGGAGAAAATAAGATAAGAATAGAGAATGGAAGATGGAGAAGAAAAGATGAAGAAGAATGGATAGAGAAAATAAGATAAGAATAGAGAAGTGAAGATAGAGATGAAGAAGAGTTAGTGGAGAAATTAGAATGGGAGATAAATATGGAGAAGGGAAGATGAAGATGAAAATGAAGATGAAGAAGAGTTAGTAGAGAGATTAGAATGTGAAATAGAGATGGAGAAGGGAAGATGAAAATGAAGAAGAGTTAGTGAAGAAATTAGAATGGGAGATAGAGTTAGTGGAAAAATTAGAATAGGAGATAGATGAGTGGATTATAAAAGGAGGAAGAAGTGAGCTTGAGAGGGGGAATTTTTTGGGAGAGAAAATTTTGGATGTTTGAGAGGGTTTTGGGAGATTGAAGAAAAATTTGAGAGAAAGAAAATACCAAAAAAAGAGAGAGAATTTTGAAGATGATGGGAGTTTAAAGCTAGAGGGTTATCATCATCAATTTCTTCATTGATCAACATAAATCAAGAATTCATCCCAGATTTGAAGCTAAGTGTCCCTCTACTCTCTTTATTTTTTAGTATAAACTAGCTCAAATTTTCTACTCTTCTCCCATTTTCCCATATTTGATTTCAGGCAGGAACCAATTATATCTATCAAGCACTTCTCATAATGCCATTGAAGCTAAGTGCCTCTTTCATTGTTCTAATTTTTAATGTGAATTAAATCATATTTGCTCAATTACTCCATTTTTCCATATTTTTATGTCAGGCAAAGGACAACTCCAAGTCAACGGTAAATTCCATGGAGGTGTAAAATTGGCGCTGACGAGCTCTTGAGTGCCCATTAAATTTTCAATTGATCCGTCGATGAATTTCGGCCCGAATTGTCAAATCAATTCGTTTTATTTTAAAGAATTTAAACCCCAGAATGTGAAGGGCAGAGCCCGCTCACTAGAGGTCATTTTAAATTTCTGCAATTTAAATTCCTGCACCTTAAACCCCAAAGGAGAGGGCCAAGCCAAGGCTGAGCTATCCATTGGTGGTCTTTATTTATTGTTATTTACTTCCTGTAATTTAATTTTTGAATCACTAAACCCCAAAATGAGTAGCTCGCAGCACTGCACAGAAGTCATTAACTCACTCCCTCTTTCGGCTTCAGGGAAATACTTAATATTTTGAAAATGCCAAAAAATGTCACTCACGTATATTCCATTTAAAAAAGTGAAAATACAAAAAGAGAACACTCCACTAAAGCCTTAGGAATAAACCAAGCATGAGTTGCCAAATTAGGATATCCATGAAATTAAGGTACCGAAAGGGTATTAGTTTTAATTAACTAGTGTGACCAAGTCCCCGAACTCATAATCTCTGGTTCGTAGAAGTAATTTAGTTCTCCCGCTAATTTACTTAGATTTCTAATCAACCTACCAAAAATGATTAGTTGCGACTCCAAATTTTAAAACCATTTGAACAAAAAACAAAGTCGCGATTTGATAGAGCTTGGGAGAGCTCGAACTAGGTTAGTTAATTTAATCAATTAATCTGGTAATCCATTAACCTAAAAAATGAATTTTAGGTCGCGACACTTGTGTAACCGAATTAAATCCAGAGTATGTTGAGGCGTCTTTGTATAAACGACTGAAAAAGGTAACTTACCAATAGAACGATGAACCGCATTGTTATAAGCAAACTCTGCCTGCGATAGAGCAATATCCCACTGCTTCGGTTTGTCACCACAAATGCTCCGAATTAAATTATCTAGAGTTCTATTAACCACCCCTGTCTACCCATCAGTCTGTGGATGAGCTGTGCTACTGAAATTCAAAGATGAGTCAAATAACTTCCATAAAGTCCGCCAAAAATGCCCCAAAAATTTGCTGTCCCTATCATAAGTAATAGATTTGGGGACACCGTGCAAACGAACCACTTCTTTAAAGAATAATCTGGCCACACTTACTGCAACAGAAGTTTTCCTACAAGGGATGAAGTGCGCCATCTTGGAGAATCTATTAACCACGACAAAAACAGAATCCACGCCTCTCTGAGTTCGTGGTAATCCGAGCACAAAATCCATAGATAGATCTTCCCATATATTTTCTGGGACAGGCAAAGGCATATATAAACCTGTATTTTTAGACTGCCCCTTAGCAGTTTGGCAGATATAACACTTTTGTATATACCTGCTGACATCTCTACGCAATTGGGGCCAATAAAACCGCTCCCTGACTGCAGCAATAGTTTTATCGCGTCCCAGATGTGCAGCTAACCCACCGTCATGTAAATCACGAATTATCTTCTCTCGTAATGATGTTTGAGGAAGGCAAAGCTGATTGCCATGCATCAGATAGCCATCCAAGATATAGAACTCCTGCACAGGTGGACCAACGACACACGTCTCCCAAACCTGGCCAAAATCATCATCACCTGCATAACAGCCTTTCAGCTGCTCGAACCCCAGAATGTCTTGGCTCAACGTAATCAATAATCCAGCTCTCCTGCTCAATGCATCTGCTACGACATTATGAGCACCTGACTTGTGTTGTAATCTGAAAGGAAATTTTTGTAAGAACTGACACCAACGTGCATGCATATCCTTACTAATCCTCTTCTGACTATTCAGATACTTCAAAGCTTCATGATAAGAATAAAGCACAAATTCCTTATCAACCAGATAGTTTTCCCACACCTTTAAAGCTCTAACAACAGCATAAAACTCCTTATCATAAGTGCTCCACTTCTGTCTCGCGTCATTAAGCTTCTCACTGAAATAGCAAATTGGCCTACGTTCCTGAGACAAAACAGCTTCTATGCCCACGCTACTAGCATCACAATCTACCTCAAATAGTTTATCAAAATAAGGTAAAGCAAGAACAGGTGCAGTATACAACTTTTCTTTCAGAATAGCAAAACTGTTATCGGCTTCCTCTCCCCATAAAAATTTGCCCTTCTTCATGCATTCAGTAATTGGGGCTGCGATAGTGCTAAAATTCTTTATAAAACGCCTGTAAAAAGTAGCTAATCTGTGAAAGCTTCGAACTTCTAAAACTGTTTTAGGTGTAGCTCACTCTCTAATTGCTTTCACTTTCGCCTCATTCACCTCTATTCCCTTAGCAGTTATAATAAATCCCAAGAAAAGCAGTTTGTTAGTTAGAAAACTACACTTCTTTAGATTGATGTACAGCTTATTAGCCTGTAAAGCTGTCAACACTTCCCTCAAATGCAACAAGTGGTCCTCCTCGATTTTATTATAAATCAGGATATCATCAAAATAAACTACAACGAATTTGCCAATAAAAGATTTCAGAACCTGATTCATTAGCCTCATGAAGGTACTCGAAGCATTAGAAAATCCGAACGGCATCACTAACCACTTGTATAACCCTTCTTTTGTCTTGAAAGCTCTCTTCCACTCATCTCCGGGTCGAATATGAATTTGATGATACCTATTCTTCAAATCCAGCTTCGAAAACCATTTAGCACCATGCAACCTATCCAGCATGTCATCCAATCTCGAAATTGGAAACTTGTAGCCCACAGTTTTTTTTATTGATGGCTCTACTGTCTACACACATCCTCCAACTCCCATCTTTCTTAGGAGTTAATAAGGCAGGAACAGCACACGGACTCATGCTATTCTGAATATGCCTCTTTCGCAGCAACTCCTCTACCTTCTCCTTCAGAATCTCACTCTCCTTAGGATTCATCTTGTAGTGCGGTAGATTAGGCAGACTAGCACCAGGAATTAAGTCTATATGGTGCTGAATATCGTGCATGGGCGGTAATCCATCTAGAATCTCCTCAGGCATCAGCTCACTAAACTCCTTCAATAAAGGCATAACAGATTCGGGCTGCTCTTCCACTTGCAATTTAGCCTCAGTTTCAAACGCCTGTTTAACTACTAATGCGTAAATCTGTCGAGTATCCTTAACTTCAACTTCAAATTTCCTTGTAAGGGTAAGGAAATTATTCCTAGCTGTCTTCTTTCCTTTACTTTTCAATGGCAGTAACGTGTACCTCACTCCGCCCTTCACCAGATTATATTGATTGCTTCTGCCTGAATGCTGCGCATCTATGTCATATTGCCATGGCTGCCCAAATAACACATGACATACATCCATATCTACCACATCACAATACAGCTCATCATGATATTTACCGATGGAAAAAGAAATCTTACATCGTTCAGTCACCTGAATACTGTCTACTCCAGACTTAATCCATCCTAACGTAAATGGTTTAGGATGTTTTTCCACAGGTATTCCCAGCTTCTTTACTGTTTCCTTCGCAACAATATTCTCCATGCTACTACTATTAATGACCACAGCAAAAATTTTTATCAAAAATAGTGCACTTGGTTTAAAACAACTGATAGCGCTGCGAGTCATCTTCTTGTTTTGGAGTTAACATCATCTTGCGCACTATGCAATTTGTCTCCTCCTCGTCCTCATCGTCAACTTCTTCCTCTTCACCATCTGGTTCACAGTAATATTCATCCTCCTCCTCTTCTCTCGCTGCCACGTTTACAGTCTTCCTCTGAGGACATTCATTAGATCGATGCCCAGGTTGATTACACCGGTAGCACTTTATCCCCGCCAGTTTCACATAAGGATTAGGAGTCGCAGTTCTCTGTGCTTGCGTCCCCTTGTCCTTCGCTTTGCTCACAGAGGGCTTCCCTACCACTTTGTCTTCTGGACGTCGTTCCATGTTAGAGCGATTGCTATACACATTCTTCCTCATCGAATTGCTGGCATTGCTTTCCCCAAAGTTTCCATAACCGTTCCTCCTACCTTTTTCTTGCAGCATTAATTCTGCTTTCATCGCCATGTTCTTCGCCTCAGATAGATTCCGCAGAACTTGCACTCCGATTTTATCTAGAATGAAGGATTTTAATCCATCGAGATATCTGGCTACCTGTTGTCCCTCCGTCTCCGACAGATTATTTCGATCCGCCAACCTCATAAATTCCGCCGTATACTCATGTATAGTCCGAGTACCCTGCTGGCAACGTTGGTACTGCTGGAACATAATTTGCTCATAATCAAGTGGAATGAACTCTTGCTTTAGCAGCCTCTTCATCTTGTGCCAAGTTCTAACTCTCTCTCTTCATTCTCGATCCCTCATATTCTGCAATCTCTCCCACCATGCAAACGCACCCCCTTTCAATCCACAGGCTACTAATCGAACTCGTTGTTTGCTAGGGTTCTCTATATAATCGAAGAACTTATCAATATCAGCAATCCAATCTAGAAAATCTTCAATTCCCAATCCCCCATTAAAATAAGGTATATCAACATTTAATTTAAAGTCATTACCTTCACGATTATCGTAACGTCGTTTCCCGTCATATCTCCTCTGATGTCTTCCAGAACGAGGCCTGTCTCCACAACCCGCATGTTCCTCTTCTTCAGTAGATTCGTTGTCCTCTTCTTCCGAACTCCCTGAAAATAAAGGGATATTCTGCCTGTGGACAAGAACAGCTCTAACGACAGGGTCACCACGAGCAATATCTGCCCCTGGCCTTCTGCCATGCTGTCTATTCCGGTTCACATCAACGCCGAGAGCTTCAAATCGATCCACCAATTCACCAAATTGTTTTTCGGTGCGATGAAGCCTGTGATCAATTCATTGATCTAAACGTTCCATCAAACGCTGCTCCAAACGTTGCAACGCATCGTCCCCAAGGAGCGGAGCTCCAGTCTCCTGATCATCGTCACGAAGACCACCGCCTCTTCCGTCAGTCGCCATAGGTTCTGATACCACCTGACGCAGCGTAAACGCGTAGAGAAGCGAAAAAGTCGCAGAAACGTAATAACAATCTTCAAAATTTGATATCAAAATATTCTGTCTCCTAAAACATCATAAAACACCTTTTATATCAAGTGTAACCCTAGCTCTATTAGGTCTCTAAAAAATAACCACGAAATTACAAAAACGCCACCAATCGATAAAATTGCTGAAATAAAATAAAATAAAGAAAATTGTTTGAGCTCCAAAGTCATCAATTCTTCGACTTCCGCTGGGATTTTTGTCTATACAACCGATCCAAAAACGCATCGCTAATACTCTCCGCATCACTCAATGACTCTAAAACATAAGTGTATATATTGAATCAAGACTCGAAGATGTTTATGTATTTTTACAACTTCTCAAAGAATTTGGGCTATCAACACAAAGCTACATGCTTTTTCATGCTTATCTAACATCAAATTTCGAGTTGAACGCGAAAGTTGAAGTATGGTTGAAAGAAAGATCTAATTAAGCATATATATGTTTTTGTTTTTTGCGATTTTCATGTATTAAAGCTATCCGTAGCTACTGATTAGCTCAATGGAAAAAAAATTCAATTAGTTTTACTTGATTTGCAGTTAATTAAAGAAGCATATTTTAATCCATCATTTGAGAAGTACAAGTTTTACTTCATTTCCAGTACAAGATTGTGGACATATGGCGTAGAACAAGTAATGTCCTCTTGCAGGACCAAGTTCACACCTCCCCCAAGTAAAATCAACTAATCTTTCGGCTTTCCCTTAAAGGGACTAGTAAAGGCCACACAACACCCCAATATCTACACATGAATATATAAATATATATGTATATATATTCATTTTTCTTTTTCTTTCTTTCTCTTTTTTTTTTTAAATATTTTGAACTGGGAGAAAAGGTCAAGGTTAATGGTATTTTCCTTAATTTAATTTATAAGAATCATGTGATAATGTCAAGGACAATATTTTTACACTAGGGTAAGAGAAGTTTTGTACACATTAAAATATTCAGCTCTCTTTTATCTCTCTCTCTACCATCTTAATGGTCTGATCCTCATGCAAAAGCTTAAAAAACGATTGGGCTTTGTGATACCTAATCCCATCTCATTAAAAAAAAAAAAACTGACGAACATTAGAATGATTTACTTTGCCTTTGCCTTAGTCTCTCTCTCTCTCTCTCTCTCTCTCTCTCTCTCTCTCTCTCTCTCTCTCTTTAATTCCCCTGATTGGAACCCCCCTCAAATCGCAGCCTTAACTACGAAGAACCGCACTTTGAAGAGGTCATTTTCAAGTCGACCGACGGTCCTCTTCAATCTCCCATCACCATGAACGCCTCCATTAAGCCCTAACCAAGAACTTCTAAGTCCTGTTGCCTTCTTCTGTTTCTTGAAGGTTATAGTCACAAGGGTTTTCGGGGAAACGCTGGTTTTTGACCATCGTGGTTTGTTTCGACGAGCTTCTTTCATCATTTTCTTCTCATCTTTCTCTTGGGAAAAAGGAACCGTCATCCCGTCTGATCTAGAAAGATTTGTTACCGATCGGCGAGGAGCGAAGATGGTGAAGGGAAAGATTGCGATCCAGAAGATTAATTGCTCGAAGAGCAGGCAAGTGACTTTCTTCAAGAGGAGGACTGGGCTGATGAAGAAGGCCAAGGAGCTCTCCATTCTTTGCGACGCTGAAATTGGTATCATCATCTTCTCTTGCACCGGCAAGCTTTACGACTACGCAAGCACCAGGTAAGCTCTCTCTTTCCACCAAAGAGTAAATTTTCTCTGTTGACCAATAAAAAGAAAAGAAAGTACATAGACTCTCTCATACGAAATCCATTGGTGATATATATTTCCCTTCTTAGTCCAATTAAACCGGAGCCTCTATTCGAGATCGAGATCCAAAAAGTTTGATCTCGTGGGTGACAATGCACAGTCTCTCTCATGTGTTCAATCATTTCAACGAGATTCATTTGTTTTCTCAGAGGAACAGAGGTCGATTATCTCCAGTAATACTCCGTCGTAATAAAATATGGGGGGAATGTACAAGTTGAATTCCATCAATTAGTTTCAATTCTCAATTTACCTTGGACTGATTATTTAATGCTAGCTAAACTGGGGGATTTTTCATTTTGTCTTGAAACTTAGAAGTTCTCGTATGATTCCATACAATTTTTGTGGAAAAAAAGGCGAATCTTCTTAAAAATTGTCACGAAAGTAATTTTACTTCAAGCTCGATGTCTAGCCTTCATAGATGACTATATTAACTTCTCAGAATCTGTTTGCTTCCGATCTCATTTAGATGATGTATTGCAGTAACTCCATAATACAGACAAGTCTAGACAAGAACACTGCATGAAATCGGTTTTATGTTTTTGGTTTTTTGTCTTTGTAGCATGAATTCAGTTATCGAACGTTATAACAAAATGAAGCAAGATAATGAGCAACAATCTATTGCTGCTGCGGAGATCCAGGTAAATGCCAAAGACCAATTAAAATCACACATGTACACTCTAACTAGCAATAGCAAATTATTTCTTTTGTAGACACTTCATTTGACGCCTACAATCTAAAGCTCTCCTTTGCCCATGGAAGTTCATGAACGAACAAGAAATTCAAATCAATAACGAGATGAACCGAACGATTAGCTAAAAGAGGTTATATTATTCATTTGGAGATTTAAAAAAGCATGTCATGAGACGTGAATGGTCTTTGTATTTATTGCAAAATCACTGGCAATTTTTCCGAAAGTTTGAGGTACTTAACGGAGGCATAACTTGGTTCAGATCTTCTACGAATGTGCATGACGGAACTTGGCCTAAGATTCAAGCACTGAAAGTTAGTTCTGATAAAGGGTGCAATTTAATGACGTTCTCGATATATTTCCTCCATTCCTAATACCATGAAAAAGATGAACAAGCTAATCTATGCTGAAAAAAGGTAGCATAAAGTGTGAGAACTTGACTCCGATCCTAGTGAAATTTTACGCTTCTCTCTCAACATCTAAATTCATAAACTAGCAGACAGATGTGTAAAGGTTGTGACTTCATATTTAAATGCTTTAAAGTTCTCTCTCTTCCCAATGAGCTCCACCATTTTTCATGTTACTAATTTTGAAACAAAATGGAGGGAGCTAGATTAGTACTTTCAGAGTGAGAATGTGAATTTTAAGGACTGTAGACTCATTAAAGTTTAATGCAGCATCCACAGTTAAAGGTTAAAATTGTTTGCATGAGTCTATTTGTGTGCACTAATTTTACTCCATTAGCTTTTGCAAACGGAGACAGAGAGCTTGAAGCAGCAGCTGAGGTGTTCGCAGGAATGCAACAGGTGCATCTTTTGCTTAGCACCCTGATTAATTACTTGGTTGCAAGCGAAATTTTCCATTTAACTGAGGATTAATTCAACTTGAAAATGACCGGCATATAGACAGAATTCTGAACAAGCTATAAAAGCAAAGCTTATCTAGTACTATAGCTTCAAGTATTTCAGTATGTAACTTGGGATCACACTTGGAAGAGAAGGAAATCTTAGTAAGACAACCTATGACGGAGTTTCTTGTCTATAAGTACGTATGCTTTAAAATAAATATCAACACGCCACCTTAAAAATTTTCCTTTGGGGCCCGAGAAAATTTTCAAGTACAATGGATACCAAACGTGGTAAAAGACATTGTAAATGCATGAAAGGATGCCATTGACAATGTTGGCTACATTTTTTTTTTTGATAACCGGGGTGTCCAGCCGTGCCGGCAAGCTGACGCTCAAACCGACGGCGACCGACTAATCCCCGGGGAGGCACCGCAGGACCCCACAACCACGGTACTCCGGGTAAATGTTGGCTACATTTCAAGTCTTAAGTAACCATTAGTGAACATAAAGTAAAAAAAAAATGATATTTTCCCTTGTTAAGGTATACATATGAGTTGTGTTAAGAAAATTTCCACGTCGAAGAATTGGTGTGGTATAGAGTAGTTAATATATTCTTGTTGGCCCACAGCTCACAAGTTTAAGCTTTTGAGTGAAAGTGAGTCAAGCTAGAGATGTTAGGCTCCTCTTGGTAATCTCCCCGAGCGAAGGTATTAGGTTTTTATTGTGCACTACCAGCAAATGGTATCAAAGCTAATGATTGATTGATGATCCACTCCAAATGTGTATTGCTATTTGGTTAATGTCTAAAGGAAAGAATCTGAACAATGGTTCAGTCTATCGGAAGAGAACAAAAGTGAAAGTGGATGTTGTGATCTAGTAATCGGTCTCGAGAAAAGGAAATCTAGATTAAAGGGAAGCAAACCTAACACCAAGCTCACATGTAAGGGGGAGGGGGAGATTATTAAGATACATGCTTTATATTTTGAGCGAAGGTAAGTCTAACTGAACATGTTGACTACCTCGGTATCAGGTCTCTATTCTGCACTCCCAATATTCCCAACCGGAAGCTCGTTCGAATTCTTGTTTTAGATTATTGATATCCTTTTTTTTTTATCAAACTTATTATTGATATCCTAAATCACAAAGAAACGAGGTGTGATTTTCCTTTCGCATGCACTCGTTTTCTCGTCTACATATATTCGCGCGTGTCTATATAGACATATTCGCTCTTGGATTGGTATTCCGAAATGTCATGTACAAGCGGAAGTAATCAGGTTCGCTAGTGAAACTTGAGCTCCTCGCACAAGAGCAATGCACGTTATTGTAGCATTTCATGAACGCTTGTAATAAATTTGAGCATTTGCAATAAATTTGACTGTGACCGAGCACACAGGCGACTGATGGGAGAAGAGCTTTCCAAACTAGGTTTGGAGGACTTGAAAAGTTTGGAAAATGTCCTGGAAATGGGTTTGAAGAATGTCCGCTCGAGGAAGGTAACATTCACAAAGACCCTATAACGATTACGATGCAAGAACGATCCCGATTTATATTCTCACATCACAGATAATTTCTTGTGGTTCATCTGCTTAGGACCAGAATTACATGGAAGAAATGAGGGAGTTAAAGAGAAAGGTTTGACATGGAAAGAATATCCTATCTTTCATTATCCTAAATTAGAATTGCTTCATCCCTGCACGAAATTGATTTCTCGAGAGGTTACAGGTTGACGACGTCGAACATGAAAATGTACAGCTGCGGAAGAAGTTGAGAATCGTAGGTCGAGATCATCGAGAATCAGAGGGCCAGGTACATACTTCTTTCTGAAGGCTCATAGACCGATCAGCGAAGTTTTACCTTTGCTGCGAAATTTCAAACAATTGTTTCGAACCATTCGTCGCAAAATAGGCAAATGGCTCCTGTAAAGACTTGAGTCATTATGATCGTCGATTATATGGATTTCCACGTTGCCATATGATCAATCGGTGAGATGAATCGGGAAAGTTTTTCCCTTAGGTACTGTTAGAATGCAACATTTCTGTCCATGCAACCAATCACCGCGTGAGTAGAAGCTTTTTTAATTTTATTTTCTCAATGAAGGACATTCATACTCCTAAGATAGGGTTTCGCTATGTAGAGCTTTATGTTGTTTCATTGTAATTGTTGAACATTTGGACTCGATAATTTTCCCGACTCATCAACACGTAAAATTTGTTCCTCTATCTCAGTTTTCTGCAGAAACTAGTTCCAGTAAAGAAATGAGCAAGATGAGTGCTCAAGCAATCCCGGACGAAGATGACATGCCTGAACGTATCGTTCTGCAACTAAGTTTGCAACCAAAGCCCTATCTTTTGGATGTGCAAAAAACTGCAAGTGGATAACGGTAAGCATTTCGCATTGCCTGCCTAACAGTTTTCGAGAAAAAGAAATTGGTTTTTCCGTATGGATACGATTCATATTCAATGTTACTCAAATTTCTATCAGCTGCTAAAAATACCGATCTCAACCTGCGAGATCAATTCATTGTTTGCTGCATTTTGTGGCAGATTGCCATGGCCGTCGAGGAATGTCGGATATGCTTCTCAACAAAGGAATTCCTGCGACGGTGTACTTACTAATAAAGTTGGATCGACATGGCGTAGAATTACACTTTTGGCAGACGACAGTATACCTACGTTGGAGCCCCCTCAGTCCGACCGGAACTGATATATTTTATGAGATTGATAACTTTTATCTAATTGGGTTGGTTGAAGCACTATGTTAGCTACTGTATAACATGAGAAAACAGATCGCAAGGGACGAAAATGTAGAACAAACTCTGCGTGACAGCTTAAAAAAGAACTGTTACTCATCATCGAAAGCAAAGAAACCCCAGAAAGAACAGGATACGATTATGGAAACAAGCAGATGTCATTATTCCTGGCTACGTATTTTATTTGCGAACTGCAATTTGCTTCATGGCTTTACAGAATCGAGCCTGCTTTTGACAGTCCTGGAAGTTCTTGCAACAACAGATAGAGGAAGAGTGTGGTTGGGATGCTTGCCGGACGGGCGTCACTAATCAAACAAGAAATGAGAATCACTCCTCCATTCGACTGCTCCGTAACTGAGGTTGGGATACATGTCGGGCGCGAGAAATCAACAGTTCGGTCGGATGGCGGAGCCAAAAACAAGAGATACGATCAAAAAGATTGATTTCCGATCTTCTGATACTCATCATTGACCCGTTTTCTTCGTTTCCCATCTTAACGAAAGAAACAGGGAAGAAGATGAAGAAGAAAACCCGTAGATAATCAGGAATACATCCAGGACGAAGGTAAATGTTGGTGGAAGGATCGCGGAAACAAGATGGTCAGGTTCAGGCGCTCTTACCCTTGGTGAAGAGAGGCCATTTCAGCGATCTCCTCGGCGCTGAAACACACCCTCCACTTCGAACGCAAAGAAGAAGACGAAGCTCGATCGCCTGCTCTGCTTTCGTCGAAAGTGAAAGAGTGGTCGTGTGGACTGTCGAGAAAGCGAGCCTCCGGAGAGAGTGAGAGAGAAGAAAACATTTTAGGAGCATGCAATGGATAGTCGCTTATTTCCGTGACTGCTCCGACTCCTTATGCACGGAACCACATGAATTCGGTGCGACCGCCTGTTACACCCCAATCCTTCAAGAAAATGGGCATGACATGACCGTCCTTTTCAATCAAAAGACGCAACCTCAAATAGAGTTGGAGTAACAATCTGATATTCAAATAAATATATATATCTCCATATATATTTGATAAAAAGGTCCCATATTCACAATATTCAGAGCTCATCTATTAAAACAAAAGATATACACACATATCTTTTCATTTCTAATTCGAAAACTCACCAACTATATACTAACTTTTCCAAAAAAAAAAAAAAACATACACTCCCACTATTCCAAAAAGTCATGCGGCTAACGAACGTTCGATCCTACTTGCGGTTTGCCGATGAACATAAAAGACATTTGAACTAAAGAAGTAAGCAACCACAGCTCAGTGAGAAGTACAATCTCTTCTAAGCGGATCGAGAAATTACTATGCATTTATCAAGATAAATCAAATATCAATTCATAATAATAACAAACCATTCATGGTCTAATCTATTGATTAATCTTATTAAACAAACTTTCGATGGTCTATCCATCGAATAATTTCATACTCATCTCCAACTATGGCCACATTTAACGCCGTGACAAGTCGACCAAGTTTATTCCTTTTGGTTAGGTCTACCACCTTTTTAGTCGGCAGTTCGACTTAATGACGTCCTTACAGTATGCATACTACCCCCACCTTAGTGGGTTCTAATTATAGGGACATGAGCATCAACCACAATACCAAATCTAAAAAATCAAAACAACTAAATTTTACAAGCCGAATCCATAGCCTTCCACAAAATAGCATTTCTCAAATATCATTTTCAGTCTCAACATAAACAATCATCCACAAACAATATCAAATAATAAAAGAGGTAATAATAGCTCGATCCCGTTTATGCAAGAACAATGCTCTAAACATCACATTTCTTTACTTTTTCAAGAAAATCAAACCATAATACATGTACGCATCTTTAAAGCATGAGTTTAATAAATCTTAGAAGAAAAAATACAACTCACCTTAAAAAGCCGAAACCCAACCTATAACTCGAACTGCAAAGCTTGGAATCCTAATAAATTAATAGAAAACGACATTAAAAAATATAGAAATACTACGCTAACGAAAGACTTGATTAAACGACACATAAATGTCGATAACTCGACACCTACACCTACGTGCAAAAAAAAAAAAAACTAATCGCGCACTGGACAGCCTATACACTTAACTTTGAAAATTTCGTCAGGACAAACCGTAATTTCGATTCATGAACCGTCAAAAGCATTAGCTCCGTAACACCCTTAAGTTTATTTTCTACAATGTTCACAGCTCAATGACACCAAATTCAGGCCTTACAATGTCAAAACTCTTAAAGCTCGATTTTTCCTAGCCCTAATTGTGAGAACTTCCTTAACTTGACCAAACGAACTCCAATCAACGCAATATTGTAGTCCAGACGAAGCTCATTCGATGTACTACAAAAGTCCTAACATGGTCAACCTCAAATAATAACAAAAAATGAAGATATCATATCTTGAAGTATATTGTTCGTGCGCGTACTATAGAAACTAGAATTGAAAATCTTGTTTCCGGCAAACCTTAAGTAAAAATTTAGTTCTATAAAGTCCCACAGTTTCACAACACCCTAAACCATCATTTTCCCAAAGAATTTCAGCTTAACGACTCCAAAATTTAACCTTTTTTTTTATGACCGAGGTTCCGCGCGGCCGGCAAGCTTGCGCTCGAACCAACGGTGAAGCACAACTAGTCCTTGGAGGAGGCTAGTGCAACAACCCACCGCCACGACTCCTCACTTAAATCACTAGAGGGCGAGTAAGTTTCGACCCCGCGACCAAGCTCAGCGTGAGCCCCATAAGTCTAATCATTACCAATGCGGCCACCAATGGGTGGGTTCCAAACTTCGCGGCTCAATTTTTCTATAAATCCAAATTGGAGCCCTAATAACGAAAAACGTTCCGATTAGTTGAATAAAGAGGGCGAGCACTTACCTAGTCTTGTGAGACGTAGTAAAACGAGCTTGGCAAGGCGTCCGTGGCGGGTAGTGCGGGCATATGAACTATTTCTTTCCCTTTCTCATTTTTCCCTTCTTCTTTCTCTTCTTCTTTCCCTTTTGCTTTCTCTCTCTTATTTCTCTTCTTTTCTTCTTGCATGGAAGACTCCCGAAGCCCTTCTTTTCCTTTCTCCTTTTGTTGACTTTTTTTCTTCTTTTTAAAAAAACTTGTGGGTCCCATCACTTGTTTTGACCTAGTCAAAACAACTAAAATATTACACCCCCAATCAATTTTCCAGAGCTTAGTTTGGCTTATATCCATGGCACTAGCGCATAATGCCAAGAATTTAATTAAGGCTGATTAAGCACATGTTAAGTTATGCATCGACAAACCAACAAAATGAATGAAAAGGACACAGAGCTAACTCCCGTTAAATAATTATCATTCACATTGGTACTGTGTTATTAATTAATGCATGATTAGTGAAATACTATACAGATGTGTCAACACTTGATTTCGGATTTTATGCAAGCCTTCTATTGTCGCGACTTGGATTTCTACAAGAATTTGTAGTGATCATGTTGTGCTCCTTGACTGATTTGCTAGGTGTTAGAAAATTCAACCCAAAAGTTTAAACTGATAAGTGGAGGAAGTGGTTAATGGAGGGTGGAGACATAATTGCGAAAGGGATAACACTGGTTCTGATATCATGTTGAAAGTCTAACCCAAAATCTTAAGCTGATAGCTGAAAGGAAACTACATAAATATAAAGAGCATATAGGACTCATTATCAAGTGATCTGGGACAACAACAATAACTTCAACACTAGTGGTATGCGGATTGGATGATTTTATTGACGAGTGACCTTACTGATATTGTCATATAAAATCTAATTTGGTGCTTCCAAGTGTATGGTGATACTACATGCGTGCACATTTTATTAGAAGTCTCTTCTTTGTATTATAGTCTGTGAGGCGACCTTCTAATTTGTTACAAAATTATGTAGATGCCCAATTAGATGGATACAAAATGCTTTGCTGTTTTTTGCTTTCTGTCTCTCCTTTGTATTTGTTTAATGTTGTTATGGTGGGTATTACTTTAATTCTTTTGAAGGTTACAACCATGGCTCAAGTGAACAATAATTTACATTATGTAGTGTTTTTTTACCCCATGAGAACAATGCAATAATCTTTGTCATCATTCATGGATTCTCTCTGTACTAACTCACTGTATGGATTTACTTTATTGTCTGCAAATGAATAGATGTCGTCGGATACTAATGATGGACTTTATAATTGTTTCTTGATGTGATCTGTATGTACTAAATCATTTTTATATCATATTCCTTTTTATTAAAGTTCATGATTGACTTTGTCTACTGTTCACTTTAATTTGATTTGTCAAGCTATGATAGCAGGACACCATGATGATCACAACAAGTTCAAAATGGTCGCTACTTGTTACCCTGTAATATAATCATTTCATTTGTACGAGGTTTTACAAAAGTTATGTGTACATCATTTTCAATGGGTAGATGAATCCAAAAAAGTTGTACAAGAGATGGCCTTATTTTGGCTGTGTATGGTAACGATTCTGATCCCAAAAACTAATTCTGATTAAAATGACTTTTTTTTATATTTTGTTCCTAGATGAGTTTTGGAGAACCAGAAACGTGTTTGATAACTGTACAAAATTTATTTCAAAAAACTGTTTCTCTTTCTAGCTTTCTTTCATTTAAGTCAAATAACTGTGTAGTTACTTCGTAAAATTTCATCATAAATGAAGGTTAATTTCCAATGCACACAAAAATAATTTAAAATACATTTATTTTTTTAGTATATCATAAATGAAACACAAATTTTAATACATGATATTTGAAATTTGATTAAAGCATGAGACACGTTTCCATATATTAAGGACTCATTTTTTTTTAAATGTTGCGTTGTCCAAATATATACAAACATAATAACCAAATAAGAAATTATCTACTAAAAAAAAGACCAAATTGTCCTCTTTCATATGAAGCACGAGTCCTTTACTATCATTTTGCAATTTCTGTCCTAAATCCAAATGGGAGTTTGGCTCCAGTTCTACGTGTAGATGGCCACATTTTGTGACACACGGCTACGATTATATATGTTACCATCCGCATATTGGATGCCCTCATCTTTTGCAATATTTTTTTTTGTAGAAGAGTGAAATTTAGGAAATCTAGGAAATTTAAGCCTCAATTTATGAAAATGAGGTCAAACTAGCATAATTTAAGCTTTTTCTATTTTTAGGAAATTTCTAAATTTTTTGTGATTTTTAAAAAAAATTCTAATTTTTTTTAAATTTTTTTTATTTTTATTAGGTTGAGAGAAAAGTGATGAGAAAACTGAAAGAGAAAAGTGAAAGATGTGAGATTTGATTATATTTTGTAATTGTCAAAAGTGATTTTTTTTTCAGAACCAACTTTTTTTTTTGTTCTGGATTTTACTCTAAAACTGATTCTAATTCTCTAAAACTGATTCTGGGAACATAATCAGAATCAGAATTATTTGGCTTACCAAATATGATTCTCATTCTTTACTGTTCTAGGGAACAGAATTAGAGAATGAGAATGGTTACTATACGCAGTTCTTGTCTGGAATCTAAGTTGCCTTTCTCTCTGATCTCTAATGGTTCATTAGTTCATCAGATCAAAAGCATTTGGGCATTGTCTTTGGATGAGATAGTTGTTCATATACTAATAAATGACGTACGGATTCTTGAGAAAAGAGGAGTTAGTGGTAAAAATCCCTGGATCATCCAAATTCCACTAGTGAGCAGAAATTTAGATTTATATGGGATCTCATCGGAATGACCCCATCTATCCTCCTGAGAAGAGATTTGATTTCTAACACAGTTTGAATAAGAGAAGTATGTGATGCTAACGTGTCTTGCATGATCCACATCTCAAGGTTAAGCACTAACATACAAGTACCATAATGTGCCTCTACATGAGCGTCTGGCAACCATGTGCATAAGGGTCAAACCTCATGCTCCACCGCTCGTGCGGGTTCCGTCAATTCCTTTGATGAAATACGCTCACCATCATCTCCTAGACCTGTCATTGCTCTGTGAGTCATGTACACGATAAAACTTATTGAGAGTCGACACTTTTTAATTTGATTATTTCGATTTGAGTTTTTTAAGGAACCGAAAAAGCAGGCGCCTATAAATATTTGCACATGTCTATGCCGGTCTATGCCAAAGAAGTAGTGAACGTCCTTTCTTTGTTTTTGATGGAACTAACAAATCAGAGAGTTAAACGGATAAAGTGGCGCTCACAAAATTGAAAATTATTCAACGGCTTAAAAAAACACAACCCCATTATCTTGAGCAAATAGGCAATAATGAACAATAATAAACTTTCAATTTTAAGTAAAATGAATTTACCTTCAAACCACAAAATAGTGAGAGGCGCGGTTATATTTCAGGCTTCATTTGTTTTGCGTAAAATGAATGCTTTAGAAAATATTTTCCTAAAAATAATTGCTCGTATCTTTTAAAATAATTAGCTAATGAAAATTATTTTCGTCATCACCAACAATTTATGGCTTAACATTACATGAATGATGACTTTTTTTTAATTAAATCATTTTTGTAGGAGATACAAGCGATCATTTTTTTAGATTTGTTTTTTCGAATTGTTCATTTTCACCAAACAAATGGAGCCTAAGATAACATTTTTTTATGCAACGTATCATATCAACATCAACTTAGTGGAAATTTGCGGTAATTGCAGAACTTTAACCTAGCAAAAATTTAGTGATTTTCTAGCAAAGCTAGGGTCTATCCGCCATGCAGACGCGACATGATTCAGATGAAACATCTTTCAAAATAAGTGAATCCACAAGTGTGAACACAAATCATAAATGAGACATCAAAATTCAAGCACCTAGTGTGAACACGATATATAAAATTCCCTACCGTAAATATGTTGAGCCAAATTTGAAAAACAGAGATACTTGATTGTATGGGGAAAAAAGAAGAAGTTACATACTCGATAGTAAAAGCGATAGAAGTTCATACTTGCAGTCATTACCCTGCCGTAAATATGTCTTGAAACATCAACGCATACATGAGATATTGAATATAGTGGAATTGCAAGTCTCTCCCTCTCCTCTGTCAAAACCATCTTTCCAACTCCTGACCTAGGTATTGAGAGAAAGGTACTCAAGCCACGAGGCCGGAGGAGAGTTTTGAATTAAAGTAGCATAACTACGAATTTAACTGGAAACAACTGTATATGGATAAGTCTTGTCAACAATCAAAAGACTTGGACCGGATTGACGTCTTCAAAAAGTACAAAAAAAATAATTCAATATGGGAATTCAGCCTTTAGTTATTTATATATATTTTTTCATTTGGCTAATTTAATCCTACCAATTTGCCAATTAAGTTCTTCTATTCAATTTTAGTGGCCTGACCATTCTATTTGACGGGACATGATAATATGACGATTATCGTTGATATGGACAAAGTTTATAATTTTTTTTAAAAAATTTCTAATTTTTTTTTTACCTTTTCTCTTTTGAAGGGAAATAGAGAAAAAAAACAGAAAAATAAAAAAAGACCTTCAAAGGTAAGACAACCAACGTTGATTAAACCGCCACGACAGTAATTTTGCGCAAATTACAACTGACTCCATTGGAGTATATGCAATGCATCTTATTGCGACGAAAGTACGGAATGAACGGGAAATTTGAGAAAACGCAAACGCAGCAACTTCAATCATACACCATAGTTCCGAGAACATCTAAATGAAAGGATCGGACTCGAATTAGCGGTAGATGATCCGAAACTCCAAACACCCTTAGTCTCTATGCAAGGAGGAAGGGCAGTGTTGACACCTAAATTTTGACTTTTTAAAATTCATTCACTTAAGTACATAAAAAAATGAGAATTTGTTCTCACCAAAAATTAATTTTTTCATGCATTGCATATTTAATTTTTTGTCGGTCATGCATTTTATTATGGCTAACGACGGAGGATTTGAGTTTAAATTGACAAACGATTGGACTGAGCGTGAGGGAGGTGTGCCGAAAGGCTTATGAAGTTTTGAACTTAAAAGAAATTTTTCCACATGGACTGAATTGCAAATACATAAAACTTCAGGGACTGAATTGCAAATACATAAAACTTCAAGGGCTGAATTGCAAATACATAAAAAGTTAGGGATTGTTTTGCAAAAAAGAGTTAGTGGAAAAATTAGAAAGGAAGATGGAGAAGGGGAGATATAGAAGGGAAGATGGAGAATGGAAGATGGTAGAATTAGAAGGGAAGATGAAGAATTAGAATGGGAGATGGAAAGATTAGAATGGAAGATGGTGAATTAGAAGGGAAGATGGAGATAAAGAATGGAGGATGGTGGAATTAGAAGGGAAGATGGATATAAAGAAGGGAAGATGGTGGAATTAGAATGGAAGATGAAGTTAGTGGAAAAATTAGAATGATAGATGAAGATAGAGAAAGGAAGATGGAGGAGTAGGCTATAAAAGGAGAAAGAATGAGAGCCTTGAGGAGGGGGACTTTTGGAGAGATTAGAGAGAAGTTAGGAAGACTTTGGAGAAAAAAAATTTTGGAGAGATTTCAAGAGAAAAAATTTTGAGAGAGAAAAATTCGCCGCAGTGGAACAAGCCTTGGCGACGCGACGGATTCATCTTGAACGAGCTCTAGGTGCATCAGCATGTGCAATTATCTGGTAACTCAATTTTTCGTGTTTAGATGACGAAATCTCGAAAACAAACATACTGAACATTCGTAGATGACTTCGAGATCTTCGATTTGATATATTATGACGTGAAAATGGACGTCGTTTGCTATGTCAAAAGGGTCCCGAAATGGAGAGCAGAAATCTGGAAATATGGTGATCAGAACCTGAGATGGAATTTTTCTGATCTGACCTTTCACGCTAAATGATTTTCCATGGGTTATTCTAGACTTCGTTTCATAAAGACCTCTTCATGACATTTGTTCATAAGATCTTAATGCATAACATATAAAAAATAAAAAAATATTCATGCACGTTTCGTATTTTGAATGCATTTAATGAAATCATGCAATTCTGCTGGCGTCCTTGAGTCTGAGTGTTTTTCTGTGCGTGGTCATATTGATTCGTAGTTATCTCATGTTTAGAGTCTTCTTTTGAAACTTTACAAAAAATGAAAGTTGTTCATTGGGGTCTTGTTTAGTAGATTGGAAAGTTTGGTGCATTAATTTTGAGATTTGAGTGTCCATCTGAGCTTAATCCTGAAGTATGTCTGTTCTGTGAAATTTGTTTGTTTGCTGCTGAGCTCTCATGAAAGACCATTTTCTACACAAAAATGAGTGTCTCTTCAGTAAGAATGTAAAACATGAAAGTTGTCAACGACACATTTTCCCATCCACATAAAAAATCTCAGAATTTTTGCATACATTTCATTATTTCTTTTGTATTTTATGGTTACTGCTTTCTCCCTAAGAATGTTCATGGACAGTATGATTTAATTCGTATTTTTTGTGTTAATGCATTGGAAAATGTAAAAAATGGTCTCAATGAAGTTTAATCAGCACGTGTTAAACTTTCTTTGAGTTTTTGAATTGTCTTAACTCATTGGTGATTGTGCATGTTCGATTGGATAAGTTCATTATTTTCATTTGGCTTTCGGCCCGATGCTTTGAAGACTGGAGGATGACCGATGTCCATTCCGGTCCGTTTTGTTGTACTCCCGACCCACGAGGCTTGGCGACGGGTGTTTGACCGATGTCCATTCCGGTCCATTTTTGTTGTGTTCCCGATCATGTCTCGGGTTTTATTTAATTAGTCTGTAATTATTCACCCGACGAGTTGCGGGTTTTATTTTCACTGTCCTTAGGGTAGTTTTACTTTACCTGCTCTCTCTTCACATCTTCGTTTACTTTGGGTGATTTTGCATTCTTTATAATACATTGAAAAATCTAAAAAAAATTCATAAAAAGAAAACCAAAAAAAATTGCACCTTTGAACCTCAAGTGAAAATTCATCAAAATTGCCAAGTTGAACATTTTCATGAAATTGGTACCGAAATGGCGTTAATTGAAAAATTAGCGTAATCAAGTCCCCGAACTCATTAATCTCTGGTTCGTAGGAATAAAGTATTTCTCCCGATACTTTATTTAGGTGTCTAATCAACCTACCCAAAATGATTAGTGGCGACTCCAAGATAAATCCTTCTTTTGATGAAATTGAACTTAAGTCACGATTTGGTAGAACTCGGGAGAGTTCGAGCTATGCTAGTTAATTCAATTTAATTAACATGGTAATCCATTAACTTTAAAAATTGGGAAACCGATTTTTTTAGGTCGCGACAGCTTGGCGACTCCGCTGGGGAGTTGTTCTTAATTTTTGAAAAAACTTAAGAACTTAGAGGACTTAGGCCAGAAAATTTTATGAAAAATTATTTCATCTGAATTGGGTGAATTCTAACCTTTAGGTGTTAAATAGTTTTGCAGAATGGGAGTTATAAGGGGTGGAGTGTTTGACTAACCCTTTGTTTTGCAGGTTGGTATGGGAATTATTTGTTTAAATTCTGCACATTATTGAAGCGGTGTTTGCATTTAAATGTTATGCTTGTGTTTACAGTTTTAGCACTACATCACACACGTCCCGTGACCGAACCTGGGTCATTAGTTTTAGGATGGTATTGTGATTTGGTTTTAGCGTTCGGCGTGAGATCACGTCGAAAGTTAGCCCAGATTCAATCCCGAACCTCTTTTCAAAAATGAGTTTAAAAGTTAGGCCTCAGGCTTGGTAAGATTACCAAAGTAGTGGTTTTAATTTTTAGCTCGAGCAGCCGAAGTAGGAAGGCCCGGCTAATCCTGATTACGTCGTAGAGGATCACGGCTAATCTTGATTATGTGCGCGAGATTGTCGCCTTGCCGTAAGTTTTCCGCTTCAATTTGTCAGCCTTTAGAGTAGATAGGTTAAGATTTAAACTCACGATTCATGTGCATGTCTATGTGACCTACATGGTATTTTTCACGGTGAAAGTAAGTTTTCTAAACTTCATCTTGTATTTATTTTTGGTCGGTCCATGTAGGTGTCGGTTAAATTTCGAACTTAACATCATAGCCATTTTTCAAAAGAAAATAAAATCAAATTGGTGACCCATTTTTGAAAAATTAAATAAATGTGGAAAAATTCCTTAGGGAAATATATCTACCAATGAAATATTTTGTCATATTTTTCCTTAACACTTCAATAGACCCAAAATTTTCTCATCAAATTTACCTTGAAAATTCATTCTGATGAAAAAGGAAATGCTTTCGAGAAATTTGGTAAATATCAAAGGAATTTGTTACATTATTCTTAAGTTATAAGATTTGCAAGAAAATTTTTTCTAAAGAAATTCACCCATGTTTTTCTAAGAAAATTTTCTCTAATTTCTCTAATTTTGTAAAAATAAAATTAGACTAATGTAGGAATCATGGACCGACCTATCTTAAATCACATACTCATTATGTCCTTTTCTTTTACAGGGGAATCACAGGTACCCCGGGTAGGAGCAAAATCGGGTTCGGCATTATACCGGGAATAACCTCAAGGTATACGAAAGGACGGATAATTGTTGATGTCTTAGCTGATAACCCAAGGGGCAAGTGAGGAAATCGATCTTCCCGGAGACAGAATCGTGTCAATTAACGATCATGTATGAGCTTTGTATTTTGATGGGGCCGTAAATTTATCCAGATCGGGCTTGGGGACATTTTTAATGTATTAGAATGGTTCATGTATTTTTGTTGAGAAAGCCGAGACTGTGTAATTAGAACCCATGGGGCAAGATTATGAACCCGACCTTGCGACGCCTTTCTGATTAAATTGAACAAAGGCTTGCCTTTTTACCTTCCTCGGATTCAAAACACATGGAAGATTTTGGAGGACCAATATTTTATTACCGAGCATGGCCCGCAATCATTTCTCCCAACGCTACAGGCGACCGACACATTCAAGTGGACGCCGAAAGAGATAGGCAGGAGTAAAGTGGGGCACGCAACGGGCAGCCTGGTTTGTTTATTGGAGCACTAATCGAGTGGTCGATTTGCAATAATTCACACGACTGACTCACGGTGCTGTGACAGGTGGGAGCCGCCACCAAACCCTTCGTCAATGTCCTTGATATCATCGCCGGTAGCAGATAACAAGAACACCAAGAAGAGTGTTAAGCCTCAACATCTTCAGTATCGTAAATCGTCCTATCATGCTATATGGGCGAAGAAATGGCAGGAAAAAGAAAAGCACAAACACGTGAAACTTTCTCTTCATTCCATTCACCAACAAACCTTACAACAACTCACTGGGGAGGAAAAGTGAAATCAAATTGAGCCCTAATAAGCATCACAAAGGAGCTCAGCTGGCTCTCCATGGAGTTGATGCTCTGGATGCACCGGGCATTCTCGGGATCAAGCTCCGCGAGCCTAAAGAAGAGGCGATCACACTTCTCTTTAACCTGGGCCATAGTGGCCTCGTAATGCTCAACGGCAAACTCCAGGTCCGGAATCGCCGCCCTCTCGAAAGCAATGTCTGCCGTAATGTCATCAAGTCTCTCCTGCAGCCAACCGCATTTGCACCTCATCATAATATTGCCCGGCTCCTGTTCGGCGTAAGTTCGGACCAAGGCCAGACGGTCCACCAGCTTTCCCCTCTCACGAACCAGCCACGAAAGTTGATCGTTGGCAAACTTGAGGGCCTTTTTGTGATTATCAGCCACAAATGTGACTGTTGCCAGACGCTCGTGCCCGTCTCGGTAACGAGCTTTCACGACGGCGATCACAAGGACCGTCTCATAAGCACGGTAATAGGCAGCTAGAAAATTGATGAAGAAGGTCGAGAAGTTCCGATACTCCTTTCCCAGTTGGGTACCCTCAACAGAAGTAGCGTCCACGGTCCTGAATAAACCGAGGATTTCAGCCTCAACGGTAGAGTTTTTGGCTATGTGAGCGTAACCTCTACCAAGAAGATTGTAGAGTCTCTCCCACCCAACCAGGACTTCGGCGGATAAGGTGTGGTTAGGAGAATTGGCCATTTTTGAAAGCAGAATACGAAAGAAAGGGGGAGAGAGGGGAGGCAGATGAGCGGAATGCGAAGATGGTAATCTGCTTCAATTTAAATACTGATTTCACAGGGGCAGTCCTTATAGGTTTTCCTATCTACCATTCTCTGTCGGCAACACCCCCGGTGGCTCAAATTCCATTCAAGTGGCAACCTCGAGCCGAACAAACCTGACGTCTCTGTGGAAAAGCTGGACGGGACTCCACCGCTTTGAAAAAAGGAAAGAACGAAAAGACGAGCTGAGTGGGGGACAAAGAAATTTTCGGCAGAAAGAGAGATATTACTCATCTTCATTGGAGGACCCGCCAGTAAATCGACGGTGGAAATCTTGACAGGGGCCCTCTACCGCGAAAAGAAAGAAGAAGACAAACTGAGCGATAAACGAGGATTTCCCCTTTAATCAAAAGCTGAATGTCAGATTTTCCCCTCGGTAAATCTAATAGCACTGCCCGTGAAGGGGGAAGTCGTTGCTATTGCCAGAGAGAGAATTTGTCCTCATTTGATAGTGAGGGTTCATCTGCACGAACTCGCAGGAGAAAGATAGAGAGGAAGGAGTTCTCGTGGGAGAGGAATTCAAAACCTTCACCATCAAAGCATTGGCTTTCAAAGCCTGTTACGAGAAGCCATCAACGATCCCGTGATCCCTCAAGTCCGAGAAGACATCCTGAGGCGGTCTCGAATCGGCAGTCCTAGATCCAGAAATATGTCGAGCATTAGGGAAACGGGCGCATGTTCAACCCTGGTCGAAGCTGATGAAGTTCCTTACTCTGAGGGTCTACTGGTCATGGCCATTGACGGTAATCCAGTCTCTCTGTCAATCCTTGTTACCGTATTAAGAAAATGCCGGTATAAGGTTGTAGCTCAAGCAAAGGCGACAGAGGCCGTAGAGATATTAAAGAGGAGTAGTGACTAGTTTGATATCGTCCTCACCGCCATGGTAGGGATCGACATGGATGTTTTCACTCTTTTGGAAGTCATCAATTGTAAATTAAACATGCCAGTCCTCGTAATATCGGCAAGCGATGATCAGCAAGCCATAATAAAGGCCGTCTTAAACGGGGCCCAAGACGTCGTAACGAAACCAGTTAGGGTTCAGATGCTTCAAAACATATGGCAGCACGTGGTAAGGAAGCAATTGCACGACCATGAGAACAAGCATCAAGCCTTCAATTTTGTTCCAAGCAACTGGAGAAAGAAGATGAGTTGGTCTCCCGAGCTGCATCGTATGTTTGTTAATGCAGTTCAGCAGCTAGGAATCGATTCGGCACGGCCGCAACATATACTGGAAATTATGAAGGTAGAGGGACTCACTAAAGCAAATGTTTCGAGTCATCTTCAGAAGTACAGAAAAAGGGTGAGAGAACACAATGCAGCTCAGAATCAAGAAAACCAAGGCGGGACCGATCCAAGCCTGAACGTCGAGTCTCCTCGCCACCATAAGTTCCATAGGTTAGCATGGGGCGAGCCACTTCTCATCATCAACCAAGCCAGTAGCCGTGCCATCAATCCCCCAGGCGTTAATCAAAGTATCCCCCAGAATCACCCTAATGCTCTTCAAGAGTATAGACCGCAGGGGCAGTGTATTTAGACTCCTTGGTTTGAGCACCAACCCGTGGCTAGAATTCATCCCATGATCAGCGCGCCTGCGCAGCCAGAGAATCAGACAGGAAATTATCCTGAGCACTTCCACTTCTCTAATCCTCGAATGGAAGGAGTTCTTGGTAGCAGGACAGTTGGTGATCCCCACACTTTCTGGAGTAATGATGAAAACTTCAGCTCGAGAAGTCAAATTGCTCATGGCGAGGACAGAATGAGAAATCTACCGCCAGCATTTGCCAACAATAATGCCCAATTCGAGTATCAGTTGCTGGAAGGTTCAAGAGATTACCCAGATGATGAGCTTACTGCCCTGGTCAACCAGTTTAAGGTTGACAGACATCCGAAGCCATGATCGGAAGCCAGTGATTAGGGACTCTCAAACATCGTCATCCATGCCTAAACCAGCACGAGACTAGCTGATTATCGAAGAGCCGCAGGAGAGGCAGAACTGACCTTGAACAAGTGCACCTTTCACTTCATGCTTAATTCCCCTGCGTGTGATATTTCCAGCTTTCTAGGTGTCTAGATTTAATTCAGGGGCATGAGGTAATTTGTTTTTTATCCCGTCGAATGCGTGAATCCCTTTTTATGCTAGACTCAGGGCGGATCAATTTGTGGCAACGTCGCTGACTGCCATAATGAGAAATGTTGAATGGCCTCACATAGGGAAATTTCAAGTGAAAAGCCCAGGCGAGCTCAAAGACGGGTAATTAAGTATCGTTCCAATTTACCCTCGATCGTCGCAAAATGCTAAATTGGATTTGTTCCATTCTCACCCAGGGGATTGCAAATTGCCTCAAGAGTGTCGCAAAATGAAATGACCCAATGGAATGCGATATGATTCATTTGCCTTGAAGGTAACCTTTAAATTAAAGGAGCCCTCCGGTCCACGGACCCGATGGCATAAAAAATGATGATGGTCCAAAGCAACCCGAAAGAAAACAAAGCCCAACTAAGCAAAGCACTTATATGGCAAGCTCAAAGTGAAGGGCAACTCGGGACATACAATCCAATCCAATCCAAATGAAGGAACTTCCTCAATTCAAATTCAATGGAAGTACATACAAGGGTAAAACAGTATCGTTCCAATTTTTCTAGAATATGAAGAATATATACTGCCGCATTCCCTTTCATTTTTGCAGTGAAAGTCTCTACTGGCCAGATTTTCCTGTCTACCATTCCCTATCAGCATCACCTCCGCCACTCGTCTCCAATCTCGAGCCAAGCAAATCCGACATCTCTGCCAAAAGTTTGACGGGATGACACAACTTTGAAAAAGAAGAAAAAAATGTGACTTGGGTAGGAGACAAGGAAAATGTGATTCGTTTTTATAGGAGAACACGCCAGCAAATCGACAGGAGAGACGTTGATAGGGACCCTACCACTATGAAGAGATGAGAAAAGACGAGCCAAGCAAGAAACACGCAGGAAAGGTTGAGAAAGACAGAAATCTCGGGAGGAGCGATACATATGCTAAGCCGACGCCAAATTTTAAAAGAGACATCCTCCTGATAATCTTTATTCATACGTTGAAGAGAGTTTTAAAGCATACACGGTTCAGAGAGAGTGAAAATACAGAAAGATATAGTAAACCTTGAGAAATCATCGACCAAATCAAAGATGTCTCAACCCAATACTTCCGAAAGCTATCGTTGCCTGCTGAATATGGGAGAGGAAAAGTTCGAAGCCATGTTTGGGATCGAGCCCATGGAGCCTGGCCCTTCCGCCAACGACGTCCAAGATCTCAGTAAAGATAAGGACAACAACGGTAAGGGTCAAAAGAAGCGTTACCGTCGCCATACTAAGGAGCAAGTACAAAGGCTTGAGGATTTCTTCAGAACATGCCCTATGCCAGACGGCAAACAGAAAATGGAGCTGAGTCAAGAGCTAGGACTTGAACCTTCGCAAATCAAGTTCTGGTTTCAAAATTGGCGAACCCGAATGAAGACTCGTCATGAGCACAATGAGGCCGAGTTTTTAAGAGTTGAAAATGAAAACCTCCGAGCGGAAAACAATATGTATAAGGAGGCTTTTGACTCCGCCACCTGCCCCAACTGCAACAGCCTCCTCCTCACCTTTGATGAAATGCATAATCTGAGGATCGAAAATGCACGTTTAAGAGGAGAGTTAGACCAGTTTATAACAGGATCGAGTTCTATTGGAAGAGGGTACAAAAGGACCAATGCTACTGGATCATCATCAATACCTCCCGAGGAAGAAGGGACAGATCACCACCAAGCGGACATTGACGATGATCTTTTCGCCATAATCAACCAGTTTGATATCGGTAAAGCATTGAAGCTGTGATGCACATGCTCAGCCAGTTACCACCAGACCTTTAACATGGTCGACGCGTACCTAGTCCGGAATGAAGCCAACTGATTATAGAAAAGCCTGCAGATGGGGAAGAAAAATCAATCCTGAATGGATGAATATGCTTTATCTTGCTTGGGATGTTGTCTTCTTTTATGAATGTCTAGAATTGGCGTGAAAGCAAGAAGTAATCATTTCTCTTTCCCCAATTAAATGCTCGAGTCTACCATCACACCAAACTCGTAGTGAATTTATTACGAGTAAAAAGCCGCGTGAACTAGAAGGGTAAAGCAGTATCGTTTCAATTTACCCTCAATTGTCTCGATTCTAAATTAGATCACTGCTGTTTACATGAATTTGCAAATTGATCCGAGAATACAGTCGTACTCAAAAACGAAATTCCCTAGTTGGACAAAATTGGGGGCAAATCAATTTGCGGATATTATCACTGAATGACAGACTTCAAACAAGAAAAATGCGAAGGACGCGAGCAATCTCAAAGAAGAGTAATTTTGTATCGTTCCAATTTATCCAAGATCGTTTGGAATTCTGAATTACTTTCCTCCGTTTTAACAGGGATTGAAAATTGCCTTGAAAAGAACTGCGGCGTGAAACTGCCTAGTGCAAGACCGCGCCTTTTCAAAGATTAACACCTAAAGACGAACCTCCACGAACGCCTACGGTCTTGTGGACCAGATGGCATGGGGAATGACAGTGGTTCGAGATATCCTGAGTTCGATCCTCGAGGACGGAAATGTTGTAAGTATTGTAAATAAATAAAACAACTTTTGCTCGCATTTCTTTTTGCAGAAAGAAACAGGAATACTCGACGAGCAATACCAAGGTCAGTATTTTGTCACGATCTTAGCCTAATGTTGAAGTGTCCAGCCAAAGCCAAGGGAAACTCAATCCAGTGAACCTGATAAGGGGATCGTGCGAAGCATTCAAAATGAAGGGAAATGTCTAACTTGACATACCCACGGAGAAAATCTCGAGTGGTAAAACTGGTAAAGGAGTTGCACGAAGCATTCAAGGGTAACTCAGTATCGTGTCCAATTCATCATTTCTGATACTGGCTAACATGTCTCCTTCCTTTTACAGGAAATGTTAAACTAACATCTGATACGTCAAAGAAAACAGCCCCTAGGGGCCAAGTTATGATCGCCTGATGCAATCTGTCTGATGAAATAGGGGAAATCAATGGCGAACCCTGGATCGAAAAGAGGTAAAACCAGAAAAAAGCTACTCCTCGACTCGGGGAATAGGCCCCCAACGTGTTTGATTCACCCACACAGCTAGGGGCAATTTCCATACTTGTACATTGTATTACCATATTTGCATTATGTTTACACATTCCATGATTTATGCATGACCGTTCTGCACGTTCAATTGTCAATTTTGACTGGGGATATAAACTGTACACGATGCATCGAATGTACAGAATGGGGCATGACAGGATGATGAAAGGCAAGCCATTTCCACATACGTCCTATATTTAATCCACAGTGAGTTGAGTGGAAGACAGATTCCGCATTCTCCAAGGCAATGGGTTTTCTCGCAAAAGGTACGATAGCCGAAGTGACAGAGGCATTCAGTTCTCTATCCAAACACTACAAGTGTCCATTGCAAATCTCTTTGAGCGGCGGTTTCATTTTCTCAACCCTGTCAAGAATCACCCCACATTGGGGCAAGACGAGGTAATTCCAGCAGCGGCATGAGGTAAATGGTTAGAAATTCTCTTGCTCAGACTAGCATCAATCTTCGGGTGTTTCTTTACATTGAACTCGAACTTTAATTCAAGTGCCTTAGGATGATGAAGAACATTCATTTCTCTATCCTATACACTACATCCATTGTACAACCCAATTGAGCTTGTATATATTCATTTCTCAAGCCCCATTGGTGATCATTGCTCGTTCCAATTTGAAGATGACGTTATCACCAAGGAATAGAACTGAAGAGACCGGGGCAGTAAAGAATCCCCAAGTGAACTCATCTCGTATGTTAGATTTCTCATGTAGTGTTTAGCATCATTCCTTACAAAGAAAGGAAAAGGAAGAGAGGTGTCAAAAAATAGCTCTCTCTCAAGAAAGAAAATGGGAATCGAGATTAAGAAAAGCAAAGGTTAGTCCCACAGAATCCCGGACAGTAAAAAGCAAAATGCCTATCAAAAGCAAGGCCAATGCCCATTCAAATCCTTGTTCATTTGTTTTAAAAATCCCAAATGACAGACTTGTAAAGAAAAAGCCTCCAAGAGAGTCAAATGGAAATTGCAATCATCAGCGGAAGCTCCATCCTCAAGCAGTGATGGCACATTTTGAAATCAATTTCAGAAGGCCAAGACCGGTGATAAGACAGCAATGATCACTAGCATCAAGCCATTCTCATATATTTTCTAAGCCAAAGTGAGCCTTTCTCTCTAGCGCGACCCTCTAAAAAAATTTTAAATTTTAAAGGGGTTAACGGATTATTAGGTTAATTAGATTTGACTAACCCAACGCGGACCCTCCCAAGCCCTACCGAATCGCAACTTTGGTTTTTGTTTAAATGATTTTGAAATTTGGAGTCGCCACTAATCGTTCTTGGTAGGTCGATTAGAAACCTAAATAAATTAGCGGGAGAACTAATTTATTCCTGCGAACCAGAGATTATGAGCTCGGAGACTTGGTTACACTAGTTAATTAAAACTAATGCCCTTTCGGTACCTTAATTTCATGGATATCCTAATTCGGCAACTCAGGCTTGGTTTATTCCTAAGGCTCTAGTAGGGTATTCTCTTTTGTATTTTCACTTTTTAAATAGGATGCATGGATGATATATATTTTTATTTGTTATATTTTTTTAAGTGTTAAAGATTCCCTGAAACCGAAAGAGGGAGTGTGTTAACGACTTCTGTGCAATATTACAACCTACTTATCTTTTAGGTCTGATGATTCAAAAATTAAATTATAGGAAGTACATGACAATGAATAAACACCTCCAATGGGAGGCCTAGCATTGGCTTGGCTCTTCCCTTTGGGATTTAAGGTACAGGTATTTAAGTTGCAAGTATTTAAACTACTGTAAGTAAAAACCTCCAATGGGAGGCTAAGCATTGGCTTGGCTCTTCCCTTTGGGATTTAAGGTATAGGTATTTAAGTTGCAGGTATTTAACTACTGTAAGTAAAAACCTCCAATGGGAGGCTAAGCATTGGCTTGGCTCTTCCCTTTGGGATTTAAGGTACAGGTATTTAAGTTGCAGGTATTTAACTACTGTAAGTAAAAACCTCCAATGGGAGGCTAAGCATTGGCTTGGCTCTTCCCTTTGGGATTTAAGGTACAGGTATTTAAGTTGCAGGTATTTAACTACTGTAAGTAAAAACCTCCAATGGGAGGCTAAGCATTGGCTTGGCTCTTCCCTTTGGGATTTATGGTGCAGGTATTTAAATTGCGGATGGACTTTGTCCTCTCCATTCTGGGGTATGAATTCTTTAAAATAAATTTGTTCGCGCTTGAGGACTCCTCCAAGCCGATTTTGTGCTTCCACAGGGTTGACCATTGATATAGAGCTGCGGCTTCCTGACATAAAATAAAGTGAAGTGTCAGTATACAAAATATGTGCTAATCTGCACCTAAAACCAGAAGAGTGGAAAGAGTACTTATCTCCCATTTTTTTGGGAGGGATTTCTATAATTGATTTTCGCTCTCTATGTTCCCAATATAGAGAGTTTCTTTTGAATTAAGAGGGACTTTTAGTCACAGATCAGTTGAGAAATCGGTGGACAGCTTAGGAGCTTGTCTGGGCCGATTTTTGCATCTCTACGAGATTTTTGCTGTTGACGTAGAGATATCCTTCTCCTGACATAAAATATGGGGAAAAAAAGAGATGGAGAAAGTGTATACAATTTGTGCTAATTTGCGAGTAAAATCATAAATAAATGAATAAATAAAAACACTTAGCTCGAATTTGCTTGCTCGTTGACGAGGATGAACTCTTGATTTATATTGATCGATGAAGGAATTTGTGATGATAACCCCTAGCTTTAAACTCCCATCATCTTCAAAATTCTTTCTCTTTTGGTATTTTCTTTTTCTCGAATTTTTCTTCAATCTCCCAAAACTCTCTCAAACATCCAAAATTTCCTCTCCAAAAAATTCTCCCAAACACTTCAAATTTTCTCTCCCAAGAATCCCCCCTCAAGCTCACTTCTTCCTCCTTTTATAATCTACTAATCTATCTCCCATTCTAATTTTTCCACTAACTCTATCTCCCATTCTAATTTCTCCACTAACTCTTCTTCATTTTCATCTTCCATTCTCCATCTCTATCTCACATTCTAATCTCTCCACTAACTCTTCTTCATCTTCATCTTCCCTTCTCCATATTTATCTCCCATTCTAATTTCTCCACTAACTCTTCTTCATCTCCATCTTCCCTTCTCTATTCTTATCTCCCATTCTAATTTCTCCACTAACTCTTCTTCATCTCCATCTTCCCTTCTCTATTCTTATCTTATTTTCTCCATCCATTCTTCTCCAACTTCTCTTCTTCATCTCCTCTTCTCCATCTTCCCTTCTCTATTTTAATTTATCCACTAACTCTTCTTTTTGTTATTTGTAAAATAATCCTTCAAGAGTTAAGTATTTGCACTCTAGTCCTTGAATTTTAAGTATTTACAATTTAGTCCCTGAAAAAATATATTTCTTTAAGTCCAAATCTCCTCACAATTTCTGACACACCAAAATTTACCACATGTCAAATTTAAGCTCATTTCTTGCCGCTGAAAATAATGCAGAATTTAATTAAAGCCCTTTTGCAAAATTAAGTCATTCTGAGTATAATTGGGCCAAGATGAAAATTTAAAATATTAGAAGACAATGTCACAACTCATAAAAAGTGAAAATTAAAAGTAAGTTGACTCAAATTAAATTTTTTTAGGCCCGATTCAAGATTATACTCGTGAAGGAACACGTGACTCGAATTGGATTTTCTGAATTTGAGATGGCCAATATGAAAATAGATTTAAAATAAAAATATTAACTATCTTTGTGTATTTTTTTGGCCTCAAATGTTATTTTTCCAAAGTTTTAAAGTATTTTTGTATTTGTTTTTTAAAAAAATTAAATAAATATATATAATATGAAATTTTATTTTTTGGTCAAAATTGGTTCCCTAGGCTTGGCTAAGGTTCCCAAAGTTGATTTTTCAATTTTATGAATTTTTATGGATTTTCTATTAATTTTCGAAAATAAATAAATAAAAAATACGTAAAAATATTGTAAATATGAAAAATCGTTTTTTTTTGTCAAAATTGGTTCCCTAGGCTTGGCTAAGGTCCCCAAAGTTGATTTTTCAATTTTATGAATTTTTATGGATTTTTTTTATTACTTTAGCAATAGAAAAAATGATTAAAAATCAGGTGTCAACAGCTGCCCCTCTTTGAAAGGAAGCTCGGTAGAGGTTCATTTCAAAGACGAGATGACACATGAATTCTAATCGACTCAATACAAGGAAATAAAAAGAGTCGTGACATGAATGTTCCACTGAAAATGAAATGAGAACATAAGGATTCGTTATATAAAAAAACTTTAGGGTGGTTGAACTTGAACCCGTATGGTGGATCAACCCATGGTAGATTCCTAATAAAAGGATTCTACTGATTAAAAATTGAATTAAAATTTGACCCGTATGGTGGGTCATACCATTTGACCCGTATGGTGGGTCGTACCATGGTAGATTCCTAATAAAAGGATTCTACTGATTAAATTTTGATTGAGATTTGACCCGTATGGTAGGTCACCCCATGGAGATACCTATAAGAAGGACTTGGTGCCTGTAGAAAGGACTTGGTGTCTGTAAAAAGGACTTGTCCCTATAAGAAGGACTTGATTTGCCTGTAAAAAGGACTTAATTTGCCTGTAAGAAGGACTTGATTTGCCTGTAAGAATGACTTACTTTGCCTGTAAGAAGGATTTTGTGCCTGTAAGAAGGACTTTGTACCTGTAAGAAGGACTTTGTTTGCCTGTAAGAAGGACTTGATTTGCCTGTAAGAAAGATTTTATGCCTGTAAGAAGGACTTGATTTGCCTGTAAGAAGGACTTTGTGCCTGTAAGAAGGACTTGATTTGCCTATAAGAAGGACTTGGTGCCTGTAAGAAGGACTTGGTTTGCCTGTAAGAAGGACTTGATTTGCCTGTAAGAAGGACTTTGTGCCTGTAAGAAGGACTTGGTTTGCCTGTAAGAAGGACTTAGTTTGCCTGTAAGAAGGACTTGATTTGCCTGTAAGAAGGACTTTATGCCTGTAAGAAGGAATTGATTTGCCTGTAAGAAGGACTTTGTGCCTGTAAGAAGGACTTTGTACCTGTAAGAAAGACTTGATTTGCCTGTAAGAAAGACTTGTTTTTCCTGTAAGAAGGACTTTGTTTGCCTGTAAGAAGGACTTGATTTGCCTGTAAGAAGGACTTTATGCCTGTAAGAAGGACTTTATGCCTGTAAGAAGGACTTAGTTTGCCTGTAAGAAGGACTTAGTTTGCCTGTAAGAAGGACTTGGTTTGCCTGTAAGAAGGACTTAGTTTGCCTGTAAGAAGGACTTTATGCCTGTAAGAAGGACTTGATTTGCCTGTAAGAAGGACTTAGTTTGCCTGTAAGAAGGACTTAGTTTGCCTGTAAGAAGGGCTTGGTGTACCTCAAAGGGTGCAATTCTGAAATCTGGGAAGACCAGAAATCCTACGGAAGCTCAAACCCAAATTATATTCTCCTGTCGCTTTAGGAATAAACCAAAGAAGCAGAGATCAAAAGGTCTCGAACATTTCTGTCCTTGAGACAAATCATGCTTTATTGAAGAAGGTGGATACCTATATATACCGCAATGGATTCGAGTACCCCAACAACCGTCAGAATTCATTCTCTTGAAAGATTCAGGTTGAAGATATACTTACCTGAGAATTTGGAAGAAATGCTTGGTGGCTTCTCGACAACCAAGCTTGTTCATTCAATAATCGCCGAATGAATTTCAAGACTTTGGAAGGTAACTCAAACACCGGGAATGTGTTGCCTGTCAAGCAATGTCAGAGCTAACATGTGCAAGCATTTTCATCAATGCGTTCATTGGTTCATACAAAATTGTTCAGCTAAGTTGGCAATGATTAGAAGTAGTCTGTGTGATAACTCATGATGCAATCAATCAAAATGTGGATCATGCAAAACTATTCTGTCAAGTTTGCATTACCAATTCTATTTAAGGAGGTTCTCATAATATGAACGCCTCGAATGTAATCTGAATGGGGGACTTTAGTCCGAAGGGGCTTTCTCTCACTCTAGAGAAAGGCTATTTATCTGTAGATTAAAATGTTAGACCTGTGTAGAAATGGTTTAACTTTCCTCATCCTGTTATGCCCCATTTTACACATTTGATGTCTCCTATGCAGTTTATGCTCTAAGTTGGAGTTGGTAAATTAAACATGCGGAATAATCATACATAATTCGTGAAATGTGTAAACACAATGCCGATGTGACAATTTTTAGCATCATGTGTATTTATATAATGTGCAAACATGGGCGGATTTGAATTGCCCCTGGTATGTGGGTGGATTGAACAAATTGGGAAGCCCACTCCTTATGTCGAGGAGCGGTTTGTCTCAAGTTTTGCCCCTGCACGATGAGGCATATGGGTGATGGAGCATTTTGGTTTGTTTAGTGACAGCGACCGCCATAGTTTAGCGGTTAAATGCCTCCCATTTTTCACCAGAATAGATCTTGTCAAATGATCATCATTTTCTTTTGGATTTGTCTCCTCCAACATGTTACATGTTAGTATAAATATTTCCTGTAACAAGAAAAGGAGACATGTCAACCGGTATTAAAAGGGATAAATTGGAAACGATACTGATTTACCCTTCATCTTGAATGCCTTGGACAAGTCTTTTACCAATTTTGCTGGGTTGAGTTTTCTTCGACTTTTGTTGGATGCTTCACCATTAAGCCGAGAATGTGGCAAAATATTGACTTCGGTATTACTCGTCGAGTATTCCTGCTTGCAAAAAGAAATACACAAAAAGTTGTTTCATTTATTTATAATACATACAACATTCCCCACTTTGGAGATCGAACTCGGGATATTTCGGACCTACTGTCATCCCCCATACCATTCGGTCCATTGGACCATAGGTGTCCATGGGATTTTCTTTTCAAAGGTTAATCCCTGGGGATAACGCGGCCCTGTTGTATCACCTTGGGCCTTGTTACGATATTTCTCAAGGTAATTTGCAATCCCTGTTAAGAATGGAATAAAAAAATTCAGGACTCGAGATGATTATGTGCAAATTAGAACGATACAGAATTACCCATGTCTGAGATTGTTCGGATCTTTCGCTTGTATTTTTCTTTAACCGAAGTTGCCCATCCCGTGGTAATGTCCATGAGTTGATTTGCCCCCAATTTAGCCCGACCAGGAAATTTGGTTTTTGGATACAACTGTATTTTCGAGTCGCTTTTGCAAATTCCTGAAAATAGAAGGGATCAAATTTAAAACCGGGGTCCTCCCGAGGACTAGTCGTGCTTCACCGCTAGTTTGAGCACAAGCTCGCCGGCCGCGCGGACACCTCGGTTATCAAAAAAAAAAAAAAAATTAAAACCGGAGCAATTTAAGGGTAAATTGGAACGATACGGATTTACCCTTCAAATTTACGCAGATTTCGTCTCGATATTAATTTTTTCGAGTTTGGTGCGGTTAATGGCTCCGAGCATTTAATAGGGGGGAAAGGGAAATGATTACTTCTAGCTTGTGCATTAATTTTGGACATCGACAAAAGGCGAGAACGTGCGATGAAACTAAGTAGACGTATTCGTCTAGGTTTAATCTTCTTCATGATGCTCTCGCGGGTTGCAGTAGACGATGATATCAAGAACATTAGAGAGACATTCAGTGTGGCTTTCCACCAGCCGCCTAGAGACCCGCGTTCAATCATGTAAATTAATAAAGCTACCACCACTTAATTAGTGTGCCAATAAATTCGGCCATTTGTTGCGTGCCCCACTTCAACCGTGTTTTGTTTCTTTCGGTGCCTACTTGCTCTTGTCGAGCGCCTGTAGCATTGGGAGAAATACTTGTGGGTCACATTCATTAATAGAACCTCGGTCCTCTAAAACCCTCCGCGTGTTTCGGATCCGAGGAAATTTTAAGACCGGTCTCTGGTTGATTTAATCAGGTTAAGGTACTTATTTCATGGTTTCTGATTATATAATCCATATTGTCTTTCAAAAGACGCGGGATCCTCTGCAATACATTAAATATGCCCCCGTGTTTAATCAGTATAAGTCCACCGTCATATCAGAATACACTGCCCATACAAGTTTACGGATTGACACAACTCTGTCTGTCAAAGATGGACAGTGTTCGTTTGCCCCCCTGAATTAACGGTTGAAGCCTTGGTGTTTTTCGTCTTTTGGTATTTCTGAAGATGATTCTTGATATATTATTGAACTTAATTTTTACACCCGTCTGGGGTATCTAGGATCTCCGTGCAAAAGAAAAGGATATAATTAGTATTCGACACAAGGAATGTCGGTCCATGACTCCTATATTAGTCCAATTTTATTTTTTCTATTTTATAGAGAAATCAGAAAAAAAATTTCCTTAGGAAGAAATGGGTTAATTTCTGATACAGAATTTTTTTTTGCAGATTTATTACTCTTTTTTTTATTTTTTTAAAGGAATGTGACAAAATCTCTTGATGTTTACTAAAATTTTTGAAGGAATTTCCTTTTTATCAAAATAAATTTTTAGAGGTAAATTTATCAGGAAAATTTTATTTTTATTGAAGCAGGAAATACATAATAGAAATCCTTTATTGGTTAACAAAATTCCCCCGAGACATTAGTCTAATTTTATTTAGAGAAAATTTTCTTAGAAAAACATGAGCGAATTTCTCGAAAATAATTTTTGTTGCAAGTTTTTATAATTTGAAAGAATGTGATAAAATCACTTGATGTTTACCAAAGTTTTTTTTTTGCAGGAATTTTTCTTTTTATCGAAATAAATTTTCAGAGGAAAATTTGTCAGGAAAATTTCATTTTTATTGAAGCAAGAAAAACATGACAAAAATCTCTTATTGGTCAATACAATTCCCCCGAGACATTAGTCTAATTTTATTTAGAGAAAATTTTCTTAGAAAAACATAAGCGAATTTTTCGAGAAGAATTTTCTTGCAAGTTTTTATAATTTGAAAAATGTGATAAAATCACTTGATGTCTACTAGAGTTTTTTTTGAAGGAATTTTTCTTTTTATTGAAATAAATTTTTAGAGGAAAATTTTTTCAGGAAAATTTCATTTTTATTAAAGCAATAAAAACATGAAAAAAATCCCTTATTGGTTAATAAAATTCCCATGAAGGGATTTTTTCACATCATTTTTTCAAAAAAAAAAATTTTCTAAAAAGAAATGAGGGACAAATTTAATTTTTATTTTCTTTTAAAAGAATGGTCGTAATATCAAGCTCAAAAACTGACTAACACCTAGCATGGACCGACCGAAAATAAATACAAGATAAAATTAGAGAACTTACTTTTACCTTGGAGAAATGCAAATCACATAGTCATGCGCATGACTCAAGTGAGGAGCGGACTCTAGAAAATAAAAGAAGGAGAGACAGGGTATGGACCTAAAAGGCCCCCACTATCTGAATTGACAACCTTACCCTCCGCGCAATCAAATCACAATGGGAAGAATTGTCAATTCAGATAATGAGCGGGATAAAATATGGTCAACCCAAGCGCAATCGACGCAAGAGCTTTGCATATTCGATCCCTATCTATGGTTACCTAGGAAAAATTTCGCGACTTGGGTTTAGACGCTTGTGTGTGCAGGTGTTGTGATCCTCAGAATATGCAAGACATGCACAACAATTGATATCAAAACAGCACTTCTAAAAATGTGTGAAATTAAACATAATCCCAACACCGAGCTTGCAAAACAAATGGGTTAGCCAAACACTCCGCCCCTTATAACTCCCATCCTGCAAAAATATATAACACCTATAGAATGAGTCTCAAGCAAGATCGCCAGAAGCGAGATATCCATGAAATTTTCATTGGCCTAAGTCCACTAAGACTTTTAAAATTTCGAAAAAATTTAAGTATTCCAATTGGTATCTTTTTTCGAAAATTTAAAAATCTCTATTCCCCAGCGGAGTCGCCAAGCTGGCGCGACCCTCTAAAAAAATTTTAAATTTTAAAGGGGTTAACGGATTATTAGGTTAATTAGATTTGACTAACCCAACGCGGACCCTCCCAAGCCCTACCGAATCGCAACTTTGGTTTTTGTTTAAATGATTTTGAAATTTGGAGTCGCCACTAATCGTTCTTGGTAGGTCGATTAGAAACCTAAATAAATTAGCGGGAGAACTAATTTATTCCTGCGAACCAGAGATTATCAGCTCGGAGACTTGGTTACACTAGTTAATTAAAACTAATGCCCTTTCGGTACCTTAATTTCATGGATATCCTAATTCGGCAACTCAGGCTTGGTTTATTCCTAAGGCTCTAGTAGGGTATTCTCTTTTGTATTTTCACTTTTTAAATAGGATGCATGGATGATATATATTTTTATTTGTTATATTTTTTTAAGTGTTAAAGATTCCCTGAAACCGAAAGAGGGAGTGTGTTAACGACTTCTGTGCAATATTACAACCTACTTATCTTTTAGGTCTGATGATTCAAAAATTAAATTATAGGAAGTACATGACAATGAATAAACACCTCCAATGGGAGGCCTAGCATTGGCTTGGCTCTTCCCTTTGCGATTTAAGGTACAGGTATTTAAGTTGCAAGTATTTAAACTACTGTAAGTAAAAACCTCCAATGGGAGGCTAAGCATTGGCTTGGCTCTTCCCTTTGGGATTTAAGGTATAGGTATTTAAGTTGCAGGTATTTAACTACTGTAAGTAAAAACCTCCAATGGGAGGCCAAGCATTGGCTTGGCTCTTCCCTTTGGGATTTAAGGTACAGGTATTTAAGTTGCAGGTATTTAACTACTGTAAGTAAAAACCTCCAATGGGAGGCTAAGCATTGGCTTGGCTCTTCCCTTTGGGATTTAAGGTACAGGTATTTAAGTTGCAGGTATTTAACTACTGTAAGTAAAAACCTCCAATGGGAGGCTAAGCATTGGCTTGGCTCTTCCCTTTGGGATTTATGGTGCAGGTATTTAAATTGCGGATGGACTTTGTCCTCTCCATTCTGGGGTATGAATTCTTTAAAATGAAATACAACGAATTGATTCAACAATTTGAAATTTGTTCGCGCTTGAGGACTCCTCCAAGCCAATTTTGTGCTTCCACAGGGTTGACCATTGATATAGAGCTGCGGCTTCCTGACATAAAATAAAGTGAAGTGTCAGTATACAAAATATGTGCTAATCTGCACCTAAAACCAGAAGAGTGGAAAGAGTACTTATCTCCCATTTTTTTGGGAGGGATTTCTATAATTGATTTTCGCTCTCTATGTTCCCAATATAGAGAGTTTCTTTTGAATTAAGAGGGACTTTTAGTCACAGATCAGTTGAGAAATCGGTGGACAGCTTAGGAGCTTGTCTGGGCCGATTTTTGCATCTCTACGAGATTTTTGCTGTTGACGTAGAGATATCCTTCTCCTGACATAAAATATGGGGAAAAAAAGAGATGGAGAAAGTGTATACAATTTGTGCTAATTTGCGAGTAAAATCATAAATAAATGAATAAATAAAAACACTTAGCTCGAATTTGCTTGCTCGTTGACGAGGATGAACTCTTGATTTATATTGATCGATGAAGGAATTTGTGATGATAACCCCTAGCTTTAAACTCCCATCATCTTCAAAATTCTTTCTCTTTTGGTATTTTCTTTTTCTCGAATTTTTCTTCAATCTCCCAAAACTCTCTCAAACATCCAAAATTTCCTCTCCAAAAAATTCTCCCAAACACTTCAAATTTTCTCTCCCAAGAATCCCCCCTCAAGCTCACTTCTTCCTCCTTTTATAATCTACTAATCTATCTCCCATTCTAATTTTTCCACTAACTCTATCTCCCATTCTAATTTCTCCACTAACTCTTCTTCATTTTCATCTTCCATTCTCCATCTCTATCTCACATTCTAATCTCTCCACTAACTCTTCTTCATCTTCATCTTCCCTTCTCCATATTTATCTCCCATTCTAATTTCTCCACTAACTCTTCTTCATCTCCATCTTCCCTTCTCTATTCTTATCTCCCATTCTAATTTCTCCACTAACTCTTTTTCATCTCCATCTTCCATTCTCTATTCTTATCTTATTTTCCCCATCCATTCTTCTCCAACTTCTCTTCTTCATCTCCTCTTCTCCATCTTCCCTTCTCTATTCTAATTTATCCACTAACTCTTCTTTTTGTTATTTGTAAAATAATCCTTCAAGAGTTAAGTATTTGCACTCTAGTCCTTGAATTTTAAGTATTTACAATTTAGTCCATGAAAAAATATATTTCTTTAAGTCCAAATCTCCTCACAATTTCTGACACACCAAAATTTACCACATATCAAATTTAAGCTCATTTCTTGCCGCTGAAAATAATGCAGAATTTAATTAAAGCCCTTTTGCAAAATTAAGTCATTCTGAGTATAATTGGGCCAAGATGAAAATTTAAAATATTAGAAGACAATGTCACAACTCATAAAAAGTGAAAATTAAAAATAAGTTGACTCAAATTAAATTTTTTTAGGCCCGATTCAAGATTATACTCGTGAAGGAACACGTGACTCGAATTGGATTTTTCTGAATTTGAGATGGCCAATATGAAAATAGATTTAAAATAAAAATATTAACTATCTTTGTGTATTTTTTTGGCCTCAAATGTTATTTTTCCAAAGTTTTAAAGTATTTTTGTATTTGTTTTTTAAAAAAATTAAATAAATATATATAATATGAAATTTTATTTTTTGGTCAAAATTGGTTCCCTAGGCTTGGCTAAGGTTCCCAAAGTTGATTTTTCAATTTTATGAATTTTTATGGATTTTCTATTAATTTTCGAAAATAAATAAATAAAAAATACGTAAAAATATTGTAAATATGAAAAATCGTTTTTTTTGTCAAAATTGGTTCCCTAGGCTTGGCTAAGGTCCCCAAAGTTGATTTTTCAATTTTATGAATTTTTATGGATTTTTTTTATTTTCACTTTTTAAATAGGATGCATGGATGATATATATTTTTATTTGTTATATTTTTTTAAGTGTTAAAGATTCCCTGAAACCGAAAGAGGGAGTGTGTTAACGACTTCTGTGCAATATTACAACCTACTTATCTTTTAGGTCTGATGATTCAAAAATTAAATTATAGGAAGTACATGACAATGAATAAACACCTCCAATGGGAGGCCTAGCATTGGCTTGGCTCTTCCCTTTGGGATTTAAGGTACAGGTATTTAAGTTGCAAGTATTTAAACTACTGTAAGTAAAAACTTCCAATGGGAGGCTAAGCATTGGCTTGGCTCTTCCCTTTGGGATTTAAGGTATAGGTATTTAAGTTGCAGGTATTTAACTACTGTAAGTAAAAACCTCCAATGGGAGGCTAAGCATTGGCTTGGCTCTTCCCTTTGGGATTAAAGGTACAGGTATTTAAGTTGCAGGTATTTAACTACTGTAAGTAAAAACCTCCAATGGAAGGCTAAGCATTGGCTTGGCTCTTCCCTTTGGGATTTAAGGTACAGGTATTTAAGTTGCAGGTATTTAACTACTGTAAGTAAAAACCTCCAATGGGAGGCTAAGCATTGGCTTGGCTCTTCCCTTTGGGATTTATGGTGCAGGTATTTAAATTGCGGATGGACTTTGTCCTCTCCATTCTGGGGTATGAATTCTTTAAAATGAAATACAACGAATTGATTCAACAATTTGAAATTTGTTCGCGCTTGAGGACTCCTCCAAGCCAATTTTGTGCTTCCACAGGGTTGACCATTGATATAGAGCTGCGGCTTCCTGACATAAAATAAAGTGAAGTGTCAGTATACAAAATATGTGCTAATCTGCACCTAAAACCAGAAGAGTGGAAAGAGTACTTATCTCCCATTTTTTTGGGAGGGATTTCTATAATTGATTTTCGCTCTCTATGTTCCCAATATAGAGAGTTTCTTTTGAATTAAGAGGGACTTTTAGTCACAGATCAGTTGAGAAATCGGTGGACAGCTTAGGAGCTTGTCTGGGCCGATTTTTGCATCTCTACGAGATTTTTGCTGTTGACGTAGAGATATCCTTCTCCTGACATAAAATATGGGGAAAAAAAGAGATGGAGAAAGTGTATACAATTTGTGCTAATTTGCGAGTAAAATCATAAATAAATGAATAAATAAAAACACTTAGCTCGAATTTGCTTGCTCGTTGACGAGGATGAACTCTTGATTTATATTGATCGATGAAGGAATTTGTGATGATAACCCCTAGCTTTAAACTCCCATCATCTTCAAAATTCTTTCTCTTTTGGTATTTTCTTTTTCTCGAATTTTTCTTCAATCTCCCAAAACTCTCTCAAACATCCAAAATTTCCTCTCCAAAAAATTCTCCCAAACACTTCAAATTTTCTCTCCCAAGAATCCCCCCTCAAGCTCACTTCTTCCTCCTTTTATAATCTACTAATCTATCTCCCATTCTAATTTTTCCACTAACTCTATCTCCCATTCTAATTTCTCCACTAACTCTTCTTCATTTTCATCTTCCATTCTCCATCTCTATCTCACATTCTAATCTCTTCACTAACTCTTCTTCATCTTCATCTTCCCTTCTCCATATTTATCTCCCATTCTAATTTCTCCACTAACTCTTCTTCATCTCCATCTTCCCTTCTCTATTCTTATCTCCCATTCTAATTTCTCCACTAACTCTTCTTCATCTCCATCTTCCATTCTCTATTCTTATCTTATTTTCCCCATCCATTCTTCTCCAACTTCTCTTCTTCATCTCCTCTTCTCCATCTTCCCTTCTCTATTCTAATTTATCCACTAACTCTTCTTTTTGTTATTTGTAAAATAATCCTTCAAGAGTTAAGTATTTGCACTCTAGTCCTTGAATTTTAAGTATTTACAATTTAGTCCATGAAAAAATATATTTCTTTAAGTCCAAATCTCCTCACAATTTCTGACACACCAAAATTTACCACATATCAAATTTAAGCTCATTTCTTGCCGCTGAAAATAATGCAGAATTTAATTAAAGCCCTTTTGCAAAATTAAGTCATTCTGAGTATAATTGGGCCAAGATGAAAATTTAAAATATTAGAAGACAATGTCACAACTCATAAAAAGTGAAAATTAAAAATAAGTTGACTCAAATTAAATTTTTTTAGGCCCGATTCAAGATTATACTCGTGAAGGAACACGTGACTCGAATTGGATTTTTCTGAATTTGAGATGGCCAATATGAAAATAGATTTAAAATAAAAATATTAACTATCTTTGTGTATTTTTTTGGCCTCAAATGTTATTTTTCCAAAGTTTTAAAGTATTTTTGTATTTGTTTTTTAAAAAAATTAAATAAATATATATAATATGAAATTTTATTTTTTGGTCAAAATTGGTTCCCTAGGCTTGGCTAAGGTTCCCAAAGTTGATTTTTCAATTTTATGAATTTTTATGGATTTTCTATTAATTTTCGAAAATAAATAAATAAAAAATACGTAAAAATATTGTAAATATGAAAAATCGTTTTTTTGTCAAAATTGGTTCCCTAGGCTTGGCTAAGGTCCCCAAAGTTGATTTTTCAATTTTATGAATTTTTATGGATTTTTTTTATTTTCACTTTTTAAATAGGATGCATGGATGATATATATTTTTATTTGTTATATTTTTTTAAGTGTTAAAGATTCCCTGAAACCGAAAGAGGGAGTGTGTTAACGACTTCTGTGCAATATTACAACCTACTTATCTTTTAGGTCTGATGATTCAAAAATTAAATTATAGGAAGTACATGACAATGAATAAACACCTCCAATGGGAGGCCTAGCATTGGCTTGGCTCTTCCCTTTGGGATTTAAGGTACAGGTATTTAAGTTGCAAGTATTTAAACTACTGTAAGTAAAAACCTCCAATGGAAGGCTAAGCATTGGCTTGGCTCTTCCCTTTGGGATTTAAGGTATAGGTATTTAAGTTGCAGGTATTTAACTACTGTAAGTAAAAACCTCCAATGGGAGGCTAAGCATTGGCTTGGCTCTTCCCTTTGGGATTTAAGGTACAGGTATTTAAGTTGCAGGTATTTAACTACTGTAAGTAAAAACCTCCAATGGGAGGCTAAGCATTGGCTTGGCTCTTCCCTTTGGGATTTAAGGTAGAGGTATTTAAGTTGCAGGTATTTAACTACTGTAAATAAAAACCTCCAATGGGAGGCTAAGCATTGGCTTGGCTCTTCCCTTTGGGATTTATGGTGCAGGTATTTAAATTCCGGATGGACTTTGTCCTCTCCATTCTGGGGTATGAATTCTTTAAAATGAAATACAACGAATTGATTCAACAATTTGAAATTTGTTCGCGCTTGAGGACTCCTCCAAGCCGATTTTGTGCTTCCACAGGGTTGACCATTGATATAGAGCTGCGGCTTCCTGACATAAAATAAAGTGAAGTGTCAGTATACAAAATATGTGCTAATCTGCACCTAAAACCAGAAGAGTGGAAAGAGTACTTATCTCCCATTTTTTTGGGAGGGATTTCTATAATTGATTTTCGCTCTCTATGTTCCCAATATAGAGAGTTTCTTTTGAATTAAGAGGGACTTTTAGTCACAGATCAGTTGAGAAATCGGTGGACAGCTTAGGAGCTTGTCTGGGCCGATTTTTGCATCTCTACGAGATTTTTGCTGTTGACGTAGAGATATCCTTCTCCTGACATAAAATATGGGGAAAAAAAGAGATGGAGAAAGTGTATACAATTTGTGCTAATTTGCGAGTAAAATCATAAATAAATGAATAAATAAAAACACTTAGCTCGAATTTGCTTGCTCGTTGACGAGGATGAACTCTTGATTTATATTGATCGATGAAGGAATTTGTGATGATAACCCCTAGCTTTAAACTCCCATCATCTTCAAAATTCTTTCTCTTTTGGTATTTTCTTTTTCTCGAATTTTTCTTCAATCTCCCAAAACTCTCTCAAACATCCAAAATTTCCTCTTCAAAAAATTCTCCCAAACACTTCAAATTTTCTCTCCCAAGAATCCCCCCTCAAGCTCACTTCTTCCTCCTTTTATAATCTACTAATCTATCTCCCATTCTAATTTTTCCACTAACTCTATCTCCCATTCTAATTTCTCCACTAACTCTTCTTCATTTTCATCTTCCATTCTCCATCTCTATCTCACATTCTAATCTCTCCACTAACTCTTCTTCATCTTCATCTTCCCTTCTCCATATTTATCTCCCATTCTAATTTCTCCACTAACTCTTCTTCATCTCCATCTTCCCTTCTCTATTCTTATCTCCCATTCTAATTTCTCCACTAACTCTTCTTCATCTCCATCTTCCATTCTCTATTCTTATCTTATTTTCTCCATCCATTCTTCTCCAACTTCTCTTCTTCATCTCCTCTTCTCCATCTTCCCTTCTCTATTCTAATTTATCCACTAACTCTTCTTTTTGTTATTTGTAAAATAATCCTTCAAGAGTTAAGTATTTGCACTCTAGTCCTTGAATTTTAAGTATTTACAATTTAGTCCCTGAAAAAATATATTTCTTTAAGTCCAAATCTCCTCACAATTTCTGACACACCAAAATTTACCACATGTCAAATTTAAGCTCATTTCTTGCCGCTGAAAATAATGCAGAATTTAATTAAAGCCCTTTTGCAAAATTAAGTCATTCTGAGTATAATTGGGCCAAGATGAAAATTTAAAATATTAGAAGACAATGTCACAACTCATAAAAAGTGAAAATTAAAAATAAGTTGACTCAAATTAAATTTTTTTAGGCCCGATTCAAGATTATACTCGTGAAGGAACACGTGACTCGAATTGGATTTTTCTGAATTTAAGATGGCCAATATGAAAATAGATTTAAAATAAAAATATTAACTATCTTTGTGTATTTTTTTGGCCTCAAATGTTATTTTTCCAAAGTTTTAAAGTATTTTTGTATTTGTTTTTTAAAAAAATTAAATAAATATATATAATATGAAATTTTATTTTTTGGTCAAAATTGGTTCCCTAGGCTTGGCTAAGATTCCCAAAGTTGATTTTTCAATTTTATGAATTTTTATGGATTTTCTATTAATTTTCGAAAATAAATAAATAAAAAATACGTAAAAATATTGTAAATATGAAAAATCGTTTTTTTGTCAAAATTGGTTCCCTAGGCTTGGCTAAGGTCCCCAAAGTTGATTTTTCAATTTTATGAATTTTTATGGATTTTTTTTTATTTTCACTTTTTAAATAGGATGCATGGATGATATATATTTTTATTTGTTATATTTTTTTAAGTGTTAAAGATTCCCTGAAACCGAAAGAGGGAGTGTGTTAACGACTTCTGTGCAATATTACAACCTACTTATCTTTTAGGTCTGATGATTCAAAAATTAAATTATAGGAAGTACATGACAATGAATAAACACCTCCAATGGGAGGCCTAGCATTGGCTTGGCTCTTCCCTTTGGGATTTAAGGTACAGGTATTTAAGTTGCAAGTATTTAAACTACTGTAAGTAAAAACCTCCAATGGGAGGCTAAGCATTGGCTTGGCTCTTCCCTTTGGGATTTAAGGTATAGGTATTTAAGTTGCAGGTATTTAACTACTGTAAGTAAAAACCTCCAATGGGAGGCCAAGCATTGGCTTGGCTCTTCGCTTTGGGATTTAAGGTACAGGTATTTAAGTTGCAGGTATTTAACTACTGTAAGTAAAAACCTCCAATGGGAGGCTAAGCATTGGCTTGGCTCTTCCCTTTGGGATTTAAGGTACAGGTATTTAAGTTGCAGGTATTTAACTACTGTAAGTAAAAACCTCCAATGGGAGGCTAAGCATTGGCTTGGCTCTTCCCTTTGGGATTTATGGTGCAGGTATTTAAATTGCGGATGGACTTTGTCCTCTCCATTCTGGGGTATGAATTCTTTAAAATGAAATACAACGAATTGATTCAACAATTTGAAATTTGTTCGCGCTTGAGGACTCCTCCAAGCCAATTTTGTGCTTCCACAGGGTTGACCATTGATATAGAGCTGCGGCTTCCTGACATAAAATAAAGTGAAGTGTCAGTATACAAAATATGTGCTAATCTGCACCTAAAACCAGAAGAGTGGAAAGAGTACTTATCTCCCATTTTTTTGGGAGGGATTTCTATAATTGATTTTCGCTCTCTATGTTCCCAATATAGAGAGTTTCTTTTGAATTAAGAGGGACTTTTAGTCACAGATCAGTTGAGAAATCGGTGGACAGCTTAGGAGCTTGTCTGGGCCGATTTTTGCATCTCTACGAGATTTTTGCTGTTGACGTAGAGATATCCTTCTCCTGACATAAAATATGGGGAAAAAAAGAGATGGAGAAAGTGTATACAATTTGTGCTAATTTGCGAGTAAAATCATAAATAAATGAATAAATAAAAACACTTAGCTCGAATTTGCTTGCTCGTTGACGAGGATGAACTCTTGATTTATATTGATCGATGAAGGAATTTGTGATGATAACCCCTAGCTTTAAACTCCCATCATCTTCAAAATTCTTTCTCTTTTGGTATTTTCTTTTTCTCGAATTTTTCTTCAATCTCCCAAAACTCTCTCAAACATCCAAAATTTCCTCTCCAAAAAATTCTCCCAAACACTTCAAATTTTCTCTCCCAAGAATCCCCCCTCAAGCTCACTTCTTCCTCCTTTTATAATCTACTAATCTATCTCCCATTCTAATTTTTCCACTAACTCTATCTCCCATTCTAATTTCTCCACTAACTTTTCTTCATTTTCATCTTCCATTCTCCATCTCTATCTCACATTCTAATCTCTCCACTAACTCTTCTTCATCTTCATCTTCCCTTCTCCATATTTATCTCCCATTCTAATTTCTCCACTAACTCTTCTTCATCTCCATCTTCCCTTCTCTATTCTTATCTCCCATTCTAATTTCTCCACTAACTCTTCTTCATCTCCATCTTCCATTCTCTATTCTTATCTTATTTTCTCCATCCATTCTTCTCCAACTTCTCTTCTTCATCTCCTCTTCTCCATCTTCCCTTTTCTATTCTAATTTATCCACTAACTCTTCTTTTTGTTATTTGTAAAATAATCCTTCAAGAGTTAAGTATTTGCACTCTAGTCCTTGAATTTAAGTATTTACAATTTAGTCCCTGAAAAAATATATTTCTTTAAGTCCAAATCTCCTCACAATTTCTGACACACCAAAATTTACCACATGTCAAATTTAAGCTCATTTCTTGCCGCTGAAAATAATGCAGAATTTAATTAAAGCCCTTTTGCAAAATTAAGTCATTCTGAGTATAATTGGGCCAAGATGAAAATTTAAAATATTAGAAGACAATGTCACAACTCATAAAAAGTGAAAATTAAAAATAAGTTGACTCAAATTAAATTTTTTTAGGCCCGATTCAAGATTATACTCGTGAAGGAACACGTGACTCGAATTGGATTTTTCTGAATTTGAGATGGCCAATATGAAAATAGATTTAAAATAAAAATATTAACTATCTTTGTGTATTTTTTTGGCCTCAAATGTTATTTTTCCAAAGTTTTAAAGTATTTTTGTATTTGTTTTTTAAAAAAATTAAATAAATATATATAATATGAAATTTTATTTTTTGGTCAAAATTGGTTCCCTAGGCTTGGCTAAGGTTCCCAAAGTTGATTTTTCAATTTTATGAATTTTTATGGATTTTCTATTAATTTTCGAAAATAAATAAATAAAAAATACGTAAAAATATTGTAAATATGAAAAATCGTTTTTTTTGTCAAAATTGGTTCCCTAGGCTTGGCTAAGGTCCCCAAAGTTGATTTTTCAATTTTATGAATTTTTATGGATTTTTTTTATTTTCACTTTTTAAATAGGATGCATGGATGATATATATTTTTATTTGTTATATTTTTTTAAGTGTTAAAGATTCCCTGAAACCGAAAGAGGGAGTGTGTTAACGACTTCTGTGCAATATTACAACCTACTTATCTTTTAGGTCTGATGATTCAAAAATTAAATTATAGGAAGTACATGACAATGAATAAACACCTCCAATGGGAGGCCTAGCATTGGCTTGGCTCTTCCCTTTGGGATTTAAGGTACAGGTATTTAAGTTGCAAGTATTTAAACTACTGTAAGTAAAAACCTCCAATGGAAGGCTAAGCATTGGCTTGGCTCTTCCCTTTGGGATTTAAGGTATAGGTATTTAAGTTGCAGGTATTTAACTACTGTAAGTAAAAACCTCCAATGGGAGGCTAAGCATTGGCTTGGCTCTTCCCTTTGGGATTTAAGGTACAGGTATTTAAGTTGCAGGTATTTAACTACTGTAAGTAAAAACCTCCAATGGGAGGCTAAGCATTGGCTTGGCTCTTCCCTTTGGGATTTAAGGTAGAGGTATTTAAGTTGCAGGTATTTAACTACTGTAAATAAAAACCTCCAATGGGAGGCTAAGCATTGGCTTGGCTCTTCCCTTTGGGATTTATGGTGCAGGTATTTAAATTGCGGATGGACTTTGTCCTCTCCATTCTGGGGTATGAATTCTTTAAAATGAAATACAACGAATTGATTCAACAATTTGAAATTTGTTCGCGCTTGAGGACTCCTCCAAGCCGATTTTGTGCTTCCACAGGGTTGACCATTGATATAGAGCTGCGGCTTCCTGACATAAAATAAAGTGAAGTGTCAGTATACAAAATATGTGCTAATCTGCACCTAAAACCAGAAGAGTGGAAAGAGTACTTATCTCCCATTTTTTTGGGAGGGATTTCTATAATTGATTTTCGCTCTCTATGTTCCCAATATAGAGAGTTTCTTTTGAATTAAGAGGGACTTTTAGTCACAGATCAGTTGAGAAATCGGTGGACAGCTTAGGAGCTTGTCTGGGCCGATTTTTGCATCTCTACGAGATTTTTGCTGTTGACGTAGAGATATCCTTCTCCTGACATAAAATATGGGGAAAAAAAGAGATGGAGAAAGTGTATACAATTTGTGCTAATTTGCGAGTAAAATCATAAATAAATGAATAAATAAAAACACTTAGCTCGAATTTGCTTGCTCGTTGACGAGGATGAACTCTTGATTTATATTGATCGATGAAGGAATTTGTGATGATAACCCCTAGCTTTAAACTCCCATCATCTTCAAAATTCTTTCTCTTTTGGTATTTTCTTTTTCTCGAATTTTTCTTCAATCTCCCAAAACTCTCTCAAACATCCAAAATTTCCTCTTCAAAAAATTCTCCCAAACACTTCAAATTTTCTCTCCCAAGAATCCCCCCTCAAGCTCACTTCTTCCTCCTTTTATAATCTACTAATCTATCTCCCATTCTAATTTTTCCACTAACTCTATCTCCCATTCTAATTTCTCCACTAACTCTTCTTCATTTTCATCTTCCATTCTCCATCTCTATCTCACATTCTAATCTCTCCACTAACTCTTCTTCATCTTCATCTTCCCTTCTCCATATTTATCTCCCATTCTAATTTCTCCACTAACTCTTCTTCATCTCCATCTTCCCTTCTCTATTCTTATCTCCCATTCTAATTTCTCCACTAACTCTTCTTCATCTCCATCTTCCATTCTCTATTCTTATCTTATTTTCTCCATCCATTCTTCTCCAACTTCTCTTCTTCATCTCCTCTTCTCCATCTTCCCTTCTCTATTCTAATTTATCCACTAACTCTTCTTTTTGTTATTTGTAAAATAATCCTTCAAGAGTTAAGTATTTGCACTCTAGTCCTTGAATTTAAGTATTTACAATTTAGTCCCTGAAAAAATATATTTCTTTAAGTCCAAATCTCCTCACAATTTCTGACACACCAAAATTTACCACATGTCAAATTTAAGCTCATTTCTTGCCGCTGAAAATAATGCAGAATTTAATTAAAGCCCTTTTGCAAAATTAAGTCATTCTGAGTATAATTGGGCCAAGATGAAAATTTAAAATATTAGAAGACAATGTCACAACTCATAAAAAGTGAAAATTAAAAATAAGTTGACTCAAATTAAATTTTTTTAGGCCCGATTCAAGATTATACTCGTGAAGGAACACGTGACTCGAATTGGATTTTTCTGAATTTGAGATGGCCAATATGAAAATAGATTTAAAATAAAAATATTAACTATCTTTGTGTATTTTTTTGGCCTCAAATGTTATTTTTCCAAAGTTTTAAAGTATTTTTGTATTTGTTTTTTAAAAAAATTAAATAAATATATATAATATGAAATTTTATTTTTTGGTCAAAATTGGTTCCCTAGGCTTGGCTAAGATTCCCAAAGTTGATTTTTCAATTTTATGAATTTTTATGGATTTTCTATTAATTTTCGAAAATAAATAAATAAAAAATACGTAAAAATATTGTAAATATGAAAAATCGTTTTTTTGTCAAAATTGGTTCCCTAGGCTTGGCTAAGGTCCCCAAAGTTGATTTTTCAATTTTATGAATTTTTATGGATTTTTTTTATTTTCACTTTTTAAATAGGATGCATGGATGATATATATTTTTATTTGTTATATTTTTTTAAGTGTTAAAGATTCCCTGAAACCGAAAGAGGGAGTGTGTTAACGACTTCTGTGCAATATTACAACCTACTTATCTTTTAGGTCTGATGATTCAAAAATTAAATTATAGGAAGTACATGACAATGAATAAACACCTCCAATGGGAGGCCTAGCATTGGCTTGGCTCTTCCCTTTGGGATTTAAGGTACAGGTATTTAAGTTGCAAGTATTTAAACTACTGTAAGTAAAAACCTCCAATGGGAGGCTAAGCATTGGCTTGGCTCTTCCCTTTGGGATTTAAGGTATAGGTATTTAAGTTGCAGGTATTTAACTACTGTAAGTAAAAACCTCCAATGGGAGGCCAAGCATTGGCTTGGCTCTTCGCTTTGGGATTTAAGGTACAGGTATTTAAGTTGCAGGTATTTAACTACTGTAAGTAAAAACCTCCAATGGGAGGCTAAGCATTGGCTTGGCTCTTCCCTTTGGGATTTAAGGTACAGGTATTTAAGTTGTAGGTATTTAACTACTGTAAGTAAAAACCTCCAATGGGAGGCTAAGCATTGGCTTGGCTCTTCCCTTTGGGATTTATGGTGCAGGTATTTAAATTGCGGATGGACTTTGTCCTCTCCATTCTGGGGTATGAATTCTTTAAAATGAAATACAACGAATTGATTCAACAATTTGAAATTTGTTCGCGCTTGAGGACTCCTCCAAGCCAATTTTGTGCTTCCACAGGGTTGACCATTGATATAGAGCTGCGGCTTCCTGACATAAAATAAAGTGAAGTGTCAGTATACAAAATATGTGCTAATCTGCACCTAAAACCAGAAGAGTGGAAAGAGTACTTATCTCCCATTTTTTTGGGAGGGATTTCTATAATTGATTTTCGCTCTCTATGTTCCCAATATAGAGAGTTTCTTTTGAATTAAGAGGGACTTTTAGTCACAGATCAGTTGAGAAATCGGTGGACAGCTTAGGAGCTTGTCTGGGCCGATTTTTGCATCTCTACGAGATTTTTGCTGTTGACGTAGAGATATCCTTCTCCTGACATAAAATATGGGGAAAAAAAGAGATGGAGAAAGTGTATACAATTTGTGCTAATTTGCGAGTAAAATCATAAATAAATGAATAAATAAAAACACTTAGCTCGAATTTGCTTGCTCGTTGACGAGGATGAACTCTTGATTTATATTGATCGATGAAGGAATTTGTGATGATAACCCCTAGCTTTAAACTCCCATCATCTTCAAAATTCTTTCTCTTTTGGTATTTTCTTTTTCTCGAATTTTTCTTCAATCTCCCAAAACTCTCTCAAACATCCAAAATTTCCTCTCCAAAAAATTCTCCCAAACACTTCAAATTTTCTCTCCCAAGAATCCCCCCTCAAGCTCACTTCTTCCTCCTTTTATAATCTACTAATCTATCTCCCATTCTAATTTTTCCACTAACTCTATCTCCCATTCTAATTTCTCCACTAACTCTTCTTCATTTTCATCTTCCATTCTCCATCTCTATCTCACATTCTAATCTCTCCACTAACTCTTCTTCATCTTCATCTTCCCTTCTCCATATTTATCTCCCATTCTAATTTCTCCACTAACTCTTCTTCATCTCCATCTTCCCTTCTCTATTCTTATCTCCCATTCTAATTTCTCCACTAACTCTTCTTCATCTCCATCTTCCATTCTCTATTCTTATCTTATTTTCTCCATCCATTCTTCTCCAACTTCTCTTCTTCATCTCCTCTTCTCCATCTTCCCTTTTCTATTCTAATTTATCCACTAACTCTTCTTTTTGTTATTTGTAAAATAATCCTTCAAGAGTTAAGTATTTGCACTCTAGTCCTTGAATTTAAGTATTTACAATTTAGTCCCTGAAAAAATATATTTCTTTAAGTCCAAATCTCCTCACAATTTCTGACACACCAAAATTTACCACATGTCAAATTTAAGCTCATTTCTTGCCGCTGAAAATAATGCAGAATTTAATTAAAGCCCTTTTGCAAAATTAAGTCATTCTGAGTATAATTGGGCCAAGATGAAAATTTAAAATATTAGAAGACAATGTCACAACTCATAAAAAGTGAAAATTAAAAATAAGTTGACTCAAATTAAATTTTTTTAGGCCCGATTCAAGATTATACTCGTGAAGGAACACGTGACTCGAATTGGATTTTTCTGAATTTGAGATGGCCAATATGAAAATAGATTTAAAATAAAAATATTAACTATCTTTGTGTATTTTTTTGGCCTCAAATGTTATTTTTCCAAAGTTTTAAAGTATTTTTGTATTTGTTTTTTAAAAAAATTAAATAAATATATATAATATGAAATTTTATTTTTTGGTCAAAATTGGTTCCCTAGGCTTGGCTAAGGTTCCCAAAGTTGATTTTTCAATTTTATGAATTTTTATGGATTTTCTATTAATTTTCGAAAATAAATAAATAAAAAATACGTAAAAATATTGTAAATATGAAAAATCGTTTTTTTGTCAAAATTGGTTCCCTAGGCTTGGCTAAGGTCCCCAAAGTTGATTTTTCAATTTTATGAATTTTTATGGATTTTTTTTATTACTTTAGCAATAGAAAAAATGATTAAAAATCAGGTGTCAACTCTCTCAGTCCCAAATCCTGATCTACGTTACAACCCTTTAAATTCTCTTCTGATTAGGGCATATGAATTAACGTAGAGTTGAATGATTTTAAGCATCGCTCGAAGAAGTTCGAGCAAGATTATTTCTCTCTCATTTTTGCAGGGTTCTTGACTTGTAAATCCGGAGCAGATGATAAAGATCTCTTTCAAAAAGCCTTGACTCCAGAGGAGTCCCATTTGGTAAACCATTGACCTAGCCTATATTACGGTCCTAATCAAGACCTCCAGATCGGCTTGGTCGTACCAATTGCGAGATTACTCAGACCCTCGTTGAAAGCAATGATGGTAAGATTGAGTGATTTCTCTTGAATCCTACAGTTATGATGAATAGCTTTTCTCGAAGAGTAGGAGAAATCCCTTTCGGACTGAAGTCCCCCATTCAAAGTACATACGAGGTATTCACAATGTAATAACCTCCTTGAACAAAATTGGTGATGCAAACTTGATAGAATAGTTTTGCATAAATCCACTAAGTGAATTTCAGCATACATGCCTGTACATGTTACATCTAACATTGTCTGTGCACATGCATTCCTAATATTCAAGCTACCTCATGAGGTCTTGAAATTCATCCAAGAATGATTGAATGAACAAGCCGTGTTGGCAAGTGCCTACCTAGCAAGCTTCCAAGCTCCCAGGTAAGTATATCTTCAACCTGAGCCTTCTGATGATTGTTAAGGCACTCAAATCTGTTGCGACACATATTCGTCTTCTTCAGTGAAGCGTGATTTTTATGAAATACATGTCGCATTAGCATTGATTTGGTCTATGCGCATAATTTTACTTCAAGAGAATAAGCAGGTATGATGCAGTCAGCCTGTCTACTCCTTGACAATTCGTTCAAAAAACCCAGGTAAATTTTCTGAACCCTTTTCAAAATCGCAAGCTTTGAGTTTGCACCAATGAGAAAGCACACTCCTTAATTTCATCCAGTTCATAATCGACATGCTCTTGTGATCTGCATGAAACATTTGTTCGAACCATGATCGACATGCTCTCGTGGTCTCGACAAATTTTATCAAAATCATAATCGACATGCTCTTTTGATTTTGGTACCCTATCAAGTTCATGATCGACATGCTCTCATGTTCTTGATCTTATCCATCCAGTTCATAATCGACATGCTCTTGTGTCTGGATGCTTGTGCGAACCATGATCGACATGCTCTCGTGGTCTCGACAAATTTTATCAAAAACCATAATCGACATGCTCTTATGGTTTTGATACCCTTTCAGATCATCAAGGACCAGCTCTAATGATCTTGAAAGAAACTATGTGACTCCACTCGAAGAGATGCAGTGGACGCATCCCCTTACAGATCTTGCGCTTTCTCGCATCAGGGGGAAACCTCTGGTAACGGATAGGCACTAGTACCTTAAGATTCTTGCATCCACAAAATGCCTGGAGCTTAAGGGAATCACCAGCATTATGAAGTGTCTGGTAAGACCGACATTTTATATGCGATCCATGTGCAGGTTTCTTTAATCCGTTTCCTCGGAGCAGAGAAATCTTAACACATGTTATTTACAGTCCTGCACATCATGCATCATTGCACTTGCATATAAAATGGGATTAAAACTCCCCCACAAAAAAAATTATCATCATTCATTTGCATTGTCAAAATTTAGGTTCAATTTTGTTTTTGAGCGAAACCTCTACGAGTCTCCGCTCAAAGAGGGGCAGCTGTTGACACCTAAATTTTGACTTTTTAAAATTCATTCACTTAAGTACATAAAAAAATGAGAATTTGTTCTCACCAAAAATTAATTTTTTCATGTATTGCATATTTAATTTTTTGTCGGTCATGCATTTTATTATGGCTAACGACGGAGGATTTGAGTTTAAATTGACAAACGATTGGACTGAGCGTGAGGGAGGTGTGCCGAAAGGCTTATGAAGTTTTGAACTTAAAAGAAATTTTTCCACATGGACTAAATTGCAAATACATAAAACTTCAGGGACTGAATTGCAAATACATAAAACTTCAAGGGCTGAATTGCAAATACATAAAAAGTTAGGGATTGTTTTGCAAAAAAGAGTTAGTGGAGAAATTAGAAAGGAAGATGGAGAAGGGGAGATATAGAAGGGAAGATGGTAGAATTAGAAGGGAAGATGAAGAATTAGAATGGGAGATGGAAAGATTAGAATGGAAGATGGTGAATTAGAAGGGAAGATGGAGATAAAGAATGGAGGATGGTGGAATTAGAAGGGAAGATGGATATAAAGAAGGGAAGATGGTGGAATTAGAATGGAAGATGAAGTTAGTGGAAAAATTAGAATGATAGATGAAGATAGAGAAAGGAAGATGGAGGAGTAGGCTATAAAAGGAGAAAGAATGAGAGCCTTGAGGAGGGGGACTTTTGGAGAGATTAGAGAGAAGTTAGGAAGACTTTGGAGAAAAAAAATTTTGGAGAGATTTCAAGAGAAAAAATTTTGAGAGAGAAAAATTCGCCGCAGTGGAACAAGCCTTGGCGACGCGACGGATTCATCTTGAACGAGCTCTAGGTGCATCAGCATGTGCAATTATCTGGTAACTCAATTTTTCGTGTTTAGATGACGAAATCTCGAAAACAAACATACTGAACATTCGTAGATGACTTCGAGATCTTCGATTTGATATATTATGACGTGAAAATGGACGTCGTTTGCTATGTCAAAAGGGTCCCGAAATGGAGAGCAGAAATCTGGAAATATGGTGATCAGAACCTGAGATGGAATTTTTCTGATCTGACCTTTCACGCTAAATGATTTTCCATGGGTTATTCTAGACTTCGTTTCATAAAGACCTCTTCATGACATTTGTTCATAAGATCTTAATGCATAACATATAAAAAATAAAAAAATATTCATGCACGTTTCGTATTTTGAATGCATTTAATGAAATCATGCAATTCTGCTGGCGTCCTTGAGTCTGAGTGTTTTTCTGTGCGTGGTCATATTGATTCGTAGTTATCTCATGTTTAGAGTCTTCTTTTGAAACTTCACAAAAAATGAAAGTTGTTCATTGGGGTCTTGTTTAGTAGACTGGAAAGTTTGGTGCATTAATTTTGAGATTTGAGTGTCCATCTGAGCTTAATCCTGAAGTATGTCTGTTCTGTGAAATTTGTTTGTTTGCTGCTGAGCTCTCATGAAAGACCATTTTCTACACGAAAATGAGTGTCTCTTCAGTAAGAATGTAAAACATGAAAGTTGTCAACGACACATTTTCCCATCCACATAAACAATCTCAGAATTTTTGCATACATTTCATTATTTCTTTTGTATTTTATGGTTACTGCTTTCTCCCTAAGAATGTTCATGGACAGTATGATTTAATTCGTATTTTTTGTGTTAATGCATTGGAAAATGTAAAAAATGGTCTCAATGAAGTTTAATCAGCACGTGTTAAACTTTCTTTGAGTTTTTGAATTGTCTTAACTCATTGGTGATTGTGCATGTTCGATTGGATAAGTTCATTATTTTCATTTGGCTTTCGGCCCGATGCTTTGAAGACTGGAGGATGACCGATGTCCATTCCGGTCCGTTTTGTTGTACTCCCGACCCACGAGGCTTGGCGACGGGTGTTTGACCGATGTCCATTCCGGTCCATTTTTGTTGTGTTCCCGATCATGTCTCGGGTTTTATTTAATTAGTCTGTAATTATTCACCCGACGAGTTGCGGGTTTTATTTTCACTGTCCTTAGGGTAGTTTTACTTTACCTGCTCTCTCTTCACATCTTCGTTTACTTTGGGTGATTTTGCATTCTTTATAATACATTGAAAAATCTTAAAAAAATTCATAAAAAGAAAACAAAAAAAAATTGCACCTTTGAACCTCAAGTGAAAATTCATCAAAATTGCCAAGTTGAACATTTTCATGAAATTGGTACCGAAAGGGCGTTAATTGAAAAATTAGCGTAATCAAGTTCCCGAACTCATTAATCTCTGGTTCGTAGGAATAAAGTATTTCTCCCGATGCTTTATTTAGGTGTCTAATCAACCTACCCAAAATGATTAGTGGCGACTCCAAGATAAATCCTTCTTTTGATGAAATTGAACCTAAGTCACGATTTGATAGAACTCGGGAGAGTTCGAGCTATGCTAGTTAATTTAATTTAATTAACATGGTAATCCATTAACTTTAAAAATTGGGAAATCGATTTTTTTAGGTCGCGACAGGCAGCACGGTGAGCATAAAGGCCTCGTAAGTGAATGTTGCTGAACCAGAAAGCACGGTGTCTCTCTCCTTGAATTTCTCGGTTAATCCCTAAGACACGAAGATCAGAGGAAGATGTCAATATACTGATGGTATAAATGTCATGGACTTAGGTATACCATTTCTGTATTGGAAATTACCTTGACAGTGAGGCAGCACCTGCACGAGATACAACCATGGAAAAGTAAGAAAATCTTTGATAATTCTTGACTAATTATTAGAAAATGGAACGTATATAATTAACAATGAAATAAGAGGGAGCAGAGCATACTCGATGAAGTTATCATATTCAATCGCCCGGCTTCCATCTCCATATTTGTCGTACTTAGCGACCAGCAAGTCGACCACCACCGGTGACACCACAAACCCCATGCTCAACAGTGCCTCCCTCAGCTCTGGCCCATCAATTTTCCCACTCCTGTCACCGTCAAATCTCTCAAATGTCCCCTGAACAATCCCTTGATCAGATTTACAGGTGAGAGGATCTACTCAAACATTATGAGAAAACAAATTAGGGTTCTTACCCTCCATATTTGAAGACAGTGAAATAGTCCAACGAATTCCCTTGGCCCTGCAAAACGTTAAGCATTTTCTAAGCTTAGTTTCATTATTGGGCTTTTTTCACAGTGCACAGTTTCTAACACTGTAACTACTTTACTAATGTCATGGCATTTTCAACCATGCTTTTGCTTCTCCCCCCTCGATTTAGCATCATTCTACATGTGACAAACCAGATCAAAACTAGGGTTTTTCCGCGAGAGAGAGAGAGAGGGAGAGAGAGAGAGGGGCCAACCAATTCTTCTGGTGTTTGTGTGAGTGAAGAGATACATGAGAAGGCGAACTGTGCGGAGGCTGAAGCTTTGGTTGGAAGAAGAAAGAGCTCTCTGCAGCTCTCTATCGTCGATCAGGCCGCTTCCGTCTTGGTCCGCCATTTGGAAGCACGCGACCAGGCTTGGATCGGTGCCCGGTGGGAAGGACGATGGCGTCAGCGCCGCGAACGGGTTCCCGTACGGCTGAGCCGGCGATGGGTACCCATCACCAGATCCATGTGGCCCACCATAGCCGTATCCGGCCATTCTCTCTCTCACACAAGAAGAAAGAAAGTACTCAAAGGAGCAGAGCAAGAACAAGGTGGAGGAGAACTAGTGTGCGATTGTCTTTGAGCAGGTTCTATCTAGGGGTGAAGAAAACACGTTATATAGGTCTATTCTTGAAATTTGGGATCACCATTTGGTAAAATCACAAAGCTGCCACTGATTTTTCAAATTTCTTGGTGGACCAGAAAACCCTAGCACTCAATCTGCCCCCTCAACACCTCGGTAAATGCGTTAGTACAACTTTCCCGATTTTTGATATGACAATTTGAAAGGGTCAACAGATTGCCGTCCGATGATCCAAGTGGCTATCATGCATAGCCAAGAACTCGTTTTTCATGTTCCAGCAAAATAGATTATTCATCTTGGCGGCAAATCCTGTGGGCTGGTTTGCTGCTTTAAGGTTAGATGCTTCGCCGAGATCACTTTCAGTTTTGGGGGGAAAAGGAGCGAACCCACTGACGTTATGACGAGGAGAGGTTCTGACGGAAATGGCATGATTTGGGTGTCCATAGGTTTTGACATTGTATCGTACCTTTGCTTCTAGCACCCTTTGAAATGCCTTGTCACATTGGCTGGACATATCAGTTCGATGGCTAATTTTAGGATAGCCCGATTTGTCTGCCCCATGTATATATAGTGTAGTCCATACACGTTCTGATGAGCAATCCAATGTGAGCGATGACACGCATATTGCTATCAAAGTCATCGAAGCGAAAGTTTGATGCCAAAACATGATGAAGAAAATTGAAATTGAAAATTCGGAAGCAAAAGGATACATGCAGGGTCTATATGTGCTTCTTTCTTGCTCAAGTCCCTCGGACTATGGTCTTTACTTTCTAGATTGTTAGGATTTTTCAGCTTTCACGAGATGATACTTCATTTTCCTTGTACTTGGATCTTCTGTCAGTTTTGGGGGAATTTTATTCGCAATTTGAGTCATTAAAAATCACTTCACAAGCCAAATCATGGTGGTGTTGGCGTTGGGCCATTTGGAAACCAATGTGTGAGAAATGAGTAATTTGATTCACATGCATGTAGGAAAAAGCCACCACACGTGCTACTATGTTCATCCAACGCTTATTTTATTCCCATAATTTTTCGATCGATAGTGCTCTAAGTTTTTTATCGATCAAAATCTGGTTTTGATACTCTAGTGGAAGATGAAACTCTGAAACTTAAACCAATTGATGGATGGAGATCATATGTATATAATGAGCAGATAAACGTTGTAAACAAGCTATTCGAGATATTTAAATAATGCTAAATTTTAAATTTTGGATTAGTAACATGCGATTATACTGGTTTACGTGATTTATATAAAGTACTATAGATCATGAGTGAATCATTTACTAATAGAAGACCCATAACCTAGAAAATTTCTCCATTATTTTAACATTGCACGTTATTGATGATAGATGGGGATCTTACAAGACCTAAACCTTTTTCTGTTTGCTATGTCTTATGTATTTAATATGAAGACCACTTCATGAACTTGACTTCCAGAGGTTAGGGCAATGCCTATGCGAGGGATAAAATGTCAAAAAAGTTGTAAACATTTATCAATTCAATCCTAAACCTTTTCTTCTTTTGTCGATTTGACCTTCTTGAATGGAAATTGCTAACGTGGATGCCGACCATCTACATGGCACCTCCGGTGCTAACTTAGATAATTTTTAATAATATCTTAATATTTTGACATATATTTATTTAATTTTTCCCTTTTTTTCCTTTTTTTTCCCCACTGGCCTCAAGCGATCCCCCCATTGGCCCCTGGCAAGGATTTCCCTCTCCGGCACCAAAGGCTGGTGAGGGCGGCCCTCACCTGATGCCAGTGGACGAAAAAAAGGGAAAATATAATAAATAAATAAATAAATATTTTTGAAATATTATTAAAATATTATTAAAAATTGTCTACGCCAGTGGAGATGATGCCACATAGGATGGTCGGCGTTCACGTTAGTAATTTCCGGTCAATAGGACTGAATTAGTAAAAGATAAAAAGATTTAGGCGTGAATCTAAAAACTTAAATGGTTTTGATAAAGAAATTTTTTTATCCAAAATCAAAAGAGCAATTGATCTAAGATTTTTTTTTAACAATTTTCCCTCACGTAAGTATATATGACAATTGTCAACCACCCATATAGCTTGCGATGCTGCTCTGGACCAAAATAAGATCTCCTCTCTTTATCAGGACAATTCAACAAATTAAATGCCCGTTATTTTTGACCTGATAGAGAGGGGGGAAAAAGGACAACAAAAACGAGTATAAAGAAGTGATAAAATGGATTTTGGCTCTATCAGACCTCGGGAGCACGATCTATTTAAGTTTTTCTTCGTCAGGGAAAGATATAATTCTCTCTAACCATATCCATATCTTGAACTTTTAGATATGCACTAATTCATTGGCTTCAAAAGAAGTATATGTATTTTAGCTGTTAAAGATAAATTTATCTATAATTTAACCTACTTTCTTGGGGTCCATTTCTTTCGCGGACTAGTATCAAAAAGAATTTTCTGTACTTTCAACATTTATATCATTCAGGAAAACAAGTTAATGAAAACCTTTTAATAGTCAACTAAATTTCTATGCTTGATTTGAGAAAAATAGTTTTCTATTTTGAAAATTGAAAATCATTTCTCGAAATACGACTAGACCTGGCACCTGGACCTGAGATACTGGATGTTGGGCACGGGGACCCAGACACCAGTGCCCGGGCTCTCGGCAGTTGAGTCCCTTGAAGCTAAGCTTGGGACCTTAGTGCCTGAGTCCAATCCCAAGGTCCCCCCATTAATTGTGTCCCAGTACTCGGCTCCAGTACCCAAGTCATCGAGGCTCGAGTTGGGGTCCACCAGCATTAAGCCCAAGCTCCCGATACCCATGCTTGAGAAACCCTAGCTCCAGCATGTAGGACTCGCGCTTGGGCCCGAGGACCCCGCCTTCGCACCTGATCTCGGGGACCTCAACGGCATGGCCTAAGTCCCTCAAGGCTGGGCGCAAGACTTCAGTGCCTGTGCCTAGGTCTACGGCAACCATGCCCAATAATTGATATATACGTGCTACTTGATGAATTCAGGTTCATAATGAAGGATCTCTCGTGCGTTGAAAGAAGCATATCAGTGTGCTGATTGATTGGCTAAGCATTAAGGGCCTGCATGGTAACCATTCTGTTCAAAAAAACTGATTTTGATTAAAATGACTTTTTCTGATTCTGTTTCTGAATGAGTTTTAAAGAACCGGAAACGCATTTGATAACTGCACAAAATTTCTGTTTTGAAAAACTGTTGTTCTTCCTAATTTTTTTCATTTAAGTCAAATAATTATGTAATTACTTTGTAAAATTTTATTCTAAATTGAAGACTAATTTCCAATGCACACTAAAAAATTTAAAATACATTTATTTTTTTAAGCGTGTCATAATAAATGAAACACAAATTTTAATACATGACATTTGAAGTTAGATTAAAGCATGGGACACGTTCCCATATTAACGACTCATTTTTTTTTTAAATGTTGGTTGTCCAAATACATACAAACATAGCAGTCGAACAATCAAATTATCATTGAAAAAAAAATCAAATTATCTTCCTTGATACGAAATACAAGTCCTTCACTATCATTTTGCAACTTCTATCCTAAATTCAAGTGGGTGTTTGGCTCCATCTCTGCGTGCAAATGGTCACATTTTGTAACGCACGGCTACGAGTATATGTGTTACCATCCACACATTGGATGCCTTCATTTTCTGCGATATTTTTTGTAAAAGAGTAAATATATGAAATCTAGAAAACTTAGGTCCAAAATTATGAAAATGATGTCAAACTAGTCTCATCTAAGCTTCTTCTATTTTTAGGAATTTCCTAAAATTTTTGTGAATTTTTAAAAAAATTTCAATTTTTTCGAAATTTTTTATTTTTATTTTTATTAGGTTGGGAGAAAAGTGACAAGAGAACTGAAAGGAAAAAGTGAGAGATGTGAGATTTCATACTATTTTGTGATTCTCAAAAGTGATTATAATTTTAGAACCAACTTTTTTTTTATTATGGATTTTGCTTTAAGAGTGATTCTGATTCTCCAAAATTCATTCTCGGAACAAAATCAAAATTAGAATTATTTACATTATCAAACACGATTCTCATTCTTTATTATTCCAGGGAATAGAATCAGAGAATCAGAATGGTTACCATGCGGACCCTAAATGGCTGCATCAGACTCTTGTTTTTCACTGTCTCTCCCTGACATTGTAAGATCGTATTTTGCCTTGGAATAATTTAATTAGAGAAACTATCTATGAACTTGTAATTAGTGGCGGATTGGTATTTGAGACTTGCTAATAATAAAATCATCTCATTATAGCGTCAGCTCACCTCGTAAGATAAAGATGACTTACATACATTGCTTAGTCTAATTCAAAGTTTCTTTGAGCAAAAATCATTGAGCTAACAAGCAATTAATTGAAAATTAGCTCTTTCTCACTTACAAGCATGTAGGCTTTCACGATCATTGGAGTCACCGTCCACAAATCATGGCTTAGACCGATAGAATTTATTATAGTGCATTGTTTCTTATTGGCCACCTATTATCACGATTACTTTCGATGATAATCTCAATGCGTCGGCCATGACATCTGAGAGCATTATCCATTGAAAATCCTTTGTTGACACCTAAATTTTGATTTTTCTTTTTTTATTTATATTGCACAAAATGAGAATTTATTCTCACAAAAAATAATCCTTCATGCATAACATATCTAATTTTTGTTGCATTGTATTATTATTGGTTTGGATCGGTGATGCGAGCAATTTGGGCAGAGGCCATCGTAAATCTTCGGCAACGTGAGCGGGAATGTGCCAAATTTTCAAAAAATTTTGGACTCATTTTGCTTAATTAATTAAGACCCGATCGGAGCCCGAGATCGCGCGGAGTAAGCCCACGAGAGTGTGATTTTCGGCTGGCCCTATAGACTCCTCTCTGGGCCGAATTCTTGAGGAGTTTTAATCCATTAGGACTCCTAAAAAAAAAACAGATTTTTTTACCTAACGATCGATATCGAATCTCATCTAGGGTTTCTAATCTAACGGTCATTAATGAATCCTACCTTGACTAGGATTAGAGAACTCTTCTTGTCTATAAATGATGAGTTTAGTTTTAGGGTTTGTAGGGGGTGGAAAATTGTACTCAGAAAATAGAGAGAAATACTTAGAAAGAGTTATTGATTGGAAACTCCCTTTGGACGAATTTGTCGAGTTCCTCCCGGTGGGTTCCTTTCCCGCTACCGCCGTTCTTCCTTGGCAGTCTTAACATCTAGCAGCGGAACCAATTCATCCACGAGCCCCAGAGTCAGCATTCCTACTGTTTTAGAGAAGACCAAACCGCGAATAGAAGCTTTTCTTTTGCTCGATAGTGCTGCTGCACTTCCTTGATCTTGCCACTGTTCGAAAGAATTTTTCTGCTATTGTTCGTGTCTTCTAGTGCAGTTTCTGCCCGTGGATTCCTGCTGTACCACGTGATTTAAGCTGCTGTCCAGCCTGTCTTTGAGGCTGGTCAACTCTATTTTTGTCATCAATTTGATACCCAACTCGGTTGCTACTTGGTACCAGACTTCCTTGCTAGTTGGAAGGTAATTACGCTGCAAATCAAGTCAAAAAGGAGCTGCTTTTTGCGCAAATTCACAGCTTGCACGTGTGCTGATTTTGAAGCGACACAATTTGCGGCTACAAAGTGTGTCTCACCAAGGTAGATAGGTGCAAATCCAAGACTCCTAAGCGTGCGCAAGCCCTTGGTCGATCGGATTCGAGCAATTTGTTTGCAGCTCAAGTTTGGTTGGATCAACAATTAGGTATTTTTTTTATCTCACAATATTCTGAAAATATTTAAACATGAGTGAATATTTGATGAATATCATGTAAGTAGAGATAAATTGAAATTGCCTAGTTTGAATTTCTTGAATCTAGAGCAATTTACGATGTCCTAAGCATGTTTCCAAATTTTTGAGCTTATTTGGCATATCTTTGAATTCTAGGACATTATCCATCGAATATTATGCATATCTTATCTCAATTTGGATATGGCGCATATCTTGAATATTATTTTCAAATTGGTGGTATATCTCTGGATATTTGATGTACATTATAGCTTGAACTCGAGACAGTCTGAATATTGAACGGATTGCGCCTATCTTTTGGAGTGTTTGAATTATCTTAAATTCGAATTTGAAGCAATTTAAGTCTTGAGCATATCTTAATGTCTTACAGATAAACATTGGCTTGGATTGAAAATATCTTTCCAATCCGAGAATTATCCGAATATATTTTTCAAGATCCCATAAGATAATTCTTTCTAATTGAGAAAGATGTAATCTTTTGCGGATAGGGCGATAGGCTCTTTAAAATTCAGCATCTTACCCATAGTAGCCGAAAATTTCATTCATTTTTTTTACTATAGTTTAAATCAAATATTTTATAATATTCCTTGAGCGTAGTACACCCTCCCTCGCACTATTGTCCCTCGGATAAGTGCATTATGGGTGACCATCCGACTTCACTCTCGAAGTACGACGTCATCTGCACAAATGAAGTTGTTCATCCCATCCCACAACTTTTGGGACCAGATCGACAAATTCATTCAAATTCACCATCCGACCCTACCCTTGGGGTACGACATGAATAAATTCCCTTCCGACCCTAAACTTTGGGTACGAAGCGAATTCATCGGAAAAATTCAGATCACGTGGTGTACGACACTCAAGGTTTATTATAATTTTATTTGACTTTGTTTTTCATAAAAAATGTCATTCATGTGCATTTTATATAGGGTAGATCATGCATACTTACCATGTCATTTTTCCATTCATGCATATTTAACATGTCATTCACGCATTGTTATTCATGTCATATAGGTAGATTTGCATCCCTTGCATGTCATGATTTTTTTAAAAAATTTTAACTTATTATTTTTTTTTGCGTGCACTAAAACTCATATTATGTTACTTTTTTTTTCGAAAATTAGCATGCATTTTTTTCATTCATGTTATTTTGCATATTATTAGAATCCACATTTTAGTGCATTTAACTTAGATTTTTAGACATCATGTTTGTCATATAGTTCAGAATGCATAATACCATATAGTTTCATGTCATATTTGCACTCATGTAGCTGCATTTGCATTGCATTCATTATTTCAAGAAAATCCCAAAAAAAATAAATTGCACCTTGGTTTCAAAGAAATCAATTGAATTTACCAGTTCAAGAAAATTTTTCATAAGAATGGTACCGAAAGGGTGTTAATTAAAAAATTGACATAAATAAGTCCCCGAACTTAAATCTCTGGTTAGCAGAAAATAGAGTATTTTCCCAATACTTTATTTAGGTTTCTAATCTACCTACCAGAAAAGGTTAGTGGTGGCTCAAAAATTTAAATCATTTAAACATAAACCTAAGTTGCGAATTGGTAGAGCTTGGGAGAGCTCGAACTAGGTTAGCTAATTCATTTAATTAATCTAGTTGTCCATTAACCTGAGAATTCCATAATTTTTAGGTCGCAACATCCTTAATTGAGCAGGAATTATGATTTTTTAAGAGATCACTGTCCCTTACACTAATCAACACTAAGCCTATGCTTAGATGTTAAGAAAAGCTCACTCACCAACTTGAAAAAATTTTCAGTATGCATTTTTCCATGTGAGCTTCTAACTTACTTTTTGTCTCAAAAAGTTTTCAACAAATCTAGAGTTCTTACTACTACAAATATGCATGCATTACACATGCCTTTTTCTATTGATATGACAATATGAATTTGTATCTGACCCACACAAAAGAAGATGCGTAAAGACCCTTCATGAGCTTAGAGGAATGAATCATGACGGGTCATTAAGCATGCAGGTCTAGAAAGGTACCCCCACAACTTAATCAGAACACTCGCAATCACGTTGAAATCCCCATGCCTTGTAAAATTATGTTAGACAACAATTTTTTTCAAAGAATCCTGTCGTACCATTTTGCTATGAACATGCACAGCTCGAAGTCCCATGTTTTATTCTTTGTATTGTTGGCAATCCAAATGTGAACGCACATAATTTGCTCCATATTTAATTTTGAAACACTAAGGTGTGAACATGGTCATGTGATAATGTTCTTTAATAGTGTGAACGCAAATAATTTCAGTCATTTTTCTTTTCTTCAACCCAAATGTTCCATATTCTATTCCTATATATGCCGAATTTTATCTCCTCTTTACTGTTTCCAACTGCTTGAAACAAGCTTATGTACCCTTGACAAAACCACCTTCCCAGGCGGTCTTCAATGCTCAGTCGCTAGTACTGGCCTACTGCATTCAGGAATTTAATAATATATGTGTGAACGATATCTACTTATTTTTTTCCCCGTAAATATTTTTGCCCAATGCATTTGGGGCGACCTTCGACTTGGAAGGTGGTGGGTAAGCATCACCCACATCATGTCCGTTGAAGCGACACGCGTTTACCGCTTCTTCTTTTGATAAGCTTTCATGATTTTAAATATCGAGGGCACTATATAGGAATGTGTACGTCCAAGCTACAGTCGGTTGTCACATCCTGATACGATTCACGATATTGACACAATAATTATGATCACACCTAATGTATAGCTTGTGATAGTAGTTTCTTTGTTCTTGTAGAGAAACAAGCTAGAGGGATTGAGTATTTCCATGAGGAGTGTTTGTATATTGAAGATGTGGCCAAAAAAGCCGTATGGTGGAGAGGAGGCGAGGGCAAGTTTAGATGAGACCTAACGTATATCGTTTATTTCATGAAAAATGATTGATTTGAAAAATATTTTCTTAAAAATGATTGCTCATATAGTTTGAAATTATTAGCCAATTCCAAATGATATAAGAGATCATTTTTAGAAAAATATCTTATAAATCATTCATTTTTCTTGAAATAAACAGAGGCTTATTAGTGTCCGTTCTGAGCAACGAGACAAATAATTTGGAAACTCCAACCTAATCTCCTAAAACATCCCAAAAAGAAGCAGAACCCCAAAAGCAAAGTGTTTCTATGCTTGAACCAGCGGCCCCAAAAGGAAAGGCTCCTGCGTCCTGATCCTAGATGCACTGAACGACTCTGAACTATAAATGTACATATTGAATCATGAATTGAAGATATTGACGCATTTTTGTACCCTCTCATGAATTTGGATGCCTCAATTTTCACATGCATTTCATGATGATATCACATCAAATTTCGAGTAGATCTCTTTAAAGCTGAAATATGGTCGCAAGAAAGATCCAAATCAGTTTAAGTTCTTTCGATTTTCACGTACCAAAGATTTTGTTGGTGATTTTTTTTTTCTTGAACATATTGTTAGCGGTTGATTATCTCTAATGGAGGAAATATTATTCAATCCACGATTCGAGAAGTATGAGATTACGTCGCGTTATTTAGGTAAATATGAGTAATAAATACTTGGTTTTTTTTTAAGTCAAAAAGTACCAATAGCCTATATCTTAACTGCATTTTAATGTTGTAATTAATACACGTAGAAGCTAACAAAGACCTTGCAAACATATGTCAATGTGAGAGAGCCCGAGAAAAATAAACGAGCAATAAAGGAAACTAAAGATTTACGTGGTTCGGTTCGAATATTGATACCTACATCTACGGAGAGAGCCGACAAGAATAATCCATCATAATCGAAGAATCAGATTTACAATCGTTTGTATTTTCCATACCTAGTTTATACCCAAGTCCAAAATGTTCACCAATAAGACAACTCAATTAGATATATAAAATTCGCGAAGCACAAAATTATTTGAGTTGGTGAATTCTTTGAGAACCCTTGTTTTTCACGTAGAGTACGCCTTTATGAGTTTAGGAAAATCAAAATATGAACCAATGACATGAGATCCTTGCACACGGAATGCGAGGGTTCAAGGGCAGAGTTCTTAACACAGGGGTCCCGTTGCCCGATCAGCGGGCGGAGGTCCTGCTCCCCGGTGAGTAAATAGTTGTCCCGCTTGCCGGTGAGCGGGTGAGGGCAGTACCCCCGAAATAACATCGGGTTTAGACTTGTATTTAAGTAAACCCGTTTGTTGTGAGATCAAAGGGTTTTCGGATAGATTATGGTTTTAGGTTAATTATTTTTAAGTCATATTTTTTATATTCGTATGAGAAATCTTTGTAACAGATAGAAAAATATAGTAGAATTCTTTATAGGATGTAGCCCTATTTTGGGGGTTAACTTAGATAATCTCGTGTGTCATTAATTTTCTATCTTCTATGTGATTATATTGATATTTAGTTTAGGATAAATCCCATAAAAAATTAACCGCGTTCATAACCTCTCGGTACGATCAAAGAGAGAACGTCACTGCGTCGCTCACTTCCTTCGTCGTTACTCTCTTCTTGCGCGGAGTCCACCGGGCGGCTCTTTTCTTTTGCTGTTTTTCACGTGCGGCTGCTGCGGGATCACTAAAACAAAACCAAACCCTTTTGTTTTCTTTTACTCCTGGGGCCTCGCATTCTATCCGACCAAACGGAAATCAACTCTTTCCTTTGAAAGGGTTGGACACTGCATATACATATATATCATAAATATATGTGTGTGTGTGTTCCCCTTGTCTTGTAATGATACTCATATATTTCCTTCTGAGTGTATCAAAGAAACATGTGTCCAAATCCTTTGACCAGTCCCTTTGTTTGAAAACAATTTAGCCGAGTTTCGTATATAACTCAAACTTGAGATATAATTTAACATTTAAAAAGAGATGTCCACGGTGGTGTCCACATAATTGCTTCCGTTCGAGGTTTTTAAGGAACCAAAAAAGAGAGCAGCTATGAATTTATGTTGGGAAAAGTACCAAAAAAGTCCTAAACCTATTGTCTTGGTACCAATTCAGTCCTAAATTTTTCAATTGGACCAATTCAGTCCTAAACCTATTATATTGGTACCAATTCAGTCCTAAACTTTTCAATTGGACCAATTTAGTCCTAAACCTTTTTGTATTGGTACCAAATCGGTCCATCCGTCCAATTTTGACCGGAAATTACTCACATGGACGCCGGCGATGCCACGTAGGATGAATGATGCTGATGTGGATATTTTTAATAATATTTTTATAAAAAAAATTAATAATTTTTTCCTTTTTTTCCTTGAATTTTTGCACATTTCCTTCTTTCTCTTTCTCTGCAAAATTAAAGTTCATGACAATAAATGACAAAATTTATTAAATTTTTTTTATAAAAAATATTATTAAAAATATCCACGCCAGCATTAGTCGTCCTACGTGGCATCGCCAGCGTCCATGTGAATAATTTCCGATCAAAATTGGACGGATGGACTGATTTGGTACCAATACAAAAAGGTTTAGGACTAAATTGGTCCAATTGAAAAGTTTAGGACTGAATTGGTACCAATACAATAGGTTTAGGATTGAATTGGTCCAATTGAAAAGTTTAGGACTGAATTGGTACCAAGACTATAGGTTTAGGACTTTTTTGGTACTTTTCCCATTTATGTTCGAACCCACAAAAAGCGAGAGACACGATTATATCTAAGATGATTTTATTTTGCATATTACCTCAAAGATCAAGCTAGTGGAAAACCTAGGATGACCTCAGAATTTTAACCCGGAAGAGATTTAGTGGTTTTTCTTGCAGAGCTATGGTTCATCCCCAATGCAGAAGCCACGTGAATCAAGCGAATCACCCAAGTATGAACGTGAATCGGCTACGAAATATTAAAAGGGAGTCCTGGGTGTGAACACGATATACAATAATCCCAACAGCATCAGGAGCACAAGCTGACCGGGGAATTGTATGTACCAGTTTTATGTTCTTGATGCTCTACAATATCGTACGGAACTGTCAAAGTGTCTGCCAGAACTTGACTGGTTTCATCAATTAGCTCTTCGAAGTAGCAGAAAAATATGCAGGTGCTGAATCTAATTTCCTCTGCACTTCTTGCTTCTCGAGTGAAACGAAAGTTCAGTGGGAAAAAAGGAGCGCTTTCAATGCCTTGGTGTGGACCCAAACTGGGGAAAAAAAATTAAAGGATTGATCTACATAGATCAAGTAAATCATTAGATGAAAAACAATTTATTGAAGAATGACAGCATGGTTATGTTCTGCCCGGAATGTTATGCCCAACCCTTGATGATGAAGTTCGGGTCTTAATGCATTCGTTAGGTTCAATGTACTCGTAGGTATCACGTGATCTTCTATGATTGACCATACCCTACCCAACCTTTTACTTCAACGGGTTTCACTTTGTCAAGTTGAAGGTTTAGAAAATCCATTTTGCATGATAGACTAAGCGGATTTTAAAAGAGCCTTCGATTAATTTTCCAATGCATATTAAGGCTCTATTTATTTTATGAAAAATAAATAATATGGGAAACATTATCTTGAAAATGATTGCTTGTATCGCTTACAAAAGTAAATGAATGGAAAATATTATTCTCATTCGCGAAGATGTTTAGACATAAATTATTACCGATGGTAAAGTCCTAACTAAATTATTTCAAACGATACAAGAAATCATTTTTAAGAAAATACTTTCCAAACCACTCATTTTCTTAAAAACAAATGGAGCCTAAAATATAAAAACTTTTTTTGTGCCGGTAAATTTTAATAAGTATTGACGAGCATCAAATAGTTGTTGGTACAATAAAAAAAATGATGTGTGATTTTCTCTCGGAAACTTGCTCCCTGCTGGTAACTTACAAAAAAATCTATGAAATAACCACCTTTTTGATAATTTACAAAACTTACTAGTGCTTCAAATGTACTAACTCTCATAAGAAATTGGCAACCTAATTTAGAGCGGCTTAATAAATTTGTCAAAATGAGTTACCAACGTAACTCAGGTTGCCAATAATTTTATTCTATCCACGATTTTTTTTTTTGTGTTTGCCAATTCTTTCAGCAATTCGGTACAAAAACAAAATCATCACTTTTTTTTGTTGGGTACAAAACATTAGACTCGTCCCTTTTTCATATATATTAAACAGTTGCATATTATACGAGTGAGGTTTTGGAAGGAAAAGGAAGAACCGGAGTACTTCAAAAATTTTCAAAACTTTCAACATTTGACAGTCATTGCAAATGAACGATATGCATAGGTATATTTATCAAGGTTGAAGCATCTGAATTAGAACATTTATAAACTTAGTTTGTTCTAAACTTCAACAGATTAATCCAATACATAACAGTTTTTAAGACCTCAACCTCGTTAGTCGTGAGTTGTCTTTAAATGAAAGCTTTGACTGGAAACTATGCCAGTGCCAGATTCTTATCTGTTTACACAAGTTAAAGACAATATTTTTCACATCCAGAATTAGGCAAGGTATATGCCTTCTTTGATTGAGTGCTTTCATCTTCCATAAGATAGCTCCTTCCAATGTTCTATATTTAAGCTAAAAAGACCTCAACTGAAGAAAAATAGGCAAAAGAAATCTTCCATGAATCTTACCATTTCGTGATGTGTAATAATAAACTATTGAATAAGTTTGTGAGTGAAGCATATAGTGACCCATTTAGTTCGTGATAAAAGTTTCAATTTCCTTTTTTTGAATAATGAAAATGGACAATCATACGTAATTTTCTGTTTATTTGTTTATTTTAAAACACATGGTTCGCGAGCATAAAAAGGTTTTAACGGGAACAAAATCTGAAAATATTTGTTGTTGTATTGTTTAAAGTTAACAAGCACATTTTTAATCAAAGTAAGCCCAGGTTTTCGTTCGAATGAATTAATCTTGAAAATAACTTTTCCTTTTGTTTTGTGGTTTGGTAGATTAAAAAAGAAAGAAAGAAAAAGAAAGTCGAAAACAGTCTTCACTTGAAAACAATTCTCAAATATGTGATTAATGGTGTCTTATGAGGTGTTTTAATTTTTCATTTCAAAAAACAAAGTAAGATGACACGAAAGGCCTAATGATGGCGCAAAGTGAGTGCATCACTGACTAATATTTTGTATGAGATAATCGTAGAGACAAATAAGGAACAAATGGACCACCCTCTACTAGAAAAACGTGGCAGAAACTTATTATGCCATTTGATAACAACAATGTTCATCTGATAAGATAGAGCAGAGATTAATTGTAAAATAATACTCCCAGGTTTTATCTAGAGCGGGATGATTTTGCATCCTACCACTAACCATACTTTGTACTTGAGATTTGGAGTCCTCCTCTCACGTTCTTGCCAAATGTTTCTCGCCGCTCAGGAGACAAAGACAGCATCCTGCTCTCCTATTTCGTTTATATTAATTCCAACCAAATGCGGAAAAGCCTTCATCTAGGAACGGCAACTTAAGACATCTTGTACATTGTGTGTGGGTTTGTTTGGATCTATATTATATTTATGTGTTTTGATATCTGATATGTATATGGAGTACAGCTGAATGGAGAATCAAATTTCACTAGTCAGTATTGGACGAAGTAATAACGTATGCTTGAAGCAATTCCTCCAATTATTTCCCCCGATGGCATGACATCCATTTGCTCGGATAGTGGTAGGTAAGCATCATGCACATCCAGTCCGATGAAGAGACACATGACTTCTGATTCTCCTTTCGACACTCTTAATGATTATAAGAATCGACGACACCATATACATACGATTTTGTTAAGTCATAATCTCACATGAGCTTTCAACACGGTTCACGGCATTGGCCCAATGTACACTACTGCACCTAACATGTAGCTGGTAAAGGTAAATTCTTTCTTCTAATGGTCAATAAGCTTGACGGGTTGAGTTTTTCCATGAGTGTTGGATGGTGACGGTGGCAAGATGTTATCTGGTGGAGAAAGTCGCCAAGACAAGTTCACAAACCAAGTTAGATTAGGACTCTCTTGTTGACTTAGCGTCCGTTTTGAGCAGTGAGACAAAGCAATTTGAAAACTCCATCCTACTTTCCCAAATAACCCCCCGCCAAAATAAAAATAAAAATAAAAATAAAAATAAAAATAAAAAGAAAGAAGCGAAACCCTAAATAAGGAAGAGAAAATAACACATGCCACTAGAGATGCCCGAAGCAGAATATTCATATCTTTGACCCAGGCAATCTAAAAGGAAAGGGTAGATTTCCGCTTAAATCAAGTAAATGATCAAATATCTCAATAAGAAATAGTTATGACTGTTTTTAATTTATTGTGAGATTAACAGCATATTTTGAGCCTACCCACCTATCGGTGGCCCAGCTGATTTGCACTCTGGTCCTTTCATGAGAGATTTAGGTTCAAACCTCGCTAGATGTCGGCGATTTAAGCGGAGGGTCGTGGCGGTGGGATGCTGCGCTAGCTCTCTCAGAAGATTAGTCGAGGTGCGGATCCGTACGGACGCTGGCCCGGACACCTTCAATACCAAAAAAAAAACAACATATTTTGAGCCTAAAAATATAAAACAATAATTAAAAATTATTGAGAGTTCACTCACTCTTTCAAAAATTTATGGTCCAAAACATTTTATTACTCTCACTTTCGCTCAAAGATTATTATGTTGGCAAGACTCATATCCAATTAACTTGACTCATGCAAACAACAAATGGATGCCTCACACGTCCTGATCCTAGATGCACTCAATGACTCTAACACAGAAGTGTATATATTGAATCAAGAATCGAAGATGTTTATGTATTTTTACAACCTCTAAAGAATTTGGGCTATCAACACAAAGCTACATGCTTTTTCATACTTATCTAACCTCAAATTTTGAGTTGAACGTGAAAGCTGAAGTATGGTTGAAAGAAAGATCTAAATAAGTGTGTGTGTGTGTGTGTTTTTTTTTTTTTTTGCGATTTTCATGTATTAAAGCTATCAGTAGCAATTGATTAGCTTTAATGGAAAAAAAACTCAATTAGTTTTACTTGATTTGCAGTTAATTAAAGAAGCATATTTTAATCCATAATTTGAGAAGTACGAGTTTTACTTCATTTGCAGTACAAGATTGTGGACATATGGTGTAGAAAAAGTAATGTCTTCTTGCAGGACCGAGTTCACACCTCCCCCGAGTAAAATCAACTAATCTTTCGGCTTTCCCTTAAAGGGACTAGTAAAGGCCACACAACATTTAAAATCACCCTATCCAATTTAATACCACCAACACTCCAATATCTACACATGAATATATATAAATATATATGTATATATAGTCATTTTTTCTTTTTCTTTCTTTCTTTCTTTTTTTAATATTTTGAACTGGGAGAAAAGGTCAAGGTTAATGGTATTTTCCTTAATTTAATTTATAAGAATCATGTGATAATGTCAAGGACAATATTTTTACACTGACTAGGGTAAGAGAAGTTTTGTACACATTAAAACATACAGCTCTCTTTTATCTCTCTCTGTACCATCTTAATGGTCTGATCCTCATGCAAAAGCTTAAAAAACGATTGGGCTTCGTGATACCTAATCCCATCTCATTAAAAAAAAAAAAGGAAACTGACGAACATTAGAATGATTTACTTGGGCGCGAACATTAGAATGATTTACTTTGCCTTTGCGCCTCTCTCTCTCTCTCTCTCTCTCTCTCTCTCTCTCTCTCTCTCTCTCTCTCTCTCTCTTTTTAATTCCCTTGATTGGAACCCCCCTCAAATCGCAGCCTTAACTAAGAACCGCACTTTGAAGAGGTCATTTTCAAGTCGACCGACGGTTCTCTTCAATCTCCCGTCACCATGAACGCCTCCATTTAAGCCCTAACCAAGAACTTGTAAGTCCTGTTGCCTTCTTCTGTTTCTTGAAGGTTATAGTCGCAAGGGTTTTCGGGGAACGCTGGTTTTTGGCCATCGTGGTTTGTTTCGACGAGCTTCTTTCATCATTTTCTTCTCATCTTTCTCTTGGGGAAAAGGAACCGTCATCCCTTCTGATCTACAAAGATTTGTTTCCGATCGGCAAGGAGCGAAGATGGTGAAGGGGAAGATTGCGATCCAGAAGATTAATTGCTCGAAGAGCAGGCAAGTGACTTTCTTCAAGAGGAGGACCGGGCTGATGAAGAAGGCAAAGGAGCTCTCCATTCTTTGCGACGCTGAAATTGGTATCATCATCTTCTCTTGCACTGGCAAGCTTTACGACTACGCAAGCACCAGGTAAGCTCTCTCTTTCCACCAACGAGTAAATTTTCTCTGTTGACCAATAAAAAGAAAAGAAAGTACATAGACTCTCTCATACGAAATCCATTGGTGGTATATATTAAGTACATAGACTCTCTCATACGAAATCCATTGGTGATACATATTTTCCTTCTCCGTCCAATTAAACTGGAGCCTCTATTCGAGATCAAGATCCAAAAAGTTTGATCTCGTGGGTGACAATACACAGACTCTCTCATGTGTTCAATCATTTCAACGAGATTCATTTGTTTTATTTAGAGGAACAGAGGTGGATTATCTCCAGTAATACTCTGTCGCAATAAAATATGGGGGGAATGTATGTCATAAGTTGAATTCCATCAATTGGTTTCAATTCTCAATTTACCTTGGACTGATTATTAATGCTAGCTAAACTGGGCGATTTTTCATTTTGTCTTCAAACTTAGAAGTTCTCGTATGATTCCATACAATTTTTGTGGAAAAAAAAAAAAGAAGAGACGAATCTTCTGAAAAATTGTCACGAAAGTAACTTTACTTCAAGCTCGATGTCTAACCTTCATAGATGACGATGTTAATTTCTTAGAATCTGTTTGCTTCCGATCTCATTTAGATGCAGGTATTGCAGTAACTCCATAATACAGACAAGTTTAGACAAGAACACTGCATGAAATCGGTTTCATGTTTTTTGGTTTTTTGTCCTTGTAGCATGGATTCAGTTATCGAACGTTATAACAAAATGAAGCAAGATAATGAGGAACAATCAATTGCTGCTGCGGAGATCCAGGTAAATGCCAAAGACAAAGTAAAATCACACATGTACTCTCTAACTAGCAATAGCTAATTATTTCTTTTTTAGACACTACATTTGACGCCTACAATCTAAAGCTCTCGTTTGCCCGTGGAAGTTCATGAATGAACAAGAAATTCAAATCAATAATGAGATGAACTGAACAATTAGCTGAATTAGATTTGCGAAAAGAGGTTATATTATTCATTTGGAGCTTTAAAATAGCATGTCATGAGACGTGAAAAGTCTTTGTATTCATTGCAGAATCACTGGCAATTTTACTAAAAGTTTAAGGTAGTTAACGGAGGCATAACTTGGTTCAGATCTTCTACGTATGTGCTGTTGACACCTAAATTTTGATTTTTTTTATTTTTTATTTTGTATAAAAATGAGAATTGATTCTCGCCAAAAATAATTTTTCATGCATTCCATGTTTAATTTTTCTGCATTGCATTAAGGCTAACGGCGGTGGATTTGAGCTGAAATTTGATAGGTGATTGGACTAGACATGGGAAAAATGTGCCGAACATCTTGTGAAAATTTCTTCAGGGAACGAATTGCGGATACTCAAAATCTCAAGGACCCAATTGCAAATGCTCAAAGTCTCAGGGACCCAATTGCAAATACTCAAAATCTCAAGGACTCAATTGCAAATATTCAAGATTTCAAGGGCTAGAATGCAAATATCTAAAAATTGAGGGATCATTTTGTAAATAAATAAAAGATAAGTTAGTGGAGAAATTAGAAAAAGAAAAGATGGATGGTCCTCCACCACAAAAAAAAATGTTTTCCATTAAGAGAAAAAGAAAGAAAAAGAAAGAAAAAAGAAAAAAAGAGAAGTTAGTGGAAAAATTAGAAAAGAAAAAGATGTTTTCCACTAAATAAAAAATGGATGGTCCTCCACAAAAAAAGATGTCTTCCATTAAGTGGAAAATAAAGATAAAAAAAATTAGTGGAAAAACAAGAGTGGAAAATAAAGATAAAAAAGGTTAGTGGAAAAATAAGAGTGGGAAATAAAGATAAAAAAGGTTAGTGGAAAAAAAAGAGTGGGAAATAAAAATAAAAAAAGAGTTAGTGGAAAAATAAGAGTGGGAAATAAAAATAAAAAAAGAGTTAGTGGAAAAATAAAAATGAAATATGAGATATGTAAAAATAAAAAAAAAAGATAGAGGAACACATTATAAAAGGGGGAGGAAGGAAAGATGTTAGAGGGGATTCATTTTGAAGAGAATTTTGCAAGACATAAGAGAAAAGAGAGCCAAGAGGGGGGAGGAAGAGAGAAAAAATATGGAAGGATTGAGATTTTGAGAGAAAAAATAAGAGTGATCTTGAGAAAGAAAAAAAAACCGAAGAGCGACCGCGGAGAGCAAGGGAGGAGGAGGTCGGAATATTTCTCCCTTCGTCGCGCCACCGTCCCGGGTTCATCATCAACGCAACTCACCACGTCACGAGAGGTGCAAGTCCACAAGTTTTTTTTTTTTTATTTTCGGATCAGCATACCCAGTGGTCTTGCAACCGCATTTTTCATACCTAGATGACAAGATCTTGAAAACTTATCTTCTGGAATTTTGTAGACGACTTTGAGATCTTCGATTTGATATATTATGGTATGAAAATGGACGTCGTTTGCTATGTCAAAAAGGTCCCGAAATTGAAAGCAGAATCTGGAAATATGGTGATCAGAACCTGAGAAGGAAATTTTCTGATCTGACCTTTCACGCTAAATGATTTTCCATGGGTTATTTTAGACTTCGTTTCATAAAGACCTCTCATGACATTTGTTCATAACATCCTGATGCATAACATATTAAAAATAAAAAAATATTCATGCACGTTTCATATTTTTAATGCATTTAATGAAATCATGCAATTCTGTTGGTGTCCTTGAATCTGAGTGTTTTTTCTGTGCGTGGTCATATTAATTCGTATTTATCTCATGTTTAGAGTCTTCTTTTGAAACTTCACAAAAAATGAAAGTTGTTCATTGGGGTTTTGTTTAGTAGACTTGAAGGTTTGGTGCATTAATTTTGAGATTTGAGTGTCCATTTGAGCTTAATCCTAAAGTATGTCTGTTCTGTGAAATTTGTTTGTTTGCTGCTGAGTTCTCATGAAAGACCATTTTCTACATGAAAATGAGTGTCTTTTCAATAAGAATACAAAACATGAAAGTTGTCAATGACACATTTTTCCATCCATATAAAAAAATCTCGGAAATTTTGCATACATTTCATTATTTCTTTTGTATTTTATTGGTTACTGCTTTCTCCATAAGCATGTTCATGGACAGTATAGTTTAATTCGTATTTTTTGTGTTAATGCATTGGAAAATGTAAAACAAATGGTCTCAATGAAGTTTAATCAATACGTGTTGAACTTTCTTTGAGCGTTTGAATTGTCTTAACTCATTGGTGATTGTGCATGTCCGATTGGATAGTTCATTATTTTCATTTGGTTTTCGACCCGATGCTTTGAAGACTGGAGGATGACCGATGTCCATTCCGGTCCGTTTTGTTGCATTCCTGACCCATGAGGCTTGGTGACGGGTGTTTGACCGATGTCCATTCCGGTCCATTTTTGTTGTATTCCCGATCATATCTCGGGTTTTATTTAATTGGTCTGTAATTATTCGCCCGACGAGTTGCGGGTTTTATTTTCACTATCCTTAGGGTAGTTTTACTTTACCTGCTCTCTCTTCACATCTTTGTTTGTTTTGGGTGATTTTGCATTCTTTTATAATACATCCAAAATCTAAAAAAAAAATAAAAAAAAATACCATAAAAAAATCATTCATTTTGCACAACATGTAATATTAAACATCATGCATATATTGTCATGTTATATCTGCTACGTCATGCATATAGCATAGTCCTTGCCACGTCATTACATTTCACATGTCATATAGTTAGATTGTATTTGCATCACATTTGACAAAAGAAAACCCAAAAAATTTGCACATTTGAACTTCAATTCAAAATTCATCAAAATTGCCAAATCAAACATTTTTTTTATGAAATTGGTACCGAAAGGGCATTAATTCAAAAAATTAATGTAACCAAGTCCCGAACTTAAAATCTCTGGTTCGCAGAAGTAATTTAGTTCTCCCACTAAATTACTTAGGTTTCTAATCAACCTACCAAGAAATGATTAGTGGCGACTCCATGTTAAAAATCTTTGCATGATTAAACATTGAACCTAAGTTGCGATTTGGTAGAGCTTGGGAGAGTTTGAACTAGGTTAATTAATTTCACTTAATTAACTTGGTAATCCATTAACCTAAAACTAGATTTTTTTTAGGTCGCGACATGTGCATGAGGGGACTTGGCCTAAGATTCAAGCACTGAAAGTTAGTTCCGATAAAGGGTGCAATTTAATGACGGGTTCGATATATTTTCTCCATTCCTAATACCATGAAAAAGATGAACAAGCTAATCTATGCCGAAAAAAGATAGCATAAAGTGTGAGAACTTGACTCCGATCCTAGTGAAATTTTATGCTTCTCTCTCAACATCGAAATTCATAAACTAGTAGACAGATGTGTAAAGGTTGTGACTTCATATTTAAATGCTTTAAAGGTCTCCCTCTTTTCCCAACGAGCTCCACCATTTTTCATGTTACTAGTTTTGAAACAAATTGGAGGGAGCTAGATTAGTACTTTCAGAGTGAGAATGTGAATTTTAGGGACTGTAGACTAATTAAAGTTTAATGCAGCATCCACAGTTTAAGGTTAAAATTATTTGCATGAGTCTAATTGTGTGCCCTAATTTTACTCCATTAGTTTTTGCAAACGGAGACGGAGAGCTTGAAGCAGCAGCTGAGGTGTTCGCAGGAATGCAACAGGTACATCTTTTGCTTAGCACCCTTATTAATTACTTGGTTGCAAGTTAAATTTTCCATCTAACTGAGGATTAATTCAACTTGAAAATGACCGGCATATAGACAGAATTCTGAACAAGCTATACAGGCAAAGCTTATCTAGTACTATAGCTTCAAGTATTTCAGTATGTAACTTGGGGTCACATTTGGAAGAGAAGGAAATCTTAGTAGGACAACCTATGACAGAGTTTCTCGTCTATAAGTACGTGTGCTTTAAAATAAATATCAACGTGCCACCTTAAAAATTATCCTTTGGGGAGAAAATTTTCAAGTATAATGGATACCAAAGGTGATAAAAAGACATTGTAAATGCATGAAAGGATGCCATTGACAATGTTGGCTACATTTCAAGCCTTAAGTAACCATTAGAGAACATAAAGTTAAAAAAGAAAATGATATTTTCCCTTGTTAAGGTACATGTCACAAACTAAGGGTCGATCTATTGATATCACGATTAGCGCGACCTTAGGATACGATCCTAAGTCAGCCTTCACAATTACTCACACTCGCTTGAGGGTCGAGTAGTCGAACCAAACCAAAAACACACTCAAAAGAAGACAAGAGAGTGGAGAGAATATGATTATATTGAGTTCATGACAATGTAAGTGTGGGGGGTCATCCCCTTTTATACACACAACGGATAGTTCTAGCCCGAGTTAGGTGTTAGGTGTGTGTTGGGAGATCACATTTAGTACACGAACACCCAACCACAGAATTCTTTAGATAGTTGATCATGGAAGACTTCGGACATAAGGCCTTCCATGGAATCTCGCCCATTCGGGTACTTAGTTGTCTTGGAGAATGCATGACCGGATCGGGTCGTCGTGTTTGATCTTTGGATCGATTCGTGTATCATTTTAGGGTCTAAGGGACTGATTAAATTCGTCAGGCCATGATATACATATATGAGTTGTATAAAGAAAATTTCCATGTCGAAAAATTGATGTGGTATAGAGTAGTTAATATATTCTTGTTGGCCCATAACTTAGCTTAAGCTTTTGAGTGAAAGTGAGTCAAGCTAGAGATGTTAGGCTTCTCTTGGTAATCTCCCCGAGCGAAGGTATTAGGTTTTTGTTGCGCACTACCAGCAAATGGTATCAAAGCCAATACTTGATTGATGATCCACTCCAAATCTGTATCGCTATTTGCTTAATGTCTAAAGGAAAGAATCTGAACAATGGTTCAGTCTATCGAAAGAGAACAAAAGTGAAAGTGGATGTTGTGATCTAGTAATCGGTTTGGAGAAAGTGACTAGGGATGTATGTGGGTTTTGTAGATTCAAGTTGAGACATGTTGATGCAAAAGGAAATCTAGATTAAGGGGAAGCAAACCTAACACCAAGCTCACATGTAAGAGGGAGGGAGAGATTATTGAGATATATGCTTAATATTTTGAGCAAAGATAAGTCTAACTGAACAAGTTGACTGCCTCGGTATCAAGTCTCTACTGTGCACTCCCAATATTCCCAACTGGAAGCTTGTTAGAATTCTTGTTTTAGATTATTGATATCCTTTTTTTTATTTATCAAATTATTATTGATATCCTAGATCACAAAGAAATGGGGTGTGATTTCCCTTTCGCATTCATGCACTTGTTTTCTCGTCTACATATATGCGCGCGTGTCTATATAGACATATTCGCTCTTGGATTGGTATTCCCAAATGTCATGTACGAGCGGAAGTAAGCAGGTTTGCTCGTGAAAATTGAGCTCCTCGCACGAGAACAATGCACGTTATTGGAGCATTTCATGAATGCTTGTAAGAAAAGTCGAGAATTCGCAATAAATTTGACTGTGATCAAGCACACACAGGCGACTGATGGGAGAAGAGCTTTCCAAACTAGGTTTGGAGAACTTGAAAAGTCTGGAAAATGCCTTGGAAATGGGTTTGAAGAATGTCCGCTCGAGGAAGGTAATATACACGAAGACCCTATAACGATTATGATGCAAGAAAGATCCCGATTTATATTCTCACGTCACAGATAATTTCTTGTGGCTCATCTGCTTAGGACCAGAATTACATGGAAGAAATGAGGGAGCTAAAGAGAAAGGTTTGACATGAAAAGAATATCCTATCTATCATTATCCTAAATTAGAATTGCTTCATCCCTGTACGAAATTGATTTCTCGAGGGGTTACAGGTTGACGACGTCGAACAAGAAAATGAACAGCTGCGGAAGAAGTTGAGAGTCGTAGGTCGAGCTCATCGAGAATCAGAGGGCGAGGTACATACTTCTTTCTGAAGGCTCATAGACCGATCAGGGAAGTTTTGCCTTCACTGCAAAATTTCCCTTTTCTATTTCAAACATTTGTTTCGAACTATTCGTCGCAAAATAGGCAAATGGCTCCTGTACTTGGGGAAGACTCGAGTCATTATGATCGTCGATTATATGGATTTCCACGTTGCCATATGTTCAATCGGTGAGATGAATCGGGAAAGTTTTTCCCTTAGGTACTGCTAGAATGGAACATTTCTGTCCATGCAACCAATCACCGCATAAGTAGAAGGCTTTTTTATTTTTATTTTCTCAATGAAGGACATTCAAACTCCTAAGATAGGGTTTCGCCATGTAGAGTTTTATATTGTTTCATTGTAATGGTTGAACGTTTCGGACTCAATACTTTTCCCGGCTCATCAACACGTCAAATTTGTTCCTCCATCTTAGTTTTCTGCAGAAACTAGTTCTAGTAAAGAAATGAGCAAGATGAGTGCTCGAGCAATCCCGGACGAAGATGACATGCCTGAACGTATCGTTCTGCAACTAAGCTTGCAACCAAAGCCCTATCTTTTGGATGTGCAAAAAACTGCAAGTGGATAACGGTAAGCATTTTGCATTGCCTGTCTAACAGTTTTCGAGAAAAAGAAATTGGTTTTTTCGTATGGATACGATTCATATTCAATGCTACTCTAATTCCTATCAACCGCTAAAAATACCAATGGCAACCTGCGAGATCAATTCATTGTTTGCTACATTTTGTGGCAGATTGCTATGGCCGTCGAGGAATGTCGGATATGCTTCTCAATAAATGAATTCCTAGGACGATGCACTTACTAATAAAGGTGGATCGACATGGCGTAGAATTACACTTTTTGCAGACGACAGTATCCCTACGTTGGAGCCCCCTCAGTCCGACCGGAACTGATATATTTTATGAGATTGATAATTTCGATCTAATTGGGTTGGTTGAGGCACTATGTTAGCTACTGTATAACATGAGAAAACATATCGCAAGGGACGAAAATGTAGAACAAACTCTGCGTAACAGCTTAAAAAAGAATTGTTACTCATCATCGAAATTATGGAAACAAGCAGATGCCTTTATTCCTGGCTACATATTTCATTTGCGAACTGCAATTGGCTTCATGGCTTTACAGAATCGAGCCTGTTTTTGACAGTCCTGGGAGTTCTTCAAAGCAAAAAAAAGATAGAGGAAGAGTGTGGTTGTGATGCTTGCTGGACGGGCATCATTAATCAAACAAAAGACTGAAGAAAATCACGAGCAAGAAATGAGAATCACTCTTAACTGAGGTTGGGATGCATGTCGGACGCGAGAAATCAACAACAAAAAGTCACCACGAAACCGACCTCGGTCGGATGGCGGAGCCAAAAACAAGAGACACAATCAAAAATATTGATTTCCGATCTTCTAATATGACCCGTTTTGTTCGTTTCCCATCTTAACGAAAGAAATAGAGAAGAAGATGAAGGAGGAAACCCGTAGATAATCAGGAAGACATCCAGGACGACAGTAAATGTTGATGGAAGGATCGCAGAAACAAGATGATCAGGTTCAGGCGCTCTTACCCTTGGTGAAGAGAGGCCATTTCAGCGATCTCCTCGGCACTGAAATACACCCTCCACTTCGAAAGCAAAGAAGAAGACGAAGCTCGATCGCCTGCTCTGCTTTCGTCGAAAGTGAAGAGTGGTCGTGTGGACTGTGGAGAAAGCGAGCCTCCGGAGAGAGCGAGCGAGAAGAAAACATCTCAAAAGCATGCAATGGATAGTCGCCTTTTTCCGTGGCTGCTCCGATTCCCTGCGCACGGAACCACAGAAATTCGGTGCGACCGCCTATCAGATCCGTCAATTTTCCAGAGCTTAGTTTGGCATATATCCATCGCACTAGCGCGTAATGCCAAGAATTTAATTAAGGCTGATTAAGCACATGTTAAGTTATGCACCGACAAACCAACAAAATGAATGAAAAGGACACAGATTTAACTCCCGTTAAATAATTAGCATTCACATTGGTACTGTGTTATTAATTAATGCATGATTAGTGAAATACTATACAAATGTGTCCACACTTGGTTTCGGATTTTATGCAAGCCTTCTATTGTCGCGACTTGGATTTCTTCGAGAATTTGTAGTGATCATGTTGTGCTCCTTGAATGATTTGCTAGGTGTTAGAAAATTCAACCCAAAAGTTTAAGTTGATAAGTGGAGGAAGGGGTTAATGAAGGGTGGAGACACAATTGCGAAAAGATTAACACTAGTTCTGATACCATGTTAGAAAGTTCAACCCAAAATCTTAAGTTGATAAGTGAAGGGAGACCACATAAATATAAAGAGCATATATGACTCATTATCAAGTGATCTGGGACAACAACAATAACTTCAACACTAAGGGTATGCGAATTGGAAGATTTTATTGACGAGTGACCTTATTGATATTGTCATATAAAATCTAATTTGGTGCTCCCAAGCGAGTGGCGATACTACATGCGTGCACATTTTATTAGAAGTCTCTTCCCTGTATTATGGTCTATGAGGCGACCTTCTAATTTGTTACAAAATTATGTAGATACCCAATTAGATGGATACAAAATGCTTTGCTGTTTTGTGCTTTCTGTCTCTCCTTTGTATTTGTTTAATGTTGTTATGGTGGGTACTACTTTAATTCTTCTGAAGCTTACAACCATGGCCCAAGGTGAACAATAATTTACATAGTGTTTTTCCCCCCTCATGAGAACAATGCAATAATCTTTGTCATCATTCATGAATTCTCTCTGTACTAACTCGTTATATAGATTTACTTTATTGTTTGCAAATGAATAGATGTCATCGGATATTAATGATGGACTTTATAATTGTTTCTTGATGTGATCTGTATCTACTAAATCATTTTTATATCGTATTCCTTTTTATTAAAGTTCATGATTGACTTTTCTACTGTTCACTTTAATTTGATTTGTTAAGCTATGATAGCCGGACACCATGATGATCACAACAAGTTCAAAACAGTCACAACTAGTTGCTCTGTGATATAATAATTTCATTTGTACAAGATTTTACAAAAGTTCTATGTACATCATTTTCAATGGGTAGATGAATCCAAAAAATTTGTACAAGAGATGGCCTTATTTCTTGTCTGGAATCTGAGTTGCCTTTCTCTTTGATCTCTAATGGTTCATTAGTTCATCAGATCAAAAGCAATTAGGCATTGTCTTTGGATGAGATAGTTGTTCATATACTAATAAATGACGTACGGATTCTTGAGAAAAGAAGAGTTATTGGTAAAAATCTTTGGACCATCCAAATTCCACGAGTGAGCAGAAATTTAGATTTATATGAGATCTCATTAGAATGGCCCCATCTATCCTTCTGAGGAGAGATTTGATTTCTAACACGGTTAGAATAAGAGAAGTGTGTGATGCTAATATGTTTTGGATGATCCACATCTCAAGGTTAAGCACTAATATATAAGTAGTATAATGTGCCTCTACATGAGCGTCTGGAAACCATGTCTACAAGGGTCAAACCTCATTCTGAGAATCTAATTTTGAAATTTCTTCACAAATAGATTTAACTTTGGAGAAGTATTGACTCACTATCATATTTTGTTGTGACATCGACAATAGCTCGTTCTCCAACCTTTGCAACTTGGTATCATTTGTCCTCGTAAACAATGCCGCCAAGTTGTCCCATGCCTCCTTTGGGGTCTTTTTCGCGACCCGAAAAAATATTTTTTTTAATCGATCGGGTGAACAGATTATTAGGCTAACTAGATGGATTAACCTAATGCGGACCCTCCCAAGCCCTACCGAATCGCAACTTTGATTTTTATTCAAATGATTTTTAAGAATTTGGAGTCGCCACTAATCATTTTTGATAGGTTGATTAGAAACCTAAATAAATTAGCGGGAGAACTAAATTACTTCTACGAACCAGAGATTATGAGTTTGGGGACTTGGTTACACTAGTTAATTAAAACTAATGCCCTTTCGGTACCTTAATTTCATGGATATCCTAATTTGGTAACTCATACTTGGTTTATTTCTAAGGTTCAGGTGGGGTGCTCTTTTTTTGTATTTTCACTTTTAAATGGGATGCACGGATGGTATTTTTTTATTGTATTTTCAAAGTATTAAAGATTCCCTAAAGCCAAAAGAGAGAGTGTGTTAACGATTTAGATGCAGTGCTGCAACTTACTCATCTTGGGGTCTAGTGATTCAAAAATTAAATTACATGAAGTAAATGACAATAAATAAAGACCACCAATAGATGGCCCAGCCCTGGCTTGGCCCTCTCCTTTGGGATTTAATGGTACATGAATTAAATTACAGGAATTTAAATGATGATAAGTAAAACCTCTAATGGGCGGCATAGCATTAACTCGGCTCTTCCTTTTGGGATTTGATGATGTAGAAATTAAATTGCAAGAATTTAAATGGTGGTAAGTAAAACCTCCAATGGGCGGCTTAGCATTGGCTCGGCTCTTTCCTTTAGGGTTTGATGATGTAGATATTTAAATTGCAGAGATTTAAATAACGGTAAGTAAAACCTCCAATGGACGGCCTAGCATTGGCTTGGCTCTTTCCTTTGGGATTTAATGGTGCATGCATTTAAATTGTAGGAATTTAAATAACGGTAAGTAAAACCTCCAATGGGCGGCTTAGCATTGGCTCGGCTCTTTCCTTTGAGGATTGATGATGCAGGTATTTAAATTGCAGGGATTTAAATAACGGTAAGTAAAACCTCCAATGGGCGGTCTAGTATTAGCTTGGCTCTTCCTTTGGGATTTAATGGTGCATATATTTAAATTGCAGGAATTTAAATAATGGTAAGTAAAACCTCCAATAGACGGCTTAGCATTGGCTCGGCTCTTTTCTTTGGGGTTTGATTATGCAGGTATTTAAATTGCAGGGATTTAAATAAGTAAAACCACCAATGGGCGCCCTAGCATTGGCTCGGCTATTTCCTTTGGGATTTAATGGTGCATGTATTTAAATTGCAAAAATTTAAATAACGGTAAGCAAAACCTCCAATGAGCGGCCTAGCATTGGCTCGGCTCTTCCCTTTGAGATTTAATGGTGCATGTATTTAAATTGTAGGAATTTAAATAATGGTAAGTAAAACCTCCAATGGGCGACCTAGCATTGGCTCGGCTCTTCCCTTTGGGATTTAATGGTGCAGGTATTTAAATTGCAGGAATTTAAATAACGGTAAGTAAAACCTCCAATGGGCAGCCTAGTATTGGCTCGGCTCTTCCCTTTGGGATTTAATGCTGTAGGTATTTAAATTGCAGGAATTTAAATAACGGTAAGTAAAACCTCCAATGGACAGCCTAGCATTGGCTCGACTCTTCCCTTTGGGATTTAATGGTGCAAGTATTTAAATTGCAGGAATTTAAATAACGGTAAGTAAAACCTCCAATGGGCGGTCTAGTATTAGCTTGGCTCTTCCCTTTGGGATTTAATGGTGCATGAATTAAATTGCATGTATTTAAATGAGCTCCAGTGGATGTGCTTTGCCTCTCCATTCTGGGGTTTGAGTTTTTTAAAATAAATTACAACAAATTGATTCAACAATCTGAAATTTGTGCGCGCTTGGGGACTCCTCCAAGTCAATTTTGTGCTTTCGTAGGATTGACCATTGATATAACGCTGCGGCTGCCTGACATAAAAAATAATGTGGAATGTCAGTGTATAAAATTTGTGCTAATCTGCACCTAAAACCAGAAGAATGAAAAGAGCACTAATCTCCCTTTTTTTTGTTTGAGAGATTTCTAAAATTGGTTTTCGCTCTCTCTATTCTCAATATAGAGAGTCTCTTTTGAATTAAGGGGGACTTTTAATTACATATCAGCTAGGAAATTGGTGAGCACTTAGGAGCTCGTCTAGGCCAATTTTGCACCTCTGTGGGCTTCGCCATTAATATGGAATTGTTCTTATCTAACATAAAAATATAGGGAAAATAAAGTGATGGAGAAAGTGTATACAATTTGTGCTAATTTGCAACTAAAACCACAAATAAATGAATAAATAAAAATACTTAACTCGAATTTGCTTGCTCGTTGACGAGAATGAACTCTTGATTTATGTTGATTGATGAAGGAATTTGTGATGATAACCCCTAGCTTTAAACTCCCATCATCTTCAAAATTCTCTCTCTCTTTTTGGTATTTTCTTTTTCTCAAATTTTTCTTCAATCTCTCAAAACTCTCTCAAACATCCAAAATTTTCTCTCCAAAAAGAAATCCTCCTCTCAAGCTCACTTATTCTTCCTTTTATAACCTACTCATCTATCTCCCATTCCAATTTTTCCACTAACTCTATCACCCATTCTAATTTCTCCACTAACTCTTCTTCATTTTCATCTTCCCTTCTCCATCTCTATCTCACATTCTAATCTCTCCACTAACTTTTCTTTATCTTCATCTTCCCTTTTTCATATTTATCTCCCATTCTAATTTCTCCACTAACTCTTCCTAAACTTCATCTTCCCTTCTCTATTCTTATCTTATTTTCTCCATCCATTATTCTCCATCTTCTCTTCTTCATCTCTTCTTTTCCATCTTCCCTTCTCTATTCTAATTTATCCACTAACTCTTCTTTTTGTTATTTGCAAAATAATCCCTCAAGAGTTAGGTATTTGCACTCTAGTCCCTGAATTTTAAGTATTTACAATTCAGTCCCTGAAAAAAAAATTCTTTAAGTCCAATTCTCCCCACAATTTTTGACATACATTCCCTATACTTAGTCAAAATTCACCACATGTCAAATTTAAGCTCATTTCTTGCCGCTGAAAATAATGCAGAATTTAATTAAAGCCCTTTTGCAAAATTGAGTCATTCTGGGTATAATTGGGCCAAGACGAAAATTTGAAATATTAGAGAATAATGTCACAACTTCTAAAAATGAAAAAATGAAAATAAATTGACTCAAATTGAATTTTTTAGACCCGGTTCGAGATTATGCTCGTGAAGGAATACACGACTCCGAATTGGATTTTTTAAATTTGTGATGGCCAACATGAAAGGGGATTTAAAATAAAAATATTGACTATTTTTATATATTTTGGTGGCCTCAAATGCTATTATTTATTAAATATTCTCATAATTTCTAAAATATATAAACAAATACAAAAATACAAAAAATTATTTCAAACAAATGGTTGCCTAAGCTTGGCCAAGGCTCCAAACTTGATTTTGCAATTTTCTCATTTTTCTTATTTTTTTTTATGAATTTTCGAAAATAAAAATACCGAAAAATATTGAAAATATGAAAAGCTATTTTTTGCTCAAAATTGGTTCTCTAGGCTTGGCCAAGGTTCTTAAAGTTGATTTTCTAATTTTATGAATTCTTATGGATTTTATATTAAGTTTTGAAAATAAAAATATCGAAAAATACTGAAAATATGAAAAATCATTTTTTGCTCAAAATTGGTTCCTTAGGCTTGGCTAAGCTCCCGAAAGTTGATTTTCTAATTTTATTAAATTTTTATGGATTTTATATGAATTTTTGAAAATAAAAATATCGAAAAATACTGAAAATATAAAAAACCATTTTTTGGTCAAAATTGGTTCCCTGGGCTTAGCCAAGGTCCCCAAAGTTGAATTTCCAATTTTATGAATTTTTATGGATTTTATGTTAATTTTAAAAGAGAAAAAGTGATTGAAAATTAGGTGTCAACAGTCTTTACACTCTTGATGTGCTGCAACAACTCATCTTCAATAGTTACAGCAAGAACGTAGAGAGCCTTACCAGCTTTGGCGTTCCATTTTCTCAATTCGACATCATTCGTGAGTGGTGTGGTGTTGTCGCCGCCAATAATATCCCACAAGTCTTGGCACAGCAAGTAATATTGCATGCGTGTACTCCAATTGTTATAGTTGGAGCTATTGGGTTTCTCAACGCCGTTCACCGAACTTGAAAAATCAACCATCTGACTTGGATATAATACCCGGCACTATTCCAAGTAAACTTAGTCCCCGACCAATCGATCATAGTCTCTGACTGCATATTAGCAGAATTTCGGCGTACTCCGGTCCTTCACTGTCAGCTCACACACAATGGTCCCTAATCGAATGTCTTCGCGTACCACACTCTAGATGGTCCTTGGCTCCTGGGTTCTGATACCACTTATAGAGAATCAAGTGAATATCTCAACTTAAATAAAATTCTCTTTATTAGAAAATCACTCAATTTACACGACCCTCACAAGTACACTCGATGGACTCTCTCATTCATACACATCACTTATTTGGACTTCTCACAGCACATACCAAATATGGAGCATTAGCTCTTATTTATAACCTAGCAAACTTTCTACATACCTCCACTATTACTTACTTAACAAGTATAGAATATTCTAGGTAGAATGTTCTAGAGAGGCTAGTCTAAGAATATGAAGAAGATTCTAGAACATGAAAGAGAGGCAACATTTTAGACTATTTAAACAAATCATGAAGATTCTAGAAAGTTGTGGAAAAATTTAGACTAATCAAGAAAACTCTAAAAGGAGAGATGAGGCGATGCTCTCTTCAACAGAATTCACTGCGCTTTTTGTGACTTCGGTTAATGTGTATACCTGCAAAGATATTGTTATAGAGTCCTAAATCAAATTTTTAAGCGGGACGTGAGACATATGTAGGTAGGTGTCGCGACCTAAAATTAAAAAATCTTAGGTTAACGGATTATCAGGTTAATTAAATTAACTAACCTAACTCGGACCCTCCCAAGTCCTACCGAGTCGCAACTTAGGTTTGATTTTTTTATAAAAATTATTCAATTTGGAGCCGCCACTAATCGTTTTCTTGGTAGGCCGATTAGACACCTAAATAAATTAGCGGAAGAACTAACTTATTTCTACGAACCAGAGAAAATGAGTTCGGGGACTTGATTACATTAATTTGGAAAAATTAATGCCATTTCGGTACCAAATTGATGAAAAACCTTTTGATTGATGATTGTGAATGAAATGATTTTTTTTTTAGGAAAATGTGACAATGAAGACCATATAATATGCTCGAAAAATGATATTTTTTTGGATTTTCGGATTAAATGACAACCATTATGAAAACATGCCTTAAAATGTGATATCATCCAATTTAACTTAAGAAAATGATTTATCAAAGTCTTAACTTATATTAGACGACATAAAAACAGGCTCTTAGCATGATTAACTGTAGAAAAAGGAGAGTTATTTTTTGAGATTTTTTTTATTTAATGAAACAAACAATCAAAATGCAAAGATTGAACAAAAATAAACAAAAATGCCCATAATATACCTTTTAATTTTGATTTTTTCGATAAATTCACTCATTCCCAAAGATCTGGGCTAGAGAAGAATTTTATCCGCTACGTCCTTGGAGATTCAAGCTAGTATGCGGATAATTTGTATAGAATAACATCATCCCTTGTTACCAAAGGGCGGAACACGAAATTCTATACTAAATTGCCGTCCCATTCCATAAGATCGTGGCTAAGCCATGCAATTTATTTTCTAAAAGGTCAAGGCATAAGGGAGCATATATTATGAGCATGTTTGTTTATAAATGTGCAAACTAGATAAACAAACAACGACTAAACAGACAAGACCAAATATAAACAATGATGGACCGTCTTATTTAAATTTTCGAAAATTGAGAGGGGTGATCGAAATTGTGAGAGTGGGGGCCACCTTTCCTCATCCAAAGTTCAATTTTGGTTTGAGAAAATTATCTTTAACGATTGGAAATTAATTTAGATAATTCTCAAAAATCGGATAATTATCCAATTCAAACAATTCTCATCCATAACATCAAATAACCGCAAGACATAAGATGATTCACCCAATTTGATGATTATGAGATAATTATCCAGAGCAAAGATTATCCAAGACAAATTAGATATTATCCAATTAAGCTCAATCCTTATCTACCATGGTTCATATCCTTTCAAGTCCGAAAAATTATCTCTTAGAATTTCTGACAATTTGTTAAGATAACTTTCCAAAAAAGATATCTCTCATTAAAAAAACAATCTTATCCGCAAGATATGCAGAAAATCCAAATTGATATGCAATCAAACCGAATAGGTAAGACAATATTTTAAAAGATAAGAAATTATACATGAATATTGCCTTTTCCTTATCCAAGTTGGACTAAAAATTTCGTACCTGAGATGGAACAATGGACCGATCAGTTAGGATTTGTTTCGCACAAGGACAAGGTGAATTCGTAGCTGCAAATTTGTATCTGTAACAGCAGCAAGGAAATCACCCCCAAAGCAAGGAGTAATCAGCTAATTGTGAGCCAAAAATCTACGAAAAAACCAGAGAAAACTTGCGCCAAACAGTGAAAGAATGCCTCAGCCTTTGTGGGGCCCAAATTGCAGCGAGATGAACCCCAAACAGCGCATCAATTGGCCTTGAACCTGTGACAAAATTCTGCACTAAACGGTAGTGAAACGGGGGCTAAATAGTTGCTGTTTTTCGAGCGAACAGCAGCAAAACACCGTGGAATAAAAGCGAAACAGCTCCAAAACAATAGCAAAGCATCTCTAAATCAAGCCTTGAACAACCGACAAAAAACTGCACTATATAGCAGTAACAAACGGACTGAACAACCACCTTTTTGGACGCCGAACAACAAAAAAAACCAAGGCTGATCAGCAAGGGCCTGATAAGCATCAAGATATTCTAGCAGAGAAAAATTAGAAGAGTAAAGACACCCCTTTTGCTCATGAGAAATACGCCTTTGCTCCTCTCTTCTCTGTGCACACAAAACATAAGGGTCCCTTCTCCTCCACCTTCAAGCTCGTGTCGCTGCCTCCCCCTCTATTTGTTCTTTTTCTACTTTGTGCCTATTTTTTTAGGGGCGTGTCTTGCAATCCATTAGCCCCTGCAACCCTAAGCTTAAGTTAGCTTATATAGGCACAAGGTGAATTCTAATGACCGTAGGATTAGACTCCGAGCATAGGATTAGCTTTCAACCGCAGGATCCAAAATTCTAATTTTTAAAGAGTTTCATCTCTTTAAAACTCTTAAAATTCAGATTTTTCAAAAGTCATAATGGACTAGAATAAATCTGAAAAATAAGTCCAAAAAAACTCTCATAATTTTCTACGCACTCATTCCTAGCCCTAGCCGAATTTATCAAGCTTGGTCGGATCCATTGCTCGTCAATTTAAGCTCAATTCCCCACCGTCGATGCAAAATGCAATGTAGAAAAAATAAATATGCAATGTATGGAGAAATATTTTTGGTGAGAATTAATTCTCAATTTTGTGTAATATGAATGAAAAAAGAAAAATCAAAATTTAGGTGTCAACAGTAGGCACAAAGACATATCCTAGTTTCGTAAATGTGCAGGCATCTGATGGGCAAAGAACTTTTGACCCTAAGTATCGGGAACCTGTAGAATCTGGAAAAGCAATTGGCGACGAGTTCGAAGGCTGTCCGAATGAGGAAGGTACGGACACATACATCGAAATTTTATCAGAAGCTAGCCAGTTCATTACATGATCATTCATTTTGAATTTTGCATGAAAGAAGCATCTGTTGTGTTGTGCGAAAGCAAGCGATCCAGCAATAAATAGATATAAAAAGAAAATAAATTGAACACACGACTTACCATCGTTGAGACCTAAGTCTATGGGGAGACCAATAACGAATTCCATTATAGATCAAGTGATATAATGGAGATTACAAACTAAAATCGAGTCACTCAAATACTTTTAGTATTTTCCAACTTTAATTACATCCAACAACTCAAGTAGTGTTTAACCCCACAATTCCATACAAAATAAACTCTCAATCTCATAAAAGAATTATATAAATCTAACAATATGATTTAATCAGCTTGAACACTCAGTCTTTTGGAAGCAATTCACGAATACCAGAGTGTCATATTAAATATCGCGTAACTTTGATCACTCTTGGCACCCCTTCTGCTAGCTGATTGCTAAACCCAAGAAAAGTCCAATTTATATATTTAGAGTGAAGCAATCTTGGTAAAATCCACCTGGAAGTAACTTTCTTCTTTTTTCTTCTGTTGACCGACATCACTTTTGGACATATCTCCTCTTCTTGTTTTCCTTTCACGGTCAAAATCCCAATTCTACCGTGGACTCCGGCAGATTTCCTTTTGATTTTGCTTGACCGGCAGAATAGGAAATCTCCGATTTGGACTATACCGAATAGGAAATAAGATTTCCACGGCAAACGTTCACGTATATTCATTTATTTACACAATTTAAATTTTTGCTTCGAGCTTAAAATGAGACATATTCTAGCAAGTTTGCTCACAACTTATTCCTAATTAATGTCCAAGAAGTTCATCTATTTCGGAAGGTGATACATACTGCATACTGTTAGTGGTTAATCTCGTATTGATTTCCTCACCGGCTTGAATTGTTCCTTCTAAATTCTCCTTCTTCCATGTTAGATCAAATATTTCCGCTGCTTCACCTGTTGCAAAAAATTTCATAATTTCACTCTCCATATATATATATTTCTGAATTGACTAGCTTGGTCACGTAGAATTTCTGATTTAACAATTAACATGAATATGGTCCTTCTTTAATTCTAAGGTAAGAAATTATATTGAGTTAAGCCTCGTTCAGTGCCAAAGTATAGTTTCTCAGCATTGTTTGTTCATAATCTGTTAAAAGCTTGTAATTTTGTTAGTAAGATGTAGTTGATTTATGATGCTAATAATTTAGTGTGAACTTTGTGTTATACACTGGTCATAACATATGCAATAAATTTCTTCTCTCATGTAGTAACTCCGCCCTAACATTTCTCAATTCTGCCCCACCACAGTATCAGGTTTTGAGTGAAGAAATAGGAAATCTCAATGAAAGGGTACCTTCTCTTCTGTTATGCAGTAACTCTTCCCTAACATCCTGTTTATGTCTCCAGCAAAAGACGACAATATCAGTTTATGATTTGCATCGTAGGCATCGAATGCAAGTGATTCCAGAGAAGTTACAAGTAGGGAAGTTCCATTCACTTTTGCCGATCGATGTGACTTACGCTTGCGCCATTATTCGCACGCAAGTCATTCACGCTCCTAAGTAAATGAAGCAGCACAGATTGCAATGGATTTAAGGCATGATCAGTATAACAGTACATAATGTAACTTCGCACACGCAGCTCAAACCAAAGTCTAGTTGTAATGACTATTTGCACGTCATGTCTTTCGACGGGTTGGGACTGCGTTAAGGAATAAACTGCCTCAATACATGCATGTCGATGAAGTACTGTACACATTCTAGACCACATCGTCAATAAGTTTTTTAATTCAGGTCGAAACATTGTCGATAGTTCACTGTGTTGATCTTGCGTGCTGCTTGTAGAAGCTCCTGGGGAGCTTTTCGATACTAACCTTACTCATCCTGACAATCCGGTGTGAAGTGTGTCTAATCCAATATGTTGATTAACTATCGAATGTCGAATACGTCTTGATGCAAAGCTTGGTGCAAAGGGTTTCGTCTAATGATCTATTCTAGATGCATATACAATGAGCTTAAGATGTTGCTCCATCGTATCTCAGAGATTAGTTCATTGTAATTACCGGGTTTCAGTTTTGCAAAGTGTGATCCCACTTGCTCTTTATGACGGAGATGGACATTGGATTTAGAGGAAGTGGCTAGGCAGGTCGAGGCAATTGGGATAAGAAACTATCGATACTAACGTGGCATTACAGGTGCCGACTTCGATGATTTTTAATAATTTTTAAAAAATTTAAAATTTTTTGTTTCACTTTTTTTTTCATTCTCCTTCCTACTGCTGCTGTGGCTGGCAACGGCTTCGTGGCCCCCGATTGGCCTCACCCATGGCCGTACTTTGCGATGATTAATCCATCTACAAATTCAGAAAAAAGCGAGACATTAAATTATATCAAGATGACATGTTTTTCTTTTCAACATATCATCTCAATATTAACTTAGTGGAAGCGTAGATAATCCCAGAATTGCCTCCCAGTAAACAATCTAGAGATTTTCTTACAGAGCTAGGGTTCGTCCGCGACGTGGGACACGATGGACATTTACACGAGCGACCTGAATCACATAGAAGACCTTTCTAAGATTCCCAAGTGTGAACACGAATCAGCCATGAGATATTAATATCGAATCCTGGGTGTGAACACGGCAAATTGTATTCCCGAGAGTATCATGAGTACAAGCTGACCGGGGAATTGTTTATACCAGTTTTGTGTTCCCGACTCAAAAAGCGTGCTCGAATTTCCCTTGCATATGTTTGTACAGTTTGATTTCATGAACTAATCCTTCGGTAGCAGAAACATATGCAGGTTGCTGACTGCAGAATATAATTTCCTGTGCACCTTTGTTTTTTTTTTTTTTTTAAACTTCTGGAGTGAATCGAAAGTTCTGTGAGATGAAAAGGAGTGATTACAATACAAGGGTATGGACCCAAAAGATGAAAAAAAAAATTAATTTGGGAATCGGTCTGCATTGATCAAAAAATTTGCTGATGAATTGACAGCATTGTTTCGTTATGCCGTAATCTAGGTGAAATTCTGATCTTGGTGATCCCTCGCTTTCAATGGTGTACTAGTGGGTATCACGTGATACGACGAGAAGATAACTCCCATCAGGTCAATTCATATCACCTTTACCCCTCGTGCCTAACATTTTACCTCGACGAGTTTCATTTCGCGACGTTGAAGATTCGCAATATTCGTATAACGTTAAGAAGGACATTTGGTAGGTAAAAAAAGTGCAGATTTGACGAAAAAAAAGGGATTAATGATGGCACAGAGTGACCGCACTAGTGACTAACGTTATGAACGAGAGATCAGTAGAGATAAGTAAGGAATGACAACAAGGTCCATCTGAGAAGATAGAGCAGAAATCAACCGTAAAGTAATAGTCGCAGGTTCTATCTAGTTGCTGCTAGTAACCATCCTTTGGAATCTTACTCTCACGTTCTTGCCGAAGGAGTCTTGCCTGTCAGGAGACTAAGGTAGCATCCAGCTTTCCTATCTTCGTTGAAACTACTTCAAACCAAACGTGGAAAAGCCTTTATCTAGGAAAGGCCGATCACAACATCCACATAGTAGTTATGCTTTGACAACCAATATATAGGTCCGGGACTGTGGAAGGGAGTATCAAATTTAACCGGGCGGCATCTGACAAATTAATAATATTTGTCTTGTTTTTTTTTTCCGTACTTATTTTTTCCCAATGCATGTGGGGCGACCTTCGACTTGGAAGGTGGCGGGTAAGCGTCACCAGCATCGTGTCCGTTGAAGCAGCACGCGTTTATCGATTCTTCTTTTGATAAGCGTTCATGATTTTAAATATCAAGCGCACTATATAGGAATGTGTACGTCAAAGCTATAGTTGGCTGTCACATCCTGACATAATTCTGGACATTGACACAATAATTATGATCACACCTAATGCATCATAGCTTGTGAAAAGTGATGCACCCGATTTCGGCAGTTTTTACTGATGAGCAGAAATTTCAGCAGGAGCGTTTAGATGGACTTTTAATTTATTATTATTTTTATGTATTTTCGGGATTTCTTTTTAGTGGCGTTTTTGCAATATTCGTGTTTCCTTTTTTAGATTAGGGTTAACGCCATATAAAAGGGGTGTTTAGGGATTCTCAAGGCAGACTTTGATATTTTCTTTAGTAAATTGAATTGAGAGAACGATTGTTCCTCGTTTATCATTCCAAGTTTTCTGTTTGGCCAATTTCGTACGCGCTTCGGCATCAATTGGTATCAGAGCACAGGTTGCTTTGAATCGATGGCTGAACAAAATCGTGGTGGTCGTGGTGGACGGCGAGGTCGTGGTGGCCGGGGGCGTGGAGTCGTTCCTGAAGCAGACGAACAGCCGCGTCACAGAGACCCACGAGACGTGGAAATTGAGGAACAGAGACGGCGAATCCAGGATTTGGAACGACAACTCGCGCAGGTTGGGTTGAGCGTTCAATCCGAAGAAGAGGAATCTGATGCGACATCCTACGACGAGGAGGAAGACGTGAACCCTTTTGGGGTTCGGAACCAGGGGCGAAATCGGGGGATGCGACCTGGACATCGTTCACCTTTTCGGAATATCGGGATGAAGATCGAGATTCCTGAGTTTGAAGGTAAGACTCATCCTGATGAGTTTATTGATTGGCTACATACAGTAGAGAGGGTATTTGATGTTAAGGATTTGACTGAGGAGCAAAAGGTTAAACTAGTAGCTATCAAGTTACGGAAGCACGCTTCGATCTGGTGGGAGCATGTTAAGAAACAGCGTGCTAGGGAAGGAAAATCAAAGGTGAAACGCTGGGATAAGATGAAAAAATTGCTGCAGGGAAAGTTCTTGCCCACTCATTACAGGCAAGAAGCGTTTATTGAATATCATAACGTTAGGCAGCGAGATTCAACGGTGGAGGAGTATACCGAGGAGTTTGATAGGTTGCGAATGCGTTGTGATGTGGATGAGGAGGAGGAACAAACTGTTGCTCGGTACTTGGCCGGGCTACGAACGGAGATCTCTGATGTCGTCCACTTGCAGCAGTATTGGACGTATGAGGATGTGTGCCGATTAGCCTTGAAAGTGGAGTCACAATTGAAGAGAAAGGGCAGTGGTTCCAAATTCCAGAATCGGTGGTCAAGCAAGGACTTCCGAGGAAAGGCGGGGAGTTCTTCGGCTAACTCGACACCAGCAGCAGTTAGAAGTGCGGGTTCCAAGCCTACAACATGCAAAGGGGAGCAGAGTAATGCTGGGTCTAGCAGGGGAGGAGCCGCAGCTAAGCGTTGCTTCAAGTGTCAGGGGTTAGGACACTTTGCTGCTGATTGCCCGAACCGTCAGATTGTGACGTTTGTAGAGAATCCGGTCTATGACGAGGAGCCAGTTTTTGATGAACCCGATGGGGAACCAGAGGACGCAGATCCGGAGCAGGACGAGATTATTTATGCAGATTCTGGTGAGTCCTTAGTTGTTCGTCGAGTTTTGAATGTTGCTGTTACGGAAGATGAATCATGGCTTAGGCATAATATTTTTCATACTAAGTGTACTAGTGGAGGAAAATTATGTAATATGATCATAGATGGAGGAAGTTGCGAGAATGTGGTTTCCACTGTTATGGTGGAAAAGTTATGGCTAAAAATGGAGGATCATCCTCAACCATATAAACTGTCGTGGCTTAGAAAGGGGAATGAGATGAAGGTAAGCAAAAGGTGCCTTGTGCAGTTTTCGATTGGCAAAAAATATACTGACGAGGTGTGGTGTGATGTGATCCCTATGGATGCTTGTCATATCCTATTAGGGAGACCGTGGCAGTTTGACAGGAAAACGCAGCATGATGGGTTTAGGAATACTTACACTTTTAAGAAGGATGGTCGAACCATTACCCTGGGCCCTACTGATTTGAGAAAGGAAGTGAAGAATAATCTGCTATCCAGATCGGAGTTCCAGGAAGAGGCGGTGCACGCGCCTGAGCTTTTTGCTGTTGTCGTGGTGGAGCAGAATTTTGAAGGTCCTGAAATCCCTTCACAAGCCTGGCCTTTGCTTGAGGAGTTTGCTGATGTCATACCGGAGGAGTTACCGGCCGGGTTACCACCCATGAGAGACATTCAGCATCATATCGACTTCGTTCCTGGAGCTGTTATCCCTAATAAAGCAGCTTACAGGATGAGTCCTAAGGAGCATGAGGAGCTGCAGAGGCAAGTTCGGGAGTTGTTAGAGAAAGGCGCGGTTAGGGAGAGTATGAGTCCTTGTGCAGTGCCGGCCTTGTTAGTCCCAAAGAAAGATGGGACATGGAGGATGTGCATAGATAGCAGAGCTGTCAATAAAATTACAATCAAGTATCGTTTTCCTATTCCACGATTTGATGACTTGATTGATCAGTTGCATGGGGCGACTATCTTTTCGAAGATAGACTTGAGGAGCGGGTATCATCAGATCAGAGTGCGACCTGGAGATGAGTGGAAGACGGCGTTCAAGACGAGAGATGGACTGTATGAGTGGATGGTGATGCCGTTTGGATTGTCTAACGCACCGAGCACTTTTATGAGGCTGATGAATCAGGTTTTTCGTCCTTTTATTGGCAAATTTGTTGTCGTTTATTTTGATGATATTCTGGTTTATAGTACCTCGATGGAGACACACTTGCAGCATCTACGAGAGGTGTTTGGGGCCTTGAGGGAGCAGAAGCTGTATGCTAATCTCAAGAAGTGTCACTTTTTAACTGATCATGTGACCTTTTTGGGATATATCGTATCAAGGGAAGGCATTCGGGTAGATCCTGTCAAGATTGAGGCCATTACGAGTTGGGAGACTCCGAAGAATATTCATGAGGTACGTAGCTTTCATGGGTTAGCCTCTTTTTATCGGAGGTTTGTTCGAGATTTCAGCACAATTATAGCACCTCTTACGGATTGTATGAAAAGAGGTAGATTTGTGTGGACCAAAGAGGCGGAAACCGCCTTTCAATTGTTGAAGAAGAAGGTAACTGAAGCCCCGGTTTTGGTGCTTCCTGACTTTAGTGAGGTTTTTGAGGTGCATTGTGATGCCTCAGGCGTTGGTATTGGGGGCGTGCTGAGTCAGAAAAATAAGCCTGTGGCGTTTTTCAGTGAGAAGTTAAATGAAGCAAAGAAGAAATATTCCACGTATGATAAAGAATTTTATGCCATAGTGAGGAGTTTAGAGCACTGGAGGCATTATCTTATTTCGAGGGAGTTTGTTTTGTACTCTGACCACGAGGCCTTGAAGTATATTAATGGCCAACATAAGCTGAATGCTAGACATACGAAGTGGGTAGAACTGCTTCAAGCTTTCAGTTTTGCGATAAAACATAAGGCAGGAGTGATGAACAAGGTGGCAGATGCATTGAGCAGAAAACATTCCTTGCTGTCTACAATGCAGGTAAGAGTTCTGGGCTTTGACTCTTTTAAGGAGTTATATATTGATGATCCTTACTTTGGAGACATTTGGAGGAAATGTCAAGCAGGGTCTTTTCAGCAGTTTTTGTTGGTGGATGGATTCCTTTTCAAGGGAAACAGGTTGTGTATTCCTCAGTGTTCTTTGAGGGAATCTATTATTACTGAGAGTCATGCTGGAGGTCTAGCTGGGCACTTTGGAGTTGATAAGACGATGGCCTTGCTGTGTGAGCACTTTTACTGGCCTCGCATTGAGCGTGATGTGGCGCGTTTTGTAGAGAGGTGTCGAGTATGTCACGTGGCCAAAACAAAGGGTACCAATGCTGGTTTGTACATGCCCTTACCTGTCCCTATTGCACCATGGGAGGATGTCGGCCTTGACTTCGTGTTGGGGTTGCCGAGGACGCAGCGGAATAAAGATTCCATAATGGTGGTTGTTGACAGATTTTCGAAGATGGCGCACTTTATTCCCTGTCACAAGACTTTTGATGCTTCGCAGGTTGCTCGTTTATTTTTGCAAGAGGTTGTCAAACTGCATGGAGTTCCTAAAACTATAACCTCAGATCGTGATGTGAAGTTTGTGAGCCACTTTTGGCGCACTCTTTGGAGGCATATGGGAACCAGGTTGCAATTTAGCTCCTCTTATCATCCTCAGACCGATGGGCAAACAGAAGTTGTTAACCGAAGCCTGGGAAACTTGCTGCGAAGTCTAGTTGGTGATAGTCCGCGGCAGTGGGACTTGATATTACCTCAGGCAGAATTTGCTTATAACAGGTCACAGAATCGAACAACGGGCAAGAGTCCTTTTGAGATAGTCTATGGGCGTAATCCAATTACTCCTCTGGATCTCACTCCATTGCCCATTGACAAGCAGTTCAGTTCTGACGCAGATGAGCATGCAAGACAGATTAAGGAGCTGCATTCAGAGATTCATGATAAGATCACTAGGCAGAATATGAAGTACAAACAGCGAGTGGATATGCGACGAAAGAAAGTGGTCTTTAAGGAGGGTGATCTCGTGTGCATTCACCTCAGGAAGGAACGCTTCCCCGCTGGCAGGTTTGGCAAGTTACACCCTAGAGCTGATGGTCCATTCAGGGTTCTCGAACGGATCAATGATAATGCATATAAGATCGAGCTGCCGGGTAAGTACAATGTATCCTGGACTTTTAATGTAGCAGATTTATCGCCCTACTATGCAGACGAGGAAGAATCCGAGGAGATTGTTATCAGTGAAGACGAAGCAGATTCGAGGGCGAATCTTTTCTCTAGCAGGGGAGGATGATGCACCCGATTTCGGCAGTTTTTACTGATGAGCAGAAATTTCAGCAGGAGCGTTTAGATGGACTTTTAATTTATTATTATTTTTATGTATTTTCGGGATTTCTTTTTAGTGGCGTTTTTGCAATATTCGTGTTTCCTTTTTTAGATTAGGGTTAACGCCATATAAAAGGGGTGTTTAGGGATTCTCAAGGCAGACTTTGATATTTTCTTTAGTAAATTGAATTGAGAGAACGATTGTTCCTCGTTTATCATTCCAAGTTTTCTGTTTGGCCAATTTCGTACGCGCTTCGGCTTTTTCACAAGCTAGAGGGATTGAGTATTTCCATGAGGAGTGTTTGCATAGTGAAGGTGTGGGCAAAAAAGTCATCTAGTGGAGAAGAGGCGAAGGCAAGTTTAGATGACACTTAACATATGTCGTTTATTTCACAAGAATGATTGGTTTGAAAAATATTTTCTTAAAAATAATCGCTCATATAGTTTGAAAAATATCTTATAAATCAGTCATTTTTCTCGAAATAAACAGAGCCTTATTAGCGTCCATTTTGACCAACGAGACAAATAATTTGGAAACTCCAACCTAATTTCCTAAAACACCCCAAAAAGGAGCAGAACACCAGAAGCAAAGTGTTTCTATGCTTGAAACAGCAGCCCCACAAGGAAAGGCTCATGCGTCATGATCCTAGATGCACTGAATGACTCTGAACTATTAAGTGTACATATTGAATCATGAATTGAAGATACTGGCATATTTTTGTAACCTCTCATGAAATTGGATGCCTCAATTTTTCATATGCATTTCATGACGATATCACATCAAATTTCGAGTAGATCTCTTTAAAGCTAAAGTATGGTCGCAAGAAAGATTCAAATCAGTTTAAGTTCTTTTGATTTTCACGTATCAAAGATTTTGTTAGCGATTTTTTTTTTCTTGAACATATTGTTAGCGATTGATTATCTCTAATGGAAGAAATATTATTCAATCCATGATTCGAGAAGTAATAGACTATGTCGCGTTATTTAGGTAAATATGCGTAAGAAATACTTGGTATTTTTTAAGTCAAAAGTTCCAATGGCCTAAAACTTGACTGAGTTACTACATTTTTAAAAAAGATGTCCACTGTGGTGTCTACATAATTACTTCCGTTCGAGGTTTTTAAGGAATCAAAAAAGGGAGCAGCTATGAATTTATGTTCAAGCAAGGAGAAACACGATTATAAGATGCAGAGCTTCACTTTATAAAAAAAATTTGACCTTCCCAAATAAATGTGGTTTTGCCTACTATGTGGAGATTTCCTACCTCCATCTTTTTAAATTATTATCTATTTTTGTAATGTTGGGAGATGCCCCTAAGCTGCCGTATTTCATCTGCTCTATAGTCTTTACATCTTCAACCAAAAATGAAAGAAACGAAAGACACGATTATATCTAAGATGACAAGCTTTTATTTTGGCATGACTTCTCAATATCAAGCGAGGGGAAGACCTATGCTCATCGCAGAATTTTAACCCAGCAACGATTTAGTGATTTTTCTTGCAAAGCGAGGGTTCATCCACGATGCAGAAGCCACATGAATCGAGCGAATCCCCCATGTATGAACACGAATCGGCGACGAAATATTAAAATGGAGTCCTGGGTGTGAACACGATGTACAATAATCCCAACGGCATCAGGAGCACAAGCTGACCGGGGAATTGTACGTCCCCGTTTTGTGTTCTTGATGCTCTACAATATCGTACGGAGCTGTCAAAAGTGTCTGCCAGAACTTGACTGGTTTCATCGATTAATTCTTGGAAGTAGCAGAAAGATGTGCAGGTGCTGAATTTAATTTCCTCTGCACTTTTTGCTTGTCGAGTGAAACGAAAGTTCAGTGGGATGAAAGGAGCGATTACAATGCCTTGGTGTGGACCCAAACTGGGGAAAAAAAATTTGAAGGATTGATCTACATAGATCAAGCAAATCATTAGATGGAAAACAATTTGTTGAAGAATGACAGCATGGTTATCTTCTACACGGAATGTTATGCCCAATCCTTGATCAAGTTCGGGTCTTAATACATTCATTAGGTTCAATGTACTAGTAGGTATCACGTGATCTGATGAGTAGATGTGCCCATTAGATCATTCTATGATTAACTATACCCTACCCAACCTTTTACTTCAACGCGTTTCACATTGCTAAGTTGAAGGTTTAGAAAATCCATTTTGCATGGTAGAGTAAAAGAATTTTAAAAGAGTTTTCCATTAATTTTTCAATGCATATTAAAGCACCGTTTGTTTCATGAAAAATAAAGAATATGGGAAACGTTGCCCTGAAAATTATTGTTTGTATCGCTTACAAAAATAATGAACCAAAAATATTATTATCATTCACAAATATGTTTAGACATAAATTGTTGTCGATGATAAAGTCCTTACTAAAGTATTTCAAACGATACAAGCAATCATTTTTAAGAAAATATCTTTCAAACCACTCATTTTCCTAGAAATAAACGTAGCCTAAATATGGAAACTTTTTTTGTGCCGGTAAATTTAAATAAGTATTGGTAAGCGTCAAATAGTTGCTGGTACAATAAAAAATGATTTGTGATTTTCTCTACGAAACTTGTTTTCTGTTGGTAACTTTTACAAAAATTTATAGAATAACCAACTTTTTGATAATTTGTAAAACTTACTGGTGTTTCGAGTGTACTAACTCTCACAACAAATTAGCAACCTAAGTTAGAGCGGCTTGATAAATTTTGTCAAGATGAGTTACCAACCTAACTGAGGTTGCCAATAATTTTCTTCTACCCACGGTTTTTTTTAACCAATTCTTTCAGCAATTCAGTACAAAACAAATCATCACTTTTTTTTTTGGTACAAAAAATTAGACTCGTCCCTTTTTCATATACATTAAACAGTTGCCGATTAGACGAGTGAGGTTTAGGAAGGAAAAGGAAGAACCGGAATACTTGACAGTTTTTCGAAACTTTCAACATTTGAGTCTCATTGCAAATGAACGATTATGCATAGGTATATTTATCCCGGTTGAAGCATCTGAATTAAAACATTTGTAAACTTAGTCTGTTCTAACCTTCAACAGAATAGTCCAATACATAAGAATTTTTAAGACCTCAACCTCGTTAGTCGTGAGTTGTCTTTAAATGAAAGCTTTGACTAGAAACTATGCCAGTGCCAGATTCTTATCTGTTTGCACGAGTTAAAGACAATATTTTTCACATTCAGAATTAGGCAAGGTATATGCCTTCTTTGATTGAGTGTTTTCATCTTCCATAAGATAGCTCATTCCAAAGTTCTATATTTAATCTAAAAAGACCTCAACCAAAGAAAAATAGGCAAAAGAAATCTACCATGAATCTTACCATTTCTTGATGTGTAATAATAAACTATTAAATAAGTTTGTGATTGAAGCATATAGAGAACGATTTAGTTCGTGATAACAGTTTCAATTTCTGTTTTTTGAATAATGAAAATGGACCATCATGCGTATTTATTTATTTGAAAACACGTGGTTCTTGAGCATAAGAAGTTTTTAATGGGAATAAAATCTGAAAATATTTTTTGTAGTATTGTTTAAAGTTGAGAAGCACATTTTTAATCAAAGTAGCCCAGGTTTTCGTTCGAATGAATTAATATTGCAAATAACTTTTTCCTTTTGTTTTGTGGTTTGGTAGGTAAAAAAAGAAAGTCGAAAGCAGTCTTTACTTGAAAACAATTATCAAATATGTGATTAATGGTGTCTTACTAGGTATTTTGATTTTTTATTTCGAAAAACAAAGTAAGATGACACGAAAGGCCTAATGATGGCACAAAGTGAGCGCATCAATGACTAATCTTTTGTATGGGATAATATTAGAGACAAATAAGGAGCCAATGGACCACCCTCTACCAAAAAAACGTGGCAGAAACTTGCTATGCCATTTGATAACAAAAGGGTTCATATGATAAGATAGAGCAGAAATTAATTGTAAAATAATACTCGCAGCTGGTTTTATCTAGCCCGGCATGATTTTGCATCCTACCACTGACCATACTCTATACTTAAGGAGTCTTCCCCACCACGTTCTTGCCAAAAGTGTCGCGCCGCTCAGGAGACAAAGACAGCATCCAGCTCTCCTATTTCGTTTACATTTGCTTCAAACAAAGTGCGGAAAAGCCTTCATCTAGAAAAGGCAACGTAAGACATCTTGGACACACACATATTTCTGTGGGTGTGTTTGTATCTATATTATATTTATGTGCTTTGATAACTGACATGTATATGGAGTACAGCTGGATGGAGAATCAAATTTCACTAGGCAGTATTGGACGAAGTAATAACGTATGCTTGAAGCAATTCCTCAAATTATTTTTCCCCGATGGCACCACAATCATTTATTTGGATAGTGGTGGGTAAGAATCATGAACGTCCGGTCCGCTGAAGTGGTACATGACTTCTGGTTATCCTTTCGATCACTCTTTATGATTTTTAGGATGGATGCCACCATATACATACGAATTAGTTAAGTTATAATCAGCAGTTACATCACATGAGCTTTCAACACGGTTCACGACATTGGCCCAATGTACACTATTGCACCGAACTTGTAGCTGGTAAAGGTAAATTCTTGCTTCTAATGGACAATAAGCTTGATGGGTTGAGTTTTTCCATGAGCATTGTATGGTGACGGTGGCAGGATGTTATCTGGTAGAGAAAGTTGATGAAGGCAAGTTCACAATTCAAATTAGATTAGGACTCTCTTGTGACTTAGTGTCCATTTTGAGCAGTGAGACAAAGTAATTTGAAAACTCACGCAAACAAAGAAGAAGAAGCGAAACCCTAAATTGAAAAGAGAAAACAACACATGCTACTAGAGACGCCAGAAGCAGAACTCATGAACCCCAAAAGGAAAGGCTAGGGCTACGTATGGTAACAAGTTTGGTTTTGTGATTTCATTTCCCAAAACAAAAAAGATCAAAATCCTATTTAGTAACATAAACGATTCTACTTTTGATTTTGTTTCCAAGATCAGTTTTGGAGCAAAAACAAAAATACAAAAAAATTAGTTCTGAAAAAAGAATCACTTTTAAGAATTACAAAACAAAATGAAGTACCACATATCTTATTTTTCTATTTCAATTTTCTTGTCGCTTTTTCCTCGACCTAAAATAGAACCAAGTCTTATTTAAAAAAATAAATAAATATAAGATAATAAAAATAAAAAATCGAAAAAATTGAAAAAATCTAAAAAATCTGAAAATTTTGAGAAAATCCCTAAGAATAGAAGAAGCTTAGATTAGGCTAATTTCACCCCTTTTTTTTCATAAATTTAGACCTAATTTCCTAGATTTTCTAGATTTTGTTCTTTTTTTGGGAAACTCATAAACACCTTTGAAATTAAACTTGAACCACATTCTCTAAGCCCTTAAGGCTTTGTTCGAATTTTATAGTGCGATTTCTCAATGCCATCATCCTTAATTGTGCACTTGATTTTATTGCTTGTGATTTGCCTAAGTTTATGTACTTTAGATTTAGTTTAGTTTTAGAAAATTTTGGAAAAAGACAAAAATAACCAGCGTAAACACTTAACAAGCTCTCATTCTTAAGTTTTGGATGAATTAAGATTGAGACTTGATTTTTTAGAACCAAAAACGCACACCAATGTAAGGCAATGATTGCATTTTTCTTGTAGAAAGAAGAGTGTCGCTAATGTCAATTGTCCAATAGCTCAAAAGAGATGAATGAAAAATAAATGGTGAAAATGACTCGCGATGATTCTTGATATTTATTTTTATATTTCAATATGCAATATGTTATATAAGAGAATCAATATAAATTAATCTTCGATTAATTCAAAATGAATGATGAAATTTCACAAAGCAATTACGTAATTATTTGACTTAAATGACAAAAATTGAGAAGAGAAATTGTTATCAGGAATAAAAATTATATACAGTTATCAAACGTGTTTCTGTTTCAAAAGTAAAATTTTATGCAATTACCAAATACGTTTTGATTTTTCAAAAATTATCCAAAGAACAGAATCAGAAAAAACTATTTTAGTCAGAATCACTTTTTAAAATCAGAGTGGTTACCATACGCAGCCTAGATTTTTGCTCATAGTGAATCAATTAAATGATCAAATATCTCAATAAAAAATAATTATGTGATTGTTTTTAATCTACTGTGAGATTAACAGTATATTCTGAGCCTAAAAAATAAATAAAAATTATTGGGAGTCTACTCGTTCGATAATTTGTGGCCCGCAATATTTTATTACTCTCACCCAAAAATTATTATGCTAGCAAGACTCATATCCAATTAACTTGACTCATGCAAACAACGACTTGGTGCCTCACGCATCCTAATCCTAGATACATTCAATGACTCTGACACATAAGTGTATATATTTAATCAATTAGATTCAAAGATGTTTACGTATTTTTACAACCTCTCAAAGAATTTGCGCTGTCAACATAAAGCTACATGCTTTTTTATGCTTATCTACATCAAATTTCAAGTAGAACGTGAAAGCTGAAGTATGGCTGAAAGAAAGATCTAAATAAGTATATGTATATATGTGTGCGTGTGTGTTGTTTTTTTTTTTTTTGGGATTTTCATGTATCAAAGCTATTGGTAGCGATTGATTAGCTTTAATGGAAAAAAAAATTCAATAAGTTTTACTTCATTTGCAGTTAATTAAAGAAGCATATTTTAATCCATCATTTGAGAAGTAAAAAGTTTTACTTCATTTGCTGGACATATGGTGTGGAACAAGTAATGTCTTCTTGCAGGACCAAGTTCACACCTCCCCCAAGTAGAATCAACTAATCATTCGGCTTTCTCTTTTCGGGATTAGCAAAAGCCACACACACACACACACACACACACACACATAATGCCTTCACATTTCATTTTCCCTTTTGTTTTTTTGATATTTTGAACTGGGAAAGAAGGTCCAGGTTAATGGTATTTTTCTTAATTTAATTTGTATGAATCAAATGATAATGTCTAAGATAATAATTTTACACTAGGGTAAGAGGAGTTTTGTACACATTAAAACAGACTGCTCTCTTTTATCTCTCTCTGTACCATCTTAATGGTCTGAGCCTCGTACAAAAGCTTAAAAAACAATTGGGCTTCGTAACACTTAATCCCATCTCATTAGAAAAAAGAAAAGAAAAGAAACTGACGAACATTAGAATAATTTACTTTGCCTTGGTCTTTTTTTTTTTTTTTAATTCCCCCTGATTGGAACCCCCTCCAAATCGCCGCCTTACCTACGCAGGACTGCATTTTGAAGAGGCCATTTTCAAGACGACCGACGGCTTTCTTCAATCTCCCATCACCATGAACGCCTCCGTTTAAGCCCTAACCAAGAACTTGTAAGTCCTGCTGTCTTCTTCTGTTTCTTGAAGGTTATAAATCACAAGGGTTTTCAGCGAACGCCGGTTCTTGGTCGTCGTTGTTGGTTTCGGCGAGCTTCTTTCATCATTTTCTTCTCATCTTTCTCTTGGGAAAATGAAACCGTCATCCCGTCTGATCTAGACAGATTTTTTTCCAAGCGGCGGGAAGCGAAGATGGTGAAGGGGAAGATCGCGATCCAGAAGATTAATTGCTCGAAGAGCAGGCAAGTGACTTTCTTCAAGAGGAGGACTGGGCTGATGAAGAAGGCAAAGGAGCTCTCCATTCTTTGCGACGCTGAAATTGGTGTCATCATCTTCTCTTGCACCGACAAGCTTTACGACTACGCAAGCACCAGGTAAGCTCTCTCTTTCCACCAACGGGTAAATTTCCTCTGGTGACCAATAAAAAGAAAAGAAAATACATAGACTCTCTCATATGAAATCCGTTGGTGCTCTATATTTCCCTTTTCAGTCCAATTAAATTGGATCCTCTATTCGAGATTGAGATCTATAGGCTTGCCAGGATAAGGGACAAGAAAAGTAAAGACTTGACACAGATTAGATGTATTAATGATGAAAATAAAAAACTATTAGTAAAAGATGAAAAAGTGAAGGAAAGGTGGGTGAGCTATTTTAACAAGCTTTATAATGGGGAGGGTGATCGAGGCGAGGTGGATCTGGTGGACACTTCTGATGAGTTAAACAGAAGGTTTGTGTGTAGAATTAGAGCACAAGAAGTTCAGAATGCTTTAAAGAAGATGAAGACTAGTAAAACTTTAGGACCAGATGGTGTCCCTATTGAAGTATGGTGATGCTTAGGGAATGTGGCAATAAATTGGTTGACTAAACTATTTAATAAGATTCTCCAAGCTAATAAGATGCCTAATGAATGGAGGAAGAGTATGATTGTGCCTATCTACAAGAACAAGGGGGATATTCAGAACTGTAGCAACTATAGAGGCATTAAGCTTATGAGCCATACAATGAAATTGTGGGAAAGAGTTATTGAGCATCATTTGAGAGTAGAAACCAAGGTCTTTGTAAATCAATTTGGATTTATGCTAGAAAGATCTACCATGGAGGCTATCTTCTTAATACGACAGTGATGGAGAGATATCGAGAAAAGAAGAAGGATCTACATATGGTATTTATTGACCTCGAGAAGGCATATGATAGAGTCCCAAGAAAAGTTTTGTGGTGGATTCTTGAGAAGAAAAAAGTATCATTAAAGTATGTAGAAGCAATCAAGGATATGTATGATGGTGTTACTACATGTGTGAAGGCCTGTGATGACACATCAAGTTATTTTCCGATCACAATAGGTTTACATCAAGGTTCGGCTCTGAGTTCTTATCTTTTTGCACTAATTATGGATGAGTTAACAAAAGATATTCAAGATGAGATGCCGTAGTGTATGCTGTTCACAGATGATATTGTACTTATAGATGAGACCAAGGCTGGGGTCAGTGCTAAATTAGAATTATGGAGAAACACGTTAGAGTCCCAAAAATTTACGTTAAGTCGGAGTAAGACGGAATACATGAAATGTGAGTTTGCCACGACAAGAGGAGATGATCAAGAATCTGTGGATATGCTTGGACAGGAGGTACCTAAGAAAGATGCTTTCAGATATTTGGGATCAATTTTGCAAAAGAAGGGAGAGATTGACGAGGATGTTAGCTATAGAATCAAAGCAGGTTGGATGAAATGGCGCAGTGCATCAGGATTTTTGTGTGATCGCAAAATCCCTCTTAGGTTAAAAGGAAAATTTTATAGAACAGCAATAAGACCTGCAATGCTATATGGAGCTGAATGTTGGCCGGTACAAAAGCAACATGAGCATAAAATTGGAGTAGTGGAAATGAGAATGTTAAGGTGGATGTGTGGTCATACAAGGATGGATAAGATAAAAAATGACGATATTCGACGAAAAGTTGGAATAGCACCAGTGGCAGAGAAGATAAGAGAACTTAGATTGAGATGGTTTGGACATATTTTTCGTAGACCCTTAGATGCTCCGATAAGAACAGAAGTTTGTTACCGAGAAAACAATATGAAGAAATGACAAGGTCGCCCGAAACTTACTTGGGGGAAGGTAGTAAAACAAGATTTAATAGAGGGAGAAATAGATTGGCGTATGGTCTGCCTTAGGATGGAGTGGAGAAAAGCTATCCGCATTGTAGAAGGGGGGATTTCCTATGTTCTAAAGTGCCCTGTTTAGTCCTTCCTATTTATTTATATATTTATATATTTATTTATTTTTGGGTAGCCATATTTTCACTTTTATTTTACTATATTTAAAGCTTTTCGCTTTTGGTTCATCGACCGCCGACCCCAACTGGTTTGGGATAAAGGTGATGTTGATGTTGATGTTGATTCGAGATCGAGATCCAAAAAGTTCGATCTCGTGGATGACAATACATGGACTCTCTCATGTGTTCAATCAATGCTAGCTAAACTGGGGGATTTTTCATTTTTTCTTGAAACTTTGAAGTTCTCGTATGATTCCATACAATTTGTGGAAAAAAAAAAAGAAGACGAATCTTCTGAAAATTTTCCCGAAATTAATTTTACTTCAAGCTCGATGTCTAGCCTTCATAGATGATTATTTTAATTGCTCAGAATCTGTTTGCTTCCAATCTTATTTAGATGCAGGTATTGCAATAACTCCATAATACAAACAAGTCTAGATAAGAACACTGCATGAAATCGGTTTCATGTTTTTGGGTTTTTGTCTTTGTAGCATGAATTCAGTTGTCGAACGTTATAACAAAATGAAGCAAGATAACCAGCAACAATCTATTACTGCTGCGGAGATCCAGGTAAATGCCAAAGACCAAGTAAAATCACACATTTACTCTCTAAATTGCAATAGCTAATTATTTCTTTTGTAGACACTTCATTTTATTAGATGGTCTTGGGCCCTTCTCATCCCAAAAGCTAGCTCAAAATATGAGGATTTCCCTCACACTTATAAATCGACCCCTGACCCCTTTCACAATCGATATGGAACAATCCTAACACATTTGACACCTACAAACTAAAGCTCTCTTTTGCTTAACCACATTGGAGGTCCAACTTTAAGTCATGCTTAGTGCTTGCCCATGGAAGTTCATGAACGAACAAGAAGTTCAAGTTGATGATGGAGATGAACCAAAGAATTAGCTTAATTAAATTTGCAAAAAAAGGTTATATTTTACCTTTGGAGGTTAAAAATAGCATGACAAGACACATGAATGGTCATTGTATTTTTTGCGGGATCACTATCAATTTTTTTTTTTAAGTTTAAGGTAATTAATGGAGACGTAACTTGATTCAGATCTTGTAGGCATGTGATGTTGGGACTTTGGCCTAAGATTCAAGCACTGAAAGTTAGTTCTGTTAAAGGATGCAATTTTATGACGATCTTGATATATTTCCTTCCTTCCTAATACAATAAAAAAAAAAGATGAACAAACTAATCTATGCCAAAAAAAAAAAAGGTAGCGTGAAATTTTGTGCTTCTCTCTCAACATCTAAATTCATAAACTAGTAGACAGATGTGTAAATGGTGTGACTTCATATTTAAATGCTTTAAAGGTCTATCTCTTCCCAATGAGCTCCAACATTTTTTATGTTACAAATTTCAAAATAAAATGGAGGGAGCTAGATTAGTACTTTCAGGGTGAGAATGTGAATTTTATGGACCGTAGAGTAATTAAAGTTTAGGGTTAATATCATGAAAAACCCTAAACTGACATACATATGACAATTTTACTCCAAATTATTTTTTTGACCATAAAAAATCCCAAACCGGTACACTTATGATAAATTTACCTCAAACTGGTACACTTGTAATAGATTTTTCATTCGTTAATTTTCGTTAAATCTAACCCCAAATTGCTGAGTTTGATGGCACATGATAGTTCACGGGTGTACAAGTTTAGGGCTCTTATCCTCTATTTGTCACAGATGTATCAATTTAGTATTTTTTGTGGTATTAACCCAATTTAAAGAAGAGTAAATTTGTCATAGGTATAATAGTTTGGAGATTTTCGTGGTAAAAAGAATCAGTTTAGAGTAAATTTGTCATAGATGTACCAGTTTGGGATTTTTGGTAGTCAAAAAAATAGTTTTGAGTAAATTTATCACAAATGTATTAATTTTTTTTTGGTAAAGGTCAAATGTATCAATTTGAAGTTTTTTGTGGTCAAAAAAATAGTTTTTGGGTAAATTTGTCACAAGTGTACCAATTTTAGATTTTTCACAGTATTAATCTTAAAGTTTAATGCAAAATTCATTGTTTAAGGTTAAAATTATTTGCATGAGTCTAATTGTGTGCACTAATTTTACTCCATTAGTTTTTGCAAACGGAGACGGAGAGCTTGAAGCAGCAGGTGAGGTGCTTGCAGGAATGCAACAGGTACATCTTTTGCTTAGCACCCTTATTAATTACTTGGTTGCAAATGAAATTTTCCATCGAACTGAGGATTAATTCAACTTGGAAATGACCGGCATAGAGACAGAATTCTGAACAAGCTATACAAGCAAAGGTTAACTAGTACTATAGCTTCAAGTATTTCAATATGTAACTTGGGGTCACACTTGGAAGAGAAGGGATTATTAGTAAGACTACCGACGACAGAGTTTCTCGTCTATAAGTACGTGTGCTTTAAAATAAATGTCTACATACCACTTCAAAAATTTCCTTTGAGGCCTGACTTTATTTTCAAGTATAATGGATACCAAAGGCGATAAAAGACATTGTAAATGCATGAAATGATGCCATTGACGATGTTGGCTACATTTGAAGTCTTAAGTAACCATTAATGAACATAAAGTTAAAAAAAAATGACATTTTCCTTTGTTAAGGCATACATATAAGATGCATAAAGAAAATTTCCACCTCGAAAAATTGATGTGGTATGAAGTAGTTAGTATATTTTTGTTGGCCCATAACTCGTGAGCTTAAACTTTTGAGTGAATACGAGCCAAGCTAAAGATGTTAGGCTCCTTTTGGTAATCTCTCCAAGTGAAGGTATTGGGTTTCTACTGTGCACTACTAGCAAATGGTATCAAAGCCATTGATTGATTGGTGATCCAATCCAAATGTGTATCGCTATTTGGTTAATGTCTAAAGGAAAGAATCTGAACAATGATGTAGTCTGGCGGAAGAGAACAAAAGTGAAAGTGGATGTTGTGGTCTAGCAATCGATTTGAAGAAAGTAATTGGGGATGTTGGTGGGTTTTGTAGATTCAAATTGAGACATGTTGGTGCAGAAGGAAAACTCGATTAAGGGGAAGCAAACCAAGAAATAAGCTCACATGTAATGGGGAGGGGGAGATTGTTAAGACGCATGCTTAGTATTTTGAGTAAAGATAAATCTAACTAAAAATATGTTGACTACATCCGTATTAGGTTTCTATTGTGCGCTCCCAATATTCCCAACTGGAAGCTCATTAGAATTTTTGTTTTAGACTATTGATATCCTTTTTTTTAATTGAACTTATTATTGATATCCTTGATCCCAAAGAAAGAAGGTGTGATTTTCCTTTGGCATGCACTTGTTTTCTCGTCTACATATATGCGCGCGCGAGTCTATATAGACATGTTCGCTCTTGGATTGGTATTCCCAAATGTCATGTACGAGCGGAAGTAAGCAGGTTTGCTCGTGAAAATTGAGGTCCTCGCACGAGAACAATGCACGTTATTGGAGCATTTCATGAATGCTTGTAAGAAAAGTCGAGAATTCGCAATAAATTTGACTGTGATCAAGCACACACAGGCGACTGATGGGAGAAGAGCTTTCCAAACTAGGTTTGGAGAACTTGAAAAGTCTGGAAAATGCCTTGGAAATGGGTTTGAAGAATGTCCGCTCGAGGAAGGTAATATACACGAAGACCCTATAACGATTATGATGCAAGAAAGATCCCGATTTATATTCTCACGTCACAGATAATTTCTTGTGGCTCATGTGCTTAGGACCAGAATTACATGGAAGAAATGAGGGAGCTAAAGAGAAAGGTTTGACATGAAAAGAATATCCTATCTATCATTATCCTAAATTAGAATTGCTTCATCCCTGTACGAAATTGATTTCTCGAGGGGTTACAGGTTGACGACGTCGAACAAGAAAATGAACAGCTGCGGAAGAAGTTGAGAGTCGTAGGTCGAGCTCATCGAGAATCAGAGGGCGAGGTACATACTTCTTTCTGAAGGCTCATAGACCGATCAGGGAAGTTTTGCCTTCACTGCAAAATTTCCCTTTTCTATTTCAAACATTTGTTTCGAACTATTCGTCGCAAAATAGGCAAATGGCTCCTGTACTTGGGGAAGACTCGAGTCATTATGATCGTCGATTATATGGATTTCCACGTTGCCATATGTTCAATCGGTGAGATGAATCGGGAAAGTTTTTCCCTTAGGTACTGCTAGAATGGAACATTTCTGTCCATGCAACCAATCACCGCATAAGTAGAAGGCTTTTTTATTTTTATTTTCTCAATGAAGGACATTCAAACTCCTAAGATAGGGTTTCGCCATGTAGAGTTTTATATTGTTTCATTGTAATGGTTGAACGTTTCGGACTCAATACTTTTCCCGGCTCATCAACACGTCAAATTTGTTCCTCCATCTTAGTTTTCTGCAGAAACTAGTTCTAGTAAAGAAATGAGCAAGATGAGTGCTCGAGCAATCCCGGACGAAGATGACATGCCTGAACGTATCGTTCTGCAACTAAGCTTGCAACCAAAGCCCTATCTTTTGGATGTGCAAAAAACTGCAAGTGGATAACGGTAAGCATTTTGCATTGCCTGTCTAACAGTTTTCGAGAAAAAGAAATTGGTTTTTTCGTATGGATACGATTCATATTCAATGCTACTCTAATTCCTATCAACCGCTAAAAATACCAATGGCAACCTGCGAGATCAATTCATTGTTTGCTACATTTTGTGGCAGATTGCTATGGCCGTCGAGGAATGTCGGATATGCTTCTCAATAAATGAATTCCTAGGACGATGCACTTACTAATAAAGGTGGATCGACATGGCGTAGAATTACACTTTTTGCAGACGACAGTATCCCTACGTTGGAGCCCCCTCAGTCCGACCGGAACTGATATATTTTATGAGATTGATAATTTCGATCTAATTGGGTTGGTTGAGGCACTATGTTAGCTACTGTATAACATGAGAAAACATATCGCAAGGGACAAAAATGTAGAACAAACTCTGCGTAACAGCTTAAAAAAGAATTGTTACTCATCATCGAAATTATGGAAACAAGCAGATGCCTTTATTCCTGGCTACATATTTCATTTGCGAACTGCAATTGGCTTCATGGCTTTACAGAATCGAGCCTGTTTTTGACAGTCCTGGGAGTTCTTCAAAGCAAAAAAAAGATAGAGGAAGAGTGTGGTTGTGATGCCTGCTGGACGGGCATCATTAATCAAACAAAAGACTGAAGAAAATCACGAGCAAGAAATGAGAATCACTCTTAACTGAGGTTGGGATGCATGTCGGACGCGAGAAATCAACAACAAAAAGTCACCACGAAACCGACCTCGGTCGGATGGCGGAGCCAAAAACAAGAGACACAATCAAAAATATTGATTTCCGATCTTCTAATATGACCCGTTTTGTTCGTTTCCCATCTTAACGAAAGAAATAGAGAAGAAGATGAAGGAGGAAACCCGTAGATAATCAGGAAGACATCCAGGACGACGGTAAATGTTGATGGAAGGATCGCAGAAACAAGATGATCAGGTTCAGGCGCTCTTACCCTTGGTGAAGAGAGGCCATTTCAGCGATCTCCTCGGCACTGAAATACACCCTCCACTTCGAAAGCAAAGAAGAAGACGAAGCTCGATCGCCTGCTCTGCTTTCGTCGAAAGTGAAGAGTGGTTGTGTGGACTGTGGAGAAAGCGAGCCTCCGGAGAGAGCGAGCGAGAAGAAAACATCTCAAAAGCATGCAATGGATAGTCGCCTTTTTCCGTGGCTGCTCCGATTCCCTGCGCACGGAACCACAGAAATTCGGTGCGACCGCCTATCAGATCCGTCAATTTTCCAGAGCTTAGTTTGGCATATATCCATCGCACTAGCGCATAATGCCAAGAATTTAATTAAGGCTGATTAAGCACATGTTAAGCTATGCACCGACAAACCAACAAAATGAATGAAAAGGACACAGAGTTAACTCCCGTTAAATAATTAGCATTCACATTGGTACTGTGTTATTAATTAATGCATGATTAGTGAAATACTATACAAATGTGTCCACACTTGGTTTCGGATTTTACGCAAGCCTTCTATTGTCGCGACTTGGATTTCTTCGAGAATTTGTAGTGATCATGTTGTGCTCCTTGAATGATTTGCTAGGTATTAGAAAATTCAACCCAAAAGTTTAAGTTGATAAGTGGAGGAAGGGGTTAATGAAGGGTGGAGACACAATTGCGGAAGGATTTTATTGATGAGTGACCTTACTGATATTGTCATATAAAATCTAATTTGGTGCTCCCAAGTGAGTGGCGATACTACATGCATGCACATTTTATTAGAAGTCTCTTCCCTGTATTATGGTCTATGAGGCGACCTTCTAATTTGTTACAAAATTATGTAGATACCCAATTAGATGGATACAAAATGCTTTGTTGTTTTGTGCTTTCTGTCTCTCCTTTGTATTTGTTATTGTTGTTATGGTGGGTACTACTTTAATTCTTCTGAAGCTTACAACCATGGCTCAAGGTGAATAATAATTTACATAGTGTTTTTCCCCCCATGAGAACAATGCAATAATCTTTGTCATCATTCATGAATTCTCTCTGTACTAACTCGTTATATAGATTTACTTTATTGTCTGCAAATGAATAGATGTCATCGGATATTAATGATGGACTTTATAATTGTTTCTTGATGTGGTCTGTATCTACTAAATCATTGTTATATCATATTCCTTTTTATTAAAGTTCATGATTGACTTTTCTACTGTTCACTTTAATTTAATTTGTCAAGCTATGATAGCCGGACACCATGATGATCACAACAAGTTCAAAACAGTCACAACTAGTTACTCTGTAATATAATAATTTCATTTGTACAAGATTTTACAAAAGTTTTGTGTACATCATTTTCAATGGGTAGATGAATCCAAAAAATTTGTACAAGAGATGGCCTTATTTCTTGTCTGGAATTTGAGTTGCCTTTCTCTCTGATCTCTAATGGTTCATTAGTTCATCATATCAAAAGCAATTGGGCATTGTCTTTGGATGAGATAGTTGTTCATATACTAATAAATGACGTATGGATTCTTGAGAAAAGAAGAGTTACTGGTAAAAATCTCTAGACCATCCAAATTCCACGAGTGAGCAGAAATTTAGATTTATATGAGATCTCATTGGAATGGCCCATCTATCCTTCTGAGGAGAGATTTGATTTCTAACACGATTAGAATAAGAGAAGTATGTGATGCTAATATGTCTTGGATGATCCACATCTCAAGGCTAAGCACTAACATACAAGTAGCATAATGTGCCTCTACATGAGCGTCTGGCAACCATGTCTACAAGGGTCAAACCTCATTCTGAGAATCTAATTGTGAAATTTTTTCACAAATAGATTTAACTTTGGAGAAATATTGACTCACCATCATATTATGTTGTGACATCGATAATAGCTTGTTCTCCAACCTTTGCAACTTGGCATCATTTGTCCTCGCAAACAATGCCGCCAAGTTGTCCCATGCCTCCTTTGGGGTCTTCGCACTCTTGATGTGCTGCAACAACTCATCTTCGACAGTTACAACAAGAATGTAGAGAGCCTTACCAGCTTTGATGTTCCATTTTCTCAATTCGACATCATTCGTGAGTGGTGTGGTGTTGCCGCCGCCAATAATATCCCACAAGTCTTGCCCAACAAGTAATAATGCATGCGTGTACTCCTATTTTTATAGTTGGAGCTATTAAGCTTCTCGACGCCGTTCACCGAACTTGAGAAATCCACCATTTGACTTGGATATAATGCCCGGCACTATTCCAAGTAAACTTGGTCCCCGACCAATCGATCATAGTCCCTAACTGTATACTGGCAGAATTTCGGCATACTCCGGTCCTTGACCATCAGCTCACGCATAATGGTCCCTGACCGCTTGTCTTCGTGTATCACACTCTAGATGGTCCCTGGCTCCTGGGCTCTGATGCCACTTGTAGAGAATCAAGTAAATATATCAACTTAAATAAAATTCTCTTTATTAGAAAATCACTCAATTTACATGACCCTTACAAGTACACTCGATGGACTCTCTCATTCATACACATCACTTATTTGGACTTCTCACACCACACACCAAATATCCACACACATCACTTATTTGGACTTCTCAGAGATTAGTTTATTGTGATTACTGGGTTTCAGTTTTGCAAAGTGTGATCCTACTTGCTCTTTATGACGGAGATGGACATTGGATTTAGAGGAAGTGGCTAGGCAGGTCGAGGCAATTGGGATAAGAAACTATCGATACTAACGTGGCATTACAGGTGCCGACTTCGATGATTTTTAATAATTTTTAAAAAATTTAAAATTTTTTGTTTCACTTTTTTTTTCATTCTCCTTCCTACTGCTGCTGTGGCTGGCAACGGCTTCGTGGCCCCCGATTGGCCTCACCCATGGCCGTACTTTGCGATGATTAATCCATCTACAAATTCAGAAAAAAGCGAGACATTAAATTATATCAAGATGACATGTTTTTCTTTTCAACATATCATCTCAATATTAACTTAGTGGAAGCGTAGATAATCCCAGAATTGCCTCCCAGTAAACAATCTAGAGATTTTCTTACAGAGCTAGGGTTCGTCCGCGACGTGGGACACGATGGACATTTACACGAGCGACCTGAATCACATAGAAGACCTTTCTAAGATTCCCAAGTGTGAACACGAATCAGCCATGAGATATTAATATCGAATCCTGGGTGTGAACACGGCAAATTGTATTCCCGAGAGTATCATGAGTACAAGCTGACCGGGGAATTGTTTATACCAGTTTTGTGTTCCCGACTCAAAAAGCGTGCTCGAATTTCCCTTGCATATGTTTGTACAGTTTGATTTCATGAACTAATCCTTCGGTAGCAGAAACATATGCAGGTTGCTGACTGCAGAATATAATTTCCTGTGCACCTTTTTTTTTTTTTTTTACTTCTCGAGTGAACCGAACGTTCTGTGTGATGAAAAGAAGCGATTACAATACAAGGGTATGGACCCAAAAGATGAAAAAAAAAATTAATTTGGGAATTGGTCTGCATTGATAAAAAAATTTGCTGATGAATTGACAGCATCGTTTCGTTATGTCGTAATCTAGGTGAAATTCTGATCTTGGTGATCCCTCGCGTTCAATGGTGTACTAGTGGGTATCACGTGATAAGACGAGAAGATAACTCCATCAGGTCAATTCATATCACCTTTACCTGTCCTGCCTAACATTTTACCTCGACGAGTTTCATTCGCGACGTTGAAGGTTCGCAATATTCGTATAACGTTAAGAAGCACATTTGGTAGGTAAAAAAAGTGCAGATTTGACGAAAAAAAAAAGGATTAATGATGGCACAGAGTGAGCGCACTAGTGACTTACGTTGTGAACGAGATATCAGTAGAGACAAGTAAGGAATGACAACAAGGTCCATCTGAGAAGATAGAGCAGAAATCAACCGTAAAGTAATAGTCGCAGGTTCTGTCTAGTTGCTGCTAGTAACCATCCTTTGGAATATTACTCTCACGTTCTTGCCGAAGGAGTCTTGCCTGTCAGGAGACTAAGGTAGCATCCAGCTTTCCTATCTTCGTTTAAACTACTTCAAACCAAACGTGGAAAAGCCTTTATCTAGGAAAGGCCGATCACAACATCCACATAGTAGTTATGCTTTGACAACCAATATATAGGTCCGGGACTGAGGAAGGGAGTATCAAATTTAACCGGGCGGCATCTGACGAATTAATAATATCTGTCTTGTTTTTTTTTTCCTGTACTTATTTTTTCCCAATGCATGTGGGGTGACCTTCGACTTGGAAGGTGGCGGGTAAGCATCACCAGCATCGTGTCCGTTGAAGCAGCACGCGTTTATCGATTCTTCTTTTGATAAGCTTTCATGATTTCAAATATCAAGCGCACTATATAGGAATGTGTACGTCAAAGCTATAGTCGACTGTCACATCCTGACATGATTGAGGACATTGACACAATAATTATGATCACACCTAATGCATCATAGAGGGATTGAGTATTTCCATGAGGAGTGTTTGTATAGTGAAGGTGTGGACAAAAAAGTCATCTAGTGGAGAAGAGGCGAAGGCAAGTTTAGATGACACTTAACATATGTCGTTTATTTCACGAAAATGATTGGTTTGAAAAATATTTTCTTAAAAATGATTGCTCATATAGTTTGAAATTATTAGCTAATTTCAAACGATATAAGAGATCATTTTTTTGAAAAATATCTTATAAATCAGTCATTTTTTTCGAAATAAATAGAGCCTTATTAGCGTCCATTTTGACCAACGAGACAAATAATTTGGAAACTCCAACCTAATTTCCTAAAACACCCCCAAAAAGAAGCAGAACACCATAAGCAAAGTGTTTCTATGCTTGAAACAGCAGCCCCACAAGGAAAGGCTCATGCGCCATGATCCTAGATGCACTGAATGACTCTGAACTATTAAGTGTACATATTGAATCATGAATTGAAGATATTGACATATTTTTGTAACCTCTCATGAATTTGGATGCCTCAATTTTTCATATGCATTTCATGACGATATCACATCAAATTTCGAGTAGATCTCTTTAAAGCTAAAGTATGGTGGCAAGAAAGATTCAAATCAGTTTAAGTTCTTTCGATTTTCACGTATCAAAGATTTTGTTAGCGATTTTTTTTCTTGAACATATTGTTAGTGATTGATTATCTCTAATGGAAGAAATATTATTCAATCCATGATTCGAGAAGTACGAGATTATGTCGCGTTATTTAGGTAAATATGTGTAAGAAACACTCGGTATTTTTTAAGTCAAAAGTTCCAATGGCCTAAAACTTGACTGAGTTGCTACATTTTAAAAAAAGATGTCCACTGTGGTGTCTACATAATTACTTCCGTTCGAGGTTTTTAAGGAATCAAAAAAGCGAGTGTTGCGGAAATCAAATGAAGAACAAAAGTGGAACAACGAAATTTACGTGGTTCGATCAGATTGATCTACGTCCACGGGCGAGGCAAATAAAATTCCACTATATCAAAAGGAGAGAGTGCACGATTGCAAAGTCGATCTTGTCGACAACTCCAAACCCCTCACAAAACTCTCAACGCCAACACCAACAAGAAAACCCTAACGACGCTATATATATAGTGTCTCAAACAAAAAAGGAAAACCTAGTTCTTCTGGGTTTGGGCCTACGGCCCACTCAAATAATATGTCAAATAAATTCAAGACATATTTAACAAATCTCCACCTTGGCTTGAATTTAATCAGTCAAGAAGCCGAACATGTTCTTCTGGCATCCCTAAGCCTACGTGAGCTAACTCGGTGTAGGAAACAAGGGATGTAACAAAAGGAAATAATATGTCATCTTCAAACAAAGGTAGAATTTCCTTCACCTCGCCACCAAGCCCCAGAAAGGGGCAAAACTCAACCAAGCATGCCAATCAAGTTCAAGCAATGCTTAAACTTGTTGGCGAGGATTGGCTTGGTCAACATATCAGCAAGATTGTCAGCAGTATCAATCTTCTTTACCATCATATTTCTCTCAGGAACTTCTGCTGTCGTGAGAGCATAAGCCACCAGATCAGAGTATCCATATTTTTGAGGAGGTCGAATCTGCCTCCTTTCTCTGCCAGTGGCAATAGAGTATGGCTGCTCCACCTCATCTGTAACTTCCTCATCTGAACTTGAATCAACAACAGCACTTTGCTTGCTCAAATCATTCTGAGAGGTCTTCTCTGGAAGCTCCACCTGAAGCTCCACCTCATTCATATCACTCTCAAATTTTCCTGCAGACTCATCAACAATCTTCCTTTGATCAAGCATAAGCATTTCATTAAAAGTAACATCCCTACTAATAATGAACTTATGCGAGTTGGATTCCTGACACCACAAACGATACCCTTTTACACCATCAGCATATCCAACAAAGATGCATTTTCTTGCTCTAGGTTCTAACTTACCATCCTTAACATGATAATAAGCAGGGCATCCAAAAACCTTTAAATTAGAGTAATCGCAAGGCTTACCTGACCACTTCTCAAAAGGAGTCTTGCAGTCTATTGCTGTTGAAGGAGAGCGATTAACCAGATAACAGGCTGTGTTAACAGCTTCAGCCCAAAAATCTTTTTCCATGCCAGCATTAGAGAGCATGCATCTTGCTCTCTCCAAAAGAGTTCTGTTCATACGTTCTGCCACTCCATTCTGCTGAGGAGTGTGTCTAACTGTACGGTGTCGAACGATACCAGCATCTGCATAGAATTCATTAAAATCACCACTGCAAAACTCAAGACCATTATCAGTCCTAAGACGTTTGATCTTCTTTCCAGTCTGATTCTCAACAAGGGTTTTCCACTTCTTGAAGGTTTCAAATACATCACTTTTCTTGTTCAGAAAATAAACCCAAACCTTCCTGGAATAATCATCAATAAACGTCACAAAGTAAAGAGCACCACCCTTAGATGGAACCTGTGCTGGTCCCCATAAATCAGAATGGATGTAGTCAAGTGTGCCCTTTGTTGAATGTGTGCCAGTACTGAAGCTAACTCTGCACTGCTTACCAAGAACACAATGCTCACAGAAATCTAGTGAAGTCGTCTGCTCTCCACAAAGTAAACCATGTTTACTCAAAACTGTCATGCCACGCTCACTCATGTTGCCCAAACGCATATGCCACAGTTTTGTTTTATCATTATCAGAAACAGAATTAGATGTGCCAATCGAAGGACTCATAACAGTGCTACCCTGTAGATGATATAAGTGGTTCACCTTGCTTCCTTTCATCACAACCAGATTGCCTTTGGAGACTTTGAGAACTCCACCTCCACCTGAGTACATACACCCAATGGAATCCAAACTGCTCAACGAAATAAGATTTCTCTTCAAGTCCGGTATATGTCTAACTTCAGTCAAGGTTCTCACTACCTTGTCGTGACATTTGATCCGAACAGTACCAATGCCCATAACTCTGCATTCAGCATTATTACCCATCAAGACTGATCCACCATTTATTTGCTCATACGTGGTGAACCATTCCCTATTTGGACACATATGATATGATGCTCCAGAGTCCAATATCCAAACATCATCGGACAAACTAACAGCAGAGCATGCAAAAAGAACACTATCTGACACATTAGACTCATCTTCGCTAGCAACATTCACCACATCTGGTCTTTTACCATGCTGCCTATCCTTTCTCTTGAGCACAGAACAATTTGACTTGTAATGTCCCCACTTGTGACAATAATAGCACTCCACGTTCATCTTATCGCCAGGTGACCTAGATTTTGAGCGACTAACAGATTTCCCTCGAGGAGTTTTATCCCTGTTCTTGTTCCTGCCTCTCACAAATAAACCATCTGCTTTATTTTCACTAGTATTCCCATTCAGTTTCGTTCTCAATTCAGCAGAATTCAAAGATGCTTTAACATCCTCCAAAGTTATGGATTCACATCCATAAAGCATCGAGTTCACAAAATTCTCATATGAAGCAGGCAGTGAACATAACACAATCAAAGCTTGATCTTCATCATCAAGTTTAATATCTAAATTTTTCATATCCAAAACAATTTTATTAAACTCATCCAAGTGTTCCTGAACAGGCGTACCTTCGCGCATCTTTAGGGTATAAAGACGCTGCTTCAAATAAAGTCTCGACGTCAAAGATTTCTTCATGTAGAGACTTTCCAGTTTGCTCCAGAGACCTGCAGCTGTTTCCTCATCGGCGACTTCTCGTAGAACGTTGTCATCCAGAGATAACTGAATCGCGCTATGCGCTTTCTCATCCATCTCTTCAATTTCTGCCGAGGTCATGTCGTCTAGATATTTTCCGTCCAGCGCCCTAACCGTACCCTCTCGCCTCAATAAAGCTTTCATCTTTATTCTCCATAATCCAAAATTATTTTGTCCATCAAAAGATGAAATCTGAAACTTCAGAGATGCCATCTAAAATAGCCCTTTGATTTGGTATCGGGTCGTCGGGGGTTGTCGGGACTGTTCTAGTCTGGTCGCCTGGAGGTGGCCGAGAAAAGTGGCCGAGCGCACAGGCCTTAGCCGAGAAAAGTGGCCGAGTGCACGGGCCTTGGCCGAGAAAAGTGGCCGATATAATGGGCCGAGGCCGACGGAAGTGGCCGAGAACACGGGTCGAGGCCGACGGAAGTGGCCGAGATCACGGGTCGTGGCCGACGGAAGTCGCCGAGAGCACGGGTCGTGGCCGACGGAAGTGGCCGATATCACGGGTCAAGGCCGACGGAAGTCGCCGAGAGCACAGGTCGTGGCCGACGGAAGTTGGCCGAGATCACGGGCCTTGGCCGAGTGAGTTGGCCGAGCGTAGCGGACGTGTGGTCGGCCGACGCAAAACTCTCACAAAACGCCGCCCTCTTTCTTCTTCGTCTCTTAACCTGGCTCTGATACCAATTTGTTGCGGAAATCAAATGAAGAACAAAAGTGGAACAACGAGATTTACGTGGTTCGATCAGATTGATCTACGTCCACGGGCGAGGCAAACAAAATTCCACTATATCAAAAGGAGAGAGTGCACGATTACAAAGTCGATCTTGTCGACAACTCCAAACCCCTCACAAAACTCTCAACGCCAACACCAACAAGAAAACCCTAACGACGCTATATATATAGTGTCTCAAACAAAAAAGGAAAACCTAGTTCCTCTGGGTTTGGGCCTACGGCCCACTCAAATAATATGTCAAATAAATTCAAGATATATTTAACATGAGTCTCATTGCAAATGAACGATTATGCATAGGTATATTTATCCCGGTTGAAGCGTCTGAATTAAAACATTCGTAAACTTAGTTTGTTCTAACCTTCAACAGAATAGTCCAATGCATAAGAATTTTTAAGACCTCAACCTCGTTAGTCGTGAGTTGTCTTTAAATGAAAGCTTTGACTGGAAACTATGCCAGTGCCAGATTCTTATCTGTTTGCACGAGTTAAAGACAATATTTTTCACATTCAGAATTAGGCAAGGTATGTGCCTTCCTTGATTAAGTGTTTTCATCTTCCATAAGATAGCTCATTCCAATGTTCTACATTTAAGCTAAAAAGACCTCAACCAAAGAAAAATAGGTAAAAGAAATCTACCATGAATCGTACCATTTCTTGATGTGTAATAATAAACTATTGAATAATTTTGTGATTTAAGCATATAGAGACCGATTTAGTTCGTGATAACAGTTTCAATTTCTGTTTTTTGAATAATGAAAATGGACCATCATGCGTATTTATTTATTTGAAAACACGTGGTTCTTGAGCATAAGAAGTTTTTAATGGGAATAAAATCTGAAAATATTTGTTGTAGTATTGTTTAAAGTTGAGAAGCACATTTTTAATCAAAGTAGCCCAGGTTTTCGTTCGAATGAATTAATATTGCAAATAACTTTTTCCTTTTGTTTTGTGGTTTGGTAGGTTAAAAAAAAAAGAAAGTCGAAAGCAGTCTTTAGTTGAAAACAATTCTCAAATATGTGATTAATGGTGTCTTATAAGGTATTTTGATTTTTTATTTCGAAAAACAAAGGAAGATGACACGAAAGGCCTAATGATGGCACAAAGTGAGCGCGTCAATGACTAATCTTTTGTATGAGATAATATTAGAGACAAATAAGGAACCAATGGACCACCCTCTACCAAAAAAACGTGGCAGAAACTTGCTATGCCATTTGATAACAAAAGGGTTCATATGATAAGATAGAGCAGAAATTAATTGTAAAATAATACTCGCAGCTGGTTTTATCTAGCCCGGCATGATTTTGCATCCTACCACTGACCATACTCTATACTTAAGGAGTCTTCCCCACCACGTTCTTGCCAAAAGTGTCGCGCCGCTCAGGAGACAAAGACAGCATCCAGCTCTCCTATTTCGTTTACATTTGCTTCAAACAAAGTGCGGAAAAGCCTTCATCTAGAAAAGGCAACGTAAGACATCTTGGACACACACATATTTCTGTGGGTGTGTTTGTATCTATATTATATTTATGTGCTTTGATAACTGACATGTATATGGAGTACAGCTGGATGGAGAATCAAATTTCACTAGGCAGTAATGGACGAAGTAATAACATATGCTTGAAGCAATTCCTCAAATTATTTTTCCCCGATGGCACCACAACCATTTATTTGGATAGTGGTGGGTAAGAATCATGAACGTCCGGTCCGCTGAAGTGGTACATGACTTCTGGTTATCCTTTCGATCACTCTTTATGATTTTTAGGATGGATGCCACCATAACATATGAATTAGTTAAGTTATAATCAGCAGTTACACCACATGAGCTTTCAACACGGTTCACGACATTGGCCCAATGTACACTATTGCACCGAACTTGTAGCTGGTAAAGGTAAATTCTTGCTTCTAATGGACAATAAGCTTGACGGGTTGAGTTTTTCCATGAGCATTGTATGGTGACGGTGGCAGGATGTTATCTGGTAGAGAAAGTTGATGAAGGCAAGTTCACAATTCAAATTAGATTAGGACCCTCTTGTTGACTTAGTGTCCGTGAGACAAAGTAATTTGAAAACTCACGCAAAAAAGAAGAAGAAGCGAAACCTTAAATTGAAAGGGGAAAATAACACATGCTACTAGAGATGCCAGAAGCAGAACTCATGAACTCCAAAAGGAAAGGCTAAGGCCACGTATGGTAACAATTCTAGTTTTGTGATTCTATTTCTTGAAACAAAAAAGATCAAAATCTTGTTTAGTAACATAAACGATTTTTCTTTTGATTTTGTTCCCAAGATCAGTTCTAGAGAAAAAATAAAAATAAAAAAAATTAGTTTTGAAAAAAGAATCACTTTTAAGAATTACAAAACAAAATGAAGTACCACATATCTTATTTTTCTACTTCAATTTTCTTGTCGCTTTTTCCTCGACCTAAAATAGAACCAAGTCTTATTTTAAAAAAAATAAATATAAATATAAGATAATAAAAATAAAAAATCGAAAAAAATCGAAAAAATCTGAAAACTTTGAGAAAATCCCTAAGAATAGAAGAGGCTTAGATTAGGCTAATTTCACCCCTTTTTTTCATAAATTTAGACCTAATTTCCTAGATTTCCTAGATTTTGTTCTCTTTTAGGAAGCTCATAAACACCTTTGAAATTAAACTTGAACCACATTCTCTAAGCCCTTAAGGCTTTGTTCGAATTTTATAATGTGATTTCTCAATGCCATCATCCTTAATTATGCACTTGATTTTATTGGTTGTGATTTGCCTAAGTTTATGTACTTTAGATTTAGTTTAGTTTTAGAAAATTTTGGAAAAAGACAAAAATAACCAACGTAAACACTTAGTAAGCTCTCATTCTTAAGTTTTGGATGAATTAAGATTGAGACTTGATTTTTTAGAACAAAAAACGCACACCAATGTAAGGCAATGATTGCATTGTTCTTGTAGAAAGAAGAGCGTCGCTCATGTCAATTGTCCAATAGCTCAAAAGAGATGAATGAAAAATAAATGTTGAAAATGATTCGTGATGATTCTTGATATTTATTTTTATATTTGCAATATGTTATATAAGAGAATCAATATAAATTAATCTTTGATTAATTCAAAATGAATGATGAAATTTCACAAAGCAATTACGTAATTATTTGAGTTAAATGACAAAAATTGAGAAGAGAAATTGTTATCAGGAATAAAAATTATATGCACTTATCAAACGTGTTTCTGTTTCAAAAATAAAATTTTATGAAATTACCAAATATGTTTTGATTTTTCAAAAATCATCCAAGGAACAGAATTAGAAAAAACTATTTTAATCAGAATCACTTTTTAAAATTAGAATGGTTACCATACGCAGCCTAGATTTTCGCTCATAGTGAATCAATTATGTGATTGTTTTTAATCTACTGCAAGATTAACGGTATATTCTGAGCCTAAAAAATAAATAAAAATTATTGAGAGTCCACTCGTTCGAGAATTTGTGGCCCACAATATTCTATTACTCTCACCCAAAAATTATTATGCTAGCAAGACTCATATTCAATTAACTTGACTCATGCAAACAACAGCGCCTCACGCATCCTGATCCTAGATACATTCAATGACTCTAACACATAAGTGTATATATTTAATCAAGATTCGAAGATGTTTGCGTATTTTTACAGCCTCTCAAAGAATTTGCGCTGTCAACATAAAGCTACATGCTTTTTTATGCTTATTTACATCAAATTTCAAGTAGAACGTGAAAGCTGAAGTATGGCTGAAAGAAAGATCTAAATAAGTATATAGATATATATGTGTGTGTGTGTGTTTTTTTTTTTTGGGATTTTCATGTATCAAAGCTATTGGTAGCGATTGATTATCTTTAATGGAAAAAAATTCAATAAGTTTTACTTCATTTGCAGTTAATTAAAGAAGCATATTTTAATCCAACATTTGAGAAGTAAAAAATTTTACTTCACTTGCTGGACATATGCTGTAGAACAAGTAATGTCTTCTTGCAGGACCAAGTTCACACCTCCCCCAAGTAGAATCAACTAATCATTCGGCTTTCTCTTTTCGGGATTAGCAAAAGCCACACAACACACACGCACACATAATGCCTTCACATTTTTTTTTATAACCGGGGTGTCCAGCCGTGTCAGCGAGCTGATGCTCAAACCGACGGCGACCGACTAATCCCCGGGGAGGCACCGCAGGACCCCACCACCACGGTACTCCGGGTAAGACACCAGTGAATGTGGGCGAGTAAGTTTCGATCCCAGGACCGCGAGTACTACTCAGCGGGGTCCCAGGAGTCTACTCCTTCACATTTCATTTTCCCTTTTGTTTTTTTTTTAATTTTGAACTTAGAAAGAAGGTCCAGGCTAATGGTATTTTTCTTAATTTAATTTGTATGAATCAAATGATAATGTCTAAGACAATAATTTTACACTAGGATTTTACACTAGGGTAAGAGGAGGTTTTTACACATTAAAACAGAAAGCTCTCTTTTATCTCTCTCTGTACCATCTTAATGGTCTAAGCCTCGTGCAAAAGCTTAAAAAACAATTGGGCTTCGTAACACTTAATCCCATCTAAAAGAAAAGAAAAGAAACTGACGAACATTAGAATAATTTACTTTGCCTTTGTCTTTTTTTTTTTTTTAATTCCCCCTGATTGGAACCCCCTCCAAATCGCAGCCTTACCTACGAAGAACTGTACTTTGAAGAGGCCATTTTCAAGACGACCGACGGCTTTCTTCAATCTCCCATCACAATGAACGCCTCCATTTAAGCCCTAACCAAGAACTTGTAAGTCCTGCTGTCTTCTTCTGTTTCTTGAAGGTTATAAATCACAAGGGTTTTCAGCGAACGCCGGTTCTTGGTCGTCGTCGTTGGTTTCGGCGAGCTTCTTTCATCATTTTCTTCTCATCTTTCTCTTGGGAAAATGAAACCGTCATCCCCTCTGATCTAGACAGATTTTTTTCCAAGCGGCGGGAAGCGAAGATGGTGAAGGGGAAGATCGCGATCCGGAAGATTAATTGCTCGAAGAGCAGGCAAGTGACTTTCTTCAAGAGGAGGACTGGGCTGATGAAGAAGGCAAAGGAGCTCTCCATTCTTTGCGACGCTGAAATTGGTGTCATCATCTTCTCTTGCACCGGCAAGCTTTACGACTACGCAAGCACCAGGTAAGGTCTCTCTTTCCACCAACGGGTAAATTTCCTCTGGTGACCAATAAAAAGAAAAGAAAATACATAGACTCTCTCATATGAAATCCGTTGGTGCTCTATATTTCCCTTTTCAGTCCAATTAAATTGGATCCTCTATTCGAGATCGAGATCCAAAAAGTTCGATCTCGTGGATGACGATACATGGACTCTCTCATGTGTTCAATCAATGCTAGCTAAACTGGGGGATTTTTCATTTTTTCTTGAAACTTTGAAGTTCTGGTATGATTCCATACAATTTTTGTGGAAAAAAAAGAAGACGAATCTTCTGAAAATTGTCCCGAAATTAATTTTACTTCAAGCTCGATGTCTAGCCTTCATAGATGATTATTTTAATTGCTCAGAATCTGTTTGCTTCCAATCTTATTTAGATGCAGGTATTGCAATAACTCCATAATACAAACAAGTCTAGATAAGAACACTGAATGAAATCGGTTTCATGTTTTTGGGTTTTTGTCTTTGTAGCATGAATTCAGTTATCGAACGTTATAACAAAATGAAGCAAGATAACCAGCAACAATCTATTACTGCTGCGGAGATCCAGGTAAATACCAAAGACCAAGTAAAATCACACATTTACTCTCTAAATTGCAATAGCTAATTATTTCTTTTGTAGACACTTCATTTTATTAGGTGGTCTTGGGCCATTCTCATCCCAAAAGCTAGCTCAAAATATGAGGATTTCCCTCACACTTATAAATCGACCCCTGACCCCTTTCACAATCGATATGAAACAATCCTAACACATTTGACACCTACAAACTAAAGCTCTCTTTTGCTTAACCACATTGGAGGTCCAACTTTAAGTCATGCTTAGTGCTTGCCCATGGAAGTTCATGAACGAACAAGAAGTTCAAGTTGATGATGGAGATGAACCAAAGAATTAGCTGAATTAAATTTGCCAAAAAAAAAGGTTATATTTTACCTTTGGAGGTTAAAAATAGCATGACAAGACACATGAATGGTCGTTGTATTTTTTGCGGGATCACTATCAATTTTTTTTTTAAGTTTAAGGTAATTAATGGAGACGTAACTTGATTCAGATCTTGTAGGCATGTGATGTTGGGACTTTGGCCTAAGATTCAAGCACTGAAAGTTAGTTCTGTTAAAGGATGCAATTTTATGACGATCTTGATATATTTCCTCCATTCCTAATACAATAAAAAAAGATGAACAAACTAATCTATGCCAAAAAAAAAAAAGGTAGCGTGAAATTCTGTGCTTCTCTCTCAACATCTAAATTCATAAACTAGCAGACAGATGTGTAAATGGTGTGACTTCGTATTTAAATGCTTTAAAGGTCTCTCTCTTCCCAATGAGCTCCAACATTTTTTATGTTACAAATTTCAAAATAAAATGGAGGGAGCTAGATTAGTACTTTCAGGGTGAGAATGAGGATTTTACGGACCGTAGAGTAATTAAAGTTTAGGGTTAATATCATGAAAAACCCTAAACTGACATATATATGACAAATTTACTCCAAATTTTTTTTTACCATAAAAAATCCCAAACTGGTACACTTATGATAAATTTACCTCAAACTGGTACACTTGTGATAAATTTTCCATTCGTTAATTTTCGTTAAATCTAACCCTAAATTGCTGAGTTTGATGGCACATGACAGTTCACGGGTGTACAAGTTTAGGGCTCTTATCCTCTATTTGTCAAAGATGTATCAATTTAGTATTTTTTGTGGTATTAACCCAATTTAAAGAAGAGTAAATTTGTCATAAGTATTATAGTTTGGAGATTTTCGTGGTAAAAAGAATCAGTTTATAGTAAATTTGTCATAAATATACCAGTTTGGGATTTTTGGTAGTCACAAAAATAGTTTGGAGTAAATTTATCACATATGTATCAATTTGAAGTTTTTCGTGGTCAAAAAAATAGTTTTTGGGTAAATTTGTCACAAGTGTACCAATTTTAGATTTTTCACAGTATTAATCTTAAAGTTTAATGCAAAATTCATTGTTTAAGGTTAAAATTATTTGCATGAGTCTAATTGTGTGCACTAATTTTACTCCATTAGTTTTTGCAAACGGAGACGGAGAGCTTGAAGCAGCAGGTGAGGTGCTTGCAGGAATGCAACAGGTACATCTTTTGCTTAGCACCCTTATTAATTACTTGGTTGCAAATGAAATTTTCCATCGAACTGAGGATTAATTCAACTTGGAAATGACCGGCATAGAGACAGAATTCTGAACAAGCTATACAAGCAAAGGTTAACTAGTACTATAGCTTCAAGTATTTCAATATGTAACTTGGGGTCACACTTGGAAGAGAAGGGATTATTAGTAAGACTACCGACGACAGAGTTCTCGTCTATAAGTACGTGTGCTTTAAAATAAATGTCTACATACCACTTCAAAAATTTCCTTTGAGGCCTGACTTTATTTTCAAGTATAATGGATACCAAAGGCGATAAAAGACATTGTAAATGCATGAAATGATGCCATTGACGATGTTGGCTACATTTGAAGTCTTAAGTAACCATTAATGAACATAAAGTTAAAAAAAAAAATGACATTTTCCTTTGCTAAGGCATACATATAAGATGCATAAAGAAAATTTCCACCTCGAAAAATTGATGTGGTATGAAGTAGTTAGTATATTTTTGTTGGCCCATAACTCGTGAGCTTAAACTTTTGAGTGAATACGAGCCAAGCTAAAGATGTTAGGCTCCTTTTGGTAATCTCTCCAAGTGAAGGTATTGGGTTTCTACTGTGCACTACTAGCAAATGGTATCAAAGCCATTGATTGATTGGTAATCCACTCCAAATGTGTATCGCTATTTGGTTAATGTCTAAAGGAAAGAATCTGAACAATGATGTAGTCTGGCGGAAGAGAACAAAAGTGAAAGTGGACGTTGTGGTCTAGCAATCGATTTGAAGAAAGTAATTGGGGATGTTGGTGGGTTTTGTAGATTCAAATTGAGACATGTTGGTGCAGAAGGAAAACTCGATTAAGGGGAAGCAAACCAAGAAATAAGCTCACATGTAATGGGGAGGGGGAGATTGTTAAGATGCATGCTTAGTATTTTGAGTAAAGATAAATCTAACTAAAAATATGTTGACTATCTCTGTATTAGGTTTCTGTTGTGCGCTCCCAATATTCCCAACTGGAAGCTCATTAGAATTCTTGTTTTAGACTATTGATATCCTTTTTTTAGTTGAACTTATTATTGATATCCTTGATCCCAAAGAAATAAGGTGTGATTTTCCTTTGGCATGCACTTGTTTTCTCGTCTACATATATGCGCGCGCGAGTCTATATAGACATGTTCGCTCTTGGATTGGTATTCCCAAATGTCATGTACGAGCGGAAGTAATCAGGTTTGCTAGTGAAAATTGAGGTCCTCGCACGAGAACAATGCACGTTATTGGAGCATTTCATGAATGCTTGTAAGAAAAGTCGAGAATTCGCAATAAATTTGACTGTGATCGAGCACACAGGCGACTGATGGGAGAAGAGCTTTCCAAACTAGGTTTGGAGAACTTGAAAAGTCTGGAAAATGTCTTGGAAATGGGTTTGAAGAATGTCCGCTCGAGGAAGGTAATATACACGAAGACCCTATAATGATTATGATGCAAAAAGATCCTGATTTATATTCTCACGTCACAGATAATTTTTGTTGTTAATCTGCTTAGGACCAGAATTACATGGAAGAAATGAGGGAGCTAAAGAGAAAGGTTGGACATGAAAAGAATATCCTATCTATCATTATCCTAAATTAGAATTGCTTCATCCCTGTACGAAATTGATTTCTCGAGGGGTTACAGGTTGACGACGTCCAACAAGAAAATGAACAGCTGCGGAAGAAGTTGAGAGTCGTAGGTCGGGCTCATCGAGAATCAGAGGGCGAGGTACGTACTTCTTTCTGAAGGCTCACAGACCGATCAGGGAAGTTTTACCTTCACTGCAAAATTTCCCTTTTCTATTTCACACATTTGTTTCGAACTATTTGTCGCAAACTAGGCAAATGGCTCCTGTAAAGACTTGAGTCATTATGATCGTCGATTATGTGGATTTCCACGTTGCCATCTGATCAATCGGTGAGATGTATCGGGAAAGTTTTTCCCTTAGGTACTGTTAGAATGCAACATCTCTGTCCATGCAACCAATCACCGCATAAGCAGCATTTTTTCCCCCCTCATTGAAGGACGGTCAAACTCCTAAGATAGGGCTCCGCCATGTAGAGTTTTCTGTTGTTTCATTGTAATTGTTGAACATTTGGACTCGATTCTTTTCCTGACTCATCAACACTTCAAATTGGTTCCTCTATCTCAGTTTTCTGCAGAAACTAGTTCTAGTAAAGAAATGATCAAGATGAGTGCTCAAGCAACCCCGGACGAAGATGACATGCCTGAACGTATGGATCTGCAACTAAGCTTGCAACCAAAGCCCTGTCTTTTGGATGTGCAAAAAACTGCAAGTGGATAACGGTAAGCATTTCGCGCTGCCTAGCTAAGAGATTTCGAGAAAAGAAAATGGTTTTTCCAGATGGAGACGATTCATATTCCATGTTACTCTTTATTCCGTTGTCAAACCAATAAAAATTATCGATCGCAACCTGTAACATCAATCCATTGTTTGCTGCATTTGATGGCAGATTGCCATGGCCATCGAGGAATGTCGGGTATGCTTCTCAACAAATGAATTCCTACGATGGTGTACTTACTAATAAAGGTGGATCGATACGGTGTAGAATTACATTTTTCGCAGACGACAGTATACCTATGTTGGAGCCCCCTCTGTCCGACAGGAACTGATATACATATTTGAGATTGATAATTTTGATCTTATTGGGTTGGTTGAAGCACCATGTTAGCTACTGTATAACATGAGAAAACAGATGGCGGGTGTAACAACTTAGAAAAGAGTTGTTACTCATTGTCTATTGCAAAGAAACCCCAAAAAGAACAGGATCGAATTACGGAAACAGAATCCGACTATGGAAACATGGCTTTTCGGAAGCGAGCCTGTTTTTGACAGTCCGGGAAGCTCTTCAAAGCAAGAAAAGATAGAGGAAGAGTGTGGTTGGGATGATTGGCGGACGGGCGTCGCGAATCAAACAAAAGACTGAAGAAAATCACGAGCAAGAAGTGAGAATCACTCCTCCATTCGACTGCTCCGTAACCGTAGTTGGAATGCTTGTCGGACGCGAGAAATCCACAGCAAAAGTCACCACGAAACTGAGCTTGGTCGGATGAGCCGAAACCAAGAGCAGCGATAAAAACGATCGATTTCCTGTTTTCTTCGTTACCCAACTTAATGGAAGAAACAGAGAGGAAGACGAAGAAGGAAACCCGTAGATAATGAGGAACACATCCTGGACGAAGGTAAATGTTGATGGAAAGATCGCAGAGACAAGGTGGTCAGGTTCAGGCGCTCTTACCCTTGGTGAAGAGAGGCCATTTCAGCGATCTCCTCGGCACTGAAACACACCCTCCACTTCGATCGCAAAGGAGAAGACGAAGCTCAATCGCCTGCTCTGCTTTCGTCGAAAGTGAAGAGTGGTCGTGTGGACTGTGGAGAAAGCGAGCTTCCGGAGAGAGCGAGAGTGAAGAAAACATCTCAGAAACGTGCAATGGATAGTCGCTTATTTCCATGACGGCTCCGATTCCCTGCGCACGGAACTACATGAATTCGGTGTGACTGCCAATCAGATCCATCAATTTTCCAGAGCTTAGTTTGGCATGTATCCATAGCACCGGCGCATAATGCCAAGAATTTAATTGAGGTTGATTAATTAAGCACATGTTAAGTTATGCACCGACAAACCAACAAAATGAATGAAAGGACACAGAGCTAACGCCCGTTCAGTAATTAATGCATGATTAGTGAAATACTGTACAAATGTGTCCACACTTGGTTACGGATTTTATGCAAACCTTCTACTGTCGCGACTTGGATTTCTTCCAGAATTTGTAGCGATCACGTTGTGCTCCTTGAATGATTTGCTAGGGGTACACGGATTGGAAGATTTTAGTGACGAGTGACCTTACTGATATTGTCATGTAAAATCTAATTTGGTGCTCTCAAGCGAGTGGCGATACTACATGCGTGCATATTTTATTAGAAGTCTTTTCCCCGTACTATAGTCTATGAGGCCGCCTCCTAATTTGTTGCAACATTGATGTAGATACTCAATTAGATAGATACAAAATGCTTTGCTGTCTTTTGCTTTTTGTCTCTCCTTTGTGTTTGTTTAATGTTGTTGTGGTGGGTACTACTTTAATTCTTCTGAAGCTTAGAGCCATGGCTCAAGGTGAACAATAATTTACATTATGTAGGTCCTTTTTTTTTCCCCATGAGAAGAATGCAATAATCTTTGTCATCATTCATGGATTCTCTCTGTTCTAACTCGTTATATAGATTTACTTTATCGTCTACAAATGAATAGATGTTGTCGGATGCTAATGATGGACTTTATAATTGTTTCTTCATGTGATCTGTATCTACTACATCATTTTTATATCATATTCCTTTTTTTTATTAAAATTCATGATTGACTTTTTCTACTGTTCTTAATTTGATTTGTCAAGCTATAATAGCGGGACACCATAATGATCACAACAAATTTGAAACAGTTGCAACTAGTTACTCTGTACTATAATAATTTCATTTGTACGAGGTTTTGCAAAAGTTATGTGTACATCATTTTCAATGGGTAGATGAATCCAAAAAATTTGTACAAGAAGAGATGGCCTTATTTCTTGTCTGGAATCTAAGTTGCCCTTTCTCTCTGATCTCTAATGGTTCATTAGTTCATCATATTAAAAGCATTTGGGCATTGTCTTTGGATGAGGTATTTGTTCATATACTAATAAATGATGTATAGTTTCTTGAGAAAAGAGGAGTTGGTGGTAAAAATTCCCTGGATCATCTAAATTCCACGAGTGAATAGAAACTTAAAGTTGTATGGGATCTCATCTAAATGATCCTATCTAATCCCCTAAGAAGAGATTTGATTTCTAACACAGTTCGAATAGAAGAAGTATGTGATGCCAACGTGTCTTGGATGATCCACATCTCAAGGTTAAGCACTAACATACAAGTACCTTAATTTGCCTCCACATAAGCATCTGGCAATCATGTGTACAAGGGTCAAACTTTATGCTCCACCGCTTGTGTAGGGTTTCGTCAATTCCTTTAACGAAATACGCTCACCATCATCTCCTAGATCTGTCATTGCTTTTTTTTTTGGTAAGGTAGATCTGTCATTGCTTTGTGGGTCGTGTACACGATAAAACTTATTGAGAGTCGACTTTTTAATTTGATTATTTCGATTTGAGTTTTTTAAGGAACCAAAAAAGGTGGTGGCTACAAATATTTGCACATGTCTATGCCGGTCTATACCAAAGAAGCAGTGAACGTCCTTTCTGTCTTTGATGGAATTAACAAATCAGAGAGCTAAACGGATAAAGTAGTGTGCACAAAATTGAAAATTATTCAACGGTTTTAAAAAAACACAACCCCATTACCTTGAGGGAATAGGCAATAATGAACAATAATAAATTTTCAATTTTAAGTACAATGAATTTACCTTCAAACTCACAAAAAAGTGAGAGGTACGGTTATATTTCAGGCTTCATTTGTTTCGCATAAAATGAATGATTCAAAAAATATTTTCTTTAAAAATGATTACTCATTTCTCTCAAAATAATTAGCCAATGAAAATAATTTTGTCATTGACAACAATTTATGTCTTAACATTACATGAATGATGACTTTTTTTTTAATTAATCATTTTCGTAAGCGATACGAAAGATCATTTTTAGATTCTTTTTTTTTTTCAGATCCTTCATTTTTCGCCAAACAAATGGAGCCTAAGATAACATTTTTTTATGCAACGTATCATATCAAAATCAACTTAGTCGAAATTTATGGCAACTATAGAACTTTAACCTAGCAAAAATTTAGCGATTTTCTAGCAAAGCCAGGGTCCATCCGCCATGCAGAAGCGACATGATTCAGATGAAAGATCTTTCAAAATAAGTGAATCCCCAAGTGTGAACACAAATCATAGATGAGATATCAAAATTCGAAGACTGAGCGCGAACATGATATATAAAATTCCCTACAGTACAAACTGATCAGGGAATTGTATATGTCAGTTTTTGTGTTCTTGATGCGCCACAGTATTGTATGAACTGTCAAAACGTGTCGTTCTTGCAGAAAATGTGGACTTGAATATGTTTGTACAGTTTGGTTTCATCAATTAATCCTTAGGTGGCAGAAATATATGCGGGGTGCTTAATTTGCTTTCCTCTGCACCTTTTGTTCTTCACACAGAATACCTTAGTATGGACCCAAAGATGGAATTAAACAAGAAAAAAAAATGAAGAATTGATGTGCATAATCAAGTAAATCAAATTAGATGGCGATGTTTTGTTATATGAAAGTTGCAGCAATCCTCGGTGAAATTCTAGTCTAAATGAATTCGCCACGTTAAACGGTGTACTGGTAGTTACCATGTGATCGGATGAGTACGAAAGTCCGCAAATGATCACTTCCTCTGCCCAACCTTTTACGTCTATGAGTTTCGGGCTCCATTTGTTATGCGTAAATTGTGTGATTTGAAAAATATTTTTCTAAAAATAATTACATGTATAGTTTGAAATAATTAGTCAATGAAAAACATTTTCATTATCGACGGCAATTAGTGCTTAAAATTTGCGTAGACGATGAAATTATTTTTCGTTCACCCATTTTTGTAAGCTATATAAATGATCATTTTTGGATATTTTTGGAAAATGAGATTTTTAACAAAACAAATGGAGCAGTGAAGTTGAAGTTTCGAAATATTCAAATTTCATTATACAATAAGCGGCTTCCAAATCATCTATTTTCCATGTAGATGTCTACTGTTATGATCTTTAAAATTCTATTCGCAGAACTTATTGATGATTTGAATGCACTTACTTTTATGTGAAGTTATCAACCGAAATTTGAGCGGCTTATTAAACTTTGTTCAAATATATTACCAAACCTAGCTGAGACAAGGGCTTTTTTTTTTTGTGCCTATAGTATTTTACACTTACCAATCCTCGTAAAAATCTACCGGTCCGGAAAAAAATTAATTTTTCGGAACAAAGCCAATAGGCAGGCCTGTCCCTTTTTCATATATATGTTTTATCCCTATATTGTTTTCGAAGGAAAACAAAGGACCGCAATACTTAAAAGTTCTTCAAAATTTTCAACATTTGACTCTCATTGCAAGTGAGGTGTTGCGACTTTTCTTGGAATGAACCACCTAGGGAAAGCAAATGAATGACTATATGGGTACAAACGATTGCTCATTAAAGAGATAGTATGGCCTAACGCAAACTCTTCGTAGCCCATCACAAATTGGGCCTTTCATTCAACTACTCTTAACATGCAATTCAATTTGTTTTGGAGCACCACTAATTAAATATGGGTCGACTAGACATCCAAATAAATTGCAGGACTATATCTTACTTTTACGAAATTCATGGGTATGGAGACTTAGTTACACTAGATTAACCCAACGCTCTTTTAGTACCTTTTCTTTTTATTTTGGAAATGTTTTGCAAGTAATCTTTGTCAATTTTAATCTAAACCCCTAACAAATGATGGGTGATCATGCAGATGCGTAAGCAAAAAAGTAATGCTCAATAATCAAAAGAGTAAATAAAATAATCTTCTCGTGACAAGGTTTCTACAAACTTAGACTTACGAGGTAAGCAAGCAACGATATGATTCATAAAGATGCATGAATTATGGTTGTGGTGCAATACTAACTAGCATGTAACCTATCTTAACCCCCCCCCCCAAAAAACTAGCATATAACCTAAACTAATTTTTTTTCTTTTTGGTGCTCTCTCCTTTAATAAATATAGCAAACATACCAATCAACCCATAAAGTTCTAGATGGACTAAAACCCGTACATGGATAAATTAATTGTTAAATGACATCCAACTCTCCTATTTCTTTTGAATTACTGCAAGCCAAATGTGGAAAAGCCTTTATCTCGGAAAGGCAAGTTACAATGATATCGTAAGATACATGTTGAGTATAGCAGAATGGAGAATCAAATTTCACCCGGCGTTATTAGATGAATTAATTGTTGGACATATTGTTAATATAGTCCAAAATAATATGTTCACATACAAGCCCATAGGTGAAAGCATACTTGTTTGGGTCCATATGGGCTGGAGCCCAATAGCTTGCATATTAACTCTAGGGTTTCCTAAGCTGGAGGTAACACTGAAGAGCATTCCAAACTTGATGTCTCTTGGTGTAATACTTCAAGCACCCAATATTCTCTCAAACCCACATACTCCAACAATCTTGAAGTATTAGATCCGTATGTCGGATTTGAGCGAGTAAGGTGTCTACCGAAGATCTCGTCAAGACGAACTCGCAAGTATAATTTATTTTCGATTTCAATGGTCGGATTGACCGGGATCTGAGTTTGAAGTTCCGGTGGCCGAAATCTTTGAGTCAAAAGCCCAGAAATTATAGCCAATTTCAGAAGCTTAGACCACTTGGGTTTTGTTCTACTCATCGATACGAACGTTTTGAGTGGTCATTCGCATCAAACGGAGGTCGGACGATGGAGATACGGCAATCGGAAGTTTCAGCGCGTTTCCGGTGACGGGATTTCTGCAGAATGTTTGATTCAAAAGCCCAGAAAATATAGCCAATTTCAGAGGTTAATACCACTTGAACTTTGTTCTACTCGTCAAGACGAACGTTTTGAGTGGTCATTCGTATCAAACGGAGGTCAGACGACGGAGATACGACAAGCCGAAGTTTCTGGCGCTTTCTTGGTGACCGGATTTCTCCAGAATTTTTGATTCAAAAGCTCAGAATTTACAGTTAATTTCAGAGGGTGAAACCACTTGGGTTTTGTTCTACTCGTCAAGACGAACGTTTTGAGTGGTCACTCGTCTCAAACGGAGGTCGAACGACGGAGATACGGCGATCGGAAGTTTCTAACGCGTTTTGGCGACGGGATTGCTCCGACGACGGGAATTTTCCGGCGACCGGATTTTTTCCGGCGAGCTTCGGTGACAAGGGCAGTTCATCTTAAGGTTTTTGGGTGCTGCGGATCCAATTTTGGAGTCTATTTTGCCAAATTCCACCTCTACAAAGCTCTAAAGACTTCAAGGTGCACTCTTTCTAACACTTTGCTCTGATTAAATGGAAAAACGTAGTTCCTATAATATTATAAAGCTGCAATCATTTGATATCACTGAATTTCATGGTTGGAAATTACACGTTCAATTTGGCATGAAAGAACGTGAAATATTCTACACTGTTTTGAGTGATTTTGCATCTACCATCGAATATGTGGACGAATATCAATGGAACAAAGATGAAGATTTTTGTAGAGATTACTTGTTGAACTCTCTAAATCCTCGTCTAGCTATGACTTATAGTGAGTATAAGACGGCGAAAGAGATATGGGATCACTTGAATGCTCAGTTCCAAAAACAAGAGGGGCTCTCTAAAACCCTCTTAGCAGAGAAATTCTTTGACTTTAAGTTCAACATGAATTCAAGTGTCACTTCTCAATTGATTGAACTTGAGAATATGAGGAACAAGCTAAAAGATGATAAATCCGATATGTCTGATAATCTCTTTGTCAGTCTTGTATTGAGTAAGTGACCTGCTGAATGGAGTTCTTTCAAGACTGAAATGCAGACTGAAAGAACAGATGGGACTGGATGAATTAAAGAGGTATATTCACATTGAGGATCAAAATGGTACTAGGAAGAGTTTGGAACAATTAGGACAACAAAAATCAGTTGCCAACTTAGTTTCACATTCCAATAAACCTCTGAAAAGATCCAAGTCACTAAAAGGTGAATCCTCTTCACAGTTAGAGGCCAAAAAGACTATCTTCAAAAAGAAGAAAAAGGGAAAGTGTCATAACTGTGGAAAGTGGGGTCACTGGGCAGCAGAGTGTAAACTACCAAAGAAGCCAAAGAACAACACATCACAAAATGAGGCTAATATGCTAACTAGTGAGACTCAGCCTCAAGCCTTCATTGGAATGATGAAAAATAGAAAGGCTAGTATCTCTTTTGAGTGGTGGTTGGATAGTGGCGCTACTTGTCATGCTGTAAATAACAAGAACCTACTCACTGAAGTCACGGAATTGAAAGACACCGTGAAAAATTGCAATGGTGGTGAGGCAGAAGTGACTCATACTGGAACTGCAAATTTGGTGCTTTCTTCAGGTAAATTACTAACTCTGAAACATGTTAGAGTAGTACCTTTACTTAAGAAGAATTTGATATCTATGAGTTTACTTGATAAAGCTGGTATGTCATTTTCAACTATGAATGGTAGAGTAACTTTATCTGTCAACTCATGTTATTTCGATTGTGTATTCATGGTTAATGGTATGTACAGGTTGAATTTAGATACTGATAGCATAAACCATGTGAGTTCTACTCTGATTGATCCAAAGTTACTGCACAATAGACTTGGACATGTGAACTACAAGAAAATGCAATATTTAGCTAAAACTCACAACATTCCATTGGATACTTCTATTCGATTTAACAAATGTGAAGTGTGTGCACAGGCTAAGATCATTAGAAAACCTTTTAAGTCGGTTTCTAAAAGCACACAACTTCTTGAGCTGATACATTCTGACCTTTGTAATTTTAGAAATTACGTCACTAGAGAAGGTCGGAAGTATCTGATAACATTCATAGACGATTTTTCTAGATATTGTCATGTCTATTTGTTGAAATCGAAAGATTAGGCTTTTGAAAAGTTTAAGATTTTCAAGTCTAGAGTAGAAAATCAATTCAACTTGAAAATTAAGAGGTTTAGGAGTGATAGAGGAGGAGAATATACAATGACAGGGTTCAAAGAATTTTGTGCTTTAGAGGGCATAATACTTGAAACCACTGCTCCTTACTCACCCCAATCAAATGGTATTGCTGAACGTAAGAATAGAACGTTAACTGAAATGTTAAATTCTATGTTACTTACAGCTGGCATGCCTTCCTCCTACTGGGGAGAAGCGGTTTTAACTACTAATCACATCCTGAACAGGTTGCCACACTCTAAGTTGTCCATGACACCTTATGAGATATGGCATAAGCATCCTTGTAATTATAATACTCTCAAGACTTGGGGCTGTATTGCTTATGTAAGAATACAAGATCCTAAGAGACCTAAGGTGGGACCTAGAACCATTACTTGTGTATATCTAGGTAGTGTAGAAGATAGTGCTGCAGATAGGTTTTTGGATCTATCCACCAACACAGTGATAGAATCTAGAGATGTAGAATTCTTCGAGAATAAATTTCTCAGAGATTATGGCTTGAATGTTTCTGGATCTACAGATATGATTTCAAAATCTCCTGTAGAATCTAAAGCAGGCCCTTCTGACATTATTCCCACAATGCTGGCTGTTAAATCAGTTCCAGTCAGAGTATCTACAAGAGAAAGAGTTCCCAAAAGTTTTGGTGAGAACTTTGTTACTTACCATCTAGAGGATGATCCATTTTCTTATCAAGAAGCAATGAGATCTAGGGAATCCTTATTATGGGCAGAAGCCATAGATGATGAAATGAGCTCTCTGTTGCAAAACCACACTTGACAGCTAGTCAATTTGCCAAAAGGGGCTAAGGCTATAGGCTGTAAGTGGGTATTGAAAAAAAAACCGAATAGTGATGGATCAATAGCTAGATACAAAGCATGTTTAGTAGCTAAAGGCTATAAACAACAGAGTGGAATAGACTATTTTGATGTTTATTCACCTGTGTATCATCTATCAACTATAAGAATTCCCCTTGCTTTAGCATCTATTGAACACTTTGTAGTGCATCAAATGGATGTAAAAACAGCTTTCCTAAATGGAGAGTTAAATGAGGAAATTTACATGGTACAACCAGAAGGGTATGTCATTAAAGGTCTTGAGAACAAAGTTTGTAAATTGAATAAATCTTTGTATGGTCTTAAACAAGCACCTAAGATGTGGCATCTTAAATTTGATAAAGTGGTAAAGAGTTATGGCTTTCAGTCTAGTTATTCAGATAAATGCCTTTACCATCGTTCTATGTCAAATAAAATAGTCATTATTTGCTTGTATGTTGATGACATATTAATTCTTGGGTCTGATCATTCTGTAGTGAGTGACGTGAAAGCTACTCTAGCTAAAGAATTTGACATGAAAGATCTTGGTATTGCTAATACCATTCTTGGTATGAAAGTAAGCTTTGAAAGGCAAGTTATCTCCCTTAGCCAGACTCATTATATTGAGCAGCTACTTTCTACTTGGGGATACAGTAAGTGTAAAGCGAGTGAGACACCATGTGATTATAATAAAAGATTGAGTCCCAATGAAGGGACCAGTGTGGATCAATTAAAATACTCGAAATTGATCGGTAGTCTCATGTATGCTATGAGTTACACTAGACCCGACATCGCCTTTACAGTTGGCATGCTGAGTCGTTTCACTAGTAATCCCAGTAAAGAGCATTGGGATGCCCTTAGTAGGCTGATGAGATACCTTAAAGGTACGAAAGATTATGTTCTATGCTATTCTGGTTACCCTCCAACTCTGGATGGATATTCTGATGCCTCGTGGTGCTCAGAAATTGGAAATAGTAAGTCCACAAGTGGATATATATTCACTTTAGGTGGAGCTGCTATTACTTGGAAATCCAAAAGACAGACTTGTATTGCCTTGTCGTATATAGAATCGGAACTTTTTGCCTTAGCTTCCGCTGGAGAAGAAGCTGAATGGATAAAGAATCTGATTTTAGATATTCCTTTGACTCGGCTACAAATTAATTCTTTAAGCCTGTTCTGTGATAATCAAGCAGCTGTCCAAGTTGTCAAGAATGCTCTCTTTAATTCAAAGAGAAGACATGTGAGACTGAGACATGCGTTGTTAAATTATCTTAGAGAACAAGGAGTTATCACCTTGATCGATGTGAGATCAAAGGATAACATGGCCGATACTCTCACAAAAGGTATGCCTAAAGATCGATTATTCAAAATAGTGGGGGAAATGGGGTTAAAGACTACGTAGACTGGTCTTAATTACCATTTACCTACCTTCTGATTGTATGTTTTGACTTATCAAATCTTCCTTTGTTGGCCAAAAACGATAAGCACAGTTTATATGTTTCATCAATGTTCATGGTTGCTAACTAATTTGAAAAGGGTGAGTTGTCTCATTCCAAACTTGATGAAGATGACTTTGGCCTAATTCAAAAGTTCTACCTGAAAGCTTGTGTCATTCCAAACTTGATGATGCAATCCAACTAGGCTGGACTATCCTTTTGGTTAAATGATCTCATTCCAAACTTGATGCTAGATTATTTGACTTTAAAGAATTAGTAATTGTGATATTCCAAATTGAAACATAGAAATAGTTGCTTACATAAGAAGCCTATTGGTCTTGTTAGGTTATTGTAAGTGACTTGACTATTGATCATGTTCCTTGAAACTAGACAATGGTTATTCTCTTACAAATAAACCTTGGTCGATGGCTCTTTGTAAATCAAACTGTTTAGGCCTTGTTCATAATTTATGAAACTGGCTTGATGCTTATAAACATGATATTATGATGCTTTATGACATCAATATATGTTTTTCTCTTCCTGATGCTACGGTGCTAAGTTCTTTTAGTAGAACTAGACACTTTTAGTAGATTACTCAAATGATTGAATTCATGATAATATGAAATTCATATTTGACATTCTACAGCGGATGGCAGAGATGGAGGAGAGCTTGATGAGTGGGATCTTGACCAGGATGATCTACTTGATGAATGAATATATATCATTTAGAGTGTGTGGGGGACTTGACAGTTCACCTGCTGTTGCCCATTTCTGATGGAGTCCATTTATTTGAGACTTGCCTTTTGCTATCTCTATCTTGGGAATATTATTATGCTTATTTCTTGTATTTGTAAGGCCTTGGACTGTTTTGACTGGCTTACTTATACTTAATTGTTATGCATATGTTGGTTGTGAACTGATTTTGAGATTTATTTTGGGTATGCTGATCTTAAAACAGATTCATGATAACGATGACTCACTCATTTGGATTGCAAATAATGATTGAGTTTTTTATCCGAGTTGATTGTCTTGGACTGAATGTGGATGATTCATATTTGTTTGAACATTACACTGTCACTGTATTGGATTGTGCTATATGGTGAACATAGGAGGAGATTGTTGGACATATTGTTAATATAGTCCAAAATAATATGTTCACATACAAACCCATAGGTGAAAGCATACTTGTTTGGGTCCATATGGGCTGGAGCCCAATAGCTTGCATATTAACTCTAGGGTTTCCTAAGCTGGAGGTAACACTGAAGAGCATTCCAAACTTGATGTCTCTTGGTGTAATACTTCAAGCACCCAATACTCTCTCAAACCCACATACTCCAACATTAATTTCTAATATTCTTTTCCCGATGCATGCATGACAACTGTCGATTTGAAAAATGGTGGGCAAGCGTCATGTATATCACATCCGATAAAGTGGTATATGACAACTTGTTGCCCTTGTGATTTTAAATATCGACATCACCATATACATATGAATATGTTAAGTTGTAATCGACAGTCACATCACATAAGCTTTGATATAGTTCGTAACATTGACCCAATATATACTTATTACACCTGACATATAGCTTGTAAAAGTGAAAACTTTGTTTCACAGACAAGAAGCCGGAGGGATTGAGTTTTTCTTATGAGTGTTGTATAGTGAAGGTGGCAAGATGTTATTCGGTGTAGAAGTGGGGAAGGCAAGTTCACCAGTCAAATTAGATTAGGACTGTTTTGTTGACTAAGTGTCCGTTTTGAGCAGTGAGACTAGAAATTTGGGAACTCGATCTTAATTTCCTAAAAACCTCCCAAAAGAAGCAAAACCCAAAATAGGAAAGAGAACATAATACATTGTAGAAGTTCTAGAGACGCTACGATCAAAGTATTTTATGTTTGAACCAGGAATTCCAAATCCCTTATCGACTATAACCCTTAAAGGGATTACCGTTCAATTAAGGGAAGTAGGTGAAAGTGGGCTGACCTGAGGTTTGCCTTTTGTGTGATTACCTGTATGCACTATCTTGAATCAAGGGTTGAATATATTTACATAATTTTTACAATCTCTTATAAATTTGTGCTGTCAACGTAAAGTTATGTAACTTGGATATTTCTCTTATTATATGCTTTTCATTATCATCAAACGTCAAATTTAGAATAGATCTCTATAAAGCTGGAGTATGACCCAAATTAATCCACATTCTTTCAATTTTCATGTGTGAAAAATATTGTTAGAGAGTTGATTAGCCTTGATGACAGAAAAAAAACTTCAATTAGTTCCCCTTCATATTTTTCATTGGTAGTTTGAGTTTGGATTCATGAATAGATATTGTTATATATACTCTTTTTTGCTTGTAATTAAGTGATATAACAAATGGGGCAGGGTGCTAATTACAAAACAATTCTCTAGTAGACGTAACATTAGTTTAAGGGTGAATCAAGATAAAATTTCGTATCTCAATTTCTCTTTCTTACTTTTACATTTTACTTCATTGCGATTGTGCGTTGAATCCTAACATCTAGTGCCAAAACCCAAATTACCAACAAATCTAAACCTAACAATCACACAAGAGAGATATGGGCTATTGTGCGTCTGGCCCAAGGTCCAATGTGTGAGAGGCAGATTATTGGAGTTGTTCCACATCGATTGCGAAAGGAGCTGGTGGTTGATTTGTAAATGCGAGGAAAAGCTTCGTCATTTAAGCTAGCTTTTAGGAGGAAAAAGGTCTAAGATCATCCAACACTTCGTAATTAATTGAACATATAACTAATGCAAGATTTTTTTTTTGGTAGGTACTAATGCAAGATTTGAGAAATGCAAGATTAATAATGAATGTTTGCACCATGTACAGTACAAGATTTTAAAGATATGGTGCGGAGCAAGCAATGTCTTTTTGCATAACCAAGTTCACACCTCCCCAAGTAGAACCAACTAATCATTAAGTCTTCCCTTCTTGGGACTAGTAATAGCCACACATTTGTTAAAAACACGAGTTAATGCAAAAAATAAAAAACCTCAAATTAGTACTCTTTTCACAAATTTATCTTAAACTAAATTTTTGACCACCAAAAACCCTAAATTATCCTAATTCTTCATCAAGTTTGATGAACACAAGGTATTTAAATCTCCTTCGACGAACCCGATCAGCCTTGGCTAGTCTGGTTTTCCCCAGACCAACGAAGCTACAGCCGCGAGTCCCTGTCACAAATCCCTGCTATTAAGGATATGGCAGAAAGAAATAATAGAAAAAGGGCTCCCGTATAAAGATCTTCATTAGTACGTAAACCAATTGTATACCACCACTGATAAACACCAGAATAAGCGATATTAACTGGGCCAAGAGCACCCCCTCGAGTAAAAGCTTCCACGGCCGGTTGACCAAAATGAGGATCCCAAATTGCATGAGCAATAGGTCTTACATGTAAGGGGTCCTGTACCCATGCCTCAAAATTTCCTTGCCAAGCTACATGAAACAAATTTCCGCAAATCGACTCGTCATACTTTATCAATTTGACGGACCAAGTCACAGGCCAGACAAAGAACCCACAGGGACACAAAAGAGTACAAGAACGACTTCTTAAAACTCTGGATTCAGACCAGCACAACAACCTTGATGGTCGTTCCCATGGTGCTCGACTATCCCCGTCCATCAATCACGGTAGCCGAATCATTGCCCTTTCTACGACACATAGGTCTATGACGTGAGGGCAGCCCTGATGCTTACTTCACTAAGATGTGAGCATAATCTCGACATATTTTTTTGGAATAAAAAACCCTAAATCCAGTTTATGAAAAAAAAAATGCTTTTCAAAAAGGCAACGTATCTCCTCAATTGGACTAGTCTTGTCCGTGGTTATTCAGATACGATCCTCTGATTTAGTGAAATACGGAAAATTAGTAAATCCAATTTATGATTATTTAGATTCAAACCCCCAATTTCAACGAGCCGACTTTGGATTTAGGGAAGTAATTTTTGAAAAAAGGAAAATGGAAATTCATGGGTTGTTTTGTTGATTGCTTTTTGATGTTGGAAATTCTGGTGGTTAAATCCTTATCTTCATTGATTTCCATGTAATTTAAAACTCCTAAAAATTAGTAAGATACACTTTCTTAAAAGCCTTATGTTTTTAGGAAGATATGGTTTCCTAAAAACCTTATCTCATTGAATTATTTGGAACAAAATCGAGAAATTCAAATTGTTTGATGGGCATCCCTAATTGCTGAAAATTCATGTAAAAATGCAAAAACAAAAAATCATTATCTCATGTTCACATGTCATGCTCGCATCTCATGCTTGCATGTCATCATTTTTTTTTTCCCGCATATTGCATATTTGCATATCATATTTTGCATATCCCAAGTTCCATTATCATGTAGGCTAGGCATAAATCCATGTTTTGCATATCACGTTTATTTACATGCTAGGTGTTCATATATGCCATGTCATGTTTGCATATCACATTCCGTGGTAACATAACTAAGTTTTTCTTTCCCATCACTCGTGAAGAACAGAGGATTCGCAATAAGGCTCCGTTTGTTTCTTGAGAAATATGAGGTTTTCAGAAATTGTTTTTCGGTGTTTGGCTAAACTATGAAAAAAAAAACCCAGAAAATATTTTCCATCATTTGGTATGGAAAATTGGATTTGATTTTCCTCAATTTGCATTTTTATAATTTTCTTTTTATTTTTTTAATTTAAATTTTTCTATGTCTAAACATCTTAATGAATGATGAAAAAGAAATTTGTTCATTCATTTTTTCAAATGATATAGGCGATCATTCTTTGGAATGACACATGTTTCGTGAAACAAATAGAGCCATAGGCTCCTTTTGTTTCGAGCAAATTTGTGATGTTTTTCACTATTTGATATCGAAAATCTGATTTAATTTTTCCCCGTACATTCCATTTAATTACATTTGATTTTTCTTTTGAAAAAAATGAAAAATTCAAAAATTCAATTAAAAAAGAAAACAGAAAATAAAAAGATAATAAATAATTAAAAGGATTGTATGGAGGAGAATATTCTTGATTTGGGTGAAAGAAAGAGGAGGGAAAACGATTTCCTCTCTTCAAAAAGAAGACATAGTTTCTCCACTTTTCAAAAAAAAATTTCAAGATTTTTTTTTTCCATTGGTTGACTAGTTTATTTTCCATGAACCAAACGCCGCAAAAATCCAAAAAAAAAAAATATTCTCGTAAGTTGTTTTCCATGAAATGAATGGAATCTCAATTTAGGTGTTTGTTGATGAGAAGAGAGAGATTTTTTTTTTTGGTCGAAAAGAGAGAGAGATTGTTAACTTGGACATTCTTGTCATCCAATATGCCTCAAATAATATGGCATTTTCTCAAGAAATCATATTAGACGCCAATGTAAACGATTGATGGTTATCTAATGTCGTTAATGTGCACGGCAGTTTCTGTTCGCAATTCTAGTGGAAGCCTCATGTTGAGCCAAACTTGACAAAACAGCGATACTCGATAGTAAAAGCGATAAAAGTTTATACTTGCGGAGTCATTACCCTACCGTAAATATGTCTTGAAACATCAACGCATACATGAGATATTGAATATAGTGGAATTGCAAGTCTCTCCCTCTCCTCTGTCAAAACCATCTTTCCAACTCCTGACCTAGGTATTGAGAGAAAGGTACTCAAGCCACGAGGCCGGAGGAAAGTTTTGAATTAAAGTAGCATAACTACGAATTTACCTGGAAACAACTGTATATGGATAAGTCTTGTCAACAATCAAAAGACTTGGACCGGATTGACGTCTTCAAAAAGTACAAAAAAATAATAATTCAATTTGTTGTGGGAATGGGAATTCAGCCTTTCTTTATTTATTTTTTTCGTTGGACCAATTTAATCTTAACAACTTGTCCATGCAGTTCTTCTAATCAATTTTAGTGGCCCAACTGTTTTATGTGATAGGACATGATAATATGACGATTGGCGCTGACATGGATAAAGTTTATAATATTTTAAAACAAATTTCTAAATTTTTTACCTTTTCTCTTTTGACGGGAAATAGAAAAAATAAAAATAAAAAAAGACCATCAACAGTAAGGGAGCCAACGCTGATTAGACCGCCATGACAATGATTTTGCACAAATTACAACTGACTCCATTGGAGTATATGCAACGCATCTTATTGCGACGAAAGTACCAAATGAACACGAAATTTGAGAAAACGCAAACGCAGCAACTTCAATCATACACCGTAGTCCCGAGTACATCTAAATGAAAGGAGCGGACTCGAATTAGCGGTAGATGATCGGAAACTCCAAGCACCCTTAGTCTCTATGCAAGGAGGAAGGGCAGGACGGCGAGCGTAAAGGCCTCGTAAGTGAATGTTGCTGAACCAGAAAGCATGGTGTCTCTCTCCTTGAATTTCTCGGTTAATCCCTAAGACACGAAGATCAAAGGAAGTCGTCAATATACTGATGGTATATATGTCATGGACTTAGGTATACCATTTTCGGTATTGGAAATTACCTTGAAAGTGGGGCGGCAACTGCACAAGATACAACCATGGAAAAGTAAGAAAATCTTTATCAATTCTTGACTAATTATTAGAAAATGGAACGTATATAATTAACAATGAAATAAGAGGGAGCAAGGCATACTCGATGAAGTTATCATATTCAATCGCCCGGCTTCCATCTCCATATTTGTCGTACCCAGCGACCAGCATGTCGACCATCAGCGGTGGCACGACAAACCCCATGCTCAACAGTGCCTCCCTCAGCTCTGGCCCATCAATTTCCCACTCCTGTCACCGTCAAATCTCTCAAATGTCCCCTGAACAATCCCTTGATCATATTTACAGATGAGAGGATCTACCCAAACATTATGAGAAAAAAAAAATTAGGGTTCTTACCCTCCACATTTGAAGACAGTGAAATAGTCCTATGAATCCCCTTGGCCCTGCAAAACATAAAGCATTTATAAGCTTAGTTTCATTACTGGGCTTTTTTCACAGTGCACAGTTTCTAACACTGTAACTACTTTACTAATGTCATGGCATTTTCAACCATGCTTTTGCTTCTCCCCCCTCGATTTAGCATCATTCTACATGTGACAAACTAGATGCAAAACTAGGGTTTTTCCGAGAGAGAGAGAGGGGGGGCCAACCAATTCTTCTGGTACATGAGAAGGCGAACTATGCGGAGGCTGAAACTTTGGTTGTAAGAAGAAAGAGCTCTCTGCAGCTCTCTATCGTCGACCAGGCCGCTTCCGTCTTGGTCAGCCATTTGGAAGCACGCGACCAGGCTTGGATCGGTGCCCGGTGGAGAGGACGAAGCGTCAACGCCGCGAACGGGTTCCCGTACGGCGGCAGTGCCGGCGATGGGTACCCACCACCAAATCCATATGGCCCACCATAGCCGTATCCGGCCATTCTCTCTCTCACACGAGAAGAAAGAAAGTACTCAATGGAGCAGAGCAAGAAGAAGGCGGAGGACGACTAGCGTGGGATGGTCTTTGAGCTGGTTCTATCTAGGGGTGAAGTTTATATAGGTCCATAGTTGAAATTTGGGATCACCGTTTGGTAAAATCACGAAACTGCCACTGATTTTTCAAATTTCTTGGCGGACCAGAAAACCCTAGCACTCAATCTGCCCCCTCAACCCCTTGGTAAATGCGTTAGTACAACTTTCTCGATTTTTGATATGACAATTTGAAAGGGTCAACAGATTGCCGTCCCATGATCCAACTAGCTATCATGCATAGCCAAGAACTCGTTTTTCATGTTCCAACAAAATAGGCTACTCATCTTGGCGGCAAATCCTGTGGGCTGGTTTTGCTGCTTTAAGGTTAGATGCTTCGCTGAGATCACTTTCAGTTTTGTGGGGGAAAAAGGAGCGAACCCACTGACGTTATGACGAGGAGAGGTGCTGACGGAAATGGCATGATTTGGGTGTCCCTAGGTTTTGGCGTTGTATTGTACCTTTCCTTCTAGCACCCTTTGAAGTGCCTTGTCACATTGGCTGGACATATCAGTTCGATGGCTAATTTTAGGATAGCCCGATTTGTCGATCGCTCACGGATCCACCCCATGTATATATAGTGTAGTCATACACTTTGCTGATGAGCAATCCAATGTGAGCGATGACATGCATATTGCTATCAAAGTCATCGAAGCGAAAGTCTGATGTCAAAACACGATGAAGCAAATCGAAATTGAAAATTCGGAAGCAAAAGGATAGATGAACGTAGACATGCATGGTCTATATGTGTTTTTTTCTTGCTCAAGTCCCTCGGACTATGTTCTTTACTTTCTAGATTGTTAGGATTTTTCAGCTTTCACAAGATGATGCTTCATTTTCCTTGTACTTGGATCTTCTGTCAGTTTTGGAGGAATTTTATTCGCAATTTGAGTCATAAAAAATCACTTCACAAGCCAAACCATGGTGGTGTTGGCGTTGGGCCATTTGGAAACAATGCGTGAGAAATGAGTAATTTGATTCACAAACATGTAGGAAAAACCCACCACACGTACTATTATTTTCATCCGGTGCTTATTTTATTGCCATAATGTTTTTGATTGATAGTGCTTTGAATTTTTTATTGATCAAAATCTGGTTTTGATACTCTGGTGGAAGATGAAACTCTATAACTTAAATCAATTGATGGAGGGAGATTATATGTATATAATGTACATATAAACATTATAAACAAGCTATTCGAGATATTCAAATAATGTTAAATTTTAAATTATGGATTAGTAACATGCAGTTATACAGGTTTACGTGATATATATAAAGTACTATCGATCATGAGTGAATCATTTACTAATAGAAGACCCATAACCTAGAAATTTTCCATTATTTTAACATTGCACGTTATTGATGATAGATGGGGATCCTACAAGACCTAATCCTTTTTTTGTTTGTTATGTCTTATGAATTTAATATGAAGACCACTTCATGAACTTGACTTCCAGAGGTCAGGGCAATGCCAATGCGAGGGATAAATTATCAAAAAAAAGTCCTAAACATTTATCAATTCAATCCTAAATCTTTTCTCCTTTTGTCGATTCGATCTTATTGACTGGAAATTGCTAACGTGGATGTCAGTCATCCTACGTGGCACCTCCGATGCTAACCTAGATAATTTTTAATAATATCTTAATATGTGACCTTTAGTTATCTAATTTTTTCCCTTTTTTCCCTCCTTTGGCCTGAAGCAATCCCCTCATTGGCCCCTAGCAAGGGTTTGCCTCTCCGGCACCAAGGTCCGGTGAGGGCGGCCCTCACTCGAGGCCAGTGGACCAAAAAAAGGAAAAATATAATAAATAAATAAATATTTTTGAAATATTATTAAAAATTATTCACGTCGGCAATTTTCGATTAATAGGACTAAATCAAATGCCCGTTAATTTTGACCTGATAGAGAGGGAAAAAAAAAGGACAACAAAAACAAGTGTAAAAAAAGTGATAAAATGGATTTTGGCTCTTTCGGATCTCGGGAGCACATTTAAGTTTTTCTTGGTCAGGGAAATATATAATTCTCTTTGACCATATCCATATCTTGAACTTTTAGATATGTACTAATTCATTGGCTTCAAAAGAAGTATATGTATTTTAGCTGTTAAAGATAAATTTATATATAACTTAACCTACTTTCTTGGGGTCCATTTCTTTCGCGGGCTAGTATCAAAAAGTATTTTCTGTACTTTCAACATTTATATCATTTAGGAAAACCAGTTAAATGAAAATCTTTTAATAGTCAACTGAATTTCTATGCTTAGTTTGAGAAAATTAGTTTCCTATTTTGAAAATCAAAAATCATTTCTCGAAATATGACTAGACTTGGCACTTGGACCTGAGATACCAGACGTTGGGCACCAGGCTCTCAATAGCTAAGTCCCTTGAAGTTGAGCTTGGGACCTTGGTGCCTAAGTTCAAATCCCAAGGTCCCCCCTGTTAACTATGTCTCGGTACTCAACTCCAGTGCCCAAGTCATCAAGGATCACCTCGATCAGAGTAAATATTTCATCCTATTAATTGACAACTATACAAGAATGATGTGGGTCTATTTTCTTCAACAAAGGATTGGAGGTTTTCTCTATTTTCAACAAATTCAAAAACCATGTTGAGAATTAAAGTGGTCGTGGAGTCAAACTCCTAAGGAGTAACAGAGGCATAGAATTCAACTCAAGGGAGTATATTAAGTTTTGGGAAAACGAAGGTATTCATTATCACCCTAGAGCAAAATGAAGACGCATAAAGGAAGAACAGAACAGGTACGGAGACAGTAAGGTCCATGCTAAAGGAGAAAGGCCTTCTCAATTTATCTAGATAGACGTAGTTTACACGATTGTATACATCTTAAATAGGTGTCCAATTAAAGCAGTCCAAAATAAGACTCCACTCAAAGCATGGGCATACACCGCAATCTAAGTCCACAAGAATTTTGTTACAACTTCGACAATCCTTTAATTTTCCTTATTTAAAATCCGACATAATTAAAAGACGGACATAACGTTCATAGCATTCAGCACGTTCTTGTTCTTTTGTGCTCGCTCGAGTGGATCATGGACCCATATCGAAATGCCCGAGTATTTAATTAATACTAGCTAGAGAGAGAGTGCAGATCAATATGGGGAGAGGGAAAATACTCAGATGCCCAATTTAATAAGTGCAAAATGCTTTATTTTATTTATTTGTTTCTGTCTCTCATTTCAGTTTGTTTGATGTAGTCGGGTGGATACTACTACAGTTCTTATGAAGCTTACATCAAGGGCTCAAGTTGATCAATTATTTCTGGGTTTCTACTAATTAAGAGCATTTTCTTTCTTTTCCACGGAAAGGGTGCAGTACTCATTGACTATCGCTGAATGGATTCTAGAGATGAATTTTGTAATTATTTCTTGTCGTGATCTGTACCTAGTAAGTCATTTTATTCCATCCATCTTTTACTGAAATTCGAGATTCAAGCACATGTATTGACTTTTCAGATGATTAAAGATTTGATTTGTCAAGCTATGATAGCGGAGCAAGGTCATAATAAGTCCAAAATAGTTGCCATTGATGGTCATACCCCTTGTTGCTCTGTAACATAATTATTTCCTCCGTCCGATGTCTTACAGAGCCCTGTGTCCGTCAATTTTTAATGGGTATATGAATAAAAAAGTTGTCCAAGAGATGGCTTCTTTTCTTGTCTCAAATATGAGGTGTCCTTCTCTCTGATCTCTAATGGTCCACTAGTTGATCAGATCAACAACTTTGACTTGCTTTCTGGGCTGCTTCATCGTCAAGCTCCAGCTGATTCTTTTTCTTTCGTCCGAGGTAATCTGCGAGATTTCTGAGAAGTATCGTAGTAGATCTGTGTATCTGCTGACTGCTAAGCTCGTTCTTGCTGTGCTGTTGCGTTGATATATGATCAATTGAAAAAGAGAGAAATTTTAGTAGAGCCTAGCTAGAGAGAGATTGCAGATCAATATGGGCAGAAGGAAAATTGTTATCCAAAAGATAGACAGCTCGGCCAGCAGGCGAGTGACCTTCTCAAAGAGAAGAAATGGGCTGCTCAAGAAGGCCAACGAGCTCTCCATTCTTTGCGATGCTGAGGTCGGTGTCATCATCTTCTCTTGCACCAGCAAGCTCCACGAGTTCTCCAGCTCTAGGTCTCTCTCTCTAGTCGCACCGCGTCATTTCTTTTAGCAGTTCTTTATTTACCCATTCTATTGTAAGGATTGCAAATCATTTCACATCTGCCATCACCAATATTTCTAATAGACACTAACATGTGAATTTCAAATTAAATCCAACTGAATCAGCATGAGGTCTACAATCAACCGTTACATGAAATTCAAAGGTCATCATGGAGAGAAGAATCCGATCGAAGAACTCGAGGTAATCATGTGTATCATGGCTGTATTCCTTGTCTATTTTCCAGATAGAGCCATGTTCATCCTCGTTCCCTTTTAAAATTTATTTAGGCAAGCCTGTGAACTCTATTTGATCTAGCCATGAAAAAACATACTCATGCTCACTTACTGGCGAATGAAAAACGTGTGTTGCAAGGAACCAGTTTGGACCGGTTATTTATCTCAATGAACCGACGAATTACACATATGCACATATGTTTCAATTTTATACTTACCCAGATATTTTTGGGAAGGCTGATTGCTTAATTTGATGCTTCAATATGGAGGCTTAACTTAACACTCTTGATTATTATGCTAGCTTTGCCAAAGGGAGGTCGCAGGTTTAAGGCAGCAACTGCTCGACATGCAGGAACACCGCAGGTGAATACAAATTACAACCAAGAACTCAATCTTCATTATATGAAAAGGGCCAGGTTTTGGTTTGAATGCCTTAACCAGAGAACTGTTAAGTTGTTAGCAGTGACACACATTAGTAAACCGCCCTAACCACTTACTTTGGTATAAGCTAGATCACTTCAACTGATCACACTGGAAAGTAAGTGTGCGCTTCAGATTAGAAGGTTTTTCCTTTCACAAAAGGGCAGTAGATGATACATTTTGATTGATCTATAACCGGCGATCGGCTATGTAATTTGATGTTCTGTGTATAATGGCTATAAATCTCACTATGGCAGGCCTTACTTGATGCTTTTTGGCTCTTAGATTTATTCCCTTGATTTCCTGGACGTTCTGTGGTTTCTGTCAATATGTAGCCCCAGAGACTTTTCTATGGAGTCCCTAACCAAATTTACAGAACATGAGAGATATATAGGCATAATGACACAGCCTTGTTATATAAATGGCAGGCATCTGATGGGCCAAGAACTTTCCAGCCTAAGCATAAAAGACTTGCAAAATTTACAGAAGCAGTTGGAGGTGAGCTTGAAGGCTGTCCGAATGAGAAAGGTATGTACACTTCTCCCTATGCATTTATGACCCGGTTAAAACCAAATTTCATTCAAACTTTTAGGTAAAGAAGCGCGTCGGAAAAGTATGTGACTATTCGTTTGGCGTAGGACAATTAAGTTAATGCGAATAAGCAGGGACGTAAAAGAAAATCAGATATGCCTTTCTTAGAACCTATATAAATTATCATCTCAAAATTTTTCAAACTCCTTCACATAACTGTGGTAAAACACTGTCTGAACATTATTCTTAGTTTAGCATTTTTTGGATTATTTAAGAAGTTAATTTGAGTTAAACCTCTTTCAAAAAGAGAGTTTAGTTTCTTGGCGTTGTTTTTCTTTTCTCATGTAGTAACTCTGCCCTAAATCTGGTTTTTGACGCTACGACAGTATCAGGTTTTGAATGAAGAAATAGGCGATCTCAATAAAGAGGTTCTCTCTCTTTTCCCATTTTGATAACTGCCCCATCCTGTTTATATCTTCAACAGAAGACAATAACATCAGATTATGATCGGCGTCGTAGGTATCGAATGCAAGTGATTCCAGCGAAGTTGTAAGTAGGGAAGTTCCACTCACTTTCGCTGATCGACATGACTAACATTTGCACGGTTGTTTTCATTAGTCATTCACGCTCTGAAGTAAATGAAGCAGCACAGATCAAGATGGAGCTAAGGTACGATCAGTGTTGCAGTAAGTTTTAACTTCTTGCAACACAGCTCAAACCAAATCCTAGTGAAATATGAACGTTTACATGTCATGTCTCTGTGACAGGCTGCAAATGCGGTAGGGAACAAACTGGCTCAATACATGGCTGTCGAGGAAGACCACATTGTTGATAATTCTCTGCACTGTTGTTGCGCGCTATTTGTAGAAGCTCCTGAGGAACTTTTTCATGCACAGCTTACTAATCCTTATTAATTGTGTGAAGCGGATCTAATCCGATATGCTGATCCATTATCCAATATGACTTGATGAAAAGCCTGGTGCCAACGGTTTCGTGTCAAATTAATGATCTAAATCTTGGTGCAAGTAAAATCAGCTTAAGATATCACCCCGTTATATCTTACAGATCAGTGTACTGTCATCACCAGTTTCTTTATCAGCAAAGTGTGATCCGACCGCTCTATATGATAGAGACAGGCATCAGATTTACGCAAAGGGGCCACAAAATCCACGACAAACTTCCTTTGGTAAAAAACACGAAAGAAATACTCCATATTCGTTAAAGCAAAAGTTCCAATGGCCTAAAACTTGTTGAGCACGTCTTAAAAAGGAGATGTCCGCAAGAGTGTCTACATAATTATTTTCATTTCAAGTTTTCTAAGGAACTAAAAAAGCGGGCAGCTATAAGTATTTGCATCTGTCTATGCTCCTTTATGTCAGGAAAGTGATGAACGTCATTTCCCTGTCTTTGATGAAACTAACAGATCAGAGCGTTAAAAGGATAAAGTGAAGTGGCAACCCTAAAATCGAAAATCATTCATCAGTTTATGTCCGATTATAAATATGATAACTTGCTTAAATTTTTCATTTCATCTCAATATCAACTAAGTGGAAACCTACGATAATAGGAGAATTTGAACCCAGCAGAAATTTAGTGATTTTCTTGCAAAGTTAGGTTTCATCCCCGACGCAGAAGCGACATGAATCATATGAAAGATCTTTCAAACAAAGCGAACCCCCAAGTGGGAACACGAATCAGCTATGAGATATTAAAATCGATTACTGAGTGTGAACGTGATATATTATAATCCCAACAGTATCGGGAGCACAAGCTGACCAGTGAATTGTGTACGCCAGTTTTGTGTTCTTGATGCGCTACAACATCGTACGAACTGTCAAAAGTGTCTGCTCTAATTTGATTTGAATATGTTTGTACAGCTTAGCTTGGTTTCGTCAATTCATCCTTCAGTAGCAGAAAGATATGCAGTCGCTTAATTTAATCTCCTCTGCACTTTTTTCTTCTTGAATGAAAGGAAAGTTCAGTGAGCTAAAAGGATAGATTACAATGCCTTGGTATGAACCCTAAAATGGGGGAAAAAAATTGAAGGGTTGATCTGCATAGATCGAGTAAATCGTTAGATGAAAAATGATTTGCCGAAGAATTAATAGCATTTTTTTATTATATGAAGTGTTATGCGGCTCTTCATAAACCCATCCCTATAAGTAAATAAGTCTATTAAATATATCTAGGAATGACCATTACTTCAGGAAAAGTATCAATTGAGTTCATCTGATCAATTTTGGCTGGAAATCACCGAAGTAGATCTCAATCGTTTTACATTACACGATTGCCACTCACGTAGACATTCTTTGATAATTTTTTTAATATCTTTTCTGGCTTTCCTTCTTCTTTTCTTTTTCTTTTCATTGTTTTTTTCTTTATTGAGGATCGAGAACCCTTGCAGGCACTAGGCAAAGGCTCACGGGCCCTCGCTATAGCAGACAAGGGTCATGACAACCTTGCTTGGCTTTGGATGAGGCCACGACGCCTAGATCCGGCATTGGCATATTGCCCTTGCCTAGTGCCAGCAAGGGCGTTGTGGCTCTCACTTGTGGTCGGTAGTGGTTGGTTGCATCGGCCCTCAATAAAAAAAAAGGTCTTGAAAAGAAAAGGAAAAGAAAAAGAAAAAACCAAAAAATATATTTAAAAATTATAAAAAAATATTCTTGTTAGTATCGGTCGTACTAGTAAGAAGTCCAACATCCACGTCAATGATTTCATGTCAAAATTGGCCAAACAAATTCAATTGACGCAAATTCAAAAAATTTAGGACTACATTAGCACAATTAGGTTTAGAATCAAATTGACAACAATTAATATGTTAAAGTTTTTTTTATACTTTTTCCCCAATACCCCTACTCGACCTTTTTCCATACCGATAAATTTCAACAAGTACTGAGAAACGTAAAAAAATGTAGATAGAAAAACAATGGCCGGTGACTTTTTATTTATTTATTTAATTGACTTGATAACTGTTTACAATCGTATGGAACTTTTTTCATAATATGCAAGTTACCATTTTTTTTCTTTCAATTTTATTTGCAAAACTTACTAATGGTTTGAATGTATTAACTCTTGTATGAAATTGCGAATCTAAACTAGAGCAACTTATTTAATTTTGTTCAATAAATTACCAACCTTACTTGGGTATATGACCACATTCCTAAAGGTAAACCACAAAAGGAAATCTAATGGATTATTAAATGGGTACCAAAGGTCACTCATAAATTAGATGCGTCATCGCCTAGTGTGGACTCTCCTCCTAAGCCCATAAAAATCAAAACTCAGAGTCTCAATTTGATCATTCATACATATGCAATTCAATTAATTTTTGGAGCCACCACTAATCAGTTATTGATCGAGTAGACATCCAAGTAAAATGCGGGAATATCTTTTGCTTTTGCGAATCAAAGGTTCTATCAACACATGAACTTGATTGCGCTATATTAAACTAAGGCCTTTTCGATAATATTTTGCGAGCATTCTTGGTCAATTTTAACTTTAAGCCACCGCTTTACGTAAGCCCAGATGTCATCTTTGACAATAGGGAGAGAAATATACTCTTTCCTTCATTGCTTGATTAACCAAATCATAACGACAAAATTCCACCGCCTCTTGAATTCATTTTCTTTCTTCATTCTCCACAACATCTTTATTTATCTTTAATTGATGAAATTATGGTCTTCAATTATGATCAAGAAATATGTCTAATCCGAACTTGTGTAGCTGATGAAGAAATATATTTAATCTTTAATTTGTCTTATTGGGTGAGTATATATCCATTGAGAATAGACATATGATGGGAAATTGGTCCAGCTGCAAGTCCATCAAATGTTCACCTTCAAAAATATACCTAGACCTAATTCCTTTAATCCTTTTCATAATTTACTTATATGAATCAAATGCTAAAACAGTTGTCAAAGAGACTGTTCTTAGACTGGGTAAATGGATCTTAGTTCGCTTATGAACAGACACCTCTCTCAATCTCTCTCTGCGTCATCTTAATGGCTTGATCATCATGCAAAAACCCTCGAAACAACAATGGGCTTTGTGCTACCCAATCGATCCCATCTCATGAATAGAACTCGCGCCATCTTTTGTCTTCTTCTGTTTCTTGAAGTTTATAAATCACGAGGGGGTTGCGTGAAACGCCTCTTTTCGGTCTCGCCGTTCATTTCCAGCCAGCTTTTCGTCATTTTTTTTTTTTTCTGATCTTTTGCTTTAAAAGAAGAACCGTCATCAATTTCTGATCTTGAAAGATCTGTTTAAGAGCGGCAAGAAGCGAAGATGGTGAAGGGGAAGATCGCGATCCAAAGGATTAGTAGCTCGAAGAGCAGGCAAGTAACTTTCTTCAAGAGGAGGACTGGGCTGATGAAGAAGGCAAAGGAGCTGTCCGTTCTTTGCGACGCTGAAATTGGTGTCATCATCTTCTCCTGCACTGGCAAGCTTTATGACTACGCAAGCACCAGGTCCTCTCTCTCTCTCTCTCTCTCTCTCTCTCAACAAATAATTTTTTCTTAGTGCCTGATAAAAAGAGAAGAAATTGATAGGAAAATTTGGAGATGGGGAATCCATTGATTGTCTAAATTTCCCTTTTAGTCAAATCAACTGTAGCCTTTAGTCGAGATCGAGATACAAAAAAGGTAGATCTCGTGCTTGAAACCATTTTGATCTTTGCCGCCTTCAATCATTTCAACAAGATTCATTTATATTCTGTGATAAATAGAGCCAGATCGTTGTACGTAATACTCCATTATAACAAACTTAGAGGGAGATGTATTTCAGAAATTGGGTTTCATGGACTATTTCCATATCGCAATTTACCTTGGACTAATTAATAATGCTGGCGAAACCGAGGGGATTTTCATTTTGTCTTAAAAATTAGAAGTTTCTCGTTTAATTCCATTCAAATTTTGTGCAAAAAAAAAATCTTCTGGAAAATTGTCACAGAACTAGATTTTCTTCAAGCTCGATGTCTAGACTTTCATTGCTCAGAATCTGCTTGCTTACAATCTAATATAGAAGCGGGGATTGCATTCTAATGCAAGAAATCTGTTCTTGCGTTCTAATGCAGCATTTGAGATTTGTTCCTATGTTTTCTCTTTAGCGTTGATTCAGTTATCGGGCGTTATGACAAAATGAAGCAAGACAACCAGCAACAACTTATTACTGCTGTGGAGATCCAGGTAAATGCCAAAGACCAAGTAAAAAGCACACATGTTGTCTCTAACTAGTAATGAGCTAATTATCTCTTTTGTGCTCTCATTTGCTTAACCGAATTGGAGGTTCTAACTATAAGTCACGCTAAAATCTTGCACATGGGAGTTCAGGAACGAGCAAGAAATTCAAATCAATGATGGAGAACACCCGAACAGTTAGCTGAACTAGATTTGCCAAAATATCTTATATTAAATCTCCGAAGCTTTAAAACAGTGTATCGCGAGAAATGTACGATTTTCATATTCATCGTGAGATCAATATCAATCCTTCTAAAATTTTAAGGTAATTAATGGAGGCAATGATTTCACTCAGGTCTTCTAGGCATGTGCATGTTGGAACTTGGCAGAAGATTAAAATCACTGAAAGTTAGTTATAATATAAGGAACACAAACTGATGATGGTCTCAATATATTTGACTATGTCTAAGACCTGCATCTCAGATATCATGTAAAAAATTTCTATGGAACATTACCATCCATCTAAAAGCTGATTCTCAAAAATTAGGAAGAGCATGGTGCAAGTACATAAGGTAGGATGGAGCTTATATATAAGAACTGTTAATCATATTGCACTACCACTTAGTGCAAATAGAATGAGGATTTGTACTAGAAGTCGAAGAATGGAAAATAACATGAACAAGATAATATGTTCCGAGAGAGAGAGAGAGAGAGAGAGAGAGAGAGAGAGAGAGAGAGAGAGAGAGCATGAAGTATTAGAACTCGACTCCGATACTAACAAAATATTGTACTCCTCTCCCAATATCCAAAGGATTAAACTAGTAGACAAATGTGTAAATCATGTGATTTGATATTTATATTCATTGAGAGTTTTTCTTTGCTACTAGCTCTGCCAATTTTTGTGTCGTGGACATTCAAACAAAACAGAGAATGCTAGATTAGTACTATTAGAGTAACAACGTGATTTTAAAGGGTTAGAGAGTAATTATAGTGCAGCATTAATCAAATGGAAAACTCATAATCATTTGCCTGAGTCTAATTGCGGGTACTAATCTTAATCCATTAGTTTCCGAAAGGAGAGACGGAGAGCTTGATGCAACAGCTGAGGTGTCTGCAAGAATACAACAGGTACATCTTCTGCTTAATTGGTTACAAGTTGCATTTTCCGTCCAACTGAGGATTAATTGAACATGGAAATGATCGGCATAAAATCAGAATTTTCAATAACCTATACAAGCTAAGCTTCACTATTACCATAACAAGAAGTAGGTAAAATATTTAGATTGAAATATCCCACATTATTCGATTATGGAGTCTATATGCTCTTTGGATACATGCGGTCTCCTTCCACCTATCAGCTTAAGCTTTTGAGTTGGATTTTTTCACATAATATTAGAGCCAAGTTCTATCCCAGCTTATTACGCATGTGCATCTACGATTATATACTTGTTCTTGTTTATATATGCATAAGCTTTATTTTAGATGTTGAAAAACTATCATAAATTTCTTTTTGTCACCCAAATTTACTTTGAAATATAATGAAAACCCAAAGGAGATGAAAGACATTGTAAATGCACGAAGGAATGCCATTGTCAATGTTGGCTAGACGTGAAGTCTTAACTATAGAACATGCAGTTAACAAATATGACCTTTTCCTAACCCGAGGCTCATTGGATTAGAATTCTTGTTTTAGACTATTGATCACGAAGAAATGAGGTGATGATTAGTATCATACGGGTCACACTTGTAGAATCATTCACCCTTGTATTGGTAATCCTAAATTCACGTATGAAAAATCAAGTTCGCTCTTGAAACTTGAGGTCCTGAATGTGATTAGAGTATTTCCTGAATGCTTTGTCAAAGAATTAAGCATTTGCAGTTCATTTGATTGTCCTCGAGCACACAGGCTACTGATGGGAGAACAGCTTTCGAAACTAAGTTTGGAGGACTTGAAAGTTTTGGAAAATGTGCTAGAGATGGGTTTGAAGAATGTGCGCTCAAGGAAGGTAATACATGTGAAGACCCCGTCATTGCTATGCAATAAATATCCTGATTCGTTTTACTTAGTTTATGCTTGGCATGCTTTTGTGTAATGTGCCTATTTGTTATTGTTCATCTACATAGCACCAGGCTTTCATGGAAGAAATGGGGGAGCTAAAGAGAAAGGTTTCACATGGCTCTCTCTCTCTCTCTCTCTCTCTCTCTCTCTCTCTCTCTCTCTCTCTCTCTCTCTCTCTCTCTCTCTCTCTCTCTCTCAATTAGAATTGCTTCATCCCTGTAGACAATTGGTTTCTTGTGGGGTCGCAGGTTGATGACATTGAACAAGAAAATGTGGAATTGCGGAAGAAGTTTAGAGTCATAAGTCGAGACCCCATAGAAATTAGGGGGAAGGTATGCACTTTTTCCTGGAATTCCATAGACCAATCAAAGATTTGTTTGCCTTCACTACAAAATTTCTTTGTTTATTTCGGACATTCATCATGCACAAGGGTAAAAAAAGAAGTATAATCTTCGAACTAATTTTCACAAAGTAGACAAAGTCAGTCCATCATAATCATTGATTATATAGATCTCACATTGGTCATATACTTAAGGATGAAACGGTGGGAATTGCGTCTCAATAAAGGGAGATTATTAGGTATTTTTAGAGCGCATCATTTATGTCCATGCAAACCAATCGCCCCATAAATAGCATTATCTTGTTGGAAAGAAAATTGCGAACTCGTGTGCTTCACACAAGGGATTGCATTGATAGGGATACCATGCTTCTACAAACAATTAGAAGTATTTTCTCAAGAAAAAGACTTTCAAACTCCTAAGATAGGGCTTCCCCATGTCAGAATCATGATGTTTCCCTGTAATTCTTGAAGCTCGGACTCGATAGTTTTCCTAACTTAAGAATGTTTCGAATTGGTTCCTCTCTGTCAGTTTTCTGCAGAAACTAGTTCGAGTAAAGAAATTAGCAATGTTATCAATCAAGCAATGCCGGATAAAGATGAGATGCCTGAACGCATACATCTCCAACTAAGCTTGCAACCAAAGCCCTATCTTTTGGATGCGCATAAAATTGCAAGCAAATAGCAGTAAGTATTTTGCTTTGCCTAACAGATTTTGAGAAAAAGTAGTGGTTTTTCCAAATGGGTTCAATTCATATTCCATGTTACTCCTTATTCCATTATAAGACACAAAAATCATTGATTGCAAACCACAATATCACTTCATCGTTTGTTCCATTTGATGGCAGATTGTCATGACCATCGAGGAATGTCAGATATGCTTCTCAATTAGTGAATTCCTACTGCGGTGTTGTTGCTAATAAAAGTGGATCCATAGGGTGTAGAATTACGTTTTCTCAGACTACGTATACATTTTTGTGTACAATCAAACCTGAATCAGCTATAGTCTTAAACCCATGTCAATTGAAACGAACTATCATGTGAAATTTGTTATCCCATATGTACTTGTTTATAAATGTGGCTACTATATAGTAGATGTTGTGTCTATTGAAACCAAAAACGGAGCATTTTATTATCCTCCAGGTGCATCTGCAACCGGTGCACCTAATTGTTTTTTTTCTTAGATAGGAGTAGTACTTAAGGTTCAACATGTCAGCTTGCGAGCATTATAAAGTACTTAGAATATTATTATTTATGACAGCATCGGCAGTGCCTCATGGGATGATCGACATTCATGTCAGTAATTTTTGGCTAATAGGACTGAATTGTCAAAAGGTAAAAAAGTTTAAAATCGAATCGGCAAATTTAAAAAGTTTAAAATTGAATTGGCAAAAGTATAAAAGGTTTAGGGCTTTTTTGACAATTTTCCCAAACTATTGATGAACTCAATAACAACATGTTAGCTTGTGATCTCCATAAGACTTATTCTCTAGGGGTCACAATATGAAGTGAAGTATTTAAACTCTATTGCCAGTCCGTATGATATATAAAATCTTATCTGGATCACTTGACATTTTTTTCGTTTTGCTCTTTTGATAGATTCAAAGTCGATAAGATATTGCCATTATTATGTGGCATACCTATAGACAAATCGATGTTCTCGAGGTCAAAGTACATTTATCTTTTATCAGGAAAAACTGACATGGTGAAAAATATAAAAGAAATCACCAAATGGAGTTTGACAAAATGCAGGTGCACCATATTGAATGACAATTACTTTTTCTTTCATTTAACCTTGCACTGTATGTACGTTTGTATATATTTATGTATGTATGCATGATCTTACAAGATGGTGAGTGTATACACTGTGATCTGCTCAACAGTGGAACACATGAACAAATAATTAACTTCCAAGGTTAAGCTGAAAATCAGCTAAGGCGCTAACTGTATGGACACAGCTGGCTGGTATTATCTAGATGGGGTACTTTACTTTGTGGTGTCATGCTTGATCAGCTTCTCCGTAGATGAGCAAAAGTTGCTGACAAGACATTTGAAGTGTTTAGACCAATTTGGTAAACCCATTTTTGTAACCCTAGCATTAATCATCCTTTATTTGCCATCTTTTTCATGGGATCAAGAACTTTCTCTTACGATGATTCTCAAGACGGTCGTCCATAAGAAAACTCCGAAGGGTATCTCTCAAGTGTATCTAATGTCAAGTGTAGTCTTTTTGAAAAACAGACAGCTCCTGCAGTTGAAATCTTTTCTTAAGAATCTGCATCGTCTTCATTACAGATAGATGATGCGATCTAGATGAGCGAACAGAAAACATAAGGAACAAAGTTGGAACAAGACAGAAAGTCCTTGAGCTTCATTTATTACAGATGATGCAGGAAATTGCATTATCATGCTGCTGAAGTGGATAGGACGCCCCCAATGATCTGATATGAAAATAAAAGGGGCATACAGGAGAATATTGTTTGGAAACCGTGGTGAGTTGCCATTTTAGAAAAGAAATTATCTAAATAATTCAACAATCTCTATTTTCGGCTAACAATCGGTTGACTTTTCGATTTTGCCGGTCCTTGTCCTTTTGGCAGTTTGTTTTGGCTCTTTTTAATTGTACATATTTTGCTCTTCCCATACCACCCTTGCAGTTTCATTGACAAGTTGCGGTATGCGGTCGGGGTTTCTTTTGTAATCTGCGCTTTTTTTGTTCAATACACTTCTTAATTTACCAAAAAAAAAAATTCAACAATCTCAAACAAAGACAGAACAAAGATAGCTAGCAGGAGCCCATTCGTTAACAGTGCTGGAGTACAGAGATCAGAAGCAAGAATCCAAGAGACAGCAGCAACAAAGAGCGGCCAAACCGTAAATTCGCCACAAAAGAGACAGAGTAGGATACATCACATAAGCGACATCTTAATTGGCTTGTGAATGATCATAGTTCACTAATTCTAGCTAAAAGGATGTTCTTTTCTAATTACTATTTGTTAAGATTGTCCCACATCGGTTGTGGAAGCGCATGATAGTCGATTTTATAAGTATGAGGAAATGCCTCATCCTTTAAACTAACTTTTGAGATAAGAAAGACCCAAGACCACTCAAAAGATGGATGAAGATGAGAACTAGATGGAGGCGGGGGACCATTGTGATAATTCATTGTAAGAGTTTCTAGGACCAAGACCTTTCCTTCTCTTCTGCAAAATCGACCATTGTGATAATTCATTGTAAGAGTTTCATAGGACCAAGACCTTTCCTTCTCTTTTGCAAAATCATGACGACGATTTAGGTAGGACGGAAACGCAGAGAGAGATCAGCTTTCTCCCCTTTACTTTTTTGGCATTTTTTAATTATGTTTTTAAGTCTATTACTTTTTTTTTTATCTATCGTATTTCTAACTTTCCTCTTTACTTTTGCTCAACCTTTTTGCAAAGCACACAAGTCGAATACCGTACCTATAATACTAACATTCACACCCCTATAATCTCTTTATCAGTAGGGTCGTATTCTTTTTAGATCTACTAGTTTTTTTTCTTTTGGGGTCAAAAAGTCCACTAGTTAAGTAGAAGAGAAAGGAGGGGAAAGAGAGAAAGAGAGGCGAAAAGGCAATGAAATAAAAAGTGGAAATACTCACAGATAATATGTGCTAATAGTAACAATAATGATAAAAAAAAATATTAATAATAATTGACACATTTTATGGGTGGGCCACCTATGTTGGGCTACTAACCCAGCTTATAACCTGCAAAAGTTTTTCAACGTGCTCTTTAACTTTGAAGCAAAAACAAGGAGGACCCCACTTCTCTCTTGAATGCAAAGCCAAGAAGAACTCCCTCTCAAGGCTGCAATCAAGGCATTTAACCTGTGGAAATAAGATAAATTCCTAAGTGTAATATAACCAGTTCAAGTAGTGATTCAGGAATTTTCTGGACATGTTTCTCATGTTCGAATATGAAATTGTTTCCTACAATAACAATAATGCACCGTTAGGTTGTTGTTGTTGTTGTTGTTATTAGGTTAAAAGAGTGATTGGTAGCCAGACTTTTTGCCTCGATAACCGATGATTTTATATAGGTAAGATTTTATGCGGTTGCCACTAATCTTTATAAATACATTTTATATATAGTTTTACCAAATAATGATCTACTATCTATAGTCATGCTATGAAAGGCGCTTTCTCCACAAAAAATTAAACACTGTTGATTCAATTCGAGTTTATCAAAGCATTATACCTAAATTACTCAATTTGACAATGTTAGAAACATTGTTTTAACTCAATTCAAGTTACTTTGAATAACTCATATAAGAGTTGAGTACTGACCAAATAAGAGACAGTCCCAACCAACCCTACCTTGTATCCATAACGAGAGAGAGAGATCTTGGACCACTGGAGTTGAGCGTTTGAAGTTCCAAGGTGAAGTGATTCAACCCAACAAGATCAAGTTGAACTAGAGCAACCTATATAGGTAGTTAACCACCCGATGTATTATAAACGTAGCAATAAATTAATTGATTTCGATCGAAATAGAAAATAAGATAATTGATTGCTTGAATATAATCATGCAATCATGACTATAAACTCTATGTATGTGTTGTTATTGCACATGTAAAATGTAGATGTGGTTTATGCATTTCTACTTAATATATTATAAACTACGCCAGCTCATATCGAGAGATGCAAAGTTTCTTTGAGCAGGAATCACTAAGCTGGTGCACAGTTATTTGAAAAATTGGCTCTTTCTCACTTAAAAGTTTGTAGGCTTTCATGATCGTCTATGTAGTATCCATGACTCGCCGCTCAAGATGGTAGAGTTGATTCTAGTCCACCATCTCTCATTGGCCAATACTAAAGGACAAGATTAAAATACTTGTCACATCCAATTTGGGATCGCGATTATTTTAGATGATAATCTCAATACGTCGATCGTGACACATGAAAGCGTTGTCCATTCAAAACCCTTAATTGAGTTGGAAATATGATTTTTTTTTTTTAGGAATCACTGTACCTGACACTTATCATGACTAAGTCTATACTTATAGGTTAAGAAAAGCTAACTCACCAACTTCTAAATTTTTTGTCAATATGCATTCTTCCATGTGAGCTTAGAACTTACTTTCGTCTCAACAAATCTAGAGTTCACACTACCACCTCTATGCATGCATTGCATGTGCCTTTTTCTATGGATCCAAGAATATGAATTTGTGTCTGACCCGCACAGAAGAAGATAAGTAAAGGGCCTACATGAGCTTAGAGGAATGAATCATGATGAGTCATTAAACATTCAGGTCTAGAAAGGAACCCCACAACTTAGTCAGAACACTCGCAGTCACTTTGAAATCGAATATAAATCTAAGACAGCAGGTTATATTCCCGAGTACGTCTATACGACTTTGTGAAACTGTATATCAGACAAGAAAGATTATATTAGACGAAAAATAGTGCAAAGGATCCTGTCGTACCTTATTGCTATGAACATGCTCAGCTCGAACTCCCATACTTTTTGACTTTTTGGCAATCCAAATGTGAACGCACATAATTTACTCCTTATTTTAACTTCGAAACGGACGAGGTGGTGGGCATGGTCATGTGATAATGTTCTTTACTAATGTGAACGCAAATGATGTCGGTCATTTTTCTTTTCCTCGACCCAGAAGTTCCTTATCCTATTTCTACCTATGCTGAATTCATTCTCTCCTGTTTGCTGTTTCCAACAACCGGGACTCTAACCTTTTTGTCTCACTCACAACCTTTGCAGGTAAGAGATGTTCTCCTCAAAACATTCAGATGGTGTCGGGATTGGATTTCGCACACCTTGCAAAATCACGCATTTTCGGAAATTTTAATAGCACACTCCCCCACATTGATCGGATACATTGAAGATTTTACTCTTGAAATCCCCCCAACAAAACTTAAATCCAAAACCAAAATGAGAGAGACAAACCCACTTACCGTTATTCAAAAGTGATATATGATGTATTTCATGGCTGAATCATCACTACAGCTTTTACTTACTTCACACCAGTGTTTGAAATCCTTAATGGAGGCCACACTAGATAGGCCACCAGCACACAGTTTAACTGGTCCAGGACCTTTAGCCGGAAAAACCGGACGATTGATAGAGCAAGTGATGCACAACATAGTGCGTTATGCAGTCACCAATCAAGCATAGATATGTTGTGTGAACAAGAAGTTTGCTAAATATAGTTTAAACGAATCTCGTAGCCCAGTTGGTTGGAGTACTTCTATCCTCCAAAAAGTCAGTGGATTGAATTGCCATTTTTACAACCAAAATCTCTCCTTTCACAACAAATGAAAAACAAGATCAAAACTGATGAAACCCAAAACAGTCCGACCGGTTCGGCCAGTTCTTGGCCTGATTTGATCTCATCGGAACGAGGGCATGAACGGGACCAAAGATCTAACTGGTTGAACCGGCCGGATTGATCCTCTCGTAAAAACATTGTTTCGGACCTCATCAAAGAGAATTGAAAAAAACAAAAAACAAAAAGGGAACGAAGGAAACGAAAAAAGCACCAACACGACTCGAGCGTGGGACTCCACGTTGCGAGCTCAATTCCCTCTGTCCACGGACATACTGATGAAGAAAGAACAAGTCAAGCTGACATTTTCATGATAATAATATGAGTGATTACATGTATTATTACCTGGGAAGCAACCATATAATTATGAGCTTCTGTCATCTGCTGCAAAAAACAGATGACAATAAGATAATAATTGTTAGAAAGGTTAGAGAACCATAGTTAATCTTGTCGAGTGACAAAATCCCATTGTGCATATTTATCAGATGTAGCAAGAGGTGATTAGCAAAATGGTGTGCTCGAGGTCCATGCTGGGTTCTTTCACTAGGGGTTACGTCTAAGGGAAGCTTCTTAACGCCGTGAGCTGATATGACCATGCAGGCTCTCATATGGCCCTTGATTATTATTTGACCCTCTTGAAAAGTTAACGACGAACTCAATAACAAAGATTGCTCACGCTGACGTATGTCGAAAGAATTACAAAGATGGACATTACCTACATTTATTTTTAGTTAGCTATGGAAGTATGTGAAAACCATAATTTTATTTCTTGATGATAAGATAACTGCTTCCTCCAATTAAGAATGGAGAAAAACTGGGGGACTGTAATATATATATATATATATATATATATATATATATAACATATATATGAAGCCCTAGTTGGGTATTTTAACCAACATATGCAATTGGTCTTGTTGGGGAAAATCGGGCAGCACTTCGCCTCTAACTAGACTAATCCAGGATCAAAAATATTCCCCTAATTTCACAAATTTAATCCAGCAACAACCAGCATTATATCCAGACAAATATTCTAATGCGGAATGATAAAACAACACACCAAGATTTACGTGGAAAACCCAAAACGGGAAAAACCACGGACCACCCAAAACCTTTCACTAATCACCAAGAAATAGCAGGTATACAAAGGATCTTCACTCTATTCACACACTAGAGGCTATACATCAACAATACAACAATACTTCATCACCACAAAGGTGAAATACTACACAAAGGGGCAAGAAACCCTAACCGCAATTGGAGAATCGGAGGAGAGTCTCAACGAACGAGAACCATCACCACGTAGGTCTCAACCTCACGAACAACATATCCAAATTTGAGTCAATTCCGTCAACGTTTGGCCCTCAAATCTGGACTACAAAGAATCAACTCTCTCCTTCCTCTTCTTCTCGCAGCTCTCTGTGAACCCTCTCTGTATAAACTCTCAAAGACTTAATTTTTCTCACACTCTCTTTTCTCTCCTGCAGACCAAGAGAAACACACGCACACACATATTCACACAAACACATTAACTCCTCTCATCATTTTGTCTCCCATATTTTTTTCTTTTTCTTAAACAAATAAAAGTAAAGTTGGTGGTGGGTCCCCTCCACATGAGGGAGACCCAGTCAACAAATCTCCCCCTCTACCTCATGTGGGGAGTTCTGTCATGCCCGCTTTACTTCGACAGGAGTCAAGTTTCATCACTGGCAAGGCCTTAGTCATCATATCAGATCCGTTGTCGTCGGTATGGACTTTCTCAAGCAGAAAGAGTTTTTCTTCTAACTTTTCTCGGACCCAATGATACTTCACATCAATATGCTTCGATCTTGAATGCAACACTGGATTCTTGCTAAGATAAATAGCACTCATGCTATCACAATATAAAACAAACTTCTGTTGCTTCAAGTCCAACTCTCGTAGGAATTTCTGCATCCACAAGAGTTCCTTGCCTCCCTCGGTGATAGCAATATACTCCGCTTCAGTTGTAGACAGAGTAATACATTTTTGCAATCTTGATTGCCACGAAACTGCTCCCCCTGCAAAGATCATCATATAACCTGATGTAGACTTTCGGGAATCACTATCACCAGCATAATCAGAGTCTGAATAACCATTCAACTCAAGCTTTCCATTTCCATAACACAAGCATAATCTGGAAGTGCCTCTCAGATACCTCAAAATCCATTTTACACCGTTCCAATGTTCTTTACCTGGATTTGAGAGAAATCTACTCACAACACCAACTGCATGAGCAATATCTGGTCTTGTACAAACCATGGCATACATCAAACTACCCACGGCAGATGCATAAGGAATTTTCATCATCTCTTCCTTATCTTTCTTACTCGTAGGACACTCATTACTACTCAACTTGAAGTGACCAACAAGTGGAGTACTTACCGGTTTACATGTGCTCATGTTGAATCTTTCAAGCACCTTCTCAATATACTTCTCCTGAGATAGCCAGAGTTTCTTGTTCTTCCTATCACGAGTAATTTGCATACCAAGGATTTGTTTAGCCGATCCAAGATCCTTTATCGCAAAAGCTTTACTCAACTCATTTTTCAAGCTCTTGATTTTATTAGCATCATGCCCAACTATCAGCATATCATCCACATAAAGTAGGAGGATAATAAAATCATCATCTGAGAATCTTTTCACAAAGACACAAGAATCAGAGTTGGTCTTACCATATCCATGATCTTCCATGAATGAATCAAACTTCATGTACCACTGTCTTGGCGCTTGCTTGAGACCGTATAAACTCTTTTTCAATCTGCATACAAAATGCTCCTTGCCTTTAACTTCAAAACCTTCTGGTTGCTCCATGTATATCTCTTCTTCTAAGTCTCCATGGAGAAAAGCTGTTTTTACATCAAGCTGTTCAATTTCTAAATCTAAACTCGCAGCCAACCCAAGAACAACTCGAATAGAAGGCATTTTTACAACTGGTGAAAAAATCTCTTCAAAGTCAATTCCCTTCTTCTGACGAAAGCCCTTCACAACAAGCCTAGCCTTGTATCGTGGTTGTGAACTATTTTCTTCCGTCTTCAACTTGTACACCCATTTGTTTGTGAGTGTTCTCTTACCCTTAGGCAACTTCACCAATTCAAATGTGTGGTTCTCATGCAAAGATTTGAGCTCATCTTGCATAACTTCATGCCACTCATTCTTCTTATCACACGAGACAGCCTCTTCATAAGTTTCTGGCTCTCCTGCATCGGTGAGTAATACATACTCATGTGGTTGATATCTTTGTGATGGTCTACGCTCTCTTTCTGATCTTCTAACTTGAGGTAGGACCGGTTCTTCTTGCTCAACTGGTTCAACTGGTTGCTCTTGCTCAATTGATTCACCTGGCTCCACTGAAGAATCAACATTCTGTGAGGATTCATCATCTTCATGATTTCCATGCATTTCTCCCCCTTGATTTTCACCCAGTATGGTCGGAGGATTTGGGCTGAAATTAACCCTGTGTTGAGCTACATTCTTTGGCTTCTCTGGCTTGTCGATGTCTTCAATGGTTTGATGCTCAAAGAATACCACATCTCGGCTTCTGATGACTTTCTTTGTAGCTGGATCCCACAATCTATAACCAAACTCTTCATGTCCATAACCCAAGAAGATACACTGTTTAGACCTGTCATCAAGCTTGGATCTCTCATCTTTTGGAATATGTACAAATGCCCGGCAGCCGAACACTTTCAAATAATTGTAGGAAACATCTTTCCCACTCCAAACTCTCTGTGGAACATCCCCTTTAAGAGGAACTGATGGAGAAAGATTTATCAAGTCTACAGCCGTTCTCATCGCTTCACCCCAGAATGACTTAGGCAACTTCGCATGAGATAGCATACACCGAATCCGATCATTAATCGTTCGGTTCATTCTCTCTGCCACTCCATTCTGCTGTGGTGTTTTCAGAACAGTCTTCTCAAGCTTGATACCATAATCCCTACAATAATACTCAAACGGACCTCTATATTCTCCACCGTTGTCGGCTCGAACACATTTCAACTTCTTCCCGGTTTCTCTTTCCACGTTGACATGAAATTGTTTGAAAGCCGCAAGCACCTGGTCTTTAGATTTCAAAGCAAAAGCCCACACTTTTCTAGAGCAATCATCGATAAATGTCACAAAATATAATGCACCGCCAAGTGTTCTAGCATCCATGCAACAAACATCAGTGTGCACTAGATCAAGTACATTAGATTTTGTGTGTGGAGAGGAATTCTGAAATGAGAATCGATGTTGCTTACCCATTATGCAATGAGTACATTTTGTCAGATTTTTCTCCTTCAATGGTAGAAAATTCTTTCTCGCAAGAGTCTCAAGTCCTTTCTCGCTAAGATGACCAAGCCTCATATGCCATAAATCAACTGAGGAATCTTCCACTGCATTTACCTCTTCTTTGATCAACTTTGCTTCCATGGTGTAGAGAATGCATGTCTTCTTGCCTTTTGCCACTACCATAGAGCCTTTAGTCAATTTCCATTTACCATCATAAAAGAAACTGCCGTAGCCATCATCATCTAAGGCACCTGTAGAGATCAACTGCAGTCGAATATCAGGAACATGTCTCACATTTTTTAGAAGCAAATTGCATCCCACATCAGTCTCCAAATGAACATCTCCCATGCCAACAACCTTAGAAACACCACTGTTTCCCATCATAACACAACCGAAATCACCGGTGCAATAAGATGTAAAATAATCACGCCGTGAAGTGACATGAAAAGAAGCTGCAGAATCAACAACCCAGCTAGAGTCTTGACATGTAAGGTTTACATAACCATCATCACAAATGAAGATAATATCACCGTCAGATGCAGCTGCTGTTGTAGCCTGATTTTCTTCTTTCTTTTTATCTCCATTTCTATCATGGGATTTATCTTTCTTTGGTTGCCAGCACTCTTTAGCATAATGTCCCATCTTGCCACAGTTGTAACATTTCACATTTCTCCTCGGTCTGGACTTCGATCTTCCTCTTGACTTACCCCTGTCATTACTTTGAAACTTCCTTGATTGACTTCTGGACCTGTTTTCTATGACAAATGCCTCCGATCTAGAAGCATAATTCAAGCCTTTTCTTCTTGTTTCTTCATTGAACAAGCTTTCTTTAACCATGCTCATAGAAAGTACACCACCAGGAGCTGAATTATTTAACGCCACAACCAGTGTGTCCCAACTATCAGGAAGAGTACCAAGCAACAAACATGATTGCAATTCATCACCTAAGTCAATCTCAAGATTTGTCAATTGATTTACAACATCTTGAAATTCACTCAAGTGTTCCGACATACTGCTTCCCTCCTTGTATCTCAAGTTCACAAGTCGTTTAACCAGAAGAGCTTTATTTTGCGGGGTTCTTCTCTCATAGAGATCTTGTAGTTTCTTCCACAAGGCATCCGCTTTGGTTTCTTGAGCAACATGATGAAACACACTATCATCAATCCATTGCCGAATAAACCCAACCGTCTTCCGATTCATTCGCTCCCAGTCTTTGTCTTCCTTGTCTCCTTGAGCTTCGTCACCGTCGATGGGATCAAACAAGTCTTTGCAATATAGCATGTCTTCCATCCGGGGCTTCCATATAAAATAATTAGAGGCATTCAACTTAAACATTGTGCTACTTGATTCTTCCATTTAACACTAGAATCTCAACACAAGCTTTGATACCACTCTGTTGGGGAAAATCGGGCAGCACTTCGCCTCTAACTAGACCAATCCAGGATCAAAAATATTCCCCTAATTTCACAAATTTAATCCAGTAACAACCAGCATTATATCCAGACAAATATTCTAATGCGGAATGATAAAACAACACACCAAGATTTACGTGGAAAACCCAAAACGGGAAAAACCACGGACCACCCAAAACCTTCCACTAATCACCAAGAAATAGCAGGTATACAAAGAATCTTCACTCTAGTCACACATTAGAGGCTATACATCAACAATACAACAATACTTCATCACCACAAAGGTGAAATACTACACAAAGGGGCAAGAAACCCTAACCGCAATTGGAGAATCGGAGGAGAGTCTCAACGAACGAGAAACATCACCACGTAGGTCTCAACCTCATGAACAACATATCCAAATTTGAGTCAATTCCGTCAACGTTTGGCCCTCAAATCTGGACTACAAAGAATCAACTCTCTCCTTCCTCTTCTTCTCGCAGCTCTCTGTGAACCCTCTCTGTATAAACTCTCAAAGACTTAATTTTTCTCACACTCTCTTTTCTCTCCTGCAGACCAAGAGAAACACACGCACACACATATTCACACAAACACATTAACTCCTCTCATCATTTTGTCTCCCATATTTTTTTCTTTTTCTTAAACAAATAAAAGTAAAGTTGGTGGTGGGTCCCCTCCACATGAGGGAGACCCAGTCAACAGGTCTGAACTAAGTTCTCCGATGGTTTACATCATAAACCATCGGAGTGTTGCTTAGATAATAAGTGATAGGTCACAAGATCTCAACGACTCGAAATTTCTTCATCTAAGGCTCCATTTGTTTGGTAAAAAATGTAGCGACTCCAGAAAATATTTTCCAAATAGTCATTTGTCAGAAAAATAATTATATTTTTGTGGTATTTGGTTAAAACTTGAAAACTAACTGGACAATATTTTCCGTGTTTTGGCATGGAATGGATTTTCCTTTATGCACTCCTTCTCATAATTTTTCATTTTCCTTTATTATTTTATTTTATTATTTTCTTTTCTTTTTTAAATGAATTTTTAATTATTTTAGTTTTAGTTTTTATTCACTTTTTTTTTGTTTTTGGCGTCTACTTTTTTTTTCTTGTTCTCTGGTAGTCGCTGGCCACGATGACAACCGGTGACTAGCCACAGGGGAGCTCAAAGCTCACGGATCGATCGAGGTGCTCGCTGTAGACATGAGATCTTGAGCTCGCCAGATCTGGCGAGTCGCTCGCCGCCGACTTTGGAGGAGAGAGAGACAAGAGACAAAGAGAGAGTGGGAGAGACTTGCAGAGGACCAGAAAGCTCGTGCAACCTGCCATCAGTAACGGGTGCAACAATGGGAGGCTTGACCTCCAGATCTGTTGAGTTCACGACGAGTGAGACCTTGAGTTCTTCGAGTTCTTCGTGATTCGCTGACCTCCGGCGAGGCGTCGAGCTCGCCAAAGAAGCCAAGGAGGGAGACGACGGCGGCAATCTCGAGGAGGGTGACGACATGGAGGGAAGCGCGAGGCAGCAACGCGAGGAGGAGCAGCTTGGTTGCATGAGAAAGATGGGGGAACAAGAGTAGATCTGGAGCGAGGAGGAGAGGACGCGGGGGCGAAAGGGCAACGTGAGGAGAGAGGGCATGAGCTCGAAGAGAGAAAGATTGGAAAATGATTTCGTTCTTTTCACAGATGGAAATCATTTTCCACGATTTTAAAAGGAGTTTTTTCATTGACTAGAAAACATTTTCTTTGGCCACCTATTTTGCACCCTCAAACACCAAAAATTGAGAAAAATATTTTCTAGGAAAACTTTTACTTCTAAACAAACGTAGCCTAAGAGTCGAAATTGTGGAGCGATGGATAGATGGAAATGTTTTTCAAAAATTTCCAAACATATTGCATTTTTTCCACTTGAATCCTAAATCTTTTAATTTTGCAATTGAGCCTAAAATATATTCACGTTTGCCAATTGAGTTCTTCCAACTAATTTTGGTCCGAAATTAGTAACGTAGACGCCGACCATCCTGTTTGGTAAGGTCAACGCTGTGGATAACTTTCTTAATATTTTTTTAAAAATTTGATATTAAATTTTCTCTTTTTTTTGTTTTTTCTTCTTTTCCTTTTTTTCTAATTTTTCACTCTACCAGCCATCATCGATTTTCCAGAGGGCTACCCTACTGACCTAGAATCGAGCGGGCGTCCCTCACATAAGACCCAGCGATCACCAATAGAGGGGAAAAGGGGAAAATAAAAAACAAAAGAATAAAAGAAAAAATTAAAGAATGAAAAATTAAAAGAATAAGAAACACTAGTAAATAATTCAAACAATATTTAAAAAATTATCTATGTCATCGCCGACTACACCAAATAGGTAGATTTACGTCCACGTCGGCGATTTTCGATCAAAATTAGCCATAGGAACTCAATTGACAAAAATAGTGAAAAGTATAGGACTCAAGTAACAAAAGTACAATACATTAACATCAACATCACATTTATCCCAAACCAGTTAGGGTCGGCGGTCGATGAACCCAAAGCGAAAAGTTTAAAATATACTAAAATAAAAGTAAAAATATAAAAATATAAATATAAATATAAATATAAATATAAAAAAATTCCCTATCATATTACCTAAACGAGAAATCCATAAAAATCTATTATTACTCATTTGTTCGTAAAACTCAATAAAAAAAAATCGACTCGTTATTCTCAAGTTGACTCAAGCGAGCGCCATAATTATATTACAATTGCTAACTTACATGAGGAATAATTACATAAGCTTTTACTAGAAACGAAATTGGAAAAGATGATAGGTGTTCTCCAAAGAAGGTTAAGGTGTCAATTCCCTACATTGTGTCGCCCGCTTGGAGCTCAAATAGTAAAACGTCATTTTCCAAGTCAAGTCGTTCTGAATCAGACGATAAATTGTCGTTTTCTGGTAATTAGGTTTTGCCGTTTTCTGGTAATTTTAGGTTGACCCGACCCTATTTTACCCAGTGCCGTTCGAGTGCCCGTTCGCGAATCCTAGTCGCGCGAGTAGGAACGACCAAGAGCCTTTACCCTAAAAAAAAAAAGGACAGAAGTAATAGAAAAACCGCTTGGTGGTGGTTTTCAGTTTCCACCATGAAAATCTGACTAGCCCTTCTTCGGCTTTGAGTTTTCTCCCCGTCTTGCCTCTGAGAAAACCGCTCAGACTTCGATCTCAAAATCGCCTCTCTAATGAACACTGTACTCTCTGCAGAGGTAAGACCCTACTTTTAACCCCTCCCTCTTTCTTTTGTCTATTTTAACTTCCGTTGATGATTTGTTCACCTCAAACATACACGCCTCCTTGGAGTTCCAATTTTTTTTCTTTCCTTACGTTCTTCAACTATGAAATCGCGGTTCCTCAATCGGGTTTTTCTTAGAAGGAAGATTATCGCGAGGGGTGTTGAGTGACGTTGGAGGCGAAGGTGAGGACTATCGTGGAAGGAGGAAGAGGAGGAGGAAATATTCCCAGTTCGAAGATGGATCGGCATTCTAGCAGCGGCGAGCACATCACGTTCGCCAAGAGGAGGAACTTGTTGATGAAGAAGGCCAAGGATCTGTCGCGTCTCTGCGACGCCGAGGTTGGAATCATCATCATCTCCTGCACTGGACAGCCCTATGAGTACTCGAGCTCAAGGTAGATTCGACTCGCGATGTCTCCCTCTCTCTTCCTCGCACATGCGCGACCGCGCACCCGCACGTGCACACACGAGCCATGATATGTGCGCATGCGCTTCTTCTTCATCTTGCAGCTTTAGCAGCTACTTTGGCGTAACTTTTTCTTCCATGTCGAGGATTGGTTTCTGAGATAACAACGCTGCTTCGACTTAGACCTAGTTTTACAGTCGAGCATCACTCTCGAATCAACTTTTTGGCTTCTTTGTTATCTCTTCTCTCGAGTCACTAAAGCTTCATATGTTCAGTTTTGTTCAAACTTACTAAACTGATAATTCCTTCCTTCAACTGTTTGCCAGTATAATTTCAACGTTTTCCTAGGTTTTCCTTTTCCTTTTTCTCCTATGAATCAACCAAGTAATCGTCTAAAGTCCAAAATTCTCTTTTATGCCTCAAGAGCATCAAATGCTCTCTTTTATTCTTAATCACACCAACCATTATGATATAGATCTCTGAGAGTGTCTCTTGTTTGTGCTCAGCATGGACTCGGTCATCGAACGCTACAACAATCTGAAGCGGGAACCCAAACCGGAATTGGAACAGACACCTATTGATGCCGAGGCACGTCACATAAACAACCTAGCTGTCCAACATTATCATAGGGGAACACACACTTATGTTAAACTAATTGTCTGGGATTTTCCTCTAACTACCGTCTGCAGGCTTTGCAAGAAGAGTTAGCAAATTTGAATCGTCAACTCCAAGGTCTGCAAGAGTACCACAGGTACATCAGTGTCACAACCCAAGAGCTTCCTACAATAGTGTGAATGCTAGTATCCTGAAAATCAAACACCAATTATGTATCTGTGAAGTAGAAAGGAGTGAATGAATTGAACTCGAGAGGCATTTGGATACATGCAAAGTTTTTAATTCTTGTCAAGAACTGCTTAGTCTGCCCAATTAAGGCACGTCCTATATTTTGATTTTCAAGAACCAATTAACAACTTCTATCCAGATAGGAAACTAGGAGAATAGCATAATGTTAGCAATATCTTGATTCTGCATATTCTTGACATATCTGTCAGAGTCAAGATTAGTCTACAGTACTCGGTTCTTGATTTATTTGGTTTGGTTATTACATATTACACAAAACCATACTCAAGTTTGGTTTCTTTAGTTTAAACAAGATAGAAGATCCGTCTTCCATGGAAACATATATGGCATAGCTCATATGTGTTAGGATTCGGTGCACAATCAAGTCGAAGTAAAGTGTAAAAGTAAGAAAGAAAAATTGAGACGCAAGATTTTATCATGGGTCACCCTTAAATTAGGGCTACGTCCAATAGAAAATTCTATTATAATTTGCATCTCACACCTCTCGTTGCATTCCTCAATTATAAGGAAAAAAAGAGTATGTATATAGTAGCAGCTATTCATGAGCCCAAGCCCAAACTGTTAAAGAAAAAATATGAGCTTAAATCGTAAAAAACTCTCTAATGTCCAAGGACGGTACCCCCTTGAGACCCCCCACTGGGATAGCTCTCCCGAACCCCGGTCCACTCAGCGTGGAATGGGATTCACGTGCTTTCCTGTTGTACGGCAGTATGAACCATACACCCAACAATATTAGCTTGCGGATGATGCCTAAATGCAAACCATCTTCTCTAGTCAAGAGTTATAGTATGAGTAGTCAAACATAACGAGGCTGTTTGACTACCTGCAGGCAACTGATGGGTGAAGACCTCTCTGGCTTGAGTGTGAAGGATATACAGAATTTGGAGAACCAACTAGAAATGAGTTTATCGACTATCCGCCTTCAAAAGGTACAATTGGACATAGCATAATCCTCCCATTTATTGTTAAAACAACAAATTATATACGTATGTCTGAATCATCTCATGTCATTCTATGATTCAGGAACAGATTATGCTGGATCAAATCAATGAGCTCCATCAAAAGGTTTTACTTCAGCTATCGATCACGATCATTCTTTCTCCTAGTTCGACCTTAAGTTAGCTAATAATAGATTGATCTACTGCAGAGAAACCTCATTCATCAAGAAAATATAGAGCTGCAAGAGAAGGTAAATCTTATTGACAAAGCAAATGCAGAATTCCTGGAGGAGGTGTTAATTATGTAGGAGCAGACAAGCACAACTCACCGCTCGGACGTTCTCTAATATTGTTTCAAAAGTTGTTATATTGCCTGTTCTTACTAATATTCTTCTAGGCGAGGATATTTGTTTCGAATGATGAGAATAATTACACAAAGTTGACCGTGTGTACCGACATTTCGCTGATCTTTGCCCTAAGCAATGTGTTTCCTGATATGGAGTGAACTTTAAACTAAGCCTATCTTAACATGATGAATCATACTGGCAGTATTAGTGAATATTATGAATTAGGTTTTTACTCTATTTTTCTAGTGATTACCTTAACATTTTTCAGTGTCAGATCCACAAGAAAGGGAGTTCGAGTAGTGAGGTCAACAGTTATCATGTATCATATGGCATGAACACCAGAGATGATACAGACATCCAGATTCCTTCCCCTTCGAGACGGCCCCCTCGTCGAGATAGGAGTGCCACTCCTCTGGTGACCACAGAATTGGCGTGAGTTGTTCCTTCTTTGCATCTCCAACATCGACAAGCCCTTGAATACCTTTTACACCTCATTTTTTTTGTAGATATTCTCCAAGAAGACATTAAATCGAAATTCCTTTTAACAGGTTACAGCTCCCTCGACCATGCAACTTCAAGACCCCAGATGACGATGGTTAGCCAACCGGTCTTCCTCAAATTTAAAGCACTGACTGCTACAAGTTTTGATTTGAGAAAGTAGACTTCAATTTCACTTCAAAAGCCAGACGAAAACTAAGGTTTTTCGCAGGAGATTCATAGTGAGATTTGTGGAAGACTGAATAAAAGAAGGAAATAATTAAAGCAAAATAGAAAGAATTCTTGTTGCCATAGCCATTTCCTTCATTCTCACAAAACTTTTCATCCGAGAGCTTGTCTTCTTCAGCGTTCATCTTTACAATTTATATGACCAAAAAAATCTAGATCCAAAATAGCCAATACTTGAATTACAGATCAATAGACAAAAAAAAAAGAAATAAAAATATAGTAATTCCTCCACAGATTCTTTTTATCGTCAAAATAATTCTTCATGGCTCAGAATTGCAAAATGGTTATTGAGAGTGCAATTATTCTGATATTGACACATACTGCTGAAAGCTTCAAGAGAATATATTTGTATACTAGACAAGACAGCATCGTTTTCTTCTATGACTTCTTTTCCTTTCTTTTTGATTGATTAAGCAACTCCCTCTTCATGTAAAACCCCTCTTCCATAGAGATTGATCAAAGATGTAATCTCAACAAGATTCACAGTAATGATTGATTTATACCTAATTGCTTGTAAACTGATGATTGCCCCGAATGAGGATTTGGGCCAATAATTTTATTCCAAAGTTGATGAATCCGAAGATCCGGTTTACAACTCTCTATTATTTGGGACACAGACACTAACCCTAGAGACTAGGAAAATTCTTGATGCATAGCTAGTTTTCTCTCATGGTAAAAGATGAAAAGAAATTATATTCAGTGTTGCAAGTAAAGGTGAGCGAGTGAGCGTTCTATATTTTAAGGAGATGATCGCTAGGGTTGACTAAGTTGCTTCCATTTCAACTATATACTTTGATTATAACGTCCACAAATTGTTGCAAGAAGCCAAAAAAATATATATATGAGCTCCACTCTAATTAATTTCTCCCACTCCCCCTTGACTTTCTCTCCGTCTTTCCCCCTCTTTTTCTCCTGCAGCACGCCACTTCTGCCCCCATCAGTCCCATCTTCCTTCTTGTCATCCATTGTCCTTATCTTTGACTTTTTCTCTCCCTCCACTGTTCACGCAAGGACCCACTAGCCGAACTCTCCTCTTCTTCTTCTTCCTACCTTTTCTTTTCTTCTTCCTTCGGCTAGTTTTGGCTATTGCAGCTCACCCCTCTCACCGCCAACGCCAACTGCGCCTTCTTCTTCCTTCGGCTACTGTTGCCGGAAGCATCTTCAGCTCGCCTTGCAGCCGTCGTTGCACCATCAACCCCTCTACCCTAAGCCACCTCCACTCCCTCTCTCATCCTTCCTCGTCCATCGTCGTCGCGCGCGTCGCCGCACCGCTACTTGCTCCTGCTCCGGCAGCCATTGTGCGCACGTCCACCGTGAGCTCCAACCAACCGCCTGAGCTCACTCGTCCAGCCAGCTGCCTTTTTGCTTGTCGTGCTTCGTTGGGCCGTCTGAGGATTGTCACATCGCCGCCGACGCTCGCCGGAAACCGCCGCTCGTCGTCGTTGTCGGATGATTTAGGGTGAGTTAACCCTAATCTCCGATTAGGTCATTAATTGCACTTAGGTTAGTTTAAATTAAATTAATATTAGTTTAATTAGTTAATCGCGATCAATTTAGTTTAGTAATTTTGGTTAGATTAAATGGTCGCGGTTAGAATAATTAGACTGGTTCGACTTATTGGATTGTGATTGATTTATTTAATGGAGGCAGGCCGAGATTATTTAAATTTAATTATTTAGTTTTAGACTAATTAAGAATTTAATTAATTATTTTGGGTTGAAAAGCAATAATAATTACTATTTTTTAGTTAATTATTATTGATTAAAATTTTAATTAATTATTTTTGGGCCAATAAATAATTATTATTATTTTTGGGTTTATTATTATTATTTTTGGATTTATTATTGTTATTATTATTTTAATTAATTAATTTGGATTAAATTAATTAATTAATATTTGGTTAATTATTATGATGCTTTAATTATCCGTGACTTATTATTATTAAATCAATAATTATTTATGATGACAGACATAAAAAAATTTAATTGGTTATTTTTGAACTGATTAAAATTTAATTAATTATTTTTGGGTTGATAAACAATTATTATTATTATTATTGGGTTAATTATCATTATTTTTAATTAATTAATTTGGGTGAAATTAATTAATTAATATTTGATTAATTAATTATATTTTTTTAATTATCGTGGTCCAAATTAGTAATTATTATTAAATTGATAATTATCTGCGACGAATTTGTTGATTAACCTTATTAAATTATCGATGGATGAATATTTGTTGATTTTCGAATTCACGATTAATTATTTATTTATATGTTTGTTATTGTTGATTTATTTTTGGGTGATTTAATGGATAGTTATGTATGTGATCGCATGCAAAGTCAAAATTTTCGCGTTTGAGAATGGAAAAGAAAAACGGCTTTGAGCCGAATTTTGAGCACGACCGTGTGTGCATTTTAATTAAATGCAAAGATAATAACTGTATTGGTTGTCTGGCATGCTTGTGTGATCACATATTGGATATCGTCACTTGGGGGTGTCTCGTGGACGACGCCTGACAAGTTCGTGCCGTGTCAATCGGAATCACACGACTTATTGGAAGCACGATAGTCTGTGACGTCAGACTAATCGGATGTCGGTCGCAGCTTGTGACGGACCAAAGTCCTTACAAGAATGCCTGATATATCTGTGCCGTGTCAATCGGAATAGCACGGATTATCGGTTGCCATCACCGACGAAGCGGGACGAAGCCTGGTTATTCCGGAAGAGCACCAACTGCCTAGTGTGTTGGGCACCAACTGCCTAGTGTGCCAGGGCACCAACTGCCTAGTGTGCCAGGGCCAAGTGCCCAATAATAATTGAAATTTGCATGTTGCATAATGCCTGAGAGTTGTGTGTGTGGTTCTGGTAATTGCTTTGAGTTGGGATGCGATATAATTGTCAAGTAACTTATTGTACTGTGTGAACCAAGACAAGATAAATTGCATGTGAGTGACAGTTGAATTGCTTTTGGTGTTGACATGACTGTGTAGGTTGCCTGGGTGAATCAATGCCTTAATTGGACTTAGGCGTTGACTCACAGAGATATTTATATCTCACCCGTCGTGGATAAATATTTTTCAGGTCCGTAACTTTGGAGAAATGCAGAAGATGACGAGAGTGCCATGACACCTCTTTTGGAGTAGATATGAAGTTATCCCTGTCCTGACCCATTGTCTTTTTGTTGGTCTTAAGAAGCCACCTCGAAGTATGGGGTTGTATAAAATGTAGTTTCGATAGGGTTAACAATTATCTACTAATGAAAATGGTAATCTTTTTTTGAGCTAGCTGTTATTGTTTGATCTGGGGTCCTACTTATCTATCCCTGTTATTTTGGTGATTGTTTGGAGAGTTTCGCGTTCCGTATGCTTATAATTATAAGATAAAAATAAATGGGTCGATGACGTGCCTGGGACGTCACTTTTTTATGACCCGAGGATGTCTCATTGATGGAGCTGATTTCTCTTTTCTTCATCATAGTTCTTTTATATTATCAGAGCCCTATAATTAGAATTACATGGTAACTTCAATCATAGGACTCGGACTCGCCACTATATTACATGGATACGTTCTGGTAAATCAGTGATCCGATATCTTGCTTAATTGGAGCATTTGACGCGTCTTCAATCGAAATTCATGTGCCCTTTTCAATAATGGAACTTAAGAAATGGATCTATTAGCATCACGCCATTTCAATTCATGTGAGAACACTTACGGAACTTGATGAGAAACTTCATCGTCTTGGGTGAGTTCTAGCGCATGCGAGGCATACCAAAAGGTCAATGGACTTAGACGTTTAAATATGCATGACATTGGTTACTTTCGCTATTGTTGTGGATACACTCACATCTTCTTTTTTCATATGATACATTCGGTAAATGGGGGGAAAAAATAACCGATGGGTTTCGTTAGAATTCGTTCAATCCAAGAATATGGAAATGTGGAATTCGTGTCGCTCTTTAGATAATTAGTCGATACTAATCTTCATTCTATTTTTTAAAGTCCAACAGGTTGATTATACATATTCAAAAAAGGTGATAATAATACTACTCAAAAGAGTGAATCATCCCTTGATAAACACATTGAGGAAGGTCTGGTTATATCCTTTGCAAGACCATTTTTTGGTCAAATGTTAAATTAGGCTCGCGCTTTTTCCACTCCTCATTTGGCTAATACACTCCCTTATTTAGTGTTTGACAATTTTATCCCTTACTTTTTCCACCTTTCGCATGCTTGGTTCCCATTTGTTGTCCCTCTTGTTTTATTTGTTTCTTCTCGTTTTACCTTCCTTCTTGCTTTCTCTTGTGTTGGAACAATTTTCGTAACCTTCTTCATCTCCCTCCTCCCACACCTCCGTCCACATCACCAAATGGGTTGTTTTGCTGTGCACCTCCTGCTTTTTTATTCTTTGCACCACAGTAAGAATGTTATCGTAGTCCGAAATTAAGCCTCCTTGGGAACTTCGAGCTACTTGGCAAGCCTGAACAAGGCATCGAGAAAGCAATTCAAGTTTTTCGAGAAACTCAGTCACGGCTGAAATCAAATATGGCTTGAGGATAACCATTAGATTGTTCATGTACTCATGCTTCCACATCCGCGAGCGGTGGGCCAACTCGCAATTTGAGATCATCCGCTTGGCTTTCACTGTTCCATGATCTGGTTCTGCTCATGCAGACACCCTTAGAGCACACAGGATGACCACCCTGAAAATGCTCCCGCACTAGATAAGGTAGAATAACACTGGCAAAGACCAAATAAAAGAAGGAGGGAAAAAAAAAAACTACAACCCTAAAACTAGGAAAAAGCACACAGTAAAGACTTCAAGGGGAATTCTATCAAATGCTTAGTTGGCATAGGAGCGTGTTAGAAGAAAGAAACTGTAGAACCAATAGAGGCGGAGGACGAATAAGGTTGAATGAGATGGGTTTTGTGACCGAGGGTGGAGTTGGTCATATAACCCGAGAAGAGTATCTTGCTAAGCACTAGAGATGTCATGAATCTTGGAGCATCAAGAACCGTGGTGTCTCAGCAATAAGCACAAGATTGAGGACCAGAGTTCGCGAAGGAAGTTTCAGATTTTGTTTGTGCAAGGAACAGAGAAGAGAAGATTAGAAGCATAGAAACAGAGTATCAGGATGGAGTAGAGAAGAAAAAAAGAAGAAATTTAAAAAAAAAAAAGGACAACAAATGTGCCCCACATTTGAGTCTTGCCTGGTACAAACATGCTGAAAGGTGGAAAAGTAATGGATAAAATGGTCAAAACACAAAATAAGGGAGTGTATTAGCCAAATGATGAATGAAAAAGCATGAATCAATAAGGATGAGAGAGAGAGAGAGATATGTCATTTGTTTATTAATCTCATCGGCCTCCACACTTTCACTTGCATTGCTATTGGGCTCACTGTTCACCTCCCTAGCAAGCCCCTTTTCTTCACATGCAAGCTCTTCTTGCACATTGGAAGGTAATATCGAGAAGCACTGCTTCTCTCTCTTCTTGTTTTTATAGTGTTCTTTCTTCTTATTACCATGGAAAGCAATATTGAGAAGCACTACTTCTTTGTAGTAAAGTACGAAGGACAACAGGATTGGCATTATAGATAATAAACAAAAGACGTTGGGGTTTTTGAGAGGCGCATAAAATCAATAAAATTATCAAATATCTCTAATATGTGGTTTTCAAACTATGATGGAAATGCAAAGCACGTACTTGGCGGGCCTAGGCAAGCAACTTCCTTATTAGATTTAAGCCCCATCTATGTTGGCCGACCAAGCCTAATCATTTTATGAAGAAAAAAATTCACAATTCTTGTAAAAATGAAAAACATACTTGAGTTTTAACAACTTTACCATGTTGCATGATTTGTTTTAAAAAGGGCGGCTTTATTTCCATTCTCATTTTGTTTAACACTCCTTTTTTAAGTTAAATGACCAACATACCTCTCTCTCTCTCTCCTATTAGATTAATCGACAAAACTGCCTTTATTTCTATTACTTTTCTTGTTAATTTCACAATATAATACTTCATCATACTTAACAAGATATTATCTAATCTTGCATTTTGTTATTACTTTACCTAGAGAAGGTTGTTAATTTTAACATATGATCTCAAGTTTTCAATTCGAAAGGCTACATGGATTAATGATATATATTTATATTTATGATGGCTATAGGGTTTATTGACAAACAATTAATTGCCTATGTTTAATCAAATAATTTGATCGAAACTTCATTCAAAGTTAAAAATTTAAATTCAATCTATTTATCTAGCCAATCTTGACCTTAAGATGTTTTTCCATAGTGGATTTTTAAAGTTAAACATTGTTTATTTTGTGCTTTTTTTAAATTGAGTTTTCCATATTTTAATTTGAATTGCAAGATGGGGGTTGAGAATCTCGTCACACATTCTTCACTTTCGAGCTAACATAAAATTATTTAGAATGAAAGTATTAAGCATAGATTTTACTTACTATAAGGTCGAATCTACAATCGATATTAATGAGTAGAGTAGCAAGAAGTTCCTTTTTTTTTTCCTTTTTGTGGTTATGTTTTAGATATCATCTAAACATAAACACATTTAACATTTGATTATGTTTTTAACAAATTAACCTTTTCAATATTTTGACCAAATTTTCTTTTTCATTGTTGATTAACATCGACTAGATAACTATATTGAATTTAAATTTTCAACTTTGCATTGCAGTCTCAAAGCAAATAATCATGTGCATACAAGCCGTCATTTATAGATAATTGTAATATTCTATATTGTTTTTGTGATAAAAAAAAATGTAAAATCATAAATTATATTTAATAATTTTCATTAGGCAAATTGATAGCATGGTGCATGATAAGATGATGTCTTATTGAATAAAAGAGCATTTGTATAGTACAACTAAGGAGGAAGATGATCGAAATAAAAGTGGTCTTTTGTTTAGCTTGATTAAAAAAAAGAAAAAATAATAAGTTGATAGGAGAAAAGAGGGTATTTCAGCCATTTAACCCAAAAAAAAGAGTGTTTTAGCCAAAATAGATATGAAAATAGCTTCGCCTTCTTAAAATACAACTATGCATTTTCAGCCCTTTTAAGCAAAACGGAATTGGCTAAAGTACTCCTTTTGCAACTAATGAAGAAAAAAGCCGATCTTCCAGCCGCCTAGGCAGCCAAAGCCTTAACTCAAGCTGGTCATCAGACCACCTTTGGTCGTTCTCGGCACCGCTGCGAGTGCTTTGGAGAGCTGTGGCGGCAGCTAGCTCGTGTACACCGCCCAACTCAAACAAAAGTTATTTTATTTTTTATTTTTATTTTTGGTCGAATAGACGAAAGTTATTCATCTGCCGGTAAAAAATGTATATACACGTCACGTTTATCATGACTTTCACGTGGCGCTAATCCTGTAAGCCGGCAAATCCGGCACCCTAGGACCTCCGTAGTCATGTTCTAACAACTAATTAGCCAAGATTTCGAGACGGCATACCTGATTTCGCGTCCATCGTCGAGCGGTTCGGAAAACCAACAGCGGGAGCTCAGAACCTTCCCCTTTATGCCCTCCGGCCGCCTAGCGTCAATGGAACAACCTCAACCTCGTAGCTCTCTCTCCCACAAGCCGTATGGAGAAGAAGATGAGGGAAAATAGCATAGAATAGGGCTAAAGGGGGGGTCCAAGCCTTATATTAACTTCCAGCTGGGCCCTTCCATCACGGGTCGGGCCGGAATTCGGCCCACACTAGCCAGGCCCATATACGGCCCATTAAGAATCCTTAAATCCTACTTTATTAAACCAATACCGTATATGGTAAATTAATACCATACACGATCAATTACAATTACAACTAAGGCGAGCCCACATATGGAAAACTCTAACATTCTCCCACTTGGGCGAGCCTTAATTGAAACTGTACTTTAGTGCGCCCCTTTATATTGGTTTAAGGATTATTCTTAACGGCCAATCCGATCCCATAAAGTCTTAAACACTGGATCATGCTAGTAACTGCGTCAGCAGATACAGAGCCATCCATGGTCACAAGTGTTCTTAACTTTACTGATATTGATTTAATATGATAGTGTGGCAATTGGATAACACCTCAAAAGAGATACACTTTATGTGTTATCCACTTTGTCGGACACCATTCTCTTTCTTTATGTAACACTAAACCTGACGTACCACTAGAGAATATCTGTATGGTTCTAATGAACCTGCATATGTCTCAGCTTTATAGTTAACGTTTCTTTATGTGTAACAAGACATATAAACATGACTAATATCCAAATGCCCATAGCCAATACTCGAGACTTACACATATCTCAAGAATTTACTAGAATGTGTATTTAACATTAATAGTGCTGCAGGCACTTCAATACATATCTTTATATTACAAAATGTAATAAAATACAGATGCAAACTTTATTAGAGCAGACCGAAATATGCCTCCCACTAAAACACAGCATCCAATGATGCCACTAAGCCCATACTAATGACATGTCGTTCAAAAACACATGGGCGAACTCCTTTAGTTAGTGGGTCTGCAACCATATCATCTGTAGAAACATGCTCTACTGCAACGTCGCCTTTCTGCACGGATTCCTTTATGGTCAAAAACTTGACCTCCATATGTTTAGACCCCTTAAGACTTCTGTTGTTGTTAATAAACAACACTGTAGAACTGTTGTCACAGTATAACTGTATGGGTCTTTCAACAAAATCAAATACGGTCAACTCCCTGATGAGGTTCCGGAGCCAAATAGCCTGAGTAGCTGCTGAAAAGCACGCTATGAACTCTGCTTGCATGGTTGAGAAGGATATGGATTTCTGTTTCTCACTTTTCCAAGATACTGCACCGCCCGCTAACATGAATATATAGCCTGTAGTCGACTTCTTGTCGTCCTGACACCCCGCAAAATCTGAATCCGAGTATCCAATAAGCTGCAGGTTCTGAACACGCCTATATGTCATGATGTAGTCCCTTGTCCTCTTCAAGTACCTCAAGACCTTCTTGGCAGCAATCCAATGAGCATGTACTGGATTCGACTGGTATCTGCCTAGAAGTCCTGTCGCAAAAGCGACGTCCGGCCTAGTACAAACTTGAGCATACATGATGCTCCCAAGTACACTAGCAGAAGGTACATTCTGCATTTGGCATTTCTTCATCTCAGTCTGAGGACACTGCAAAAGATTCAACTTATCACCTTTACAGACATGAACTATTCCCGGCTTGCAATCCTGCATGTTGAATCTCTCTAAAATACGATCTATATATGCCCTCTGAGATAATCCCAAAATATGGCGTGAACGATCCCTATGGATCTCAATGCCAAGGACAAAGGACGCCTCACCAAGATCCTTCATGTCAAAATTCTCTGACAACATGCGCTTCGTCTCATGTAACAGATCAATGTCACTGCTCGCCAGTAGAATGTCATCCACATAGAGAATAAGGAAAATGTATTCTCTCCCACTGACCTTGCAGTATATACACTAATCCACTTTATTTTCAACGAAGCCAAATGAAGTCACGACGCTATAAAACTTGAAATACCACTGCCTGGATGCTTGTTTAAGGCTATAGATCGACTTCTTTAAGCTGCATACAAGGTCACTGGAATCATCAACCTCAAAACCTTCAGGTTGAATCATATAGACTTCTTCTTCAAGATCCCCATTCAGAAAGGCAGTCTTTACGTCCATCTGGTGTAGCTCCATATCAAAATGAGCTACTAATGCCATAATCACTCTAAAAGATTCTTTAAAAGAGACGGGAGAGAATGTTGATTTATAATCTACTCCCTCTCTTTGAGTGAAACCTTTGGCTACCAGTCTGGCTTTAAACTTCTCTACTTTCCCTTTGGAATCCCTCTTCGTCTTGTAGACCCATTTGCAGCCGATCGCCCTATGACCTGCAGGCAACTTGACGAGATCCCAAACTCCATTATGCCTCATGGACTGCAACTCATCCTGCATAGCATCCAACCACAGGTCTGAATGTTCACAGCTAATAGCATCCTTATAAGTAACTGGATCAACTACACAGCCAATGTCATAATCCTGTTCACCCAGATAGACCATATAATCCGGTGGAATCGCTGATCGTCTTTGCCTAACAGACCTCCTTAGTGGAATTTCCTCAACTTGAATCTGTGGCTGTGGGACTTGATTTACTTCATCAGGAACGGTATCAACCATAGGATCCTGAAGCTCAACAGGCACAGTCTCCTGTATGGGAAGCTCCATAACAGTCTGTGATGGTAGAGACGATGAAGCAGTGTTTCCCGTCGTACTATCACTTTCAATAGTCTCTGAACAGGTACCTTTTTCGGCTATGTCAAATTCCAGAAACTTGGCTGTCTGTGAATCCACAATCCTTTGGCCTCCATTAGAATTGTAAAATCTGTATCCCTTGGAATGATCTGGATAGGATACAAAATAGCACCTCGTGGTCTTTGGATCCAACTTACTCAAAGCTGGATTATACAGCTTCACTTCTGCAGGACAACCCCAGACCTTCAAATGATTTAGGCTGGGTTTCCGACCAGTCCATAACTCAAAAGGAGTCAGTGGAGTAGCCTTAGTGGGAACTCGATTCAGTATGTATAGCGCCGTCTTCAAAGCTTCACCCCAAAGGAACTCAGGCAGGTTGGTCCTACTTATCATACTCATCATCATATCCATTAAGGTGCGATTTCGCCTTTTGGTCACACCATTTTGCTCAGGGCTCCCATGCATAGTAAACTGAGCTACTATCCCAGAATCCTCTAAGTATTTGGCAAATGGCCCTTTAAGCTATCCAGCATCGCCATGTCTGCCATAATACTCACCACCACGGTCAGACCTCACAACCTTGATGACTTTTTCCAACTGTTTCTCAACTTCAGTTCGAAATATCTTAAATTTATCAAGAGACTCAGACTTTTTTTTAATCAAGTACAGATAACCATATCGGGAATAATCATCAATAAAAGTGACGAAATAATAATTTCTACACAAGGTTGGAGTATAGGGTCCACTTATATCAGTGTGTATGACCTCCAATAGGTCAGAAGTTCGGACTGCACCCTTTTTCTTTATTTTGGTCATCTTGCCTTTACAACAGTCTACACAAGTTTCCAAGTCATCTTTAAGAGTAGGTAAAATGTCGGCTTTTACAAGCCTTTCTACTCTTTCCCTAGAAATGTGACCAAGACGTTTATGCCACAACTTGTAAGACTGCTCTTTAGGTAGAGGCCTTTTGGAGACAACCCTTTCGGCTGTATAAGCTGCGTATATTTCATTGGGAGTTAAACACAATCTGTACAATCTATTGGACATATTGCAGTACCCAACCTTATTTGAATTATAGATCATAGAAACCACATTGTTCTTTATTTCAAAGGAGTAACCACACATGTCCAAACATGATACAGAAACTAAGTTCCGTCTAAAGGAAGATACATAGAAAGTGTTTCTTAACATCAAATTAAAACCGGACTCTAGAATTAAAATGACATCTCCCACGAACTCAACAGCAGCTTTATTATTATCTCCCACTGTGAGCTTTGACTCATCCTGATTTGGCTTCCTCCGGTTTATGAACCCCTGTATGGTAAATGCAACATGATTAGTCGCACCACTATCTAGCCACCAAGAACTGGATGGGGTTTCAGATAGATTGGATTCACAAACCAGTGCCAAAGAATCAATACCTATCTGCTCACGTTTAGACAGCCAGTTCTTGTATTTAGCACAGTCCTTCTTCATGTGACCCGATTTCTTGTAGAAGAAATAGCGGTCACTACCCTTCTTAAAGGATGTTTTCTTTGGACCTAGTTTTCCTGATGGACCAGTGGTAGGATGAGTACCTTTATAAGTATGAGACTTAGGTCCTTTGCCTTTCCTATTGGTGGAACTGGAGGCAACCAAGGTAAGGTTTCCCGTATCCTTCCTCAATTTTTCTTCCTCTGAAACTGCTCTTGAGATCAAATCATTTATAGACCAATTTTCATCTTGAGAGTTGAAGTTGGTCTTAAGGATCCCAAACTCAGAGGGAAGGGTGTTTAGGGCTTGGTGTACCAACACATTTTCAGCGATTACAGAACCTAAGGCATTTATTTTAGTGTGCAAATCCAGCATTCTTAGGATGTAATCTCTAACACCTCCCACACCCGTATACTTCATATTGAAGAGCTGCTGAATAAGTGTTCCAACCTGAGCATTAGATGATACTCGGTACCTGGCTTGCAGGGCTTCCATCATTTGTTTTGCGGTGCAGTCAGTTGGGAGGCCACTCAGCAGATGTTCCTGGATGGATCTTCTCATTGACAGTAAGCAGATCCTATTGCTCCTTTCCCAGGCAGCCAAATGCGCCTTCTCAGACCCTTCACTGGTCTCCTCGGGAACAGCAGGTTTATCTTCAGTAAGGGCAATATGAACATCGGCTATTTCCATGGCAAACAGAAAATCCTGCCTCCATTTCTTGAAATTTGAACCATTTAGAACATCTATTACGGAGTTGCCACTCACAGAAAAGGCGACTGAAAATTAAACAATATTCACCATTAGCATTATGTAAGCACAGTGTAACTTTAAATCCTTAAAAGTACACATTTTAGAGAATTACACACTTCATCATATAATCACCTTAGGGCAGAATACATGACATGCAATTGTAAATTCTCTACATGACAACGACCATGAGAATATATTTCAATTTTTCGTGAAACACCACCTTTGGGTGTATGAATCACTAGAATTGGTCACCTCCCAATCATATGTTGTTCATGTATCCCTCCATGATCTGACATACAATTACCTCATTCGGGAGTATAACCATATATCACAACAGGAGACATCCCACCACAATGCGAGACTGATATTTCTCCAATTTGACTGAGTGTGCCACTTCGGCGGTCACAACCCAATTAAATTTTTGAAACTCTCTCACACCAGGGATATAAACTTTATGCTTCATATTTTCCATATGGTGTGATTTCAAACTTGATGACATGGGCAATTGTCATTAAAATCACAGTCATCGCTAATGGAATTATTTCACTCAAAAAATGAGTCTTAAAAATTTTGTTTGTGCTCTACTTAATTCTACACAATCCTTATGTGGTATTCTACATTTGAGCCAACCATATTATCTCCAAAAACCATATGGAAATAATCAAATTATTTGAAAAAGACGAAAATGCCCCTGAATTATATACTTGTACAAGGGTTTTTCATAATTTTCAAGACCTTAGAGGGCTTAAAAAATTAATTTGAACATACCACAGTGTAGGGAATTTTCATACGAGCACAGGGGTGAAAAAATCACCCCAAACGGACGCCTCACGCGCCCCCACACGCCGCCAGAAGGTCGGCGCGTGGGCCTCACGCGCCGCACGTGCGACGCACGCAAGGAGTCCCACGACCGTTGACCGTTGACTAACGGTCAATGGTAACGACCGTTAACGGTCAACGGTCAACCGTTGACCGGTCAACCGTTGACCCGGGTCGGGTCAACGGTCAAACCGGGTCGGGTCGGGTCGACCCAGTCCGACGACCGGGTCCCGACCGCCATGTGGCGACCTCAGATCGCGCCACGTGGCACCAGCGGGATTGTGCCACGTAGCGCGACGCCTCTGCCGACACTCTGGCACGTGAGTCCCACGCGCCCAACGAACCGGCGCGTGGAATCCACGCGCCGCCACGGCCGAACCTTTAGGCCGCGCGTGGCGGCGCGTGGGGTCTCCAATGGAGGCCGGCGACCCACCTTTTTGATCGTCTCGACGAGACGAACCCAAATATGCCATCAAAATCAGGTTTCAGCATGCCAAAAATCACGAAACCAAGGCAGAACCAAACGTGCTAAAACCGACCTACGGCGGCTCTGATACCAACTGTAAGCCGGCAAATCCGGCACCCTAGGACCTCCGTAGTCATGTTCTAACAACTAATTAGCCAAGATTTCGAGACGGCGTACCTAATTTCGCGTCCATCGTCGAGCGGTTCGGAAAACCAACAGCGAGAGCTCGGAACCTTCCCCTTTATGCCCTCCGGCCGCCTGGCGTCAATGGAACAACCTCAACCTCGTAGCTCTCTCTCCCACAAGCCGTATGGAGAAGAAGATGAGGGAAAATGGCATAGAATAAGGCTAAAGGGGGGGTCCAAGCCTTATATTAACTTCCAGCTTGGCCCTTCCATCACGGGCCGGGCCGAATTCCGGCCCACACTAGCCAGGCCCATATACGGCCCATTAAGAATCCTTAAATCCTACTTTATTAAACCAATACCGTATATGGTAAATTAATACCATACACGATCAATTACAATTACAATTAAGGCGAGCCCACATATGGAAAACTCTAACAAATCCTAGTACGAAAAAACTTTACCTCGTCCACTCACGCCTCCACGCTCGTTGCCTAATCTTGCCTTTCTCTTCTGTTGAACCCTTCAGGTGATTCGCTGTTTGTTTATCTGTGTTTTCCTTTGTCTCTGCGATGGGCGGTTTCTCTGTTTATTTGCGTTCTTGTGATGTTTTTGAGCTTACACGTAACTGGAAATTTGGGATGGTGAGCTTCAAAGGAGTAAAGATCGATGGATTCAAATGTTGTTTGAGTTCTGATTGACGTTCTAATTTTCGCGCACTTGTTGGTTGTGCCTGGTGATGTAATTGTTTGTGTGTTGTCTTCCCTCGGTCGATGCCAGAAAAGTGTGCCTCTGCGTGCAGCAAAAGTTGAACAAGTTGACGGGTTAATGATTATGTTGTTAAGATTTAGACTTTTTACTGATTAGGACCTAGCAAGAAATTTTCTTGCGTTGTCTGCCCTTCCATTCACTCATGGAAACCGGGTGAACTAATTGTATCTTTGCTACAGAGTTGAGGATTTGCATATCGCCGGACTGGAAAGATGCTATCTTCTTGACTTTCTTGGCCCAAAAGGATTCGCAGCGAAGTTTGCACAGCAATCTTCTGCAAATAATTTGGCATCGTGTTTGCTATTAATTTGCGTACCTTAATGTTGGCAATTTTATATCACGTTCTTAGCTTTTATGTCTTCTTCTGTTCTCAATCACCTGTGGTTGCGAATGTTTGGTAAAGATTTTTCTGTATTTTCAGGATAATTGCATTTGAGTACAGACAGTCATCCTTTTCACATACTTCTGGCAAATAGGATTGCCCCGAGAACCTTGTCATCCATTTCAGTACTGAGAAGAGCAGCGTAACTGCTGTGTATGAGTACTTTTCTGTTCAACTTGCAGAAAACAGATCTACTAAGGTAAGCTGAGAAACTGCTCCAAGCATGCTTGATGCTTCAATTCATGCACTCTCTTTTGAAAGAATTGCTTGGTCTGAACAAAATATTACTCCTCGAAAGGAGGGGCTGGGTCTTTTGGACCCTCAGGATCAAGAGCGCATGGAGATGGTACTTAAGTACATTGAAGATGGAGATCTTCGCCATTGGACCTTACCAGACATCAAAGCTTTTAATATCAGTTTGAGTGAGAGGCGCTCAAAGTTAAATTGCATCACTATTCCATTCATGTATGAAGAGGTACTTATGCTGTCTTATGTCTCCATTGTGTTTTCTTTTAACTTTCCTAAGAGAATAAATAGATTAAAAAAAAAATCCACTGCAAGACTGACCCTCCAACTATGCGTTTTAGTCAATTCTGTTGCTTTCTAGTTTTATCCTCTAATATGTACCTATAGTTTTGGGATCATATGAGTTTCCCTTGCAGTTATTGGTTATAAGTGCTGTGGATTTGATTGCTAAAGGAAATGCTTACACTTCTGCTAGACAGAACTCTGCATCTAAATTTCTGGAGAAAATTTTTAAAGTTCGATTAGGCAGGGGGTTTTATGGGGAATGTCTGGTATGAAGATCCAAAAACTTTAGTTTTCTCCCTCTTATCATTGCTACTATTTTATCATTGTTTGTCACTGTTTCTTGGTATTTTTTCGCTCAGATGAAACATAACCCACATACTGTTAAGTATTCAGAGTCATGTTGCTCCTAACTGATGCCCCTTGAAGCCATTATCTTGTCGATGTACTATTCTGCTCCTTTAGTTTTCAAGATAAGACCCTTGTTATCATTTGTTTTCTATCTTTTATTGCATTCAATTAGATGTCAATGCACTCTTTTATGTGGTGTGCAACTTTCTGTTCTCATATAGCTTATTCTCTTATTTATTGATCATATGCAACCGTTCCAATTTCTATGAGATCCTTTGTCTATCTTACAATACAGGGAATCACGGCTGATGGGATTTCTGATTTAACTGATGAAAATGGGAAGCAATTAAGGGTAATAAGTGCAGCAACGGGCTTGAGGTGAGCTTCCATTTTGTGTTTAGCGCTTTTGTGTCTTGTCATTGTAAAGTCTGAAGTTATGAAAATTAGTTCGTGCAGTGCACCATGGGTTCAAAACATATTAATTCAAGTCAACTTTGATTATCCTTGTTTGTTTCAGGTCTTTTATTTTAAAAAGAAAACCTGCGGCCAAGGGGGTGCTGTGTGAGCTGTTACTCCAGTTTAGTCTTCGGCCTGATATGTTTTTCCAATGTCAATGGTATTAAAGATTAAAATTGTCAAGTGCTAAACCAGCTTAAAGGTAATTTCCTTGGCGTGTATTATGAGCGTGTAGGCCTATTGGAGCAGTGATTTACATGCAGCAGAATAACCTGAAGATGAGCTTGAGGAGCACAGATGATGCGACTGATATTTCAGAAGTTGCAAAGGTCCATTTTAGCAGTGAAAATTTTGTTTTCCGTTGACTTTGTTGAGCTTGTATACAGAAGACCCGACCACATGCTGCTTACGCAAAATATATGCAGGTATATGGTGAAGGCGGTACCCTTTCTTCTAGACTGGCTTTCAGTGAATTCACCCTGAGTACATATTGGTAAAGTAATCCATTGCTCTTGAATTTCCGCACATCTTTATTTGCCATGAGAGAGAGATCTCCTTTCTTGCGTATCTTTATTTGCCATTTCTTGTTATAAAATATTTGTTTGCTCACTGCCAGAAGAGCTAGACAGAGAGTTTTTTGTTGTCCATCTTGATGTACTCTCTCAGAAAATCTCATTTCTCCATAAAATGATTAAGTTCAATCTGTATCAACAGAATTTTAGACTTTCTGGGACAAGGACTTGCCTATTGTGGTGTCGTTGTCAAGCCATATCTGGTTTTCTCTGTTTATCCTTGCTGATCGAGTATTTTCTACATAACATTTCATGTTGAAATTTTTTAACTTCATTAAGTTTTATATTGAAATTTTTTAACTTCATTAAGTTTTATATACCTATCATTAATTACTACATGTCCATGAGTGCGATCTTATATGAGAGATAGTATGTGCATGATAAATATGTCTCATTTGGGTTTCTTGTGAGATCTGGAAATCTATGCTATAGTAACAGATTAAGTGCGACGGTTTTGTACTTTTGCGGTCAATGTCACTTTGATGATGCTTGGTGCTCTAGTCCGCTAATTGACAGTCATTAATCCCACAAGGTTCAGCTACATCAGGTGACACGCCTAAAAATGTCTGGTAATTGTAGTTGCCCCTTGGTCCTTCTCTTGGACCTCAATTTTTTGGTACAATTCATGTATAACCACACCAATCAAGGCTAATATTTTACTGTAACTTCTACATAAAGAAAGAGCTTCATGCATTAGTTCACTGGGCAACCATCAATCTCTATGCCTTTGGCTGTTGGACATGCTGCTAATTCACAATGTTCTCCATTTGTTCCCCACCAAGTTATACTTTTATTCTCCATTTCGACCGCAAAGTATAAAAGCACGGCCATGAATGCCACTCCTGCGTCCAGGGCTGCTGAGAGAACATAGTTGTATCTCTGCCACCACTGCTTTCGGTACCGGAAGATGAAGAAGTTGAATACTGTTCCTACAAGAATCCAGGCATTGTAGTTTAATGGTGTAGCTGCTGGCATCATTGCTGTCGCCCCTAATAAGACTGGAAGATTTATAAGAGGAATCCAAGATTGCTTGGGAAGCGCCTTGTGTAGTAGCCATACTATAATAGGTCCTATTGCACCTCCCAGGAAAAACCAGTTCATCGCTTGATAGTTTCCGAGTGTTCCAAAGATCCGTCTAGGTCCAACCAACCCCCATATGACAGATGCATCAAAGAATACTCGGTCACCTGGACACGTCCATGGACTATCCGGTGGAAGGAGATCATCTTGGCATATGTTGGTTACAGAGTTTAGCAGCCACCATGCCACTGAAGTGTTGATGGTTCCAGCAAGAATTGTACCTATGAACTGTGAGGACACAAGAATAGAGTACTAAGGTAGTTTCAGAGAATAACTAGATGCCAATGCCACACATACTTATTTGTTAAATAGCAGTAAGAGGGAGGATACTTAACAATCTTGTCACACCCTTGAATGTCTAGTAAGATTTGATAGCTAGCTTTAGTAAATGTCATTTCGGGAGATCCAAATTATGCCCCAAGTGTTACTCACATCTATAAGCTTGTGAGTATCTCTTTTTTGCAAGTGTACAGGATGTCAGTTTTGCTTTGGGTGATATATGATGCTTCCACAAGTGACGTGCTTGTTCTAAAATGCCAACTGCTTCATCTTAATTCTGTTTGAAAAGGGAAAGGCGACTTAAATCCTTGAACATGGAAAGTTGTGTTTTGTATTTGACAGATCTTCATTCATGAGCATCTTCTTGGAACGGTTGAAAGAGTTATTCCGAAGATGGGGGAGTGCTAACTGTAGTAGTGTAACTTTGTAAACATCATGAATGAGTTCTCATGTTAATACTTTCCTATCACGGTTCAGTCACACTTTTGTATCAGGTTTGATGAAGAAAATATTACTTTTGAAGGAGCAAGGAATTTGATTGATTTACTTCTCTGGCTGTTTCCATCCAATTTACTTTCTATAAATATGATACCTAAAATTCGTGAACAACAATTTGTTAGTGGAAATCAGTAATTATTATAGGTTGTCTGCATCAGTAGCACTGGATAAGTCGGTGGACCTATATTAAGTTTGGTTGGCTTACTTGGGGCATAGTCAATAAAAAGTATCAAATGGTTAGGAGCAGGGAAAAGTACCTGAACTAAGAACATCGATCGTGGAGGTATCTTCATGTAGTGTCCCAGCTTAAAATCATTGAGAAAGGAAACAGCTTGGGCCATGCTGATGTATCCATATGTCTTGAAGCAAACATTTGCAATGGGTCTTCCTGGCAATATGATGCCCATTATGTACTCTGTGATTATATTTAGTCCTGGCGTCTGCACACAGAAAGAGATCACTGTTGAGTATAATATGTCTTCTTACATGGAAGGAAGTTAAGTCAAGCATAAATGTGCCACAACTCTTGATTCATACCTGATTGGTTGTGGCAGTGATGATACTAATGGGAAGGGTAAATCCAAATGCAAGGGCACTAGCAAAGAGGAGGCCCCACCAGGGCATTTGGACCTGATCGTTCAGGAAGATGCATAGAGCAAGAGATACAGCCAGACTTACAACCAGCAACAAGTGAAACCACCATGAGGGTATGTCTTTGTATCTCCTCATCAATTTTGTATGGATATCTGTCTTCCCTCTGTGAGAATCACGATAGCGCTCGTAGATCTCTCTGTCGAATGTAATTGTACATCACGATCTGTATGTCTCGTGAATTCAAGAAAATCAAGTACTTTATTTATTTAATTTTTTTTTTGGGGGGGGGGGGGGGGGGGGTGTTGGACATTCTGATTCTTCAAAGCTTTTTCAGTATCTTTTTGTTAAATCTTTGTGTTATGACTACAAGGATCACCTTAGATTCAACAAAAGTTATTTGAAACTGTAAGTTCAGATCCTTTCAAGGTTCCACTTTCAGGCTGTAACAATCTCGCACTGGTATTTTCTTTCCGCATGCTGGTTGACGTCTAATCAAGTACTCGAGAAGGTGAGAAGATACCTGCCGTAGAAGAAGGCCACGTGAGTTAGCGTTGATGCAATAGTGGCAAAACCAAAGCCGTAGGCAAGAGCAAAGAACATGCTTAAATGAATTCGGCCTTGCTCCTCGTACTTTGGGATGTCCAACTCGAACTTGTCGTTTACGATTGCTGTTATATTGTACCTTTGACCTTGCGCGGTGAACAAGTGCGAGGAGAAAATGGGGAATCTATCTGCACTATATAGGTTGAAACCCCAGTAGGCTATGGGCATTACAACATAGATTATCAATGTGTATCCCACGAAAACATTGGCTATGGCGAAGAAGGGGCTGATTAGAGGGCTGGACAGGAAGGATGCCACCACTGTCCAGTCGAGTGTCAAGGCTCCAAGTCCAAGGCCTCGCATACCCGAGCCAATCTGCTGGGCGGTGGCTGAGTTGGAGAATGCCCAGCAGACCCACGATATGTTTGAGAGCGTGGTGAAGAGGTATCCGGGGACAACATACCACGAGAAGCTGCAGATCAGTGCAATGAGGAAGAATTTTGCCCGCGACATGCGCTGTTCGTCCCTTTCGTGTAAAGCTCTGCATCCATTTGAATAGACTGACCCACTTCAGGTGATGCACTTATTATCTATATGAAGTACAAACTGTGGATATTTTGGGAGGGTTGTGAAATTATCATATTATTTTGTGAAACAATAACGAAGGACGAGGATTTGCGCCTCTATCTGATCCTAAAGCAGGGAATCAAAGAGAGAGGTGGGTGTTACAATCTGTTTTTCCATTGGTATTTTGGCTTAAGACGGTTCGGGTTTGTCCTTGGAAGAGAGGGTACTTGCGAGCATCATTATAGTTTAAATGGTGGGGCTAACTGGTGCACGTTTTTCCTCCCAATTTCGAGGGACCAGAAGCAGAAAGGAGTAGAAACAGCAAGTGGGGTTCTTATGAAAACTTGGAAGCTGAGGTGGGCTTGATGGTGTATGTAGTTTGATTGAGAAGCTCTTGGCTTTATTGTAGATTTTCCTGTATCTTTCTGTGTGGGGGGTGAATACACGGTGAGATATCAATATCATGGAGGGCTGTACTCCTCGCATTGCCTCAATTTCCACACAAAGTGACATGGCTTCGTGGGTCCCTGGTGCCTCTCCAGAGAGAGAGAGAGAGAGAGAGACGAGGGACGAGAGCTGGGGCATACTGCATTGTGACCCACATATTCAAGTTCCAGTGACATGTCAAAGGAATTGAGTAGAAGAGAAAAACAGTGATCCTATGGTGGCCAGAGCAAATCATCGTCAACTTTGATGCCTACTCTTAAGCAAATCATCCAGTTGTGGGACTCGCGTGACTTCGAATTGTGAGTGAGAAGAAAAAGGAAAGAGTTTGAACTCCGGTCGATCCAATGCCTTCGTCGTTATAATTTAACTTGGGTTGGGTAGGCAGAGATTAGTTATTACCGGAACAAGGAGACTTGGACGAGGGTATTGGGCCACCACATGTGAGCTGGTTCCACCACATACTTCCTCAGCAGCCCTGCCCATCCGTATCCCAACACCTGCATTTCCAAAATCATCCCGCCATTACTACTATCTTGAGCTCCACTTCCTATCTTGCTTCTCTGCATCTGAGTTTCCCAGTTTGCCCTACTTCTCAAGATTGCTGTAACCGTTTAAAACAGTTCCAGTACGAGGATGGCGACAGTTCCCTAGGAACCAACAGATACTGCGGGTTCCTTGGGATATGTCCAGACATTTGACTCCACTCCAAAGTGCGCAAAAACAGTTCAGAGCGTGTGAAAAAAAAAAAAAGGGTAACCAGAAAGTACAATGGCAAAAGCAAAAGAAAACGAGTGGATAGCTGAAGCATTTATGATGTTCATAAGCTAAGCTGTCGCACGTCTCTCTTTTCTCAGCTACTTTCTTGCAAAAGGCGATGAAGAAAAAAACCACGACATCGAACAATTACGACTCGTGAATGAATGAATGAGTAGACCTACCTGCGTCGTGATGATGAGGAGCCAGCCGGCAAAGAAGGAAATGCTCCGCCCATAGAACGCCTTGATGATGGTCACAATCCCGACGGCGTAAGCCGACCCGGATCCGAACGCGCTCCCAGCGTTGGCGAATATGGAGATGAGCACGTGCTCCTTCATGTTGAAGGGGCCCGGGTTGAGCGAGAAGAGCCGGGACCCGAGCCCGGGGATCCGGAACTTGGCCTCCGGCAGCACCATGGCCATGAATTGGCCGATGGGGAGCGAGGCGACCTGGACGGTGATCTGGGTAATGATGAGGGGCTCGGTCCGGTAGCCGAAGAACTGGTTGAGGAAAGAGAGTAGGCAACAGGAGAGGAGGCCCAAGAACCACATGCGGAAGGTCCACACGGGCAAGGTCGGGTCGTCGGCGTTGGTGACGGTGAGGCGGACCTCCTCGATGGGCGAGAGGTCATCCTCGTCGACGGCGTCGTCGAGTTCGGGTAGTTTGGTGGCGGGCGGTGGCTGGAGCTCCAGTGTGGCCATGATGGCGGGTGGCAAAAAGTGCGCTCAAGTGCGAGGGGAGGGGTGACAATGGTGGTGGTAAGGTGTCGAGTAGAGGTCTGGCTTTATGCTTCAACGCATGGCGTTCTGCCACTTGTATTTTTCCACAATTGCGCGTGCTGGGTCCGGGTTGGAGGGCAATGGCAAACGATGTCGATAATATTCAACAACCTTATCTTCTCAATTTTTTTTTTCAAATGTAAACGTAAAATAAATATTATTTCCAATAAATGCTAAAATTATCATCATTATTTCAAAAAAAAAATTTCATCATTTACTGTTTTATGTTTTTCCTTTTTTTTTCCCTTCCATTTCTTCAATTCATTTTTCTTTATTTATTTTGGTCGTCAAAGGCCCAGTGACCCTCCGCTTGCCGTTAGAAGAGGGCTTGCCGACCTCTGAGAAGGATCACCTCACCCTCGCCAGATCAGGCGATCCCGTCCTTAAAAAAAATATGAAGGCATTTTGAGTTCTTATTTAGAATCTCCTTTTTAATTTTTAATTTTTAATCAAGTCCCATGAAGTCGGCGGATGTTGACTTCCCTGAATTGGGGAGCCGTTCATTGTGGGCTCTTGCAGCTGGACTTGACCAGCAAGATCGATACCCTTTTTTTTTTCTTTTTCCTTTTCTTTTTGGCCTTTTATGTAATTATATATTAGCCACTTATATAATATAGTCCAACACAAGTGGTGAGATCTACTGTGAATCAAGAATCCAAATGCAATCCCTACATGTGATTAAATCCAAGCCATTCGTGACTTAGCTCTCTGGCTTAGCTTAGTCTTAGAGTCAAACGACCATAATAAGTCAGTGTGACCCGAACCACATTATTTCTATGTGAAAAATAAATAAATAAATTGTGTGAAAATCGTGAAAAGACGAATGAAGAAAATAAAATTCAAAGCGCAATGATCCCCCCCCCCCCCGGGCTGGGTTACGTTACGGGCAGTCAACGGCAATAATGTAGGAGTACTATGCTTTTGTCTGATAGTAGAGGGGATAAGCAGCTCCAAAAGAGTGGGAAAGAAAGTTCACGTCACTGCCATCGTAATCGTATAAACCAGGAATGATAAGTCCGCTTTCGCTCCTTGACTATCGTTACGTTATATTAGCTTACGCTTTCGAGTTGGACTTGCACATGTGATATTAGAGTCAAGTGATGTCTCGATTTATTTCACTTGCATGGCTTTACATCGAACTTTACATGCGGCTCCTAATCCAACCTGTGCCGTGAGAAGAGTTGATGAAATATATTGTATCGCTTGTTGGAGGGGTTTATATGCTCTTTATAATCATGTGATCTATCTTTATTTGTTAGCTTATTCTTCGGGCGAGACTTTCTGATAATTTGTGCTTCTTTTTCTATCAATCCATTAGTGCCAGCTATGGATCTTAAAGAAATTTTGTCCATTCTCGTCACAAAATCCATATAAATTATATAACATTATTTTCATGTAGCATCACCATCGAAAGTTCTAAAAGAAAAATTTCCAAGATTCCACTTTTAGTCTATGACTAGTTAGCTTGCCAAGGTCACTTCTTAAGTCAACCATCTCCGTCAAAATGAGGCTGACTACTCTTGGGAATTTATCCATCTCTTTGCCATTTTGTGATGTTGCTAAATTGACATATGTTATGTTCCATTAAGACAAACTACTAGCTCAATAATGGGAGAATGCATAACAAGAGATGAACCGTGTACTTTTCTATCAATTTTTCAGATCCATCTCTCTTGTGGTTGCTAATGAAAACAAGGGGCAGGACATAGCATGAGATGGCTTTACTGAAAATCCCCAACTAAAGCAGGATGAAATGGATTATCTTTCCAAGTATTAATCGAAAAAAAAAATTCCCCTTTAAATTTTAGTCAAATAATCTATTGCATCCACAGATATGCATGCATAACGTGAAACATACGTACATAAAACACATGCATATAACCTACATACATGCATCGAATCATGCTAATGAGTGTTTCAAGATAATAAGGATCAAGCTTGCGAAGTTGAGGGAATGGAAATTCAGTTTTTATAATTTTATTTGATCGATTTAATTTTACCGACACTTAGATAAATGACATACGTTGATTTTTAGTAGAAAATTACCAAAAACTTCCTAAATTTATTGTATTTATTTCAATTCAGTCATAAACTTTTCAATTGTCTCAATTGAGTTCTTGACCTTTTTGAAAATTTGCCAATATAGCTCATCTGGCCATTTTTTACCAAAAATTGTTGACTTGGACATCGACTGTGTTACGTGACACAATCGACATTGACGTGGGCAATTTTTCACTATTTTTTTGAATTTTTTATATCTCTTTTTCCTTTTTTGATTTTTCTGTTAAAAACTCTCTCTTTTTTATTCTTTCTCTGCTGATTTTAGGACTCAGTGATGGTCGGCGACCAACCAAAGGAGACGGTCGAATTTGCCAGCCTCAAGCAAGGGTCACCCTCGACAGCTTCAGGCAAAGTCACCCTGGTTGGGATATGGCAAGGTCAAGTCTCGCCTAAAGCTAGCAAAGCCAACCCTCATTGGTTGTCCCTTGTGGCCAATCTCTAGCCATTGCCAATGCCTAAGGATCAGCGGAGGAAGAATGAAAAAAATAAAAAGAAAGAAAATAAAATAAAAAATCAAAAACATAATACAAAAATTGCAAAAATTATTCACCTTGGTGTCGACTGTACCACGTAGGACGGCGAGAGTTCACATCAATGATTTTCAACCAAAATTTTCCAGATGGGTTTTATTAGCAACTTGTCAAAAAAAATTTAAACTTAACTAGATAAATTGAAAGGTCTATAACTGAATTGACACAAACGCAATAAATTCATAACTTTTTTTGGTAATTTCCCCCACTTTTAGCTTAGCCATGATTATGATGAGGATGAAGCCACTTGTGGCGTGAATGGCAACACATCTATTTTAGAAATTAATTTATGATCAGAAGTTGATTTTTCTACTATTACTTTTGAGTAGAAGTTGATTTTTTAACTTTTGGAAAGAAGAAAATTCATTTTACTTTTTCAAATGGTTTCAAAACTATTTCTAGAGCAAAAAAAAAAATGAAATTGCATAACTAAATGAATTTTTACTTCACAAGTTGCGTTACCAAATGATTTCTACTCCAAAATCACTTCTGGAGCAGAAATTCTAATCTAAAAGTGTCCTCATGTGTGCCTTTATCTTTCTCCCACTTTAAAAACAAAATATACAAAGTTAAAAGCTACTCCTTATATGCCCTTGAATAAGTGAAGAGAAACAACTGATTTACAATTTCAAAACAGACAAGTTTCCTGACAACTTTAAATCAGAAGGATATTTATTTTGCGAGAAACAAATAAACAAATAAACAAACTAGCGTCATACACGTAAAAGCAAGGATTTGAAGTTAAAATTCTCATTCGAGATTGCCTTATCTTTGATAAGACCGGCAGATAGTTTCAGTAATCGAGAGATCATTGTTGAAAGAGAAAAATCGCAATTAATTTGAAGAATACGGCATAAACATGGATCATATCTTTCGTAAGATAGCCTCGTGGAATTCAAGATATAAGAAGAAGTAATTCAATATCGAGAGACTGACAAGGATATATAGCTGAGGATTCGGGACCACAGCAGATAATCTTTTTCCTTGCAAGTAACATTATATATTATTTTAATAGATCAGAATCATTAAATCGACGGCGGGGAAAGAAACCCGAATTGAGGAAACACCTAGAACTGTCCAGTGATGGAATACTCTGTACAGCTCATGTTGAACCACACTTATGGCGACCGTGGCTGATCTTTCTTCTCTAAGTTCCCCCATCCAGAAAGAGCTTCGTGCATTAGTTGATGGGGGCAACTATCAACCTCTACGCCCTCGGCTGTTGAACATGCTGCTGGCTATATTGCACCGACACGACACGCGACACGAGACACGACACGTAATTTCTCAAAAAAATAGAGAATTTCGACATGTTCGTCGGACACGTTATATATTAAATATATATTTTTTAGATATACATGATAAACTATCATTTATATATAAATATATCAACATATTAGGGATTCACGATTAGGTTTTCTTTTTTTAGCTAGCTAAGTATATTAATTTTGGGGTGACTGAATATATGACTTAAGTAATTCTATTTTTTTTTAATAGATTTACATTTTGATCTTTAATTTATTAATAATGCTTAAAATTGACCATGTTCATGTCGAAATGGCGTATTGGGATGTTAGACTCGCGTGCTGCTAACGTGTCTAAAGCGCTGACCACATGTTGGTCATATATCAAAAAGTGTTTGATACGACGCTACACGAAACGACATGTAGGCCTCCAAAAAGTGTTCGTGTAACATAGGCTGCTAGTTCATAATGTTCGCCATTGGTTTCCCAGCAATTACTTTTATTCTCCATGCCCACCGAAGAGTATAAAAGCACGGCCATGAACGTCGTTCCCGCGTCCAAGGCTACCGAGAGAATGTAGTTGTGTCTCTGCCTCCACGCTTTCGGTATCGGAAAATGAAGATATTGAATTTTGTTCCTGCTAGAACTAGCACCATCAATATGGGTCATAAACTTATATTTTATATAAAATAAATCTTATGTAGGTCATTAAATTTTAGAGAACTCACTAAAATACGTCCAAAAAGTTGAAATGAAATTAAATGAATAAAAAATGGGTCACACATAAAATCCATTTTTGACCCATATTAGACTCATTTTCGGTCCATGACTCTCATAAATTACAAATGGGCCCAGGGCGTCAAAGGCCCAACTTTATTATTATTATTATTATTATCAATTTTCTATTTTTATAAGTGAATGAAAGAAATTAGAAAAGAAAAATAAAATGGTTAATACCACGAAAAACCCTAAACTGGTACGCCTGTGACAAATTTACCCCAAATTAAATTTTTGACAATTAAAAACCTCAAACTGGTACACTTGTGACAAATTTTTACCCTCCGTTAACTTCCGTCAAATTTCACCGTTAAATTTGCTGACGTGGATGACACTTGTGCCTTGGTACGCTGATGTGGACATAGTCTACGTGGGAATCTCATATGATTGATACCACGAAAAACCTCAAACTGGTACATTTGTGACAAATTTACCCCCAACTGGTACATTTTTGACAATTTTACCCTAAACTAATACATTATGTGACAAATTTACCCTTGCACTTTTCTATCCTTTGCGTTTTTTTTATTTCTTTGGCAAATACATGCTGAATGTCTTTTTTTTTTTTTTTGCATATTGATTGCTTTCAAGTGCACCTAAGTGTTTGACAAATAAAAAAGTGCAACAAAGTGTGATTATCATCCTTAAATTTTACCTTCGTTTAAAGTTTAAAGTTGCAAAGTTTACACGGGATGATATGAGATAAATTACCTTCGTTTAAAGTTTACAGTCGCAAAGCTTGCACGAGATGATATGAGATAAATTACCTTCGTTTAAAGTTTAATGTCGCAAAGCTTGCACGGGATGATATGAGATAAATTACCTTCGTTTGAAGGTAAATTTTAAGGATGATAATCACACTTTGTTGCACTTTTTTATTTTTCAAACACTTAGGTGCACTTGAAAGCAATCAATATGCCCCCAAAAAACATTCAGCATGTATTTCCCAAAGAAATAAAAAAAAATTTTGCAAAGGATAGAAAAGTGCAAGGGTAAATTTGTCACATAGTGTATTAGTTTAGGGTAAAATTGTCAAAAATATACCAGTTTGGGGTATATTTGTCACTAATATACCAATTTATGGTAAATTTGTCACAAATGTACCAATTTAAGGTTTTTCGCGGTATCAATCATATGAGATTCCCACGTAGACTATGTCCACATCAGCGTACCAAGGCACAAGTGTCATCCACGTCAGCAAATTTAACAGTGAAATTTGACGGAAGTTAACAGAGGGTAAATTTGTCACAAATGTACCAACTTGGGGTTTTTCATGGTTAAAAAATTAATTTGGGGTAAATTTGTCACATGCGTACCAGTTTAGGGTTTTTCGTGGTATTAACCCAAAATAAAATTAAAAAAATATAAAAACTATTGTTGACTGCCCACTACCGTCATCCACCACCAGTCGCTGTCACCCACCAGTGGTCGGAGAAAAATTTTTAAAAAAAAAGCAAAATAAAATAAAAATACTATCTTAAAAAATTAAAAAAAAATTCTAAAAAAATCAGAAAAATTTAAAAAAATTAAAAAAAAGTTTCACTAGTTTTTTTATTGCAAGAAAGTATTTCAGTAATATAATTTTTTTATTTAATACTTTTTTATTATTTAATTTGCTTTTTTATTTGATGTAAAGTTTTAATCTAATAACATATACATACAAAGAGCTTAAAACAAGTAAAATGACTTATATAAGTTTTCTTAAAATATTAGTGTGATTTGATAATATGGACTAAAAAGGGTAGGGTCGAGTATGAATCGGTTGCAGATTAAGTCGGGTATGGATCATTGAATATGAGTCAAAATAGATTCGAGGGTCAATACGATTCGGACCATAATCGACCCGACCCAAACCCGATCCTATCCACGCATTTGACACCTCTAGCTAGATCCTAGGGATTGTAGTTTAATGGTGTAGCTGGTGGCATCATTCCGGTCGCTCCTAATAAGACTGTAAGATTGACGAGGGGGATCCAAGATTGCCTGGGAAAGGCCTTGTGAAGTAGCCATACTCTCAAAGGTCCCAATGCACCTCCAGGGAAAAACCAGTTCATGTCTCCATAGTTTCCGAGTGTTCCAACGATCCGCCTAAGTCCGACCAACCCCCATATAACAAATGCATCAAAGAGAACCCAGTCACCTGGACACGTCCAGGGACTATCCGGTGGAAGGAGATCATCTTGGCATATGTTGGTAACAGAGTTCAGCAGCCACCATGCACCTGCAATACTGATGGTTCCAGCAAGAATTGTACCCATGAACTGTGAGGACACAAGGATAAAGTATTAAAGTGTGACATCCCCCAATTTGTGTACGTGAGGATAAGAAACTTAAAGCTTGTGGATCCCTCTCTTGGTCTCATCTTCTTCTTTTCCTTTCTGCTGACCAAAGCCACTTGCTCTTATTAAAAATCCCACTTGAAAGTTGCAGCTATGCTGGAAGTTTTTCTTTGGTGGAATTTTCGGCTGAGCAGCTCCCTCATTTCGGCTGAGCAAGACTTCCCCATGCAGATGAGAACAAATCCTCATCATTTGGAGGCCACCAAGATGTCCACGAAAGAGACTTGTTGCAGCCTCTCCCCTACTTTTCTTCATCTCCTTCAGCTGCTGGAATTTTGTTGCTGCTGTGGTGTTGTTGCTGTCCTCAAAATTTGCTGTGAACTCTACTACTTCAGTCTTCTCCATCTCCTCGAGCCGTTGTTGCTTTGCTTCATTCTTCTCGGCTACACTTCTTCGGCCACTGTTGGTTGCTGCAACTGCCACCGTTGGCCTTAACTTCAACCTGTGAACCACTGCTGCACCTCTCTCCCTCTTGAATTTCCTCTCGGATTTCCGCGTTCCAGCACGCGCGCCCGGGGGAAATCGGCTCGTTCGGGGTCGTCTGGTGTCCGAATCGAGCCCCGTTTTCGCCTGTGTACTCGTAAGACGTTAAGCTTCGATATTCTGAAAACGAATCAGCGAAAAACCTCCTAGAGAATTCCCAGTTTTGAATCAAAGTTGACCCTGTTTTGTGGTTTTCTTCTTTTGCTTGTTGTAGTTGCAATCTTCCTTGTCTCTGCTGTGTTTTGCTTGTTGCTGTGTTTCTGTTCGTCATTGGAAAATCGCCGTCGATTCCGTCGCCGCCGCCGTGAACAGTGTCGCCGGAATAGTGTCGCCGGAATAGTACCGCCGGAATAGTGCCGCCGGAATAGTGTCGCCGGAACAGTAACTAGCCGTTGCCGTTCGTGGCCCGAGCTCACCACCGTCTAGCCAAGCTCGAACTCGATTTTTGGGTGAGCACATTTCTAAACTTGACTTAGAATGTCGGGTATGCTAAGAACTAGTAGGGAAAATTTTATGATGAAAAATATTAAATTTCTTGGATGTCAAATGTCGATTATTTACTGCTAACCCTAGGGGTTATTTGGTAATTTTTGTGGACTCTAGAAATTACCACGTGTGCCAGATTGCTTGCCCTTGAACCTAAGTGACTTAGAATGGAAACCGGGTCCTGAAATACGAGTTTTTGCAATACGAATTGCTTGGTTATTTTATTCGATTTATTTTAAGGTAAATGGTATGCCAATATGAATAATTTTGGGAAATGCATGTGGCAAAGATGAATTACATGAGTGTTTATGGGGTAGGCCAATTGAGAATTTTGTGATGCTCATCATTGATCTGCATATTGACATGAGACATGTGCGTTTGGCGGAGTGCGTAGAACCGTGCGGGACGGCCCGGCAGTGTCTAGGGGGCCACCGGGAATGCGGGGAGATAAGGAGGTGTCGATCGCAGAGCTAATTGAGCCACGGTCGTTGCACTTGCGCCTGAACGTGCTCGGCACGGGGTAGCTGGAGAGACAAGGGTGCCAACTTCGGTGTGAATAGACACGAGTTGAGGCACAGGCCTGAGACGTCTAAGACGTGGCCGGGGACCGGCAGTGCCGATAAGAGCCACCGGTTGGGTTGAGTCCGGCAGTGCCTAGAGAGCCACCGGCAACCCGAAAACAGAAAGTCCGGCAGTGCCCAGAGAGCCACCGGCAAGCATTGAGCATCTGCATTGGCATCTGTATGATTTGAGGTTACAATATGCATGTGATGATTTATATTCTAGCAAGAGGCGCATGTTGTTTACTGAATTGAGTTTAGATGTGTGTTCACTGAGTTTCGACTCACCTATTTTTGGCTGATCGCCATTTCAGACCCTCGACCGTAGGTATGACTTATCGTATTCCCCCTGTCCGCCACGGGATCCCTCAGGAGATTGAGACACAGGTATTTTCATATCCTATTATGGATGGAGTTTCGTATGAGCGGCATAGCTGTACTGTATGGGTCGACGAAGGTTACGACGTTTTGCTCCCTCATAGATACGAGGGATGGTACCGTCGGGTGGGCCAGGAGTTGTGGCAGGGTCCTCTGCAGGGTCTGGATATACCAGTCTTTTTGATGGGGCCGACAGGCCTGATGAATGCGGCCACTTTTGAAGGTGAGGTTGTAGACCCTGAGCCAATGGATGTCCAGGATGTAGATGGGGACGTAGTAATGGAGATCGAGGGAGCAGACGACGTGTTCGTCGAGCAGGCAGATGGCGAGCCTGGATCTCCGGGATCGGAGGAAACTGATCCAGAGGAGTTTCCGTTGTCTGAGGAGGATGAGTAGTTCCTAGAGGATGCCAGGATGAGGCGTAGTGACCTTTTTGGTTTGGCTTGTTTCCTTTTTGACCATGATCGGCTTGTGTTTCGAGGTTCAGATGTTAGCCTCCTCTCCTGGTTGTATAAAGCCTATTATTGTTATATGTAAATTAGATCGTCTCTATCTCTCTATTCCACATGTGTGTTTGTCAGGGGTTTGTATGCTTTCCGTTGTTGCATTTGTTAACCGTCGTTTGGCCGCGACGAGTCCTGGGCCGTCGCCAGTGTTGGCCAAGCGATGAGCGAATTAGCAGGTGAAGGGATGTTGCGCGTCCGACGGGTCCGGGGCGTGACATCCCCATCGGGAGTGGTATCAGAGCAAGGTCAGCTCGATAAGAGAATGTTCGAGGCTTGGAGTGATAAGGATGAGAATTTATGGGGTAGTTAGATAGAGAAAGTCCCCTAAGTTGGACTAGGATTGGGCACGTATGTCCGTTCTTGATTGGTGCATGTGATTGTTAGTAATTATATATTCTCTAGTCTTCTATTGCTTGCTGCTAGACCCTGATTGGTGGTTTAGGTCTTAATTCCTTGATGGAATAATAGCAGGTGTAAGTGAGCCAGACTAAGGACAATGAGCAACAGAAATAGACCAAAGAAGTATGCAAGTGTGTCTGGCTCAGGTGTTCCAACTGCAAGAGCTCAAGCTGCAGGTGCTCCAACTGCAAGAGCTCAAGTTCTAGGTGCTCCAGCTGCAGGAGCTCAAGCTGCAGAAAATCCAAGCATTGGGGATATCATGAGAGTATTGGCAGAAGTTGGTACCTTGATGGGCAGGCAGGCTGAAGAAAGAGCTGTCACTGTGGCCCAAGCTGCTGAGGCCGCGTTAGCTGTCGTGCATGGAGCCAATGTGAATAATGCTCCTGGCATTGGAGGTCGACAGACACCTCATCTAGTGGAGCAATTTCTGAAGTTGCATCCACCGAAATTTGATGGAACAGGAGGACCTGAAGCAGCCTCCCTTTGGACAGAGCAACTAGAGAAAGCGTTTGAAGTGCTAGGTTGTACTGGGGAAGAAAGGGTTTCATTAGCTGTCTACCAGCTCCAAGGCACCGCAGATGATTGGTGGAAGGCCACCCGAGGAAGAGTCTTCCCTGAAGGTACTATGCCGGACTGGACGGCTTTTTGTGAAGCGTTTAACGGGAAATATTTTTCGGAAGCCGCGCAGGAAAGAAAGATGGAAGAATTCCTCCGACTCCGTCAGGGTCAGATGACAGTAGATCAATATGAGGCGGAATTTGCAAGACTATCTAAGTTTGCTCCCAGGATGATAGAGAATGCCTGGGACAAAGCAAGGAGATTCCGTGAAGGATTGAGGCCGGAACTCCGTAGTCGACTGATTACCGCAGGATTGAGGGACTATGGGGCGATGTATGAAAGGGCTCAAGAGTTCGAAAGAGATATAAATGAACGAATCACTGCATCTGGATCGCGATTCATGCCAAGACGAGATGACAGGAGTTTTGGAAAAAGGCCAATGATGGATAATAGAAGATTTGTCCCTCCACCCCGAAGGACTCTGGGAAAACCGACACCCCCTGGTAGTGTAAGGTGTCGCGATTGTGGACAGAGGCATGCAATTGGTTTGTGCCCAAGAAAGACAGGAGCATGCTACGAGTGTGGTCAGATGGGGCATATTGCGAGGTATTGCCCGAGGAAGAACCGGGGACCGCAGTTTCAACAGCAAAGACCGCCAGCTGGACCACAAGCGATGGCTGCTCCCCAAGAAAATCTGAATCGACCGCCAGCGCAAGGAAGAGTGTACGCGATGGCGCGGGGAGAAGCTGAGAACGCACCTGGCGTGATCACAGGTACCATTTCTTTATGTGATCATGCCGCGTATGCTTTATTTGATCCGGGAGCATCTCATTCGTTTGTGTCTGAACAATTTGTTGCACTGGCTGGTATTGATGTAAGACCATTAGAAACATTGTTGCATGTGGTCACCCCACTGAAGGATAAAATGGTCATCTTGTTAGGATGTCAAGGATGTAAGATATCCTTGGGTGATAGAGAAGGATTGATTGATCTGGCTGTCCTGCCCATGTTTGACTTTGACGTAATAATTGGAATGGATTGGTTAGTTAAACATGGGGCAGTAATTGATTGTAGTAGTAGGGTGATTCAGTTTAATCCGACTGGTCACTCTAGATTCGAATTTCGAGGAAACCGGGGAGGAACCTCAATTCCTTGGATATCGTCACTAGAAGCGACTAAGTTGATGGACCAAGGGTGCCAAGGGTACCTAGCCTCTGTAACTGATTCATCAGTTGAGGGAGTAAGGCTTGAAGACTTGTCAGTAGTACGTGATTTTCCTGATGTTTTCCCACAAGAGTTGCCAGGATTGCCACCTGAAAGGGAAGTGGAGTTTGCAATTGAATTGGCTCCTGGGACAGAGCCAATATCTAAAGCGCCTTATAGGATGGCATTGTCAGAGTTGAAGGAATTGAAGGTCCAATTGCAGGAACTATTAGATAAAGGATTTATTCGCCCAAGTGCTTCGCCATGGGGTGCTCCAGTATTATTCGTGAGGAAGAAAGATGGGTCATTGCGTCTGTGCATTGACTATAGGCAGTTGAATCAAGTGACGATCAAGAATAAGTATCCGTTGCCAAGGATAGATGACTTATTCGATCAACTGCAAGGAGCGTCTGTATTCTCTAAGATAGACTTGAGGACAGGCTATCACCAGTTGAGGATCAGAAAGGAGGACGTACCGAAAACGGCGTTTAGGACGAGGTATGGACATTATGAGTTTACGGTCATGCCATTTGGATTAACTAATGCTCCTGCCGCCTTTATGGATATGATGAATAGGATATTCAAGGAGTTCCTAGACCGGTTCGTGATAGTATTCATCGACGACATACTGGTGTACTCGAGAAGTTCTGAGGACCATGAACAGCACTTGAGTATTATTCTACGGACCTTAAGAGAGCACTCGCTCTACGCCAAGTTCAGTAAGTGTGAATTTTGGCTTAATCGAGTAGCGTTCCTTGGACATATAATTTCTGGAGAAGGAATTGCAGTGGATCCGTCAAAGATTGAAGCAGTTGAAAAATGGCCTAGGCCGACAACCGTGACTGAAGTGAGAAGTTTCTTAGGACTTGCAGGATACTATAGACGCTTCGTGGAAAAGTTTTCTGCGATAACTGGACCCTTAACGCGTCTTTTGAAAAAGGACACGAAGTTCGAATGGACGGAAAATTGTGAAGAAAGCTTCCGAGAGCTTAAACATAGGTTGACGACTGCACCAGTATTAACAATACCGTCAGCATCTGGAGGATTCGAGATCTACAGTGATGCGTCGTTAAGAGGTCTGGGATGTGTCTTGATGCAACATGGACGGGTTGTAGCATACGCATCTCGACAGCTGAGGCCACATGAGATGAATTACCCGACACATGATTTGGAATTGGCGGCGATAGTATTTGCACTGAAAATCTGGAGACATTATCTAGTTGGAGAAAAGTTTCAGATTTATACGGATCACCAGAGTCTGAAGTATCTGTTCTCTCAAAAGGAGCTGAATATGAGACAACGTCGCTGGATGGAGCTGTTGAAGGATTACGATTGTGACATTTTATATCACCCTGGAAAGGCGAACAGAGTAGCTGATGCGCTCAGTCGAAAATCAAGTATAGCGCATATGATGGTTAAAGAGTGGAAATTATTAGAAGGGATAAGAGACTCAGAATTCAATATAGAGGTAGGACACCTCTCGAGTCTGATGGCCACCTTGAGAGTTGAACCGAAAATTCACTCGAGAATTAAGGAATTGCAGTCTACGGACCCTGATATTCAGAAAATCTTGACGATGGATGAGGCAAAGAGGAAGCCGGAGTTTCAGGTGACAGAAGATGGAATACTAAAGTTCAGAGGACGCTTGTGCGTGCCGAATAATGAGGAGTTAAAGGAAGAGATTTTGACAGAGGCGCATCGTAGCAGTTATAGCATTCATCCAGGTAGTACGAAAATGTATCAGAACCTGCGTCAGCACTACTGGTGGAACGGAATGAAGGTCGATGTGGCCAAATACGTGGCGAAATGTCTGACATGTCAGCAGGTGAAAGCACAACATTGCAAACCTGGAGGATTGCTATAGCCATTGGAGATTCCAGAATGGAAATGGGAACATGTTACGATGGACTTCGTGACTGGTTTACCAAGGAGTCAAAGAGGCAACGATTCGATCTGGGTTGTGGTCGATAGACTGACCAAATCTGCTCACTTTATAGCAATGCGAAAGGACTTTGCTCTGGAAAAGCTGGCTGAATTATATGTGCGTCAAATCGTTCGCCTGCATGGAGTACCAGTTACAGTCACGTCGGACCGTGACCCTCGCTTTACTGCGACATTTTGGAAAAGTTTGCAGGCTGCCTTAGGAACTGAGTTAAGGTACAGTACGGCATATCACCCGCAGACCGATGGGCAAACAGAAAGGACGATCCAGACATTGGAGGATATGTTGAGAGCCTGCGTAATAGACTTCAAAGGTGGATGGGAAGAACAATTGCATCTGGTGGAATTCGCATACAATAACAGTTATCAGCAGAGCATCAGAATGGCTCCATTTGAGGCTCTATATGGGAGAGCTTGTAGAACTCCAATCTGCTGGAACGAGATTGGCGAAAGGAGCATAACTGGCCCAGAGTTGGTTCAACAATCCGTTGAGGCAGTGAAGGTGATAAGGGACAGGTTGAAAACAGCTCAGAGTCGCCAGAAAAGCTATGCAGATAGGCGACGTAGGCCATTGGAATTTCAAGTAGGCGATCATGTGTTTTTGAAGGTGTCGCCAATGAAAGGTTTATCTCGATTTGGGAAAAAGGGAAAATTGAGCCCGAGATTTGTAGGGCCATTCGAGATCTTAGAAAGAATTGGAACATTGGCGTACCGTCTTGCGTTGCCGCCAAATTTGTCTCAAGTGCATAATGTGTTCCATGTTTCGATGCTGAGGAAGTACGAGCCGGACTCGGGCCATATACTTGATCATGAAATCATTGAAGTTGATGACCGAGTCTCGTACGTAGAGAGGCCCGTACGTATAGTGGACCGAAGGGAACACGTCCTACGAAACAAGACAATACCTCTAGTCAAAGTAATTTGGGAGCATCATGGAACAGAAGGCGCAACGTGGGAAAATGAGGACGAGATGAGGCACAAGCACCCCTACTTGTTTGAGTAATTAGTAGTATTAGTAGAATGAAAATTTCGAGGACGAAATTCCTGTAAGGTGGGGAGAGTTGTGACATCCCCCAATTTGTGTACGTGAGGATAAGAAACTTAAAGCTTGTGGATCCCTCTCTTGGTCTCATCTTCTTCTTTTCCTTTCTGCTGACCAAAGCCACTTGCTCTTATTAAAAATCCCACTTGAAAGTTGCAGCTATGCTGGAAGTTTTTCTTTGGTGGAATTTTCGGCTGAGCAGCTCCCTCATTTCGGCTGAGCAAGACTTCCCCATGCAGATGAGAACAAATCCTCATCATTTGGAGGCCACCAAGATGTCCACGAAAGAGACTTGTTGCAGCCTCTCCCCTACTTTTCTTCATCTCCTTCAGCTGCTGGAATTTTGTTGCTGCTGTGGTGTTGTTGCTGTCCTCAAAATTTGCTGTGAACTCTACTACTTCAGTCTTCTCCATCTCCTCGAGCCGTTGTTGCTTTGCTTCATTCTTCTCGGCTACACTTCTTCGGCCACTGTTGGTTGCTGCAACTGCCACCGTTGGCCTTAACTTCAACCTGTGAACCACTGCTGCACCTCTCTCCCTCTTGAATTTCCTCTCGGATTTCCGCGTTCCAGCACGCGCGCCCGGGGGAAATCGGCTCGTTCGGGGTCGTCTGGTGTCCGAATCGAGCCCCGTTTTCGCCTGTGTACTCGTAAGACGTTAAGCTTCGATATTCTGAAAACGAATCAGCGAAAAACCTCCTAGAGAATTCCCAGTTTTGAATCAAAGTTGACCCTGTTTTGTGGTTTTCTTCTTTTGCTTGTTGTAGTTGCAATCTTCCTTGTCTCTGCTGTGTTTTGCTTGTTGCTGTGTTTCTGTTCGTCATTGGAAAATCGCCGTCGATTCCGTCGCCGCCGCCGTGAACAGTGTCGCCGGAATAGTGTCGCCGGAATAGTACCGCCGGAATAGTGCCGCCGGAATAGTGTCGCCGGAACAGTAACTAGCCGTTGCCGTTCGTGGCCCGAGCTCACCACCGTCTAGCCAAGCTCGAACTCGATTTTTGGATGAGCACATTTCTAAACTTGACTTAGAATGTCGGGTATGCTAAGGACTAGTAGGGAAAATTTTATGATGAAAAATATTAAATTTCTTGGATGTCAAATGTCGATTATTTACTGCTAACCCTAGGGGTTATTTGGTAATTTTTGTGGACTCTAGAAATTACCACGTGTGCCAGATTGCTTGCCCTTGAACCTAAGTGACTTAGAATGGAAACCGGGTCCTGAAATACGAGTTTTTGCAATACGAATTGCTTGGTTATTTTATTCGATTTATTTTAAGGTAAATGGTATGCCAATATGAATAATTTTGGGAAATGCATGTGGCAAAGATGAATTACATGAGTGTTTATGGGGTAGGCCAATTGAGAATTTTGTGATGCTCATCATTGATCTGCATATTGACATGAGACATGTGCGTTTGGCGGAGTGCGTAGAACCGTGCGGGACGGCCCGGCAGTGTCTAGGGGGCCACCGGGAATGCGGGGAGATAAGGAGGTGCCGATCGCAGAGCTAATTGAGCCACGGTCGTTGCACTTGCGCCTGAACGTGCTCGGCACGGGGTAGCTGGAGAGACAAGGGTGCCAACTTCGGTGTGAATAGACACGAGTTGAGGCACAGGCCTGAGACGTCTAAGACGTGGCCGGGGACCGGCAGTGCCGATAAGAGCCACCGGTTGGGTTGAGTCCGGCAGTGCCTAGAGAGCCACCGGCAACCCGAAAACAGAAAGTCCGGCAGTGCCCAGAGAGCCACCGGCAAGCATTGAGCATCTGCATTAGCATCTGTATGATTTGAGGTTACAATATGCATGTGATGATTTATATTCTAGCAAGAGGCGCATGTTGTTTACTGAATTGAGTTTAGATGTGTGTTCACTGAGTTTCGACTCACCTATTTTTGGCTGATCGCCATTTCAGACCCTCGACCGTAGGTATGACTTATCGTATTCCCCCTGTCCGCCACGGGATCCCTCAGGAGATTGAGACACAGGTATTTTCATATCCTATTATGGATGGAGTTTCGTATGAGCGGCATAGCTGTACTGTATGGGTCGACGAAGGTTACGACGTTTTGCTCCCTCATAGATACGAGGGATGGTACCGTCGGGTGGGCCAGGAGTTGTGGCAGGGTCCTCTGCAGGGTCTGGATATACCAGTCTTTTTGATGGGGCCGACAGGCCTGATGAATGCGGCCACTTTTGAAGGTGAGGTTGTAGACCCTGAGCCAATGGATGTCCAGGATGTAGATGGGGACGTAGTAATGGAGATCGAGGGAGCAGACGACGTGTTCGTCGAGCAGGCAGATGGCGAGCCTGGATCTCCGGGATCGGAGGAAACTGATCCAGAGGAGTTTCCGTTGTCTGAGGAGGATGAGTAGTTCCTAGAGGATGCCAGGATGAGGCGTAGTGACCTTTTTGGTTTGGCTTGTTTCCTTTTTGACCATGATCGGCTTGTGTTTCGAGGTTCAGATGTTAGCCTCCTCTCCTGGTTGTATAAAGCCTATTATTGTTATATGTAAATTAGATCGTCTCTATCTCTCTATTCCACATGTGTGTTTGTCAGGGGTTTGTATGCTTTCCGTTGTTGCATTTGTTAACCGTCGTTTGGCCGCGACGAGTCCTGGGCCGTCGCCAGTGTTGGCCAAGCGATGAGCGAATTAGCAGGTGAAGGGATGTTGCGCGTCCGACGGGTCCGGGGCGTGACATCCCCGTCGGGAGTGGTATCAGAGCAAGGTCAGCTCGATAAGAGAATGTTCGAGGCTTGGAGTGATAAGGATGAGAATTTATGGGGTAGTTAGATAGAGAAAGTCCCCTAAGTTGGACTAGGATTGGGCACGTATGTCCGTTCTTGATTGGTGCATGTGATTGTTAGTAATTATATATTCTCTAGTCTTCTATTGCTTGCTGCTAGACCCTGATTGGTGGTTTAGGTCTTAATTCCTTGATGGAATAATAGCAGGTGTAAGTGAGCCAGACTAAGGACAATGAGCAACAGAAATAGACCAAAGAAGTATGCAAGTGTGTCTGGCTCAGGTGTTCCAACTGCAAGAGCTCAAGCTGCAGGTGCTCCAACTGCAAGAGCTCAAGTTCTAGGTGCTCCAGCTGCAGGAGCTCAAGCTGCAGAAAATCCAAGCATTGGGGATATCATGAGAGTATTGGCAGAAGTTGGTACCTTGATGGGCAGGCAGGCTGAAGAAAGAGCTGTCACTGTGGCCCAAGCTGCTGAGGCCGCGTTAGCTGTCGTGCATGGAGCCAATGTGAATAATGCTCCTGGCATTGGAGGTCGACAGACACCTCATCTAGTGGAGCAATTTCTGAAGTTGCATCCACCGAAATTTGATGGAACAGGAGGACCTGAAGCAGCCTCCCTTTGGACAGAGCAACTAGAGAAAGCGTTTGAAGTGCTAGGTTGTACTGGGGAAGAAAGGGTTTCATTAGCTGTCTACCAGCTCCAAGGCACCGCAGATGATTGGTGGAAGGCCACCCGAGGAAGAGTCTTCCCTGAAGGTACTATGCCGGACTGGACGGCTTTTTGTGAAGCGTTTAACGGGAAATATTTTTCGGAAGCCGCGCAGGAAAGAAAGATGGAAGAATTCCTCCGACTCCGTCAGGGTCAGATGACAGTAGATCAATATGAGGCGGAATTTGCAAGACTATCTAAGTTTGCTCCCAGGATGATAGAGAATGCCTGGGACAAAGCAAGGAGATTCCGTGAAGGATTGAGGCCGGAACTCCGTAGTCGACTGATTACCGCAGGATTGAGGGACTATGGGGCGATGTATGAAAGGGCTCAAGAGTTCGAAAGAGATATAAATGAACGAATCACTGCATCTGGATCGCGATTCATGCCAAGACGAGATGACAGGAGTTTTGGAAAAAGGCCAATGATGGATAATAGAAGATTTGTCCCTCCACCCCGAAGGACTCTGGGAAAACCGACACCCCCTGGTAGTGTAAGGTGTCGCGATTGTGGACAGAGGCATGCAATTGGTTTGTGCCCAAGAAAGACAGGAGCATGCTACGAGTGTGGTCAGATGGGGCATATTGCGAGGTATTGCCCGAGGAAGAACCGGGGACCGCAGTTTCAACAGCAAAGACCGCCAGCTGGACCACAAGCGATGGCTGCTCCCCAAGAAAATCTGAATCGACCGCCAGCGCAAGGAAGAGTGTACGCGATGGCGCGGGGAGAAGCTGAGAACGCACCTGGCGTGATCACAGGTACCATTTCTTTATGTGATCATGCCGCGTATGCTTTATTTGATCCGGGAGCATCTCATTCGTTTGTGTCTGAACAATTTGTTGCACTGGCTGGTATTGATGTAAGACCATTAGAAACATTGTTGCATGTGGTCACCCCACTGAAGGATAAAATGGTCATCTTGTTAGGATGTCAAGGATGTAAGATATCCTTGGGTGATAGAGAAGGATTGATTGATCTGGCTGTCCTGCCCATGTTTGACTTTGACGTAATAATTGGAATGGATTGGTTAGTTAAACATGGGGCAGTAATTGATTGTAGTAGTAGGGTGATTCAGTTTAATCCGACTGGTCACTCTAGATTCGAATTTCGAGGAAACCGGGGAGGAACCTCAATTCCTTGGATATCGTCACTAGAAGCGACTAAGTTGATGGACCAAGGGTGCCAAGGGTACCTAGCCTCTGTAACTGATTCATCAGTTGAGGGAGTAAGGCTTGAAGACTTGTCAGTAGTACGTGATTTTCCTGATGTTTTCCCACAAGAGTTGCCAGGATTGCCACCTGAAAGGGAAGTGGAGTTTGCAATTGAATTGGCTCCTGGGACAGAGCCAATATCTAAAGCGCCTTATAGGATGGCATTGTCAGAGTTGAAGGAATTGAAGGTCCAATTGCAGGAACTATTAGATAAAGGATTTATTCGCCCAAGTGCTTCGCCATGGGGTGCTCCAGTATTATTCGTGAGGAAGAAAGATGGGTCATTGCGTCTGTGCATTGACTATAGGCAGTTGAATCAAGTGACGATCAAGAATAAGTATCCGTTGCCAAGGATAGATGACTTATTCGATCAACTGCAAGGAGCGTCTGTATTCTCTAAGATAGACTTGAGGACAGGCTATCACCAGTTGAGGATCAGAAAGGAGGACGTACCGAAAACGGCGTTTAGGACGAGGTATGGACATTATGAGTTTACGGTCATGCCATTTGGATTAACTAATGCTCCTGCCGCCTTTATGGATATGATGAATAGGATATTCAAGGAGTTCCTAGACCGGTTCGTGATAGTATTCATCGACGACATACTGGTGTACTCGAGAAGTTCTGAGGACCATGAACAGCACTTGAGTATTATTCTACGGACCTTAAGAGAGCACTCGCTCTACGCCAAGTTCAGTAAGTGTGAATTTTGGCTTAATCGAGTAGCGTTCCTTGGACATATAATTTCTGGAGAAGGAATTGCAGTGGATCCGTCAAAGATTGAAGCAGTTGAAAAATGGCCTAGGCCGACAACCGTGACTGAAGTGAGAAGTTTCTTAGGACTTGCAGGATACTATAGACGCTTCGTGGAAAAGTTTTCTGCGATAACTGGACCCTTAACGCGTCTTTTGAAAAAGGACACGAAGTTCGAATGGACGGAAAATTGTGAAGAAAGCTTCCGAGAGCTTAAACATAGGTTGACGACTGCACCAGTATTAACAATACCGTCAGCATCTGGAGGATTCGAGATCTACAGTGATGCGTCGTTAAGAGGTCTGGGATGTGTCTTGATGCAACATGGACGGGTTGTAGCATACGCATCTCGACAGCTGAGGCCACATGAGATGAATTACCCGACACATGATTTGGAATTGGCGGCGATAGTATTTGCACTGAAAATCTGGAGACATTATCTAGTTGGAGAAAAGTTTCAGATTTATACGGATCACCAGAGTCTGAAGTATCTGTTCTCTCAAAAGGAGCTGAATATGAGACAACGTCGCTGGATGGAGCTGTTGAAGGATTACGATTGTGACATTTTATATCACCCTGGAAAGGCGAACAGAGTAGCTGATGCGCTCAGTCGAAAATCAAGTATAGCGCATATGATGGTTAAAGAGTGGAAATTATTAGAAGGGATAAGAGACTCAGAATTCAATATAGAGGTAGGACACCTCTCGAGTCTGATGGCCACCTTGAGAGTTGAACCGAAAATTCACTCGAGAATTAAGGAATTGCAGTCTACGGACCCTGATATTCAGAAAATCTTGACGATGGATGAGGCAAAGAGGAAGCCGGAGTTTCAGGTGACAGAAGATGGAATACTAAAGTTCAGAGGACGCTTGTGCGTGCCGAATAATGAGGAGTTAAAGGAAGAGATTTTGACAGAGGCGCATCGTAGCAGTTATAGCATTCATCCAGGTAGTACGAAAATGTATCAGAACCTGCGTCAGCACTACTGGTGGAACGGAATGAAGGTCGATGTGGCCAAACACGTGGCGAAATGTCTGACATGTCAGCAGGTGAAAGCACAACATTGCAAACCTGGAGGTTGCTACAGCCATTGGAGATTCCAGAATGGAAATGGGAACATGTTACGATGGACTTCGTGACTGGTTTACCAAGGAGTCAAAGAGGCAACGATTCGATCTGGGTTGTGGTCGATAGACTGACCAAATCTGCTCACTTTATAGCAATGCGAAAGGACTTTGCTCTGGAAAAGCTGGCTGAATTATATGTGCGTCAAATCGTTCGCCTGCATGGAGTACCAGTTACAGTCACGTCGGACCGTGACCCTCGCTTTACTGCGACATTTTGGAAAAGTTTGCAGGCTGCCTTAGGAACTGAGTTAAGGTACAGTACGGCATATCACCCGCAGACCGATGGGCAAACAGAAAGGACGATCCAGACATTGGAGGATATGTTGAGAGCCTGCGTAATAGACTTCAAAGGTGGATGGGAAGAACAATTGCATCTGGTGGAATTCGCATACAATAACAGTTATCAGCAGAGCATCAGAATGGCTCCATTTGAGGCTCTATATGGGAGAGCTTGTAGAACTCCAATCTGCTGGAACGAGATTGGCGAAAGGAGCATAACTGGCCCAGAGTTGGTTCAACAATCCGTTGAGGCAGTGAAGGTGATAAGGGACAGGTTGAAAACAGCTCAGAGTCGCCAGAAAAGCTATGCAGATAGGCGACGTAGGCCATTGGAATTTCAAGTAGGCGATCATGTGTTTTTGAAGGTGTCGCCAATGAAAGGTTTATCTCGATTTGGGAAAAAGGGAAAATTGAGCCCGAGATTTGTAGGGCCATTCGAGATCTTAGAAAGAATTGGAACATTGGCGTACCGTCTTGCGTTGCCGCCAAATTTGTCTCAAGTGCATAATGTGTTCCATGTTTCGATGCTGAGGAAGTACGAGCCGGACTCGGGCCATATACTTGATCATGAAATCATTGAAGTTGATGACCGAGTCTCGTACGTAGAGAGGCCCGTACGTATAGTGGACCGAAGGGAACACGTCCTACGAAACAAGACAATACCTCTAGTCAAAGTAATTTGGGAGCATCATGGAACAGAAGGCGCAACGTGGGAAAATGAGGACGAGATGAGGCACAAGCACCCCTACTTGTTTGAGTAATTAGTAGTATTAGTAGAATGAAAATTTCGAGGACGAAATTCCTGTAAGGTGGGGAGAGTTGTGACATCCCCCAATTTGTGTACGTGAGGATAAGAAACTTAAAGCTTGTGGATCCCTCTCTTGGTCTCATCTTCTTCTTTTCCTTTCTGCTGACCAAAGCCACTTGCTCTTATTAAAAATCCCACTTGAAAGTTACAGCTATGCTGGAAGTTTTTCTTTGGTGGAATTTTCGGCTGAGCAGCTCCCTCATTTCGGCTGAGCAAGACTTCCCCATGCAGATGAGAACAAATCCTCATCATTTGGAGGCCACCAAGATGTCCACGAAAGAGACTTGTTGCAGCCTCTCCCCTACTTTTCTTCATCTCCTTCAGCTGCTGGAATTTTGTTGCTGCTGTGGTGTTGTTGCTGTCCTCAAAATTTGCTGTGAACTCTACTACTTCAGTCTTCTCCATCTCCTCGAGCCGTTGTTGCTTTGCTTCATTCTTCTCGGCTACACTTCTTCGGCCACTGTTGGTTGCTGCAACTGCCACCGTTGGCCTTAACTTCAACCTGTGAACCACTGCTGCACCTCTCTCCCTCTTGAATTTCCTCTCGGATTTCCGCGTTCCAGCACGCGCGCCCGGGGGAAATCGGCTCGTTCGGGGTCGTCTGGTGTCCGAATCGAGCCCCGTTTTCGCCTGTGTACTCGTAAGACGTTAAGCTTCGATATTCTGAAAACGAATCAGCGAAAAACCTCCTAGAGAATTCCCAGTTTTGAATCAAAGTTGACCCTGTTTTGTGGTTTTCTTCTTTTGCTTGTTGTAGTTGCAATCTTCCTTGTCTCTGCTGTGTTTTGCTTGTTGTTGTGTTTCTGTTCGTCATTGGAAAATCGCCGTCGATTCCGTCGCCGCCGCCGTGAACAGTGTCGCCGGAATAGTGTCGCCGGAATAGTACCGCCGGAATAGTGCCGCCGGAATAGTGTCGCCGGAACAGTAACTAACCGTTGCCGTTCGTGGCCCGAGCTCACCACCGTCTAGCCAAGCTCGAACTCGATTTTTGGGTGAGCACATTTCTAAACTTAACTTAGAATGTCGGGTATGCTAAGGACTAGTAGGGAAAATTTTATGATGAAAAATATTAAATTTCTTGGATGTCAAATGTCGATTATTTACTGCTAACCCTAGGGGTTATTTGGTAATTTTTGTGGACTCTAGAAATTACCACGTGTGCCAGATTGCTTGCCCTTGAACCTAAGTGACTTAGAATGGAAACCGGGTCCTGAAATACGAGTTTTTGCAATACGAATTGCTTGGTTATTTTATTCGATTTATTTTAAGGTAAATGGTATGCCAATATGAATAATTTTGGGAAATGCATGTGGCAAAGATGAATTACATGAGTGTTTATGGGGTAGGCCAATTGAGAATTTTGTGATGCTCATCATTGATCTGCATATTGACATGAGACATGTGCGTTTGGCGGAGTGCGTAGAACCGTGCGGGACGGCCCGGCAGTGTCTAGGGGGCCACCGGGAATGCGGGGAGATAAGGAGGTGCCGATCGCAGAGCTAATTGAGCCACGGTCGTTGCACTTGCGCCTGAACGTGCTCGGCACGGGGTAGCTGGAGAGACAAGGGTGCCAACTTCGGTGTGAATAGACACGAGTTGAGGCACAGGCCTGAGACGTCTAAGACGTGGCCGGGGACCGGCAGTGCCGATAAGAGCCACCGGTTGGGTTGAGTCCGGCAGTGCCTAGAGAGCCACCGGCAACCCGAAAACAGAAAGTCCGGCAGTGCCCAGAGAGCCACCGGCAAGCATTGAGCATCTGCATTAGCATCTGTATGATTTGAGGTTACAATATGCATGTGATGATTTATATTCTAGCAAGAGGCGCATGTTGTTTACTGAATTGAGTTTAGATGTGTGTTCACTGAGTTTCGACTCACCTATTTTTGGCTGATCGCCATTTCAGACCCTCGACCGTAGGTATGACTTATCGTATTCCCCCTGTCCGCCACGGGATCCCTCAGGAGATTGAGACACAGGTATTTTCATATCCTATTATGGATGGAGTTTCGTATGAGCGGCATAGCTGTACTGTATGGGTCGACGAAGGTTACGACGTTTTGCTCCCTCATAGATACGAGGGATGGTACCGTCGGGTGGGCCAGGAGTTGTGGCAGGGTCCTCTGCAGGGTCTGGATATACCAGTCTTTTTGATGGGGCCGACAGGCCTGATGAATGCGGCCACTTTTGAAGGTGAGGTTGTAGACCCTGAGCCAATGGATGTCCAGGATGTAGATGGGGACGTAGTAATGGAGATCGAGGGAGCAGACGACGTGTTCGTCAAGCAGGCAGATGGCGAGCCTGGATCTCCGGGATCGGAGGAAACTGATCCAGAGGAGTTTCCGTTGTCTGAGGAGGATGAGTAGTTCCTAGAGGATGCCAGGATGAGGCGTAGTGACCTTTTTGGTTTGGCTTGTTTCCTTTTTGACCATGATCGGCTTGTGTTTCGAGGTTCAGATGTTAGCCTCCTCTCCTGGTTGTATAAAGCCTATTATTGTTATATGTAAATTAGATCGTCTCTATCTCTCTATTCCACATGTGTGTTTGTCAGGGGTTTGTATGCTTTCCGTTGTTGCATTTGTTAACCGTCGTTTGGCCGCGACGAGTCCTGGGCCGTCGCCAGTGTTGGCCAAGCGATGAGCGAATTAGCAGGTGAAGGGATGTTGCGCGTCCGACGGGTCCGGGGCGTGACATAAGGTCGTTTCAGAATTACTAGGTGCCACGCATACTTCCACAATTAGTAGCAACAAGAGGGAGGAGGCTTGACAATCTAATGGTTAGGAGCAGTAAAAAGTACCTGAACTAAGAGCACCAATCTCGGTGGTATCTCCATGTACTGTCCCAGCTTAAAATCACTGAGAAAGGAAATAGCCTGAGCCATCCTGATGTATCCATATGTTTTGAAGCAAACATTTGCTATAAGTCTTCCTGGCAATATGATGCCCATTAGGTATTCTGCGATTATATTTAGTCTCGGTGTCTGCAGACAGAAGAGATCACTGTTGAGTATAATATGTCTTCTTACATGGAAGTTAAGTCAAGCATAAATGTGCCACAACTCTTGATTCATACATGATTTGTTGTGGCAGTGATGATACTAATGGGAAGGGTGAATATGAGTGCAAGGGCACTAAGAAAGAGAAGCCCCCACCATGGCATTTGGACCTGATCATTCAGGAAGATGCATAGAACAACCAGCAACGAGTGAAACCGCCATGAGGGTATGTCCATGTATCTCCTCATCAATTTTGTATGGATATCTGCCTTCCCTTTGTGGGAAGCACGATAGCGCTCATAGATTTCTCCGTTATAATGTAATGGCACATCAGCGTCCGTATGTTTCGTGAATTCAAGAGAATCAGGACATAAAATAAAGCCATTCTTCAGTATCTAGTTGTTGCAACTCTGTGTTATAGCTATAAGGATACCCTTGGTTCACAGAAAGTCATTTGAAACTGTAAGTTCAAATTTGTTCAACGTTCCATTTTCAGACCCTTACAATCTTGCCCTGGTTTTTTCTTCCCACGTGCTGCTTGATGTCCTTATCAAGTACTCGAGATATAATTTATCGAAATGAACAAATTGAGGTGAGAAGGTAGTGCCTGCCGTATAAGAAGGCCACATGAGTCAGTGTTGATGCAATGGTGGCAAAACCAAATCCATAGGTGAGAGCAAAGAACGCGCTTAAATGAATTCGACCTTGCTCCTCGTAGTTCGAGGTATCCAACTCGAACTTGTCCTTTACGATTGCCGTTATGTTGTACCGTTGACATTGCGCCGGGAACAAGTGGGAGGAGAAAATGGGAATCTATATGCACTATATAGGTTAAACCCCCAGTAGGCTATGGGGATTACAACATAGGTCATCAATGTGTATCCCGCGAAAACATTGACTATGGCGAAAGGGGGGCTGATTAAAGGGCTGAACAGGAAGGATGCCACTACTGTCCAGTCGAGCGTCGAGGCTCCAAGTCCAAGGCCTTGCATACCCAAGCCGATCTGCTGGGCGGCGACTGAGTTGGAGAATGCCCAACAGACCCATGATATATTTGTGAGGGTGGAAAAGGGGTATCCGGGGACAGCATACCATGAGAGGCTGCAGATCAGTGCAATGAGGAAGGATTTTGCCCGCGACATGCGCTGTCCGTCCCTCTCGTGCAGAGCCCTGCATCAATTCGAACAGGACGAATTACTTCAGCTCATGCACTGATTATCACCATCAAGTGCAAAACTGTAGTTGTCTTGCATCAATTGTGAATTTATTGCATTCTTTAGTGAATACATCCGGACAAGATGATCAACCTTCATATTAGTATAGTGAATCCTTCGAAACTGTTCAGATCGTGATGATCAACCGTCATATAGTCAATGCAAGAGCGAAGACGGGATACTAGCGAGACGGTTCAGTTTGTCCTTGGAACACGGGGTATTTGCGAGCATCCTTATAACCAATGGGTTCATTAAGAAACTTTGAAGTTGAAGTTGGCTTGATTAGGGGTGAGCAGGGCCAGGTGGGTACGGTCTAGATCTAAACCCTTAACCCCCACCTTATTATAATTGGTTCCCGGTTTTTGCAACCGAAAACCTACCCTATTTATTATAGACCTATTTTGGAATTAACCCTATTTTTTGGTCCGATTCCAAGATCTACTCGAGAACTTATTTTTCTTTTATTTCTTTTTTTAATTTCATTTTTCCATCAAAATAATATGAGTATTGATGAAATGATCCAAATAAAAGATGAATAATAAAATTTATTATCCATCAAAAGCAATAATCATTGATATGAGCAATAAAAATTACAATCACCAAAAGTAACAATCCAAAATATAATAAAAAGTATCTGAAAATCAGTTCTAAAATCGGTCCGGCTGCGTCTTCACCTAGAATCAAGAACCAAAACTATTTTCGACCAGTTGGCAAAAATTGGAACCGGCTCTCGGACCGATTTGAACAAGAACCAATTCCCGACCCTACTTTTCAAGTGATCTGATCTAGATTCTGGGTAAATCTGATCCGGTTGCACACCCCTATGCCTGATGTTGTTTGTAGTCTTATTAATTGAGAAGCCCTTTCGCTTTATTGTTCTCTGCAAAGGGGGATCTCCTTGAATCTCTTTGTGTATAGTGTGAACACATCTTGTTAGATTTAAGCCCGCCCATGTAGGCTCACCAAGCCCAATCATTTTATGAAGAAAATATTCACAATTTCTTGTAAAAAAAAACGTACTTGAATTTTAACCACTTTACCACTTTGCATGATCTATTTTAAAAAGGGCAGCTTTATTTCCACCCTCATTTTGGCTAACGCTCCTTTTATAAGTTAGACAACCAAAATACCCTCTCTCTCTCTCTTCAATTCATTGTTTCTTTTTCTAATAGATTAATTGACAATACTGCCTTTATTTATATTACATCTCTTGTCAATTTCATAATATAATACTTCATTATGCTCAACAAGATATTATCTTATATTGCATTTTGTTATCACTTTACCTAGAGAAGGTTGTTAATTTTAACATATGATCTCAAGTTTTCAATTAGAAAAGCTACATAGATTAATGATGGCTATGGGGCTTATGGATAAATAATTAATTGCCGATTTTTTTTTATCAAACAATTTGATCGAAACTTCATACAAAGTTAAAAATTTAAATTCAATCCATTATCCAGACAATCTTGACCTTGAGGTGTCTTTCCGGAATGGATTTTTAAAGTTAAACATTGTTTATTTTGTGATTTATTTTGAGTTTTTCGCATTTTAATTTGAATTGCAAGATGGGGGTTGAGAATCTTGTTACACATTATTTACTTTCAAGCTAACATCAAATTATTTGAGATGAAAGTATTAGGCATATTTTTACTTGCTTTGAGATCAAATCTACAATCCATATTAATTACTTTCTTCGTGGTAGGAGTAGAACAGCAAGAAGTTCCTGCTTTTTCCCCCTTTATGTGGTTATGTTTTAGATATCAAACACAAACACATTTAACATTTGATTATGTTTCTACCAAATCAACCTTTTCAATATTTTGACCAAATTTTCGTTTCCATTATTGATTAAGATTAGCTAGATAATTAGATTGAATGTAAACCTTCAACTTTGAATTTATAGTCTCAAAGCAAATAATCGTGTGCTTACAATCCATTATTTATAGATAATTGTAATATTCTATGTTGTTTTTGTGATAAAAAAATGTAAAATCATAAATTAAATTTAACAACTTTCACTAGGTAAAGTAATAGTATGCTACATGATAAGATGATATCTTATTGAATAACAGAGTATTTGTATAGTGCAACTAAGGAGAAAAATGATAAAAATAAAAGTAGTTTTTTTGTTTAGCTTGATTTAAAAAAAAACAATAAATTGATGGGAGAAAGGACGGTATTTCAGCCACTTAACTCAAAAAAAAATGAAAAGAGCATTTTAGTCGAAATAGGGGTGAAAAGAGCATCGCCTTTTAAAAATACGAGCTTGCATCTTCAAGCCTTTTAAGGAAAACGGAATTGGCTAAAGTACCCATTTTGCAACTAATGAAGAAAAAAGCCGATCTCCCATCCGTCTAAGCAGCTAAAGCCTTTAACTCAAGCTAGTCACCAGACCACTTTTGGCCATTCTCGACATCACTGCAAGTGGTTTGGAGCCATGGCGGCAGGTAGATCATGTACACCACTCTACTTAGACGAAGGTTAGTTTTTTTTATTATTAATTTGATAGAATAGACTGAGGTTATTCATCTGTAGATTAAAAAAAAATGTATATATACGTTTGTCGTGACTTTCACGTGGTGCTAATCCTAGTACGAAATTTCTTTTTAAAAAATTGTTGCATGATAATTCGTGTTTTAGCTTTTATTTTTTGAAAAAAAAATGATTTTAAATATTTAAAAATAAAAGTTTAGATTGCTTGGAATAATTAATTAATAAAAAAATATTTTTATAATAGATAATAACTTATACCTAAATATTTTTATGCACAATGCATTCTTTTTCGGGTCGGGTGGGGTGTATAACCTCTGCTGCCTGTCTTGTCCCCCTGGTTCGTTGCTTCTCCTCCGATTGCCACTCCTCAGGCACGCGAGAGAGCAGGCGTGATCGAGAAAGTTTCGAGCTTTTGGGTCTGCAACTTTCAAATGAATAGTCGTAGAGCTGGATCATATGTGGTGCATCTTCGTCCTCGCTTGTGTCGGTGCTTTAGGTCGGACGCTGCTTTGGAAGCCATAGCCAGAGCACGCGACGACAGAGTCCCGAACCTCGCGCTCTATAATTACCCATCGTTTTCGGGTGCATTCTCCGCTCTCTTCGCTCACCTCTTCCACTCACGGCTCCACGTTCCTTGCCTCATTTTGCCTTTCTCTTCTGTTGAACCCTTCAGGTGATTCGCTGTTTTTACTCTGTGTCTTCCTTTGTCTCTGCAACGGGCGGTTTCTCTGTTTATTTGGGTTCTTGTGATGTTCTTGAGCTTAAACGTAACTGGAAATTTGAGATGGTAGGCTTCAAAGGAGTAAAGATCGTTGGATTCAAACGTTGTTTGAATTCTGATTGACGTTTTAATTCTCGCGCACTTATTGGTGGTGCCTGGTGATGTAGTCGTTTGTGTGTTATCTTCCCTCGGACGAAGCCAGAAAAGTGTGCCTCTGGGTGCAGAAAAAGTTGAACAAGTTGATGGGTTAATGATTATGTTGTTAAGATTTAGGCTTTTTACTAATTAGGATCTAGCAAGAAATTTTCTTGCAGTGTCTTGCCTTCCATTCATTCATGGGAACCGGGTGACCTAATTGTATCTTTGCTACAGAGTTGAGGATTTGCATATCGCCGGACTGGAAAGATGTTATCTTCTTGACTTTCTTGGCCCAAGAGGATTTGCAGCGAAGCTTGCGCAGCAATCTTTCTGCAAGTAATTTGGCATCGTGTTGACTATTAATTTGTGTACCTTAATGTTGACGTTTTTATATCACGTTCTTACCTTTTATGCCTTCTTTTTCTCACTCACCTGTGGTTGCGGATGTTTGGTAAAGATTCTTCTCTATTTTCAGGATAATTGCATTTGAGCACAGAAAGTCATCCTTTTCACATACTTTGGCTCAAGAGGATTGCCCCGAGAACCTTGTCGTCCATTTCAGTACTGAGAAGAGCAGCGTAACTGCTGTGTATGAGTACTTTTCTGCTCAACTTGCAGAAAACAGATCTACTAAGGTAAGCTGAGAAACTGCTCCAAGCATGCTTGATGCTTCAATTCATGCACTCTCTTTTGAAAGAATTGCTTGATCTGCGAAAGGAGGGGCCACGTCTTTTAGACCCTCAGGATCAAGAGCACATGGAGATGGTACTTAAGTACATTGAAGATGGAGATCTTCGCCGTTGGAGCTTACCAGACATTAAAGCTTTTAAAATCGGCTTGAATGAGAGGCGCTCAAAGTTAAATTGCATCACTAATCCATTCATGTTTGAACAGGTACTTATTCTGTCTTATGTCTCCATTGTGTTTTATTTGGCCTTTCCTAAGAGAATAAATAGATTAGAAAACTCCAATGCAAGACTGACCCTCCAACTTTGCATTTTAGTTAATTCTGTTGCTTTCTAGTTTTATCCTCTGATACATACCTATAGTTTTGGATCATATGAATTTCCCTTGCAGTTATTGGATATAAGTGCTGTGGATTTGATTGCTAAAGGAAATGCTTACACCGCTGCTAGACAGAACTCTGCATCTAAATTTCTGGAGAAAGTTTTTAAAGTTCGATTAGGCAGGGGGCTTTATGGGGAATGTCTGGTATGAAGATTCAAAAACTTTAGTTTTCTCCCTCTTATCATTGCAATTATTTTATCATTGTTTGTCACCGTTTCTTGGTAATTTTTCACTCATATGAAGCATAACCCACATACTGTAAGTATTCGGTCATGTTGTTCCTAAGTGATGCCACTTGAAGCCATTATCTTGTCGATGTACCATTCTGCTCCTTTAGTTTTCAAGATAAGACCCTTGCTATTCTTTGTTTTCTACTTTTTGTTGCATTCAATTAGATGTCAAACGCACTCTTTTATGTGGTGTGCAACTCTCTGTCCTCATATAGCTTTTTCTCTTATTTATTGATTATATGCAACTGTTCCAATTTCTATGAGATGCTTTGTCTATCTTACAATACAGGGAATCAGGGCTGATGGGATTTCTAATTTAACTGATGAAATTGGGAAGCAATTAAGTGTAATAAGTGCGGCATCGGGCTTGAGGTGAGCTGGCCATTTGGTGTTTAGCGCTTTTGTGTCTTGTCGTTGTAAAGTCTGAAGTTATGAAATTAGTTCATGCAGTGCACCATGGGTTCAAAAAAAATTAATTCAAGTCAATTTTGATCATCCTTGTTTGTTCAAGGTTTTTTATTTTCAAAAGAAAACCTGAGGCGATGGGGGGTGCCGTGTGAGCTGTTACTACAGTTTAGTCTTTGGCCTGATATGTTTTTCCAATGTCAATGGTTTTAAATATTAAAATTGCCAAGTGCTAAACCAACTTAAAAGTAATTTCCTTGGCGTGTATTGTGTGTGTAGGCCTATTGGGGCAGTGATTTACATGCAGCGGAATAACCTGAAGATGAGCTTGAGGAGCACAGATGATGCAACTGATACTTCAGAAGTTGCGAAGGTCCATTTTAGCAGTGAAAATCTTCTTTTCTGTTGACTTTGTTGAGCTTGTATACAGAAGACCCGACCACATGCTGCTTACACAAAATATATGCAGGCATATGGTGGAGGCGGTACCCCTTCTTCTAGTTCCTTTATCATAAGGATGGATGAGTATAATCACTGGCTTTCAGTGAATTCACCCTGAGTACATATTGGTAAAGTAATCTACTTGGTCTTGAATTTCCTTACATCTTTATTTGCCGTAAGAGAGAGATCTCCTTTCTTGTGCATCTTTATTTGCCAGAAGAGCTAGACAGAGAGTTTTTTGTTATCCATCTTCATATACTGTCTCAGAAAATCTCATTTCTCCATAAACAGATTAAGTTCGATCTGTATGAACAAAATTTTAGACTTTCTGGGATAAGAACTTGCCTATTGTGGTGTCGTCGTCAAGCCATGTCTGGTTTTCTCTGTTTATCCTTGCTGATCGAGTTTTTTCTACATAATATTTCGTGTTGAAGATTTTTAACTTCATTAAGTTTTATATACCTATCATTAATTACTACATGTCCATGAGTGCAATCTTATTTGAGATATAGTACATGCATGATAAATATGTCTAAATTTGGGTTTCTTGTGAGATCTGGAAATCTATGCTATGGTAACAGATTAAGTGTGACAGGTGGTTTTGTAAGTTTGCCGTCAATGTCGCTTTGATGATGCTTGGTGCTCTAGTCACCGGATTGAGAGTCATTAATCCCACAAGGTTCAGCTACATCAGGTGAGATGCCTAAAAATGTCTGGTAATTGTAGTTGCCCCTTGGTCCTTCTCTTGGACCTCAAGTTTTTCGTGCAATTCATATATAACCACACCAATCGAGGCTAATTCTTTACTGTAAGTCTACATCTAGAAAGACCTTCATGCATTAGTTCACTGACCAACCATCAATCTCTATGCCTTTGGCTGTTGGACATGCTGCTAATTCACAATGTTCTCCATTTGTTCCCCACCAAGTTATTTTTTATTCTCCATTTCAACCACAAAGTATAAAAGCACGGCCATGAATGCCACTCCTGCGTCCAGGGCTGCTGAGAGAACATAGTTGCATCTCTGCCACCACTGCTTTCAGTACTGGAAGATGAAGAAGTTGAATTGTAGTTTAATGGTGTGGCTGCTGGCATCATTGCTGTTGCCCCTAATAAGACTGGAAGATTTATAAGAGGAATCCAATATCTATTGGGAAACGCCTTGTGTTGTAGCCATACTATAATAGGTCCTATTGCACCTCCCAGAAAAAACCAGTTCCTTGCTTTACAGTTACCGAGTGTTCCAAAGATCCGTCTAGGTCCAACCAACCCCCATATGACAGATGCATCAAAGAAAACTCGGTCACTTGGACACGGCCATGGACTATCCGGTGGAAGGAGATCATCTTGGCATATGTTGGTTACAGAGTTTAGCAGCCACCATGCCACTGCAATGTTGATGGTTCCAGCAAGAATTGTACCTATGAACTGTGAGGACACAAGAATAGAGTGCTAAGGTAGTTTCAGAGAATAAATAGATGCCACACATACTTATTTGATAAAGGGAGGATACTTAACAATCTTTTCACACCCTTGAAATTCTAGTAAGATTTGATATAGCTAGCTCTAGTTAATGTAATTTCAGGAGATCCAAATTATGCCCCTAGTGTTACTCACATCTATGAGCTTTGTGAGTATCTCTTTTTTGCAAGTGTACAGGATGTCAATCTTGCTTTGGATGATATATGATGCTTCTTCTAAAATGCCAACTGCTTCATCTTAATTCTGTTTGAAAAGGGAAAGGTGACTTAAATCCTTGAACATGGAAAGTTGGAGAATGCCCAGCACACCTATGATATATTTGTGTGGGTGGAAAAGAGGTATCCAGGGACAGCATACCATGAGAAGCTGCGGATCAGTGCAATGAGGAAGAATTTTGCCTGCGACATGTGCTGTTCATCCCTCTCGTGCAAAGCCCTGCATCAATTCGGATAGACCGAATTACTTCAGGTCATGCACTGGTTATCTACATCAAGTGCAAAACTGCGGTTGTCTTGGATCAGTTGTAAGTTTATGGCATTCTTTTGTGAGTACATCTGGACAAGGTGATCAACCTTTGTATTAGGATAGTGAATCCTCCGAAATTATTCAGGTCCTGATGATCAACCTTCATATAGTCTTTGCAAGAGCGAACACGGTATTTGCGAGGTGGTTTGGTTTGTCCTTGGAACACTGGGTATTTGCGAGCATCTTTATAACCAATGGGTTGATTGAGAAACTCTGAAGCTGAGATGGGCTTGATGGTGTCTGTAGTCATATTAATTGAGAAGCTCTTTTGCTTTATCGTTCTCCGCAGAGGGGGATTTTCTTGAATCTCTTTCTGGGCTTGATGGTGTGAGCACGTCGGGATATTGCCTCAATTTCCACACTAATTGACAGGGTTGGGTCCATGGTGCCTCCCTAGAACCATCATCACTAGAGGGAGACATTTTGGGTTTACTCAATCCAGTTGACTTGTTTCCACGTCCCCACTATTCTAGGCACGACCCACGAGGCACGTGACCCACATGTTCAAGTTGCAGTGACAGGTCTAAGGAATTAAGTAGAAGACAAAACAGCAATCTCAAAGCGAGTGGACATCCCTAAATGTGATAGGTCAAACGTTGTTACTTCTGACGGTAACAACGTGCGTCCAAGCAAGCGAGGGGAGGCAAAGAGTGTAGTTAGTACCGGAACAAGGAGACTAGGACGAGGGTACTGGGCCACAACATGTGAGCTGGTTCTGTAGGAACAAAAAAATAAAGGAAGAAGGAATTTTACGGAAGCTGGGAGGATTTAATTTTGGAGAGAATAACAAAAATACAAATGGGAGAATAAAACTATAAAATATCTTTGTCAAAGTTTTACATAAGAAAAATACAAGCTTTGCTCTAAGCTTGTTTTCAAAAACTCTCAACTCTCTCTATATTTCTTCTCCTCCTTGATGATACTTACAAGCAAAATCCACACATATTTATAGCCAATTCTATGCCTAATTTTGCCAAACTTAAGTGTATTTATTTGACTACACACTTAATTTTAAGAGTTAAAAAAATAATTAGGCATACCTAATTTTGACTAGCCATCAACTTGGACAATGAATTCCTCATGTTGGAATTTTTTCCAAAATTGATTTTATTATTATTTTCAATAGTCTCTCTTAAAATTGATTTTGAAAGTCCATTACGCCAAGCATCGTCTTCAATTTCTCGAACAAATCCGACTTCAATGGTTTTGTCATGATATCTGCAATCTGGTCTTCGAACCTACATAAATCAACTTCAATCTCATCATCTTTGGCTAGCTCACGGATATAGTGATACTTGATATCAATGTGTTTGCTCCTGCCATGAAAAACAGGATTCTTGGCCAATGCAATTGCCGACTTGTTATCACACATCAATTTGGTAAGACCTTTCTGCTCATGCGTCAATTCACTGAGCATCCTACGAAGCCATATCGTCTGACAAGCCCCTGAAGTAATGCCATATATTATGCTTCAGCTGTCGAGAGTGCAATAACTTATTTTTTCAAGGACCAAAAAATCACTCCTCATCCAAGAAAGAAAACATATCCTGAAGTACTCTTTCAAGTTTCAGTATCACCTGCCTAATCGGAGTCTGTATATCCAACTAGACCAAAGTTGTCAGTATAAGAATATAAAATTCCATGGTCACGAGTTCCATTGACATACCGTAAAATCCTTTTTGCTACTTGTAAATGCGATTGATACAGTTTTTCCATATATCTGCTAATAATTCCCACTCCATAGGTAATATCTAGCCTTGTAGAAACTAAATATCTCAAACTGCCAACAATGCTTTTAAAATAAGTGAGATTTATCAGCTCACCAGTTCCTTCTTTCTTCAACTCCAATTGTTCTACTATGGGAGTCCGAATTGGTTTAAGCGACTCCATTTTCAATCGCTTCAAAATGTCATTAGAATATTTTTTTTGTGAAATAAATATGCCATCATCTTTCTGCTTCACTTCAAGGTCAATAAAATAGGACATCAATCCCAAATCAGTCATCTCGAACTTGCTAGTCATAGCCTCCTTGAAGTCAAAAAATATTTTTTCATAGCTACCTGTAAATATCAAGTCATCAACATAAAGGCACACAATTATTATGTCACCATTAGTATTTGACTTGATATATAATGTATGTTCATACTGGCACTTTTGAAAATCATTCTCTAGCAGGTATGTGTTGATACGCGTGTACTAAACACGAGGTGCCTGTTTTAGCCCATACAAAGCTTTCTTCAATTTGTAAATTTGATCTTCATACCCTTTCTTCTCATATCCCTGTGGTTGCTCCACGTAGACTTCCTCTTCAAGAACACTATTGAGGAATGCCGATTTCACATCCATTTGATGGATCCTCCAACGTTTTTGAGCAGCAAGTGCTAAGATCATCCGGATGGTATACATCCGAGCTACTGGTGCAAATACTTCAAAATAATCAATACATGACTTTTGTTTATAGCCTTTCACGACTAGTTTAGCCTTGTAACGATCCACCTGACCGTTGGGTTTATACTTCTTCTTGTACACCCACTTAACACCAATGAGTTTCTTACCATGTGGTAAAAAAGTTAGTACACATGTATCATTTTTCTCAATGGAGTGAATTTCTTCTTCCATTGCTTGGATCCACTTTTCTTCTACAACTGCTTCATCATATGTTACAAGATCACAATCAGCAAATAAATAGAAATTTACTAACGTTTCATCAGTGATTTCGTCACCATTACTATCACCGTATCTTGTGACAACATAATCTCTGAATTTTGCTGGCGTCTCCTTCAGTCGTTGTGAACAACGAAGTGATGGTTCTAAAGCTGATGTTGGTGAAAATGTATCACCAGTTGAAAATGATGGAGATTCTTCTACTTTTTTCTCCAATGGTTCATCTTCAATGATGATGCTTGTTGACACTTGATTTTTGGTCAATTTTATTTTCAAAATTTTTAGAAATTCCATAAAAATTCATAAAATTGAAAAATCAACTTTGGGGACCTTGGTTTGGCCTAGGGAACTAATTTTGAACAAAAAATAATTTTCCTTATTTTTCACATTTTTTAATATTTTCAGAAATCAGGAAAATAATTCAAAATTAATAAAAATAGCATTTTAAGTCAGAAAATTGCCAAAAAATAGTCAATATTTTTAATTTAATTTTACCTTCACTTTGGTTGAATAAATTTTGAAAACTCAAGTCTGGAATCTAGGTTTTCTTTGTAAATTTCATTTTTTAGAATATTTAAATAATTCTAGAAATTCCAGTTTAGCTTTTTAATTTTCCATTTTTGAATTTTTAGAGTCGTGTCATCCTCCTCTATTTTTCAAAATTAAAATCGAGTCCAAAAGCCCTCAGAATCGCCCAATTTCGCTAAAAAGGACTAAAATGCAATTTCTGTTTTTTCAATTTAGTCCCTAAAATCACTAAAAATGAAATTAAAAATTTTCTAAGGACTGAATTGAAAATAGGGCGACATCACCCCCTAGATTTTGACCTTCTGAATCCAATGGTGGCATCAATGTTTGCAAAAAAGGCCATTAAAACTTTGGATTTTGCAAATTAGTCCCCCGGGTCAAATTTCAAAATTGGGTTTCTATGCCAATTCCTAAGAAAATTGGCTTGGAAATTCACTTTTCCAAAGTATTTCATGTCATAAAATCCAATTTTGGGGTTTAATTGGAAAAATTGTGAATTTAGACAGCCCAATTTGAAGAAAATATGTAATTTGGGTCAGTCGGGTCGGATCTAGTCCGACCCGACCCGACCCGAAAGGACCCATCTTCATCCTCTGGCGCGAGAATGCCCACAGAAATAGGGGAATTTTGAAATGGAAAATCAAGCGAGGTTCTAAAGATTGAGGTCAGTTTGGGCGAAAATTTGAACAGGATTGGCATGAGACGATCTCAGGGACGTTATGCCATGAAAATCGAGTTTAAAAGAGGAATTTTGAGAGCTAAAAAGGGGGACTCTGTTTCTCGGGGGTTTTACGGAGAGGACCGAAGGTTTCAACAAAAAAATTGGAGGAATCAAGGCTCGAAATTACATCAAAAAGTTTCCCTAAGCTCGGAGGAAACGTTTGGCATCGATTGCAGAGTCTGCCGACATCAAAAACGTAAGATTGAACTTCAAGCTTTTCTTCCTGTGCTCGCATGGCGTCTTGAGTTCCTGGTCATAATCCTCTCAAATTCTTGAGGCGTTTCACTCCTAGAACTATACTGAACCTCATCGTATCTTCATTGTGCATCGATTCTACGTGTAAATCCGTGTCTGAGACCTTCAACTATCGCAGCAATGGCGAGAGCTGGTTAGCCTAATCTAGTGACCAAGAGTCCGATCGGAACGCAAGGTAAGCTGCCTGAACCTTCTGTGATGCTTCTTGAGGTTTGAATTGATTGATTATGCCCTAGAATGCCATGTTAGGGTTTGCGAAACTCTACTGGTTCGTGTGTGATTGCTCGAGTTCAGACCATTAGATCTGTTTAAGCTTGTAGTATGTTGATCCGCTGCGGCTTTAGGATTGATTGGTGGCGGCCGATCTTTGATCGGCCAAAGTTCCACCGTCCGATGAGGTCTGAGCATCGTCGGCCGTTCGTCCGCTCAATCGAGAGGAAGAAGACGAAGACCAGTCAACGGGCGTTGACTGGTCAACGTCCCATGTGGCGCTAACATGGCGCCACGTGGAGTGACACGTGACGTCCATGTCAGCGCCAGTTTGTTAGCTTGTTAAGCGAAATAACTAAATGGAATGGACGGCTAAGATTAATCTTCGAGTTGATCGTGTCCATTGGTTTGAGTAAGCTAGATGGACGGTTAGGATTTAGTTAGGAATTGATCGTGTCTGTTGATGTGAGTAAGCTAAATGGAGGGCCGAGATCAGGTCGTCGTTAGATTTGGGCCGCAGGTTTAGTTAGTCCAATGAACAGCAAAGATTAGGTCAACCTTTGATCTCCACCGTTTATCGGGAGTAAGCGAGTTGAACGGTCGATATCAAGTCACCCTCCGATCCTCGCCATTCATTCTGGTCTGCGAATCCGACGCACGAGAAGAGTCCACGTGACCTCTCCTCAGCCGTGCGATCGGGTGTAATTGAATAAATCATAAAAAAAAACCTTTAAAAATTAAAAAAATAATAATAATAAAATGTAAAAAGGTCTAGGCGACGTCGTTTCTGTTCCGGGTCCGATGGGTCGGATCCGCACAACTGATGGGTCGGGTTGACCCGACCCGGCCCGGAGAATAAAAAATTAATAAAATAAGGGAAAATCCAGAAAAACCGATAAAAATTAGAAAATTAATGAAAAATTAAAAATCTACTAAATACAACGGTGCCGTTTAGTCCATAGGATTAAATTTAAAAAAATATATAAATAAATAATAGGTGAAAATGATAACAACTAACATAGGAAAAATAGGAAAGTAAAAATAGGAAAAATAATACAAAAAGTAGAATAAAGAATAATTAAAATTCTGAAAAACTTGTAAATTAAAAAAATCAATAAAAATCATAAAAAAAATTAGGAAAAGTGTTAGAAAATAGAAATAAAAATTCCAGAAAATATAATAAACGTTCTAAAGAAATAAAAAAAATTTCCTAAAAAGCCTTAGAAAATTCTAAAAAAATTAGGAAAAGTGTTAGAAAATAAGAATAAAAATTTCAGAAAATATTCTAAAAATAGGAAAATTCCTAGAAAGTCTTGGAAAATCATAAACAAATTAGGAGAAATATTAGAAATTAAAAATAAAATTCTAGAAAATATAAAAAATATTCTGAAAATAGGAAAATCCTTAGAAATTTCTTAGAAATTTTGAAAAAATTCTAGAAAAATTATGGAAAATTTAAAAAAAATCGTAGAAATTCCTAAAAAAAATTGTGAAAATTAGGAAAAACCACATTCAATTGGTTTGACCTATTTTCATATTTTTTGACCTCCCGAGCCTAAAATGACCATTCTGCCCTTCTGGTCAATTTGACCCAAATCATTCCAAACTATTCCAAATCATCTTCAAACCTAATTGAGGTGTTTTCCAGACTCCTAGGACTCCCCTTTTATTTGTAATTGACTTGATGTGATATGTTTGCTTCTTGATTTGATTTCTTGATTGCATATTTACTTCCTTGATTATGATTAATAGGGCAGATAATCCCACCTACATGAACTCCTTAGACTTTTAGAGCTTACCTTACCCAATCTCGCCTGCATGAATTCCTTAGATTAGGAAATCACTCAACTTAGGTACCGAAAGGGCGTCGACTTGCTGGTTGACGTAACTAAGTCCCCGAATCTAGATCTCTGGTTTTCGTAGGATCCGACGATCCCTCCCAATCGTCCGATTAGGTTTCCAGTCATACCCTCCAATAAATGACTGGTGGCGACTCCGATGGCATGCACACTATGCACATGTCACCCGACCACACTAAGGTCGACTTCGATTTTAAATTTTCCTGCCGTGATTTGGTATGGGCCTGGGAGGGTCCGAGCTGAGCCCAAATATCCAATGGGCCTAGCAATCCATTACCTCCCCTCAGGACCCGGAAATCTCGGGAGGGTCGCGACAATGCTTTTCTGGTTACCCTTCTAGTTCCAGTCCCAAGCTTCATCTTCAAAAAACTGGACATTCCTGCTAATGATTGCCTTTTCAGTGACTGGGTTATACAGCTTATAACCTTTAGTTATGTCACTGTAACCAATGAAGATGCACTTCTCGCTTTTGTCATCCAACTTCTTTCTTTATCCGTCTGGTATATATGGATATGCCACGCACCCAAATACTCGTAGAAACGAAACATCTGGCTTGTTGCTGCTCCAAGTCTCTTCTGGGGTTCTTCCAAGAACACTCTTTCTTGGACACCTGTTTAGTGCAAATACAACACAAACAACCGCTTCTGCCCAAAAATTCTTAGGCAAATTTTTAGCTTTTAACATATTCTTGCTATTTCAAAAATTGTTCTGTTCTTTCTTTTTGCTACACCATTTTGTTGAGGTGTATAGCTGGCAATTAACTGACATTTTACACCATGAACTTTACAGTATTTATCAAATTCATTTTAGGTAAATTCTCCTCCTCTATCCGATCTCAACGTCTTCAAATTAAAGCCATTATGTTTTTTAACATAGATTTTAAATTCTTTGAACTTGCCAAATGCTTCAAATTTTTCTCTTAAGAAATATACCCAAGTTTTTCTGGTAAAATCATCAACAAAGATCGGCATGTACCTCTTTTGTCTAAATGATTCAACCTCAACAGGGCCACATATCTCTGTATGTACTAGCTCCAAGGGTTGTTTTGTTCTTCTGGTTTTCAACTGGAAATGATTCTCGATGTTGTTTTCCAACGAGAAATCCTTCGCATGGACGATCTGGACATTCAATTAAAGGCATGCAAGTCACCATCTTTTTCTAGACCAGTAGTTTTAGTCCACAAAAATTTAGATGACCGTATCGAAGATGCCACAACCAGTTGTTGTCTTTCATCATCGCTTGAACATACAAGAGATTTTCTGTCTGAAGAGACATGGGAAACATCCGGTTCTTCGTCATCTACACTGTCGTGATCAACTTATTGTTGACACCTTTGATGGTGCAAACTCCATTTTCAATGTGAACTTTGTGGCCTTTTTTGGAAAGTTACCCAACACTTACCAAATTCCAAAAGAGTCTTGGCACAAAGTAAACATCTGCAATAGCAACATTAGTACCATCTTTTGACTTGATATTAATGTTACTTTTGCCCATCACGGGAATTTTTTATTTATTCCCGAGGTTGACTTCACCACGACTCATCTCATCTAATTACGAGAATAATTCTTTCCGGCCAATCATATGATTGCTGCAACCAGTGTCTAGATACCATATGTTGGTGTCTACAGTGCTTGAGTCATCCTTCGTACATGCTAGCACCATGTACTTTTCAGCATTGGTGGTTTGTGCGTACTCCGCCTGCTCATACGTCGCCTTTGCATGGCATTCAGATTTGTAATGTCCGAACTTATTGCACTTAAAACACTTGATTTTTGATTTGTCACGTGTTTTAAATTTTCCAGTGAAATTAGAATTTCCACCTCTTCCTCGGCCTCCTCCGTGACCTCGACCACCTTGATAGTCTCATCGACTTGATGGAGCAATACGACTTTGCAAAGCTTGCTCGGGATATGAACCAACGGACTTCTGATTCATTCTTTGCTCATGCGAGCATAATGAACCCATCAACCGCTCTAACGTCATGGTTGATATATCTTGGCCTTCTTCGATTACCGCAACAATGTAGTCAAATCTTTCAGTTAAAGACCTCCAGATTTTTTCTACAACTCGTACATCTTGGAGTTCTTCACTATTAACCCTTAATTAGTTGACGATGGTTTGCACACGATCAAAGTATAAAGAGATAGATTCAGAATCATTCATGTGTAAAGACTCAAAATCACCTCGAAGTGTTTGAAGTCGAACTCTTCGAACACGATCGTCGCCCTTGTAGGATTTCTGCAAAATATCCCACGCTGCTTTGGCAGTTTCGACATTCGATATTTTTTCAAATATCGTCTCCTCCATGGCTTGAAAAATCGCATATAATGCTTTCTGATCTTTCTTTCGGAACTCCACCAACGAATCCTTCTCTTCCTTTCTCAAAGTGTTGAATTTTTCGGCATCGGCTACTTTGGTGTAGCCATTCTCCACCAGGTTCCATAAATCTTGTGATTTGAATAGAACCTTCATTTGGACGGACCAGTTGTTGAAATTTTTCCCATTCAATTTTGGATTTGAAATTGAACGGAATTGGAGGATGCCATAACTTGGCTACGATACCAAATGTATGAACCAAAAAAGAAAGGCAGAAGGAATTTTGCGGAAGCTGGGAGGATTTAAGTTTGGAGAGAATAACAAAAATACAAATGGTAGAACAAAACTACAAAATGCCTTTGCCAAGGTTTTACACAAGGAAAATACAAGTTTTGCTCTAAGCTTATTTTCAAGAACTCTCAACTCTCTCTATATTTCTTCTTCTCCTTAATGATACTTACAAGCAAAATCCACACATATTTATAGCCAATTCTATGCCTAATTTTGTCAAACTTAAGTGTATTTATTTGATTACACACCTAATTTTAAGAGTTAAAAAAAAACAATTAGACATACCTAATTTTGACTAGCCATCAACTTGGACAATGAATTCTTCATGTTTGAATTTCTTCCAAAATTGAATTTATTATTATTTTAAATAGGGTCCACCACGTACTTCCTCAGCAGCCCTACCCATCCGTATTCCCACGCCTGCATTCTCAAAATCATCCCACCATGACTATCTTGAGCTCCACTCGCAAGTTTTACCCTAGTTCTCAAGATTGCTGTGACCGTTTTAACAGTTCCAGTTCGAGGATGGCGACGGTTTCCTAGGAAATAACAGACATATGTTCAGACATTCGACTCTTCAATTTAAAGTGCGCAAAACCAGTTCAGAGCATGGGGAAAAAATTACCTAAAAAGTATAAAGGCCAAAGCAAAAGAAAACGAGTGGATAACTGTAACATTTATGGTATTCATAGGCTAAGCTATCGTAAGTTTCTCTTCTCAGCTACTTTCTTACAAACGACGATAAATAAAAACCACAATATTGAACAATTACTACTCGAGAATGAATGAATGAGTAGACTAACCTGTGTCGTGATGGTGAGAAGCCACCCGGCAAAGAAGGAAATGCTGCGGTGATAAAACGCCTTGATGATGTTCACTACCGAGACACCGTAAGCCGACCCGCCCGACATGGATCCAAACGCACTCCCGACATTGGCAAATATGGAGATGAGCACATGCTCCTTCATGTTGAAGGGCACCAGGTTGAGGGAGAAGAGCCGGGGCCCGAGCCCGGGGATCCAGAACATGGCCTCTGGGAGCGCTGTGGCCATGAAGCGATCGATGGGAAGCGAGGCAACCTGGATAGTGATCTGGGTGATGATGAGGGGCTCGGTCCAGTAGGCCAAGAACTGGTTGAGGAAAGAGAGGAGGCAACGAGGAGGCCCAAGAACCACAAGCAGAAGGTTCACACAGGCAAGGTCGGGTCGTCGACGTTGGTCACGGTGAGTCGGACCTCCTTGATGGGTGAGAGGTCATCTGCGTCAACGGCGTCATCAAGCTTAGATGGTTTGGTTGTAAGCAGTGGTTGGAGCTCCAGGGTGCCCATGATGGTGGGTGGCAGAAATTGCGCTCGAGCGTGCGAGGATGGCGATGGTAAGGTATCCCAGTAGAGGTCTGGTTTTATACGTCAACGCATGGCGTTTTGGTACTCTATTTTTTTTCTACCATACAGCATAAGCAGTCAAACGTTGACTTCCCTGGAAACGGGAGCTGTTCATCGTGGCTCCTCCAGCCGGACTTGAGCAGCAAGATCGATACATTGGTTTCTTTTCCTTTTTTTTTTTTTTTGAGCAACGAGACAAATGATGTTTAAACTTTGATTTAATGGTGTAATGTAATCTATAAACTTTTAATTTATTTAGCGGGGTTCCTATACTTTTAATACATATTTAATGCGATCCTCAAACTATATAAAATTGTTTGATATTATAGTTTCGTTAATTCAAGTCTCGGAATCACATTGAATGGCCATCTTTCCTCTTTGATAAGAGCCATAATTCTAGAAGCTAGAGGCAGGGCTTCAAGAACCACATTTGAATTGAAAGTTCATGATTGTCTTTCCATTATTCAAGCCTAAGTATCTCATTAAACAAATTAAAAGTTTAAGAATCACATTGTATATTGAGCTAAAATTCATGGAATATATGTGTCATTTTTTTTCTTTTATGTATTTATATTTTAACCATTGATACCATAGTCCAACATAATGGTTAGATTTTCACTATAAATCAAAAATCCAAATGCAATTCCTACATGTGGTTAAATCCAAGCCATTCGCGATTTATATCTCTAGCTTAGCTTAGAGTCAACCGATTTTTTTCCCCTTCTCATGGAAAGGATAGACCGAAAATGCCTTGTCGGTGGCAATAACGGCGGAGCATCATGCTTATGTCGATAGTAAAGGGGATAGGCAGCTCCAACCAAAAAAATCAAAAGAAAAGAATATAATATAATATAATATAAAGAGGGGATACCCGTCATTATCTTATTGACTAGGAATAATAATGACGAATATAATAATCATTCTACTTTTTTTATTTTTCTATTTTGGAAACAAATTTGGAACATAAATCCGTTATCACGTAATTTCATTTTTTTAATTGTTGAGATAATTTTTTATCCTAAAAATAGGTTGTGGAAAGGAAATGAGGAATGAAAATTCACTTATCTATTTTTGAAACAAAATAGAAATAAAAACTCTTCTCGTTATCAGCTCCCAATTGTCGTCCATGAATCACCCAACAATATCTCTGCCTCTCATCGCAACCCTGTCTCCATCGCAACCATAGAAATATTATTCTTTTGTTGAACGAATTTCTATTTTGAAAATAAAAATTTTATGTTGTTATCAAACATATTTATTTGCTCAGAAACTCATCCAAAGAATGAAAATAGAAAATTTCATTTCTAGCCAAAAATTACTCCCAAAAACAAAATGGATATTATTCGTGCCCTAAGAGTCCTCTTTGGCTATTCAAGAACTAAGGATCATTTTCAACTCTCAAAGGGTGCATGTGTATCTTTACAATCATATATTACAATGAAGAAGTTATGATATATTATACTAGGAATACGTGTACTGAAAATCCCAAAAATTTATCACAAAAATGCAATAGAGTCCTAAAATTTTTAAAAAGTATAGTTAAGTCATAAAGCTTGTTAAGTTAGGGCAATTAACTCTTCCATTAACTCTCTCTAACTTGACTAATGGAAAATGCTCACAAGTTTTAGGACTTAAATGTTTTTTTTTTTTTGAAATTTTTAGGACTTAATTGCACTTCCATGATGAATTGTAGAACTTGATTGCACTTTTTGAAAAGTTTTAAAACTCAATTACACTTTTATAATAATTTTTAGGACTTGCGGTACCCTAATCCAATTTTATATGTGATATAATAAAAGTGTGTGTAAAGCAAAAAAGAATGAATTCTCTATTTTTTTTTATGGCCTATGGATTATTGTTGAAGTATATGGCTTAGGCTTTCCAGTTTGATTTGTAACTATGGTATCAGAGTCGGGTTATGCCCGATTTATTTTGAGCGTGAGGCTTCCGGTTGAATTTCATATGTCGTTTCTAATCTAGCTTGTACCTTGAGAAAGATGTTAAAGTGTCATGTATTGCTTACTTAAGGGGTTTATATGCTTTTTTATATTTGTGCGATTCATCCCTGCATGTTAGCTTGATTTTTTTGGGTATGACTTTCTAACAATTGTGCTTTTTTTTTTCAAATGAGCCGGGTAGTGCTAGCTAGGGATAATAATAATAATAATAATAATAATAATAATAATAATAATAATAATAATAATAATAATAAGTTGTTTCATTCTCATCACAAACCAACAAAAATAATTTTAAACGTAATAGGCATAGGCAAATCAAAACATAAAATGCAACGGAAATTTAAAAAAAAAACCATACATGTATCTCAAGAGGTGTTATTCGTGTGTTTCAATCAAAATCAGAATTACTAAAAAGGGTTAAACAGATTACCCCTCATAGCGTGCTTGAAACGAGTTGATTCAGACATTCTTCAAGTCAAAATTCCACAAGTGTCGGACCTCTAATTCAAATATATCACCAATTACACGACGAACGAGAGAAAGACGACGTGAATAAACACCACAATTGATTGTGCTAACAATCTTATGAAGATAACTCTTTGCATTCTTAATTTTTCGGTCACCGCAAGAATAAAAGTTTAGAGAGAATTTTCCTGGTTTCTCTCGGATTTCCTCGTGCACCCTTGCGCGCACGGGGAAGAGAAATTATTTCTCACGCTTGCACTTTTTTCTGTTGCCGAAAATTAACTTCTAATTGTGCAATCAGTACTGTTGCTAATCGTGTCGCACGATCAGCAACCGCTTCTGATCGTGGGAGGGCACGCACACACCATCAGCAGTAGTTGCTGACCGTGGGCGTTTTCCTTCTTCTTCTTCTTTATTTTAGTTTTGCAAGTAATAATAACAATTATCGTTATTATAAAAACAAAAGGGAACACTGTCAACATGTGTGCATCTTGGACACATGAATATATGTCCACCTGAAGCGTGTGCATCATATTCACGTGCGTCCACGATCGAAGATAAGAATTAAATTAAATCTCAGTTAATTTAATTTTAGCCCGACTAATTCGATAGCCGTGATTTCAAACATATTTGCAATATCGTCTTTCCTGTTCAATGTCATCATGTATGGGTTACGATGTGCGACATCTTTAAGCTTATCACTAAGCCGGCAGTAAGACGAGCACTAACACTTTAGTACTCCCAAGAGAATTAATTAACCCGATCAATCTCCATATCCTACGAGCCATGCCATCTAGCAATATATATCAGGCTACCTAAATAGTGTGGATGCTTTAAGAACATAATGAACCTGTCAATTATGGTTATAGTGTCGTTCAATCCTTATGTCTCACTATGTCCCAATCAAATAAAGACCATAGAATATTTGTCAAGTTATCAAATTTATCAAATGCACAAATCTAATATACATGCGTTTATATGAAATATGAACATTTCATTCTCGGTTACAATCCCAGCCGATGATTTTAATGCATTGTCATAACTAGATCGCGTAGGACATTATATCTCGCATGTAACAAGGAGATAGATTCCATTTTGCGCATACGTGTGACTTCATATGTGCATAAATTATGACCATCAAGTACAAAGACAGATCGACGAACCGCCAATATGCGCATTTGTGAACCATAACTATCCAACACACAAATCAACATTCTGCTTCGGGTCTAATGATTATTTATACAAGACCAAACCATGCACAATTAGATATTAACTACACTAAAAGCTTCCATGTTACTAATCGCTCAATGTGTGTCACGTTCAGTGAACTTGTTTGGTACAAGCACCTGTGTTCTAACCTGGACATCACAATATCTAATGACTCGTGAATCGTTATTCCCTTGAGTATCGAATACTTCTCAACAAGATCATTAATATCCATTCAATGATCCATCGACTGCGAACAATTTAAAAATTCAATCTAACTGTGAACCCGTTACATATTCTCAACGTCTCAAAAATAAGTCTAGTCACAACTGATCTTTAATTGAACAAATGAATACATACGTTTTTGCCATTAATTGAATAATGAATTGAAATATAACTGAAACCTCTAATATGTAACTATTACATGGTTTATCTAATAATTTTCGTGTGGCATCACCATCGAAAGAGCTAAAAACAAAATTTTCAAAATTCCACTTTTAGTCTCTCATTCATTGTTAGGTTGAAAGAGACTCCATAGTGCGTCTGTTTAAGTTTTGAAAAGCATCCGGTGAATTCTTAATTTTTTTTTGGAAAGTGGATCATTTACGCGAATGTCTTATGTACAGGTCATTAAGTCGTCAAAGAAACCACCGGTGTTCTTTTATAGCAATTTTTCAGATCCATCTCTCTTGTGATTGATAATGAAAACAACCAAATCAGGATGAGTGGATTATTTTTCTTGGTATTATTCGAAAATTATTTTCCCCCATAAAAGTTAGTAAAATAATCTTTCCCATCCGCAGGTTTGCATACATAATACGTACATAAATATGTGCATATAACCTACACATACGCATCAAATCATGCTAATAAGTGTTTCGAGATACGGTCGAGTTTGAGAAGCTGAGGGTATGAAAATTGAGTTTTGTTATTTTTCTTGATCGATTGGATTGTACATGTCATGATTACAAGTTGACATTGTTGTTGTTATAATGGTCGGAAGGAAGGTTTTCATTTCACTTGTAATAGAGGCACAAAACTTCAATATAAAGATGAAAAACAAATAAAGGAAATAGATCTGAAAGAATAAATCAACTTGGTATGCCTTGCGGAGACTCGCTCCTTCCACCACGAAAACTAGTCAATTATAGCATCAAAGCCCAACCAATAGCCCATTGCCGAATCTCGCATCAATGATGAGCACACGCCGAAATATTCTTCTTTACTTGCGACTTTGCCCAAAGGCTTGTACATGTCATGATTCCACCACAAAAACGGGCTGTCATAGCATCAAAGCCTACTAGCATCTGATCACTGAATCTTACATCAATGATGAGCACAAGTCGAGATATTCTTCTCCACTTATGGCTTTGCCAAAAGGTGGTATGTATCTAGGTTCGGTATCTCCAGTACCATCATCGAAAAGAGATGACAACAATACCATGAGGTCGAAAGAGTACCAAAAAAGTTTTGTAAATTTCAAATCTATTTTTAGATCGAAATGAGAGAGTACTTAAATCTAAATCTAACTCTAGATTGACAAAGAACGCTTGCAAAATGGATACCAGCTAATCACAAAATACTTTGGATAAGTCGATTGCTGAAGCAGTGGCTCGATTATATGGAACAAGCACTAGAGCTAAAGTGAGCAAGGAGATTTGGAATAGTTGATTCTTATGAGGCGCTCATGTTTCGAACTTCTGAACGTACCAAACAAAACTCTTCACTAGAGGAAGCCAACCGGATCGTCTACGAAATCAACAAAAAGAAAAATCTACAAGAAGAAGTTGATGATACGAAGAGATAGAGAAGAAAAAAAAAGGGAAATGAAGAGGATGAGGGATTAGGTCTCTCTCCCTCGAAAGTTTGCTGCAAAGTTGAAGTTATTGACACTTAGATAAATGACATGGTTGCTTTTTTAGCAAAAAAATAACAAAAAAGTGGCAGAATGATACCTCAAATGTCAATATATGTACATCACTCCCTTTGGTGTCAATTTTTTTTTTTTTTTGGATTAGTTAAGTATCAGTTTTTTTAAAAAAACTATTATTTGAGGGTCAACTCCGGTGAACGTCACCAACATGGCGTCTACATGGCTCGCCGAAAGTTTCCAGTTAGCAATTAAAAAAAAAGCCAAAAATTAATTAAAAAATTCCACATGATATTAAAAAATTAAAAATAAGCTAATAATAACAATAACAACAACAATAGCAATAATAATAATAATAATAAAGTTGTACAGCCCTCGCCGCCACCGCCCCATCATTGCCGGCAATGGCTGGTGGGGGTTTTCGAGCCCCGGCCAGTGAGTGACTGGCGAACCGCACCGATGGTTGGCGAGGGCAAAGAGAATTGAACATGCGCATATGGATCAAAGAGCAGGGTGAGCGAAACAGGATAAAGGCATGAATCGAAATCACAACTTCGTCAACCAGGCCCCCATACGAGCTACCCACACGCCACAAATTCTCTCTCGATCTCGATCTCCTCCATGGACGTCTTCAGATGGAATAACCTGCATTTAGAAGAGAAGAAGTTGGAAATTCTGGGTAAGTTCATCACCTGAAAGACGAAGTGAGGAAGCCCCATTCCTCCCGAATGGATAGTTTTGCAAATGGAATGAAGCCCAGAAGATGCGATGAATCGTGGGTCATGGAGCATCCGAAACGGTGATGACGATGCCGATCGATTCATCACTCGCAAGAGTCTCCAACCGAAGGTAGGAGCGTAGTGAAGAACCCTCGCCAACTGAGGTGAGGCTCGACCTCACCAAATATGTGAGGTCAAGCCCTCGCCAACCATCCACGGGGGTTGCCGCTCACTAGCCAGGGCTCGGTGACCTCCGCCGGCCCATCCCCCACCCTCACCAGTTCAACTTTTTTGTGCTTTTTTAAAAAAAAATTTAACGGAATTTTCTAAAAAAATTTAGCCATGACATGTATTGCTTGCTTTTAAAAAAAACCATGTAATATTAAATTACTAATAAAAAATTGCAACTTGGACTGTTTGGCTGAAATTGATACTTAAGTGATTGTTTTTTATCCGATTTACCACTTAAATGAGGTGGCAAAAAAATATTGGCACCAAATTGAGAGTCGTACATAAATATTGGCACTTGAGGTGTCCTTTGGCCACAAGAAAAGGTCCTAAACTTGTTATATTTTTGCAAATTCATTCTTACATCTTTTAATTATGTCAAGTGAGTCTTAATCATTTTGAAAATTTGTCAATATAGCTTGTCCAGCCAATTTTTTTTTTCAAAAATAACTGATGTGAACGTCGGCCGTTTTACAGGCACGCTTAGCACTGACGTGAATAATTTTTTTAAAAATATATATTTATATATATTCCATTCTTTTTCTATTAGTGGTTGGGCCTCGACAATGGCTGGCAACCGACCAAAGGCAACAATCGACATGGGTCGACCTTGCCAAAGGCTAGGAAGGGCCCACCTCCCTAGCTTAAGGCAAGGCTTGACCTCATCGTGATATGGCATAGTTGGGAAGGCCAACCCTCGTCGATTTTCGCTTATTGTCTGTCATCGGGCCTAATGATCGACAGAGGAAGAAAGGAAAAAAAAAAGATAATCAAAACTAATATAAAAAGAAAATTATCGACCTCAGTATCGGCATCAACGATTTTCAATCAAAATTTGTTGGATGAACTATATTGACAAATTGTTGAATAATTTAAAACTCAATCGGACAAATTGAGAGATTGAGGATTGAATTGACATTAGCGCAATAATAAAAAAACGTTTTTGATAAAATTCCCCCAGTTTTAGTTTAACCGTGACTATGATGATGATGCGAGCCACTTATCTTTCTCCCACTTTAAAAGCACAATATCCAAAGTTAATAGCCACTCCTTATATCATATGCCCTTGAATAAGTGAAGAGAAACAATCGATTTACAATTTCAAAATATACAATTCTCCCGACAACTTTACATCGGAATGCTATCTACTTTACGAAAAAAATAATAATAAAAATAAAAACTAGCGCCATGCATGTAAAAGCGAGGATCTGAAGTCAAAATCCCCAATCTGAGTTTGCCTTATGTTTAATAAGACTGTTGATAGTTTCAATAATTGAGAGATCATTATTGAGAGAAAAATCGCAGTTAGTTTGAAGAATACGACCTTACGTGAATCAAAATCATATCGTTCGTAAGACGGTCTTGATTGGATCGAATTATTAAATTCAAGATATAAGAATTAAGAGATTGACAAAGAGTACTTGAGGATTGGTGGCCACATATGATAATCTTATTTTTTGTAAGTAACATAATATTATCTTAAAAAACCAGAATCATCGTACCGACACCAGTGCAAGAAACGCGAATTATTGAAACGCCTAAAACTGTCCCGGTTATTGGATACTTTGTACAACTCCTTAAGAACCCACTGATTTTAATTCTGTAAGTTCAACATCCAGAAAGAGCTCCATGCATCAGGTGACCGGGCAACCATCACCCACTACGCCTTTGGCTGTTGGACATGCCGCTAGTTCACAATGTTCTCCATTTGTTCCCCACCAAGTTATGCTTTTATTCTCCATGCCCAGCGAAAAGTATAAAAGCACGGCCATGAACGCTGCTCCCGCGTCCAGGGCTGCTGAGAGAACGTAGTTGTATCTCTGCCACCACTGCTTTCGGTATCGGAAGATGAAGAAGTTGAATATTATTCCGACTAGAATCCAGGCATTGAAGTTTAATGGTGTAGCCGGTGGCATCATTCCTGTCGCCCCGAATAAGACTGGAAGATTAATGAGAGGAATCCAAGATTGCTTGGGAAACGCCTTGTGTAGCAGCCATACTATGATAGGTCCTATTGCACCTCCAAGGAAAAACCAGTTCATGTCTCCATAGTTTCCGAGAGTACCAAAGATCCGTCTAGGTCCAGCCAAACCCCATATAACAGACGCATCAAAGAATACCCGGTCACCTGGACACGTCCAGGGACTATCCGGTGGAAGGAGATCCTTTTGGCATATGTTGGCAACTGAGTGCAGCAGCCACCATGCCACTGCAATATTGATGGTTCCAGCAAGAATTGTACCTATGAACTGTGAGGACACAAGGATAGAGTACTAAGGTCGTTTCGGATTTACTAGATGCCACGCATACTTATGTAATAAGTAGGAACAAGAGGGAGGATACTTGACAATCTAATGGTTAGGAGCAGTAAGAAGTACCTGAACTAAGAACATCGATCTCGGCGGTATCTTCATGTAGTGTCCCAGCTTAAAATCGCTGAGAAAGGAAACAGCCTGAGCCATGCTGATGTATCCATATGTTTTGAAGCAAACATTTGCTATAGGTCTTCCTGGATATATGATGCCCATAATGTATTCTGTGATTATATTTAGTCCCGGCGTCTGCAGACAAAAAGAGATCACTGTTGAGTATAATATGTCTTCTTACATGGAAATTAAGTCAAGCATAAATGTGCCACAACTCTTGATTCATACCTGATTTGTTGTGGCAGTGATGATACTAACGGGAAGTGTAAATCCAAATGCAAGGGCACTAGCAAAGAGGAGCCCCCACCATGGCATTTGGACCTGATCGTTCAGGAAGATGCATAGAGCAAGAGATACAGCCAGACTAACAACCAGCAACAAGTGAAACCACCAGGAGGGTATGTCTTTGTATTTTCTCATCAATTTTGTATGGATGTCTGCCTTTCCTTTGTGAGAAGCACGGTAGCGCTCGTAGATTTCTCTGTCATAACGTAATCGTACATCAGTGTCAGTATATCCCGTGAATTCAAGAGAATCAAGTGCTTAACAGGAAAAATAAAGCCATTCTTCAGTATCTAGTTGTTGCAACTCTGTGTTATAGCTAAGGATACCCTTGGCTCACAGAAAAGTAATTTGAAACGGTAAGTTCAAATTCTTTCAAGGTTCCATTTTCAGACCTTTACAATCTTGCCCTGGTTTTTCCTTTCCTAATGCCGCTCGATGTCCTTATCAAGTATATTGAGGTGAGAAGACAGTACCTGCCGTAGAAGAAGGCCACGTGAGTTAGTGTTGATGCAATGGCGGCAAAACCAAAGCCATAGGCGAGAGCAAAGAACGTGCTTATATGAATTCGGCCTTGCTCCTCGTACTTTGGGATGTCCAACTCGAACTTGTCGTTTATGATTGCCGTTATATTGTAACTGAGACCTTGCGCCGTGAACAAGTCCGAGGATAGAATTGGGAATCTATCTGCGCTATATAAGTTAAACCCCCAGTATGCTATGGGGATTACAACGCAGACTATCAATATGTATCCCGCCAAAACATTGACTATGGCAAAGAAGGGGCTGATTAAAGGGCTGGAGAGGAAGGATGCTGTTACTGTCCAGTCGAGCGTCAAGGCTCCAAGTCCAAGGCCTTGCATACCCGAGCCGATCTGCTGGGCGGTGACCGAGTTGGAGAATGCCCAGCAGACCCATGATATATTTCCGAGAGTGGTGAAGAGGTATCCAGGGACAGCATACCATGAGAAGCTGCAGATCAATACAATGAGGAAGAATTTTGCCCGCGACATGCGCCGTTCGTCCCTCTCATGTAAAGCCCTGCATCAATTTGGAAGGATTATGCTGAATGTTTCCGTCCAGTGTCTGCATTTCTATCTAATCCTAAAGCAGGGGGATGAAAGGGAGCGGATGGTGCAATCTGGTTTTCCAGAAGTTTCGGGGTTAAGACGGTTCAGTTCGTCGGAATAGTTTACTCATGTTGCTGCTGCATTGAGCTGTCTCTCGCTCTACGCTATCTTGTGATTGGTATCTCCATGAAAACTCCTCCTGTTTTCTGGTGAACTCTGATAAATAAAGCAAGCAAGCGAAGGGGTGGCAAAGAGTGTAGTTATTACCGGAACAACGAGACTTGGACGAGGGTGGCAGGCCACCACATCTGAGCAGGTTCCACCACATACTTCCTCAGCAGCCCTGCCCATCCGTATCCCAACACCTGCATTTCCAAATCCACCATTACTATGATTCTCCATCTTTCTTGAGCCCCGTTCGACAATGGGCACACGATTTTCTATTTTGTTCCTCTACATTTCAAGATTGATGTGCCGTTTAACCGGTGCAGTACGAGGATGGCGACAGTTTCCTAGGAACCAATGATACTGTGGGTTCCTCGGGATATGTTCAGACATTTGACTCTTGACGTCAAAGTGCGCAAGAAACAGTTCAAGGCATGAAAAAACGTAACCAAAAAGGACAGGCAAAAGCAGAAGGAAACGAGTGGAAAGCTGTAACATTTATGATTTTCATAAAGCTGTATCGTCCCACGCCTTTCTTTTCTCTCAGCTACTTTCTTGCAGCAGGCGGGTAAGAGAAACCATAAAATTTCAGCGATTACGACTCAACTAGTCCACAAGAAATTACCTGCGTCGTGATGATGAGGAGCCACCCGGCAAAGAAGGAAATGCTCCGGCCGTAGAACGCCTTGATGATGGTCACAATCCCGACGGCGTAAGCCGACCCGGATCCAAACGCGCTCCCGGCATTGGCGAATATGGAGATGAGCACGTGCTCCTTCATGTTGAAGGGGCCCGGGTTAAGTGAGAAGAGCCGGGACCCGAGCCCGGGGATCCGGAACTTGGCCTCAGGCAGCACCTCCGCCATGAAGCGGCCAATGGGGAGCGTGGCCACCTGGACGGTGATCAGGGTGATGACGAGGGGCTCGGTCCGGTAGGCGAAGAACTGGTTGAGGAAAGAGAGGAGGCAACACGAGAGGAGGCCCAAGAACCACATGCGGAAGGTCCACACCGGCGAGGTTGGGTCGTCGGCGTTGTTCACGGTGAGGCGGACCTCCTCGATGGGCGAGAGGTCATCCTCGTCGACTGGATCCTCGAGTTTGGCTAGTCTGGAGGTGGGTGGTGGTTGGAGCTCCAGTGTGTCCATGATGGTGGGTGGGGGCAACAAGTGTGCTCGAGTGTGAGAGGAGGGGCGGTGGGGGTGGGGGTGGTGGTGGTGGTGGTGCCGCGGCCGCCGGATGTCTGGTTTTATACTTTAACCATGGTGGGCAAACCTAACATATAGAGATTCCAAGATTCACTGTGAATGACCAAAAAAAAACACATGAAGATTCCAAGGGTCGCTGTGTATATATTTTTATTTTCAATTTCATTCCCGTTTATATATATATATATATATTTATATAGTTTTTGTAAGTACAAGTACCGAATGATCGAGGGTTGAGTGTGCACTGCCGGAGAAGGGAGTGTAAAGGAATATTCACTCTTAGAAGAAGAAAAACTTATTTGATGGGCCAGTGTGGCGATGCTCATGATTAAAAGAAAAATTGAGAAAACATAAATTATTCACCTCAAATTCAATAAATCAAAGGAGGAGAGTACGTTAAAGGTAACTAGAGATTTTATAAAGATAACTTTCTAAGATAGATATATTCGGATAGGTACGTGTTAGTCTAGTCCTTTTTTAGGAATTACGCATTTAATTATGTATATTTTAATTGATAATTTTATCTAATTTACAGTCAATTTATGGATCTACTTCCAAATTGGGAAATAAATATGAAGTCCTTTGCCTATTTCTAGTACCGTACCAGGTTGTCCTAGGTTGTCCGTCGCTGACTTCCCAGAATTGGGGAGCTAGCTGTTCATCGTGGCTCTTCCAGTTGGACGTGAGCGGCAACTTCTATAACAGGCGTCTATGTCTTTTCTGTTTTTTTTTTTTCCAATTATTGTGGGACCCAAGGGTTCACGTACTTCGCGAAAACCTCGTGTCAAGCCAAAAAAAAATCGAAAATCGAAAAAAAGAGAGCAATTCACTCCTCTAGGGGAGATCCCTCTATCTTTGATTTTGATGACGCATTGATGAGAGGTCCCCACCTCGAAGAGAGAGAGAGAGGGGGACGGTTCTTTGTTTTTTCCCCTTTTTGCTAAATTGGGATACATGATTCCTCGATTCAAAACGTATCAATCTCGCGAAATCCTAGAATTCATCACTATTATAAGAGAATCCACATGAATGCATCCGATCAATTATTGACCCTTTTAGCCAAGTGTAACGCATAGTATGGTTGTTAATGCGTGCGAATATCGATCGCGTGCGAGATCGTCATGGCGATATTCCCATTCTCGAAAAGAATTGGCGATGTGTTGACCTCACGGTAAGCAGAATCATTTTCATCATAGTCTTACGTGCGTGTAATATGGACATTTGCGGTACGCGCATTCATCGAAAGCTTTTCTTCCCGTTGTCTCTCTCTTTGGTCGAAGGTTTCTAATGTATCGGGGGACCGTCGATAGTGGGCACTTGGATTCTTGGACAATTTTGCTCTTCATTTGTTGTTATGCTTTCACATGCGATCAGCTTGATTCATTGTCGTGTTGTTTGGGATATCATGAGACATTGAACAATTTACCAGTTTCATTGGACCGTCTGAACCGACCTCGATTCAGTTCGATCAAGTTCCCGATTCTCGAGGGAAGCCGGATTAAACCGGAAACCGATCATCCCCACATGTGACCCAAGTATACGCATTAAGTTATGTTGATTAGTGTTTCGAGATACTCGTTAGGCATGGGCATTGATTTAAGTTTGATCATATCATTGTAGGACCGCAGCCCAAAAGGGCGTGTTGGGCCTGTTTTGTGAGTATCTCCACTAGCCCAGCCCACTGCGGACCTGCAGCTGTTGGGCTGGTCCGCTCAAGACCGGTGGAGCTTGAGAAGTAATTTGGGTGCGGGTGAACGGGTCGAGCTTGGGAACCGGCGGGTACGAAAATTGAGTTTTGATTGGGTTTGCATGTATAAGGATTACAGACCGTGATATCAATCCTTAGACAAACGACATGCGTTGACTTTTGGATGAGCCAAAATTATTATGACGAGGATGGGGGCCGCTTTATTATATTTATCTCCCACGTAAAAAAGGTAAATTATATGAAGTTAAACTCCAGATAAACAAATTATTTACATATACAAACTATCTTTGTTCCACAGAATATAAATTTCAGGAATTTTTCTTTTTTCGATGTTTGTTTTAGCAAAAATTTAGTTAAAAAAAACATTTTTTTGCCTATGGAAAAAACTCCTTCAAAAATTGAAAAAATATTTTCTTCTTTTTGAAGAGAGGAAAATATTTTCTCTTATATTTGCTCTCTCAATTCCTTCACATTCATTTTATTTGATACTATTTTATACTATTTTTCTTCTTTTTTTTTTCTTTTTTTTCTTTCCTCCTCCTTCATCCTTCCTTTGCCCACGGTCCCTTCTTGTGTGGACCTCGATGATGGCCAATAGCCCAGTGGTTGGCCATGATGCAGGCCAAGCTTGCTTGTCTCGAGCAAACCCAATATTGCCAGGATCAACAGAGCCTAAAGCTCGCCTATGGCTGGTTGGTGGCCATCGTTGTGGCTAGTGACGGCCAAAACCAAAAGGAAAATAAAAAAAATAAAAGAGAGAAAAAGATAAATAATTCAAAAATTCTACATTTTTAAAACATAAAAAAATATTAAAAAATAAATTATTGGAATGAGTGCATGGAGGAAAATCAAATCCAATTTTCCTTACCAAAAGATGAAAATATATCATTTTATGGGTACTTCTTGTATTTTAGCCAAATACTAAAAAATATATTACTTTCCAGAAAAATATTTTTCAAAACCATCACATTTATCATAAAACAAATAAAGCCTTGGAAAGTAATTTTACATAATTGTAAGATAAGAAATATTCGAATTCAAATTGAGACATGAGAAATTTATTAAATTACAAAACTATTATTTTGATAATTTCAAATTGAAATTCTATGTATTATATAGGGATGAGCAGATTAGATCAACCGAACATGGATTGCCCGGTCCGATGGTCTGGTTCTCGATTATAGAGGGCAGCTGTGCGGTTCACAATTCTGAAAATTGGAGTCGATAGCTATACGATCCGACTCCCTATTCTAGAAGTCTAAGACCGAACCAGTTGATTTTTTTTAAAATAACAATAAATCTAATGTTTAGGGTTACACTACTAATTAGCATTATGACCACACAGTAATACCGAAAAAGGATGCCATATACTGTAACTTTTCGATTTGCCTTGTGCATTCGATTTTGTTACCCTTGATAGAAGATATTACGCTAAGCTATATAGTCTAATAAAAAATGCTTTAAAGTTAAATTAGATATAATGATTTTCACTAGTAAACCAGTGAAAATCAATGGATTGCTGAGATTACAAAAGATGATAGAGCTAGCTACAATAGTTGCCGAAACACAAGTATCAGGATTGCTCGGTTCTAGAAGCAAGTTCATGTTTTTATTTTTTGGCAAGTTTTTGGTCCAACGAAAATGCTAAGGACCAAATCGGACTGAGAATTGATCACCCCTAGTATTATACTTAAAAATCAAAATAAGAACTAGCATTGTGCATTCAAAAGCAAGAGCACAATCTTCAAGAGACTTTTCAAGTGGAGATTTAAATTTGAAATCGCCATTTGAGTTTGCTTGATATCTAATATGACTTCCCAATGTTCCCATAGAATTTTCAACCCATAAATCTTTTTGAAAGAAAAAGCACGCAATATCTTTAAAGATCGCAACCCATCTGTGGATCAAAACTGAATTTCTATAATTTGATCGAAGTATTTAATTCAAGATATAAGGAGAGGCAGCCACTCTTTTTACGTCATTTATTTTCTTTTCGACATCATGTTCTTCTTTTTTACAAGTAACAGAGTATTATTATGGTAAACCGAAATTAATATCGAACCCACGCTGGTCCAAGGAACTTGTCAAAAACTTAGGGTGAATTCCTGAAAATAGCAAAAACCTAGAAGAAAAGAGCCGAGCTAGAAAGAAGACCGAGTTGTCACAAACCGCGGACATCTTAAACCCACCCACCTCGACAGATTTATAGCAGAAAAAGATGACAAAGATGGAAACCCCGGGTTTGCCTGCCCAACCGGAGATCCGAGAGGAACCAAAACCCGTGATTTTAATCAGGCGACAACGTGACGGGTAGTGGCGGTTCCTCATTTGGTTATCCCCGGAAACAACACGCACGCAATCGGTGCTACCAAATCTTTAGAAGATAAGAATTTGATAATCAAGTTGCAACATTTCAAAAGCCTTTTAAACGGTCAATGGTAGCCCATCTGGGAATGGGAATGTGGGGGGGTCTTGTGGTTTCGTCGAAACTTCCCAATTCCTGCGACGTTGTCTTCTGGGGTAGCTAGCTCCGGCTTTTTCGTGAAATCTCCGACATATTCAGTTTCTTTTGTTTTTCCCATTGCCCCCTCGTGATTTTATAATATATGTTGTTGTCTGGGTTGGGGCTGTAGCGGATTGCCAGAGAAGGTTCGACCTTCAAGAAAGCAAACAAGCTCTTCTTTTCCTGGGGTGTTCGTCTTTTGGGTTTGGAATCGGTTTCTGATGCTCGTTGAGGGGTTTCCAGTGATATTTGACGATGCCCATCTTGTGAAGGCCTCGACTTTCCACGAGGTAAATGCAATTGTTGTCTTTCATCCTCTGTTTCACCTTCTTCCTCTCGTTCGATTCGATTTAAGTCATATGAGCATTTGGGTACGAATTCGATAGGTTTCGAAAGGATTCCGTGCTTTCCGGGTTCGCTTCATATTTCCAGGATTGCTTTTGGCCTGATTGCTGAATGTGTCTTGATTCTTTTCGAAGGCTGGCTGTTTGATTCAAAGTTTTTGATTTTGCATGCTTTTTGTAATTAGGGATCTGTTTCTCTTTCATTCCATATCTGTTCCAGCGATATTCAGATGATGAAGCAGTGTGTGATCTGCCTCTTGCAATTTGCAGGATAATACTCTGGACCGAGTTTGGTGTGTACGTTGCATCGTTGAACATTTTGATTGGCTATATTGAGATTAGCTATACTCATAATGGACGTAGCAAGAGAGGAAGCAATCAGTTTTAGGGATGCAGAAGAAATGGATCGAGAAACCTCCGCAGATACTCCTCTTAGAGAAACCACCCACCTCTATAGAACCCACTTTCCGGGGGCCGTGAGGCAAAGGGCCTATATATTTGATGGGCAAGGGAGGTTTTATCATAAGGAGTGGGATCTAGCTGAAGGAAGTGGCAATGAATTTTGCTGGTACCACGTGGAACTTCCAAAAGGAAGTCAGAAGCTGTCGCAATCCGCGCAGTATCTCATTGATGTTCTTTGCCCACCTTTGAAGCTGCAAGACATTCTCTCGCTGGTGAGTAACGGACCATTTTGTGGACATGTTGATGGGGCGCTTGTTTTTAGGATTAACTCACCTGGTCCACCATCTAGCAACTATACGTTCAGAATTGCTGCTAGGGTTACGGAGAACTCGGTTATTACTGTGTCTCTAGGCCGCGTGCCCCGTTTGGGGTTCTCGACGATGGGTGAATCTCTTCTCTCGGAAATTCCTAGCATAGAAAATCCCTCTTACACTAGAGATGAGCAGAAGGAAGGGAGTATTGTAATAAAGGAGCACGTCCTCGAGTTCTTGTTAACCATGAATCACTCTGAGGAGGCTGATAACCCAGTGCCAAAATCCGTCTCAAATCTTGTTGTTCACATTTTGGATACACATGTGGATCACTTGCAAGACGTTGCTACCCAACTTGAGATAGACTTGGACTCAGTGGAGCTTGAATTGGATAATGGTAAGTTATGCTTAGAGAATAAAGTTTTGGTTGGTGATTCATCTATCTGGAATACTAGCTGCTTTCCTGGTTGAGTTCAGGGTTCATTCTTTTCCTTCCTACGTTAAAATCTAGGCTTGATATGCATTATGCCCTATGCCAGATGCCATTGGTTGTGTCATGTGCTTCCATAGGTTTCCAATTGTCTTGCATCCTCAACTCATATAGCCTTGACAGATATCTCATAGTGGTATGCAGTATAGATCTGATAGCCTTGAGACATTTTTGTAATGTGGACTTCAAAAAGGCTGCAAAAATGTGAATTAGTAGATTCATGCATAAAGTTAATGTTTGCAGTTTGATGGGTGCTTTCTCCATATGAATGCCTCAAGTTGTTTAATAACTTCAGTTTTATCTTACTGAAATCTAGTTGACAGATGTGACTATTAATATATGTGAACCATCTTCTCAGATCTTTGTTGATCAGTAAAATCTCTTAATTTACTTGATTCAATTTTGTGGGGCTGTGATCAAAATTTATGTGCTTAGTTCAGTCTGTACAAACCACATTCTTTACCAAAGTTTTGAGATGCGATCCTCCGTTTAAAAAAATTTTCTCATTTAAAGTAAGTTCTAGTATCGCCGACCCCAACTGGTTTGGGATAAAGGTGATGTTGATGTTGATGAAAGTAACTTCTAGTATCTGCAATAGCTCACTTCTACAACTGCATATAAAAACTAACATCTTTTTCTATCGTGGGAAACCTTATGAAATGGATAATCAATGAATGCAACATCTTAACAGCATGGAACTATCTATGCTTGTTTTGGGTGCTAAAGTTCGAGTTGCTGTGGTGGAATTGTCAAGAAAGCTAGATCAAGGCAGATGCACGCCTCGACTCCTAGTTCGTCTCCAAGTTTTCCATTTGGTCATGGACATCTTGATGTTGAGAGAAGAAATAATTGGGAACCTTCTTTCAAGATGCTCTCTTTAGATGATTTGCTGCTGTATTTTCAGTTCTGGACTTAGTTTATACTGTACATAATTTGAATCTTCCACTTAATTTTAGAGACATCATTCTACTTAACTTGTTCACAGGTGGTTCTGCTTTGAAGAAACAAATGCTGGATAATAGGAGATTTCCCAAAATGCATCTTAATTTGCAGCGGCTCTTGCAGGTACCCCCATCTTCCCTTCAGATGTGTGTCTTAACATCATGAAACCAGACAGAATTTCTATGTGAACTAGTGTTGCTGGAAGTGGAAGGGCATTATCTATTCTTTCCACGGAGCCAAGCCAATACTTTGTCATCATTTTTCAGAAGTGGATATGGAAATAGGATAGGATAGGGAAGGGCTCTGTGGAAATGAATATCAGGGAAGGTTACTGAAAGTCCAAACACAAACTTAAATGTAATCATACATCCTATAGGACCATTTTGTACATAGCCTGACGGTCTTTTGGCTGGTAAGGAGAATATGATTCAGTTTTTTCTGATCCGAATACATGAATTTGCCCAGGTGATTGCCCATGGTGAGCAGGTATTCCCCCGTGTGAAAGAAAAATGTTCTGCGAAACTGTGGTTTGCCAGCGAAGATATCGGCTCTCTCGAAGAATTAATTGGTCGTTTGAGAAGACTAAAGGAGAATGTGGGATTCATAGCAAACCGCGTGACAGCTATCCAAGCTGGTCTAGATAGCTGGCAGTCTGAGCAGATAAACAGGAAGCTATATTACCTATCATTCCTTTCCATAATATTTCTTCCGCTATCAATCATCACCGGAGGTAAAAGCACTAAATGAGGATTCTTGCGAGTCGTTTGCTTTCATCATCTGAAGTACTTGGATCATCAACTTTAAGGAGGAGATTCTCACATTTTCCTTTTACCCCTTTTTTTTCTTGTCACAGTTTTTGGCATGAACGTGGGAGGAGTTCCATGGACGGAGCAAAAGGACCCTGCGTTAAAAGACGGGTTCCGCAATGTGATGTTGCTTTGTGTGGGATTGCTATTTCTTGCGCTTCTCTGCTTCATTTTCCCCACTTTGTATAGACACTTGGCTGAATGGCAGAGGAAGAGGGCCATTCAGAGAAGTTGGTCTCTCAACAGGAAGTCGTTTCTCAAGAGAACCCGCGGGCATGATGAAAGAGGAGGTTATTTGAGAATATGAAATGAAGTGTGAGTGACGCTGCTATGTTTTGGGGCGGTACATATCCTCTCTACTTGGCAAAATATTTCCCTCTTTTCGTTCCTACTTACCGGTTATCATGGTTTTCCATTCTATCATTTCTCTCTTCAGTTTTCTTGGATGGGGTCTGGTACACTGCAAACAACATGGGCGTTTGCGCTTTAGCTGCTCCTCAGTTGCTCTCTGCACCCTTTTAGTGAAGTTTCAGGTCTATCGAACCATTTCTTCAATTGAGTTTCCCTTTTTTTTCTTGTAGGGGTACGTTACCTACTGGTTGTATTCTTGTTGACAGATTGTGTACATCAATTTTTTAATTAAGGAAATCGAGTTGTATTGCCGGTCCATTGAAGAAGAAAAACGAGCTGTATCAGCTGTCACGCTTGACGCCAGATGCTCTTCGACTGGGCAAAACTGTTGCTTTTTGATAATTGGAAATCCGAATTGCCCCGGAGATGAGAACAGGAGGATTGGGTTCCAAGAGAAACTTTGCTTGCTCATTGCATAGTTCCAAGCTAAGTTGGCCAACTTTGCGGAAGTTCAATTTGAGAGCAGTGTGCCAATAGCATGCAGTTGTCTTTCTTGTACAGATTTAAACTAACCTGTTTCTTATCTAATTTGTCAATCATCATGACCCTGCTGAGCATGTGTAGGAGTGAAAGCTTTGCATTCATCCCCTGTAAGCATGGTTATAAGATCCTATTTCGCTCAGAAGGGAATTTCACCGGGAAAGCAGAAATCTTTCACCCAAAGAGTTGATTTTGGTCACCCCTTAGCTTTGTCGCTGATCGTCCTTTGTGGATAATGTTGGTTACTTTTTTTTGTTTAGATGGATCCATTTATAGACATCTTCATACAAAGCCGGGGGGAAATCATAAAAAAGAAATCATAAACTTATTGTAATTATCTTAATTCAGTTTAAATTTTTTTTTTTACGGCCATTGAATTCTAAAATTTTTGCATTTGTATCAATTCAATTCATTTGACTGGTTGGTTGATGTTAACACGGATAATTTTTTTTATAACATTTTAATATTTTTCGATTTTTTTTATTTTATTTTTATTTTTTCTTTTCATTAGCCGGTGAGGGCAGCAACGGCTGGTCACCGGTGAGCTTTGGCAACCCTCGTTGGCCAATGAGAAGGGAAAAAAAACAAAAAGAATGAGAATAAAAATAAAAATATGATTTTAAAATCCTCAAAAGAGAAGATCCAGAAGATGGTCAGGGGAAGCAGAGTTGCACGCTCAGTCAGCGTGACCAGGAGAAAAAAGCTCTGACATACATCAGGAACAGTGCGGATGCCACCATCTACAGCATGGAGGAGCTTGGGTGAGTATAGGGAGAAAATAGGATTGAGGATGCAGTTGCGGATTTGAGGAGGACGGCCATTGGCATTTGGAGGTGATAACGTTGATGAAATCTAGTCGAAGCTGTCTCTAAGATTGGACAGAACATGACCGGCGACGGCGGTTCAGATGGTGGATCAGCAGCCGGAGGTTCTCAGGCTCCTCCCCGAGGTCGAATACGGATGAGATCAAGAAGCGAAATCCCTCTTCTTTTCGAACTCGATTTCCTCCTACTTTTTTTCAAGGAATCGAGGTACTGTATCGCATGTAAATGGCTGGAGGAAAAGCTTTAGGAAATTGTTTTTTGAACTGGGGGGACATTGGAAATGACCACCACAGCCGCACTATCATTGTTCTGCAATTCCCGTTCCCTGTCTGTCGTGTTTGCTTTACGCGCTGTATTTTTCTTGTCTTGGGAAGCTCCTGCTCCTGTGTGGAAGTACAGGGTTTCAAGGTTTGAGCAGCCTTTGACATGTTCAATCTAAAGAAGCTATTGAGCAGAGTTTCCATGTCCGTGCTTTCGTGGTCCGTCCATCCCCTTTTTTTCGTTCCGAGCTTCTTCTGTTCGAGTTGGTTGCGTCTTTGTGCGCTCGTTATTAACGAGGATGATGGATTTCTTTTTTGGGCCTGTGGAGAGGCCCAGAAGATTTAACGAAACGGAAAAAGTAGACGGCGGCGTGGTGGCCAAGACAGAAAAGCCGATTCCCGCCGCTGGCCAGCCGAAAAACGACCCCCCGGCCGATCAGGATTTTAATCAGGTACCGCCCATCCAATTGACGCGTCAGTCGAAGAATCGATCAGCGCCGTCGGATGCGCGTACTCCCCCGATCGGGTCAGATGAAAGGTAATGCACGAATGAGCGTGCGCGCCCACGATGCGTCGTCTAGAACCTTCCGCTCGACCACCGTATCCACTTCTTTGGCTTGTCGGGCACGTGAATAAAAAGGGGGGGCCAATCCTGCTCCTCCTCCATTAAACCCTAAACCCTAGTGAACCAGGTCCGCCCACGAAGCTCGCTCCATTTCTCCGTCTTTTGGCTCCTTGAGAGAGAGAGAGAGAGAGAGAGAGAGAGAGATGGCCACCGCGGCTCTTCTTCGATCCGTACGCCGTCGAGACGTCGCTTCCGCTTCTTTCTCTGCCTACAGATCCGTATGTCGCTGCTCTCCTGCGCTTCATCACGTCTGCTCTTCCTTTTTTTTTTTTTCCCCATTTCGTGCCTTTACTTCGGTTTCGGGGTGGGGGGACTTGTGCGGTTGAGATCGAACGGCGTTTTGCTTTTCTGCTTGTATTTTTCTCAATGTTGATGTGAATAATCATCTCGAGGCTTTCTGGAAATGGATTTTCGTTTCTTCGTCTGCTGTTCTTTTTTCGTTGTTGATGCTTTTTAAGCGGGGTTCTTAATCGGGCAAGTTAGCTTGAGCGGTCTGGGGACGGTTCTTCCATCGTGCTGTAGTTATATCTCTGCGTCAGCTCGTTTTTTACTTTCTGTTGTCCTGATGGAGATGCTTGGAGATTTTCGTGGGGTGATCTTTGATAATGGCCTTTGAATCTGTGAACTTGATAACAGTTTGAGCGAACGATGATTATATCATGCTTATGACTACATTAGTAAATCCGCATGAGCCTGCATACCTGCGAACGGATGATATTAAGGGAGCTTTCAGCTAATATCCGCTCTTCACGCGAGTTGGATTAAGCATTTCATTTCTCTCGATTCATTGTATCCTCTCCGTTTGTGGACTGAAGGAACCCAAGCGTTTGTTTTGTTAACATTAGTGTTTTATACTTGTCCGTTGGTCAAATTGTTTGTCTTGAGTTAGCCTGAGCAGACGAAGAGTTGTAATTTCCTCGTCTTAGATTGATTATTGATTAGAAATCATTGAATGGTACGTGCTTCCATTTATCACGGATTTTGATGCATCTAGCTGCAGTAATCCTATTGGGCTAGAATCTGGACAGTTCTTTCATTATTAAAAACATTTTATCGTGCATGGGGTGTTGACTCCAAGTTGTACTCAGTGGTCTTCCATGCAAACCATGAATGGAAAGAGTGGAATATGCATTTGTTCCTTGTAGCAAGCTCTTTCTACCTAGTGTCTTGGGAGGTCCTGGTCTGCTGGCACAGTTTATCTTATATGAACGTGACTTTGTGATTTCTTGAACGATTATTACAATAATCACTCATGGCATCTCTTTTTCCAGCTGACTGGCCATGCTAAATCATCATGGACTGGCTGCCATACGGGTCAGTATTGGGCAAGTTTGTGCAGAGCATTCAGGTACAGATCTGTTGCTGTTTCACATTTGAGCTGTGAAGCAAGTAAGAATTCAACTCATCCTGTTTTTTGCCCATTGTACAGTTCTAAGCCGGCAGGGACCGATGTCATTGGTATTGACTTAGGTACAACCAACTCATGTGTTGGAGTCATGGAGGGAAAGGTAAGAGCTGAAAATACTAAGGATGAGAATTTGTTTTCCGTGTAGAAATTATGTTCTTTCTTCGATTCTGGTTATCTTTTTTGAATGTTTAGATTATTAGAATTGTTCCCCCTGCTGCAGAATCCCAAGGTGATTGAAAATGCTGAAGGCGCAAGGACTACACCGTCGGTAGTTGCTTTCAACCAGAAAGGAGAGTTACTCGTAGGAACTCCGGCCAAACGTCAAGCTGTCACCAATCCAGCGAACACTGTTTTTGGCACAAAAAGGTTGATTGGAAGGCGTTTTGATGATGCCCAGACCCAGAAAGAAATGAAGATGGTTCCCTTCAAGATAGTGAAGGCTCCAAATGGAGATGCATGGGTTGAAGCAAATGGACAACAGTATTCCCCAAGTCAGATTGGTGCTTTTGTACTAACAAAGATGAAAGAAACAGCTGAGGCTTACTTGGGGAAGACAATATCAAAAGCTGTGATTACGGTTCCGGCTTACTTCAACGATGCCCAGAGACAGGCGACCAAAGATGCTGGCAGAATTGCAGGTCTTGACGTGCAGAGAATTATTAATGAACCAACTGCAGCTGCACTTTCTTATGGAGTGAACAACAAGGAGGGGCTTATAGCTGTTTTTGATCTTGGGGGTGGAACCTTTGATGTTTCCATTTTGGAGATATCGAATGGAGTTTTTGAGGTAAGTGGGGTTTTGACTTTGGTTTATACTTCATTTGCCTTTGCAAGCCAGGGGATTGTGGTGAAGTGATTATGCTCTTTTGTAGGTGAAAGCTACAAATGGTGACACATTCTTGGGTGGGGAAGATTTTGATAATGCATTGCTGGACTTCTTGGTTAGCGAGTTCAAGAGAACTGATGGAATAGATCTTGCCAAGGATAGACTAGCCTTACAAAGGCTCCGGGAGGCTGCCGAGAAAGCTAAAATTGAGCTTTCATCAACGTCTCAGACTGAAATTAACTTGCCGTTTATCACAGCTGATGCTTCTGGTGCTAAGCATTTGAATATTACTCTCACTAGATCAAAGTTTGAGACTTTGGTGAACCACCTGATTGAAAGAACTAGGAACCCTTGTAAAAATTGTTTGAAGGATGCTGGCATATCCGCCAAAGAGGTCGATGAAGTTCTTCTGGTAGGTGGAATGACTCGTGTTCCCAAAGTGCAAGAGATTGTTTCTGAAATTTTTGGAAAGAGTCCAAGCAAAGGAGTCAATCCTGACGAAGCTGTTGCGTTGGGAGCAGCAATCCAAGGCGGTATTCTTCGGGGTGATGTTAAAGAGGTGCTTCTTCTAGATGTTACACCCTTGTCACTTGGGATTGAGACGTTGGGTGGTATCTTCACTAGGCTCATAAACCGGAATACAACTATCCCTACCAAAAAGAGTCAGGTGAGATTTCAAAGAGTCAAAGGTTATACGCATGTAGTCCACTGTGGCTTGAGTTGCAATATTCTCTCTTTTGGGCAGTTTGAGATACAGAATGCTTGATGTTTGGTTTTTACCTTAAGGGCTCTGAATGACATTTTCTATTCTTCAAATGAATATGGATTAGAGTTTTTGTCTTTTTGTTATCGCAGGTGTTCTCCACAGCAGCAGACAACCAGACGCAAGTTGGTATCAAGGTTCTTCAAGGCGAACGCGAAATGGCAACAGACAACAAGCTTCTTGGGGAATTTGATCTCATGGGTATTCCGCCTGCTCCTAGAGGCATGCCTCAGATTGAAGTCACATTCGATATTGATGCCAACGGTATCGTGACTGTTTCTGCCAAAGACAAAACCACTGGAAAGGAACAACAGATCACTATCCGTTCATCAGGTGGCCTCTCAGATGATGAGATCAATAAGATGGTTAGGGAAGCGGAGTTGTATTCTCAGCGTGATCAGGAGAGAAAAGCTCTGATAGACATCAGGAATGGTGCAGATACTGCCATATACAGTATAGAGAAGAGCTTGGGTGAGTATAGGGAGAAAATCCCTGCTGAAGTTGCACAGGAGGTTGAGGATGCAGTTGCAAATTTGAGGAAAGCCATGGAAGGTGATAACGTGGACGAAATCAAGTCGAAGCTTGAAGCTGCCAACAAGGCTGTCTCTAAGATTGGACAGCACATGACCGGTGGCGGTTCAGATGGTGGATCAGCAGCCGGAGGCTCTCAGGGTGGTGAGCAGGCTCCTCCTGAGGCCGAATACGAGGAGGTGAAGAAGTGAAATCTCTTTCTAGACTTAATTTCCTTTTCTTTTCAAGAAAGTGATTTTCTGTTGAGGTATTGTATCTAAATGTTGGAGGAAAGTTTAGGAAATTTTGGACTGGTGACATTGGAAATAACCACCACATCCGAACTGCATTGTTATGCAGAAAGTGAAACTCATTCAATTCTTGTTCAATGTTGTCTTGGGAAAAACTCTTCTATGCGTGTGTAGAGGAGAGGGTTGACCTTTGATATTTTCTAGCTATTGAGCAAACTTTCGATGTCTGGGATTCATGGTCTTTTATCTTTTTCGGTTCCGCGGATGGTGGGGGTGAAAAATGAATGTTGTCGGTCACTGGCTATTCCATTCTGTTATTTGCATGGATTGTGAGGGGTCTTGATCCAGTTAATAATGCCTATTTCTGCAGCAGTTTGTTATGGCCATCTGGCTGACCTTCGGTACATACAGCAAGGATATAACTGGTTCTGTTGAAGCTGGCCGCATCTTGTGTATTGCCTAGGATTAGAGTGTCGTCCCCCTTTTTTTTTTTTTTTTGTTGGGAACCACCCAACCCCCCTCCCGAAAAAAACTGGGACGGTGGATTTTCCTGATAAAGTTACCCTTAAAAGTAGACTAATCGTTTACATAACAGGCCACTCTTCCCTCTCTCTCCTACTCCCAGCCAATGGAGGCCAAGCAAAGATCGAGAGAGGGATAAGAGGTCGGGGCTTGTGACTAGCGGACCGTGATCGTGGCGGGTCCTGCCGGTGGACATGGGGTTTGGTGGATCGATTCTGGTTGTGTTTCCATCTTCAACAGGATGGTGGGAGGGGAAAAATGGGAAGAGTGAAAATAGAGAAGAAAGGGGGAGAGAGAACGAAGAGAGAACAATTGGATTGGGCTGTCTATTTGGTCAGCGTCTCATCGGCTCACGTGTCCAAATCTCAGTTTGCCTAAATTCAGAGTCTCACTCCTATTGCTTTCTACAATGGAATGTGGGGGCTATCCGATCATTCCTCAAGAAGGCATTAATTTGCGTAAGAATTTGAAGGCATTGGGCATACGAAAGGAATTAGTTCTCTCATTTTTGCTGGGACAAGAAGTGGCAAATCGCTTCGCTTACAAGTTTTGGTCGCTTTCTCAAAATTTTTCTTGCGTGATGGGATTGGTATTCTCTACAATTAATTTGATTAATCATGACCGTTAATAAGGAGCTTAAAAGGATTAACATTGGCCATAGTAACTTTGTACGTAGATGATTGGCAAGGATTTAGACTTGTGCCACATATTTATCAAGATTAACTCATAAGCTTCTTTTAATTTATCACGAGTTTTTTTTTTTCAGTTAAGCGTCATTAAATTTCAATATCTTGTATAATACGATCTCCAAGTGTCCCGCTCCAATTTAATTTACACATGACCAGTATACCGGCAACATATGTACGTGGAAGCGTATAATCCACGACAGATAAATCTCATTAAGCAATCGAGAAGACATTATCTGTTTAAATTTCATACAAAAATGTCAAATCCTGGCATGGCGAAGGATTGTCGGATGGACTGGACCGCTCCAAAGAACCGGGCGGCTTTTCAGAAATAAAGTCCGGCTGGCCCGCCCGATCCAAAAAATCATGGGCCGTGGCGGACCCGAAATTTGTTCGGACTCAATGATCCATCAACATGCCCCCGTCCCAAGAAATTTGCAGCCTCTTCAAATTCAATGCCCCTAAAACCCTAATTCAAACTCTCAAGATCCCTGCAACACAGACAGGAATGTGTCTTCCGTGAAGGGCGCCCTTGCATTTGGAACATTGATTTCTACACTAGCTTGCTTCTTTCTCGCAGATTATCAATCTCCGATGGGCACCAAGCGAAGCTCCAACAGTGCAGAGGAAGTAGAAATTGATCTGGGGGAGGAATTTAATGGCGACGCCACCGTCACTCAACCGTCGAAGAAGAAGAAGAAGAATAAGCTCAAAGAGAGCGACCATTCGCCTGCTTCTGCAGTCGCATCACCGAGTTCGGTGAAGCCGATGGAGAGGAGGAAGAAAAGGAAGGCGCTCGACAAGGAGCGGCACCGCCCCGTTCTGGATGACCGAGAGTCGAAGCCGAAAGAAGTGGTTGCGGAGAAAAGAGCGGATGAAGAAGGTGGTGCGGTGGTTTCTTCGAGCGGCAATGCACTGCCCGAGTTTCATATTAGTGTATTTGGGGATTTGGCGTCTGCGGATGCTTCGGTTAGAGAGGCAGCGGTGGAGACGCTGGTGACGGAGCTGCGGGCGGTTCAGAAGGCGTACGATAGGCTTGAGGAGAAGGAGCTGGTTGATGTTGGAGCGAAGTTGGAAGCTGAGAAGGATGATGGGTTGAAGGATTGCGCGCCTTCCGTGAAATATGCTCTGCGGAGGCTCATTCGCGGAGTTTCTTCATCGAGAGAGGTTGGAGTTGATGACTTCTTCTACTTTTTATCGAGTAGTTGCTCATCATATCATTCTGCAAAGTGCATTTTCTTTGTGTCTCAACTTTTCTGTCTGTTTGAATAGGTATGCTTTGTCTGAAATTAGAATTCTTGAGTGACTCCTCGAAGTCTATGAATGAAGTTTCTCGGTCGTCTTATGTTTCCAAAGCAACGCAGGGCATGTTTAAATCTGAATTCTAGGTAGATGACCCGTTACTTTTGGCGACTCTTTTCAATGGTGAACTTAAAATGCATACCTTTAGCTGCGTTGCTCCATTTCTTACTGTCATTCCTTTCAGACATTGGATGATTTGATGTGTTCCATTTAAACCTTTTTTTTTTTTGCCCCCTTTTTCTTATTGCATATCCTACGGTAAGATAGGAATATGCACTCTTGTATTTAGGCTACATATTGCTGATGGCCGTTTCTCTGAATCCATAGAAGTCTGGCTGTCAATTGATGGAATTAATCTGAGGACATACTTCTTTTGGGGGCACAATGGACGAACTCTTTTTTTTTATTTATTATTAAACCATGTTTGTTCTTGGTCAGTTTCATGTTTTGATGACTAAATGCTGATTATCATTTACATGATTTCGGTTTGTCAATGCAGTGTGCAAGACAGGGTTTTTCCTTGGGTTTGACTCTCTTAGTCAGTACTGTTCCTACCATTCGGGTGGACTCCTTATTGAAACTTTCTGTTGACTTATTAGAAGTTTCTTCGTCGATGAAGGGTCAGGTAGCACTTTGTCCTTGTTATAAACTGTTCTTTCTTTTTGAAGGGTTTAATGTTCTTTTCATTTAAATGTAATTTCCTTCATTCACGCTGCAGGAAGTGAGGGACTGCCTTTTAGGCCGTTTATTTGCTTATGGTGCCCTTGCTCGCTCTGGGAGACTGGTCAAGGAGTGGCTATCTGACAAAAGTACTCCATACATTAGAGAATTCACTGGTCTTCTTATTTCCCTTTCAGCCAAGAAGAGGTATCTGCAAGAACCAGCTGTCAGTGTTCTTCTGGACTTGGTCGAAAAGGTACTAATGAGTTACTCAAGATTCTTATAGGTTATAGATCGTTTGGAACCATTTCTTCTTACGCTGTTGATGAATTGTTGTCAATCTAAACATCACTATGTAAAGCAAACTGATGTCAATTGGTGCTTTCTGGAAAGCCATTTATCCATTGTGTTATTACAGGTGATGAATATCTGGCCTGCTTATGTGCTTGTTTCTCCCTGGCGTTCTCAGATCTTTTAGATTACTGATGTGTCCTTGGTCAGGTGTACTAGGCTACTAACTACTTTGGAACTGTAGTCACTCTGCATAACATGATGTTAAGGTTGGCATCTAGGGCTTGGCAGGTTGCAAGTGGATAATATATTTTGGAGAAGAATTTAATTTTTTTTTTCCATTGATTGTTTCCTTTATCTTATTGAATATGATATATTGTAGATCGCAAGGGTTTTTTTTTTTGGGGGGGGGGGGGGGAGGGAGGGAAATCAGGCCTTGGTTTTTGGACTAATTTTCCTTTTCACTTGTTACTTTGCTGACAGACCTCGTCCCATACCCCTTCCTAATTACTGGGCATTTGCCTAAGCTCTCTAGGCATTGTTTTTCCATGCCTTGAAGTAAGGCACCTGAGCCTATGCAGCTTCAGGGATTATTAGTATGTTTTATGGCTTGGGTTTTTCTTTTTAATCGGTTCTTTCTGTGGGAGTGGACAAGAAACTGCCTGTGCTGGATGAAGGGTTTTGTTCAGTCAAGGAGTGAGAACAATGTGTCACACATGGCTCATGTATTTCTTATCGATTTTGAATTAATTTCCTATATGTAGAAACAAAATCTGTTGCTTGCAGCCTTACCTGTTTCCTCTCATGTTTTAATTGCCTAACCGTTGTCTTACAGTTGCCTTCTGAGGCTGTGATCAGTCATGTTCTTGGAGCTCCAGGCATTCATGAATGGTTTGCAGGGGCTGCCGTAAGTGGAAATCCTGACGCATTGCTTCTAGCGCTGAAAATTCGTGAAAGAATTTCTGGTGATGATGCAGTATACGGAAAACTTCTGCCAAATCCATTCAGTGCCAGCCGATTTTTTACTTCAGAACATTTGTCTTATCTAAGTAATTGCTTCAAGGTAATGTTCAGATGTATAATGTGTCCTTAGAAAATATATAGGAATAACACAAACCGTATTTGTTGATCCCTCTAGGTTCTTTCTTTGTTCAATCTTGCAGGAATCTACATTTTGCCAACCTCGTGTTCATAGTGTGTGGCCTGTGCTGGTGAAAATTCTTTTGCCTGACCCCGTTTTACAGGATGAAGATGCAGCAACTTTCTCAGGCTCCTTAAAGAAGCAGAAAAAGGGCCGCAAGTCTGGTGCTTCAGACGAAGACACTGCAAAGAATCTGCAGTGCTTTGTTGAAGTTGTGATTGAAGGATCCCTTATGTCATCATCACATGACCGTAAACACTTGGCATTTGATGTCCTCCTCCTTCTCTTCCCAAGGATGCCTGCATCTTTTATCCCACTTGTTTTGTCATACAAAATTGTCCAGGGTTTGATGGATATACTGTCAACGAGAGACTCCTGGCTGTACAAGGTTGCACAGCATTTTCTTAAGGAACTCTCTGACTGGGTTAGGTATGACGACGTGCGGAGAGTTGCCGTCATTGTGGCTCTGCAGAAGCATAGCAATGGGAAATTTGATATGAATACTCAAACGAAGACCGTCAAAAATCTTTTGGCTGAGTTCCAAACTGAATCTGGTTGCATGTTGTTCATTCAGAGCTTAACAAATATGTTTGTAGATGATGGTCCTGCTTCTGAGGAACCCTCAGATCAGAGTCAAACAACTGATGACAACTCAGAGATTGGATCAAATGAGGATAAAGATTCTATTTCTGCTGTTGGCAACACAGATTCCCTGAAGATGTGGATTGTTGAATCTGTCCCTGGTATATTGAAGTACTTGAAACTGGATTCCGAAGCAAAGTTTCGGGTGCAGATAGAAATTCTGAAGTTTCTAGCTGTTCAAGGCCTTTTTACTGCATCTCTTGGCTCTGAAGTGACATCTTTTGAGTTGCAAGAGAAGTTCAGATGGCCAAAAGCGGCTACTTCAACTGCTCTCCGTAGGATGTGTATTGAGCAACTTCAGTTGTTGCTGGCATCTGCCCAAAAAGGGGATGGCTCACGAGCTTCAGTGAATGCTGTTGAGCCAAGTGATCTAGGCTCTTACTTTATTCGGTTCCTTTGCACCCTACGTAACATTCCTTCTGTTTCACTCTTCCGGACTTTGAGCGATGATGACGAGAAGGCATTCAAAAAGTTGCAGGCAATGGAAACTAGGCTTTCTAGAGAGGTATTCTTGAATCAATTTGATTTTGACATTATTCGAAAGACGTTATAGTCAGACTCAGAGTTTCATCACATCTGCTATCAAGGCCACACGTGCTCTAAGAGAGATCCTTCATGCGATTTGATATCAAATTAGCTGTTATTCATATAGTTAAATTCAATTATATCCTTTTGTTGGTTTGTACCATTTGTATTCATATTGGAGATCCTTTGAATGCTTTGGTCTTGGCAGGAAAGGAGCAGCGGACAAAGCCCTGATGTACCTAAATTGCATGCATTGAGGTACTTGCTTATCCAGCTACTTCTTCAAGTGCTTCTTCGGCCCGATGAATTTGCGGAAGCCGCTTCAGAGCTTGTTATATGCTGTAAAAAGGCCTTTTCTAGTCCTGATCTGCTTGAATCATCTGGAGAAGATGAGATCAGTGGTGGTGATGGAGCGCCTGAGTTGCTGGATGTTCTCGTTGATACACTGCTTTCTTTGCTACCTCAATCATCGGCGGCAATGAGGACTGCAATAGAGCAGGTGGGCAATCAATTCTTAATTTTTCGTTGGTTAATTTTATCATCCCATTTCTTGGTTCTCCCGTTGAAGTCCCTAGAGTTAGTCGGTGTAGGACTTACTCTGTGGATACCAGCTGTTCATTATTTGTTCTTCTGTATGCTTCTATGATGTTATACATTACCCCGGGAAGCTGTCACGGTAATCTCGTCAAATTATTATTTTTCCCACGGAAATCTAGAAGTAATTCTTAGCTTTTCCTTCAATTGCAATTAGCATAATCTAGTTTCAAAACCTATCCTTTGAGCAATATACAGAATTTTACCTTTGTCACATTAAGCTTTTAAAAAAACCTTTACGTGATTATGCTGCCGGGGTCAAACCAGGAGAACAGACTGGTGTGCTTCTGTGTGTGCTTCTCTAATTAAATGATATGCATGGGACCTGTGGGATAGCCAAAACTTGTGGGGGTTAATCGAGAGACCTTGGACATCCATCTGTGTATTGTAATGTGCAATGCAGGGTAAGAGAAGGTTGAGGAAGGAATTTTTTTCCTTTTTTCCCCTCTGATTTAGTTCTTGAAATCTTTATGAGATTGGAAATGACTTGAAGTGTGCATAGTTGATGCCAGAAAAGCATTCCGTTGCTAGTTAATGGTAGCTATCGGCAATAGTACATGTTTAAGTTCTTAGTTCTGATTTTCTCTTGATATTAATTTTAGGTTTTCAAACATTTTTGCTCTAATGTCACTGATGATGCGTTGCGGCGGATGCTAAGGGTGATAAAGAAAGATATAAAGCCAGCCAGACATCGGAATGCAGAGAGTGAGGATGAAGATGATGAAGATGATGAGGATGAAGACTTTCTTGGGATTGAGGAAGACGAGGAAGTTGATGAAGCCGAGACAGGTGAAACGGCTGAGACTGATGACTCTGAGACAGCTGTTGGAGATTTGGAAAGTGGTAGAGAAATTCCAGAAGATTCTGAGGAGTCTGATGGAGGAATGGATGATGATGCAATGTTCCGCATGGATACTTATCTTGCTCAGATTTTCAAGGAGAGAAAAAATCACGGTGGCGCTGAAACTGCTCATTCCCAACTTGTTCTCTTCAAACTACGTGTTCTGTCCTTGCTGGAGATATTCCTTCATGAAAATGCAGGTAATGTACACGGACAAGCAAGACAGATATCATAATATGCATCGTTAATGCTGTTGCTGGAGAAGAGCAAGGTCTCATTCTTTTGCTAGTAGATTTATGGATACTGTTATCCTGTATAGGTTTGAAAATAATTTAGTTAGTCCTCTAGACATTCTCATAGAGCTTTTGACAACCTTTTGCTCTCAGCATTTTCAGCATTAGATGGAAACAGGGATTTTCACAAGGTTCAAGAGATGACTCCTATGAGGCGGTGAAGTTGTTTGTTATTTAATAGATACATACATATGGAAAAAATAGCTGCAGTCATTTGAAAAATTAAAATGAATCAGTCAGAGCATTTTCCTTAATGCTGTTTTCATGTCGCTTACCCAACTTATTGAGGTGAACTGTTAGAGAAGTTGACAAGTAGAGCGGATTTTATGTCAATATCAAAAGACATCATTCTCTCTAACTTATGTAACTATTGATTGTCTGGGCTCCGCAGGTAAACCTCAAGTTCTGATGGTGTACTCAAATCTGGCTCAAGCATTTGTCAATCTTCATAATGTGGAAAGTAGTGACCAGCTTGGCCAACGTATATGGGGAATTTTGCAAAAGAAAATTTTCAAAGCTAAGGAGCATCCGAAAGGTGAAGCCATACAGCTTTCTTCTCTCGAGTCTTTGTTGGAAAGAAACTTGAAATTGGCTTCAAAACCTTTTAAGAGAAAATCTGCTGGTAACCCATCCAAGAAACCGTCTGCCTCATGGAATCGACACAAAATGATTACTTCCCTTGCACAGAATTCAACGTATTGGCTGTTGAAAATAATAGATGGAAGAAACTTTGAAGAATCTGAGCTGCAGAAGGTCCTGGATATTTTCCGTGGTGTTATGGTCGGTTTCTTTGATAGCAAAAAGTCACAGATAAAATCTGAATTTCTGAAAGAAATATTCAGGAGGAGGCCATGGATAGGGCAACATCTTCTTGGCTTCCTTGTTGAGAATTGTAGCTCTGCGAAGTCAGATTTTCGGCGAGTCGAGGCACTCGATCTGGTACTAGAGATCTTGCGGTCATTGGTACCTCCTAGTGCGGATGAACACCAGCAGGAGAGGTCAAAGAAATTAGTTAAAAACTATCTAAAGAAGCTTGGTCACTTGGCAGGGGAGATGGTAAAGAACATGCCGAAGAAACAGTCGAGGCGTGCTGAAGTTCGCAAGTTTTGTGGCAGGGTATTTCAAATCGTGTCGTCCCTTAACCTAACAAAGCCTTTTCTAAAGGATCTAGCCCCTGAGGCTCAAGCTGCCTGTGAATCTCAACTTGGTGAGTTGTTCACAAATTTCAGAAAGATAGAACGGTAACCGAAGGCATTTGCAGATATTTATACGATCAGCTCATAGCAGATACTTGGAGACAGATTTTGTCACTCGCCAGGGCCGTCCTTGATGCTAATATAGCACACAAAGTCTGGCTGTTTGATCGCTTTGGGCACCAATTTTTGGCAGCGACACTCGTACCCTCACACCTCGTAGCTTGCTGCGATAGTTATATATATCCTGGAGCCTCATCACTCCCAAGAAAGCATTCGGGAAGTCGTAGCAGCATCTCACCACAGTCTACTGGTGGTTGGTTTTGTAGTTCAGGTTAGAAATTCCATTTGTGTATTACATTTTTCAAGTCCTGTGAAGGTTGAACATTTGGTTGCGAAATTTTGTACAAGTTAGTCAGCGCGACTTTCATGTTGTTGTCTTGAACTGATTAACTAACATACGGTGCCGCGAGATTATAAAATCATATGCTCATTCGTATTCACTGCATCTCCAGGTTCAATTCCTTCTGTAGCATCATAATTTGAATGCCCCTTTTTCCGAGCCATCAGAACGCACACATGGCATTCCAACTTTCAGTTTTTGCACTTCCATGATGACTAAAGTCAAGTCTTGCTGTTGGGGCTTTGGTCATCTAACAATCTGCACAACGTGCAAAACGGACGTAGTAGCAGAGTTTTCTCCTCATTTTCTCCTTGCCGTTTCTGAAAAAGCTTGCGTTTTCTCCGCTGTTGCAATCTATATTTGCTGATAAAGTGATGAATAATGGTGGATTTCAAACGCAATAAGCTCCCACGTTGTCGCATGGAGTATTCTGACAGGGGATCAGCGGTAAATTAGTTTAATCGACTTGATAAGACGGTAATTCTTCGCGTAGTAAAGAAAAACAATTGACCAACCGCATTGATTTTGAGCTCGTTTTGTTTTCCACTTCCAGATGGGGATGCATAATGACTGATGACCGAAAATCACACGCAATTGTTTTTGGGAACTCGCTTTCCTCGGCAAAGAAATCGTAGGACAGCGACTTCTTACAAGGAAAGATATTTTACAAAGAGGTCTAGACAAAGGGAAGGAAAGATAAATCTAAGGGTCTTCAACTTCAACCGCTTGTGTTGGTTTCGCTGCTAGAAGAGGAAGGGGTCCCAAGGCCAGCAACACGCATCCAACAGGCAACAGCAACATAGTGCTGCAAGACTTATGTTCCCAGCACGAAGACGATAAATAAAATGAAGGAATACATAGACAACTTCAAGAAAATTGCTCGGCCAATTTTTTTTTTTGTTTACCATGCGTCTAGGAACCCGTTATCGGTCCTTGGCGGCGGATAAGCATACAGAGGCGGCGCCATCACCGGCGGTCGGCCGTACACTCCTACACCAACCATGATGTGTAACGAATACTCATCGACGATGGCCAAAAAATGTTTTCCACAGTAATCTGGAGAGTACTGTTGAAAACAGTAGGAAATCACAGAACTAGCAGGTAAAGATGATACAAGTGATGAGACCTGAAGCAGGATACGGATAAGCGTATTTGATGTCACTCATCCTCGCGGGCGTGGGTGAACTCAAGGTCTGGTCTCCTCCCCGAAATGTAGAGAGAGTCCCGTTGTGATATGTGCTGAATCCGACCAGAAAGAAGCCTGAAGAGTTAATGTCGGGACGGGAGGGTATCCCGGAGAGTGATCGATCGATCGGTGCCGTAGCGGTTTCGTGATGTTTATCTGCCTTTCAGGCTCCCACCGCTTTCGTGCATGCACCGAGCGATGGATCGATCGATCGTGTCGCTAGCAAATGGGAAGGAAGAGGCCAAATTCGGCCCAAACAGTCGATTTCCACTGGGCAATGCCCGCTTCTCTACAACGTTGGGCTCGGAAGACGAAAGGCTGAGAAGCAAGCCCATCGATAACCTTTTTTCGTCAGCTCCGGATAGCGACGGCGTCCAGAACGAAGAAAAGGAGGCCAAAAAGCATCTTTCCTTGACCCAAATGACGGCAAGTCTTTCTTTTTTCGACTGATTGCGCCAACTGCTTGCAGGACCCTGCTCGACACGTAAAACGTACTTTTTCCATCTTGGAATCACTCGGGCTGGCCGTATTCAGACATGTCTTTGTGGGGAACTTGCTTATGTATTCTACTTATTCCTTTGATTTTTTTTGGAAGATATTTTGGTGGATCCACGTCTGAATGTTCGACAGGGAAACTTTTCTGTAATATTTATGTACGATCGTGATCGTAGTCAATCCACGCGAACTAACCTCTACGACAAGGCGCCACGCCGTCTGCGGAACATGTAAGCGGAACAGTGACAAGTGCTGAAGCTCATTAATAATTCCGATATCCCCCCCCCCCCCCCCCACCCCAGAGACAACGACTTCCAACCGTCGTCCTGTCAACTTTCTTTTCCCTTCTTTTTCGTTTTGGGGTTCTTTGTTTTTTTTTTTATTGTTGGGGTTGAAGCTGGGTGGGATACGAACCGTTGAAGAAGAAAGGAACACGTGTAGATGGGGGAATATCTGAGCCTGCGAAGGCATGGTGCTGAATCCTCCCCTTTTCATGGTGTTGAATATCTTTTTTTGAGTGACTGCAACTGCTAACCAATCTGCACGCCGGTCACCCGATGACAGCATCAAAGTGCTCACGAACACGGGGGGGAAAAAGATAACAGCGTGAGTTAATATCTGTCCTCCCTTTGCTTGTTCGTTTGTTCGGAACAAGAGATGAATAAAAGATTTGATCAGGAAGATACGATAAACATAATAGGAGATGGTGAGAGAAAGAGAGGGAGGTTTCGGCCTCTCATGTGGGCTTTACGGTAGAGATTAGACGTTGCTCGAAAGGGACAGCCTTCTTAATTTGCTAATGACCAACAAGAGGCGATTACTTTGATTAATGCCTGTACGCCCCTTTATGAAAGCTCGAAGCTTTTCTTCTTATCAGGAGGAAAAAGGAAAGCTGAAGATTGTTTCAAATGATATGGTTCAGTGCCTGTTCATAGAGACTAGAAGCTTCTTCTCTCCTGTTGTTTTGCCTCGTCAGATCCCCCAATTAACATCAGCATGAAGTCTCGTTTGTTGTTAGCAGAGAGAGAGAGAGAGAGAGAGAGAGAGATGACCTTTTTTGACTTTTGTGACTGCTAGGAGTCTAGATCTTCCCATATTCGGGGCTTGGTTTCCATAACCCATCTCCGGTGGAGGAGGGTCCATAGATGGATGCATCAACAGGTGAATACTACTCGCAATAAATCCACCAACCGATCAAGTCATGTCCTTTCCTTGATCCTTCGCTGAAGCAAAAACATGACTCATCTGTTTCCTTATCTGACCTTCTGGTTTTGGTAAGGTAATAATAATGTTCTGCCCTTCTTTCCACTTCCACTAGGGAAATGCAATCATTCACCAGAAAACTGACAAGGCCCTTGGTCAGCAGCCACCATCTACACCTACACCATACTTGGGAGGGAGGAAGTTGGGTGCTTGAGGAACTTAAAGATGTACATGGCAAGTGCAGCTATTTTGGCAACTAAACAATTCAAAATATCGCAATGGAAGAGAGTTAAGAAATGAGGAAGTGGTGGGACAAGGACTGGAAAAATTAGGTCCTCGAATTTGGTCTTCGCCTTGCACGTTGCATTATTGCGCCCCACTGGGTCTCCACAAGCAGAATACTAGGTTTTCAGTTCTCTTTCCTGAAAGCTAATCCAATCCATTTGACTTTTCTCCCACCTCTGATAAAATTAAATTAAATCACAAGTGGGGTTAATCAGTTCCAGGCTCGCGTTAGCTGATCCATCTAAAAAAAAAACCAATCTTTTTTTCTTTTTTTATGCTCTTGGTGCGTTTTTTGGTTCTCGGGAAAGATGAACAGGGCTTCCTGACAGACACACAAACTCAAAGGCAGGTTTTGGAGTTGAGGGCATCATCATCATGCTCCAGGTAGGATTTGAGATCTAAGCCTTGAGCTGGCTTCGCCAGATTGTTGAAGTTCCACAAGAATTCAAAAGAAGAAACCGGCAAAAGTAGAGAGATTATAGTCTTATTATTAACAAAGTAAAAAAAAAGAAAAAGAAAACTCAAATCTTATCCCTGCTACCAACCAGTGCTCTTACAAAAACCCAGGAAAATTTCACAATACCATCATATTATATCAAGAAGAAGACATCAATAACTCATACTATGACGCGTAAGTTACAGCAGTTCTTTCTTACATACCATATGACAAGTTTATACCTTTCCCCATGAGAATCACAGTGAACCTTGTGAAACTTTGGCAGCAACCACCTTACCCTCCTGAGTCAACACGGCACCACCGCCCTGCCTCATGTCGGCGCTCACCGCTGCCATTCCCTGATACTGCTGGGGTGGCACCACCATCCCCCCGGCCGCCGTGTAGAACACTTGCCTCCCTACGCCGCCGCCGTCGTAAGGCACATGCGCATACGCCACGTTGTCCGCCACCCCGCTGCCGCCGCCGCCGCCGCCGTGCCTCATGGCTCCAACGCCAAACCCTTCCGTGCTGGCCCCGGCGACCCTGGGCAAATGGGTCTGTTGGGGAAGGGCAGGCGGGGCGGCTGCCGTCAGCGGTGGCGCTTGTGATGGCGGGTGGACGACGTTGTACACGGGTTGATCCCGGTAATCAGGAGAAACCCTCTGCGGGAGGGTGTAGTACCCTTGACCCGCCGCCACCGGCCGCATCATCTGCGGTGGCGGCGCATGGTAAATGGTTCCTGGAGCAGGGATCATGTACATCGGCTGCTGCTCCGGCTGACCCGTCACAGCAGCTGGGAAACCACACGACGGAATCTGCTTCTCCGCCTGCCAATACCCTGGAGGAGCCGGCGCAGCCGCCTGCGCCACACCTGCCGGAATCGGCATCTGCTGCGATTTCTCCTGTGCTAGCTTCTGCATGTAGTAATTATCAGCTCCATACCCACCGGCATTCCCCATGTTGTCCTCGCTCTTCCTTCTGTACATGGCGGCTTCTTGCCCCGGACCTCCGCCGCCGCTGATTTGCAGCCTCTGCAACTCCTGCAGCTGCCGCTGAATCTCCAGAGGGTTCACCCCATGATCCGACGCCACGACCCGCTCCTCACGGGGAATCCCGACACGACCCTCCTGAACAGCCGCCACGACAGGGTCCGCAACCACCGCCGCCACGGCCGGGGCAGCCCCGGCGACAACCCCCTTTTCCAACCCGAAAAGGAAATCGACGTTACCAGCCGTGGGCTTGGCGGGATCCTGGACGGAAGGTCCGGAATTGAGAGCCTCGACGAAGCGGTCCCGATCGGACTTGGCGTCGGCGGAGGCGAAGGAGGGCGGGTGGGGGCTGTGGGCGGCGAAGAGGAAGAGGCGCATGCGAGCGGGCTTGGAGCAGCCGCGGTTTTGGCGGTCGTACTCGTGCATCATGTGCTCGAGGTCGTCGTCTGTGGTGACGGAGATGAGGGCGTCGAGCTCCTCGCCGGGGAGCTGGTACTTGAAGGAGACACCGTCGGGGAAGTCGCAAAGGGAGGAGAGCTTGGAGAGGAAGGAGGAGAGCTTGATGTGGCGGTCGACGGAGAGGATCTTGGTCTCGCCGCCGATGTAGGAGAGCTGGTTGTCGTGGGGGCGGGGGTGGATCTTGCCGCCGTAGCTGCACATGAACTTGGCCTTGTAGCTGCCGCTGTTGGGTGGCTGCTGCTGCTGCTGATCGTCCCAGGGAGTGGCGTCGAAGTCGATCTCGCGGGATCGCGGCGAGGAGTTGCCGGAGTCTGGGTATGATGGGTACGTCGGATACGCTTCCATTCTTTCCTTCTTTCTTTCTCGCTTTTGGGCTCAGAAAGAGAGAGAGAGAGAGCGAAGAGAAATGAAGATGAGTAGCAGATTTTTTTTTTTTTCCCTTTCTAATTATTCCGTTTTATGTTTTTCTTTTGGGGGGGCTTGGGCAATGATAAAACGACGTGACTGGTACATGTATGTGCTGTGCCCCTGAAGTGGGTTCGAGACACGTGGTCCAAACGCCGTGATCGGGGGGGCTGCTGGGCCTGTCGTGGGGGTGGGAAGTAAGGTCAGAGCAGGGCAACTCACGAACTGACAGAGTAGTTAAACACGCTCGCTAGAGAAACTGTCGCGAAAATAAAAACTTCGTTTGAACATATTCTAAAAAATTTAAAAAATTTATTAATCAAATAAATAATTCATAAATTACATTATATAATGAATTAAAATTTTATAAATTGCATTAATTAAATTAAAACAACGTGTTGTACCATTGAGGTGAGTTTGAGACACATGGTTGAATCGCCGTGAACGAGGAGATTGTTAGGTCCGTGATAGGAAGTAAGGTCAAAGCAAAGCAACTCACGAATTAACATATTAATTAAACACATTTATTAGAAAAAAAAAATTCATTCACTAAGTGAATATATTTTAAAAATTTATATATCATATTAATTAAATTAAAAATTCGGATGTCCACGGTACACATTAAATCAAATTTCGACGCGAACAACAGCTAATGCATCGGGCTCGTACCCGTCCGTTCGACGAAAGAAAGGATTGGGCGTGAATTTTGGGGCAAACGGGTGGGAGGGACACGTCACACGAGGGAGATGTGGATGTGGTTGACTGGGATTGGACGGACAAAGGGTGAGGGCTGGAGAATCTTTGCGGCCTCAGTGTCCTAAGTTTCTTCTCTCCCGCGTGTGAACGCTACCGGCTATACCAAGTTCCGGTTGCCTCGCCCCCAAAGGTCGTATCCGGGCAAAAGCCAGACTTTTCTCCCGATTCTGGCCCCAGTCCGTCCACCGTTACGAGCAGTCGATCATCTTTTATCTATTTATTTATTTATTTTGAGCCGAAATCAATTTGTCTTGTCGCTACGGCTATAATACGCAGGGTGGTTGATGGTGAAAATAAGAAATAAAAGTTCGGAGGGGAGCATTTTCATTTCGATTAATACAACGAAAAAAAATCTCAAATCGACATATTTAAATAAATTTATTTTAAATTAACTTTTTTGACTGTCGAAAAAACCCCCAAACTGATATACGTACGATAAATTTACCCTTCATTGTTTCTGTAATCCTAAACCGACACGTATTTGACAAATAGAGTGTAAAAAAGAAGAAGAAGCTAGAACACTGATCAATAGACACATGTTATCTAACTCAGTAATTTGACGGTATAATTTAACAACAATTAACAGAGAATAAGTTTGTCACATGTGTATCAATTTGAAATTTTGTGGAATAAATTTATCATATGTGCATCGATTTGAGATTTTTCGTAATATTAACTCTTTTCATTTTTCTGTTTATTTGACAAAAACGTGGTTCATGTGTTCTTGAAGTCATTGTCATGCATGTTTCGCAGTCAAACCTAGCTAATGACACTTCGACGAATGAGATACCGATTTCTTTTTCTTTTTTTTTTTGAATCGAAAGGAAAATTTTCACTTCATCGAAAGATATGTACATAACTTCGAGATAGAAATGAAAATCAAACAAAACAAACAAATTAAAAGAAAAAATATCTTGATATAGCCTGTAGAGACTCGATCATTCTACAACAAAGGTGGATTTGTCAAAATATCAAAGCACTGTCGGCGGTCGATCACCGAGTGTCATATCAACATCAGTGATGAGCACAAATAAAGAAATTTCTTTTTCAATAGATACGGCTTTGCCAAAAGGCGTTGCGCGCTTAAGCTTGGCATCCTCAGTACCATCATCATATAGAGATAAAAGGCAACTCCAATAGGTTGAAAGAGCACGGAAAAACGCATTATAAATTTCCGATTTATTTCAAAATCGAAATAGAAAAGCCCCCAAACCTAAATCTAACTCTCGATCAGGAGAGAATACCTATAAAGAAGATACTAGCTGATCACAAAAAACCGTCTTTACATAAGCCGACTCTAGAAGCAGTAGACGAGATACCTATTGAGTGTTGGGTATTGTCGTGTCCAAGGGTGTACACGAAACACCTTCTAGAGGGATGTGCAAGGAAATCAACAACAATCAGTAAAGATCTTTGCTTATTTTTGAAGAGGAAATACGAATTGATGAGATTTATCAAAAGTGCCAAAAGGCTGGAGGCAATGTTGGAATGTGAAGATAACTGAAAGGTCAAATCGAACAACTTGGCGGTCTTTTGCTCGACTTACTCCGCTAATGTTTTATAGCTGCTAATTGACGGTTAACGACAGTTACCAAGAAAGCACACATCCTACGTCACTTCCATAATTCAACAGCACGTAATTACAAGCGTTACAAAAAGAGATTGTCGTATTCCTGATTCATTGCGGCTTTAGTTCCTTTGTCGATCGAACCAAATCTAACTTATCGAGATTCGTGGCTCAACACTTGGTATGATTCTCTTGCCTTGCCTATTATTGGCAACTTCTCATCCTTTTTTGTTGATTACTTCAACCATGTATTGCTCGACCTTTTCTGATCCGAGCCGGTGGTTAGGCACTTGGGCAATTTTTTGGTCTCAACCTGTATAAACACGCGACAAATGATCTTAAATTGGTGGCGGGAATATATTTTTTTTCCGTTGGTTTTTTTCCCTTCCTAGCTTCAAAATTCTCCCTTGGACCAATTATCTTGCCTTTTTCCCCCCATAATAAAACAGAGTTCAGTGTTATAATTTGAGGAACTTCAGATTCTAGGAGGAAAAGCTAGAGCTGTAAATCTTGCGGCGAGCAGCGTATCGTAATTAATTACGTCATAAGTCCATTTTCATCGAAAGCAAAATCAGGGTTATCGACGAAGTCGTTTTGTGAACACAAGTCATTTCACCAACATGAATGTAAATTTGGATTTTTACATGTTTGCGTATTAAGGAAATGCATGAGTAAGGTGAAAGGACAAAGGAAACAACTTGATTTCGATAGATTGGTGCGTGCATCCTAAACTAGACGCAAAGAACAAGTCTTGTCATCGCGTGGGGACAATGGCCATTGATTACATGGGACAAATTCGAAGTTAGTGCCCATTGGTCTCTGACTCTCCTCCCCCTTTGCAAAAATTCTAACAGTGCGGTCTCGCGATAATTTCCGGGAACTACCCGTAAAGACTACGAATGACTAAGATTTCCAAGCACCGTCTTTAAAGGATAATTTATTATTTTTACGTAGTGCGAAAGGCACAACGAGACTATTCATTCTTCAAAAATTGACTAATCTTTCTGATTAGTGTGTCGGCATTGCTTGACAAGCAGGACCAATGAAAATGTACGAAATCGGCACGCAGGAAAAAAAAAAAAGGCGAGTTTCGAGCACGAAACACTTATCACTAGAAAAAATAAATACCGCCTACATCTATTTTAGCTGTAGGGATAAGAAGTATTTGCTTGAGGCCCAACAAAATTAATTGTCATTATTACCAAGTTATTAAAATTTCACTCCCATGGAGTCGGGGCAAAGGCTCACATACAGGAGAAGTTTCTCCATTCATCATTTTTCTTGCTTGATTGATTGCATCGATACACCATCAATCCGGCGGCAGCTGCATTAATCCAGCGACAACAACATAAAGTTGTGATCTCGTCCCGCCCGCCGACTAAAGTTCTTCGCCCGACGAGACAAGAACCGTGATGGGATTTCCTCTCTGTTTGTATCTTGGAGCTTTTGTGAACATTATTGCTTCCCTTCAATATACATACAAAGGCAAGGATGATGACCAACTTGACTTATATCCTGAGAATTTACAACCATCGTCCCCACGTTTTGTCAAATAGTTCCATATACGCACTAGATTTTTGTTGCTTCCACGGCAGCGCCAAACGGGTCCGAAATCTGATGGTCAAGTACAATTGAAAAATCTGATTTAATTTAATAGGTAGGTTGATCCACAGAAGGTTGTGCTGTGATCTCTAGTTGACAGTGATCAGCCAAACCCTAATCATGTTCGTCAGCTTTGGCAATAATACAGGGCCACGGAGATTGCTTTTCCCTCAAGGCGCATACTTGACTAACAATAATTCGCATTCCCTATTTACAATGAATATTTTAACTAGACCCGTTAAATGGGTAGATCGAATTGGGTATGAATCTGGTCAAAAAAATGGTCCAACAGAAATAGACCATCTAATGTTTGGATTTATTTCCATACAATGCAATACAAATCTACTTACCTATGTCGGACTTGAACTGAGTCATACCTGACTCAATGCGACCCACATTCCTAAAATGCTCTCATGTTTAACTAAAATTAGGAAAACTCATCTCAAATTGAGGTGAGTGCGTAGAACGGGTGAACACAGTAGAGAATGAAAAGAGAATATAAATATGAGTTGGGTCTAAAGAAGTTATAAACCTATTTACAATACATTTAACACTCATATTGGATTTAAAGATATTTATGATCCATTTATGGAATATTACTAACATACATAATAACTCAATAATTATATATGAGTTAACAAATAAGTTTATGATCCATTTTAACATGTCTATTGTCACCTTCTTCTCCTTTTTCTCTTAGAAAATGGTGCGACATAGGTTTGCAAGAACTTGATCAAACACTAGTTAAGTAACACAAAGCTATAAATTCGAGAGGCCGCAAGAGAAGAGGCTGCACAGGGAATGAGGAGGATCCAGCTGTTTTCCCACCAATTACAGGCGATAACCCAGATGTTTCCACTGTTGTCATCAAATTATTTATGCAGTGCATGTTCCATTTGACCTAGCTCTAGCTAGCAATCTCACTTGTTTAAACACTGATGGCCCTTCCTCCGAGGGCCCTGCACATGTGAACTAGTTTATGGAATGTAAAGTAGCTTGTGGGTTCTTGTGCTTGACGAACATGGTTTTATAAAATGGGTCTGGCTTCGTCAACCATCTATCTATGCTAGATCTTGTTTCACCTTTTTATGCGATGTTGTTACTGCATGAGGTGTTTAAAAAAATACGGGATTGCTAAGTGTTTTCGTCGTGAAGAGACTTAAAATGTGATTTGTTGATAGACCTGTTAAATAGGTAGGTTGTGTCATAAATGATCCAACTGGAATAGATCCGTTTAATCCGTTTACGATATATTAATTGTAATGCATATCTAGTAACACATCCTTGACTCGACTTATATCCTATAATCAGATTTGAGAAAATTTATACTAAAAATAAGGTGAAGTTAATGAATGCAAAATCAACTAAGGGCGAGAGGGAATAAAGAGAGAGTCATAGAGGTGATTTAGATCTCAATAAGTTGTAAGCCTATTTATAACTTGATATAATTACTTTTTATAATAATTCAGTCTATCATGTACAAGTTAAGAAATAAGCCTATAACCCATTTTAATATATCTATTTGTCGGTCTTTCAAGATTAATGGAAGGACGATTAAGGTCAAGAGTATGTTAAACGCTTGATCCATCAGTCGTCATTATCATGGGAAAAAGCCCAAATTGAAGGGATGTGAGTGATTAGAGATAGAGTTTCAAACCTTGAATGATGGCTCTACAGTTGGAGGCTTTGGAGCACGTTCGCGATCATGACAACTCTCAGACTTATCAAAAGGATTATCACGTTTTCGATAGTAGAAAATAAGAATCTATTTTTTAGAACAAAAAAAAGGATAAAAAATATGTTTGATAATATAAATAATTTTAATTTTGTTTATGTTCTCAAAAACATTTTTGGATCAATTTTGAGAAACAAAAAAAAGTTATTTCTCAAGAAAAGAATACTTTTGAGAATAAAAAAAAAGACAATAATAGCCTTATCTCACTTTTGTTAGATGCCAGTGAAGAATGGGCCGGGCCAACCCAACTCGAGCCAAATAATTTTTTTAAAATAAAAATTTCAGAAATTAATAAAAAAAAATAAAATGATTAAAAAATCCAAAAAATGAAACTTCATAAAAATTCTAAAAAATTGAAAAAATCGAAAAAAAATTTCAAAAAAATCTCAAAAATTAAGAGATGAGTCATTTCAACTAGTCAATCGTATTTTTGATGATTTTATCTTTCGATTTCTCCCAAATGACGATTTGCCCCTCATGGATAAATCGCTTCAAAAATTCACAAAAAATCCCAAAAATATGAAATGGGTCCATTTACCTGGCCAAAAAGATGTCAACATGCAAGAGTATCGCAATTGTGGGGATTGAGGACAGTTATCAAACATGATAATGTAATTATTTGATTTAAATGAAAAATTGGGAAAAGAAGTTATTTTCTAAAACAAGAATTTTATGTAGTTACCAAAAGCGTTTCTGTTCTTGGAGCAGAAAATTTATGTAGTTACCAAGCGCATTTTGATTCTTTAAAAATCATCTAAGAAACAGAATAAAAAAAATTAATTTTAATCTGAATCACTTTTTTGAAACAAAAACGTTATCAAATAAACCCTAAGGCTGTGTATGGTAACGTTCCTGTTCCCGAAACAACTTTTGGAATATAAACACTCTTTTCTATTTTTGTTCCAGGCAATGATTTTTGGAAATAGATGCGCATTTGGTAACTGTATAAAATTTCTATTATCAGAACAAAAAAGGAACACGAACGCGTTTGGTAATTGCAAAAAAAAATTATGTTCATAATTTTACTCTATGTAAATGATCTCAATTAATTGCTTTCTTTAATTATTATTTTTTATTTTTATTATTTCGATTTGTAATTATTTTTATTTTATTTGTAATTATTTATTTTTCCAAAATTTTTAATTTTTAATTATTTTATTATTTCGAATTTTAATTATTTTTCCAAAAAATATTTTAGGTTTAATTTTTTAATTTTATATATTTTTTATTTTTAATTACTTTCTTTGATTATTTTTATTTTATTATCTCAATTTTATTTAGTATTATTTATTTATTATTTTTGAAAGAATTATTTTTATTTTAATTACTTTCAAGAAAGTGTTCTCAATTATTTCTAAAAAAATATTTCAAAAGGGTTTCTGAAAATTGTTCCGAAAATACAGAAACAAGTCTTTTTCATTTTTTATTTCTACTCTATTTGTTAAAAATATTCTCGAGATATTTTAAGGATATTTTTTTTATCACACGTGTTTATGTTCTTGAAGTATTTTTAAAATATTTTAAAAATAAGAATATTTTTTTAGAGCGTTATAGCATATGTCTCTCCCTCGCAGGTTAATGTCCTGTTCTTCTATTTAGACCCGCAACTGTGCAAGTGAATCGATGGTGGCATGAGGAACCAAAAGAAAAGTCGCAGAAACTCAGTGAATTCACCCGCAGTCCAAGACAAGAATGATGAAGACGTGTTTGAGCCGCGTGTGAGCTTCGCGGGGGGCCGCCCCCAACTGCCACTCACTTTCCCTTTTGGAAAAATACTGCAGGAGAGCCCACTTTGATTATGAAATTTTTATTTTTATTTTTTATTTTTTATCGGGTCTTTCGGAAGGCGGATCGAGACTTGGTTTGCGAAAATCTGTGTGTAATGATGGGATTAGTTTTTCACTGGACGTTGAATAAATTATATATAACTCATCTGTTTGGAAAGTCACTGTAATTGTTGCAGTCTGTCCTTGACTTTAGACTAGCATTATTGTTTTTTTTTTTTATCTTCGAACTTTTAAATAGTTATTCAATTTCATCTGCGAACTATACGAAATTATTCAATATTATCTATGAGCTTAGATTAATAGAAGGATAGCATTGAACATTTATTCCTGAGCTTGAATTAATAGAACGATAGCATTAGACGTTTTCATTCATATAGTCCAGGAACTAAATTGAATATATACAAAAGTCTAAGGATTTTACTGAATAAATTAAAAGTTTATGGACCACGTTATAAATTGAGTTAAAGTTTGGAGATTACATTGGACAATTTAAAAATTCAGGAGGAACGTTGTATGCTAGGTTTAAGTTTGAGGACAAATTATCCCTTTGCTTCTTTGGCCCACCATGCGTTAGTCAGACGATCATCACATATTCAACCATCCTCCTTTCTTTCAGCCGAGGTTTGAAAACTTTGAAGCACGCAAGGGAGCAGTCATTCTACTTGTTTATGAATTTCATTAATTTACTCTTTTTTTTTCTTCTTTTCGACAAAGGAACCCTTTTTTTTTTTTTTTGAATCGGTTTCCTTAGCAGCTGATGTTTTGCTCCTCCTTTTAGTACCTGGTACTTAAGGTGCGACCGGTTCAGACATGAACTGCGTTGCTAAGTGAGCTCCAAGTAATAGGTGCATTTATCGAAACTAAGCTGAGTCACAAAGTCACAAACTTAAGGAACAATCCACCAAAGTCACAAACTTAGGAACAATCCAGTCGAGGTCGAAACGAAAACGAAACGCGAAGTGAACTATCTGGCTTTGCTTCAGGATCTTATTTTTGGGATTGGCCTGGCTTCAGTTTGGAAGGATTTTGATTCGAGATGTCTGTTTCCGTTTGAAGTTGTGCTAGGAACGGAACCTCGCAAGCCCTTATCAGGCACCGTCCTAGGACTCCTTGCACTGCTCGCTGTGAGACCAGATGATTCTGATTTGCGACTTTGTTCGACCTCTTGAGTCTGTTCCAAGCATGCTTTGAGATCTCTCGTACAGACGACATTCTTGGAAATTTTCAGCAGCTTTTTTGTCCTTTTCACCTTCCCTTTGCTGCCAATACAATGTTTTTCTCTCCAGGTGAGATCCTTGATTAAAGACGAAGACGCCTGAAGCATATCAAGGTAAAGAGAAGATCAAGGCAAACACACAATAATCAAATCTCACCGTGAAGATTGTATTCTTCTGGACTGGCGCAGCTGTGCAATTGTGCATAATATATATCGGTGAGTAGCTTCTCCAGGGAGAAGGTAAACTCCTGCATTGTCCCTGGTGTCTTATCGACCTTCTGTTCAAGATGGTCAAGTCTCGTTTGGCATTTCTTTTGTTCAACATGGTCAAGTCTAGTTTGGCATTTTGAGATCTTCGAGTCGATAGACTCGAGAATCTTGTTTCGGGCAAGGGCGTTCTCGGTTTGCCAATTTAGGACAGCTTCTGCTGAACTGATCTTTTTAGTCCTTCCCGCTTCAACCACACCTGTGGGATTTGGAACTTTTGCCGTATGGCAGTATTTACCATGTCTGTCAGTGAATTCTGCCACTGGGGGAAATTCTACACGATGGTTGGCAGGTGGGAACCTGTTTTTGCGGGGAAAGACTGGAATTGGCGGTGAAACCGCACTGGCACAGGAGAGTTGTGCAGGTTCTGCTTCAGTTTTGACCCATTTAAGAACAGGTTTATGATGAGGCAAAGCAGGCTCCTTCGATGGTGTCACCTTGCCCTTGGATGCCGGTTTGCCAGAGGGTTTATTTTGTAGTTGGATTCTGTCTCGATCTCTCGAAGCTCGGGTCGGTACAGGATTGCGTGCACTGGCACAGGAGAGTTGTGCAGGTTCTGCTTCAGCTTTGACCCATTTAAGAACAGGTTTATGATGAGGCAAAGCAGGCTCCTTCGATGGTGTCACCTTGCCCTTGGATGCCGGTTTGCCAGAGGGTTTATTTCGCAGTTGGACTCTGTCTCGATCTCTCGAAGCTCGTGTTGGTACAGGATCGAATGTCAAGCAGTTGATCTCAGGCTCATATCCGACTGGTTGAATCATGAAAATACGGGGAAAATTCGAATTGTCTTGTGCATGAAACCTTACTTCTTCCCTAGGCATACTGCCCGGAGGTCTTATGGTAGTTTGTCTCAGCCTGTCGACATGCTCCCCTTGCTCAATAGGTCTGTTCACAGGTGACCACCACCCCTGGTAGGACAATGGCGATACATAAGTGAATAATGAATTGAATGTCAGAGTTCTCGTCACCTGACTATCCAGTGATCCAGCTATGCAGAGAACAATATGCATTTCTTGCAGCAAAATAAAGCGATAAATTCCCATTTAGACACTCCTCATACGGTCGAACACGATGCCACAACGAATGTCAAGAACACTATCAAGGTAATTCAGAAGATACTATCTGTCCAACCTGAATGATTTGAAATCTACATAGCATTGCCGGAAAAGACCCAAAAGAAAGTTTACCTGTCCATTATCCGTGTCAGATTCTGTTCCACTGCTTGGTGGAATAATAGCATCTAATGACCGCCCATCGATAGGTCCATCCTCATCAATCATATCGACCAAATATTTTAGCGGGTCAGATTGATTATCATTTGTAATATCGATGTTAGAAGGAGCCCCCATGTCAACAAGATGGGGATTAGAGGGGAGGTTCGGGTTCACCGGTGGGCGTAAGGCCTCTGCACATGGATCCATCACGGCTTCCATAACGTTCTGTCCATTGAGTCTTTGCACTTGAAGCACACCACAAGGCATGTTAGTACTGACCTCTGGAACGTCATTCCGTGCTTTGTCATCGCCCAATCTACTGAACGGTGACATCGATCCAGTTTCAGCAGAGATTGAACCATCGATGAACGCATCTCGTCTGTTTACAAGGTGGCAAAGCACAAGATTCTGCTGAACATTCCGAGAGACGATAGGAAATGTTAGCTGAATTACGGAAATCACGTGCCAAGAAAGCATTAGTCATTCCAGCGAATGTTGTGAAATATCGAAAACAGCGGGCAATGATAATCAAACAATGACCAATTCTAGCTTAAAAGCAATCATTTAGGTGCGAAATCTTCCCATCTTTTCAGCTACAAGAGCTTGCGAGGCATAGTTGAACCAGGGATGTAACCTCAGGAAACTAGAACCTGAACTAAAAGGCCTTTCATGTCCCCCTCCCAATCCCACAATCAAAACAACACAAGCTCGCAAAAGCCATAAAAGTGAGCATTACGAGCATTTCACTGTTCGCCTTGCGGTTGAAAAAGAGAATGATGTAATGTGGATTACCTGGTCAAGAGTGTTGGTCCCGGGATCGCAGCCATTTAGGCGATACTCATGCATGACCCATACCGTCTCTTTTTTGCCACTTGAACCCTCATTTTCTGTGAAAACTAAATTCTTCATGGTCCCAATCAACTTATCAGTCCCTTTGGCCTTGATCTCCTTCTCTTGACCGGTTGTTTTCCAATGACCGGACTGGGTTTGTCGGTCAAACTTCCTACGGCTTTGAGTCTTGACTGAAAGACGAGTCAAGAACCACCACTCTGCCTCCTTCGACCTCACAATTGAGCATGCTACAGATACATGGAGATCAGTGAGCTAACTAGGAGAACCCATCATGAAAGTTTTTCGATGACCATTTCTCTTTCCCGGCAGCAATAGACAATAGTACACGAGCCATTTCAAAGTAAGAAATCAAATGCAAACCTCGACTTCAAACATAGCTTTATCCCTCTAAAGATGGTCACCATGCTAAAGACACCGATATCTCATCACCCATAGACTACAGAGTAACTTGAAGAGAATGTCATGTTTACCTCTGAACCGGGGGGGTAAATCCCAAGGATCGATTTTGTACAGATCACGGATCACTGGAATAATGCAGGTGTCATTGTTGTATCCGAAGATTTGTCCTCTTAAGTAATGATCGACAAGTTCATCGTCGGTGGGGCGAAACCTGTATCCTACAGGCAGAAATTTATGCATTTGTCCATAGAATATATCGAGGGGAATGAGGCAGGACATTCTCGAGTCTTCGACAACTTCGCTCTCGAATCCAAATCTTCAGTAACTTGGGGGCTGAATCTGAAGCGGTGTGACCTTCAAAGCACTAGCTTGAGCTTTTATAGACGGTGTTTTCGGATGCCATACAAGAAGCACTGGCTTGACCCAAACTGATGTTGTCCTTATGCAGAGTCCTTCCCTTGCTTCAGAAGAGAACTTTTCCTAAAGTTAAGAAAACAGAGAGTAATGTTGACAAGATAGCCGGCATTGACAACTTCGTCGACGTGCAGGAGTTCGAGTGGCCAGAATTGAATTTCCCATTTTGCAAGTGCTTTGATAACTTGTGAGTAACCGAACTTCCTATTCTCGTTATTTTGCGGGACAGTAAAACAGCTGAGTGTAAAAGAATTAGAATTAATAATACGAAAAATTTCAAATTAATAAACATATAATAAATTCATTTAAAATTAATTTTTTGTCATAAAACATCTATAATAAATTTATCTACAAACTAATTCTTTGACTATCAAAAACTTCAAAAAACCTCACATGGATACAACAATCAACTGTCACGTATCATCTAACCTAACCATTTGATGGGTAAAATTTAACGAAATTTAATGAAAAATAAAATTTTCACAAATGTACTAGTTTGAAATTATTGATAGATAAATTTATTACAGAAGTACTGATTTGAGATTTTTTGTCGTCAAATATTACTTTGAGATAAATTTGTGCGTACCGATTCGAATTTTTGGTGATAAAAATTTAGTTTGAAGCAAATTTGTGCGAATCAATTTAAAATTTTTTATGATTAAAAAAATTATTTTAAGATAAATTTGTTACATATGTATCAATTTAGAATTTTTTTGATTAAAAGATTATTTTAAAGTAAATTATCTTGTCAAAAACACTGCTCTCTGTTTTTCACTTTACAAAAAAAAGTTCTCTTCTGAAACAAGGGATGGACTCTGCATAAAAGACAACGATCGATCAGCCAGGGGGTCAAGTCAGTGCTTTTGGTACAACATCCGAAAGCAAATCGCTATCGATAAAAGCTCAAAACTAGTGCTGGGAGGGTCACTCTGCTTCAGATTCAGCCACCAAGAACAAGAACAAAGTACGATAATTATTCTATTTCAAAAAATTAATTTCGATTAAAATGACTTCTTCTTTTTTTTATTTTATTTCTGAATGAGTTTTAAATAACCGAAAGTACGTTTGATAATCGTACAAAATCTCTATTTCGAAAAACTGTTACTCTTCCTTTTTTTTTTTTTTTCATTTAAGTCAAATAATTATGTAGTTACTTTGTAAAATTTCATCCTAAATTGAAGACTAATTTTCAATGCATACTAAAATAATTTAAAATACATTTATCTTTTTAGCATGTCGTAAATGAAACATACATTTTAATATATGATGTTTGAGGTTCGATTGAAGCGTGGGACACGTTCTCATATTAATGACTCATTTTTTTTTAAATGTTGCGTTGTCCAAATACATACAAACATAGTAGTTAAATAACCAAATTATCCACTAAAAAAACCCAATTTATCCTCTTTGGTACAAAGTACAAGCCCGTCACTATCATTTTACAACTTCTACCCTAAATTCAAGTGGGTGTTTGGCTCCAGCTCTAAGTGCAGATGGTCACATTTTGTGACACACGACTATAAGTATATATATTACCATCCTCACATTGAATGCCCTCATCTTCTGCGATATATATACATTTTTTTGTAGAAGAGTGAAATCTATGAAATCTAGGAAATTTAGGCCCAAAATTATGAAAATGAGGTCAAGCCAGCCTAATCTAAGCTTCTTTTATTTTTAGGAATTTCTAAAATTTTTGTGATGTTTTAGAAAATTTCTAATTTTTTTGAATTTATTTTTATTTTTATTAGGTTGAGAGAAAAATGAAGAGAGAACTGAAAGGGAAAAGTGAGAGATGTGAGATTTCATTCTATTTTGTAATTCTCAAAAGTGATTTCTTTTTTAGAATCAATCTTTTTTTTGGGCTTTGGATTTTGCTCTAAAATTGATTTTGATTTTTTAAAATTGATTCTAGGAACGTAATCAGAATCAAAATTATTTACGTTATCAAACATGATTATCATTTTTTACTGTTTTAAGGAACAAAATCATAAAATCAAAATGGTTACCATGGAGGCCTCAAATTACAAAAAAATTTGAGTTTTCAGAGTGAAGTTGTCAAAGACTAAAGAATGTCCTGCCTCATCCCAATTGCTCTTTTTCACCCCCCACCGACCGATGATGACCTTGTCAATCACTACTTGAGAGGACAAATTAGTGTACCAATTTGAGGTTTATATTAAATTTATTTGAAATAAATTTATCATGAAATGTGTCGGTTTTAAATTTTTTGCGGTCAATAAATTAATCACGAATGTACCAATTTTATATTTTTTTTGTGATATTAATCCAAAAAAATTAAAAGGGATATATCCAATAACATCACAACAACAGTCAATTGAATGGCCATGAATCTAATAGTAAATCAATACACCTCGTTTACAAAAATAATGTGTATGTACAACCAACCGGGAGAAGAGCCAAACAACTGTTTGTATGCTTTTGGCAAATTCCGCGTTAGAAATTTCACCTACTGCTATGACAAATAACTCATTATGCAGCTTATAAAAAAAATTCATTAAATAAATGATGTACATCAACGAATGCATTTCATACATGTGCATCGTTTTCAACAAGGAAAATATTTTTTCTTGGCAACACAGCTTGGGCAAACTCTTTATCAGCACTAGAAGAGTGTAAAGAGTGTGCATCCAAGCCAGTAGAAGCACACAAGTTACCTAGCCAAAAAAAGCTTATGTAATGCTTTCTTCGGTAGAGTGGCCAAGCGAGAACTAGCTATCCGAGTTCAACATCCATCATATCTCTTCCAGTTGTTCATAATCAGCAAAATAAGACTCCAAATCCTGATACGACGAATCACAAGTCAATTGCTGCCCGATCTCTGTGGGTATCTGTGGAGTTGCAGAGAAATTGCTTTCTGATGAATTGCATTCTGGACAGAAAATTGGCGGTGGCGGCTGCTGTATATTTTCTTCTAAAGATTCCTGTTGTCACAACAAAATCAAAAATAGCATTAGTTTCCTAAACATGCTATGATGATCTTTAACAGGCACCATTTTGATGGTCCCTCGACCTTCAGAATCTCGTCAGCTACTGTGCTTTTGGCAGTTACTAATGCAGTGTAGCAGCTTGTGTTGTTGACTTCATCGGGCGTGTTGTGGATAATTCTGCTACCTTCTTAAAGCATAATAGAGATATTTGTGTTGTTGACTTCATCGGGCATGTTCCATCTACTTATGATGCCTTCTTTAGGCATGATAGATGTACCTGTATTGGTCTTCTGAGTCTTTAAATTTTTCTTACCCTTCTTGTCCAGGTTTTTCTTCAAGTGGTAAAGAACGAAGTCACCCTAATACAGAAAGACAAGACAAGTCAAATAATTTATTCAACTCTAATCACTGATCTCTGAAAGTTATTCACGATTTAATCCCAAAAGAAAAAGAAACACGACCTCAAAGAATCAAATATCAGTCAAGAAAGCAACTTTGGTAACACCCCCCGTTCAACTCATAAGTATGCTTCTAAAAAGAGAATCCTTTCTCGGCTTCAAAATAGAGTGAATGGTGCTATAGCAACAGCAAGATTGGGAGGAAAAATAGAACATAAAAGAAAAGAGAGTCAGGGATTTACTATGTAAAATTGTGTTACTTGAAAACCAATCAATAGAAGTTTAAGTAGGAGTAAGTTTATTTCAAGCAAAAGTCAGAGTAAAGTAAGCTGCTCAATCTCAACTCTAAAAAATTATGTCAGAGAAGAAAATGAAATCAGAAAGCCGTTAAATGAAAGCTCTTGGAATGGCAACACTCATCTAGCGACCTCAATCATTCAAATATATCCTTAAATGCTTCAAAAATGATCTGCGCTGAAGTTCACTGCAAGAGGAAAGGAAAAGCAAGAGATCGAGTACCTGCTCAGTGAGGACGTTGCCCCTAAGATCAGCATTTAGGTGATATTCATGCAGTACCCATTTGGTCTGGGCATTTTTGAGACATTGATGTTTTTTGAAAACCAAAATTTTCTTCAGACCTAATATGTTCTTTTTGTCTTGTGTTCTGATTTTGCGAGTTCCACCAGTTTTCTTCCATGACCCATAATCATTTGATCTTCTAGTCCGTTTACTTTGAGGGTACTTATTTTGCAGACGGCAGAAGAAGAACCATTCATCACCATCTGAGTTTATACTTGATAGTTCTGCATAATTTCACAGTAGAAAATCTTCAAACTACAGAAGCATACCAACAGACACATTACCCCAAAAGGGAATATAGCATGGATCAACCATGAACTTATTGCATTTTTGGAAGGATGAAGGGACAGACTGGATGGTGTCTTACCATTTATCTTGCTGGGTAAATCCCAAGGGGGCAAGTGATGGACATCAACCTTGGGAATTATCTGCTCGACCACTTTGTTGCTGAGTATCTTCAACTTCAGGTAATGATTGACAAGTTCCTCCTCTGTTGGTCTGAATCAGAATCCCACCGGCAGGTTGAGTAATGAAATTCCTGCACTTTCCATCTCAAAATATAAAACGAATAAAAATGCTTACTAAATGAGAAATAGAAGGAAATTTGAAGAGGGCAAGGCTAACTTGCTTGAGATTACTTCATGCCAGAGTTAATACTCCATGCTGATTTATAATAGAGATGCTATGAGCTAAAACCCCTGCTTTCCACAGGGTCTAACCTTAGAAGGAAGTTGCTCAACTGTTTAGTGGATCCCGCATCTTAACCTCCACTCAAGATCAACAAGGACTATGGTGGTAACTGGCAGAGGGAGGGAAGAGAAAACTCTTAATTTTTTTTCTACTTGTTTTGACTCATATTAACAAATAAAAGTCCATCACAAGCCTCAAAAGCATTTGCATACAAAGAAAATGTTATAGTAAAGACATTAGGAATTGCCAAAGGGAGAAAGAAAACTGTTCTAAACTGAAAATTTTCAGAATTGTTCTCCAAGATTCAAAACTTGTCTGGAAAGTTCACTTCTTCTTCCGACCCTTAAAAAAAACTGTTATTAACTTAAAAATTGCAGACTTGTTCTCCAAATTCCAAAACTTCTTAGGGAGGTTTACTTCTTCCTACCCTACCATGACACTACCTGGTCAAAAGTCATTCCACCACGGTCCATAGCTAAAAGCAAGTCGTCTTGAGCTCCCTCGCATTAGCTCCAGTCAAATTTCCACTAAGGAGAGTATTTATCTTTTAGGAGTTCTAGTAAGATTTTCAGGACTCAAATAATAAAAATTTGCTCATTATCCATGCTCAGTTCTCATTCTTTTGAATTGTTTACCGCATAAGAGGATCTCACTGGGTTTCAGGAGTCAAATACATATTTCCATGACGCAGCACTCCTACAAAACAACACATAACCACCCTTATAAAGATTAGTATAATCTCTAAACAAGAACAAAGGACAAAGCCACCAAATAATCTAGGCATAATCCTACACTCAATAAGTCATACTCTCTTATTTTCTAATGATCACCACGATTTGAGAGTAATCAAACACCGACTCGACAATTTTCTTTTAAATGTTAAAGCCACTGGTTACTCCAAAGCATACAGCTAATTAAAACCAGCATGCTCCATTAAACTTGATATCCGAAATAGGATCGCATCCACGGAAAGAGTGCAAACTGTGCAGAAGCCGCTTCATACATACAATGGTCTGGGTGCTTAGAAAAGTGTTGCCAGAGCCAATGTCACGCTCACCATTTCCAGATAAGCCATCTTCCGATGTAAATGAAGGAGGCTGGCCTGTTGCTGCATTGGGGAAGTGATTCCCTTCATTCTCTAAACGGAGGCTGCAATCAGGGGAAAAATAATTACACGAGTGCTAAACCTATAAAAGTTCCGGGCCAAGTGTTGAGAGATGCCTCAATCGCCTTCATGGTGAATTAACACATCACCCATCCAATCTTTTTCCCCATTTGTTTCAATGTTCACTTTATGCAACCAGACAAGGCAATGCACCTGCAGATTCACCATAGAGCAGGCATTAATCTCTACTAGTCAAGTATGCAGAGCATGTCAATATCGAAGAAGATCAATCCAACAACAGTTGCATCTAAAGGAATTGTTGCGTAGGTACCACAGATCAGTTGTGGTTATCTCGAGCGAAGTTCAAGTTTCTCAAAAGCCCAGCATACTTTAACAGTTTTTATTTTCTTTACAACAAATCAAGAGGTCCAACAATGAAAAAAAAGCAGCAATTCCAAACGAAAGTTTTGGCTAATCTTTCTGGACAGGGCTGGGGGGAAAAGCAGAAAAAGTAAGGAATATTGATAGATATTTCGGGGTTGATATAACATCTCAAGTTTCTTCTGTTCCCAGGTAAAATTTGCAATCTTCCTTAAAATTTTCGGAACATATCGCAATGTGCAAGTGGGATCCAATTCAGCCTCCAAGGTACCGCCACAAGAACACGAAACAGGAACCCTCCTGGAAAAGCAGAAATCCGAAAACTCACTCCACGCGAGTGGGAAACTGCACAAGTCCAGAATGAGAACTCCATCTTTACATGCAACTGCTACGACTCCCACCGAGACCGAGGCAAAGAAAAAATCGATTTGGATGGACTCGTCAATCATTACCTGTGATTTCGAGAAGAAATCGCGTCGACATTACTAAATCCCAAGTAAGATTGACGAGTGATTCAGGCATCATATTGGGTCGGAATGAATCTCGAACAAGCACAAGATGCAAGAAAAAAGACGACGCCTTGATCTGGTGGGCTGATTGACACTCATCCCCCACTGTTCTTCTTCTCCACATAGCCTCCCCAATGGGTTTACTTAGTTCTTTTCTTTAGAAAACGATACTGCTAACTTGATTAACAAGATGCAGGGATTACCGTTTTTATTATTATTTTTAATCGTGATCATCAAAGTAATGCTTTTAGTAAGAGGCTTGCCTTTGGGTGACTAGTTCTCGGTCCAATTTCCCCTTGGAACCGAAATTGGGCCGGTGGTCTCGATTCCTAATTTTCGGAACCGGAGATAGTATTAGAGGTCTGTGAAATTGGACCGGTCCGATTTCGGATTGATCTAATGGAACCAGTAAATCCTTTATAAATGCATGCTTTTTTATGTCATGCAACACGTCATATTCCTCAAGGAGTATCTTTCATGTTTGTTCTGATTTTCTACTAGCTAGGTTTGAAAAGATTTTGAGTTTTTAAATTCTCAATAATTATGACTTATTTAATTACGAGGGTTGAAAATTAATCTCAAAATTATCAGCCGGTCTATGAAATTAGAAATCAGACCAATTTGATCACTGATTTCAATTTTAGAAACCAAAAATCGAATCGATGCTTTTAGAATTGGACTAAATCAACTGATTCAATCTAATTTTGGAAGTTGCCGACTTTGTTGGTGTGCCTTGCTCATCCCTCATTTGCATGATTCAATTCAAGGGAGACATGATTATGTCGGCATGATATTTACTTTTGATGTCGTACATATTTACCCTTGGGTTTAGTTTGTGTCGCATGCAATTATAAAAGTCTATAAAAGTAGAGCGTACATGGGAATTCCATAATAAATGAAAAATGGAGAAATATACCTGCTTTGCCTAAAATTCAGTGTCTCGGTGTCTGTTCAGTCACTCTTTACACACACAAAAAAAAAAAAAAAGCTTTGGCCGAACAAGTCACATTTTACTTGATTGTTGTGAATAATTCAACTCCTCCTCCTCTCATTTTCACTTTCATCCATTTTGTGCTTACTCATAACTCTTCCATGACTTCTCAGGCAAAAAAAAAAAAAAAAAATCCCCATTTCTGTGCACAATATTTTCGGTCTTCCATAACCTCGTAGGGCTCCCTAATAGCGAGAAGAAAACTGTGTTGCATTGTACGTTGTGCCGCGGAATCATCCATGAATGCCAATGCTAGGACGGGTCATCAGTCGAAGAGGTATATGAACACAAACACCTTTTGCTAAAATGGCCAAGCCCAGTAGCTCCGTTGCCTTTTCTACAAAAGGCCATTGAGATTCGTATTTTTCTTTAAAGATGAATTTGTCTGAGTCCGAGTGTTATGTGTGTTTGCATTTTTTTTTTTTTTGTAACTCTGCGATTAAAACATGTATTTCTGTAGGGTTCTTAGGATGGTTCATTTGGTAGCCGAGAGTGAGATTTATCTTAAACCCAAATGAGATATTAGCACCTTGTTGAGGAATTTTTTTTGTTTTTTGTTTTTATTTTGGTCATAACTTGTTGAGGAAGTTGAAGAGGCCTTTCATCCTGCCGAAGTGAAAAACGACGAAAGATTCGCACTTGTTTAGCAAGTTTCAAGGCCTTCCTCTGGAAGTCTTTGGAAAAGGTTGGATTCTATCCTGCCAAAGCCAATAGGGTTTTACTTCTTAGTCATTTTCCACTCCATAGCATTCATTAATCGTTCTGCCAATTACGTCAATCATTTGACAGTCCAACCTCCAGTCCCACCAACTTTTGATCACCTTGAGCGAGGATAAAAATTAGGGAGATACCCCGGATAACATAACGGTATTTATTCAAGTACTGCATCTTAATTAGCAGAAAGCACAACCTGAAATACAAGAGAAAGCACGTCTCCCAAACTAGGACACGCACAAATTAGGAAACTCCATATGTTTCCCTTACACTCCAAAAGCCACACTCAGCAAAACCAAACACATCACGAGTGAAAAGCCCACACGCAACTACGCACACTCCTTCCAGATCATGATCAATCATTGTCAAATTGCCATAGTAGAGGAGCCTTCAGACATTGCCCCAAACCAGACCAAAATTGCTGTTTGGAGATGGCATGCATCCATAGTCAAACTCACTCCCGTTGTCGTTATCTGAGAAATTTAGAAAGGACAACCATCCTTCCTCGGCTTCTGCCTGTGTCTGATAGGTTGGAGTGTCGTCGGAGTCTAATAGATAGTCATCCAGTGCCGGAAATGGAGATAGCGAGTCCATTAACTCTCCCGATCCCAGTGACATCTACATTCAAAACATAGAGATTATAGAAACAATCTTGAATTGTGAATTAATCTTAGTCCCGCAGATGTTGCTTATGTGGTAATGCAATCATTAGTATTTTTGGCCATAGAGAACCAACGAGTCTCCGTGACTTTGACATGCTCTATAGGACTTGGGACTAAATTCGGTGCTAAAAATAAGAGGCGTGGGTCTCACCTCAGGTTGAGCATCAAGAGCTCCTTCTTGGTCATCAACAGCTTCATTGTTGGGGGTGTTGCAGAAGCTCGGATAGTCCACTTCTTGATTCACAGGGGGGTCTGATACATCGCTAGTGCATGTGCAAGGGCTGCTTGAATAGCCTTCAGGGCTGATTGTGGGAGCGCGACCCATCATAAATTTCTTGTCTTTCTTGTTCTTGATCCGGCATGCCACATAAGGCAGCATCTGCATAAATATGCACGAACAAATTTAGCAGCAGGAAAAAAAAAAATTCGTGTTTTACAGGCGAATGAGAGTCAAAATTTTACATCGCTTTCGCCGTGATTATTGCCCAAACACGCAGGATTTAGGTGATACTCGTGCATGACCCAGTTGGTCCTTTGGCCTTTAGGCACGCGGCCTGTGTAGAACACCAGTGTCTTCTTGATTCCTATCTGCTCGTCGGCGTCCTCGCTCATGATGACGCGTTTCTTGCCGGTCACTTTCCAGTAACCAGCTACTGTCGTCCGGTCGGGGCGCTTGCTTTTCAAGTACTTGCGCTTCACGCAGCAATAGAGAAACAGTTCCTTGCTGTTGAACATGTGACCAACAACGTTCGGCAACTCCCAAGGTTCGAACTTGCATACGTCGATCTCCGGGATTACGTCGTAGTAGGGTTCGTCGGGTTGTCCGAGAATCTTGGCCTTCAAGTAGAGAATCAGAAGCTGCTCATCAGTAGGATGGAATCTGAATCCTGGAGGGAGGAGGGATCCCATTACTTCCGGGATCGTGTCTTTCATTTGAATCCCCAGCAGGTGCAAGCAAAGCAGAGAGAAGAAGAACAGGACCAGAGGACTAGGATTCTGCGCGTGGGTTTGAAGGCGGGTAGGATTGACATTGGCCATGTGCGGGAGAATTTATAGGGGTGGAATCGTGCGTTGACTCATTGACTGACATTACTTTGTTTGTACACCATTTCCTTGTCTCTTTCCTTGGAGAAAATATTCGCCTTCCTCCGGAAGTTCAAAACCACGCTGTCCCATGCTGACTGGACCCCTCGTCTCGTCCTATGTTCGAAGAATTTTTTTAGGGTGCTTTAAGAAGTCGAGTGCGCCCATGCATGATCAAGGACGTTCATACGACGTGCCAATGTCTAATAATTGAAGATGAATCAAAATTAGGGTTTTATACGTTGCATTAGTGGAGCAATTTTTTATTAGATAAGATGCGTTTCCTATTGTAAGATTTTGTGATTTGGTCTATAATAATTCAAGATATTAGTAAATATCGATGTTCACGGCAGTATAATCACAAAGTTTGGAAACCCTCTAGAGCGGAGATTAATCCAATCGGGACATCAAGGAAATTCCGACATCCTAACATGCTTGTATCATAGCCCGACAAATTGGATCGGTCCCTTAGATCCTGAAACGACCCACGGATCGATTCATAGATCGAACGGGCTAAGGAAGGAAAGCCCAATATGGCCCGACGCGGTCATGCATTCTCCAAGACGATCGGGTATCCGAATGGATGAGATTCCTCCAGAGTCTTTCACGAGTAACTACGTCGGCCCCTTCAGTAAGTTATTAGGTGGTGGGATGGTCGGATAGTTAATGCATGGTCGTGTTAGTTAATGCATAGTCGGACAGTAAATGCCCCGACCCCACCTCACACCTAACTGGGGCTAGAGCTCCCTTGGGTTGTATAAAAAGGGATGACCCCCACATTTATATATTGTCAAGAACCCAATACAAATCAGATTCTCTCCATTCTCTCGAGTGCTCTTGAGTGTCTTTCCGGTTCGGTTTCGATGACCCGACCCTTGAGCGAATATGAGTGATCGTGAAGGCTGATTTGGGATCATATCCTAAGGCCGCGCGGATCGTGATATCGGTGGATCGACTTTCGGTTCGTGACACTTGCGTCAACATATATATATATATATATATATATATATATATATATATATGATTTTCAGGTGTGATATGTATATAAATATTTGGAATTTTATGTGGATGCCCTTATTCCATCAAACGAGGGATCTTATCCTACGGTCCATCTTCTTCATTAAATTTGTTGGGGGAAGAAGAACTTTGCACACTCTAATGATTGAGACCAGACCATTAGTGTCCTCATATGGAAAATGTAAATAACAAACACCTTTTTGGACCTTCTTGCCGAAGTTCTAACGCGACCCCACTCCCTTGCTCCCGAAGGGTTGCACTTTCTTTCCTGGAAACACCCCCCCTCCCTTGTTTCCGTAGGATTGCACTTTCTTCCTGGACCCCACGCGCAATGGCATTTTCAGTTAGGTTATTCTTTAAAAAAGCGCGCATGATTCCGGAGTAAAATCTAAAATTTAAAATCGAACTCGTAGAAAACCTGTTCGGTTTTAGGTCACAAAATAGACGGGTGAATTCTAGATTCCAAATATTGAAGAACTCATTTTCAATGATGTACAAACGAAGGCAGCTTATAAACAACAGTTTGTATGTTTTTGGCAAATTCCGCGTTAGAAATTTCACCTACTGCTACGACAAAAAAAAAAAGAAAAATCCATTTAAATAAATGATGCACATCAACGAATGCATTTCATCCATGTGCATTGTTTTCAACAAGGAAAATATTTTTTTTCTTGGCGACGCAGCTTGGGCACGCTCTTTATCAGCACCAGAAGAGTGTGTGCATCCAAGCCAGTGGAAGCACACCAATTACCTAGCCGAAAAAAGCTTACGTAATGCTTTCCTCGGTAGAGTGGCCAGGCTAGAACTAGCTATCTGAGTTCAACATCCATAATATCTCTTCCAGTTGTTCATAATCAGCAGAATAAGACTCCAAATCCCGATACAACGAATCACGAGTCAATTGCTCCCGGGTCTCTGTGGGTGGGTGGTGTGGAGTTGCAGAGAAATCACATTCTGAGGAGTTGCATTCTGGTGAGAAAATTGGGAGTGGTGGTGGCTGTACATTTTCTTCTAAAGATTCCTGTGGTCACATGAAAACCTAAACATGCTATGATGATCTTTAACAGGCACCATTTTGATGGTCCCTCGACCTTCGGAATCTCGTCAGCTACCGTGGTTTTGGCAGTTGCTAATGCAGTGGAGCAACTCGTGTTGTTTACTTCATCGGATGTGTCGCAGATAATTCTGCTAACTTCTTGAAGCATAATAGAGACATTTGTGTTGTTGACTTCATCGGGCATGTTCCAGCTACTTATGATGCCTTCTTTAGGCATGATAGATGTACCTGTATTGGTCTTCTGAGTCTTTGAACTTTTCTTATCCTTCTTGTCGGGGTTTTTCTTCAAGTGGTAAAGAATGAAGTCACTCTAATACAGAAAGACAAGACAACAATTTATACAAGCCTAATCACTGATCTCTGAAAGTTATTCGTGATTTAATCCCAAATGAAAAAGCCCTCAAAGAATCAGATATCAGTCAAGAAAGCAACTTAGGTAACACTCCATGTTCCACTCATAAGTCTCCTTCTAAAAAGATACTCCTTGCTGCGCTTCAAAAAAGAGTGAATGGGTCCTATAGCAACAGCAACATTGGGAGGAAAAAAAAGAACAATAAAGAAAAGAGTCGGGGAATTTACTATGTAAAATTGTGTTAGTTGACAACCAATCAATAAAAGTTCGAGTAAGAGTTAGTTCATTTCAGGGAAAAAAAGCAAAAGTCAGAGCAAAGTAAGCTGCTCAATCTCAACTCCAAAAAATTAAGTCAGAGAAGAAAATGAAATCAGAAGGCCGTCAAATGAAAGCTCTTGGAATGGCAAACACTCATCTAGCGACCTCAATCATTCAAATATATCCTTAAATGCTTCAAATATGATTTGCGCTGAAGTTCTCTGCAAGAGGAAAGGAAAAAGCAACAAATTGAGTACCTGGTCAGTGAGGACGTTGCCCGTAAGATCAGCATTTAGGTGATATTCATGCGGTACCCATTTGGTATGGGCATTATTGGGACTTTGACGTTTTTTTGAAAACCAAAATTTTCTTCAAACCTAATATGTTCTTTTTGTCTCGTGTCCTGATTTTGTGAGTTCCACCAGTTTTCTTCCATGACCCATAATCATTTGATCTTCTAGTCCGTTTACTTTGAGGGTACTTATTTTGCAGATGACAGAAGAAGAACCATTCATAACCATCTGATTTTATACTTGATAGTTCTGCATAATTTCACAGCAGAAAATCTTCAAACAACAGAAGAAAACCAACAGACACAGTACCCCAAAAGGGAATAGCATGGATCAACCATGAACTTATCGCATTTTTGGAAGGATGAAGGGACAGTTTTGATGGCGTCTTACCATTTATCTTGCTGGGTAAATCCCAAGGGGGCAAGTGATGGATATCAACCTCGGGAATTATCCGCTCAACCCCTTTGTTGCCGAGTATCTTCAACTTCAGGTAATGATTGACAAGTTCCTCCTCTGTTGGTCTGAATCGGAATCCCACCGGTAGATCGACTAATGAAATTTCTGCACTTTCCATCTCAAAATATGAAACGAATAAAAATGCTAACTATGAGAGCAGGAGAAGGAAATTTGAAGACAGCAATGCCAACTTGCTTCAGATTACTTCATGCTGGAGTTATACTCCATGCTGATTTATAATAGAGATGCTATGAACTAAAACCCCTGCTCGACTGTTTAGTGGATCCCATATCTTACCCTCCGCTCAAGATCAACAAGGACTGTGGTGGTAAAAGGCAGAGGGAGGGAAGAGAAAAACTCCTAATTTTTTTCCTACTTGTTTTGAGTCCAGCACAAACCTCGAAAGCATTTGCATTCAAATAAAAATGTTATAGTAAACACAAACGGGATTGCCGAAAGGAGGAAAAAAAGTGTTCCAAACTGAAATAATTTCAGTCTTGTTCTCCAAGTTCCAAAACTTCTTTGGAAAGTTCACTTCTTCTTCCGACCCTAAAAAAATGTTATCAACTGAAAAATTGCAGACTTGTTCTCCAAGTTTCAGAACTTCTTTGGGAGGTTTACTTCTTCTTCCGACCCTACCATGACACTACCTAGTCAAAAGTCATTCCCTCAAGGTCCATAGCGAAAAGCAACTGGTCTTGAGTTCCCTTGCGTTAGTTCCAGTCAAACTTCCACTAAGGAGAGTACCTATCTTTTAGGAGTTCTAGTACAATTTTCAGGACTGAAATAATCAAAATTTGCTCATTAGCCATGCTGAGTTCTTATTCTTTTAAATTGTTTACTGCACAATAAGAGCTCACGAGGTTTCAGGACTAAAATATATATGCCTGTGACGCAGCACTTGTACAAAACAACATGTAAGCACCCTGAGACAGATTAGCGTAATCGTTAAACAAGAACAAAGGAAAAGCCACAGAATACTCTAGGCAATCAAACACTGACTCGACAATTTTCTTTTAAATGTTAAAGCCACTGGTTACTCCAAAGCATACAGATAATCAAAATCAGTACGTTTCGTTAAACTTGATATCTGAAATAGGATCGCACCCACGGAAAGAGTGCAAACTGTGCAGAAGCCGCATTCAAATCAACTAGCTTCACTTCAAACTTCTAATGGTTTTGGTGTTCAGAAAAGTGTTGCTATGTGATGAAATATTTCATTACCAGAGCCATTGTCATAGCCATCTTCTGATGTAAATGAATGAGGCTGGCCAGTTGCTGCACTTGGAAGTGATTCCCTTATTTCTCTAAACAAATGCTGCAATCAGGGGAAAAATAATTACACGAGAGTTAAGACTATACAAGGTTCCTCGCCAAAGTGTTGAGAGTTGCCTCAATTGCGTTCATGCTGAATTAATGCATCACCCATCCAATCTTTTTCACAATTCGTTTCAATGTTCACTTTATGCAACCAGACAAGGCAATGCACCTGCAGATTCACCATAGAGCAGGGATTACTCTCTACTAGTCAAGTATTCAGAGCATTTCAATTTTCCAAGAAGATCCATCTAGCAACAGTTGCATCTAAAGGAATTGTTGCATAGGTACCACGGATCAGTTGTAGATCTCTCAATCGAAGTTCATGTTTATCAAAAGCCCAACATACTTTTACGGTTTTTCTTTTCTACAAAACAAATTAAGACGCCCAAAAATGAAAGCAGCATTTCCAAAACGCAAGATTTGACTAATATTTCTAGACAGTGCTGGGGAAAAAAAGCAGAAAAAATGAGGACATCGATTAATGATTCGGGGTTCATATAACATCTCGACTTTCATCTGCTCCCAGGTAAAATTTGCATTCTTCTTTAGAAGCTCGGAACATATGGCAATGCGTAAAGTTATATCCAATTCAGCCTCGGAGGCACCGCCACAAGAACACGAAACGGAAACCCTCCAAGAAAAGCAGAGATCCGCAAACTCACGCCACGCGAGTGGGAAACTGCACAAGTCCAGAACGAGAAAGATCGAACTCTGATCTTTACCTGAAACTGCCACAACTCCCCCCGAGACCGAGGCAAAGAACGAATCGATTTGGATGTTGGAGAATACGTCCCATGAAGGACTCTTGTGATTTCGAGAAGAAATCGCGTCGACATAACTAAATCACCAAGTAAGATTGACGAGTGATTCAGGGATCATATTGGGTCGGAATGAATCTCGAACAAGCAAAAGATGCAAGAAAAAAGACGACGACTTGATCTGGCGGGCTGCTTGACGCTCATCCCCCACTGTTCTTCTTCTCCACATTGCCTCCCCAAAGGGTTTATACGTAGTTTTCTTTTTTAAGAAAACGATAATGCTAACTTGATTAACAAGATGCAGGGATTATCACTTTAATTTTTTTTTTAGTAGTGATCATCGAATTAATGTTTTTAGTAAGAGACTTGCATTAAGGATAACCGATTCTTGGTATGGTTTGATTTCTTTTGGAACAGAAATCGAACTGGTAGTCCCAATTCATAATTTTCGAAATCAGGAATCATACTTGAAGGTTTCTAAAATCGAATCGATTTGATCTTCGAGATCCGATAAAATTAATAAACTCTTTTATATATATGCGCGCTTTTTTATGTATGCTTGCTTTTTTATGTCATGAAGCACGTCACATCTCTTAACAAATATATTTTTTTAAAATATTTGTGCTGTTTTTCTACTAGCTAGGTTTGAAAAGAATTTGGGTTTTTAAATTTTCAATAACTATGATTTACTTAACTATGAGGTTGAATTCCAATACAAAAATTGTTGAGCAGCCCGTGGGACTAGGAATCGGACCGCTCGATCACCGGTTTTAATTTTAGGAACCAAAAATCGGGATTGGTGCCTTCAAAATCAAGCATAATTAGCTTCAATTCGATTTTGGGCAATTTTTGATTTTGTTGGTCAGCCTTGCTCATCCCTCGTTTATGATTTGATTCAGAGTAGACATGATCATGTCGGCATAATATTTAATTCTGATGTCGTACGTTTACTATTAGTTTGTGACGCATGCAATTGTAGAAATCTATAAAACTAGAGCATACATGGAAGTATCATAATAAATGAAAATTGGAGAAATATACTTATTTTTCCTAAAATTCAGTGGCTCAATGTTCGTTCGGTCACTCTTTAAAGAAAAAAACTTTGGCCGAACAGTCACATTTTACTCGATTGTTCGGCATATTTCAACTGCTCCTCCTACTCCTCTCATTTTCACTTTCATCCATATTTTTCTTACTAATAACTCTTCTACAACTTCCAAGGAAAAAAAAAAAATCCCCATTTTTTGTGTACAATATTTTCGGTCTTTCAATTTGCAAGGGACCTAATTTGATGACGACTCAATGTTTGGAAGATGTTTAGCGCCATAGAGCTCCCTAATAGCGAGAGGAAAACTGCTTGCATAGCATGCTGTGCTGCCGAAATTTTCCTTAAATACTAATGGTAGGACGGGTCATCAGTTGAAGAGGTAATATCAACACAAACACCTAGCTACAATGGCCAAGCCCAGGAGCTCATGTCGCCCTTACTGCAAAGGGCAATTGAGATTAGTATTTTCCTTTAAAGATGAACTTGTCTAAGTCTGAGTGTTATGTGTGGACGCAGTCGTTTGTAATTCTGTGATTAAAATATGTATTTCTGTAATTTTCTTAGTATGGTTCATTTGGTGGTCTTGGAGTGAGATTTGATCCTCAACTCTGAAATCTTAGACCAAAATGAAATATTAGCACTTGTTGAGGAAGTGGAAGGCCTTCCTTTGGAAGTTTTGGAGTTTGATTCCATCCTGCCAAAGTCAAAAAGACGAAAGATTCGCACTTGTTTGTCAAGTTTCAAGGCCTTCCTCTGGAAGTCTGGGGAAAAGTTAAAGATTCTATTCTGCCACAGCCAACAGAGTTTCACTTCTTTCTTTTTCTGGCCTTTTCTGATTGATCCCATCTCTCTGTCCCACTCCCACTTCTTTGGCCCGATTCCAAGCCACAGCATTCATTCATTAATCGTTCTGCCCATTTCATCAATCAGTTGACAGTCCAACTCCCAGTCCCGCCAACTTTTGATCACCTTGAGTGAGGATAAAAATTAGGGAGATCCCCCGAGTAACATAGCCGTATTTATTGAAGTACTACATCTTAATTAGCAGAAAGCACAACCCGAAATACAAGAGAAGGCACAAATTATGAAACTACATATATTTCCCTTCACTCCAAAAGCCACACTCGCAAATACTAAATACATCGTGAGCAAAGACCGACGCACTCACGCACGCTCCTTCCAAATCATGATCGATCATCGTCAAACTGTCATAGTAGAGAAGTCTTCAGGCATTGCCCGAACCCAACCCAAAATTGCTGTTTGGAGATGGCATGCATCCATGGTCAAACTCACTCCCATTGTTGTTATCTGAGAAATTTAGGAAGGACAACCATTCTTCCTCGGCTCCTGCCTGTGTCTGATAGGTTGGAGTGTTGTCGGAGTCTAATAGATAGTCATCCAGTGCCTGAAAAAGAGATAGCGAGTCCATTAACTCTCCCGGTCCCGGTGACATCTGCAATCAAAGCATAGAGATTATTGAAACAATCTTCATTTGGGAAATCAACCTAGTCCCGCAGATGTTGCTCATATGGTAATGCAATCATTAGTATTTTGCCATAGAAAACCAATCAGGCTCTGTGACTTTGAAATGCTCTATATGACTTGGGATTAAACCCGATACTGAATATAAAAGGTGCGTCTCTCACCTCAGGTTGAGCAACAAGAGCTTCTTGGTAATCAGCAGCTTCATTGTTGGGGGTGTTGCAGAAGCTCGGACAGTCCACTTCTTGATTCACAGGGGGGTCTGATACATCGCTAGTGCATGTGTAAGGGCTGCTTGGATAGCCTTCAGGGCTGATTGTTGGAGCGTGACCCGTCATCAGTTTCTTGTCTTTCTTGTTCTTGATCCGGCATGCCACATAAGGCAGCATCTGCATAAATATACACAAACAACTTTAGCAATAGGAAAAAAAAAAAATTCAGGTTTTACAAGCGAATGAGAGTCAAAATTTTACATCGCTTTCGCCGTGATTATTGCCCAAACACTTAGGATTTAGGTGATACTCGTGCATGACCCAGTTGGTCCTTTTGCCTTTAGGCACACGGCCTGTGTAGAACACCAGCGTCTTCTTGATTCCTATATGCTCGTTGGTGTCCTCGCTCATGATGCGGCGTTTCTTGCCTGTCACTTTCCAGTAGCCGGCTACTGTTGTCCGGTCAGGGCGCTTGCTGTTCAAGTACTTGCGCTTCACGCAGCAATAGAGAAACAGTTCCTTACTGTTGAACATGTGACCAGCAACGTTCGGCAACTCCCAAGGTTCGAACTTGCATACGTCGATTTCCGGGATCATGTCGTAGTAGGGTTCATCCGGTTGTCCGAGAATCTTGGGCTTCAAGTAGAGAATCAGAAGCTCCTCATCAGTAGCATGGAATCTGAATCCTGGAGGGAGGGATCTCACTGCTTCTGAGACTGTGTCTTCCATTTTGATACCCAACTGGTGCGAGCAAAGCAGAGAAAAGAAGAGCAAGACCAAAGGACTAAGTTCTGTGTGTGGGTTTGGAGAGCGGTTGGATTAACACTGGCCAAGTAAGTGCACGGACTTTATAGGGGTAGAATCGTGTGTTGACTCATTGACTGACATTCCTTTGTGTACCTTTTTTTTTCCCTCTCTTTTTTCCGCCTTCCTTGGCAAGTGAGTTGCCTGGCTTGCTTGAGAAGTGCAGAACCACACTGTTGATGGTTCCTGGACCCCTCGTCCTATGTTTGAACATATTTGAGAATGCTTTATGAAGTTGAGTGCTGAACCCCATGCATCACGACAAAGAACGTTCATACCACGTGCCAAAGTCTTAATCAGTTTCTTATTGGAGTGTGATTTATATTTTCTTTTGACAAAAAAGCACATGAGTCTTGCTTCATACTGAGTAAGTAGGGGTCTGAGGGAGTTGCCTCGATGAAAGGTCTCAAGGGAATATCGCCCTCAAGACACTATAGAACTTTTATAATTTAAGCTTATTTTTTTTATTAGTAGTTTGGATTTGGACTCGGGCGCATGAATAGCTAGCGTTATATATATGTACTCTTTTTTTTGTTTATAATTGAGTGTTGTAATGAGCGGTGCGAAGTACTAATTATAATGATATTCTCTGTTTGATATAGTGCTAGTTTAAGGGTAAACCACAATAAAATCTCGTATATTGGTTTCTCTTTCTCGTTTTTACACTTTACTTTTGTTGTAATTGTGCATTAAATCCTAACACTTTTCTCCCTCTTTGCATGCATGAATCTTTCTTTCAACCCATAAATCAAAACTAGGGTTTTATGCTTTTCATTAGTGAAGCAATTTCTCTATTAGATAAGATGCATATCTCATTGTAAGATTTTGCTATTTGCCTCTAATAAAGACAATAAAGATTAGGAAGTATCGATGTTAATTGTTGTATAACCACATAGCTTGTAGACCCTTTAGAGCGGAGAATAATCAAAGGGGGACACCAACGAAGTTCAAACATTCTAAACATGCATGCATGAACATAAACTTGATTTAAATTCTAAAGGCATGGTGTATAGAAGTTTCTGGAATTTTATGTGAATACTAGCGTTTCATCAAATAATAAATCTTATCGTATTGTTTTATTGTGTTAATATTGAACGGGGCGCAGGGGGGAATATAGTACACTTTAATGATTGAGACTCAACTATTATGGAAAATAAAAATAACAAAAACCTTTGTGGAATTTCTTTTGGAAGTTCTAAGCCTTGTTCCCCAAGGGTTGCACTTTTTCTACAGGATCCACATGCGATGCCACTTTCAGTTAGGTTATTCTTTCACCCGCATATTTCATTCTTCACTCCCTTCCGCTTATTATATTATTTACAAATTTATCATAAGAAGCTGTTAGCTTAACAGTCTGAAAGTAATGTTAGTTATTTCTAGCTATATGATCTTTCAATAAGTGCCTCATGTAAAACACGTGATGATAATATATGGATTTGTAATAATATATTTATGAAAATGAGTATTTAATATGTTTATGGAAGGGTGCTTTTGAGAGGACCCCATGAACAGGTGCTTTTATGAAAAGCTCCCTTCTTATCTTCTTATAGACAAGATGTGAAGGGGTACGAAGAGATGTGACGAGATAACTAATGTTAGAATAAAAAATGTAAAAAAACAACTGCACGTTTTCCTTCCCCCTTTCTCTCAATTAAAAATATTAAAACACTAAAAGAAAAAACATTGTTACTTTGTGAATCGATTAACATTTACGTTATAAAACATGAATATCTTCCACTGTGATTATATTTGGACCATCATGGATTAAAGATTCAATCGAAGATGCGTCAATGATTCAACGAAGTTCTTGGGCAATTCCGCAATTAAATGCCAATAAAGGTTCGTCGAATTTCTCAATGTTAAATTCCAATATCAATATTAGATTCTAGGTTAGAATCGCTGCCTTGTTTCTGTAGAGTTATGGCTTGATTAATATGGATGAATCATTGAATAAGAACAAGGTCGTAAGGCGAGACTCGGGTTTGAATACCATACAGTTTGGTGATAATTCATGATCTCATGTTCAATGAAAATTATTTTTGAACACGTGGTAGGATTCATATCATTAAAATGAGAAAAATGAGTGATTGCAAACATTGGAGGAGGCTGTATGAGGCCGCACGCCCTGCATGTGCCCAATGGCCTTTGCCGCTAGGCGCAGTAGCAAAACGTTGCATGTGTGCGAATATTTATCCAATGAAAGTTGATTTTGATCATATCATCAGACTCGTCTTGTCGATACGAGAAAAAAAGTAATCACATGGCTCAAACGATCGTCAGACAATGGCTGCACATGTCGACATGTACCTTGATGGTATATGTGCATGGGATTCACTCGCCTAGAGCCGAAACGACATGAACTGACCCGACTTGACCGTTTAGTCCGATCGTTGACTGCCGCACGTGCATCAGTATTCAAAAGCACGTGTGAGCTTGTACAAGCTCTGATCAAGGCATTTTTGGTACCTACGTGTTTGTATTGAAAAGATCTACATTGTGATATATTTCATTTGCATATTTGTAGCTTTTAAAATTATAAAAATGCTATGAAACCCTAAATGTGCATAGTTTTGGGTGTATTTTGTTTTTTCATTTTTACTTGTATTTCCCTATAGTTTTGGAAATACAAAACCCAGCTTAAATATTAATGACCACATACATATAATGTATTGTACAGTTCATAATTATCATGAATAAAATGCTTGCAATTTCAGTTCAAAGTAAACTCGAACAATGGTAGGAGATTTGTTTTGTATTCTGCTTTTGATTTTGATTGATGTGTGAAATATTTATATATTCAACTCTAACACTTAAATTTTGCACGAATTGAACTAAATTCATGATAGTGAGACGGTAGTAACACAGAAGCTGATTGAAAAAATAGTGAACTTTATTTTCAGTGTCTTTTCTTAAATTATCATTTATTTAGGTTTTCTTTTTGCAAAATAAATATGTGTGTAAATGTGAATATTGTGCTAGTATTAATTCTGCAGTTATTCTATCAATAAAGAGTTGTCACTGACTATGTCTTCGGCATCTAAGACCATTGTAACTGATATCAACAAGCGTGAGAAATTAAATGGTGATAATTATGATACGTGGCATTGAAAGGTTCAATACATCATTGAAGGATAAGAGGTTATAGAAACTCTCAATCATATAATGGCCGAACCTAAACATGGAACTTCTGCTCAACGCAGAAGAGATCGAGAAGCTTATCAAGCTTGGGAAAAGAAAATTAGCATTGTTCACATCTCGTTGTTGAGCTTTATGCAAGTTAATCTCATGTGTGAGTTTGAAGGACTTAAGAATACTTAAGAAACTTGAGCTAGCCTAAAAGATAAGTTTAGAGATACATTTGCTACTAAATTGAGGAGTTTCCTTGAGTGTCAAACTTGATACGTGAGCTCAATATGGCAGGTCATACTCTAACTGACGAATAGTAAGTTTAGGTCGTTATCAAGTCTCTTCCTAATAGTTGGGAGCATATGAAGATCAACATGACGCATAATGAGAATATAATAACATTTAATTATATAGTGTATCATTTCGAGTTAGAGGATGAGTGCCTAGAGGCTGCTAGATCTTTTACATATGCTTATGTTGTTAAATTTAATTTGCATAAAGTTTCAGACTTCAAGCGTAAGAGAAACTATAAATTTAACAACAAGGGGAATGAGACTAATCAAGCACCCAAAAGAGTGTAAACTATCATACGCAAGAAGTATTATCGGATACCGCATGAAAATAGATTAATGTACGTTGAAAATAACTTTAGAATTGAGGTGAAATGTATCGGCACATGTAAATTGAACTTATGTGATGGTTGAACTCAATTCCCACATGATGTCCTCTATTCTCTTGATAATCGACAGAACTTGGTCTATATAGTTGTCTTTTTATGCTTACGTTATATTCTGAATTTCCATGGTGATTGTGTTGATATAAAATTTAAAACCGTTGATTATGGTTTTGGTTATATACTAAATGGTTTTATTTTTTGAGACATTGACTTTAATGTGTTTAATGTCAACATTGATTGTTTTTTTTCCTTTATTTGCATTTTCCAGTAATGTGAATATAAATGCAAATATTTGGCATGTTAGATTGGGTCACATTGCGTTAAAAAGAATGGAAAAATTAGTTAGATAAGCCTTTTTAGGGTCACTCACTAATATCGACCTATCATATGTGAACATTGTCTAGCAGAAAAATAACTAGAAAATCATTTGTTAAAAGGAACAATGGCTAATTTTTCATTACAACTTGTACATTATGACATTTGCGGTCCAATGAATGTGAAAGTGAGGCATATAGTCTTATATTTCATCACATGCAAAAATTATTTTGTGTGCTTTAGTTATGTTTTTTTTTCCTGATCATTCATAAGTCATAAGCATTGGATTGCTTTAGACAATATATGAGTTTGATAAAGAATTAGTTAAACAAACAACAAAGATATTAAGAACCAATCATAGACGTGAGTATCTACATGAGCAATTTAAATCTCTTTGCGATGAAAATAGTATTATAAGAAATTTGACCATTCTTCATAGCTCGCAACAAAAAGGGGTAGCGAGAGAAGGAATAAAACCCTATTGAAATTAGTCATCTATGATGGCACATGCAAATCTACCTATGTCATTCTTGGAGATGCATTATTATTTTCATCTATTTATTTAACTGTGTGCTCTTTAAATTAGTCACTTCCATTCTTCATGAATTATGGATTGACAGAAAATCAATTTGAGTAATTTACAACCTTAGAGGTGTGCATGATATATTTACAACTCTTCCCATAAATGGATAATTAGATCTTAGAGAAAAGAAAATGATACTTTGAATACTCTAAAGGATATGTATTCAGAGGTGAACAAGCTAATGGAAGTGTAACCTAAATAGAGTCATGAGATGTAACATTGTTGGAGAACGATTTATGTCACATTCTTAGAGAACGTTTTTCCTAGTAGAGGTGAGATTAATAAGGATTTCCATTCATATAAGATGGAAGGTCCTAATAACACGCCCAGTAACGTTGATCAAGAGAAATAATGATTTACCACAACATATTGGACCTAATAGGAGTATTGCGTCGTCTAGTAAATTAAATCCACAAGGAATTCAGTTACGTAACGGTAATCATACAAACATTCTCCGTTTTTGTTTTGAGATTAAAGGGGAAGTATCTATGATTACTACACAAGACGATATAGAGCCTAAGACAAATTAAAGAAGCTCTCTCTCATCCCCTAATAAAGAAGAATGGAGAAATACCTTGAAAAATGAAATGGAGTTTATGATAGCAAACTTTGTCTTGGACTTGGTTGATCTTCCACCTGGATGTAAGGCTATTAGAAATAAATGGATTTTTAAGATCAAGCATAGAGCAAATGGATCTGTTGAAAAGTATAAAGCTCGCTTTGTAGCAAAAGGCCTTACTCAATAAGAGGGCATAGACTATGAGAAAACTTATATCACTTGTTATAAATTTTGGCTCTATACGCCTTATGCTAGCTATATTCGCAAATTTAAATTTAAAATTATATCAAATGAATATAAAGACGGTATTTCTTAATGGAGAACTACATGAGAAAATCTATATGAAACAACCAGTAGGTTTCACATCTAAAGGTCATAAGCAAAAGGTTTACAAGCTTCATTGTTCGATATATAGTCTTAGGCAGTCATCTGGACAATGGTACCTTCGTTTTCATCGAGACATGACTTCTTTTAGGTTGTGATCATCGAAGAAAATCATCGTGTGTATGTCAAATAGTCCGAGGATAAATTTGTGATTTTATTACTTTATATTAATGATTTTCAATTAGATGAAAGTGATAAAAGTTTGGTAAAAATAGTTGTCCTCTATTTTTGAAATGAAAGACATGAGAGAAGCTACTTTTATATTGAGAGTTAAGAGAGAAAGTGATTGTTCAAAAGAATTTTCTTACTCCATCTCAAGAGTCTTATATTAAAAGATTCTTAAACATTGCAATCTGCAGCATTGTAATCTCAATGATACCCTTATCATACAAGGTGAATGCTTAAACTTTGAGTTGTGTCCTAAGACTCCAAAAGAAAAGAAAGAAATGAAAAGTGTTCCTTAGTCTAATGTAGTTGAGAGTTTGATGTATGCTATGATATGTACTCGACATTTGTGATGCGTTAGGTTAGTGAGTCACTACCAGTGAAATCTTGGTCACGCACACTAAAAAGCAATGTAGAGAATTTTGAGGTATTTTGAAAGACAAATACGAAATGTTGACTCCGTTATTAAGGAAGTAATTTACGCTTAATTGGTTACTTCGATATTGATTGGGGAGAAAACTTGATGAGCGTAAATCAATATTTGGTTATGCGTTCTTGCTTAATAAAGGTGTAATTTCTTGGAATATCAAGAAATAAACATGCACATCGCCAGGTACGACGGAGGCTGGATTTATTACATGTTGTACTGCACTACAAGAAGTAGTATGGCTAAAACGTTTCTTGAAAAATTTAGCTATTATCATTGATGTGCCAAGACTAGTGACAGCTGATCGTGATAGTCAAACAGATATTGCCTACGTGAAAATTCTAAGTATTATGGGATGACGAAGTGCATTGACATAAAGCGTGAGACTAGTATAAATACACATATATTGTTGAAAGGTATGTCACTAGGCAATAATTGGCTCATTCAAACGAGTAATTGCCTTAAGCGCTGTAGTAAGCGGGTTAAGATGAAATAGTACGTACGAAAGATACTAAAAGACAAAATTCGGTACATACCATATTTACATTGCCTTGATTAGAAGCAAGATGAGGTCTATGATTAACATGTGATAAGATCGAACATGATCGTCCCCTAATCATGTATGCGTCGCGGAAGCCAGATGCGACAGCTTAATTGGGCATTGTTGAGAGCGAGTTGATACAGCACTCGGGCCAAACGTATGCATGTGAGAAGCATGTGACTATGTTTAAGCTAAGATCCGTATAGTGTATATGTTTTGATAAATGACATACGCTCTTATGAAAAGAGAAATCCACTATAGCATGAAATTCATACTATATGTGCAGTGTTCGACCAATAAGGGAGATGAGCATAATTATCCCTGTTTACTCATCATGTGAGTTTTTGAAGTAATTTATGAATTGATTACCTCTTTTTGTACCATATGTTGCTTTTGACGATATTCTCAAAATGACATATCAGTGTTGCTATTTTAGGATGTTACTGATAGTCATGAAATTAATATGACTTTATGGGATGTGTCTAGAAAAGCAGTTGTTCTGAAATAGAGAGAGACATGAGTACGAAGTTTACACATGAATTTACTGGTCAACCAATTATAATGCTTGTTGCGACCCTAAGAATTTTTTTTTTCGATCGGGTTAGTGGATTATTAGGTTTATTAGATGAATTAACCTAATACGGACCCTCCCAAGTCCTACCGAATCGCAACTTTGGTTTTTGTTCAAATGGTTTTAAAATTTGGAGTCGCCACTAATCATTTTTGGTAGGTTGATTAGATACCTAAGTAAATTAGCGAGAGGACTAAATTACTTCTACGAACTAGAGATTATGAGTTCGGGGACTTGGTTACACTAGTTAATTAAAACTAATGCCCTTTCGGTACCTTAATTTCATGGATATCCTAATTTGGCAACTCAAGCTTGGTTTATTCCTAAGACTCTAGTGAGGTGTTCTCTTTTTGCATTTTCACTTTTTAGATAGGATGCATGGGTGGCATTTTTTTTTATTTTCAAAGTGTTAAAAATTCCCTGAAGCTGAAAGAGGGAGTGTGTTAACGACTTCTGTGCAGTGTTACAGTCTACTCATTTTGGGGCCTAGTGATTCAAAAATTAAACGGCAAGAAGTCAATGACAGTAAATAAAGACCTCCAATGGATGGCTCAGCCTTGGCTTGGCTCTCCCCTTTGGGATTTAATGGTGCAGGAATTAAATTGCGGGAGTTTAAATAACGGTAAGTAAAAACCTCTAATGGGCGGCCTAGCATTGGCTTGGCTCTTCTTCCTTTTGGGATTTGATGGTGTAGGAATTTAAATTGCAATAAGTAAAAACCTTCAATGGGTGGCTTAGCATTGGCTTGGCTTTTCCCTTTAGGGTTTGATGGTGTAGGAATTTAAATTGCAGGAAATAAACGACCTCTAGTGGATGCGCTTTGCCTCTCCATTCTAGGGTTTTAGTTCTTTAAAATAAAATACAACAAATTATTTCAACAATTCGAACTAAAATCCGTTGACGGATCGGCTGCAAATTTGATAGGCACCTTGGAATTTGTTTGGGCTCACTTTGCATCTCCATGGAATTTATCGTTGATACAGAGTTGTCCCCTTTTTTTTACCTGCCATAAAATATGGGAAAAAGGGAGATGGAGAAAATGTATACAATTTGTGCTAATTTGAGACTAAAACCATAAATAAATGAATAAATAAAAATACTTAGCTCGAATTTGCTTGCTCGTTGATGAGGATGAACTCTTGATTTATGTTGATCGATGAAAGAATTTGTTGTGATAACCCCTAGCTTTAAACTCCCATCATCTTCAAAATTTTCTCTCTCTTTTGGTATTTTTTTTCTCTCAAATTTTTCTTCAATCTTCCAAAACCCTCTCAAACATCCAAAATTTTCTCTCCCCAAAAAAATCCCCTCTCAAGCTCACTTCTTCCTCTTTTTATAACCCACTCATCTATCTCCCATTCTAATTTTTCCACTAACTCTATCTCCCATTCTAATTTCTCCACTAACTCTTCTTCATTTTCATCTTCCCTTCTCTATCTCTATCTCACATTCTAATCTCTCCACTTACTCTTCTTCATTTTCATCTTTCATTCCCCATATTTATCTTCCATTCTAATTTCTCCACTAACTCTTCTTCATCTCCATCTTCCCTTCTCTATTCTTATCTTATTTTCTCCATCCATTCTTCTTGATCTTCTTTTCTCCATATTCCATTCTCTATTCTTATCTTATTTTCTCCATCCATTCTTCTCCATCTTCTCTTTTCCATCTCCTCTCTCCATCTTCCCTTCTCTATTCTAATATCTCCACTAACTATTCTTTTTGTTATTTGCAAAATAATCCTTCAAGAGTTAGGTATTTGCACTCTAGTCCCTGAATTTTAAGTATTTACAAATTAGTCCCTGAAAAAAATATTTCTTTAAGTCCAAATCTCCTCATAATTTTTGACACACCTCCCCTATATTTAGTTAAAATTCACCGCATGTCAAATTTAAGCTCATTTCTTGCCGCAAAAAATAATGCAGAATTTAATTAAAACCCTTTTGCAAAATTGAGTCATTCTGGGTATAATTGGGCCAAAATGAAAATTTGAAATATTAGAGAACAATGTCACAACTCCTAAAAGTGAAAAATGAAAATAAATTGACTCAAATTGAATTTTTTTAGGCCCGATTTGATATTATGCTCGTGAAGGAATACATGACCCCGAATTGGATTTTTTAAATTTGCGATGGCCAACATGAAAAGGGATTTAAAATAAAAATATTTACTATTTTTATGTATTTCTGTGGCCTCAAATGCTATTATTTATTAAATATTTTCCTAATTTCTAAAAAATATATTTAAAAAAATACAAAAAATAAGAAAAATTACTGTTTACTCAAAAATGGTTGCCTAAGCTTAGCCAATGCTTCCAAAGTTGATTTTGCAATTTTCTCATTTTTTCTTGATTTTGTTTATGAATTTTTGAAAATAAAAATATTGAAAAATAATGAAAATATGAAAAATTATTTTTGGTCAAAATTGGTTCTCTAGGCTTGGCCAAGGTCCCCAAAGTTGATTTTTTAATTTTATGAATTTTTATGGATTTGTTTTTATTAATTTTAAAAGAGAAAAGATGATTAAAAATCAGGTGTCAACAGCTATCCCTCTTTGAAAGGAAGCTCGATAGAGGTTCATTTTAAAGACGAGATGACACATGAATCTTAATCGACTCAACCTAAGAAAATGCAAAGAGTTGTGACATTTGATCTCCAATACCTCTCTGAGCAAGTTCTGATCCGAATCGGACTGGAGGAGGTTTTTATGAAGTGAAAGAGAGATAGAGGAGCGAGCTTATCTGGCACTTACCTGTCCGTTGCATGGCGGTTGTCTGATATGGATACTCTATTGAAAGTGGAATGAGAACCTAAGGATTCGTTATAAGAAAAGTTTAGGGTGGTTGAGCTTGGACCCGTATGGTAGGTCAACCTATGGAAATGCCTGTAAGAAGGACTTTGTGTCTGTAGAAAGGACTTGGTGCCTGTAAGAAGAACTTTGGTTGCCTGTAAGAAGGACTTGGTGCCTGTAAGAAGGACTTTGGGTTGCATGTAAAAAGGACTTTTGGTTGCCTGTAGGAAGGACTTTAGGTTGCCTGTATGAAGGACTTTGGGTTGCCTGTAAGAAGGACTTTGGTTTGCTTGTAGGAAGGACTTTTGGTGCTTGTAAAAGGACTTTGGTTACCTGTAAGAAGGACTTGGTGCCTGTAAGAAGGACTTTGGGTGCCTGTAGAAAGGACTTGGTGCTTGTAAGAAGGACTTTTGGGTACCTGTAGAAAGGACTTTGGTGCCTGTAAGAAGGACTTTTTGTGCATGTAGAAAGGACTTGGTACTTGTAAGAAGGACTTTTGGTGCCTGTAGAAAGGAATTTGTGTGCCTATAGAAAGGACTTAGTGCCTATAAGAAGGACTTTGGGCTGCCTGTAAGAAGGACTTTGGGTTGCATGTAGGAAGGACTTTGGTGCCTGTAAGAAGGGTTTGGTGCCTGTAAGAATGACTTTGTGCTTGTAGAAAGGACTTTGTATGCCTGTAGAAAGGACTTTAGTGTGTATGTAGGAAGGACTTTGAATGCTTATAGAAAGGGCTTTAGTGTGCCTGTAGGAAGGACTTTAAATGCCTGTAGAAAAGACTTGGTGCCTGTAAAAAGGACTTGGGTTGCCTGTAAGAAGGACTTTAGTGTGCCTGTAGAAAGGACTTTATGTATTTCGAACGGTGCCATTCTGAGATCTGGAAATACCAGTAATCCTGCAGAAGCTCAAACCCAATTTAATTTTACCTTGGAAGGTTCAAGTTGAAGATATATTACCTAAGGATTTGGAAGATCGCCTAGTGATTCCTTGACGACTAGGCTTGTTCATTCGATAATCGCCAAATGGATTTCGAGACCTAGGGAGGTAACTCGAACATCGGGAACTTGTTACCTATTAGGCAATGTCAGAGGTAACACATATAAGCATTTTCATCAATGAGTTCATTGGTGCATGCAAAACTGTTCAGCTAAGTTTGCCAAGGTTGAAGACAATCTGTGTAATAATTCATGATGCGATCGACCAATATGTGGATCATGCAAAACTATTCTGTCAAGTTTGCATTATCAATTCTGTTCAAGGAGGTTATTATCACATGAATACCTTGAATGTCATCTGAATGGGGACTTCAGTTCGAAAGGGCTTTCTCTCGCTCTCAAGAAAGGTTGTTTATCCTGATTGCAGGATTGAAAAGGAATCACTCGATCTTACCGTCATTGCATTCAGCAAGGGTCTGAGTAATCTCGCAACTGGTACAATCACGCCAATCTAGAGGTCTTGATTAGGACCGTAGTATAGGCTGGGTCAAGGCTTACCAAAGGGGATTCTTTTGAGTCAAGGCCATTGACAAAAAGGTTTTCATCATCTGCTCCGGGTTTACAAGTCAAGAACCCTGCAAAAATGAAAGAAATAGTCTTGCTTGTACATTTTCGAGCGATACTTGTTGACACCTAAATTTTGATTTTTGATTTTTGATTTTGCATAAAAATGAGAATTGATTCTCGTCAAAAATAATTTTTCATGCATTCCATGTTTAATTTTTCTGCATTGCATTAAGGCTAACGACAGTGGATTTGAGTTGAAATTTGATAGGTGATTGGACTAGACATGGGGAAAATGCGCCGAACATTTTGTAAAAATTTCTTCAGGGACCGAATTGCGGATACTTAAAATCTTAGGGACCCAATCGCAAATGCTCAAAATCTCAGGGACCTAATCGCAAATGCTCAAAATCTCAGGGACCAAATTGCGAATGCCCAAAATCTCAGGGACTCAATTGCAAATGCTCAAAATCTCAGGGACTCAATTGCAAATACTCAAGATTTCAAGGGCTAGAATGCAAATATCTAAAAATTGAGGGATCATTTTGTAAATAAATAAAAGGGAAGTTAGTGGAGAAATGAGAAAAAGAAAAGATGTCTTCCACTAAATAAAAAAAATGGATGGTCCTCCACCACAAAAAAAGATGTTCTCCATTAAGAGAAAAAGAAAGAAAAAGAAAGAAAAAAGAAGAAAAGAGAAGTTAGTGGAAAAATTAGAAAAGAAAAAGATGTATTCCACTAAATAAAAAATGGATGGTCCTCCACCACAAAAGAAAGATGTCTTTCATTAAGAGAAAAAGAAAGAATAAAAAAATAAAAGAGAAGTTAGTGGAAAAATTAGAAAAGAAAAAGATGTCTTCCACTAAATAAAAAAATGGTCCTCCACCACAAAAAAAGGATTTCTTCCATTAAGAGAAAAAGAGGAAAAAAGAAAGAAAAAGAAAGAAAAGAGAAGTTAGTGGAAAAATTAGAAAAAAACAAAGATGTCTTCCATTAAAATAAAAAATGAGAAGAAAAAAGAGAGGAGGCCTATAAGTTGGTGGTCTTGAGCAAATTTTGAAAAAAGACCCAAGAAGAGGGAGGATTCATTTTTGAAGAGAATTTCATAAGACATAAGAGAAGGATTGAGATTTTGAAAGAAAAAAATGAGAGTGATCTTAAAAAAAAAACAAGAGAAAAGGGAGGCGAGTTGAAGAAAGCATCACGTGTGTAATTTTCACCGTTGGATTGCCTTCAATTTTTGATATGTTGTAGCTGACATCGAAACGATTGCAACGGTACCAAGATTGCCCAAATCAGACAAGATCTCACCGTTGGATGTTGCCGGGAAGTTCACCTCCACCGACCGTCATTCATCTTCAATATTCGGTTATATTCTGTTCATCCCTTTTTCATATAAATTTCTTTGTCGGCTTATTTTGAATTTTTGATATATCACAGCTGACGCCAAGACGATTCCAACGATATCAAGATTGCTCAAATCGGACAATATCTCACCGTTCGATGTCGCCCGGACGTTCAGCCACCTTCCGATCATCCCAATCTCGGGTTTATTCTGTTCGTGCATTTTTCAGATAATTTTCACCGTTGGATCATTTTTAATTTTTTATATGTTGTAATTGACATCGATATGATTCTAACGGTACCAAGATCACCCAAATCGGAAAAGATCTCATCGTTGAATGTTAGCGGGAAGTTCTCGACCGTCGGTGGTTCTAAAAAATAAAAAAAAAACGGAAATTTTCTAAAAAGAAATTTAAAAAATGTTAAAAAAATCCTAAAAAATCCCAAAAAAATTTCAAAAGCCTCCAAAATTAGAAAACGGGTGTTTAAAATCGACCAATCCAATTTTCGGTGGGTTTGTGCTTTTGATTTTTCAAAAGGACGATTTTGCCCTTTATGGCAAATCGTCTAAAAAAATTCTAAAAAAATTAGAGGAAAATGGGAAACGATCCATTCTGATTGGATAATGTCATATTTCATGATATTGGTCCTGATTTTTCCTGAAATTACGGTTTTGCCCCTCAAAGGACAAATCATTTCAAAAATTCCTAAAAATGCACCTTTTGAAATTCAATTGGAGTTTCATTCAAAATCGCCAAATCAAGCACTTTTCATGAAATCGGTACCGAAAGGGTATTAATTGAAGAATTAATGTAATCAAGTCTCGAACTTAAAATCTCTGGTTTGCAGAAGTAATTTAGTTCTCCCACTAAATTACTTAGTTTTCGAATCAACCTACCAAAAAATGATTAGTGGCGACTCCTTGATAAATCTTTTTTTCTGAAATTGAACCTAAGTTGCGACTTGGTAGAACTTGGGAGAGTTCGCGCTAAATTAATCAATCTAATTAATTAATTTGGCAATCCATTAACCTGAAATTGTAAAATCAATTTTTAGGTCGCGACAATACTTAAAATCTTTCAACTCTACGTTAATTCAAGCGCCTTAATTGGAAAAAAAATTTCACGGGTTATAACGTAGGTTGGGATTGGGGACGAAGGAATGCTTATTTTTGCTCAAAAGATATATGAAGTGGGTTTGAGGTTAGTGATCATCGCATCTTTGTCACTAACTTCGACCTTCAGAATAGTCCTCAAAGAATACCATTGTTGTATGAGGATGGTGTTAATTTCTACTGATACCATCATTGCTTTCGAACGGTGTAAACTTTAACTGTGTATATTTTACAATTTGGTTCCTTTGAAAAGTTTTCTTGCGCAAGTAGATCCCATTGGGGATTTACATTGATTTGATTGGGCATTGGCCTTGCTTTTGACTGGTGCTTTGTTTTTGTTTTTTTTGCCAAGGATTAGCTCTTTTGATCCTGTATTTTGCCTTTTGTCTTTTCTGTTTTCTTCTGAGTCCTTCTGCTCTAAGGTGGTGCCATCTTCGTCTTGAACTGGGCAATGATCACCAATGGGGATTTAATAAATGAATACGCAAGCTTAATTGGGCGATACAAAGGATATAAATGTATAGGATAGAGAAACGAACGCTTTTCATCGTCTTAAGGCATTTGAATTAGCGCATGAGTTTGAAAGCTTAAACACACTCGAAAATTGACGTTAGTCCGAGCAAGAAAATTTCCAATCATTTACCTCGTGCTATTGTTGGAACTACCTCCATTTGGTCCCGGCGTGGGGTGGTTCTTGACAGGGGTTATGAAACGAAACCGCCGCTCAAATGGGTTGTCAAAGGACACCTGTAGTGTTTAGGGCAGAGAAATGAATGCCTCCTTCCCTTCGGTATCGTACCTTTTGCGAGAAAACCCATTGCCTTGGGAAATACAGAACCTATTTGGCACACAGCTCGCCGTGGATATGGGACGTGTATAGAAATGAGATTGCCTTTCATCATCCTGTCATGCCCCATTCTACACATTCGATGCATCATGTGTAGATCATGCTCCAAGTCAGAATCGGCAAATTAAACATGCAGACAAGTCATGCATGAATCATGGCATGTACAAACACAGTACGACTGTGGCAATTTTGGCCTCATGCATGTTTGTGAAATAAGCAAATATGAAAGAAAATTCTCAACAATGAGAGAATTTGAATTACCCCTGGACGTGTGAACAGATCGAACAAATCGCGAAGTCTACCCCTTAAATTGAAGAGTAGCTTATCTCAGACTTTGCCCCCTTTTCAATTCAGGGTCTACCATCAATTTGCCCCATTTTGATCGGAATGGATCTTTTCAGATAATCATCATTTTACCACTTGGGGTTGTTTCCTTCAACATGTTAAATGTTAGTATAAATATTTCTTGTAAAAAAGGAAAGGATATGTGTTAGCTAGTATTAGAAGGGATAGACTGGAACGATACTAGTTTACCCTTCATCTTGAATATTTTGCGTGACTCCTTTTATCAGCTTCATCGGATCAAGTTTGTCTTTACTTTCGGTGGGCATTTCATCATTAGAGCCAAGGTTGTGGCAGAGTATCGACTTTGGTATCGCTCGTCTAGCATTTCTATTTCCTTCTGCAAAAAGAAATGTGCAAAATGTTGTATTATTCATTTACAATACTTACAACATTCCCCAACATTGGGGATCGAACTCGGGATGTTTCGGACCACTGTCATTCCCCATGCCATCCGGTCCACAAGACCGTAAGCGTTCGTGGAGGTTCGCCTTTAAATGTTGATATTTGAGGTGACATGGTCTTGCAATTCCATGTCTCGATTCTTTTCAAGGCAACTTACAATCTCTGTTGAGACGGAAGAAAGTATTTCAGAATTTGAGATAATCTTGGGTAAATTAGAACGATACAAAATTACCATTCTTTGAGATCGCACGAGTCTTTCGTTCGTATTTTCTTCATTCGAAGTCGTCTATTGAGTAGCGATATCTACGAATCAATTTGCCCCCAGTTTCGTTCAACAAGGGGATTTCGTATTTGGGTATAACTGTGTTCTCGGGACATTTTGCAAATTCCTGAAAATAGAAGGGGTTGAATTTAAAACTGGAGCAATTTGAGGGTAAATTGAAACGATACGGAGTTACCCTTCAGGTTTATGCAAATTTTTACTCGCCATCAATTCGTCGCGAGGTTGGTGAGGTGGCGGATTCGAGCATTTAATAGGGGGAAGTCGGATTATTACTCCTTGCTTTTACACATTACAAAAGCAGAAAAACACATCACGCAAGGAAATAAAACACATTCACTCATTCAGGATCGATTCTGTTTCCTCTGCAGGCTTTGCCATGATCAGCTGGCTTCAATCCGGATTAGGAATGCATTGGCCATATTGAAGGACCCGTGATCACCATCTTCGAAATACAGACTCCGTGTGCCTTGCAGTCTTGATGCTTTACCGATATCGAACTGGTTGATTATGGCGAAAAGATCATCGTCAATGTCCGCTTGGTGGTGATTTGTCCCTTCTTTCTCGGAAGGTATTGATGCTGATGCTGATCTAGTAGCATTGGTCTTTTTGTACCATGCTCTAACAGAACTCAATCCTGTTATAAACTGATCTAACTCACTTCTTAAACATGCATTTTCGATCCTTAGATCATGCATTTCATCGAAGGTGAGGAAGCTATTGTAGTTGGGGCAGGTGACAGAGTCAAAAGCCTCTTTATACATCTTGTTTTCCGCTCGGAGGTTTTCATTTTCAGCTCTTAGAAACTCGGCTTCGTTGTGCTCATGACGAGTCTTCATTCGGGTTCGCCTATTTTGAAACCAGAATTTCATTTGCAAAGGTTCAAGTCCTAGCTCTTGACTCAGTTCCATTTTCTGTTTGCCATCTGGCATAGGGCATGTTTTGAAGAAATCCTCGAGCCTTTGTACTTGCTCCTTAGTATGGCGACAGTAACGCTTCTTTTGACCCTTACCGTTGTTGTTCTTTTCTTTACTGAGATCTTGGACGTTGTTGGCAGAAGGGCCAGGCTCCATGGGCTCGATCCCAAACATGGCTTCGAACTCTTCCTCTCCCACATTCAGCAAGCAACGATAGCTCTCGAGAGTATTGGATTGAAACATCTTCGATTTGGCGAATGGTTCCTCAAGATTTGCTATATCTTTCTGTATTTTCACTCTCTCTGAACCGTGTATGCTTGAAAACTCTCTTCAAAGTATGGATGAAGATTATCAGGAGGACGTCTCTTTTAAAATCTGGCATGGGCTTAACATCTGTATTGCTTCTCCCGAGAGTTCTGTTTTTCTCAACATTTCCTGCGTGTCTCTTGCTTGGCTCGTCTTTTCTCATCTTTTTATAGTGGTAGGGCTCCCGTTGTTATCTCGTCCGCCTGTCCCAAGTGTCAGCTTTACAGGCGATCCTTTTTCCCTGTTTATAAATGAAGATAAGTTTTATCTTCTTTTCTGCTATAGATAGCCTTGTCTCCCACTCGGCTCCTCTATCTCTTCTTTCTTTTTTAAAGTAGAGGGGTCCCCTCAAACTTTTAGCAGAAATTTCGGATTCGTTCGGCTCGAGATTGCAGACTAACGGGGATTCAAGCAAACAGAGGTGGTGCCGACAGAGAATGGCAGATAGGAAAATCTGGCCAATAGAGACTGCACCTGTGAAGTCGATACTTAACTTGAAGCAAATCATCACCTTTGCATTCCAATCATCTGCTTCATCTTTCTCCCATTCCTTTTCGTATTCTGCTCGTCTACTTTGATTTCTTCCTCGATAATGGCTAATCTCCCTACCCACATCTTCCCAGCCGACGATATGTTCAAATGGGAGAGGCTTTATCATCTTCTTGGCCGAGGCTATATTTATATAAATGCTTCTTCAGTCGAAGGCACCAATTTGGAGAGGGAATACAGGGCGTTCCCACACGTCTTTATCAACTTTCTAGAAGCATGCCGAAATACCAAGGAAACGGTCACCTTAGCCCGCGTTGCGAAGGCTCGCTACTAGGATCGATATGAATGCTTAGAGTTTGCAGAACGTTCGGTTGCCAGATACAAAAAGGCCGTCAAGTCTGCTGATGAGTGGGTGTCGCTGCTGGTTCACGAGAGGGAGAAGCTGGTGGAGCGCCTTGCCTTAAACCAGACTTACTTTGAGTATGACCCGAGGGATATTGTGATGAAATTCAAATGCGAGTGGCTAGAAGAGAGGCTTGATGATCTAACGGCGGATATAGCCTTCGAGAGAGACCTAACCGACAACTTGAAACTTGCCGTTGAACACCACGAGATGAATGCAGCTAGGCATAAGGAGAAATGTACTCGTCTGTTCTTCAAGATTGCAGATCTTAAATCCCAGATCGCTCAGTGTAGGCAGAGCGTTAACTTTATGGAGAGTCAGTTAAACTCTTTTGTGGTGCTTATTAGGGGTCAATTTGGTTTTACTTTTCCTCCTCAATGACTTGTGTAGAGCTTGGTGAGAAATAGAATGAAGAGAAAGCTTCACATGTTTGTGTTTCAATCTTCTTGTCGTTTCTTTTCCCACATAGCATGACAGAACGATTCAAGGCACAGGAAATGCCGAGGTTTAACATTTTTCTTGATATTGGCCGCTCCAGATGATAATACCAAGAATATTAAATCAAATTTCGACAGCAGACCCCACTGGCCACCTTCCGCGAGCTAGTCACGTAAATTATGACAACTTGGTCAGTGCGCCAATAAATGAATTAGACCACGTATTGGGTGCCCTACTTCTTTTCACGCTTTATCTCTTTCGGCGTCTACTTATTGATGTCGGTCGCATGTAGTGTGTTGACACCTGATTTTTAATCATCGTTTCTATTTTTAGAAATCCATAAAATTCATAAAATTGAAAAATCAACTTTGGAGACCTTGCCCAAGCCTAGGGAACCAATTTTGATCAAAAAATGGTTTTTCCTATTTTCAGTATTTTTCGTTATTATTTTATTTTATTTTATTTTCGGAAATTAATAGAAAATCCATAAAAATTCATAAAATTGAAAAATCAAATTTGGAGACTTTGGCCAAGCTTAGGTAACCATTTTTGAACAAAAATTAATTTTTTATTTATTATTATTATTATTTTTTATGTATATATTTTAAAAATTAGGAAAATATTTAATAAATAATAGCATTTGAGGCGACAAAAATACGTAAAAATAGTCAATATTTTTCTCTTAAATCCCTTTTCATGTTGACCTTCACAAATTTAAAAAAAATCCAATTCGGGGTCGTGTATTTCTTCACGAGCATAATCTCGAATCGGGCCTAAAAAATTCAATTTGAGTCAATTTATTTTCATTTTTCACTTTTAGGAGTTGTGACATTATTATCTAATATTCTAAATTTTCATCTTGGCCAAATTATACTTAGAATGACTCAATTTTGTAAAAGGGCTTTAATTAAATTTTGCGGCAAGAAATGAGTTTAAATTTTGCGATGAATTTTGACTAAGTATAGGAGAGATGTGTTGAAAAGTTTGAGGAGAATTGAACTTAAAGAAATATTTTTTCAGGGACTAAATTACAAATACTCAAAATCTCAAGGACTAGAGTGTAAATATCTAACTCTTAAGGGATTATTTTGCAAATAACAAAAAAAGAGTTAGTGGAGAAATTAGAATGGAGAAGGGAAGATGGAGAAGAGGAGATGGAGAAGAGAAGATGGAGAATAGGAGATGAAGAAGAATAGATGGAGAAAATAAGATAAGAGAAGGGAAGATGGAGAAGAGGAGATGAAGAAGAATGGATGGAGAAAATAAGATAAGAGAAGGGAAGATGGAGAAAAAGAAGAGTTAGTGGAGAAATTAGAATGGGAGATATATATGGAGAAGGGAAGATGAAGATGGAGAAGAATAGGTGGAGAAATTAGAATGTGAGATAGAGATGAAGAAGGGAAGATGAAGATGAAGAAGAGTTAGTAGAAAAATTAGAATGGGAGATGGAGTTAATGGAGAAATTAGAATGGGAGGTAAATGAGTGGGCTATAAAAAGAGGAAAAAGAGAGCTTGAAAGGGAGGAGTTTTAGGGGGTGAGAAAATTTTGAATGTTTGAGAGAGTTTTGAGAGATTGAAAGAGATTAGAGAGAAAGAAAAAACAAAAAAGAGAGAGAGAGAATCCTTTTTCCAAAAGAGAGTCTTGAAGATGGTGGGAATTTAAATATAGGTGTTACCATCACCTATTTCTCTACCGATCAACACAAGTCACGAGTTCATCCCCATCATTCGATCCGCAATCTCGATCCATAAGGTGACACGAGGTCCGAATTTGATAATCAAATTTGTCAAATCAGGTAACTATCCTAACCATTAAATCTTCAAGAATTTCCTTGCCCAAATGAATTGATTTAAATTTCGATTATCTCATATCGTACTCGTGTGTCTCCATATCCACATGTCGCATTCGTATTTGTGTTGTCATTAATTCACGCGTATCCACCTAATTTTTTTTTTCGAGTGGCAAATCATATCTCTGATGTTTCCACCTCTCGATCCTTAAAAATGGCCATTTCACCCTTTTGGTTAGTTTATTCCAAACTTCTTCCCAATCATTCCAAATGAGCTTTTATGAAATAAAATGGTACCGAAAGGGCGTTAGAATGATCTAGCGTAATCAAGTCCCCGATCCCATTTTTTCTGGTTCGCAGAAATAAGTTAGTTCTCCCGCTAATTTATTTAGGTTTCTAATCGACCTACCAAAAAATGATTAGTGGCGACTCCAAATAAAAAAAATCTTTTAAACCAAAACCAAAGTTGCGATTCGGTAGGACTTGGGAGGGTCCGCGTTAGGTTAGTTAATTAACCTGATAATCCGTTCATCCGATCGAAAATAAATTTCTTCGGGTCGCGATATAGTGTTGGGAGAAACGTTTGTGGGCCACGCTCAATAATAAATCTTCGATCCTCCAAAATTCTCCATGTGGTTTCGAACTTTTCAAAAGTATAGGAACCTCCAAATACATTAAAATGCCCCCATTCTCGATATGGATACATTTACTACCCCTATCAAAATACATAACTCCTACATGCTGACTGATTGACGCAATTCTGTCTTCGGGAGGTTTGATCTCTTCGCTTGCCCCCCAGGGTTATCGGCTAGTACATCGGTAATTCTTCATGGTCATTCTAGACATGCCATCATCAACAAGCCAAATTTTACTCCCGTCTGGGGTACTTGTGATTCCCTGCAAAAGTAGAAGAAATAATTAGTATGTGATCTAAGAGAGGTCGGTCCATGACTCCTAGATTGGTTCAATTTTGTTTCTTCATTTTATGAGAAATCGGAGAAACTTTTCTCAGAAAAACATGGGTGAATTTTTCAAAAAGAATTTTCTAGCAGGTTTTACAATTTGAACAAAAATGCGACAAAATCTTTTAACATTTAGCAAACTTGCCGAAGGAATTTTCTTCTTTTATGAGAATGAAATTTCAGGGGTAAATTTGTCAAGAAAATTCTACTTCTATTAAAGCAGGAAAGATGTGGCAAAATTTTTATTAGTCAACAAAATTTCAGGAAGGGATTTTTCCATATTAATTTTTTCAAAAATGGGATACCGATTTAATTTTTATTTTCTTTTGAAAAATGACGATGATATTAAATTTAAAATTTGACCGATACCTAACATGGACCGACCAAAAAAATAAATACAAGATAAAGTTCGAGGTCTTACTTTTACCTTGAAAAATACCATGTAGGTCACATAGACATGCGCATGAATCGTGAGTTTAAATCTTAGCCTATCTACTTTAAAAGCTGACAAATTGAAGCGAAAGACTTACGGCAAGGCGACAATCTCGCGCACATAATCAAGATTAGCCATGATCTCACGACGTAATCAGGATTAGCCGTGCCTTTCCACTTCGGCTGCTCGAACTAAAAATTAAAACTACTGCTTTGGTAATTTTACCAAGCCTGAGGTCTAACTTTTAAAGCTTATTTTTGAAAAAGGCTTCGGTATTGAATCTGGACTAACTTTCGCCGTGATCTCACGCCAAACGCTAGAACCAAATCACAATACCATTCTAAAACTAGTGACCTAGGTCTGGCCACGGGACGTGTGTGATGTAGTGTTAAAACAATTAAACATGCACAACAATTAAATGCAAACACCACTTCAATATTTCAAAAATTAAATAATAATTCTCACACACCAAACCTGTAAAACGAAGGGTTAGCCAAATACTCCACCCCTTATAACTCCCATCTGCAAAACCATTTAACACCTAAAGATGAGTTCTAAACAAGATCGCCAAAAGCGAGATATCCATGAAATTTTCACTGGCCTAAGTCCACTAAGACTTTTAAAATTTCGAAAAAAATTCAAGTATTCCAATTGGTGTCTCTTTTTTCGAAAATTTAAAAATCACATCCCCAGCGGAGTCGCCAAGCTGTTGCGACCCTAAGAATTTTTTTTTCGATCGGGTTAACGGATTATTAGGTTTATTAGATGAATTAACCTAATACGGACTCTCCCAAGTTCTACCGAATCGCAACTTTGGTTTTTGTTCAAATGGTTTTAAAATTTGGAGTCGCCACTAATCATTTTTGGTAGGTAGATTAGATACCTAAGTAAATTAGCGGGATGACTAAATTACTTCTACGAACCAGAGATTATGAGTTCGGGGACTTGGTTACACTAGTTAATTAAAACTAATGTCTTTTCGGTACCTTAATTTCATGGATATCCTAATTTGGTAACTCAAGCTTGGTTTATTCCTAAGACTCTAGTAAGGTGTTCTCTTTTTGTATTTTCACTTTTTAGATAGGATGCATAGGTGGCATTTTTTTTTTATTTTTAAAGTGTTAAAAATTCTTTGAAGCCGAAAGAGGGAGTGTATTAACGACTTCTGTGCAGTGTTACAGTTTACTCATTTTTGGGTCTGGTGATTCAAAAATTAAATGGCAAGAAGTGAATGACAGTAAATAAAGACCTCCAATGGATGGCCCAGCCTTGGCTTGGCTCTCCCCTTTGGGGTTTAATGGTGCAGGAATTAAATTGCGGGAATTTAAATAACGGTAAGTAAAAACTCCAATGGGCGGCCTAGCATTGGCTTAGCTCTTCCCTTTGGGGTTTGATGGAGCAGGAATTTAAATTGCAATAAGTAAAAACCTCCAATGGACGGCCTAGCATTGGCTTGGCTCTTCCCTTTGGAGTTTGATGGTGCAGGAATTTAAATTGCAGGAAATAAACAACCTCCAGTGGATGCGCTTTGCCTCTCCGCTCTGGGGTTTTAGTTCTTTAAAATAAAATACAACAAATTATTTCAATAATTTGAACTAAAATCCGTTGACGGATCGGCTGCAAATTTGATGGGCACCTTGGAATTTGTTTGGGCTCACTTTGCACCTCCATGGAATTTATTGTTGATACGGAGTTGTCCCTTTTTTTTTACCTGCCGTAAAATATGGAAAAAAGGGAAATGGAGAAAGTGTATACAATTTGTGTTAATTTGAGACTAAAACCACAAATAAATGAATAAATAAAAATACTTAGCTCGAATTTGCTTGCTCGTTGACGAGGATGAACTCTTGATTTATGTTGATTGATGAAGGAATTTATGTTGATAACCCCTAGCTTTAAACTTCCATCATCTTCAAAATTTTCTATCTCTTTTGGTATTTTCTTTCTTTCAAATTTTTCTTCAATCTTCCAAAACCCTCTCAAACATCCAAAATTTTCTCTCCAAAAAAATCCCCTCTCAAGCTTACTTCTTCATCCTTTTATAACCCACTCATCTATTTCTCATTTTAATTTTTCCACTAACTCTATCTCCCATTCTAATTTCTCCACTAACTCTTCTTCATTTTCATCTTCCCTTCTCTATCTCTATTTCACATTCTAATCTCTCCACTTACTCTTCTTCATTTTTATCTTCTCTTCTCCATATTTATCTCCCATTCTAATTTCTCCACTAACTCTTCTTCATCTCCATCTTCCCTTCTCTATTCTTATCTTATTTTCTCCATCCATTCTTCTTCATCCTCTCTTCTCCATCTTCCATTCTCTATTCTTATCTTATTTTCTCCATCCATTTTTCGCCATCTTCTCTTCTCCATCTTCCCTTCTCTATTCTAATATCTCCACTAACTCTTCTTTTTGTTATTTGCAAAATAATCTTTCAAGAGTTAGGTATTTGCACTCTAGTCCCCGAATTTTAAGTATTTACAAATTAGTCCCTGAAAAAAATATTTCTTTAAGTCCAAATCTCCTCATAATTTTTAACACACCTCCCCTATAATTAGTGAAAATTCACCGCATGTCAAATTTAAGCTCATTTCTTGCCGCAAAAAATAATGCAGAATTTAATTAAAACCCTTTTGCAAAATTGAGTCATTCTAGGTATAATTGGGCCAAAATGAAAATTTGAAATGTTAGAGAACAATGTCACAACTCCTAAAAGTGAAAAATGAAAATAAATTGACTCAAATTGAATTTTTTTAGGCCCGATTCGAGATTGTGCTCGTGAAGGAATACATGACCCCGAATTGGATTTTTTAAATTTACGATGGCCAACATGAAAAGGGATTTAAAATAAAAATGTTTACTATTTTTATGTATTTTTGTGACCTCAAATGCTATTATTTATTAAATATTTTCCTAATTTCTAAAAAATATATTTTAAAAAATACAAAAAATAAGAAAAATTACTTTTTACTCAAAAATGGTTGCCTAAGCTTGACCAAGGCTTCCAAAGTTGATTTTTCAATTTTCTCATTTTTTCTTGATTTTGTTTATGAATTTTCGAAAATAAAAATATCGAAAAAATACTGAAAATATGAAAAATTATTTTTTAGTCAAAATTGATTCTCTAGGCTTGGCTAAGGTCCCCAAAGTTTATTTTTTAATTTTATGAATTTTTATGAATTTTTTTTATTAATTTTAAAAGAGAAAAGATAATTAAAAATCAGGTGTCAACAATGCTTTTTTGTGAGTGCGGATATAATTATAAATACATAGTAGGTAAAAGATAGTCAAGTATAGCCTTTAAGAGATAGACATACTTAGATTGATGTAACAAAATATGTCTGGGGTATTGTGAGACACTGTTTTTCTTTTTGGGGTTGTAGCTATTATGTATTCCTCACAAGTGTATAACTGAGCTTGTGCAAGTATATTCACTGGTTGCACGATACATTTGCAAGTATGAATTGATTCTAAAGTAGACGATGTTAGTTGCCTTATGTTCTTGATAGAATATTATCAAGCCCTTTGTATCTAAGTGGGAGATGCAATAATACATCCATGAAAAGGTGAATTTGATACATCCATGAAGGGGTACATTTGAGAGGATCCCAGGAGTAGGTGCTTTTTTGAAAAACTGCCTTCTTATCTTCTTATAGATATGATGTGAAGGGGCCTTCTTGTCTTCTTATGGATAAGATGTGAAGGGGCACGAAGAGATATGACGATATAACTAACGTCAAAATAGAAAATGTAAAAAAAAAAACAAAGAATGTACATTTTCCTTCTCTTCCCTCTCTCTCAATGAAGGGTAGTAAAACACTAAAGGAAAATACATTGTTATTTTGTGAATCAATCGGCGCTTATGTTGTGAAACATGAATATTTTCTATTGTGATTATATTCGAACCATTATAGGTTCAATATTTTATCAAAGACGCATCAGTGATTCAATGAAGTTCTTGGGCAATTTCGCAATTGAATGTCGATAGAGCTTAGTCAAATTTCTTGATGTTAAATTCCAACCATTTATGGTTGAAATTGTACCATCTTTCTCGTATGTATATTGAGAAAACCCTTTAAATAAAATTCTGGATTGAGGTCATTTTTTCAACCAAAAAAAATATATATTTAGAGTGGATTTTATTTCAAAAAATATCTGAAGTGACCAAGTTAGCCCCAAATAAGGGCCTAAGCTTGCTGGCTGGACATATGCTCTTGCACATGATTTTTCCAACGACAAGAATCATAGCAGTTTTGTCAATGAAAAGATATCTTTGAAAAATTTGCAATATCTAGAATTTAAGGGTGCGTATGGCAACACTGCTACTTTAAAAATTAAATAGAAGTTGCTTTTTCTACTTCTATTTCTAAATATAAGTTGATTTTTATATTTCTACTTTTCTACTTCTGTTTCTAAATATAAGTTGATTTTTATATTTCTACTCCAGAAATTAATTTCTGATTAAAGAAAGGCACTTAATAACACAACAAAATTTTTTCTTATGGAACAAAAATTCGTTTGGTAACCGTTGAAAATTTCTACTTTTGAAATGCTATTAATTTAAAATCTTCTACGAAGAATTATTGATTCTGACCTAAAATGTATATTATTAAAAAAAAATGAAATGCAAAGACTGACGGATTTATGGATAATGTGCCATTTAATTATTTCATACAAATGGGGACCAATTTTATGGGAAAATTCTATTAATGAATATGATGGCTCAGCTTCCTCACCTGTGTCTCTAGTGTGGTTTATGTCCCAATGGGCATAGTATATAAACCTTCTTCGTGCCTAAACCATCTCTAGTTTAGAGGTGCATCATGATATATTCAATAAATCATACCATTGGATGAGTTGGTTTATGACAAGCAATAATATTCTGCAACAATTTGGTATGGTACTTGTTGAGAACCTAAGGAAAAAATCCAACTGAGTGCATCTGCAAATAACATCCACAGACCCTACATAGTGCTTTGAAGGATGTGAAGAATATCAACAAACGGAAACATACTTGCATTTTGCCTTCTCAATATCAAATTTCCTTACTTTCAAGAGTATGAGAAATAAGACAAAGGACTTGAGAAGTTTAAAGATGGAAACAACAATAGAATAACTGTGTTTTTGTGATATTACCCGGTCCACTTTAAAATATTTGTGAAATTCTATTTAACCAACTTGGGTTAATTTCTCGATTCATTTTGCCATGATTGTATCTTTGCAAAATGCCATTTAAGCAAATAATGGAAGATTTATTTCTTTATAATTTGTTAGAAAAATGATATAAAATACTTTCATACAATACAAAATTTATTATTATTATTTTTTGAAACATATATTTTTTATTTTTTAAAAATTATTTTTTATTTAACGGCCGGATCCCCAATCTTGACACGGTCTCGCTCGACTCACTATTCGAACAGAGACTTCCATGAGCCGTTTCGTAGAGACAGCGAGAGAAACGGCAAAGAACCGTGCGAATGGAAACGACAGCCGTTCCTCCAATGACTCAGGCAATCGTTAAAACATCAGACATGGAAAGAGAAGATAGAGAAGAAACTTTGAGAAACAAATGATGGGAAAAGAAAGAAATTTGGGAAGAAAGTAGAAAAGCAAAAGATAGAATTGCCCAGAAAGAGAAACAGATCTAAAAAGGGGCCATGGGGAGAAGAGCCAAGGGGGAGTATTGAGAGATGTATGACGTTGATGCTCGAGATGCTGCTTCGTTTTTTGGCAAATTCGGCGTCAGAAATTTCACCTACTGCTATAACAAATAACTCATTATGCAGCTTACAAACAAAAAATGAAAAAAAGAAACTCATTAAGCATATAATGTACATCAATGAATGCATTTGATGCGTGTGCATTGTTTTCAACGAGGAGAATATCTTTCCTTGGGCACTCTTTGTCAGCGCTTGGAAGACTGTACATCCAAAGCCTGTGGATGGATGCACAGCAATTACTTAGCTAAGCCAAAAAAGGGCTCACGTAATGCCACAGGGGTCAAGCTAGAACTAGCTAATATGAGTTCAACAATCCTAATATCTCCTCTAGTTGTTCATTATCAGCAAAATAAGACTCCAAATCCCGATATGACGAATCATGAGTCAGTTGCTCCCCTGTCTCTGTGGGCGGCCGTGGAGTTGCAGAGAAATCACATTCTGATGAGTTGCATTCCGGTGAGAAAATCGGCGGCAATGGTGGTTGCTGTACATTTTCTACTAAAGATTCCTGTTGTCACAACAAAAACAAGAATAATCTTACTTTCCTAAACATGCTATGATGATCTTTAACAGGCGCTATTTTGATGCTCCCTTGACCTTCGAAATCTCTTCAGGTGCCGTGCTTGTGGCAGTTGCTAATGCATTGGAGCAACTTGAGTTGTTGACTTCATCCGGTGTCTTGCAGATACTTCTGCTACCTTCTTGAAGCATGACAGAGATACTTGTGTTGATGGCTTCGTCGTGATTTAATCCCAAAAGAAAAAGAAAAAAGACTTCAAAGAATCAGATATCAGTCAAGAGAGTCAGGGATTTTGCGTTAGTTGAAAAACAATCAATAGAAGTTTAAGTAGGAGTTAGTTCATTTCAAGCAAAAGTCAGAGCAAAGTAAGCAGCTCAGTCATGCGAGCTCCGTGTCCGTTTAGTCGACCGTGTTGCCAGAGGGTTTATTTTGTAGTTGGAGTCTGTGTCGTTGATCTCTTGAAGCTCAGTTGGTACAGGATCGCGTGTCAATCGGTTGCTCTCAGGCTCATATCTGACTGATTGAATCAATGAAACAAGGGGGAGAAATTTGTTCCTGTGAATTGTCTTGAGCATGAACCCCTGCTTATTCTCTAGGCCTTTTGCCCGGAGGTCTTATGGTAGGTTGTTTCAGTCTGTCAGCATGCTCCCCTTGCTCAACAGGTCTGTTCACAGGCGACCACCAACCCTGGTAGGACAATGGTGATACAGTAGTCAATAATGAATTGAATGTCGGAGTTCTCGTCACCTGACTGTCCAATGATCCAGATAAACAAAGAACAATGTACATTTCTTGCAGAAAAAGAAAGCGACAAATTCCTATTTAGACACTCCGCATACTGTCCAACAACATGCTACAATGAATGTCAAGAACACTATCAAAGTAATTCGGAAGATACTATCTGTCCAACCTGAATTATTTAAAATCTACATACCATTGCCGGAAAAGACCCAAAGGAAAGTTTACCTGTCCATTATCCGTGGCAGAGTCTGTTCCACTGCTTGGTGGAATAATAGCATCTAACAACTCCTCGATAGGTCCTTCCACACTAGTTAAATTGACCAAAGCTTGCAGCGGGTCAGATTGATTATCATTTGTAATACCGATGTTAGAAGGAGTCCCCATGCCAAAGAGATGAGGATTAGAGGGGAGGTTCGGGTACACCGGTGGGTGTAAGGCCTCAGCACATGGATCCATCACGGCTTCCAGAACGTTCTGTTTATCGACAAAGTAAACATCGGTTGTCAGCTCCACTGGAATGTGTTTTCGCACTTGAAGCAGACCACAAGGCATGTTAGTACTGACCTCTGTACACTGTCCAACATGATGCTACAATGAATGTCAAGAACACTATCAAAGTGATTCAGAAGATACTATCTGTCCAACCTGAATTATTTAAAATCTACATAACATCGCCGGAAAAGACCCAAAAGAAAGTTTACCTGTCCATTATCTGTGGCAGATTCTGTTCCATTGCTTGGTGGAATAGTAGCATCTAACCGCTCGTCGAAAGGCCTATCCTCCTCAATCGTATTGACCAAATCTTTTAGCGGGTCAGATTGGTTATCATTTGTAATATCGATGTTAGAAGGAGCCCCCATGTCAACAAGATGAGGATTAGAGGGGGGGTTCGGGTACACTGGTGGGTGTAAGGCCTCTGCACATGGATCCATCACGGCTTCCAGAACGTTCTGTTTATCGACAAAGCAAACATTGGTTGTCAGTTCCACTGGAATGTGTTTTCGCACTTGAAGCAGACCACAAGGCATGTTAGTACTGACCTCTGGCTATCCTTCCGCCTCTTCTGACTGTAGCTGAAAGACAGGAGTGTTGCTGTAGTCTGGTACACGGTCATTCAATGTCTCCAATGGAGAGAGCGAATTCATGAACTCTTCCGGTGACATCTGCGTTCAAGTATTTGTAATATCGATGTTAGAAGAGCCCCCATGTCAAGAACACTATCAAAGTAATTCAGAAGATACTATCTGTCCAACCTGAATTATTTAAAATCTACATAACATCACCGGAAAAGACCCAAAAGAAAGTTTACCTGTCCATTATCTGTGGCAGATTCTGTTCCACTGCTTGGTGGAATAGTAGCATCTAACCGCTTGTCGAAAGGCCTATCCTCCTCAATCGTATTGACCAAATCTTTTAGCGGGTCAGATTGGTTATCATTTGTAATATCGATGTTAGAAGGAGCCCCCATGTCAACAAGATGAGGATTAGAGGGGAAGTTCGGGCTCACTGGTGGGCGTGAGGCCTCTGCACATGGATCCATCACAGCTTCCATAACGTTCTGTTCATCGAGTTTTTGCACTTGAAGCAGACCACAGGGCATGTTAGTACTGACCTCTGGAATGTCGTTCCGTGCTTTGTCATTGTCTAAGCTCCTGAACGGCGACATCGATGCAGTTTCAGCAGCGATTGACTTATTGATGAATTCATCTCGTCTGTTTACAAGGTGGCAAAGCACAAAATTCTGAACATTCCAAGAGACAATAGGAAATGTCAGCTGAATTACGGAGATCACTGCCAAGAAAGCACAGTCATTCCAGCGAATGTCGTGAAATATCGAAAACAGCAGGCAATGGTAATCGAACAATGACCAATTCTAGCTTAAAAGCAATCATTTAGACGCCAAATCTTCCCATCTTTTCAGCTACAAGAGCTTGCGAAGCATAGTTGCACCAGGGATGTAACCACAGCAAACAAGAATCTGAACTAAAAGGCCATTCATTTCCCTCCCAATCCCACCATCGAAATAACACATTATGAGCATTTCAATGTTCAACTTTCAGTAGAAAAAGAGAATAATGTAATATGGGGTACCTGGTCGTTGGCCCCGAGATTGCTGCCCTTTAGACGATACTCATGCATAACCCATACTGTCTCTTTGCGGCTTGAACCAACATTTTCTGTGAAAACTAAATTCTTCATAGTCCCAATCTCCTTTTTAGTACCTTTGGCATTGATCGTCTTCTCTTTTCCGGTTGTTTTCCAGTGACCGGACGAGGTTTGTCGGTCAAACTTGCTTTTACTGGGAGCCTTGAATTCAAGACGAGTCAAGAACCACCACTCCGCCTCCTTCGACCTCACAACTGATAATTCTACAGATACATGGAGATCAGTCAGCTCAGGTTAAAGCAGTGCTCAAAATTAACGCCAAGTAGGAGAACCCATCATGAATGTTTTTCGAAGATCATTTCTCTTTCCCGTCAGCAATAGACAATAGTACACGAGCCGTTTCAAAGGAAGAAATCAAATGCAAATCTCGACTTCAAACATAGTTTTATCTCTCAAAAAAGGGTCACCATGCTAAAGACACTAAGATTTTGGCTGCGTTTGGGAACTGCTTTCCCAAGGGAGCCAGATTTTAGGTGTTTGGATCAAAAGTGAGCCTTGAAAATGCTCAAAGTTTAAGGCAGGTTGAAGGCTGTCTTGAGCTTTGAGCTTTGAAGCCTCATTTTCACATCTGGACATCAATGAAGCCACCACCGGCAACCCTGTGCCGCTGCCGCTGCAAGCACCGCCTCCATGCCCTCCTCCCACCCCCTCGTCCACCCTGCCAGCCCGCAAGGGCGAGGCTCGACCTCGCCGTCGCTGCCTCATCGGACAATGGCAAAGTCGAGCCCCACCATGGCTGGGCAAGGCTTGGCCTTGCTGGTAGCGCCTCTGTCCGATCGTTGGACAAGTTGGAGGTAGGGGAAGAAAAAAATATATAAAAAATCATAAATTTTTTTTAAAAAATTTAAAATATTCGATCAAGCAAAAACCTTTCTAAATTTATATTTACCGAATAGTATTTTTTTCAAAGCTCCATTTCAAGATATTTTTCAATTACAGTTTATCAAACGCCCTTTACATTTCTCTAGATGCCTCAAAAGTTAATCCAAAGGCATCCTTTTTATCACCCATGAACTACAGAGTAACTTGAAGAGATTGTCATGTTTACCTTTGAACAAGGGGGGCAAATGACAAGGATTGATATTGTACAGATTGTGGATCTCTGGAATAATGTAGAGGCCAGCGTCGTTGCGTCCGATTCGTCTTCTTAAGTAATCATCGACGAGTTCCTCCTCGGTAGGTTGAAACCGGTATCCTACAGGCAGAAATTTATGCATTTGTCCATAGAAAGCATCGAGGGGAAGGGGGCAGGACATTCTTGAGTCTTCGACAGCTTCACTCTCGAATTGGAATCTTCAGTAACTTGGGTGCTGAATCTATAAAAGCTTCGAGCTTTTACAGATGGTTGACCCAGGCTGGCGGGTCTCCTTATCCAGAGTCCTCCCTTTACGTCGAAAGAGTACTTTTATGACGTAATGATGTCGGTCAACCTTGTTCACGTAAATTCTTATTCTCGTGACGTGAATAAGAAGTTCAAATCACACGCTAACAAAGCAATTGCAAAATGGGAAATTCAATTCTCGCCACTCGAATTATGTAGCGATTATCATTTTCATTTTGTTAATAGCGATCATCGAATTAATGTTTTTAGTAAGAGACTTGCGTTAGGGATGATCGATTGTCGATTCGATCCGATTCCCTCCGAAATTGAGAACAAGACCGTTTGAAGGTCCCATTTCTTAGTTTCAAAAATTGGGGATCGAACCCGAGATCCCTAGGTTGGACCGGACTGCAATGTTAAGTACGATTCTCCAGCGGTCCGGTAGAACTTATAACCCCTTTATATAGATGCGTGCTTTTTTATGTTATGCAACACGTCACACTTTTCAACAAGTATATTTTATATTTGTGTTGTTATGTTTTCCTACTAGTTAGGGTTTGAAAAGGACGGTTGCCCTGGCTGATGTTTGTTCTTATATGAAAAGTCCTTCCCTTGTTCGAGAAGATTACATTGCTAAAGTGGAAAACGGATAATAATGATGATAAGCTAGCCGCCATGGACAACTCTGTCTACGTGCACTCCTTGTTCTCGAAAGAGTTAATCACATGTTAACAAAGCAATTGCAAAATGGGAAATTCAATTCTGGTCACTCGAATTAAGTAGTGATTCTCATTTTCATTTTTTTTAATAGCGATCGATGAATTAATATTTCTAGTAAGAAACTTATATTAGGGGTGACGAATTCTCGATTTGATCCAATTTCCTCCGGAATCAAGATCAAGGCTAGTCTCATTTTTTAATTTTTGAAACTGGAGATCGAACCGAATATCCCTAAAATCGGACCGGATTGGATCGACAAGTCCGATCCCCAAACAATCTGGTAGAACCGGTAATCCCTTTATATACATGTGTGCTTTTTCATGTCAGGCAGCATGTCACACTTCTCAAGGAGCATGTTTCATATTAGTGTTGTTATGTTTTTCTACTGGTTATGATTTGAAAAGGTTTTTGGATTTTAAATTTTCAATAATTATGATTTACTTAAATATAATAGAATACCCAAAATTATAGATCCGATTGAGCGGTCGACTAATCCCCTCGTGGAATTGGAAACCAGATTGACCGGTCATCGATTTTCAATTTTAGACACCGAAAATCGGACCGGTGCTCCATGGAATCGGACCTAATCGACTTGTTGGATCCGGTCTGAGCAACACCCTGTACATTTCTGATGCCGTACGTCTAGCTCATGTCGCATTCAATTATAGAAATTTATAAAAGTAGAGCATACATGAGAATATCATGGTAAATAAAAAATGGAGACAGATACTATTTTCCCTAAAATTCAGCGACTCGGTGTCCATTCAGTCACATTTTACTCGATTGTTCCGTATAATTCGACTCCTCCTACTCCTCTCGTTTTCCCTTTCATCCATTCTTTGCTTACTAATAATTCTTCTTTAACTTCTGAGGAAAAAATCCCCCTTGCTGTGTACAATATTTTCGGTCTTTCAATTTGCAAGGGACCTAATTTGATGATGATGAACCAATGTTTGGAAGATGTTTAACCTCGTAGAGCTCCCTCATAGCGAGAACAAAACTGCTTGCGTAGTATGCTTTGCTGCGGAAATTATCCTTAAGTACTAATTTAAGGACGGGTCATCAACTGAAGGGGGTAATATCAACACAAACACGGGGGGTCAAAGAATGCATTCGATGACTAATAACTCATTATGCAGCTTATAAACAAAAAACAAAAAGAAAAAACTCATTAAGCAAATAATGTACATCAATGAATGCATTTGATCCATGTGCATTGTTTTCAACAAGGAGAATTGCTGTGCATCCAAGCCGGTGGATGGATGCACAGCAATTACCTAGACAAAAAAAAAAAAGTGTACATAATGTCACACCCCAACCCACAATAATAGGGGATTGTGACACAGCCGTCCCTTTCTCAAAAGGACGCAGCCTCAACTTAACCAGAATCCAACCTGATAACAAACATGTATATTCATACATACGACTTCAAGAAGTTCCTTAATTACAAACATCCAAGCTTGCTACTAAATCATAAATAGATATCCTTCCAAATGGTAGAAACGTCTAATATCCACTTAAAAGGGCTCACCAAATACAAAAGGAACAACTTACAACTTATAATAAAAGCTTCCCCCAACAAAATATCCTCCACTAACGATCGCTCACATTCTACGGGCGACTCGCTGGATCTGAAAAACAAAAAGATGAAAGGAATGAGCTAACACGGCTCCAATAGTAATACATTTCTTCTAAGCGGATCGAACAATCACTTTGCACATTTAAAACACAAAACAAATACTAATGGTTTAATCCATTGGTTAATCTCAGCAAAACACATGTCAATGGTCTACCCATTGATTAATCACGTGCTCAAGGCTCTAACTGTAGTCACGCATAACGCTTGTGACAAAAGACGACCAAGATTCCCCCCTTGGCAAGGTCTCCACCTACAATGCCGGTGGCTCGACCCATAAGGATATCCTAAATATTATGTGCATGCCCACAAACCCATCAATCGGGTTCACAGTTATCTTGAGCAACACAAAATCACAACAACTCAAAATCAATAGCAGAAAGTACTCATAAAACCATCTTGAATAAACAAAACAGCAGTAAGTGTTCAATCCTGTTTTATGCAACAAAAATGCTCTAAACACCGCCTTTTCTTTCCTTTTAAAAGAACAAAATCACATTAGAAAACTCATATTATACCTTCTTAGAAAAACATGAGTTTATACAAGTCAAAGAAGAAATAGTATCACTCACCAGATAACGGCAAAATAAAATACAACTGTTACTCGAGCCGACACGTCCGATTTCCTATTCAAAAGTACGGAAAATGGATCAAAAACCAATAATATGACACTCTAATGGACGACTCAACTAATTTACACCTATTTAACGACAAAACGACAACTACGTATCAATGGAAGCTTGTCTATAGCAGATTTCTTTTGCTGTCCATAGTAGACAACTCGCACGGCAGAACGGATAAAGGCATAACTCACCCCACCGAGCTCCGTTTCAAGTCGTCTTATAGTCTAAACGAAGCTTATTCGATGTACTACAAAAGTCTTAATTTGATCAACCTCAAATAACGACCCAAAAATGAAGATATCAACTCTTGAAGTATGCTGTTCGCTCGTGTATAGTAGCAAACAGAATAGCTCGCGCTTCAAAACTAAAAATATTATAACTCACCCCACTGAACTCCGTTTCAAGCCATCTTATAGTCCAAACGAAGCTTATTCAACGTACTACAAAAGTCTTAACATGGTCAACTTCAAGTAACGAATGCAAAAATGAAGATATTGACTCTTGAAGCATGCTGTTTGCATGTGTACTATAGCAACCAAAACATCTCGCGCTTCAAAACTAAAAATATCATAACTCACTCTACCGAACTCCGTTTCAAGCCATCTTATAGTCCAAACGAAACTTATTTGACATACTACAAAAGTCATAACATGGTCGACCTCAAATAATGAACGAAAAATAAAAATATCGGCTCTTGAAACATTCTGTTCGCGCAGGTACTGTAGCAACCAGAACTTAAAATTTTGTTTCAGGCAAACTAGAGCGCCAAATTAAGATCCGTCAAATCCCACGGCTTCACAACGTCCTAAATTTTCATCTCCATGTAATAACACAGCTTAAAAACACCTCAAATGAACCCAGCAACTTGAATTCGACCTAGATTCGAAACTAACCCCTAACTCCCAAAATTACTTCAATATGAGGAACGAGGGGTGCGAGAACTTACTGAACGTTGTTAAACGGCGTCGAAATCATTTGGCGAGACACGTGACTTGAACCCTTCTTCCTCTTTCCTCCCTCTTCTCTCTTCCTCTTCTCCTTTTTTTCTTTCTTCTTCACGTATGTCTTAGTGAAGAAGAAGAAGAAGGGAAAGTTACCCCATTTTTTTTTTATTTTTTCACCACCATTGACTAGTAAAAAATTTTGACCTATATAAAAAAAAAAATGAGCATTACACATAACGCCACAGGGGTCAAGCTAGAACTAGCTAATATGAGTTCAACAACCATAATATCTCCTCTAGTTGTTCGTTATCAGCAAAATAAGATTCCAAATCCTGGTATGACAAATCATGAGTCAGTTCCTCCCTTGTCTCTGTGGGCGGCTGTGGAGTTGCAGAGAAATCACATTCTGATGAGTTGCATTCCGGTGAGAAAATCGGCAGCAATGGTGGTTGCTGTACATTTTCTTCTAAAGATTCCTGTTGTCACAACAAAAACAAGAATAATTTTAGTTTCCTAAACATGCTATGATGATGTTTAACAGGGACCATTTTGATGGTCCCTCGACCTTTGAAATCTCTTCAGTTACTGTGCTTTTGGCAGTTACTAATGCATTGGAGCAACGAGAGTTGTTGACTTCATCTGGTGGGCTGCAGATACTTCTGCTACCTTCTTGAACCATGATAGAGATACTTGTGTTGTCAACTTCACCTGGCATGTTACAGCTACTTCCGATGCCTTCTTTAGGCATGATAGATGCATCTGTGTTGTTCTTCTGAGTTTTTGAATTTTTCTTAACCTTCTTGCCAGGGTTTTTCTTCAAGTGGTTAAGAACAAAGTCACTCTAATACAGAAAGACAAGACAAGTTAAATATTCATTCAAGTCTAATCACTGGTCTCTGAATGTTATTTGTGTTTTAATCCCAAAAGAATTCTTTTTCTTTTGGCGATCTCAAAGAATCAAATATCAGTCCAGAAAGCAACTTTGGTTACACTCCACGTTCAACTCATAAGTCTCCTTCTAAGGGAGACTCCTTGCTCGGCTTCGAAATAAAGTGAATGGTGCTATAGCAACAGAAAGATTGCGAGGAAAAAAAGAACAAAAAAGGAAAGAGAGTCGGGGATTTTACTATGTAAAATTGCGTTAGTTGAAAATCAATCAATAGAAGTTTAAGTAAGAGTTAGTTCATTTCAAGCAAAAGTCAGAGCAAAGTAAGCTGCTCAGTCTCAACTCCAAAAAATTAAGTCAGAGAAGCAAATGAAATCAGAAGACCGTTAAATGAAGGTTCTTGGAATGGAAACATTCATCTAGTGACCTCAATCATTCAAATATATGCTTAAATGCTTCAAATATGGCTTGCGCTGAAGTTCTTTGTAAGAGGAAAGGAAAAGCAAGAAATTGAGTACCTGGTCAGTGAGGACGTTGCCCATAAGATCAGCATTTAGGTGATATTCATGCAGTACCCATTTGGTCTGGGCATTTTTCGGACTTTGACGTTTTTTGAAAACCCAAATTTTCTTCAAACCTGATATGTTCTTTTTGTCTCGTGTCCTGATTTTGCCAGTTCCACCAGTTTTCTTCCACGACCCATAATCATTTGATCTTCTAGTCCGTTTACTTTGAGGGTACTTATTTTGCAGACGGCAGAAGAAGAACCATTCTTCACCATCTGAGTTTGTACTTGATAGTTCTGCATAATTTCGCAGTAGAAAATCTTCAAACTACAGAAGCAAACCAAAAGGCACAGAATCCCAAAAGGGAATAGCATGGACCAACCATGACCTTATCACATTTTTGGAAGGATGAAGGGATAGTTTTGGTGGTGTCTTACCATTTATTTTGCTGGGCAAAATCCCAAGGTGGCAATTAATGGACATCAACCTCTGGTAATGATTGACAAGCTCCTCCTCTGTTGGTCTGAATCTGAATCCCACCGGCAGATCGACTAATGAAATTTCTGCACTTTCCCTCTCAAAATATTAAACGAATAAAAATGCTAACCGGGAGGGAAGGAGAAGGAAATTTGAAGAGAGCAATACTAACTTGCTTCAGATTACTTCATGCCGGAGTTATACTCCATGCTGATTTATAATAGAGATGCTATCAGCTAAACCCCTGATTTCCACTTGGTCTAACCTTAGAAGGAAGTTCTTCCTCTGTTTAGTGGATCCCACATCTTAACCTCCGCTCAAGATCAACAAGGACTTGTGGTGGTAAAGGGCAGAGGGAGGGAAGACAAAACTCTTAATTTTTTCCTACTCGTTTCGATTCATATTGACAAAAATGTTATAGTAAAGACACAAGGACTTTCCGAAAGGAGGCAAAAACTGTTCATTTCAGACTTGTTGTCCAAGTTTGAAAACTTCTTTGGAAAGTTTACTTCGTCCGACCCTAAAAAAATGGTTAAAAACTGGAAAATTGCAGACTTGTTCTCCAATTTCCAAAACTTCTTTGGGAAGTTAACTTCTTCTTCCGACCTTACCATGACACTAACTAGTCAAAAGTCGTTCCCTCAAGGTCCATAGCTAAAAAGCAAGTTTGAGCTCCCTTGCGTTAGTTCCAGTAAAACTTCCCCAAAGGAGAGTATTTATCTTTCAAGAGTTCTAGTAAAATTTTCAGGACTGAGGTAATCAAAATTGCCCACTATCCATGCTCAGTTCTTATTCTTATGAATCGTTTACTGCACAATAGGAGCTCACTAGGTTTCGGGACTAAAATATACATGCCCGAGATGCAGCACTCCTACAAATTAAAGGGTAATCTTTAAACAAGAACAAAGGAAAAAGCCACAAAATAATCTAGGCATAACCCTACACTCAATTAGTCATACTCTCTCATCTTCTAAAGTTCACCACGACTTGCGCGTAATCAAACATCGGCTCGACAATTTTCTTTTAAATGTTAAAGCCACTGGTTACTCCAAAGCATACAGATAATTAAAACCAGCATGCTCCGTTAAAGTTGATATCCGAAATAGGATCGCATCCATGGAAAGAGTGCAAACTGTGGTGAAGCCGCATTCAAACCAATCAGCTCCACTTCAAACTTCCGACGGTTTGGGTGTTTAGGAATCGATGTTCACTTTATGCAACTAGACAAGGCAATGCACCTGCAGATTCACCACAGAGCAGGCATTAATCTCTAATAGTCAAGTATTCAGAGCACGTCAATTTCCCAAGAAGGATTCAAAGCAACAACAATTGTGTCAACTGCCCCCCCAAAATATGTAGAAGGGAAAAGGAAGGCGGCGTGGGAAGAGGAGAGACGATCACAACCTACCGGGGTCGTGCACAATATCATAATTTCCAGACATAAAGGTGCAAAAGAGTTGAAACCATTTTGAAAAAGAAGAAATGATTCAGTCATCAAGAGCCATCCAGCAATAGCTGAATCTAATGGAATTGTTGCATAGGAACCACGGATCAGTTGTGGTATCAAATTTTATGACCCGATTTAAAGTAGAACAGAGCAAGTGGTATTAAAAAGGAAAAATCCGAATAAGAGCCTAAAATGCTTTTATTTTATCAAATAATGGCCTAAAGTATATAATGTTTTAATAAGGACCTCAAGTACTTTTATTGTTTCAAAGAAAGAGCCTAGGTTGGGTGGGTGACCCCTCACTCGACGACGGCTACCTCTACTAGTGGCCTAGCAATGGCTTGGGGAGGGGAAAGGAAAAGGAAAAAGAAAAAGAAAAAGAAAAAAGAATAAAAAAAGTAAATAACAAAAATGCCCTTCGGTCATGTCACTCTTTGAAATAGTAAGGACACTTCATACTCTTATTTGAAATAAGGTCCATTTCAGACTTTTATTTAAGAAAATGACGGCACTTCGGGCCATTATTTGAATTTTTTTTCAAATTTTTCTGGTGATGGTAAGTTTTTATTGTGAATTCTCTTTTTGCTACGTATATTTTTCTTACATTGTTTTAATGATTTCGGGGACTAAGACACACGCTTCAATTTTCCATTAAGTTGGCAACACATACGAATTCCATGTCTATTGTCACATGAAAGTGAAAAAAAGACCAAACTGGAAATTTTGCGCGCGTCATTGATCGGACTTCAAAAAGATTTTGTATTGATCAATGCCCGTAATTTTGTTCATTACAGATTAATTGTATTTGACTTATAGATTGACTTACAATGTTAAAAAAAAAAAAGTACCGCGATGTAACCTGATTCTTTACCCACTTTTTTTTTCTCGTTTTCTTCAAGACTCTTGATCCAGAAAATTAAATTGTTAAATCGTTAACATCACTAATAAGCGTTTTCAGTGATGACAAATCATGGTAAGTTCAAAAATATTTCACTTGAAATTGATGAGTTTGACGGTTGGATCAAATTTAACTCCTCCTCCTTTCATTTTTAGTCAACCATTTCTCCTTTCTTATCATTGTTTTTTTTATGTCTTCTGAAAGTATCTCGATTTGTGCAGAAAGCATTTCTAGTCTTCAAATTCGCTATGAATGTGAATCAGCGGCAGAACCCAACCCATTTCCCAAAGAGTTTGCCAAATTCCAAAGAATCTTTTTTGGCAAAGGTGGAATGTCTGGAATATGTTCAATATTGCAAACTCTTCGATTGGTGAGAAGAAGGACGTCTGTTGGTACGAAATTAAACTCGAAATCTAGTCACTTGAAGAAGGACCAATCCAGGTGGCCATTGAAATTTATGCGTGTTTTTTTTTTGTTTGTGGGGGGGGGGGGGGGGGGGGGGTTGGGGTTGTTTGTTTCCTTTTAAGCTGTATTTGTCCGAGTTTTCATTGTTAAGGTGCATTCATTTGTATTTCGTCGATACGGTGTTTTTAGATATTAGGTCTTAATCTTTTTTATGAGATATATTCGTCTAAGTTCGAGTCTTATTTACTGCATTGTTCATTTCTATTTTTTTTGCATTATTATTCCTATATGTTGAATTCCTGTGAAAAATACATGACATAAGAATAATTTATTGCTATCAACATTTTCTTTGTTTTCCAATTAATTAATTCTTCTTCTAATCATATAAAAAGGTATAAAAAAAAAAAGAAACTAAAATGTCGTAACGCGCATTGGCATGGCCGGTCATTATCACGGGTAATGTTAAGCAAGAAGCATAGAAATGCTAGATTTTTTACATGCCACTTCAACATGATCGTGGCCATTGCTAATTGTGGGAAATTTCCATGCATGATTGGAATTTCTATGGATGAAATATCCACACTTGTTGAGGAAGCATCGAAGGCCTTCCTTGAGAAGTCTTGGAGTCAGATTGGATCCTTCCAAAAGTGAGAATATTCGAACTTGTTGCGCAAGTTTGAAGGCCTTCCTTTGGAAGGCTTGGGAATAGTTTGTTTTCTATGCTACGAAAGTCAAAAAGATTTCACTTTCTTTGTTTCTTTCTTTGGCGTTTTTCCGATTGATCGAACCTGTCCCACTCCCCACTTCCAGATTCCACAGCATTTATTAATCGTTCTGCCAATTACATCCAATCATTTGACAGTCCTACATCAACTCCACCAGTTTGGCATCATCATCAACGAGGACAAAATTTAGGCAAATGCCCTGAATAATGTAATATTTTCGTATTAAAGTATTACATCTTAATTATCAGAAAAACACAACCTTGAAAATAAAATAAAAAGCATCACTCTCGAACTAATACAGGCACACATTGCGTAACTACATGCGCTTAGTACACAATACATACGCAAGCACACTCCTTCCAAATCATAATCGACCATTGTCAGACGTTGTAGTGGAGAAGTCCTCACACATTGCCCCAGTCCAAGCCGAAGTTGCTGCCTGGAGATGGCATGTATCCATAGTCAAAAAATGGCGATGATCCTTCTGCCTCTCCTGGCTGTGGCTGATAGGTTGGAGCGTTGATGTAGTCCGATACATAGTCATCCGTTGTCTCCAATGGAAGCAGCGAATTCATTAACTCTTCCAGTGACATCTGCATTCAAATCAAGTAGATTATATAAAACAATCCATCTTAAGGATTTCTCTTTTATGTTACAAAAGCAATATTGAAAGTATGAAACGAAAATACTCCCACATTCGTTGCTTATGTGATAGTGCAATCACTAGTAACGAATGCGTGACTTTGATATGCTCTATACTATAGGACTTGGGACTAAATTCTACCCTAAAAAAGTTGTACAATGGAAAACATGTGTCTCTCACCTCTGGTTGAGCATAAACAGCTGCCTGTGGCTCATAGGTTGGAGCGGTGTTGTAGTACGATAAAGAGTCATCCAATGCGAGCGACTCCGTTAACTCTCTCACTGGCATCTGTATTCAAAATATGTAGATCATATGAAACAACCCATCTTTAGTATAATTTCTTTTTTGTGGCAGAAGCAATCTTGAAGTATGGAATGAAAATAGTCCCACCGATTTGCTTCTGTGATAAGGCAATCATTAGTATTTTGGCCATTGAAAAGAAAATCAACAAGCCTTTGTGACTTTGAAATGCTCCATAGGACTTGGGACTAGATCTGTATCCTAAATAAGTTGTGCAAGATAAAACATGTCTTTTACCTCGGGTTGAGCTTCAGCAGCTCCTTGGTTGTCAACAACTTCATTGTTGTTGTTGGGGGCGTTGCAAAAGCTGAGCAAGTCCCCTTCTTGATTCACCGGGGGATTTGACACATCGCTAGTGCATGTGTAAGGGCTGCTTAAATAGCCTTCAGGGCTGATTGTGGGAGCGTGACCCGTCATCAGCTTCTTGTCCTTCTTGATCTTGATCCGACATGCCACATAAGGCAGCATCTAGATATGTATATAAGCATGAGCAACATAAGTAACAGCGAAGCAACCCCATTACTAGAAAGCATGTCCCAAATGTTATTCAGAACCGAAGGCGCTGCGCAAATGAATGAGAGCTGAAATGTTACCTCGCCTTCGTAGTGATTATCGCCCAAACACTTGGAATTTAGGTGATATTCGTGTATGACCCAGTTGGTCCTCTTGCCTCTGGGTACACGGCCTTCGTAGAAGACCAGCGTCTTCTTGATTCCTATCTGCTCATTGGTGTGCTCGGTCATGATATCCCGTTCCTTGCCGGTCACTTTCCAGTAACCGGTGCTGGTTGTGCGGTCAGAGCGCCTGCTGTTCGAATACTTGCGCTTGAAGCGGCAATAGAAAACCAGCTCCTTCCCATTGAACATGTGATCGAACATGGCTGGCAATTGCCACGGTTCGAATTCGCAGACATCGATCTCTGGAATGATGCTGCAGTAGTGTCCGTCGGGTTGTCCAAGGATCTTGGGCTTCAAGTAAAGAATCAGAAGCTCCTCATCCGTGGCGTGGAATCTGAATCCTGGAGGGAGTGAGCTCATGACTTCTGAGAGCGTGTCTTCCATTTGGCTCCGCACCTCGTGCAAGCAGAGAGAAGAAGAGCAAGACCGAAGTGCTAAGACTGTGTGCGGGTTTGAAGAGAGGTTGGATTACAACTGGCCAAGTGCCCGGAATTTATAGGGTGGAATCGTGCGTTGACTCGTTGACTGACATGACTTTGTGTCCCTTTTCTTTTCCTCTTCCTTTTCGGTCGCCTTCCTTCAGAAGTGCGTCGTCTGGCTTGCTTGCTTGAGAAGCGCAAAGCCACACTGTTCCTTGGTGAATGGACCCCTCGTCCTACGTTTGAATATTTTTCAGCATACTTCAGGAAGGTGGACACCATAAAAGTTCGGATAAAACATATACTTGACTTTAAGGTATGATGTATAGAAGTTTCTGGAATGTTACATTGATGCTCACATTTCATCAAATAAGGAATCTTATCCTATGGTCTTATTTCATCAATATTGATAGGGAAAAACAATGTTGCGCACTTTAGGGTGTACATGGTAACATTTTTGTTCCTCTGATTCTATTTTCCGAAATGTTTGATAATGCAAATGATTTAGATTCTAATTTTGTTGCCAAAAATAGTTTTGAACCAAAAATAAAAACAAAAAAAGTTAGATCTAAAAAAAAGAATACTTTTGAAAATCACAAAAAAGAATAAAGTCTCAGTTCTTTTAAAAAAGATTAAGTCTACGTAGGCTTTCATGCAAATTTCTGAACTTTAAAAAAAGAAAATTAGATTTGAAAATTTACTAACAACTAATTTTTTTTATAAATTAAATTTAAAAAAATTTAAAAATTTTAAAAAGGTGGGAAATTAAAAATGTAAATTCAAAAAAATTTTAAAAATTTTGATAAATAAAAATGGGGTAGTTAAAAAGAATGTAAAAAAAATTTAAAAAGTTAATTTTTTTTTTAAAAAGGTTTAGAAAAAGATGAATAACTAAAAAAAAAAGAATTCTCACCACCTGGTTGTTTTCAGGAACTAAAATTTTATACAGTTATCAAACGCATTTTTGTTGAGGAAAAGAATTTTTGTGGAGTTACCAAACACGTTGGTTTCTCTAAAAATTATCTAGGAAACAGAATCAGAAAATATGATTCTAATTAAAATCATTTTTAGGATTAGAATTGTTGCCAAACTGACCGTTAATGATCGAGAAATGAAAAATATAAGTAATAAAAACCTCTGGGGAACTTCTTGTTGAAGTTATAAGCCTTGTTCCCAAAGGGTTGCACTTTTTTCGGGGGACCCACACGCGATGGCACTTTTAAGTGAGGTTATTCTTCACCCCCACAAGTTTCATTATTCACTCCTTTTCACATACTATGCTTACATATTTATCATGCCTATATCTGTAATAATATGGGTCTGACGTGATGAAAAATCTCAAGTTGCTATAACTATGATAAAATTATCTTAAATTAATTTTTGAGTCACCCAAAAATCTAAATTGGTACTCTCACAATAAATTTACCTCAATTGAATTTTTAGATGACAAAAAATCCCAAACTGATACACGTGATGAAATTATCCCACACTGATATGGATTTTTGTGTGAACTTGCCATACGTCATCCGGATCAGCAATTTCACTATAAAATTCAACATAAGCTAATGGAGGGTTGCCACAAGTGTACTAGTTTCGGATGCTTGGTGGCCAAAAAATTAATTTGAAGTAAATTTATCAAAGATGTACCAATCTAAGATAGTGCTCGGTAAATTTATCATAAATATATCAATTTAAAAATTTTTTTTTGTCGTATTGACCCAAATAATAGTAAAGTTTGGTAGAATGACATTCTATGGTAGAGTCATATCTTCTCAGTGCTCCATTACCTCTCACTTCTCTTAACATTAACTAGACACGTATATTTACATTAATTAGAAATTTATTTTAGGTGTCTCATTCTATTTAGTATAATGTTTATAGGATAGTATAGCAACATCAAATTTTCCTTACTTTTGTGTTATGCTTGGAAAAAGGATTTGCGCGTCCACGTATCCAAGGTACTGTATTGAAGATATTGGGGTTATCCCACATCAGTTGTGGAAGGAGTTGATGGTCGGTTTTATAAGTGTGAGGAAAAATCTCATCTTTTGAGCTACCTTTAGGGATGAAAGGCCTAAGACCACCCGATATTGGTATTAGAGCTTATACCGATGAGTCTGGACCCAACAAACACACAGGAGACCCAACAAATACACGAAAGAGATACGAACTGTTACTCTTCCAACCCAAGATCCGATGTGTGAATGGGAGATTGTTAGGGTTATTTCACATCGGTTGTGGGAGGGGCTAGTAATTGGTTTATAAGTGTGAGGGAAAACCTTATCTTTTGAGCTAACTTTTGACATCAGTAAGCTCTCCTCTTCAGCGCAACAGATGGCGCCACGTCCCGCTCTAGTGTGCTTTGACCCATTTGTTTTATCCATTCTAGTGATAATTCATTGTAATCGTTCTATTAAGAATACAGATAAAACTTGTATAGACTCTAAAACTTGTGATGAGATAGGTTTCAAGGTATAGAAGGTAGTTTCAAGTTCCCAAAAACAAAGAATCTATTACGACGGGTAGGTTCAAGTCCCACGTGAAACTTGTATGGAATCTAAAACCGCCAATCATATTCTTTCCCTCCACATGGTTCATTATTCACTCCTTTTCGCTTACTATATAGTTAACAAATTTCTAATATTTATAAATAATCATCTTGACGCTTTCTTACCTCTCACTTCTCTTAAATTAATTAGAAAAAAAAAGTTAATCATCTCATTTCCTTTGATATAGTGTTTCTAGAACATTATAACAACATCATATTTGCCTTATGTGTTATTCTTGAAAAACGAAACTTCCGTGTCCACTGTTTGGAGGAAAATTATCAAAAAAAAAAACAAACCTTAACCTATTGCAATTATGCTAATTTAGTTCAAATTTTTTTAATTAATTTAATTCTAAATATTTTGCGATTGTACGAATTTAGTCTATTTGTCTGGTTGGCGCTGATGTGGCAAATTTTTAATAACATTTAATACTTTTATCATTATTTTTTTGTTTTTTAATAATTTCTTTGTCTTTTTTTTGGCTTTTTTTCCAAATGAATTGAATTGGCACAAATTCAAAAGGTTTATGACTCAATTGATAAAAAAAATTTAGGAGTGAATTGATACAATTGCAATAGGTTTAGGACTTTTTTGGTAATTCTCCCATTGTCTAGAGTAATGTTTTAAAAAAACCACTTGCTTTGTGGCTTCATATTAATGGAAAATTGTCCAAATCCCTAAACATAATGCACAATGGCTAATTCACTCATAAACTTTTCAAGTTTACTCATTTAGTAATAACCTTTTGAAGATTTGTCAATTTAGTCCTACACCTTTTAATAATTTGCTAATATTTCATTCTAGTCAAATTTTAGTTGAAAATCACTGACGTGTCGATCTAGATAACATTAACCATCCTACATGGCTCAGTCAATGTTGATGTAGGCGATATTTGCAATTTATTTTTATCAAGTTTTCTAAATACTTTTTCAATTTGTCCTTGATCTTTTCTTTTTTACTTTTCTTTTGCCTTTTCTCCTTAGTTGGATTTTCAGCCGGCAACATGTGAGGGGATTGCAACCCTCGCCTATTGGAAAACAAGGGCCGAGACCCTGCAGCCCAGACCAGGTGAGGCTGTCGTGGCCCTTGCATGTGGCCAGCTAGGGTCGCAATGATCTCGTTCCTCACTTAGTCCGAGCGAGGGCCTCCGCACCCTCGTCTGTGGCTAGTTAGAAACACGATTAAGAAAGAAAGAAAATATAAAAATTCAAAATTAATTCAAAAATTAGAAAAAATCATTCAAGACAGTGCCGGTTATGCCACATAGGACTGCCGAACTTCACGTCAGCGATTTCCGATCAAAATTGGCTCAAAGGATTAAATTAATAAATCATCAAAAGGATTAGGACTAGATTAGTAAAATTAAAAGATTGATGACTAATTGACTATCATATAATAAGTTTAGGACTTTTTGGATAATTTTCATATATTAATACAAGATTCCTCAAGCAGAAATAAAGCTCTACGTTTGATGGCAGTACAAATGTGATTGCTATAGCGTGGAGCATTTTAATTTTCATTGCTAAGTGAACTTTCATTTGTCATGTTTCTCCTTTTCGATTTCCCTTTTAAATTATCATAGAATTGCAGGTTTTAGAACTTATACTGAATATAACTTTATATGTGCGTATATTGATTTAATAATTTGACTACTATATTTGATTTAATTTTTTCAGAGTTATAATGATGAATAGGTTTTTAAAAACAATTTTATGGCGCCGTCTTGCCCTCAAGTTTTATGACAATCAAATTTACAACTATAATAGCCTTAATTAGGGATGTCTTGTGTTTTCTGATTGAATGCAATCAGATTCCTATCTCTATAGAGAGTGGTACGTTTCTTTAACATATAATCATTTTTATCAAGGACGTTTGCCTCGGCAATCTGCCGTAGTTGTCCATTGTTGAAAGCATGCATCGAGTTCCTAATTCAAGTAGGTTTTCCATTTGAATAGGTTTCTCATTTGAGTGGTTACCTAGTTTCAGTAGGTTCTTTGTTTTGGATCAAATTCTTGTCTATATAAGAAGTGAATATTTTTCGTGAATAATATCCAAGAGGTAACTTCTCGTGAATTACACTCTAAAGCAATTCGAGTGTTAGAACCAATATATATTGTGGTAAGATTTGTGAATTTCTTTGTGAGATTGAGAGATGGTTTCACAAAATATTGTGAAGGTTAAATACTATGTGAGTTGTTATGGACAAATTAGATGGAAAAGATTTTGCTTTTGAAAGATGCAGGTTAATGATTATCTCGTCAAATAATTTGCACTTACCCATGTCTAGGAAAAAATAAGATCCAGTAGAACAACTGATTGGGAAATTATTGGATAAATAGACATTGGGTATTAATTGGCTAACATTGGCTTGTAATGCTACGTTTACTATTGTGAAAGAAAAGTCCACTGCGCGTACGGTGAATGCCCTATTGAACATGTATGAAGATCCCTTTATGATCAACAAGGTCTATTTGATGTGACCTTTGTTTCACTTAAATATAAGCGAATGTGTTTTGGTTGCTGAACATATCAACAAATTTAATATGGTTGTTAGTCACTTGAGTTTGGTTGAAATTGACTTTGAAGATACAAGCTTTGATACTATTATTCTTATTTCCTGATAGTGCCAAGAAGCTTGATGTTTGATAAGGTTTGCGATTTGATTTTAAGCGAGAACGTCGTAGAAGAGAATTTGATGAACTTGTTCCTACTACTTTAGTAGGTTAAGTAGAGGAAGTACTAGTGCTTATCTTGTCACAATTCCAACAGATACCACCATAGTTCTAGACCGACTACATTTGTTCAAATTCACATTAACATGTTATCAAAATGAAGAACGAGAAGGATCAAGGAATTAAAGTTAAGTCTACTAATGACTTTGTAATTGTGGCTGACAATAGCTAGGAAAATGTTGATAATGTCTTGTTTATTATTAAGAATTCGCCATTTGATGGGTGTATTATGCATTGAGGATGTTTGTTTCGCATGACATCGAAACTGGATCCCCTGCCATAGGTCCTTCATGTCAAGGGGTGACATAAAAATAAATCTGGCCATTCATTTAAATCCAGGGGATGGAATTGCGTCACGTCATTTGAAGAGGGGAGCCCAAATTTTGGGCGGGTAGAACCAGATTTTATTTAAAAAAAATCAAATTTCCTCTCTCCTCTTCTCCCCTCAAATCTATCGGGATTTTGCCCTGTCCCCTTCCCTGTTTACCTCTCTCCCTCCCATCACCAACTTCACTCCAGAGGCCTCAAATGGCGCCCTCTCTCTGCATCTTTGTCCTTCTTCTCCTCATCTCGCACCATTCTGTCTCGTTCTCCGGCCCCATCTTCTTCCCTCTCGCCCACTCCCTCTCCGCCTCCTGCTTCGACACCACTCACCACCTCCTCAAGTCGTCCTCCGCTCGCTTCGCCATCCATGACCGAGCAACCGGAATAGAAGACAAGACAGGGTTGAGCCCCGCTACTACTTCGACAACGACATGATCGCGAGTGTGAAGGGATCCGGACAAGAGAGCGAAGGGTCGGTTAGGTCGTCACTGCTGTTGGTTCTGACTTTCAAGGACTTTGCGGAGACAACGTAGGAGTGTGTCTCGTTTCCGGAGACGTCAACCTCGTCGGACCGCCTCTCGGACGATCTTCTCGACTCGCGGGCACGACTTGCGATAATAATCTAAGTGACTTAGCTGAGTAAGGCCTCGTGGAGTCAGCTCTACCAAGGTCGCCGGTGTACTGTTCAGGCCACGACATCAACCGAGACGAGAGAATCCTGGTGAAGTCTGACGGAGGCGAGAACCAGAAAGCTGAGGGCGAGTTCTTCCACGCGGTATCGACATTCAAGTTGATGAGGGCCATGCAGGGCTTTTTACGAAAATAGGGTAAAAAATTTTCATTTTTACCTATTTGGGTTTGCATGAAAAAATTTTACGGAAAATGGGCTCGGTCGGCATGTTCGGCACTTCTAGTGCCGAACAGCCTAGTGCCGAACACGCCCTTGTTCGGCATTTGAAGCGCCGAACGGCCCAAAAAAAAATTTAATAATATAGGGGCTGTTGGGCACTAGAAGTGCTGAACAGCCACAAATTTTTTTTTTAATAATTTATTTTTTTCTCAAATCTGAAAAATTATCCTTTAAAATTATTAGATGCAGACATCAGTTTCTGCTAGGTTTATAGCATTTATGCTGTGCTATTTCTCCCTTTAAAATTATCCTTTTCGCAGTGCTGAGCGATCCTGTCAAACGCTTTGACTATGACTTAACTGGGATTTTTGAGATCGAGAAGTATTCCTTGAGGGTGAGACTTTAGATTGTTTCGAATTTCGGGTTAAACTGGAACTTTTTCATTCAACATCCTTGATCTCATGTTCTGTCACTGTGAGTAGGAGTATCTTGCCAGATTCAAAGGAATGATATTGACCTGTAATGGGCTCGGTATTGGTCATCCATCAGAAGGGTAATTTCTTCTAGTTGTCTTCACAGTAGTGTATATTTTCATCGGGTGTTGTTTGTGGAAGCTTCAAAGTTCCACTTATGCTGACCAGTGGCTTTTAAGGCCACGACCCATCGCTTTTCATTGTTAAATTTTTTTACCAGTGGCTTTCAAAGTTCCACGGCTCATCATTTAATTATTAAATTTTTTTTTTGGGGCAGTGCCGAACAGCCCCTTATTATTAAAATTTTTTTTTGGGGCCGTGTATTATTAATTTTTTTTGGGGGCTGTTCGGCGCTTTCAAATGCCGAACAGCCCCTGTTCGGCACTAGAAGTGCCGACCGAGCCCCCTTTCCGTAAAATTTTTCCATGGAAACCCAAATAGGTAAAAACGAAAATTTTTTACCCTATTTTCGTAAAAAGCCCCCATGTAGATGCAGAGCAAGATCATCAGGAGGCTTAGTTTCTTGACGCAATCCATTGGTTTTCTTGTTTTTTCTTCCGTTCTCTCTTCGGGTTAGTGAATATTTCTGGGGAAAGTATTGTTGATAGTGTTTATATTGGAATCAATCAGAAAAGTGCGATAAAATCAATCGGAATGAAATGAAAGATGTTCGACAAATTCATGCGAACCAAAGCAGCCATTAAGCCAGCCAAGAGTCATTTGACGTGCAACAAAGGGTTCTTGATTGTCGAGTTTTAGATGGAAAATTTCTTCTATGCTTCATTGTCCTCTACTTTATTATAAAACTAATGCTTCGAACTGAACTATCCGGGAATAATTTTGAACCAATTATCGAGTTTCAGCCCATCTTTGGTTATCACATAGCAGAGACAAAAACTGGAAATAGGAAGAGACAAGCAGGGATTATCATATTTATAGAACTAGAAAGAGCCATAATCTTACATAAACAAACGAACTACATAAGAGAAGTAAGAAAAGCCATCGCCCAGCAGACAAAAAAAAAATTCAGTTAAACAGGTCACACTTCTTAGCTATAGCCCTTCTAGCTAAGCTAACTACAATGGAATAAGACTCCTACAGTCACTATTAATCCTACCTAACAACGGAGGGCCAGAGCAAAGAGAAAGAGTGATCTCTACTGCAACTCCCAAAAACTTCATTGCAGCGACAACTAAACTTGCTCTAGCAAAGACACAAGCTAACTATTGACGACTACACAAAAACATGACAAAAAGAAACGATTTTTTCGACATCAGATTGCCTCCCAGTTGATCTCCGATGGATACTTCTGCAAGGTCGACGTCTTCGGAAATGACATACACTCCTACGTGTCTCCTCAAAGTCGTTGAACGTTAGAATCGACAGCGGCAACGACCCGGCTGACCCTTCGCTCTCCAATTCGGCTCTCTTCATGCTCGTGATCGTGTTGTTGTCGAAGTAGTAGCGGGGCTCAGCCCCGTATTGTCTTCTATTCCGGTTGCTCGATCATGGACGACGGAGCGGGTGGAGGATGACTTGAGGAGGTGGTGAGTGGTGTTGAAGCAGGAGGTGGAGATGGAGTGGGCGAGAGGGAGGAAGATGGAGGCGGAGGAGTGGTGCGAGATGAGGAGAAGAAGGGCGAAGATGCAAAGAGAGGACGCCATTTGAGGCCTCTGGAGTGGGGATGGGAGGGAGAGAGGTAAACACGGAGGGGGACGGGCAAAATCCCAATAGATTTGAGGAGAGGAGAGGAGAGAGAAATTTTGATTTTTTAAAAATGAAATCTGGTTTTACCCGCCCAAAAATTGGGCTCTCTCTTCGGATGACGTGGTGCGTTCCCGTCCGTCAGATTTAAATGGACGGCTGGATTTCATTCTATGTCACCCCTGACATAGAATAGCTATGGTGATCTGGTTCCCATGACATCAAACAAGAATTGATTTACTCTTATCAACGTGAGGATAGTGCTGAAGTTCAATTGAGGAACAACGCTGTGTGTGATATTGTGGGTGTTGGCGCTGTCAGAATGTGTGACAGCGAAATAACTGACTGGGACGAACCTAAACAACTGTTTTTCAATCTTGGGCAAATTTCGCATCCAAAACTTCACCTACTCCTTTAACAAATAACTCATATGAAGCTGCTTATAAAAAAAAAAAAAACTCACTTAAACAAATAATGTCCATCAATTAATGCATTTGATCCATGTACATTGCTTTCCACAAGGGAAATATTTTTCCTGCGAAAAAGCATGGGCACACTCTTTATCAGCCAGTACCCGCACGCCAAAAAATTAGCCCAAAAAGGTTAAATAATACTTTCTTCGGAACAGTGGTCAAGCTAGAACTCAGCTATACGAGTTCAACATCCCTAATGTCTCTTGTAGTTGTTCATCATCAGCAAAATAAGATTTCAAATCCTGATATGACGAATCATCAGTCAATTGCTTCCCGGTCTCCATAGGCGGCTGTAGAGTTGCAGAGAAATCACATTCCTCTGATGAGTTGCATTCTCGTGAGAGAATTGGCGGTGGTGGTTGCTGCAAATTTTCTTCTATAGATTCCTATTGTCACAACAAGAACAAGAAGAAAAATTGGTTTCCTAAACATGCTATAGCTAATCTTTAACAGGCACCACTGTGATGCTTCCATGACCTTCGGAATCTCCTCAGGTACTGTGTTTTTGGCAGTTACTAATGCGTTGGAGCAACTTGTGTTGTTGACTTCATCAGGTGCGTTACAGATACTTCTGCTACCTTGTTGAAGCACAATAGAGATACATGTGTTGTTGATTTCATAGGGCAAGTTACAGCTACTTCTGATGCCTTCTTTAGGCATAATAGATGTACCTGTGTTGGTCTTCTGGGTCTTCAAATTTTTATTACCTTCTTATCAGGGTTTTTCTTCAAGTGGTTAAGAACAAAGTCACGCAAATATAGAAAGACAGAAGACAAGTTCACAATTTATTCATGTCTAATCACCGATCTCTGAAAACACTTTGCGATTTAATCCCAAAAAAGAGAGAATGGGGCTATAGCAACAGCAAGATTAGGAGGAAACAAGAGGGAAAAAGAAAAAGGATCAGGGATTTTACTTGCTAAATGAAAATTTAAGAGTTTAATTTGTTTCAGGGGAAAAAAAAAAGCAAAAGTCAGAGCAAAGTAAGCTGCTCAGTCTCAACTCCATAAAATTAAGTCAGATAAGAAAATGAAATCGGAGGGCTGTCAAATGCAAGCTCTTGGAATGGAGAACATTCATCTAGCGACCTTTAATAATTCATATGTATCCTCAAATTGTTCGAATATGGTTTGTGCTGAAGTTCTCTGCAAGAGGAAGGAAAAGCAAGAAATTGAGTACTTGGTATGTGAGGGCGTTGTCCATATAATCAGCATTTAGGTGATATTCATGCAATAACCATTTGGTGTAAGCATTTTTGGGACTTCGATGTTTTTTGAAAACCAAAATTTTCTTCAAACCTAATATGTTCTTTTTTTCTCGTGTCCTGATTTTGCGAGTTTCACCAGTTTTCTTCCACGATTCATAATAATTTGATCTTTCAGTCCGTTTACTTTGAGGATACTTATTTTGCAGACAGCAGAAGAAGAACCGTCCATCACCATATGAGTTTATACTTGATAGTTTTGCATAATTTCACAGCAGAAAATCTTCAAAACTACAGAAGCAAACCAACACACACAGAATCCCAAAAGGGAATAGCATGGACCAACCATGAGCTTATCACAATTTTAGAAGAATGAAGGGGCAGTTTTGATGTTGTGTTACCCTTTATCATCTTGCTGGGTAAATCCAAGGTGGCAATTGACGGAGGTCAACCTCGGGAATCATCCGATTGACCCTTTTGTTGATGAGTACCTTCAACTTCAGGTAATGATTGACAAGTTCCGCCTTGGTTGGTCTGAATCAGAATGCAACCGGCAGATCAAGTAATGAAATTTCTGCACTTTCCATCTCAAATATAAAATGAAAAAAAATGCTAACTATGGGGGAAAGAGAAGGAAATTTGAAGAGAGCTATACCAACTTGCTTCAAATCACTTCCTGCCGGACTCATATTCATGCTTATTCATAATAGAGATGCTATGAGCTAAAACCCCTGCTTTCCACTGGGTCTAACCTTAGAAGGAAATTGTTAGACTGTTTGGTGGATCCTGCGTCTTAGCCTCTGCTCAAGATCAACAAGAAAAGTGGTGTTAAAGGGCAGAGGGAGGGAAAAGAAAACTCTTAATTTTTTTCTACTTGTCATGTCTCATATTAACAAATAAAATGTCCATAGCTTTGCAACAAAAAAGAAAAAAGTCTCATAAAGTCCATCACAAGCCTCAAAGGCATTTGCATACAAACAATAATGTTATAGTAAAGACATAAGGGATAGCCAAAAGGAGGAAAAAAAACTGTTCTAAACTAAAAAAATTCAGACTTGTTCTCCAAGTTTCAAAGTTTCTTTGGAAAGTTCACCACCACTTGAGAGTAATCAAACACCGCCTCGACAATTTTCTTTTAAATGCTAAATCCACTAGTCACTCCAAAGCATACTAATAATTAAAACCAGCATACTCCGTTATACTTGATATGTGAAATATGACCGCGTCAACGAAAAGAGTGCAAACTGTGTGGAAGCCGCATTCAAACCAATCAGCTTCAGTTCAAACTTCCAAGTGTTTGGGTGTTCAGGAAAGTGTTGCTATGTGATGAAATATATCTGTTACCAGAGTCATTGTCGTGCTGACCATTTCCAAATAACCCATGATGCCGGCCAGTTGCTGCCCTTGGGGAAATGGTTCCCTATTTCTCTAAACGAATGCTGCAATCACCAGAAAACGAATTACACAAGAGCCAAAACTATAAAAGCCTGGCGCCAATGTGTTGAGAGATGCCTGAATCGCCTTCATGGTGAATTAATACACAACCCATCCAATCTTTTTCCCCCTTCGTTTTGAATGTTCACTTTCATCAACATAGAGCAAAGCATTGATCTGTAATAGTCAAGTATTCAGAGAACGTCAATTTTCCAAGAAGGATTCAAAGCAACAAGAATTGTGTCGACTGCCCCCCAAAATATGTAAAAGGGACAAGGAAGGCAGCGTGGGAAGAGAAGAGACAATCGCAACCTACTGGGATCGTGCTCGATATCATAATTTCCAAACATAAAGGCGTAAAAAGAGTTGAAACCAATTTGAAAAAGAAGAAATAATTCAGTCAAGAAGATCCATCCAGCAACAGTTGCATCTAAAGGAGTTGTCGCATAGGAACCACGGATCAGTTGTGGTTATCTCAAGCGAAGTTCAAGTTTATCAAAAGCCCAACATACTAAAACAAATCAAGAGGTCCAAAAACGAAAAAAAGCAGCATTTCCAAACGCAGGGGTTTGACTAATCTTTCTGGGCAGGGCTGGGGGTAAAAAGCAGAAAAAATGAGGAATATCGATTGATAAGTCGAGGTTGATATAACATCTCAACTTTCATCTGCTCCCAGGTAAAATTTGCAATCTTCTTTAGATTTTCGGAAAACATAGCAAGGAGTAAGTTAGATCCAATTCAGCCTCGGAAGTACCGCCACAAGAACACGAAACAGAAACCCTCCTAGAGAGGCAGAGATCCGGAAACTCACTCCCCGCGAATGGGAAATTGCACAGGTCTAGAACGAGAAAGATCGAACTCGATCTTTACCTGCAACTGCTTCACCTTCCCACCGAGACCGAGGTAAAGAAAGAACGGAGTTGGATCTTGGAGAATACGACCCATGAAGAACTCGTCAATCATTACTTGTGATTTCGAGAAGAAATCACAAGATATACCCAAATCACCAAGTAAGATTGACGGGTGATTCAGGGATCATATTGGGTCGTAATGAATCTCGAACAAGCACAAGATGCAAGAGAAAAGATGAAGCCTTGATCCAGTGGGCTGCTTGACGCGCATCCGCCACTGTTGTTCTTCTCTCAATTGCCTCCACCAAGATTTATATTTAGTTTGTCCTTTTCCACAAAAGATAGGGCTAACGTGATTTATATATAGTTGATTAAGAAGATGTAGGTAGCATAAATTTTATTATTTTGTAGTAAGCAAGTTCTATCAATTTAGTAGCTCGCTAACTTCCTAATGGATATAATTATTTAAAAAAATTAAGGATAGAGAATATCTGGATACTCCATGATAAATGAAAAGTGGATGAGAATTTAGGATTTCTTTTGTGTAAGGATATGATCAATGTAAATTGCGATCATCCTTAACTTATGGCGATTGATGTCAACTTCTTCTACAATTATATTTACAAGTTAATTGTTATTATCAACTAGTAATTTATTTATTACAAATCCAGGATAAGTTTTCATTGTGAATTTTCTTTTTGTTATGGATATTTTCCTTATATTTTGTTAAGAGAAAATTTCAATAATGACTCGAAATACTCTCATTTTCTCATATAAGGGTTTGAAGTGACATAACATTTTCAAATAAGAGTCTGAAGTGGCAATGGAGTCTCAGAAAGGGGCTTGACCTAAAAGGTTATTTTCATCATTTTCCTTTATGAGGTTTTCTTTTTCTTTTTTTAATTTTTTAAAAATAACTAACATAGGTGAGTGGTAGCTACCCCACTGCCAATGGGGTGTTGGAGAAGGCCAACGGGGTCGCCGACAACCCCTGCCTATGAATTAGTTTTTAAACAAAAAAAAAATTATGGCTAAACGGTTACATTATACATGACTGTTCGGCCACATAATTTAACTCCTCCTCCTTTCATTTTCACTCATTCATTTGTCCTTGCATAGATTGTAGAGAGCGGAGAAGGGGTTTTGGGGCAAAATAATCTTAGTCGGAAGATCAGTACATGATTCATCGGACAAAGAAGGGGCCTGTCTCTTGATGAGCTAAGAGGGATAAACCATGATCATTGGGTTGAACATCAATTTATGGCCTTGCTAAGTATCGCCGGTTAGACTTTCGAATCCTAAATGCCGGTGGAAGAATACGGTCTTTGAAAGGCCCAATTGTTGAATACCTTCAGCATGGACTTTATATAGTCAATGCTTATGCTGTTCCTTTTCTTGTGGTCTTCTCGGGGTACAAGACAAGAAAAAGGGAGGAGCGAAGCAGAATCCCTCCCGGAGTTGGTGAAGAGTTTATAAATAGGGACAGAGACTACTTTCAAAATCACAGGCTTGAGGTTACCTTTTTTTTATTGCAAGCCACGAGCCAGTTTGCCTGGCCTTCATATGGATGAGGACCTCGAAAGCAGGGGGATGAAAGATAAAGAAAGGGATTAGGAGTCTTGATGATCGAAGAAAGGGAGGGGGTGCTGGATAGATTCTTAATAAGATTGTTCGACTAAACATTTCCTGAATGCGAGACACCGCTAACCCGTGTCACGTTTGCTGTTTTCTAATATCCTATTTCTTCTGAAAAATTCTTGATGTGGACATATGGTCTTTTTAGTCTTCAAATTTGCAATGGATGTGAATCGGCGGGAACACCCAACCCATTTCCAAATAGTTTCCCAATTCCAAAGATTCTTCTTGGCAAGGTCCAATGTTTGGAAGACGTTCAATATCGTAAACCTTTTCGATTGGCGAGAAGAAGGCCATATGCATGGCAATTTTCTATGAAATTAAACTTGAAATCTACTGATGGGACGAATTAATTGAAGAGACACCAACACAAACATCTGGTCGAAATGTGAGCGGGCGCAATCAATCATTTTGACCGGCCACGTCCATAAAAATGCCGAGTCTTCAAGGGCCACCCTGGCACGGTTGTGGCCCTTTGCTAACCGTGGGAAATTTGCAATACATCATTGGAATTTCTATGGATGAAATATCCACACTTGTTGAGGAAGTTTCAAAGGCCTTCCTTGGGAAGTCTTGGGGTCAGATTCTATCCTTCCAACGTCAAAGTATTCCCGCTTGTTGCCCAAGTTTGGAGGCCTTCCTACCAAAGTCAAAAGATTTCAACTTTCTTTCTTAAAAGATTTCAACTTTCTTTCCTTCTCTCTTTCTTTGGCCTTTTCTGATTGATCCGACCTGTCCCATTCCCACTTCTAGCTTCAAATTTTACAGCATTCATCAATCCTTCTGCCAATTACTTCCAGTCATTTGACAGTCCTACTTTAACTCCACCAGTTTGGGATCATCATCAACGAAGACAAAAATTAGGGAAAAACCCTCAATAACATAATACTATTTATTGAAGTATTATATCTTAGTTAGCAAAAAACAGAACCTTGAAGAAAACAAAATAAAAAAGCACGACTCTCACACTAATACAAGCACAAATTACCAAACTACTAATGTTTGCCCTTCACAATACTAAATACATAAACAAGTAAAAATCCTCACATGCTCGCGCACAACTCCTTCCATATCATGATCGACCATGGTCGGACGTTGTAGTGGACAAGTCCTCAGACATTGCCCCACCTCAAATCGAAGTTGCTCACGTATCCGTCGTCAAAAAAGGGCGGCAATCCTTCCGCCTCTCCTGGCACTGGCTGATAGACGGGGGTGTTGATGTAGTCTGATACATGGTCATTCACCGTCTCCAATGGAAGGAGCGAATCCAATGGAGGGAGCGAATTCATGAACTGTTCCAGTGACATCTGCGTTCAAATAATGTAGATTATGAAAAACAACCCATCTTAAGTATTTCTCTTTATATGTCACAGAAACAATCTTGAAAGTAAGAAATGAAAATGGTCCTTCAGATTGAGATGTTCGTTTCTGTAACAGTGCAATCATTAGTATTTGGCCATAGAAAACCACTGAGTGTCCGTGACTTTGATCCTAAATAAGTCCTACAACATAAAACATGTGTCTCTCACCTCTGGTTCAGCATAAATAGCCTGTGGCTGATAGGTTGAAACGATGTTATAGTCTAATCCATAGTCATCCAGTGTGAGCGACTCCATTAGCTCTCTCACTACCATCTGCATTCAAAATATGTAGATTATATAAAACAACCCATCTCAAGTATATATTTACATACATATATATGTGTGTGTATTTTGTTACAGAAACAATTTTCAAGTATGAGATGAAAATAGTCCTAATGCAATTACAAGTACTTTAGCCATGGAAAACCAACATGTCTCTGCTGCTTTGATATGCTCTATGGGACTCGGAACTAAGTCTGAGAATAAATAAGTTGTAAAACAAAAAACACGTGTCTCGCACCTCGTGTGGAACATCAGCAACTTCATTGTTGGGGGTGTTGCAAAGGCCCGGCAAGTCCCCTTCTTGATTCCCAGGGTTGTCTGATACATCGCTACTGCATGTGTAAGGGCTGCTTGAATAGTCTTCAGGGCTGATTGTTGCAGCGTTACCCATCATCAGTTTCTTGTCTTTCTTGTTCTTGATCCGACAAGCCACATAAGGCAGCATCTGCATATATATATGCATGAGCAACATCAGTAATAGCGAAAAAACCCGTCAATAAAAATCATGTCTCAAATGTTATTTATAACCAATGCCGCTGTGCAAATGAATGAGAGCCAAAATGTTACCTCGCCTTTGCCGTGATTATCGCCCAAACACTTGGAATTTAGGTGATACTCGTGCATGACCCAATTGGTCCTTTTGCCTTTAGGCACGCGGCCTTCGTAGAACACCAGCGTCTTCTTGATTCCTATCTGCTCGTTGGTGTCCTCGCTCATGATGGCGCGTTCCTTGCCGGTCACTTTCCAGTAACCAGCACCAGTCGTGCGGTCGGAGCGCCTGCTGTTCGAATACTTGCGTTTCACGCGGCAATAGAAAAACAGCTCCTTCCTGTTGAACATGGGATCGAACATGGCAGGCAGTTGCCATGGTTCGAATTCGCATACATCGATCTCTGGGATTATCTTGTAGTAGGGTTCGTCAGGTCGTCCAAGAATCTTGGGCTTCAAGTAAAGAATCAGAAGCTCCTCATCAGTGGCATGGAATCTGAACCCTGGAGGGAGTGAGCTCATTACTGCCGAGAGCGTGTCCTCCATTTGGATACCCAACTCGTGCAAGCCAAGCAGAGAGAAGAAGAACAAGACCGAAGGACTAAAGCCTTTGTAAGTGGGTTTGAAGAGCGGTGGGATTAACACTGGCCAAGTGGGGGTATTTATAGGGCGGAATCGTGCATACATTTTCTTTTTTCTCTTTGTTTTTTTTTGTCCGCCTTACTTCAGAAGTGGGTTGTGTGGCTTGCTTGAGAAGTGCAAAGCTTCACTGTTCATGATGAATGGGCCCCTCGTCCTATGTTTGAATATTTTGTAGCATACTTCATGAAGCTGATTGCGAGACCCAATGCATGATCGAGAACGTTCATGCGACATGCCAAATCAAAACTAGGGTTTTATATTTCTCATTAGTGCATCAATTTTTTTTATGAGATAACAAGCATTTATTATCATAAGATTTTGTGATTTGACCTCATAATTAAATATAATCAACATTACTAAGTATCGATGTTAACTGCTATATATAACCATAAAGTTTGCAGAACCCTTTCGAGTGGGGATTGATCCAATTGTGATGCCAATGAAGTTCAAACATCGATTCTAAACATGCATGCATGAACACATAACTAATTTGAAGGTTTGTAATTTTATGCGGATGTCCATGTTCCACCAAATAAGGAATCTTATCCTATGGGTTTATTTCATCAATATTGATGGGGGAAAACAATGTTGCACTCTTTTATGATTCAGATATGAAAAACATAAATAACAAAAAACTTTTTGGAACTTCTTGTTGAAGTTTTAGCCTTGTTCCCCAAGGGTTGCACTTTTTTCCGAGGACCCACACGTGATGGCACTCTCAGTGAGGTTATTCTTCCCCCCACATGTTTCATTATTCTCTCCTTTTCGAACGCTATGTTTACAAATTTATCGTGCTTATATCTATAAATAATATGAGTCGACCATCGTGACCTAAAAAATAAAGGCTGCTGGATTATTAGGTTAATCAAATTAACTAACCTAATTTACGCCTTCTCAAATACTATCGAATCGCAACTCAAATTTATTTCATGCAAAATTAATTCAATTCAGAGCCGCTACTAATCATTTACGTTAGAAACCCAAATAAATTAACGGGAGAAATAATTTATTTCCGCGGACCAAAGAAAATAAGTCTGGAGACTTGGTTAAATTAACTTGAAAAAAGTAATACCCTTTCAATACCAAATTTCATGAAAAGTCTCTTTTGATTGATGATGTGAATGAAATGATTATTTCTTTTTTTTTCTTTTATTTTAATGCAGTGTAACTAAACTATATGACATGGCAAGATGCATGAATTAATGTCATGGCAAGATATTCTAAATTATATGATATACAAATGACATTTTCTCCTAGATTAAATGACAATCAATTTAGTTTAAGAAAATGATTTCTTAAAGTCTTAACTTATATTAGATGATATTTATCACATAAAATCAGACTCTTGACATGATTAACTATGAAAAAAATGAGAGTTATTTTTTGGGGTTTTTATTCAATTAAACTAAAGATAAAATGCAAAGAATGAACAAAAAAAAAACTAAAATGCCTATAATATACCTTTGATTCCGAATTTTTTTATTAATTTATTCATACCTAAAGATTAGGTTCATAGGGAATTTATTACAACATGCTCTTAGATTCGAGTTAGTAAGTGAATTAGGGTATAGAATAACATCATCCCTTAGTACAAAAGGGTGGACCATGAAATTCTATACAAATTACTATCTCTTTGCATAAGATCATGGCTATGGAATGTAATCTATTTTTTTTTTAAAGGACAAGGTATAAGGGAGTATACATTATGGGTATGCTTGTTTGTAAATGTGCAAACTATATAATGAAATAAACAAACGAGACCAAAGATGAAACAATCAAACTACTCTTGAGTTTTTTTATTTAAAAAACTGAACAATTTTCACTCTAAAAGAAATTAGATATTCTCCAATTAAAACAATCAATTTCCAAGTTATGCATATAGTTCAACCAATTTCATGATCCAATTAAACTTGCTTTAAAAAATCAGAATTTTTTGGATCAGACATTAATTTTCGATTTTTAGAGAAAGAATGAACTAAAATTGATTGTCAAAATGTGACCAATTTTTTATATACTAAAATATAAATCGTTTCAAGCAACTCCAGGTTGCGGACTCTAAGGACTGCATACACAGTTGAATTGAAGGAAATACGCTAAAGCAACATCTCAAGAGGTTTTAGTTTTGATGATCAATGAAAGTTCGTCCTTTTGATTGGAAAAATTTCACTTCTCAAAATTTGATTTCTAATAAAACATGATGAACGTGTATAATTCAATGAAAGCTCACAAATTCGGCAATCAAAAATTTTAAAAAATTACCTCTTTTAAGCTAAATTCCAGCACACGCGGGGGCTTGAAATTGCGCCCAACTAGCACTTTTCGAACCAAATTCACTGCCGAACAATCCAGCACACGTAGTAGCAACATCAGACCTTTAAATAGTAGTAAAATAGGGACCAATAGACCTCAGAATATGGCTGACCAATGGCGAATAGCAACTCCAGGCTCCGGACGAATAGTAGCGACAGCCCCGACATGGCTAAGGCCGGCGTGAAGTAGCGCTAGGTGGCAAAGCAAGGTTGGTCGGCGATGGAGCTGGGCAGTTCGTTGGCTGTGGTGGTGTGAGGTTGAGCTGAGGTGGTGGATGGCGGACGGTGGGGGTGATCGACTCACAGGATCGATGATTCCACCCTAGAACCAAGAACCGCTTGCTAGAGATCGGTTCCATAAAATGCAAACCGTGAACCATCCGCTCGCTACATGGATCTACTTGAGAACCGAACCATTAGTCTGGTCCGTTTTCCAATTGGATCCCGATTATGATCCTAACGTTTGTCACGACCCTAAAAATTTTTCGATTGGTGAAAAAATTTCCAGGTTAACGGATTATTAGGTTAATCTTTCTAATTAACCTAATACGGACCCTCCCAAGTCCTACCGAATCACAACTTTAGTTTTTATTTAAATGATTTTAAAATTTGGAGTTGCTACTAATCATTTTTGGTAGGTTGATTAGAAACCTAAGTAAATTAGTGGGAGGACTAAATTACTTCTACGAACCAGAGATTATGAGTTCGGGGATTTGGTTACACTAGTTAATTAAAACTAATGCCTTTTCGGTACCTTAATTTTATGGATATCCTAATTTGGCAACTCATGCTTGGTTTATTCCTAAGATTCTAGTGGGGTGTTCTTTTTGTGTTTTCACTTTTTAAATGGGATGCATGGATGGTACTTTTTTTTTGGTATTTTGAAAGTATTAAAAATTCCCTGAAGTCAAAAGAGGGAGTGTGTTAACGACTTCTGTGCAGTGTTACGACCTCCGATAGGTGGCTCAGCCTACTCATTTTAGGGTCGATGATTCAAAAATTTAATTACATGAAGTAAATGACAATAAATAAAGACCACCAATGGATGGCACAGCCTTGGCTTGGCCCTCCTATTTGGGGTTTAATGGTGCAGGAATTAAATTACAGTAATTTAAATGATGATAAGTAAAGACCTTCAATGGGCGGCCTAGCATTGACTTGGCTCTTCCCTTTGGGGTTTAATGGTACTGAAATTAAATTGTAGAAATTTAAATTGCAGTAAGTAAAGGCCTCCAATGGACGGCCTAGCTTTGGCTTGACTATTCCCTTTGGGGTTTAATGGTACTGGAATTAAATTGCAGGAATTCAAATTGCAGTAAGTAAAAACTTCCAATGGGCGGCCTAGCATTGGCTTGGCTCTTTCCTTCGGGGTTTAATGGTACTGGAATTAAATTGTAGGAAATTAAATTGCATTAAATAAAGGACCTCCAATGGGGGACTCGGCCTTGGTTCGACCTACCCATCGTGGAGTTTGATGGTACAGAAATTAAATTATAGAAAATTATAGTACGAATACGACATGTTGATATGGAGTCATATAAGTACGACATGACATAATCGAGATTTAAATCAATCCATTTGGGTAACGAAATTCTTGAAGATTTTAATGGTTAGGATCGTTACCTGATTTGACGGATTTGATGGCCGAATTCGGACTTCGTATCACCTTGTGGATTAAGATTGTGGTTCGAATGACGGGTATGAACTCTTGATTTATGTTGATCGATGAAGGAATTGGTGATGATAACCCCTTAGCTTTAAACTTCCACATCTTCAAAATTCTCTCTCTTTTATGTATTTTTTTTCTTTCAAATTTTTCTTCAATCTCCCAAAACCCTCTCAAACATCCAAAATTTTCTCTCCAAAAAATTCCTCTTCTCCCAAGCTCACTTCTTCCTCATTTTATAGCTCACTCATCTATCTCTCATTCTAATTTTTCCACTAACTCTATCTCCCATTCTAATTTCTCCACTAACTCTTCTTCTTCTTCATCTTCATCTTCCTTTCCCCATCTCTATCTCACATTCTAATTTCTCCACTAACTCTTCTTCATCTCCATCTTCCCTTCTCTATTCTTATCTTATTTTCTCTATCTATTCTTCTCCATCTTCTCTTCTTCATCTTCTCATCTCCATCTCCTCTTCTCCATCTTCCATTCTCTATTTTAATTTCTCCACTGACTTTTTTTTTGTTATTTGCAAAATAATCCCTCAAGTGTTAGGTATTTGAACTCTAGTCCATGAGATTTTAAGTATTTGCAATTCAGTCCCTAGAGAAAATATTTCTTTAAGTCCAAATCTCCTCACAATTTTTGACACACCTCCCCTATGCTCAGTCAAAATTCACCGTATGTCAAATTTAAGTTCATTTCTTGCCGCTGAAAATAATGTAAAATTTAATTAAATCCCTTTTGCGAAATTGAGTCATTCTGGGTATAATTGGGCCAAGATGAAAATTTCAAATATTAGAGAACAATTTCACAACTCCTAAAAGTGAAAAATGAAAATAAATTGACTAAAATTGAATTTTTTAGGCCCGATTCGAGATTATGCTCATGAAGGAATACACAACCCCAAATTGGATTTTTTAAATTTGCGATGGGCAACATGAAAAGGGATTTAAAAGAAAAATATTGACTATTTTTATGTATTTTTGTGGTCTAAAATGTTATTATTCATTAAATATTTTCCTAATTTCTAAAAAAATATATTAAAAAATATGAAATATTATTTTTTGTTCAAAAATGGTTGCCTAAGCTTTTCCAAGGCTTCCAAAGTTGATTTGAAATTTTCTCATTTTTTTCTTGGTTTGTTTTTATGAATTTTTGAAAATAAAAATATCGAAAAATACTAAAAAAATGAAAAATCATTTTTTGGCTAAAATTGGTTCCCTAGACTTGGCCAAGGTCCCCAAAGTTTATTTTTAAATTTTATGAATTTTTATAAATTTTTTTATTAATTTTTGAAAATAAAAATATTGAAAAATACAGAAAATATGGAAAATCATTTTTTGGTCAACTTTAGTTCCCTAGGCTTAGCCAAGGTCCCCAAAGTTGATTTTCTAATTTTATGAATTTTTAGGATTTTTCATTAATTTAAAAAAAGGAAAGATGATTAAAAATCAAGTGTCAACAACGTCACCTGGTCGTTCCATGAAAAAATAAAGTTGAATACTAATTTCATAAATATGACTTAATAAAGATATATAATAGCACATTCAGAACTTTCCTTTCCCTTTTTACCTTGTAAATTAGAATTCTCAAGAGCTCAAGTGCACCAGCTAAGTGAGAATTTGCCTACCGCACTAGAAAAAGAAAGAAATGTGTAGTTGGATCATACGACAAGAGCAACTGAGTGTGAAGAGAGCTAAGATTAGGGTAGGGTCTTTTTTTCACTTTGCGGGTTTGGGCTCTTTTGTTTGGATGAAAGGATTGACCCTTTGAGATGGTTTCATTAAAAAAAATTGAACCCATTTATGTTATATAAAAACCACTTCGATTAGGCTAGTCGGATGGTTCCCACTCGAAATCGGGATCCGAACCAGTACCTGCCGATTTTGAAAAGTTGGAACCGAAAAGCAAATCATACCCACTGATTATGATCCAAAATCAACTTGTTAGGTACAGTTCAGTTTGATTTGGTTGGATCGTAGTTTTTTTCCTCACCCCTAGCAGATGGTGCAAGGAGGAGTAGGCCTCAGAGGGTGTCTCGGTCGAATGGTTCTTTTTGCTTAGGGGATTTTCTAGACCACGAGGGAAACAATTAAAATCTTGATGAATTTGGAGTTTCTTTCTTAAAATTGCCGACCTGAACTCTAGAGCTAAGCCTCTTTTTTATAAGTAAAAGGCTTTCCTAATCCTAGTTGACTTAGGATTTATTTTTTGACTACACGATTAGCAATCCTAACTAGAATAGGATTCAAGGTGGACCATTGGATAACAAATTAGGATGTTGAAAGAGTCTAGATTAGACAAAACTCTATGTTTTTTGTAGCTTGCTAGAGATTGAGTTTCAATTTTTTAGGCCTCTAATCTTCAAGATAATCATTTGAATTAATTTAATCCTCGAATCTAGATCCATTGAAACTCCATGTGAATTTTTGGTCAAGAGAGAGGGAAGGATGGGCCAACCGAATTTTGATGGTCTCAAAGGCTTATCGCTCATCTTCGGGCTTGAATTGGGCTCTAATTAATTAATGAGTAATTAACTAAAAGCCCTTTCGATTAAGTGGGCTAAAAAGAGGCTGAATTACATTTGAATTTAGGTCCAGGCATCTTATAAAATTCAGCCACACCATATATGCCTTAGCCAAAATTTTCTTTTAATTTCAAGCACAATCACACAAATTTCCAAGCTTAAATTAGGCTTTTCTAATTTGAATATGCGTTTAATTAAGCCTTTTCAAGAAAATAATTATTTGACTAGCTCAATTAAGCTCAAAAATATCCTTGAGGGACTTTGACAATTCCAACTTGCCTTCGCCAAAAATTATGATAAAACTCAATCCAGGCCACCTGTAGAACTAAGCTCACCTCTAGCCTAAATTCAAATGGTAATGCATGACTAACAAAAATTAAATATGCAATGCATTAATTTTTTTTGTGAGAATTAATTCTCGTTTTTGTGCAGTATAAATAAAAAAAGAAAAATCAAAATTTAAGTATCAACATTGACACAACGAAAAATATCAAATTGATACAATTGTGATAAATACGATACCTCAAATTAATTTTTGGGTCACAAAATATCCAAACCGGTACACATGTGATCAAATTATTTCAAACTGATATAGGTTTTCATGTGAACTTGCCATATCAATTGAGTTATTGTCATCTGTCATCAAGATCAACAATTTCATAGTAAAATTTTATGGATGCTAATGAGGGTTTGTTGATATGGATTTTCATGTGAACTTGCCACATCAATTGAGTTATTGTCATGTGTTATCCAGATTGACAATTCCATAATAAAATTTTATGGATGCTAATAGAGGGTTTGTTGGAAAATTTAGAGAATTGGATGAACAATGAAATTAGACTCTAAGGTGTAATAGCATTCTTTTTAAGGAATTATTTACCGCACAATGTTACTAATAATTATCGACAAAGATCCTTCATGATACAACATAGCGAGAATATTGGATAGCAATTCTAATATTTCTCAAAAAACTCTCTAGGAAACAATGGTTGTACTTCTCTTGCGTTGAAAGAACGAAAATTGAAAAAATAAGTAATAAATTGAACATAAATGTTTAGTAATTTATAGAGAAATCATTTGAGGAGACACAACCTTTCAAAGATTAAGAAGTTATTTTCGAATAGACAACCTTTCGAAGGTTAAGTAGTTATGTCTTAACAGACATAATTTGGACGCACCTCTTCAAAGGTTGTAAGAACCCTTTTTGAACAGTAACACTATTTCAATAAGGCATAGTGGTTATTATTGTTAATGCCTTATCTAGTCTACGTGCACACTAATATATTTTCGACGTGGGAGAAGGCAGCTCTTAATTTGTTTTCCAACAAACTACACACAATCTTCACTTTGTTTGTAAAACAAAATTACAAAATAAAGTTTCTGAAAAAGTATAGGCAACATTTCCATAAAATTAATTTACCTACATAAAGGCCTCTTTCTAGTTAAACTTTTATTTAGTGCAAATATTTCAAAATTCTATCAAAGTTACAAGTGGCCATAACTTTAAACATGTCACTCTAAATAATAGAATCGGATATACTACACATATATTAATCTCTTGTTTTAGTGAGTGAGAAGTTCATAATTACTCAACACTATTATGCCCTTTTGTTTGTTCATGTTTCATGAACTCTCTAAAAAGTAACCCCGACTATTTTAAGAAGCGGCATTACTCCTAAGCCTATATAGTTGAAGTATTATCGCGTGTTTCTATTACTAATAAATACGTTACTAAATCACATTCTATTTCATTAAGAGTATAACTGAGCCTCCAATAATGTAACAGACGATATTGACTTATTATGTCCGGTGTCAACATTAAACAATCACTTTTAGTAACTTATTTTTACCTATTAAACCTTATAACAAGTGATATGCTAGTATTAGGTTGAATTACCTTTACTGATGATTTTAACCAAAGGGTTTCAGCCCCATTTCTTTTGAGGTTGTGTTTGCTACATCTCTTGGTTGAGTCTTTGTAAAGGGCTCAACTGGATTTTTGCTTAACGTCATGTAAACAATTGTTATTGTACCATTATGAATCAATTATTTCACATATCCATGTCTTAGATTGATATATCTAGAATTACTATTATAAATGTGTTGACACTTGATTTTTTAATCATCTTTTTCTCTTTAAAATTAATAAAAAAAAATTATAAAAATTCATAAAATTAAAAAATCAACTTTGGAGACCTTGGGCAAGTCTAGAGAACCACTTTTGATCAAAAAATAATTTTTTTATATTTTCGGTATTTTTTAGTATTTTTATTTTTAAAAATTCATAAAAAAAAATCAAGAATAAATGAGAAAATTATAAAATCAACTTTGCAAGCCTTGACCAAGTCAAGGCAAGAATTTGTGAATAAAAATAACTTTTTAGTATTTTTTTATATTTTTAATAAATAATAGCATTTGAGACCATAAAAATACGAAAAATTAGTCGATATTTTTCTTTTAAATCTCTTTTCATATTGGCCATCATAAATTTGAAAAATTCAATTCAGAGTTATATATTTCTTTACGAGCATAATTTCAAATCGGGCCTAAAAAATTCAATTTGAGTCAATTTATTTTTATTTTTCATTTTTAGGAGTTGTGACATTGTTCTCTAATATTTCAAATTTCCATCTTGGCCCAATTATACCCAGAATGACTCAATTTTGCAAAAGAAATTTAATTGAATTTTACATTATTTTCAGCGGCAAGAAATGAGCTTAAATTTGACAAGCGGTTGAACTAGGCATACCGCAAATTTCGACTAAGCATAGGGGAGGTGTGTTGAAAATTGCAAGGAGATTTGGACTTAAAGAAATATTTCTCTAGGGACTGAATTAAAAATACTTAAAATCTTAGAGATTAGAATGCAAATACCTTACACCTGAGGGATTATTTTGTAAATAACAAAAAGAAGAATTAGTGGAGAAATTAGAATAGAGAATGGAAGATGGAGAAGTGGAGATGAAGAAAATAAGATAGAAATAGAAAAGGAAAGATGAGATGAAGAAGAGTTAATGTAAAATTAGAATGAGAGATAGATGAGTGGGTTATAAAAGGATGAAGAAGAGAGCTTGGGAAGAGAGATTTTTTTGGAGAGAAAATTTGAAATGTTTGAGAGGGTTTTGGGAGATTGAAGAAAAATTAGAGGAAAAAAAGAGAGAAAATTCTTTCTAAAAGAGATTCTTGAGATGGTGGGAGTTTAAATCTAGGTGTTACCATCACAAATTTCTCTACCGATCAATACAAGTCACGAGTTCATAACCCTCGTTTGAGCAGCAATCTTGATCCATAAGGTGACACGAGATCTGAATTCGGCAGTCAAATTTGTCAAATCAAGTAACGATCATAATCATTAAAATCTTCGAGAATGTCATTAACTCAGTTGATCGATTTAAATTTCTATTATGCCGTGTCATATTCATATGTCGTATTTGTATTGCAATTTTCTGCTTTTTTGGCTTAAAAAATCCGAATCTCAAATTGAGGCAGATTCTACCCCATACTTGGTGGTGTAAAGATCTCTTGTACTTTACTTTCTGCAATTTAATTTCTGCAACATCAAACCCCAGAATGGGAAGGCCGACCCACCCACTGGAGGTCCTTTATTTACTGCCTTTAATTTCTGTAATTTAATTTCTGTACCATCAAACCCTAGAATGGATAGGTCGAGTCAAGGCCGAGTCCCTTGATGGAGGCCTTTTATTTATCGCTTTTAATTTCTGTAATTTAATTTTTGTACCATCAAACCCCAGAATTGATAGGCCGAGCTAAGGCCGAGTCCCTCGTTGGAGGTTCTTTATTCATTGCATTTAATTTCTGTCCATCAAACCCTAGAATGGATAGGCCGAGTTAAGGCCGAGTCCCTCGTTGGAGGTTCTTTATTTACCGCATTTAATTTCTGCAATTTAAGTTTTATACCGTCAAACCCCAGAATGAGTAGACCGAGCTAAGGCCGAGTCCTTTGTTGGAGGTCATTTATTTACTACATTTAATTTCTGTAATTTAATTTATATATCATCAAATCCCAAAATAGGTAGGTCGAGCCAAGGCTGAGTCTCTCATTCGAGGTCCTTTATTTACTGTATTTAATTTTTGTAATTTAATTTTTGTACCATCAAACCCCAAAATTGCTAGACTAAGCCAAGGCGGAGTCCCTCATTGGAGGTCCTTTATTTATCGCACTTAATTTCTGCAATTTAATTTTCGCACTGTCAAACCCTAGAATGGGTTGGCTAAGCTAAGGCAGGGCCTTCTTGTTGGAGGTCATTTATTTGCTAAATTTACTTTCTACAATTTAATTTCTGAATCATCAGACCTCAGAATGAGTAGGCCGAGCCACCTGCTGAAGGTTACAGCACTGTACAAAAGTCGTTAGCTCACTCCCTTTTTCGGCTTCAGAGAATTTTTAATATTTTAAAAATACCAAAAATGTCATTTATATGTATTTCATCTAAAAAGTGAAAATACAAAAAAGAGATCACCTCACTAGAACCTTAGGAATAAACCAAGCGTGAGTTGTCAAATTAGGATATCCATGAAATTAAGGTACCGAAAGGGTATTAGTTTTAATTAACTAGTATAACCAAGTCTCCGAACTTAATAATCTCTAGTTCGTAGAAGTAGTTTAGTTTTCCCGCTAATTTACTTAGGTTTTTAATCGACCTACCAAAAATGATTAATGGCGACTCCAAATTCTAAAATTATTTGAACAAAAATCAAAGTTGCGATTCGGTAGGACTTGAGAGGGTCCGTATTAGGTTAGTCAATCCAATCAATCTGATAATCTGTTAACTTGAAATTTTTCCATCGATCGAAAATTTTTAGGGTCGTGACAAAATTTCACTATAAGTCTTTACCAAAGTAACCTCACTGTTATGGTGAATAAAAATATGAGGCATATGACTAGGCCATAATTTGATGTCCAACAACAAATTTACTATCAATTTAGCCTCTTTCTCAATTGCTGCTAAAGCAATAAATTCGGTTCCTTTTTTGAGTGAGTTATGCATGTTTGTTTCTTGCTTGCCCAAGATACAACATATTCACCTAACGTGAAGATCCATCTAAAAGTGGAATGTTTATCTCGCATACTAGAAATTCAACTAGCATCGGTGTCTACTTCTAATATGGCCGGATGATTATTATAAAATAATATCAAATTTTTTTGTTTTCTTAAGATAACCAAAAATTTCAATAAAACTATTCCAATGTTCTATTTGGATTATTAGTTTATTTATTTAACTTACACATAGAAAATGCAATATTAGGCCTAGTACAATATATTGCATATATTAAAGACCATATAGCACTTGCATATTCAAGTTGTGCTACTACTTTAGTAGTATTATAATTGAATTTGATACTGGTATCAAATGGAGTACTCAATTTTTTTTTTGAAATCAAGTTGTTTAAATTTATTTAACATTGTTTCAACGTAGTTAGATTGACTCAAATAATAACCCCTACCATGCCTTTTAACTTTAATACCTAAGATAGTATCTATTTCATCCAAATTGTTCATTTTAAAGTTTGAGGATAGATACTTCATAGTATCAATAACTCTAGTCATATTAATTTCAAAGATAAGCATATCATTAAAGTATAAATATACTAAAACTCCATAGTCTATAGTAAAATTAGAAAAAGTACATTTATTAGCACTATTACTTGAAACCATTTGACAACATAACTTAATCAAATAAGTAAAATGAATTCGAATAGATGTTATGTGTGTTGTAGGAGCATACGTATCAAAATAATCTATTCCTTCTTTTTGACTGTAACCCTTAGCTACTAATCTAGTTTTAAAAGCTTCGATAAACCATTAAAATTGTATTTTCTCATAAACATCCATTTACACCCAGTAGGTTTAGATCCTTTTGGTAAGTCTACTAATACTTAAGTATTATTGAACATAATAGAGTCCATGTCATCATCTACATCTTCTTCTTAAAAAAAAAACATCTCTAGAAGACATAGAATCACTATTTTTAGGATTTTCTTCTAAATTTATTACTAATGGGTACTTATTTACCATATTATTACCTCTATCTCCTTCAACAGAAAGACATGAGTAACAAAATCTAGACCTAAATCCTCACTTTTCTTGCTTTAGTGCTTCTCCTCGATTCAATCATGTCTTCAGAATCAATTGTCATTTTCTCATGAGAATCTATATGTGTTTCTATAAGTTCTAAGTTATTCGTATCTTCCAGTTGAGCATTATTCTAAATAATTTCAGAATTTGTAGAACATTTATTCTTAAAGAATTCGAGATCTCTTGATTCTATAATGACATTAGACTTTAAATTAAGAATCCTATAAGCCTTATTATTTTCATCATATCCAACAAAAGCACTATTGATAGCTCTAGGATCAAGTTCCGTTCTATTAGAGTCAGAAACTTTATAGTATGCCAAACACCCCACTTTAGGATATGACAAGTTCGATTTTCTACATATCCAATACACAGAGAAAACACCATTTTTTTTTACTCTGTTTGTGTCTTATGCACATCGTTAATATGTTCTTAGATTGAGCAATCGGAGATAGTATTTTAGTCATCTCAAAGAAACATTTATCAAATATATCATGTGCGTTCAACAGGGAAAGTGGGGGTAAGTACAGTACAAGTGCCATAACTTTTGTACGGCGTTCACTTGAGTGCCATAACTTTTTTTTCACTCACTTGAGTACCATAACTTTTAAATATCGTCCACTTGAGTGCCATCGGCGATTTGGGTCACCAGAAAATCCTACGTGGCATTAAAAAAATGTAAAGTCAGCTGACGTGGCCTGCCGGAAAGCTGAATCAACAAATGAAATGCCAAACGACGCCGCATACTTCTCTTATTAAAGAACCATTCTCTCATTTCAACAATTTGGGGGAAAATCAAACCTGATGAACCCTAACCCTAACCCTGCCGAGCTCTTACTTCAACAATTGGGGGAAAATCAAATCTGAAGAACCCTAACCTACCGAGCCGAATCTAAAGAACACTAACCCTACCGAATCGAACCCCACGAATTCCAGATCTTCAAATCGCCCAAAATCAACTCGTGAAATTCACGATGGGGAGTAGAAGCAGGGCAAGCGGCTCACGAATGCACCAACGAAGCCAAGATGAAGCTCCATGTTTTTGCTATTGTGGGCTGCGAAGTCCAACAAGAATAGCTTGGACGAGAGATAATCCTGGGAGAAGGTTCCATGGATGCGCCAAGTATAGAGAAGACTTCAATTGTGGATATTTTAGGTGTCTATTACTCTGTTATGCTGATTTATCAATTTTATTTATGACTTTGGCTATGATTTTGGATTCAGGTTTCTTTGCTTGTTTTGGGGGGATATCTTCTGCTGCTTTGCCTGCTAATGCAACTGGCATTGACGAAATTCTTTTGATAACTTATATTATTGTCAACTATCTTATAGGTGGGTTGATACAAAATTCTCGAACCGAGCAACGGAGGTTATCTTGGAGCTACTTCAAGAACGAGATGAACGTCGGCATGTATTGATAGATGAGTTGGACGATGGTAACTCAATGGAAGCAGAGATAACGGGTCTACAATATTTGCTGAATCATTGGAAGAAGGAATTTTCAAGGATGAAAAAGCAAAGAGATATTTATCGAGTGTCTCTTGTGGTGTTATTGTTGGTGGTTTTGTTCTGGTTTATGGGCATATGTAACCCTACTAAAGAGAAGGTTTTTCTAAGTCTACCGTAGTTGAGGAAAAATGATATGGTGTTGTTTTGTTTTTATGCAAGAATGTTGTTACTTTTTGCTATTGTGTATGGATCTGGAAATGTTGAATTGCCACTGGTTGGAAATTCAGATTCTTTGGTGCAAATGCAATGTAGAGCATAAATGATGTGCAGCAAGAGCATAGATGATCATGCATTTTGTGATTGGTTTTCGCTATTCGAAAATGGTTTTCGAGGATGAGCCGAGTTCCAACAACTTTACGAATGACCGTTTGAGTACCATAAATTAGTTAAACTGACCACTTAGGTTACTCAACTTTCATAAAGTGGCCACTTAAGTACCATATATTTTTAAAAGTTATAACTTAGGTTCCTCAATTTTTAAAAAGTGATCACTCAAGTTCACTCTTTTTAAGCCATTCATCGGTCTTGTTCTCACCTGTGTAGCTTATATCAAGCTTATGTTAGGTTCACTTTTTTTCTTAAACCATTCGTGTGATGTTATAGCAACTTCAAGCATATATATTAACCAACAGATACAACAAGCCCAAACTTGCTCTGGCTCTAGATTTATAGCAAATATAATAGCTCCAATGAAACAACAGCATAATCATTGCTACTCATTATGGTATGCATCTATTCTTACATCAACGACAATAGACACAAGAACCTGTTCATTGACATAAAATCTAAGATATTGCTGCTAAACGCACTAGCAAAAAATGCAGTAGTAAAACTCTTAACAGCATTGCTGCAAAAGACATAACCAACCAAAATGCAGTAATTGACACCTAACCACATGGCTGCAGAATATATATTGAACCAAAATGCAGCATTAACATCAAACACAACTTTAAGAATAACTTGAAAATCCTAAAATCAGAAAGATGGACAGACATCATCTCCACCATCAAATCCCCCACATTACTCAAGCTGAATAGGTCACTTTCTTTTTTTTTCCTTCACTTGGTTGCTTCTTTTTCACTTGTGCTCGAGTAATCATTGGTTGCTTAATTTTCGCTTGTGCTCGAGTAACCATTGGTTGGTTTATTAGTGTCTCCCCTTGGCTTCTTTTTGTTGGTGCAGTCGATGCTTGACCAAATCCTCCTTGAGATATCAAGACCTCTGAACTTTCTCCAGCCTGCAATTATATAACCTTCAGTTGCCATATCACAATTAATCAAATGACATATCTTAAATACATAACACTCACTGTCACAGATCTTTGCATTGTGGCAGCATGTTGTGTAGTCACACTTGCAGGATCATTTAATCGAGATGGAACTAAAGTTGGGGCAGCAGGTAATTTTGGAGCTGACTTTTTTGCTTGTGCTCGAGTAAACATTGGTGCCTCCCCTTGCCTTTTTGTCGGTGCAGTCGATTCTTTACTTGGTCGTCCTTGAGATATGAAGACTTCTGAACTTTTCTCAGGCTGCAATCATATATAACCTTCACTTATCATATCAATAAATTAAATGACATATCTTAAATGCATAACACTCACTATTGTAGATGTTGACACTGTGGCAACAAGTTGTGTAGTCACATTTGCAAGATCATTTGACTGGGATGGAACTAAAGTTGGGGCAGCTGATGGTTTTGGAGCTGCTCTTCGTACCCTCTGTTTTAGAGGTACCATTGGTTGCTTCTTTTTCGCTTGTCCTCTACTAACCATTGGTTGGTTTATCAGTGCATCTCCTTGGCTTCTTTTTGTTGGTGCAGTCGATTCTTGACTTGGTCCTCCTTGAGATATGAAAACCTCTGAACTTCTCTCAAGCTGCAGTCATATACAACCTTCACTTACCATATCAATCAATCAAATGACATATCTTAAATGCATAACACTTAAAAAAACTAACATGCAAAACCGCCATGTTTGTATTCGTGTCTACGAACAACCCATTGCCAGTTTCCCTCATCCTTTTTCCAATTGTACTATGTGTGCTTTCTCGTGCACAACCTTCAGAAACGTCTTCAGTTGATCTTCTTCTAACTTGCAAAAAAGACATAAAGTAATGAATTTAATGCGCCAAGGATTTACATACAAAAGCAAAGGCATAATAAACACCTTACCTGATATTTCCTCCTCTGTTGTACACTACTGGATTGAGTTGGGTCTAGAGGTGGTCCTGCATGATTGCTTGTGTTGCCTTGCGATGCCCCTGCATGATTGGTCCCCGATTGTTGCTATTGTTGCTGCTTCTTAGTTGGACAACCAGCCTTGTTGTGCCCTTCATTATGACAGTTTGAGCATCGAATTATTCCACTAGCCCTGCTCATTCTGTTACCGCTACTCTCAATTTCCTCCAATCTTCTTTTCTTTTTAGGCCTCCCAATTTGCTTCCTCAGTGGTAGAGGTTTTGGTGGTTGATGGTTTGTTTCCTCCCAAAATTTGCTACTCCTCAGTGGTTGCATCATGAATTGGTATGAAGCAAGAAACTGGCCTTTTTTATAACAGTCGTCTATATAATCCTCTGCATTGAGGTTTTGCTGCTGGATGGCACAGATGGCATGTGGACATGGTATTCCAGTCAATTGCCACGATCGACAAGAACATTTTCTCCTCTCCAAGTGGACAACATACTTATCAGCATTATTCATAATCTCGAATCCGTCGTCCCCATTCCAAATCGGATGGCAAAACCTACTACCTCTCACACTCTCCTCCAATTTCTTCACAATTCTGGGGCCACATTGTTTAGGCCATTTTGCACATTCATTTCTCTGTCTGTGCAGCCTAGTCATAACCATGACTCTGATGTCTTCAAGCATACTGATGATTGATTTGCACCTCGCTTCTATAATTGTGCCATTGAATGCCTCACAAAGATTGTTATCAACGATATCACACTTAAATTCTTCACTGAAGAAGGCCCTACACCAATGTTTTGCTTCAGTGCGGAACAAGTCTTCAAAGGCTTCAGCAGACAAGTCATATAAAGCTTGTTTATGAACTCTAAAATCTCCCATATTGGTGCTCTTTGCAATCAACCAAAATTGCTTCTGTAGTTGATCACCTCTGTGCTTTTTCGCCCAATTTGCATATATATGCCGAGCACACATTCTGTGCTCAGCATATTTCATCAATTCAGCCATAGCTGGGACAAGTCCCTACATAACAAAACCAACAAATATTATTAAGGTAAAAAAAATAAGTGTCATTACAAAGACAATAGTTCAACGATAGTGTCTTACCTTTTGTTGATCGCTCATAAAGGCCCAGCCATTTCCATCAGTTATGCCAAGGTCAGCCATTAGATTTTTCAGAAACCAGGACCAAGTGTCCTTATTCTCTGACTTCACAACAGCCCAGGCTATTGGAAACATTTGGTTGTTTCCATCTCTCCCAATTGCAGCCAATAACTCTCCTTTGCATAACCCCTTCAAGAAATAACCATCTAACCCTATCACTTTCCTACAGCAAGCTAAGAATCCCTTTCTGCATGCCTCAAAACATATATACATTTTATGAAAATGTGTCTCATGATCATCCAATGATGTCTCCTCAATCTCTACATGAATTCTACTAGGCGGATTTTGAAGCCTGCACTCCCTAGCATAGTCCCAGATCTGTGCATATTCTTTCTTGTACATACCCATCAATTCACTCATCACCTTATACTTAGCCCTTTTGCACTGACTTCTAGACACATTCATGCCTACTTCCTCTTTGACCAGTTGTTTCAATCGAGTAGTGTTCATTTCTGGCATGGCCTTAATGGTGTTGAAGAAGTGCTTGGCTAACCACACACTGGTCACTCTTTTATTATGAAAATCAATACCATAGGTGTGCTCCTCCTGGAGTGACCGTATATGGAATGAGGCAGTTTTTCTACTCAATGTAGCATATAACATCCATGGACAACTATCTTGTGTACACTTCACTCTAATATAGCTCTTCGTATTTCTAGTGAGCTTAAGATTCCTCTGCTGAGTGATTGAGTACTTTATGATAGCCTCTCTCAATTGTTTTGCATTATCAAATCTCATAGATAAGCAAAATGTAGGACTTGGACTAGCTGAATCATAAGAAGGGTACTTACTTGACCTTTTTCTTCTACGTTGAAGTGTAACATCTTTATTATTCTCTGAGCTATCACCAACATCCTCGCGACTTTCCTCATTTTCTATATCATCACCATCATTCAACGGAGCTCCATCTTCCTGGTTCATAGAAGTGCCTTCATCCACTATCCCAAGTTGTGCTTCCTTTCTTTGTCGATATGCTCTCACTTCTTCTCTTGCTTGTGCAATCTCGTCATTATCAACATCACTTGGGCAATGTGTATGCAGTATTGCTTCCTCATCTTCATCACTAGACAATGCAACTTGCCAAGAGCCCACGTTTATTCTACTCGATTCTTCAGGCAATGTGTCTTCACCATCAGATATGCCACCGGTTCTCTCTAGTGCCTCACACAGCTCTAACACACGAGCTGTATGGAAAGCCTGAGTGTCTTCTACTCTAAAATTTTCTTCTAATACAGATCCATGACCACTTGGAATTTCGACACGAGCTTCCAAGATTGTTCCCTCATCTCCATCGCCAGTATATTCAACATATACAGACACCTCTTGACCATGAAGAAAATAGTAAACAACATCCCTGACACCACTATCATCATGCATGTATCTCAATCCATCCTTAAGACTTTTACTAGGTACTAGATAATACAATTTACCTATTTTGCATCGCAGCTGGTGTACTATATCCTTCACAAACTCTTTATATGACAACTTACTCACACTGATAAGGACAACATCGATATTTCCACCAATATATTCAGTCTCTTTGTCCCCATTCAGAAACTTACCCCCGCATAAAACTTTGACAGGTGCAGAAGTATCACCCATGTTAACACTGCACAAAAAAGAGAATAATTATTTCTATAACAAGGATCACATTGCAATGACAATTGTTAACACTACACGAAAGAAAAATTGTGCATATGGCTAAGTGACAGGCATAGAAAACATCTAGCCAGCTAAATTTACTTGCACTAAAAATAACAAGCCTATAGACATATAAAAGAGAAAACAGGAATTGTAGGAATTCTAAAGATTTTTTCGTTCTTTTGCCATTTACTTTGATGACACGTTGAGTCAATTAATTTCAACTATCGTTACATGTAGCAAGCAAAGCAGACTAATAGCAACATAATCATACAACTGTTTTGAGAAGTTGAACAGCTAATAGGAAAGTCGTACTTACTCCTTACTTTTTTACAACCTCAATCTATGTACCTCTATCCCACTTTCCTTAACTTCTTAATTAATCTCCTTTTATCTTTTTTTTTTCTTTTAGTTAAGGATATGATCTCTTCTGCCACTTCCCTAAATTCTAGTATAACAAAATTGCAATCTTGCACCTGTTTTCCAAGAACTTATATCTTTGTGGCTTGCAAAAGTCTTGTCCAAGTCAAAAGCAATTCACAACAATGCAAAGGCACAGGGACCATAACAAATGATTTTTTTCTATCACAGGGACCACAACAACGCAAATTAGCATGACAACTTCAGCACTCGGTCCCCACAACCCCACCATATTCAGTAAACAATAATTTTGTTGTCAGCCAGTGGATACAAAACGACATAAGAAGGGTACAACTCAAGTAAAATAAAACTCACATTTATACTGAGATGGACAAACCACTGCGACGAGACCCTCTTTTTCCAACACAGGGACCACAAACCCTTCTTTTTTCCCTCTACAAGACCCAGTTTTTCTTTCGCTTCCACACTATCAATAACACCAAAACGAATAAGCATGTCTGTCGTTTCTTAATCAGTTCACACAAATGGACAAATCGCTTACCTTTGCTTGTGTCGGCCACAGTTTGTCACGCGATAAACACTTCCTACCTTCAGAGACTTGGACACGAATCAAAGGAATAGAGTGCGTGCCTTCAATGGATTTGCTTGACACACTCAGGGTTGAGGACGATCCAATCCCTAATTTGCAATTGATGAGTGTAATTTCACAGGACAGAGATGGATTTGAGAGAGAGAGAGAGAGAGGCATAAGAGGGCTTCCAGCCCTAATTTGACTTCGTTTTCTCGGTTAACACGATCGAAAGAAACCTTTTTCTTTACACGTATGATTCGGCGTCGTTTTGTCCTTAAGAAGAGCACACGGTGGACTTTTCCTTTTTTTTTTTTAATTTCCACGTCAGAGTAAACTATTAAGTAAAAAATCCACGTATGACGTTTTGCCGGAAGTGGCACTCAAGTGGACGATTTTGTTCCGATTTGGTACTCAAGTGAGCGAAAAAAAAAGTTATGGCACTCAAGTGAACGCCGTACAAAAGTTATGGCACTTGTACTGTACTTACCCCGGGAAAGTGAATCAAAGTGTAACGAAACCAAACTCAACATCAGATGCATACAAAATTGATTCCTAAATGTGTAAATCAATCATATAAACTCACACCAAACCAATTTGATCTTAACAGAGAACATGTTATTTCGGTTCAAACATATCACCTCTCAGAAATAATCCCGTTTGGCTATAAGATGAGGAAGCACATTAGCGAGTTCAAATTTGACACCAAACTCGGGATAAATTGATCCAGGTTGGTCGCAATGCACAGGAATATCTAAAATCTTCATCGAAACTAACTTAAGCTAGGAAGAAAGCAGCTGGATCCTAACTTCCACAAAACAAAACTAATTAAAGCATTTAATATTACCTGATTGACGAAGCTACAATCTGTGACTGCATCAAGGGAAAAAACTTCGGCCATCACTGCCGATCGGAATCGAAGTGGGCAATTGGATTTCCAGTGCACGCTCCTTTCATTGTCTTCTATTGTGGAGCAAGATGTAACAAAGAAAATCCTGTGTTCCTTCTGCCAACACGACCAAAGTGACCAAAAAGATAAAGCTTATTGTTCAATATGTCTGTCTTTCAATAAGCTCTGCCAATGGACATGGGACTTGCGTCACTACAAGCATTTAGAGTTGTATCATATCGCAAAACACTTGTAAAGGCGGCTCTAGAAACGCCACCGATTACATAGGGGCATAGTTGACATCTTTGTCATGGCCAGGCAACGCATCAATCTTGTAATTTGGCTGGTCAAACTCATGCGACTTTGATTTCATGCAGAACATCTGGTCTACTTTCTCTAGTTTAGTTTTTGTCTGATGTTCTCTGCAAATCAATCATTGGGTACTGTTTTCTAGCCACGAACAGAATCACCATCATCCTCACAAAATGAGCCACTCGGTCTTAGACACTAGCGAGTGCCTGGCCTTTCGGAGGTGGACTCATTGTAGGAACCGCAGGGCCTCCAATCTGTCCTCCATGAAGATGGAGGTGACTCACAGCAATTCTAGGTCCCACTTCGTGATCGCAGCCATGGAGGATTCGTCGATTCTCTTGGAGGACGAGTTGAAGAGCCCACGAGGGACGGATGAGGTGGTACGACGGGTTTTCGAACGGGGATCGGGAGTGAAAGCAGAGACTCTTCCTCGCCTTCGCACACTTACAGCCCGGTTCCACGTAAAGTTTGGGAACTGTGTTCTGGGCTGTTTTGTCAGGAAACTCGCGCCCTAGAGAGAAACTACTGCCATGCATGTTGGACTTTTCCTCGACTTGGAGAAATCATCGGCTTCGTATGACTGGGGGCATCGAAGAAACACCGTCGTGTGCAGCCCCCTTGGCGGCAGAGAATGACCATGAAAACTAATACTAAAAATCTCTCCCAAATCAAACCCCCAGCGACATTCTCAAATGGTACCAATTCCCGCCAATGTGATCGCTATCCAGTCAACAGCATCATGACTTCCCTCAAATAAAAATGAGAGAACAGTCTTCGTTTGCGTTGGTTTGGTTCCACAAGATAATTCCACATCCTCCTCCTTCGCATGTCTAATTTGCCATCACCACCACACTCACTCTTCCATCGCCATCTCCACAAATCGCCATGGAATGCGATTGTGTAGCCAAAGTCCGACTCCATTGTTGCCAATTAATTCCTTAAAATTGTAGGGAATGTGTCAATTGGTGAAATAGTATCTCTCTTCAAAAAAACATTTTCTTTTACCGCCGCACAAAGAAAATATTTTATTGCGAATGAACAAGCTATTGAGGAATTGTCCATATGTAAAATCATAATTATTGATATGGGCCTTTTCCACATAAAAGGGGAATCTTTTTTTTTTTTTACAATAGAAGCAGAAATGATGTAGATTATTTAAGAATCGAAGTCAATCTGCTTTGTAAAAAGAAGATATCAATAAACTTCTATGAAATGGTTTCGCGGGATTAAGCCAATTATCTTGATCGTAGGATATCATTGAAAAATAAGAATCCGTGTTATCAAAAGATTTCTTACAATTATTTATAGTATGGAATGAGTCAATCATTCACTTTAATATTTTATTAAACAAAAATGGTGATATTATTCCTCCATTGATCAATAATTTCAACTTTTGGCAAGTATCATGATCATTCAATAATAATGGCTTCCATTTTTTCAAATGAACGATTTGAAGACCTATTGATTCTAATAACTGATTGCAGAATTGATCATTCGAACCTTTCAATTCGTAGATGGAGCGAATTGAATGAACAACGGAATCAGACTCTGAGGTATAATAGCTCTCTTTTTAAGAAATTATTTGCCTCGCAATATTGCTAATAATGGTAACGTTGCTAATGGTTACTGGCAAAAATCCTCTATAACACAATAGAGTCTCAAGCGAAAATATTAAATAGTAATTCTAATATTTCTCCATAAACTCTTTAGGAAATAATCCTCTACGATAAAAGTTATGTCCTTATAGACATAACCTTTCAAAGATTAAGTAGTTATATCTGAATAGACACAATTTGGACGCGTCTCTTCAAAGGTTATAAGAGCCCTTTGTGAATAGTCACACTGTTTAAATAGGACACAATGGTTATTATCATTAGTGCCTTATCTAGTCTACGTGCGCACTCACATCTTTTCGATATGGGATAAGACACCTCTTAGTTTGTTTTACAAATAAACTACCAACAAGATTGTCACGAATGTATTGATTTGAGATTTTTGGTTACCAAAAAATTAATTTGGGATAAATTTGTCAAAAAATGTACATGTTTAGGATTTTTATGGCCTATCTGGCAATGATTATGATGAAAAAAAGTAATTCTAATTAGAATCATATTTTTTTATTTTGTTTTATGGATGATTTTTAGATAATCAAAACGCGTTTGCTAACTGTACAAAATTTTTGTACTTTAACAGAAACGTGTTTGGTAATTGTTCAGAATTTCTGTTCCTCAAAATAACCATGTAGCGAGAATTTTTTTTAAATTTCATCTTTTTAAAAAATGTTTTCAACTTTTTTTTATTTTAATTTATTTTAATTTTTCCCTTTTAAAAATTTTCAAAATTTTTTTATTAAATTTTAAAGCTTATTTTCAAATTTAATTGAAAAAATGTATTTGAAAAATTAGTTGTTAATAAATTTTCAAATCTAATTCCGATTTTTTTTAAGTTCAAAAGTCCACGTGGACTTAATCTTTTTAAAAGAATTGAGACTTTGTTCTTTTTTCTGATTCTTAAAAGTGATTCTTTTTTTAGAATTAAATTTTTTTATTCTTATTTTTACTTCAAAACTGTTCCCGAAAATAAAATCAAAATCAGAATCATTTACGTTACAAAACATATTTCTCCTTTTTTTTGTTCCGAGAAATGGAGTTAGAGGATTAGAATCGTTGTCAAACAGATCTTTAGCAACCCAAAAACTAGTTTGGAATAAAATTTTCATAAGTGTACCGATTTAAAATTTTTCGTGATATTAATCCAAATAATAATAAATTTTGGTTGAATGACGTTCTACGGTAGAGTCATATCTTCTCCGTGCTCCATTGCCTCACTCCTTTTACGTTCCTTTATATTATTAGAAGTTTATTTTAATTATCCCGTTTCATCTAATATAATGTCTCTAGAACAGTATAGCAACATCAAATTTGCCTTACTTATGTGTTATGCTTGGAAAAACAATTTGAGTGTCCCCTACCAGGGTACTTTATTGAAGAAATGGTTTGATTCGAGGCATCATATTCTTGATACGGGATTCCCCAAACAATAACTAAGCTCTACCGTTGATGGCAGTACGTATGTGATTGATTAGTATTAGGGGTGCGCGGTCATAGGTCCAATTTGGTTTTGCTCAAGAACCGGGAACCAAACTGGACCATTGATCAGATCCGATTCCAGGGCAATCCAATGGAACTGGTAAATTTGCAACATTCAAGAATTGCACTGTTTCATGCAAGGAACATTGAAAGGCGAGACGTAGGTTCTAGTCCCAACAATACAAATGAGAAAAGATAAAATGACAAAATTAAAATTGATCGGTCCTGTTGTGTATCCTTGGCCGTAAGTTGTGTACGTTTAAAAAATTAAAATAAAGTCTCATATTTGAAGCATTTTGTTTGTAAATTTTTGATATCCGAACAAAATCGAAACTTCGAGAGTCGCAGAAAAAATGGTTATGGCTTAGAGCGAAGCTCGGCAGATTCTGTGTCGAAGCCTCGGCGTGTACTTGCTTTCTCTAGTTCAATGGTTGCTACGGCCTAATGCTTTGATGGCTATTGTCATTTGTCAGCCATGCCTTTGCTCACTCTTGACGCTTGCTGTGCTCAAGCTGGCGATGCCTCTCCGACTCACTTTATCGGTGCTTCAGTGTTCAAGAGAGCTGTTTGGCATGGGGTCGCATTTTCTTTAATTTGAAGCATTCTGTGGACGCGAAGATACGAGTAGCTCAGAGTTCCGTGTCTTGTTTTTTCTGGGTTCGGTGATTTCATTGTCAAGATGAAGTTTTTGAATACCATGTTTTTGGAATGATCGGCGATTACTACTTGTTTGTGGGAGTTGAAAAAAAAATTGATGATTTTCACTTGAATTTTAGTTACAAGCTGTGAAAGTAAAAGAAATTAAAATCAATCAGTCCGATCCTATACGCCTAGAATAGGGAATTGGACTATCTGACCATTGGTTCCGATTTTAAGGACTAGGGACCGGAAGCCGATTAGCTCACCCTAATTTCTACAACTACCGTGTGGAACAATTAAGGGAAAATTCCAAATAAAAATCTAAAGTTTCCTCATGTTCTTAAAGATCTAAAGTGGTCATGTTTCTTTGAAATAAGGGCCTAACCTTCCGGCCGGCTAAATATTCCGACTGATTAAGGGCACTTTCGTCAAGATATAATTTTAACCTAATTTTTAGTTAAATTAAATTAAAAATTAAAAATCAAAAGTTAAAAAAATGAAAGAAATATAGGCAGGAGGGCCCTCTCACCTTTTTTTTTTACTTTTACTTTTTCTAAATCTTAAAAACTGGAAAAAGGAAAAAATAAAAAGAACAAAAAATAAATCAAGAAAGTGCCCCTAACCAACGGGTGATTTAGGCTCATTTTTTAGACTAATATGGTTGCTTTAGGTCCTTATTTGAAACAATATTTGTATTAGGCATTTATTTGAAATAATATTCACTTTAGGCCCTTATTTGAGAAAATGATGACACTTCAGGCCCTTGCATGAAATTTTCCCAACAATTTATGACTATATTATTATTTCTAAGTAAATGTTCATTTGTCAAGTTCCTCCTTTTCCTTTTCCATTTTAAATTCTCATAGAATCGCAAGTTTTAGGGTTTATATTGAATATAACTTTGTATGTGCACATGGCATTGATTTAATAATATAAGTGATGCATATGTTTTAATTTTTTCAGATTTATAATACATGAATATATATTTTAAAAATGATTTTATGATGCCATCTTGCTCTCAAATTTTACGAGAACCAATTTTGGGAGTAGAATAGCTTTAATTAGAGGTGTCGTGGGTTTTTCGATTAAACGCAATCGGATTCATATCTCCACAGAGAGTGGTACTTTTTCTTGAATATATAGTCATTTCATCAAGGATTGTTTCCCTTGACCATACGCCTTAGTTGTTTATTGTTGAAAATATGTCTTGAGTTGAGCCCAAAAATAAAACTCTCCTAATTCAAGTATTTTTTTTAATTTTCAAATTTGAGTAGATTTCCTATTTTGAATCCGATTCTTGCCTAAATGAGAAGTGAATGTTCATTACGAAAAGTATCCAAGAGGCGACTTCTTGTGAATCACTCTGAAGTAATCCGAGAGTGTTGAAGCCGATAAATATTGGAGTTAAGATTTTGCTAATTTCTTTGTGGAATTAAATTAAAAATAAAATAAATCAATAAAAATAGAATAAAAAACCAGCAAGGGCTAAGGTGCTCGCTATAGTTGGCCCCTGTCACGACTCGAAAATTTTTTCGATTGATGAAAAATTCTCAGGTTAACGGATTATCAGGTTAGTTAGATTAATTAACCTAATATGGACCCTCCCCAGCCCTACTGAATCGCAACTTTGGCTTTTTTGTTTAAATGATTTTAAGATTTTGAGTCGCCACTAATCATTCTTGGTAGGTCGATTAGAAATCTAAATAAAGTATTGGGAGAAATACTTTATTCTTGCGAACTAGATATTATGAGTTCGGGGACTTGGTTACGCTAGATCACTCTAATGCCCTTTCGGTACCATTTTATTTCATGAAAACTCATTTGGGATGATTGGGAAAAGTTTGGGTCAAACTGACCAGAAGAGCAAAATGATCATTTTTCAAGGCTCGAAAAGTGAAAATAGGTCAAACCAGTTCAATATGGTTATTCATTTTTTTCCACAATTTTTGAGAAGTTTCCGAAATTTTTCGAGACAATTTACCCATAAGAGGCAAAATCAACATTTTGGAAATGTTGGGAAGGAAATTCATCAAAAATAGGATTGGCCAATCAAAATGACCCGTTTCCTAATTTTTGAGATTTTTCTGAATTTTTCAGAATTTTTTCGAGACGATTTACCCATAATGGGCAAAATTGTCATTTTGGAAAGATCGGGAAGGAAATTTATCAAAAATAGGATAGACCAGTCGAAATGGCCCTTTTCCTAATTTTTGAGATTTTTCTGAATTTTCTGAATTTTTCGAGATAATTTGCCCATAAAAAGGCAAAATCGTCATTTTGAAAATATCAAGAAGGAAATTCATCAAAAATAGGATTTTCCGAGACAATTTACCCATAAGGGTCAAAATCGTCATTTAAAAACAAATAAGAAGGAAATTGGTCAAAAACAGGATTGGCAGTCGAAATGGTCTGTTTCCTAATTTTTTAGATTTTTCTGAACTTTTCTGAATTTTTTTTAGACGATTTGCCCATAAGGGGCAAAATTGTTATTTTAAAAAAATCAGGAAGGAAATTCATATGGTCCGTTTTCTAATTTTCAAGATTTTTCTGAGAATTTTTGGAATATTTTTTTATTATCTTTCTTCTTCTTCTTCTTCTTTTATTCCTTTTTTCTTTATTTTTCATCCATTTTCTAACCCAACAGCTACAAGGCACACGTGGTGCTTTCTTAGCTATTTTCGGGAAAAAATGTTTTATAATCCTAAAGATTTTTATTTATTATATATTTTTTTATTTTTCTATTTACACAGAGAGAGATATTAAACGCTCAAATTTAGAAAGAGGATCATATGGAGGAATAAGAAGGAATAAGGTGCAAACTTAAATGGCTTGATTTAAAATTTCAAGTGATTTGGGATGGTTTAGGCTTACCATATGATATCATCAGCTTTAAAAACTTCAGGAATAAACATGACGAAACAGGGACCAAAGATGAAAAATATGGGGTACGTTTATGACTAATCCTTGACAAACAAATACCATTTTACAAAAATAAGGCCCAACAACTTTTATGCAAGAAAGGATCCTAAATAACTCATCCATTCAGAAAAAAAAAAAACAAGTTCTACAAAACAGTAGTACATATGTATGAATTGCATGAAGTGACCCTATTCCCATGTCTATTTTATGGATGAGGATTTGCGTCTATGAATTTCTCAAAAAGCAAAACATACCCCCAAATTGCAAGTCCAGCCAACACAGACCAGGAGAGGAAAGCGATCACTGTGTAGACATTCTAATAACTGATCATATACAATATTATTGTAGCATCTACTTGAACAAAATGGAAGCCGGCCTATCTCATGCATCATAATCAACCGATCTTTTGTACTCAACTCTAGCACACTACAAAATGGCCAACAGAAAATCACAGCAATTTCATTGTACTCCAAAACCAAACTTTTCCCAGTAAGTGTAGTTGGCTAGATGCTATCACAGCATAAGAAAAAGTAGATGTTGCAAGTAATTGTATCGACTCAATAGAAATAAATCCTGACATTTCACAAGGTACTCAAATTGACTTACTTGAAACTTCATCCTACTTTCCCTTTAGGAATAGGGATTCCAGTATTGTTGATATTCTGATATTCAGGACTCCAGTTATCCCTAAAGGTGCTCAAACTCAATCCTGTGATTCCCTCTGCTGGATCATCCTTCCTGGCCAAAAAGATCCTAACAAAGATGCACAAAATTTGATAGTAAGACAAGAATTAGGAATGCAGGTGCTACTCGGTTGATCATTTTCACACCACCAAAGACGATAAAACATAAGACTATGGTGACAACAATCCCATAAATCTACAGGTCGTGGGAGCCAAGACTCTCAATTGGTTGTGCAACTCATGTGCCATTAACTTTTGTGATGGTCCCTCTCGTGGCGGAGATCAAGAGCCCGAAGTAAAATATATATATGTGTGTGTATATATTGTTGTTGTATATAATACGTTCGCATGTACAAGATATATGTTCGCGCATGAACAATAAGAGTTGGTAGACAAACCTGAATCGCAAAATGAACGCGTAAATGAAATGAAGATGAATGATCCGAGCCCAACGCATTCACGTTGTGTCCTTAAGACAAATTTGTGCCATCAATCGGTACCCAAGGGTCTGGGACAATTGCCGCCCAGGATAGAACGGATCGGCTTTCTCTTTGAAGCGGTACTTCTTCAAGAGAAAACATCGAACACAACTTGTGGAATAATCGCACGAAGATGAGAGTGAATGAGCGGAATGAGTGTTTTCGAAAACAGAATGGAAATCTATATATGTGTTCTATTTGAAAACGAATATATTAAAAGTAATCCACGAAGAGTCACGAAGTCATGATTGTTCGAAGTTCAGTTATTGCCGAATCAACACATTTGTTCGGTGTTTTGATTAATGCCGAATCAGCGCATTTGTTCGGTAATTGATGAACACGAACCGATAGCTTGAAGATAAATTACTAATAGACAACATTCGAAAAATAAATTAAAAAAATTCAACGGATATGTTAATTAAAAAATAAAATCGATGGGCTTAACCCGGACTCAGGCCCGGCCCGATCCGATCCGAGTCGAGCCGAGCAGAGCCGGCTGGATGGACGGCGGCGGTAGCACGTGCGCGTATGGGCCAGTCCGATTTTGTGCAAGACCTCTCCCCTCCACAAAAGTGGGGTGCCCCTTGAGGCCCAAACCCATTGGCAAGGCTCCACTATTTAAACCTAATACTCCTCTATTTTCTATCCCATATGGGACTATTTCTCCCATAACTCTCATTCATATTTTATAGGTTTTTTGTTGTTCAAAACCCAACAATCCCCCACATGAATGAGAAGTTCAGATTTCATGACTCTTCGTCATTTAATGTGCGGATATTTCAAGGGAGAACGCTGCATTGGGATAAGTAGTCTGAAACTTTGAACTTTTCCTAATGAGACCTATCGGACTTACTTGGTCAATCAGTAGACTTGATATCTTTGAACTGTTGACTTTCGGTGTAAGTCAAGAAAATAAGAATCACACAACTCTCTCTCAAACAAAGTTGGTTCTCACTGTTGTGTTCGTTTTGGCCATGAACACCGCCTGGTTTCATAAGTGTTCTCAGGAATTTGGCCTTTCAAATTCACCTTATAAGCGGCCCTCACTTCACACTTACATAGGTGATTTCTAAAAATGTGGTTTACACAAATTCAAATCGGAATCATTAAAAGCTTATGCTTAGCCTCCACTAATCTATACTGTCTTTATACGGGAATGAGCAAGAGTCGACAGTACTCTACTCAGCCTTCATAACTTAGTTGTCCCTTTGAACCTAGATCTTGGGATCTCCAGTCAACTAGGTGGGGTTTCCGTTATGACGACTTATTTTATAGGTCTTAGACCCATTCCCCTTGATGTTTTCTCAACCATATCTCTAGTTAGGCCTTTCGTTAATGGATCCGTAATATTATCTTTTGACTTCATAGTCAATCGAGATAATTCCACTAGAGAGTAGCTATCTCACAGTATCATGTCTTCAACGTATATGTCGGGACTTTCTATTATACATAACATTCCTTGCCTTTTCTATTACCGTTTGACTATCACAATGAATAAATACAACTGGCACTGGTTTAGGCCAATTAGGAATGTCTTCTAAGAAATTCCGAAGCCACTCTGCTTCTTCACCAGCCTTATCCAAAGCAATAAATTATGCTTCCACAGTAGACCTTGCTATACAAGTTTGTTTGGATGATTTCCAAGACACTACCCCTCCACCAAGCGTAAACACATACCCACTTGTGGATTTTGTGTTTTATGCTAGTTATCCAATTTGCATCACAATATCCTTCAAGTACTGCTGGATACATTGTGTAATGCAAAGCATGATTTTGAGTGTGCTTCAAATAGCCTAATACAGATTTCATTGCTTTCCAATGATTGTCATTTGGACTAATTGTAAATCAACTCAGCTTGCTCACAGCACAAGCTATGTCTGGCCTAGTACAGTTCATGACATACATTAAACTGCCTAGTATACTAGCATAATCATTTTGAGCTTTACTTTCACCAATATTCTTTGAAAGATGTAGATTAACATCTATGGGGGTCTTTACTGGTATAATATCTAGATTCTTGCATTTTTCAAGAATCTTCTCAATATAATGAGACTTCGATAAAGCTAATCTTTCAGATGTCTTTTGGATTTTAATCCCTAAAATAACATTTGCGACCCCCATATCTTTCATATCAAACTTACTTGTGAGCATGCATTTGGTTGCTTTAACAACCTCACTATCACTGCCCATTATAAGCATGTCATCTACATACAACCACAGAATGGCAAAGCCATTATGAGTATTCTTAAAATAAACACATTTATCACACTCATTTATATTAAAATCATTCGACAACATGACTTGGTTGAATTTAACATACCACTGTTTCGGTACTTGTTTCAATCCATAGAGTGACTTGATTAAACGAAATACCTTCTTCTCTTGTCCTAGAACAATGAACCCTCCAGGTTGTTCCAGATATATTTCTTCCTCCAAATCCCCATTTAAGAAGGCTGTTTTCACATCCATTTGATAGATTTTGAGCTTATACACCGCAGCTATAGCAATTAGCATCCTTATGGATGTAATTCTAGTGACGGGTGAATAGGTATCAAAATAGTCAAGGCCTTCTCGTTGCTTGTATCCTTTTACCACAAGTCTAGCCTTATATTTATCAATAGTACCATCCGCTTTCATTTTTTTCTTGAATATCCACTTACATTGTAGCGGTTTATTGCCAGGAGGAAGGTCAACCAATTCCCAAGTATGGTTTGATAGAATGGATTTGTTGACACCTGATTTTTAATCATTTTTTCTATTGCTAAAGTAATAAAAAAATCCATAAAAATTCATAAAATTGAAAAATCAACTTTGGGGACCTTAGCCAAGCCTAGAGAACTAATTTTGACCAAAAAATGATTTTTCATATTTTCAGTATTTTTTAGTATTTTTATTTTCGAAAATTCATGAAAAATAAAGAAAAAACGAGAAAATTGCAAAATCAACTTTGGAAGCCTTGGCCAAGCCTAGGCAACCATTTTTGAACAAAAAATAAATTTTCATATTATATATATTTTTTAATTTTTTTTAAAAAAATACAAAAATACTTGAAAATTTTGGAAAAATAACATTTGAGGCCAAAAAAAATACACAAAGATAGTTGATATTTTTATTTTAAATCTATTTTCATATTGGCCATTGCAAATTCAGAAAAATCCAATTCGAGTCACGTGTTCCTTCACGAGTATAATCTCGAATCGGGCCTAAAAAATTTTAATTTGAGTCAACTTATTTTTAATTTTCACTTTTTATGAGTTGTGACATTGTTTTCTAATATTTTAAATTTTCATCTTGGCTCAATTATATCCAGAATGACTCAATTTTGCAAAAGGGCTTTAATTAAATTCTGCATTATTTTCAGCGGAAAGAAATAAGCTTAAATTTGACATGTGTTAAATTTTGGTGTGTCAAAAATTGTGAGAAGATTTGGACTTAAAGAAATATATTTTTTCATGGACTGAATTGTAAATACTTAAAATTCAAGGACTAGAGTGCAAATACCTAACTCTTGAAGGATTATTTTACAAATAACAAAAAAAAGAGTTAGTGGATAAATTAGAATAGAGAAGGGAAGATGGAGAAAAGGAGATGAAGAAGAGAAGTTGGAGAAGAATAGATGGAGAAAATAAGATAAGAATAGAGAAGGGAAGATGGAGATGAAGAAGAGTTAGTAGAGAAATTAGAATGTGAGATAAATATGGAGAAGGGAAGATGAAGATGAAGAAGAGTTAGTGGAGAAATTAGAATGTGAGATAAATATGGAGAAGGGAAGATGAAGATGAAAAAGAGTTAGTGGAGAGATTAGAATGTGAGATAGAGATGGAGAATGGAAGATGAAAATGAAGAAGAGTTAGTGGAGAAATTAGAATGGGAGATAGAGTTAGTGGAAAAATTAGAATGGGAGATAGATGAGTAGATTATAAAAGGAAAAAAAAGTGAGCTTGAGAGAGGGATTCTTTGGAGAGAAAATTTGAAGTGTTTGGAAGAAATTTTTTGGAGAGAAAATTTTGGATGTTTGAGAGAGTTTTGGGAGATTGAAGAAAAATTTGAGAGAAAGAAAATGCCAAAAGAGAGAGAATTTTGAAGATGATAGGAGTTTAAAGCTAGAGGTTATCATCACAAATTCCTTCATCGATCAATATAAATCAAGAGTTCATCCTCGTCAACGAGCAAGCAAATTCGAGCTAAGTGTTTTTATTTATTCATTTATTTATGGTTTTACTCGCAAATTAAGCACAAATTGTATACACTTTCTCCATCTCCCATTTTTTCCCATAGTTTATGTCAGGAGAAGGATATCTCTATGTCAACAGCAAAAATCTCGTAGAGATGCAAAAATCGGCCCAAACAAGCTCCTAAGCTGTCCACTGATTTCTCAACTGATCTGTGACTAAAAGTCTCTCTTAATTCAAAAGAAACTCTCTATATTGGGAACATAGAGAGCGAAAATCAATTATAGAAATCCCTCCCAAAAAAACGGGAGATAAGTACTCTTTCCACTCTTCTAGTTTTAAGTGCAGATTAGCACATATTTTGTATACTGACACTTCATTCTATTTTATGTCAAAAAGCCGCAGCTCTATATCAATGGTCAACCCTATGGAAGCACAAAATCGACTTGGAGGAGTCCTCAAGCGCGCACAAATTTCAAATTGTTGAATCAATTCGTTGTATTTCATTTTAAAGAATTCATACCCCAAAATAGAGAGAACAAAGTCTATCCGCAATTTAAATACCTGCACCATAAATCCCAAAGAGACGAGCCAAGCCAATGCTTAGCCTCTCATTGGAGGTTTTTACTTACAGTAGTTAAATACCTGCAACTTAAATACTTGTACCTTAAATCCCAAAGGGAAGAGCCAAGCCAATGCTTAGCCTCCCATTGGAGGTTTTTACTTACAATAGTTAAATACTTGCAACTTAAATACCTGTACCTTAAATCCCAAAGGGAAGAACCAAGCCAATGCTTAGCCTCCCATTGGAGGTTTTTACTTACAGTAGTTAAATACCTGCAACTTAAATACATGTACCTTAAATCCCAAAGGGAAGAGCCAAGCCAATGCTTAGCCTCCCATTGGAGGTGTTTATTCACTGTCATGTACTTCCTATAATTTAATTTTTGAATCATCAGACCCAAAAAGATGAGTAGGTCGTAATACTGCACAGAAGTCGTTAACACACTCCCTTTTTCGGCTTCAGGGAATCTTTAACACTTAAAAAAATATAACAAATAAAAATATATACCATCCATGCATCCTATTTAAAAAGTGAAAACACAAAAGAGAATACCCTACTAGAGCCTTAGGAATAAACCAAGCCTGAGTTGCCGAATTAGGATATCCATGAAATTAAGGTACTGAAAGGGCATTAGTTTTAATTAACTAGTGTAACCAAGTCCCCGAGCTCATAATCTCCGGTTCGCAGGAATAAATTAGTTCTCCCGCTAATTTATTTAGGTTTCTAATCGACGTACCAAGAACGATTAGTGGCGACTCCAAATTTCAAAATCATTTAAACAAAAACCAAAGTTGCGATTCGGTAGGGCTTGGGAGGGTCCGCGTTAGGTTAGTCAAATCTAATTAACCTAATAATCCGTTAACCCCTTTTGAAGATAAAATTTTTTAGAGAGTCGCGACAGGATTCAACCTTACTATTGATAGCTTCTTTCTAGAACGGGACTTCGGGGGACGTCACAGCCTCTTTAAAAGTTCGAGGCTCATTCTCTAACAAATATGTTAGAAAATCAGGTTCAAAAGAATTAGAAATTCTTTGTCTTTTATTACGTCTAGGTTCATCCTCCATAGGATCATTTCTAGGTGTAGTATCTCGAGGCCTCTTGTTATTATTAATTGGCTCATATACCATGTTATACCAAAAGACATTCTCAAAGAATGAAGAGTCCCTCGATTCAATAATTGTATTAACATGTATATCAGGGATTTCAGACTTGTGGACCAAAAATCGATATGCAATACTATTAAGAGCATGTCCAATAAAGACATAATCAACGGTTTTCGGTCCTATTTTAACCTTCTTAGGTTTAGGAACCGCAACCTTAGCCCAGCACCCTCACACTTTGAGGTATTTCAAATTCGGCATTTTGCCTTTCCATTTCTCTCATGGAGTTTGTTGTGTCTTTTTGTGGGGTACTCTATTTAAAATAAAATTTGTTGTCAAAACAGCTTCCCTCCACAAATTCTGTGGTAATCTAGAACCATTTAGCAATGCATTCATCGTTTCCTTTAATGATCGATTTTTCCTTTCTGCCACGCCATTTGACTGTGGCGAATAAGGAGGTGTAATTTGATGAATAATGCTAAATTCAGAACATATTTCCTCAAAAGGAAATTCATATTCACCACATCTATTACTTATTATTATTTTAATTTTCCTATTTAGCTGAGTTTCAACTTCGGATTTATAAGTTCTAAAAGCATACACAGCTTCATCTTTACTACTCAACAAATACACATAACAGTACCTCGAACACTCATCTATAAAAGTGATAAAATATTTCTTACCAACCCTTGATGGTACTATTTTCAAATCGCATATGTTAGTATGTATTAAATCTAAAGGTTCAGTGATTCTATTATCTATAGAATGAAAAAAGTGGCTTGGAGAACTTTGATTCAACACATACTTGGCATTTTTCACTTGGACAATCAGATTTTGGCAATAGTCCCATGTTCATCAATTTCTTTATTGACTTATAATTAACATGTCTAATCTAGCATGCCATAAATCAGGAGAATCAAGCACATAAGCAGAAACAGTTTTATTCTTAGAATCGTTGGATATAACAGTCATTATATTCAGTTTGAAAAGACCATCACTAAGATAACCCCTTCCTACATACATCTTATTCTTAGAGAGTACAAACTTGTCAAACACAAACACCAACTTGAAACCATTCTTAATAAAGAGGGATCTAGACACTAAATTCTTGCGTATGTCTAGCACATGCAGTAAATCGACCAGTGTCACAATTTTTCCCGACGTCATCTTCAGAGCTACCTTGCCAATTCCTTCAACCTTAGAAGTCGATGAGTTACCCATATAGAGTTTCTCATCATCTCCCATAGGCATATAAGATGTGAACATCCATCTATTGGCACAAATATGGTGAGTTGCTCCAGTATCAATCTACCATTCTTTGGGGTTTCCCACCATGTTGCACACGGATATTATAGTAGTCAGATTGATATTGTCGACGCCATTGGAAATCTGTTCCACCACATTTGCCGAGTCGTCTTCTTTTTCTTGGCTCTGCAGTCCTTGACACGATGTCCAGATTTTCCACAGTTGTAGTACTTGCCAATAAACTTCTTCAGGCCTTGGTTAGATCCCTCTCCAATTTTTTTCCTCTTCTTGTTTTGTTTCAAACCTTCCTCGACAACATTGGCCTTTAAGACCTCCAGTTTGCTGCTAATTTTCTTTTCAGAAATCCAGTTATTTTCTTCAATCCTCAATTGAACAATCAAGTCCTCAAGCGACAACTCCTTTCTCTTATGTTTGAGATAATTCTTGAAATCTTTCCAAGATGGCGGTAATTTTTCAATAACTGTAGGCACTTGAAACGATTCACTAATCATCATACCCTCTACATGAATGTCAAGCAAGATCATTGTGAGTTCTTAGACTTGTCTTAAGACGGTTTTAAAGTCGACCATCTTAAAGTCTAGAAATTTGCCGACAATGAACTTCTTCAATCCAGCATTTTCGATTTTGTACTACTTGTCCAGACTATCCCATAATTCCTCTGCCATCTTCAACGGACTATAAACATTATAAAAGGAATTATCCAGATCATTGAGGATATAGTTGCGACACAGGAAATCAGAATGCTTCCACGCATCTACTGCGGCAAACTTTTCCTTGTCTATCTCTCCTTCATCCAAGTTAGGAGCATCCTCGGTGAGGAACCTTGCCAAATTCAAGGTCGTGAGATAGAATAGTATCTTTTTGTTGACATCTCTTGAAGTCAATTCCACTGAACTTCTCTGGTTTCTCTCAATGAGTTGGAACAGACGCAACAGGCATCATTGATGTCGAAGCCATTTCTATTACGGAAATAGAAATGATTGAACAAGTAAGTGTATGACAACAGGAGTGATACGATTTCTCAAATGCAAACACAGAAACGTTGGACTAGCAACCATAGAGCAAAACACGAACAATACAATTTCGGAAACTAGAATAAGAAATTATTGGAGTAGCAAACACACAACGACACACGAACGATAATTCAAATTTGTCTTAAGATTGTTGTTGTATATAATACGTTCGCATGTACAAGATATATGTTCGCGCATGAACAATAAGAGTTGGTAGACAAACCTAAATCGCAAAATGAACGCGTAAATGAAATAAAGATGAGTGCTCCGAGCCCAACAAATTTACGTTGTGTCCTTAAGACAAATTTGTCCCCTCAATTGGTACCCAAGGGTTTTGGACAATTGCCTTCCAGGATAGAATGGATCGGCTTTCTCTTTGAAGCGGTACTTCTTCAAGAGAAAACGTCGAACGTAACTTGTGGAATAATCGCACGAAGATGAGAGTGAATGAGCGAAATGAGTATTTTCGAAAACATAATGGAAATCTATATCTGTGTTCTGTTTGAAAACGAATATATTAAAAATAGTTCAAACGAAAAGTTACGAAGTCATGATTGTTCGAAGTTCGGTTATTGCCGAATCAACACCTTTGTTCGGTGTTTCGGTTAATGCCGAATCAGCGCATTTGTTCGGTAATTAATGAACACGAACCGATGGCTTGAAGATAGATTACTAATAGACAACAGCCAAAAAATAAATTAAAAAAATTTCAACGGATATGTCAATTAAAAAATAAAATTGATGGGCTTAACCCGAACCCGGACTTAGGCCCGGCCCGATCTGATTCGAGCCGAGTCGGCTGGACGGACGGCGGTGGTGGCGCGCGCGCGTGGACCGGTCCGACTTTATGCAAAACCTCTCTCCTCCACAAAAGTGAGGTGCCCATTGGGGCCCAAACCCATTGGCAAGGCTCCACTATTTAAACCCGATACTCCTCTATCTTCTATCCCATGTGTGACTATTTCTCACACAACTCTCATTCATATTTTATGGGTTTTTTATTGTTCAAAACCTAACATATATATGTATATATATCCGCAGGTGGAGTCTCCTCTGTTTTGACCATAAATCACTAGATCCTTGCATAGTTCCTTTGGGAAATTTATCCCTATTTTGAATAAGAAACCAAGAGCGCCAGTCGTGGTATGAGCGGCCGATCGCTAGACTCCAACATCTTCTCCTTATTCTCTACTTGTGGTATTCCCGCAGAACTCAAACTCTTAGTTAAGAGTGCCTGTGATGAATCAAGAGAGAATGCATCAATTCACACCCAATGCAAATGTTTCTCCTGCTGACAGAACTTGTTATTGCCATCCACCATTCTTCTTCATAGCGGTCCCCAAAATGGAAGGAGGAGCCAGGTAACCGAGACCACCCCCCTCTGTCCTTCTTCTTTTCTTTTCTTTTCTTTTCTTTTCTTTTCTTTTCTTTTTGTTCTTCTCGCGAGCCCCCTTTTGCTTTCTGACCATTGCCACCTCGTCATCATATCCACCCCTCTTTCTTCGTGGAAAATGCCCCCTTTCTTTTCTTTAACAGAATGTTACCTTCCCTATTAGCTGACCAACCCTTGTGCTCCCCCCCTCCAACTTATCATTGCAACCTCCAGGGACCACCTTATTGTTCTGCCACTATGTTGTTGCACTAAAAGATCTCCACTTAGGTCATAAGTTCTCATGAGTGAACTTGTCTCATAGGGCATATAGTTCTTTCTCCAAGGCCAAAATTGCACATTTGGACAAATTCCATATCATTGTCGACATATTTGGTCCAGAGGTTTTTTTTATTTATTGATTCAAAGCAACATCTAGCCAAGGTTTCATGTTTCCACTGTAGTATATAACTGCTGCATAGTTAACTTCATCCATGTTAATGCTCGGATTATACCTAAGTCCTAGAACATGCCAAGACTTGTCCAATGATTTTGTTGAGGAGTAGAAGGTGATCAAGCTAGGTGGAAGAGTGCCCGTTTTCCATAATGTCTAATCTCTATTCAAGTTATGCCAATAGTGGCACTCTTCTACGCATGTAACCCGCTTCCAAGCATCAAGATCGAATAAGCTCATTCAATAAGCCTAGGCACAAGCCTTTAGATTAAATTTCTCCTTGATGAGTGAGTGGGAGAAACTCAGGTACTGGAATAGCGATGAAAAGACCCAAAGCAGGTTTCAACAGCTCCATTCACCCTCCCAGCCATGTCAACATTCCACAATCCTGTCCAATCCTTCTGAAACACCAAATTGTCGTCCAAATACAAAGTCTTGTGTAGCTAAAAGCACAGTTAAATGGCAAACCCACATTCCTCCCGTCCTTCCCCAGTGATCTGGTAGGTTGGAAGGATCGTTGGATGCCGACGCTTGTTGTCAAAAGTTGGGATTGGTGCCGCCTTTTCCTCTCCCCTTTATCTCACTAACCTTTGTCTGTCGATCTGTATGATATGGAGTTCATCACATACTTCCCATTGTACATGCAGTCGATCCTCTACTTGAGTGATGAAACCTCTATTAATGCGAAGAGCTTGTTAATTGTATCAAGGGTAACTTGCTGCCGTGAGTAGTCTAATAGCACACCATCGATCAAGCAACTCAAGTAGCCTGGGTTCACATTCCTCTGAAGGACCACAGGAACTCTAAACCCTCTATCCTCACCGCCTTCCTCTTCATCTTCTTCATCGTACCAGCTCCAGCTCCCGAGATAATACCCGTAGATGTGCTCCGCTGATGATAATTGGACGAAAGCCGAACTGGTCCCCCTGGTTGTTCTTTGCTTTCTCCTTTTTTAATGATCGTGTCTTCCACAATTTCGCTTTAGAATAATAGTCCAAAATTCACCAGCATGCCCACTACTTGAATGTTCTCTTTTTTTTTTTTTATTCTTTCGGTGCCTCAATTGAGAAAGTCACGCTGACAGAGCTGGAAAAAGAGATAGTCCCCATTATAAAGTCTAGCATAAGATAAAGCGTGTATTTGGTCAGGGAAGAATATCTAAGCCGGACAATGAATGGGTGATCAATTTTGGTTAAAATGTCTATCTACTTTCATGATTCTTCTCCATGATTTTGTCCTTTCTCATTACCTTCATTGTATATATATCAGTAGTGCCCTTTTTCCTTACTTGCACGACTTTTGCAAAAACACCTCGGCCAACAATCTTCAAAGCCTCAAAATTTTCAAGACATACACTCTTAGTTTTCAAGGGCTCTTCGAGTGCGTCAAGTTTCTTATTCCCTCTGGCGTCAGTCTTGGACTCTTGACTTTCCTTGATGGTCTCTCGGTTAAAACATTCCACAAAATCCATTGATTTATCACTTTCACTTAGAGTGAGCGTGCTCAGCCTCAATGTTTGACTGAGAACGCAACTTGCGATATGTGACAACTAGATCGTTATCGACGGGTTCATTCATATCTGCACTAGATACAGAGTTTTCATCGACATTCACCTCCAAGGAGGGTTGGACTGGTGTAGGACCAAACACATCAGAGAAGTCCAATTCCATGTGATCCGTAACAATGGCATCATGAGAATTCATTGGGAAAAAGTTAGCGTGCATGGAAATGGCATGCATCTCTTGCTGTTGGTCGGACCAGATGACTGAGAATAAACCATATTGTCACTTGTATACAGCGCTAACAACCCAATAGTTAGCTAGAGACATTTCCAAAGCGGTCACATGTTTCCAATTATCTTAAGGTCATAAACTATAGAAGGACTCCTGTCAATGGCCTTAATCAACAGGAAATTCACGTATGCAAAAGCATTGCTAGGAAACTTGGGAAGCAAGCTGAGTAAAATCTAGAGGTCAAGGTCGTTCTTGTTTCTTATATTTTTGTGGCCTCAAATGCTATTTTTTCAATTTTTTTTCCTAATTTCTAAAAAAATATTTAAAAATGTAAAAAACATGAAAAATTATTTTTTGGTCAAAATTGGTTCCCTAGGTTTGGCCAAGGTCTCCAAAGTTTTTTTTTTTAATTTTATGAATTTTTATGGATTTTTTTTATTAATTTTAAAAGAGAAAAGATGATTAAAAATCAGGTGTCAATAGCCCCACCATCATCCGGTGATACTGGGGCAAGGTTTGGCTATGGTTCTGAGCCCTAGCCAGTGGCCAATGGCCTAGCAACCTCTGACAAGCCTCGACCCACCATCATTTGCTCTTTCGGCGATGTTGGGGGGATCCCGAGAAGGGAATTCACTAGTTTTATTGTTGCATATTTTTTAAAGCATAGTTATTTTTATGTAATTCATTTAATATACGTTAAAAAATTTTGGACCAAAACAACATTATTTTGTATTTATCTTTCTTTCTTTAGCCACGCCAGCATCACATAAGAGAGATATTAATAATAAAAAAAAGCCACGATAGCATTTCTCATTTGCCAAATTGGACAAAATTAATGAAGGGTTTTGATTGCACAAATTTGACAAGGTTTAGGACTTAATTATATTATCTGGAAGTTTTAAGACTCAATTCTACTTTCATAACAAGTTTTAGGACTTCTAGTATACGCATCCTCTTCTAACAATGGTCTCAAAACAATTCAGGTCAACTTGAGGTATGCACACGGAGTTCGGAAGTGTAAAGGTCACATTCAATGAGGGATAATTACCAAAAAAGTTGTGAACCTATTGCAATAATTTCAATTATGTCATAAATACTTTTTTGTCATTTAAGCTCAAAACCTTTTGCATTTGTGTCAATTCAGTCCATCCAACCAATTTTGATCGACAATTTCTGACATAGCGTCGACGGTGTTGACGTGGGAAATTTTTAATGATACTTTAATATTTTATTGAATTATGTAATATTTTTCTTTCCCTTTCTTTTTTCTTTCTTCTCTACTTCCTCTAGCCAATTGCTAAGGCAAAGGTTAGCCTTAAGCTCAAGGTCATTGGGCGAGGTCGACCATTGCAGGGTTGGCAAGGTTGATTTCTCCGCCCTTGCCTTTGGCCGGTCACCAGACCTAGGTGTCGCGACCCTCCCGAGATTTTCCGAGATCCCGAGGGAGCTAATGGATTGCTAGGCCCATTGGATATATGGGCTCAGCTCGAGCCCTCCCAGACCCATACCAAATCGCGTTAGGAAAATTTGAATCGAAGTCGACCTTAGTGTGGTCGGGTGACATGTGCATAGTGTGCATGCCATCGGAGTCGCCACCAATCATTTATTGGAGGGTATGATCGGAAACCCTATCGAGCGATCGGAAGGAATCGTTTAATTCTGCAAAAACCATAGATTTGGGTTCGGGGACTTAGTTACGCCAATATTGCTATTGACGCCTTTTCGGTACCTAAGTTGAGTGTTTTTCTAACCTAGGGAAACCATGCAAGCGAGGTTGTGCAAGGTAGGTTCTAAGAACCTAAGGGATTCACGCAGATGGGACTATCTATCCTATCAATCACAACTAGAGAAATAAATGCGTAAACAAGAAATCAAATCATGAAGCAAATATATCACATCAAGTCAATTACAAACAAAGGGGGATCTAAGAAGTCTGGAAAATACATCAATTAGGTTTGAAGATGGTTTGGGATGGTTTGAGATGATTTGGGTCAAATTGACCAAAAGGGCAGAATGGTCATTTTAGAAGGTTTGGGAAGCCAAAAATGTGAAATTAGGTCAAACCAGTTAAATATGGTTTTTCCCTAATTTTCACAATTTTTGAAAAATTTTCTGGATTTTCTAGGATTTTTAAGAATTTTTCTAAACTTTTCTAAGAGTTTCTAAGGGTTTTCCTATTTTATAGAATAATTTCTATATTTTCTGGAATTTTTATTTTTAATTTCTAATATTTTTCCTATTTTTTTTTAGAATTTTCTAAGACTTTCTGGGGTTTTCCTTTTTTTTAGAATATTTTCTATATTTTTTGGAATTTTTATTTTTAATTTCTAATATTCTCCTAATTTTTCAAAACATTATTTTATATGTTCTAACAATTTTTCTAAATTTTTTAGGGGTTTCTACGAATTTTTACGATTTTTATTTATTTATTTATCTTCTTATTTATATTTTCTATATATTTTTTGGATTTTTCTAGATTTTTGCCAGATTTTCAGAATTTTTTATTCTTATTTTTTGTTCGATTTTTTATTTGTTTATTATTTTTTCGGACCGGGTCGAGTCAACCCGACCCATCCGAGGACCCAGCCCACAAGCCCAACCCTAAACGACGCCGTATCGGTTCTTGCTAATTTCCTATTTTTATTGATTTTTTTTAGGTTTTTTATTTTAATTTTCTGAATTTTTTTGTATATTTTCTAGATTTGTTTATATTTATTAATACCGGCTAATCCGGCGGCCTAGAATGGGCCACGTGGCTAGCCCATGGCCTTCGGATCCGCATACCAAAATCGACGGCCACGATCCAAAGGGGGACTCAATCTCGGCCGTTAAACCCTATTACTAATATCAACGGTCGAGATCGAACGCGAGATTTTGATCTCAGCCGTTCAATCTCGGCACCAGATCCGACGGTTCAGATTTGATTTAGAATCAATCTGGACCGTCCAATCTAATCTTTTATTTTTTATTTTGAAAATCTAATATATAAAAATTATAAATCTGAAAATTCCCGATTTGTGACAGGTGGCGATAACCTCACCGTCCGATCTGGGCCTATTGTTAACCTATTTGGTTATAATAAAACGAGATGACGTGGCATCCGACGTGTGCGTTGCGTCGGAGCCACGTCGACTCTGACTGATCAACGAGCTGACATGGCCAGCTCCTTCTTCTTCCTTGTGCCAAAGCCCGACGGACGGCCAAGAGGCCGCCGGCATGATCCAACGATGGAATCATCACCGATTAACCTCGGACCACCGCCGATCGACTCGAAATCACTCCCAGGTCAACACATCTCAAAATTAATCAAATCAAACGGCTGAATCAAGACAATCGAAGCATTTACAGACAATGGCCATGGCGGCTCAATCATCTAAAATGGAGCATAACTATTCAATAGAATCACAAGCGAGCACCACAGAGAGTTTAGAAATCTTACCTGGGGGTTTGATCAAGCCCTAAATTGCTAGATTAAGCTGGCGAAGTCGCGATAGTCTGACAGGTTTTTGAAGTTTTGAATGGGTGCTCTCGTGCGTAATTGATGCGGAAAGGAGACACGAATATGCTCAGTAATATGTGGGGAGTTGTTGCACCTGATCTTTAATCATTTTTTCTATTGCTAAAGTAATAAAAAATCCATAAACATTCATAAAATTGAAAAATCAACTTTGGGGACCTTAGCCAAGCCTAGGGAACCCATTTTGACCAAAAAACGATTTTTCATATTTTCAGTATTTTTATATATTTTTTATTTATTTATTTTCAAAAATTAATAGAAAATCCATAAAAATTCATAAAATTGAAAAATCAACTTTGGGAACCTTAGCCAAGCCTAGGGAACGAATTTTGACCAAAAAATAATTTTTCATATTATATATATTTTAATTTTTTTTATAAAAAAAATACAAAAATATTTGAAAATTTTGAAAAAATAACATTTGAGGCCAAAAAATACACAAAGATAGTTAATATTTTTATTTTAAATCTATTTTCATATTGGCCATCGCAAATTCAGAAAAATCCAATTCGAGTCACGTGTTCCTTCACGAGTATAATCTCGAATCGGGCCTAAAAAAATTTAATTTGAGTCAACTTATTTTTAACTTTCGCTTTTTATGAGTTGTGACATTGTCTTCTAATATTTTAAATTTTCATCTTGGCCCAATTATACCCAGAATGACTTAATTTTGCAAAAGGGCTTTAATTAAATTATGCATTATTTTCAGCGACAAGAAATGAGCTTAAATTTGACATGTGGTAAATTTTGGTGTGTCAAAAATTGTGAGGAGATTTGGACTTAAAGAAATATTTTTTTTTTTCAGGGACTGAATTGTAAATACTTAAAATTCAAGGACTAAAGTGCAAATACTTAACTCTTGAAGGATTATTTTACAAATAATAAAAAGAAAAGTTAGTGGATAAATTAGAATAGAGAAGGGAAGATGAAGAAGAGGAGATGAAGAAGAGAAGTTGGAGAAGAATGGATGGAGAAAATAAGATAAGAATAGAGAAGGGAAGATGGAGATGAAGAAGAGTTAGTAGAGAAATTAGAATGGAAGATAAGAATAGAGAAGGGAAGATGGAGATTAAGAAGAGTTAATGGAGAAATTAGAATGGGAGATAAATATGGAGAAGGGAAGATGAAGATGAAGAAGAGTTAGTGGAGAGATTAGAATGTGAGATAGAGATGGAGAATGGAAGATGAAAATGAAGAAGAGTTAGTGGAGAAATTAGAATGGGAGATAGAGTTAGTGGAAAAATTAGAATGGGAGATAGATGAGTAGGTTATAAAAGGAGAAAGAAGTGAGCTTGAGAGAGGATTCTTGAGAGAGAAAATTTGAAGTGTTTGGGAGGATTTTTTGAGAGAGAAAATCTTGGATGCTTGAGAGAGTTTTGGGAGATTGAAAAAAATTTGAGAGAAAGAAAATACCAAAAGAGAGATAATTTTGAAGATGATGGGAGTTCAAAGCTAGGGATTATCATCACAAATTCCTTCATCGATCAATATAAATCAAGAGTTCATCCTTGTCAACGAGCAAGCAAATTCGAGCTAAGTGTTTTTATTTATTCATTTGTTTATGGTTTTACTTGCAAATTAGCACAAATTGTATACACTTTCTCCATCTCCTCTTTTTTTTTCCATATTTTATGTCAGGAGAAGGATATCTCTACGTCAACAGCAAAAATCTCGTAGATATGTAAAAATCGGCCCAGACAAGCTCCTAAGCTGTCCACCGATTTCTCAACTGATCTGTGACTAAAAGTCCCTCTTAATTCAAAAGAAACTCTCTATATTGGGAACATAGAGAGCGAAAATCAATTATAGAAATCCCTCCCAAAAAAATGGGAGATAAGTACTCTTTCCACTCTTCTGGTTTTAGGTGCAGATTAGCACATATTTTGTATACTGACACTTCACTCTATTTTATGTCAGGAAGCCGCAGCTCTATATCAATGGTCAATCCTATGGAAGCACAAAATCGGCTTGGAGGAGTCCTCAAGCGCGCACAAATTTCAAATTGTTGAATCAATTCGTTGTATTTCATTTTAAAAAATTCATACCCCAAAATGGAGAGGACAAAGTCCATCCGCAATCTAAATACCTGCACCATAAATCCCAAAGGGAAGAGCCAAGCCAATGCTTAGCCTCCCATTGGAGGTTTTTACTTATAATAGTTAAATACCTGCAACTTAAATACCTGCACCTTAAATCCCAAAGGGAAGAGCCAAGCCAATGCTTAGCCTCCCATTGGAGGTTTTTACTTACAGTAGTTAAATACCTGCACCTTAAATCCCAAAGGGAAGAGCCAAGCCAATGCTTAGCCTCCCATTGGAGGTTTTTACTTACAGTAGTTAAATACCTGCAACTTAAATACCTGTACCTTAAATCCCAAAGGGAAGAGCCAAGCCAATGCTTAGCCTCCCATTGGAGGTTTTTACTTACAGTAGTTAAATACCTGCAACTTAAATACCTGTACCTTAAATCCCAAGGGGAAGAGCCAAGCCAATGCTTAGCCTCCCATTGGAGGTTTTTACTTACAGTAGTTTAAATACTTGCAACTTAAATACCTGTACCTTAAATCCCAAAGGGAAGAGCCAAGCCAATGCTAGGCCTCCCATTGGAGGTGTTTATTCACTGTCATGTACTTCCTATAATTTAATTTTTGAATCATCAAACCCAAAAGATGAGTAGGTCGTAGTACTGCACAGAAGTTGTTAACACACTCCCTCTTACGGCTTCAGGGAATCTTTAACACTTAAAAAAATATAACAAATAAAAATATATACCATCCATGCATCCTATTTAAAAAGTGAAAACACAAAAGAGAATACCCTAATAGAGTCTTAGGAATAAACTAAGTCTGAGTTGCCGAATTAGGATATCCATGAAATTAAGGTACCGAAAGGGCATTAGTTTTAATTAACTAGTGTAACCAAGTCCCCGAGCTCATAATCTCTGGTTCGCAGGAATAAATTAGTTCTCCCGCTAATTTATTTAGGTTTCTAATCGACCTACCAAGAACGATTAGTGGCGACTCCAAATTTCAAAATCATTTAAACAAAAACCAAAGTTGCGATTCGGTAGGGCTTGGGAGGGTCCGCGTTGGGTTAGTCAAATCTAATTAACCTAATAATCCGTTAACCCCTTTTAAAATTTAAAATTTTTTTTAGAGGGTCGCGACAGACTGGCGACTCCGCTGGGGAGAGAGATTTTTAAATTTTCGAAAAAAGATACCAATTGGAATACTTAAATTTTTTCGAAATTTTAAGAGTCTTGGTGGACTTAGGCCAATGAAAATTTCATGCATATCTCGCTTCTGGCGATATTGTTTGGGACTCATTCTATAGGTGTTATATGTTTTTGCAGGATGGGAGTTATAAGGGGCGGAGTATTTGGCTAACCCCTTTGTTTTGCAGGCTCGGTGTTGGGTTTATTTGTTTAATTTTGCACATTTTTAGAAGCACTGTTTTGATATCAAATCTTGTGCATGTCTTGCATACTCTGAGGATCACGACACCTGCACACACAAGCGTCTAAACCCAAGTCGCGAAATTCTTCCTAGAAAACCATAGATAGGGATCGAATATGCAAAGCTCTTGCGTCGATTGCGCTCGGGTTGACCATATTTTATTCTGCTCATTATCTGAATTGACAATTCTTCCCATTGTGATTTGATTGCGCGGAGGGTAAGTTTGTCAATTCAGATAGTGGGAGCCTTTTTAGGTCCATACCTTGTCTCTCCTTCTTTTATTTTCTAGAGTCCACTCCTCACTTGAGTCATGCGCATGACTATGTGATTTGCATTTCTCCAAGGTAAAAGTAAGTTCTCTAATTTTATCTTGTATTTATTTTCGGTCGGTCCATGCTAGGTGTTAGTCAGTTTTTGAGCTTGATATTACGACCATTCTTTTTAAAAGAAAATAAAAATTAAATTTATCCCTCATTTGTTTTAAAATTTTTTTTTTGAAAAAATGATGTAAAAAAATCCCTTCATGGGAATTTTATTAACCAATAAGGGATTTTTGTCATATTTTTATTGCTTCAATAAAAATGAAATTTTCCTGAAAAACTTTTCCTCTGAAAATTTCAATAAAAAGAAAAATTCCTTAAAAAAAAACTCTAGTAGACATCAAGTGATTTTATCACATTTTTCAAATTATAAAAACTTGCAAGAAAATTCTTCTCGAGAAATTCGCTCATGTTTTTCTAAGAAAATTTTCTCTAAATAAAATTAGACTAATTGACCAATAAGAGATTTTTGTCATGTTTTTTTTCTCTCCAATAAAAATGAAATTTTCCCGACAAATTTTCCTCTGAAAATTTATTTCGATAAAAAGAAAATTTCCTTTAAAAAAAACATCAAGTGATTTTATCACATTCTTTCAAATTATAAAAACTTGCAACAAAAATTCTTTTCGAGAAATTCGCTCATGTTTTTCTAAGAAAAGTTTCTCTAAATAAAATTAGACTAATGTCTCGGGGGAATTTCGTTAACCAATAAAGGATTTCTGTCATGTCTTTCCTGCTTCAATAAAAATAAAATTTTCCTGACAAATTTACCTCTGAAAATTTATTTTGATAAAAAGGAAATTCCTTCAAAAATTTTAGTAAACGTCAAGAGACTTTGTCACATTCCTTTAAAAAAATAATAAAAAAAGAATAATAAATCTGAAAAAAAATTCTGTATCAGAAATTAACCCATTTCTTCCTAAGGAATTTTTTTTTTCTTTCTTCTGATCTCTCTATAAAATAGAAAAAATCAAATTGGACTAATATAGGAGTCATGGACCGACATTTCTTGTGTCGCATACTAATTATATCCTTTTCTTTTGCAGGGAGATCCTAGATACCCCAGACGGGTGTAAAAATTAAGTTCAATAATATATCAAGAATCATCTTCAGAAATACCAAAAGACGAAAAACACCGAGGCTTCAACCGTTAATTCTGGGGGGCAAACGAACATTGTCCATCTTTGACAGACAAAGTTGTGTCAATCCGTAAACTTGTATGGGCAGTGTATTCTGATATGACGGTGGATTTATACTGATTAAACATGGGGGCATATTTAATGTATTGCAGAGGATCCCGCGTCTTTTGAAAAACAATATGGATTATATAATCAGAACCCATGAAACAAATACCTTTACCTGATCAAATCAACCAGAGACCGGTCTTAAAATTTCCTCTTATCCGAAACATGCGGAGGGCTTTAGAGGACCGAGGTTCTATTAATGAACGTGGCCCACAGGAATTTCTCCCGACGCTACAGGCGACCGACACGAGCAAGTGGACGCCGAAAGAAACAAAATATGGATAAAAGTGGGCACACAACAGGTGGCCGGATTTACTACCAGCGCACTGATCGAGTTGTCATAGCGTTATTGTTCGTGATCTCAAGATGGATAGTGGGGGCCACCGCCGAACCCATCATCAATGTTCTCGATATCATCGTCTGGAGCAATTAAACAAGAACATCAAGAAGAACATTAAGCCTCGACATCTTCGGTACCTCAAATCGTTCTGTTATGCTATGCGGAAGAAACGGTAGCAGGAAAATTAAAAAAAAAAAAACAAAACAAAACACGTGAAGCTTTTCTTTCATTCCATTCATCAAAGAGTATTACAACAACTCACTGGGGAGGAAAGGTAAAGCCAAACTGGGCCCTGATGACCATTACGAAAGAGCTCAACTGACTCTCCAAACAGTTGATGCTCTGGATGCACCGGGCGCTCTCGGGATCAAGCTCCGCGAGCCTAAAGAAGAGGCGATCGCACTTCTCTTTAACCTGGGCCATAGTGGCCTCGTAATGCTCAACGGCAAACTCCAGGTCCGGAACCGCTGCCCTCTCGAAAGCAATGTCTGCCGTAATGTCATCAAGTCTCTCCAGCAGCCAACCACATTTACACCTCATCACAATATTGCCTGGCTCCTGTTCGGCGTAAGTTCGGACCAAGGCCAGACGGTCCACCAACTTTCCCCTCTCACGAACCAGCCACGAAAGCTGATCGTTGGCAAACTTGAGGGCCTTTTTGTGATTATCAGCCACAAACGTAACTGTTGCCAGACGCTCGTGCCGGTCTCGGTAACGGGCTTTCACGACGGCGGTCACAAGGACCGTCTCATAAGCACGGTTATAGGCAGCCAGAAAATTGATGAAGAGGGTCGAGAAGTTCCGGTACTCCTTCCCTAGTTGGGTACCCTCAACAGAAGCAGCGTTCACGGTCCTAAATAAACCGAGGATTTCAGCCTCAACGGTAGAGTTTTTGGCTATATGAGCGTAACCTCTACCAAGAAGATTGTAGAGTCTCTTCCACCTAGCTAGGACTTCGGCGGATAAGGTATGGTTAGGAGAATTGGCCATTTTTGAAAGCAGAATACGAAAGAAAGGGGGAGAGAGGTGAGGCAGATGAGCGGAATGCGAAGATGGTAATCTGCTTTGAAGTAAATATTGATTTCATAGTGACGGTATCAACCAGTCAAGATTTCTCTTATCTACCATTCTCTATTGGCACCACCCTCGTTGGCTCGAATTCCCATCAGATGGCGACTGCGAGCTAAGCGAGTCCGAAATCTCCGCAGAAAGTTTGACGAGATACCGCCACTTTGAAAAAGAAGACGGAAAGATGAGCTGAGTGGAAGACACGGCAAACGTTAGCGAAAAGGAGATACGACTTGTCTTCATTGGAGGACCCGCCAGTAAATCGACGGTGGAGATCTTGATAGGGGCCCTCTATCACGAAAAGAAAAAAGAAGACAAACTGAGCGAGAAACAAGGATTTCCCCTTTGATCAAAAGCTGAATATCAGATTTTCTCCCTCGGAAAATCTAATAGCGCTGCCCGTGAAGAGGGAAGTCGTTGCTATTGCCAGAGAGAGAACTTGTCCCCATTTGATAGTCAGAGTTCATTCGCAAGAACTCGCAGGAGAAAGATAGAGAGGAAGGAGTTCTCGTGGGAGAGGAATTCAAAACCTTCACCATCAAAGCATCGGCTTTCAAAGCCTGTTACGAGAAGGCATCAACGATCTCGTGATCCCTCAAGTCCGAGAAGACATCCCGAGGCGGTCTCGAATCGGCAGTCCTAGATCCAGAAATATGTCGAGTATTAGGGGAACGGGCGCATGTTCAACCCTGGTCAAAGCTGATGAAGTTCCTTACCCTGAGGGTCTACTGGTCATGGCCATTGACGGTAATCCAGTCTCTCTGTCAATCCTTGTTACCGTATTAAGAAAATGCCGGTATAAGGTTGTAGCTCAAGCAAAGGCGACAGAGGCCTTAGAGATATTAAGGAGGAGTAGTGACCCGTTTGATATCGTCCTCACCGCCATGGTAGGGATTGACATGGATGTTTTCACTCTTTTGGAAGTCATCAATTCTAAATTAAACATGCCAGTCCTCGTAATATCGGCAAGCGATGATCAGCAAGCCCTAATGAAGGCTGTCTTAAATGGGGCCCAAGACGTCGTAACGAAACCAGTTAGAGTTCAGATGCTTCAAAACATATGGCAGCACGTGGTAAGGAAGCAATTGCACGACCATGAGAACAAGCATCAAGCCTTCAATTTTGTTCCAAGCAACTGGAGAAAGAAGATGAGTTGGTCTCCCGAGCTGCATCGTATGATTGTTAATGCAGTTCAGCAGCTAGGAATAGATTCGGCACGGCCGCAACATATACTGGAAATTATGAAGGTAGAGGGACTCACTAAAGCAAATGTTTCGAGTCATCTTCAGAAGTACAGAAAAAGGGTGAGAGAACACAATGCAGCTCAGAATCAAGAAAACCAAGGCGGGACTGATCCAAGCCTGAACGTCGAGTCTCCTCGCCACCATAAGTTCCCCAGGTTAGCATGGGGCGAGCCACTTCCCATCATCAACCAAGCTAGTAGCCATGCCATCAATCCCCCAGGCGTTAATCAAAGTATCCCCCAGAATCACCCTAATGCTCTTCAAGAGTATAGACCGTAGGAGCAGTGTATTCAGATTCCTTGGTTTGAGCACCAACCTGTGGCTAGAACTCATCCCATGATCAGCGCGCCTGCGCAGCTAGAGAATCAGACAAGAAGTTATCCTAAGCACTTCCACTTCTCTAATCCTCGAATGGAAGGAGTTTTTGGCAGCAGGACAGTTGGTGATTCCCACACTTTCTCGAGTAATGATGAAGGCTCCAGCATGAGAAGTCAAATTGCTCATGCCGAGGACAGAATGAGAAACCTACCGCCAGCATTTGCCAACAACAATGCCCAATTCGAGCATCAGTTGCTGGAAGGTTCAAGAGATTACCCAGATGATGAGCTTACTGCCCTGGTCAACCAGTTTAGGGTTGACAGACGTCCCAAGCCACGATCAGGAGCCAGTGAGTAGGGACTCTCAAACATCGGTTATCCACACCCGAACCAACACGAGACTAGCTGATTATCGAAGAGCCACAGGAGAGGCAGAACTGACCTTGAATAAGTGCACCTTTCATTTCATGCTTAATTCCCCTGCGTATGATATTTTCCAGCTTTCTAGGTGTCTCGATTTAATTCAGGGACAAGGGGGCAATTTATTTATTTTTTTTTTATCCCGTCGAATGCGTGAATCCCTTTTTATGCTAGATTTAGGGCGGATCAATTTGTGGCAACGTCGCTGACTGCCATAATGAGAAATGTTGAATGGCCTCACGTAGGGAAATTTCAAGTGAAATGCCCAGGCGAGCTCGAAGACGGGTAATTGTGTGTCGTTCCAATTTACCCTCAATCGTTGCAAAATGCTAAATTGGATTTGTTCCATTCTCACCCAGGGAATTGCAAAGTGCCTCAAGAGTGTCGCAAAATGAAATGACCCAATGGAACGCGATAGGACTCATTTGCCTTGAAGGTAACCTTCAAATTAAAGGAGCTCTCCGGTCCACGGACCCGATGGCATAGAAAATGATGATGGTCCAAGGCAACCCGAAAGAAAATAAGGTCCAACTAAGCAAAGTACTTACGTGGCAAGCTCAAAGTGAAGGCCAACTCGGGACATACAATTCAATCCAGTCCAAATGAAGGAACTTCCTCAATTCAAATTCAATGGAAGTACACACAAGGGTAAAACAGTATCGTTCCAATTTTTCTAGAATATGAAGAACATAAATTGCCGCATTCTCTTTCATTTTTGCAGGGGAAGTCTCTACTGGCCAGATTTTCCTGTCTAACATTCCCTATCAGTATCACCTCCGCTACTCGTCTCCAATCTCGAGCCAAGCAAATCCGACGTCTCTACGGAAAAGTTGGACGAGACGCCACTACTTTGAAAAAGAAAGGATAAAAAATAAGCTGAGTGGGAGACAAAGACATTTTCGGAAGAAAAGAGATACGACTCGTCTTTATTGAAGAACTCGCCAGCAAATTGACGGTGGAGACAGCAACAAGGGGCCCCCTTCCACGGAAAGATGGAAGGAGACGAGCTGGGCGAGAGATACGATGAAAAGAAAATCGAGAAAGCCAGAACACTCGAGAGAGGCAATACAGTTGCTAAACCCACGTCTAATTTTAAAGGAGGCATCTTCTTGATAATTCTCATTCGTGCTCGAAAGAGAGACTCTTAAAGCATACGCAGTCTCCCAGAAAAATCCAGAGAGTGAAAATACAAGAAGAGATATCAAACTTTGAGAAATCGTTAACCAAATCGAAGATGTCTCAACCCAACACACTTGAAAGTTATCGTTACTTGCTGAATATGGGAGAGGAAGAGTTCGAAGCCATATTTGGGATCGAGCCTATGGAGCCCGGCCCTTCCACCGACGACGTCCAAGAGCCCGGTAAGGACAATGACAACAACGGTAAAGGTCAAAAGAAGCGTTACCGTCGCCATACTGAGGAGCAAGTACGAAAGCTTGAAGCTTTCTTCAGAACGTGCCCTATGCCAGACGGCAAACAAAAAATGGAACTGAGTCAAGAGCTAGGCCTTGAACCTTCGCAAATCAAGTTCTGGTTTCAAAATAGACGAACCCGAATGAAGACTCGTCATGAGCACAACGAAGCCGAGTTTCTAAGAGTTGAAAATGAAAACCTCCGAGCAGAAAACAAGATGTATAGAGAGACTTTTGACTCCGCCACCTGCCCCAACTGCAATAGCCTCCTCCTCACCCTCGATGAAATGTATGATCTGAGGATCGAAAAAGCACGTTTAAGAGGTGAGTTAGACCAATTTATAACAGGATCGAGTTTTGTTGGAGCAGGGTACAAAAGGACCAATGATACTGGATCAGTATCAATACCTCCCGAGGAAGAAGGGACAGATCACCACCAAGCGGACATTGACGATGATCTTTTCGCCATAATCAACCAGTTTGATATCGGTAAAGCATCAGGACTGTGATGCACTTGTTCAGCCAGTGACCACCAGACCTTCTATATGGCCGATGCACACCTAATTTGGGATGAAGCCAGCTGATCATGGGAGAGCCTGTAGAGGAAGCAGAACTGATCCTGAATGAGTGAATGTGTTTTATTTCCTTGCGTGATATGTTTTTCAGCTTTTGTGAATGTGTAAAAGCAAGGAGTAATAATCCGACTTCCCCCTATTAAATGCTCGAATCCGCCACCTCACCAACCTCGCGACGAATTGATGGCGAGTAAAATTCTGGATAAACCTGAAGGGTAACTCCGTATCGTTTCAATTTACCCTCAGTTGCTCCAAGTTTTAAAATTAAGCCCCTTCTATTCTCAGGAAATTGCAAATCGACCCGAGAACGCAATCATATCCGAATACAAGTTGAACAAAATTTGGGGGCAAATCGACTCATGGGCATTACCACGGGATGGACAGCTTCGGACAGAGGAAAGTACAAGCGAAAGACGCGAACAATCTCAGAAATGGGTAATTCTGTATCGTTCTAATGTGCACATAATCATCTCAAGTCTTGAATTGTCTTATTCCATTCTTAACAGGGATTGCAAATTACCTCGAGAAATACCGTAACATGGCATAAGGTGATACAACAAGGCTGCTTTATCCCCAAAGATTAACCTTTGAAAGGATAGCCCCATGGACACCTATGGTCCAATGGACCCAATGGTATGGGGGATGACAGTAGGTCCGAAATATCCCGAGTTCGATCCCCGAGGGTGGGGAATGTTGTATGTATTATAAATAAATGAAACAACTTTTTGTGCATTTCTTTTTGCAAGCAGGAATACTCGACGAGTAATACCGAAGTCAATATTTTGCTACATTCTCGACTTAATGGTGAAGCATCCAACAAAAGTCGAAGAAAACTCAATCCAGCAAAATTGGTAAAAGACTTGTCCAAGGCATTCAAGATGAAGGGTAAATCAGTATCGTTTCCAATTTATCCCTTTTAATACTGATTGACATGTCTCCTTTTCTTTTCACAGGAAATATTTATACTAACATTTAACATGTTGAAGGAGACAAATCCAAAAGAAAATTATGATCACCTGACAAGATCTATTCTGGTAAAAAATAGGGCAAATTGATCGCAAGCTCTGAAACGAAAAAGCAAATATGTCTTCCTTATCTCGTTTGGTTTCAAGAATAATTTCTCTGCTTCTTGCAGGGGCATTAAACAAACCAAAATGCTCCATCGCCCATATGCTTCATCGCGCAGGGGTAAAGTTTGAGACAAACCACCCCTCGACATAAGGAGTAGGCTTCCCAATTTGTTCGGTCCGCCCACATACCAGGGCAATTTAAATTCGCCCATATTTGCACATTATATAAACACACGTGATGCTAAAAAATTGTCACATCTGCATTGTGCTTACACAGTTCATGAATTATGTATGACTATTCCGTGTGTTTAACTTACCAACTCCAACTTAGAGCATAAACTGCACAGGAGATATCAAATGTGCAGAATGGGGCATGACAGGATGAGGAAAGGCAAACCATTTCCACACAGGTCTAACATTTTGATCTACAGATAAACAGCCTTTCTCCAGAGTGAGAAAAAGCCATTTCGGAATGAAGTCCCCCATTCAGATTACATTCGAGGTGTTCATACTATAAGAACCTCCTTAAACAGAAGTGGTAATGCAATACATGATCTATATGTTGATCGATTGCATCATGAGTTATTACATAGACTGCCTTTAATCATGGCAAACTTAGCTGAACAATTTTGTATGAACCAATGAACGCATTGATGAAAATGCTTGCACATGTTAGCTCTGACATTGCCCGACAGGCAACACATTCCCGGTGTTTGAGTTACCTTCCAAAGTCTTGAAATTCATTCGGCGATTATTGAATGAACAAGCCTGGTTGTCCAGAAGCCACCAAGCATTTCTTCCAAATTCTCAGGTAAGTATATCTTCAACCATAACCTTTCAAGAGAATGAATTCTGACGGTTGTTGGGATACTCGAATCCATTGCGGTATATACAGGTATCCACATTCTTCAATAAAGCATGATTTGTCTCAAGGACAGAAATGTTCGAGACCTTTTGATCTCTGCCTCTTTGGTTTATTCCTAAAACGACAGGAGAATATAATTTGGGTTTGAGCTTCTGCAGGATTCCTGGTCTCCCCAGATTTCAGAATGGCACCCTTTGAGGTACATAAAGTCCTTCTTACAGGCAAATCAAGTCCTTCTTACAGGCAAATCAAGTCCTTCTTACAGGCAAATCAAGTCCTTCTTACAGGCAAATAAAGTCCTTCTTACAGGCAAAGCAAGTCCTTCTTACAGGCAAATCAAGTCCTTCTTACAGGCACAAAGTCCTTCTTACAGACAAATCAAGTCCTTCTTACAGGCACAAAGTCCTTCTTACAGGCAAACAAAGTCCTTCTTACAGGCAAATCAAGTCCTTCTTACAGGCATAAAGTCCTTCTTACAGGCAAACAAAGTCCTTCTTACAGGCAAATCAAGTCATTCTTACAGGCACAAAGTCCTTCTTATAGGCAAAGTAAGTCCTTTTTACAGGCAAACAAAGTCATTCTTACAGGAAAATCAAGTCCTTCTTACAGGCAAAGCAAGTCCTTCTTACAGGCACAAAGTTCTTCTTACAGGCAAAGCACCAAGTCCTTTCTACAAGCACCAAGTCCTTCTTACAGGTATCTCCATGTGGTGACCGACCATACGGGTCAAATCTCAATCAAAATTTAATCAGTAGAATCCTTTTATTAGGAATCTACCATGGTACGACCCACCATACGGGTCAAATGGTATGACCCACCATACGGGTCAAATTTTAATTCAATTTTTAATCAGTAGAATCCTTTTATTAGGAATCTACCATGGGTTGATCCACCATACGGGTTCAAGTTCAACCACCCTAAAGTTTTTTTATATAACGAATCCTTAGGTTCTCATTTCATTTTCAGTGAAACAATCATGTCACGACTCTTTTTATTTCCTTGTATTGAGTCGATAAGAATCCAGGTGTCATCTCGTCTTTGAAATGAACCTCTACCGAGCTTCCTTTCAAAGAGGGGCAGCTGTTGACACCTGATCTTTAATCATTTTTTCTATTGCTAAAGTAATAAAAAATCCATAAACATTCATAAAATTGAAAAATCAACTTTGGGGACCTTAGCCAAGCCTAGGGAACCCATTTTGACCAAAAAACGATTTTTCATATTTTCAGTATTTTTATATATTTTTTATTTATTTATTTTCAAAAATTAATAGAAAATCCATAAAAATTCATAAAATTGAAAAATCAACTTTGGGAACCTTAGCCAAGCCTAGGGAACGAATTTTGACCAAAAAATAATTTTTCATATTATATATATTTTAATTTGTTTTATAAAAAAAATACAAAAATATTTGAAAATTTTGAAAAAATAACATTTGAGGCCAAAAAATACACAAAGATAGTTAATATTTTTATTTTAAATCTATTTTCATATTGGCCATCGCAAATTCAGAAAAATCCAATTCGAGTCACGTGTTCCTTCACGAGTATAATCTCGAATCGGGCCTAAAAAATTTAATTTGAGTCAACTTATTTTTAACTTTCGCTTTTTATGAGTTGTGACATTGTCTTCTAATATTTTAAATTTTCATCTTGGCCCAATTATACCCAGAATGACTTAATTTTGCAAAAGGGCTTTAATTAAATTATGCATTATTTTCAGCGACAAGAAATGAGCTTAAATTTGACATGTGGTAAATTTTGGTGTGTCAAAAATTGTGAGGAGATTTGGACTTAAAGAAATATATTTTTTTTCAGGGACTGAATTGTAAATACTTAAAATTCAAGGACTAAAGTGCAAATACCTAACTCTTGAAGGATTATTTTACAAATAATAAAAAGAAAAGTTAGTGGATAAATTAGAATAGAGAAGGGAAGATGAAGAAGAGGAGATGAAGAAGAGAAGTTGGAGAAGAATGGATGGAGAAAATAAGATAAGAATAGAGAAGGGAAGATGGAGATGAAGAAGAGTTAGTAGAGAAATTAGAATGGAAGATAAGAATAGAGAAGGGAAGATGGAGATTAAGAAGAGTTAGTGGAGAAATTAGAATGGGAGATAAATATGGAGAAGGGAAGATGAAGATGAAGAAGAGTTAGTGGAGAGATTAGAATGTGAGATAGAGATGGAGAATGGAAGATGAAAATGAAGAAGAGTTAGTGGAGAAATTAGAATGGGAGATAGAGTTAGTGGAAAAATTAGAATGGGAGATAGATGAGTAGGTTATAAAAGGAGAAAGAAGTGAGCTTGAGAGAGGATTCTTGAGAGAGAAAATTTGAAGTGTTTGGGAGGATTTTTTGAGAGAGAAAATCTTGGATGCTTGAGAGAGTTTTGGGAGATTGAAAAAAATTTGAGAGAAAGAAAATACCAAAAGAGAGATAATTTTGAAGATGATGGGAGTTCAAAGCTAGGGATTATCATCACAAATTCATTCATCGATCAATATAAATCAAGAGTTCATCCTTGTCAACGAGCAAGCAAATTCGAGCTAAGTGTTTTTATTTATTCATTTGTTTATGGTTTTACTTGCAAATTAGCACAAATTGTATACACTTTCTCCATCTCCTCTTTTTTTTCCATATTTTATGTCAGGAGAAGGATATCTCTACGTCAACAGCAAAAATCTCGTAGATATGTAAAAATCGGCCCAGACAAGCTCCTAAGCTGTCCACCGATTTCTCAACTGATCTGTGACTAAAAGTCCCTCTTAATTCAAAAGAAACTCTCTATATTGGGAACATAAAGAGCGAAAATCAATTATAGAAATCCCTCCCAAAAAAATGGGAGATAAGTACTCTTTCCACTCTTCTGGTTTTAGGTGCAGATTAGCACATATTTTGTATACTGACACTTCACTCTATTTTATGTCAGGAAGCCGCAGCTCTATATCAATGGTCAATCCTATGGAAGCACAAAATCGGCTTGGAGGAGTCCTCAAGCGCGCACAAATTTCAAATTGTTGAATCAATTCGTTGTATTTCATTTTAAAAAATTCATACCCCAAAATGGAGAGGACAAAGTCCATCCGCAATCTAAATACCTGCACCATAAATCCCAAAGGGAAGAGCCAAGCCAATGCTTAGCCTCCCATTAGAGGTTTTTACTTATAGTAGTTAAATACCTGCAACTTAAATACCTGCACCTTAAATCCCAAAGGGAAGAGCCAAGCCAATGCTTAGCCTCCCATTGGAGGTTTTTACTTACAGTAGTTAAATACCTGCACCTTAAATCCCAAAGGGAAGAGCCAAGCCAATGCTTAGCCTCCCATTGGAGGTTTTTACTTACAGTAGTTAAATACCTGCAACTTAAATACCTGTACCTTAAATCCCAAAGGGAAGAGCCAAGCCAATGCTTAGCCTCCCATTAGAGGTTTTTACTTACAGTAGTTAAATACCTGCAACTTAAATACCTGTACCTTAAATCCCAAGGGGAAGAGCCAAGCCAATGCTTAGCCTCCCATTGGAGGTTTTTACTTACAGTAGTTTAAATACTTGCAACTTAAATACCTGTACCTTAAATCCCAAAGGGAAGAGCCAAGCCAATGCTAGGCCTCCCATTGGAGGTGTTTATTCACTGTCATGTACTTCCTATAATTTAATTTTTGAATCATCAAACCCAAAAGATGAGTAGGTCGTAGTACTGCACAGAAGTTGTTAACACACTCCCTCTTACGGCTTCAGGGAATCTTTAACACTTAAAAAAATATAACAAATAAAAATATATACCATCCATGCATCCTATTTAAAAAGTGAAAACACAAAAGAGAATACCCTATTAAAGCCTTAGGAATAGACCAAGCCTGAGTTGCCGAATTAGGATATCCATGAAATTAAGGTACCGAAAGGGCATTAGTTTTAATTAACTAGTGTAACCAAGTCTCCGAGCTCATAATCTCTGGTTCGCAGGAATAAATTAGTTCTCCCGCTAATTTATTTAGGTTTCTAATCGACCTACCAAGAACGATTAGTGGCGACTCCAAATTTCAAAATCATTTAAACAAAAACCAAAGTTGCGATTCGGTAGGGCTTGGGAGGGTCCGCGTTGGGTTAGTCAAATCTAATTAACCTAATAATCCGTTAACCCCTTTTAAAATTTAAAATTTTTTTTAGAGGGTCGCGACAGGAGTGAAAAGCACAAGATAATCGGGAGAATTACGGGCAGGTTATGAATCTGCCATTAAAGCACAGGATGAAGTTTGAAGTTGCAACCCACCTTGTTGAGCGATATTGAGCTCCAAAACTAGTACATCCCGACTCCAATGCGCTTGAGTAATCTCCCAGAAACCCTTTCACGCCTTGACCTCCTCCAACTTGCTCTAATTTTCAGGTTACGGTTCAATTTTCTTCCGCTCCAAAAGTCCCAGCAAATCTTAGTTTTTGTCCCTTTTAAACCCGATTTTGGTTGCCTAACCCCCATCCGAGATAGTCTCCTCCAAAATCTATTCAAATCTTCAACCAATTTTTTCAAAATCACTCACAATCTCACTGGAATTTCTCGGTTAAGATCTCTCCCGGCTAGTTTGAACTTCCTTCGCGCGAAGGAGAAACAGATTTGGGTTTGTTGACTTCAGATGGATCGACCGAGTCATCGGGTCGGATCCGACCCGACCCGACTGACCCGGTTGACCAAATTTTCTCAAATTAACCCTCCAAAGGCCAAAATTAGGCGAATTAAACCCCAAAATTGAACTCTATGGCATCAAATTCATTAGGAAAATGACATTTCACGTCAATTAACCTACGGATTAATATAAAAACCCGATTTCCAAATTTGACCCGATAACCCATTTTGCAAAATCCAAAGTCCTAACGGCCTTTTTTGCAAAAATTGATGCCACCAATGGATTCAGGGGGTCAAAATCTAGGGGGTGATGTCGCCCTATTTTCAATTCAGTCCCTACAAAATATTTAATTTCATTTTTAGTGATTTTAGGGACTAATTTGAAAAATTAGAAATTACATTCTGGTCCTTTTTAGCGAAATTGGACAATTCTGAGGGCTTTTGGATTGGATTTTAATTTTGAAAAATAGAGGAGGATGACACAACTCTAAAAATGCAAAAATGGAAAATTAAAAAGCTAAAATGGAATTTCTAGAATTATTTAAATATTCTCACAAATAAAATTAACAAAGAAGCCCCAGATTCCAAACTTAATTTTTCTGACTTTATTAATCCAGAATGGGGAGAAAATTAAATAAAAAATATTGACTATTCATTTGTAATTTTCTGACTTGAAATGTTATTTTTTATTAATTGTTTTTATTATTTTCCTAATTTCAGAACATATTAAAAAATGCAAAAACAAGGAAAATTATTTTTTACTCAAAATTGGTTTCCTAGGCCAAACCAAGGTCCCCAAAGTTGATTTTGTAATTTTCTCTCTTTTTATTTATTTTTTTATGAATTTTTGAAAATAAAATGCAGAAAAACATGAAAAATAAGGAAAATAATTTTTTGCTCAAAATTGGTTCCCTAGACTAGACTGAGATCCCCAAAGTTGATTTTGCAATTTTCTCACTTTTTATGTATTTTTTTTATGAATTTTTGAAAATAAAATGCAGAAAAATATGAAATATTAGGAAAATTATTTTTTGCTCAAAATTGGTTCCCTATGCCAAACCAAGGTCCCCAAAGTTGATTTTGCAATTTTATGAATTTTTATGGATTTTCTAAAAATTTTGAAAGTAAAATTGGCCAAAAATCAAGTGTCAACACTAGGCGACTGACCATAGCTAGAAGGAAGAAGGGAAGAGAGAGAGAGAGAAAAAATAAATAAATAAATCAGTGTTGATTGTGTCAGGTAGAACGCCCGATATCTATGTTAGTGATTTTCGGTCAAATTTTTTCCAATGGACCAAATCAATGCAAATGCAAGACATTTAGGATTTAATTGACACAATTACAACATGTTTATGACTTTTTTTTTAGTAATCCCCCCCCCTAAAATAACGAGTTCTAAAGCAAGTAGATTCAAATAAAATTGGCATTTAGCTCCATTTATTTCGCAGAAAAAAATGATTCGAAAACATTTTCAAAAAGAAAATTGCATGTAGTGATTGAAATAATTAGTTCATTCAAGATGTTTTCATTATTGACAATAATTTACGTTTTACATATTTTCCTAAATAATGAAATTAATTTTTGTTCATTCAATTTTTTAAGCAATACAATCAAATCCTTTTTTAGGAAAATATTTTCTAAAGCAATTGTTTTTATGAAACAAACACATCCTTAAATGTACTTCGAGAGCATACTCTCTGATTTCCTATGGCTCAATATATTGGTTCCAAGTGGACTGTTTCTCACCCTAGAACTGTGAACCGGACCAGAAGGGTTGGTTCCTCGTTTGTGAAAGTAGGAATTGGCCCACCTAGTAAGGGAATCAGATTAAGCGGTCTGGTTTGGTTTCTCGAGTGGGTCCAAGAGCCGGCATGATCTCTCTCTCTCTCTCTATATATATATATATATATAGCAGGAAATGGAACAATGGAACTAGGCAAGGGATTAGAAAGAAATCATCGTATTTGTTCTCTTTGGCATTGACCAAAAAAAAAATATTGGTCGGGTCTGGGTGATTCAATCCAAACCTGTAACTGGAAACCGGATCAATTATTACCTGTTCAGTTTCGATGTTGACCCCGACACAATATAATGAGAACAACAAAAGTACACTCACCATTGTCCAAGCGCTCGACAATTTCCAAAAAAAGATTATTTGCACCGGAAAAGTTTAGATGTCCTGCCTTAGTTCATCGGGCTTTATACGAAAATGGGTTAAAAATTTTACCTTTTTACCGATTTGGGTTTTCCGGTGCGTAAAATACGAAAATGGGGCTTGTTCGGTAGGGAGAGGGCCGAACAAGCCCTTGTTCAGTGGTAGTAGTGCCGAACAAGCTTGTTCCGCACTGTTGGTGCCGAACAAGGAAGATGCATAGAGGGGGCGTAAGGGGGGCGATGGGTGAGGGATGAGGGGGGTGCCCAACAACTCCTTGTTCTGCACAAGGGTCCTAAAGCTTACTTCATGTCCTGCCCCTCCAATTTGGCACTCGCCCTTCTTTTTCACGTACTCTTTATGAAATGAGGATAAAAAATTAATTTTAATAATTTGGTTCTCTCTCATCTATACTGCCCAACGGCAGAGCCCCCCTTCCCCCGCTCCCCCACTCTCCCGAGAGACCTTTTCCCCTCCTTTTTCGCTGAATTTCAAAAGCATTTTTCTGAAGGTTCACGCGAAGCCTCTCTTTTTAGAGGGCTTTTTATGAATTTAGGGAAAGAAAAATTCATTTTATGGCTGGAAAATGCGAAAAAGGGGTCCGTTTGGTGGCAGGTTTGCCACAGCCACTGAACGCCCCCCCCCCACGCCCACGCACAAAACTCCAAACAACTTCGGCAGCTCTCCCATTGCCCTCCCTCCATTTTTCCCCGAAGGCAGGCTTTTAACTCCACTACGAGGTAGAGAGGCTCCCCTTTCTCGAAGGCAGGCTTGTGGCTCTTCACGTGAAGAGTCAGAAGCTCAGGCTTCTGAACGCCTAAGTTTAGGCTTCTGAATTCTTCACGTGAAGGATTCAGAAGCCTAAGCTTTTGAATCCTTCACATGAAGAATTTTGAAGCCTCAGGCTTCTATTAAAAACCCATCAAAAGCCAGAGAAAAACAACTTATTCATTTTGTGAAGACAAAGAGAGGGAACAGAAAAGAAATAGAGAGAAAGCGGAGAGAGAACCGAGAGAAAATCGAGAGAGAAAAGAGAAATTCGAAAATCGTTTGTCAATTTCAAACGTCTTCGTATCCACATTTTTTTCCGGTGTTGGAGTTTTCATTTCGTTGTTTATAACGTCAATTTTTTTTACACAGCAGAGAAGTTATAAGAGTGAAAGTATCAATTTCTTCCATTTCGAGACACGCATGACTTTTGGATTAGGGTAATGCCTATATCCTTGTTAAAATATGCTATATTTTAATACTGTGCAATCACTGATGCACTATTGTATTGTGATGTTTTAAATGCTGTTTAGTCCAAAAAAATATCATATTTTTGCTCTACATATTTGTTTGTTTTGCACCGAAAAATATCTTATTTTTGCACTACTCATATATCTGTTTTGCATATTGATTTATGTCTCATGAAAGATTTTGTGCATATTTAACCCGTATTTTATCATGATTTCTAAAATTTTAGAGGGTGAATTGAAAATGAATTTCAAATTATTGAATTAATAACTAAATCAACATGTTTAACGATAAAATTTGGGACAAAATCTTATTAGATGTAGACTGTTTGCGTAATGTAACGAACATCGGCTACCTACCTGGATAAACTTTTACCATCTAATTTGTTTGTAATAAGAAAAATATTCCAAAGAACAGAAAAATTCGAAAAAACAAATTGAGAAAAAATATTGAAAAAATAATAGCAACATTCGTAAAATTATGTTGTTTTATTCCTAAAATATTTTATTTTTGCGCTATAGATATCTCTATTTTACATGTTGATAGATGTCCTAGGAAAAATTTTGTGCTTATTAAATCGTATTATCATCATATATTTGAATTTTTGTATGGTTAATTAAATATGATTATAAGAATACTAAATTAATAACTGAATGTACATGTCTCAGGAAAACTTTTGTGTAAAATCGTGGTTAGATCTGGATCGTAAGATGTGGTAATTAGATCTGAGCCATTATTTTTAGTCGCCTAATTCAAGGGACGTGGACTAGCTGGGTAGGCAAACGTGGACCAGAAGATCCGTCTCTGTAATAATAAAAAGTTCAAAGATAATAAAAAAATTACGAAAAAATGAACAAAAAAAATGCACAAAACTCTATGGTGAAAGTTCTAGTTCAAACCCGAGTGGGTTTGGGCTCGCTCTTCAGTTTTGTGAGTTGGGTCGAACCGACCCGATCTGGAAAATGAATAGGGAAAAGAAAGAAAAAAAAAAGAAAAGGAAAAAGTAAATTTTAAAAGGAAAACAATAATAATAGATAATATTAAAAATGAAAGCGTCGCCGTTATTTGGGTCAAACTCCTGGGTGCTCGTGTTTGGTTGATCTAGTTGATCTGACTAGAAAATAATAAAAATTAAAAAATTAAAAATGATGATCCAAATCATAAAATTTTCTAAAAAAGTAGGAAGCATTCCACAAAGAAAATTTCGAGAATCTTAAAAATTAGAATTTCATCAATTAATTGAGTAGATGTTATTGTTAATGATTTTGTTCATTCATTCATTTCTAAATTCGTAAATATTTTTTTTTGACCCTATTTATTTCATTTGTTATATTGATAGTTAAAATGTTCATTTCTTAATGTGTAAAGAAAAAAATTTATAAAATTTTACATGTAAAATAATTTGTTAATTGTTTGTTTAGCAGAATGTCTATATCTTTTGCGACTGTACAATGGGGAAGTACAATAGTACAAAATCAATTTGGATATGATTACAAAGGTGGTCAATGTGCTATGTTTGAGTTTGGAAACATATCGACATTTGATGAGTTACATGATACGATTGAGCACGAGTTGAATGTAACAAAAAAGCAGTTTATTGCTAGTTTGATATTTAGACAATCAGTTGAAACAACTGGATATGTGGTGTTTAACATTGTGAATGTGCATAATGATATCATGGTTAAGAGAATCCAACAGTTTGCACATTTGACCGGCCATATGGGGTTTCTACAATTTTCTGTTACTATAGATGAACACCAACCGATAAATGATTCAATTGAGGAAGTTTCTAATGTCGGTGAAGATGAGACAAATGTCGATAATCAAGACGTGCATCATGATGATACTGTTATGGATAATGATGACGACGACGACGACGACGATAGTGATGAAGAAGATGATTCATGGTTGGGTAGTAACGATAGAGATGAAGAAAATGATGAAAGTGGCGATATTGATACTTACTACAACAGTCATTGTAGTAATCCCATTTTACCGTTGGTATATCTACTGCCCTATTCAGAGATTGACTATGATATGATGCAAGTCGATACAAGAGCCAAGCCGAGTCATATGTTGTTTGATTCAGCTAATGAATTTCGTGTTGGAATGTTATTTCCATCACGAGATGTAGTGCAGTTGGCTGCGAAAGAATATTCTCTATTGAGAAATCATCACTTTTGCAGTGAAGAGACAAAGAAAAGAAAATATGTTATCAAATACAGTAGTCCAAACGAACCGTGTGATTAGAGGTTCCGCGCATTAAATAAAACGAGTGACCTGTTTTAGAAAATAACTAAATATAATGGGCCACATACATGTCATAATCCGCAAATATCAACAGATCATCGGCAACTTGATCAAAAATACCTCTCCAGCCAAGTAGAAGCAATGGTTGCCGCCCAACCAGATATAAAAATCAAGCCACTAATGGCGATGATTAAAGATAAAGTAGGCTTCCAACCTAATTATCGTAAAATTTGGTTAGCGAAACAAATGGCGATTGCCAAAACTTTTGGAGGATGGGATGACTTGTATGGTGAGTTGAGAAAGTATATGAATATGACAAAACTAGTGAATTCAGGTTTTCATTTCGTGATCGAGGATTGCATGGGCCAAGATCAGAGTTGCAAGATTTTCAACCGAATGTTCTGGACTTATAGACAGATGATTGAAGGCTTTAAAAGATGTCGTCGCGTGATTTTTGTTGATGGAACTTTTTTATACGGCAAATATCGAGGAACGCTCCTATGTGCAACGTCATTTGATAGGAATAATCATATATTTCCATTGGCATTTGCAGTGGTCGATCGAGAGACTGTTGATGATTGGTCTTGGTTTATGGATCTGCTGAGGATATATGTCACTAATGGCAAGACGATATTTGCATAATATCGGACAGATATATCGGGATTCAAAAAGCAATGGAGACCGATGGGTGGCATCCTCCACATGGCCATCATAGATTTTGCATTCTGCATATTGTCAGCAATAACAATAAACACTTTAAAGATGTTGAAGGTAAAAGAGTTATTCAGATAGTAGGTAAAATTTCTAAATTATGTAATTTGAGAAAATTGCTTGTTTATAAAATTGTGTGATAAGTACTTATTATTATTGTAATGTACAGCTTACGAGAACCAAAAGAAAAAGTTTCAACACATCATGAACCGAATGAGGGAATTGCATCCACAAACAGTCGAATGGTGTGATCAGATTCCTTGGAATAAATGGACAAAAGCTTATGATGAAGAAAAGAGATATGGAGTGATGACGACAAACTTAGCGGAATCAGTTAACGGGATGCTGAAGGGATTTCGTGCGCTGCCTATAAAAGCTATCGTGAATAAGATATTTTATCAATTAGTCCGATATTTTGATACGAGAAGAACTACATATAGGGCACAAAAAGGTGGAGGGATGGATATATACTCAATATGCGGGCATCATTCTCCAAAAAAACATTGAAGCTGCAAATAGGCATGAGGTTACTCGGTTCGACTCTGATTCTGGAATCTTTGAAGTTAAAACTGGATATCATAGATCCAGAACAATGGGGGGCCACAAACACAAGGTCGAGCTAAACCTGCGAAAATGCACGTGTGGAAAATTTCAAGAGATAAAAATCCCATGTTCACATGTGATTGCAGTTTGTCAGAAATATGCAATTGATTACAATACAATGGTCGATGAATTCTACACTTTAGATAGAACACTTCAGTGCTATCGATACATGTTTCATCCATTGGGTGATCTAGATTACTGGTCTGAACTTGACGAGCTCCCATTAGTGCCAAACCCAAACCGTATTAGAAAGAAAGGAAGACTCCGTGCATCACGTATACGTACCGAGATGGACTAGAGTACCCCGAGAAGTACTGCTTCAATTAACCATTGCAGCTATTGTGAAAAATTAGGACACAACAATTGAACTTGTGCATACAGATCGGTTTAAGGTTCTTTACCCTTTTAAGTTCTCCTACCTATTAAATAATTTTTTTCATCTCAAAAAGTATATTATTTCCACCTTTTGTTGGTCATAATTGACATTCGTAGAATTTTAATTAATTATCTATTCATTTTTAGGAAGGAATTGAGGCAAATGGTGACAGATGGTTTCCTTCTTCAAACCTTAAAAGAAGCTATGTATGAGCTGACTTTATTTTCTGAAGCTGTATACAGAGATTTAATAGTAGATCTAGCTCATTTGTATTTTCAGTGTGTAGTTGCTAATGTCATTTGTGAGAGCTCTCATTAAGAATGAACTCGACAAAATATTTATGTAATATTTGTACGTGTTTTTTTTTTGCTGATTATCTGGAATTTTTGTAATTTTCATGAAATTTTATAATCAGTTCGAATTATTATATATGTTCATAATATTATCTGGATGGAGTTGGCCCGACGAAATGGCAATTAATACTGACGGTGAAGCATAAAAGAAAATGGACTCAAAGCTGCACGACCTGGTTGACTCGGTTGATACATGACTTTTCTTTGAAAAGTTGACACCAAAATTGAGTCCCTAGCAGGTTTTTCCATTTAGTACATGTAATTTGGATAAAAAAAATTTCGAGCCATATCGGAACTCCTAAAAAGTGAAAAATAAATTTAAAAAGAAGCTTGATGTGGAATTGCGTTTGTGAAAGAATGCACAATCTCTAATTGGATTTTTCAAATTTTAATGGTCCAACATGAGAAGGTATTTAAAAGTAAATTACAAAAATTATTCCCTATTTTTTAGGCTAGGAAATCTATTTTTTTTTATTTTTGGATATTTTATAAATATGGATATTGTATTTAAAATTACGAAAATTTCCAAAAATTATTTTTTCACACAAATTGGTTTCTCAGGCTTAGGTAAGCTTTCAAATATGATTTTTCAATTTTGTAGTTTTTTATTTTCTATTAATTTTCCTTAAAAATTGATTAAGAAAATCAAGAAAAATGAGAAAATTGAAAAATCAACTTTGGAGACCTTGGCCAATCATAGGGAACCATTTTTGAAACAAAATAAATTTTCATATTTTTCGCACTTTTAGTATTTTTCTGAAACTATAAAAATATTTCAAAATTAATTAAAAAAAATAGCATTTGAGGGCAAAAAAAGTGTTCACGAAAAAGAAATCAGTGTTTTAAATGGTCCAACATGGAAAGGTTTTTAAAATAAAATATTGGCAATTGTTCCGTATTTTTTAGGCCACGAAATCTTTTTTTTTCAGAGATTTTGTTATTATGGATAAATTTGTAAAAATTACGAAAATTTCAAAAAATTATTTTTCTTCCAAATTGGATCCTCAGGCTTCGCTAAAGCTTCCGAATATGAATTTTCGATAATTATTGATTTGTTGTTATAGATATTCTATTAATCATCTTTAAAAAACTTGATTAAGAAAATCAAGAAAAAATGAGAAAATTGAAAAATCAATTTTGGAGACCTTGAACAAGCATAGGGAACCATTTTTGTACAAGAAATATATTTTCATATTTTTTTCGCGTTTTTAGTATTTTTCTGAAAATAGAAAAATACTTCAAAATTAATTAAAAATAGATTTGAGGGCAAAAAAAGTGTTCACAAAACAAATAGTCAGTATTTTAAATGGTCCAACATGGAAAGGTTTTTTAAATAAAATATTGGCAATTGTTTCTTAATTTTTAGGCCACGAAATCTTTTTATTTTTATTTTCAGATATTTTGTTATTATGGATAAATTTGTAAAAATTACGAATATTTCAAAAAATTATTTTTCTTCCAAATTAGATCCTCAGGCTTCGCTAAAGCTTCCGAATATGATTTTTCAAATTTATAGATTTCTTGTTATAGATATTCTATTAATTTTCTTTTAAAAACTTGATTAAAAATCAGGTATCAACACATAACAATATCATATTTATGATGTCAAAAAAATTATAGTACATCAAACTTATAATAATACATAACAATCGTCAACCCCGATTACATTCAACGATGGTGTCGTCCCCCTATATGACCTCCTATTCCACAAGTAGGTTGTGTTTGGTGTTCGGCAGGTCTAGTATTATACTGACGACGAGGTTCCACTTGCGTGGGTTGCATAGATGATGAAAGAATATCCTCTTCTAACAATCGTGGTTGTGATGCATTATCAAATTGAGCAAACATCTCATGCTCAGACGACACATATGGAGTAGAAGCATATTGGGAAAAATGAGAGAGCTCAAATCGTCCAGCCATCAGAGAAATTGTGGGAGTGTGGGGACGGAATCCCCTATGATATAGGCTAGCCCCGAAGAAAAATCTGTCTGGCCAAACATGGGATTGAACCCAGGGCTGAAATTTGCCATATTATAAACTGCAGGATAAGGGATAGCATCTGTATCTTTAAGAGCTCTTCTACTCCTTCGAATTGATTGGCTCATCTGAGGTAGGTCATCCCCATGGGATCCAATAGATGTTGTCATAGAGGCTGATTGGGGTCGTGGAATTGTTAAAAACCGTCTCTCTTCATTAAATGCATGTGGCATTGCTGTGGCTATCATGCCTATCCGTCGTATGGTCTCTCACATATGATCCTAATCTCGAGAAGTAGATCTACATAATGATATAATTTGTTCCGCGCCATCAGCCTATTCATCAAATCAAAGTCAATATAAGTAATCAAATGCTAACAATTTATATGACTACAAAAATATCTGAATTAAATTACAAGAGTTTGCACTAACCGCTGCACCTACTGCACCTCCCGTGTAAGAAATCCATCAGCGTATGCATGTACGGTACCACTCTATGTATTCTGAATGGAAATAAAGTGGCTCCGTTGCAGATCAAATCGAACTATGTAGTTAGAACGATTGTTCCACATTTGAATTGACTTTATGTGGTTTTCCACCCAATCCTTATTAACTGGCCTTAATTCAATGGCATGAAAGGCCGTATGATCATTCGGAGGATTTGGTATTGGTTGTTGCATGCCAAATTGACAAAGCACTCGTTCCGGGTAATGCCACTCAACTATATGAAAATAGATGAGTGGAACACGAGCTGTCCAAATTTCTTTTCCCGCCGTACAGTAATCTGGTAGATTCTCGAGAATGTCATCAGTGTATGGCTCCCAAACAATTTGTTAAAAAAATTGAAATATATCAAATTAAATTAAGAATTAATTTAAAAGTTAACATTACATTGAACTCATTGATTTCTATCATGACTTACATCGCTAAATGTCATTCTATCAAATTGGCAGCGCAGATGTGGTAAAATATGTGTGGGCGCTCTAGTTGTCTGTAGGAGTTGAAACCAGCTGAAAATTTTAAAAAAAATAGTTATCTACACAGTGTAATGATAAAAAAAAGAACAATTACATATATTATACGGACTGAAAAAAGTTTATCACTCACGAACTAAATATATATATATTACATACCGACTACCAAGAGGTACATCTTCAAAAGGATTATTGCTTCTGATGGATGGTGCGATACAACTGAATCGATCGTACGCCCAAATTTGCAACAAATATAGGGGACCGCTGATTTATTTCGCTGATGGATTAGTGGCATTGCATAGCTCCCGATACAACCATGCAAGCGCTGCTGAACCCCAACTATATGGCGTAAGATCGACAAGGTTCTTTAGTAATAGTAGAAAAATTAGACTCACCCTGGAACCCGATTTATCAGAAAATATTGAACCTCCAGCTATTTACAGAATAAATGCTCTCATGTGTTGCATTATCGTAACCTCATTTGCATCGTCTGGAATTCCATTAAAGACTCCTCTTAGCTAGGAAATCTTCACCATCGAACCACGTAATGGACTGGGTGGGGGTTGGTGACCTAATAGATCCTCACAAACATCGCCCCAATTTCTATTAGTGGGGCAAATAACTGCAATTCCATTTATGGGAAGCCTTGTAAGAACCTTGAGATCCTGTAAGGTAATAGTGCATTCACCTTCTGGCATGTGAAAAGTGTAAGTCTCGGGCCTCCATCGCTCAACCAACGCTGTGATCAGATGGTGATCAACTTGCCAGAATCTCATTTTCCAAAGTCCATAAAATCCCGAAGCTCGAAGATATGGTTCTAATGGATGATCAAGCTCAGCTTCATGTAGTATTGCTCCATCTCGTTGACACCGAATAACTTCATTATCATCTATTTGTGAAATGTTACATTAATTGTTACCGACAATTTCATTATGATATAACTATTACAAATGATAGCTCAGTTGATAACTATTTTAATTACTTACCTTAGCCTCCCAAATGGCCTGCGATTTATATTCAGCCTGCTCTGTAAGTAGTGAATTATTCTTAGGCCCCGGCCGAATATACTTCCTTTGTGCTATATCTAAAAATGGAACCGATAAATTTCATAAGTATCACATAATGTTCCTGGGATACTTTACCCATAAGGGGTACAATCATCATTTACAAAGGAATAAACGAAAAACAATAAGTTCTATCCAATTAATTCAAAATCCTAATTTTTTTACATTCTTCTGAATTTTGTTTCGCGAAAAATCATGAAATTTTATCACTTATTTTTAGAAAATTTTTTATGATTTTTTCCATTTTTTCCAGGTTGTCCGATTTATTATCTTCTAAATTTTCAATTTAAATTTTTTTTATTAATCAGGTCAGGTCCAGGACTTGACCCAAATAACGGCACCTCTCCCATTTCTTATGTTTTCTATTATTATTATTTTAATTTTATTTATTTCTAATTTTATTTTTCCTTTTTTTATTCTTTTTCTGATCGAGTCAGTTCTACCAAACTCACAAATCGAAAGAGTCGACGAAAACCCACTTGGCTTTCAATCGGGACTAAAATGACAGAATTTTAGCAATTTTTTATTCATTTTTAGTTATTTTTCCTCAATTTTTTTTCGAAATTTTCTATTCTTTGGGATTATTATTATTATTATTATTATTATTATTATTATTATTATTATTATTATTATTATTATTATTATTATTATTATTATTATTATCAACTAATTATATGGTCATATTCATTACATTAGGTAACTAAAATCAACGACTCATATTTAACCGAACATCAAATTTACATTGTCTGGTCTAATTACCAATTCCTATAATCTACATCTAATAAGGGTTTCCCACAAATTTATTCGTTATTTCTGTAGATTTGGTCATTATTTCAATATTTTGAAAATCATATCTAATTAACCCTCCAAAATTTTAAATTTCATGATGAAATATAGGTTTAATGCGTATAAAATATTTCGTGAGACATGTATCGACATGTAAAATAGAAATATGAGTAGAGTAAAATTAAGCTATTTTTTGGTGCAAAATAGACATATATGTAGCTCAAAATAGACATATATGTAGCACAAATTTATTCATTATTGCATAATAATAAAAATAGTATGTTCTAACAAGGGTATAAGTATTATCTTAACTGAAAAAGTACGTGTGTATCGAGATTGAAGAAAATGATACTTCGACTCTTCTAACTTCTTTGCCGTCCACAAAAAATTAATATTACATCCAACGAAATGAAAAACGCAAATGGCAAAACGAAATAGATCATAAAGTGAAATATTACCTAGATTGATGGCGATGAAATATTGGCGGAATTAGTAATCGTGAATACGAACACGCCGAAAATCGACGAACGACCTTTAAAAATTTTCTTACTCATTTCTATCTGTTTTCGCTCGATACGTTCTCCGTTTCTCTTTCTTCAGACCATCTTCAAATCTTGCTTTTTAAGCGACTCTTATATAAAAAATTTTCTCATTGTAGAGACGAATCTCTGCCTCGTGAAAAGGGCAGACATAATGTGCGGAAAAGAAGGAGCAAAGGTGGGGCCGTGGAAAAAAAGGAGGGGGCAGTGAAAAAATCAGTAGGGTCCTCTCCAATTTGGCACTTGCCAAAACGGGAGAAGAAGAGGGTGGGGGAGCCCCCTCTAGTTCTCTGAAAAAGAAGAGCGGGGGGTCTAGTTCTCTAGAAAAGAATGGGAGGGAGGGAGGGAGGGAGGGGGAGGGGGAGGGGGGTTGTGGGAAGCCCCCTCGTATGGTTGGGGGGAGGGGGCCCCCCTAGTTCGGCACTAGAGGTGCCGAATAAGCCCCATTTTCATATTTTCCTCTTTGAAAGATTCAAATAGATGAAAAAGTAAATTTTTAAATCCATTTTTGTAAAAAGCGTTCATCCGATTCCTAAACATTAGGTGGCACTTGTTGGGGGTAAGGTAGAAGCGCTATGGCTTTGCTGGAAACGCCCCACCACTTAATGACCATCGTCCTCTTCTCACCTAAATCAGTACTATCGTCTCCCCTCTCCGTTCTTCTTTAATTTTCTTTGCTGGAACTGCTTAATGAGTAATTATTCCACATCCGTTAAGGATACCGCGTTGCAATGTACGGCTAACACAACAATTCCAGTGACCTCACCATGCAAATTTCTCATCCTTGAGGTTGGAGGCGATCGATGAGCAAAATGGCGTTGCCGGGTACCCGCTCCAACCATACCGAACAGGTCCTTGGAGAGTACGAGAAAAGGGTACGGCAAGCTCCTTAAGAGTGATAGTGAAGCTTGACATCCTTCTTTTCGCTTACTAAGAGAGGCAAGCATGATGATGATTCATGGGGCTCCTCAAATCGTTTTATTTGACAGAAAACAAGTGCGCTTGTCGTGTCATTTTCACTTGGGCATTGAATTCACTTGGAGAGATTACGTTCGGGTCAAGGGGGTTAATGGTTGGTGACGTTGTGGTTTGTCTTTTTGTCAATTCGCCAATCGGGAGCGCTCCGAGTCAACGCTTGAACTCGCGGTATCACAGCTCCAGATCCCATGAATTGTTCCTCGAATCACATGGCAATGAGTCGGCGGGCAGTTCCGAGGATGACTGGGCCAGTAGCGTCCCTCTTTTTGTTTGGACGTGAAGGCCACCAACTAATCAATTATTTAATACGGTGATCGAAAGTCAACGTCTAACGCAACGACTCCGGATGGTTCCTCTCTCTCTCTCTCTCCCTGCCCTTGTCCATTCCGAGACGGCTCGCCCGTTCTGGACTTTCCCAATCCCTTTCCACGTCTGGCGAAGAAAACGGGGGACCGGGAATTTCTTCGCGTCTTTGGGCGATTTCTTCTTTCAAGGTATGTGAGGCGACCATTACGATCGTGCGTGATTTTGGTCTGCCGAGGGATGTCTATCTTGCTGGAGAACTGCTCGCGAACTTGTGTGTAATGGGTGTTTGTTCATTTGCTTGTCATTAAACAGATTCATAGAGTATGAAGATATGATTGATCCTATGTTCCTATGACTACCACACGATCCGGTGGTTACTCACATTTTTTAGTCGTCTTTTCTTTCCTGGTAGAATTACTTTGACATGGGCAAGAAGCGTGTAATGTTACCAGCGGAAGAGCTCGACTTGTCTACAGTCAAGTATGAGGCTGAAGTCATTGACGGTCAGTACTACATTTTCCTTTTAAGTTTTGACGCTTTTCCTCGCAGTTTCTGCAAATCGACATTATCAGTTTTTGTGTCATGAGAAAAATGAGTTCGCCAAGATTCTGACTTGGGTGAATCCTCTTGGCTGACTTGCAGCTCCGCATCTGACCGGTCTCACGTTCAGGCTGTTTGTCAAGATACTCGAGGCACCACTAATTGGCCCTACTATTATCGCTCACTTGAAGAAAAAGAATGGAATGGTTGAGGTGCGGTTTTCTTTCGTCTTCCATACTGCATTCTTCGAGCAAATTTTTTCTCTTTAATGCCGGACAATTGAATGTGAGTGGATTTATCTTGTAATTGGCAGTTTCTTAGGAGAACTGTGATACCGGAGCCACCAATGTATATACCTGAGTATCCTCCTCAAGGTTTTTCACCTTAACTAGTTAGCTTTAGTTGTTGTCTTGTGTGTTAACATAAAACAGGTGGGGGAACCAATCTATTTATTTGAATTTTGGGATAGCAATTGAGAAACTAGTGGAAAGTCATTCTAAGTCATGGCATTTTCTACTTTTACTTGAGAATTCTTTTCTTTCTCTCTCTTCCCATCACTTTTCTTACTTTTTCGGAAAGCCGTCATAAGTTTAAATGAGAGGCATTTTCTGAAGTAATTTCGAGCACTCCCCTGCTTTTCTTTCCCCTTTTATTTATAAGCCTATGCATGCTTTGCAGTGCATTTATTGCAGGCAAATGCATTGTATGGGGGGAGTAAGAGGAGGGCACACTGGGTATTAGCAGATTAACATGTAACTTAGATTAGATTCAAGTAGAGGGAATCCTTCCCATAAGAAATATATGATATGCTGAAGCTATTAATGTGTAGATCCAGAGCCTGGTACCATCTTATTGGATGAAGATGGAAAACCTGAAGATCGAGTAGAATTAGCGTTGAAATGTCTTCCGGACTATGATCCTGCCAACTTCTGGAACGGGGATTTCAGTCAATTTCGCTACTGGAAAATACGCGATTATGCGTATGGCTATCGTTCTAAACTTGTAACCCCATCCATGGTAAGTCCATATCAGAACCTATGAGGCGTCTCTTTATTATCAGCTTGAGCAAGACGTGAAGTCTTACTGTCAATTATTAGGTGGCAGAGCGGATTATTACTGTCATTGAGGAGTTTAGCCATAAGAAACCTCTGGCTCCTTTGCTAATTTCTTTTGAGGCTGAGGAAGTCAGGAAACAAGCTGCTGCTTCCACAAAGAGGTTTGAGGAAGGTAGGGCAATCTACTGGAACGTGAGCTTAACTCAGTGGAATGGTTGTTTTTGCACCTTCAAAGTATGGTTACTGCTTGGTGTGCAGTGCACTGCCACTAGTTGGTGCAGGGGACGCATTGTGAAATAATGGCATTTCTGATGCAGGGAGGCCATTGTCTATCTTGGATGGGATTTTCATGGCAATTAAGGACGACATAGGTTGCCACCCCTATATAATGAAGGGTAAAAACTGGTTGACATCTTTGTCGTTTTTCAAAATAATTTCACCATTTCTTTAGTTTGTGCATATGACAATTTGTATTGACAGGTGGAACAACGTGGATGGACGAAACTAATTCGCATAATGAAGATGCAGTTTGTGTTTCTCGATTACGTAGCTGCGGTGTGATCTTGGTGGGTAAAGCAAATATGCATGAGTTGGGCATGGGTACAACTGGAAACAATCCTAATTATGGGTAAGTTTTATTATGTGGAAATCTTGTAATTCGCAAGCTAGATTACAAGGCATGGGAGCGAGAAAGTTTAAAGAGCATTTGAATGTGCAGTTGATGTTCTGTGGATCAGCAGATTCATTTCACATTCACCATGTGCTGGCATGTCGCTGATGTATTTTGAATTTGTCAAAACTGGCATTCCATATTAATTGTCCCTCATATTTCGTCAGAATTATTAACATAGATGGTGTAGTCAATGTATGTTCTTGATAGTAGTCAATCTTCCAGTGGAAATCTCTTTTACAGGTGACTTTTCCTGAGGACCGACGTGCTTCGAGCCTGCTTATATTGACCTTGTCGTGCTTAAAGCCATTTCATTTTACTTTTCCTATCAGTCTATGTAACCACAAGTTAATACATACATTGTTTGGACATGTCCCATGCACTAATATTTCAAGGAAAAAGAATGCATTTCCACATTCCACATGATTGGCCAATGAAAATACCACTCATCCTAGGGATTAATAAGTTTCTTCTCATTAGAATGTGTCTACCTTCTCACTCCTCTCCTTTTATCTGGTGCAAAATGTTCTTGAGATGGTTCGAACTTCTTGTCTTTTGTTCATGAAAACAAATGATATATCCACCAATCAATCTCATTCGGTTACCCTCCCTCTTACATGTATACTAATTAGCACATGTCTGTTCCTCAATTCATGCACAATTCAGTATATTGTTTTCATCTGCAAACTTTTACTGTGAAATTCATTGGTTATGTATCTGCAGAACAACAAGGAATCCTCATGCCCCAGATAGGTACACTGGTGGATCTTCCTCTGGACCAGCAGCAATTGTTGCTTCTGGAATTTGTTCTGCTGCACTCGGGACAGATGGTGGAGGTTGTACTAATGTCCTACTGTTTGGCTTGTGCTTACCATGTATTATATGCAGACGCTGACTTCACATAACAAGACAGGTTCAATTCGGATACCTTCTTCCCTTTGTGGCGTAGTTGGACTGAAAACAACTTATGGGCGAACAGATATTAGAGGGTTAGATTTTGAACTTTTTCCTTTATGAATGCTGGGGACCTAGTATAGGTTTCAGCACACAAAAGCGTGAATCATGGTGATATTGTGTTTCTTAGATGAGCTGCCGTTTTTTCCAGTTCTCTATGTGATTCCGGGACTGTGGAAATTATTGGACCAATTGCATCATCAGTGGAAGATGTCACGCTAGTGTAAGTATTCTGTGCATGTTAGCTGGACGTTAGGCGCTACTCCCTGAGCTCAATAGAGGTTTAATGTTTATTACCTCAATATTGAAGTCAACAAATTTTGTGGTTGTAGGCATTGAATTGATCATCAATTTTTTGGTGTTGGCAGTTTTTCTTTGCTGCTTGTCTTCACTTGTTAGGAGATGATTTCGTTCAGGGAAAACTTTGAGTTCGAATCACAACATTTGGTAGCATTGTTTCTTCCTATATTCATTGTCGTAGGATTCAAATTGTTATATCATAAGTTGGAACAGGTTAGCATGCAAGTTTTTTTTTTTTTCCCAACGTTCAGAAAACACTGCATAAACAAAGACAGGTTGAGAACTTATTTGACTTGGGAAGCATGTGATTCTCTCTGACTTTGCGGCAACAGTTCACAGCAAGGAGCGGTAATGGATGAATTTGGTTTCTTTGGAATTTAAAAAGATGAAGTGACTTCTATCCCATGTAATCATATAAAGTCCTCATAATTGAATATCTGAATGTCTTCACAGTTACTTTTGCTTCTTTATGAAACGTCACTGGTGACCTCGAGCAGGTCACAATTGCCATTGTTCATAGCTCTCCTGTAGTCTCAACAACCAAAAGGACCATATGGTGTAGTCCTTAGGCATAACAGTAGGGCTCATCTACCTTAGTAGAAGCAGCTATAACACAAAGATCTCTGTGATGATTGAGTTTCCGGCTGTTTTCTTGATCTCATTACTGTTTAACATCTATCACTTCTTTGATTTCTCTTATTTATCATATAATTCTCATCTTGGCAATGTTACATCAGGTATGCTGCAATCCTGGGATCCAATCCTGTGGCCAGAAATATTTTGAAACCTGTAAGTCTATTATCTTCATTAACAAAAAATGCAGCCATGCCTGATTTATGACATGCACTTTGAAGAAGTGCAGTCACCACCTTGCTTGCCAAATTTGAAGAAGTGCATGTTGATGCTACTAACTTGATTGATCTCTTACTGCCAAGTCTTCTTTCTATGCAGGCTGTGAAAACGTCTTTTGTGTGATAATTGTCATAATACTACTAACCTGTGCTAGTTCTTGCAGTCACCACCTTGCTTGCCAAAGTTCCCATCTATCGAAAGTTTGAATGCCGCGGGGTCGTTGCGTCTTGGAAAATATACTCCAGTAATAGCAGATTCCTATAGTTAGAAGGTTTCCCTTTTTTACTACTTTTTTTTCCTGTTTCCCCTTTCCAATAACATGAATGAATTGATGTTTGCAGTGGTTCAATGATGTTCATTCAACTGATATCTCCGACAAATGTGAGGATATTCTGAATCAGCTATCCAAGAACCATGGCTGTGAAGTAAGTTCTGCTTCAATTGAATAGGCCTTCCGAAGTTACTTGATTATTCCATAGAGTTGCATGTCTCCAAAGCGTAAAGTAACTTGATTCTCTCCATATTTATCTCGTGTTTCCCACCATCTTTTTCTGGCTAGTGAGTTGGTTCTCTCGTCGAGTCCACTGCGTAAGGCATAATTCTGTCTTTTCATTCATGTACATTGCTGAGTTCCTAATTTGACTCGTATGTGTGCAAGGTGGTAGAGATTGTTATACCTGAGCTGCATGAGATGCGCACTGCTCATCTAGTTTCAATTGGATCCGAGTTTTTAACTGCATTGAATCCTGACTGTGAGGACGGGTAAGTCTGCCACTCTAATCTACCTGTGGAATAGCATCATCATCAGTCTGACCAGAAATGGACACAGCTGAGAAGGGAATATTCGAAGGTTATGTTCATTCTCTATAATTTAGATTTCATTTTGGGACTGAATATCCTGTTCTCACTTTCTCAGGAAAGGTACAGAGTTGAATTATGATTCGCGGACTAGCATGGCACTGTTCCGGTCATTCACTGCATCGGATTATGTTGCTGCCCAATGTCTTAGGTGAGGAAAAAAAAAGGGATAAAAAAAGAAATTGCAAGTTATTCTCGACATGAGATACTTGGACCCATCATGCAAATATATTATGACCTCCCACTGTCTTCCACTAGGCAGAAGAAGACACCTGTACTTATTCATGTCTAGTATTTAGATTAGCTATATCATAGGTGTAGCTACTGAAACTGTTGAACCTAGTTTATTCAGTTTAGGTATATGTCTTCCATGTGGTCATTTGAAAATGCATTCGCAATCTCATTCAGTTCTTTCTTAATATTTTCTTAGACATGGTGGTGATGCTGAAATGTGATTTCAGGAGAAGAATAATGCACCATCATATGGAGATCTTCAAGAAAGTTGATGTCATAGTGACGCCGACCACTGGGTATGTCATAGTGTGACGAGCCCAACTTGATGTTTCCCTTCGTGGATCCAGTTTCAGTGCTTGATGATGTGTAATTGGACTTGGCAAGCCTAATCTAAGCATAGTTTTTGTCTTTTCAAGCATCCGAGTTTGAGAAGGAGCAAGCTGGTAGTATGCACAATTGGATTTAAATTTGTGATCTCTGCTTAAATGGCCTGGCAGACCTAATCAGAATCACTCTCCATTCAAATTTTGAGATTTCAGTGCTTCAATGTTAGCTTACCTCTTCTCATAGATTTTCAACTGACACATAAATTGTTTATTACAGAATGACAGCGCCTAAAATACCTCCTAGTGCCCTTAAATACGGGGAAACGGATATGCAGGTTACAGGTTTGTTAGTTGCATTATTAATCTCCGGTTTGATAGTAGCCATCTTTTCACACAAATTGCATTGAAGCCATAAGCTTCGTGCACATGCTTGCTTTAATTGCAATGACAAGTTTTCAGATGCTCAATGTGACATTCTTCACAAGGGATACTAGCGCAGTTTATGCACACTCTCTTTGTTTCAGGTTACCTCATGCGATTTGTCATTGCAGCAAATCTTCTAGGTCTCCCTGCCATTTCTGTCCCTGTGAGTGACACTGGGTTTACCTATGGAATTTCACGTGATTTTTTTCCATAATTCTTTTCTTCATTTGCACAAAAGTGCCATTTTAGACAGCTGAGACAGCTAACCTCATGCCAAGAAATTGAGTCATAGCTCATTGAGCCAGCTGAGGAGCAAATTCGATTAGCCTTCCAACTGCACCTTTTGCAAATGCATTAAGTCATTCTATTCATCAACTCTAGTACAGTTATATCTAGCTCATCCCGTTACTTTTGCCGTGAATTTCACAGATTGGATATGATAAGCAAGGCCTTCCAATTGGTTTGCAACTGATGGGCCGTCCATGGGGTGAAGCTTCAATTTTACGCCTGGCTTCTGTAGTTGAGGTATATCTTTTTTCATTCGAGTGCTAATTCTTTTAGGTAGTTTCAGAGACGAATGCTATCACTTGCCTATCTTTCTCTTGCTTTCAGGAACTCTGTGGATCTAAGAAGAAGCCTGTATCGTTCTACCATGTTGTGAAGACAAGTTGAATGCAGCTTAGCTCCTGTTGCTGATGTTTCTCTGTCGATGATTCTATGGGATGTCAAGCACTCGGGGAGATATTTGCAGTGACTTTATTGCTCCTGATTTAGCAGAGGTCTCTCTGCTTTAATGTCAATTCAGAAAGGACTTAGTTATCTGTCTACTTTTGTGGCTAGATGTTGGCTTTTTCTAAAGCGTAATTACGATATGAAGATTCGCTTTTTATCGGATAAATCGTTTGTAGACAGTGACTTCCCCCTCAAGGATGTTAATTCTACAGTAAAATCCATGGTTTCACTGTCGTTTATTTACATTTTTACTGCTAAGGTGGTGAGATAATTGGGAGATATATGATCTGTTAAACAGAAAAACAAAACAATTTCCAGGCGGCAACAGTAGATGATGATGATAGGAGGGGGTGCCTCAACGCTCATTGGGAACCAAAGATGCTGGTAGGGGTGTCGACTCGTGATGACGTCTAGTGGCCGATGTCAGTTGATGGTAGACTGGTAGCCCGTGGCGATGTATTGAGTGGTTACTGGTGTTGTTTTGGCTTGTGATGCTATGTGGCATTAGCAGAAGTTAAGTGATCTCCACCGCCAAAAGAAATCAGCTCTTAGCGGCAAACTTGACCTCAAAGAATGTCTATCGTCCAATGGATAAATAGAATCCATTTGCACATGTTTAAAGGACAGCTCGACTTCACCTGATGTTGATATCTACCTTCTAGGGACAAATTAACGTATATGGAAAGTGTAAGGGGAGAGAAAGGGAAGCGCTTCATGCCAGAATCGGTCGATTTATATCATAATGATGGTCTAATTATAATAAGATTAATATCACGAAAACTCCAAATTGATATATATGATAAATTTATCCCAAATTATTTTTTTTTTACCGCAAAAAATGATAAATCGGTACTCATTTGACAAATTTACCCCAAATCGGTATATCTATGATAAATTTACCTTTCGTTAGTTCTCGTTAAATTTTATCATTAAATTGTTAAGTTGGATGACACATAACAATTATTGAATGTACACGTTTATAGCTTTCACCTTTTATTTGTCACATGTATATCAATTTGGGATCTTTCATAGTATCAATCCAATAACGGAGAGTAAATTTATCACATGTGTATCAGTTTAGGATTTTGATTGATCAAAATAACAAGTTTGAGGTAAATTTATTATAGATGTACCAATTTAAGATCTTTGATGGTTAAAAAATAATTTGAGGTAAATTTATCATAAATATATCAATTTACAATTTTTTGTGATATTAAATAATATTCATATGTACCTATAGGAACAGAGTCTCGTGGTCAGGAATACTTAACTTGATTATGAGTCTTGCAGCCACCTTGGATGCCTAGCTTGAGCTGGAGGGTGGGTAGTCATGGCCGCTTGAGCTTTAGAGATTATGGGCGTGGATGCTCGAGCTCGAGGCTGCGAGCGACGTGATTAGTGGGACGACAATTTGTGTGACTTTTCAAAAATATATCAAACCATTTATGAGGGGGAAAAAAAAAAGAAGAAGGTGAAAGAATGAATTTAAATTTCAGGTCAAAATAATATTGATCACGGATGGCATTTTCAGAAGCTTTCAGTGTATGATGATAACTGTCGTATGACGGTTATCTGAAGTCCTGGGAATTGGATCCGCCGTTTCAACACACACACACACACTCTCTCTCTCTCTCTCTCTCTCTCAGTCTCAGTGATCGGACGGGGAATTGAAGGAGATCTGATATGCCTTCTTCCGATGTTGCCAAGAGAAAGGAAGCGCCTTCTCTTAAGTCACCTTCTTCGCTCTTCCCCATACGCAATCTTGCTAACTCCAATCATCCTCTCCCTCTACTCCTCTTTCCTCACCTCCGCGGCCTCTCCTCCTCCTCCTCCCCCCAAAGAAAAGACCTCCCGTTCCTGCAACCTCTTCGACGGCTGATGGGTCCTCGACCCGGAACCCCGGAAACCCGAGTACAACGAGACATGCCCGTTTCACAAAAACGCCCGGAACTGCTCGAGGAACCAGAGAGAGGAAACATGGTTACGATCAATTCTTGGAAATGGATCCCTAAGGCTACGTATGGTAACGTTTTGGTTCTCGAAATAACTTTTGGAATGGAAACATTTTTTAGTGTTTCTGCTCCTGGTAACGATTTCTGGGAACAGAAACGCGTTTGGTAACTGCATAAAGTTTCCGTTCTCAAAACAAAAAAGAAATAGAAACGCGTTTGGTAATTGCATAAAGTTTTTATTTTCGAAATGAAAAAAGAACTTTGATGTAAATCTTGTTTGAAAAAAAAAAATACCCTTTCTAAATGATTCGATTTCTCAATTAATTTTTATTATTTATTATTTATTAATTTATTTATTGAATTATTTTAAATTTTTAATTATTTTTCCAAAAAATTCTTATTTTATTTTATATTAATTAATTTAATTATTTTTAATTATTGTTGTTATTTTTACATTTTTATTATTTTATTTTATCTTTATTATTTTGGGAAAATTTATTTTTTATATTTAATTATTTTATTTTATTTTTATTATTTTGATTTTTTAATCTTTTTATTTTTTCGAAAAAAAATTATTTCTTATTTTAATTAGTTTTAATTCTTTAATTAATTTTATTTTTAATTATTTTTAAGAAAGTGTTCCCAATTGTTTCTAAAAAATGTTCCAAATGTGTTTCTAAAAATTGTTTTGGGAACACAAAAATAAGGTTTTTTTTTTCTTGTTTTTGCTCCAAAAGTGTTTCTATTTGCTAAAAGTATTCCCGAAACACTTTGGGAACATTCTTTTACCATACGCGTTTCTGTTCCCAAAGTGTTCCGAAAACACTATAAGAACGTAAATACTTTTTTTTTTTAGCGTCACTGTACACAGCCTAAAGATTGCAGCTTGGACCGGATCGACCCGGTTCGGTGCCTAGCTAGGTCTGATGAGGAACGAGAACATTGGGTTCCTGGGGGACTCGTTGAGTGAGAATTTCTTGGTTTCGCTTCTTTGTATACTGAGGGCGGCTGATGCGGGTGCCAGCCAAGAAGTGGAAGAGGAGAAAGGGGCTCGGAGAGGAGCTTCTTTCCCAAAGTTCAATGCCACAGTACCGTATCACAGAGCGGTGCGGTTGGCTAAATACGAGTAATAAGACCTTCGTTGATCAGTGGTTTTGTTTTTCGTTCACATCGCCGCATTGTTGAAGAGATGATCTTGAATGATTGATGTGGCGGCTGTTGTTTTCAAGTAATGGACGGTTATTGATGAATGTTCATGTCGGTTGCATAGTTAATTAACTAACAAAGGTGCCGAGGATGCTCATGCCCAGTTGCTCTTGTTTTTCATCAGACAAGCTTCTTCCCTTGATTCTTGCCGTGCTCAAGCTGGCGATGCCTCTCCGACTCGCTTTATCGGCGCTTCAGTGTTCAAGGGTCAATTGTTTGGCACGTGGTCGCGTTTTCTTTAATTTGAAGCATTCGGTGTCGCTTTTGTGGACGCGAAGATATGAATAGCTCGGAGTTCTGCCTTTTGTTTCTTTCTTGGGTTCGGTGATTTCATTGTCAAGATCGAGTTTCTTGAACACCATGTTTTGGAACGATCGACGATCACTACTTCTTTGTGGGAGTTGAAAAAGAGAGAGAGAGAGATGATTTTCGCTTGAATTTTAGTTATAAGCTACGAAAGTAAAAGAAATTAATATTGATTGGTCCGGTCTTATACCCCTAGAGTGGGGAATCGGACCGCCCAGCCATCATTTCCAATTTTAGAGATCGGGAATCGGTCCATGTCAATGATTTTCGATGAAAATTTTTTCAACGGATCAAATCGGTGCAAATGCAAAACGTTTAGGATTTAATTGATACAATTATAACATGTTTATGACATTTTTAGTAATTTTTCCTTCTCGATGATGAGTTCTAAAGGAAGTAGATTCAAATAAAATTGGCATTTAGCTCCATTAATTTTGCAAAAAAAAAAAGAATTGGAAAATATTTTCAAAAAGAAAATTGCATTTATTGATTGAAATAATTAGTTCATTCAAGATGCTTTTATTATTGACAATAATTTAAGTTTTACACATTTTCGTAGACAATGAAATTAATTTTGGTTCACTCATTTTTTAAGGAATAAAATCAAATCTTTTTTAGGAAAATATTTTCTAATGTTTTACTCCGGGAGCATGGTCTCTCATTTTCAACGGCTCTATATTAGGGGTTATTAGTTCCAAGCGTGCCAGTTCGCAGCCTAGAACCGTGAATCAGACTCAAAATGTTGGTTCCTTATTTGTGGAACTAGGAATTGGCCTACTTGATCCTAGAATCAGATTGAGCCGTCTGGTCTGGTTTCTCAAGTGGTTCTAGGAGCCGGCGTGATCCCCTGCCCCATCCCCTCTCTCTCTCTATTGCATGGAATGGAACATTGAAACTAGATAAGGGATCAGAAAGAAATATCGTATTTGTTAAATAAATAAAAATAAAAACTATTATTTCAAACATGTAACTCGAAATCGGATTGATTAGTACTAGTTCAGTCCGGTTCCGACGCTGACCCCTCTTCGATATAGATATAACGAGAACAGCAAAAGTATACACACCATTCTGCAAGCGCTCGACAATTCCCAGAAAAAAAAAATGAGCTCGGAAGTAAATTTTGATGGACGGAACTAAACAGATTTTTTTTTCCGGAAATTTAATGAGAAAAAAAAAAGATGATTTCCTTCGGAAAAGCATAGGTGTCCTGCCTTGGTTCATCCGATTCCTGAACTTCAGGTGGCCCTTGTTGGGTGTAAGGCAGATGAGCTATGGCTCTGCAGGAAACGCCCCACCACTTAATGAGCATCATCCTCTTCTCAGTTCTCACCCAACTCGGTCCTATCGTCTCCCTTCTCCGTACTTCTTTAATTTTCTTTGCTGGAACTGATTAATGAGTAATTATTCCACATCAGTTAAGGATACTGCGTCGCAATGTACGGCTAACACAACAATTCCAGTGACCTCGCCATGCAAATTTCTCATCCTCGAGTTTGGAGGCGGTTGACGAGCAAAATGGCGTTACCGGGCACCCGCTCCCACCATACCGAGAGCTCGTTAAGGGTGTGATCCTCGGAGGTGTACTTCGACCACGAAGATCAGGAGACGTCGATAAAGCCCAGTGTTCCTCGTGAAGCTTGGCATCCTTCGTTTTGCTTATTAAGAGAGGCAAGCATGATGATGATTCATGGGGCTCGTCAAATCGTTTTCTTTGAGAGAAAACAACTGCGCCTGTCGTGTCGTTTTCACTTGGGCATCGAATTTACTTGGAGAGACTGCGTTCGGGTCAAGGGGGTTAATGGTTGGTGATGCTGGGATTCGTCTTTTTGTCAATTCGCCAATCACAACGCTTGAACTCGCGGAATCACTTACGCCGGAACCCCCCCGTGAATTATTCCTCGAATCGCATGGCAATGAGTGAGAAGGATGACGCTCGGTTCGATTCAAAGGGGGACGCACTGGACCGGACGGCGCGAATTCTGGACTCGGCGGGCGGTTTCGAGGATGACTGGACTGTAGCGTCCCTCTTTTTCTTTGGATGTGGAGGCCACCACCTTTCGACCAAAAAGGGAAAAAAAGGCCACCACCTAATCAAGAATCCAATACGGTGATCGAAAGCCAATGACTTACGCCATCGCTTTCGCAATGAATCCGCTTTGTTCCTCTCTCTCGCTCCCCCTGCCCTCGTCCTTTCCTACCGACTCGCCCGTTGTGGACTTTCCCAATCTGTTTCCACATCTGGCGAGGAAAACAGAGGACCGGGAATTTCTGTGCCTCTTTGAGCGATTTCTTCTTTCAAGGTATGTGAGGCGACCGTTACGACAGTGCGTGATTTTGGTCTGCCGAGGGATGTCTGTCTTGCTGGAGAACTGCTCGCGAACTTGTGTGTAATGGGTGTTTGATCATTTGCCTATCAATAAGCTGATTCATAGAGTATGAAGCTATGGTTGATCCTATGTTCCTATGACTACGACGAGATCCGGTGGTTACTCACATTTTTTAGTCGTCTTTTCTTTCCTGGTAGAATTACTTTGACATGGGCAAGAAGCGTGTAAAGTTGCCAGCGGAAGAGCTCGACTTGTCTACCGTCAAGTATGAGGCTGAAGTTATTGACGGTCAGTTACTCCATTTTCCTTTTAATTTTGATGCCTTTCCTCGCAGTTTCTGCAAATCGACATTATCAGCTTTTGGGTAAAAATGAGTTCGCCAAGATTCTGACTTGGGTGAGTCCTCTTCCCTGACTTGCAGCTCCGCATCTGACCGGTCTCACGTTCAGGCTGTTTGTCAAGATACTCGAGGCACCACTAATTGGCCCTACTATTATCGAATACTTCAAGAATAAGAATGGAATGGTTGAGGTGCGGTTTTCTTCCGTCTTGCATACTGCATTCTTCGAGCAAATTTTCTCTCTTTAATGCTGGACAATTGAATGTGAGTGGATTTCTCTTGTAATTGGCAGTTTCTTAGGAGTACCGTGATACCGGAGCCACCAATGTATATACCTGAATATCCTCCTCAAGGTTTTTCCCCTTAACTAGTTAGCTTTAGTGGTTGTCTTGTGAGTTAACATAAAACAGGTGGGGGAACCAATCTATTTAACTGAATTTTGGGATAGCAATTGAGAAACTGGAGGAAAGTTGTCATAATTCATGGCATTTTCTATTTTTTCTTGAGAATTCTTTTCTCTCTCTCTTTCTTCCCATCACTTTTCTTACTTTTTCGGAAAGCCGTTATAAGTATAAACGAGAGGCATTTTCTGAAGTAATTTCGAGCTCTCCCCTGCTTTTCTTTCCCCTATTATTTATGAGCCTATGCATGCTCTGCAGTGCATTTATTGCAGGCAAATGCATTGTATAGGGGGAGTAAGAAGAGGGCACAGTGGGCATTAGCAGATTAACATGCAACTTAGAATAGATTCAAGTAGAGGGAATTCTTCCCATAAGAAATATATGATATGCTGAAGCTATTAATGTCTAGATCCGGAGCCTGGTACCATCTTATTGGATGAAGATGGAAAACCTGAATATCGAGTAGAATTAGCGTTGAAATGTCTTCCGGACTATGATCCTGCCAACTCCTGGAACGGGGATCTCAGTCAATTTCGCTACTGGAAAATACGCGATTATGCGTATGGTTATCGTTCTAAACTTGTAACCCCATCCATGGTAAGTCCATATCAGAACCTATGAGGTGTGTCTTTATTATCAGCTTGAGCAAGACGTGAAGTCCTACTGTCAATTATTAGGTGGCAGAGCGGATTATTACTGTCATTGAGGAATTTAGCCATAAGAAACCTCCGGCTCCTTTGCTAATTTCTTTTGATGCTGAAGAAGTCAGGAAACAAGCTGCTGCTTCCACAAAGAGGTTTGAGGAAGGTAGGGCAATCTACCGGAACATGAACTGAACTCAGTGGAATGGTTGTTTTTGCACCTTGAAAGTGTGGTTACTACTTGGTGTGCAGTGCACTGCCACTAGTTGGTGCAGGGGACGCATTGTGAAATAGTGCAATTTCTGATGCAGGGAGGCCATTGTCTATCTTTGATGGGGTTTTCATGGCAATTAAGGACGACATAGGTTGCCACCCCTATATAATGAAGGGTAAAAATTGGTTTACGTTTTTGTCGTTTTTCTAATTAATTTCGCCATTTCTTTAGTTTGTGTATATGACAATTTGTATTGACAGGTGCAACAACGTGGATGGATGAAACTAATTCGCATAATGAAGATGCAGTTTGTGTTTCTCGATTACGTAGGTGCGGTGTGATCTTGGTGGGTAAAGCAAATATGCATGAGTTGGGCATGGGTACAACCGGAAACAATCCTAATTATGGGTAAGTTTTATCATGCGGAAATCTTGTAATTCACAAGCTAGATTACGAGGCATGGGAGTGAGAAAATTTAAAGAGCATTTGAATGTGCAGTTGATGTTCTATGGATCAGCAGGTTCATTTCACCATGTGCTGGCATGTTGTTGATGTATAATGAATTTGTCAAAACTGACATTCCATAGAAATCTTCCCTCATATTTCATCAAAATTATTAACGTAGATGGTGGAGTCAATGTATGTTCTTGATGGTAGTCAATCTTCCAGTGGAACTTTCTTTTACAGGTGGCTTTTTCTGAGGAATCCCGATGTGCTTCGAGACTGCTTATGTTGACCTTGTCGTGCTTAAAGCCATCTCATTTTACTTTTCCTATCAGTCTATGTAACCACAAGTTACTGCCTGCATTGTTGGGATATCCCATACAATAATATTTCAAGGAAAAAGAATGCATTTCCGCGTTCCACATGATTGGCCAATGATAATACTGCTCATCGTAGGGATTAGCACGTTTCTTCTCATTAGAACGTGTCTACCTTCTCACTCCTCTCCTTTTATCTGGTGCAAAATGTTCTTGAGATGGTTCACGCTTCTCGTTTTTCGTTCATCAAAACAAATGATATATCCACCACTCAATCTCATTCGGTTACCCTCCCTCTTACATATATACTAATTAGCACACGTCTGTTCCTCAATCCATACATAATTCAGTATATTGTTTTTGTCTGCAAACTTTTGCCGTAAAATTCATTGGTTATGTATCTGCAGAACAACAAGGAATCCTCATGCCCCGGATAGGTACACTGGTGGATCTTCCTCTGGACCAGCAGCGATTGTTGCTTCTGGAATTTGTTCTGCTGCACTCGGGACAGATGGTGGAGGTTGTGCTAGTGTCCAACTGCTTGGCTTATGCTTACCATGTATTATATGCAGACACTGACTTCACATAACAAGACAGGTTCAATTCGGATACCTTCTTCCCTTTGCGGAGTAGTTGGACTGAAAACAACCTATGGGCGAACGGATATTAGAGGGTTAGATTTTCAACTTTTTGCCTGATGAATGCTGGGGACCTAGTATAGGCTTCGGCACACAAAAGTGTGAATCATGGTGATATTGTGTTTGTTAGAAGAGCTGCTTTTTTTTTGCAGTTCTCTATGTGATTCCGGGACTGTGGAAATTATTGGACCAATTGCATCATCAGTGGAAGATGTCACGCTAGTGTAAGTATTCTGTACTTGTTAGCTGGATGTTAGGCGCCACTCCCTGAGCTTAAGAGAGGTTTAATGTTTATTACGTCAATATGGAAGTCAACAAATTTTGTGGTTGTAGGCATTGAATTGGTCATCAATTTTTTGGTGTTGGCAGTTTTTCTTTGCTGCTTGTCTTGAGTTGTTAGGAGATGAGTTCGTTCAGGGAAAACTTTGAGTTCGAATCACAGCATTTGGGAGCATTGTTTCTTCCTATATTCATTGTCGTAGGATTCGAATTGTTGTACTATAGGTTGGAACAGGAGAGCATGCGAGTTTTTTTTTTCTTTCAACATTCAGATAACACTGCATAAACAAAAACAAGTTAAGAATTTATTTGACTTGGGAAGCATGTGATTCTATCTGACTTTGCGGTAACAGTTCAAACCGTAAAGAAAGGAGCAGTAATGGATGAATTTGGATTCTTTGGAATTTAAAAAGCTGAAGTGACTTCCACGTAATCATATGAAGTCCTCATAATTGGAGATCTGAATGTCTTCACTGTTACTTATGCTTCTTTATTAGACTTCACCGGTGACCTCCAGCAGATCGCAATTGCCATTGTTCATAGCTCTCCCGCAGTCTCAACCACCAAAAGGACCATATGGTTTAGTGCTTAGGCATAACAGTAGGGCTCATCTACCTTAGTAGAAGCAACAATCACACAAAGATCTCTGTGGCAATTGAGTTTCCAACTGTTTTCTTGATATCCTTACTCTTTGGCTTCAATCACTTCTTTAATTTCTCTTATTTATCATACAATTCTCATCTTGGCAATGTTATATCAGGTATGCTGCAATCCTGGGATCTAATCCTGTGGCCAGAAATATTTTGAAACCTGTAAGTCTATTATCTTCATTAACAAAAAACGCAGCCATGCCTGATTTATGACATGCACTTTGAAGAAGTACATGTTAATGCTACTAACTCCAGTGATCTCTTACTGCCAAGTCTTCTTTCTATGTAGGTTGTGAAAAGATCTTTTGTGTGATAATTGTCATAATACTACTAAACTGTGCTAGTTCTTGCAGTCACCACCTTGCTTGCCAAAGTTCCCATCTATCGAAAGTTTGAATGCCGCGGATCCGTTGCGTCTTGGAAAATATACTCCAGTAATAGCAGATTCCTATAGTTAGAAGGTTTCCCTTTTTTACTACTTTTTTTTCCCTGTTTCCCCTTTCCAATAACATGAATGAATTGATTTTTGCAGTGGTTCAACGATGTTCATTCGACTGACATCTCCGACAAATGTGAGGATATTCTGAATCAGCTATCCAAGACCCATGGCTGTGAAGTAAGTTCTGCTTCTATTGAATAGGCCTTCCAAAGTTACATCATTATTCCATAGAGTTGTATGTCTCCAAAGCTTAAAGTAACTTGATTCTGTCCATATTTGTCTCGTTTTTCCCACCATCTTTTTCCCGCTAGTGAGTTGGTTCTCTTGTCGGGTTCACGCACAAGGCATAATTCTGTCTTTTCATTCATGTATATTGCTGAGTTCCTAATTTGACTCATGCGTGCAAGGTGGTCGAGATTGTTATACCTGAGCTGCATGAGATGCGCACTGCTCATCTAATTTCAATTGGATCCGAGTTTTTAGCTGGAATGAATCCTCACTGTGAGGACGGGTAAGTCTTCTGCTCTAATCTACCTGTGGAATTAGCATAGTCTGACCAGGAATGGACACAGCTGACAAGGGAATATTCGAAGGTTATGTTCATTCTATAATTGAGATTTCATTTTGGGACTGAATATCCTGTTCTCACTTTCTCAGGAAAGGTAGAGAGTTGAATTATGATACGCGGACTAGTATGGCCCTGTTCCGGTCATTCACTGCATCGGATTATGTTGCTGCCCAATGTCTCAGGTGAGAAAAAAAAAAAAAGAAATTGCTAGTTATTCTACATGAGATACTTGGACCTATCCTGTAAATATATTAGGACCTCCCACTGTCTTCCACTATGCAGAAGAAGATACCTGTACTTATGTCTAGTTTTTAGATTAGCTATATCATAGCTGAAGCTACTGAAACTGTTGAACCTAGTTTATTCAGTTTAGGTATATGTCTTCCATGAGGTCATTTGAAAATGCATTCGCAATCTCATTCAGTTCTTTCTTAATATATTCTTAGACATTGTGGTGATGCCGAAATGTGATTTCAGGAGAAGAATAATGTACCATCATATGGAGATCTTCAAGAAAGTTGATGTCATAGTGACGCCGACCACTGGGTATGTCATAGTGTGACTAGCCCAACTTGATGTTTCTCTTCGAGGATCCAGTTTCAGTGCTTGATGATGTGTAATTGAACTTGGCAAGCCTAATCCAAGCATAGTTTTTGTCTTTTTAAGCATCCAGGTTTGAGAAGGAGCAAGCTGGTAGTATGCACAATTGGATTTAAATTTGTGATTTAAACTTAAATGGCCTCAGTGCTTCAATGTTAGCTTACTTCTTCTCATAGATTTTCAACTGACATATAAATTGTTTATTGCAGAATGACAGCACCTAAAATACCTCCTAGTGCCCTTACGTATGGGGAAACGGATATGCAGGTTACAGGTTTGTTAGTTGCATTATTAATCTCTGGTTTGATAGTAACCATCTTTTCACACAAATTGCATTGAAACCGTAAGCTTTGTGCACGTACTTGCTTTAATTGCGATAACAAGTTTTCAGATGCTCAATGCGACATTCTTCACAAGGGACAATACTAGGGTAGTTTATGCCCACTCTCTTTGTTTCAGGATACCTCATGCGATTTGTCATTGCAGCAAATCTTCTAGGTCTCCCTGCCATTTCTGTCCCTGTGAGTGACACTGGGTTTACCTATGGAATTTCATGTGATTTTTTTCCATAATTCTTTTCTTCATTTGCACAAAAGTGCCATTTTAGACAGCTGGCAGCTAACCTCATGCGAAGAAATTGAGTCATAGCTCATTGAACCAGCCGAGGAACAAATTGGATTAGCCTTTATGCATTAAGTCATTCTATTCATCAACTCTAGTACAGTTACATCTAGCTTATCCCGTTACTTTTGCTGTGAATTTCACAGATTGGATATGATAAGCAAGGCCTTCCAATTGGTTTGCAACTGATGGGCCGTCCGTGGGGTGAAGCTTCAATTTTACGCCTGGCTTCTGTAGTTGAGGTATGTCTTTTTTCATTGGAGCGCTAATTATTTTAGGTAGTTTTAGAGACGAATGCTATCACTTGCCTATCTTTCTCTTGCTCTCAGGAACTCTGTGGATCTAAGAAGATGCCTGTATCGTTCTACGATGTTATGAAGACAAGCTGAATGCAGCTTAGCTCCTGTTGTTGATGTTTCTCTGTTGCTGATTGTATGGGATGTCAAGCACGCAGGGAGATCTTTGCAGTGACTTTATTGCTCCTGATTTAGCAGAGGTCTCTCTGCTTTAATGTCAATCTCGAAAGGACTTAGTTATCTGTCTACTTTTGTGGCTAGATCTAGGCCTTTCTAAAGCCTAATTACGATATGAAGATTCGCTTTTTATCAGATAAATCATTATAGACAGCGACTTGCCCCTCAAAAATGTTAGTTCTTTAGTAAATCCACGGTTTCACTGTCGCTTATTTACATTTTTGCTGCTAAGGTGGTTAGATAATGGGGAGATATATGATCTGTTAAACCGAAAACAAAACTTTTTCCAGGTGGCAACAGTACTTGGTGATGATTGGAGCAGGTGCGTCAGCGCTCACAGGAAACCGAAGATGCTGATAGGGGTGTCGACTTGTGACGACGTCTAGTGGCCGATAGTCGGCTGGTGGTAGACTGGTATCCTATGGCAATTATGGCGGCGATGTTTTGAGTGGTTTCTGGTGCTGTTTTGGCTTGTGATGCTCTGAGGCCATAGCAGAAATTTTGTGATCTCCACCGCCAAAGGAAATAAGCTCTTAGCGGCAAACTTGACCTCAAGGAATGTCTATGGTCCAATGGATAAATAGAATCCATTCGCCCATGTTTAAAGGACGGCGCAACTTCACCTGATGTTGAGATGCATCTTCTGGGGACAAATTAACATATACGGAAAGCGTAAGGGGAAAAAGGGAAAGTGCTTCATGCCGCAATCCACCGATTTATGTCATAATGATGGTCTAATTATAATAGGATTAATATTATGAAAAATTCTAAACTGATACACATTTGACAAATTTATTCCAAATCGATATACCTGCTATAAATTTACCCTATGTTAATTTCTATTAAATTTTATCATCAAATATCTAAGTTACGTGAAACATGACAAATGCTGGATGCACACGGGGCTTTTATCTTCTGTTTGTCATACATATATCAATTTCAGATTTTTCGTGGCATTAATTTAATAAGAGAAGGTAAATTTGCCACATGTATACCAGTTTGGGATTTTTTATAGTTAAAATAATTAGTTTAAGGTAAATTTATTACAGATGTACCAGTTTGGAGTTTTTGGTAGTTAAAAAATTAGTTTTGGTAAGTTTTTCACATGCATATTGATTTGGAGTTTTTTATGATAAAAAAATAATTTGAAATAAAATTATCACATATGTATCAATTTATGGTTTTTCGTAGTATTAACCTATTATAATATTCATGTGTACGTATCAAGAGGTTGATTGAGTGGCTGGCATGCTATAAGGATTAGAGTCTCGTGGTCATGAACCCTTAACTTGATTAGGAGTCTTGCAGCCATCTCGGATGCCTAGCTCGAGCTCAAGGTAGGTAGTCTCACGGCCGCTCGAGCTTAGAGATTATGGTCGTGGATGCCCGAGCGCGAGGTGGCGAGCAATGTGATTAATAGGAGGACGATTTGCGTGACTTTTCAAAAATATATTGGACGGTTTAGGGAAAAGAAGAAGAAGAAAAGAAGGTGAAACAATGGATTTAAATTTCAGGTCAAAATAATATTTGATCACTGATGACATTTTCCAAAACTTATGATAATAACTGTCGTATAACTGTTATGTGAAGTCCTAGCAGTTGAATCCGCCGTTTCAACACACGCTCTGTCTCCCTCAGTCTCAGTGATCAGACGGGAATTGAAGGAGATCTGATATGCCTTCTCCCGACGCTGCCAAGAAAAAGGAAGCGCCTTCTCTGAAGTCACCTTCTTCGCTCTTACCATACGCCATCTTACTAACCCTAATCATCCTCTTCCTCTACTCCTCTTTCCTCACTTCCCCGGCCTCTCCTCCTCCCCCCAAAGAAAAGATCTCCCGTCCCTGCAACCTCTTCGACGGCCGATGGGTCCTCGACCCAGAACCCCGGAAACCCATGTACGACGAGACATGCCCGTTTCACAGAAACGCCTGGAACTGCCTGAGGAACCAGAGAGAAAACATGGTTATGATCAATTCTTGGAGATGGGTCCCTAAAGATTGCAGCTTGGACCGGATCGACCCGGTTCGGTTCCTGGGTCTGATGAGGAACAAGAACATTGGGTTCGTGGGGGACTCGTTGAATGAGAATTTCTTGGTTTCGCTTCTTTGTATACTGAGGGCGGCTGATGCGGGTGCCAAGAAGTGGAAGAGGAAAGGGGCTTGGAGAGGAGCCTTTTTCCCTAAGTTTAATGCCACAGTTGCATATCACAGAGCGGTGCTGTTGGCTAAATACGAGTAAGACGTTCATTGATCAGTGGTTTTATTTTTCGTTCATATCGTTGCATTGTCGATGAGATGGGATTGATGTGGCTATTGTTCTTAAGTAATAGACGGTTATTGATGAATGTTCATGTTGGTTGCATGTCTAATTAATTAACAAAGTTCCCAAGGGTATTCATCCCCAGATGCGTTTGTCTTCATCAGACAAGTTTCTTCTCCATCTGAACTTTTGTCAATTTTCTGGAATGGAATTTGGTGACTACGTGGTGTCCCTGCACCATATTCGTAATGACAGAATTTGTCTGTAGAACTGCTGAAATTGTTTAACAAGTGTAAAGATTTTGATAGCGAGCTTCTGACTTTGTCTTAGAGGTAGTTGTCAACATTGTCGTGAGAATGTGCTAGAAAAACCCGAGGGGTATGCGATCGATGGACCAGCATGGACCAGTAGATCATCATGTGGTAATCTGGAAGAGTTGCTAATTGACGCTCGGTCTAACTAAATTATCTGTAAAGCATTGTACTTGCAACCTCACATGCTTATAACTGATTAATTGAAGGTGGCAGCTGAAGGAGCCCACTCTGGCCGGAGAACATGGATCAAAAGGTTTTTATCGAGTAGATGTGGACATTCCTGCTGATGATTGGGCCCACATCAATGACTTCTATGATGTCCTTGTTTTCAATACTGGTCACTGGTAATTTCCCTCTGTCGCTTAGTTTTGTTCGCTAAGACCAATCTCTTTGATGCTTTTTCAGCTTGGTGTCTTAATGCTTTCATTTCTTTTCCTGCACTAATATCATGTCTCTAAGGAAATATGTGGGCTTTGCCCTTTAAATATCGAGAACCTTTAGGCAGTGTGGGTGATACATGATTACCCTGCTTAGTCTTAAGATTTTGTCTGCCGTGAAAATCGTTATCTCCTCATTTCTAAGGTAGTTCATGTTATTTCTTGGTGTATCTTGATGTTTAGGGTAACCGTTAATGCTACCTTTAACTTGTCAGGTTAGATAAACTGGTTTATTCCTGTTATGCCATATTCATTTTTAGTTTTACGGACTCAATTGAACTTTGTGAGTACTTACATGGGTGGTTTAAGGAGCCTTATCAGATCTGTCTTGAGATAAGTCAATATGGTATCTGAAGAAGACGAGAGTAAGGATAGAAGTGAGAGAAGTTTTTGGGGGAAAAGTTAAGTCTCAGAATTATAATTCCTATTGGTGGTTTTTTGAAGTAGCAAACTGAGATAATATAGGCTAAAACATACAAGAGTGTCAACCAATCTAAACACCGTGGTGCTCTTGAATCTGAATTGCTGCCATGTCACTATTAGCCTCTTTAGGAACTGCTAATATTAGTCATTAGTTCTTGTCTGTATAAGCCTTTCCCTGAACATTTCTTATATGGAACCCCTTTTCCTTTGATAGGTGGGGTTATGATAAGTTCCCAGAAGAGACACCTCTAGTCTTTTATCAGGCTGGACGCCCGATCTTCCCACCCCTCAAGATGTTGGATGGACTCAAAGTTGTTCTTGAGAATATGGTTTTGCATATACAAAGGAAAATCCCCAGCAAGACCCTCAAGTTCTGGAGGTTACAGTCACCAAGGCATTTTCACGGTGGAGACTGGAATCAGAATGGTAGTTGCCTGTTCAGGGAGCCACTCCATGATTCTCAGGTACGAAAAGGGAATCTTGCACTCTTTGTGCCTTACTGCCCTCTCATGCTCCTGTTCCAGTATGTTTGCTGATCAAGTTCCATGCTTTCTTTCACATCAAATATTAGAGTCAAGTAAATACTTTCCATAATTTGTGCTTGCTCTGTTACTTGGGATTGGGCACTAACAATTGTGCTTGCTCTGTTACTTGGGATTGGGCACTAACAACTAGACAGCTTGATACGTGGTTTGATCCCAGCAACAATGGGGTGAATAAAGAAGCAAGGTTGCTGAATAATCTGATTGAGGGCACTCTGCGAGGAACGGATATTCAGTTGCTGGATTTGACACGTTTGAGTGAATTCAGAGCTGATGCCCACCCTGCAATTTGGTTGGGAAAGAAGGACGCAGTGGCTGTTTGGGGCCAAGATTGTATGCACTGGTGCCTACCAGGTGTGCCTGATACATGGGCTGATATTTTGTCCCAATTAATCCGTCATGGCCTGGCGAGATGGTGACGAACTAGAACACATAATGCGAGGGTGACCGTAAAATATGGTGATGAAGCTAGCTGGCTGAACTTTGAGGAGGGGTACACGCACCTAATCATGTGAAATCGACTCAAACCTTTGAAATTCTTAATTGATTTGCTGGTAGTCTTACAGCTGCTCCGTGGCTTGCAATGAACTCTGAACCAATGAGTTTAAAGTGAAGTGTTGCTTCACAGGTAGTGACAAGCTTTACCAGTCAACCATCGAGACACTTCAATCACAACATGTTTGGAATCCGAATTCAAGGGTTTCGTTTGTTGCCGGTGCGCTTGCCTTGACCATGATGGTCATTTTTGCAGAGCTGCGCGCCATTTCTCGTCTTTTCAGATATTGATGCGGAGCATGGATGAGATGATTGGAAGTATCGTGTAAGCGTAAGTTTTGGCAGATCTATGCGATCTGAAGCTTGTTCTTCCTAACAGGTGAGCCTATTCTCTTTCTTGTTTTAGTGAGGAGGTGGTGAGAAAACGGGACATGGCCGATTGACTTTGAATACCATTCCGTTGTAAATAAGACGATGTTAGATTCATTTTGGTCGTTGGTCTCTCGAATACATCCGTTGGACAATTATTTTTCTAGGGAGTACGTCACTTGTTGTATACACCATTACTAATGGTTAATGGTGAAACTTTTTTCCCTTCATTAAAATTCGGTTATCACACCGAAATAATTAATAGCAACAAGTGTGTGTACACTCTCCGAGGGTTGCGAAATATTTCAAAACTAGTAATTTCATAGCCTACATATTCTCGTTTTAGGATGAAGAAAATTAAAAATTATAATGTGATTAGAATTTATTCACACTATGATTATTAGAATATCATATAAGGCAGAAACAATTGGTTTATTGTACAAAAGCTATGTCTTATTTTTTTTTAATTAATATCACGAAAAATTTCAAATTAGTATATCCGTGATAAATTTACCATAAATTATTTTTTGTCCATAAAAAATTTCAAATTAGTACACTTATGATAAATTTACCTCAAATTATTATTTCGATTTTCAAAAGTCATAAATTGGTACATCTATGATGAATTTACCTCAAATTAATTATTTTGACTATCAAAAATATAAAAAATGATCCACATGCGATATATTTGCTCTTCATTTGTTTTCATTAAATTGAATTAATAGTATAAAAAATTTCATAAAGGGTAAAAATCTCAATATGTACATTTAACAATTGTCACATGTTATCCATCTCGACAATTAGAGTATAAAATTTAATGAAATCTAACGGAAAGTAAATTTATTACGAATGTACCAATTGAAGGTATATTTGTTAAAAGTATATCAGTTTATGATTTTTTATGATCAAAAAAATAATTTGAAATGAATTTATTTTATATATTTATTTGAGATTTTTAGTGATATTAAATTTTTTTCTGTCGGAATATGAGTATTATACGTGAATGGTGAAGTTGAATTTATTAGTTAATCGAATATAACCGCACTTGGTAAATCCGACGGCCGGTGGGCGATCAGCAAACCAGTAAGAGGAAGTTCTTCTGAAGAACCCTAGAAAGCAATCATTCCATTTTCACTTCCACAAATCCTCCTTTCCGACCGTCTCCTCTATTCAAATTCTCGTTTTCTCCGAAACAGTCGACCTCCAATGGCCTTAGGAATTCACCCTCTTCCCCTAATTGCCCTGCCACGACCCCCAAAATCCCGCCTTCAACCCACCTGTTTCAATACCCACAAATCTCTTGTCGTCTCCGTGTCGTGCACGGGCAAGGAGATCGGCGACGCTGAGGTCGCGTCCGCTTTGGCCGAGGAGGTCGCGAGGGCGCACGCCCAGAAGAAGCAGAAAGAGGAGGCCTTGAGCAAGAGCAGGGCCCTCTTGTTCTCCGAGCTCTGCGGCTACTTGTCGCTGAGGGAGGAAGAGTTGCAGAAGAAGTGGGAGAGGATGGAGGATGGCGAGAGGAGGGATTTGGCGAAGGAGTTCGTGTCGAATTGGAGCGTCCATTTCCACCCTTTGTCCGCGACGTCTGTCATGGAGATGGTCGAAGAGCATCTGCAGCAAGAAAAGAAGCCTTCTCTTTCGAACGATTCGACGTTTTTTCCTAGTTTGAAGAGATTGATGGGTTTGGGTGAGAGCAAGTGAATGGGTCGGGGGTTCTAGTTTTGTCGCGGCGCCGGGGTGTGTGTGTGTGTGTGTGTGTGGGGGGGGGGGGGTGTGTGTGTGTGGGGGTGTTTTAGTGTTTATTCGCTCTGCAGTTTCTTTCTTCTTTTCTCGGATGGGAAGAGCAAAGTAACGAGTAGTGACTGCAGCGCACGATGTCCTTTTTGATCAATTGATTGTACATGTTTATACAGAATTATCATGACAACTTGAGTTCGGTTGATTTGTGTTTTCTCTGCTTTGCTCTTGCATCCTCTTCTTTTTCCCTTTACCTCTTAATAATAGAATGGAGTTATGCTCGTTGAGTTCTGATTGATTGGCAATGTTTATCGTTCGAACGAACCACACCCAATTCAGCAATAATTTTTTTAATGGGGTTCTATGCCTAAGCTGTAGCCTTTTTTTTTTTTTGGGGGGGGGGGGTGGTTGTGGGGGTGGTCATAAACTTTAGCGTTTGATGGGTATTAAAATATGAAGCAGAATGAATCAATTGGAACCGGTCAATTTTCAAGGATGGGAGGTTTGATTTGAGTGAATAATAAGGAAAGCATTTTACCTCAGTTTGGCTGTTCTGACATCGCAGTAGGGCATAGTGGAACCAGGCAAAGAAGATCTCTCACCTCCTTGACTCTGTCATCTTCAGTCGTACTTTCACTCTGCAATTTGCCATTTGGGCCTCTGTGTCTAAATGTAATTGCAAATTGACTTGAAGGCTATGTACTTCGGTTGCGACTTCTTGCTTCCTTGGTCAAGGAGGATTGCCTGTATTGCGACGTTAATTTGGGTTGTCTTCTACGTTTATTTCTTGAACGACTTCTGCAAGAAAAGAAGCGCACAATCTGTTCCTAAAATGTGCCACAAGTCAATAGCTACTTGCTTGTCTCGCTTGTCCAGGCAAATAAGCAATTTGTCAATCGTTGCTACACCACGATACAATTACGAGTTTTTCTTGTGCTTTAGTGTATCATATACTATCTCTCTCAGAAATGAGAGCCTCTTCTCTCGCCGGTGAGAACTCCCCCCTATCAATCATAGATAGTAATGCCCTGAACCTCCCATTGCCTGAGTTCTCCTGCCCCCCAGTTCCCCTATCCTTCGCTCCTTTTTCGCCATCACCCCCCCCCCTTGAAAACCCTTATTGCCTTTTCAATTTCCCCTTCAGAAACCCTAGTTACCACTGCACTTTCAAATTTCTTCCATTTCCTTCTTCCAATCTATCTCACTCACTTTATTTTAATCCATTTCTTTCGGTTCAATCCCAAAAATGTCTCTCCAATAAAACCCCAATCTTCCACGCAAAAAATTATGAAAAAAAATCTATCCAAAACCCTAAATTTTTTTTCCTGCAGAGCTCCCTTCATCCATGGAACTTGGAGATCCATGAGGGCCTCCAACAAGCATCACCTCCAAAGGCTAGTCTAGTTGGCTAGCTTCGATGTAAGTACTCCCAACTCCCCCTTTTCTCTCCCCATCTCCCTCTCTGGCCTCCTCCCTGTCGAAAACCTATAGTCAGCCTTATGGAGGAAGAAACAACAGAAGAGAGAAAACTTGCTGCCCTATGCAAGAGAATGGGTGTCCTGTGGTCTGATAATTCCATAGCCCAGGTTAGAGAGGACATCCTAGAGGATAAATGGAACAAATGCAACCTTACCTTGCTCGGTAAACTTCACTCCAAGCCAAATGTTAACTTCCAAGCTTTCTTATTCACAATAATGAAAAAAAAAAAGCTTGGAAGACGGAAGAGGTTTTGGCAAACCAACCCCAAAATGGAACCTTCATGTTCACATTCAACTTGGCAAATGTCAAAAAAACGTGTCTTGGAAGACAGCCATGGTCCTTCTCTAGTAACCTCCTTATTCTTCGGCAGCTTCACCCAAAACTACCCATCCACAGCCACATCTTCACTCATTGCCTTTTCTAGGTTCAAGTCCACGGCCTTCCCCTCATTAGAATATTAGAAAACACTATTTAGGAAGTTGCCTCCAAGAGAGGGAAAGTGTGTGAGATAAAACTCTCAGTAAAAGAAGGCAACCTATGCAGAGTAGGAGGAGCTTGGGTTCTACTGGACCTATCTAAACCCCTTCTATCCGGAATGGTTGTAGACTTCGAGGATGACCAACTATAGGTGGATTTCAAGTATGAACTACGATGTCCTGAGAACCATGCACATGAAAACGAGGGACTTGATAAATTTTTGATCCCTTTCTTTGACTCTTCTCCACTCAGCCCATGTACCCTCCATTTTTTTTTTCTCTCCTTCTTCCACCCTTATCTACTTAGTCCAATCCTTAATTTGAGTGAGGCAAAAACTCTTATCATTTGGAGCCACCTACTCTAACTATTCACATGAGAATCATTGCAGCAGTTGACTCAGTCTTCTTTCTTCTTCCTTCTTCTTTTCTTTTGTGCATCTGCCTTCTTTTTCCTTTCTGGTTTCCTTCGGCCGAAGCCTTTCTGTTGCCCCTGGAAATTTTTCTGCTCCTCTTCTTCGACCCCTGATCTTTGCTACTTGTTTGCTTGTGTTTTTGCTCCCCCCCAGCGTGAATCTGCAGCTCGTTCTCCTTCTTTTCTTCTTCATTTAGCTGGTTGGACTTATTGCAGCTGCTGTTCTTATTCTGGTTGCTGCTGCGCCATCTTTTTCTCTTGGCTAGTTCCCCTCAGCGGACTTTGTTTGCTATGGTTGGTTCCTCTCGGTTGCTCTCTATCATCTCGGGTTCTTGCATTCTTGCACGCGCACCCAGAGGAAATCGACTCGTTCAGAGTCATCTGGTACCCGAATCGAGCTCTGTTTACGCCTGTGTACTCGTAAGACCTCAAAATTCGATATTTTGAAAGTGGATCAGCCAAAAAATTCATAGAGAATTTCCAGTTTCGAATAAAAGATGACCCTGTTTTGCCCGTGTTTGTTTGCAACTAGTTCCTCATCATCTTGGCTGAAATTTCTTGGCCGTTGTTGCTGTTACGCCTTCCTCTTCCACGGCTACACTTGAAATTTCTACTGCACGTTCGTCCTCTCGATTGCTTGGAGCTTGTTCGTCATTCCTGAGCTCGATCGTCGTCTGTGGCCCGAGCTTGTCACCATTGCTCGTCCAAGTTTGCCGTTTAGCTGAATTGAGATCGTTCCACCGACCCCGAGCTCGAACTTGATTTTTAGGTTAGCACATTTCTAAACTTGACTTAGAATGTTGGGTATACTAGGGACTAGTAGGAAAAATTCTATGATGAAAAATATTAAATTTCTTGGACGTGAAATGTCGATTATTTATTGTTGACCATATGGGTCAATTGGTGATTTTTGTGAACTCTAGAAATTACCCTGTGTGCCAGATTTCTTTAAGCCTAGGTGACTTAGAATGGAAATCGGGTCTTGGAATACGAGTTTTTGCAATGTGAAATGCCTGGTTATTATATTCGATTTATTTTGAGTTGAATTGCGTGCTTTGGTAAATAATCTTGGGAAATGTATGTGGCAAAGCTGACTTGCATGAGTGTTTACAGGGTGGGCCAATTGAGAATTCTGTGATGTTCATTGTTGATCTGCATACTGACATGAGACATGTGCATTTGGTGGAGTGCGTAGAACTGTGCGGGATGCCTCGACAGTGTCTAGGGGGCCACCGGGAATGCGGGGAAATAAAGAGGTGTCGATCGCAGTGCTAATTGAGCCATGGTCTTGCACTTGTGCCTGAACGTGCTCGGCATGGGGTAGCTGGAGAGACAAAGGTGCTGACTTTGGTGCGATTAAACAGAGGTTGAGGTACAGGCCTGAGATGTCTATGACGTGGCGGGGACCGGAAGCGCTATTGAGCCACCAGTGGGGTTTGGTCCGGAAGAGCTAGTGAGCTACCAGGGACCCAAGAGAACCAATGAGCACCTGCATTTGCATCTGTTTGATCTAAAGTCATAACATGCATGTGATGATTTAAATTTCTGGCCTGTGGTATATGCTTCATTCTAAATTGAGTCTAGGCATGTACTTGCTGAGTTTCGACTTACATATTTTTGGCTGATCGCTATTTCAGATCTCATGTCCTAAGATGAGTTCCCATTTTGTTCGGTTCGGGATACCTGTTAAGATAGAGACTGATGAGACTAGTTACCCTTCGGTAAATTTTATGTAGTATAAGAAGGTTAGTAGTACAGTATGGATAGATGTGGAAGGTGGACACATGATGCCCCACCGATACGAGGCCTTGATATCTCGATCAGGGTTATTTTATAGGGGTATCAAATTGGAGGGATCGGTTTACCCCTGATCTTCGAAGGCGAGGTCATGGACCCCAAGCCAATGGACGCATTGGATTCAGATGGGGACGTAGTTATGGAGATAGATAGCGAGGAGGACGAGTTAGAGTTTGACCCAATGGCTAGTGATAGTGATTCCGAGTTTGATCTCCTGACACCAGAGGAGTCAAACCTTGAGGAGTTGCCGTCCTTGGAACAGAGCGGAGCTGGGTCAAAGTAAACTTAGCGTTCTGTTCATCTTTTGGAGAGTAGGAGACCCTGTATTATTTTTTGAGGGTTGTATATAAATGTTGTTAATAATATAATATAAATTTTTCATTTTTACTACGTGGTAGCCTCTCTATCTCTCTATCCTGCATGTGTGTATGTCAGGAGAGTGCGTTTCTGCTATCGCATTTGTTAGCATTCGTTTGGCTGTGACGAGTCTTGGGTCGTCGCTAGAGTTGGCTAGGCGATGAGTGAAGTGAGCAGGCGAAGGATATTGCGCGTCCGACGGGTTTGGGGCATGACATGAACGCTTTCCCCTATTCTGTTACTCATATGGAAAGATAGGTCATTTCACTACAAACTCCTTGAAAAGTACCCTATAACGAAGTAGGAAAAAAAGGAAGTAAGGGTTGGCAATTTTGGCTATTGGCTCAAGGCTAAAGCACATGAACCTAGCCCGTTTTAGAATATATTTTATGCAGATGGCTTCTCGAAAGAAGAAAAAGTCATACTTGAGACTCAAAATTAAGAAACCAGCCTAGAGGAAGCCATACCCACTATGGCTGTCAACTCATATCCCCAAGATGCAAAAAGAGCTAAGAAAAGAGGGAAAGACCAAGAGGGAAAAAAAAGGAATTTCAAAGGCAAAAGACAGTAGGGGTCTCTCATCCTCCTTTTAGACTCTCCATGGACTGAACGCTCCCCAAACCTGATGACAAAATGCTTTATCGCTGAAAGGAAAAAGTTAAAAGCTCCTATCACCAAGAAAATGACGAGAAGTACCTTGCCCATGCACAATATGGAAGATAATCAGAATCTGACGTATATGCAGCTGCATGACACTTCTATAGTCATAGATGAAGGCTTGGAAAAATGAGCTTTGGTGGCTAGTCCTAATAAGCCACCAGGGTATATATGAAAGCATTAAGTTAGAATTGTTAGGGTTTGGGTTCTACCCTAACTTTCTAGCATTTTAGAGTCATTGTGGCTCAAGAAAGACCCAATTTGCTATTTCTTATGAAAAAATAGAAAAGAATTTGTGGAAAAAAAAAATAAGGGTGAGACTTAATTTCTAGCACTCGGCCATTATTAACCCTATCGGTTTGGCTGGGGGCCTAGTTGCCATGTGGGACGAGAAGATTGTGGTGGGTGTAGAGAACCTCATAGAGAATTACATAGATCTTAATTGCAAGGAGAGCCCTCTCAATCAAGCCATGTGGATAGCCCTACTCCATGCTCCAACAGGCTATCAAGATAGGCTTACCCTCTAGAACAAGCTCCGGCTGCTTCACTTTGTCAATAGGCTCCTTTGGGTTTGCATTGGAGACTTCAATGATGTCATGCATAACTAGGACAAAGTAGGGAAAAGAGAGGCTCCTTATCACAGAATTGTTGCCTTTCGCGATATGCTAAGTGATTGTGCTCTAATGGATATGGAATGCGAAGGATGTGCGTATACGTGGGCAAATAACAAAGATAATGCAGATTTGGTCAAAGAAAGATTGGATAGAGCTATATGTAGTATGGAATGGAGAGTTTTTTTTTTCCCAAAAGCTGATGTTGTTTCCCTTTCGGTAGTAGGCTCTAACCAAAGCCCCTTGCTACTAAATTGAGATCTCCTCCTCCTAAAAGGAAGAAAGAATTTTGCTTCAAGGCTTACTAGTTGGATGACCCTGAGTGCAACAAAATAGTTCAAGAGGCTTGGCTTAATTAGGAAGACACCAAATCAGGTTTCACCAACAAGACAAGAAGAGTGGTTGCTGCCTTGACAAAATTGTTACTCAGGTTACAAATCATCCAGGAGAAAAGGGAGATAAGGAGACAAGCGAGGCGATAAAAGAACAACTAGAAATACTTTAGAGACAAGAGGAAATGTACTGGAGTATGTGATCGATGATTAGTTGGTTAAAATGGGGTGATAGGAATACTAAATACTTTCACGCCACTACTATCCAAAGGAGGCAAAGAAAGAGAATTTCTATTTTGAAAGCGGCTGACGACAACTGGTATCGAGACCCTTCAACCCTCAAGACTCACATCAACTCCTTCTTCCAATCTCTTTATTCTACTGGGACCAAGAAATCTACAACCCATCTTGGATCAATGCCCATAACTAGATAACAAGGAGATGAATGAGGCCTTAACGAGACAAGTATCTATGGCTGAAATCAAGGAAGCCGTCTTTAGTATGGATGCTACTAAGGCCCCAGGGTCGGATGGGCTGAATGGTCAATTCTACCAATATAATTGGCTAAACCTACAGAAATATGTATTCAAACTAGTGGACAGCTTCTTCACCACAGTCTTTTTTGACCCCTCCTTGAACCATACTCACATAGTGGTCATACCGAAGATTGCTAACCTTGAGAATATTGCTCAGTTTAGACCAATCAACCTTTGTAACTTCAGTTACAAGATCATCTTCAGAGTTTTATACTACTGCCTCAAGCCTTGGCTTTCGGGACTAATCTCTACGGAACAAAGTGCTTTTGTCAAGGAAGGTTGATCCAAGACAACATACTAATTGTGCAAGAAATCCTACACTAGCTGCGTATAAAAAAAAAGGAGCGAAAGTTTCAAGTTGTCTTGAAACTCGACATGAAGAAAGCCTTTGATAAAGTGGAATGGGATTTTCTCCTAAACACAATGAGAAAAATGGCTTTCTATGAAAGATGAGTTTAGCTAGTAAAACACTACATTTCTATGGTCTCTTACAACGACAAAGTTAATGATGAATCCCTACAAGAGTTTCAACCTTCAAAAGGTATTAGGTAGGGAGACCATCTCTCCACCTATCTCTTTATTATCATGGCGAATGCCCTCTCCTCTCTAATAAACAAAGCAGCAGTAGATGGGGGAATCAAGGGAATAAAGCTAAATAGATGGTGTCCAACTCTCTCCCACCTAATGTTTGTCGGCAACGTTATCTTCTTCCTAAACGGAATTGTGCTACAATGCGAAAACTTGGCAAATATTCTAAATCAATATTGCTACGCGTTTGGAATGTTGGGATTCACGTAATATGCATAGGCAAAAATAACAATAAACGCAGCGGAAATAAAATACCCATACATGTATCTCCAGAGGCGTTGTTCATGCGTTTCAATCAAAAATCGAATTAAACGAAGAGAGTTATACGGATTACCTCTTGTAGCGTGCTTGAAACAGGTTGGTCTAAATGTTCTTCAGTACAAGTCCCACAAGCGTCGGACCTCTAGTTCAGACACACCACCAATCGTACGACGAACGGAAGAAAGACGACGCGGAAAAACTCCACACTTGATTGTGCTAGCAATCTCGTGATGAAAAAGTCTCTACGTACTTGATTTTCGGTCACCGCAAGAACAAAAACCGTAGAGAGAATATTTCTGGTTTTTTCTCTCTTCTTTTTCTCACGGGCACACACTCTCTCCTTACGCATGCTCTTCCCTTATACCTCTGTAACTTTGTTTTACATATTAAAAGCTTGAACACACAATGCATTACTTGCACGATTACTAACAGTTACTGATCGTGCGCGTTGTGCATTTTTAAGCACAATAGCACGATCAGTAACCCACTAATCGTGCGTGGAATAGGTCAACAAAAGAAATGCTGACCGTGATCCACCAAATGCAATCAACAATTGATTATCGTGGTCCACGTGCAATCAATAATCAATTAATTGCACTCTTTTTTTTTATATTATTATAATAAAACTCGTGCTGACCATGTTTGTTGCACGCACATCAGAATGTGCGTGCAACATAACATTGATATATAATATATATAAAAATATACTTATAAATTATGTCTTCATATAATTTAATAAAAAAACACATGCGTTCATTTTGGATACATCAATATATCTTCGTATGCACGTACATCCAAGACCAAAAATAAAAATTAAATTAAATCCAATTTAATTTAATTTCAGTATGACTAATTCGATAATCGTGATTGCAACATATTTGGAATATCATATTTTCCATCCAACATCGTCATGTATTGGTTAAGGTGTGTGACATCCCTAGGTTCATCACTTAAATGGCAGTAAGACAAGTACTAACACATTAGTACTTCCAAGAGAATTTATTGTCCCGATCAACTACTAGGTCCTACAAGCCACGAGTGATATCTAGCAATATGTCATGGCTACCCAAATAGTGTGAATATTTTAAGAACGTAATGAACCTGTCAGCTCCAGTTATAGTGTAATTCAATCCCTCCGTCTTACTATGTCCCGATCGAACAAAGGCCATGGAATATTTGTCAAGCCACAAATTCGATCATATGCACAAATCTAATTTTACATGCATTTGTACGAGACATAAACGTTTTATTCTCGGTTATAACCTCGGCCGAGGATTTCAATGCATTGTCATAACTAGATCGCATAGGACATCATATCTTGCATGTAACAAGGAGATAGATTCCATTTTGCGCACACGTGTGACTTCGTATGTGCACGAACTATAACCATTAAGTATAGAGACGGATCAGTGAACAGCCAATATGCGCACTTATGAACTATAGCCATCCAACGTACAAGTCAACTTTGTGCCTCAGGTCTAAGGATTATTTACACAAGACTTGAGCATGAATGATTAGACATTGACCACGCTAAAAGCTTCAATGTCGCTAATCGTTAAATGTGTGTCACGTTCAGTGAACTTGTCTGACACAAGCACCTGTGTTCCAATTCGGGCATCGCAATACCTAATGACTCGTGACTCGTCATTCCTTTAAGTATCTAATACTTAAAAGAAAAATTAAGGACATATCGGTCTCAACAGGATCATTAATATCCACTCAATGATCCATCGACTGAGAACAGTTTAAAGATTCAGTCTAACTATGAACTTGCCATACATATTCTCGACGTCTCAAGAATAAGTCTAATCACAACTGATCTTATGGAATTTATTCATATATAATTGGACAAATGAATAAACACGTCTTTGCCATTAATTTAATAATAAATTGAAATACAACTGAAATCCATAATATGTAACTATTACATAGTTGCTTTAGGGCATATATCTAACAATCTCCCACTTGCACTAAAGCCAACTAGTTTGGTACCTCAAACCCATTTTATCAATGTATCTTTCAAAAGAAGACTGAGGTAAGGTCTTAGTAAATGGATCTGCCATGTTCTCTGCTGAGGTAATTTTCTGCAAGGCGATATCACCTCTCCCAACTATTTCTCTGATGAGATAAAAGCGCCTCTCAATATGCTTGGACTTCTAGTGAGACCTTGGTTCCTTAGCTTGAGCTATTGCCCCATTGTTGTCGCAAAACAATGTAATCGGCTGCTCAATGGAAGGAACTACTCCAAGTTCAGAAATGAACTTCTTCATCCAAGCAGCCTCCTTTGCTGCTTCAGAAGCGGCTACGTACTCTGCCTCAGTGGTGGAATCAGCAGTTATGCTTTGTTTGGAACTCTTCTAACTAACTGCACCACGATTGAGTATAAAGATAAACCCAGATATAGACTTATAGTCATTAGGATCCGATTGAAAATCGGAATCAGTATAAGCTTCAATTTTAAACTCTCCTTCTCCATAAATCAAGAACAAATCCTTAGTCTTTCGTAAATATTTAAGGATATTATTGACTGCTATCCAGTGTTCTTCCCTGGATCAGACTGATATCTACTAGTAATGCTTACAGCATATGCAATATCAGGTCTGGTACATAACATTGCATACATTATGCTTCCAATAGCGAATGCGTAAGGTATCCTCGACATCCGTTCTCTTTCTTCAGGAGTGTTGGGACACATCTCCTTGGAAAGACGGATTCCATGCCTAAAAGGCAATAATCCTCTTTTGGAACATTGCATGTTAAACCGTGTTAACACTTTATCTATGTACGTAGATTGTGAAAGGCCAATCAATCGTCTCGATCTATCTCTATAGATCTTGATGCCTAAAATGTAGGTTGCCTCTCCTACATCTTTCATAGAGAAATTCTATGACAAGAATAGTTTGATCGATGATATCATCGTCATATCATTCCCGATCAAAAGTATATCATCGATGTACAGAATTAGAAATACAATTGCGCTCCCACTAAGCTTCTTGTATACACAAGGTTCATCCGGATTTTTGATAAAGCTAAACGATTTGACCACCTCATCAAAACGGATGTTCCAACTTCTGTAGGCTTATTTGAGTCCATAAATAGATCTCTTAAGCCTACACACCTTTCGACTTTCACCATTGGATTCAAAACCCTATGGTTGTTCCATATAAATGTCCTCCTCGAGGAAACCATTTAAAAAAGCCGTTTTGACATCAATCTGAAAAATCTCATAATGAAGGTGCACAGCTAAAGCCAAGATAATCCGAATGGATTTTAGCATGGCTATAGGTAAGAAAGTTTCGTCATAATCGATCCCTTCCTTTTAAGGATATCTTTTCGCCACCAACCGTGCTTTATACGTTCCAACTTGACCATCAGCGTTCATCTTCCTATTGAAGATCCATTTGCAGCCAATTGGTACAATACCTTTAGGCAGATCAACTAGAGTCTAAACATCGTTAGAATACATTGAATCTATTTCAGATTTCATGGCTTCTAGCCATTTAGTAGAATCGATGTCCGACATCGCCTCCTCATAGGTGTTAGGGTCACTCGGCTGATCACTATCATTCAAAATGAATAGTGACTCAATATCTTCAATCGAGTGTTTATAACGAATAGGTAGACGAGACGTTCTCGCACTCTTCCTAAGAGGTTGTGTATCAGAAGCTCCCACTGAATCAGAGATCGGCGTCTGAACTTGGTTATTTGGTATTTCATAATTTTCTTCTTGTAAGACTATTTTCCGTCCAGCACCACCATCCTGGACGAACTGATTCTCCAAAAATGAAGCATGCCTATTGATCGAAACCCTTTGATCAGAGTGAAAATAGAAATAATATCCAAGAGTCTCTTTTGGATATTCAATGAAGCGACATTTTTCAGACTTGGCCTCCAATTTTTCTGTTCTTAGCTTCTTAACGAAAGCTGGACAACCCCAAATCTTAATATGATTAAGACTTGGTTTCCCACCATGCCATATCTCATAAGGCGTAGTTGAAATAGATTTGGATAGCACTCTGTTCAGTAAATATGCAGCTGTCTCAAAGGCATGTCCCCAAAGGGATATAGGCAAATCGGTGTAACTCATCATAGATTGTACCATATCTAATAAAGTACGATTTCTTCTTTCAGATACACCATTATGCTCTGGAGTTGCAGGAGGTGTCCATTGTGATAAAATGCCATTATCTTTAAGATAATTCAAGAATTCGGTACTAAGGTATTCACCTCCTCGATTAGATCGAAGAGCCTTAATACTCTTTCCTATTTGTTTCTCAACTTTAGACCTGAATTCTTTGAACTTTTCAAAAGATTCAGACTTATACTTCATTAAATACAAATACCCAAACCGCGAATGATCATCGGTAAAGGTAATGAAGTAAGAATAACCACCTCTAGCAGTTTCATTAATTAGTCCACATACATCTGTATGTATCAATCCCAGTATGTCAGCAGCTCGCGCACTATGTCCTACAAAGGGCGCTTTGGTCATTTTTCCTAGAAGACATGCATCACAAGTCGAGTATGGTTCAAAACCAATTGGATTAATATATCCATTATTACTCAACTTGTTGATTCTGTCTTTTCCAATATGACCTAATCGGAGATGCCAAACATACTTTGGATTTGGACTATCTTTAGAGTGTTTAGTTATGGCATTTACATTATGATTATTTTGCTTATTGACATTGGTAATCGCATTACCAGACATCGTAATGGTATAAAGATTATTGGTTAATAAGCCAAAACCAACACACGTTCTATTATAATAAATAGAACATACATCATCTATAAAAGAAAATTCATAATTCTCTTTACCCAAATGAGGTATAGAGATGATGTTCCGAACAGCATTCTCATAGTGCAAACAATTCTTTAAAACCAAAATATGTCCATAAAGTAAACATAAACGAAAAGTCCCTATAGCTATTGCGACAACTCTTGCTCCATTTGCAAATGTCAGGACAATCTCATTTCGCCCCAGTGTCCTACTTATTTCTAAATTCTGCAAAGACATACAAATATGTGAGGTTGCAGCAGAATCTAAAATCCATAAGCTGGATTCAGCACTAACCATCATGTTAGTTTCAATAAACATAGACACTATACCTTCGCAAGGTTGGTTCTTAGTCTTAACCTTCAAGCTTGCAAGGTACTTCTTGCAATTCCTCCTCTAATGCCCCATGACACCACAATAATGACATTTCCCTTTTTCAACCTTAGGCTTTGGATGCATAGCATTTTTCATAGGCTTCTTCCATTTCTTCTTCTTCAAAATAGTCTTACTTTTTGAAGAAGAAGCCTTAGCCATAGCTACCATATGAGGCCTCGTGTTGTGCATTTCCTTCTCATAAACTACCAACATGCTATGTAACTCAGCAAGAGTTTTCTCTATCTTATGTATGTGAAAGTTTTGGACAAAACTAGAGAAGGAATCAGGTAAAGATTTGAGGATCAAATCCATAGCTAAGTCTTTGTCCATAACAAGATTCAGCCTCGCCAATTCTTCTATGTGCCAGATTATTTTCAAAACATGATCATTAACTGATGATCCCTCAGCCATCCTCATGCAATACAATGCCTTAGATATCTCATATCTAGAGGTTCGACCATTTTCATCAAAGAATTCCTTTAAGTGCAAAATGATCGATCTAGCATCTTCCATAGCCTCATACTTCTTTTGAAATTCATTATTCATCGAAGCAAGCATATATGACCTAACCTTTAAGTCATCATCACGCTACTTATCATAAGTGACACGTTCCTCTTGGGTTCCACCCTCAGGAAAAGAGGTTGGCATCTTTTCATCAAGCACATACCTGAGTTTTTCTAAATTGAGAATAATTCTCAAATTCCTCACTCAGTCGGTGAAATTGGGTCCAGTCAAATAATTCTTGTCAAGCATCGAAGCAAGCAGGTTTGAGTTTACCATTTTTCAGAGTAATAAATATCAATGCAGAAAAAAATTGTTAGTCGTTGTCTTTCAAAATAATTATTTCATTTTGGCCTTTAAATGAAATAGATCATCCCACCAAATTTATATTCGGATTCTATACTTCTTAAAATGGGAAACGGTAATCTTTGTTGGGTGAAGACTACTAGTGGGGATTGGAGTCTCACCAGCTCATAGTTCACCTCACCTAGTAGTTATTGGTGTTCCATGAACTTTGTGAGTGAATCAACTTATTCAACGCATCGCATGCGAGTCCCAATCATAACTTCAGCCTCTAGACCATGAAAATCTCACCTGACAGTTATTGACTTTATGATCATACTTAAGTCTAAACCATCGTCTCATGCAAGTATTGAAAATGCAAACGACCCCTCACCTAATAGTTATTGGAAATCATTCAGCTTCAACCCCACAACATCATATGTTTAATGAAATGGTCCATTATTATGAATGACAACCCCTATGTATCCATAGCCGGTCAATCAATCACTATAATATAGGATCAAACCACGACAATGGATAAGCCACGAGTCCAAAACCCGTTACTACTTAATATTATTTTAAAGGAGGTTTAGGTCATTATTAAAGGTCTCACTTTGCACATTAACCGATTATGGTTTAATGGGTCTGGAGCCAAAAAGACCACATTTAACCATTTTAATATTTTAATAATCGAGAGCCACTTTTCACTTCTTCTTAGTTCCTCGAACTCTTCGCGAACCAGGCTCATAGAGCTCTCCGGTTTAACGGCTCCTCCACGTAATCCTCGTAGCATTTACTTCAACAATTGACTATGCTAAATAACGCTAAAAATAAAATATTACATAAAATAAAAGAACGACGCAGCCTCCATTTTAAAAATTACAACCCGAAAAACACCTGTAATAATCATCCATTCATTTATACAACAACCGCATTGATTAGGGGTTTTTCCATGATCACCACCCTTCCATGTGAACAATAAATTCGTACTTTAATGTTTCGAAAGGCACAATAAAAAATTCTGCGATGAATCAAATTCATGGTTGAGCAAAGCTAGCCGCATTAAAAAATCAATGCTAGCGACAAATTTCACGTGCGTAATTCTAAGCGGTAGAGCATTGTCACCTCTAGATTTACTACCGTAAATCATTTTGCAGAATTCATACGTAAAATAAAATTAACTACAGATTTTTGATTCAAAATTGATTTGGTTCTAATTTTTCCGCTCAGTTGATCAAATTTGTCACATAAAATAATCAACTTCTATAGGCCACGTAAGAGCGAACAATTCACTAAAATCAAATTGGCCATGAGAACGCAAAAATTACTACGAACCTAAATCAATTAAACGCACGAGAACGCCTAAAGATTGGCTCTGATACCACTGTTGGGATTCACGTAACATGCATATGCAAAAATAACAATAAACGCAGCGGAAATAAAATACCCATACATGTATCTCCAGAGGCGTTGTTCGTGCATTTCAATCAAAAATCGAATTAAACGAAGAGAGTTATACGGATTACCTCTTGTAGTGTGCTTGAAACAGGTTGGTCCAAATGTTCTTCAGTGCAAGTCCCACAAGCGTCGGACCTCTAGTTCATACACACCACCAATCGTACGACGAAGGGAAGAAAGACGACGCGGAAAAACTCCACACTTGATTGTGCTAGCAATCTCGTGATGAAAAAGTCTCTATGTACTTGATTTTCGGTCACCGCAAGAACAAAAACCGTAGAGAGAATATTTCTGGTTTTTTCTCTCTTCTTTTTCTCACGGGCACACACTCTCTCCTTACGCACGCTCTTCCCTTATACCTCTGTAACTTTGTTTTACATATTAAAAGCTTGAACACACAATGCATTACGCACACGATCAGTAACGGTTACTGATCGTGCGCGTTGTGCATTTTTAAGCACAATAGCACGATCAGTAACCCACTGATCGTGCGTGGAATAGGTCAACAAAAGAAATGCTGACCGTGGTCCACCAAATGCAATCAACAATTGATTACCGTGGTCCACGTGCAATCAATAATCAATTAACTGCACTCTTTTTTTATATTATTATAATAAAACTCATGGTCAGCACGATTGTGCTGACCATGTTTGTTGCACGCACATTCTGATGTGCGTGCAACATAACATTGATATATAATATATATAAAAATATACTTATAAATTATATCTTCATATAATTTAATAAAAAAACACATGCGTTCATTTTGGATACATCAATATGTGTCCTATTTAAAGAGTGTGTGCGCATCGTATGCACGTACGTCCAAGACCAAAAATAAAAATTAAATTAAATGCAATTTAATTTAATTTCAGTATGACTAATTCGATAATCGTGATTGCAACATATTTGGAATATCATTTTTTCCATCCAACATCGTCATGTATTAGTTAAGGTCTGTGACATCCCTAGGTTCATCACTGAAATGGCAGTAAGACAAGTACTAACACATTAGTACTTCCAAGAGAATTGATTGTCCCGATCAACTACTAGGTCCTACAAGTCACGAGTGATATCTAGCAATATGTCATGGCTACTCAGACAGTGTGAATATTTTAAGAATATAATGAACCTGTCAGCTCCAATTACAGTGTAATTCAATCCCTCCGTCTTACTATGTCCCGATCGAACAAAGGCCATGGAATATTTGTCAAGCCACCAATTCGATCATATATACAAATCTAATTTTGCATGCATTTGTACGAGACATAAACGTTTTATTCTCGGTTATAACCTCGGCCGAGGATTTCAATGCATTGTCGTAACTAGATCGCATAGGACATCATATCTTGCATGTAACAAGGAGACAGATTCCATTTTGGGCACATGTGTGACTTCGTATGTGCACGAACTATAACCATTAAGTATAGAGACGGATCAACGAACCGTCAATATGCGCACTTATGAACTATAGCCATCTAACGTACAAGTCAACATTATGCCTCAAGTCTAAGGATTATTTACACAAGACTTGAGCATGAACGATTAGACATTGACCACGCTAAAAGCTTCCATGTCGCTAATCGTTAAATGTATGTCACGTTCAGTGAACCTGTCTAACACAAGCACCTGCGTTCCAATTCGAGTATCGCAATACCTAATGACTCGTGACTCGTCATTCCTTTAAGTATCCACTACTTAAAAGCAAAATTAAGAACACATCGGTCTCAATAGAATCATTAATATCCACTCAATGATCTATCGACCGAGAATAGTTTAAAGATTCAGTCTAACTATGAACCTGCCACACATATTCTGGACGTCTCAAGAATAAGTCTAGTCACAACTGATCTTATGGAATTTATTCATATATAATTGGACAAATGAATAAACACGTCTTTGCCATTAATTTAATAATAAATTGAAATACAACCGAAATCCCTAACATGTAACTATTACATAGTTGCTTTAATGCATATATCTAACATGGACAAGATATAAACCTAAACAAATCAGGCATTTTCTTCAGCAAAAGCTGCCTTGAGCAACTAAAGAGGAATATGGCAAATACATTGTATGTCCCCATTATAGAAAAAACAGGCAAATATTTGGGTTTACCCTTAGACTGGGGACAAACAAGAAAGCAAATGTTTGCGTGGGTACTCACAAGGGTTAACCAGAAGCTCGAAGGCTAGAAGGAAAGGCTAATGACTAAAGTTGGCACGAAGATACTCATCAAAATAGTGGTCCGGGCTCTCCCTTAGTATCCCATGTCCACTTTTAAACGCTCAATCTCTATCTACAAGGTTATAGAGCAAAAACTAACTTCCTTTTGGTGGAAGCAAAGACTCGACAAGGCGGGAATCCACTAGAAGAAATGTCAATATTTGAAAGAAAGGAAAGATAAGGGAGGCCTTAGCTTCAAAGACCTTATTACCTTTGACAAAGCAATGTTGGGCAAGCAAGCTTCGCATCTAATCCAAGAACCTAATACTCTTTGCAGTCAATTGATGAAGGGTATGTGCTACCCGAATAGATCTTTCTGGAATGCCAATAGGGGGTCACCGCCCCTCTTGGGGTGGCAAAGCCTGCTAGTGTGAAAGAATTTTGTGGCTGTTAACTCTTGTTGGAAGATTGGAGATGGCAAATTAATCAACGTGAAAGAGGATGTTTGGCTTCCAATAGGAAAGATTGGTGGACCAGTTAACCTAAATGATTCCTTATCAAGTGAAGAACCTAATTATCCGTGATACTCATCAATTGAACTCTAGATTAATATCTAACATCTTCAACGAAAAGGTAGCCACTAAGATACTAGCTATCCTATTATGCCAAATCCTTAGGACGATAGAATTATCTAGACCAAAAACAAGAACAACAAGTACTCTATAAAGGGAGGCTATAATAGGCTATGCGACTAGACTATACAGTAGAACACAACTCAAGCCTCCTCCTCACACCTCCCTCCCCCCCTTTCCAGAAGCCTATGGATTAAAACATGGTAGTTGAACTCCTATCTAAAGGTCAAATTTTTTATATGGAGTGCTTACAATAATGCCTTACCCACCACGGAAAAATTCCACAGAAGAAAGTTATCCCCGGATCCACTTTGTCCTCTCTATCGCCTAGCTTGAGAATCAACCGAACACATACTCCTCCTCTGTAGCCGGACAAAAAAAATTTGGGCTGATTAGTGCTTGACCATCGACAACAATCTGACCAAAATTACTAGACTCGACACCTAGATCCTCAGTTACTCATCCAACCAAGCTTCCCCTCCCACCAGCTCACTCATGATGCTACCCCTCCTAACCAATATCCTCTGGCAAATTTGGAAGGTCAGGAATGAAGCCATCTTCCAAAGATGTGAGATGAGCCCTTGGAGCATCATAAAAGTAGCAACAAATTTGTTAAAAACATTCACAAGATAGAACCTGGAAAAGAAACTACAGCAGGAAAAAAAATCTCTTACCTGCTCACTGGATCCCCCCTCCCGCAACCTGCTCCAAATTGAATGTCAACGGTTCTTGGTGCAGCAAATCCTTGGAAGTTGCCACTGCTGGAATTCATCTAGACCACTATGGATCTATCCTCCTCGGCTTTGCTTTGAACTTCAAAGCACACTCTACCCAAGTCGCCGAAACCCTCGTGATCAAAGATGGTCTTTGAAGCTTGAAGAAGTCTCTCGAGTCTACTGAAAAAGCTAAGTGTGCAGAAAAAGTAGATTTGCATATCTATCATGAGTCTGATTGTTTGTCTACTTGTGACTGGATTTTGGGTCGCGAAGAAACCCCTTGGCGATCACTAGATGTAATGGATGATTACAAATCCCTCCTAGCCTAGCTTAAAATAGTGGCCTTGTCTTTTTATCCCAAGTCCACTAACTTAGCTGCGGATTGGGTCGCTTGGGCCTAAGAACGAAATCTCTTAGCCTAAACTGGCTATCTAAGCCTCCTGCTTAGTTATCTACTTTATTATGTTTAGACTTTGATGTTCTATATAATTCTGTTCCGAACTATTAATGTCAGTTTCACATTTTTTTGACAAAAAAAGGGTATCATATACTAACAAGGGCCTCACTTAATTTCTCTGTGATAGCTGTATAGATGTCGATGTTAGGGCCTTCAAAGAAAGTGAGGAAGCTCTATGAAGGAGGAGAGATTGGCCCTGATCTTTTAGAAGCCATCAAGAACTCAATGATCTTCATACCAATTTTATCTAAAGAGTAAAGCTTATGCTTCAAAGACATGGCACGTCAAGGAGCTAGCACCAATGGTTAAATGAAGGGAAGAAAGGAAACATGTGATCTTTTCAATCTTTTGTTACGCCCCATGAGTTCACCACTCAAAAGCCTTCTGTAGGTGCAAGAAGCACTACAGCCACGAGTCCTTTCAAGGATAGAGGGATGCACTCAACGTGGACAGAGCATTGAAAGGATGGGAACTGAAGAACATTGCTATAGGCATGGCCATGGTTCTAGAATTGCCGGTTCCAGTTCAACATTTGGAAGAACTAGAACCTTAAGGGGTAGTTCTGGTTCCAGTTTTGGATCCAAATCGAAAGTTTCGGGCTGGTTCCGAACCGATTTTGATTTTTTTTTTATCAAAATATTTTTTAAAAAAAAATTTAAATTATGATGAATTTGTAATCAAATTGTAATAAAATTTTATGAAATAAAAAATAATGAATTATGAAATTATTAAATAATGTATTATCAGATTATAATTGTAATCAAATGTAAGGGAAAAAAAGGGAGAAGAGGGGGTTGAACTTAATGATTTATTATTAAGTACCTACATATATTTTTGGGGACAGAATAATCAAAACCCAGATAGTTCTCTTACCTTTGATAACCATATACTTATCTTATCCTCAAGCGTCTCTACCCGTTCCTGTATTGGTGGCGGTGAGATCTTCATCATCAAAGAATTTAGCTTCGTTATTGTGATCTATCTTTTGTTATTTATATTGAGCCTTTGTTCAATCATCAATACAAACTAGAGCCTCCACTGAATCGGAAGCTAATCTTAAATGTCTTTTATCTAAAATATTACCTCCAGTGCTAAATAATTATTTTGCTGCAACTGTTGAACAAGAGATTGCTAAAATTTGTTTTGCAATCAGAGCAAGAGTTGAGTATTGGGTGGAATGCCTATTTCACCAATCCAATATTGTGAAATTTGTGCTGTCTTGAGATTCATCAAACTTAAAAGAAATGGTTAAATAGTCTCTATTTCAAAATTACTTCCCATTGATCTATTTTGCTTTCTTGGCCTATGCAATAGAAGTTGGTACCATCTACTAATTTTACTTCCCATGCATTTTGTATAAATTGATTAAAATCAAATCTTTCATCAAAACTAAATGATAAATGTTCAACAAAAATAAATTTACCTAGCTCTTTTTTATAAGTTTTTTCATTATAACAAAGTAAAGGAGAAGTGTTAGGATTGGCGTAATCGAAAATTTATTGTTGCTTGGTGTCAATTCCTGCTTCGATTGTCAATTCCCGCTTCGATTGGATATCTTGTCCTAAGATGCCGATTAAATATTCTATATCTATGTCCACCCGTATATTTATATCTTTTATCACAATAATTACAGACTACTTTATAACTTTTTGGACATTCTTCGAAATTTTCAATTTTCGTGAAGTGGTCCCATATATCGGATGTACCCTCCCGCTCCTTTATTGTCGACATTTCTTGTAGGGGGATGAAAACTCTCTTGCATATGGACTTGCTCCATATTAGGAAAAATATTGATTTCATCATCTACATTAACTCCCCAATCTACGTAATCGCGATGATTAAGAGGATAGGGATAGTCGAATTTTCCCATTATGGTACTCTTGACTATACCCCTAGCTCTGCTTCTACTTGCCATTTTTTTATATATAAAAAATATATATTGTCTAATGTAAAAAATATATGGTATGAAAAAAGAATTTTAAATAAGAAATTATTAAAAGAGATAATAAATAAAGAAAATAAGAAATTAGAGAACCGAGAATGTAATTGAGATTTGAGAGTTAGAGAGAAGTTGAGAGAATTGAGAGCTAGAGAGAATTTGAGAGAATTGAGATGAAAAAAGAATTTGTGTAATTGAGATTTAAAACCAATGGTTCTTTTAGAGCCGTTGGACGGTTTAGAACCAGATGTCAGACTGGTACGGAATCACCGATTTTGGGCTGATTCTGATTTGAAATTTTAAGGAACTAGAATTGAGCCCTTATCGCTGCTGGCAGACTTTGGTTTCGAGCTATGGGCCCAGCCTACTGGCAGTTTCGGGTTTGATCAGGCCAATTCTGGGACCAAAATAGTCCGTGGCCATATTACATTGCTAATGGGTAACTTGTTAGCTCATGAGTTTGCGTAACTTGCTATGTTGTGGATTTCTATTTTCTAGCCTGGTGAATGCATGCTTGGTTTGCTAGTATGATCATTGCTATTTTCTAGCCTAATTCCGGAAAGTCAAGAAGTAAAGAAAGAAAGAATAAAAAAATTTAAAATATTTTTAAAAATTATTCACGTTAGCATCAGTAGTGCTATGTAGGATGACTAACATCCACATTAACGATTTCCAGCCAATATTAATGAATTGAAAAAAAGGTGATAACGTTTAGGACTAAATCAGCAAACTAAAAAGGTTTATGACTAAATTGACAAAAGTACGAAAGGTTTATGACTTTTTTTTCACAATCTTCCCCATATACGGTCTCTCAATCAAAGTTTCTACACCACGAATCAACAAGATGAAAACCATTTAGGATGATCGTGTAACACTGGTCGTGCTACAAAGGAAGAATGGCATTATTGGTAAAGATTTCCGACCAAGATTGACTAAATGGATACAGTTCACAAAACTTGAAAATGTTCAGAATTTAATTGGTAAAATTAAAAGTTTAATACTAAGTTAGCAAAAATACAATTGGTCTATAATATTTGAACAATTTTCCCAAAGCATGACCCAGCCATTGGTTCTTATGTGGGCCTAAAATAAAATATTTGCACAATGACTCCTTTTTTTTTGGAGTGTTGACACCTGATTTTTAATCATTTTTTCTATTGCTAAAGTAATAAAAAATCCATAAAAATTCATAAAATTGAAAAATCAACTTTGGGAACCTTAGCCAAGCCTAGGGAATCAATTTTGACCAAAAAATAATTTTTCATATTTTCGATATTTTTCGGTATTTTTATTTTCGAAAATTCATAAAACAAAAAATAAAGAAAAAATGAGAAAATTGAAAAATCAACTTTGGAAGCCTTGGCCAAGCCTAGGCAACCATTTTTGAACAAAAAATAAAATTTCATATTATATATATTTTTAATTTTTTTAAAAAAAATATAAAAATACTTGAAAATTTTGGAAAAATAACATTTGAGGCCAAAATAATACACAAAGATAGTTAATATTTTTATTTTAAATCTATTTTCATATTGGCCATCGCAAATTCAAAAAAATCCAATTCGAGTCACGTGTTCCTTCACGAGTATAATCTTGAATCGGGCCTAAAAAAATTTAATTTGAGTCAACTTATTTTTAATTTTCACTTTTTATGAGTTGTGACATTGTCTTCTAATATTTTAAATTTTCATCTTGGCCCAATTATACCCAGAATGACTTAATTTTGCAAAAGGGCTTTAATTAAATTCTGCATTATTTTCAGCGGCAAGAAATGAGCTTAAATTTGACATGTGGTAAATTTTGGTGTGTCAAAAATTGTGAGGAGATTTGGACTTAAAGAAATATATTTTTTCAGGGACTAAATTGTAAATACTTAAAATTCAAGGACTAGAGTGCAAATACTTAACTCTTGAAGGATTATTTTACAAATAACAAAAAGAAGAGTTAGTGGATAAATTAGAATAAAGAAGGGAAGATGGAGAAGAGGAGATAAAGAAGAGAAGTTGGAGAAGAATGGATGGAGAAAATAAGATAAGAATAGAGAATGGAAGATAAGAATAGAGAAGGGAAGATGGAAATGAAGAAGAGTTAGTGGAGAAATTAGAATGGGAGATAAATATGGAGAAGGGAAGATGAAGATGAAGAAGGGTTAGTGGAGAGATTAGAATGTGAGATAGAGATGGAGAATGGAAGATGAAAATGAAGAAGAGTTAGTGGAGAAATTAGAATGGGAGATAAATATGGAGAAGGGAAGATGAAGATGAAGAAGAGTTAGTGGAGAGATTAGAATGTGAGATAGAGATGGAGAATGGAAGATGAAAATGAAGAAAAGTTAGTGGAGAAATTAGAATGGGAGATAGAGTTAGTGGAAAAATTAGAATGGGAGATAGATTAGTAGATTATAAAAGGAGGAAGAAGTGAGCTTGAAGGGGGATTTTTTAGAGAGAAAATTGGAAGTGTTTGGGAGAATTTTTTGGAGAGAAAATTTTGGATGTTTGAGGGAGTTTTTGGAGATTGAAGAAAAATTTGAGAGAAAGAAAATACCAAAAGAGAGAGAATTTTGAAGACGATGGGAGTTTAAAGCTAGGGATTAACATCGCAAATTCCTTCATCGATCAATATAAATCAAGAGTTCATCCTCGTCTACGAGCAAGCAAATTCGAGCTAAGTGTTTTTATTTATTCATTTATTTATGGTTTTACTCGCAAATTAGCACAAATTGTATACACTTTCTCCATCTCCCATTTTTTCTCATATTTTATGTCAGGAGAAGGATATCTCTACGTCAACAGCAAAAATCTCGTAGAGATGCAAAAATCGGCCCAAACAAGCTCTTAAGCTGTCCACCGATTTCTCAACTGATCTGTGATTAAAAGTCCCTCTTAATTCAAAAGAAACTCTCTATATTGGGAACATAGAGAGCGAAAATCAATTATAGAAATCCCTCCCAAAAAATGGGAGATAAGTACTCTTTCCACTCTTCTGGTTTTAGGTGCAGATTAGCACATATTTTGTATACTGACATTTCACTCTATTTTATGTCAGGAAGCCGCAGCTTTATATCAATGGTCAACCCTATGGAAGCACAAAATCGGCTTGGAGGAGTCCTCAAGCGCGCACAAATTTCAAATTGTTGAATCAATTCGTTGTATTTTATTTTAAAGAATTCATACCCCAGAATGGAGAGGACAAAGTCCATCCGCAATTTAAATACCTGCACCATAAATCCCAAAGGGAAGAGCCAAGCCAATGCTTAGCCTCCCATTGGAGGTTTTTACTTACAGTAGTTAAATACCTGCAACTTAAATACCTGCAACTTAAATACCTGTACCTTAAATCCCAAAGGGAAGAGCCAAGCCAATGCTTAGCCTCCCATTGGAGGTTTTTACTTACAGTAGTTAAATACCTGCAACTTAAATACCTATACCTTAAATCCCAAAGGGAAGAGCCAATCCAATGCTTAGCCTCCCATTGAAGGTTTTTACTTACAGTAGTTAAATACCTGCAACTTAAATACATGTACCTTAAATCCCAAAGGGAAGAGCCAAGTCAATGCTTAGCCTCCCATTGGAGGTTTTTACTTACAGTAGTTAAATACTTGCAACTTAAATACCTGTACCTTAAATCCCAAAGGGAAGAGCCAAGCCAATGCTTAGCCTCCCATTGGAGGTTTTTACTTACAGTAGTTTAAATACTTGCAACTTAAATACCTGTACCTTAAATCCCTAAAGGAAGAGCCAAGCCAATGTTAGGCCTCCCATTGGAGGTGTTTATTCACTGTTATGTACTTCCTATAATTTAATTTTTGAATCATCAGACCCAAAAGATAAGTAGGTCGTAATACTGCACAGAAGTCGTTAACACACTCCCTCTTTCGGCTTCAGGGAATCTTTAACACTTAAAAAAATATAACAAATAAAAATATATACCATCAATGCATCCTATTTAAAAAGTGAAAACACAAAAGAGAATACCCTACTAGAGCCTTAGGAATAAACCAAGTCTGAGTTGCCGAATTAGGATATCCATGAAATTAAGGTACCGAAAGGGCATTAGTTTTAATTAACTAGTGTAACCAAGTCCCCGAGCTCCTAATCTCTGGTTCGCAGGAATAAATTAGTTCTCCTGCTAATTTATTTAGGTTTCTAATCGACCTACCAAGAACGATTAGTGGCGACTCCAAATTTTAAAATCATTTAAACAAAAACCAAAGTTGCGATTCGGTAGGGCTTGGGAGGGTCCGCGTTAGGTTAGTCAAATCTAATTAACCTAATAATCCGTTAACCCCTTTTAAAAATTAAATTTTTTAGAGGGTCGCGACAGGGAGGTTGCCAAAAAAGTCATAAATCTATTGTATTGCAATTCAATTTTAAACTTTTTATTAGTGTCAATTTAGTCCTAAAACTTTTGCATTTGTTGTGACAGTCTGGATTTTTAACCCATTTTTTGGATTTGATAAAAGAATGGATATATTTCATTAAAGCGCTTTAGACAAATTTCACTCGAGCTTGATCAACTCGAGATGACTAATTGAAGGAGAATGACTACTTAGGACAGATATTTGTATCGCCTAGAAGCCGCTCGTTAGTCCGAGTATTTACTGAAGTCGTTATTAAATGAATGTGGCCGCGAAAACGATTTTGAATTTTGACAATAGAATTTCTAGAAATGTCCCAGAGGCGATTTGGAAATGATTTAAGTAATTCTGCAGTCAAAAAACTCAATCTTTGATTCGAAAGGTAAATTTGATATTGGTAATGGCAATTTTGCCCCTGGCCTAGTTTAGACTCCCTGGATCTCGATTAAAATATTTTGTGATATTAGAATCTTTTCTGAGAATTTAGAGAGTTAGACTAGAATGGCCTCGTGAAGCGTGTCACGAGCAGTAGAGATTCACTCGGTCTCAATGATACGTTTCCCGAGAAAATGTGTCACATCAATTACATCAGTCATGCAAATGTCACATCTCACCTTTCTCCAAGAATTCCATGATTACTTCCATTAATGGCAAGTGCTTTTTGTCATCTTAGCCATTAACGGCATATTACTTTCTAAGACTAAGTCACATCCACTTTTAAATTTCTAGTTTTTCCCTCTTCTCTTTTCTTTGGCCAAAAGGATAATAATCCCTCTCTCCTACTCTCTCTCCCTTGCTCCTCATATCTCACAACAACCTCCTCCTCCTTCGGCTACCATCTTGCCGCGCCGCCAGACGACTACACCGCCTGAGCTCCACCTCACTGATCACTCCATGAACTTCCTCGAGTCACCAACCGAAAGCCCTCACTCCCTCAAAATTTTGGGTAAGAAACGCTTCATCCTAAATCCTCTCCATCTCTCTCTCGGGTTCCCCCTGTATTGCCTATCTTTCGAAGGTCATAACTACCTCTATAGTTCTCCAATTACCACGAAACCACCGCCATTCTCTTCCTCTCTTCAATCCTGTTCCAACACCACATCACTCGCACCAAATGGCCATTGAAGCTGGCTGGAACAGCTTCCCAAAATCAATTGCTCCAATCCCGTTTTTCGCACCGGTAGCCTCTCTGCCACCTTCAACCAAGCCCCACCATGCTTGGACCACCTCCTCTGACCTCTGACCACCTACAGCAGTTATCCCCAGTGTCTTTTGGACCTCCCATGCCTACGGTTTGGCCAAAGACTTACCTTTGGCCTCGAAGATGTCTCTTGCATATCTCTCTCCCTCTCTCAAGCTCTCTAACTCTCTTGATCTCTCGTGTATATATTGCTAGATTGTCGTGGACCGCCATAATGACATTCGAGTCTCATGGTTGCTCAAACTTGTATATTTGGTAAGCGAACCTCTAATCTTGACTTAGATTAGAGTATGTGTTAGGGTTTCACTCTAGGGTCGACATTATGGTAAAAGATTATATTTTTAGGGCTCATCGATATGAAATGAGCTACTGGTTGTGCTTGTATCTTGCTATCCACAGGGATATATTAGTCATTTTGTAAGTTTTTGAATTGGTCTCGGGTGTGGGGTTGCATGTTTGAGAGTCGAGATGAGTTGAAATGAAAATGGAGACCTAAAACATAATATTTATGCCTTGAAAGCTACGTGTGTTGTGTGTGCGTATGCTAGTAATAAAATTTATGGGCAGAATGCAAGGGTAAAATGGATATTTTGTGGGACCCAAGACTAAACATGAACTTGGGGAAGTGTGTCCTTGAGTCCTGACAATTTGGATAATAGAATCTAAGTCTTGAAAGTGTGTAAATTAGGGCGCGCTATGCATGATTGATTAACCCAAATTCAATTGGCTTGAGATGTGTGTCTGTGAGCACGTGCATGACGAGGCTGCATGTTAATAAAGTTGACTTGTATTTATGAGCTTTGGGATGTGTACCTGCATAGTCGTACATTTGGTATTCTACATTTTGTGAATGTAATGTGAAATGATATATTATGAGTAGGGTACAATTGTGAATCGCTTGTCTGTTATATTGAGACGTCGAAAGATACCATGGGAGAAATGTGCGTTTGGTAGAGTGCGTAGAAACTGCACAGGTGGGCTCAAATGTGTCAGGAGGCCTTCGGGAATAGGAAGTATAAGGGGTACCGACCGTCGAGCCATTAAGCTATGGTAGCAGTACTAGCGCCTGTTATGTGCTCGGCACGGAATAGCTAGAGTAATAAGAGTACTGGCCTGAGGGTGTTTAATGACATAGTTATCAGGTCAGGGATATGGGCTCGAGGCCCGTAAAACGCGGGGCCGTGATCAAAGGAAGCCGAGCCACTGGATCCCCTAAAAAGTTCGAGAGTATTATTGAGCCACCAGTAAATCCCCATTAAATATTCAAACATGCTGCATTTGTATTTATTAAATTGACGTCACGCATGGAATATCTAGATTATATCATGATGCTTGCGTAACGGTTGACATTCTGGCATGATTTGTGTGATCATTATGTTATAATTGAGTATATCGCCTGACGAGTCTGGCTTTGTCACATGCTGCTTTCTAATTTGAGCTTAGATGTTTGCTTACTGAATCTAATACTCACGCTTTGGGCTGATCGCTCTTTCAGACCCTCATATCGGATGAGTTCTCGACCATATCGCCATGATATTCCAATAGGGATGATCACTTTGAAGCAAAGTTTGGTCCAATAGATGGTGTATTGTATAAGAGGATTGTTAGTGATGTTTGGGTTAACGAGGATGAATGAAGGAGGGCAGTACATGGAGGCAGTAGACAATATGGATGCCGAGTGAGGTAGATGTCGAGTAGGCGAGCTGTCTGGCTAACCCCTCCCCCCGTTTTTTTTTTTGTATCGAGACCTATTGTTATGTATTCTAGGGCTCGATGTTAGTCCTCTCCTTCGATTGTATAGAATCTTGACCCGACCTGGTTATATGTATGTAATGGCTATGTTATATTAGTTGTGTTCTCCTATCTGTTTGTCCCGCATTATTTTATGTATAGGGTTAAACGCTTTTGTTGTAGCATTCTGTTAGACGTCGCTTAGCCGCGACGTGTCCTGGGCCGTTGCTAAGGTTGATAAGGCGATGAGGTTTTGGTCTACGATAAGGGTGTTGCACATTTACCGGGTTTGGGGCTTGACATCCCCGTTTAAAGTGGTATTAGAGCAAATTAGCTTGATCAGAGTTAATCGAGACTTGGAGTGATACAATTGTTGATCTATCGAGTAGTTAGTTAGAGAGACCCTAGGTTTGGACTAAGTTTGGGTACGCTTGCATGCTAACTGCATGGCATATGTGATCGCTAAGCTCGAGTTGTTTGTTTTAACTTGATTTAGAGTAGGTTGCCCTAGAAACTATTGGAGTGATTTTGCTAAGCTGCAGGTGCATCTTGACTTAAAGTAAGAGTCTAGACCTTAGTCAAGATATGATAGGAATGTTTTCCTGAGATTGTTGCTTGTGAATAGTATGTTGACCTGTTGTTTGAATGCTGCTAGACCTTGAGTAGATGGATTGGTAGGTCTCTAATTCCTTAAAGGAATTATATCAGGTATAGGTGAATAGGATTTTAGAGTATGAGCAATAGGGGTAGACCAAGTAAGTCTAGAGGAGTGTCTGGCTCAGGTGCTTGAATTGGAAGTGCTCTAGTTGCAGGAGCTCAAGCTGCAGAGAACCCAAGTATTGGGGATATTATGAGAGTGTTGGCAGAAGTTGGTACCTTGATGGGTAGGCAGGCTGAAAAAAGAGCTGTCACTATGGCCCAAGCTGCTGAGGCCGTTTTAGCTGATGTGAATGGAGCAGATAGGAATCATGCTTTGGGCAATGGAGGTGGAAATGGGGTGCATCAAATGGACTAGCTTGTTGAATGATTTTTGAATTTGAAACCGACTGAATTTGACGAGAGTGGTGGACCTGAGTAGCTTCACTATGGGTCGAGAAATTGGAGAAGGCTTTTGCCTTGCTAGGATGCTTTGAAGAGGAAAAAGTTTTATTGGTAGTATACCAGTTGCAGGATACATTTAATGATTGGTGGAAGGCTACTCGAGGGAGAGTCTTCCCAAAAAGCATAGCATCGAATTGGACGGCCTTCTGTGAAGCCTTTAATGGCAAGTACTTTTCTGAAGTTACCCAAGAAACTAAGATGGAAGAGTTTCTAAGACTTCACCAAGGATAGATTTCTATGGATCAGTATGAGGGGGAATTTTCAAGATTGTCAAAGTTCGCCATGAGGATGATAGAGAACCCATGGGACAAAGCAAGAAAGTTTCGAGAAGGACTGAAACTAGAATTCAAAAGTCAATTGATAGCCCTAGGTATAAGGGATTATAATGAAATGCGTGAAAGGGCTCAGGCGATTAAGAGAGACCTATCGAAAAGAGCAACCACTTTTGGAGCGCGGTTTATGCCAGGAAGGGAATTGGGGCAAGAAACCCGTAGTAGACAACAGAGGGTTTATTCCTCCTGCTCGAAGGGATTTGAGAAAGCCATCGTTTACTACTGGCATAGCTTGTGGAGTTTGTAGAAGGAGGCATGGAAATGGTCCCTACCCTGTAAGGCTTGGAGTGTGCTTTGGATGCGGATAAATGGGGCATCAGGTGAAGAATTGCCTGAAGATAGCCTCCAGACCATAATTTCATCAGCAGCGACCACAAGCAGGACCTCCAGTTAGAACACCTCTGCAGAATAATTTGAACCGACCACCAGTATAAGGAACGGTCTATGCAGTGGCACGCAAGGAGGTAGAGAATGCGCCTTGTGTAATCACAGGTACTGTCTCTCTTTGTGATCATGCTGCATATGCCTTATTTGACCATTGAGCATTGCATTCGTTTGTGTCTGAGCAATTCATTGCATTGGCTGATATTGTTGTGAAACCAGTAGAAACACTATTACATGTGGTCACCCCGTTCAAGGATAAAATGACAATCTCATTAGGATATCAAGGGTATAAGATATCTTTGGATGATAGAGAGGAATCGATTGATTTAGCTGTCTTGCCCATGTTTGACTTTGATGTGATAGTTGGGATAGATTGGTTAGTTAAGCATATGGATGTAATACACTGTGTTAGTGGAATAATCCAACTCAACCCAGTAAGTCACCCTAGATTCGAAATTTTGGGAAATCGATGAGGAACCTCGACATCTTGGATATCATCACTGGAAGCGACTAAGTTGATGGACGAAGGATGCCAAGGGTACCTGGAATCTGTAGCTGATTCTTCAATTAAGGAAGTAAGGCTTGAAGACGTGCTTGTAGTGCGCGATTTTCCAGATGTCTTCCTACAAGAGTTACCAGGACTGCCGCCTGAAAGGGAAGTGGAGTTTGCAATTGAATTAGCTCCTAGGACAGAGCGAATATCTAAAGCGTCTTATAGTTAGACATTGTCGAAGTTGAAGGAATTGAAAGTGCAAATGTAGGAACTATTGGATAAAAGATTTATCCGCCCAAGTGTATCGCCGTGGGGAGCCCCAATATTGTTTGTGAGGAAGAAAGACGGGTCATTGTGTTTATACATTGACTATAGGCAGTTGAATAAAGTGACGATCAAAAATAAGTGCCCGTTGCCAAGGATAGACGACTTGTTCGATCAACTGCAAGGAGCATATGTATTCTCTAAGATAGACCCGAGGACAGGCTATCACCAATTAAAGATCAAAAAGGAGGATATACCAAAAATGACATTTAGGATAAGATATGGGCATTTTAAGTTGATGATTATGCCATTTGGATTAACTAAAACCCTAGCCGCGTTTATGGATATGATGAACATGGTGTTTAAGGAGTTCTTGGATCAATTCGTAATAGTGTTCATCGACGACATATTGATGTACTCGAAAAGTTCTGAGGACCATGAACAGTACTTGAGCATCATTCTACGGACCTTAAGAGAGCAGTCAGTTCATGTTAAGTTCAGTAAGTGTGAATTTTGGCTCAATCGAGTAGCATTTCTTAGACACATCATCTCGAGTGAAGGAATCTCTGTGGATCCGTCAAAGATCGAGGCAGTTGCGAAGTGGCCAAGACTGACGATAGTCACAGAGGTGCGAAGTTTCCTAGGATTAGCAGGTTATTATAGGCGATTCATGGAAAGGTTCTTCGCGATCGTAAGTCCCTTAACACATTTGCTGAAGAAGAAGTCTAAATTTGAATGGACGGATTGGTATAAGAGGAGTTTCTAAGAGCTTAAGGATAGGCTGGTGAATGCACTAGTATTGACGATCCCATCTGGACTTAGAGGATTTGATATTTATAGTGATATGTCATTGAAAGGATTAGAGTGTGTCTTGATGCAGCATGGTAGAGTTGTGGAGTATGCATCTCGACAGTTGAGATCGCATGAAATGAACTACCTGACGCATGATTTGGAGCTGGCAACGATAATGTTCGCGCTGAAAATCTGGAGGTATTATCTAGTTAAGGAAAAGTTCTAAATTTATACAGATCACAAGAGCCTGAAATATATATTCTGTTAGAAAGAATTGAATATGAGGTAGCGTCGCTGGATGGAACTATTGAAGAATTATGACTGCGATATTCTGTATCACCAAAAATAGAGGTAGGATACCTCTCGAGTGTAATGGCTACCTTGAGAGTTGAACCGAAAATTCACTTGATGATCAAAGAATTGCAGTCTATGGACCCTAATATTCAAAAGATATTGACTATAGATGTGGTGAAGAGGAAGCCCGAGTTTCAAGTGACTGATGATGGAGTACTGAAGTTCCATGGTAGTTTGTGTGTACCCAACGATACAGAATTGAGGGAGGGAATCTTGTCTGAGGCTCATCGTAGTAACTACAGCATAAACCCTGGGAGTATGAAGATGTATCAGAACCTGCATCAATACTATTGGTGGAATGAAATGAAAGTGGACGTAGCCAAGCATGTGGCTAAGTGCTCGATGTGTTAGCAGGTAAAGGCACAGCATTGTAAGCCTAGAGCATTGCTGCAGCCGCTAGAGATCCCAAAATGGAAATGGGAGCACATCACGATGGACTTCATGATTGGTTTGCCAAGGAATCAGAGAGGAAATTATTTGATCTATGTTGTGGTCGATGGGTTGACCAAGTCTGCTCACTTCATAGCAGTGCGAAAGGACTTCGCTTCGGAAAAGCTGGCTGAGTTATATGTACGTCAAGTCGTTTATCTGCATGGAGTGCTAGTGACAGTCACGTCGGACTATGACCCTCGCTTTACTATGACATTTTGGAAAAGCTTGCAGACTGCGTTGGGAATGGAGTTGAGATACAGTACATCATATCACCCTCAAACTGATGGACAATTTGAGAGGATGATTCAGACATTAGAGAACATATTAAGGGCATGCGTCATAGATTTCAAAGGCAGATGGGAAGAACAACTACACCTAGTAGAGCTTAAGTATAATAATAGCTATCAACAGAGTATCAGAATGGCTCCATTTGAGGCATTGTAGGGAAGAGCCTGTAAGACTCCAGTTTGCTAGGATGAGGTTGGTGAGAGGAGAATAACAAGCCTAGAATTGGTTCAGCAGTCAGTTGAGGTAGTGAAGGTGATAAGGAACAAGCTGAAAACAGCTCAGAGTGCGTATGATACCATGGGGGAGATGATATATTATGAGCAGGGCACGACTGTGAATCGCCTGTCTGTGATATTGAGACATCGCATGATACCATAGGGGAAATGCACGTTTAGCAGAGTGCATAGAAACTGCACAGGTTGGCCTAGATGTGTCTAGGAGGCCTTCGGGAATAGGGAGTATAAGGCGTACCGGTTGTTGAGCTGTTAAGCTATGGTAGCGGTACCAATGCTTGTTACATGGTCGGCATAGAGTAGATGGAGTAATAAGGGTGTCGGCCTAAGGGTGTCTAATGACATAGTTACCAGGTCCAGGGCACGGCCCAGGCGCGTACAACGCGGGGCCAAGATCAGCAGAGACGGGTCACTAGATCCCTTGGAAAGTCCGAGAGTATTATTGAGCCACCGTAGATCCCCATTAAATATTCAAATATGCTGCATCTGTATTTATTGAATTGATGTCACGCGTGGAATATCTAGAGCCTGCTATGTTTGCATGATGTGATATCATGATGCTTGCGTGACGGTTGACATTTTGGCATGATTTGCATGATCATTGTGTTATAGTTGAGTATATCGCCTAACGAGTCTGGCTCTGTCGCATGCTGCTTTTAAAATTAAGCTTAGATGTTTCCTTACTGGGTGTAAGACTCACGCTTTAGGCTGATTTCCCTTTAAGACCCTCGTACCGGATGAGTTCCCGACTAGATCGCCACGACATTCCAGTAGAGATAAATCACTATGAGGCAAAGTTTGGTCCAATAGATGGTGTGTTGTATAAGAGGACTGTTAGTGATGTCTAGGTTGACGAGGGTGGATGAAGGAGGGCATTATATAGAGGCAGCAGACGATGTGGATGTCGAGAGAGGTAGATGCCGAGTAGGCGAGCTGTCTGGCTGACCCTTCCCCCCCTCCCCCCTTCCTTTTTTGGTATTGAGACTTGTTGTTATGTATTCTGGGGCTCGATATTAGTCCCCTCCTTCGATTGTGTTGAACCATGACCCGACCTAGTTATATGTATGCAATGGCTATATTATATTAGTTGTGCTCTCCTATCTGTTTATCCTGCATGATTGTATATATGGAGTTGAGCGCTTTTGCTGTAGCGTTCTGTTTGACGTCGCTTGGCCTTGACGTGTCCTGGGCCATCGCTAAGGTTGATCAGGCAATGAGATTTTGGTCTACGACAAGGGTGTTGCGCATCTGCCGGGTTCGGGGCGTGACATTTGTGCCAATTGGGTTCATTCTATCAATTTTAGCTAAAATTTATAGACATAGATACCGGCCATCCCACATGGCACAGTAGGTGCTGACATAGACATTTTTAAATATTTTAACATATTTTTTAATTTTTAAATATTTTTAATTTTTTTGAATTTTTAAATAATTTTTATACTTTTTTTCCTTTCTTTTTCTTTCTTCTTCACTCTGTTCTCCTTTCATCTTTAGTGTTGTTGCATGTGACCGACCACCATCGCCTGGCCGCAGGCCGCGTGCCAAGAGGACTAGATTCGTTGGTCCAAGGGTGAGCCTTGCCATGGCCGACCCTTGCCTAGCTAGGGTGGTGTCGATCGATCTGTCACCTAGTTGAAGCCATTCTCCTCGAGTCGAGGCCACGATAATACCTTGCCATCGCATCTCTAGCTGTTGTCAAACACTAGCCTCTCACCACTTGAGTCATCCCTTCTATCCCTATATTATGTCTTTCACCATTCGCAAAGGTCGTGGGTTAGCATTGGCAACGAGGTCACATGTGTCGGCGTTGCCAGATCGAGCGAAGGTGACACCGACTGACCCCACCCCGGCCTGAGAAAGGGTCGGTTGTGGTGAGGCTCACCCTCGGCCTAGCAAGTCTAGTTGTCCCAATGTGCAGCGTTCGGCGGGCGGTGGCTAGCCACTAGCAACAATGCTGAAGAGGGAAGGGAAAAACAACCAAGAGGAAAGAGGAAGAAACAAAAAAATTAAAAAAAATTAAAATATCCACAATAGTGCCGATCATGCCACGTTGGACAGCCAATGTCTACTTTAGCGAATTCTAGTGAAATTTTATTGGATGGATTCAATTGACACAAATATAAAAGATTTAGGATTAAATTATCACAAATAAAAGGTTTAGGACTGAATTGGTACTAATGCAATGGGTTCATGACATTTTTTTTTTACACTTTTCCCTTCCTTCTTTGGTGAGAACATAATCAACCCTTGAGATAGTTGAAGTCTAGTGAATCCAGATCCAATTTTTTTTCATGATCCCAAGAGGGAAACGTGACTTGTCTGCGTTATTTTCTCTTTCGGGTTGGACATGCATAATATAATCAAAAGTTTCTCCTTATATTCAGATAACGTGACCATTTCTTACCTCTACATTAAAATTTCACTCGCGTTTTCTGCTTTAATGTCATTATGGCGTTTTAAAAGAACATTTTAAGAACGATCTGAGCATCTTGCACTGAATCGCAGGACCATTGGCTCCGTAATTAATTATAGTCCATAAGGAATCCGATAAGCCGCATTTAATTAATACTCATATTTTGACCAAAAATTTAATTAATACTCACATGGAAATGTCCACCAATTCGAAGTCAACGGAGAGGGAGAGAGATTAACAAAATTTGTCAAATAAATCCAAGTTGCAGATTCTATATTCCCTAGAACTAGAGGTGTGAATGTGGGTCACTGGCCCAATATTTAACCCATTTTTATTTACTTAGGTCATATATGAGTTTAGTAAATTTAAAAAATAGATCAAATATGGTCTTAACCTAATCTATTTTCAACAAGCTCGCAGCTTCTGAAGCACCCACTTGTAAATATGCCCCAACTCAAGCATATTAGTTTATGTTTCTTTCTTTTTATTTTAATTTTTTTATAAGTAAAACAATGAAAGAAAAAATAAAAATAAAAATTATTCTAGAATGTTGCCCATCGTCGACCACCAACGCCTACCACCGCCCACTGATCTTCGCTGCCTCATCTGCCACGGCTGCTCCTGTGTAATGCGGCACTGCTGGGGGTGGTCATGTCAACGGCCTTGGTTGTAGTTGTCGTTGGACTTGATCTGGAACTCGACAGTCTTGCCCTCGACGAGGCTGCGGAAGCCCTTGGAGGTCTGGTGGATGAAGAGATCTTCAGAGTCGTCGTCAGGGGTAATGGAGTCGAACCGCTTCTGGTCGCTGAACCACTTGACTTTCCCATGATTCTCTCCGCCATAGCCATTTGGGGATTGACCCCGCTGCAAATGAATCGTATATAGCAACAAAACCCACCATCACCTGGGAATGGTGAGAGAGAGAGAGAGAGAGAGAGAGAGAGAGAGATCTTTTGTCCTTCTTTTTCTTGCTCGAGAGTTGTGAAATTTGGGCGAGTTCGAGAGTTTTTGAGGTTTTGGGGGCGTGGCGATGCTATGTTACTGATGGAAGAATATATATATGTGTATATACACACATATATGAAAAGGTTAAAAAAATGGCAGCGGCGTTAATTACGGCGAGCGGCGGCAACAAGTGGCAGCGGCTGGCGGCGACCAAGTGGAGGTAGTGGGGCGGGCGGGTATCGATTATGGGCAATGGCGATAGAGCGGTGAGTGATGACTAGAGGTGTCAATATGGCTCAAAGACCTATATTTGACCCATATTTTGTATAAAATGGGTCTTATATGGGTCATTAACTTTTGAATGACTCATTAAAAATGGGTCAAAAAAGTTGAAGTAAAATTAAATGGGTCAAAATTGGGCCATGCATGGAACCCATTTTTGACCAATGTTGGACTCATTTTTTACCCATAACTCCCACAACTTACAAATAGGCCTAGGGCCTCAAAGCCTAAACTTTCTTCTTATTATTTTTTTTTTAATTTTCTATTTTTACAAATGGATCCATGATGTCGTTCGTTGGCCACCGCAGTCCGCGGTCACCGCCGTGGTCCGAGGTCGCGGTCGCCGCCGCCGTCCGCGACCACGCCACTGCAGTTTGAGTTCACGGTCGCGATCGTGGTCGCCACCGCTGTCCGTGGTCGTTGCCGCAATTCACGTTCGCGGTCGCGGTCATCACCACCGCTGCAGTTTTTCTGCCGTTTGCCGCTGTTTTCCGTCGATCGCTATCTGCCACCGCCGCCACCATTTTTATTGCATGAAAGTATTTTAGTAATATCATTTTTTATTTTATTTAATAATTTTTTTATTATTTAATTTTCTTTTTTATTTGATGTAAAAATTTTATCTGATAATATATACATGTGAAAAGCTTAAAATAGGTTAAATGAGTTATATAATTTTTCTTAAAATATTAGTGTGATTTGACAATATAGGTCAAAATGAGTCAGGTTGGGTATGGGTTGGTTACGGGTTAGGTCGAGTATAAGTCATTGAATATAGGTCAAAACAGGTTAGATGGGTTAACATAGGTCGGACCATAATCGACCCGACCCAAACCCGACCCGACCCAAACCTGACCCAACCCACCCATTTGACACCTCTAGTGATGACAGTGGGCGCTTGAACTTTTAATTTGTTATGTAAAAGGAAAAAAAAGGGAAAAAGAAAAAAGAAAACATAAAAATATAAAACATATATATAAATTATCCACAATATTTTAGTAATACAATTTTTTAAAAATTCATTAGTTTTGCTAAATTAAATTAAATATTGAAATATTTTAGTAATATGGGTCGGATATGAATTGGGTTAGATATAGATCATTAAATTTGTACTACATGAAAATGAATCAAAATGGATTAAATGGGTCAGTATAATCACATTTGATCCTAGTAGACCCGACCGACACCTCTACCTAAAACCGATCATGAACGAAGTCTGATTGTTGGTTGAGATTTTTGGTGAAAGAATTGCATCTCACCAATCATTCTTTTTCCCTGGTAAATTATCGCCCGACAAGGAGACGCACGTTCAAGAAGAAGAGGCCACGGGTTTCTCCTGATGTCTTTTTATCCTAATACAAATCAAAGTTTCTGCACCATTTCATCAACAAGACAGGAAACTATGTCGTCTTCTTCTTCTTCTTCTTCTTCTTCTACTTCTCATCAATGGAAACACGACGTATTCGTAAGTTTCAGAGGCCCCGACACAAGGAAGACCTTCATGTCACACCTCTTCAAGCGGCTGAAACAGAAGAATATTAACTACTTCCACGACCTAGACACAGAAGACGCTGGGAAGGAGATTAAGGACAAGATCATCGCAGCTATCCACCATGCAAGGATCGCCATCGTCGTGTTCTCCAAGAACTATGCCGACTCCAAGTGGTGCCTGAACGAGCTGGTCGAGATCCTCAACTGTGAAAGGGACCATAACCTCGTGGTTTTGCCCATCTTTCACATTCATGTTTCCGAGGTTAAGGATTGGGCGAGGAAAAGCAAATTCGAGAGAGCTCTCAAGAACTTGGCCAGGGAAGAGAGAGATGATCGGCGGAGAGAATGGAGGGATGCCCTAGAAAAGGCTTCAAAAATTCAGGGTTTCGATTTAGAAACCAATGGGTACGTACCTATGATTCTTACACGAAGCCAAGCATCGAAATCCGTGAGCTTTGTTTCCTCAATGTTGCTTCTGTGGGTTGTCTGCTTTGCAGCTAGAATTTGTGTATAAATCGAAAGAATTGGTTTTCAAGGGAATGGAAAAAAGTAGAGGTCTGATTCGACTTTCCTGAAAACTCTTCTTGCCATTTTTCTGAAAAATTATGCAAAAACTGATATGATTTTACATTTTAAGTTCAAGATTTTAGGTGTGAAATAGGAATAATTTCATAAATTGATACCACATCTCCTTTTATATCAATCTGCATCATGAGTTTTGGAAACCTACAATTGGCAGCACTTCCCAACAGAATCCTCAAATTCAAAAAGACTAATCTACCATGGTCGGCGTCATGCTCGACCTAGATTTGTATACTCATATCTGGGTCGAAGTCAACAGATCTAAGTCAAACTCAACACTAGTGGAGCATGACGGTCGTTGGTTGTGGTGGCGCGGCGTGCATCGGCAACGCAGGGAGGGGAGGTTTGACTAGTGGGTGGGTAGATGGGTTAGAGTTTTGGGCCAGTAAATTTTCACTGTGAGTGAATTCAAAAAGGTGAAAGCTGCAAAATTGAAATGAAAGCGAGAATTCGTAGATAGGACCAGACGTTAGATGCAATTGGGATGCTATTTGTAGGCTTGCAAAACCTAAGGTGCAAATTCATACTAAGTTGAAATGTGACGATGGTTTTTGATATTTTCACTGTAAAAGTTTAAGAAAGCCAAAGGAAAAAGGCCGCATTAAACCTTCCTCAAGTTTGTGGCGTGCATTATTGGAAATTGGAGAACAACAATGTAAATTATAATGTGAGAGAAATGCAAACAAGGTAGATTCTATGTTTGATTTAGTTCAAACCAAAAAGTGTACGAAATCGCAAACTGCTTTTCTTCCGCTGAGGGTTCCTTTCGAGCTTTCATACCTTTTGGGGTTCAAATTTTGGAGTTTCATACTTAAAAACATGATAAAATACTAGATAATGGGAAAAGTATTGACCAAAAATTCTTTTTTACTTATGCTCTATTTATTGCCTGGAAAATGAGTTATTTAGAAATTATTACTTGTATTGCTTACAAAAATCAATGAGCGAGAAATATTTGCTTGTCCTGATAGTGTACAAAACTGCAGCTCCTTATGGTCGACCTCTTCCTGTTTGGATAATTTAGATATTAATTATTGTCAATTAGGAATATATTTTTTGTTGATTAATTATTTCAAGCAATACAAGTAATTAGTTTTTTTTTAACAAATATATCTTAAGATATTTATTTTTCTCAAAATAAATGAAGCTTCAATATTTACTAACGGACTCGGTTAGAAATGTGTCATTTCTTTGTATGCATGTTACGACGCACCCTCCTCTGCCCTCGGATGAGGTCACTATCGAAAGTGGAGCTTAGTTAATCACCGTTGCTTCGTTACACATGCCAATGCCTGTGGTGATTTAGTCATGCTCGATCTTTTCTATTCATATTTCATATACCCACATAGAAATTTGGGTACAATGTTCGTCGCATGTTGACTATTGGGGTACATTTGTATGTTTAATTATTCTGTTATACATATTGCTCATTTAATTTTCTGTACTGACATTTAACATCAGCAATAGTCAAGCGCCTTGACACGGATATTCGTCAAATACGGCCTCTCTACTATGTGGAAGGCGCCATTGGAATAGATCGCTTTGCAGACGACGTGATTTCCTTGCTAAATAAGGGCGTGCGCATGGTAGGCATATGTGGTCCGGAAGGAATAGGTAAGACAACGGTGGCTGAAGTTGCTTTTTATCGAATTCAAATTAGTAATGAATTCGAGCACTCTCACTTTGTCGCTAAAATCGGGCAAGAGAATGAGATTGAAGGTCTGCGGAAGGGGTTACTCGAAAAACTCGGGGGACAGGAGTGCTCCAGCTTCATTGGCGCCGAAACGGACAAGATAAAGGAAATAATGCGTCGTAAAAAGATACTTCTCGTTCTCGACGGTGTTACTGACGAAAAACAAGTGGAATATCTCGGCGTCGAAAAGATGGGAATTAGCAGCGGGAGTAGAATTCTGATCACGACAAGAGATCGAGATTTGCTGACAGCTCTCGGGGTAGATGACAAGTACATTGTCAACGGATTGAGGCAGGAACATGCACTTCAACTCTTTCGTCGCCATGCCTTGAAGACGGAAGGAGGTGAACAAGGACATGAGGAGTTATCTGAAAAGCTAACTCATTACGCAGGAGGTCATCCATCTCACCTTAGGGATTTAGCTTCCTTCGTTAGGAATAAGCCATTAGATCACTGGCGTACAACACTGGACGAGTTGGTGAGAAGCGCTAGTTCACTGTCTCTCCCATGGCAATCCGTTGGGCTATATAGAGGTCAAGCTGTTGGTGCTGGTGCTCATGACCATGCAACAGAGGTAAGGCAATCTAGTGTTCGCATTGAGCCTGTTATCGATCCCAGCACCATCTATTGTAACAAAGACAGGTGTTTGTCGCGTTCTTTCGAGCACGGTGAACTTCCTCATGGTAAAATTGTTCTAGTTAGTATTTTATAACTCGCACTCTCTTTTTTTTTTTTTTTCCTCTTCCACATCTGGATTACCATGATTAAGAGATGGATAGAAGTGATCGTGTGTGCTTGAATCACACGGTAGCATATGACCCAAGAAGCAACAACTCCCATTATATGATTAGTATTGTTGAAAAGAAGTCCGTGTAGATGGAACAATAGATGAAAAGGGCGGAGAGATGTATGAAATCTTAGGTTCCATATATGGATAAAAGCACTTCTCGATCTTGAAAGAATTGTGACAATATCACGGATTCTTGTCCTTTTTGCAGGTCCATGAATACCGAACTCCGATTGATTCCATTGGAGCAGACTCTAGGCGAAGTTCTCGTGCATACCCTTTTGAAGTTGTGGGACCATTTGGGGTTGTTGACGGTGAAAATCCATGGGAGGATAAGGGATATACAGATGTGAGGGAAATCATTGTACATGTAGGCTCCTATCCAAAAGCAATCAAGTCTATCTCTATTCTATACGACAAGTATGGACGTCGATCTGATCTTGTCACACATGGCACAACTAAAGGAAGTAAACCAAAGCCGGTAAGTCATTAGTGTTTTTTTTTCCCCAAATAGTTGGATTGCATAGTTGGAATCGTTTAAGCTAGACGGGCGCAAAAAGAGTCAAATAAAATGAAACATCACAAGAACAAGAAAATTGAAATCATCCTTTATAGAGAGATGTTATTTTCATATGTTCAATCTATTCTATTGAAATTCTTGTCTTTCGTTCCTAACATCTTCATGAATTTTGATTTTTTTTTGTCCCCTCCAGATTAAGCTCGACTATCCCAATGAGTACTTGACTTCCATCTCGGGCCACATTGGAGAAGATTCCGGACTCACCACTCTTCGGTCATTAACAATCAATACTAATAAACACACGCATGGACCATATGGAAGGCCAAAAGGAAAGGAATTTTCATTTCCATACACTGGCGGCAAAATCGTCGGGTTTCACGGGAGCTGCAATGACTCTGATCATCTCGAGTCTATTGGAGCTTTTTACAAGCCGATTCCTCATACATATCCCATTAAGACTGTTGGGCCTTTTGGAAGCGAAGGTGGGAGATTCTGGAATTTCGCTGATATAAAGGGGGTTGATGCTTGCTATGCAAACTTCATTAGGTCCATTTTTTTTGAAGTTGACGACGCCACTAGCTTCGAACCGGAAACTAATTTTGGTGGAAATCACGGGAAGAATACTTTCAAGGTTGAATCTAGACTCTTTCCTTTTCTTAGTTTTTTTTCCATTTCTACTTGAATGCCATACCTTTTGTTTTTCTAGCTAATCATAAGATTAGTCGACAACGGACGTGTGAACCTTGAGATTCTTAACACTAGCTTTGCAAGTGCACATGAAAAGTTTATACCAGAGATACCTGAGGATCAGCATGAATTTTGGAAAATCAATTGGACAAATTAATGACTTCACTTTATTAAAATTAGGCAAAGACAAACCTAGCGATAAACAAAAAGTTAATTGACTTTTGCTTTTACAAAATCCAATGTTCTACCAAATTTCTACGAAGGTAACTTGCACAAATCTTAGCATGTATAACTTATTGTTATCCAAATCGTATTTAAAAAGAGATTTACCAACTTACTTTGCTAATCAAATGATGCAACATATAGTCACTCACGTCGCATCTGTGCTTTTGCGGCCTGTTTGCAGGTTAAATTGAAGAATGGAGAGTATATAACTTCTTTTGCTGGATATTTCCAAAATGGAAATGGCAGTGGCACAGGAATCAAATCGCTCACATTTCAAACCAACAAAAGAATATTGGGACCCATTGGTAGAGAGGAAGGGGAGTACTTTTACTTGCCATCGGAAGCTGGGAAAGTCACCAGCTTCTTTGGGAGAAGTGATCGTTCTCTAAAATCCATCGGAGCACAAGTCGAGCCATACTATCCCTTCGAGTCTGTGGGGCCATTCGGGTGGGAACGCGGGTCAAAGTGGGATCATGGCGATCAGCATAACAATGTAAGGAAAATCGTTGTTGCACTTTATTCACGTGGAGAAGATACATTCATCAGATCAATTAAGCTTGAGTACGAAGAGAAGAATAAAAGATTGTCGCAATTGAAGAAGCATGGTGGCATGGAGATCAAATTGGTATGTCCCCATACATACATATGCTTTCTAAAATCCTTACGAAACTTGCAATTGCCTACGTTGGTAGGAGACTCTTTCGAGAATTAAATCATGAGTTTGATGGTTGTCTATTACTGCAGGATCGAGATGAGTATCTGAATTCAATATCTGGATATATGTTGCAACGTAGCACAGAAACATTTGGACTTACATCTCTCACCTTTCAAACGAACAAAAGGACGCTCAAACCTATTGGTGTTGAAAAGGGCGAGCACTTCTCGTCTCCCACGACGGGTGGCAAAATTGTTGGATTTTACGGTTGGAGTGGTGAACATCTCAATGCAATTGGAGCACATTTTCAACCGATCTCGCATCTCTACCCAGTCAAATCAATCGGCCCATTTGGAGGCACAAGTGGAAAGGTTTGGGACGATGGGAAATTTGATGGTGTGAAGAAAATTTCGGTAATGCACAACCCTTATATCCACTGTATTATGTTTGTGTATGACAAGAGTGGAGAAAAAGTTCGGTCGCAATTGCATGGTCGCGACACCAAATTAGGAGCCTTCGCTGAGTTAACAGAGGTCAGTGTTTTTTGCACTATCCATTCGCTGTTTACTTACTTATTACCATATAGGTCGATACAACGTTAATACGTGTCTGGTCACACAATTTAGGGATTTGGACTCAACACCACTCATTCAATTTTAAAAGATGCTTTTGAGATTGTGCAGTTTTCGTTGTATCAAAGGGAGTACTTGACATCGATCTCTGGTTACAAACAAGAGGATGGCGCTATCATCCAGTCGCTCACATTTTACACTAACAAAAGAAAACTTGGTCCTATTGGAGAGGAGAAGGGGATGTACTTTTGGTATCCATCGACTGGAAGCAGAATCATCGGCTTTTATGGAAGATGTGGCGACAAGCTCAATGCCATAGGAGTGTATGCGGAGCCTGTACCGCACATGTATCCTTTTGAAACCATTGGACCCTTTGGAGGCTGTGGTGGGACTTTATGGGATGATGGAGTTCATACTGATGTGAGGGGATTTCTTATCAGTTGCGGCGATGTAATTCACTCTATTCAGATTGTGTACGATAACAATGGTTCTGTTGTTCGTGGCTCTGTACATGGAGGAGGAGACGGCCCCGAACCCCAGCCGGTTAATCCATCTCTCTCTTTTTCTTCTTGGTCTTTTTTCTATCTGAAAGTCATTCACGTATGCTGCTTTTCACAATGTTCTCAGCTTCACGCAGCACAGTTTTTCTTCATCAAAGACCAAGCCACTTCTTTTGGCATACTGTTCGGGTTCAAACCTCATATTTTTCACAAGTAAAAACATGTTTCGCTTTGCTATTCCTGCAGCTCTGGCTTGACTATCCCAAGGAGCGTCTCATCTCAATATCGGGTTATATGGACGCAAGTGGAAGCACTTCCTTAATCCGCAAAGTGGACATAGTTACCACGAATGGACCTCGCGGGCTGTTCCCGTCAAACTCATTGTCAAAGCTAGGTGACTTGGGAAAGAATCGGCTTGAAAAGTTGGAGCAATTTACTATTCGGCCGGCATTGGATGGTGGCGGCAGGATTGTTGGCTTTTTTGGAAGGGCGGGATCACATCTTAATTCTATTGGAGTGCGTTTGAAATCATATTAGATTAGACCCTCTCCCTCCCCCAACCCTTGCAAAACCATTTGCAAAACCCATGAAATTGAATATGGTAAGCATAAGTCCTAGTTTGAAGTACATGAGATGAAAAATGTAAGAAATTATCTCCTGTAAGGAGAATAATTAATCCCTTGCAGAACATAATCTTATGTGTTGACCTTTATAGAAACGAGCCATAGTTATAATATACATATTTTGCAAACCGAGTTCACTGGATTTTTCATTCTTGTTCATGCTCTGTTCTACTCTCTCGAAATAGTTATTCCAAAAATGTGAACTAAACGTGTGATTTTCTTTTGGCACCTTCAAAATGAATTTCGAATCCCACGCCTATTTCAAACAATCTAATTTTTTTAAAAAAATTCAATCATAAATTTTGGTTCAACTCAAGAGGGTTTATGTGTTATAGTCAACTTTTGAGAATTTATCGTGTGGTGACTTGAGCTTCCTTGGATCATTAGAGTGCCTAAGCTAAATCTTTTCTAGGGATCGCTTGCTTAAATCGCCCAAATCATAGAGAGAAAAAGTGTTTAGAGAGAGAAGTTTTGGGAGAGAATGTATTGCTCGAGTGTTCGATGGATACAAATGAGGGGACGACTCCTTTATTTATACTAGAGGTCAGTCATTACAACCGTTTATATACTCCTAATCTAATGGCTAAGAATGCATCTCCCCATCTAACCAACTACTGATATTAAATAAGAGAGTTCTAGAATACGGGACAGTTACTGTATCACCCGCCTCTAAGAATACTTTAGAATACTCAAGAAAATCTAGAGAACATCCTAGAGACCAAGACACTTCAAGTCTTGTTGTTCCTTTAGGCAACATGATCGGGCAGTTCGCTCATGGAACCCTCGGTCCATGACATTCTCCCCTACCCATTCAAGCATTATCTCAATGCTCTCGGATCGGGGTCATTTGCTTGGATGGTTGGTTCTTCAGATGTTGGCGGTTCTTCCGTCTTTGGGGTCGCTTAGTCTTGGCCTGTTGACTTGATAGTAATATGGCACTTGAATCGTAACTCGTTCTAGAAGAACTCCTTCTTTGGTTTGGCTGCTTCCATGTTGAATAGGCTATCAACTCTCGGGAAGAGCGCATAGATTGGTAGATCTTGCCGAGGTGGTATCAAAGGTCCTGGCTTCATGCTTGAGTCAATCGTGAGCATCTCAACTCTCAATCCTTCTCCGATGAGTCGAATCATGGAGATGTATTTGGTCTCCGTCAACCCATGAACCGCAGGGACCACCGATTGGCATTTTGGGTCAATAATGATGATCGACTTAGTTCTCATGTCAATCATTGCCCTTGTATTGTCAAAGACTTGCAAACCCAAGATTAGATCATATTCATCGAGCGTGATTACCTCGAACATGAGCTTGCCCTTCCATTCATCGATTTGTAGTTCTATGTCTCTAGCAATTGTCATCCGAGTTCACTGCCTTGAATTGATGACCGGTTTGCTCCACATAAGTCCCAAACTATTTGCCGCTTCATATGACTTGAACAAGTTTGATGCACCCGCATCAACCAAGGCATAGAGTGATTCGTTGCGTACCTTGGCCTCTACGAATGGCAAACCTGTTGCACTCAAAGACATCATGAGAGGTGTTTTAGCCTTTATGGAGTTAGGGAGTTGAGAACCTTCACCATTCCGAGTCACACTTCCCTCTTTTCTTGCTTTAGGTTGTCATCTTCTTTGGCGAGCAAAGAATGGAGCTTGTTCTTTTTCAGACACATTTGGATCCAATCCCATCCATTGCAAATGAAGCTTGGGAATGGTGGCGGTGTCTTGAACTTGTTGTTGTTGGAGTTGTTTTGGGGCCGGTTTCCCCATTGGTAGGGTTGTTTGGAAGACCCTTCTCTCCATGATCTTTCTTAATCTCTTTGGCCACCATTAGCTTTGCATGCCTATTCTTTGTCATGGTGGCAATCCGATCTCCACCCGTTTCCTTTTGAAAAATGAATTGGCTTTGGAGAAGTCAGTGAGACATTTTGGCTATGGAGAGTGCCTTTGAGACACTTCGAACATCCCTTCAATTGAGCTTGAGTTGGGGCCATGGCTTCAATCCATCCAAAGCATGGCATTATTGGAAAGGATGAGAGAGAGACATGTGGATTGCTTGGCCAATTCATCTTGAATGCCAACGATGTTGGAGCAGTATCGCTACATGCTCCAAAGGAAGTTATCCACTTCTTTGGCAGATCCGTTGCTTTGAACTCATTGGGCTTCGACACCTCCAGCTTGGGCGCCATTTGAACGGGCATAATACTGTTGGCGATGCTAGACTTGCAAAAGAGGAGTTCAGTTTTGAGTTGTTGGACCTCCACCTTCAAAGTTTCCATCAAGGCTTCAACAGCTTCGTCCTTCATGTGTGAGGGAGCGGTGTCTTGGTTCAAGATGACGGTGAAGTGATCACGGAGTGTTCTTTTGACCTTGTTGATTCGCTCTTTCACATCATCGAGTCCATCAATTAACTCTACTACGACGGTTCTCATTCTAGTGAGCTTTTCATCGATAGCAAACATGGCATTCGATGAAACTTCTCTCCTTTGGGACTTGGATCTCCCATGGGTCTTCTCTCGGGGGACCTTCTCTTGGGGAATTTCACAATCCACGACATCTTGAGCAACTCCTTGGTTTGATATTCTCTCGAGCAGTTGATATGCTCCTCAATCTCTTTGAACAATCTTTTCTAATTTAGCTCTGGTACCACTTGCCGACTTTTGAGGATTGATCTATGCTGTGACTTAGGCTTCAAGGCATCACTTGTTTAAATTACCAGATCATAGAGAGACAAAATGTTTAGAGAGGAAAGCTCTAGGAGAGAATGCTTGTATTGCTCAAGTGTTGGATGGATACAAATGAGAGGATGACTCCTCTATTTATGCTAGAGGGCTGCTCATTACAAATATATTCTAGATCTGATGGATAGGAATGCATATCTCCATATAAATAGCTATCGACACCAAATAAGAGAGTTATAGAATATAGGACAATTACCATATTAGTCACCCCTAAGAACAATCTAGAATATTCAAGAAAACCCTAGACACATCCTTGAGATCAAGACACTTCAAATCTTGTTGCTCCTTTGAACAACGTGATCGGGCAATTGGCTCAAGAAACCCTCAATCTGTGACATACGCGGTTGCCATTAGCTCGAGGTTGAGCGAGCTCTGTTGAGACAGCGGAAGTGGGTGAGAGAGGATCGTTTGGCGACGAACTTTGCTGGTGAGGTTTCCAAATGTCGACGACGGCACTAGTTAGGGGTCAGATCGGTTGAGGACAAAGACGAGTTGGTTTTTTTTTTTTCAAAAATAATTGTTTTCTTTTGATTTTAAAATCGTTAATTTAATTTTTCGATCGTCAAATCTAAGTTAATTCAGCGGATAATCGCGCATCGATCCAGGAAATGAAAGACGCAAAAACAGAAGAATGAGTCCTCGTTTGATGGACAGCGCTTTTTGTGGAGATGAAAATGCTACGTTATGTCTAGCCCATGAAGAAAGCCCAGGACCAGCATACTGAGTCTATCTGGCCCATGGAAACGCTGTATAGAAGGAAATTATTAGGTCGCGGGTGAATGTCTCTTTCCTTTGCATCTCCGATGGTTGAATATTAAATTGTAAGAAAATTCCAAATAAAAAGGCTAAAGCAAGTTAATTTTCTTTAAAAAAAAAAGCCTAAAGTGAATGTGGGTATTTTTGTCCGATATAATATCTGGATAAAGATTTTTTTTTCTCAAAAGCTAAAAAAATTGAAACGTTATAATTCATACTAAAGGAGGGAGGGAGAGAGAGAGAGATTTTAGATGGAGGAGGATGTGACGGCGATCGGGGATTTGCTCATCAACCGCATAAAACTAATGGAAATAGCACGGATCTTTAAGCCCAAATACAAGGAAGGTCGATTTCGAATAACAAATGTGTCGGTCAAAATCGAGAAATAACAACACGTGACTCCTAGAAGATTACAACCGTGCACCTCTGCGTTGTAAAATTTATGTTTTTGGTGGATAATGCGGTTATATGTTGGTCTACAGAAGTAAACACATAATAAAGTACGTAGGACTAAGGAACAATAATTAATGAAAGCGAAGAATGTGGGGGCGGAGGTCCTCCTGGTCCTGGGAAAGTGAGGACATTTATGATATTATGCTCACTCTCACTTCCACCGTCCGATTATGCTACTTCGGACAACTGTCCATCGCTTGTTAATCCGATCGACGATATGAAAAGGCGTCGATTCTTTTCATCTTCAGCACGAGAAGCACATAACCATGACCTTGTAATTCATGAAACTCTCTCCCCGACAAGCCCTCTCTCTCTCTCTCTCTCTCTCTCTCTCTCTCTCTCTCTCTCTCTCTCTCCGTAGTCTGGAGTTCCGGCAAGGATGGCATGGCTCTCGGTTCTTGCGACAGAGATGGCGATCCCTGTCTGTGCTGTCATCGGGATAGGGTTCTCCATGGCGCAGTGGCTCCTCGTGTGGCGGATGGAGCTGCGCGCGCCGTCGTCCTCGTCTGCAAACAGGGATGGCGATGATATTTACTTGAGGGAGTTAGAGGAAGGCGTCAACGACGGGGAAGTTTTGTTCAAATGTGATCTCATTACGAGTGCCATCTCCGAAGGTGACCTTTTTTTAATTTTGTGAGTCGAACTCCGAATATTACACAACTTTTCTCCTTTATCAAACTTTTCCTTTTTGGCGGGCCTGGGAATTTCTGTGGTCGCGTTTTCCAATAAAGCTCATGTCCGTTTGTCCGAGAGACGGAAAAGAAAGACCGAGAATGAAGTGTTAAATGGTGGAGCTCCCGTCCCTTTAGCTTCTCCCATTCATTCGTAGGAGTAATTATTTTCGTCGTATACACATGAAGTTCGCGCTTTTCTTGGGCTAACTAAATGCACGCGTTATGCACGTGATCGGGAGTCACTTTTTTTAATCTCCTCTCTTTATAAAAAAAAAAATATGCCGTAACATGACAAGAATGTGATATTATATCATCCGTCTCGAAAGTATTCGATTAATGTTGGAGGATAGCCTATGAATAGACAACATGTTACTAGAATATTATAGGCCGCTCATTTTTGTGCTCGTCGCCAAGCAAGGGAAAATCATTCTCTCTCCTGCCTCCTCCTGCCCAGTGATCTCCCTCTTCCCTCTAGGTTTTCAGAGCCGTAGTAGCACTTCCTGAGCGAGAGAGCGGGACCTTTCTCTCTCTTTCCCTCCCCCTCTCCCTTTCCATCCTTCTACAATGGATCCGGATCACCTAACATTAAAATTTTTGTGATATGGATAACATTACTCAAATCAAGTGGTCCATTTTCATTTGAACAGCCAAGACTGAGAGAGGATTGGGATTCAAAATTTTTCAAACCCTAAAAAAATTCCCGTCCAATTTTTTTTTGCTCCTCCTCAATAAATGACATGGCCCAATCTTGACCGTCCAAATAAAAATGGACAGCCTGATTTGAATAATGTTATCCATGTCACATAAACCCCAATGTTAAGTGATCCGATTTCCTCTACAACTCTATCTCTCCATCAAGCTTTTTAATTTTTCGACTTCTCTCTCCGACTCTCTTTTAAGAGTTTTTGTGTGAAAATAAATTTTTGCAGCTAATCTTTTGGTGCACGTGAAAGTTAGTTCAGCCATTTGTCCAGTTGACAGCCATCGAGTCAAGCTATCTATGTGATAGATTTGGACTCTATTTCGAAGGAAGTTTTATAGTTGAAAATATTTTTCTCATTTTTTTTTTGCCTTCATATCACTTAAAAAACAAAGTCGACAGAAAATCTTTTCATAGTCAACAAAAAAAAAATATAAGCTTGCATTTAGAAAAATGGTTTCCTTTCATAAAAATAAATGATTATTTTTCAAACTACAGCTAGAGATTGGCGCTATGACTAAAGACCTCGGCTCTTGCGCAAAGGAACCCCAATGCCCGTGTTGGTTCCTTAGCGATTGTGCTCGGGTTGAGAAAGGCCGGGAATGGGATACTTGAGCTGGGGTCCTCGCACTCAAGTCTTTGGGACTTCGATTGCCAAACAGGAGTTTTAGTGGCTGGGCCGGAGAAACCCTAGCTCCTGCAACTGAACCCCATTGACCGGGCCCGAGTCCCCCCTAGGCCAGAGCCTATTCGGTGACGTTTGAGCCAGGGTCCTTCCACTCAAGTCCAGGACCTTGGCAGCTGGGCTCGAGTCCCTCGAGACCAGTCCCAAGACCTGGGCTCTCGTGCTTGGGTCTTCACCAGTTGTGCCTAAGTCCTTAGGACTTTAATTGCCGAGCCTAGACCTGTCGCGGTTGGGATGAGACCCCGGCACCAGAGCCTAAGTACCCGAAGGCGAGGCCCGGGGTGTAAGCACCTTAGGCCAGGTTCCGTGAGAGAAGGAAACAAAGGTTTACAATTTTTAAAAGCATTCAAGTAATGAAGATTTAGTTCGATAAAACTTTATTTGAAATGTGATGATACAGCATGAGCAGCCCTAATATCACACTTTTAATGCATGTCCTTTCACAAAAAATAAAAAGCAAGCTTTCCTTCCAAAGGACAAAACTTATTTTCAGGTCATTTCAATATGTCAGTCAAATCTCCGAAAATATTACCATCTTCCATAGAATAATTTTTGAACTTTATTTTTTTTAGAAATATTAAAACTTCAAAGAAACCTACGGAGTCAAAGTCGTATTTTTTTTCCCCTACATCTGTTTTACATTGGTCATAGGAAGCTTAATATATGCAATTAATGAAACAACATTAAGTTAATTATAATTAGGATATGTATTTTTCTATGCGATTAGCTTTAGTAGAAGCATGTTGAATTAAAAAGGAGAATTGCTGAGGATGTACAACCTTCTAGTTTAAATTATGTGTTCACTTTGTCAGTAAATACGTTTGAAGGGTTTTATCATTATATATCGTAATTTGGTCCAGACTATCTTGTGAGATTATCATCATTGAATTGTGTACTTGAGACGAAACATTAATTCAATAGGATTTGTTAAGAATACACGAACCGTTCTTATATTTCTCTAAGGTTCTCTTTTGTGTTACATTCTCGCTTCTCCTCACTAATGTCTTTATATGCGACAATGTTCCAAACCTATTTCTTGTCATTCTGGTTTGAATAATCTTTCGAACTAGAGCATTATCAGTACTAATTATTTTGCGGAACTGGATAATTTCTTGGTCTGAGACTATGTAGTTAATTTTCGGATATTTTTATGTTATTAATTATTTTGCAGAACTGGGTACTTTCTTTCATCCCGTTTCCCATCTTGTCCTAATCATTAATTGTTTGTCTCTCTTCCGCCAAGGAATTTAACCTAAGAAGTACCGACACTTTTCGGAAGCTTTTCGTGTCATGTTCGACACTTTTTGACATGCGACAGACACGTAGCTAGTGCTTCAGACACGATAGCGACACACGAGTCTAGCATCCCGACACACCATTTTGACATGCACGAGAACTTAATCGTGAATCCCTAATAGAAGAAGAAGAAGAAGAAATTCACAGTCGAAATTTTAATATATACATGATAAATTATCATGTATATTTAAAAATATACATTTAATATATAATGTGTCTCCTGATCAATATATATACACACACACACTTAGAAATTCATTGTCGATATTTTGTATATACATGATAATTTATCATGTATATTTAAAAATATATATTTTAATATACATCATGTCCCCTGATAAATACACACACAACATGTCAGCGATATTACTCTGTATATCGTGTCGTGTCGCGTCTTGGTAACGTTGCTACTTAGGATTTAACACTCGCACTGTCCAGCTTGCCAAAGTTGAATTGTAACAAAAACCATATCATCTCCTAAGCTACTCTTTTGGAGGCGTGTAGGTTAGGCTTCCTTATTTCTTGGAACTAGGTTGAACAAAACTAGGCATCGGAATGAAGTAACCGGATTTAACTGAATCCCACGTACTTTCGTCACACATAGAGAGGCTAAATTGTCGTTTGTGAATGTAACAGGCGCGAAATCGTTTCTGTTCACGGAGTACCGGTATGTTGGAGTTTTCACGGTTGCTTTCGCGATTCTAATCTTCCTCGTCCTTGGCTCCGTTGAGAGCTTCAGCACCCAAAGCCAGCCTTGCACGTATGATCCTTCAAACAGGTGCAAGCCTGCACTTGCCACTGCCGTTTTCAGTGCTGTTTCATTTTCAGTTGGTGCTTTCACCTCACTCCTCTCTGGTTTCCTTGGCATGAAAATTTCTACCCATGCTAGTGTAAGTACTGCCTTGGAAGGGAGAAAAGGCTATGGAAAAGCTTTCATTGCTGTTTTCAGGTCTGGTGCAGTTACGGGATTTCTCCTTGTTGCTAATGGTCTTCTTGTGCTCTATATTGCAATCAGTCTGTTCAAGTTGTACTATGGCAATGACTGGGAAGGTCTTTTTGAGGCCATTACCGGTTATGGTCTCGGTGGATCTTGCATGGCTCTCTTTGGAAGAATCTGTGGTGGAATTTATAGCAAGGCTGCTAACGTTAGTGCTCTTCTGGTTGTAAAGGTTCGGACAAATATCCCAAAAGATCAAAGAAACCCAGCCGTATGTACTCTCTTACTTTATCTCTATCTCCTAGGTAATACCATTCATTTTTAGTCGTAAATGGGGTTGACCTTAATCATTCAGGTGATTGCTGATAATGTTGGTGCTAATGTCGTGGATATTGCCGGGATAGGGTCTGATATTTTTGGCTCTTATGCCGAATCATCCTGTGCTGCACTTGTTGTTGCTTCCATCTCTTCTTTCGGAATTGATCGCGACTTCACTGCCATGTGTTATCCCCTGCTTATCAGCTCCATGGGTATCCTTGTTTGCCTGATCACAACTCTCTTTGCGACTGACTTCCTTGAAATCACGGCGGAGGAAATCAAGCGTGCATTGAAGAAGCAACTTATTATTTCCACAATTCTAATGACTGTCGGAATTGCTATTGTTAGCTGGATTGCTCTGCCCTCATCATTCACAATTTACAGCTTTGGGTCGTGGAAAGTTGTGAAGAACTGGTGAACTCTTTGATAATACTTATCTCTTTCTGATCCTAAATGCTGCTTTCATCGAATATTGCTCATGTGACATGCTTTGATTGTCAGCCGACTTTTACAGCATTGAATAGATATGTTGAGCATATGTAGTTGCTAATTATGGATATGATTTTGCAGGCATCTGTTCTTGTGTGTTGGTGTAGGTCTTTGGGCTGGACGAATTATTGGGCTTGTCACTGAATATTACACAAGCAATGCCAACAGGTACTAAAATTCTACAGTAAATGAATGATATGACTCTTTACGACTGTTGATGATCATGTGCTGACCACGTTATGATCCTTTTCTCTGCAGCCCCGTCCAAGATGTTGCCGATTCCTGCAGGACTGTTGCTGCGACAAACGTCAGTTTAGGCCTTTCCTTGGGATACAAGTCTGTCATTATCCCAATTTTTGCCATTGTCATTAGCATTCTCGTGAGTTTCAGTTTTGCTGCCATGTATGGAATTGCTGTGGCTGCCCTTGGGATGCTAAGTACCATTGCCACTGGAGTGGCCATGGATGCTTACGGTCCCATCAGCAACAATGCTGGAGGCATTGCCGAGATGGCTGGCATGAGTGACGGAGTTCGTAAGAAAAATGATGCCCTTGTCTCTGCTGGCAATACTAGTGCTGCCATTGGAAAGGTACGGGCAATCCTTGCATATGAATATGGTTCGGGACAGTGTCCTGTTGTCCATTTAGTAGCTTATTTAGATAGAATTCTGTTGGAATTTATGATCCAATTTCTAGAGTCTTCTTGTATAGACATTTGCTAGTGTAGTCTAGAAAAATCTTACAAAAAATCTTGTAAAAGAGTCCACATAAGCTTGTATTTAGAATTCTCTAGGAAAAAATCAGCTTGCCATGTAATGATTAGTTTAGGAAATATTTAGAAAAGTGTGGAGACTTCCTCCACCGACTTAGGACTAGTGTATGTAGGACAGACCCTCTCTCATTTATAAAAAGAAAGCGTGGGGAGCATAAACTAAAAGACCATAGCATGTAGCTCCTCCACCAACATCTCCTCCAACTATTGTAATACCAATTTTATCAACTAATCAAACTATCCCATGACCTATATTCCAAAACTATTCCACCTTGTCCCTTGTTCATCTACACCAACTATACCATAGTATCAAAATCATGCTTCCACACAATTTTGAATTTTCAACAAATTCATAGCAAGGCAGAGGAAAGGGTCACTGGACGTAGGAACATTTCGTGAGATCACGTTCATATCATCCAGAGTCTGTGTATTATTGTCCAATTATTATTTTTTTACACCATAAATAATTGATATTACGTTAACTATGCAAGTGTTTTCTGGCTGATGTGGCATGATGTTTGGCTAAAATCATTTCTCTCTTTTTCCCCTTGATGTGCTGCCTTTCATCTATCATTCTTAATTTAGCCCTATTGTCGAAGTTTCCTTTCTGCCGTTTAAATCTAAAAGTAGATTGACCATTTTTTGTCTCTTATCTGGTATTTAGGGATTCGCCCTTGGATCTGCTGCTCTGGTGTCTCTCGCTTCGTTTGGTGCATTTGTGAGTCGTGCAGCAATTTCTACCGTTGATGTCTTGACACTGAAGGTCTTCATCGGTTTGGTCGTGGGTGCCATGCTTCCTTACTGGTTCTCTGCTATGACCATGAAAAGTGTGGGATATGTTGCGTCGAAGATGTTTCAGGAGGTCCACAGGCAGTTGGACATTCCAGGGCTCATGGAGTGTCATGTGAACCCTGACCATGCTAAATGCGTCAAAATTTCAACTGATGCATCTATCAGGGAGATGATTCCACCTGGTGCCCTTGTCATTCTTACACCCCTTATTGTTGGGACCTTCTTCGGCGTGGAGATGCTGTCTGGTGTTTTGGCTGGCTCTCTTGTTTCAGTTGTTCAGGTAATCTTTACCAAAATAATCTATGTCAATCTATATCGGTAGTTGTTGCTCAAGTTATATCTCTTGATAGAATGCTTGTTAAATGGGGCTAAGAAAACGTCATATCGTCATTTTTGAACAAATTTGAATAGGTTGGTGAACTAGGTTTGCTGATTAATGCCTTTATCATCACAACTATGGCAATGTTGGAACTTCATCGGTTGTCTCATTTGATTGTGGTATTTTCCTGATGGATATTATTTGTTGGGCTTGGTTTCAAACAGATTGCAATTTCGGCATCCTACTCTGGTGGAGCATGGGACGATGCAAAGAAGTACATTAAGGTATGCAGCTGCTCCTCCAACTGCTCAAAAGCCAGTTTTTGTCGATGTACTCTGTCTGTGGTGGTTCAGTGACCTGCTAATAGATTTTGTTTTTTTTCCTTCATATCTTGAATTTGCTTTCAGGCTGGTGCTTTGGAGTATGCAAGGACCAGTGACCCCGGGTTATTGAACCTTCTCGAGGCTGCTGTTGAAGGAGATACCATCGGTTATCCACTGAAGGACACTGCAGGTCCACAACTCAACATCCTCATCAAGCTAATGGCCGTGGAGTCGCTTGTGCTTGCTCCTTTCTTTGCAACTCACGGTGGTCTGCTCCTCAAGATTTTCTGAGGGAGGAAATCGAAGACTTTCCTTTTGTAGTAGCAGGCATTATCATCAATTCAATTTGCACTTGGCATCTATTTCCGTGTTAGTTTTCTATAGCTTTAGTGAAAGTGATTCCTAAGGACGATGATGACAATTACGATGGTTTGGATATTATGTTAACATGGGAATCTCTACATGAGTTTTAAGGTTGAACCTGGCAATTTTAAATTATGGAACGGCGGATTCTTCACTTCTAGTGTATTTGGGATCCCCCAAAAAAAAAAAGAAGGGTTACATCAATGTCATTATTTTCCTGGAAAGTTATTGGAGAAATATTAGAATTGCTATATGATATTCTCACTCTGAGACCTTATTGTATGCCGGAGGATTTTGGCCAGTAACCATTAGCACATTAATGGGGAAAATAATTCTTTAAAAAAAGTGTTAACATGCCTTAAAATCCAATTCCATTTGTTGTCATTCGTTCATTACATTTCCCTACACTTTTGGCACTTTCAGGAAATGAACTCTAAATCCCAGGCCTTTTTAAAGTAAAAAAAATTCTCTACTTTTTTAGCCAAAAATTTGTTCATCTTTTTTTCTTCACTTGAAAAAAAAAAATAAAAGAACAAAAAAAAGAAGGAAAAATAGGTTCAGGTTCGAGTTGGACCAAGAAATCAAAGCCGACCAGTGAGCAGGTGATGGTTATGGGCATAAACCCCCAACTAAACCACAATTTCTTCAATCACCATTCAATCTTTTCCACAGTGATCACGTGTGGTGACTCGTATGGCTTCGTCGGAGATTGAAGTCACTGAGTCCTCCGGAGTAGCAAACACCCAACCAAACCCCCCCTCCCCCAAAAAAAAAAAATCAAAGCGGCCGCCGTTGTTTTTGTTGATACCTAAATTTTGATTTCTTTTTTTTTCATTATATAAAATTGAGAATTCATTCTCACAAAAAATATTTCCTCACACATTGCACTTTTTGCGTCAATGGCAAGGAATTAAACTTAATTTGACAAGTGGTCAGGCTAGACTTCAGGTGAAAATTTTCGGCCAGCATGGATATGAGTGTGCCAAATTCTGGTGATGAGCTTGGTTAAATTCAGCCCATTTTGGTTATGTAATTTTGTGAGGCTTTTAATTAATTACCCATTTGGTTAATTAGAGCCCAATTAGGCCCGGAATTCCGTCATAGACCCGCGGGAGAGGCCATTTTCGGCTACAATCATCTCCACCTCTCCTTTGGACAAAAATTTCAAGTATTTTTGCTAGATTAGAACTCTTTAAAGATCAAAATTCAGAATTTATTAAAAGAGTCCTATCCCAACTAGAGATTAGAGTTTTAAGAGGTTGAAACTCTATCCCTATGCAAAAAATAACAAACAATTCTGTTGGATATGGACTTTTCTGAGATCAGAAAATTTAATCCAATGGTTGATGGCAAATCCTACTCTAGCTAGGATTACTAATCCAACGGTCTACAAAGAGTCCTACATCTACTAGGATTAGTATGTTGTATTCTCTATAAAAACTAAGCTATCCTAGAGAGTTGAGGGTCGGCAATTGGATGTCCAGGAAAAATCAGAAATACACATGAGAGTTTGAGAGGCAAGAGGGGAGAAGGAAAAGCTCTAGTTCTCATTGGTGATAATCCTTCTAGCCGAGACCTTCCCAGCGTCATCAACCTCGGCTTTTCTCCTTGGTGCTTGCTGCTTTTGGACTGTTCTTGTTTGACTTTGCTGCTGTCCCCACTGTTGGACTTGGAGAAGTTTTCTCCTGCTGCTTTGTGCCAATCTTGTTTCCTTTTGGTGTTGGATTTCGTCTCTATTTGCCACCATCCAGCAGCTTTTTGCGCCATTGTTCAGCAACATTCGAGGTTGACTCAGCCCAATTTTCGATCAATATTTGGTGACTAACTTGTTTATTACTTGGTGCTAGAACCTCTTGCGATTCGGAGCTCGAATCAAGCTTAAAAGGTGCGAATTTTGGGTGAATTTACAGTTTGTGCACTTGCTGGAATTCTGCTAAAAAAGAAAAAATTTTAGCTTTGGTTTGCAAATTCGTGCCGGTTTGATTGGTAATTGGCATCTCTATGCATGTACCTCGTTGTATATTTATGTGATTTGCAATCAAGTGCCGAGAAACCTAAGCCTTTTGATCACAAAAAGTAAAGAACTTTCATTGTTTATTTCTTTGATAATCAATGTTCGCTCACTTTTTGCTGTAGCCGAAAGTTGATCATCGTAGCATGAAAATTCCTCTTTAGCAAAGTTCAATTTGATCATGAAATTGCTCAAATATTTTTGATAATCGATGTAATTTGATTTGAAAAAACTCTTTTCTCAAGGGCAAAACTTGTTCGGCATTTTTATAAGATTCAATTGGATTAATTTTAAAAAGGTTGGATTTTTGCTGAATTAAAAGAGAATTTTCTGCTCATCCGCTTTTTGGCTGAAGTATACACGTGGATAAGCTTTTTTTATGATGATTATCCTCGGCTATCGAATCATTAGATTGCACACAGATTGCATTTATCCATTGGTTGTTTGAAGTTATCTCAATGTTGCAGATGAGGATTAGAACTTATTTGAATGATATCAAACTTCAGTGGATGACTCTTGTAATTCTGATCTTATCATGGTTGGTTGGATTGATTGCTTGGTTGTTATCTTGCCTTATCTCTTGTAATGCTCTTTGAAGTTATTTGATTAAAGATAAGACAAGATTTGATCGGATGTTTATCCAAATTTTTAAGAATTATCCGAGATAATTTTTTCAAATCTTTAAGGATAATTATCCCAAACTTGAAACTCAAATTCAAAAAAGGAAAGTAAACCTCTCTCTTCACAATTTCGGCCACCCTTTTCTATTTTTTAAAGATTAAATTAAATTGCTTACCTTTGCTTTTTATTTTTTTTTTCGAGTTTGCTTGATTGCTTGATCGTTATAAAGTTTGCACATCTTTAAACAAATACGCCCATAATATATACTCCCTTTGTCCCAAGACCCTTCGGAAAATAAATTGCATGCTTTAACCATGATCTTGTGGAATGAGATGGTAATTTAGTATAGAATTTTGGTGTTCCACCCTTTGGTAACAAGGGATGATGTTATTATATACAATTATCTGTACACTGGCTTGAATCTTCGAGAACGTAGCGGATAAAATTTTTATCTAACCTAAATATTTGGGAATGAGTGAATTTATGGAAAAAAAAATGAGAATTAAAAGGTATATTCTGGGTATTTTTGTTTATTTTTGTTCAATCTTTGCATTTCATTTGTTTGTTTCGTTAAATAAAAAAACCCAAAAAATATATCTTACCCAAAAAAAAACCAAAAAATAACTCTCATTTTTTTAATAGTTAATCATGCCAAAAGTCTATTTTTTTGTCAAAAATATCATCTAATATAAGTTAAAACTTTTAGAAATCATTTTCTTAGATTAAATTGGATGATAACTCATTTTAAGGCATGTGTTCATAGTAATCACCATTTAATCAAAAAATAGAAAAAAAAATCATTTTTGCATATACATGGTCAATCATGTCATTTTCAAAGAAAAAGTCGTTCAATTCACAATCATCAATGGAAAAGGATTTTTCATGAAATTCGATACCGAAAAGGGCATTAATTTTTTCCAAATTAATGTAATTAAATCTCTGGACTCATTTTCTCTTGTTCGCAAAAATAAATTAATTCTCCCTTTAATTTATTTAGGTTTTTAATCGACCTATCAAGAACGATTAGTAGCGGCTCTAAATTGAATAAACTTTGCATAAAAAGAACCTAAGTTGTGATTCGGTAGGATTTAGGAAGGTCTGAATTAGATTGGTCAATTAACCTAATAATCTGTTAGCCTTAAATGATTTTTTTAGATCGTGACAGTTTCTGGCATTATCACCTAGAGAGGGTGAATAGGTGATTTCAATCAAATTTGACTATAAATTGTGTAATTTAAATAATCAAGTCAAATTAACCACGGATTCAAAATATGATTACATGTGGTATGTGTTTTTGAACACAAGTATGCAACATTCTATCAACCATAGTAGAAAGAGTTTAGAGATAGAGAAATTCGAACATGACGATTATAATGATTCAACTTAGATCAAGCTTACGTTCACTCTCCCACACTGACAGCTAATAGGTTAGATTTCACTAGATGAATCAATGAAAGATTACAAGTGATAATTCTCTCTCACTCTTACAAAGCTTCTCAGATATTATAGTCTAAAGCTTATGAGGACAAGTATTTAGATTTTGAAGCACTCTAGCACTTTGGAATTGATGATTCTGATCGCACACTAGCACCACCATGGATCTCCTTTTATACTCTTTACCCCAAACTAGTTGTTGGATAGGTCTTCAAAGGATTGCTCATCAATTGTTGATTGGATGTCATTAGTCTTGTTTAAATGAGACTATACGTCAGGAGATTTGATGAGCGTTGGTATTGAATTTGAACCCCTCAGATTCAGTTGCTCATATAACTCAATTTTCAGTTTTCATAAGTGAAGTTCGTCATATATGGAAGTTCTCTTGTCTTCTAGAAAAGCGACATCAGCAACATCGACGTCACTAAACTAGTTGGGGTCAATGGTCGATGAACTCAAAGCAAAAAGCATAAACTATACAAAATAAAAGCAAAGACATAGATACCCCAAAAATAAATAAATAAATATAAAAGATAGAAGGACTAAACATGGCACTCTAAAACATAGAAAATCCCCCCTTTACAATGCGAATAGCTTTCCTTCGCTCCATCCTAAGACAGACTGTACACCAATCTATTTCCCACTCCATTAAATCTTATTTTACTACCTTCCCCCAAATAAGTTTCGGCTGAGCTCTTCCTTTTTTTATATTGTGTTCTCGACAACATACTTCTATTCTTATCAGAGCATCTAGGGGTCTACAGAAAATATGCCAAAATCATCTCAATCTATATTCTCTCATTTCTCTGCCATCAGTACTATTCTAACTTTTCGTCGAATATCGTCATTTCTTATCTTATCCATTCTTACATGACCACACATCCATCTTAACATTCTCATTTTTGCTACCTTCATTTTATGCTCATGTTGCTTCTGTACTAGCCAACGTTTAGCTCCGTATAGCATTGCAGGTCTTATTGTTATTCTATAAAATTTTCCCTTTAACCTAAGAGAGATTTTGCAATCAGACAAAAACCCTGATGCACTGCGCTATTTCATCCAACCTACTCTAATTCTATGGTTAACATCCTCTCCAATAAAAAAAAATTCTACTATCTAATGTAGAATTATGTTATAACTTGAAGATTTCAAACTTCCATAAAAAAAAAAAAATCCTTACCCATATCAATATTCATTCTACGTGGGTCTTCTTAAAAATTTGGAATTGATATATTGCCTATCTTGTATAGCCTTCAAAAATGAAAGCAATCTCCAGAGTCTAAACGGTTTGAACATTAAATTTGAGCTCAATAAAATCCTTCTTGATGATTGCATATAAGTCTTCTTCAAAGGTATAGCTGAATCTACACAATTGATACTCCAAAAGATCTGGATAGTATAATTCAACTCCTTTAGAAGCAAATATGCGACGACCTTGTTTTGAGTCTAAATCAATTATGATCAATATGGGCTTCTTCAGTCATGCGTAAACTTAAGATAAAGACACTTAAAGTAATTACCAGATACGATACGAATAAGGAATAGCGTTGTCAATATCAAAATATCTTAAAGGAGGTTTTCTCAACAACCTCCATCTTATTGATGATGACAAAACTTCTTAAGTACATATTGATTTGAAAAGATTTGTATAAGATGCTAGGTAGAAGAAAGATCTCATAAGATATTAGAATGCCATGAATCTAGGATCTTTCTAGCTAGTAATGGATAAGGATTTTCAAAGTTGCCAAATAAAAATTGAATTGGATTCTGAATAATATACGACACAAGTAGAGTTAGAAAGATATTACTGTGTCGTGCTTTAACAAATTTTATGATATGAGAGGAATAACATTTATAATTGCACTTTAGTACCTGCAACTAAATTAATGTCATATATCCTGCACAAGACATCTTCTCCCCCCCCCCCCCCTTTTCTCATCAACAAAATAAGACAAATAATAGAAATGTTATTATCAAATCATATCTAGCCATATTACGGCTGTGATAAGTTTACAGAGAAAACATTAAGACAGAATGCAACCAAGGTCTAATTAAAACACTGAAAAAAATAAACCAGGATAAAATATATATGTATATATATTTAGTACCACCAGAACAAGTAGATTTAGTTTGAAGAAAGGTGGTTTGGATTATTTGTTGGTGGATTAGAAGCACTATCTGGCTCACGTTCATCCTCCCTGGGATGTTGTCCAGATTGTCTTTGATTGCATTACTTGGTCAAGCTCCAATAATATTGAAGTTTCTTCTAGCAAATAGTCTAGAAAAATCATTTTGTGTCATCTGATCACGAACAAGGATGTAAGAGTCCAGACGAGATATGAAATTGTGGATAACCATAAGATATTGATGAAATGCCTCTTCAAATAAAGACAAATGTCTCTGCACTTTAGAAGTAGCTTTATCCATTTCGAGCTTCATCTCCTTTCAGGTTTGGTCATCTCTTCATGAGCAAAAGCCTACAACTGATCCATACTGCTTTGCATAAGGAATTGAGACGCCTTTGTTTCTACTAGTTTAACAAGAAGATTCTTCACTAAGTCTCAGTCAGCTTGGCTATTAGGAAATGGCTCAGCATCTGTCACTGCTTCTTTACCCTTCTATATAGGGTCCTTCCCTTGAAGAACTTCAGATATCTAATCCATCTAAATATGAGTCATAGTCTCCCTTGAGCATGAGTCATAGTCTCTCCTGAGTTTGATCTAGGACTTCCATCTAAACCTAGTCATTGGCTTCTTTCTAAACTTAAATAGCAAGTTCCTCTACGATTTGATTAGGGTGCTCTCCCTAAACTCAACATCCTCAGCTTCCTCCACAATCTCCACATCCATATCCTAAACATCTTCAGGTACTTGAGACTCAACATTTTGAAATGGAGGAGTGTGTTCCTCTCTTGTAAGGACGTATTCTCTATTGTCCAGCAATTCCAACCACGTTTCATCTAGAATTTTCCTTTCATACTCCGCTTACTTCTCTTTGTCTTCTGTGGTAGCAGCTTGTTCAGCCAAGGCATTGAGCCTATCCTGTTATGCTCCATCATTACCATCTCCACCATTGCCACCTTCACTATCCCTGCTTTGTATGTCTTCTTCTTCATCTGTACCTTTTGCAACACTTTGATGTCGGCCACCAAACCGGACGGCCGTTCTGAATCCCGACACCCCATAGATCGCCATAGTCGGTTTATAACAACAAAATAGCCATGAGATTGAACCGCGTACCTGATTTCGTATCCATCACACTATCGGCTCGGGAATCCGGCGAACGAGCTTCTGAACTCTGGCGACGGGCACGGAACCTTCCCCCTTATGACCCTCGGCCGCCTGGCGTCGATGGAGCAGCCTCACGCTCCTCCCTCTTCTTCTCTCGTTCGCTCAACTCTCACCCTCTCACTGACTTCACATGGAGAAGAAGAAGGAGAAGAAGCCACGAAGAAGAAGAAAGAAGAGGCGTGAAGAAGGGGAAAAAGGAGGGATAAGGGGGGGTCCATGCCAATTAAATAATTTCCGGCGGGGCCCACCCATCACGGGCCGGGCCGGACTCGGCCCACACATATTCGGCCCATTAAGAAACTTTAGATCCGTCTTTATTAAGCCAATCCCGACAACGGTAAATTAATACCGTAAATCGGTGAATTACAATCTCAATTAAGGCGAGCCCATCTCAGGAAAAATCTAACATTCTTCCACTTGGGCGAGCATTAATTGAAACTGTACTTTAGTGCGCGCATTCATATTGGTTTAAGGATCATTCTTAACGGCCAATCCGATCCCGTAAAGTCTTAAACACCAGATCATGCCAGTAACTGCATCAGCAGACACAGAGCCATCCATGGTCTCAAGTGTTCTTAACTTTACTGATATGGATTTAATATGGTAGTGTGGCAATTGGATAACACCTCAAAAGAGATATACTTTATGTGTTATCCACTTTGTTGGACACCATTCTCTCTCCTTATGTGACACGAAACTTGATGTGTCAATAAAGAATATCTGCATGGTTCCAATGAACCTGAACATCTGAATATGTCTCAGCATATGTCTCTGCTTTATAGTTAACCTTTCTTTATGTGTAACAAGACATACAATCATGGCTAATATCTAAATGCCCATAGCCAATACTCGAGACTTACACATTTCTCAAGATTTACAAAAATATGTATTTAACATTAATAGTGCTGCAGGCACTTCAATACATATCTTTATATTACAAAATGTAATAAAAATATAGATGTAAACTTTATTAGAGCAAATTGAAATATGCATCCCACTAAAACACAGCATCCAATGACGCCACTAAGCCCATACTAATGACATGTCGTTCAAAAACACATGGGCGAACTCCTTTAGTTAGTGGGTCTGCAACCATATCATCTGTAGAAACATGCTATACTGCAACGTCGCCTTTCTGCACGGATTCCTTTATGGTCAGAAATTTGACCTCCATGTGCTTAGACCCCTTAAGACTTCTGTTGTTGTTAATAAACAACACAGCAGAATTATTGTCACAATACAATTGTATGGGTCTATCAACAAAACCAAATACGGTCAACTCCCTTATGAGGTTCCGGAGCCAAATCGCCTGAGTAGCAGCTGAAAAGCATGCTATGAACTCTGCCTGCATGGTTGAGGAGGATATGGATTTCTGTTTCTCACTTTTCCATGATACTGCACCGCCTGCTAACATAAATATATAGCCTGTAGTCGACTTCTTGTCGTCCTGACACCCCGTAAAATCTGAATTCGAGTATCCAACCAGCTGCAGGTTCTGAACACGCCTGTATGTCATGATGTAGTCCCTTGTCCTCTTCAAGTACCTCAAGACCTTCTTGGCAGTAACCCAATGATCATGTCCCGGATTTGACTGGTATCTGCCTAGAAGTCCTGTCGCAAAAGCGATGTCTGGCCTAGTGCATACTTGAGCATACATGATACTCCCAAGTGTACTAGCATAGGGTACATTCTGCATTTGGGATTTCTCCATCTCAGCCTGAGGACACTGCGAAAGATTCAACTTATCACCTTTACAGACAAGAACAATACCTGGCTTACAATCCTGCATGTTGAATCTCTTCAGAATGCGATCTATATATGCCCTCTGAGATAAACCCAAAATATGGCGTGAACGATCCCTATGGATCTCAATGCCAAGGACAAAGGACGCCTCACCAAGATCCTTCATGTCAAAATTCTCTGACAGCATATGCTTGGTCTCATGCAATAGATCAATATTACTGCTTGCCAGTAGAATGTCGTCCACATAGAGAACAAGAAAAATGTATTCTCTCCCACTGACCTTGCAGTATATACACGGATCCACTTTATTCTCAGTGAAGCCAAATGATGTGACAACGCTGTGAAACTTGAAATACCACTGCCTTGAAGCTTGCTTGAGGCCATAGATTGATTTCTTCAGTCTGCATACAAGATCACTGGAGTCATCAACCTCAAAACCTTCAGGTTGAATCATATAGACTTCTTCCTCGAGATCTCCATTCAGAAAAGCAGTCTTGACATCCATCTGGTGTAACTCCATATCAAAATGAGCTACCAATGCCATGATCACTCTGAAAGATTCCTTAGAAGAGAATGGAGAGAACGTTGATTCATAATCCACTCCCTCTCTCTGAGTGAAACCTTTGGCTACCAGTCTGGCTTTGAACTTCTCTACCTTCCCTTTGGAATCCCTCTTCGTCTTGTAGACCCATTTACAGCCGATCGCTCTATGACCTGCAGGCAGCTTGACGAGCTCCCAAACTCCATTATGCTTCATGGACTGCAATTCATCCTGCATAGCATCCAACCACAGGTCTGATTGCTCACAGCTAACAGCATCTTTATAAGTAACTGGATCAACTACACAGCCAATGTCATAATCCTGTTCACCCAGATAGACTACATATTCCGGTGGGATCGCTGATCGTCTTTGCCTAACAGACCTCCTTAGTGAAACTTCCTCAGCTTGATCCTGCATCTGTGGGGCTTGAATAGCTTCATCAGGAACAATATCAACCATAGGATCCTGAAGCTCAACATGTACAGTCTCCTGTATGAGAGGCTCCATTAAAGTCTGTGTTGGAAGAGAACACGATACAGTGTGTCCCGCCGTACTGTCACCTTCAACAGTCTTAGAACAGGTACCTTTTTCAGCCACGTCGAATTCCAGAAACTTAGCTGTCTGTGAATCTACAATCCTTGAACCTCCATTAGGATTGTAAAATCTGTATCCCTTGGAACGCTCAGGATAGGATACAAAATAGCACCTTGTGGTCTTGGGATCCAACTTACTCAAGGTTGGATTATATAGCTTCACTTCTGCAGGACAACCCCAGACCTTTAAATGATTTAGACTGGGTTTACGTCCAACCCATAACTCAAAAGGAGTCAGTGGAGTAGCCTTAGTGGGAACTCGATTCAATAAATATAGCGCTGTCTTTAAGGCTTCACCCCATAGGAACTCAGGCAAGTTGATCCTACTTATCATACTCCTCATCATATCCATTAAGGTGCGATTTCGCCTTTCGGCCACACCATTCTGTTCAGGGCTCCCAGGCATCGTGAACTGAGCCACTATCCCAGAATCCTCTAAGTATTTGGCAAATGGCCATTTAAGCTGTCCAGCATCGCCATGTCTGCCATAATACTCACCACCACGATCAGATCTCACAACCTTAATGACTTTTCCCAACTGTTTCTCGACTTCAGTCCGAAATATCTTGAACTTGTCAAGAGACTCGGACTTTTCCTTAATCAAGTACAGATAACCATATCGAGAATAGTCATCAATAAATGTGATGAAATAGTAATTTCTACAAAATGTGGGAGTATATGGTCCACTTATATCAGTGTGTATGACCTCCAACAGGTCAGAGGCTCTGACTACAGACTTTTTCTTTATTTTGGTCATCTTGCCTCTACAACAGTCCACACATGTTTCCAGGTCATCCTTAAGACTAGGTAGAATATCAGCCTTCACAAGCCTTTCTACTCTGTCCCTGGAAATGTGACCAAGACGTTTATGCCACAAAGTGTAAGACTGTTCTTTAGGTAGAGGTCTTTTGGAGACAACTTTTTCAGCTGTATAAGCTACGTATATGTCGTTGGGAGTTAAACACAATCTGTACAATCCATTGGACATATTGCAGCACCCAACTTTATTTGAATTATAGAACATATAAACCACACTGTTCTTTATTTCAAAAAAGTAACCACACATGTCCAAACATGATACAGAAACTAAGTTCCGTCTGAAGGAAGGTACAAAGAAAGTGTTCCTTAACATCAAATTAAAACCAGATTCTAGAATCAAAATGACATCTCCCACGAACTCGACGTCAGCTTTATTATTATCTCCAACTATGAGCTTTGACTCATCCGGATTTGGCTTCCTTCGGTTTATGAACCCCTGTATGGTAAATGCAACATAATTAGTCGCACCACTATCTAGCCACCAAGAACTGGATGGGGCTTCAGATAGGTTGGATTCACAAACCAGTGCCAAAGAATCATTACCTGCATGCTCATTCTTTGCCAACCAATTTTTATATTTAGTGCAGTCTATCTTCATGTGACCCTTCTTCTTGCAGAAGAAACAGCGGTCACTATCCTTCTTAAAGGATGCCTTCTTTTTACCCAATTTTCCAGATGGACCAGTGGTGGGACGAGTACCTTTATGAGTATGAATCATAGGTCCCTTGCCTTTCTTATTACTGGAACTGGAGGCAACCAGGGCAAAATTTCCTCCATCTTTCTTCAATTTTTCCTCCTCTGATACCGCTCTAGCTATCAAATCAGTAATAGACCAATTTTCATCCTGTGAGTTGAAGTTGGTCTTGAGGATCCCAAACTCAGGAGAAAGGGTGTTTAGGGCTTGGTGTACCAACACATTTTCAGCGATTACAGAACCTAAGGCATTTATCTTAGTATGCAAATCCAGCATTCTTAGGATGTAATCTCTAACACCTCCCACACCCGTATACTTCATATTAAACAGTTGCTGGATAAGAGTTCCAACCTGAGCATTGGATGATACTCGGTACCTGGCTTGCAGGGCTTCCATCATCTGTTTTGCGGTGCAGTCAGTTGGGAGGCCACTTAGCAAATGTTCCTCTATGGATCTCCTCATTGACAGTAGGCAGATCCTGTTGCTCCTTTCCCAAGCCGCAAGATGTGCCTTTTCAGGCTCAGTGCTGGTATCCTCGAGGGCAGCAGGCTTATTTTCATAAAGAGCAATATGAACATCGGCTATTTCCATGGCGAACAGAAAATCCTGCCTCTATTTCTTGAAGTTTGAACCATTCAGAACCTCTATTACGGAGTTGCCATTCACAGAAAAGGCGACTGAAAAATAAGCAATACTTACTATTAGCATCATGTGAGTACTGTGTAACTTAAAATCCTTAAAAGTACACACTTCAGAGAGTCACACACATCATCACACAATCACCTTTGGGCAGAATATATGACATGCAATTGCAAACTCTCTACATGACAACGATCATGAGAATGTTTCCAACTTTTCGTGAAACACCACCTCTGGGTGTATGAATCACTAGAATCAGTCACATATCCCAATCAAATGTTGTTCATGTATCCCTCCATGGCCTGACACACAACCACCTCCTCTGGGTGTATGATCATGCATCAGAACAAGGAGACACCCCACCACAATGCAAGACTGATATTTCTCCAATTCAACCGAGCGTGCCACTCTGGCGGTCACAACCCAATCAAATCTTCGAAACTCTCTCACATCATGGATATAAACTTCATGCCTCACGCTTACTGTATGGTGTGATTTTAAACTTGATGACAAGGGCAATTGTCATTAAAATCACAACCTGTGCTAATGGTATTGCTTTCTATATGTGTGGGTCCCACACGTGTCAGTGCTCAATTAATGATCTACACTATCCTCATGTGGTATTCCATAAATGAGTCTACCTTATTTTCTTCCAAAAACCGTATGGAAAAAATTTCACAAAATGAAAATGACGAAAATACCCCTGAAATTTACACTGGACCAAGGATTTTCGCATTTTCCAAAACCTTAAAGGGCTCAAAAAATGAAATTAAATATACCACAGTGTAGGCAATTTCCATACGAGCACAACGGCGAAAAAATCGCCCCGATTGACCACCGCACGCGCTCCCACGCGCCGCACGTGCGGCGTACGCGCGAGGTCCTGACCGTTGAACGGTCAACGCCGTTAACGGTCAACGGTCAACGCCATTACCGTTAACGGTCAACGTTGACCGGTCAACCCTTGACCGGGTCGGGTCGGTCAACGGGTCGGGTCGGTCCGTTGACCGGGTCGGGTCGACCCGTTCAAGACGGGTCGGGTCAGCCCGGTCAAACCGGGTCGGGTTGACCCGGTTGACCGGGCCCATGCGCATTAAATGCGCCGCCCGACACATTAATTGTGTCGGGTGACGTCAGCGTGACGTCACGCTGACGTCAGGTGCGTGGGGCGCGTGGGTTGCACGCGCCGCGCGCGCCGTCCCTTTGGGCGGCGCGTGCGGCCTCCGATGGCCGCCATCGACCCACCAAAATGCTCGTCTCGACGAGACGAATCCAAATATGCATCCAAAATGCAATTTCAACATACGAAAAAACACGAAAATAGGCAAAAACCGTACGTGTTAAAAACCGAACTACGCGGCTCTGATACCAACTGTCGGCCGCCAAACCGGACGGCCGTTCTGAATCCCGACACCCCATAGATCGCCATAGTCGGTTTATAACAACAAAATAGCCATGAGATCGAACCGCGTACCTGATTTCGTATCCATCACACGATCGGCTCGAGAATCCGGCGAACGAGCACGGAACCTTCCCCCTTATGACCCTTGGCCGCCTGGCGTCGATGGAGCAGCCTCACGCTCGTCCCTCTTCTTCTCTCGTTCGCTCAACTCTCACCCTCTCACTGACTTCACATGGAGAAGAAGAAGGAGAAGAAGCCACGAAGAAGAAGAAAGAAGAGGCGTGAAGAAGGGGAAAAAAGAGGGATAAGGGGGGGTCCATGCCAATTAAATAATTTCCGGCGGGGCCCACCCATCACGGGCCGGGCCGGACTCGGCCCACACTAACCAGGCCCATTAAGAAACTTTAGATCCGTCTTTATTAAACCAATCCCAACAACGGTAAATTAATACCGTAAATCGGTGAATTACAATCTCAATGAAGGCGAGCCCATCTCAGGAAAAATCTAACATTTGATACTTCTCAAATGGTTCTGAACCATTCTTGGATAAGTCAGTATGAGTTCTTTCACCATCACCTGAGCTTGCTGCTAGTTCCTTTTCGCTTTCAGGTTCCTCCAGTGCTTGAAGAAATGCCTTCTTCGGTTGACGAGAAGGGTTTTTCTTCTTCTCAAAAGATCCTACCTCCTCCTCCTTTTCAGAATCTCTAGTTTTTCTCCTCTTGGAGATTATCTTTCAATATCAGTAGTCTCCTTCTCTAGCTCCACTTTCAGAAGATCCCCTTGTCTATTTGCTCACCCCTGGTCAATGAGTTTAAAGAACATCTTATGAAGCATTTGCTCTCCAGCAACCATCATTGGTAACTCCTCGAAGGTTAACTCAGCAAGGAGTTTTACCTTGAAGTGCTTAAAAATTAGAAAGATTAAAGCTCCATAAGGCAATTGTCCTTTTGCCTTGTGAACTGACCTATACATGTGCAATATAACCCCTTGTGCCAGTGAAAACTTGAGGGTATTCGCTATGGCCCACATAAGCTTGCCTCATACTCTGAAATATCTGTCTTTGATGCAGCCTTGGAACGTAGATATTATTGACAACTCATTTTTAATTACCTTTTCCCTTTTAAAATTAATAAAAAAAAATCTATAAAAATTCATAAAATAAAAAATCAGCTTTGGGGACCTTGGCCAAGCCTAGGGAATCAATTTTGACCAAAAAATAATTTTTCATATTTTCAGTATTTTTTAGCATTTTTTATTTTCGAAAATTCATAAAAAAAAATAAGAAAATGAGGAAATTGAAAAATCAACTTTAGAAGCCTTGGCCAAGCCTGGGTAACCATTTTTGAACAAAAAATATTTTTTTCACATTTTTTGTATTTTTTAATATTTTCAGAAATTAGGAAAATATTTAATAAATAATAGTATTTGAGGCCACAAAAAATGAAAAAATATTTAGTATTTTTATTTTGATTTTATCTTCATTTTGGTGAAAGAAAATCTGCAAAAATTGATCTGTAGTCAGGAATTACTTTGTTAATCTCATTTTCAGATTAATTGAAAAAAATTATAGAAAATTCATTTTAGCTCTATAATTTTCAATTTTTGCATTTCTTGAGTTGTGACATTACCCTCTAGTATTCAAAGTTTCTACATAGCCCAATGGTGCCCGAAATTTTTCAATTTTAGACAAAAGAGCAAAATTGGCTAACAGAATCCTCTACTGTTTTCACCTTGAAGAGCCCGCGAGCAAGAGATCCTCATTTTCGACCATCGGTGAGTCAGGTAAGGAACGTCTAGACAACATGTCTAGCAAGTCAAGCATCGTCAACAGAGAGTATACACAAGCTTTCAGGATGAGATCCTACGTGGGAATGTGTACTAAAGTCCAATCCTAGATTGGAAGAACAAGCATCGACAGATCACTATCATCACCTTCTCTGTCCGACTTGCACCTCTTCGAATTGCTCCTCGAGCCAAGGCGGGAAACTCTTCCGGACATGATCAAAACTCTGAATATCCATCATCGTCTTGTCGACTACTTTAGGGCGAGCTTGGACACGTGTGACGTGTTTGAGCCGCTCCTCTAGGGAACCCACTAGACTCACACTAATCACCAAAACATCGGGAAGATCATTTTGAAAAGAAAACAATTGCGAATCAGGAAGTGGACAGGAACATTACAAAGCATGGAAAGAATGGACCTTCTGGACTTGAACCAATGGAAATTTGTACTTCATCAATTCCTCAACCCTGTGAGATTCCAGATGTGATGATGTCAGAAGGACATACTTCTGAGGTTTGTGCCTGTGCATGGATTCCTACAGGTTCACTTCTTGCTGCAGGACCTGGAGATTGAAGCATGTGAAGGGTAGAACGAATGAAAAGAGCAAAGATGTCACGACTCTTGATTGGAATGGGGATGGAACACTTCTTGCAAGGGGTTCGTACAATGGGCAAGCAAGAATTTGGACTACAAATGATGAACTAAGACCACTTTGAGTAGACATAAAAGGACTATATTCACCTTAAAATGGCACAAGAAAGGAGACCACCTGCTGACAGGAAGCTGTGACAAAACTATTATTATGTGGGGTGTCAAGGCAGAGGAAGTGAAACACAGATTTGAATTTCATTCAGGTCCAACACTTGATGTTGACTCGCGGAACGATGTCTCATTTGCAAAAAGCTCCACGGACAACATGATATACAAGTGCAAGATTGGGTAGAATCAAGGCATCAGGGTGAGGTGAATTGTGTCAAATGGGATCCGACTGGGTCATTGTTAGCCTCTTGCTCTAATGACATTAGTGCAAAGATATGGAGCGTGAAGCAATTCTAGTATGTTCATGACTGGAGGGAACATTCGAAGGGAATATACACTCTTAGGTGGAACCCCACTAGATCTGGCACAAACAATCCTAACCAGCAGTTAGTGCTCACATGTCTGTCATTTGATTCAACAGTGGAATTGCGGGTTGTCGGATTGGGGAAACTTATTTACAGCTTGAATGGTCACAGGGAACCTGTATATTTTATGGCATTTAGCCCTAGCGGAGAATATCTGGCCAGTGGATCTCTTCATAAATCCGTTTATATCTGGTCAATGAAGGAAGGAAAAGATCCCAGCAAGTACAAGTACTTCCTTTATGAACATATTCATTTTGACATCTTTTACAAAAAGCACCGTGTTATTGAGATCAATGTCCGAACAGACCCTAATACCCTTGTAGACCTTACAAAAGATAAAGAAACTCATGTTGAATTCATGTATGCAGTCAATTGGAAAGAGACTAATACTCCTTTTGAGAAGCCGATGGATAAAGCACTCGTAATCATCTTCCCTACCTCATCAATACCTTGGTTTTCAATTATCATGCATGACTATGCCTCTGTGGACTGGATTTCTTGCCACAATATTCATGCGAGTTCTCAGATTTCAAAGCCAAATGCAAGGGCACCTCAGAAATCCAGTGAATTCATATGCCCAGTAGATAAAAACAGGGCATGTGAAAGGGTCTCTCAAGAACATGAGTCTCTTCTTCCTCTCCATCGCAAATTTCTACATCTCATTCTCCTGTGAACAGGCGTTGGCGGGTGTTGGTAGACTACTGCTCGGGGGAATAGCTTGATCCAGCTACACATCCATTATGGGATTAACCGACAATGCTTAGCATGTTAAAAGAAAGGGGGGCTGTTGAATCTACAAAGGGAGATGGAGGATCTGCTAAAGAAAATGTCACTCATGAGCCAACGGCAAGTGGTAATGTAGATGGGTCAAATGTTAACAAGTCTGAAGATTCAGATGTTGATGGTTCTAAAAGATTCTTCAGAGAATATCGATGTTGAAGCTGATCAGACAACATCAGAAAATGTTGATACAGGAGAAGATGCAAATAACGGTCCAGAGAGTGGCGAAAGGGAGCATGAAAGTGGAGAGCAATCGTGCTGAGAGTTCTCAATGATGTTTAGTGGGCTATATAGGCTCAATCAAAAAGAAGAGACCTGGTGGAGAAGTCCAAGTGACTGAGTCGATTGAATGATGGTAAGCACCGAAAAAAAAAGGAGGAGGGGCACGAAGAGAATGAGTCGAGGACGGACACTTTTGGTTGTATGATCATTTGATAAAGGAAAAGAGCAAGTTATGATAGAAAGTTGGATTCTTCCCTGCACATTATTCAAATGCATAATCACGAGGCTGAGGCTTCATGACAACAACTTCAAATGCAGAATGTCAAGTAGCTCGAAAAAGACAAGCCGGTTCTCTTGACAATTTTAAGAGGGACGGCTTTTACATCGACAAGAGTGGCAAATTGAGAAGATTCAATCACGAAAAGGTCTCCAGGAAAGAGGGTGGGTCTTTGAGAGGCGAAGGTTAGAAGTATGGCTCTGGGTTTGTGGATGGGATACTCCCAGTTCTGAGTCCTTGTGCACAGAAAATTCTGAGTTGCGTTAGGGAGAAAAATGATGTTAACAGGGTTAATGCTTGTCTTGACACGCCCCCTCCAACTCATGCCACTTGGGATGATATTATAAATATGGCTGTTCAACTTCATTTGAATAGGAAATGGCACCCCATAATTCTGAAAGGTAAGTGGCTACTGCATAAGAGCTCCTTCTGGCCAGATGTTATCTGCTACGATTTATTGATAGATGCTTATGGACACAAGTCAATGTATCAGAGGGCAGAAAGCACGTAGTTACAACTTATTGAAGCTTGGAATGTTCCTACTGAGAATGCATATGCCATTCTTCTGAAAGCCTATTGTACATGTGGCTTGCTAGAGAAATTCGAGGCTGTCTTTGCAGAGATGAGAAAACATGGTCTTCCTCCAAGTGCCGTTGTGTATAATGCATACATTGATGGGCTAATGAAGGGAGGAAGGTCTGAAAAGGCAATCAAGATCTTTGATAGGATGAATCGTTAGAGCACTACAATGGACAGAGACAACAATTAAAGGAAAGGTTAGTGGAAGAGACTAGGGGTGAGCAACCAAACCAGGTTTACCCGGTACCCGGATCGGCCCACCCGAAAAACAGGGTCGGGAATCGGTTCCCGTTGAAACCGGGCCGAGAACCGGTTCTAATTTTTGAGAACCGGTTAGAACCGGTCCGGTTCCCGGGTCTAGGTATGAACCCACCCAGACTGGTTTATAGGACCGATTTTTAGGCGATGTTTTAAGAAAAAAAATCCTAATCAAGTCTTCGAGTCGCAGACTCACAGCCCCTTACATTGGCCTCCTCTATTTCCTTTCGACATTCTCTCGGCTCAATCTTGCACTAGGGAGTATTTACATTTGTAAATGTAGAATTTTTTTTTGGTCGAATATGCACAGTTCATTGAATGAGTAATATGTATTCATTTTCGCATACAGGGAAATCGGGTAGACCCTGGAACCGGACCGAAAAACAGGGTCGGTTCCAAAACAGGGTCCAACATAAATAGGGTAAGGTCTCGGTTTCAAAAATTGGGAACCAGTTATAACAAGGTCGAGTTTATGATCTAGGTCTGGACCCGGCCCACCCGGCCATGCTCACCCCTAGAAGAGACCGACCCATCATAGGAGACACGACCAAAATAGTAGAGGAGTGTTGACACCTAAATTTTGATTTTTTATTTTCATTACATTAAATTGAGAATTAATTCTCACAAAAAAATATATTTATTCATACATTGCATATTTATTTTCTCTGCATTGCATTTCTTGGTCCAGGCGGAGGGAAAGAAGTCCCATTTGTAAAATCTGTTGCTTTAGTTTTGAAAAAGGGAGTAAAACAAGGGAAGTGTGCTTTACCTAAAAAATGTGCCCGCCATTCGAGCCTATCATGGAATTTACTGTTCCTTTCTTGGTCAAAATGAATATATAGTTGGATTTCCACATATTTCTTTACCGCGGCTTCGCTTACTTGCTTGTCAAATCATAATTAAAAAAAAAGTGCAACAATTGTTGAAGCTCGTCTGGAGCATTAACGAGCGACAGGTAAGGCGATTGTGATTAAAAGAGTGGAACGAACAGATGTTGTCTTCTCTTTCCTCATCCATTCTTCCAGTTGGACCCCAGAAAACTCAGATCAGAAGATGAAAACACGTCTTACTCTGCTGGGTCACACAGAATTTTGAACTTTATCCAGCGTTTGATCCCTTTGTCAGCGAATTGACAGTGCGTTTCATGATTGGGCTGCATAGCGTGCATTCGTTGGTGGGTGGAGACTAGGAAATGACCCTAATCTGTCGTCTGTCTAGCAAAGTGAGAGGGAGCATTAGTGGAGGCCATTATCATTAAAAAATGACGAAGGTGGAATCCAAGAGGAAGACAAAGACTAGTGGAGCTCGTGAGGGGCAGGATGGAGAAAGAAAAAGGGGTCTCCACAGAGAATCCACTGAAAAAAAGAAGATGGCTCCATACTATCAGGGAGGGGAGCTGAACGAACATGAAGAAGGGGGGGGGGGGGGGGGGGGGGGGGGGGGCGCTCTCAAAATTTCTTCATGGAAAAAAACCGCAATCTCGACGTCTTCTTCTTCCGGGGGAGATGAATCATAATTATGGGAAATGAGTCTCACACTTGGGAAGAGTTTGTTGTAGTTGGGATGTTTAGGAAACCTCGGCCACGAAGGGAGCAATCCAGCGGCTTCCACGAAAAGCGGGTGCTCTTGAGGAAGAATGATCTATATCCGCTATCGAAGATCGAACACTATCGAATTACGTATTTTTATACGAATTCCAGATCTGCCCGTAGTTTGAGTACTTCGTTGGATGTCCATGTCCCTTATAGAACCCGAGGTGACACTAGAACTTGGGGTCGTTAGTCAACTGTCAAGCTAAGCACAATCTTGAAGCTCTGCCGACCAGTCGAATCAACCTAGCACCAGACTTTGCTAGGTCTACTCGGATAAAGTTCAATACCGACTAAGATGGCAGTCTATCTCCGTCGAGTTTCTAAACAAGCATCAGCAGTCTTGAAGCTCCCTTGGCATGTAATCCATCAATTCGCACATAACCTTGGTGTCTTCTCTGTTATGGACCTGGATCCTAATGGGCATCCCTAAGCCGGTCTCCTCCATTAACGTTACCTGCAGCCATCGTGCACAACAGCTCCACCAGTTTCCAGTAGCTCTCTACCTGTCCCTAAAGCCATGCGTCAACCTCGCAAGCTTGCTGGGGACAAACCAATCCTAGAGCCAACATCGAGTATCTTTACTCGAACAAGCCCTACCGATGATCCATTAATAATGAAAGGGTGCGGCCCGATCATTTTCACCGATTACTCCAGCACTTTCGATGAAGCTCAGCCTTGTAGAGGTCCTCGACGTCTTTTCCCTTGAGGGGCAATACGAGTCCGCGAACCCACAGATCTATGCGAAGAAGACACACTAGTTTCCCGGACTGGATTTGATCATCCGTAAGTTCTCGTTATACCAGCTGAATGCTAATCTTTTATGGCCAGGGATGTTCGCATTGGCTGAATAGCTAGTTCAGCACTGGACATGGATGGTAGGACAGCATACCATTGAGTTGAGTAGGGGAGCTGGAGTCGGCATCCATGCAGTACGTGAACGAGTAGAGTAAGAAGTAGACCAAAGACATCTTGGTCAAGTATGATAGGATTTTGTTTATAGTTAAACCAAGTGCGTGCGAGTCCAAGAAGTTTTTGGTGGACGTGGCGCTCGCACCAGGTTCCAGAAGAGTTATCGTTGGAGAGTAAACTTTAGGAACTGGTTAACACGAGGCGACGGTTGGACATGAAGCCGAGGAAGTTCGAAACAACATGAGACCGACCGAACCCGACGTAGAGAAATGGGGTGAAGATGAGAAGATCGTCATCGGCAAGGAGCGCAACGTGCTGAGTCATGATGATACGAGCAAGACAGTCAAGGAGATCCAGAAACTCATTGCGCGAAGGAATCCATCTGAGAGGGTATGTTACGAGAACGCTCCCCCGGGGCACGTCTCCGTTGCCTTTGAGAAAAATTCCTCGGCTTGATCACGGAGCTCTACTCAGATCCAAGGAATACGCGGCGGCCGTACGAAGTTGGAGATCAACGAAGATGCAGCACTGGACCTTGAAGGCCAAAGGGAAGTTTCTTTTATGACTTATTATTTTGTTCACTCTGTAACATGCAACTGAAAGATTTTTATTTGTCTCATTCTCCAAAGTCCATGAACACAATTCTTATGCGCAGGGGAGGGAAACAAAAAAATCAGTTCCACCACCGAGCGAGGAGCAGACTTGGAACCCCTAAAGACAACTGATCTCTGATTTTTTCCAAAAGGTTATCATGCAAGTAGATCAAGTGGATGCTCGGAGGAACTCCAGCTCAAGAGTTAATCGCCAGGGACATCGGATCAATTATTTATGCATCCGCTAAAGGTGCAAAGCGAAGGGCACTATAGCAAGCGTGGCAACGCAGCTTTTGAACGTCAGGAGCATGAAGTTTAGACTGGGCTCTGCACACTGCTCAAAATCATAATTCGAGGGAGATTTCCAGAGCTTAATAGAATGTGAACTCCCGTTTGTGTCGCCTCACTTGTGAGAAGATATCGAAAGTTTTAAAAAAAGCGGGGTAACACGAGCTCGTGTCCAGCTCTGCTCGGTGTCCTGTCTGTGACATTTAAGTTCATATTGCGTGGGGTGCATTGGCTGGTTCTAACAAATGATATAGAAGCCAAGCTACAAAATTACAAAATTGCCCACATAGCCCTAAAATATTTAATTTTTCCATATAAATCATTATATGACTAAACATAATATGTCCAGTCGTCGGGGGGCCTTTCGGAACCGCCTCATAATCTTCTCAATAACAGAATACAAGACATCAGCCTCAACAATCTCCACCTTGGCTTGGATTCTGTAAAGCCACCTGTGAAAGAATGTGAAAATATAATATAGATGTCTTCATCCCCCCCCGTACCTCCATAAGAGGTACACTCCCGCACTCATTCAGTGCGTCCCTCACCTTCAGCAGCGAGTTACATTAATTGAGCCCAAGCAGGACCCAAACTTCTCAATAGTTACTGGCTTGGTAAAACAATCTGCTGGATTGTTACTCGTGTGAATCTTCCTCAAGTGAATTCTACCATCTGACACAAGCTCCCTGATTTTGTGAAACTTCACATCTATATGCTTTGTTCTTGCATGAAACACTTGATTCTTGGCGAGGTGTATGGCACTCTGACTGTCACAATGTAACACCACACCTGCTTGCTCTAAACCCAACTCACGAACCAACCCAGTCAACCAGAGCCCTTCCTTAGCAGCTTCTATAACTGCCATGTACTCTGCCTCTGTAGTAGATAATGCAATTGTGGATTGGAGCATCGCCCTCCATGAGATAGGTCCACTAGCTAATGTAAAGACATATCCTATAGTAGACCTCCTCCTGTCTAGATCACCAGCAAAGTCTGAATCAACATATCCCACTAGCTCCTTCGAACCTCCGTCGCGACTGAACATAATACCCAAATCTGCAGTCCCACTCATATATCTAAATATCCACTTGACTGCATTCCAATGTTCCTTCCCTGGATTACTCATGTATCGGCTAACAACACTGACTGCATGAGATAAATCTGGCCTACTACACACCATAGCATACATGAGACTTCCAACTGCGCTAGCATAGGGAACTCGAGACATCTCCTCAATCTCCTCATGTTTTGTGGGGCATTGCTGTTCAGATAACCTGAAGTGGCTAGCTAATGGTGTCCTCACTGGTTTAGCCTTATTCATGTTGAAACGCTCAAGCACCTTTTCAACATACCTCTTTTGAGATACCCAGAGTTTGCTTGCACTTCTATCTCTGTGAATTTCCATACCAAGAATCCTCTTAGCAGCACCAAGATCCTTCATCTCAAACTCATTATTCAACAAAAACTTTAAAGAGACAATATCACGCATATCCTTAGCAGCAATGAGCATGTCATCAACATAAAGCATCAAAAGGATAATTGAATTATCATTTAACACTTTAAAATAAACACAACAATCATACTCACTTCTCGAATAGCCAGTGTTCGTCATGAAAAGATCGAAACGCTTGTACCACTGTCTCGAGGATTGCTTAAGACCATAAAGTGACTTCTTAAGCAGACAAACGTGATCTTCTTTTCCTAGAACTTTGAACCCTTCAGGTTGCTCCATAAAAATCGGTTCCTCTAAGTCTCCATGAAGAAATGCCGTCTTCACATCAAGTTGCTCCAGTTCAAAATCAAACATGGCTACCAAGGCAAATAGAACCCGAATGGAAGTGTGCTTTACTACTGGAGAGAATATTTCATTATAATCCACCCCTTCCTTCTGTGCATATCCTTTGGCTACAAGTCTAGCCTTGTACCTTACCTGCTCATTCTCAGACACTGCCTCTTTCTTGCGAAAAATCCATTTACAACCAATGATCTTTCGCCCTTCAGGTTTCTCCACAATCTTCCAAGTCCCATTTTTCTGTAGGGATTCCATTTCTTCCATCATAGCTGACATCCATTTATCACTATCAGCATCAGATATCGCATCTTGATAGGAAGATGGATCACCCGTACCTACTGTGAGGGCATAAGCAACCATATCCTCAAACCCGTATCTCACAGGTGCTTTGTGAGTACGTTTTCCTCTACCTTCTGCGATGGTGTGGGTATCTTCTACCGTCTCTTGTGATTCTGGTGAGTAACTAGATGATTCCCTTCCTTTTGCTATTTCTGGTTCACCTAACTCCACCTGCATAGTAGATCCTTCTTCACTTTTGCCATCTACATGTGAACTGTTACTTGCCTTCACCATGTTGGATTCATCAAAAACAACGTCCCTACTAACCACGGTCTTCCGTGCATTTGGATCCCATAGCTTGAATCCTTTCACACCTTTCTCATAGCCAAGAAAGATGCACTGCTTAGACTTTGAGTCTAACTTGGAACGATGTCCACTTTGTACATGAACATAGGCTAGACAACCAAACACTCTCAAACTAGAATAGTCAATCGGATTTCCTGTCCATACCTCCTCAGGAATTCTGCATTCAATTGCTGTAGATGGAGGCCTGTTAATGAGATAACATGCCATATTAACTGCTTCTGCCCAGAAACTTTTACTCATCCCTGCATTCAGCCTCATACTTCGAGCCCTTTCCAAAAGTGTCCTGTTCATCCTCTCAGCTACACCATTTTGCTGTGGTGTATCTGATGTTGTGAAGTGACGTGTGATCCCTTCAGCTCTACATAGTTCTACGAATGGTGTGTACCTGTATTCCCCTCCATTGTCCGTTCTCAAGCACTTTAGTTTCTTTCCTGTCTGCCTTTCTACTTCAGCCTTCCACTCTTTGAATTTGGAGAAGACTTCGTTTTTCTGCTTCATGAAGTAAACCCAGACTTTCCTTGAGTAATCATCAATGAAGGTTACAAAATATTCGGCTCCACCTTTTGATTTAATCGGTGCAGGACCCCATACATCGCTGTGTACGTAATCTAGTACATCCTTGCTCGTATGCTTTGCAGTTCTGAAACTAACCCTGCTCTGTTTCCCGAAAACGCAGTATTTGCAGAAATTCAATTTGCAGCTTTTGACACCTTTTAACAACTTCCTTTTATGAAGCTCCATCATACCCCTTTCACCCATATGCCCTAACCGCATATGCCACAGATGAGTGTCATCTGTATCAAACTCTGCAACTATAGTCACAGATGCTCCACCTGTTACTGTACTCCCGATGAGTTTGTATAAGCTTCCAGTCAACTCACCTTTCATGACAACCATAGCTCCCTTGATGACTTTGAGGACTCCACCTGCTGCTGCATACTTGCAGCCATTCACATCAAGCGCGCCCAAAGATATCAAATTTTTCTTTAGATATGGAACGTGCCTTACATCCACCAAAGTTCTAACTATACCATCAAACATTCTGATTTTAATAGTCCCTATCCCAATGGTTTTGCAAACCGCATCATTCCCCATTAGAACTGATCCGCCACTGTATGACCGATATGTATCAAACCAATCCTTATTCGGGCACATGTGATAAGAGCATCCAGAGTCTAAGATCCATGAATCAAATAACTGATTCTTACCTGATGATATAGAGAGAACATCTCCATCATCGCCGCCTGAGCTATCAGCCACGCTTGCTTGATCAGAAGATTTATCATGCTTCTTCAAGTCTTCCTTTCTCTTATAACAGTTTCTTTTCAGATGGCCTTCCTTTCTGCAATAATAACAAGAGAGTTTCGTTTTACCCCCTCTAGATTTCGATCGACCCTTACTCCCGGATCCCCGCTGGAATGTTCTCCCCCGTTCCTGCTCCTTGACTTTTCCGATTAGACCCTCACCCTGTGCTGTAACACTGTTAACCCTCTTTCTCGTATCATTGGATAATAGGGCAGCAGTGACCTCATCTGTTTCGAGCGTCTCTTTTCCGTACAAGAGTGTCGTTACCAGATGATCATAAGATGCTGGTAGCGACGATAGCAGTAATAGGGCTTTGTCTTCGTCTTCCATTGAAACCTCCAGACTTGCAAGTTTACTCAGAATCTGATTGAACGTATTGATGTGTTCTAACAGATCTGAGCCTTCCTCCATCTGTAGAGAGTATAACTGTTTTTTCAAGAAAAGTTTGTTCGTTAGAGACTTGGTCATATAGATGCTCTCAAGTTTCGCCCACACCTGCGGAGCCGACTTGAGATCCACCACATACTGCAGAACCTCATCAGATAGGTTCAATCGAATGGCGCTCACCGCCCTTTCCTCCATCTCTACCCAATCTTCATCACTCGTTTCTGGTTTCTTCCCTTTCCCCAGCAGCACTTTCGATAGGCCTTGCTGAATTAGAAGATCCATCATTCTTCGTCGCCAGAGAGTGAAGTTGTTCTTACCATTAAACCTCTCAATGTCGTACTTGACACTCGAACCCTTTCCCGCCATCTTGATAGCTTGCCGAACCTGGCTCTGATACCAATTGTCGAATATCTCAATTCGATCCTATCAATGATGCAAGAAAGTAATGGAAATTTGCACAACACACGAATTTACGTGGTTCGGCAACGGAGAGGTTCCGCCTGCCTACGTCCACGGGGAGATGAAATCTGTTTCACTAACTTGGAGAGGAAGATTACAACCTGTTTCGCCCTCAATATATATAGCGAAACCCTACATGGTACAAATTACAAAATTGCCCACATAGCCCTAAAATATTTAATTTTTCCATATAAATCATTATATGACTAAACATAATATGTCCAGTCGTCAGGGAGCCTTTCGGAACCGCCTCATAATCTTCTCAATAACAGAATACAAGACATCAGCCTCAACAGCACTCCCATCTGGGCTTGTTCTTGACTTGCTGTGCCGTCCTTCTTGTTCTGGCTTCTGGGTCGTCACCGAACTTGCCCATCATTTCCTTCGATGAAGGTTACGCCCAGCTCTTCGGAGGCAACAATCTTGCTCTTCATGGAGATGGTAAAATCAGTCCATCTCTCTGGACGAACGCACAGGGTCTGGGTTTGCGTCTCAGGATCTTTATCTGCATGGCTTCTTCAGTGCTTCCATTAAGTTGCCTTTGGATTACACTGCCGGCGTTGTGGTTGCTTTTTACATGTCTAATGGAGATATATTCGAGAAGAACCACGATGAGATTGATTTCGAGTTCTTGGGTAACATTCGGGGAAGGATTGGAGGATCCAGACAAATATCTATGACAATGGAAGCACCAGCGTGGGCAGGGAAGAGAGATATGGCCTCTGGTTCGATCCTGCCGATGACTTCCATCAGTACGGCATCCTGTGGACCGACTCTCAGATCATATTTTATGTGGACAGTGTACTCATCAGAGAGTTTAAGAGAACAGAGGCCATGGGAGGCCAATCCCCCTCAAAACCGATGTCTTTATATGCCACAATCTGGGATGGCTCTGGTTGGGCCACAAATGGCGGAAAATACCGAGTGAACTACAAGTACGCACCCTACGTTGTCAAGTTTCTTCGATCTCGTTCTGCACGGCTGTGCAGTTGACCCGATTGAGCATCAATCAAGCTGTAATGATGTCCCAAGTCATAAGGCGATCCCCCAAGGCATCAGTCCCAGACAGAGGACGAAGATGGAGCATTTTCGGAAGAAGCACATGACTTATTCATACTACTACGACCAGGTTCGATAACAAAGAGCAGGGAGAAGAAGGGGACGAGGTGTCGAATTTCATCTTCGTCGACCAGCCTACGAGAACCGGCATTCGTTGCGGCGCGTCCTCAACTTGTCAAGAACAATTTTTTTAAAACCAGGGAAATCGTACGCTTAGCACTACATTCCAGCTTTTGCTGCTCGTGTTCACAAAGGGAACAAGGCAAAGGGAGGATGGTTTAATGATCTCTTCTCCCACTTGTTATGTTGATGTTCCGCCCCAGTCCAAGAATGGCGAGAAGTGGAGATACGTGGGGTTTAAAAAATTTGGCTAAGGCTGAACCAGTGTTCCACCGTTGCGATATATGCGGTCTCGGGAAGGCAGGAACAATAGCAGCAGCTAATAGCTAGAACAGGGGGTTTAGGCCTAAACTCAAAGAGCACATGCAATGTGGTGCTGATCATCCAAAAGAGACCAGCTAGCTTTTCCAAGATGAAGGCTCAGGCGCAAGACTTCAGGCAGCAGGGAAGCAAAAACGCGAAGAAAAATTGGAGTGGTGCTGCCCAGAGTCCTTATAAACTTGTCTTGAAGGTGTTTTGCCTTTCTTTGAAGCAAGCTTGAAGCTCGTGGTTTTGACTGAAACTAGAATGAGCACGGAGAGTGGCATTCCCGATTATAGAAGTCTAAATGAGGCTTATAGCACAGCAGACCCATGATATGTTCGAGAGCATGGTGAAGAGGTATCCAGGGGTAACATATCACGAGAAGCTGCAGATTGTGGGAATGAGGAAGAATTTTGCCCAAGACATGCGATGTTCAACCCTCTTGTGTAAAGCCCAGAACAAGGAGACTTGAACGAGAATATTGGGCCGCCACATGCAAGCTGACTCCACCGCATATTTCCAAGCCAGGCCAGGTAAGTAAGCTCTTCCGTGCGGGCTTATTTGTTTGGGATTGGCTTCAATTTGGGCCACGCTTAGTTTGAGTTTGTTGTAATTTCTGAGATCTTTAGTTTGGGCCTATGATTGAGTCTAGTTCGAACGTGGTTCACACTTGCTGGTCTAAAAGCTGAAGCCCAACGCAATTCTTTTTGTTTAATATTAAAATAATATAAGATTAAGATAATTCAAGTAACGGAAAAATTAATTAAATAAAAAAATTCAGAAAACTAAATGAAATGCACATAAATAAATAATAAGAAAAAAATCCAAAAAAAAGGGAAAGATTCATAAAAATCATAAAAAAAAATAAAAAATAAAAAAAATTCAGAAAAATTCGAAAAAAAAAATTATGGGGAATAGGAAATGACCGCATTCAACTGGTATGACCTATTTTCACTTACTAAGTCTTGAAAAATGACCATTTTGCCCTTCTAGTCAATTTGACCAAAACCTTTCCAAATCATCTAAAATGATTTTTTCATGAAATAAAATTGTACCGAAATGGCGTTAGAGTAATCTAGCGTAATCGAGTCCCCAGACTTTGAATCTCTGGTTCGTAGAAGTAATTTAGTTCTCCCGCTAATTTACTTAGGTTTCTAATCGACCTACAAAAAATGATTAGTGGCGACTCAAAAATTGAAAAATTCTTGCATGCTAAATATTGAATCTAAGTTGCGATTTGGTAGAGTTTGGGAGAGCTCGAACTAGGTTAGTTAATTTCACTTAATTAACTTGGTAATCCATTAACCTAAAGTTTTAAAACCTCGAAATTTTAGGTCGCGACAAGGAGAAAAAGTCTCTCAGCACACGGGATTTTGTCGCGACCTAAAAATCAGTTTCTCAATTTTTAAAGTTAATGGATTACCGTGCTTATGAGACGGTCCTTGTGACCGCCGTCGTGAAAGCTCGTTACCGAGACCGGCACGAGCGTCTGGCAACAGTCACATTTGTGGCTGATAATCACAAAAAGGCCCTCAAGTTTGCCAACGATCAACTTTCGTGGCTGGTTCGTGAGAGGAGAAAGTTGGTGGACCGTCTGGCCTTGGTCCGAACTTACGCCGAACAGGAGCCAGACAATATTGTGATGAGGTGCAAATGCGGTTGGCTGCAGGAGAGACTTGATGACATTACGGCAGAGATTGCTTTCAAGAGGGCTGCGATTCCGGACCTGGAGTTTGCCGTTGAGCATTACGATGCCACTATGGCCCAGGTTAAAGAGAAGTGCGATCGCATCTTCTTTAGGCTCGCGGAGCTTGATCCCGAGAACGCCCGGTGCACCCAGAGCATCAACTCCATGGAGAGCCAGCTAAGCTCCTTTGTGATGCTTATTAGGGCTCAATTTGATTTCACTTTTCCTCCCCAGTGAGTTGTTGTAAGGTTTGTTGGTGAATGGAATGAAGAGAAAGTTTCACGTGTTTGTGCTTTTCTTTTTCCTGCCATTTCTTCGCCCATATAGCATGATAGGACGATTTACGGTACTGAAGACGTTGAGGCTTAACACTCTTCTTGGTGTTCTTGTTATCTGCTGCCGGCGATGATATCAAGGACATTGACGAAGGGTTCGGTGGCGGCCCCCACTTGTCACAGCGCCGTGAGTCAGTCGTGTGAATTATTGCAAATCGACCACTCGATTAGTGCTCCAATAAACAAACCAGGCTGCCCGTTGCGTGCCCCACTTTACTCCTGCCTATCTCTTTCGGCGTCCACTTGAATGTGTCGGTCGCCTGTAGCGTTGGGAGAAATGATTGCGGGCCATGCTCGGTAATAAAATACTGGTCCTCCAAAATCTTCCATGTGTTTTGAATCCGAGGAAGGTAAAAAGGCAAGCCTTTGTTCAATTTAATCAGAAAGGCGTCGCAAGGTTGGGTTCATAATCTTGCCCCATGGGTTCTGATTACACAGTCTCGGCTTTCTCAACAAAAATACACGAACCCTTCTAATACATTAAAAATGTCCCCATGCCCGATCTGGATAAATTTACGGCCCCATCAAAATACAAAGCTCATACATGATCGTTAATTGATACGATTCTGTCTCCGGGAAGATCGATTTCCTCACTTGCCCCTTGGGTCATCAGCTAAGACATCAACAATTATCCGTCCTTTCGTATACCTCGAGGTTATTCCCGGTATAATGCCGAACCCAATTTTGCTCCTACCCGGGGTACCTGTGATTCCCCTGTAAAAGAAAAGGACATAATGAGTATGTGATTCAAGATGGGTCGGCCCATGATTCCTACATTAGTCCAATTTTATTTTTACAAAATTAGCGAAATTAGAGAAAATTTTCTTAGAAAAACATGGGTGAATTTCTTCAGAAAAAATTTTCTTGCAAAACTTATAACTTAAGAACAATGTAACAAATTCCTTTGATATTTACCAAATTTCTCGAAAGCATTTCCTTTTTCATCAGAATGAATTTTCAAGGTAAATTTGATGAGAAAATTTTGGGTCTATTGAAGTGTTAAGGAAAAATATGACAAAATATTTCATTGGTAGATAAAATTTCCCTAAGGAATTTTTCCACATTTATTTAATTTTTCAAAAATGGGTCACCAATTTGATTTTATTTTCTTTTGAAAAATGGCTATGATGTTAAGTTCGAAATTTAACCGACACCTACATGGACCGACCAAAAATAAATACAAGATGAAGTTTAGAAAACTTACTTTCACCGTGAAAAATACCATGTATGTCACATAGACATGCACATGAATCGTGAGTTTAAATCTTAACCTATCTACTCTAAAGGCTGACAAATTGAAGCGGAAGACTTACGGCAAGGCGACAATCTCGCGCACATAATCAAGATTAGCCGTGATCCTCTACGACGTAATCAGGATTAGCCGAGCCTTCCCACTTCGGCTGCTCGAGCTAAAAATTAAAACCACTGCTTTGGTAATCTTACCAAGCCTGAGGCTTAACTTTTAAACTCATTTTTAAAAAGAGGTTCGGGATTGAATCTGGGCTAACTTTCGACGTGATCTCACGCCAAACGCTAAAACCAAATCACAATACCATCCTAAAACTAGTGACCCAGGTTCGGTCACGGGACGTGTGTGATGTAGTGCTAAAACTGTAAACACAAGCATAACATTTAAATGCAAACACCGCTTCAATAATGTGCAGAATTTAAACAAATAATTCCCATACCAACCTGCAAAACAAAGGGTTAGTCAAACACTCCACCCCTTATAACTCACATTCTGCAAAACCATTTAACACCTAAAGGTTAGAATTCACCCAATTCATATGAAATAATTTTTCATGAAATTTTCTGGCCTAAGTCCTCTAAGTTCTTAAGTTTTTTCAAAAATTAAGAACAACTCCCCAGCGGAGTCGCCAAGCTGTCGTGACCTAAAAATCGGTTTCCCAATTTTTAAAGTTAATGGATTACCATGTTATTTAAATTGAATTAACTAGCATAGCTCGAACTCTCCCGAGTTCTACCAAATCGTGACTTAGGTTCAATTTCATCAAAAGAAGGATTTATCTTGGAGTCGCCACTAATCATTTTGGGTAGGTTGATTAGACACCTAAATAAAGCATCGGGAGAAATACTTTATTCCTACGAACCAGAGATTAATGAGTTCGGGGACTTGATTACGCTAATTTTTCAATTAACGCCCTTTCGGTACCAATTTCATGAAAATGTTCAACTTGGCAATTTTGATGAATTTTCACTTGAGGTTCAAAGGTGCAATTTTTTTTTTGGTTTTTTTTTATGAATAGATTTTTCAATGTATTATAAAGAATGCAAAATCACCCAAAGCAAACGAAGATGTGAAGAGAGAGCAGGTAAAGTAAAACTACCCTAAGGACAGTGAAAATAAAACCCGCAACTCGTCGGGTGAATAATTACAGACCAATTAAATAAAACCCGAGACATGATCGGGAACACAACAAAAATGGACCGGAATGGACATCGATCAAACACCCGTCGCCAAGCCTCGTGGGTCGGGAGTACAACAAAACGGACCGAAATGGACATCGGTTATCCTCCAGTCTTCAAAGCATCAGGCCGAAAGCCAAATGAAAATAATGAACTTATCCAATCGAACATGCACAATCACCGAGTTAAGACAATTCAAAAACTCAAAGAAAGTTTAATACGTGCTGATTAAACTTCATTGAGACCATTTTTTACATTTTTCAATGCATTAACACAAAAAAATACGAATTAAATCATACTGTGCATGAACATTCTTAGGGAGAAAGCAGTAACCATAAAATACAAAAGAAATAATGAAATGTATGCAAAAATTCTGAGATTTTTTATGTGGATGGGAAAATGTGTCGTTGACAACTTTCATGTTTTACATTCTTACTGAAGAGACTCATTTTCGTGTAGAAAATGGTCTTTTATGAGAGCTCAGCAGCAAACAAACAAATTTCACAGAACAGACATACTTCAGGATTAAGCTCAAATGGACACTCAAATCTCAAAATTAATGCACCAAACTTTTCAGTCTACTAAACAAGACCCTAATGAACAACTTTCATTTTTTGTGAAGTTTCAAAAGAAGACTCTAAACATGAGATAACTACGAATCAATATGACCACGCACAAAAAACACTCAGACTCAAGGACGCCAGCAGAATTGCATGATTTCATTAAATGCATTAAAAATACGAAACGTGCATGAATATTTTGTATTTTTTATATGTTATGCATTAAGATCTTATGAACAAATGTCATGAAGAGGTCTTTATGAAACGAAGTCTAGAATAACCCATGAAAAATCATTTAGCATGAAAGGTCAAATCAGAAAAATTCAATCTCAGGTTCTGATCACCATATTTCCAGATTTCTGCTCTCCATTTCGGGACCCTTTTGACATAGCAAACAACGTCCATTTTCACGCCATAATATATCAAATCGAAGATCTCGAAGTCATCTACGAATGTTCAGTATATTTATTTTCGAGATTTCGTCATCTAAACACAAAAAATTGAGTTACCAGATAATTGCACATGCTGATGCACCTAGAGCTCGTTGGAGATGAATCCGTCGCGTCGCCAAGGCTTGTTCCACTGCGGCGAATTTTTCTCTCTCAAAATTTTTTCTCTTGAAATCTCTCCAAATTTTTTTCCTCAATCTCCAAAGTCCTCCTAACTTCTCTCTAATCTCTCCAAAAGTCCTCTTTTCAAGGCTCTCATTCTTCCTCCTTTTATAGCCTACTCCCCCATCTTCCTTTCTCTATCTTCATCTATCATTCTAATTTTTCCACTAACTTCATCTTCCCTTCTAATTCCACCATCCTCCATTCTTTATCTCCATCTTCCATTCTAATCTTTCCATCTCCCATTCTAATTCTTCATCTTCCCTTCTAATTCTACCATCTTCCATTCTCCATCTTTCCTTCTAATTTCTCCATCTTCCCTTCTATATCTCCCCTTCTCCATCTTCCTTTATAATTTCTCCATCTTCCCTTCTATATCTCCCCTTCTCCATCTTCCTTTCTAATTTCTCCACTATCCCTAAAATTTTATGTATTTGCAATTCAACCCCTGAAGTTTTATGTATTTGTAATTCAGTCACTGTGGAAAAATTTCTTTTAAGTTCAAAACTTTATAAGCCTTTCGGCACACCTCCCTCACGCTCAATCCAATCGTTTGTCAATTTAAGCTCAAATCCTCCGTCGTTAGCCATAATAAAATGCATGACTGACAAAAAATTAAATATGCAATGCATGAAAAAATTAATTTTTGGTGAGAACAAATTCTCATTTTTTTTATATACTTGAATGAATTTTAAAAAGTCAAAATTTAGGTGTCAACAGGTTTCTCCAAGATAAATAAAAAAAAGGGGGCATCCAACATGAGAGGGGGGGTCTCCTTGCACCAAAAGGAAAGGAGGACAAAGTTGGAAAAAGCGAGGTGGAAGTCTGGTGACTAGCAATTACCTGGACAAAAATGACGTGGAAGATCCAAAGATGCTACTTGAAGCTTATTTTATGCAGTTGGATGGAACTCGTAACAAAAATTCTGTCTGTTAGGGAGTACATTGATGACACAGAGGACTATATTAATATTCAACTGGACAGCCAGAGAAACGAGTTAATTCAGCGGCAGTTGAATTTGACAATTACTTCTTTTGCTGTTGCCCTTGAAACTTTGATTGCTAGGTTGTTTGGCATGAACATCCGTTGTCCATTGTATGACGAGAATGGGATATTTGGCTTCTTTGGGAAGGTACCTCGGCCGGCTGCACATTGTTCTCCTTTCTCGTTTTAGGATAGGCAAGGGGAAGAAACTGCTAAAAAAAACGTAGCAAATGAGATCATCATTTGAACCACTCCACTAAAATATGCTCGGTTTGAAGTAAAAAAAAAACAGAGAAAAGAGAAAAGAACAAAAAGGAGGAGCTCATGGGGGACAACATGATAAAAAGAAAGAAAAAAAATCCACTGGGGGCTCTTCCCCAAGGGAGCCGAAAAAAGAGAGAAGATGGCGGTCTCAGAGCACAGTAGCAAAAAAAAAAGAAGAAGAAGAAGAAAGAAAGACGAGTGACGCGCCAAGTTCAGGGAACCAAACGGGAGAAAATGAGAAAGTGGACATGGTTGTTGACGATGGTCCAGTTTCAACCACCATTAGATACGAGCATGCCACTTCTCTCCCATGGTGATGATACGAAGGACCTCTCTCTCGAGGTTCTCTGGAGTTTGATCTCAGCCCTCACCGTGCACCATTACTCCTCCATATGCTCCACCAGCCACGAAGGGGCCTTGGACCTCAGTTCAACCTCATCACAGTCAGTTCAGTCCCGGTATCACATCTGAATCAGCTTTGCCATCGAATCGGCATTGAATTCATCTTCGCGCAGTCACGATTTGAATTGCTAAACCTCGACGAATTCAGAGCAAACTTCACTCAAAAAGGGACTGTATTGGGCGCAGACCTCAAGTAGTGTCGCATGACATTCTTGTACAGAATGAAAGCAGATTATCTCTGTGATCTAAAGGCTTCTGATGCCCATTACCACCATCCCCTTTGGTGGTCTTCAACTCCTCCGAACTCTCTGGAGCATCCACTTAAGCTAGGAGAAGAGAAGGGAGAGGTGCACATTATAGAGGATTCATCTTTCCAACCGTCACCGAACCAGCAAAGGGACCATTCATTGAGGGAAGCGCATTCATGAGGATCAAAAGGGAGTGTTTTCGACTCTGATTGTCATTTTGCATTATTATACTTTCACATCTATTAAGTCCCACCCCACCTCACAATTTGAGCTTCCTTTTTGTTCATCCTCACAGATTATTCCTAAGGGGATCAAATTAGGAGACACTTTCTCCCCCTCGGGCTTTCTCTCTGATGATGGTTCGGTAACAAAGAACTGAAGTAGATTCTCTCTAATCGACGACAAAGGAGGAGGAGAAGATCGAGGAAGATGAGCAGCAACAACTTGGAGGTTTGGACGCACTCGCTGCTCAACAAGGCAACTTGCAACAATGTTCTTGTTTAGCTCATCAACTCCGTTTAAGAGGAACCGTAAGTATATCTTTGTATATAAAACCATTTTGCTTATCTCTATTCGTGATTAAAATACTCAAATCTGGAATTTGATCCTTCTTGTTACAGATTGTGTATGGATTGTCAAACTAATTCACTCGGATAGAATAGATATAGAAAGATGTTGGTTTTTACTGAAACTGGTTTTTTTTTTTTTAATGTTCATGCAGCATCTGTTAGTGGACTGTATATACCTATTAAGATTATAATCTTTACCTAAGCTTTGTCAGACGAGACCTGTAGTTGAACCACTAGGTTATGTTACATTGGATATACAGCATACTCGTCATGGAAAAGGGATTTTGTTCACATGTAAATACTTGGCGACAAAAGAATGTTGCTTTGACAATAAAAATTGCATTTCATGGACGAGCACACTAGAGAATTGGTTCTTTCATATGTCACTGTATTTCTGAATGTTTCTTAGAAAGGAATTTGCATCAAAACCCATTTTGAAATAAGAGCATATGGATCTGTATATCCATGTATGCATTGTCACATATGTATGAGGTATTCAGTTTTCTGTTTCTTGTAACATTTATGTAAGATGTCCCTGGGATGGGGTATGATCCGCTACATAATGTTTCATTCTGGAAATTATTAATTAATTGATACATCCCCAGGATTTTAAATATTTGACTGACTTTAGTGGTGTCGCCTAATATCAGAAGAAGATACTATAAGCCCACTGGGACGTATGATAATAAAAAAAAAGTAAATAAGAAAGAAGAAAAAAAAATTCAAAAATTTGCCAAACAATTCTCAAAAATTAGGAGATGGGTCGTTTTAACCGACCAATCCTATTTTCGGTGGCTTTGTCCTTCCAATCTTCAGAAATGACAATTTTGCCCCTTGTGGGCAAATTGTCTCAAAAAAATCCAGAAAAACCTCAAGAATTAGGAAACGGGCCATTTTAACTGACCAATCCTATTTTTGATCATCTTTCTTCTTAATATTTTCAAAATGAAGATTTTTCCCCTCATGGGCAAATTGTCTTGAAAAATTTCAGAAAAATCTCAAAAATCTCAAAAATTAGCAAACGGGCCATTTCAACTGGCCAATTCTATTTTTGATGATTTCCTTTCCTGACATTTTTAAAATGACGATTTTGCCCCTCATGGGAAAATTGTCCTTAAAAATTTCAGAAAATTCAGAAAAATCTCAAAAATTAGGAAACGGGCCATTTCGACTAGTCAATCCTATTTTCAATGACTTCTCTTCTTGATCTTTTCAAAATGACGATTTTACCTCTTATGGGTAAATTGTCTCAGAAAATTTTGAAAATTCAAAAAAATCCTAAAAATTAAGAAACGAGCCCTTTCGACTGGCCAATCCGATTTTTGAGGATCTTCCCTCCCGATCTTTTCAAAATGAGGATTTGACCCCTCACAAGTAAATTGTCTTGAAAAATTTCAAAAAATTCTCAAAACTCTCAAAAACTAGGAAACGGACCATTTCAACTGGCCAATCCTATTTTTGATGATTTTCCTTCATGATATTTTCAAAATGATGATTTTGCCCTCATAGACAAATTGTCTTAAAAATTCCAAAAAATCCAGAAAAGCCTTAATAAGTTGGAAATTGACCATTTCGACTGGTCAATCCCATTTTTGATCATCTCCCTTTTTTATATTTTCAAAATAACAATTTTACCCCTCATAGGTAAATTGTCTTAAAAAACTCCGAAAAATTCTCAAAACGCTCAAAAACTAGGAAACGGGCTATTTCGATTGGCCCATCCTATTTTTAATGAATTTCCTTCCTAACATTTTCAAAATGACGATTTTGCCCCTTATGGGTAAATTATCTAAAAAAAATTCAGAAAATCTCAAAAACCCCAAAACGGGCCATTTCGACTGGCTAATTCTATTTTTGATAAATTTTTTTTCCGATCTTTTCAAAATGATGATTTTGCCCCATATGAGCAAATTGTCTCGGAAAATTCTCAAAAATTTTCAAAAACTGTGAAAAATAGGAAATGACCACATTCAATTTGCCTGACTTGTTTCTACTTCCTGACCCGTAAAAAATGACCATTTTGCCTTTCTGATCAGTTTGGCTTAAACTTTTCCCAATCATCCTAAATGAGTTTTCATGAAATAAAATAGCACCGAAAGGGCGTTAGAGTGATCTAGCGTAACCAAATTCCTGAACTCATTTTCTCTGGTTCACAAAAATAAATTAGTTCTCCCGCTAATTTATTTAGGTTTCTAATCGATCTACCAAGAACGATTAGTAGCGACTCCAAATTCAAAAATCATTTAAACAAAAACGAAAGTTGCGATTCGGTAGGGCTTAGGAGGGTCCGCGTTAGGTTAGTTAATCTAATTAGCCTAATAATGCGTTCAGCCGATCAAAATCGAAAATAAATTTTTGGGTCGCGACAGATATTCAATAATTATTTTGTGCACAACTATATGTTTAGAGGGAAAGGGTTATAAGAAATATGAGCCTTAGCATCTCGAGAAAAACTCTCTGTTCGTATGAAAAAGTATAGGCAATTTCAAGTGTGACTTCTATAGGCCTGAATTTGCTTACCTTTACATCCATACTCTCAACTAGGGGTGATCGGTTCCCGATCCGATCCGGTTCCCTTCAAGAACCGGGAACCGGACCGGTGGTCCCGGTTCCCCATTTGCCGGAACCAGGAACCGGACCAACTATCCCAAGAGCCGGACCGGACCGACCGGACCGACAAATTTCTTGCTATTTACGTTCAGTTTTGGACACTTTATGCAATCCCGAGCAAATTTATTTACATGTAAAGCTAGTTTCATATCAAGTCAAATTCCATTTCGTGGTCTTGACTTGTGATGTGCCCCAAACTTCACATACAAAGTAAAATAAAATAAAGTAAAATAAAAAAATTGGTCCGGTCCGGTCCGGGCGGTCCGATCCTATATCCTTGGAATCGGGAACCGGACCGCCTGGTCACCGGTTCCAATTTTGGGAACCGGAACGCCCGGTCACCGGTTCCAATTTTGGGAACCGGGAACCGGACCGGACACCTTCGAAACCGGGAACTGGACCACCGGTCCCGGTTCGATCCTGGCGGTCCCCGTCCGGTCGGGTCCGTTTGCTCACCCCTACTCTCAATATGAAGAGAGTATTGTATATCACTTATTGTAAAGGCTATAGAGTCTCGTCAAGAAAAAATAAGGGTGCAGTAAAAATATGCAATAAGATCAGAGTACATAAGGGCCCTGAATCTGAGGAACGTCTACGAGCCCAATTCTTCAAAGTGCCTTTTAACTGGAATTCCCACTTCACGAAAATAAGCAAATTCAATAGTTCTATGAGGCATTACCCCTATGTACTTCAGCAACACAAAGAGATCCGCATGCTTCTGAGATAGACAGAACTTACTTTTGAAGTTTTCGTCCCTAACAAAGGACAACTTTATTTTAAATTTTTTTAAACATATATCATCATCATCCTCAATTTTTCCTTTGAATTCAGGGAAAGAATCCTGTCTCGCAGGACTTCCAATTAATATCCCCTTTCAAGGAGTTCTCACAAACTTGCATCTTTCAGATTCAGTCACTTTTTCTATCCCTTTTCTCAAAACCACTTCCTTGGTACTCAAGGCAAGTGGAGTGACAGCTCTAATAGGCAGATTTAGAGTAGTATCTAACTCTTCTTCACTTACAAAACCATGAATATTCAGCATTTGCAGGAGTAAAGTTTGACGCCTTTGCGCGAAGGGTGTTCACTTCCACTTGTCGATTTCTTCGCAGTGGAAGTGGAATTGGGAGCCATTGGTGGAAAGTCGATGATTTCGCAAGAGTGATTGAAGAAATTTTAGAGAATGAAAGAGTGCGATGGTCTGTGTTTGAGAGAGAAGTTTAGGGTTTGAAATAGAGATAAGGAATTGTAGTAGTTTTAGAAAGAAACAAGAAGCAATTTTTCAAAAAAGAAGGTGACAGTTCAAATTTATGAGAGAGAAAAATTTTAAATCAATAGATATAACTATAAAATGGTTTATTTTTGGAAATAAAAGTATCGACCTATTAGATATTCCCTTCCCTGTTCTGAACATAGTCATGTATGAAGTGGTGCTTGATCTCAATGTGCTTTTCCTTTGAATATAGAATAGGATTTTTGATCGAATTTATGGCACTTGAACTGTCACATTCGATCTCTATATTTGATTCTTTAACCCATATTCTCTAAATTGTTGCTTCAACCATAGAATATGAGCACAGTAACTTCCAAGTGATTCATATTTTGCTTCTACTGTAACAAGGGCAACTGTGCTTTGTTTCTTTGAATACCAGGAAACTAATATGTTTTCAATAGTCGACATGTTCCAGAAGTACTCTTTCTATGAATTTTGCAACCAGCTAGATCTGCATCTAAATATCCTTGAAGTGCAAATTCATTTTCTATGGAGAACCATAGTCCATACTTGGGAAAAATCCCAATGTATCTGATAATTCTCTTGATTGAAGACAAGTGTGACTCTTTTGTGCTTAATGGAAATCTTGCACATAGGCACACACTAAATAAAATATTTGATCTTCAAGCCGTGAGATTTGGTAATGATTCAATCACGCTATGATAAAGCTTTGTATCAACTTCTTTCCCTTGCTCGTCTTTTGTCGAGTTTGGATGAATAAGACATTGGAGTTTCTAGGGTTTTTTTTTCCAATTTAGGCTAAGAAAAAAATTATTTACAAAATTAGGGCAAAAAAAAACATATTCCAAAACCGAGCCCGCGCGGCACTTAAAATGCCGCACGGGCCCTGTGCGGCATTCGAATTGCCGCACAAGGCTCGTGCGGCATTCACATCCATTTTTTCATGTTTAAAGGACAGCTCGACTTCACCTGATGTTGATATCTACCTTCCAGGAACAAATTTTTTTTTTTGGACAGCAAAACGATTACCACTTTCATTCATGAACTGCAACGTTGACATAAGAGTTACCACAATCTAAACTCAAAAGAGTACATAGGTAAGGAGACGGCTTTATGAGCCAATTCGGGTTGAGGGAGTTCGAGCAGTGGGCCTTAGCCACCCAATCAGCCGCTTGGTTCGCCTTTCGTGGATAGTGGGCTAAGGATACCCACTTTATTCGGTTGAGTAAGGCCTTGGAGTCTTTAATGATCTCGTGCACGTCCATGGGCTTTCTTCCTGGCCCAACACCCACTGTACGGTGGGTAAACAGTCACTTTCCATCTGCACCAGAAGATCTTCTTTAGTGGATTTCCCCAGATCTGCTACAAATCCATTACGCCGTCCTTTCTCTAGAAACTTCAGACCATCTCTCACAGCGAAAGCTTCAGCGGCTCCGGCGGATCCTACATGACGTTTCCTCGCGAATCCTGACTCCATCACGCTAAAGGAGTTACGAAGGATGCCAGCGACCGTAGCTTCCCCTAATTCGCTGCTCCATGAGGCATCGACGCTCAGTTTCAAGCACCCACGTTGTGGCAGACACCAGCGGTCAGGTAACGGGTTCATCTTCTCAGATCTGCTTAGATCTTTCTTGTTCCATCTACGGAACAACTCGCAGGAGCTTATCGCTTCATCTACTAGAGTGCAGGGTCTTGGGGCTCTGTTCTGGAAGACCCAAGAGTTCCACGCCTTCCAAATCGCCCATAGCAGCTCGGCCAGAAGCGATTGAGGATGAGGGGCTTCGGTCGAAGGGAGATTGACACTAGCGTTGAGGTTATCCATGAACCACTTCTCTATTCTCGAGATTTTAGTAGGATTTGTGTCGAATTTGATTCTTTGGTCTGACCAGATGACTTTTGTCCATTCACATATCAGGAAAAGGTGCTCGGTTGTTTCCAGTACCTGGCCGCAGATGGGACAGAGGGGATCTGGGGCCATATTCCTCCCGAAGAGGTTATCTCTAATCGGTAAGGCATTATTGCATAAACTCCACATAAAGAACCGAACCTTTTGATGGGTCTGGGTCTGCCTAAGTTTCGTCCATAGGTTTCTCGGGGTGGTATAGGAAGACGATGTCTGTGCTGTTGGATGTCCTGTTGTTACTGCTTGGATTTTGTTATATCCTGCCTTGACTACGTATTCCCCGGTCTTGTTTCCAATCCACACAAGTCTGTCCTCTGTGGGATTTTCACTGAGTGGGACCGCGAGGATTTCTTTACTCATGTCCTCGCTAAACAGCTTAGTAATTTCTTGATAGTTTCGAGTGTGTGTCTCCTGATTAATTAGATCTATGACCATCCTTGGTTCTGAATTGTTTATTGGGCCTTCGAAAATTCCAGAGGAAAGCCATTTGTCTTCTCTAATTTTTATCTTTCTGCCGTCCCCCACTTCCCACCTCAGCTCAGAAGCAATAGCATCTCTGCCAGCCAGTAGGCTTTGCCATCCCCACGATGGTCGATTTCCCTTCTTTGCTTTCCAGATATCTCCATCCGGGAAATAAATTCCACCCAAAATCTTACCCCATAGTGAGTTGGGAGCCTGCGCCAGACGCCATGTTTGTTTGCCCAACATGGCTAGGTTGAAGGCGATTATGTCCTTAAAACCTAAACCCCCCTTGTCCTTTCTTGCCTTTAAGTGCTCCCATTTCTTCCAGTGAATGCCTTCTTTATTTGCGTTCTGCTTCCACCAGAAGGAAGCTATTTTCTTCTCTATAGCTCTGCAAATTGACATAGGAAGTTTGAAAATGGACATGGCGTACTGCGGTAACGCTTGAACCACTATTTTGATGAGAATCTCCTTCCCAGCTTTTGAAATCGACTTCTCTTTCCACCATTCCAGCTTTGAGTTAACCCTAGCAAGCACCCAGCTAGACATATCTTTCTTAGTCCGACCCCAGTCCGATGGGATTCCAAGGTATTTCCCTGTTTTCTCCAAGATAGGAACTCTCAATTCAGCCGCCAAATTCTTTCTTAGGGAGTCGGGACAGCCTCTGCTGAAATAAATACCCGATTTGTTCAGATTTATGGTTTGTCCCGATGCGTAGCAGTATTGGTTCATGACATTAGACACATTCTGGCATTCTCTCAAAGTTCCATCTTTAAAGAAGATTGCATCATCTGCGAACAGCAAATGAGATAGGGGTAGACACTTCCTATTCAGTCTGATACCCTTGATCGTTCCGTCTTCCATAGCCTTATTCATAAGGGATGAGAGCGAGTTTACCATGAGAATAAAGAGATAAGGCGATAGAGGGTCACCTTATCTGATCCCCTTAGAGGGTTTAAAGGTGTTCAATGATTTACCGTTCATCCGGACACTAAAAGTGATCGTAGAGATGTAGAAGCTGATTAGTTGAACCCATTTCTCGCAGAAACCCATTCTTCTCATAGAAGCACCCAGGAAATCCCATTCCACTCTGTCGTACGCCTTCTACATGTCCATTTTCAGCACTGCTTGGAACTTCTTTTCCCTTCTCCTGACTCTTAGTTGGTGCAGCACTTCTTGTACCACCAGAATGTTATCTTGAATTTGTCTCCCGCACACAAAGGCACTCTGTTCAGCAGCTATTAAGTCTGCGAGCCATGGTTTTAGTCTGTTCACGAGCACTTTGGAGATGATCTTATAGCTGAAATTGCACAAACTAATTGGCCTGAATTGAGATATGTTCTCGGGGTGAGCTACCTTAGGAACCAGCACTATATGCGTTAGGTTCAGGGTTGGGTCAAAAGAGCCCGAAGAGAAAAAAAATCCTTGACTAGATGAAATACATCCCATTGAAGACTCTCCCAATGCTATTGGTAAAATTGACCGTTGAGTCCATCTGGCCCCGGGGCTTTTGTAGCCCCCATTTGAAATACAGCAGCCCTAACTTCCTCCATAGTAACGCTTTTCACCAGGGCCTGGTTCATATCTTCTTTTGCTAGTACTGGGCATTGGTCCAATACTGGTTGGAAGTTTCTATCCCCTACAGATTCATACAAAGCCTAATAAAAAGAATTAACATGGGACTTTAACACCTCGGGATCCCTACACCATGTCTCATTCTCCATTTTTAGCATAGAAATTCTGTTACGGTTTCTGCGCTGGAGCGTGGTAGCATGAAAAAATTTCGTGTTTCTATCTCCCCACTTCAGCCAATTAATTCCCGATCTCATGCTCCAGAACATCTCTTCTTGCCTCTAAAGCTTTTCAATATGTTCTTTTGTGTGATTCAATAACATGTCATTTCTTGTGGTATTTGGGACATTGGTGCAAGCTGTGACTATCTTCATGAGGGAATCAATTTGTGGATGGGCATTTTTGAATTTCCTCCTGCTCCATCTTGTAAGTGCTATTGCCACCTTTCTTGATTTGTCTGCGAAGCCTCGATACGACTCGTCGCGTTCACTCCATGCTTCTTCGATAACGTTCCTACATTCAGGGTCATCCAACCAGAAAGCTTCAAATCGAAACTCTTTCCTTTTCTTCTTAGGGGGCTGATAGAACGCAACTAGGATAGGACTGTCATCAGAACCAATGGCCGGCAGAGCAAAGGCTTCCGCTTCTGGAAAAGAAACCCTCCATTCCATATTGCATACCGCCCTGTCTAATCTCTCCTTAACCAGTTCAATCCCGTTTCTGTTATTTGCCCACGTAAAGGCGCATCCCTTGCTCTCTAAATCTATAAGGGCGCAATCGTTCAACATTTCTTGGAAGCTAGCTAATCTATAGTACTCCGCTTCTCTTTTGCCACTTTTCTCCCATCTATAGAGAATCTCATTAAAATCCCCTATGCACAGCCATGGAAGTCTGTTGTTGCTATGGATTGTGCGTAGTTTTTGCCACAGCAAGAGCCTTTCTTGGTAAGAAGTCGAAGCATGTAGGAGGGTGAGGCGGAAGGACTTCCTGCTGCATTTCAGTGTACATATGAGATCTATAAATTCTTCATTACAGCCCTGTACCTCCATCTTCACTTCCTCATTCCACATTAGCGTCATCCCCCCTGCTATGCTAACAGGTCAATAGTTACTGACTCGCTAAAACTAAGCATCTTCCTAACTCTCTCCACCCCCTCTCTTTTGTTTTTGGTCTCCATGAGAAAGATAACGTTGGGTCTTTCGCGAGCTACTAAGGCTCGCAGGTGCTGGAATGTCAGGGTAGAACCCAGCCCCTGACAATTCCAGCTCAAGAGCTTCACTTATCCCCTAGTGGCTTATTAGGGCTAGCCACCAGAGCCCATTCTTTTGAACCCCGTTCAACCTGAATCGGAGTATCATGAAGCTGTGCATCATTTAGGATAGTGTTGTCTCTTCCCTGCACTATCCGCATTGCCTTTTTCTTCATCCTTTTTGCTGCTGGTTTAAGGTTTTTCTTTTTTCCACAGGAAGAGCTCTCAGCTAGGAACTTTGAGGGTGTTGTCAGCGAAGGGGAGTTTTGTAACATCAGCTGGGTGCCATGCTGTTTAGTTTGCAGGTCTAGCATTTCTCCATCCTCCAGGTTAGTACCTCTTTTCCTCAGGTTAAATTCCGCTAAAACTTCCATTGGTCCATATCCAATCAGGTTATCCTCTCCCCTAGTACTATCATCCACCTGCACCGAATCTTGGGGTTGAGTTTCCGGAATAACCTCCTCTTCATCAGATTCTAGTGGGTCCAAACCGTAGAATAAATTCCAAAATGGACTTGCTTCCCGCGCTTCAGCTTTAAGCTAGTAGCCAAAATTTCCAGCTCTTATCTCCTTGGATTCCACCTTTTCGTAGGGCACTTCTTCGCAATTTGTTGTAAAGTGGCCCATCCTACCACAAGAATAACAGAAGCTTGGGAGGCGCTCATATCTGAGGTCCACCCAAAGCTGATTTCCTTCGAAATTTACTATAATTCCTGACTTTAGAGGTTGCTTGAGATCTAATAGTACCCGGCCTTTCCCATTTTTACACGGGTTACCCTCCTTGGCCGATAGTTTTATTTCCTCTACTGACCCAATCTTAGACAGGATTTCCTCTAAAACATTTTCCGTGATTCTGCCCAGAGGAAGGCTATGTACTTGAACCCAGAAGGCACAGTGGCTAAAGACATGGCAATGGAGTGGGATTTTAGGGTCCAACTGTTTGAGAACAAGGAGGTTTCCCGAGAACGACCACGGGCTATCCGCCAAGACTCTCTCCTTATCTGCTACCGAGCGGAAGGTAAAGGTAAAGAGTCCTTGTTGGGGTTGGTTTCCCACAATGACCTCGGTCTTCTATGCTTTTGTCATTGTGGAAAGCAGTCCTTAAAAATTGACATTAGGTTTGGAGATGAATTGATACATCAGTAACAAATAGAGGGTAAAATAGCAACGTGTCATTCAACTTAGCAATTTAACGATAACATTTAACGGAAATTAACGGAAGGTAAATTTATAACAGCTATACCAACTTAGGATTTTTTGTGGTCAAACAAATATTTTTGGGGTAAATTTATCACATATATACTAGTTTGGGGTTTTTCGTAATATTAATTCTATTATAATTATACCATCAATATTACATAAATCGATCGATTGTGACATGAGGTGCTTCCCTTTTTTCCCCTTACACTTTCTGTATATGTTAATTTGTTCCTGGACACAGAAAGTGTAAGGGGAAAAAAGGGAAGCACCTCATGTCACAATCGATCGATTTATGTGATATTGATGGTATAATTATAATACCACCGGAGCCCCCGACTTCTTCAATCCGCGGCAAAAAATGATGACGATCCGATTCATTCGTGGCGAGACAACCACACACCTAATGAATTCTCTCTCCATGTGAGAGGTCCTCTCTCTTCTGATAAGAGCTTTTTCTATCCATGGTGATAGCTGTTCCCCTCTTTGCTCTCCTTGCTCTTCCTCTCCGTTGAAACCCTGTATCCCTTCTTCTGTGTGAGATCAACCTATCCTTGCGCATATGGATAACACCATGCTCTATCGAGAACCTATTCACCTGACTCCTGTAACCCAAAAACCCCCCCTAAACCCCAAACCCTAGTATACTCTTCCACAGCCGTTTTTCCCTCCCCTCTCCCCCCTGCTCCCCTTACCCTATCCACATTTTCACAGCGAAATGGTCTCCCCCAACATTTACAGGTACTCCTTCTCTTGGCCACAATACCCCACATACCCTCCCTAAACCCTAACTACCCTTTCATGCCCTTCTCTCCACCCCTGTCTCCTATCACTCTACTCCCAACCAGTGCTAATCGTGAGGTCCCTTCAATCAAAAGAACGACATACCAAAACCCTCTGGCCACCCACAGCCCCCGCTAGCCAGTGGCTACAATCCTACCGAGGCTTCTCTCGAGACCACACTACATCAGCGCTGTCAACTTAGGTGGCAGCCGAAGCCCTGTTCCTGCAGAATGGAAGAAGAAAAAAATGAAAGAACGAATACTTGCATCTCTCTACCGCAGGATGGGTAATCTATGGACAGAGGACTCTGTGGCTATAGTAAATGAAGCTATACCAGCTGAGGGATTTTTCATGGCATTAATCTAATTTAACAGAAATTAACGGAGGGTAAATTTATCATATGTATACTAATTTGAGATTTTTGGTTGTCAAAATAACTAATTTATGGTAAATTTGTCATAGATGTACCGGTTTGTGATTTTTTGTGGTCAAAAAATAGTTTAGCATAAATTTATTACTTGTGTACTGTTTTGGAATTTTTTGTGATAAAAAAATAATCTTGGTTAAATTTGTCATGAATATATTAATTTAGGATTTTTCATAGTATTAACCTATTATAATATTCATGTGTGCCTATTGAGAAGTTGATGAGTTGGTGGCATGCTACTAGGATCAGGGTCTCCTGGTCATGAACACTTAACTTGATCAGGAGCCTTGTAGCAACCTCGGACTCCTAGCTCGAGCTCAAGCTCAAGGTAGGTAGTTTTGGTATTTTGGGGGGGGGTGAAAGAATGGATTTAAATTTCAAGTTAAAATATTATTGATCACGGATGACATTTTTCCAAAACTTTTAAGTGTATGATAATATTGGGCCTATTTGGCTTGGCATTTGGCTAAGGAATTTTGAGAAACTGTAAATACCTTTGAGCTAATGGGATTTAATGAAATGCAAATACTATTTGATGAAAGAATAGATTTAAATTTTTAGTTAAAATAATATTGATCATGGATGACATTTTCCAAAACTTTTAAGTGTATCATAATATTGAGCTTGTTTGATTTAGCATTTGGCTAAGGAATTTTGGAAAAATGCAAATAAGCTAAAGGGATTTCGTGAAATGCAAATACTGTTTGGTAAATTATTATTAAAAAGTGTATTTGGATGCAACTTTGATATAAAATGCCATTTGATAAAAAATATCCTTTTGTAAATGATTCGATTTTTAATTATTTTTAATTATTTTTTTGAAAAAATTAATTTTTAATTGCTTTCTTTAATTATATTTTATTTTTAATATTTCAATTATTTTTATTTTATTTTTGAAAAAAATTATTTTTTATTTTTATTATTTTTCTTTAATTATTTTTTATTTTTATTTTCATTATTTCGAATTTTTTTGTTTTAATTTTTTATTTTTAATTATTTCGACTTTTTAAATTATTTTATTTTTTGAAAAAATATTTTTTTTATTTTTAATTACTTTCTTTATAAAAAAAACAGAAAATAAAAAGATTGCAGCTACGTTCCGGAAATGCAACTTCAGCCCAAATACCTCGGGAGGTACTTTCTTCGCTCTTCCTAATGCTACCAAGAAAAAGGAAGCGCCTTCTCTGAAGTCCCCTTCTCTTCCCATACGCAATCTTGCTAACTCTAATCATCCTCTTCCTCTACTCCTCTTTCCTCACTTCCCCGGCCTCTCCTCCTCCCCCAAAAGAAAAGATCTCCCGTTCCTGCAACCTCTTCGACGGCCGATGGGTCCTCGACCCGGAAGCCTGTGTACGACGAGAAATGCCCGCTTCACAGAAACGCCTGGAACTGCTTGAGGAACCAGAGAGAAAACATGGTTATGATCAATTCTTGGAGATGGGTCCCTAAAGATTGCAGCTTGGACCGGATCGACCCGGTTCGGTTCCTGGTTCTGATGAGGAACAAGAACATTGGGTTCGTGGGGGACTCGTTGAACGAGAATTTCTTGGTTTCGCTTCTTTGTATACTAAGGGCGGCTGATGCGGGTGCCAAGAAGTGGAAGAGGAAAGGGGCTTGGAGAGGAGCGTTTTTTTCTAAGTTTAATGTCACAGTTGCATATCACAGAGCAGTGCTGTTGGCTAAATACGAGTAAGACCTTTGTTAATCAGTGGTTTTATTTTTTGTTCATATCGTTGCATTGTTGAAGAGATGATCTTGAATGATTGATGTGGCTATTGTTTTCAAGTAATAGACGGTTATTGATGAATGTTCATGTGGGTTGCATGATTTACTTAATCAACAAAGTTCCCTAGGATACTCATCCCCAGTTGCTTTTGTTTCATCAGACAAGCTTCTTCTCCATCAGAACTTTTACCAATTTTCTGGAATGGAATATGGTGACTACGTGGTGTCCCTGCACCCTATTCCGATGGACAGAGTTTGTCTGTAGAATTGCTGAAATTGTTTGAGTGTAAAGATTTTGATACAGAGATTCTGACTTTGTCTTAGAGGTAGTTGTCAACATTATCATGAGAATGTGCTAGAAAAGCCCTAGGGGTATGCGATCGATGGACCAGCATAGACCAGGAGATCGCGATGATGTAATCTGGAAGAGTTGCTAATTGATGCTCGGTCTAAGTAAAGTATCTGTAAAGCATTGTACTTGTAACCTCACGTGCTTATAACTGATTAATTGAAGGTGGCAGCCCAAAGAGCCCGCTCTGGCCGGAGGACATGGATCAAAAGGTTTTTATTGAGTAGATGTGGACATTCCTGCTGATGATTGGGCCCACATCAATGACTTCTATGATGTCCTTGTTTTCAATACTGGTCACTGGTAATTTCCCCCTGTCGCTTAGTTTTGTTCACTAAGACCAATCTCTTTGATGCTTTTGCAGCTTGGTGTCTTCATGCTTTCATTTCTTTCCCTACACTAATATTATGTCTCTAAGGGAATGTGTGGGCTTTGCCCTTTAAATATCGAGAACCTTTAGGCTGTGTAGGTGATACATGATTTCTCTGCTCAGTCTTAAGATTTTGTCTGCCGTGAAGATCATTATCTCCTCATTTCTAACCTAGTTCATGTCATTTCTTGTGTATATTGATGTGTAGGGTAACCGTTTAAGCTATCTTTGCCAGGTTGGATCAACTGGTGTATTCCTGTTATGCCATATTCATTTTTAGTTTTATGTACTCAATTGAACTTTATGAGTACTTCCGTGGGTGGTTTAAGGAGCCTTATCAGATTTGTCTTGAGATAAGTCAATATGGTATCTGAAGAAGACGAGAGTAAGGAAAGAAGTAAGAGAAGTTTTAGCAGAAAAGTTAAGTGTCAGCATTATAATTCCCATTGGTGGTTTTTTGAAGAAGCAAACTGAGATAATATAGGCTAAAAAATAAAGAAGCAAGGTTCCTGAATAATCTGATTGAGGGCATGCTACAAGAGACGGATATTCAGTTGCTGGATTTGACACGCTAGAGTGAATTCAGAGCTGATGCCCACCCAGCAATTTGGTTGGGAAAGAAGGACGCAGTGGCTGTTTGGGGCCAAGATTGCATGCACTGGTGCCTACCAGGGGTGCCTGATACATGGGCTGATATTTTGTCCCAATTAATCCGTCATGGCTTGGAGAGATGGTGACGAACTAGAATGCATCGCGTGAGGGTGACTGTAAAAGATGGTGATGAAGCTAGCCGGCTGAACTTTGAGGAGCGGTTCGCACCTAATCATGTGAAATCGGCTCAAACCTTTGAAATTCTTAATTGATTTGCTGGTAGACTTACAGCGGCTCCATGGCTTGCGACAAACTCCAAACCGACGAGTTTAAAGTGAAGTGTTGCTTCACAGCTAGCGACAAGCTTTACCAGTCAACCATTGAGACACTTCAATCACAACACGTTAGGAATCCGAATTCGAGGGTTTCGTTTGTTGCCGGTGCGCTTGCCTTAACCATGATGGTCTTTTTTTTTTTTGTCAGAGCTGCGCGCCGTTTCTTGTCTTTTCAGATATTCACTTAGTGTGACATTGATGCGGAGCATGGATGAGATAATTTGATGTATCGTGTAAGCGTAAGTTTTGGCAGATCTATGTGATCTGAAGCTTGTTCTTCCTTGTAGGTGAGCCTGTTCTCTCTCTTGTTGTAGTGAGGAGGTGGTGAGAAAACGGGACTTGGCCGGTTGACTTTGAATACCATTCCGTTGTAAATGAGACGATCTTAGATTCATTTTGGTCGTTGGTCTCTCGAATACGTCCATTGGACAATTATTTTTCTAGGGAGTACGTCAATTGTTGTATATACAATTGCTAATGGTTAATGGTGAAACTTTTTTTCCCTTCATTAAAATTCGCTTATCACATCGAAATAATTAACAGCAACAAGTGTGTGTACACACTCTCTTAAGGTTGCAAAATATTTCAAAACTAGTAATTTCTGGCCTACACATTCTCATTTCATAACGAAGAAAATTAAGAATTATAATGTGGTTAGAATTTATTCACATGATGATAAGTAGAATATCATATAAGGCAATAACAATTGGTTTATTGTATGAAAGCTCTATGTTATTTTTTTAAATTAATATCACGAAAAATTTCAAATTAGTACACCTGCGATAAATTTACCTAAAATTATTTTTTGTCCATAAAATATTTCAAATTGGTACACCTATAATAAATTTATATCAAATTATTCTTTCGTATTCAAAAAATCCTAAACTGATGCATTTATGATGAATTTACCTTAAATTAATTATTTTGACCATAAAAAATCTCAAAATGATACACATGTGATATATTTACTCTTCATTAGTTTTCATTAAATTAGATTATTACCATGAAAATTTCAAATTGATACAATAGAGGGTAAAAATCCTCAATTTGTACATCCAGCAATTGCCACTTGTTATCAATCTCGACAATTAGACAACAAATTTTAAAAAAAAATTAATTAAAAGTAAATTTATCATATACCAGTTAGAGATATATTTATAAAAAAATATATCAATTTAGAATTTTTTATGGCTAAAAAAATAATTTGAAATAAATTCATTATATATATTAGTTTGAGGTTTTTGGTGGTATTATTTTTTTTTTTGGGTCGGAATATGATTATCATACGCGAATGGTGAAGTTACATTTATTGGCTAATCGTATTTAACCACACTTGGTAAATCCGACGACATCAGCAAACCAGTAAGAGAAGTTCTTCTGAAGAACCCTACAGAGCAATCATTCCATTTTCACTTCCACATCCTCCTTTCCGACCGTCTCCTCTATTCAAATTCTTGTTTTCTCCGAAACAGTCGACCTCCAATGGCCTTAAGAATTCACCCTCTTCCCCTAATTGCCCTGCCACGACCCCCAAAATCCCGCCTTCAACCCACCTGTTTCAATACCCACAAATCTCTCGTCGTCTCCGTGTCGTGCACGGGCAAGGAGATCGGTGACGCTGAGGTCGCGTCCGCTTTGGCCGAGGAGATCGCGAGGGCGCACGCTCAGAAGAAGCAGAAAGACGAGGCCTTGAGCAAGAGCAGGGCCCTCTTGTTCTCCGATCTCTGCGGCTACTTGTCGCTGGGGGGAGGACGAGTTGCAGAAGAAGTGGGAGAGGATGGAGGTTGGCGAGAGGAGGGATTTGGCGAAGGGGTTCGTGTCGAATTGGAGCGTCCATTTCCATCCTTTATCCGCGAGGTCTGTGATGGAGATGGTCCAAGAGCATCTGCAGCAAGAAAAGAAGCCGTCTTTTTCGAACGATTCGACGTTTTTTCCTAGTTTGAAGAGATTGATGGGGTTTGGGTGAGAGCAAGCGAATGTGTCTGGGGGGTTCTAGATTTGTCGGGGGGTGGTTAAAGTGTTTATTCGCTTTGCGGTTTCTTTCTTCTTTTCTCGGATGGGAAGAGCAAAGAAACGAGCAGTGACTGCAGTGCACGATGTCCTTTTTTGATCAATTGATTATACATGTTTACACAGAATTATCATGGCAGCTTGAGTTCGGTTGATTTGTGTTCTCTCTGCTTTGCTCTTGCTTCCCCTTCTTTTTCCCTGTCCCTCTTAATAATAGAATGGAGTTTTGTTCGTTGAGTTCTGATTAATTGGCAGTGCTTATCGTTCGAACGAACCGTACCTAATTTGGCATTAAAACATGAAGCAGAACGCTTCTAGTAGATGGCGCCTCAAGGAGCTGGCGCCAATGGTTAAATGCAGGGAAGAAAGGAAGAATGTGATCTTTTTCAATCTTGTCTTACGCCCCCATGAGTTCGGCACTCAAAAGCCTTCTCTATGCGCAAGAAGCACTGCAGCCACGAGACCATTCACGGATGGAAGGATGCTCTCGATGTTTGCTTGAATTGCGTCTTTCATTTACATGCTGACAATTTGCGTCTTTAGTCGCCCGAGTAAAAAATAGACAATACTTTTTTTTTTTGAAGAAGCAAATAATATTTTTTTAATACTTGAAAATTATTTTTTTAAGGAAAATTTTTAAAAAAAAATTAGAAATGAAGTAGGAATTTTTCGATCGTCGATAATTGATTTTCATAGAAGATTTTGTGTTAATAATATTCTATAAGCAGAAATTTTTAACTGTTATCAAACGAATTTCTATTTCAATAATAAAAGTTTTGTATTGTTATCAAATACTTTTCTCCAATGACAAATTAATTTCTAGAGTAGAAGTAGAAAAATTAATTTTCGGCAAGAAATTGATTTCCCAAGCAATAGTGTTGCCATGTGTTGCGACCTAAAAAAAACGGGTTTCTTTATATTAATGGATTGTTAGGTTAATTAGACGACTAATATAATATGGGCTCTCTCGAGCCCTACGAAATCACGACTTTGGTTTATAATCAAATAATTTAATGTTTTCAGTCATCACTAATCATTTTTGGTAGGTTGATTAGGAACCTAAATAAAGTATCGGAAGAATACTTTTTTTTTTCTATGAACCAGAGGTTTTTAAGTTCAGGAACTTTGTTGCATTAATTGGTTAAAATCAATGCCTTTTCGGTGCCTTAAATTTCATGAAAAATCTTAAATTTGGCAATTCAACTTGAATTGATTTAAAGTTTGGAGAATGGAGTTATTTGTGAATTTTCTTTCTTAATGTATGCCATACATGAACGTATGAATGGCATGTGAAAGAATAAGATGGATTTTATGCTCATGCGAAAATGTGAAGCATGACAAATGCTGGTATGCAGTTTTTTTCCTACATGCTAAAAAAAAAAACTTAGTTAACCAATTCAGGCATGCAAAAAATGATACAGTGTTAATGCAAATATGATGTAACATGCAAAAGCTATATGACGTGCGAAAACCTTATTTAGCTAAACGACGTGCAATTTTAGCTCAAACGACTTATGGTAATGACATGCTAAAAATCAATGCAAGTGGCAAGTGTCCAATCATGTCACCTATATTAGACACAATTATTTTTGGCCTAAACAACATGCAACTTTAGGTTAAACGACTTAAATATATGAATTATTCTTTTTTAGCTAACCTAAGATGCACAGCCCTAAACATGATACTACATGACACGGCATAACGTGAGATGGCATAATATGACATAGACATGTGATACATGCAATATGCAAAACATGACATGGTAATGACATGACATGCAAAATGTGATATTCAAGAACATGATAGGCAAATATGTGAACATGCAACATGAGATATGAAATATAAAACAGTTACAGATGGGATATGCGAATGATATGCAAATATGTGATATGCAAATGATTTTTTCTTTTGATATTTCCCCATGAATTTTCGGGAACTTAAGGATGCCCATCAATGATTTGATTCTCTTGACTTTATTCTGCTCAATTTATGACATAGGATTCCTAAAAAAAATCATATTTTCCTAAAGTTTAATTAGATAAGGTTTATAGGAAACCGTATCTTAGTAAATCTTTTAGGAAATTTATCATAAATGGAATTCAATCAAAACCAAAGATGTACAACAATGATCCAAAAGCTCCAACAAGATGAGGAAAGCAAACCAACGAGATCATCCATGAATATCCACTTTATTTTTCAAAGAAAATCACACTCCTAATCCAAGTTGGCTTAATCAAAATTAACGGACCGAGTGTACATGATCATAAATTGGGTCGACTAATTTTTCATTTTCCACTAAACCAGAGGATCGTACCTGAATAGTCATGAATAGGACTAGTCTGATTCAGGGAAAACGTTGCCTTTAGGGAAAAAAATTTCCTTAATTTGGATTAGGTTTTGATTTCATAAAATTATGCCAAAAAAACGTGAATCAAATTCAAGTCAAGCAAGCCTTCTCCAAATTTTTCCAATAAAAATCAGATTTTTATTATTGATCTTGCAAAAAATCACTTTCGATTCTTGACGAAATTTTGAGAATCCATGCTCATTGATAAAAAAAAAAAAAATTTCATGTGTTTCAATCTTTGATAGTAAAAGCATGTAATTTCGGCCGAGAGTAAGGCTTTAAGTTCAATATCTGCATGTTTGCAAACAATCAAAGCAAACAAGATATTTTGACAACCAAAATAGAAACTTACCTAGAATTGCTTTTCCCGAATCGAAATTTACCGAAACTTGCACGCCAAGCTCCTGCCTTTGGACCGAATGGCGAGGGACCTTCGGGGATGGCCCACGAACGGTGGACTTTTGACTTCTTACAAGTTTGCTGGTTGTGGGGAAGACTAGTCAGGGGTGCTGCCAAAACGCCAATGGAGGGCTTGGGATGATGGGAGTCGTTCCAGAAGTGAAGACTAAGTCGGTCAATCGAGATCACTAAAAATCGCCTGGAGAATTCACTGGGCGGGCGGGCGGGCCTTCAAGTCGCTGGTCAACCTCGTTGGATTGTCATTGGGCTGCAGCGTGGTGTCCCAAGTGGTGGACAGAGAACCAGGTGCACGAGTGAAGATTAACCGCACAAAAAGGGAGACAAGAAAAGCTAATCTGCCATTCGTTTGCGGACAAGAAATCCTCTCCTTTGGGCCAACCTTTGATGAGTTGCGGTGTGCTATTCGTTGAAGACCAAGTTGGAATTTTGCCAGAAGAGTCAACTTCCTCTCTTGATGAAGGCTACGCTGAAAGGGAAGTTTCGGCTCCAGAACTTGCCTCTCTCTCTCTCTCTCTCTCTTCCTCAGCTTTTGCTCTGAAAATTTTGAGTGAGCGCATATGAACGAATAACCGAGGCTTAGTGTTCTACATATAGGCTTGAGAAGCTCTAATCCTAATCAAAGTAGGATTCCTAGCTAAGGTAGAATTCCTAAATTTGAGCCTAAATCTCTTAAAACTTTTGCGTTTTCCGGCAACTATAAACAAAATGAATAAATCTCACAGGCTTCTGCATCTGCGCTACAATGACCTCAAGTCCAAAAGTGAAAATAGTGGAAGAAACTATAATCGAAAGCACCCGTCTAACTTCCGACCAATGGAAAAATGAGAACTCCGCAAGGAGTTGACCAGTTGTTATATTGTACCATCGGCTTCTCTCGAAGAACGACAAAAATAAACCAAATGAGGCATCAAACGACGGGAAAACGTTACCAGGAAGAGCAAAGGGAAAGGCCAACTAGCGCGAATTCCACTTAATAAACTCATCAGAGCTCCCAATTTCATGTCATCTTCCACAACGTATGAATTTACGTGAAAAATATCTGACCAAGCCTGTCCCACCTCCGCATTAGAGTAATCTGAAATTCAAACTTGCATCACAGAACAGTTGATTTTCACACTCGAGATCATGACCCACATAATTGTTCTGGAAATTGATATAATCACCGAAAAGGAGAACCGATTCGAACAAATCAATGCCCCCATATTCCAAAAGTCTCTTCAAAATGGGGATAAGCTGAGAGAAACAAAACATTAATATGCGAACAAGAATCCCATTTCATCGTAATTCTATGGGTTTGGCTGAATTCATGCTTTTGTGGGCTCAGTTCGGATGATTCAATTAAGTTCAAAATATTGAATTAGGTCCATCCACCGTCGATCCAAATTATATGTAAATGTAAATGTAAATGTAAATGTGATGGATGAATGCTAAAATTAAATAAAAAAATGGATTAATTATTTTTTTAGAAATTAAGATTAATTTTTGATTTTTATATAAAGAAAAAAAATTAAAATTTAGATGTCAATATCCGTATAGCTCCTCTTATCTCTTCGCTTCCCACGTGGAGAAGAAGAGGGGGAAAGAGTTCACCAATAGAAGATGAAAAAAAAAAAAAGCAAGTTTTATATGCAAGCCATGTAGATTGTGTTTACGTCAGTAAATATCGATTGATTCGTTGAATCTTCTTTCCACCGATCCCCGCCCGTAGTTCTGAAGCTTCAAATCCATGGTTGGGATTTCAGACAAGTCACTGTCGCGCAGACCAAAGCTCAAGCTTTCAACAGCCATCGGTTTTTGACAAAAAAAAAAAAAAACAGCTATCGGTTAATGGTCTCGTTTGACAATTCATACCCTCGAGCCAGAACGTCCTCTTCACTTCTTTGAACAAATGAAGACTCCCTCACCAGCTGGTCTGGCCTGGACACTCAATTGAAGAAGCAGAGGGTGTACGGATGGAGAAGCTTTGAACTGTGTTCAACTGGTCCCTTCTCGTTCACCACGTACGGCTGCGCTCTCTTGTATATGCATTTTGCCTGCGAGAGGATAAGTTCCGAGCTTTTTCACACTCTCTCCCTCAAATCACACATCGTCCTCATGGGTATCGAAGAAATCGAGGGAAGGATTCCCTCTTCTTCCTCTTCGGTTCATCGGTGGAAGCACGACGTGTTCGTGAGCTTCAGAGGCGAGGACATAAGGAAGACCTTCGCGGCCCACCTATTCCGCGCGCTGAAGCGGGCGGGGATCTACTACTTCAAGGACAATGACAAGGTGGAGACCGGGAAGTTCATCGAGTCCAAGCTGCTCGACGCCATCCGCCATTCTAAGGTTTCTCTCATCGTGTTCACCACCAACTACGCGGACTCGAGATGGTGCTTGAACGAGCTGGTGGAGATCCTGGAGTGCCACAGGAGGTTCGGACAGGACCACGTGGTTCTGCCCATTTTCTACGATGTTGAGCCAGGGGACGTTCGGAAACAGAGGGGGTCATTCGGGGATGGTTTCGGAAGGTGTTTGGCCACCCACACTGACGATTTGCTGGTGCAGCAGTGGAGGGATTCGCTTAATGAAGCTGGGAAGATATCAGGATTGCATCTTAATAATGACGCTAATGGGTAATGCATCTTCTGCAAGAAACTTATGTTCTTCTTAGTCGTTTCAGTCACTCACTGCAAGAGCTCATATTGGTGCTCGACTTGAACTCTGCTGCTGGTTGAATTTGGTTCATGTGTTTCTTGCTTATATGCTGATGGCCTCTCCAGGCTATAGTTAGTCATATTTGAACTTATTCTTCACATTCGACTACAGGGATCAATCGGACTTCATTGAGCAAATTGTCGGACGTCTCTTGAACATTATTCGCAGAACAAGCTCCCCATATGCTATCGGAGTAGGTTCCTTGGTAGACGATGTGATATCGTTGCTGAAAATTGGGTCAGAGGATGATGTCCGTGTTGTTGGAATATGGGGAATAAAAGGAATTGGTAAGACAACCGTGGCTAAAGTCATTTGTGATCGCCTTTTTATGGAATTTGAAGGTGTTGTTAGCTTACTTGAAAATATTGGAGATGCAGACCAAGGTACTATTTTACTTCTTCAGAAGAGACTTCTCCATGATGTTCTGCAGGTACAAGGTCTTGACATTTATGATTTTAACAGCAATGTGAATGATATAAAAAATATGCTCCGTCGGAAAAGGATCCTTCTAGTTCTTGATGGAATCACCAAGAAGGACCAAATTGAGTATTTTGGCGCTGGGGATAGAGAATGGCTGCAATATGGGAGTAGAATCTTGATAACTACAAGAGAAGAACAGCTTTTGGAAGATCTCAAAGTAGATGATAAGTACATGCTCCCTGGACTGGGTTCTAAAGAATCACTCCAACTCATGAGTCGCCACGCCTTTGGCAAAGACCAACCCAAAGCAGGGTATGAAGAGTTGTCCAAGAGCCTTGTCCACTATGCAGGCGGTCTGCCTATGGTTCTTAAGAAATTTGGTTCCCTTCCTTCTAAGAGGAAAAGTCAGTGGCATGAGATAATGAAGAAGTTGGCGAGAGATCCTCATCTTGATTCAATTGGAATACCTCCATTCTCCTCTCTTCGTGACTCTGTGGGGCCATTTGGAGGCAATGGTGGAAGTTCCTATGATGATCAATCATACAATGACATAAGGAAAATAACAATCGTTGTTGGCTCAGTGATTGAGTCCATCGAGTCCATTACTATTGACTATGATCAGAATGGGTGTTTGGTGTCCTCGCCAAGACATGGTGGATCTCGGGGACGCCAAGCATGGGCGGTGAGTCCTTTAGCTTACAGTTCGCTTTGTTGATTTGCAGTATTTTCATATAGTTATGCTATTCTCCACGAAAATATCAGCTACAGTTCATTTATGGAATGAAGGTTGTAAAAAGAGGTGTCACTGAGTCATAGAAGATGGACTCGCTCGAAACAAATCAACTGGGTACTTCCATGATGATTGATCAGCTCCCACTATCTTGATGGTTTTGTTGTATTTTCCTAATATTTGTCTTTAGGGTGCCAAATAAAAAAAAAAAGATAATTGCACTAGCATCATCTACTTACTCTGATGAAAATATCAGAGTAAGTAGATGATGTTTGGTGTCCTCGCCAAGACATGGTGGATCTTGGGGATGCCAAGCATGGGCGGTGAGTCCTTTAGCTTACAGTTCGCTTTGTTGATTTGCAGTATTTTCATATAGTTATGCTATTCTCCATGAAAATATCAGCTACAGTTCATTTATGGAATGAAGGTTGTAAAAAGAGGTGTCACTGAGTCATAGAAGATGGACTTGCTCGAAACAAATCAACTGGGTACTTCCATGATGATTGATCAGCTCTCACTATCTTGATGGTTTTGTTGTATTTTCCTAATATTTGTCTTTAGGGTGCCAAATAAAAAAAAAAAGATAATTGCACTAGCATCATCTACTTACTCTGATGAAAATATCATAGTAAGTAGATGATGTTTGGTGTCCTTGCCGAGACATGGTGGATCTTGGGGACGCCAAGCATGGGCGGTGAGTCCTTTAGCTTACAGTTCGCTTTGTTAATTTGCAGTATTTTCATATAGTTATGCTATTCTCCATGAAAATATCAGCTACAGTTCATTTATGGAATGAAGGTTGTAAAAAGAGGTGTCACTGAGTCATAGAAGATGGACTTGCTCGAAACAAATCAACTGGGTACTTCCATGATGATTGATTAGCTCCCACTATCTTGATGGTTTTGTTGTATTTTCCTAATATTTGTCTTTTGGGTGCCAAATAAAAAAAAAAAAAAGATAATTGCACTAGCATCATCTACTTACTCTGATGCTACATTTAATCCGAGATTGGTTCATTGCTTGACATCGTCAAGAATGCCATTTGGTTGTGGAGCAAAGCAATGGGGGTTCTAGATGGAGTTGAATGGTTAGGATATAAGACCAGTGAAAAATGCGAAACTCTGCTCCATGATAAGAGAAGGAATACAAGTAACATAGCCTCTAACTAGTACTCCAGTCCTTCCAGGAATTTAACATCTTTCGTTACGAGAAAACTTAACCTAAATAATGCATCTAGAGAGCATAGAAACTTTCGATCTTCAAGAGTGATTGATATTCACTTTGCTCTTCTGCAATAATTGCAGGTACCCTTAGATTACCCCAGCGAATACTTGATTTCAGTGTCAGGCTACATTACAGAAGATTCTTATCGTGTCATCAACTCTCTGACCTTCCACAGCAACAGGAGGTCATGCGGGCCATTTGGCAATGAGAAAGGGAAGTTTTTCAGATTTCCACCAGTTGATGGAAAGATCATTGGTTTTCATGGAAGGTGTGGCTCTTATCTGGATTCCATTGGAGCTTATTTTGGACCTGTCTGTCATCCATATCCCTTCGAAGTCGTAGGGCCATTTGGAAATGGGGAAAACCGCTGGGATGATGGCAAGAATACAGATGTGAGACAAATTGTTGTAGTCTCTGGTTCTGCAATCGAATCTATTAATACCACCTATGAGGAGGGTCGCTCTTTTGGACATGGTGCAAGTGACAGCGGCGAAATGAAAACGGTAGGCTACTCTAGCAGGAATTCGGTTTTAGATAAATGTTATCCCTTCTATTTTCTAGGATGCAGCTACTTGTGCCATTGCTGAAGACGGTGTGTTTATGGAAATGATAAACTGTTAACCTTGTAACTTAGTTATAACACACCATCAACAGAAGGCAAGTTTTTCTAGGACAAAGATTTGTTAAAATAAAATTAAGCATAAATTTCAACACCTTTTGAAATTTTTGTATTTTAAAACGGTTGAGGGAGAGCGAATCAATTGTTCTCCATCTGTGGACTTTCTGCAGATAGATTTTCATCTCTAGCACAAAATCTGGCTATTCTCTCGTGGCAAAGTTGTTCAAACAATTGAGTTCTTTTCCTGACAGAGCACCAACAATGACTTACCCTAGAAATACTGTTTGCAACACTAGTGCGTTTGTTTCATGTAAATCAAGGATTCTAAAGATTTTTATGTCAAAGAAAGAAGTTTTTTGGAATGGATTGATGATCCTTTTTAGAGCATCATCCCATATTTATATTAAAAGAGGAATCAATCACGTACAATAAGATCCTTGACAATATGACAATCAAATCTCTCAAAATATGAAATCCCATCAATTAGCCCACTAATTATGGATCTAATTCTAGAACAAATATTACAACACCCCCCCTCAAGTTGGTGCATGGATATCACACATGCCCAACTTGGACACATGATAATCAAATACTCGTTTGCTCACTGCCTTAGTGAATATGTCCACGGTCTGTTCTGAGGATTGAACAAATGGAGCACAAAATTCTCATGTATCAAGCTTTTCCTTAATGAAGTGTCGATCAATTTCCACATGCTTAGTCCTATCATGTTGGACAGGATTATGTGAAATACTAATAGCAGATTTACTATCAGAGTAAATCATTAATGGCTTCTGAACTCGGAATCCCAGATCATCCAAAAGTTTCTTAACCCATAATAATTCACACATGCCCTGAGCCATAGAGCGGAATTCAGCCTCTGCACTTGATCTAGCAACAACGTCTTGTTTCTTGCTTCGCCAAGTAACTAGGTTACCTCTAACATAAGAACAATAACCTGAAGTAGATCGCCTATCATCCACACTACTGGCCCAGTCTGCATCAGTAAATGCCTCAACCTTCAAATGACCATGGTTCCGAAACAATATACCTTTACCCGGTGTGCCTTTCAAGTAACGAAGAATTCGAGTCACAACATCCATATGAGTAGTATACGGGTCATGCATGAATTGACTTACAAGACTGACTGCATAGGCAATATCAGGACGTGTATGAGAAAGATAGATGAGCTTTCCAACAAGCCTTTGATATCTTTCGCGATCTATCGGCTCCTCTGTCTTGGCCCGAATCTTCGCGTTTGAATCAAGTGGAGTATCGATAGGTTTACATCCAAGCATTCCTGTCTGAGATAGAAGATCAAGTATGTACTTACGCTGACATAGGAAGATCCCATGTGAGGAGCGAGCTACTTCAATTCCAAGAAAATATCGCAGTTTTCCAAGATCTTTAATCTCAAATTCTTTCCCAATGTGTTCTTCAATCTAATGATTTCACTAGTGTCATTTCCAGTTACCACAATATCATCCACATACACAATTAAGAAAGTTGAGACAGAACCACTACGTCGAATGAACAAGGTATGATCGGCATTACTCTGGGTGTATCCCTGAGCTCGCATAGCTTTGGTGAACCTACCAAACCAAGCCCGAGGTGATTGTTTAAGCCCATATAAAGAACGTTTGAGGTGACAAACCTTTCCAACATTAGTGCTATCGGCAAAACCTGGTGGAATGTCCATGTAAACCTCCTCATCAAGTTCTCCGTGAAGAAATGCATTCTTCACGTCTAATTGTTGAAGATCCCATCCATAACTTGCAGCACATGATATAAGAATCCTCAACGTATTCATTTTTGCTACAGGGGCAAACGTCTCTTGGTAATCAACACCTGCAGTTTGAGTGAATCCTCGGGCCACTAGTCGAGCCTTGTACCTATCCACAGTTCCATCAGCTTTTTGCTTAACTGTATAGACCCATTTGCACCCTACTGTTTTCTTCCCAAGAGGGAGGGGCACCAAATTCCAGGTATGATTTTTCTTCAAAGCCTCCATTTCCTCTAACATGGCATCTTTCCATTTTTGTTGTTGAATAGCAATTTGCCAAGTATTAGGAATAGACACAGAGTCTAAAGAAGAAATGAACGACGAATATGATGGAGAAAGAACAGAATAGGAAGTATATTCATTAATAGGATATCGAGGCTTACCAACACAAGACCGTTTACCTTTACGGAGAGCAATGGGGGTTGTTTCATCATCAATATTGTTATCATCGATAGGACTAGGCTCCGGTGGTGTTGTATTGGATTCTGGTATTGCTTGTGAAGACTCACCAGGAGGATTACCGGGCATAGCAGCCTGTTTACGAGAATAAACATGTGAATAATCTCTTTGAACAGGTGAGACCTCTCCATGGGGTGCACTTTGATTCACAATAGGCTCTTGTATTTGCTCTGTTGATAATGGCACCGAGAGCTTAGGGAATGGTTCGATAAATGTCGAACTAGATGTCTCGGAGAGTGGATTATCAAAAAAGGCTTCAGACTCATTAAAGATAACATCTTTGGAGACATAAAACTTACGAGTGGATGGATGATAGCACCTATAACCTTTTTGGGAAGAGGAATAACCTAAGAAAATGCACTTAAGACTCCTGGGAGATAATTTACTCTTCACCTGATGATCTCTAACAAAACAAACAGACCCAAAGATTTTTGGTGGGAGAATAAAAGCATGTTTCCCAGTCAACACAGAAATTGGGCTTTTATTTTGCAGAACCCTGGATGGCATACGATTAATTAAGTATGCAGCTGTAAGAACAGCCTCACTCCAATAGGATGGTGGGACATGCATTTCAAATAAAAGAGAACACGCAACTTCAAGAAGATGTCTATTCTTTCGCTCTGCCACACCATTTTGTGCAGGGGTATCCACACAACTAGTTTGGTGGAGAATACCATGCTCTCGTAAAAAAGTTTGAAAGGAAGAGGCACAATATTCTCTACCATTATCTGTTCGAAGAGCCTTAATGGTAGCCTTAAACTGGGTTTGAATTATTTTGAAAAAGGTTTTAAAGGCCTCAAAAACATCACTTTTATGTCTAAGTAAAAAAACCCAAGTTGCTCTACTATAATCATCAATAAAGGTCACAAACCAATCATACCCATTAACAGATTTAACAGGGGAAGGACCCTAAATATCAGAATGAACCAAATCAAAAGAAACAAGACTTCTATTATTTGACTCTGGATAAATAGTTCTAGTCTGCTTAGAATAAGCACAAGTATCACAGAAAAATTGATGATCTTTAACTTGATTCTTTAAACTAGGAAAACATGAATAGAGAGTATGAAGTGGTGGATGCCCCAAACGTCGATGCCATTGTCGTAGAGAACAAATAGCAGCCGAATTGGAATCTGCAGTGCTAGCCTGGATAGGTGCTGCCGGTGATCCATCTAGCCAGTAAAGTTCATCACGTACACTACCACTGCCAATCTTCACCCCTGTCACCAAGTCCTGAAAGACACAATATGTAGGATAAAAGATTACTTTGCAATTGAGATTTTGAGTAAGATTACTAATTGAAAGTAATTGATTTGGAAATTTAGGAACATGAAGAACCGAAGGCAATGTCAAGGATGGAGTGCAAGAAATTGATCCCTTTCCCGATATAGGAGAAAAAGATCCATCGGCTATCCTAACTTTGTCTTTACCGGAACATGGTTTATATGATTGAAACTAACCTGAATATCCTGTCATGTGATCAGAGGCTCCCGAATCTATGATCCAAGGAGATGAATGGGAAGATCTACCTGACAAAGGATGAGTGGTAGAAGATATGGCAGATGCACTGGATGCCATGTGAGAGGAAGAATTAGGACCCTTCAGATTAATCATATCGCTGATGATTTGATGTATCTCCTCTTTAGTGACAAAATTCCCAATATCACTTGGACTTGCAGACTCAGAACTAGCTGACCCAACCACCTCAGCTTTGTGAGCTTGTGAACGACCCTTATTCACGCCTTTGCCCTTACCGATCCCTGATGGTTTTCCATGAAGTTTCCAGCACTGCTCTCTGATATGATAAGGTTTACCACAATAATCACAGCGAATAGATGACTTATCTGTGGATGACTTATCTATTGATCGCGGGATATGAACTTGAGAGGATCTCAATGTGGAAGACATGATAAGAGCCGAACGGTCAGGAGCAGGAGTAGGAGTCATAGAATATAAGCGCTACCGATTATCTTCCTTATGGACTAGGGCATAGGCCTGCTGAAGAGTAGGAAGAGGATCTTTTTGCAAAATATTTTGACGCACGATATCAAATTCCGGATTCAAACCCATAAGAAATTGATATACACGTTTCTTATCTTCTTTCTGTTGAAGTCGAACGACAACATCCGCAGCAAGTCCCTCGTAAGTGTCATCATAAACCTCGAGCTCCTGACACAAAGTACGAAGCTCTGAAAAATAAACACTAACGGACATACCTCCTTGTCGAAGTTCCTGGATCTTCTTTATCAATTCATAAATCTGAACATCATTTCCTGTCTCAGAATAGGTATCCTTTATTGATACCCAAATATCCCGTGCTGTCTGCATAAAAATATATTGTTTACGAATACCATCAGTCATATGATTCAAAAGAAATGCCTTTACAGAGGCATCTTCAGCCAACCATCTCGAGAGGGCCATCGGAGGAGTAATAGGTCTTGGCTTTTCCCCTGTGAGAAAACCAGTACATTCTCCGGATGCAATGCTGATCATCATAGATTGTGACCAAAGCAGGTAATTAAGGCCATCAAACTGAACCGAACTGGCGGGGAAGAGAATTTTTTCATATTTCCGCCCGGTTTCAGAAGTAAGAGAATCGTCCTTATTACCAGAACTTTCCGACATCACTACTAAATGACAATAACTCGAGATGGAAGAGAAATAAAAAAAAGATTATGATCTGATTAGATCATAAAAGGACCTCTATTTAGGCCGAGGTTAGGCCAAAAAATAAAAGAGAGTGAGGTTAACTAAGAGAGTCGCAAGCTTTGGCAAAGAGATGTGGCGATGGCGATGGCACAACAATGGAGAAGGTGGTTTAGGGTGGGAACCAAAAACCTGGCTCTGATACCATGAAGATTTTTATGTCAAAGAAAGAAGTTTTTTGGAATGGATTGATGATCCTTTTTAGAGCATCATCCCATATTTATATTAAAAGAGGAATCAATCACGTACAATAAGATCCTTGACAATATGACAATCAAATCTCTCAAAATATGAAATCCCATCAATTAGCCCACTAATTATGAATCTAATTCTAGAACAAATATTACAACAGATTCCTAAAATAATTTTGTGTTTCCATCATTTAAAAATTAGTCAACAGAAAATATTTTCTTTGTCAACGGCACGTATCCCTAAACATTTTCATTATGATCAAAATATTTTTCCTTAGTTCAATTTTGTAAGCGATATGGTGGATTACTCTTAGGAAAATATTTTTCAAATCATTAACTTTCCACAAAATAAACGTACGTCCGTGGATTATCTTTTTTCTTTTTCCATCTAATATATGTTGATGTGATGTTGAAGTAGACAAGATAATCTACTATTTTTCTTTTCATGCATGATCATCTCAATCATCAAGAAAGTGGATCATGCACAAGTCATTCTCATCTACCATGCTTTTGTTTCTTGATTTGTTGCGTTAACTTTTCGTTACCCTTTATATGGTTGTTACAGATAAATCTAGACTGGTTGACTGAATGTCTAACTTCAGTTTCGGGATATATTGCGAATGATTCGGGTTCTACTATAATCCATTCACTCACATTTCAAAGTAATAAAAGAACATTCGGACCATTCGGCACTGAAACCGGAAGGAAGTTTTCATTTCCAGCAACTGGTGGAAAGATCATTGGATTTTATGGGAGTTCTGGTTCCCATCTTGAATCTCTTGGAGCATATTTCGAACCAATCTCTCATCTCTATCCGATCAAGTTTCTTGGACCATTTGGAGGCCAAGTTGGAGAGCATTGGGACGATGGAAAATTTAACGGTGTAAAGAAAATAAAAGTGATGTTCGAAAACGTTGTCAACTGCATCTCCTTTGAGTATGACGATAATGGCGAATCTATTTGGTCCTCTACTCATGGTCATAGTGGCAATGGAGATTTCCGCATGGTGAGTTCATTGGATATTTTTTATTCATGTCACCGTTGATTCCCCCCCCCCCTCCCTCCCTCTCTCCCTATTTCGCTTGCGCACATTTACAAACAAAACTCATTGTTGATTCTACGAGAACTTTTATGAAAGCCTTTCATATACTTCTCTTGGATGGAAGTTTTGTTTTCCTAGAGTGGACCCTAATTTTTTGGCCTATTCTTCCTCTAACGATCGACTCAACCTATTCTTCAACAAGTTTAGTAATGAGCATACAACCCCATTATTCCGATTGAAACGAGAACCTATGATTATCTTTTTGGGAAATTTTCAAACAAATGATTTCAATGAAATCTTTTAATTTTTTTATGTGCTATATTCAGCTCTATGTATTCCTCTATCCGCAGAGTACATTGAATGTGAAGTAATGGGTATAACGGAGTTTCTCTTATTCATATTGATAGCTATTCTAGGAGGAATGTTTTTATGTGATGGGGTACAGTATGGCGAAGGTCTTAGGCACCTACTACCACCCTGTGCCACTATTATATCAAGTAGTAGTTTTTCTAATAAACTTATCAAAGTAAGCTATGAGGGATAGTAACGTGTATACATAATGTATAATGATAAAGGACGGGTTGTGGGAAGCATCTCACGGGGAGATGAAGCCATCCAATGTGCTGAACTATTGAAGTAGTCTCCTGGTCATTTAATTTTCTTCCCTTAAATTTAATTTTATACATAACGCAGGTCAATTGATATGCTGTATGCGAGATGGACTCCAGGAGAGTAACCTAGCACGATAAGTTTTCTTTTTGATTGCTAAATGAAGTGAATCAGAAAAGTTGTTGACCCCCAAGAGTATGATGTAAGAATAGTAGTCAATCCCTACGTCAGTTTTAGAAATTCTTGGGCCTAGGATCAAATTCGAGGTTATATGTGGATGCAATGTTTGCTTTGGCCACTGTGGTCTACCTATCTTCTTTGATAAAGATCAATGTACAGTTCAATTCAATAGATATTTTCCAATTCTGCAGGTTAACTTGGAGTACCCTCGTGAGTTCCTGATCTCAGTATCAGGTTATATCAGACCTGATTATCCTGCTATTCAATCACTCACGTTCGAAAGCAATATGAGAAGGCTCGGACCCTTTGGTAAGGTAGAGGGTAGGTTCTTTAGCTGCGCATCGACATGCAGCAAAATAATAGGCTTTCATGGAAGGTCTGGTGTCCAGCTTGATGCATTAGGAGTCTATTCTGAACCAGTTTCTGATCTTCGTTTCTAAATCCATTGGGCCATTTGGAGGTCAAGGTGGCAGTCCTTGGGATGATGGAGATAGCACGGGTGTGAGAGGAATAACTGTAAAAACTGGATTAGTTTTTGACTCCATCACTTTTGAGTACGGCAAGAACGGGTCTGCTGTTCGGGGCCCTAAACACGGTGGAGATGGAGGAGCTGAAAGAAAGGTATGGCCTTCAGACATTCACTTCATCTTATAAACGTTCCACCTCTTCGATTGTTGGTAAGGTTTGGTTTTAAGTGGTCGAGGATTGATTGGCGGTATTGTCTATTTAGCTATTACATCGACTAACAAAATACAACTTATTAAACCTGACTTGTTCTTTTTATGCTGATTTTCAATATTCCACAGTTAAGGGTTGGGATTGGATCTGTTTGTGTTTCTAATTCTGCAGATTAAACTCCGTTATCCTCGGGAGTACTTGACTTCATTTTCTGGTTATTATGGAGATTTTGGTGGGTATACTGTCGTACGCTCTCTCACATTTCAGAGCAATGAAAGGACTTTGGGGCCATACGGTTTAGAGAACGGGAAGTACTTTTCTTTTCCATCAACCGGAAAAATGATTGTTGGGTTTCATGGGAGATCTGGACTTTGGCTTGATTCACTTGGAGCACATTTTGAGCCTTGAAATGCTAAGCTCCACCTTTATGTGCACCATGCAGTCGATGTTTGAGTTTACATATAAATGTGTATCATCACTGACATTCTTACAAGAAGTCTCGGGTGCCAATAGTTTGATTTGAATGTATACTTCACAAATAAGAGTAAAGTGTCTTGAAGCATTATTTACTATAGTGAATCCAATCTTCATCAACTAACCTTGTAACTTAGGTATGACACCATCAACAGGAAGCAATTTTTTTTTATAGGAAAAAAAGATTTGTTTAAAAAATTCGTCGTAAATCTAACACTTCTTTAAATTTCGTATTTTAAAACGGTTGCTAAGGCAGAGTGAATCATTGTTCTCCATTGTAGGGACTTTCTGCAGATAGATTATGGTTGGTAAGACGAAATCTAGCTAATCGCTCTAGGCATAGTTGTTCCACCAATTGAGATTTTTTCCTGACAAAGAACACTAACAAGGGATCTCCCAAGAGATATTGTTTACAAATACTATCGCGGTTTTTTTTTAAATGAAAAATTAATGGTTTGGGGAGTATTTTCTTGAAAAAAAAAATCATTTGTATCCCTTAGAAAAATGAGTCAATAGATATGCATTATGAACAATAATTTATTCCTAGATGTTTCCGTTGATGAAAAAAGAAATCGTTAATAAGCAATAACCTGGATGAATTCTAGATTTTTTTTCCCCTAAATCGTCGACTGAATTGTTGTTTTTCTTATTACATCTAATATATGTTGGATATGATGTTGAACTAGGCAATATAATCTTCTATTTTCCAGATCATGCATCATCATCTCAATCATCAAGAGAAAGGATCATACACTAGTCATCGTCATCTACCATGCTTTGGCTTCTCGACTTGTTGCATTAACATTTCTTTACCCTCTATATGTTGGGTGCAAAGAAATCCAGATAGGTTAACTAAATATATAACCTCGGTCTGGGATGTGTTGCGAATGATTTTGGTTCTACTATCATCAATTCACTCACATTTCAAAGCGATAAAAGAACACAAGACCATTTGGCACCACTTTCACTATCATCAATCCACTCACATTTCAAAGCAAATAAAAGAACACCGGACCATTCGGCACCGAAAGCGGAAGAAAGTTTGCATTGGAAAGATCATTGGATTTTATGGGAGTTCTAGTTCCCATCTTGAATCTCTAGTGTATTGGACCATCTAGAGGCCAAGGTGGAAGCCCTTGGGATGATAGAAAATTCAATGATGTAAAAAAAAAAATCAAGATGATACTGAAAAATGATGTCACCGAAAGCGAATTTTCATGAAAGCCTTTCATTTGCTTCTTCAATCATGGATTTTTTTTTTTTTGCAAAATGTATACTAATGTTTGCCTAATTCTTCTTTAGATGATTGATCCAACCTTTGATTAAAAAAAAAAAAGGATGTATCTTGTTTATGTATCATCTCTTCAACAAGTTTAGTAACAAGCATAACTAGCCTCCGGTTTTGATGAAGAGAAAAACTTAAAAGTCATCCTTTCTGTGAATATTCAAATAAACAATTTCAACGATTCTTTCAATTTTTTGCTAACTTTTTATAACTTTATGTAAGCCTCTACATGGAGAGTATATCAAATGTACAAGAATGGCTATAATAAATGTTGTCTTATTCATATTAATAGCTATTTTAGAGATATGTTTTTACGCCATGCCGTTACGTACTATGAATACGTTTATTATGTAAAGACAACATTTAAAGCTGACGGATCACATAGATTTGAAGCTTGTTCTTTTTCATAGGTGAGCCTATTCTCTCTCTTGTTTTAGTGGGGGAGGTGGTAAGCAAGCGGGACATGTCCAACTTGGTCTCTCGAGTACTTTCGTTGTGTAAAGACAACATTTAAATGGATTTTGATCTACTCAACAATTTCAATGGCCCCAATCTATTTGGATTTTGATCCTTGCACAATTAGGCTTATACTTACTTTCGTGCCTCAGCTATTAGCCACGATGAAAAAAGGACTCTTATTTTTCTGGTGACTATGTCAATATTAGAATCCGCTAATCAGCAACAATGAGTGTGTGTACACATCCTCCAAAAATTACGAAATATTTCAAAATTGGTAATTTCATAGCCTAGACATTCTCATTTCGTAATGAAGAAAATTAAGAATTTTATTATGACTAGAATTTATTCGGAGGATGCTCAGTAGAATTTCATATTAGGCAAAAACAATTGGTATATTATACGTGAATGTGAAGCTAATTTTATTAGCTAATCATATTGTTTCGTTGGAATTTAATCCGTAATGAAACACTTTTCACCGACAGTGACCTTTCGGTTTTAATTGAAGGAAATTAGGTTCTGTGGTGATTCCAGATCGGAAGTATTCAGGCAATATGGAAAAAACGATGGTATTATGCCGGAGTTTGACTCGACGCGTAGCACCAATGATAAAGATTCATGTCGGAGTTTGACTCGACGACGAGAATCTGAAAATTATAACTACATCTATAGGAATCGCAAGTGCTAAAAGAGATGAAGATACATGAAAGATGAATTTAAAATGCTAAGAAAGATAAAGATACATGAACGGTAAATTTAAAGTTCTGAAAATAAAGATACATGAAAGATGAATTTGTGTTGTGCTGAGAAGGGGCCGTTCTTCACTTGATGAATATTAGTATTTATAAGCCTCCCATCTTTCGTAATTGCTTTGAAGTAGTTTTCTTTAATTGAATGTGTTCCATCAAAACTGCTCCCACGTGTGCTCCACCACCACAACTGCTCCCAGTCTTTCATAACTTCTTTGATTTATGTGGTTGCAATTTTACTTCCATGTCTTCATTCGGTGCTTTTCCTTCCGGAATTGCTTCATTAAAGTATATTTAATGCATGTGGAGTCTTTTGTCTTTATTCTTTCCTAATGCATCTTCCCGAATTGCTCCATTAATGCATGTGGAGTCTTTTGTCTTCATTCTTCCCGAATGCATTGCTCCATGCGTGGATTCCTTCGTGCCGAATGGAAACTCTTTCGTACGTGTACCGAATGGAGATATGAACTCTTCCGTGCTATCGAATGGTCTACGTCTCCACGTCTTCATTTGTTTCAGGTTTCCGAAAATTCTGATCTATTCCTCACGTTGCCAAATATTGTCCTCAAAATGGTTGCTCTTTCAAAGCCGGTGCTTCAATTCTTCGCGCCCGTTCATGCCAATAATTCGGTCTTTTTTTGGTGTAAACACATATATGAGCGCACTTGGTAAATCCAACGACGCGTGGAAGATCATTATCCCAGTAAGAAGAACCCTAGGAACGCAATCGGTCCATTTTCACGTCCCGACCGTCCCCACTATTCAAATTCTTGTATTCGCCGAAACAGTCGACCTCCGATGGCCTTGAGAATTCATCCTCTTCCCCTGATTGCCCTGCCACGAGCCCCAAAATCCCGCCTTCAACCCACCTGTTTCAATGCCCACAAAGCTCTTGTCGTCTCCGTGTCGTGCACGGGCAAGGAGATCGGCGACGCTGAGGTGGCGTCCGCTTTGGCCGAGGAAGTCGCGAGGGCGCACGCCCAGAAGAAGCAGAAAGACGAGGCCTTGAGCAAGAGCAGGGCCCTCTTGTTCTCCGAGCTCTGCGGCTACTTGTCGCTGAGGGAGGACGAGTTGCAGAAGAAGTGGGAGAGGATGGAGGATGGCGAGAGGAGGGATTTGGCGAAGGAGTTCGTGTCGAATTGGAGCGTCCATTTCCATCCTTTGTCCGCGAGGTCTGTCATGGAGATGGTCGAAGAGCATCTGCAGCAAGAAAAGAAGCCGTCTTTTTCGAACGATTCGACGTTTTTTCCTAGTTTGAAGAGATTGATGGGTTTGGGTGAGAGCAAGTGAACGTGTCTGGGGGTCTATTTTTGTCGGATGGGAAGAGCAAAGTAACAAGTAGTGACTGCAGTGCGCGATGCCCTTTTTGATCAATTGATTGTACATGTTTACACAGAATTGTCATGGCAACTTGAGTTCGGTTGATTTCTGCTCTCTCTGCTTTGCTCTTGCTTCCCCTTCTTTTTCCCTGTCCCTCTTAATAATTTTGTTCGTTGAGTTCTAATAGATTCGGCAATAATTTTTTTTTTGTTGGGGTTCTACGCCTAAGCTGTATCGTTTGATGGGTGTTAAAACATGAAGCAGAATGAATCAATTGGAACTGGTCAATTTTTAATGACGGGAAGTTTCATTTGAGTGACTAACAAGTAAAGCATTTTACCTCAGTTTGGCTGTTCTGACATCGTAGTAACCAGGCGAAGAAGATCTCCCACCTCCTTGACTCTGTCATCTTCAGTCGTACACTTTCACTCTGTAATTTGCCATTTGGGCCTCTCTGTCTAAATATAATTGCAAATTGACTTGAAGGCTATGCACTTCGGTTGCGACCTCTTGCTTTCTTGGTCAACGTGGATTGCCTGTATTGCGACGGTAACTTGGGTTGTCTTCTCCGTTTATTTCTTGAACGACTTCTGCAAGAAAAGAAGCGCACATTCTGTTCGTAAAATGTGCCACAAGTCAATAGCTACTTGCCTGTCTCGCTTGTCCAGGTAAATAAGCAATTTGTCCGTCCCTGCTACACCAGAATATGATTATGAGGTTTTCTTGCGCTTTAGGGTATCAGATACTGACAAGGGCTTCACTTAATATCTGTACGATAGTCGTATAGATGCTGATGTCAGGTCCTTCAAAGACAGTGAGGAGGCTCCGTGAAGGGGGAGATATTGGCCCTGATCTTTTAGAAGCCATCAAGAACTCAAGGATCTTCATACCAATTTTCTCTAAAGAGTAAAGATTATGCTTCTAGTAGATGGCACCTCAAGGAGCTGGCGTCAATGGTTAAATGCAGGGAAGAAAGGAAACATGTGATCTTTTCAATCTTCTGTGCGCCCCATGAGTTCAGCACTGAAAAGCCTTCTCTAGGCGCAAGAAGCACTACAGCCACGAGACCATTCAAGGATGGAGGGATGCTCTTACTGTGGATGGAGCATTGAAAGGATGGGAACCGAAGACATTGCTGATGGGTAACTTGTTAACTCATGAGTTTGCGTGACTTGCTATGTTGTGGAATTCTTTTTGCTGGCCTGGTGAATGCATGCTTGGTTTGCTAGTATGAATCTGTCAAAGAGATCATTGATATTGTAAATTACTAGTCAATACTATGACATGTCGCTCTTATATAGTATGACTGACATTTGCACATTGCATCACCATGGTTTATCACGGCTTTAACCACCACCACTAGCTAGCCAATGCAGCGGTGCTATACTGCTATTGCCTCTACAACCACCACTGACTAGGTAAGACTACTGTTGCCAATGTCGTGTACGACTAACTTCTTGGACCATTTGAGTACCATAGCTTTGTCAAAGACATCTGAGAGCCATTGCTGCAACACAAGGGTCTTTGAATATTTGCAGAGTTCACAGGTCGCTAAAATCCTTAATGGTGACCACTCTGTTTTGGCAAGTGTCTATGAGGGGATCAAAGAGCTTGAGCAGAGATTGGGGAATAATAAAGTTCTCCTTCTTCTCATGAAAAGCTGAAGCTCTCGTATCTTGGAAGTTGCAGAAGTCTACGTGATATTGAAGGGCTTGAAGAGACAGAATCATCGGAGTTGTTGAACATTTTTTGGTGCAAAGAAATTCGAAAACTACCAAACCTTTCAAAGCTGCAGAGGTCACCAAATGGATAAATTCGCGTTTGTGAGAAAGATATAGATTCAGGGTCTTGAGGTACTTAAGTCTCTGAAATTGTTGGACAGTACAGGATGTGCACTTGTACAGCGCCTGAAAATGTACCTGATATGCCAAGTCTTACAATTAAGCGTTAAATCTAGTTATTTAGCAAATATGGAGGCTACTTATCTGCCGGACGTTACAATACGCCTTTCAAAAGGAGTTTGATGCAATGGCCTCTCCGTGCAATTTCCAGCAGGTAATTCCCCTAATTGCTTGGTTCTGTTTTACTCAATTTCATTTTTCTGTCTGCTTAGTCGTTGAAGAAATTGCTTGTTCCGATGAATTTCTATCCCCACATCCAAAAACATCGTGGACAAATAAAGAATCGCAAAAATAACACCCCTATATTTCCCCGTACGTTGAATTAGCAAATAGCTTGTCATACTACGTAAGTTCTTAAATATATGTCAAGTCTGTGAGAAGTGTACTTTCTTTATCTTTTGTCCTCGTGCAGGATCACATACGAAATACCCACCCGAGTTAGATCTGCCATTTCCATGCATGCTGCCATCGGCGAGGAGGATATACTGTTGATTCATCTGCTGTAGGCGACGATCTCTTGAATTTTGGCCTTGTCTGATTGTACGAATGAACCGGTCCTCTTACAATGTTTCCCATGTCATGCCGAGAGAAGTAGTTATCTCCGTCAATAGGAACATATGTTGCTTGGTGTCCGAAAGAACTTAGTGCAATGTGTTGCCGAAAATGAAGCTGTGTACGGTAACGCTCCAGAAAAAGTATTTCTATTCCTAAAGTGTTCGGCCGAAAAAAACTTAGTGGAGTGTGTTTCTGAAGATAAAGCTGCGTATGGTAAAAAAAGTGTTTCTAAAGTGTTTCAGGAACCCTTTTGATAAATTGAAATACTTTTGGAACAGAAACAAGAAACAAAAAAAAAAAATTTGCTTGTGTATTTTTGGAACACTTTATAGAAATACATTTGGAACATTTTTTAGAAATAATTGGGAACACTTTTTTGAACACACACTCTCTCTTTTGTTCTTGCACGAACAGCTCCTCTCCCCTCTCTTTCCGTGCTCCTTGACCAATCAACGCAGTTGCTCTTTCGGTAAGTTTCGGTGTTCCTCCTCTTCTTCTTTCTCTTCTCGGCAACCAACTAGCACCCAACACGGCGGGTGAATTCGCGCAAGCCCTGCCTAAATCAGGCGGCGATGGCAAGGGTTGGCTTCACGCTCGCCATGCGATCTTGAAATGGCCGTCGAAGTTGACGTCGACGAGGTCAGACAGGCAGGGGGAGTCCTCCTCGTTGTCGTGCTCGCTCCCACTGTTGTCGAAGCTGAGGCGGCGGAGATCGGTGTGGACGAGCCGAGCCTTGGCCTGCTCGTCAAGTAGGTCATTGCCACGCTTCTGTCTAGCAAAACCCACCATTGCAGGAGCTCAGAGCTCGAGTCACGAATGCTCAAACCTCCGTCGGTTCCGCTCACTTTCGGATTGATCTCGAGTGCCAAGCGCTGTGGCGAGTTGTCATCGTCGTCGCCTTAATCGAGCCGTCAACGGGATATATAGGAGAAGCAGGTGAGGATTAAAGGAAATGGTTTAATGGGAGAATTTGTGGAGGAATAATTGAGCGAAACTGCGGTTTAGGACTTCCAAGACCTGTGTGGCTTTTGAGCTTCTTTTAGGACTTAATTGGAAGGACAAAAGGTAATGCTTGGTCTATACGGCTAGGGTTAATTTTAGTTCGTTGAGATAGACCTCGCGTAAGCATTGACTGTGAAATATTATGTCGTTACCAAGTCTTGAGCATCTTGCACTAGTCAATTTTTGACCCGAAGTTACTCGGATCGACACGTGTTATTAAATTGTGAAGCAGTGTTACCAAACGCATTTTTGTTCTTTTTTTTGTTTCAAGAATAGAATTTTTCTGAATTACCAAACGTATTTCTATTTATAAAAATTATTACTGGGAACATAAATAAAAGAAAAGTGTTTATATTCCAAAAGTTGATTTAGGAATAGAAAAGTTAGTATACGCAACTAAAATTACCAATTTTTTTTTAAGTTCATCGACCAACATTTTTTAGATTGATGCAAACATTCGAATTGTTTTGGAAGTTTACCAGTAATTGTTTGTGGAACTTACCAATGTGTTAAATGATCAACATTTATATGAAATGTCACTAATCAGATTCGAAAGTTGCCATCATCTTCCTCCTCGTGAAGAATGTTACGACTTAATGTGAAAACATAAACTTTCTGAAACATACTAAAACTCCCTCTTTCCTTTTTACTACGAGAAGTCAATCACTACATTTTTAAGCCATCTTCTTGTTATTTGAGACTTTCAAACTTATTACCGATAAGTTTGAACTTACTTTTGACCATGGAAAATTAGAGAACACATGGCAAGATTGCCAACCAATATGTAGTTGCTGTTTCTTGACGCCATTGCTTATTCATGGTCTGGTTCTTGACATGGTCAAGCCGGCTCCGTCCTCGGGCGAACAAGTCTTCTTCTGGCTCCTAGGTTTGTCCGAAAATTCCATTGCCGAAGCAGAACGGGTCCTGATGGCGAAGCTGCCATTTGTCGCTCCTCCTTTATCTACCGGCATTGCACCATCTCTCTACGATGTGCTCTTCATCTGCAAGGAAAAGTTTGGAGCTTTTTCCTAGTCTCGCTCTCAGTTGCGTATCATCCTCATGGGAATCGAAGAAATTGCGGGGTGCACTCCATTTTCTTCCTCTTCAGTTCATCGGTGGAAGTATGACGTGTTCGTGAGCTTCAGAGGCGAGGACATAAGGAAGACCTTTGCGGCCCACCTCTTCCGCGCGCTGAAGCAGGTAGGGTTCTCCTACTTCGAGGACAAGGACAAAGTGGAGGCCGGGATTTTCATTAAGCCCAACCTGCTCGACGCGATCCACCATTCCAGGGTCTCTCTTGTCGTGTTCACCACCAACTACGCGGGCTCGCAGAGGTGCTTAGACGAGCTGGTGGAGATCCTGGAGTGCAACAGGAGGTTCAGACATCATCAGGGTCACGCGGTTCTGCCTATTTTCTACCATGTTGAGCCAAGCGACGTTCGAAAACAAAGCGGGGGATTCGGGGATGGTTTTGGAAGGTGTTTGGCCACCCACGCGGACGATTTGCTGGTGCAGAAGTGGAGGGATTCGCTTATAGAAGCTGGGAATTTATCGGGATGGCATTTATCTGGCGATGGGTAACGCACCATTTTCCCTTTTTTCTTTTCTTTTCTTTTCTTTTCTTAGGGCTGTGGTCCTAGCCCATACGGCTTTGCGGGTGTCGTTAGACTTGGGCAAGGGTGAGGACCCTCGCCCATGGTTGACCGACGACCCTTGCTGAATTTCGTAGAAGAAAGAGGGGAAAAGAAAAATTCAAAAAGAAAAAAAGTTAAAAATTATTCACGTCCGTGCCAACTGTCTTATGTGGTACTGTTTACTGATATCCATATCAGTGATTTTAGGCAAAAATTGATAAATCGCCAAAATTTTTAAAACTAAATTAGCAAAATTAAAAGATTTATGATTGAATTACTACGAATACAAACGGTCTAAGAATTTTTCAATAATTTGCGAATTTTAATATGAACGTGTGTAGCCACCTGTGCTTGTGGGACAACCCGTCAAAGGTTACTGGACGAGAAAGGATTACGAGGGCATGTGGATGTATTTAGTTTCTCAGGTTGGTCTTGCATATGAGAATGGAGAACTACAAGCCTATTTATAGGCCTCTTTATTCGACATGCTCCGCAAGTCATCTGTAGTCGCGTCAGAGATATTTGCTTCAATTGTGTCTTTTATTTGCATGTTTTTAATCACGAACAATTTATTAGCCACTAATCATATCTACTACAAGAGTTTTCCTAGGAACTTCCAGAAACTCGTAGTTTAGAGAAAAATTTAGGGAATTCTAGAAAATGGATCGATAGTTTAAACACTTCCTTGATCTGTTTAATGATACTCTTACCATGCTTTGAAGTGTTTCGATCGCGGCCTCGATAAAGCTGCAGTGGATAAGTCCACATATTTATACTTGTATTGCAATACTCCAATAGTCATAGTTATTTCCATTGGAAGTAGGAATGGGTAGTGAGCATGAGGTAGAGTTCGACCTTGATGTCGGATAATTAGGTGTGTGATTTTAGGAGCAGGTGAATAGAACAAACATCCAATACCAATCGAAGGAGGTTCTGACATCACTATTAAATGTTGTTAGATTTTGGTGCTAGCACTCGATATAGATTTTGATGCGAAGTGTGCAGCATGGCAAGGGGTGGACAAGGAAACAATAGAACCTATATTTGATGATTAAGGATTAAAAAGGTGTAGGGATGGGTTCAGTTTTTCTAGATGGTCTTGCATATGAGAATTGAGCACTAGAAGCCTCTTTAACCGACATACTCAGCATGTGTCGGAGATGTTTGCTTCAATTGGGTTTTTCATTTACATGCCGACAATTTGTTAGCCACAAATCTTAAGTACTTTATGACCATCATCATCAACATCACCTTTATCCCAAACCAGTTGGGGTCGGCTACTTTATGACCAAACAAAAAAAAAAATCTTAAGTACAGCAAGAGATCTCCTTATGTTAAAGATCTTCCCACTCAAGCCGATGTGAGACAGATACTATCTGCTATGTCTTCCCAGCTTTTGTCATGCTAAAGATTCTCCATCGCCGGGAAAGGCCAGGATCAGCGCACCAGAATCCGTGCCCGCCCGGTACTTGGAATTGACCACGTATCTTTGAATGAAGGGCAAGTAGTCGTAGAACCTCCTTCCTTCGTCCCCCGCTTCAATAGTGAAAAAAAAAAGAAAAGGAAGTAGCTTTCCGAGTGCATAACTGAATATAATCTCAACTTCACGAATCATGATTCTGGGGTAAATGCGCTTAGTGAGAGTATTCAACACACTTCAAGAAGATAATAGTACGTAGTTCAGGGAAAAATCTAGGAAACTCAATAATTTAACAAAACTTCACTGCTGATTGAATTGAGTTCATGTGTTTCTTGCTTATATGCCAATGGACTCTCGATGCAATAGGTAGTCATGTTTGAACTCGTTCTTCCCATGCAATTACAGGGATCAATCGGACTTCATCGAGCAAATTGTAGGACATCTGTTCAAGATTATTCCCAGAACAAGCTCCCCCTGTGCTATTGGAGTAGATTCCTTTGTAGACGATGTGATATCATTGCTGCAACTTGGGTCAAAGGATGATGTCCGGGTCGTTGGAATATGGGGAATGGAAGGAATTGGTAAGACAACTGTGGCCAAAGTCATTTGTGATCGCCTTTTCAGGGAATTTGAAGGTATTAGCTTTCTTGAAAATGTTGGAGATGCAAACGAAGGTACTATTTTACTTCTTCAGAAGAGACTTCTCCATGATGTTCTGCAGGTACAAGGTCTAGAAATGGATGATTTCAACAGCAACGTCCATGAGATAAAAGATAAACTCTGTCGAAAAAGGATCCTTCTAGTTCTTGATGACATCACTAACAAGGACCAAATTGAGTATTTTGGCGCTGAAAATCGAGAATGGTTCCAACATGGGAGCAGAATTTTGATAACTACAAGAGAAGAACGGCTTTTGGGAGATCTCAAAGTAGATGATAAGATTTTGCTCCCCGGACTAGGTTCTAAAGAATCACTCCAACTCATGCGCCACCATGCCTTCTGCAAAGACCAACCTAAAGAAGGGTTTGAAGAGTTATCCAGGAGTCTTGCCCATTATGCAGGCGGTCTGCCCATTGTTCTTAAGAGATTAGGTTCCTTTCTTTCTAGGAGGAAAAATCAGTGGCAAGAGATATTGGAGAAGTTGGTAACCCATCCTCATCTTTATTCAATCGGAATACCTTTATATACATTCTCCTCTCTTGGTCGCTCTGTAGGGCCATTTGGAGGCCACGGTGGAAGCTCTTATGATGATCAAACATACAGTGACATTGGAAAAATAACCATCGTTGTAACATCAACTATCGAGTCCATTACTATTGACTACGATCAGAATGGGTGTTTGGTGCGCTCACAAAGGCATGGTGGATCTACTGACTACGATCAGAATGGGTGTTTGGTGAGCTCGACAAGACATGGTGGGCTTTTGAAAGGCAAAAAATGGGAGGTAAATCCATTATTACAGTCAAGCTTTGTTGATTTGCAATATTTACGTCTAGTTATGCTATTCTTCTTCAAGGGTGATTGATAGTCACTTCCCTCTTCTGCGATTGTTGCAGTTACCTTTAGATTATCCAAATGAATACTTGATTTCAGTGTCCGGCTACATTCGAGAAGATTATTATCGGGTCATCAACTCTCTTACCTTCCACAGCAATAGGAGGTCATACGGGCCTTATGGTAATGAGAGAGGGAAGTTTTTCAGGTTTCCACAAGTTGATGGAAAGATCATCGGTTTTCATGGAAGGTGTGGCTTCTCTCTGGATTCCATCGGAGCTTATTTTGGGCCAGTCTCTCAGCCTTATCCTTTCGAAGACGTAGGGCCATTTGGAAATGGGGAAAACTGCTGGGATAATGGCAAGCATACGGATGTGAGACAAATTGTTGTAGTCTCTGGTTCTGCAGTTGAGTCTATTAGTATTACCTATGAGGAGGGTTGTTCCTTCGGACACGGTGCAAGTGGCGGTGGCGAAATAAATACGGTAGGCTACTCTAGTAGGAACTCAGTGTCAGATAAACGTTATCCTTTCTTTTCAATGGTGCAGCTTATCATGCTATTGCTGAAGATAGTGTCTCGATGAAAATGATATACTCTAAACCTTGTAACTTAGGTATGACCCCACCAACAGGAAGCAAGTTTCATAAGGAAAGATTTGTTAAAATAAGTTTTTGTATTTACAACGGTTGATAAAGGAGAGTGAATCAATTGTTCTCCATTTAGGAAAAATAGTTTTCTTTTTATAAAATAAGCGCACATGGATTATCTTTTTCCTTTTTTCATCTAATATGTGTTCGTATGATGTTGAAGTAGGCAAGATAATCTACTATTTTTCAGATCATACATCACCATCTCAATCATGCTTTTGTTTCCTGACTTGTTGCATTAACTTTTCTTTACCTTTTGTATGGTTGTTCCAGATAAATCTAGACTGGTTGACTGAATGTCTAACTTCAGTTTCGGGATATATTGCAAATGATTTGGGTTCTACTATCATCCATTCGTTGACATTTCATAGTAATAAAAGAACATACGGACCATTTGGCACTGAAATGGGCAGGAAATTTTCATTTCCAGCAACTGGTGGGAAGATCATTGGATTTTATGGGAGTTCTGGTTCCAATCTTCAATCTCTTGGAGCATATTTCGAACCAATGTCTCATCTATATCCGATCAAGCGTAGTGGACCGTTTGGAGGCCAAGGTGGACACCCCTGGGACGATGGAAAATTTAATGGTGTAAAGAAAATAAAAGTGATATTGGAAAATGTTGTCAACTGCATCTCCTTTGAGTATGACGATAATGGAAAATCTATTTGGTCCTCTACACATGGTCACAGTGGCAATGGAGATATCCTCTTGGTGAGTTCATTGAATATTTTTTTATTCATATTACTGTTGATCCTCTCTTTCTCTGTCTCCCGCGCGCGCGCACCTGCACACACAAGCCCCATTCTCGATTCTATGAGAATTTTTATGAAGGCTTTTTATTTGCTTCTCTTTGATGGAAGCTAAAGACCTACCATCTTCGATTGTTGAACTGGAAAGTATGACGTAAGAATAGTAGTCCATCAGTACATTAGCTTTAGAAATTCTTGGTTCTAGGATCAACTTCTAGGGTATATGTTGATGCGGTGTTTGCTTAGGCCATTGTGGTCTATCTATCAGCTATGATATAGTTGAACGTGATAGCTTAATTCAACGTATACTTCCTAATTCTGCAGGTTAATTTGGACTACCCTCTTGAGTTCTTGACTTCAGTATCAGGTTATATCAAACATGACTATCCAGTTATTCAATCAGTCACGTTCGAAAGCAACATAAGAAGGCATGGACCCTTTGGTAAGGAAGAAGGAAGCTTCTTTAGCTGTGCATTGACATGCCGCAAGATAATTGGCTTTCATGGAAGGTCTGGTGTCCAGCTTGATGCACTAGGAGTCTACTCTGAACCAATTTCTGATCTTCGTTTCTTGAGATCCGTTGGGCCATTTGGAGGTCAAGGCGGCAGTCCTTGGGATGATGGAGATAGCACAGGGGTGAGAGAAATAATTGTTAAAGGTGGATCAGCTATTGACTCCATCACTATTGAGTATGACAAGAATGGATCTGTTGAGCACCGTAAACATGGTGCGGATGGAGGACATTTGACACTCGAGGTATGGCCTTCAGACATTTACTTAATCTCATAAACGTGCAACTTCTGTGTTGCTGCTAAGGTTTGGTTTTAAGTGGTCTGGAGATCACATATATGTACATGAGCATTAAAATACTGTAATTAGAGCGTAGAGGTAAAAGGAAGATATGAGAACCGTCGGTCAATTTTGAGTTTCCATTGACAAATGATCATGAATGAGAATCAACCTCTGAGAAAGTCAGTGTATGGGCATCTTGTAGAATCATCACAGAAAAAGAACTTTTCTTTGGTTTTCCAACCGTCCTTGGTTCCATTTAGCACTCAATACATTAGAAAGAGTACTCTCTACAAAAATAATATATCAAAAGTGTATTTTTACTTTATAACTTTAAGTCTGATAACAATTTTGCTTATTTTGCTAAACTGTTCTCTAAGTGTTGCAAAAGCACTCTTGAAGCAATTGATATTCGTTAGACAAGGATTCGATAATTGTTGCGGATCAAAATAGGTCTTATACTCAAGATGCAGCGGTTTTATCTATTTTACTTTACATTGTTTGTCTAACGGAATACAAATCATCAATCGGTGTGTTCTGTTTATGCTGATTTTTCAAGATTCTGCAGCTGGGGGGGAATAAATATGTTTGCGGTCCTAATTTTGCAGTTTAAGCTTGACTATCCTCGAGAGTACTTGACTTCATTTTCTGGTTACTTTGGAGATTTTTACGGGTATACTATCGTTCGCTCCCTCAAATTTCAGAGCAATGAAAGAACTTTTGGGCCAATTGGTATCGAAGAAGGGACGTACATTTCTTTTCCATCAACTGGTAAAAAGATTGTCGGGTTTCATGGAAGGTGTGGACGCTGGCTTGATTCACTTGGAGCACATTTTGAGCCTTGATAGGCACAACTTACAGTATGATGTTTTAGTTCACTTTTGATGTGTATCATCACATAGGTTGGTTTGATGTATCCTCCATGAATAAAGTGTGTTAAAGCATTTATACAGAATCATGTCTTCATCAGCCAGTCTCAACATCACCATTACGCTATATCTTATGTTCTATTTTTAGTTTGATCTCATAATTTACACGGTGCTTAGAACAAGATTATGTCAATGATTTGTGAGCTAATCATGGAGCTTAACATTAATTTCCGTTAGGGTCATTACAATTTAAACAACCATGGAAATTTAATCATATTCATAAACTAACCTTGGGATTTATAACAACCAAAGAATGTAGTGATAAGTGCATGGGAAGTCCTAAAAGCTTGTCAAGAAAGTGTAATCAAATCTTAAAACTTTTAAAAGGTGTAATCAATTTTTAAAATTTGTTAAATTAGTTCAACCAAGTCCTTCTATTGATTGCAATTTTTTTTTTAAAGTTTTAAGGTTCGATTGCATTTTCGTGATAATTTTAAGATTTGATTGTACCTTTTGAAAGTTTAAGACTCGATTGCATTTTCATGTCAATTTTTAGGACTTTATTGCACTTTTTGAATGTATTAAAATCTAATTACATTTTCGCGACAAGTTTTATGGCTTTTAGTGAACTTTTCCCAAAAATATATTATGCAATGATAAATCATATCGCAGGTTTTTGCTGCTAGGAAAGAAAAAACGGCCCAAACTCTTGAAAAAAGAAGAAGGGAATCACTAATGAATTTTAGGAACAATTTATCCAGCACGACGATAATAAGAATGCATGGCTGCAGCATATAATAACCTCTCTTTCTTTTAAGAAGGTAATTATGAGGATGGGATTATCCGTTCGTACTTGCTCAATCTAATCTAATTTAATTTAATCTAATGTATTATAGTTAAACATCAAATGCATTTGATCTAATGAAACTGTTCTTTTCTTTTCCAGATTCTTATTATAGAGGAAAATCTCTTAAATCTCTTAAAATGTCAATCCATAAATGAATATTTATTATCTCATGATATACTATATTTATTATCTCATGATAAACTATATATGTAATAAAAAGTGTGTACTGCAATCATGTGATAGGGAGAAAACCGTTTCTTTTCTCTCAAGAAAACTTTAAGAAAAAAATATTCTAGAAAAATTAAGTCACAGGTATCATTTATATCTAGTAAAAAGTTGTAAAATTAAACTCCAAGAGAATGAGAAAATAATTATGCTTGTAAACATAAGCAATATTGACTTATTAGGCACGGCATTTTATGTAGTAGAAATAAAAAAAACAAATTAAGGAAAAAGAAAAATTATAGTTATGCTATACAGATTATGTTTTCTGAGACAATATAGATAATTATCAGCACGAGTCAATATTATAACATCAAATTACTTTGCTTCAAGCATATACTAAATGTAGTAAAATCAACGTTAGAGTTAACTTTACTTAATTAACGAATGATGATTACTTAAAAATGACAGAATTTTGGAATCATAATAAAAGGAAATATAGGGCATGATACATTCATGTTAGTAAAATAGGACACATACGTTATTTGATAAGTATAAAGTGGGTTTATACACCTGATTATCTAACCTACAACGTTCGATCTTGTAATGAACAATACATATTCTTTTGTATAATATATATTTTTTTCGACCGTTTAAATTTCATGATTACTGTCGTTGATGTAACATTGACAAGATATTATATGTTCATATAAGTCGACTGTGTTTAAGTAGAGAAGGAGTTTTGATTAATCTTCAACATATTTTGAAATATAGAACCTTGCAAAGCAGGTGCAAGTACACTAGTTAATTTTGTAATAACAGTCAATAACCAACATTAAACACCGGAAAATATTCTCATAGAAGTTTTTATTTGGTTGAAATCGTAGAAGTTATTTTTCACGAAATAAATAAAGCCCGAAAAATAACTTTGAGGAAAACATTTTCTGGATTTTTTGGAGTCTAGTTAGTAGAAAATAAGCTAATCAAGAAAAAAAATTTCCACTCATGGAAAAAAATTCTTCAAAAGTGGGGAGAATATTTTCCTCTTTTTGAAAAAAGAGAAATATTTTCCCTCATTTTTTCTCCCCTAACTTCTCCACAATCATTTTTTATTAATTTAAAAAATAATTCCTAATTTCGTAAATTTTATAAAAATTTAATAAAATTTAAAAATTCAAAAAATAATTTTTTAATTGTTTTTTTTCTCTATTTTTTTTCTTTTTCTTTCTCTGCCGTTCGCCGACCACAGGCCAAGCGGGGTCTAGCGTGGCTGGCGACCGACTAAGAAAGAAAAAGAAAAGGAAAAAATAAAAGGAGTCTTTTTGGTGCGGGGACATAAGGTTGAACTTCGCAGCCCACCTCTTCCGCGCGCTGAAGCAGGCGGGAATCTACTAATTCGAGGACAATGACAAGGAGGAGTCCGGGATGCTCATTGAGACCAAGCTGCTCGACGCGATTCGCAGCCATTCTAGAGTTTCTCTCGTCGTGTTCACCACCAACTACGCCGACTCGCGGTAGTGCTTGAACGCGCTGGTGGAGATCCTGGAGTGCAATAGGAAATACAGAGACCATCAGCATCATTTGGTTCTACCAATTTTCTACGACGCTGAGCCACGCGAGGCTCGGAAACAGAGCCGGCGATTCGGAGATGGTTTTGGAAAGTGTGTGGCCACCCACTTGGACGATTTGCTGGTGCAGAAGTGGAGGGATTCGCTTAATGAAGCTGGGAATATATCGGGTTGGCGTTTCAAAGAAGATGCTAATGGGTAATGCACCATCTTCCCCAAAAAAATTGTGAGTCGTGCTTGATTGATTCGTTCATTCACCGTAAAAGCTCATATTGGTGCTCGATTTGAACTCTACTGCTGATTGTATTTAGTTAATGTGTTTCTTTCTTATATATGCTGATGGCCTCTCCAGGCTATAATTTGTCATATTTGAACTTGTTCTTCCCATACAATTACAGGAATCAATCGGACTTCATCGAGAAAATTGTAGAACATCTCTTGAAGATTATTCCCCGAACAAGCTCCCCCCATGCTATTAGGGTAGATTCCTTTGTAGACGATGTTATATCGTTGCTGGAGATTGGGTCAGAGCCCAGAGGATGATGTCCGTGTGGTTGGAATATGGGGAATGAAAGGAATTGGTAAGACAACAGTGGCCAAAGCCGTCTACCATCGCATTTCCAGGGAATTTGAAAGTGTTAGCTTTCTCAAATATGTCGTAGTTGCAAACCAATACTCTTTTACTTCTTCAGAAGAGACTTCTCCACGATGTTCTCAAGGTACAAGGTCTAGAAATTTATGATCTTAACAGCAACATCAACGAGATAAAAACTAGGCTCTGTCAGAAAAGGATCCTTCTAGTTCTCGATAACCTCACTGAGAAGCACCAAAGAGTCTTTTGGTGCTGGAGATCGAGAATGGTTCCAATATGGAAGTAGAATCTTGATAACTACAAGAGAAGAATGGCTTCTAAAAGATCTCAAAGTGGATGATAAGTATATGATTCCTGGACTGGGTTCTAAAGAATCACACCAACTCATGAGTGGCCACGCCTTTGGCAAAGGCCAACCTAAAGAAGGGTATGAGGAGTTGTTCAAGAGTCTTGTCCTCTATGCAGGCGGTCTGCCGATGGTTCTTAACAGATTTGGTTCCTTTCTTTCTAGTAGGAAAAACCAGTGGAATGAGATATTGGAGAAGCTGGTAAAGGATCCTTGTCTTGATTCAATTGAAATAAGTTTGCATTCATTCTCCTCTCTTCATTCCTCTGTAGGACCATTTGGAGGCCATGGTGGAGATTCTTTTGATGATCAAAGATTCAGTGACATAAGAAAAATAACGTCATTCTAAGGAGAGGGATTGAGTCCATTACTATTGAGTATGATCAGAATGGGTGTTTGGTGCGCTCGTCTAGACATGGTGGATCTTTGGAAGGCCACGCATGGGAGGTGAGTCCATCATTACGGTTCGCTCTGTTAATTTGCAATATTTATGTCTAGTTATGTTATTCTCCCTGAAAATATCAGCTGCTGTTCGTTTATGGAATGGAGGTTGAGAAAAAAATTTTGACGGAGTCATAATAGTTGGACTCGCTTGAATCATATCAACTGGGTTCTTCCACGATGCCTGATCATCTCCCAATAGCTGGATAGTTTTGTTGTACTTTGCTAAGATTTCTCTTTAGGGTGCCAAAAAGGAGATGATTGCACTAGCATCATCCACCTACTCTGATGTTACAATTAATCAGAGATTGCTTCAGTGCTTGTCATTGTCAATCTTGTTATGTAGCAAAGCATTGGGGGTTCTAGATGGGGTTCAATCGTTATGACACAAGACTAGGGAAGAAGGCAAACTGTGCTCCAAAATAAGAGAAGGAATACAAGTATATGTGACATAGCCTCTAACTGGTACTCCAGTCGTTCCAGGAATTAGATATCATTTGTTTTTGGAAGACTTAACCTAAATAATGCATCTAGAGAACATAGAATTTCGCCTTCTTCAAGGGTTACTGATACTCACTTTGCTCTTCTGCAATGGTTGCAGGTACCTTTAGATTATCCAATTGAATACTTGACTTCGGTGTCAGGCTACATTAGAGAAGATTCTGATCATGTCATCAACTCTTTTACCTTCCACAGCATTAAGAGGGCATATGGGCCAGCTGGCAGTTAGAAAGGGAAGTTTTTCAGGTTTCCACAAGTAGATGGAAGATCATTTGTTTTCATGGAAAGTGTGGCCCTTTTCTAGATTCGATTGGAGCTTATTTTGGCCCTGTCTCTTGTCCATATCCCTTCGAAGTCGTAGGGCCATTTAGAAATGGAGAAAACCGCTGGGATGATGGCAAGTGTACAGATGCTGGACAAATTGTTGTAATCTCTGGTTCTGCAATTGAATCTATCAGTTTACCTATGAGGAGGGTCATTCTTTCAGACATGGTACAAGTGATGTCGGCAAAACAGATACGGTACACTACTCTAGTAGGAACTCGGTGTTAGATAAACATTACCCTTTTATTTTGGATGATGCTTATCATGCCATTGCTGAAGAAAGTGTTTGAGTGAAAGTGACAAGCTGTTAACATTGTAACTTATGTATGACATCATCAACAGGAAGCAAGTTTTATAATGAAAAAGACTTGTTAAAGAAATTTGTCATAAATCAAACACTTTTTAGGTTTAGTATTTTGAAACAGTTGATAAGGGAGAGTGAATCAACTGTTCTCCTTCTATTGACTTTCTGCAGATACATTTTGGTTGGTGGGACAAAATCTAGTTATTCTCTCTGGGCATTGTTGTTCCAACAAAGAGCTTTTTTTCTGACAAAGAGCACTAACAAGGACTCGCCTAAGAGATACTATTTGCAGCGCTGGTGCTTTTGTTTTATGGAAAGTCAATGTTAGATAATATTTTCCTAAGAACGGTGATTTATCGCTTAGAAAAATTAGTCAACAAATTTTCAATATCAACAATAATCTATTCTTAGATAATTTTGTTGATGATGAACATTTGTTTTGTTAATTTATCTTTGTAAGCGATACGCTCAACCATTTTTAGGAAAATGTTTTCCAAATTGTTAATTCTCCACAAAATAAATGTTGTTTTTCTTGGTTCATCTTGTATGTGTTGATTTGATGTTGAAGTAGGGAAGATAATCTGCTCTTTTCCAGATCATGCACCATCATCTCAATCATCAAACACTAGTCATTGTCATCGATCAAGTTTTTCTTCCTGACTTACTGCATTAACATTTCTTCACCCGCTAAACGGTTGGTACAGATAAATCTGGATTGGCTGACTGAATTTCTAACTTCAGTTTTGGGATATATTATGAATAATTTTGGTTCTACTATCATCAATTCACTCATGTTTCAAAGCAATAAAAAAACATACGGACCGTTCGGCACTGAAACTGGGCACCTACCACCGCCCTGTGCCACCATTATTAGTTTTCTGCTAAACTTGGAAAGTTTTATCAAAGTAAACTTTAAGTGATAGAATCCTGTATACAGAATGTACGATGATATGGTATGGATTGTGGGAAGCATCTTAGATGGAAATGAAAGCCATGCAAAGGAACTGAATGATTGAAGTTGTCTTTTGGTTATTAAATTTCTTCCCTTTATCTTTTATTCATGAGAGTAACCGAGTAAAATAAGTCTTTTTCTTTTCATTGCTAAATGAAGCGAATCAGCAAAGTGCGCCAGAAAAACTGAAGACCTATCGTCTTCAATTGTTGACCAGAAAAGTATGATGTAAGAATAGTAGTCCATCCATACATTAGCTTCAGAAATTCTTGGGTCTAAGATCAACTTCTAGGTTGTACAGGGATGCGGTGTTCTCTTAGGCCCCAGTAATCTATCTATCATCCTTGATATGGATCAGTGTAACAGTTAAATTCAATAAATACTTGCTAATTCTGCAGGTTAACTTGGATTACCCTCTCGAGTTCTTGACCTCAATATCAGGTTATATCAGACATGACTGTTCTGTTATTCAATCACTCACGTTTGAAAGCAATATAACAAGGCATGGACCCTTTGGTAAGGAAGAAGGAAGCTTCTTTAGCTGTGCATTGACATGCCGCAAGATAATTGGCTTTCGTGAAAGGTCTGGTGTCCAGCTTGATGCGCTAGGGGTCTACTCTGAACCAATTTCTGATCTTCATTTCATGAAATCCATTGGGCCATTTGGAGGTCAAGGTGGTGGTCCTTGGGATGATGGAGATAGCACAGGGGCGAGAGAAATAATCGTGAAAGGTGGATTAGCTATTGACTCCATTACTGTTGAGTATGACAAGAATGGTTCGGTGGTTCAGGGCCCTAAACATGGTGGAGATGGAGGACATTTAACACTCGAGGTATGGCCTTCAGACATTTACTTAATCTCACAAATGTGCAACTTATGGGTTGCTGCTAAGGTGTGGTTTTAAGTGCTCTGGAGGTGACGTATATGTACATGAGCATGAAAGTATTCTAAGTAGAGCATAGAGGTAAAAGTAAGTTATGAGAACAGTCGGTCTATTTTGAGTTTACATTGACAGATGATCTTGAATGCGAATCAACCTCTGAGAAAGTCACTATATGCGCGATGCAATATCATCACAGAAAGCACTCAATACATTCAAAAGCGTATTCTCTACAAAAATAGCACATAAAAAAGGCGTATTTACTTTGTGACTTCATGTCTGGTAACATCTTTTCCTTATTATAGTAAACTGTTCTCAAAGCGTTACCAAAGCACTCTTGAAGTAATTGATATTCATTTTACAGACAAGGATTTGATAATCGTCGCAGATCAAAAGAGGTCTTATACTCAAAATGCAGCGGTTTTATCTATTTAGCTTTACATTTTTTGTCTAACGGAATACAAATCATCAATTGGAGTGTTCTGTTTATGCTGATTTTTCAAGATTCTGCAGCTGAGGGGTTGGAATTAAATATGTTTGTGGTTCTAATTTTGCAGGTTAAGCTCGACTATACTCGAGAGTACTTGACTTCATTTTCTGGTTACTTTGGAGATTATTGCGGGTATACTATCATTCGCTCCCTCAAATTTCAGAGCAATGAAAGAACTTTTGGTCCAACTGGTATAGAAGACGGGACGTGCATTTCTTTTCCATCGACTTGTAAAAAGATCGTCGGGTTTCATGGAAGGTGTGGTTGATGGCTCGATTCACTTGGAGCACATTTTAAGCCTTGATAGGCTAAGCTCTATGCGCACCTTACAGTCGATGTTTGAGTTCACATTTGATGTGTATCATCACATAGGTCGCTTTGATGTATCCTCCAAGATTTAAGTGTGTTAAAGCATTTATACAAAATCATATCTTCATCAGCCAATCTCAAAATCACCATTACGCTCTATCTCATGTTCTATTTTTAGTTAGATCTCATAATTTACACGGATATAGATAATTATCAGCATGAATCAATATTTTAACATTAAATTCTATAGAAAAATGTAGTAAAATACAATGGTACAGTTAATTTTACATAATTAGAGAGAGATCATTGCTTCAAAGTCAGAATAGTGGTGTCAAATCGAAAAGAAAAATGGGGCATGATTAAATTCATGTTAGTAAAATCGGACATATAAGATATTTGATAAGTGTTAAGTGAATTTATATATGAAACAATCGAACCTACAACATTTGATCGTATAATAAAGGACACATGTTGATTTTGCATAATATGTTCTTCGACCGTTAAAATTTCATGGTTGTGGTCATTGAAGTAATATTGAAAAGATATTATATGTTCATAAAAGATGAATTTGTTAAAGTAGGGGTATGTTTTCGACAGATTTTGAAATATAGAACCTATGCAAAGCATGTGCAAGATAAAGGCAGTTAATAACCAACGATAATAGTCACCAACACCAATCTGCATCTTTCAGAAAGTCTTTGTCATTGAACCGATCGATCTTCACCTTCCCTTCTTCCATGTTTGTCACCCCCACTATTTCGCTAAAGCAGGCCCTGATACCAGTTATTAGAAACATGATTCTTTGAAGAGAAAAAATATAACGAAAGAAGAACGAATTTTCTTTGTCCTCGGGCAGGTCAAGCTAGATTATCCCAAGGAGCATTTGATTTCCACATCAGGTTACATAAGAGAAAGCAAAGGTTCGCCACCCACTATTGTGCAGTATCTGAAAATGCATACCACTAATGCACCGAGGGACCGTTTGGCAAGGTAAAGGGCAAGTAATTTTGTACACCATTTGGATGCTATCGTCTGGAACGCATCTCGATTCCATTGGAGAGCATTTGGAACCATATAATTAGGCTAAGTTAAAGCATGATACAATTATTCTGACAAAAAAAAAGCATGATACAATTATTGATTATCATTTCAATGGCATTTTCGCAAAATTATAATAAGCAATTGCTTTGAATTTGTCTTTTCTTTTTTCACTTGCTCTATTCATCTAGAATTATTTTCCGTAATAACTTTATAAAACTATGCCTTATGATGCAAGAAAAGCATAAATGAGTGGAATATATACTTGGCGTCTCATTTTTTTTTCCCTTCACTTTAGTTTGAAAGAAAAGATGAGATTTTAGAGCATACTGTCACTTTTTCTTTTCCCTCTTTTTGAGGATCATCTCTCATTTTCTGGATTTGGGTTCTTTTCTTCCAGCACAGAGGATTCTTTTTTAGCCTAGACCCATCCACTTAGGTCTGTCCCCACCTAGCCATTATATGCAGAAAAATTAAGATTACCAGGGGACACGGGTGGGCTTGGGTAAGGATTTTAAGCTCAGTGCCCGGATGGAAAAAAAAAAAAAAAAGCGAAGACAATGCTATTGCTGGTAATAATTTTTTTTAAAAGAAAATTGACGTACAAAACAGCATGTAAGATTTCAGTGGATAATTAAATGATTAAGGACCCCGATTTTGTAGATTAATAGCACCGCTGGAATCTGCGTAGGATGCTTCTCAAATAAGTCTCTATCCAATGCCTTGATCAAACTTACCTACATGTAACCCCACAAACGAAGAGTCTAACAACATAACAAATCGCCATAGGAGCATTGAATCAATATCCGAAACCATGGTTCCTTCCCCTTCTCTTCCACCACCACCACCACCACCTCCTCCTCCTCCTCCTCAATGGAAATATGATGTCTTCGTGAGTTTCCGAGGCAAGGACCTGAGGAAAAACTTCATCTCACACCTCTTCTCTGCTTTGAAGCAGGCCTCGATCCGATGCTTCAGAGACAACGCAAGAGAAGACATTGGAGAACAAATCAAGTCCAAACTTTTCAAAGCTATTTGCCATGCGAGGTTTGCCCTAATCGTGTTCTCCAAGAACTATGCGGACTCTAAGTGGTGCATGAACGAGCTGGTCGAGATTCTGGAGTGCAAGAAGAGGTACGAAAACCATGGTCACCTAGTTGTGCCCATCTTCCTCGATGTAAAACCAGAAGACATTTCGAAATTGATGAGTGGAAGCGAATTTGCTCAAGGTTTTGAGAGATTAAGTCGAAAAGAGAGAGATGGTAGGCAAATACAGAAATGGAGGGATGCCTTGACAGAGACTAAGCATTTGTCAGGATTCGACTTGAGGAACCATGCTGGAGAGTACGTATCTTTTCTTCATGTTCATTGCATCATGATTAACTCAAAATGTGAATAGTTATGTGGGCTTGATGTTGCTTGTGAGATTCGAACTCTTTGAAGTTTCGTCATTTTTGGGTCCAAGATGGGCTCGTACGAACCATCTCCAGACAAGCCACCATTGCAATGCAAGTAAGTTGAAACCGAGAAGTTTAAGGTTAGAACGGATACTATCCAAACAGGTTGACGTTTGGTCATCCTAACGTTGTGTAACCTACATGAAAATCGAAAATGTACTGTTTTAGTAATTATTGCACAAGGGATTGACTGTCAGCTGCCCGTCACCTCTACCATCGATGGCTGGTGTGCTTGTCGTTACAGCATGTACTCGCGGCGGTCATTGTCCCTAGAACTAGTCGCCGCAAGACTCTTGTGGAAGCCTACAGGGACGGTGCTAATATGGTTTTAGGAAGACTATTTTCTTCTTTGTTTTCTGTAATTTTTACAAAATATATGTTTAATTCATCATCTATGTGAACATCATTTATCAAATTAGATAACCAGGAGAAATTCACAATCATTTGAAAACGAAATATTATAGGTTATCTCCATCATTTACCATTAATAGCAAGCACTGATTTAGTCAATGCATAGATAAAAAAACAGGAAGACATGTCATTTCATTCCTATGTAAAATAACTGTCGATATGCGCATGTTTCATCAGCAGAAAAAATTTAATAACAAACACTGATTTAGTCATCTTGGATGTGAAAAATCTTGAACATTTTGTCTCTCGATACATATATTTAAGTTTGTTTCTCTTATATTCTTAACTATGCTTAACATCAGGGATGAAGGGACACTCGTGGACATAATAGTAGAGTATCTTGTCGAGAAAATCCGTGCAGCACGGCCACTCCACTTTGCGAGATACGTAACTGGAGTGGAATTGCCGGTAGGCGAGGTGATTTCTTTAATCAGAACGGGCCAAGAGGATGACGTGCGCGTCATAGGTAGGGGTGTCAATGGGCCGGGTCGGGCCGGGTCTCATGTAGGCCCGACCCGGCCCGAAATCAAACAACACCAAGCTCGGCCCGACCCGGGCCGACCTGAAACCCGAATCATATAAAGATATTCGGGTCGGGTCGGGTTAGGCCGGGTTTTCCTTTTTTTTTTAATTGAAGCTCCAACATTCAAATCAGCTCCCATGCAAATCAAAGTATGAAACTGAGATGCGAACTGATCACCCACGAGGAATTAATGAACCAAGGATCCGAAAAAGCACCGGCCACACTTACGTTTAAAGAGTTTAAACTACAAAAAGAACCAAAATGATAACCCAACTTGGCCACCTATGCAGTTTCAGAGTACTCGAAAATAAATGAAACTTTAGCTATTTGCAATGTCGAAACAGCATGAAGGCGGCTCGGGAAAGTAAAGCATATATAGAACAAGTTTCCCTCAATCCAAACTGTAAATAGTTCCTGTTGTCAATGGCGCTTCTTCTTCGTTGAAGCAGATAAACATGTTTAAAAAATGAAAAGAAAACGTTTGAGCATCATCTCTCCATGGATGGCAACAACATGAAACTCCCAGCCACAAAAACAGAAGGCAATGAAACTCCCAGCCACAAAACAGAAGGCAACGAACATGATGACCAAAGAGATGGACTAAGCATAAATCTTAAGGTTCAGAAAATAAGTAATTCGAGTGACAAATAAAAAAGTGGAGGTTGCATCCTTGGAGCTAAGCTGCATTCAGCTTGTCTTCACAACATTGTAGAATGATACAAGCTTCTCCTTAGATCCACAGAGTTCCTGAAAGCAAGAGAAAGATAGGCAAGTGATAGCATTCGTCTCTAAAACTAATTAAAAGAATTACCCGTCCTCACAGCAGTTAAAAACTCAGATCTAATTGAAACTAGATGAGTAGTGCGCATAAGAACATCAGACGATTAAAAGCCTAGAGTAATGAAGCTGTGCACACAAGAAGCAAGATATGCACTGTATTTTACAGTATTTTTCGAAGTTAAAATTTCCTAGAGCTAACATGATATGTTGAGAGATCCCAAAATACCTTTTCTTTGTACATATTTCTAAGCCTACCAGCAGCCTCCACATCCATGGGAATATGTCAATCATCAAGAGATATCGATGTCAAGTTTGGCTCGATGGTCGTAGGTGGCAACTCTGCGTTAAATTTACAATGAAAATGAGAACTAAGATATCAATTGAAATATAGAAAGGTATAAATATTCTACAACTATATTTTTTTACCTGACTCAAACTTTTCAAGTTCTTCTAAGTCTTCCTCAATTGAACAAGAAAGTGGCGTGCTTCGTAACCAATCTTGAGAACATATAAGTGCCTCAACCATACTAGGGGTCAAAGAGCTACGAAACACATAAAGCACACGACCTCCTGTGCTAAATGCAACCTCTGATGCTACAGTCGAGACGGGCACGGCCAAGATATCTCGAGCAATAGAAGAGAGAATAGGATATCTCGAAGAATTTCCTTTCCACCAACTTAAGATATCAAAGGTAGCACTATAACGTTCACATCTTTCATCCAAATATAGGTCCAATTCAGATTTTTCTTCCAAATATTCTTGTCCGGTTTGGCTCATAGGTATACGTGGAGTACAAGGAATAGGCAAGACGATGGTGGCTGCGGTCATATGCGAGCGCATTCGTCACGATTTCGAGTGTTTCGTCTTTCTTGATAAAATCGGAGAAGCAGATTGCAACAATCTGGTAGGTCTATTAGGCCTACAAAAGAAGCTGCTCTATAATCTCATAAAGGTGGAAGGATTGAGGATGTATGACGACATTCAGACCAACATCAACGAGATAGATAGTAACATGTGCCTGAAAAGGATACTTCTTGTTCTCGACAACGTCACCAGGAAAGAACAACTGGACTACTTCGGGGCCGGAGAGCGAGAGCTGCTGTGTCCCGGGAGCAGAATTGTGATCACAACCAGAGACCAAAACCTGTTGAAAGATCTCAAAGTAGACGACAAGTATATCATCAGAGGATTGGACCCGAATGGAGCGCTTCGTCTGTTTTGTCGCCATGCCATAAAGAGAGAAGAACCTCAAGAAGGCTATGAGGAGTTGTGCAAAAATCTAGCTCATTATGCAGGAGGTCATCCATTATCGCTCAAAACGTTGGGCTCTTCCCTATACCGTAAATCCAAAGACGAATGGTATAAAAAACTGGAGCAGTTGAAGAGATGCCCTTATCTCGATTCGCTCTTTCGTCCATTCGAGCCAGTTGGGCCATATGGAGGTCAAGGCGGTGATGCTTTTGATGATGGGGCACATACTGGTGTGAGGCAAATTAGGGTCTATGGACAGTCAGCTATTGATTCCATCACCATAGATTATGACCAGAATGGGTGTTTAGTGACGTCCGTCCAGCACGGTGGACGGACTGATTATGAAAGGGTCAGTTTTCTGCCACTAGTACTTTACTTCTCATTGCTTGTAGGAATAAACTACAAAGTTTCAACTTCATTTTTCTTCTTTTCTTATTTTCAATATTTACTTCGTCTCTTTTTTAATTTATTTATGGGACTTTATTATCTTGCCTTCCATTTACAGCAAAATCGGCATGCGGCAGCTTTGCTCAAGCACCTATTTATAGCAGAAATCCAAAATTCAAAAAACTTCTTCGTTCTTTTTTATTATTATTAGGGATGAGTACTTAAACCGAATCCGGTCGAGTAATTTGTTTCTCACAGTGAAGGAATTATATTGATCCCAAATAACACAAAGGCAATACATATCAGATGTTAGATGGATGTGATGAGGGTAACACCCATAAAAACTTTTGCACATCTTGCAGCTGGTGAGATTGGATCATCCAAGTGAATACCTCACTTCTGTATCGGGCCATATTGATGATTATGGAGGTCATGATGTTGTTCGGTCTCTCAAGATCCACAGCAACAAGAAGACATATGGACCATTTGGTTCTGAAATAGGACAGCCTTTTGATCTGTCAAATTCTAATGGACATATTGTCGGGTTTCACGGGAAATGTAGTCGCCATCTCCACTCAATTGGAGCCCATTTCGGGCCGACTTCTCATGCATATCCATTTCATGTCGTGGGACCATTTGGTGGTGATAGTGGTACGGACATTTGGAACGACGGAAAACACACGGATGTGAGGCAAATCGTCATAGGCTTCGATTCGGCAATTAAGTCCATCTCTATCTTATATGATGAACATGGACGTCCAGCTGGTCCGTTCACACATGGCCCAACTGAAGGAGGCAAAACATATACGGTGAGCTATGATATAACCATTATCAACATTAAGTTCAGGATGCAATATGATTTTGTTGATGAAGTAGATAGTTGTTCTTGAATTCTTTAAGTTTTATCATTTTTCTTTCTCAGATTAAACTCGACCATCCAAATGAGTATTTGACATCCATCTCGGGCTACACTGAAGAAGTTTCTGGACTCATCATACTTCAGTCATTGACAATCCATACTAATAGAAGGAATCATGGACCGATCGGAACATCTAATAAAGGGAGGCATTTTTCATTTCCATACACTGGTGGCAAAATTGTTGGGTTCCATGGGACATGCGATGGCCCTCGTCTCGAGTCCATTGGAGCTTTTTATGAGCCGATTCCTCATACACATCCCGTTAAGGTTTTTGGGCCTTTTGGAGGCGATGGCCAGAAATCCTGGGATTTTGTTGATTTAAAGGGGATTGATGTTCAGTACGCAGGCTTCATTGAGTCTATTACTTTTGAAGTCGACGACGCCACCAGCTCTGAACCGAAAACTATTTATGGTGAAAATGGCGGGAAGAATACTTTCAAGGTTGTATCTAAGACTCTTTCCTTTTCTCTTTTTCAGTTTGTACTTGAATGTGGTAAGCTTATGTTTGTAGCTTATCATAACATTAGTAAAATTACGGCTTTAGGAACCTAGAGATTCTTAACAATTGCTTTGCAAATGCACGTGAAAAGCTCATACCAGAAATACCTGAGGATCAGCATGATTGTTAGAAAACCAAATGGAAAAATTAATGACTTCACTCTGTTAAAGTTAGGCAAAGACAAACCTAGCCATGAACAAAAAAGTAGATTAACTTTTTGATTTACGAAATGAAATGTGCTACCCAATTGATTAGAAGCGTAATTTAAACTAATCTTTGCATGCTTAACTTATTTTATAGTACTAATTTATTTTGCTCATTGGATGATGCAACATTTAATCACTCGCGTCGAATATGGCTTTCTATGGCCTTGTTTGCAGGTTAAACTGAGAAATGGAGAGTACATAACTTCTTTTGCAGGATATCTCAAAAATGCAAATGATAGTGGCACTCTAGTCAACTCGCTCACGTTTCAAACCAACAAGAGAATATTGGGACCCATTGGTAGAGAGGAAGGGGTGTACTTCTCCTTACCATCGGAAGCTGGGAAAGTTATCGGGTTTTTTGGGACAAGTGGCAATTGCCTCAAATCTATTGGAGCACAAGTCGAGCCATACTATCCTTTTCATTCTGTGGGGTTATTTGGGAGTTCAAACAGGTCAAATTGGGATGATGGCAACAAGCATACCAATGTAAGGAAAATCATTATTGAATTAGGACTAAATATGTGCTCATGCATCCGATCAATCGCGTTTCAGTATGAAGAGGAGAAAAGAGAATTGTGAAAATCAGAGGCACATGATGGCATTGATGGAAAAGAGTTCCATGCAATACGGACCGTCAAGATCCATACGGTACGTCCCCGTACATATGTATACTTACACTTTGTAAGATCCTTACGTAGCTTGCCTAGTCTATGTTAGCAGGAGAGACTTACATGAACAGCGTGATGGTTATGCCTATAATTGCAGATCCAAATACGTGGTCCAGATAAGTATTTGACTTCAATATCCGGGTATTTTAACCACAATGGCATTCAATCTATCACATTTCAAACTAACAAAAAAACGATCGGACCTATTGGTGATCAAATGGGATTGCATGATGGATGGCGGGATTGGGGATTCCACCTCCACTCTCCTGCAACGGGTGGCAAAATTGTTGGATTTTTTGGTTGGAGTGGTGAATATCTTAAAGAAATTGGAGCATATTTTGAGCCGATCTCAAATCTTTACCCGATTAAATCGATCGGGCCGTTTGGAGGCCTTGGTGGTTGTGCTTGGGATGATGGGAAATTCAATGGTGTGAGGGAAATTGAGGTAATGCATGACGATGTTATCCGCTACATTATGTTTGTGTACGACAAGCATGGTGAACAATTTTGCTCGGTTATGCATGGTGGCCACACCGCAGAAGACAAGGCCGAGGCCACTAGGGTTAGTGCTTCTTTACCTCTCCGATTCATTGCTGCTTACTTTCTCATATCTCATTGGTCTAGACCATGTTCATTTGTGTCCCGTCGTGTGATTTAGTATATTAAACTTGACAAATAGGTCTTACTTTTCACCACTCATCCAATTTTAAGAATTGCACAGGTTAGATTGGATTATCCACGGGAGTATTTGACAGGGATCTCTGGTTACAAGCGAGAGGATGGCGACGACGATGTGGATAGCGCTATTGTTCAGTCGCTCACATTTCACAGTAATAGAGGAAGACACGGTCCCTTTGGCAAGGAGACGGGAAAGTACTTTTGGTATCCATCGACTGGAAGCAGAATCATAGGTTTTTATGGAACATGCGGTGTGGCTCTCAATGCCATAGGAGTGTACGCAGAGCCAACACCACACTTGCATCCTTTTAAGACTATTGGGCCCTTTGGGGGCTCTGGGGGGTAGTGGTACTCAATGGGATGATGGAGTGCATACTGATGTGCGGGCATTTCATATTAGTTTTGACGACGTAATTCACTCCATTATGATTATGTATGATAACAATGGTTCCATTGTCCCATGCTCTCAACTTGGCGAAGGAGACGGGCCTCTAGACACCTGGGTTAGTCCATCTCTCTCTCTCTCTCTCTGTTCAACCAACTCTTCTGCTTTTCAAAATAAATAAAAAAAGAAATAAAAAATTTCCAATCGTGATCCTTGCAGGTTGGATCTTTCTTTGTAGTTAATTGAGTTCATTGGACTCGGTCGATTGATGATAAAGAAAGGGAATTCTTGATTTAGTTTTCCGTATTAATATTTCTCTATTATTCATTTTTTATCTGTCAGAAAAAGTCTCTCTTCTCTTCTCTTCTGGTTTTTGTTTTTTGTTTTTTTGCATCTAGAAGTCATTCATGTATGGAAAACTTACCCAAAAAGTCAAAAACATTTGCAATTATACAAATTTAGTCATAAACCTTTTGATTGTGCCAATTTAGACCTAAATATTTTCATGTTTTGTTAATGTAGTCCATTCAACCAATTTTGGCCGAAAAATGTTGGCGTGGATGCAGTTGTCCTAAGTGATATGTTTGGCCTTGACGTGAACAAAGTTTATTGATTTCTAAAAAATTTTCCGAACTTTTTTTTTATTAATTCTTTGTATATATATATTTTTTTTTAAAAAACTTTTTCTTTCTACCATCCTCGATCGCCGGCAATCAATCAAAGGCAACTACTGGCGAGGGCATCCCTCGTTGGCCTTAGGTGAGGTGACCCACACCAAAGGCCAGTGAGGGCCGGCCTTGCTAGCTTTGACAATGTTTTTAGCTTCATGTGCCACGGTTTCTTTTCAACGAAGACTGAGGCACTTCTTGTGGCATTTCGAACCTTCACATGTTTTCCCAAATAAAACATGTTTGGCTTTGCTATTCTTGCAGGTCAATTTGGATTATCCCAAAGAGCGTCTAGTTTCGAATATCAGGTTGCATGAACGGAAATAGAAACACTCCACAAGCAAAAATTATCATCCACAACCTGAGCATACGTACCACGAAGACCAGTTACGGGCCATTCGGATCAAAGGATGCTCTTGAAAAGTTATCAGGATTTTGTATTCCGCCGGCAGCAAATGGTGGCAGGATTGTTGGCTTTTTCGGAAGTGCAGGATCGCATCTTAATTCTATCGGAGTGCGCTTGGAATGATATTAAATCAAAGCCCCTCCCTCCCCCAAGCTTTATTTTTATTTGTTTATTTTTTTCTTTGGCTTGTGATCTTAAGAATCTTTTTCTTTTTTTTTTTATGTTGGTCCGACATCTCTCTTGTTAAATCATGTTGAAATTAGTCTTTTTTTCTTAAGCGTTAGTCACGACAAGGGTCGCGTAATTTGAAGATTAACTATGAGGATGCTCCGAGACGTTAGTTGAGATTATATTTGGATGGGAATACTAGTCGTTGGAAAGAAGAAAATGAAGAATATAAATGCAAGAGGACTATTTTTAAAGTAGAGATGGAGATGCACAAGAATACATGGATAGAACTTCTCAACCAAAACATAACCAAATCCAAGGGTTAAACCCGCGGTCCGTCTCCACTTTGGCTCATGTACTGAGAGTGAAATTTCTAAATATATTGACATGCATGTGTATACAGCATGCGTAATCTTTTACCGTACACAATTGCACATACATCATAATTCACATGGATATAGCTCCTCAATTTTTTGGAACTAATTTTGTCCATTGGTTAATCCCAGAGTTTCGTGCAAACGAAGATGGAATGGCCTAGGCCCACTTCATGCACTATCCAGTTATAATCAATAAAATTAAATCGTAAAGTAATAAATTCGCATTGAAATATAATTGGTGCTGTCGTTTTACTAAGCTCCTCATCACATATTAGTTTACTATCCATTTCTATTCACAGCTCTAAGGCTATTTTATCGATAGTTTGAACAACGAGAAATTAATAAATGTAATTTATGACTAAATAATCATTATTACGTTACTATTACACCATTATTTTTTCCAATGAAAAAAAAAGTTACTATTTATTATCGACTATTTAATTTAAAAAATATCATGATATAATCATATTTCATGATTTATCATTATGACTACCTTAAGGGACTGATGGAGTTTAAGGAATACTATTCGTTTCAGCTTATTAGCATACACAATGTAACTCTAAAAATATTTTTTTGTAGTTATTGATATATCTAATTGATGCAATAACAATTATGCTTGGATTATTGCTACACGCACATGTAATAATTGCTAGATTGTAGTAAGCTATCATTTACAAAACTCAAGGAATCAAATGAGCCAACCACGAATCCTACTCTGATGTAAATTGAGTCGAAAGTGTAACAATATATATATTTGTAAGGAGAATAATTGATGTGACACCCAAAAATCTCTTGTATTAAACAATTTAGAAATAAAAGGCATGTATCTAGATATTTCTAGGTTTAACCAACAAGTCACTAGGAAGCTTCTTTGAGGAAGCCACCTCTTGCTTGTCAGTTAAGCTAACTCATGGCTTAGTAGGGAAGTTACATTTAATTGAAATGGTAAATATTAAAACTATACAAACAATGGTTAAAAATATAATAATAGAATTATAAAATGAATTTTGTAGAACTTATAATCTAGGTGACAGTGGATGTAGATCGTCTCAATCTAGTGACTTACAAAGTAGGAACATATATAAAATTAGTAGAGGGAATCGACTTTTGATGCATAGGCAAAAAAGGAAAAAAAGGAAGTAATAGAAAGTAATTTTGAACTAGAAAGCTCTCTAACTGTTTCTTTTAAGTTTGATGAATCTCAAGACAGTACAAATTTCACAATATTGAATTGGTGGAAGAGGCATTCCACCAAATACCCAATTCTTGTTATGATTGCAAAATAAATTTTAGAAACCCCTTATCCAATAGTTGCGGTCAAACAAGCATTTAATGTTGGAGGCAATATTTTGGATGAACGATATTCAAGATCAACTCCCGAATTGGTAAAATTTTAAGTTTGTGTTGATGATTGGACAAAGGCTTAATATAAACAATAAGCGATAGATCACAATAATAAAGCTGAATTCTTCAATGACAGAGATACCACCACCACCGGTATAGGTGCAGGTAGAGACGATTGAGGATAAAGTAAGTATGGGGTTATCAAAGATAAGAAAACTACATGGATTTTGATACTTCTATCCCTAAGAAGATATGTAGCCACTTAATGATAAATCATTAAGTTCAAATGTGACGTCCTCAGATTTTGGCTAACAGACAAGAAGAGTTAATAAAGTTGGACCCATTTTTTTTCCACTCTAATCTGCAGCTGAAACATTATTTCCCAAGCCTACGTGCCCCTTAAATCTCCACTTTTGCTCTCAGTTGTACTGGATTTTCTTATTTGGCTGACCTGGAGCTTCCTCCTTGGATGAACTTTCGGCTGAAGCTTCTCCAAGGCTGCGTGTACTCTCTTAATTTTCCACTACTTTTGCTCTTCAAAACTTCAGCTGGAACTCCTTGAATGGTTAGACTTTCGGCTGCTCTATTCCATTGTCCTGATTGAACTCATTTCCCATGCAAGTGGGACAAGAAAAATAATTGAAATCTATCACTTTCAAACTCAATTGAAGTCCACGTTGCCCCTTCATTAATTAGCTAAGGAACACTTTGCCATGCAAGTCAAACCTCATCATTTGGAGCCATCTACTCTCACTAGTCACGCGTGGAACCTTGCTGCAACTCATCCTTGCTGCTGTCTTTTTTTTTTGCTTTCTCCTTAGCTGTGCTCGTACTACCTACTACTTCTTTCGGAAACTGAAATTTTTGTTGCTTGATCCTCTACATCTTCCTCAGCTTCTTGATCTTCAGCTATTGGAACTTACCTTGCCGTTTGCTGCTGTTTCCCTGCTGAAATTTTCTCTGCTGTCCTCTCGGGTTCTCGCGTCCAGCACGAGCGCCCGAAGGAAATCGGCTCGTTCGGAGTTGTCTGGTGTCCAAATCGAGCTCCGTTTTCGCCTGTGTACTCGTAAGACGTTAAGCTTCGATATTTTGAAAACGGAACAGCGAAAAACCTCCTAGAGAATTCCCAATTTTGAATCAAAGTTGACCCTGTTTTGTTGGTTTTCTTCTTTTGCTTGATGTAGCTGTAATCCTCTTTGTCTCTGTTGTGTTTTGCTTGCTGCTGTGTTTCTGTTCCTCGCTGGAAAATCGCCGTTAGTTTTGTCGTCGTCGTCGTGAACAGTGTCGCCGGAATAGTGCTGCCGGAATAGTGTCGTCGGAACAGTGACTAGCCGTCGCCGTTCGTGGCCTGAGCTCATTTCCGTCTAGCCCAAGCTCGAACTCGATTTTAGGTGATCACATTTCTAAACTTGACTTAAAATGTCGGGTATGCTAGGGACTAGTAGGGAAAATTTTATGATGAAAAATATTAAATTTCCTGGACGTCAAATGTTGATTATTTATTGCTGACCTTAGGGGTCAATTGATAATTTTTGTGGACTCTAGAAATTATCACGTGTGCTAGATTGCTTGCCTTTGAACCTAAGTGACTTAGAATGGAAACCGGGTCCTGAAATGCGAGTTTTTGCAACATGAATTGCTTGGTTATTTTATTCGATTTATTTTGAGGTGAATGGTGTGCCAATATGAATAATTTTAGGAAATGCATGTGGCAAAACTGGCTTGCATGAGTGTTTATGGGGTGAGCCAATTGAGAATTTTGTGATGCTCATCATTGATTTGCATATTGGCATGAGACATGTGCGTTTGGCGGAGTGTGTAGAACCGTGCGGGACGGCCCGGTAGTGTCTAGGGGGCCACCGGGAACGCGGGGTGATAAGGAGGTGCCGATCGCAGAGCTAATTGAGCCACGGTCATTGCACTTGCGCCTGAACGTGCTCGACACGGGGTAGCTGGAGAGACAAGGGTGCCAACTTTGGTGTGAATAGACACGGGTTGAGGCACAGGCCTGAAACGTCTACGATGTGGCCGGGGACCGGCAGTGCCGATAAGAGCCACCGGTTGGGTTGAGTCTGGCAGTGCCCAGAGAGCCACCGGTAACCCGAAACAAGAAGTCCGGCAGTGGCCAGAGAGCCACCGGCAAGCATTGAGCATCTGCATTGGCATCTGTATGATTTGAGGTCACAATATGCATGTGATGATTTACATTCTAGCAAGAGGTGCATGTTGTTCACTAAATTGAGTTTAGATGTGTGTTCACTGAGTTTCGACTCACCTATTTTTGGCTGATCGCCATTTCAGACCATCGACCATAGATATGACTTATCGTATTCCCCCAGTCCGCCACGGGATCCCTCAGGAGATTGAGACACAGGTATTTTCGTACCCTATTATGGACGGAGTTTCGTATGAGAGACATAGCTGCACCGTATGGGTCGACGAGGGCTATGACGTTTTGCTCCCTCATAGATACGAGAGATGGTACCGTCGGGTGGGTCAGGAGTTGTGGCAGGGTCCTCTGCAGGGTTTGGATATACCTGTCTTTTTGATGAGGCCGACAGGCCTGATGAATGCGGCCACTTTTGAAGGCGAGGTTGTAGACCCTGAGCCGATGGATGTCCAGGATGTAGATGGGGATGTAGTTATGGAAATCGAGGGAGCAGATGACGTGTTCGTCGAGCAGGCAGATAGCGAGCCTGGATCTCCGGGATCGGAAGAGACTGATCCAGAGGAGTTCCCTTTGTCTGAGGAAGATGAGTAGTTCCTCGAGGGTGCTTGGACGAGGCGTAGTGACTTTTTGATTTGGTTTGTTTTTTTTTTTACTATGATCGACTTGTGTTTCGAGGTTCAGATGATAGACTCCCTCCCAGGTTGTATAGAACCTTCACTGTTATGTGTTAAGTTATGTAAATTAAGTTTTCTCTATCTCTCTATCCCACATGCGTGTTTGTCAGGGGTTGTGCGTTTTCGCTGTCGCATTTGTTAGCCGTCGTTTGGCCGCGACGAGTCCTGGGCCGTCGCTAGTGTTGGCCAGGCGATGAGCGAAAGAGTTTGGCAGGTGAAGGGATGTTGTGTGTCCGACGGGTCCGGGGCGTGACATCAAGCCCCCTCCCCCTTCTTTTTTTTTTCCCTATATTTGATTACAAAATTTATTTAATAATACATTATTTAATAATTTAATAATTCATTATTTTTTTATTTCATAATTCATTATTTGATAATTTGATTACAATTTGATTACAAGTTCATCACAATTTAATTTTTAAAAGCAAAAATCTTTTATAAAAAAAATCGAAACCGATTCGAAACAACCGGTGGTTCCAAACCACCGAACCGTTGGTGGTTTCATTTAGCAATTTGGAACTGACGAACTAGCTCAGAATCGGCCCGGAACCTTAAGTAGCAATTTCGGTTCCTCCAAATTTGGAACTGAAACTACCGGTTCATGATTCGAAATCAGCGGTTCTGAAACTGTGGCCATGTCTACTCTACCCATAGACTACATCGAATGTACATCAATGGCTATAATAGACTTTCTCTTCTTTATATTAATGGCTTATCACTACCTAAAATTTTGGATTTTTCAATTCTTAGGTTAACGGATTACTAATTAATTAATTAGATCAATTAATTTAGCTCGAACTCTCCAAAATTCTACCAAATCGTGACTTATGATTCAAATGATTATCTTACAAAAGATTTTTAAATTTTCGGAGCCGCCACTAAATTTTTTTTAAGTTGATTAGAAGCCTAAGTAAATTAGTGGGAGAACTAAATTACTTTTACGAATAAAAAATGTTAAGTTTGGGACTTGGTTACATTAATTTTTCAATTAATGTCCTTTCGGTACTAATTTAATGAAAAATGCTCAATTTGACAATTTTGATGAATTCTCACTTTAAGTTCGAAGGTGCAATTTCTTTAAGGGATTTTTTTATGGTTTTTTTTGTTTTTATGGATGAAATTTAAAATTCAAGTTGCAAAAATCAAAAGATTATTACCGCTATTTCTTTCGAATTAAGTTTTGATCTAAAACTTGATAGATCGATCCTAAAATTTGAAATACTTGCAATGGAAATAATTCCATCTAAAGCCTAAAAGATTGACTTATTTCCATATATACGATTGCGGATTAGGAAATTTTTCCAATCAATCACATCTTGAAATATTTTTGGGTATCTTTGAGTATCTTCAGAGAATTTTAATTATCAAAGATTATCACAAAGATTCGAAAGTATTCACATTGAATTATAATCTTTTCAATTCAAACAAAAGATATACTGACAAGATTTCAAAAAAAAAAATTCAATGTTCAATCTTGACGTGCAATCTTTCAAATTAAGCAATCAAGTTATATTGCAAGAAATATTTAGAATTTTTTCAATTTCCAAATTTAACATGCAATTTTCGGATTAAGATAAGTGAATATCTCAATCTTGTAACACGATTTCTTTTAAATATGCAAATTCAATTAATCGAAATATGTAATCAAATATTCAGAAAGTCCAATTTAGATAATTTACTTAGATTGCAAGATTTCTTTTCCTCTTTTGAATTTGCGCCAAAACTTGACATCCAAGCTTGCACTCCGCGAACTGGTTCGATGGGTTTGGGCAGGTATGGGACTCAGGTTGCTCGAGTTGAAAGCTTCAATGAGACTCGATTCGCAGCAACACCAATCATTTTAAAAATTAGCTCCGAAAGGCAGGGAAATTGCACGAAAACGATGTAAGAATCGGCTCCAAATAGCAAGCCAAAATCTTGCACTGATTTAGTATAAAAATGTCTAAAACAGTCCTGTTTTGGACTCCAACAGCAATAAAAACACATTTGGACAGCAACAAACCAGTGAAAAATAGCCCTCTAGAATAGCGAGTCATTCACCGAGTAAAACAGCAACCAACGGGATTGGACAACAACACCAACAGAGGTGTCAATTGTCGGGGATTGCACCAAGCAGCGAGTGCAACTTCGGACGTCGTGCGAGATCACGAGCAACACGAGGCAATGTTGAGAGTAGAAGTAGAGAAGCAACGTCGTGCAAAGATGGATTACCGTGGTAGCAAGATATTCACCTAGGAGGAACTTCGCTCACGAGTGACTTCAGCTTCGAAGGACGTACAAAACCTTGCTCTCACTTCTCCCTTCGCTCTTTTGCCGAGAAGTCTATATGAAGTGTACCCCCTGGAGCACAGATGAAAACCATCGAGAAGACCTCTTTCTCTCTCGTGTTTGCTCTCCAGAAAACTTCAAAATTTTCTGAGCTTTCTCCCAATGTGAACCCTATATGTGTATTTATAATGGTCAGCTACGGTTTGCGCTTTTCATTTAATTATGAAATAGTCCGTTAACTTCGAATCATCGTAATATAATCTGGTAACAAAATATTCTGCCTTATAAAAGGCCCTTTCTTTTTTAAATAAACATTAAATGGGCTAATTTAGGCTCAAATTAGGTCCTAAGACCTTGGTGAATTTTTGGTAATTGCTCCCTTAGTTAGCTGAATTTTACTTTGTGAGCTTTGGTCCACTGCTCGTCGAATTAAGCTCCATTCCCCACTGTCGATGCAAAATACAATGCAGGAAAAATAAATATGCGGTGCATGGTGTCGCGACCCTAAAATTATGAAATTCTCAGGTTAATGGATTACTAGATCAATTAGATGAATTAACTAATATAGCCCGAGCTCTCCCAAGCTCTACCAATTCGCAACTTAGATTTATGTTCAAATGATTTAAATTTGGAGTCGCCACTAATCTTTTTTGGTAGGTAGATTAGATACCTAAATAAAGCATTGGGAAAATACTTTATTTTCTGCAAACTAGATATTTAAGTTCGGGGACTTGATTATGTTAACTTTTCAATTAACACCCTTGCGGTACCATTCTTGTGAAGGTTTCCTTGATTGGCACATTAAATTGATTTATTTGAAGACCAAAGTGCAATTCATCCTCTCTTTTTTTTTTCTTGATTAAATGAATGCAATGCAAATGCAACTACATGAATGCAATTATGACATTAAACTATATGATGTTATGCAAATCTAAACTATATGACAAGAATAATAAGCATACATGATGTCTAAAAAAATTAAGTTTTAATGCACGAAAAATGTGGGTTCTAAAGATATACAAAATAACATGAATGAAAACAAATGCATGCTAATTTTTAGAAAAAAGCGACATGATATGAGCTTTAATGCACATGAAATATGGGTTAAAATTTAAATGCCATGACATGCGAAAGATGCAAGTCTACCTATATGACATGAATAAAAATGCATGAATGACATGGTAAATGTGCATGAATGGCAAAAATGACATGGTGAATATGCATGATCTACCCTATATGAAATGCACATGAATGATATTTTTTGGTATTTTCGGATTAAATAAAAGGCAAAAATAAAAGATGGTCTGAAAGTTAATAATAATTAATATAAATTAAGAAATTGATCACTCAAAGTCTCATTTTATATTAAAAGGTATCTTGACATTTAAATCCATTTTAGACCATGATTTGACGGTCTTTTGTGATTTCTTCTAAAAATATTATTCAAATAAAAATATAATAAACCTTGAGTATCGTACACCTTATGATCCAAATTTTTCGATGAATTCGCTTCGTACCGAAAATTTAGGGTCGAAAGGGAACTTATTCATGTCGTACCCCGAGGGTGAGGTCAGATGGTGAATTTGAATATTATGAAATTTGTCGATCCGGTCCCAAAGTTATGAAATGAGATGAACAATTTCATTTGTGCGATGATGTCATACTTCGAGGGTGAAGTCGGATGGCCATCCATCATGCACATATCCGATCCGAGGGACAAAGGCGCAATGGAGCATGTACTATACTCATGGAATATTATAAAAATATTTGACTTTAGACTATAGTATGAAATGCATGAAATGTGATTTTCGGCCAAGGCAAAGGAGATTGCCGAAATCTTGAAGGGTATAAGACACTATTCACATAGGATCACATCTTTCTTAATTAGGAGATTATCTTATAGATTTTGAAGATGTATTTTCAGATAATCCTTAATTAGAAAAGATATTCTCGAAATTTTCAAAGTTTATCCACAATATCTTAGAAATGTGCCTGAGATTCAATTATTAAATTGCAAGATATGCCAAAATCATTCAAAGACAAGCACGATATCCATAAGATTTGCTTGACATTCAGATCTTTCAAATTCAGGCAACAAGAATTCTTAAGGATATGCTCAATATTTCCGTAAAATATTTCCTAAATCCGAAAGCATGCAAGATATCATCAAGATTTGCTTCAGTCTTAGCAAAAATTTTGTAGATAATATCTGCTAATCTAAATTGAGAGATAAGATAAAAATTGACCAACTGAGGATCGAAAATTTACCTTATTTGAGAATCTCTTTCTAATCTGAAAAAAAAAACAACTTGAGCCAAAAAATGCAATCCAGGCTAAGGAATTTCGACCGATCGGCTGGAGGATTTGCGCACGCCCAGGATCTTGTCAAGGACTATTTTGAGCTTCCGTAGGACTCGTTTTGCAGCAGCAATTATGGGCCCAAATTCACCTAAAATTGAACACTGGACAGCAAGAGTATCACGCCAAATAATGAGGTAATAGACTCTAAACAGTCCAAAAAAACTGCACTGAAAAAGTTAACAAAAAGGCCAAAAACAGCACTGTTTTTGGGCCGAACAGCAACTAAAAAAAATCCAACCAGCAGCTAACTTGGTCCCTGCGTAACTGAGTATTATAGGACCAAATATCTGCAAAACCTGAAGCTGAATATTAGCTTGAATCAACACTGGACAGCGATTATGATCGCCTGGACAGCAGCCAAATTTGGACCCAACGGCAGTGAATTCAACCTCAGAACAGCTACGGTTCTAAGCACCAAGTAGCAGCTCAGACCAGCATCAAGCAGCAGCAAATCTGCACCCGAACAGTCACCGAATGGATCTCGAGCAGCAGAGGATTGTAACAAGTTCTGGCAGCAGCTCGTGGTGGAAAATCCGCCGAAGAACCTTGGAAATCAATTCCGCAAATAGTGGTTCACGTTACGTCCTCGATGTCGCAGCTTTGTTGAGATCTAAACTAGCCAAGGAGTGACTAGTTATCACTCAGCACTTCCTCGGGATTCACCTCAGTAGTGGTGTTGATGAAGGATTGAAGTGGTCATAGTCTCACTCCAGAGAGTGAAAACCAAGACCTCTCCTTTTGGCCGTCCACCCCTTAGAATTTTTTCACGTCCATCTTTTTGTGGCCGATCTCCTAATTTCCAGATTTGCTTTTCGACTTTGAACGGATTTCGAATCAACTCAATCTTGGACCGACAATGGTTCAACTCGCACGGCTGAGGCTTGCATCAACAACTCGGTGACACACGTTGGGACTCCTCAGCTATGCTCGTTGATAAACCTGCAAGATAGAGGACGTAGGAACACAACTCGCAAGACATGAAGGCCATCGTTTGGTTAGCATTGCTCGGTGGAATTGGTTCTAAGGTGTTGCCGAAATAAACTTCACAAAAGCAATGATTAGCTGGATAACAACTCAATGCAAATTGGGACAAAACACATCACGACAACCACCCTTTTCCACTTTCCTTGACCACTGCTCGCGGTTTTGATCATTTGCAGAACCCTTGTAAAGCTCTCTAATTCACATGAATTGCTTCAATCGCAGAATCTCTCCATTCCCTTTTGTCTTCTTCTTTTGGAGCATGGACGTTGACTAGAGGAAGAGACCCCTCCTGCAAAATCCAACTCTACCCTCTTGTGCTCACCTTTGCGCAGAGAAGAGAACTTCTTGTTCTCTATTTTTTGTGCTGCACTCAATTTGCCGTATGTTCTATGAAAGTGGCCTCCTCAACCCTAAGCTTAAGTTAGCTTATATAGGCACAAGGTGAATTCTAATGACGGTAGGATTAGACTCCGAGCATAGGATTAGATTTCAACCACAGGATCCAAAATTCAAAAATTTTAAAGAGTCTCATCTCATAAAACTCTTAAAATTCAAATTTTCAAAAGTTCTAATGGGTTAGAATAAATATGAAAATAAGTCCAAAAACTCTCATAATTTTCGGCACACCCATTGCTAGCCTTAGCCGAATTTCTCAAGCTTGCTCGGGTCCATTGCTCGTCAATTTAAGCTTAACTTCTCGCCGTTATGCAAGATGCAATGCATGAGGAAATATTTTCGATGAGAATTAATTCTCAATTTTTGTGCAATATATAAATGAAAATCGAAATCAAAATTTAGGTGTCAACACATGGCAAAATATTTTTGATGAGAATTAATTTTCAATTTTGTGTAACATAAATGAAAAAGGAAAAATCAAAATTTAGATGTCAACATGGCTACTTTAGGAGAAGTGTTTTACAATGTGTGACAAGGTACATGGAAGGGCTAGGCACCTACCACCGCCCTGTGCCACCATTAATAGTTTTCTATTAAACTTAATATTTCGATTATTAAATTTCTTTACTTAAAATTTAATTTTGTAATAGTAACCTAGTAAAATAGATCCCCCCCCAAATCCCCCTCCCATTTCATTGCTAAATAAAGCGAATGAGCAAACTGTGCCTGAGAAACTAAAGATCTATCATCTTCGAAGAATTGGAAATAAAGGAAAAATGGGTTTGTCTAGTCTGTCCAAAAAAAAAAAAAGAAAGAAAAGAAACGGAGAATGCGCATTTGCTTATTGTTGACCTGAGAAGTATAATGTAAGAATAGTAGTCCACCAATGCATTAACTTTAGAAAGTCTTGTGTCTAGGATCAACTTCTAGATTGTACGAGGATGTGGTGTTTTCTAAGGTGGGAAAATGAGATAAATAGTCATTAAATTTTGACGTAATATGCAATATGATACATGAACTTTTAATTTGTTCAATGTGATCTTTGAACTTTAACCCAATGTACAATGTCGTCCCTAAACTTTTAGTAAATGTTCAAACTAGTTTATGAATTATATGAAAATGTTCAATGTTATTCCTCAACTTAAATTGATTGAAGGATAATATTGGACATATGCATATAATCTAGGGGCTAGTTTGAACATTTGCCAAAAGCTAAGGGACCATATTGAGCAAATTAAAAGTTTAGGTACGACATTGCACATTGAGCTAAATTTTATAGACCACATTACACATTAGACTAAAGTTCAAGAACCATTTGTGTCGTTATCCTTTTTGAGGCCACTGTAATCTATCTGTTATCCTTGATATGGATCAATGTAACAGTTAACGTCAATAAATACTTGCTAATTTTGCAGGTTAACTTGGATTACCCTCGTGAGTTCTTGACCTCAGTATAAGGCTATATCAGACAGGGCTGTTCTGTTATTCAATTAGTCATGTTTGAAACCAATATAAGGCATGGACCCTTTGGTAAGGAAGGAGGAAGCTTCTTTCGCTGTGCATTGACATGCCGCAAGACAATTGGCTTTCATGGACGGTTTGGTGTCCAGCTTGATGCACTTAGAGTCTTCTCTGAACCGATTTCTGATCTTCGTTTCTTGAGATCCGTCGAGCCATTTGGAGGTCAAGGGGGCAGTCCTTGGTATGATGGAGATAGCACAGGTGTGAGAGAAATAATTGTTAAAGGTGGATCAGCTATTGACTCCATCGCTATTAAGTACGACAAGAATGGATCTGTTCAGCGCCATAAACGTGATGCAGATGGAGGACATTTAACACCCGAGGTATGGCTTACAGACATTTACTTAATCTCATAAACGTGCAACTTCTGTGTCTAAGGCTTTTTAAGTGGTCGGGACTGGAGGTCACGTATATGTACAGGAGCATGAAAGTATAGTAAGTAGAGCGTAGAGAGGTGGTTAGTCAATTGCCGTCCCTGAGCATGAAAGCATTGCCGGAGCATTCTTGAAGCAATTGATATTTGTTGTACAGACAATGATTTGATAACTGTTGCGGACCAAAATAGGTTTTATACTCTAGATGCAGCCTCATTAGCTATTTTGCTTTACATTGTTTGTCTAACAGAATACAGCTTATCAACTGGAGTGTTCTGTTTCTGCTGATTTTCAAGATTCTTACAGCTGCGGGGTTGGGAGTACATATGTTTTTGTTTCTAATTTTGAAGGTTAAACTTGATTATCCTCGAGAGTACTTGACTTCCTTTTCTGGTTACTTGGGAGATTTTTACGAAGATACTATCGTTCGCTCCCTCAAATTTTAGAGCAATGGAAGAACTTTTGGGTCAATTGGTGTAGAAGACGGGCGTACACTTCTGTTCCATCAACAGGTAAAAAGATCGTCAAGTGGGAGGCGCGAAATCAATCTTGATGCAGTTGGAGCCCATTTTGAGCCTTGACAGGCTAAGCTCAATGCGCGCCATGCAGTCGATGTTTGAGTTCACATTCAATGTGTGTCATCACATAATCCGGTTTGATGTATCCTCCAAGATTGAAGTGTGTTAAACGGTTTATAGAAAATCATATCTTCATCAACCAGTCTCAACATAACCATCACGCTGCATCTCATGTTATAATTTTCGTTAGATCTCATAATTTACATGACACATGGAACAAGATTATGCTAATGATTTGTAATTAATCATGGAGTTTAACATTAAATTCCATGGTTGTGGTCATTACAAGTTAAACAACCCTGATAATTTAATCATATTCGTACACTAACAATGGAATTTAAACAATCGAAGAATATATTATGCAAAGTAAATCATATCCGAGGTTTTTTACTACTAGGAAAAGAAAGCAACTCAACCTGTTTTTTAAAAAATGGGAATCCCTAATGACTTTTAAGAACAATCTGTCCAACATTACATTAATAAGAATACAAGGCTGCCGCATATAACGTCTCTCTTTCAAGAAGGTAATTATGAGGATGGGATAATCCGTTCCCACTCGCTCCACCTAATCTAATTTAATCTAATCTAACTAATTATGACTTTTAAACATCAAATGGATTTAATCTAATGAAATTGTTATTTTCTTTTCTAGATTCCGATTATAGTGAAAAATCACTTAAAATCTCAATCCATATATAAATATTTATCATCTCATGATATTTTATATACGCAGTAAAAAATATGTACTGCAATCATGTGATAGGGTAAAACCTTTTCTTTCAAGAAAAGTTTAAGAGAAAAATATTCTAGAAAAATTAAATCATAAGTATCATTTACATTATCAGCATGAATCAATATTATGACATTTACATTACCTTGCTAGATCAAGCATATCCCACGCGAATCCAACCACCATTGAATTTCATGTGACGATGTCTCTGCAATCAGGGAGCTCACTGAACAACCTCCTCGGAGCGCCCATTTCAGAGCAAGCGCAATGCAGGTGAATCAAAGTGCTCCTAATGTACAGATCCCCACAAAAACAGAGCTCTGCAGCATCAGCGTGGACTTGCCTCCCTTCGAACAAACCTATACCCTTCTCGCAAGTCTAGAGCACGAAAGTGAAGGTATGCTCGTTGGGGCTCACCTGCCACCGCAGCATCGATGTGCAGATAGAGACCGACCCGAAAAGAGAGATCACTTCGGGCGAGGCATCAAGTCATGGTATTGGAGGTGAAAATAGATAGGGGCCCGATGTCGTAGTAGAGGGAGAGGGGATAGTCAAGAGGGGTGGGCACGGCGAGGGAGAGGTGGAGGAGGAGGTGGTTCTTGTTCTTGACGGCCGCGGCGTGGCGGGAGAGAGAGTGGGTGAGACTTTGATGAAAATGGACAAGGAAATGGAAAAAAGAAAAGCAAAAAAGCCATTTTAGGCGTTTATTTGAAATAATATCGCTTTAAATTTTTATGTAAAAAAATATGAGGTTTTGAGGTTTTTTTTATATATTTAATTTTTCCAATAAAAAATGAATCAATATTGTAGATTGCGTTTGCGTCAGCCAGTGGGCAAGCTTCAAACCAATGACTCTGTCTCGAAGACCAAGCACAAGCTTTTACCAGTGGTTCGTTTGACAATTCAAACCTAATCGTCCTCGAGCGAGCAAGTCTTTCTTCAGTTCTTCAACTAATCCAAGTCTCGCACACCAGCTTGTCGGAGGATTCAACTGGAGAAGCCGAGCCTGTCCTGACGGCGAAGCTTTGATTCTTCGTCCCTTCTCATTCACCACACACACACACACACACTCTCTCTCTCTCTCTCTCATATGTAATTGATATCCAACCACTAGTAGAATTTGAACCAAAAGAGTCATCAATGACTATGCACTTAGTCACATATATGCGCATTTGAACCAAAAGAGTCATCAATGACTATGCACTTAGTCACATATATGCGCAGCTATGTATTATCATACTATCATGGCCCTCTAAGAACATATTCTTTTCGCTCAATAATATCCTGTTTGCAGTGGGCGCGTTCTAGAGGGGCAATTGTAGGGTTTGGAGAGTTTTCCGTCAACAACACTCACAAAAATATATGTAGAAGCGTCCATATTAATCACGACTTCCATCTTATTCAAGTGTTCCCATATACATGCAGCATTATTAATACGAGAAACCGAAAAGTCCCACCACCATGTGCTTTTGTCTTTGTATGCGGTCCACGTTAAAAATTGAGTTGGTGGCAGACCAATAAAAAATTCAGTAATACCTATATGGTAAACAATACAGGCTGTGGGCTTGATTTTTTTTTTTTTTTGCATGTTTAAAATTTGAATCGCACGCTCACCATTTCATGTAGTCTGTCATTATCTGTGTAAAATAGAAAGAGCAAACGGACAAGGACCACAATTTGCCACCAACTCAATTTTTAACGTGGACCGGTACAAAGTACACCCCTTCCGTAGAGGCAGGTAGTAACCTAACCTTTAAGACTTTGTTCAATGGAGAGCCCTCCACTGGTGGAGGAATCATCGATGTCCCCTGGTTCGTTCTCTAAACTTCAGCCTTCGTGCAGGAAGATGGAGTTGAGGTCCTTGGGACAGCAATCATGGAGAACAAAGAAGTCTTCTCCCTCTCTCCACTCTCTCCCCTCTCCCTCTTCACGTGTAAGGATTGTCCCATTCTGCCATTTTTTAGTGGCCTTCCCATGATAGGTTTTTTTTTTTTTTTTTTTTTTGAGAAAAGAGCACATAGACCTGGAATCTGTTTTTTTTTTCCTGCACAATGATTGACATATGTTCCCGTGTCGTCGATGTCGGAGAAAATATTGCATACCCACGGGAACGGGATATTGCTTATGTGATCCCCCTTGTCCACTCATTTTCCGACACGTGTGCACAGCGGGGGCCATCAGACAGATAAAAAGAGAGACCCTCTTTTCTCTCTTCACAATTTCTGTCTCTCTCTCTCTCTCTCCATTTCTCTCTCCTTCGCTGCTTTTTTGTCAACCTGAACACATTTTCAATGAAGATGTTGGTGGCGGTGGTCAGCCATGGACGATTGGTTCATGGCTCGGGACAAGCGGCTTAGGCTCATCCGAGGCCGTGGTCGGCGTAGTTCGACCAGATCCGGTCGGCTCGGTCAGCGAGGCCAGCGATGGAGGATTGCTCGAGTCCTCGAGCTTGCATCTGCCATGGCCGCTCGAGCCTCTCGAGCTTGAGCTTTGGGTTCGCCGGCCACGGGCGAGCAGCTACAAGCTCGACACTTGGTGGCCATGGCTGCAAAGCGGCAAGGATGCCTCGACCATGGCTGCTTGAGCTCGACTCGTGGCCATGGTCGCTCGAGCTTGGCGGCCGGCAAGGTCGCATCGCCCGTGAATCCATCGGCGGCGAGACACCGATTGTGATCTTCGCAGTGGCCGACAATGGCGGGGCTCGGGCTCTAGGTCGGAGAAGAAAGAGGCGTAAGCAGACCGGAGGGGAGGGGGAAGACAGATAAAAGAGACGGAAAGTGGGGGAGGGCTACAGAGAAAGATAGAGAGAGACGGAAACGTCACCGTAAAGAGGGAAAATAGGGTTTCTCTTCTTTCTGACTGGTGGCACCCGCTAGGTACACGTGTCAGAAAGGAGTGGACAAGGGGACCACATAAGCAATACCCCTTGGGTACGTAATATTTTCGCGTCGACGGAGGCCTAATTTTACCCCGTGCCTCCACCCCACTAAAGCTTGATTCTCTTTTGCTTTTGGCCATTCAAAAGCCTTTTGACTCTCCTTTTTTAATGAGTGCCCTGTGTCACCGACAGTGTAGCCGAAATTTTGATGGAGTTGAATCATTGCAACTTGACTCTCGGTGCATGGTTATTCTCCCATCTGCCGTTCCTTCTTGTTTTATTCTCTCAAACAATATCACTAGAAATAAGGTGATTGTTTTAATGGGACCACAATGCTTATGATTCTCTCTTCATTCGTTCAAATTTCAGCAATTTGAAGTCTTTCAATGGGGTTGGCCGAGTATCACAATGTGAGCTTAGTCTATTTTGTCAATTAAACTCAAAACTGCTCACTTGAAATACGTGTGCCACCGTTGAACCAATTAAAATGAAATAAAAAGAAAAATGCAAGGCATGTAGAAAATTAAATTAATGCATATGAAACTACACTAATTAAAATGATTTAAATATTTTTGGTCAGTCTCTAATTTTTTATGAAATAAATGATTAAATGAGGAAAATTAAAATTTATGTGTCAACAATGTGGATCGTATACAAAGACAAAAGCACATGATGGGACCCTTCGGCTTCTCGTATTAATAATGTTGCACGTATATCAGAACACCTGAATAAAATGGATGTCGTGATTAATATGGACGCTTCTACAGATATTCTTGTGGGCGTAGTTGACGGAAAACTCTCCCAACCCTACAGTCGCCCCTCTAGAACCAATGCAAACAAACAGGATATTATTGAGCGAAAAGGATATATATTCTTAGAGGGCCATAATAGCATGATAATACATAGCTGCGCATATATGTGACTAGGTGCACCGTAATTGATGACTCTTTTGGTTCAGATTCTACTAGTGGTTGGATACCAATTACATTATAGTCCATGAGAATCACCACATAGCCGAGCCTTTTTCACATTCTCTCACTCAATCACGCACTGTCCCCATGGGAATCGAAGAGATCAAGAGACGCATTTCGTCTTCAGCTTCGATCCATCAATGGAAGTATGACGTGTTCGTGAGCTTCAGGGGCGAAGACATAAGGAAAACCTTCGCGGCCTTCCTCTTCCATGCGCTGAAGCAGGCGGGGATCTACTACTTTAGCGACAATGACAAAATGGAGACCGGGACTTCCATCGAGCCCAAGCTGCTTGATGCGATTCACCATTCTGGGGTCGCCCTTGTCGTGTTCACCACCAATTACGCCGACTCGCGGTGGTGCTTGAACGAGCTGATGGAGATCCTGGAGTGCAACAGGAGGTTCAGAGATCATCACGGTCACGTCGTTCTGCCCATTTTCTATGATGTCGAGCCAAGGGACGTTCGGAAACAGTGCAGGCGATTCGGGGATGGTTTCAAAAGGTGTTTGGCCACCCACACGGACAATTTGCTGGTGCAGAAGTGGAGGGATGCGCTTAAAGAAGCTGGGAATTTGTCAGGATGGCACTTGGATAATGATGCTAACGGGTAATGCATTTGATAAGCTCACTCACGAAAAAGCTTATATTAGTGGTCGATTTGAAATATGCTGTTGATTGAGTTTAGTTCATGGGTTCGTTGCTCACCTGCTGATAGCCTCACTATGACGTAGTTACTCATATTGGACTTGTTCTTCCTATGCAACTACAGGGATCAATCGAACTTCATCCAGCAAATTGTGGGACATCTCTATAGGATCAGTCCTAGACCAATCTCCCCCTATTTTGTCAAAAATGCTATTGGGGTAGATTCCTTTGTAGAGGACGTGATATCGTTGCTGGAAATTGGGTCAGAGGATGATGTCCGTGTCGTTGGAATATGGGGAAAGAAAGGGATTGGTAAGACAACGCTGCTCAAAGTCGTCTGCGATCGTGTTTTTAGGGAATTTGAAGGTGTTAGCTTACTCGAAAATGTCGGAGGTGCAAACCAAGATACTCTTTTACTTCTTCAGAAGAGACTTCTCCGTGATGTTCTGAAGGTACAAGGTCTAGAATTGTTTGATCTTAACGGCAACATCAACGAGATAAAAACTAAGCTCCGTTGGAAAAGGATCCTTCTAGTTCTCGATAACATCACTGAAAAGGACCAAATTGACTATTTCGGCGCTGAAGATCCAGAATGGTTCCGAAATGGGAGTAGAATTGTGATAACCACAAGCGATGAGCAGCTTCTGGAAGATCTGAAAGTAGATGACAAGTACATGCTCCCAGGATTGACTCACAAAGAATCGCTCCAACTCTTGTGTCGCCATGCCTTCCGCAAAGACCATCCTAAAGAAGGCTATGGAGAGTTGTCAGAGAGTCTCGTCCACTACACTGGTGGACTTCCAATAGCTCTTAAAAGATTTGGTTCCTTCCTCTATAAGAAGAGAAAAGATCAGTGGCATGAAATATTGGAGAAGTTGGTGAGAGACCCTCATCTTGATTCAGTTGGATTACCTTTAGAACCGTTCTCCTCTGTTCTTCCCTTTCAATCCCTAGGGCCATATGGAGGTCGTGGTGGGCATCCTTATGATGATAAAACATACACCGATGTGAGAAAGATTACTCTAGTTGTGACATCAGTGATTGAGTCCTTTTATATTGAGTATGATCAGAATGGGAGTTTGGTCCGCTCGCCAAGACACGGTGGACCTGGGGAAGGCAAAATATGCACGGTGAGTCCATTGTCATGGTATACTCCGGCATATGTCTACTTATGCTACTCCCCTTCAAAATGAGGTACTGTTTGGTCATTAGAGAATAAGAGTCCATATCAAAGGTAAATTGCTTAAAAGGATTCAAGGGGGGTCAGTCCACAATGCTTCATGATCTCCCAAATTCTCGACCTTTGATTAAAGAAAGAAAAATAATAATAACAGAGTTCTGTTGGTTTTATATACTTGTCTTGATGTTGGATTTATCATAGTTTTGAATTTTGCTTTTATGGTCCCAACATACAGTGTCGTGAACTCCATCTGTTTATGCAAAAATTAGGGTTTTAAGATGGAGCTGAATGATTGCAATATGAGTTTAGTGAGACTGACAAATTGATTTTCTATCTTGAAAGAAGGATTGAAGCACTTTTTAAGTCCTCAAAAGTATCAAATATCCTTAGTTTTGGGAAGGTTCATTTCTTGATGAAGGAGATGGATACTAGATTTGTGCTGCTGCCTGCAGGTAAAATTAGATTATCCAAATGAGTTCTTGACATCAGTGTCGGGTTATATCGGAGAGAATTATAGACCCGTCATCATTCTATCACTTATCTTCCACAGCAACAGGAGAACATATGGTCCATTTGGCAAAGGGAGAGGGACATTCTTCAGTTTCCCACCGGTTGCTGGGAAGATCATTGGATTTTTTGGGAGGTGTAGTAATTATCTTGAATCCATAGGAGCATATCTTCTGCCGATCTCTCATTCGTATCCATTCGAAGTTGTAGGCCCATTTGGAAACTGTAATTATGAAGACCGGTGGGACGATGACAAGCATCCAGATGTTAGAGAAATTGAAGTTGTTTCTGGTTCTGCAATTGAATCGATTACTGTTACTTACGAGCAAAATTGTTCTTTGGCACATGGTACAGCAAGTGGTGGAGGCACAACGAACAAGGTACTTGTGCTATTCGAGTAATGAACTGTTGATCTTGATGTTAGATCAAAGCTACTATTTTCATTTCTAATTCATGCAGCTCATATTGGTTGGTGCTGATTCCGCTGAAGACATAATGCGTAGATAGAAATCATTAGTTTCTAATGTTTACAAGATGGCCAATTTGAACCAACATAATTACAACTCATCCGGGAAATATAACAGCGGGATGTATAACATAATAAAATTGAAATTTTATTCAATCACGATTTTTATTTGTTTTTGAAATTTGATGTTTTCTGTGTCTGTGAATATTGCTTTGCGTACATGAGTTGTTTCCATAATGACTTATTGGCATAATTAACTGAATTCCAATAATGATTTGTTTTTTGAAACTCAAATGATGAGTTGATCTCGAAATTACACAATATTAACAATGACATCTCGTGTGCAACTCAAAGGGTATTTGGCATCTGATATTTGCATAAGATATACGACATGATAGTAAATTAAGCAAGATCTTTGATCTCGAAATTGCACAATATTAAAAATGACATCTCGTGTGCAACTCAAAGGGCATTTGGCATCTGCTATTTGCATAAGATATGCGACATGATAGTAAATTGGGCAAGATCTTCTTCTTCTTCTAGAAGTTGGTGTCACGGGCTAGTTACCATCATGCATAATGTCTTTGTTTTTCAACTTGTTGCATGAACTATTGCTTACATTCTAATGATTGTTACAGATAAATCTAGACTGGTTAACCGAGTATCTAACTTCGGTTTCGGGCTATATTACGAGTGATTGTGGCTCTACTATCATCCATTCACTCACTTTTCAAAGCAATAAAAGAACATACGGACCATTCGGCACTGAAATCGGAAGGAAGTTTTCATGTCCAGCCACTGGGGGAAAAATCATTGGATTTTATGGGAGTTCTGGTTCCCATCTTGAATCTCTTGGAGCGTATTTTGAGCCAATCTCTCATCTATATCCGATCGAGTTTGTTGGACCATTTGGAGGCCAAGGTGGAAACCGTTGGGACGATGGAAAATTTAAGGGTGTAAAGAAAATAAAGATGATGTTGGAAGAAGTTGTCAAATGCATCTCCTTTGAGTATGACAATAATGGCGAGTCTATTTGGTCTCCTACACATGGTCCCAGTGGCAACGGAGATATCCATATGGTGTGTTCATTGCATATTTTCCATTCATATTAGGGTTGATCCTTTTTCACTATATTTCTCTCTCCCAAGAACATGCGCCTGCACAGACCTCTTTATCGATTCCACGAGAACTTTTGTGAAAGCCTTTCGTTTGCTTCTCTTTGATGGGAGTTTTATTTTCCAAAATATATCTAATTTTTGGCCTAATACTTCTTCTAATGATCGATCCTACTCCTAAGAAGAAAAATATATGCCTTGGTTTTATTTTATCTCTTCGACATTTAGTAACAAGCATAACATCCCATTGTTCTGATGGAAAAAAGAACCCATGATCATTTTTTCAAGAAATTTCCAAATGAACAATTTCAATGAAATCTTTCGATTTTTTATCTGCTATGTTCACTTTATGTATTCCTCTGTCCGTAAAACACATTGAATGTGCTGAAATGGCTGTAATAGAGTTCTTATTAATATTAATTGCTACTCTAGCAGGAATGTTTTTATGCGGCGTGGTAAGGTACGGTGAAAGTCTTAGGCACCTACCACTGCTCTACGCCACCATTAGACCAAGCATTAGACCAAGCATTAGTTTTCTATTAAACTTGAGAAGCTTTATCAAAGTAAATTGTGAGTGATAGTAACCTGTATGCGTGATGTACAACGATAACATATGGGTTGTGGAAAGCATGTTGAGGGGAATGAAAACCATCCAAATGTACTAATAGAATGTTTACATATTAAATGACGCATTCATCCGATAGAATGTTTATATTTGAAATCACGCATTCATTTTAATAGCTTAAGTTTTTAAAATAGTTAGTAGTGGTATCACAAAACTCATATCTATTGTCTTTGATTGTTGACCCTAAAAGTACAATGTAAGAATAGTAGTCTATCATATATTAGCTCTAAGAAATTCTCGAGTCTAAGGATTAAACTTCTAGGTTGTACGTGGATGCGATGATTGCTTAGGCGACTGCAGTCTATCTATCATCCTTGATATCGATCAATATGACAGTTAAATTGCTAATTCTGCAGGTTAGCTTGGACTACCCTCGAGAGTTCTTGACCTCAATGTCAGTTTACACCAGACATGATAATTCAGTCATTCAATCACTTACGTTCGAAAGCAATATAAGAAGGCATGGACCCTTTGGTAAGGAAGAAGGGCGCTTCTTTAGCTGTGCATTGACATGCAGCAAGATCATTGGCTTCCACGGAAGGTCTGGCATCCAACTTGATGCGCTAGGAGTCTACTCTAAACCAGTTTCTGATCTCCATCTCTTGAAATCCATTGGGCCATTTGGAGGACAAGGTGGCAGTCCATGGGACGATGGAGAGAGCACGGGTGTGAGAGGAATAATTGTGAAAGGTGGATCAGCTATTGACTCCATTATTGTTGAGTATGACAAGAATGGGTCTGTGGTTCAGGGCCCTAAACGTGGTGCAGATGGAGGGCATCTAACACTCGAGGTATGGCCTTTGAGACATTTACTTAAATCTTGTGAACGTGCTACTTCTGTGTTTTTGCTGAGGTTTGGTTTTAAGATGAAAGCAGACTTGTCAAAATGGGTAACAAAACTATTTCTTAACTCATGTATGATGTGATGACTTGTTATATGAGTTAGTTATATTCCGTGTAAATGGGTCATACATGGGTATAAGTATGATATAGCTGTTAATTGGGTCATAATTGAGTTTACAATTTATTTAAACCCAACCTATCTATGTAACTCTCTTCATTTTCTATCGCCTTTACTTGATCTCACACCTCTGTTTGGTATGAGTTTTCTTTTATTGATTTAAATATGAATGTGTTTTAGGAATCTATGTCAAGTCTGGTATGAATTAGGAATGGTTGGGTCGGATATATATCACTAGATTTGCATTGCATGGAAATGTATCAAAACGAGTTAAATGAGTCTTTTTTATTGGACCATTTTTTATCCGATCCAATTCACTTGTTTGACATATCTAGGTGGAGGTAAGATATGAGAATAGTCCGCAGATTTTGTGTCTAGATTGACAAATGATGTGGAATGGGAATTATCCTCTTAGAGCGTTATTGTCAAGCATGACGTAATATCGTCACAGAAAAGGGACTTCTCTTTGGTTTTCCAACCTTCCTCGGTTCCATTTATGACGAAAGCCCTCAATACATTCAAAAAAGTACTGCCTTCAAAAAATGAAAAAAAAAAGAATATTAAAAAGTATTTTCACGTTATGGCTTTTAAGTCTGAGAAGAATTTTTCCTTAATCTTAGTAACTATTCTCAAAGCGCTGCCAAAGCATTTTTTGAGCAATTGCCTTTTGTTCTACAGACGAATGATTTGTTTAACCATGGTGGACCAAAATTGGTCTTATGCTCTAGATGAAGCAAAATTATCTATTTAGGTATTACATTGCTGTTTAACGAAATACAACTTATCAACCTGAGTGTTCTGTTCATGCTGATTTTCAACATTCTACAGTTGGCAAGTAGGGATAAAGATGATTGTCTTTCTTTTGCAGATTAAACTCAACTATCCTCGAGAGTACTTGACTTCATTTTCAGGTCACTTTGGAATTTTATTTGGGCTTCTTGTTGTTCGCTCCCTCACATTTCATAGCAATGAAAGAACTTTCGGGCCAATTGGTGAAGAGTTCGGGAAGTACTTTTCTTTTCCGTCAACCGGTAGAAAGATCGTCGGGTTTCATGGGAGGTGCGGATTATTGATTGATTCACTTGGAGCACATTTTGAGCCTTAACATGTTAAGCTTGACCTTTATGTGCGCCATACAATCGACGTTCAAGTTTACTTGTAATTATGTAGCATCGCGGACATTAGCGGAAATCTACGGATGTGAATGGGTCTATCCTCTACGACTAGTTTGTTAAAGCAAATTTTAATAGAAAGAAGATTTTTTTTTTTCAAATAATTCGTCATAATTGAACACTTTTTAAGTTTTGTATTTTAATAAGGTAGATGAGGGAGAGTGAATCAAATGTTGTCCATTATGGACTTTCTCCAGATAGATTTTGGTCCAAATCTAGTTTTTCTCTCTGGGCATAGTTGTTCCGACAATGAGTTTTTTTCCTGACAAAGAGCACTAACAAGGACTTGCCCAAGAGATACTGTTTGCAACACTAGTGCGATTTTTTTTTTGTAAAGTAAGAAGTATATTCACTAACTAAAGCGCGAGTTACAAGCAGAAATCAACCACTCAAAAAACCATTAGGCACTCGGGATGACATTAGAAGATGTCACAACTGGTGCAGGGGATTGATGCCTCACTTCTTGTAATCGTGTCTTGCTCAGTGTGCGGCTGTGAATTGCAATTGTTTCGGCCTCTCTACTCCATGTGCTTGAAGGCGTTGTTGAGTGGCCACCGGAGAAGAAAGACCACCTTCGGTTTTTGCTCGCTTGTCCAGAGAGAAGACCCCCGAAGACTTCTCCCTTTCCTTGACCTTTTTGTGTCTCTGTTGAAGTGGATACCCACTTTTTGCCCTCCTTCGTGGATGTGTCAGAAGTCCCAAGGAAGAAGAAGTTCTCCCCTTTTTATTTCTTCTCTGAACAATTTCTCCCATCTCTCTCTTTCACGAGATGTGTGGCCGTGTGTGCTTTTTGTGGCCTCTCCCTCCCTACGTGAAGCTCTCCAGGGTCCCTAATGGCCGTGTCTGATCATTGTATTGCCGCCCCGCAACCCCCCCCCCCTTCTCACCCCAAGTCTTTAAGTTAGCTTATATAGACATAAAATAAACCTAGTCACCCACCAGTTGGTGACCTAGTTGGTAAGAGCGTTGTGACCTTGTGGTCACATGTTCGAGCCACTGGCCTAATTGATAAGAGTACTGTGACCTTGTGGTCGTGTGTTCGAACCGTGGTGTTCGCATTAGGGCTAGGCGGCATTCATGCTAACACTAGTGTCTTACCTAGAGTGCCATGGTGGTGAGGTCCTATGGCGTTCCCGAGAATTAGTTGTGTTTCACCGTTGGTTTGAGCGCAAGCTCGTCGGTCGCGCGGACATCTTGCTCATAGTAACATTTATTAATAGCGAATCATAGTAAGATTTACTATAGACTGTAGGTCCTACTATGATCGAGTCATAGTAGGATTTACTATAGACGGTAGGATTAGACTTGAGTTGTAAGATTAGATTAGGACCATTAAATCAAAAATTGTGATTTTTTTTAGGCTCATCGCACATTTTCGAGCTCAAATCGAGGCCTTAATTAATTAAAATATTTTTAAGCTCAATTTCTCTGCTAGTCCAAATTGATGCAAATGAAATGTGTGAAAATGAAATAAGCCACGCATGAGAAAATATTTTTAGTGAGAATTAATTCTCATTTTTATGTAATATAGATGAAAAAAGGAAAATCAAAATTTAGGTATCAACATCTATCAAGCTTCGTTTGAGTGACTTTAGTAGTTGTAATCAATTTTGTGTGCTTGATCTATAATAGAACTCTTTGCTACTCTCCCTATCGGTGTAAATCGAACCGACCAAACCATATAAATATGTTCTCCAATTCATTTTCTTGTCTTGTTTATTTTTTGTTCAACGACTTGTCTCCTCCACAACGCTTAGAACATGCCAATACAGTTAGTCGTTGCCAGTAAATTTTGAGAAGTAGATGTCATGTGGAGAATCCTTCGTTTGCTTTGTCATATCATCAAGTCCTAGCTAATTCCATTTCTGTTCTTGAACACCCACTTACTCACATTTGGTATTTGTTGTCTTTTTAATATCAGGTATTACGATTGGAGTAGCCTGTGCTAAGAATTGCCTGCAAAAGAGTTGGGTGTGAATAATTGCATATGTCGTGTAGCTATTTTCTATCTACAATGCTGTAGATATTTAGTGGTGAAATCATGCAAAGGTCAACCCAGCCGTTGGGTCTCACATGAGCCCTAAATAAAAGATCCACATCATCAACCCTTGAGACAATTCAAGTCTTGTGAATCCACATACAGACAAAATTTTCCATGATCGCAAGAGGAAAGGTGACTTGTCTGCGTAATTTTCTCTCTCGGGTTGAACATGCGTAGTTATCCAGTGTTTCTTCTTGGATTTGAGTTTCCATTACGATTAATTGCCTTTACATTTGAAATTTACTCATGTGTTCAGCTTACTGTCAGTATGGCTACAATAGAACATTTTAAAATCATTTGAGCATATCGCCCTGAATCCAAGACTATTAGCTCCCTATGCCTAAAGAATCCGACGAGCCGCATTTAATTCTACTCACAAATTCGAACCGCAAAGAACAACTAGAAAGAAATAATTAAAGGCATAGAAATGTCCACCAAACTCGGGTAATTTGGAAGTCAACGGTGAACTGTCAACATCGTTTTGTAGCTCTGGTTTCGGTGCTGTCAATTTTCGTGCATGTATCTTTGGAGATAAGGAGGTTTGGTCTTGCCATTCAGGCCATTTTTAATTAACTAATGTCAGTGGGATCTGGCAAATTTTGTCAAATAAATCCAAGTTGCAGACTCCAGATTCCCCAAATGTAAAACCAATCATGAACAAGTTACTGATTTTTTAATTTTTTATTTTTGTCAGAATGAACAAGTCTCTCGTTAAGTTAACTAACATTTTTCATGAAAAAAAAATTGCATCGCAACAATCATTGTTTTTCCCTGTTATATTGTTGTATGACAAGGAGACGCGTACGTTCGAGACAAAGAAGCCGCGGGTTTCCTCTTAATTTCTTTTTTCCGGCTTTACTAGCGTAACAAATTTTGTGTTACTATAAAAATATCATGTTGTGATCATAAATTTAAAAAAAAAGTAAATTCCACAATAATTTTTAATTATAATTTAAAATAAACTATTATTCTCACCGCAAATTAGAGGCAATTACTTAAGCATTTCTCGTTGTTGTAATACTCATGCTGACAACGGTGCTTTGTTGACCCTCGAATGGCCATTGAAAACAAATTGGCAACCGTAACTTAACATCAAGAGGGTCTGGAAAAAAGTCTCGACAAAAATCTATTGTGACCCACCAAGTGGATTTCCAGGTATTGGATTTTATGGGGGTGTACCGGAAGTACCGTGACCCGCTTATGTAAGATATCATACCCCTTAACCACATTGGATAACTAATAAAGGGTCACATTTCAAATGTCGTCATTCTCATGTTAAGAAAAAAGACATCATTGCTTCCTCTCATATTATTCAAAAGAGAAAAATAGTGAGAGGAGAGCAAAAAACGAACAGGAATCTCGACTCCACCTTCGAACATCAAACAGGCAAATGATCTCTCGAGGGATTGCAAGAGTAACTTTTAATCTGTGGAAATTACGGTAAATCTCTCGTGTGATATACTCATTTAAGATCAGTGATTCAAATTATTTTTGGGCTTGTTAATTTCGCATAGACTACTGCATATGCAATGGGATTGGTTCCCTTAATTGGTATCAGAGCCATTGTTGTTGTATCCGATCTTTTTCTGTTTTGTCATCAATTTGAGCGAGAAAAACCCGTTTTCGAGTTTACTCACTATAAAAAAATAAGATTTTAGCAACGAAATTTGCAACGAAAACTTTGAGAAAATTCGTCGCTAAACTAATTTGCGACGAAAAAAATTTCGTCACCAATTCAGCGTCGCAAAATTTAGCGACAGAAAAGTTGAACATTCGTCGCTGATTTGCGACGAAACACATTCGTTGCAAAATTCGTCGCTAATTTGTGACGAAATATATTCGTGGAAAAATTCGTCGCTAATTTGCGACGAAACACATTCGTTGCAAATTTCGTCGCTAATTTGTGACGAAATATATTCGTGGCAAAATTCGTCGCTAATTAGTGACGAATCTTTAGCAACGGCATTTGCGACAAAATTTGCGACGAAATTTGCGACGAAAAAAATTTCATAGCCAATTTGGTGGGAAAATTTAGCGACTAATTTTTTTAAGGTTCGTCGCTAATTTGCGACGAAGGTTTAACAATATAGCGACAAAAATTTTTATCTTCCGTCGCTAAATTGCAACGAAAATTTTCCTACAAAATTCGTCCCTAATTTGCTGCAAAAGCTATTCGTGGAAAAAATTATCCGCAATTAGCTGAAATTTAAAATAATTTCACGATGAAATTGGCTTTCATATATTTGGGGAGCCTCCCGATGATCAAACCAGAGAGATTCTTGTTATACTTGCCCAATCACAATTTTATCAAATGTGCCTGAGAGATGTGTCCATAATATCTCAAGAAAAATACAATATTCCTGAAGAAGTCAATAATGTATTCGTAAATACAATTTTTCCTATAAAATTCTAATTACATCATAAGATAGACTGATATATATACATATAAGTCCAACAAATAAATTTGTGCCATTCACACTTGGCAACTCAATCGAACTACAGAAAAATTCAATATAAAGGGGAGCAAGTGCATGTTGGTCGAAGGCCTCACTGACTCGAGTGGAGGAAACCATGGGACTACAATATCTGCCAGCCTTGAATTGGTGTTGGTGCTGGGGAGTACAATTCGGTAAAAATGTTCAGCACGAACATGTGCCTCTAAAATAGCTATTGCAACTTCTTTTTGGTTAAGAAACATATTAGCTTACTGCTGGAAGTTCCTTTCTCGCGCGGGGCTTCGGCTAAACAGGAAGGTTTTGCGATGCTAATCCAAAGCTCACCTCTTGAACAGGTGCGATGCCAGCTTGAGAGGAATAGGTAGAAGGTCCTTGCTCATTAAGCTCGAGCGACGTTAAAGTGCTGCAAATACACGCAAATAAGCATCACATGAAAAGAACCCCAACAAGAAATGAAGGGTTAACAATCAATTATTTTCTTCGCATTTTTCAAGGTTGCCTCTTGCAAATCAACAAACAAATTGAAGACAAAGTTGCCAACTATGTATGAGAGTGGATTTTCATATGGTTATGTACAGCCAATGACTACTTTTAAGTTCTAATATGATACACTATCTGTGTCTTTTATCCTACTTTTAAGTTCTACGAGGACATGCCAAGACCTCCAAAAAGTGCAAAAACTAATCATACATTGGTTGACATACCTTTAGCAAGTAAATGGGATTAGAGTAGAGTACCAGTAAGCATAAAGTGATTGCACTTTTAGCTTCTACTGATAGATATATAAACAATTTGATCTCCAAGAGACATTGTAGAAACAAGAGGTAGAAGGATGTACTGTAACCAGCATGATCAAAATACTATACTAACCACAAGAATCACAAGGAAAATATGCTTCAAAGGATAGATCTTTTGTGTACCCTTCCGCAGCTTCAATGAAAGAAAGTATTAGTTCGACCTATAAAGTTCCAACAAAATGTGGGCATTAATGGGTCAGAAATTCGAGTTATAATACCTCATACAACAAACTAGATCAAGAGTAGATGTCCAAGTAACATTATCTCATAAACAAACAAGATCAAGGGTATAACTGTGAACTTGAACATCAGATGCAAATCGATCTGTCTTTTTTTTTTTTGGTAAGGAGATGCAAATCAATCTGTCTTGTCCTCAAAAATCTAAAACAACATCAAATGTTTTTTAGCTAGATATAGTGGAACATTATATTGGAAGATCGGGACATACAGGACACTTGGAATTACCTCAGAAAATATCTTGTGGAAGGAACTAGAGAAATGCCTCTCATAACATGTGCGAACCCCTCAGCATTTCCTTCACCATATTCGACATTTACTGAACTTCTAGAGCGTTTCTTCAATAAAGTAATGTAAAGAGGCTCAGTGAGCTAAAAATGCTCCAATAAATGCAGCTATGCTTTCAGATGCTAAAGTTCACTATGTAATTCAGTTGAAAGTAGAGAGAGTTAGAGATTTTACCATGTCCTACTTTGCTCTTTTCTCAAAACTTTGCAAAGTCCGAAATCAGTTGAAAAGGCATCAAAATTATGGAAAGTACGATGCAGAAGATGACAGATACGAGTGCTTAGAGCAATGGACTAGCTGTCAATGCAATTAAAAATCTGCTGGACACTTCCTCACAGAAACTTGACACAAAGTCGAAAAGTAAACTGCTGAGAGCACTAGCTTTCGAGGACAATTTCATGACTCAAAGAAGGAGAACCTCGTTGCCGCAGCCACGATACTTGAAGTTGCGAGGGAAGTGGCGAAGGATGTAACTGAGACCGTCGTCGGATAGGAGGAGCTCCGGCGTGAGCTTCCATTTCAGTTGAGGGTTGTCCTTACAAGTTCACAAACCTTCTGCTAATGCTTCAAAGGAAACGCCGAGGGATACTAGGATTGGACCATCGAAGGACCTTTGACTGAGTACATGGGTGCACTAATGGCTCCCTGTGACACCACCTGCAATATCACTAGGTCCCAGTCTCAATGTATCCTAAGAAAGAGCTTAGTTTGATTGATAAGAGAAAACAATAATAACGAAACCGATGAAAAGATAGATTTATCTAACAGTAATATTTTTGCTGCTACTTGAGCTCAAATCCTTACTTGTGAGCTTCAGGCATTGTTCATTCACTTAGCCCGTATAGGCAATAATCTGATTTGAAGTGGAGTATGCTCTTCACTTGAATAGCTCTGTAGCATATATATTACTTGGTTTACCACTACCTTTAAATAGTTTTGAGACTTGTTAAACTTTATGGAGAAAAGTACTCCATAGTTTTGCAGTTTAGACATTTAGCATGCAAGGTTAAATCTCGTAGACTTATAGTCCCTAAGCATGATCACTGAGCAAAGATATCAAGCAGCATGTTTGTAAGCCAAGTTTAATACCATTCCTCCAGTGAACCCAACAACAGTCATGTGATAGACATCCATACAATTTTGTGGTGTTAGACTTGACCATTGGATGAATTAAAGAAGATGACATCATTGACCGAAGCAGCCCTGCCAAGAATATGCAGAATCAAAATATATCCTTCCAATGCAGGTAAGTGAAAATTAATACCTGTCGCTCTGAAGAACAATTATCTCCTATATGAATACATGAAAAAACTGAACAAGCATCTTCCCCATTATTTTCTGCTCACACACAAAAATAATCAACTAAGTGATAATAAAAACTCAAGTTCCAGATAATAGAAAGCAGGTAGTGCAGCACATTAACACAACATTACATAGACTATATAGCCTAACTGATTACCCAACTGAAGCTAAACAAAAGTTAAAAACCCAAACACCACCTCCCCAAAAAAAAAGTGCATAAGAAACAGCTATAAGAAATTGTACTTACAGATTGTGTTTCCTCTGTCGGAAGTAATGGCCGATTAGGACAATAGGTGTGGTTCTGGCGTTTTGCCCAGAGCCAGAACCGCTGAAATTGCACCGGAACACCAAATTGTTTGCCAACTTAAACCGATTGTCGCGTCAAGCTTGGCCCCAGCCCCCAGCACACCCTCAACCCCCACCCCAACCCCAACCCCAGCCCCAACTTCATCTGCATCTCCAGCCCCAAGTCTGGCGCATATAGGAAGCAAAAAGAGGACAAATAAGGGGGAGATAGAGAAAGGGTGGTTACCTAGAGTCGATCTACTCGGCGACGTAGAAGGAGAAGGCCAATGCGGTCGTCTGCGGTGGTTCATAGAGCAGAGGAGGCGAGTCGCAAATCGAGCCGAGGGAGGGGACGTTCGATTGAGAGAGAGAGAGAGAGAGAGAGAGAGAGAGAGAGAGAGAGAGAGAGAGAGAAGGGCGAGATGGAGAGCATTCCGAGAGGAGTTAGGTCAAAAGCAATTGGGTCTTCTTTTCTGACCTAGTTTTGTACTGTTTTGTCGCAAATACCGTCGCTAATTAGCGACGAATACATAATTTCGTCGCTAATTAGCGACGAATATCTAATTTCGTCGCTAATAATTAGCGACAAAAACCAATTTCGTCGCTAATAATTAGTGATGAAAACCAATTTCGTCGCTAATTTGCGACGAACTTATTGCGTCGTCGCTAATTTGCGACGAAAATGTCTATTCGTCGCTAATTTTGCTACGAATTTCTAAATTCGTCGCTAATTTAGTTTGGACTAATTAGCGACGAATTTTGGAAATTCGTCGCTAATTTTGCTACGAATTTCCAAATTCGTCGCTAATTTTGTTTGGGCTAATTAGCGACGAATTTGGAAATTCGTCGCTAATTTTGCTACGAATTTCTAAATTCGTTGCTAATTTTCTGACGATTTTTTGTTTGTGGCTAATTTTGCGACGAATTTCCAAATTCGTCGCTAACTTTGCGACAAATTTCTAAATTCATCGCGAATTTTTTGACGATTTTTTGTTTGTGGCTAATTTTGCGATGAATTTATGAATTCCTCGCTAATTTTGTTTGGGCTAATTCGTCGCTAATTTTGTTTGGGCTAATTAGCGACGAATTTGGAAATTCGTCGCTATTTTTGCTACGAATTTCTAAATTCGTCGCTAATTTTCTGAAAATTTTTTGTTTGTGGCTAATTTTGCGACGAATTTCCGAATTCGTCGCTAACTTTGCGACAAATTTCTAAATTCGTCGCGAATTTTTTGACGATTTTTTGTTTGTGGCTAATTTTGCGATGAATTTATGAATTCCTCGCTAATTTTGTTTGGGCTAATTCGTCGCTAATTTTGTTTGGGCTAATTAGCGACGAATTTGGAAATTCGTCGCTATTTTTGCTACAAATTTCTAAATTCGTCGCTAATTTTCTGACAATTTTTTGTTTGTGGCTAATTTTGCGACGAATTTCCAAATTCGTCGCTAAATTTGCGACAAATTTCTAAATTCGTCGCGAATTTTCTGACGATTTTTTGTTTGTGGCTAATTTTGTGATGAATTTGTGAATTCGTCGCTAATTTTGTTTGGGCTAATTAGCGATGAATTTGGAAATTCGTCGCTAATTTTCTGATGATTTTTTGTTCGTCGCTAATTTTGCGACGAATTTATGAATTCGTCGCTAACTTTGCGACGAATTTCTCAATTCGTCACTAATTTTCTGACGAATTGTGTTTTGTCGCTATTTTATTTCTAATTTCCGGAATTTTAGCCCCGATTAGCAAACGGCCAGAGAAACTTTCGAGTTATGAATCAGGTATAGCGCCAATGGGCGATGCTTGGTTACAATTTCGAATCCATTATTATATGTTTGCTCTAGTTTTTGTTGTTTTTTATGTTGAAATGGTTTTTCTTTATCCATGGGCAATGAGTTTCGATGTATTGAGGGGTATTCGTATTTATAGTAGCTTTAATTTTTGTGCTTATCCTAATTATTGGTTTAGTTTATGCATGGTGAAAAGGAGCATTGGAATGGTCTTAGTTCCTGAATATTTAGACAATAAAAAAAGTAAAAAAAAAAAACATTGAGACAGTTATGAATTTCATAGAATTTCCCTTACTTGCTCGAACAACCCAAAATTCAATGATGTGATAAGAAAGTGCATAAATTACGATTCATAAGAGTTTCAGATCTCGATTCATTTATTTATTTTTATGCAGAGAGAGGAGTCAGAAAAAATATCAATTATTTTTGGTACATATAGGCCCCATACAAGTGAGTCATTAGATCATGTATCTCCTTTGTGATATCAACATGATCTAACGGATTGGATACTTTAGATTATTGTTCGCAAATGTCATTGCTAATTAGTATTTATCGCCAATTAGTGACAATTAAGTATTTTGTCGCTAATTTTGCAATGAATACATTTTTGCGATTAATACATTTTGTCGCCAATTAGCGATGACTAAGTATTTCGTCGCTAATTTGGCGACTAAATACTTTGTCGAAACTTTAGCGACAAAGTTTGACACAAATGCGCTGTCACAAAAATTGGCGCCATGCTACACGAACATTAGCGATGACTTCTATGGGCAAAAATTCGTTTTCAACGCTAATTTTTCGTGGCTAAAGTCAAATTTTTTGTGGAATTTTGCGATGAAAGCAATTTTCGTGGCAAAATTCGTCGCGGATTAGAGACAAATTATTTTTCGTCGCAAAATTACGAAATTTTTTCCGTCACAAAATTCGTTGCAAATTAGTCACAAATTCTTTTCGTCGCAAAAGTCGTCGCACATTAGCAACGAATATTTTTTCGTGGAAAAATTCGTCGCACATTAGTGACGAATATTTTTTCGTGGTAAAATTCGTGACTAACTAGCGACGAATACTTTTTCGTGGCAAAATTCGTCGCTAATTAGCCACGAATATTTTTTTTGTCCCAAATTAGCGAGAGAATATTTTTTCGTGGCAAAATTCGTCGCTAATTAGCCACGAATATTTTTTTTGTCGCAAATTAGCGAGGAATATTTTTTCGTCGCAAAATTCGTCGCAAATTAGCAACGAATATTTTTCAGTCGCAAAATCCGTCGCAAATTAGCGACGAATTAATTTCGTCGCTAATTTTTCGTGGCTAAATGGCCTTTTTTTGTAGTGACTGTTCACAGTTCGTTTGTGATGTTTTGTTGATCAAAACATTGTTCAAATACATGGTAAGAATGGGCTCGACAAAATGACAATTTTAGTGATTGTTCATCACGAGGTGACACTTGGAGCCATCGCATGCGTCACACGTGCTGCGATGGGGCAAAATGTCGCCTTTCTGTGAAATTTCGTTCGGTGAAAATTTGTTTTGAGTATACCATCGAGCTTGTATCATCTATACAATCATTATGAGGGGTGGCTCATTGGAAGAGGAGGCTTTGAAGGAGCCACATGCGCCACCACGCATGGGAGGGGTCCGTTGTGCATCTTAGTCACACGCCCATGTGCACGGCAAGTGTGGCGTGCCCTAGACCCGGTTTGGTGTATCTTAGACCCAGTTTGATGTATTCTAGACTCTGTTTAGCATATTCCAAACTCGTTTCTGACTTGTCCTGAATTGATTGATCCCTCAATCTTTTAAAAATTGCAATTTGGTCCCTAAATTTTTATCAAATTGCAATTTGGTCCCTATTTTCCTGGAAAGTAAAAAATCAAAGCTTTATGATCAAACTTGTAAAGAATTGATTCTTTTGATTATCAGACTTGAGGATCAAAATTTGTTTAGCAAAAGGGTTCGTATCTTAACTTTTGATCACGTGAACATATCAATTTGAAGTTGGTTATGGTAATGCAATTCAGCTCAACGAACAACGAATTTTGCAAGCAAAAGTGAGAAAAATTACCTCCTTTTGCTCCAATTGCGCTTTCCTGAGTTGGACTTCGAAACAAAAATTGCACACTTATGCTGGCAACTTTTGGACCGATTGAGAGGACTTGCCAGCTGATCACGAAATTTCACATGGGCTTCTCAATGATGGCTTGCCTTGCTGCGAATGGTGTTTCGACCAAGGCAGGGTACTTCGCTGGTGGACAACGAGACTCGTGGTGACTGTGGCCGGGACAACCGCGTGACACCTTCGCGTCTGGCCTCGTTGCGATGCTTGACAGGACGTATTGGCTAGACCTGCAAAGACAAAGAAAACTAAGCTCGAATCCTCGATCGATAGTCGTGTCGTTCTACGAGACAAGGTGAGGACTGTAGCCTGCCTTGCGGATGGACTGAGATGAGCGGGTCCACGTTTTATGTCTTTTGTGTCCCCTTCGCTGAGCGTTTCCTCTGTATCGTTGCAGATCAGACAGAGATTAAGAAAGACCCAGAAAAAGACACGCCTTCCTCTTGGACTTTCTCCTCTTGGAGTCTTCCGCAGCACCTTCTCGGTCCTTTCTTCAATCTTCTGTACGTGATATGGTGGAAAATTCATGCAATTTCCAACAAATAAATGCTAGGAAAAAAATTCCATTTTATCAAACGAAACTTTAGGGGCGATTCCCCTTAACCTCGAACCCTTAAAATTTACGTCTACCATTTGGAAAATTTGCATTTCGTTGACCTCGGCGATGCTCCTCAAGTTTTCGAGTTAGATGAATGGAAGGGCCACGTTTTCCTCCATCTCTTATTAGAGGTATTTCTCCGATAATGTTCTGATTTGTAGGCTACAAAAAGTAGGCATTACCGGTATTTATTTTTAGTGAAGTTTCCGCACGAGTGGCGTCGATAATTTATAACCCGTTAACTAAAAGTACCGGTAGAGGAAATGACGGAAGAAATAAAATGAGAAAAGGCATGTTCAAAATTTATAAGTGTTGGATCAATAGAACAATTGAGAAGGATTAATGAACGATACAAACGCCATTTTGGTCATAGGAGGACATCAACTTAATTGAGGGGTTGCTCTCAGTTGCCTGTTGATGACATGGTCAATTGGTCGCACCGCAGTCAGAACCAGTCCTCATCCACCTGATCCGAAGGATCCTTAGAACTTTGGCTCTTGCGCATCGCCAGTCAGGACCCGCTTGACCTGAAGAATGAGCGGCTGCCCTCGAATTACCAGAAGCCATGTCTAGTCCAAGGGGACAAATCCTGCTTTCATTATGCACAAGCTACCCGGGAATAGGAGTCCAAACGACGCAAATTCAAGAAACCCAACCATTGTCTCTTCTGAATCAACACGTTATTTCGACGAACCGGGTTATTTCTCAGTTCAGAGAATACGAATGTGGCCAAGCAAATCAAAATGCACCTTCGTGGAACGCCAGTTTGACGTTTATGGTGAATCGTTGGAGATCAGAGAGAGATTGAGAAAGACCCGAAAAAGACACGCCTTCCTCTTGGACTTTCTCCGCTTGGAGTCTTCTGCAGCACCTTCTCAGTCCCTTATTCAATCTTCTGTACGTGATATGGTGGAGAAGGACTATGAGAAGAACCCCCCACCCGAAGACATAAAACGTGGACCCAATCATCTTGGACTGATTGAGAGGAGGCCTTGTGAGCTGATCATGAAATTTCGCATGGGCTTCTCAATGATGGCTTGCCTTGTTGCGAATGGTGTTTCGACCATGGCAGCGTACTTCACTGGTGGACAACGGGACTCGTGGTGACTGGCAGGGACAAACGCATATCGCTTCCGCGGCTGGCCTCGTTGCAATGCTTGATAGGGCGCATTGGCTGGACCTGCAAAGACAGAGAAAACTAAACTCCAATCCTCGATCGATAGTCGTGCCGTTCTGCGAAATAAGGTCCGGATTTTGGACTGCCTTATGGATGGATTGGGATGAGTGGGTCCATGTTTTATGTCTTTTGTGGCCCCTTTGCTAAGCGTTTCCTCTGAATCGTTGGAGATCACACAAAGATTGAGAAAGACCCAGAAAAAGACACGCCTTCCCTTTGGACTTTCTCCTCTTGGAGTCTTCTGCAGCACCTTCTCGGTTCCTTGCTCAATCTTCTTCACGTGAAATGGTGGAGAAGGATTATGAGAAGAACCCCCCACCCGAAGACATAAAACGTGGACCCAATCATCTTGGACTGATTGAGAGGACTTGCGAGCTGATCGCGAAATTTCACATGGGCTTCTCAATGATGGCTTGCCTTCTTGCGAATGGTGTTTCGACCATGGCTGGGTACTTCACTGGTGGACAACGAGACTCGTGGTGACTGTGGCAGGGACAACCGCATAACGCTTCCGTGGCTGGCCTCGTTGCAATGCTTGACGGAGCGTTTTGGCTAGACCTGCAAAGAGGACTGCGTCGTGGGGGGACTGCGTTGTGGATGGACTGAGATGAGTGGGTCCATGTTTTATGTCTTCTGTGTGCACTTTGCTCAGCGTCTCCTCTGAATCGTTGGAGATTAGAGAGAGATTAACAAAGACCCAGAAAAAGACATGCCTTTTGGACTTTTCCTCTTGGAGTCTTCTGCAGCACCTTCTCGGTGCCTTCCCCAATCTCTTTCTGCTGAAAATTTCTTTGTGCCCCACTCAGCTCGTCTTTTCGTTCTTTCTTTTTTCAAAGCGGTGGAGTCCCGTCCAGCTTTTCCACAGAGACGTCAGGTTTGTTCGGCTCGAGGTTGCCACTTGACTGGAATTTGAGCCACCGGGGGTGTTGCCGACAGAGAATGGTAGATAGGAAAACCTATAAGGACTGCCCCTGTGAAATCAGTATTTAAATTGAAGCAGATTACCATCTTCGCATTCCACTCATCTGCCTCATCTCTCTCCTTTCTTTCGTATTCTGCTTTCAAAAATGGCCAATTCTCCTAACCACACCTTATCCGCCGAAGTCCTGACTGGGTGGGAGAGACTCTACAATCTTCTCGGTAGAGGTTACGCTCATATAGCCAAAAACTCTACCGTTGAGGTTGAAATCCTTGGTTTATTCAGGACTGTGGACGCTGCTTCTGTTGAGGGTACCCAACTGGGGAAGGAGTATCGGAACTTCTCGACCGTCTTCATCAATTTTCTGGCTGCCTATAACCGCGCTTATGAGACGGTCCTTGTGACCGCCGTCGTGAAAGCTCGTTACCGAGACCGGCACGAGCGTCTGGCAACAGTTACATTTGTGGCTGATAATCACAAAAAAGCCCTCAAGTTTGCCAACGATCAGCTTTCCTGGCTGGTTCGTGAGAGGGGAAAGCTGGTGGACCGTCTGGCCTTGATCCGAACTTACGCCGAACAGGAGCCAGGCAATATTGTGATGAGGTGCAAATGTGGTTGGCTGCAGGAGAGGCTTGATGACATTACGGTAGACATTGCTTTCGAGAGGGCGGCGATTCCGGACCTGGAGTTTGCCGTTGAGCATTACGAGGCCACTATGGCCTAGGTTAAAGAGAAGTGCGATCGCCTCTTCTTTAGGCTCGCGGAGCTTGATCCCGAGAACGCCCGGTGCACCTAGAGCATCAACTTTATGGAGAGCCAGCTGAGCTCCTTTGTGACGCTTATTAGGGCTCAATTTGATTTCACTTTTCCTCCCTAGTGAGTTGTTGTAAGATTTGTTGGTGAATGGAATGAAGAGAAAGTTTCACGTGTTTGTGCTTTTCATTTTCCTGCCATTTCTTCGCCCATATAGCATGATAGGACGATTTACGGTACTGAAGACGTTGAGGCTTAACACTCTTCTCGGTGTTCTTGTTATCTGCTGCCGGCGATGATATCAAGGACATTGGCGAAGGGTTCGGTGGCGGCCCCCACCGGTCACAGCGCCGTGAGTCAGTCGTGTGAATTATTGCAAATCGACCACTCGATTAGTGGTCCAATAAACAAACCAGGTTGCCCGTTGCGTGCCCCACTTTACTCCTACCTATCTCTTTCGGCGTCCACTTGAATGTGTCGGTCGCCTGTAGCGTTGGGAGAAATGATTGCGGGCCATGCTCGGTAATAAAATACTAGTCCTCCAAAATCTTTTATGTGTTTTGAATCCGAGGAAGGTAAAAAGGCAAGCCTTTGTTCAATTTAATCAGAAAGGCGTCGCAAGATCGGGTTCATAATCTTGCCCCATGGGTTTTGATTACACAGTATCGACTTTCTCAACAAAAATACATGAACCCTTCTAATATATTAAAAATGTCCCCAGGCCCGATCTGGATGCATTCACTACCCCTCATCAAAATACATGGCCCATACGTGCTGACTTATTGACACGATTCTGTCTCCGGAAGAATAGGCCTCTTCATATGCCCCTAGGGTTAACGATATCTTCGCTTGCCCCCTGATTGTTATCACCAACGAGCCCGATTTTTCTCCACCCCAGGGTACCTATAATTCCCTGCAAAAGTAAAGAAAATAATCAGTATGTGATCCAATAGGGGTCGGCCCATGATTCCTACATTAGTCCAATTTTATTTTTCAATTTTAGAGAAAATTTTCTTAGAAAAACATGGGTGAATTTCTCAAAAAGAATTTTCTTGCAAATTTTTACAACTTGAAAAATGTGATCAAATATCTTAAAATTTAGCAAATTTCCCGAAGGGATTTTCCTTTTATCAGAATGAATTTTTAGGGATAAATTTGTCAAGAAAATCTCATTTCTATTGAAGTAGAAAAATGTAACAAAATCTTTTACTGGTCAACAAAATTTTCCTAAGGGATTTTTCACACTTATTTATTTATTTATTTATTTTTTTTTTCAAAAATGGGATACTAATTTGATTTTCATTTTCTTTTCAAAAATGACCTTGATGTTAAATTCAAAATTTGACCGACACCTAACATGGACCGACCAAAAATAAATATAAGATGAAGTTAGAAAACTTACTTTCACCATCAAAAATACCATGTAAGTCGCATAGGCATGCACATGAATCGTGAGTTTAAATCTTAGCCTATCTACTCTAAAGGCTGACAAATTGAAGCGAAAGACTTACGGCAAGGCGACAATCTCGCGCACATAATCAAGATTAGCCGTGACCCCTACGACGTAATCAGGATTACCCGGGTCTCCCAACTTCGGCTCCTCGAGTCAAAAATTAAAACCACTGCTTTGGTAATCTTACCAAGCCTGAGGCCTAACTTTTAAAACTCATTTTTGAAAAGAGGTTCGGGATTGAATCTGGACTAACTTTCGACGTGATCTCACGCCGAACGCTAGAACCAAATCACAATACCATCCTAAAACTAGTGACCCATGTCCGGTCACGGGACGTGTGTGATGTAGTGCTAAAACAAATAATTATGCACAGCAGTTAAATTCAAACACCGCTTCAAAATGTGCAAAAATTAAATTCCAATTTCCATACACCAAACCTGCAAAATAAGGGGTTAGCCAAACACTCCACCCCTTATAACTCCCATCTGCAAGACCATTTAACACCTAAAGATTAGAATTCAACCAATTGCCAAACCAAGTGAATATTCATGAAATTTTACTGGCCTAAGTCCTCTAAGTTCTTAAATTTTTCAAAAATTAAGAACAAGTCCCCAGCGGAGTCGCCAAGCTGTTGCGACCTAAAATTCATTTTTAGGTTAATGGATTACCAGATTAATTAATTAAATTAACTAACCTAGTTCGAGCTCTCCCAAGCTCTACCAAATCGCAACTTTGATTTTTTTCACATGATTTTAGAATTTGGAGTCGCCACTAATCATTTTTGGTAGGTTGATTAGAAACCTAAGTAACCTAGCGGGAGAACTAAATTACTCCTGCAAACCAGAGATTATGAGTTCGGGGACTTGGTTACACTAGTTAATTAAAACTAATGCCCTTTCGGTACCTTAATTCCATGGATATCCTATTTTGGCAACTCTCACTTGATTTATTCCTAAGACCCTGGTAAGGTGTTCTTTTTATGTTTTCACTTTAAAATGAAATGCATAATGGGTATGAACGCAAACGTTGACATACAAATACGACACACAAATACGGACATACGAATATGATATACGAATATGTAGATATGCGAATACGAATACGTGCGTGACGTGCGAATGACATACGTACATGACATGCGAACGACATACGTACGTGACATGTGTATGAATACGATATGCATACGAGATAGACGAATACATATACGTGCGTTACATGCGAAGGACATACGTACGTGGACATGCGAATGATATGCATACGTGACATGCGTATGAATACAACATGCATGCGGGGATAGACGAATACGAATACGTATGTGACAGCGTATGAAGACGCACGAATACGATATGTAACATGCATACATACACCATACAAATACGTGACATATATATGTGACATGCATAGTGATATGTGTATGTAAATACGTATATTTCGATTTTGCCCATAAAGGGCAAAGTCGTCATTTTGAAAAGATGGGATAAAACCCTCATTTTTGAAAAAGAGGGGATAAAACCCTCATTTTGAAATTTTTGATTTTTCTGAATGAATATGCATGGGTTAATAACATATCATAACAGACAAATGTGGATTTGCAAACGTCGCGTACGTGACGTGCATACGAGAACAAACAAATACGATATGTCTATATGAACATACGGATAACATAACAAACATACATGAGACATACTACATGAGATGCACATGAATGGCATTTTTTGTATTTTCAGATTTTCCATTTTTTTTTGGTTTTTTGGATTTTTTACATTTTTTTTTGTATTTTGGATGTATTATAAAAGAATGCAAAATCACCCAAAGCAAATGAAGATGTGAAGAGAGAGCAGGTAAAGTAAAACTACCCTAAGGACAGTGAAAATAAAACCCGCAACTCGTCGGGTGAATAATTACAGACCAATTAAATAAAACCCGAGACATGATCGGGAATACAACAAAAGTGGACCGGAATGGACATCGGTCAAACACCCGTCGCCAAGCCTCGTGGGTCGAGAGTACAACAAAACGGACCGGAATGGACATCGGTCATCCTCCAGTCTTTAAAGCATCGGGCCGAAAGCCAAATGAAAATAATGAACTTATCCAATCAAACATGCACAATCACCAATGAGTTAAGACAATTCAAAAACTCAAAGAGAGTTTAACACGTGCTGATTAAACTTCATTGAGACCATTTTTTACATTTTCCAATGCATTAACACAAAAATACGAATTAAATCATACTGTCCATGAACATTCTTAGGGAGAAAACAGTAACCATAAAATACAAAAGAAATAATGAAATGTATGTAAAAATTCTGAGATTTTTTATGTGGATGGAAAAATATGTCTTTGACAACTTTCATGTTTTACATTCTTATTGAAGAGACACTCATTTTCGTGTAGAAAATGGTCTTTCATGAGAGCTCAGCAGCAAACAAACAAATTTCACAGAACAGACATATTTCAGGATTAAGCTTAAATGGACACTCAAATCTCAAAATTAATGCACCAAACTTTCCAATCTACTAAACAAGACCCCAATGAACAACTTTCTTTTTTTGTGAAGTTTCAAAAGAAGACTCTAAACATAAGATAACTACAAATCAATATGACCATGCACAGAAAAACACTCAGACTCAAGGACGCCAACAGAATTGCATGATTTCATTAAATACATTAAAAATACGAAACGTGCATGAATATTTTTGTATTTTTTATATGTTATGCATTAAGATCTTATGAACAAATGTCATGAAGAGGTCTTTATGAAACAAAGTCTAGAATAACCCATGGAAAATCATTTAGCTTGAAAGGTCAGATCAGAAAAATTCCATCTCAGGTTCTGATCACCATATTTCCAGATTTCTGCTTTCAATTTCGGGACCCTTTTGACATAGAAAATGACGTCAATTTTCGTGCCATAATATATCAAATCGAAGATCTCGAAGTCATCTAAACACAAAAAATTGAGTTACCAGATAATTGCACATGCTGATGCGCCTAGAGCTCGTTGGAGATGAATCCGTCGCGTCGCCAAGGCTTGTTCCACGGCGGCGAATTTTTCTCTCTCAAAATTTTTTTCTCTTGAAATCTCTCCAAAAGAATTTTTTTTCTCCAGTTTTTCTTCAATCTCCCAAAACTCTCTCAAACATCCAAAATTTTCTCTCCAAAAATTTTTTTTTTCTCAAGCTCACTTCTTCCTCCTTTTATAAACCATTCATCTATCTCCCATTCTAATTTTTCCATTAACTCTATCTCCCATTCTAATTTCTCCACTAACTCTTCTTCATTTTCATCTTCCCTTCTCCATCTCTATCTCACATTCTAATTTCTCCACTAACTCTTCTTCATATTCATCTTCCCTTCTCCATATCTATCTCCCATTCTACTAACTCTTCTTCATCTCCATCTTCCTTTCTCTATTCTCATCTTATTTTCTTTATCTTCTCTTCTCCATCTCCTCTTCTCCATCTTCCTATCTTCATCTCATCTTCTCCATCTTCCTATCTTCATCTCCTCTTCTCCATCTTCCCTTCTCTATTCTAATTTCTCCACTAACTCTTCTTTTTGTTATTTACAAAATAATCCCTCAAGTATTAGGTATTTGCACTCTAGTCCATGAGATTTTAAGTATTTGTAATTCAGTCCCTGGAGAAATATTTCTTTAAGTCCAAATCTCCTCACAATTTTCGACACACCTATCGCATGTTGAATTTAAGCTCATTTCTTGCTATTGAAAATAATGCAAAATTTAATTAAAGCCCTGTTTGTAAAATTGAGTCATTCTGGGTATAATTGGGCCAAGATGAAAATTTGGAATATTAAAGAACAATGTCACAACTCCTAAAAGTGAAAAGTGAAAATAAATTGACTCAAATTGAATTTTTTTAGGCCCGATTCGAGATTATGCTCGTTAAGGAATACATGACCTCGAATTGGATTTTTTAAATTTGCAATGGCCAACATGAAAAGGGATTTAAAGGAAAAATATTGACTATTTTTATGTATTTTTGTGGCCTCAAATGCTATTATTTATTAAATATTTTCCTAATTTCTAAAACTTATATTTTAAAAAATACAAAAAATATGAAAAATTATTTTTTTACTCAAAAATGGTTGCCTAAGCTTGGCCAAGGCTTCCAAAATTGATTTTGCAATTTTCTCATTTTTATAAATTTTCTATCAATTTTAGAAAATAAAAATACCGAAAAATACTGAAAATATGAAAAATCATTTTTTGGTCAAAATTGGTTCCCTAGGCTTGGCAAAGGTCTCCAAAGTTAATTTTTTCAAATTTATGAATTTTTATGGATTTTCTATTAATTTTAAAAAAGAAGAAAAGAAAAGGTGATTGAAAATCAGGTATCAACAGCTGCCCCTCTTTGAAAGGAAGCTCGGTAGAGGTTCATTTCAATGACGAGACTACACCTGAATCCTAATCGACTCAACACAATGAAATAAAAAGAGTCATGACATTCGATCTCCAATACCCCTTTTAGCAAATTTCGATCCAAACCCGGTTTGAGGAGGCTTTCATGCGATGAGGGAGAGACAAAGATGAGAATTTACCTGGCACTTACCTGCTCGTTGTATGGCGGTTGCCTGACATGAGTGCTCTGCTGAAAATGAGATGAGAACCTAAGGATTCGTTATAAGAAAACCTTAGGATAGTGGAACTTGGACCCGTATGGTAGGTCACCCCATGGTAGATTCCTAGTGAAAGGATTCTACTGATTAAATTAAGATTTGACCTGTATGGTAGGTCACCCAATGGGAATGCCTGTAAGAAGGACTTTGGTGCCTGTAAGAAGGACTTTGGTGCCTGTAGAAAGGACTTTGTTTTGCCTATAAAAAGGACTTTGGTGTGCCTGTAGAAAGGACTTTTGGTTGCCTATAGAAAGGACTTGGTGCCTGTAAGAAGGACTTTTGTGTGCCTGTAGAAAGGACTTGGTGCCTGTAAAAAGGACTTGATGCCTGTAAGAAGGACTTGTGCCTGTAGAAAGGACTTTGATGCTTGTAAAAAGGACTTGGTATGCCTGTAAAAAGGACTTGATTTGCCTGTAAGAAGGACTTGGTTTCCTGTAGAAAGGACTTGGTCGCCTGTAGAAAGGACTTTGGTTGCTTGTAAAAAGGACTTTTGATTTCCTGTAGAAAGGACTTGCTCGCCTGTAGAAAGGACTTTGGTCGCCTGTAAAAAGGACTTTGGAAATGGACCGTTCCGTATTGGGGTTTCCAATGGGAGGGCTCCGGAGATAATATACCCTAGATTTCACCTTTTTTGGGTAGACTGAAGAGGTATTGATTGAGAAAATGATTTTTGGGTATATCTGGGATCTAGGGAGATCAAGAATCCTGCAGACGCTCTAACCCAATTTAACTTACCATGATGGGTGCCATTCTGGGATCTGGGGAAACCAGGAATCTTGCAGACGCTCAAACCCGATTTAACTTACCTTGAAGGGTGTCATTCTGGGATCTAGGGAGACCAGGAATCCTCAAAATCCGACTTAACTTACCTTGAAGGGTACCATTATGGGATTTGGGGAAACCAGAAATCCTGCAGACGCTCAAATCCAATTTGACTTATCATGAAGGGTGCCATTCTGGGATCTGGGGAAACCAAAAATCCTGCAGAAGCTCAAACCTAATTTTTGTTGTCCCATCACTTTAGGAATAAACCGATGAGGCAAAGATCAAGAACACGAGAGTTGGTCAATCATGATTTGATAAAGCTTGAGAACACGAGATTGTATCAATCGTGAGCTGATGAAGACTTCATGAGAGTATGTTGATCATGAGTTGCAAGGGTTCAGAAGACTTACCTGGATCTTCTGAGTTAATGATCGAGGCATAGACAGACCGATTGTATCGTGTCTGCTTGCTCACTAAATGACCTTATGTGCTACAATGGATTTGAGTACCCAGACAATCATCAGAATTGAAAGGTTCATGTTGAAGATATACTCACCTGAAAATGCTTGGCGAGCATTAGCCAACAGGGCTTGTTTGTTTAATAGCCTCTGGATGAATTTCGAGACCTCGGAGAGTAACTCGACTATTAAGAATGCACTACTTGTCAGACAGTGTCAGAGGTAACATGTGCAAGCATTTTTATCAATGAGTTCATCGGTTCATGCAAAACCATTCAGTTGAGTTTGCAATGATTAAAACCATATGTGTATGCTCATAATATGGATCATGCATGACTATTCTATCGAGTTTGCATTTCCAATTCTGTCTAGGGAGGTTATCATGTCATGAATACCTCGAATTGAACCTGAATGGGGACTTCAGTCCGAAAGGGCTTTCTCTCACTCTCAAGAAACGCTGTTTATCCAGATTGCAGGATTTGAAAAGAAAGCACTCAACCTTACCATCATCGCATTCAGCGAGGGTCTGAGTAATCTCGCAATTGATACGATCAAGCCGATCTGGAGGTCTTGATTAGGACCGTAATGTGGGCTGGGTCAAAGGCTTATCAAAGGAGACTCATTTCGAGTCAGGGCCATTGACAAAAAAAGGTTTTCATCATCTGCTCCGGGTTTACAAGTCAAGAACCCTGCAAAATGAGAGAGAAATAATCTTGTTCGAACTTCGAGCGATTCTTAAAGTCATTCAACTCTTACATTAATTTAGGTGCCCTAATCAGAAGAGACTTTCAAGGGTCGTAACGTAGGTCGGGATTTGGGTCTGAGAAACGAAGGGCTCGTTTTGGCTCAGCAAAATATATGAGAAGGGCTTGGTGTTGGTGATCATTGCAGTCTTGTCACCGATCTTTGACCTTCCTGAATTTGTCTTTAATGAATACCATCATTGGCTGAGGGGTGGTAGTTCTTTTACACTTTGCAAACTGACTTCTTTGGGGATCCTTTTTCGGGAATTCTCAAAATGTATGTTCGAAGTCAGAAGTTCATTACAGATATATGGGCATTGGCCTTGCTTTTGATAGGCACTTTGCTCTTTCTGCCCGAGATTCTTTGGAGTAGCCTTTGCTTTTCTTACTCCCGACTCCCTTTTGTTTGGAAGCAGGCCCATTTTTCTTTAGGCTACACTTGTCTCTCTCTTTTTTTTTTGTTTAATAATCTTGTGATTTTGAATTTTAGCAACAAGATGATTTTCAACAAATGATACTAGACATTACATGAAAGTCTAGCATATGAAATGGGCTGATTCGAGAATTCTCTATTGGCCCAATTTCTTCAATTCTGCTCTTTTGGGGGAAGGTGTCGTCGTTACCTTGAAATGAGCAAGGATCACCAACATGGGCTTGAGAAATGAATTTGCAGGCTCAATTGGGTTATGCAAAGGATGAGTGTGTAGGATAGAGAAAATAAATGCTCTTCGTCATCCTAAAGCACTTGAATTAAAATTCGAGTATCATGCAAAGAAACACTCGAAGATTGATGTTAGTCCAAGCAAGAGAATTTCTAACCATTTATCTCCTGATATTGTTGGAATTACCTCTGTTTTGCCCCAGTGCGGGGTGGTTCTTGACAGGGTCATGAAATGAAATCACCATTTAAATGGGTTGTCAATGGTTGCCTGAAGTGTTTGGAATGGAGAATGAATGCCTCCTTCACTTCGACTATCGTATCTTTTGCGAGAAAACCCATTGCCTTGGAGAATGCGGAATCTGTCTATCGCTCAACTCACTGTGGATTAAATATAGGACGTATGTGGAAATGGCTTGCCTTTCATCGTCCTGTCATGCCCCATTCTGTACATTCGATGCATCGTGTACAGTTTATACCCCCAGTCAAAATTGACAAATTGAACATGCAGAACAGTCATGCATAAATCATGGAATGTGTAAACATCATGCAAATATGGCAATACAAGTACAAGTATGGAAATTGCCCCTGGCTGTGTGGGCGGATCAGACACGTTGGGGGCCTATTCCCCGAGTCGAGGAGTAGCTTGTTTCTGGTTTTGCCTCTTTTCGATCTAGGGTTCGCCATTGATTTCCCTTATTTCATCAGACGGATCGCATCAGGCGATCATAACTTGGCCCCTTTGGGCTGTTTTCTTTGAAGTATCAGGTGTTAGTTTAACATTTCCTGTAACAAGGAAGGAGACCTGTTAGCCAGTATCAGAAATGATGAACTGGACACGATACTGAGTTACCCTTGAGTGCTTCGCGCAACTCCTTTACCAGTTTTACCACTCGGGATTTTCTCCGTGGGTATGTCAAGTTAGACATTTCAACATTTCCATCCTCGAGGATCGAACGCGGGACATCTCGGACCACTGTCATTCCCCATGCCATCTGGTCCACAAGACCGCAGGCGCTCATGGAGGTTCCTTTTAAGAGTCAATCCTTGAGATGACATGGTGTTGTTGTATTGTACTAGGTAATTCCAGGTCACTGTATTTTTCGGGGCGGTTTACAAATCCTGTTAAGAATGGAATAAAATAATTCAGAACACGAGACGAGTATGAGCAAATTAGAACGATACAGAATTACCCTTCTTTGAGATTGTTTGGGTCTTTCGTTCACATATTCCTCATTTGAAGCCGTCCATTCTGTGGCGATGTCCACGAATCTATTTGCCCAAAGTTTTTATTAATCGGGGAATTTCGTTTTTGGGTCAATTTGCAAATTCCCTTCTAGTTCGCGCGACTTTTTACTCGCAATAAATTCACTACGAGTTTGGTGTGGTAGCAGACTCGAGCATTTAATAGGAGAATAGGAAATTGCTGCTTCTTGCTTTTACGTTCATTCTGAACATCAATAAAAGTAGAAAACATCCCATGCAAGGAAATGAAGCGTCTGTATTCGTTGAAGATCGATTTTGCTCCCTCAGCAGGCTCTCCCATGATCAGCTGGCTTCACTCTGGACCAGGTATGCATCGGCTATGTTGAAGGACCCGTGATCTCAGCTTCGAAATACAGACTCCCTGTGCATATTACAGTCCCCGTGCTTAATTAACATTAAACTGGTTGATCATGGCGGTGAGTTCATCGTCAATGCCGCTTGCCTGGTGGTGATACATCTCCCCTTCCCCGGGAGGTATTGATGCTGATCCAGTAGCATTAGTCTTTTTGTACCCTGCTCCAACAAAACTCGATTATGTTATAAACTGGTCTAACTCGCTTCTCAAACACGCATTTTCAATCCTCAAATCATGCATTTCATCGAAGGCGAGGAGGAGGCTGTTGCAGTTAGGGCAGGTGGCGGAGTCAAAAGCCTCTTTATACATCTTGTTTTCCGCTCGGAGGTTTTCATTTTCAACTCTTAGAAACTCGGCTTCGTTGTGCTCATGACGAGTCTTCATTCGGGTTCGCCTATTTTGAAACCAGAACTTGATTTGTGAAGGTTCAAGTCCTAGCTCTTGACTTAGTTCCATTTTCTGTTTGCCGTCTGGCATAGGACATGTTCTGAAGAAATCCTCAAGCCTTTGTACTTGCTCCTTAGTATGGCGATGGTAACGCTTCTTTTGACCCTTACCGTTGTTGTCCTTATCTTTACTGAGATCTTGGACGTCGTCGGCGGAAGGGCCAGGTTCCATAGGCTCGATCCCAAACATGGTTTCGAACTCTTCCTCGCCCATATTCAGCAGGCAATGATAGCTTTCGGAAGTATTGGGTTGAGACATCTTCGATTTGGTCGATGATTTCTCAAGGTTTACTATATCTTTCTGTATTTTCACTCTCTCTGAACCGTGTATGCTTTAAAACTCTCTTCAATGTATGAATAAAGATTATCAGGAGGATGTCTCTTTTAAAATTTGGCGTCGGCTTAGCATATGTATCGCTTCTCCCGAGATTTCTGTCTTTCTCAACCTTTCCTGCGTGTTTCTTGCTTGGCTCGTCTTTTCTCATCTCTTCATAGTGGTAGGGTCCCTATCAACGTCTCTACCGTCGATTTGCTGGCGTGTTCTCCTATAAAAACGAATCTCATTTTCCTTGTCTCCCACCCAAGTCACCTTTCTTTCTCCTTTGTCAAAGTTGTGTCATCCCGTCAAACTTTTGGCAGAGATGTCGGATTTGCTTGGCTCGAGATTGGAGACGAGTAGCAGAGGTGATGCTGATAGGGAATGGTAGACAGGAAAATCTGGCCAGTAGAGACTTTTACTGCAAAAATGAAAGGGAATGCGGCAGTATATGTTCTTCATATTCTAGAAAAATTGGAACGATACTGTTTTACCCTTGTATGTACTTCCATTGAATTTGAATTGAGGAAGTTCCTTCATTTGGATTGGATTGGATTGTATGTCCCGAGTTGCCCTTCACTTTGAGCTTGCCACATAAGTGCTTTGCTTAGTTGGGCCTTGTTTTCTTTCGGGTTGCTTTGGACCATCATCGTTTTTTATGCCATCGGGTTCGTGGATCGGAGGGCTCCTTTAATTTAAAGGTTACCTTTAAGGCAAATGAGTCCTATCGCATTCCATTGGGTCATTTCATTTTGCGACACTCTTGAGGCAATTTGCAATCCCCTGGAAGAGAATGGAACAAATCCAATTTAGCATTTTGCGATGATTGAGGGTAAATTGGAACGACACACAGTTACCCGTCTTCGAGCTCGCCTGGGCTTTTCACTTGAAATTTCCCTACGTGAGGTCATTCAACATTTCTCATTATGGCAGTCAGCGACGTTGCCACAAATTGATCCGCCCTGAGTCTAGCATAAAAAGGGATTCACGCATTCGACGGGATAAAAAACAAATTACCCCATGTCCCTGAATTAAATCTAGACACCTAGAAAGCTTGAAATATCACACGCAGGGGAATTAAGCATGAAATGAAAGGTGCACTTGTTCAAGGTCAGTTCTGCCTCTCCTGCGGCTCTTCGATAATCAGCTAGTCTCATGCTGGTTCAGGCATGGATGACCGATGTTTGAGAGTCCTTAATCACTGGCTTCCGATTATGGCTTCGGATGTCTGTCAACCTTAAACTGGTTGACCAGGGCAATAAGCTCATCATCTGGGTAATCTCTTGAACCTTCCAGCAACTGATGCTCGAATTGGACATTATTGTTGGCAAATGCTGGCGGTAGATTTCTCATTCTGTCCTCGCCATGAGCAATTTGACTTCTCGAGCTGAAGTCTTCATCATTACTCCAGAAAGTGTGGGGATCACCAACTGTCCTGCTGCCAAGAACTCCTTCCATTCGAGGATTAGAGAAGTGGAAGTGCTAAGGATAATTTCTTGTCTGATTCTCTGGCTGCGCAGGCGCGCTGATCATGGGATGAATTCTAGCCACGGGTTGGTGCTCAAACCAAGGAGTCTGAATACACTGCCCCTGCGGTCTATACTCTTGAAGAGCATTAGGGTGATTTTGGGGGATACTTTGATTAACGCCTGGGGGATTGATGGCACGGCTATTGGTTTGGTTGATGATGGGAAGTGGCTCGCCCCATGCTAACTTGTGGAACTTATGGTGGCGAGGAGACTCGACGTTCAGGCTTGGATCAGTCCCGCCTTGGTTTTCTTGATTCTGAGCTGCATTGTGTTCTCTCACCCTTTTTCTGTACTTCTGAAGATGACTCGAAACATTTGCTTTAGTGAGTCCCTCTACCTTCATAATTTCCAGTATATGTTGCGGCCGTGCCGAATCGATTCCTAGTTGCTGAACTGCATTAACAAACATACGATGTAGCTCGGGAGACCAACTCATCTTCTTTCTCCAGTTGCTTGGAATAAAATTGAAGGCTTGATGCTTGTTCTCATGGTCGTGCAATTGCTTCCTTACCACGTGCTGCCATATGTTTTGAAGCATCTGAACCCTAACTGGTTTCGTTATGACGTCTTGGGCCCCGTTTAAGACAGTCTTCATCATGGCTTGCTGATCATCGCTTGCCGATATTACGAGGACTGGCATGTTTAATTTAGAATTGATGACTTCCAAGAGAGTGAAAACATCCATGTCAATCCCTACCATGGCGGTGACGACAATATCAAACTGGTCACTACTCCTCCTTAATATCTCTAAGGCCTCTGTCGCCTTTGCTTGAGCTACAACCTTATACCAGCATTTTCTTAATACGGTAACAAGGATTGACAGAGAGACTGGATTACCGTCAATGGCCATGACCAGTAGACCCTCAGGGTAAGGAACTTCATCAGCTTCGACCAGGGTTGAACATGCGCCCATTTCCCTAATGCTCGACATATTTCTGGATCTAGGACTGCCGATTCGAGACCGCCTCAGGATGTCTTCTCGGACTTGAGGGATCACGGGATCGTTGATGGCTTCTCGTAACAGGCTTTGAAAGCCAATGCTTTGATGGTGAAGGTTTTGAATTCCTCTCCCACGAGAACTCCTTCCTCTCTATCTTTCTCCTGCGAGTTCGTGCAGATGAACCCTCACTATCAAATGAGGATAAATTCTCTCTCTGGCAATAGCAACGACTTCCCCCTTCACGGGCAGTGCTATTAGATTTACCGAGGGGAAAATCTGACATTCAACTTTTGATTAAAGGGGAAATCCTCGTTTATCGCTCAGTTTGTCTTCTTCTTTCTTTTCGCGATAGAGGGCTCCTGTCAAGATTTCCACCGTCGATTTACTGGCGGGTCCTCCAATGAAGACGAGTAATATCTCTCTTTCTGTCGAAAATTTCTTTGTCCCCCACTCAGCTCGTCTTTTCGTTCTTTCTTTTTTCAAAGCGGTGGAATCCCGTCCAGCTTTTCCACAGAGACGTCAGGTTTGTTCGGCTCCAGGTTGCCACTTGACTGGAATTTGAGCCACCGGGGGTGTTGCCGACAGAGAATGGTAGATAGGAAAACCTATAAGGACTGCCCCTGTGAAATTAGTATTTAAATTGAAGCAGATTACCATCTTCGCATTCCACTCATCTGCCTCATCTCTCTCCTTTCTTTCGTATTCTGCTTTCAAAAATGGCCAATTCTCCTAACCACACCTTATCCGCCGAAGTCCTGGCTGGGTGGGAGAGACTCTACAATCTTCTCGGTAGAGGTTACGCTCATATAGCCAAAAACTCTACCGTTGAGGTTGAAATCCTTGGTTTATTCAGGACTGTGGACGCTGCTTCTGTTGAGGGTACCCAACTGGGGAAGGAGTATCGGAACTTCTCGACCGTCTTCATCAATTTTCTGGCTGCCTATAACCGCGCTTATGAGACGGTCCTTGTGACCGCCGTCGTGAAAGCTCGTTACCGAGACCGACACGAGCGTCTGGCAACAGTTACATTTGTGGCTGATAATCACAAAAAAAACCCTCAAGTTTGCCAACGATCAGCTTTCCTGGCTGGTTCGTGAGAGGGGAAAGCTGGTGGACCGTCTGGCCTTGATCCGAACTTACGCCGAACAGGAGCCAGGCAATATTGTGATGAGGTGCAAATGCGGTTGGCTGCAGGAGAGGCTTGATGACATTACGGTAGACATTGCTTTCGAGAGGGCGGCGATTCCGGACCTGGAGTTTGCCGTTGAGCATTACGAGGCCACTATGGCCCAGGTTAAAGAGAAGTGCGATCGCCTCTTCTTTAGGCTCGCGGAGCTTGATCCCGAGAACGCCCGGTGCACCCAGAGCATCAATTTTATGGAGAGCCAGCTGAGCTCCTTTGTGACGCTTATTAGGGCTCAATTTGATTTCACTTTTCCTCCCTAGTGAGTTGTTGTAAGATTTGTTGGTGAATGGAATGAAGAGAAAGTTTCACGTGTTTGTGCTTTTCATTTTCCTGCCATTTCTTCGCCCATATAGCATGATAGGATGATTTACGGTACTGAAGACGTTGAGGCTTAACACTCTTCTCGGTGTTCTTGTTATCTGCTGCCGGCGATGATATCAAGGACATTGGCGAAGGGTTCGGTGGCGGCCCCCACCGGTCACAGCGCCGTGAGTCAGTCGTGTGAATTATTGCAAATCGACCACTCGATTAGTGCTCCAATAAACAAACCAGGTTGCCCGTTGCGTGCCCCACTTTACTCCTACCTATCTCTTTCGGCGTCCACTTGAATGTGTCGGTCGCCTGTAGCGTTGGGAGAAATGATTGCGGGCCATGCTCGGTAATAAAATACTAGTCCTCCAAAATCTTTTATGTGTTTTGAATCCGAGTAAGGTAAAAAGGCAAGCCTTTGTTCAATTTAATCAGAAAGGCGTCGCAAGATCGGGTTCATAATCTTGCCCCATGAGTTTTGATTACACAGTATCGACTTTCTCAACAAAAATACATGAACCCTTCTAATATATTAAAAATGTCCCCAGGCCCGATCTGGATGCATTCACTACCCCTCATCAAAATACATGGCCCATACGTGCTGACTTATTGACACGATTCTGTCTCCGGAAGAATAGGCCTCTTCATATGCCCCTAGGGTTAACGATATCTTCGCTTGCCCCCTGATTGTTATCACCAACGAGCCCGATTTTTCTCCACCCCAGGGTACCTATAATTCCCTGCAAAAGTAAAGAAAATAATCAGTATGTGATCCAATAGGGGTCGGCCCATGATTCCTACATTAGTCCAATTTTATTTTTCAATTTTAGAGAAAATTTTCTTAGAAAAACATGGGTGAATTTCTCAAAAAGAATTTTCTTGCAAATTTTTACAACTTGAAAAATGTGATCAAATATCTTAAAATTTAGCAAATTTCCCGAAGGGATTTTCCTTTTATCAGAATGAATTTTTAGGGATAAATTTGTCAAGAAAATCTCATTTCTATTGAAGTAGAAAAATGTAACAAAATCTTTTACTGGTCAACAAAATTTTCCTAAGGGATTTTTCACACTTATTTATTTATTTATTTTTTTTTTTTTTCAAAAATGGGATACTAATTTGATTTTCATTTTCTTTTCAAAAATGACCTTGATGTTAAATTCAAAATTTGACCGACACCTAACATGGACCGACCAAAAATAAATACAAGATGAAGTTAGAAAACTTACTTTCACCATCAAAAATACCATGTAAGTCGCATAGACATGCACATGAATCGTGAGTTTAAATCTTAGCCTATCTACTCTAAAGGCTGACAAATTGAAGCGAAAGACTTACGGCAAGGCGACAATCTCGCGCACATAATCAAGATTAGCCGTGACCCCTACGACGTAATCAGGATTAGCCGGGTCTCCCAACTTCGGCTCCTCGAGTCAAAAATTAAAACCACTGCTTTGGTAATCTTACCAAGCCTGAGGCCTAACTTTTAAAACTCATTTTTGAAAAGAGGTTCGGGATTGAATCTGGACTAACTTTCGACGTGATCTCACGCCGAACGCTAGAACCAAATCACAATACCATCCTAAAACTAGTGACCCAGGTCCGGTCACGGGACGTGTGTGATGTAGTGCTAAAACAAATAATCATGCACAACAGTTAAATTCAAACACCGCTTCAAAATGTGCAAAAATTAAATTCCAATTTCCATACACCAAACCTGCAAAATAAGGGGTTAGCCAAACACTCCACCCCTTATAACTCCCATCTGCAAGACCATTTAACACCTAAAGATTAGAATTCAACCAATTGCCAAACCAAGTGAATATTCATGAAATTTTACTGGCCTAAGTCCTCTAAGTTCTTAAATTTTTCAAAAATTAAGAACAAGTCCCCAGCGGAGTCGCCAAGCTGTTGCGACCTAAAATTCATTTTTAGGTTAATGGATTACCAGATTAATTAATTAAATTAACTAACCTAGTTCGAGCTCTCCCAAGCTCTACCAAATCGCAACTTTGATTTTTTTTCACATGATTTTAGAATTTGGAGTCGCCACTAATCATTTTTGGTAGGTTGATTAGAAACCTAAGTAACCTAGCGGGAGAACTAAATTACTCCTGCAAACCAGAGATTATGAGTTCGTGGACTTGGTTACACTAGTTAATTAAAACTAATGCCCTTTCGGTACCTTAATTCCATGGATATCCTATTTTGGCAACTCTCACTTGATTTATTCCTAAGACCCTGGTAAGGTGTTCTTTTTATGTTTTCACTTTAAAATGAAATGCATAAAGGGTATGAACGCAAACGTTGACATACAAATACGACACACAAATACGGACATACGAATATGATATACGAATATGTAGATATGCGAATACGAATACGTGCGTGACGTGCGAATGACATACGTACATGACATGCGAACGACATACGTACGTGACATGTGTATGAATACGATATGCATACGAGATAGACGAATACATATACGTGCGTTACATGCGAAGGACATACGTACGTGGACATGCGAATGATATGCATACGTGACATGCGTATGAATACAACATGCATGCGGGGATAGACGAATACGAATACGTATGTGACAGCGTATGAAGACGCACGAATACGATATGTAACATGCATACATACACCATACAAATACGTGACATATATATGTGACATGCATAGTGATATGTGTATGTAAATACGTACATTTCGATTTTGCCCATAAAGGGCAAAGTCGTCATTTTGAAAAGATGGGATAAAACCCTCATTTTTGAAAAAGAGGGGATAAAACCCTCATTTTGAAATTTTTGATTTTTCTGAATGAATATGCATGGGTTAATAACATATCATAACAGACAAATGTGGATTTGCAAACGTCGCGTACGTGACGTGCATACGAGAACAAACAAATACGATATGTCTATATGAACATACGGATAACATAACAAACATACATGAGACATACTACATGAGATGCACATGAATGGCATTTTTTGTATTTTCAGATTTTCCATTTTTTTTTGGTTTTTTGGATTTTTTACATTTTTTTTTGTATTTTGGATGTATTATAAAAGAATGCAAAATCACCCAAAGCAAATGAAGATGTGAAGAGAGAGCAGGTAAAGTAAAACTACCCTAAGGACAGTGAAAATAAAACCCGCAACTCGTCGGGTGAATAATTACAGACCAATTAAATAAAACCCGAGACATGATCGGGAATACAACAAAAGTGGACCGGAATGGACATCGGTCAAACACCCGTCGCCAAGCCTCGTGGGTCGAGAGTACAACAAAACGGACCGGAATGGACATCGGTCATCCTCCAGTCTTTAAAGCATCGGGCCGAAAGCCAAATGAAAATAATGAACTTATCCAATCGGACATGCACAATCACCAATGAGTTAAGACAATTCAAAAACTCAAAGAGAGTTTAACACGTGCTGATTAAACTTCATTGAGACCATTTTTTACATTTTCCAATGCATTAACACAAAAAATACGAATTAAATCATACTGTCCATGAACATTCTTAGGGAGAAAACAGTAACCATAAAATACAAAAGAAATAATGAAATGTATGTAAAAATTCTGAGATTTTTTATGTGGATGGGAAAATGTGTCTTTGACAACTTTCATGTTTTACATTCTTATTGAAGAGACACTCATTTTCGTGTAGAAAATGGTCTTTCATGAGAGCTCAGCAGCAAACAAACAAATTTCACAGAACAGACATATTTCAGGATTAAACTTAAATGGACACTTTCATTTTTTGTGAAGTCCCAATGAACAACTTTCATTTTTTGTGAAGTTTCAAAAGAAGACTCTAAACATAAGATAACTACAAATCAATATGACCACGCACAGAAAAACACTCAGACTCAAGGACGCCAACAGAATTGCATGATTTCATTAAATGCATTAAAAATACGAAACGTGCATGAATATTTTTGTATTTTTTATATGTTATGCATTAAGATCTTATGAACAAATGTCATGAAGAGGTCTTTATGAAACAAAGTCTAGAATAACCCATGGAAAATCATTTAGCGTGAAAGGTCATATCAGAAAAATTCCATCTCAGGTTCTGATCACCATATTTCCAGATTTCTGCTTTCAATTTCGGGACCCTTTTGACATGGCAAACGACGTCAATTTTCGTGCCATAATATATCAAATCGAAGATCTCGAAGTCATCTACGAATGTTCAGTACATTTATTTTCGAGATTTCGTCATCTAAACACGAAAAATTGAGTTACCAGATAATTGCACATGCTGATGCGCCTAGAGCTCGTTGGAGATGAATCCGTCGCGTCGCCAAGGCTTGTTCCACGGCGGCGAATTTTTCTCTCTCAAAATTTTTTTCTCTTGAAATCTCTCCAAAAGAATTTTTTTTCTCCAGTTTTTCTTCAATCTCCCAAAACTCTCTCAAACATCCAAAATTTTCTCTCCAAATTTTTTTTTTCTCAAGCTCACTTCTTCCTCCTTTTATAAACCACTCATCTATCTCCCATTCTAATTTTTCCATTAACTCCATCTCCCATTCTAATTTCTCCACTAACTCTTCTTCATTTTCATCTTCCCTTCTCCATCTCTATCTCACATTCTAATTTCTCCACTAACTCTTCTTCATATTCATCTTCCCTTCTCCATATCTATCTCCCATTCTACTAACTCTTCTTCATCTCCATCTTCCCTTCTCTATTCTCATCTTATTTTCTTTATCTTCTCTTCTCCATCTCCTCTTCTCCATCTTCCCTTCTCTATTCTAATTTCTCCACTAACTCTTCTTTTTGTTATTTACAAAATAATCCCTCAAGTATTGGGTATTTGCACTCTAGTCCATGAGATTTTATGTATTTGTAATTCAGTCCCTGGAGAAATATTTCTTTAAGTCCAAATCTCCTCACAATTTTCGACACACCTATCGCATGTTGAATTTAAGCTCATTTCTTGCTATTGAAAATAATGCAAAATTTAATTAAAGCCCTGTTTGTAAAATTGAGTCATTCTGGGTATAATTGGGCCAAGATGAAAATTTGGAATATTAAAGAACAATGTCACAACTCCTAAAAGTGAAAAATGAAAATAAATTGACTCAAATTGAATTTTTTTAGGCCCGATTCGAGATTATGCTCGTTAAGGAATACACGACCTCGAATTGGATTTTTTAAATTTGCGATGGCCAACATGAAAATGGATTTAAAGGAAAAATATTGACTATTTTTATGTATTTTTGTGGCCTCAAATGCTATTATTTATTAAATATTTTCCTAATTTCTGAAAATTATATTTTAAAAAATACAAAAAATATGAAAAATTATTTTTTTACTCAAAAATGGTTGCCTAAGCTTGGCCAAGGCTTCCAAAGTTGATTTTGCAATTTTCTCATTTTTATAGATTTTCTATCAATTTTAGAAAATAAAAATACCGAAAAATACTGAAAATATGAAAAATCATTTTTTGGTCAAAATTGGTTCCCTAGGCTTGGCAAAGGTCTCTAAAGTTAATTTTTTCAAATTTATGAATTTTTATGGATTTTCTATTAATTTTAAAAAAGAAGAAAAGAAAAGGTGATTGAAAATCAGGTGTCAACACCACTTCCCATCATCAACCAAGCCAGTAGCCGTGCCATCAATCCCCAAGGCGTTAATCAAAGTATTCCCCAGAATCACCCTGATGCTCTTCAAGAGTATAGACCGCAGGGGCAATGTATTCAGATTCCTTGGTTTGAGCACCAACCTGTGGCTAGAATTCATCCCATGATTAGCGCGCCTGCGCAGCCAGAGAATCAGACAAGAAGTTATCCTGAGCACTTCCACTTCTCTAATCCTCGAATGGAAGGAGTTTTTAGCAGCAGGACAGTTGGTGATTCCCACACTTTCTCGAGTAATGATGAAGGCTCCAGCACAAGAAGTCAAATTGCTCATGGCGAGGACAGAATGAGAAATCTACCGCCAGCATTTGCCAACAACAATGCCCAATTCGAGTATCAGTTGTTGGAAGGTTCAAGAGATTACCTAGATGATGAGCTTACTGCCGTGGTCAACCAGTTTTAGGTTGATAGACGTCCCAAGCCGCGATCAGGAGCCAGTGAGTAGGGACTCTCAAACATCGGTCATCCACACCCGAACCAACACGAGACTAGCTGATTATCGAAGAGCCACAAGAGAGGCAGAACTGACCTTGAATAAGTGCACATTTCATTTCATGCTTAACTCCCCTGCGTATGATATTTCCAGCTTTCTAGGTGTCTAGATTTAATTCAGGGGCAAGGGGGTAATTTGTTTTTTATCCCATCGAATGCGTGAATCCCTTTTTATGCTAGACTCAGGGCGGATCAATTTGTGGCAATGTCGCTGACTGCCATAATGAGAAATGTTGAATGGCCTCACGTAGGGAAATTTCAAGTGAAAAGCCCAGGTAAACTCGAAGACGGGTAACTGTGTGTCGTTCCAATTTACCCTCAATCGTTGCAAAATGCTAAATTGGATTTGTTCCATTCTCACCCAAGGGATTGCAAATTGCCTCAAGAGTGTCGCAAAAAGAAATGACCCAATGGAATGCGATAGGACTCATTTACCTTGAAGGTAACCTTCAAATTAAAGGAGCCCTCCGGTCCACGGACCCGATGGCATAGAAAATGAAGATGGTCTAAGACAACCCGAAAGAAAACAAGGCCCAACTAAGCAAAGCACTTATGTGGTAAGCTCAAAGTGAAGGGCAACTCGGGACATACAATTCAATCCAGCCCAAATGAAGGAACTTCCTCAATTCAAATTCAATGGAAGTACACACTAGGGTAAAACAATATCGTTCCAATTTTTCTAGAATATGAAGAACATATACTACCGCATTCTCTTTCATTTTTGCAGGGGAAGTCTTTACTGGCCAGATTTTCCTGTCTACCATTCCCTATCAGTATCACCTTCGCTACTCGTCTCCAATCTCAAGCCAAGCAGATTCGACATACTTGCAAAAAAAAAGGGTTTGAAGGGACGCCACCACTTTGAAAAAGAGAGAAGAAAAAAATGAGCCGAGTGGCAGACAAAGAAATTTTCGGCAGAAAAGAGGAGACGGCTCGTCTTTATTGAGGGACTCGCCAGCAAAATCGACGGTGGAGATAACGATAGGGGCCCCCTATCACGAAAAGATGGAAGGAGACGAGCCGAGCAAGAGACACGATAAGAAAAGAGGATTGAGAAAGGCCGGACCCTCGGGAGAAGCAATACAGTTGCTAAACCCACGTTTAATTTTAAAAGAGACGTCATGCTCGGAAGAGGGTCTTAAGGCATAGGCAATCGCTCAGAAAAATTCAAAGAGAGTGAAAACACCGGAAGCGAGTAGCAAATCTTGAGAAATCATCAACCAAATCGAAGATGTCTCAACCCAATACTCCCGAGAGCTATTATTGCCTGCTGAATATGGGAGAGGAAGAGTTTGAAGCCATGTTTGGGATCGAGCCTATGGAGCCTGGCCCTTCCGCCGACAACGTCCAAGATCTCAGTAAAGATAAGGACAATAACGGTAAGGGTTAAAAGAAGCGTTACCGTCGCCATACTAAGGAGCAGGTACAAAGGCTTGAGGATTTCTTCGGAACATGCCCTATGCCATACGACAAACAGAAAATGGAATTGAGTCAAGAGTTAGGACTTGAACCTTTGCAAATCAAGTTCTGGTTTCAAAATAGGCGAATCCGAATGAAAGCTCGTCATGAGCACAACGAAGCCGAGTTTCTAAGAGTTGAAAATGAAAACCTCCGAGCGGAAAACAAGATGTATAAAGAGACTTTTGACTCCGCCACCTGCCCCAACTATAATAGCCTCCTCCTCACCCTCGATGAAATGTATGATCTGAGGATCGAAAATGCACGTTTAAGATGTGAGTTAGACCAGTTTATAACAGGATCGAGTTCTGTTGGAGCAGGGTACAAAAGGACCAATGATACTGGATTAGCATCAATACCTCCCGAGGAAGAAGGGATAGATCACCACCAAGCAGACATTGACGATGATCTTTTCGCCATAATCAACCAGTTTGATATCGGTAAAGCATCGGGACTGTGATGCACTTGTTCAGCCAGTGACCACCAGACCTTCAATATGGCCGATGTATACCTAATCCGAGATGAAGCCAGCTGATCATGGGAGAGCCTGCAGAGGAAGCAGAACTGACCCTGAATGAGTGAATGTGTTTTATTTCCTTGCGTGATGTGTTTTTCTGCTTTTGTGAATGTGTAAAAGCAAGGAGTAATAATCCGACTTCCCCCTATTAAATGCTCGAATCCGCCACCTCACCAACCTCGCGACGAATTGATGGCGAGTAAAAATCTGCATAAACCTGAAGGGTAACTCCATATCGTTTCAATTTACCCTCAGTTGCTCCAAGTTTTAAAATTAAGCCCCTCCTATTTTCAGGAATTTGCAAAAAAGACCCAAAAACGAAATTCCTTGGTTATACTAAATTGGGACAAATCAACTCGTGGACATTACCACGGAATGAACAGCTTCAGACAAAGGAAAGTGCGAACGAGAGACCCGAACAAATCTCAAACATGGGTAATTCTGTATCGTTCTAATTTGTTCATAATCATCACAAGTCCTGAATTGTTTTATTCCATTCTTAATAGGGATTGTAAATTACCTCGACAAATACCGTAACAAGGCCCAATGTGATACAACAGGGCCGCGTTATCCCCAAGGATTAACCTTTGAAAAGAAAGCCCCATGGACACCTACAGTCCAATGGACCAAATGGTACGGGGGATGACAGTAGGTCCGAAATATCCCGAGTTCGATCCCCAATGAATACTCGACGAGTAATACCGAAGTCAATATTTTGCCACATTCTCGGCTTAATGGTGAAGCATCCAACAAAAGTCGAAGAAAACTCAATCTGACAAAATTGGTAAAAGACTTGTCCAAGGCATTCAAGACGAAGGGTAAATCAGTATCGTTTCCAATTTATCCCTTTTAATACTGGTTGATATGTCTCCTTTTCTTTTTACAGGAAATATTTATACTAACATGTAACATATTGAAGGAGACAAATCCAAAAGAAAATGATGATTATCTGACAAGATCTATTCTGGTGAAAAATGGGGCAAGTTGATCGCAAGCTCTAAAGCGAAAAAGCAAATATGTCTTCCTTATCTCGAATAATTTTTTTGCTTTTTACAGGGGCATTTAACCGCTAAACCATGGCGGTCGCTGTCACTAAATAAACCAAAATACTCCCTCACCCATATGCCTCATCGTGCATGGGCAAAACTTGAGACAAACCGCTCCTCGACATAAGGAGTGGGCTTCCCAATTTGTTCGATTCACCCACACACCAGGGGCAATTCAAATCCGCCCATATTTGCACATTATATAAACACACATGATGCTAAAAAATTGTCACATCGGCATTGTGTTTACACATTTTATGAATTATGTATGACCATTCCGCATGTTTAATTTACCAACTCCAACTTAGAGCATAAACTGCATAGAAGATATCAAATGTGCAAAATGGGGCATAACAGGATGAGGAAAGGCAAACCATTTCCACACAGGTATAACATTTTAATCTACAGATAAACAGCCTTTCTCCAGAGTGAGAGAAAGCCCTTTCGGAATGAAGTCCCCCATTCAGATTACACTCGAGGTGTTCATACTATAAGAACCTCCTTAAACAGAAGTGGTAATGCAATACATGATCCATATGTTGATCGATTGCATCATGAGTTATTACACAGACTGCCTTTAATCATGGCAAATTTAGCTGAACAATTTTGTATGAACCAATGAACGCATTGATGAAAATGCTTACACATGTTAGCTCTGACATTACCTGACAGGCAACACATTCCCGGTGTTTGAGTTACCTTCCAAAGTCTTGAAATTCATTAGGCGATTATTGAATGAACAAGCCTAGTTGTCGAGAAGCCACCAAGCATTTCTTCCAAATTCTCAGGTAAGTATATCTTCAGCCTGAACCATTCAAGAGAATGAATTCTGACGGTTGTTAGGATACTCGAATCCATTGCGGTATATACAGGTATCCACCTTCTTCAATAAAGCATGATTTGTCTCAAGGACAGAAATATTCGAGACCTTTTGATCTATGCCTCTTTGGTTTATTCCTAAAGCGACAGGAGAATATAATTTGGGTTTGAGCTTCTGCAGGATTCCTAGTCTCCTCAGATTTCAGAATGGCACCCTTTGAGGTACATCAAGCCCTTCTTACAGGCAAACTAAGTCCTTCTTACAGCCAAACCAAGTCCTTCTTACAGGCACAAAATCCTTCTTACAGGCAAACCAAGTCCTTCTTACAGGCATAAATTACAGGCAAATCAAGTCCTGCTTACAGGCAAACAAAGTCCTTCCTACAGGCAAAGCAAGTCTTTTTTACAGGCAAATCAAGTCCTTATTACAGGCACAAAGTCCTTCTTACAAGCAAATCAAGTCCTTCTTACAGGCATAAAGTCCTTCTTACAGGTAAATCAAGTCCTTCTTACAGGCAAACTAAGTCCTTCTTATAGACAAACTAAGTCCTTCTTACAGGCAAACCAAGTCCTTCTTACAGGCACAAAGTCCTTCTTACAGGCAAATCAAGTCCTTGTTACAGGCATAAAGTCCTTCTTACAGGCAAATCAAGTCCTTCTTACAGGCATAAAGTCCTTCTTACAGGCAAACAAAGTCCTTCTTACAGGCAAATCAAGTCCTTCTTACAGGCAAACAAAGTCCTTCTTACATGCACAAAGTCTTTCTTACAGGCAAAGTAAGTCCTTCTTACAGGCAAATCAAGTCCTTCTTACAGGCAAATTAAATCCTTCTTACAGGCAAATCAAGTCCTTCTTACAGGCAAATTAAGTCCTTCTTACAGGCACAAAGTCCCTTTTACAGGCACAAGTCCTTTTTACAGGCACCAAGTCCTTTTTACAGGCACCAAGTCCTTTCTACATGCACCAAGTCCTTCTTACAGGTATCTGCATGGGGTGACCTACCATACGGGTCAAATCTCAATCAAAATTTAATCAGTAGAAACCTTTTATTAGGAATCTACCATGGTACGACCCACCATACGGGTCAAATTTTAATTCAATTTTTAATCAGTAGAATCCTTTTATTAGGAATATATCATGGGTTGACCTACCATACGTGTTCAAATTCAACCACCCTAAGGTTTTCTTATAACGAATCTTTAGGTTCTCATTTCATTTTCAATAGAACATTCATGTCACGACTCTTTTTATTTCATTGTGTTGAGTCGATTAGGATTCAGGTGTCATTTCATCTTTGAAATGAACCTCTGCCGAGCTTCCTTTCAAAGAGGGTCAGCTGTTGACACCTGATTTTTAATCATCATTTCTCTTTTAAAAATTTTCAGTATTTTTCGGCATTTTTATTTTTTGAAAAATCCATAAAAATTCATAAAATTAAAAAATTAACTTTGGGGACCTTGTCCAAGCCTAGAGAACTAATTTTGACCAAAAAATGATTTTTCATATTTTCAGTATTTTTTAGTATTTTTATTTTCGAAAATTCATGAAAAATAAAGAAAAAATGAGAAAATTGAAAAATCAACTTTGGAAGCCTTGGCCAAGCCTAGGCAACCATTTTTGAACAAAAAATAGATTTTCACTTTTTTATATATTTTTTTAATTGTTTTTAAAAAATAATACAAAAAAATTTGAAAATTTTGGAAAAAAAACATCTTAGGCCAAAAAAATACACAAAGATAGTTAGTGGAGAGAAGGGAAGATGAAGATGAGGAAGAGTTAATGGAGAGATTAGAATGTGAGATAGAGATGGAGAATGGAAGATGAAAATGAAGAAGAGTTAGTGGAGAAATTAGAATGGGAGATAGAGTTAGTGGAAAAATTAGAATGGGAGATAGATAAGTAGATTATAAAAGGAGGAAGAAGTGAGCTTGAGAGAAAAAAAATTTTGGAGAGAAAATTTTGGATGTTTGAGAGAGTTTTGGGAGATTGAAGAGAAATTTGAGAGAAAGAAAATACCAAAAGAGAGAGAATTTTGAAGATGATGGGAGTTTAAAGCTAGGGGTTATCATCACAAATTCCTTCATCGATCAATATAAATCAAGAGTTCATCCTCGTCAACGAGCAAGCAAATTCGAGCTAAGTGTTTTTATTTATTCATTTATTTATGGTTTCACTCGCAAATTAGCACAAATTGTATACACTTTCTCCATCTCCCATCTTTTCCCATATTTTATGTCAGGAGAAAGATATCTCTATGTCAACAGCAAAAATCTCGTAGAGATGCAAAAATCGGCCCAGACAAGCTCCTAAGCTGTCCACCGATTTCTCAACTGATCTGTGACTAAAAGTCCCTCTTAATTCAAAAGAAACTCTCTATATTGGGAACATAGAGAGCGAAAATCAATTATAGAAATCCCTAAAAAAAACGGGAGATAAGTACTCTTTCCACTTTTCTGGTTTTAGGTGCAGATTAGCACATATTTTGTATACTGATCTATTTTATGTCAGGAAGCCGCAGCTCTATATCAATGGTCAACCCTATGGAAGCACAAAATCGGCTTGGAGGAGTCCTCAAGCGCGCACAAATTTCAAATTGTTGAATCAATTCGTCGTATTTCATTTTAAAGAATTCATACCCCAGAATGAAGAGGACAAAGTCCATCCGCAATTTAAATACCTGCACCATAAATCCCAAAGGGAAGAGCCAAGCCAATGCTTAGCCTCCCATTGGAGGTTTTTACTTACAGTAGTTAAATACCTGCAACTTAAATACCTGTACCTTAAATCCCAAAGGGAAGAGCCAAGCCAATGCTTAGCCTCCCATTGGAAGTTTTTACTTACAGTAGTTAAATACCTGCAACTTAAATACCTATACCTTAAATCCCAAAGGGAAGAGCCAAGCCAATGCTTAGCCTCCCACTCGAGGTTTTTACTTACAGTAGTTAAATACCTGCAACTTAAATACCTGTACCTTAAATCCCAAAGGGAAGAGCCAAGCCAATGTTTAGCCTCCCACTCGAGGTTTTTACTTACAGTAGTTAAATACCTGCAACTTAAATACCTGTACCTTAAATCCCAAAGGGAAGAGCCAAGCCAATGCTTAGCCTCCCATTGGAGGTTTTACTTACAGTAGTTAAATACCTGCAACTTAAATACCGTACCTTAAATCCCAAAGGGAAGAGCCAAGCCAATGCTTAGCCTTCCATTGGAGTTTTTACTTACTGTAGTTAAAATACTTGCAGCTTAAATACCTGTACCTTAAATCCCAAAGGGAAGAGCCAAGCCAATGCTAGGCCTCCCATTGGAGGTGTTTATTCACTGTCATGTACTTCCTATAATTTAATTTTTGAATCATCAGACCCAAAAGATAAGTAGGTCGTAATACTACACAGAAGTCGTTAACACACTCCCTCTTTCGGCTTCAGGGAATCTTTAACACTTAAAAAAATATAACAAATAAAAATATATATCATCCATGCATCCTATTTAAAAAGTGAAAACATAAAAGAGAATACCCTACTAGAGCCTTAGGAATAAACCAAGTCTGAGTTGCCCAATTAGGATATCCATGAAATTAAGGTACCGAAAGGGCATTAGTTTTAATTAACTAGTGTAACCAAGTCCCCGAGCTCATAATCTCTGGTTCGCAGGAATGAATTAGTTCTCCCGCTAATTTATTTAGGTTTCTAATCGACCTACCAAGAACAATTAGTGGCGACTCCAAATTTCAAAATCATTTAAACAAAAACCAAAGTTGCGATTCGGTAGGGCTTGGGAGGGTCCGCGTTAGGTTAGTCAAATCTAATTAACCTAATAATCCGTTAACCCCTTTAAAATTTAAAATTTTTTTAGAGGGTCGCGACAACCCTGAGGAGATTCCACCACATGATGTTAGTAATAGAGGCGAGTAGATCTTGGCATGTGCTTTGTTTGGGGGCGATCTTTTGTTTAGAGTACAGCCCTTTCGACCATAGATCCTTTTGACGTGTAGTCAACCTAGTTTGTATCGCTTGAACGGTTGATGTAATTCATGGCATGAATAATGTATAAAGGATGTGAATATATATGTATATAAGTGTTTTGGTTGTATGTTTACCTTGCTCAGTTGTTGTCGGGTTATTATGTCGTTTCCGCTAGCGTTCGCTTAAATCGAATCGATTTGGGTCAGCGACAAATCCTGGGACGTCCCATTACCTTTATCGACCAATATATTTATGCGAGATGTTGCGTGCTCGTGGGGTTCGGGGCGTGACATCCGCGATGAGGTGGTATCAGAGCAAGGTTAGCTCGATCAAGAATTGTTCGAGGCTTGGAATGATAAGGAATGATGAGTTAGAGTAAGGACAACTCGACCAAGAGTGTATTTGAGGCCTGGAGTAATAAGGCTGCAAATTTTTAGGATCCCTCTCCACCTTAGATGTCCGCTAGCATAGATACGTCTTGAGGGTCACACGAGCATATACATGTGATTGGTAGGTCTAAATCACTTGGTACCGAGTAAATTATGTAATTCAGTTAAGCTACAGGTGTGGCTGGACTTGAGGTGAGAACTTAAACCTTGATTGCTGAGTCCTCGTAATATTTGTAGGATGGTTGCTAGATTATGGTATTATTGTTATTGTGATCTGCTAAGTAGATTTGCTAAGCTTGAGCAGTGGCTTAGGTTTTTAATTCCTTGGTGGAATTATAGCAGGTCTAGACGTTTGTGAGATTGTGGGAGTATGAGCACCCGAGGTAGGGGCAGGGGAAATGATGGAGCATCTAGCTCACAGGCAAGAGCTATTAGGAGTCCAAGAATGGAAGGGGTTATGAAAGCGTTGGAGGAGATAGGAAATTTGATGGGCAGGCAGGCCCAGGACCGAGCTGCTACTATTGCCTAAGCCGTTGATGCTGCTGTCGCTGCTGTTCAGGGAGTAAATGGAAATCATGACACTGGGAATAGACAAATGCATCAACTAGTAGAACAATTTTTGAAGCTGAAACCTGCAGAATTCAATGGAAGTGGCGGTTTAGAAACTGCCTCGCTATGGTTGGAGAAATTGGAGAAGGCCTTTGCACTTTTGGGGTGCACAGAAGAGGAGAAGGTAGCTTTAGCAGTATATCAACTTCAGGGTGCAGCTGATGACTGGTGGAAAACCACTCCAGGAAGAGTGTTTCCTATTGGTACGGTTCCAAATTGGACGGCCTTCAATGAGGCCTTTAGAGGAAAATATATATCTGAGGCTGCTCAAGAGCAGAAGATGACGGAGTTTCTGCGACTTCGTCAAGGACACATGTCGGTGGACCAATACGAATCTGAGTTCGCAAGGTTATCTAAGTATGCTCCGAGGATGATCGAGAACCCATTGAATAGAGCAAGGAGATTCAGAGATGGGTTAAAACCTGAGCTTAGGAGTCAGATGATACTCCTAAATTTAAGGGACTATAATGAGTTATACGAGAGAGCTCAGATGGTTGAACGAGACGCGATTGAAAGAGCTGCCGCCTCTGGATTGCGGTATATGCCGGTCAGAGACAACCAGAATTTTGGAAAGAAACCTATAATGGGAAACAGGCGTTTTGTCCCTCCTGTGAGAAGGAATCTGGGAAAGCCAACATATCCGTCAGGAATAGTATGTCGATTGTGTGGAAGGAAGCACGGAAATGGAGCTTGTCTGAATAGGACTGGAGCATGTTTCGGGTACGGTCAACCGGGTCATCATGTAAGGGACTGCCCGAACTAAGCAGCGGGACCGCGACTTCAACCACAGTGACCCCAGATAGGACCTCAAGTTGGAACCGCCCCACAGAATAATCAGAATCGACCTCCAGCCCAAGGAAGGGTTTATGCGATAGCGCGAGGGGAGGCAGAAAATGCACCTGGGGTAATCACAGGTACCATTTGTCTTTGTGATCGACCTGCCTATGCTTTATTTGATCCAGGAGCGTCGCATTCATTCGTATCTGAGCAATTCGTGGCATTGGTTGGTATTGAGTCGAAACCGTTGGAAATCATATTGCATGTTGCCACACTCTTAAAGGATAAAGTAATTGTTTTATTAGGGTGCTCAGATTGTAAGATAGCCTTAGGCGATAGAGAAGGATTTATTGATTTGGCTGTCCTACCTATGTATGATTTTGATGTGATAGTTGGGATGGATTGGTTAGTCAAACAAGGAGCTATGATAGATTGTAGTAGTAGGACGATCCAATTTAATCCAATTGGACATCCTAGATATCTTTTTGTAGGAGATCGAGGAGGAACCTCGATCCCTTAGATTTCGTCACTGGAAGTGACTAAATTGCTGGTTGAAGGTTGCCAAGGTTATCTGGCATTTGTGAAAGATTTGTCGATCAAGGAAATGAAGTTAGGAGATGTAGCCGTGGTGTGCAATTTTCCTGATGTCTTTCCTCAAGAATTGCCGGGATTGCCACCTGAAAGAGAAGTGGAGTTCGTAATTGAGTTGATTCCTGGAACGGAGCCAATCTCTAGAGCGCCTTATAGGATGACATTATCGGAGCTGAAAGAATTGAAAATCCAGATGCAAGAATTATTAGATAAAGGGTTCATTTGTCCTAGTGCATCGCCGTAGGGAGCACCAGTTTTATTTGTAAGGAAAAAGGATGGGTCATTGCGTTTATGCATTGACTATAGGCAATTGAATCAAGTGACCATCAAGAATAAGTATCCACTACCGAGGATAGACGATCTGTTTGATCAGCTACAAAGGGCTTCAGTGTTTTCCAAGATCGACTTAAGGACAGGTTATCATCAGTTAAGAATTAGGAAAGAGGATATACCTAAGACGGCATTTCGTACAAGATATGGGCATTATGAATTCACCGTCATGCCATTTGGATTGACAAATGCCCCAGCTACTTTTATGGATATGATGAATCGGGTGTTTGAGGAGTTCTTAGATCAGTTCGTCATAGTATTTATTGACGACATTTTAGTATACTCGAAGAGCCTTGAAGATCATGAGCAACACTTAAGTACGATTCTACGGACCTTAAGAGAACACTCACTTTATGCTAAGTTTAGCAAGTGTGAGTTTTGGCTCAATCGAGTGGCGTTTCTTGGGCACATCATCTCTGGAGAAAGAATCTCAGTGGACCCGACCAAGATTGAAGCGGTAATGAATTGGCCGACACTAATGTCAGTTACGGAAGTACGAAGTTTTCTGGGACTGGCCAGTTATTATAGACGATTCGTGGAAAGATTCTCCGCGATAGCCTCTCCTTTGACGCGATTGCTGGAGAAGGAAACAAGATTCGAATGGATGGATAAGTGAGAAAGGAGTTTTCAAGAACTTAAGCATAAGTTGACAACCGCACCAGTGTTGACAATTCCATCTGGACCTAGAGGATTTGAGGTTTATAGTGATGCATCGTTAAAAGGAATTGGGTGTATCTTGATGCAACATGAACGAGTAGTGGCGTATGCGTCTCGCCAATTAAGACTACATGAGATGAACTATCCGACGCATGATTTAGAGCTGGCTGTCGTCGTATTTGCACTGAATATCTGGAGGCATTACTTGGTTGGAGAAAGGTTCCAAATCTACACGGATCATCAGAGTTTGAAATATCTGTTTTCGTAGAAAGAGCTAACTATGAGACAGCGGAGATGGATGGAATTACTAAAGGATTATGATTGCGAGATGTTGTATCATCCAGGAAAGGCAAATAGAGTGGCAGATGCATTGAGTAGAAAATCCAGCATTGCGCAGATGGTGATTAAGGAATAGACTCTGTTGGAAGGGATAAGAGACTCGGAGTTCAAGGTAGAGATGGGACATCTCTCAAGTCTCATGGCCACGTTAAGGATTGAACCGGAGATTCAGGTGAAGATTAAGGAACTGCAACCTACAGACCCTGAACTTCAAAAGATATTGGCGATGGATGTAGCCAAAAGAAAGCCTGAGTTCCAAGTCATGGAAGATGGGATTTTGAAGTTTCGTGGACGACTTTGCGTACCAAATGATACTGAATTAAAAGAAACAATTCTATCTGAGGCTCATCGAAGCAGTTATAGTATCCACCCTGGTAGCACAAAGATGTATCAGAATCTGCGTCAACACTATTGGTGGAATGGAATGAAAGTGGATGTAGCCAAGTATGTGGCTAAATGTTTGACATGTCAGCAAGTGAAGGCGCAACATTGTAAGCCTGGTGGATTGCTTCAACCGTTAGAAATCCCTGAGTGGAAATAGGAACACGTCACGATAGATTTTGTGATGAATTTGCCAAGGAGTCAGAAGGACAATGATTCGATATGGGTGGTGGTCGATAGGTTGACTAAGTCAGCTCATTTCATAGCCGTAAGGAAAGACTTTGCCTTAGAAAAGTTGGCTGAATTGTATGTACGCCAGGTTGTTCGTCTTCATGGTGTACCGGTGTCAATCACGTCGGATCGTGATCCAAGATTTACTGCGACATTCTGGAAAAGTCTGTAGGTGGCATTGGAATCAGAATTGAGGTATAGTACAGCTTATCATCCGCAAACCGATGGACAAACTGAAAGGACAATTTAGACGCTCGAAGATATGTTGCGAGCGTGCGTGATAGATTTTAAAGGCGGATGGGAGGATCAATTACATCTGATGGAATTTGCATATAATAATAGCTACCAACAGAACCTAAAGATGGAACCATTTGAAGCCTTGTATGGCAGGGCTTGTAGGACTCCACTGTGTTGGAATGAGGTAGGCGAAAGAAGGATAACAGGCCCAGAACTAGTTCAACAGTCAGTGGAAGCAGTAAAAGTTATCAGAGAAAGATTGAAAACAGCTCAAAACCGCCAGAAGAGCTATGCAGACAAGAGACGAAGGCCATTGGAGTTCCAAGTGGGAGATCACGTGTTCTTGAAAGTCTCGCCAATGCGAGGGCTATCTCGATTTGGAAAGAAAGGAAAGTTAAGCCCGAGGTTTGTAGGCCCTTTTGAGATCCTAGAACGCATTGGGAATTTGGCTTATTGCCTAGCTTTGCCACCGAGTTTGTCGCAAGTGCATAACGTATTCCACGTATCGATGCTCAGGAAGTACGAGCTGGACAAGAGTCATATACTCGATCATGAAGTCATTGAAGTAGATGATCGAGTCTCATATGTGGAAAAACCAATACGAATTGAGTATCGAAGGGAACGGGTTCTGAGAAACAAGACGATTCCATTAGTCAAGGTGGTTTGGGAGCACCACGGAACAGAAGGCGCCACTTAGGAAAGTGAAGAGGAAATAAGGTGTCTGTACCCTTCTTTGTTTGAGTAGTTTGTGATAGTAGTATGTTGTAAATTTCGAGGACGAAATTTCTGTAAGGGGGGAAGAATTGTGACATTCTGAAATTCGACCTTTTTTCGGAATTTGAAAATAGAATGGTTATTTCATAGAGGCGCTATAAATGGATCTCACTCAAAACTGATCACTTCGGGATAACTAACCAGAAGGGAAAGGCTAGCTAGGAATATAAGCACGTAGACCAATTGGTCGATACGCGTGACTCCTAAAAGCCACCCGTTAGTTTGAGAATTTATTTAAAGTTGCGATCTTATGAATGAGGTCGCGAATTGAGTTCCGGAATAGGACAATCGACTCTTATGAGTGTCACAGTTGTGAATTTGGACATTGCCTAGAAAGGCGTGAATGAGCAGATTGATCTCGGCATGCCTAGAGGAAAGGGCAAAATTGAAAATTGCCATCTCGCCCCCGTCTTGTGCTAGAATCCATGGCTAGAGAGTGTTAGTAATTTTAGCGAGGCTAGAAAAATTGTTCGGCGGTATCTTGAGTCTTTTCCGATCGCGGTTAAGCCAAATCAGCACTAATTGAACCCCGATCGGTCCTGAAATTTCATGAATTTCGAGAAATGCCTCATCATTCATTGTTAATCATATCAATCACATCAATCGACCATCGGTCGCCGTCGGCCAAAACTTTTGACCGGTCAACGGATGAATGGTACCCCCAATAATTGAAGATATTTTCTCTTTCTCTCTCTCTTCAATTACTGTGGCAAATCACTCTCTCTCCCTAGAAAATTCGTGGCTCTCTCTCTCTCTTAGTTTTCTCTTGGGTTTTGGCCACCGGAAAACCGCCGCTCATTGTGCCGCTTGTTCGCTGCCCAAACGTTGTCGATTTGAGACGCCCTTTTAACCTGATCTTCACCTATATCTCTAGAAGCTCTCCGCCAAAAATCAGCTCAAGATGATCCCCAGAACCCCCTCAAACAGAACCAAAACCGAACCTTGCACAGGTTGAATTCCAGTTTCTGGCCTCAACTTCAATCGGCCGCCGATGGAAAATCGACTGTTCGATCATAGTGAATTTTGGGTATGTTGTAGTTCATTGTCTTGTGGTTCTTTTCCAACATGAATCACTCCGATCGGAGGTCGTTTGACCTTCCAAATCTGTTTCGTCGTTTCGGTCGACGAACCAGTCTTTGTTACCCGAATTTCACATAGGGTTCATATTGATATATGTTGACCCCAACGACCCCTAGAGCTCATATTCGTGTGAAAACATTGATTTTCAGCTTGTGAACCAACTTGTTCAGCCTTGCGCGTGGTTGTCTCCCATCGGATTTTACTGTTTTGGTCCCGGCTTTGTTCGTGGACTTCTCCACTGAATTTCTGGTGAGTTTTTCTCCTAAATCTTGAGTAGGATGATAGGTAATTGCTAGACGAAGGTTAGGATGAAAACGAGGCTCGAATCGGAGTCGTTTTGAGGTGGAACGAAGTTCACAATTCACGGCTGGAAAATACTATTTATGCCGGAAAATACTATTCACTGTCGGAGTTCACTGTTTATACCAAAAAATACTATTCACGACTGAAAAATACTATTCATTTCGAAAAATATTATTCCCGATCGAGATCACTATTCATGCCGGAAAATACTATTCACGGCCGGAAAACACTACTCACGGCCGAAAAACACTGTTCACTCCGGGGAGTTACTGTTCATAGAGTAGAAAAAGAATGTGAATTTGAGAGTTGAAATGTATGAGCTGGACTAGGAATGCACGTCCAACTCTGTGGTGCAATAGGCGACTAGTTCTGATAAAAATCGTTGGGTAATTACACGAATGTGAATCGTTGCCTATTGATTTCATTTGGAATTAAAGTGCTTGACTGAAAGTGCGTGTCTCTGACTTGTCATGTATGGATAAATTCCATAAGATGTACCGTGTTGCTTTAGCATGCTTTTGACTGTCTTGTGAAATTATCGCCAAGCAGAAATGTCAGCCCTGAGGTGTGTTATCGCGGGGCGGAGGGCAGCCCTGGGATGCCGATATGGCACGGGGAAAGTGGAGCGATAATGATGCCGACCTGATGCAAGTATCGCGGGTCGAGGCATAATACGCTCGGACGTACTCGGCACGGAGTAGCTGGAGAGATAAGGGTGCCAACCGTGAGGCGGCTAGCGCGGGTTGAGGCACGACCTAAGGCGACTAGCGCGAGTCAAATGAAAATGAAATCCTATTGTGGCAGAACCTCGAGATCCTCGTATGCCTATGCATCCTAGCGCATGATCATATCATTATTGGATGTTCATTTGCTTGTTGAGTTCATTTATCGTCATAGCTGAGTTGTTAGCCTAATTGCATGCCTTGAATTAATCGTGTGATTACGCGTTATCCTGAGCGGGGTTTAGGGGGCAAACTTACTGAGATGTATTCTCATAGTTGTCGTTATTTCCCCCACCTTTTAGACCCTAGACAAGGATCATGAAAACATCACCACCGCACCATTTTGGGATTCCACGAGAGATAGAGACCGAAGTGGAAGAGTACCCTGTCAGTGAAGATCGGACGTACCTTAGGTATATTACTAGAGTTTGGGTGGACGAGGGAGACGACCTATGCAGAGCACATTTCTATGTTGCCTGGAGGTATCGTCAGGACGGTTTACTAAGTAATATACTCCCTGGATTCGAGACCCCATCAGAGATCTCCGGAGATTGGGATGCTTCAGTTGTCATCGAGGAAGGAGAGGTAGTGAATCCTGAAGAAATTCCTGTACTGATGGATACCGACGAGAATTTACTAGTGAGCGATTCTGAGGATGGAGAGATTGCGATGGTGATCGACCCTGAGGAGATTCCACCACCTGATGTCAGTAGTAGAGGCGAGTAGATCTTGGCATGTACTTTTTTTGGGGGCGATCTTTTGTTTAGAGTACAGCCCTTTCGACCATAGATCCTTTTGACGTGTAGTCAACCTAGTTTGTATCGCTTGAACGGTTGATGTAGTTAATGGCATGAATAATGTATAAAGGATGTGAATATATATGTATATAAGTGTTTTGGTTGTATGTTTACCTTGCTCAGTTGTTGTTGGGTTATTATGTCGTTTCCACTAGCGTTCGCTTAAATCGAATCGATTTAGGTCAGCGACAAATCCTGGGACGTCGCATTGTCTTTATCGACCAATGTATTTATGCGAGTTGTTGCGTGCTCGTGGGGTTCGGGGCGTGACATGTGATAATTAAGAGCTCAAGCTTAAATTATATATGTCATCTTAATAGAGTGTTAAGATGAGGCCACACTATTTATTATGTTCGAAAGTGAAGTAGCCCACATATTTCATTTTATCGGTCTTTAATGCTAGATATGAATTTTGATGGATTCTTTCAAAGAGAGTGGATTTGTAAATTCAAGTTAGACTTTAAGTATGCATAAACTATCATATGTATAGTATTAAGTGGAAAAATATACACTCTATGGAAAAGGATAGAATACTATAATACATATTTCATACTATGTATGCACGAGACAACCAATATAAGTTGGCAATAAGAATCGGGCATAGGTGCAATAGAAGAACCAAAAGGAAAGGTGCCATTGAAGAAAAGAAAGGATCAATTATCACCATCTTGTGATTTATTTTGAAAGTTCTAATCTCAACTTTCAAGCCGTATAAGACTCTTAAGGATAAAAGCTCCTCACATAAGTCTCTTCACGACTCTTACTTACTCTCAAGATTTCTAATCAACATTCACTATTTTAGAGTGTTGCCAATGGTCATAAAATTGATTCGATCTAATGGGACATTTTCAGAAAAGTGAGTTAAACTAAAATTGAGAGGTTTAAGGAAAGAGGAAGATTAATTGATTTTGATATCACATTCTATCTTTGTATTCATAAGTCGATCAATTATGATTATTTGAGCTTAATCATGATTGTGAATACAATGCATTCACGTACTCAAAGAGATCTAAAGAGATATGATGTAAATGTGATTGATTGATCTGGGGTATTGCATATTAGATTTACTCTGAGGTAATGTGCCCAATTTGAGCTACTATGTACTCTCAATGGATATATAGCAACGTGCTCTTGTAGTATGCTAGTCGAACATATTATTTATGGATATGAACCTTATAAAGAAGATAGAGTTATGGATAGCCCATCATGGGTGAGTGAGAGATGTTGGATTTTATTGGGTATATGGGAAGGATCGTGGTCCATCATGTAGGCTACCATATCTCTTGACCACATTGGATAACTGATAAAAGATCACGTTTCAAGCGTCATCATTCTCATGTTAAAAAAATAGATGTCATTGCTTCCTCTCAGATTATTCAAAAGAGCAAAATAGTGAGAGAAGAACAAAGAACGAAAGACAAATTTCGACTCCACCTCCAAATGTCAAATGGACGAACGATCTCTTGAGGGACTGCAACATAACTCTTAATATGTGGAAATCACGGTATGTCCCTCATGTGATATATTTATTTATGATCAGTGATTCAAGTTATTCTTAGGTTTGTCAATTCCATGTAATTCATTGCATATGTAATGGGATTGGTTCCTTTATTAGGAAATCGAACAAACAATAGAATTGGGGACCCTACATATCAACAAGACAAAAACTATGTTTTCTTCTTTCTTCTTCCCATCAATGGAAACTTGCTATGTTCGTGAGTTTTCTTTTTTTTTTTTTTGAGAGAAAATTTTCATTTCATTCTAAAGATAAGTACATAACTTTAAAATAAAGATGAAAATCAAACAAAGCAAGTAAATCATAGAACAATTATCAGCCAATCACCGAATCTCATATTAACAGTAATGATGAGTACATGCCAAAATTCCTTTTTCTAGTAGCTATGGTTTTGTCAAAAGTCGATGCGTGCATAGGATTAGTGTCCCTAGCACTATCACTGTATAAAGACAACAACATCAACACCAACAAGTCGAAAATGAACAGATAACTCTTTGTAAATCTCATATCTGTTTATAAATCGGAATAGAAAAACATCAAAATCTAAAACTAACTCTAGATCGGGAGAGAAGACCTGCAAAACAAAAATCAAAGGATCTCAAAATAACTTAACCGATTACAAAAGTAGTAATGGAGCCACACTTCACTATATGGAGCAAGCACTGAGCTAAAGCGAGCGAGTAGATTCAAAATAGCAGGTTTTTTTGAGATGACCATGCTTCAAACTCTAAGCTCACTTGACGAACTCTCCATGCGAAGAAAGTTGACTGGATCGCCCACAAATCAACAAAGAAAACTTAAAATAGAGGAGGATATGAAGATATGAAAAAACAGGGAGGGAGGGAGGGAGGGAGGGAGGAAAAGAGAGAAAGAAAAGTCCCCCTCTACCCCTTAGAAAAGATCATGCAGAAGAGGGAGTGATAGCACTTTTTGTTGTGAGGAGAGAAACCCTAGGCGAGGGAGGTTTTGTATTCAATGTATTCGTGAGTTTCAAAGGTGGAAAGATAGTCGAATTTCATGGAAGGTCCGGAACCCATTTAGAGGTATCAAACGGGTGGGTTAAATCCTGCCTTGGAAGGACTTCAGCCTGTGGTGTGGTCCAACCCATGGGCGGAGTCGCCCGACGTTCCCAAAAAGCTAAAAAAAGGTTAAGGGAACAAACCGTCTTTCCAAAAGTCTCGTAGATCGTAATGGGAATGATAGAAATAATAATTTCTAAATTCTTCCCTTGTTCTCGACGAAAACTAGGTTCGAATCCTATGTATAGTTAGTACCTATAAGCAATCAACGATCTTTAAAAGAAGTGTCTATTCTTAGAGAGCGTCTTTCTCCGTCATTTTCCGGCAAAGGTTAGGTTTGGTTTCCCTTAAGGGAATGTTAATTGGAAAAACATTCCTAAATGTCGGCGAATCGCGGGTTAGACTTAGAGTCTGTTAATAAGAATAAGATGTTTTAACTCAATTTACATTTCCTATTAAGGAAAAGTGCTCATAGAGAGAAGGCTATAGAGAGGCCTAAGAGAAGAGCGACTCTCAGGAGAGCGAGGAAAGCTAGCAGCTATCATAGAGGACAGGTCTTATCCCTACTTCAATCAATAAGGTATTGGAAATGTGAATCGATTCAAGTCAGATTACGTCCTAGCTTTCTAGCTCTACCATAGCCTTATGACAGTTCTACCACGGGCGAATTCCGACCCTCACTTTACCCCACATCTGGTTACATGCTCATGGGATTGGTTGAAAGAAAAACTCTTACTCATCTAGTTTCCATGTGAAGCACTGATGTGCATGACACTAATTGAGGCAGTTTTAGAGGCCTTTGTTTTACTTTTTGGATGCTCTCAACTTGCATTTCTCAGCGCTCTGCTTCTATAGGCTCCCCGTCCCCTTCAACATCTCTCATAACGTGTTCTACACTGTTGAAAGCTAGATCCACATGAGGTGTGTAATGCATAGCTAAAAAAACACCAGTCACTATCTGAATGACTAAACAAAGACCAGCTAACGAACCGAACCCCCACCAATAACTAAGATTGCTCGGGGTTGGATAATCTATCAAATGCTGATTAGCATGCGATCCTCCTTGATCGCAGGAGGGCATTTGATTCTACGCTCGCTGGGATAGGGAGGTCATATGGTTCAATTCATATTGATCCATTTTCATGCAATACAAATCTAACGATCTATATATACCGATGTAGCTTATTCCCATATTCAAGTCGAGCATGCACAACCAAGAAGATCAACTCATACTCAAGAGCGATGCCTCTCATCAATAAGTCCTGCACTAGCAAGAGTCTCATCTTTGACTTTGTCATTTTTCATACAACAAGATGCCTTGGAACAACCTCAATCATGGGAAATATTGTACTTTTAATAGTTTCTAGTTCCTAAGTGCTTCTAGTTTCGAACTTTAATGCTTTCTAGTTTCTAGATTAGACTTTAGTATTTTTCCATTTCTTTTATTTTTCTATAAAAAGCCATCAAGTTTATGTAGAAAGGTAGACGAATATGATTAATGAAAATTGCTTAGTGCATTTTCTTTGAACCTTAGAGAGTTCATATCCTTTGAAAATCGAGAAGAGTTTTCACTAAGTCCTAGAAGAGTCAAAACTTTTCAAAGTTTGAATTCTTGAAGAGTTGCAGCCATCAATCTAGAAGAATTAATGCCCTATTGACTTCCTTGGAGGCCTGAAAGAGAACAATTGGTGTTCCTATCCTTTGATCATTTTGTCTTTTCATGAATGATCTACTTTATCCCCTTATTGACACTTCTATAGTCTCTATCTCAGAAAACTCAAAACACAAAAGTTGTATATTCACGAGTCTTTGAACCTTTTGCGTTGGAATTAGGTCATTCCGATTTGTATCGACATAGTTACGACCATTCTTCTGAGATTGAGTAGGACTAAAATTTCTAGTCATATTCGTATGAAGTCACTCTTCCAACCCTATTGTTTGGTAGTCATACCGACACTACATTATATACCCGATCCAACTCATACCCATCCTAACCCATATAACCTAAATACTTCTATGTTTAACTAAATCATGGAATATTTGTGTCTTATAATTTGTTAAGAAAAATGATATTGCTAAAACAGTTTCATGCAATTGAATTTTTTAAATCCTTTATAAAAAATAATTTTTATTTTATTTTTAAATAAACTATTTTATTATGAATTTTTATTTTTTATAGAAAATTAACTTCTATTATTAAAAATATATTACTTATTTTAAAAAAAAATTAAATTTCTAATTTTTAATTTTTAATTTTAATTTTCTTTTTCTCTGACAGCGCAAGACAGCAACCCGACAACATCGGCAAAGGCCGTTGAATCAGAATACTCGCCTCCAAAAGCAACTTCACGAAGGGTATATAATCATTTGCACATTGAAGACTCGTTCAAACAATAACGAAGGTGGTACTCATGATGTGATGAATCCAACTTCGACCTAATCGCATTCTATTCAATTATTCAAAAATTGAGGGCAACCAAAAAAAGGAAGTGCATAAAATATCTTAAAAGGCCTTGTTTAACTTCGAGCCTTTTTAACTGTGTATGTGACTCTCACCAGAGCAATATTCTTATCCTTTCAATTCCCAGAAAAAAGGTGTTTTTGTCAATTTAATTAGATTTTTTTTACATGAACGTGTTTTAGTAATATCATTTTTTTAATTTTTTTTTCATGAAAATAAGTTTTTTATGACTTGGTTAAATATGGAACTATTTAAGTAATATGAGCTAGATTAGATATGAGCTGGTAATGGGTTGGATCGGATATAGATGTTTATATTTATACTGCATGAAAACATGTCAATAGGGGTCGGACATTTTTTTGACCTGACCCAACCAACCCGTTTGACACTAGTAGTGAAAACTGATAAAATTTGTCCAGTAAATCCAAGTTTTAGACACTAGATTTCCTAAAACCAATCATGAACAAGGCCGAGATTAAGTTAACTGACATAGTTGATGAAAGAGTTGCATCCTACCAGTCATTTTTTTATTCTACCTCGTCAATTATTGTACCTCGAGGAGACATGCACGTTCAAGTATAAAAAGGCATGGTTTTCCCCTTAGATGTCTTTCAAACCAAATACACATACCACCTCTCAAGAAAAGTTTCTATCCCACGTATCATCAAGACACGAACCATGTCTTCTCCTAAATGGGAACGTGACGTGTTTGTGAGTTTCAACAGCAGTGATTCGGCGGTGAAAGACTTCACATCGGCCCTCTTCAAACGGCTGGACCAGGTGGGGATTCGCTACTTCGAAGATTACAACAGAGAGGGAGATCCGTATTTCGAGCGCAAGCGCAACGAAGCATTCAAGGAGGTGAGACTTGCCCTTGTCGTGTTCTGCAAAAGGTGCCTCGAGGAGCTGGCTAAGCTCCTCAAGTGCAAAAACGACCCCAAACTCGTGGTTATTCCCATATACTTTCGAACGGACGGGGCAGTCTTTCCATCCACATTCGAGGAAGCTCTCAAGAAAAACGGTGGGGAGATTTCGGGTTACGGTTTTACAGCCGACAATCCGTACGTACCTGTGATTCTTACTCCACGTTGAAGCTTAATACCGTAGTCTGTGATCTTTCTTTTTCTGATATTATTTCTTCAGGTTACAATTTGAGAGCCACCAATGTGCTACCCACTCCGCTATTTTTTTTCCCCATACTTCTGGTACCTTTATTTCATGGAAACTCATAATTTCGAAAATATTTCCAAGAAATGATTAGTTATATTGCTTTGAAAAGTTATTAGTCAACGGAAAATAATTTAATTTGATAACAATTTATGTCTAACTGTTTTCGTGGACGATGAAAATATCTTTCATTCATACATTTTTATAATCAACACAAACAATTATATTTTGAAAAATATTTTTCAAATCTTGAGTTTTCCGTACTATCTTTATGGCTTCATTCAGAAATGTGTTGATTCTTGGTATGCAATATGCATGGGACGACGCACCACCCTCTGCCGCAGGATTGAGGTCACTATTGAAAGCAGAGCTTAGTTAATCACCATTTCTTTGTTACCCAGGCAGATGCCTATTGCCTATGGCGTTTTAGTCAAGCTCGATGTTTTTCTATACGTATTTCATATCCCCTTGTACAAATTTGCGTGCAATGTTTGTCGTAAGTTGCCTCTAGGGGTATATGTATATGTTTATTTTGTCATACATACTGCTCATAAAATTTTTGTACCGACACTTTACATCAGCGGTGAATTGATGAATCTCATTGACGAAATAGTCCAGCGCCTTGTCAACGAGATTCGTTCTCTATATACCAGTAGGGAGTTTGGGCCTTTTGGAGGCAAAGGTGGAGAATTCAGCTGTTCTGGTAAAATAAATGGGATTTCTGTTGTCTTCAACGAGGGCCGCATTAAGTCAGTTGCTTTTGAAGTCAAAGATGGCACCGACAACAAACAGCAAAAGGATAGTCTTCCCGAGGTTGTATCTCGACCCTTTCCTTCCGTTTCTAATTGAAAGTCATAAGTTCGTCTTTTCTTGTTTGATCACGGAATCATGAACCCTGAGATTCTTAACGACTTGCTTCGCAGATGGACACGAGAATCTCAATCCAGCGATACATGAGGATCAGTATGATTGCTAGAAAACCAACTGGGGAAAAAAAAATAACTTCACCTTATTAAAATTAGGCAAAAACAAACCTAGCCACAAAGAAAAAGTAAAATTAATTTTTGATTTAAAAAACGAAATGTACTACCACATTTATTAGGAAAGGTGACATACACAAATCTTAGCCTATAATTTATTGTATAGATCTTAATCGTACTTCAAAAGTGATCTATTGTCATCATATGATTCCTTACGTTGAATATGACTTTTTGCTGGTCTGTTTGCAGGATAAATTTGAAGATGGAGAGTACATAACTTTTTTTGCTGGATATTTCGATAATGTTGAAAAGAGAATCAACTCGCTCGAATTTCGAACCCACAGGCGTAGGTTGGGACCTTTTGGTAAAACGGAAGGAGAGTACTTTTCCGTACCATCAGGAGGATGGAAAATTGTCGAGTTTTTCGTGCAGGGAAATGACTTTCTCACATCTATTGGAGCACGTGTCGAGCGAGACTCGGAAAAGTTCCGTCCCGTCATCGTCCAGGGTGTGGGGTTAATCGGGAAAAGGTCCGGGTACAAATGGGATGATGGCCATCACCATGCCAATGTAAGGGAAATCATTGTTAAATACAATTCTGAAAGTGCAGAAAAGCCCTCGGAGGAGCCGGCATCCATCCAGTCAATCGAGTTTCAGTACCAAGAGAAGAATGGAAAATTCCGGCAGTCGGAGACACATGGTCTCATGGATGAAAACAAGTTTTCGACCGAGAAGATCGAAATGGCATGTCCCCATTCAGACATATGCTTTTTAAAATTCTTACGAATGTTGCATTCCTATGCTGACGGTGGGAGACTCTTTTGCGCATTTTGATCATGAGTTTTGATGGTTATGTCTATTATTGCAGGATGAAAATGAGCATCTGACTCCAATATCCGCGGTTTGTGAGGGAGAGTCCAGAGACTACATTAAATCTCTCAAGTTTTGGATTGGCAAAGAAGCGGCTGGAACTATTAGTGTTGACAAGAAAAAAGATGAGCCCTCAAGCGCCGCACAATCCAACAAAAAAAAAGTCACTCTCGAATCAACTGGCAAAATTGTTGGATTTTACGGTTGGACGAATAGACGTCTTTACGGAGTTGGAGCATATTTCGAAGGGGAGCCAATCCGATGTGGATGGAAAGACGAGAGATTTTTCGGTGTGAGGGAAATTTGCCTATATTTTGACAAAACTAACTCTACTCAAATCCGTTACATTACGGTTGTTTACGATAACGGTAGTGAAAAAGGTCGCGAAGTTGTTGAGGGTGGCCCCATCAAAGAAGGCTCATACTCAGAAGAGGTTAGTGTGTGTGTGTGTGTTTTTTTTTTTTTACCCTTTTACATTTATCTCATTGGCCGAGATGATATGGGTATGTGTCTAGTCACGTGATTAGTAAATTAAACTCGACAAATAGGTCTTGTTTACACGACTTGCCTAACTTTAAGAGATACTTTTCAGATTGCACGGTGTACATTGGCTTATCCACGGGAGTACTTGACATCGATCTCTGGTTGCACAAGAGAGGATGGTCCTATCAAGTCGCTCATAGTTCACAGTAATAGATGCACCTACTGTCTTGGTCCCCCTATGGAGGAGGAGGGGAGGTTCTTTTGGTATCCATCGACCGGAACCAGAATCACCGGCTTTTATGGAACATTTGTCGGGGAGACTCTCCAATCCATAGGAGTGTATGCGGAACCTATACCGCACCCATTTCCTTCCGAAACCATTATACCCTTTGGAGGCCCTGATGGGGTTGAATGGGATGATGGAGTGTATAATGATGTGAGGGCATTTCGTGTCAGCTACGACAACGACGGAGTTCGCTCCATCAGCTTTATGTACGATGACAACGGTTCCTTGGTCGAAGGCGGTTCCTTGGTCGAAGGCCCTCAACGTGGCGGAAGAGACGTGGGCAAATGGGTTAGTCCGTATCTCAATGCCTCTCTCTGCTCATGTGTACATGAGGCACTTCTTTTGGCATCCTAGAGTTAGAGTTTATGGTCCAAACCTTCCTCTGTTCTCACAAGTAAAACATATTCCGCTTTGCTATTCTTGCAGATCTGGCTGGATTTTCCCAGCGAGCGTCTAAGTTCGATTACTGTTTCGAAGACTGAGGTCGGAAAAGGAAAAGAAAAAGAAACTATCATCACCCGCCTGAAAATAACTACCACTGTTGACACTTACGGGCCGTACCCAATTAAGCCAGAAGGAAAGCCAGATGAGGAAGAAATCAAATTATATCGTAATAACCCAAATATCTTACGCTACAACAGGGTTGGCTTTTTCGGAAGAGCGGGGAAATCATACCTTACTGCTATTGGAGCGCATTTCGAACCCAATTAGATTAAACCCCTCTTTGGCTTGTGATTGCAAGAATCTTCGTCTTTGTTTCTTGTGTTGAATAAGTCAAGTTTGTTTCAGTCAAAGCTATGCTTTTGTTCATGCTTTCAATAAGCTAGGAATTATCCTAGAATTTAGAAATTGGTTACAGCATGTTACTGGACACGTCTAGGGTGACTTGGTCTTTCTCTATTGCTATTTTCTAGCTTTTCCATTATTGGTTTTGCCTATAAAAGGCTTGTGTCAGATAGTATTATGAAGTGCGGAAGGCAATAAAGAGTCTTTTTTTCTGTTGGTTTCTTTTATTTCATGGGTTTTAGCTTATAACATCTCTTTTGAGATGACAATGAAATAACTCTTCTTTTTCAAATCTTGCTCATGACATAAATAATATAAAATTGATGGTCGGATTGAGCACGTTAGGTGCCTGTTGACGATGAAGACAAAAAAACAACATTATACCCTCTTATGGATCTGCATGCTTTGCGGACCGGATCATCGCCGCCCGCGCCGACTTCGGTCCTGACTCCACGGTCTATGCTCTTGTTTATGGTCCTGACTTTTTGGGCTCGCCTGTCGTCTCTATTATCAGCACCGATAGAGGTTGTTCCATTTATAAAGTAGAGTCTGTGTACTTTGGATTCATGCGCGGTCCTTGTTGAATGCTTCTGCATGTTTACGTGGTGTGAGTTAGCTAAGACGGAGCACCATATACATGCTTTAGCACCCGAGTGTTTAAGGAGATTTCAACCTACTATCGTGATGTCGCGTTTCTACTTTGAATGGCCAAGACAGCCCCTTGTTCTTGATATTGTTTTTCAAATCAAACCGAGTAATTTGGATAATCCAAAACCTTATTCAAAAGTTCTTGGTCGAATAGTCCGAAGCAGCGGAGGAGCTAGAGAGGTTTATCAGATCGTGCAAACAACACGGACAGAGATGCTAAAGTACAAATTGAGTTGATGAAAATGCTGCTGCTGCTGCTACAGAAACTTCCAGAGCAGACCACCGTGGCTAGCAAAGAAGGGAGCGAACACGAGCGACTCGAGTGCCATTAGCTGGACAAGGATGTTGAGTGGTGGGCCTGAAGTGTCTTTCTGTGGATCGTCGACGATGCCTTCCCCACCTGCAGCCTCGCGAAGGGTCTCCGCATTCTCCAAAGCACCATCCTGAAAGCAAATTCAGGATATTTAGGGAAAAGAAACCTGTTAAGTCAGACAAGTTTTCTTAGCAGGTCTCTGAACCACCACAGACTGAGTATAATCGAGAAAAACTAGCTTTCGAGCAGTTGAAGCAGCTACATACCCTAATGCTCTTGTTCGCTTTCTTCAATGCTCCATCATCATCGGGTTGTGAAACAGCAATCTGTTCAAAAACAAGCCCAACGAACAATATTCATCAGGAAAACACGACAATCAAATGAGACAACCGGCGTGAAGCTGCCACCTTGGCATAGATATGATCATAAGAGCATTATTCCGCAGTTCAGCAACCTACACAGATTTTGTCCAATAATGAAGAAACTACCATATCTTAACTCGGTTTAACAAGCATTCTATCAAGAGAAATACGTTGAGCAACGGAAACTATCAAAATGGATAGACATTGATTACTTTGCTAAAGATTACCAGAAGAACGGAAGAGAGAGAGCCAACCAAAACACCAAACAGCGCATCTGCTCCGAAGAAGGTCCCCACGATAACTGGTGTGAGCATGACAAGAGCCCCCGGTCCAATCAACCCCCACAAAAATTCATCAGTTGGAAATTTGATGTACTTAGGAAGTCCGTCCCGGGACTTCGGAGCCATCTTCAATCCTGCACGTCCCACACTTCTCATGGTCATATCAGAGAACACGTGAGGAAGAAAGTTGCCCAAGATAAAACCGATGGTGGCCTCCAGTGTCTGGAAATCCCAAAATGCAAAAGAAACTTTTGCACTTCTCGCAAATGCAGCAAACAGAGCGATAGACACGAGGGCAGTCGATTCAATGGCGAATCCCTTAGATGAAAGGCAGCGCTTCAAGCAAAGAAAGGTTATTTTAGCGAAATATCATGCCACACCGGCAAGCATCCAAAAGTACTTGCATAACTAACATATTATTTAGTTATTTATGGTGAAAAAGGAAAATAATTGGACAATGTGCGCAGATTTGGGATGACATGAATGTTATCTCATGAACAATTCTACGCATAGACACCCTTTTCTATGTTATGGATTTTATAAAAACAAGCTAATAAAAGGACAACAGCACAGTGTCGATGCTATATTCACAACGCAAGGATTGACTGTACCTTTCCCGTGATAGCTGGAGATTTGGGGCCTATTTGATAACGTTTTTGTTCATCTGTTTCTGTTCCCATGAACAAAAAAGGATTAGAAATCTGTTTGGTAACACAGATAATTCTGATTCTGATTCTACTCTCGAGAACACTAAAAGGGCAGCCCGATGCATTATAGCATCCCCGAGTGGCGGGAGTTGGGGAAAGGCCCCACCACAAAGGTAAAAGGAGACAAGCCTTACCTTGCATTTGAAGGAGGCTTTCTGATTCTCTAAAAGAATAGAATAAAAAAAATGTAATGTTAATCAGAATCACTTTTTTAGAATAGAAATGTTACCAAATAGGCCTTTGATGTCAGAGTTTTCCCGGCGAGCAATCTGAGCAATACGATTAGCACAGCGTCTGATGGGATCGTAAGCATCTATGGCCAATCGAGTGGGAGTGGTACTTAGCATCCCAAGGGCAGCCAGAGCAATTCCATATGTGGCAGCGCAATAGAAACTCACACCAATGCTAATGTCAGCATAAATTGGGATGATGATAAACCCGAGGACAGCGGGGCCAGAAGTAAGGATACCGGCACCTCTGTTGGCATTAACATTTGGGAGATAGCTGCAGAAACAAGGACCGTTACGTGGTCGGCACATGACAATCAACAGTCGTTAAAATACTTCAGCAATTTTTTAACACCTGGTGGCATTGATGATGTCATATCCAGGGCGTAACCGAGCAATTGAACCAGCCCAAAGACCAACACCAACACACAAGGACAGCTGCCTGCAAGATCATATCCATAATTAGCGACTAAATTGGCTCAACGTAGTGACTTAATCCTGTGAAAATCCGCTGACATTAAAGCATGTCACATGACCGATTAGAAGAAAGCAGCATTTAGGATCAGAAAGAGACAAGTATCATCAAAGAGTTTACCAGTTCTTCACATCTTTGCCCGACTCGTCAATTTTGAATAATGAGGGCAGAGCAATCCAGTTAAGACTGACAATCCCACCGCTCATTAGAATTGTGGAAATGATAAGTTGATCCCTACAATGATTGGTCTCCATTGCAGGATCCCTACAATGATTCGTCTCCTTTGCAGGACGGGTTTCCCCCACGAGAGTTGTGATAAAGCAAACAAGAATACCCATAGAGCTGATAAGCAGGGGATAACACATGGCAGTGAAGTCGTGATCAATTCCGAAAGAAGACATGGAAGCAACAGCAAGGGCAGCGCAGGATGATTGAGCGTAAGACCCAAAAAGATCAGTCCCCGTACCAGCAATATCCCCAACAATATCACCGACATTTAAAGTAATCACCTGAATGATTAAGGTCAACCCCATTTATGACCTAAAAGTGAATGATATAATTAGGAAACAGAGCTACAGTTAGAGAGTACGTACAGTAGGTCTTCGATCTCGTCGGTGAGTTGGCAGATATTTTTGACCGCGACGATGACAAACATCAGCAGCCTTGGCATAAATACCACCCCCGGTTCTTCCAAAGAAAGCCATGGAAGACGCACCAAGACCATAACCAGTAATAGCCTCAAAAAGACCTTCCCAATCATTGCCATAATAGCGCTTCAACATTATGATAGCAATATAGAGACCGAGAAGACCGATAGCAGCAAGAATAAATCCCATTGCCGCACCATTCCTGAAAGCGGCACAGAAAGAGCCACTTTTGTTCTTTAAGCCAGTCCATGCACCAAGGAAACCAGAGAAGGCTGATGCGAGAGCACCAAATAGGAATGAAACGGCAGAGGCATATGCAGGCTTGCACATGTTTGAAGGATAAAAATCGCAAGGCCTGCTGTGGGTGCTGAATCTCTCAACGTAGCCAAATAAGATGAATATTAGCATCGCAAAACCAACCATGAAAACTGCAATAAACAGGCACTCCATGAACAGAAAGGCGGTCACTCCTGTTACAATCACAAACGACGACTTAGCCTCTCTATCAAGCAAATAAAGCAACAATCGGATTCTTGACATTCTACTTATGTTCGACGAAATGAGGTATAATTCAGTTAAATTAGTTACTTCATTTCGTTGGCTAGTTTCGTTCAACCTAGTTCCAAGAAATAAGAAAGCCTAACCTACAGCGCCTTCAAAAGACTAGCTTAAAAGATGATGTGGTGTCGATTCCGATTCACCTTTGGCAAGCTGGACAGTGTACGTGTCAAAACCCACGGGCAGAAGTGACAGGAACATAATGAGTAGGACAAGATGAGAAAAGAAAAGGGATGAAAGAAAGCACCAAGTTCTGCAAAGTATTTAATGAAATACTGTTAGGAATATGCTTCAGGACTGAAACATGTCCACGTACAGCATATGTTTTTGTTATTTTAGTCTCTTAAATGGTTGTCCTAGTCTTTAGGAAGCAGTTAAGTTTTTTTAGTGCTGTTGATCATGCCTTATTTGTAGGGCCAGGTTGTTGTGGTTGATATTTTCTTCTGCATTTAAATTGTAATGTTTGCTGAAATGAAAAAGTAGAGTTGTCTCTCCTTCCATATGTTTTTCTTAAGCCTGTTGTCTTTCTTCTCTCGACTAAAAAACCAACAATTGGTATCAGAGCTAGGTTCTTAAGGGATCTGTGTGAGTTTGACAAGCCATGGATGTCGAAGCTAGTCTCTCTTCAATTGCTCCGACAGTGTTCGATGGATATAACTACTAGATATGGGCAGTACGCATGGAGACATACCTGGATGCTTTGGATATTTGGGAAGCAGTGGAAGAAGATTATGAAATCCCTGTACTTCCTGCTAATCCAACCATGGCTCAGATCAAAGCTCATAAGGAAAAGAAGACAAGGAAGTCAAAGGCCAAAGCTTGTTTGTTTGCTACAGTTTCAACCACCATTTTTTCTCGAATTATGTCTCTCAAGACAGCAAAGGAGATATGGGATTTTCTCAAGTCTGAGTATGAAGGGGATGAGAGAATTCGTGGAATGCAGGTGTTGAATCTAATCCGTGATTTTGAGATGCAGAAAATGAAGGAAACTGAGACCATAAAGGAGTATGCTGACAGACTTCTTGGGATAGCCAATCGAGTTCGGTTGTTGGGTTCTTCATTGACAGACTCAAGAATTGTCGAAAAAATTCTTGTGACATTGCCTGAAAGGTTTGAGGCTACAATAACCACCTTCGAAAACATGAAGGACTTGTCCAAGATCACACTGGCAGAACTCTTAAGTGCCCTGCAAGCACAAGAGCAAAGGCGTGTAATGAGGCAAGAGGGAGTTGTTGAAGGAGCCTTATTTGTCAAGCATCAAGATGATGGCAAATCTAGATGGCAGAAAAGTAAGAAGACTCAAGCAATAGGCGAAGGTTCAACATCGGGCAGCAAAAACAAGGCCGGAGATAAGAAAGCTGGAGTGAAAAGGGACTATCCTCCCTGTCAACATTGCGGGAAAAAAGGTCATCCACCTTTCAAATGTTGGAGAAGACCTGATGCAAAATGCAGAAAATGCAATCAAACAAGACATGAAGCCGTCATATGCAAAAACAAAAATCCACAGCAAGTAGAAGAGGCTAAACTTGTTGATCAAGAGGAGGAGGATCAACTTTTTGTAGCCACGTGTTTTACAGGCAGTGAAGCAAGTGAGAGTTGGCTGATTGACAGTGGCTGCACCAATCATATGACCAATGATAAGGAGCTTTTCAGAGATTTGAGGCCTACCACCATCACCAAAGTGAGAATTGGGAATGGGGACTATATTTCAGTTAAAGGCAAGGGAACAGTTGCAATAACTTGCTGTTCAGGTACAAAGTTCATTCATGATGTTCTTTTTGTTCCTGAAATTCAACAAAACTTGTTGAGTGTTAGTCAGTTAATTGGAAGAGGGTTTAAAGTTGTTTTCGAAGACAATTTTTGCCTAATTAAAGATGCGGCCAACCAAGAAATCTTTAAAGTAAGAATGAAAGGCAAAAGTTTTGCTCTAAAGCCATTGGAGGAGGAGCAGGCAGCCTTCTCAATTAAGGAGAATGTCACTGAGATTTGGCACAAAAGACTCGGGCATTACCACCACCATGGGATGCTACAAATGAAATCCAAGACATTGGCAGAAGGTCTTCCAGAATTTGAAAATCAGATTTCAAGCTGTAAGGCATGTCAATTCGGCAAGCTAAATAGAAAACCATTCTCAAAGTCAACTGGTAGAGCTTCAAGGAAGCTGCAACTGATTCACACGGATGTCTCAGGCCCCCAAAGAACGCCTTCTCTAAAGGGTAGTCTCTATTATATTGCCTTTATTGATGATTTCACCAGAATGTGTTGGATTTTTTTCTTGAAGTTCAAATCAGAAGTGGCTCAAGTTTTTTGGAAGTTCAAGGCAAGAGTAGAGAATGAGAGTGGCTACAAAATTCAGATTGTTAGATCTGAGAATGGGAAGGAGTACACTTTAGTACAATTCAACAAGTTTTGTGAAGATGCAGGCATTGAGCATCAGCTCACAATCCCATATACTCCTCAGCAAAATGGAGTTAGTGAGAGGAGAAATAGGTACATCATGGAAATGTCAAGATGCATGCTACATGAGAAGAATTTGCCAAAGAAGTTTTGGGCAGAGGCAGTAAGTACGGCTGTGTTTCTTCAAAACAGACTTCCCACAAAGGCGATGAAAGATCAGACACCATATGAGGCATGGTATGGTTACAAACCAACTCCGAAATATCTTAAAGTTTTCGGTTGCTTGTGCTTCACTCATATTCCAGAGAGTAAGCGTGACAAGCTAGAGAGAAGAGCTTTACTGGGTATTTTTATAGGCTATAGTACAGTCAGCAAAGCCTATAAAGTCATCCAGCCACAAACTGGGAATATTATAGTTAGCAGGGATGTCCACTTCGTTGAGGATGAAGAGTGGAACTGGGATGATGCAAAGAAGAGAAGTCAGATCATGGAAGAGTCAAAATTCAAGCTTTTTGGTTCAAGCACTGAAGAAGATGAAGAAAGACAAAATGGAATAGTAGATAATGTCCCCGTGAGAGGAACTAGGTTGCTCTCTCACATTTATCAAAGATGCAACATTGCTGTGTGTGAACCTGCAGATTATGAAGAAGCAAGAAATGATCAAAAGTGGATAGCTGCAATGAAGGAGGAGCTGTCCATGATAGAGAAGAACAATACATGGATTCCAGTGAAAAGGCCTCAAGATAGAAAAGTAATTGGAGTCAAATGGGTGTTCAGAACCAAGCTCAATGCTGATGGCTCTATCAACAAACACAAGGCAAGACTTGTGGTAAAGGGCTATGCTCAAGTTTTTGGAGTGGACTACTCAGATACCTTTGCACCAGTTGCTCGATTGGACACCATAAGAATTCTGCTTGCTGTAGCTGCTCAAATGAATTGGAGAGTATATCAATTTGATGTAAAATCAGCATTTCTAAATGGTGTTTTGCAGGAAGAAATTTATGTTGAACAGCCTGAAGGATTTGAGATGAAAGGAGAGGAGGACAAGGTGTTTCTTCTCGCGAAAGCTCTTTACGGTTTGAAGCAAGCTCCGAGAGTTTGGTATAGCAAAATTGATGATCATTTGCGGAGCTTAGGCTTTGAAAAAAGCATGTCTGAGGCCACTCTTTATGTCAAACGTCTAAGCAATGATGTCCTCATAGTTTCTCTTTATGTTGATGATCTTTTGCTGATAGGAAATGATGCAAAGCTGGTTGAGGAGTTTAAACATGAAATGATGAAGGTCTTTGAGATGACAAATCTCGGCTTAATGTCATTCTTTCTTGGAATGGAGATTAAGCAAGCTGAACATGAGGTTTTCATCTGCCAGAAGAAGTATACGAAGGAGATCCTAAAGAAGTTTAAGATGGAAGAATGCAAGGAAGTAAGCACTCCTATGAATCAAAAGGAGAAGCTATGCAAAGAAGATGGTGCGGATAAAGTTGATGAGGGATATTTCAGGAGTTTGATAGGTTGCTTGATGTATCTCACAGCAACAAGGCCTGACATTTTGAATGCTATAAGTATTTTGTCCAGATTTTTGCATTGTGCAAGTGAATTGCACCTCAAGGCTGCTAAGAGAGTGATTCGATATGTTAAAGGGACAAGTGATTTTGGTGTCAAATTCACGAAAAGCAAGGAGTTCAAGCTGGTTGGTTTTTCTGACAGTGATTGGGGAGGTTCCATTGATGATATGAGAAGCACTTCAGGCTACTGTTTTGTTCTTGGATCCGGTGTTTTCTCTTGGAGCTCGAAGAAGCAAGAAACCGTGGCTCAATCCACTGCTGAAGCAGAGTTTGTTGCTGCAACAGCTTTTGTTAATCAAGCTTTATGGCTGAGGAAAATTCTAATGGATCTCAATCTTGAGCAGAAAGAAAGCATTAAGATCTTTGTTGACAACCAAGCTACCATTGCTATTTCCCACAATCCTGTGTTTCATGGGAAAACTAAGCATTTCAACATCAAGCTATTCTTTTTAAGAGAAGTGCAAAAAGAAGAATCTGTGACTTTGGTTTATTGCAAGTCTAAAGATCAGCTGGCAGATCTATTTACAAAGCCTCTTCCAACCAGCAAGTTCGAGTTTCTGAGGCAGAAAATTGGTGTTTGCAGATCCTAAAGCAAGGAGGAGTGTTAGGAATACGCTTCAGGACTGAAACATGTCCACGTACAGCATATGTTTTTGTTATTTTAGTCTCTTAAATGGTTGTCCTAGTCTTTAGGAAGCAGTTAAGTTTTTTTAGTGCTGTTGATCATGCCTTATTTGTAGGGCCAGGTTGTTGTGGTTGATATTTTCTTCTGCATTTAAATTGTAATGTTTGCTGAAATGAAAAAGTAGAGTTGTCTCTCCTTCCATATGCTTTTCTTAAACCTGTTGTCTTTCTTCTCTCGACTAAAAAACCAACAATACAATGAACTGAAAATTTACTACAACGTCCCAAAACCCAGAATATTATTGCGAACACATCTAAAAAATCACATTAAAATTAAAGCCTTACAAACAAACAAGAAACTAGAAACAGAGTATGACCTACAATGAGAAACAGTAGGTTAGAACCAAATATTAAACCAAGAGTATGGAAAATCACCAAAACTAAATTCAGAACTGAACTTATATGTTAAAACTAGACTAGCTACTAGCGGAAAATTATAGGACAACACAAAACAAAAGATCATCCAAATCAGAATATAAGGAATAGGTATGAAACATTGTCACATATAAGGACTTTAATTAGGAGAGGCAAGAATGTAATACCAAAAAGAACCTTAGAGAACTTAAGGACTGTTAAAACATGTCTCGAGTTTGAGCCTATCGATTAAAACCCGAGACGAAGTGAAGTGATTAAATTTATCAACCACGTGGAATATATGGACTTTCTTGATCATGGAAATTAATAGGGCACGCAAGTTATATCACCAAGTTGAAGTCGGTCAAGGAGAATAAAAAGGGAGACTTTCAACTTTGATAGAATTTGGGTTTCTGTGGGCATGGGATAGGATTCCAAGATATTTCTTTTGGATACCTTCTTGATTTATATTCACTATTGGTGTCAGACTCATATATTGGCTTCTTGTCTTAATATATACATGGGTCAGAGGACGTTCTTTTACTACTACGAAGATAGAGAGGTCTTGAAGCACCATTCGAATGCTTGCTCGTTGGATTTATACTGTGGAATTACATCAAGTATTCAAGGATCGAAGCCAATTAAATCTTGTGGTAAGATTTATATAATACTTTTGTGTGAGATTGAGAGATTATTTTATGAGAAATTGTGGGGCTAAACATTTGTGCAATTGGGGCTATAAACACTAAGAGTATTTGTATAACTCGAGTATTGTTTATAATCTCTATGTATAACTTAATCATGTTTGAGTGGCTCGGGTGTAGTTTATAATCTCCATGTATCACTTGATCTATAGTGAAATTCATTATTGCTCCCTCTATGGACATAGGTCTTTATGACTGAATCACGTATATGTAGGATCTAATTTTTTTTCTTGTTCTATCTATTTTATTATTCGATCACTTGTTCCACGCAACAAGAATAGTTCGTTATGTATATTTTAAACAAATCCTATAGAATTAGTGTTTCACCCCAAGTATGACAAATCAAGAGTGAAAACCTCACGAAAATTATAAATGTTATGCATCGAATTACCTGTGGATGATAAAACACTTTCACTGACGAAGTAAAGAAAAATATCAGAATCGAAGGTTGTGCAGCCTTAGCAATTCACCTTTTAAATATAATATGCTTCTACTTAAGCCAATTACGTATGAAAATTACTATCTTAACTTTAATTAACTTGACGTCGTGTCATTAGTTGCATATACCAAGCTTCCTATAACTAATACAAAAACAGCTGGAATAAAGAACTTAAACCTACCCTCCGTTTGTTTCGAGGATAACTTGACATGTCTAAAAATCGTGATCAGACAAGTCATTTTTCCAAAAGAAATGACAATATTTTTCGGTTTTAGCTTAATTTGGAAATGAACCGAAAATTATCTTCCATCATTTATAAATGAGAATTTGTTTCTGTTTTTCTTAATATATATATATGTGTGTGTGCGTGTGCGTGTGTGTGTGTTATAAGGGCTGCATGTGCTATATCATCAAATTTTAAATATAGTTATATCGAATTAAATTTTCATAACATGAATACTTTTATTAATTGTAAACAACTAATTTTTTCTCCTCTGAGACCCGGCCTCGAGTGGTTAGGGCCAAGACCCAGCCTTGGGATACTTGGGCTCGGACGCTATCATGGCCCGATCGCGGGAGCTGGGATTTCTCGAGCTCGACCACTTTAATTCCGAGCGTGGTCACTGGGGACGTGGACCTGGACTCGGTAGGACTTGAGCCTAGCTGTTAATGACTCGAGCGCCAAGGCCACGATGCCTAGAGAGATAGTTATAACCTAGTAACTTGTTGGGGTTAGCATGAAGAGAGCCTTTGAGAATGAGACACTGCCCCGTTACTCCATAGGATACTCCAAAACTATCCTTGTGCGGTGAATTGATAGAATAACTGAGAATAAGGATGCTTGGTAGGGATAAATAAAACAGAAAAAATATGTTTATTATTATGTGAAGGAATAAATATGAATTTCTCTTAAGAGAGCGATTATGTAAAAGATTTTGACTGTCAAGTCAAATCCATAAGGATAAGGAGAGGAAATTTTGGACTTTCAAACTTTCTCACGGAGGAGGTTTGTGTAGCAGTGCTTTAGTTTGTTTGCCGACTTGACATAAATGACGGATTGAACCTATTATTTTATAGTAAATGAAAGCATGACTTGTCAATTTATCAATTAGAATAAAGAAAAAGAATTATGGAAGTGACAGGGAGTCCTTCATTGAAGCTCTGAGCTTGGCTGAAGTCCTTTGATGTCGCATGAGATGGAACAACAGAAAACTTAGCTATGGAAAATGTGTTCCTCTTATTAGGAACGAGAAATTCTTTTTCTTGATTTTAAGAACAAGTACTTTCTTTGATTGGAAATACTTTTTCAGCTGACTTATCATTTTGATCATTCCAAACAACGGAAGGTTTAGAAAATCTTTCCAACAGAAATTCTTTTCAACGACACAAGGGCACCCTTTGCCCGTCATCAAGTGTAATCTGCCTCGTAGACGTACATGAGCCCAAATACGACACTCAGTTTGACTTACTCAAACCAGTTCTTGAGCTAATAAGTCAATTAATCCTTTAAAACATGTAATGTTTCGTAGGTTATCCCTAGAGAATAATCAAATACATTTCTGAAACAGCTATATTATGAACATTCTTGTCGTGTAATGCGATAAAATAAAGTAATTCCCAGTCTTGTGAGAGCCTGCAGCTAAGTGGGTGAGTAAAGAGACGTAAACATTCACATGACGTGCCCAACATGTGCATTTACTTAATCCAAGCAAAGCGCGAAATTGTTGAGAAAATAACACGAATGGCAAAGGCCTAAAGGACGAGCTACATCAGTCAACACTCCGCCCAAGAATACGACAAAGACCACCTACATTATTTCAACCATCTTCCTGAGGAGATGTGCATGAGTAAATATCATACTACTGAGTTCAGGAGCGTAGCTCAAAGCTCTAGTAGCCGTGACAAACCCTAATAATGACTCGCACCACAAGCAGCAGAAGCTATCATCAGATTACAAAACTCGAATTTGTTGCTATCGCTCAGGCAGATGCGTGATTGAACCGAAAAAAATCTGTTGATGAATGGCGTGAGTGAGACATAGAAAGAAGGGGACAGGTTGAGAATTTACAACTATCAATCCCGAGTGCAGCAAAAACGTTTGAGAATTTCATTACCGAAAGACCTAAAACGTTTGAGAATTTACGACTATCAATCCCGAGTGCAGCAGAAAGGAAAAGTTCCATAAAGCAGACAGGTTGTGAAGCAACAGGATCTGTATAAGGTCACCTTCAGAGACGTATTCCGTGTTCTGAATATACCGGGCCTTAGACTGATCCGGCTCTTCCGTCGAGAGTAGCTCTTTGCCGTCTATATTGCGCGACCTGAGGAGCAGGGAGACGGAGAACGCGATCCCAATGGCAGCACAGACTGGGATCACGATCTCTGTAGCGTGAGCTTGGAGCAATTCCATCCTCGCGTGAACTCTAGACTAGGTCGCTGGTATTGCTCGGCTCGACGCCTATCACAGGGAGAGAGAGAGAGAGAGAGAGAGAGAGAGAGAGAGAGAGAGAGAGAGAGAGAGAGAGAGAGAGAGAGAGGGGGGGGGGGGGGGGGGAAGTGGGGAGTGTGCTCGTCTATCGGGGAAATGGCGAGAGTTTCATGAATTAGAATGTTATGGTTATGTGCATGCAGCAGTAAAAGATCCAGTCCTTTGGATGTGCCCCCGCCGCGCCAGCCTCCACTTCCTCTTCTTTCCGTATTTTACTTGTTCTGTTTTATTTCCAAAGTTTTCCTTTCTTCTGAAAATTTAGAAGTATTTATTTTGGGCATAAGGGAACAAGTCAAAATACGTGTATAGTCATTACTTTAGTGCAAAAAATTTTCGCCGACTTACTTAATTGCCAAAATAAAAAAAAACGATTATTTAAGCACCAAATCGAAAAAATTCTAAACAAATTGATCATGTGTCATTAATAATTAGGTTTTTAACATGGCATGGCATATTTTCTTAAAAAAATTCAATCCACGTAGACTTCTAGCCTTAAAAATAAGTAAAAAAATTAAATTAAATAAAAAAAAGCTAAAAATTAATATTTTTTAACCACAAAATTAATACATATTTCATTTAAATTAAATTAAAAATAATGAAAATGAGAGAGGGGGGCGGGGGTTGGTGAAGAACAGGTATCGTTTAAATCCACGTGCCGAAAGATGCTGAGTGCAACGAGGATTCGACTGATGTTATTAGGCGATAAAACACACAGTGCAATGGATGGGAAGCAGCGAAGGGGAAAAGGCTGAGGACTGTCGCTAGAAATGAGGTAGGGTTGGTAGAAATAACATGCGCTTTTAGTATTCATTATGAACCTAAAAGAAGGAGAAAAAGGACTTTACGAGGAAAAAAAAAAGGAGAAAAAGGTTTGCGGATGATGCTTCTGATGACGGGGGGAGAAGGGCACGTGATAAAAAGGATTGCGGATGCTGCTTTCTCGGATGAGGGTGTTAAGTGGGCGGGGCCTTTTGCCTTTTTTCAGTTGAAATCATAATGATTGCATGCACGCATGCATTGCCAAGGCATAAAGTCCTCTATGTAAAAAAAAAAAAAGCAAATTTAATCCTAAATTTAAGCCTGATGGACTAAATAAGGGGCTCACATTATTTGTTTTATATTATTTTGTGGAGTCTACTAAGTGTGTTAGAAAAGAGAATTATATTAAGAAAGTTTTGCTCGGGGGTCTTCTTTGAGGGTAAAAGGGTTTGTTAAAAGAAGTTACATAAGATGGTAGGTTTTGCTTTTCCATTTCCCTACCGAAGCATTATATTTTCTAGAGTGGATATTCGTTATTGGTTCTTCATGTCGATACAGATATCGAAGCTCAGATCGAATTATATAAATTTTTGATTTCCTTAATTATTCTTTATTTTGTTTCTCTAACTCTAGCGTTGATTTAAACCACAAGATTCGATAAAAAAAAAGTGTTTGGGAGAAATCGCGAGCATTCGATTTGGTGCGTAAATCTTAAGTTTTATTGCCAAGTTCACGATTAACCCCTCCACTGAATCTGCTCGATCTTGTTTTTTTTTTTTTTTTATAGCTCTTGATTTCCGTGTATATTATCTTCGTTAGTTTTACAGTAAAATGACTAAGCTCGAGAAATCATGTCTCAATCCCACAAGAGAAGAAGAGAGAGAAATAGAAGATGTGGTGAGCAATAATCTCTCCCCCTTTAACTTATTTTGGTTTTTCCATATTAATTTATTACAAACTACTGCCACTTCGAATTTTCAGTCATACAAATCGCCAATAGTGCTCAAATAAAATATTTCAAACAATTTGACACTCGAGCAACTGAAAAAAAGAATTAAGAGGGTTTAGTGAGCGCCTTACAGAAATAGATCACTTGTACCGTCCTTATTTCCATTTTTTTTTGTCAAATCCTTTTTCCCGATTTAAAAAGAAAAATTTCGCATCCAATACAGAATTTGAATAATGCGTTCTTCAAGCAATTTGGCAGTGAACAAGTCAAAGTTATGCGGTGACAATGAGTGGAATTGAGGATCCGAATCACCTTACATTGGGATTTTTGTGATATGGGTAATATTACTCAAATCAAGCCGTCCATTTTCATTTGGACAGTCAAGAATGGGCCACGTCGTATATTTATGGAGGGGGAGGGAAAAAAATTGGACAAGAATTTTTTGAGGATTTGAAAAATTTTGAATCTCAATTCTCTCTCCATTATTGGCGGTCCAAATGAAAATGGACGGCTTAATTAGAGTAATATTACTCATATCATAAAAATCCCAATGTTAGGTAATCCAGCTCCGTGGAATATATAACTGGCCCCACCTTTGGAATTTTTTGAGATCCCCGCTGCACAAATTCTTTGGAGGATGTATATTTGTCAAGTATGGAACTTTGGAATTTTTTTCGAACATAAATCTGACTTCTTTTAATGTGTATTGATTTACGAAGAAGACGTGTGACTGCTGACCTTAATATGCTATGTTAACCACATGTCAAGCAAAAGTTAAGAACTATACTGGTTCGACAAAAAGACGGACGAACTGGAGGCAAAAATAATTTGACCTCAATCACTCTTCATTGACCACCCTTTGGCTCTTGCTGGGGAACACTAATGTTGTGATCTGTCTTGTTGGGTAATTTAACTTGAATTAAATATAATCTCTGAATTTTATCTAATATTTAATAGGATTAATACCACGAAAAACCCTAAACTGGTGCACCTGTGACAAATTTACCCCAAATTATTTTTTTGATGACAAAAAACCCCAAACTGGTACACATGTGACAAATTTACTCCAAACTATTTTTTTACCACGAAAAACCCCAAACTGGTAAATCCGTGACAAATTTACTCTAAACTATTTTTTTGACCATAAAAAACCCCAAACTGGTACATTTGTGACAATTTTACCTCAAACTAATTTTTTTTTACCACGAAAAACTCCAAACTATTATACCTATGGCAAATTTACCATTTATTAAATTGGATCAGTACCATGAAAAATCCTAAATTGATAAACTTGTGGTAAACGGAGGGTAAAAATCCTAAACCGGTATACCAGTGAAGTGCCACATGCCATCCAACTAAGTAATTTAACGTTAAATTTAACGAAAATTAACGGAGCGTAAATTTGTCGCAAATATATCAGTTTGGGGTAAAATTGTCACAAATGTACCAGTTTGGGTTTTTTTAAGGTTAAAAAAATAGTTTATGGTAAATTTGTCACATGTGTACCAGTTTGGGGTTTTTCGTGGTCAAAAAAATAATTTGGGGTAAATTTATTATAAGTGTATCAGTTTGGGGTTTTTCATGGTATTAACCCTATTTAATATAAATTGCATGCAGGGTTTGAAACTGTTAGTGGGGAGACTAGCCATCACTTTGTCTCTCATAAAAGCGCAAGTGCACGCGCAGAAAGAGAGAGAGAGAAAAGCAGAGGAGTCGAACCACAAATCGAGCTAAAGTTTTTCTTTTTTTTTTCTTTGGGTCGAAATATCGAGCTAAAGTTGATTACGTACAATTGTTGGAGCCCAAAAGCTGACTTAAAAGTAAATGTTAGAAAGGGACAAGGAGCTCCATCAGAATTGTTCTCAATCCCGAACTCAACTATAGATTTGTATATTATCTGATTGCATTCAATGTAAAGCTTGAACCTTCTCTCATTAACTCAGCTAAAATCGAAAAGTAAAATTAAATGCAGTTTTGATTTTTTTACGGTTCATTAACGTAATCATAAAACATAATATAAACAATCAGCTGCTAAATTAGGTTAGTGAGCCACTTGAATCAAGTATTTTGAATCTCAAGCTCGCCATGCTTCAAATAATCAACTTAGCAATTTCAAATAAACTTGTGATTGTTTACGCGGTTCAACTTAGTGTTAAGAAAACCTCATCTAATATATTTTTATATTGACAAGACTATCTTGAGTCTAATTGAATCTAATAAATACATCACTATATTTTGTTTTGGGTGATATACGTGAGAAAACACAAGTTTATACTAATCTTAGTTGAATATTCAGACTCACGATAAGAGTTCTTAGTTGAATATTCAGACTCATGACAAGAGTATCGCGTATTTGTTTCTGAAGGGGTTAAATCATATTATCCAGATTAAGTGAATTATCACTTATGTAGTTTCAATGACACCTATTTCATAAAGTGTATGATGTGTTTTTTCCTTTATCACTCCTAGCTTATTCTCTCTGCAACTTTAGGAAACCAAACAAGAAGATAGTCTTGGAATGGTTATTCCATCAGACTATAATATAAACCCATGCTTTGCGAGGTAATTTTTTTTTTTTTGGTCGAACTTTGCGAGGTAGTTGGTTTACATATAATTTTATCATTTCAATTTCCTAGCTATATTTCAACCAAAATAAAAATTTCCTAGATATATAATATGCAAATTCAATAAAGAAAAATAATAGATTTCACATTTAAAGATTCATATTCACAAAATCAAAGAAAATTTAACAGTAAAAATTAAATGAAATTTACGGCCATATTACAGTGATTGAAACATATTCAGCACACGATAGTATGATTTTTTATAAAATGATAGTTGTAAAACCAGGATTTTGTGGGAATGTAAGAATCTTACCAAGAAGAAATATAAGAAATCATTCAATTTTTTTTTCAATACCAAAAAAGGAAATCCAGTTTTATGCTTTATCGTTAATCACCTTCTTCTTGTAATAACGAAGTGACTTGCCAACCTCTTTGTCTAATAAATTATCGGTTAACGAAATAAAGAAAACACGAATCTCCAACTTATAAACATAAAATGAAAATAAAACTGAAAAGAAGAAAATCTCAAGTTGGAACTCCATGACTAAAAGTTCATTGTAGAAGTAAATGCGATTGTCATCAGCATTTTGTTGACCAAATTGTTTTCCTAATACATTAGAACTCAAATCAAATATCAGAAACGAAAATCTCTCACTAACTAAAGGTGTCAAACGAGTGGGTTAGAATCGGTTTGGGTCCAGTCGGGTCAAATATGATCCAACCTATATTGATTTATTTAGCTCGTTTTAATATATTTTCATATAGTACAAATTTAATTATTTGTATCCGATACAATCCATATTATTTAAATACTTCTATATTTAACCAAATCATGAAATATTTATTACTTATAATTTGTTAAGAAAAATAATATTGCTAATACACTTTCATGCAATTGAAATTTTTTAAAATTTTAATTTTTTTATTTACAAAATATTTATTAAAAATTAGTTTTTTAATATTAAAAATCATTATTTATTTTTTAGAAAAGTTTTTTTATTTGATTTGATTTGATTTTTTATTTTGTCACCGGCAGGTGGCGGTAGCATTGCAAAACAGATTTTACATTTTTACATTATATTTTTTTTTACTTCTTTTACTTATAAAAAATAAAAAAATAAACTAATATACTTGAGGCCCACTTACAAGTGGTGCTTGGGAGGATGCAGGCCTAGAGCCGAAAATGAATTGGGTTAAAACGTATATTTGAATAGGCTTTACAAGCCTAAACCTATATTTGACCCATTTTTTAAATTTATTAAACCCATGCATCATAAAAATGAGTTCAAATATGAGTAAAAAATCCATATTGACACTTCTATCATTAACCAACATTAGCAAAAAAAAAATTACAAAGACAAAAAAAAAATAAAAGATTTCAGAGTTGGGTAACTAAAAGGCAAAAAAGAATATAACCAATTAAATATCTCATAGCTTTGTTATGCATAGATCTCGCATGTATGAACTCAAAAAATCAATTTCTACAAAATAATCTATGAAATCTACGGTTTGCATAATTTTCAGAATATTTGAAATCTGGATCATATGTGAAAGAATGGAAAGATCCAAATATGAAATGTAGGGAATCTATTTATAATGAAATATCAAAGAGCAATAAAAGGAATCCGTTAAATAATTGACAAGGGTTATTTTAGGAAAATCTTGTACAGTAAAAATTCCGTCCATGGAAAGGATCATAGTTATGCTCATCATTGGAAATGCTATTTTTCTACAAGGTTTCATGACACCGAAGGAATGAATTGTTCACTTACTATGCAATGCACCATTGATGAAGTTGAGCATTGTAAAATGCGATGATGTATTAGGTACATCCATAACAATGCAATATAATAGTTTTTTTTTTGTAATCGAAGTGTTCGCATGACCGGCGAGCTTACACTCAAATTAGTGATGAAGTATGACTAGTGCTTGGGGGGAGTTGGCTATAGGACCCCATCACCACGGGCCCCGATGCAATATAGTAGTTCCTCTCTCTCTCTCTCTCTCTCTCTCTCTCTCTCTCTCTAAATTTCTATAAATCACTAATATAGACACTAACTGTTTAAGTGTACAGCGGCACTGATATGGATATTTTTTTTTTTACATTTTTTTGTTTTTCTAAATTTTTGTAAATTTTTTGTATGTTTCTTCTTTTTTCAGTTTTTTCTTTCCTTTCTTTCTTTTATTTTTCTTCCTCCTCCTCCAATCACCATGGCCGATCATAAGCCACAACGAGGTTGACCCTTGTAGGCTATCATTGAGGCTCGGTGACCAACAAAAGAAGAAGGAAACTCTGAAAAGGAAAAAATAAAAAATTCATACAAGTTTTAGAATTTTTTGTTAAAATGAAAAAAAAAACAAAAAATCTGTGTCGGTATAGGCCGTGCCAAGTAGGACGGCTAGTGTCAACGTCAGTGATTATCAATCAAAATTAGCCAGAATGACTACATTGACTAGTCATCAAATGGTTTAGATTTCAAATCATCCACATTGAAATGTTTGGGATGACCAACAAGGAGACATTCACATTAAGTAGAATTCTAAGATATACTCTACATCGTCCCATTGATCTGTTGGTTCATCCTTCGCTGCCCTATTGTATTGAAATGCAACCACATAGATCCAAGTTGATTTTGCACTTTTATTACTAATTAAGTACAAAGTGAGTGTTTATCTTGCTTGCTAGACCTTCCCAAGTCCCAATACCTACCCCCCAACCAAACCAAAAAAAAAAAAAAAACCAACCCAAACATTAAATAAAAAAGAACCAAGAAATTGGGCCATAATAACACATTAATGCAATAATATTCTATCATGTTAGTCTGATTTGATGTCGTGAATCTATCATTATTTTCAGAGACAATACCCACGTGACAGTCTCATTCTAATCAACTCACTTGCAGCTCGAACCAATAAAAGAACATGGGGCCCGATCGGGAAAAAGGAATGGAAGTAGTTTTCCTTCCCATCAGAAGTCAGGGAAAATTGGTTGATTTTTTCGTAAGTGATGCTTTTTTTTAATTATAGAGGAGCACGCACTGAGTTCTACTCGAACACCCTATAAATCAGTAGAGTTATTGGGTGATTCAGGTGGTTCATCTTGGGACGATGGCAACCACCACACTAACGTGAGGAAAATCGTAATTGTATTCGAACCGAGTAAGAAAACGGTTCATCAAGTAAATCACATTTCAATATGAAGAGAAGGATAAAGATCTGAAGCTATATGGGCGACATGGAGGCACGGGTCAAGGCGAATGTCACGCAGTGAGTCCTACATATTCCTCATAGAAATTCCGCACATATTACTGGTCACAAAAGTTTGATATCCTCGTGGCCCACTAATCAATGCAGGTTGAACCATATGATTCGGATGAGGCCTAAAACAAATTGAACTAAGGACTTTCTGCTTTGATATTATGTGAGATTTTGGAGAACCATTACCAATTATTCTAAAAGTTTAAGCTATTAGATGGATGCGTGATGTAATATTTAATTATTTTCTCAATAAATTCCAATTCTGGCTCCACCTTCATTCCCTGGCTAGCCATTCAAAGTAACAAATCGATGAATGGGCCATTCGAGGATGAAAATGGAGCCTGCTTCTCATCGCCTACAGCCGGTGGCAAAGCAATTGGACTATGGAAGAAGTGACGACCATCTTGATGCAATCGGAGCGACTTTTGAGTCCACCTCTCATTTTTGCCCGATTAAATCAGCTGGACCATTCAGTTGGGTGAGGGACATTGAGATCAACAGCGGCGATGCCAAGAACGGTGAATCGGTTTGCTAAGGGACACATGATGCTGATGTCAGGTACACATTTTCTTTTATTTTGACAATGAGATCAGGTACTTTTAATTGTCTCGGACTTGTCATTTGAGCCTGGCATATTTTCCTGAGTACTCCCAAAAAAACCGTCTCTTATCCAAAAATTGAAAGTATAAAATTAATGGATTATTGTTACGTCCAATGTTGATGTAAAGAGCTTTTTACGCATTTACCATTGGATGGATGATATGTGGATGAATTCGGTCACACAACTTGCAAGTGCACGTCACCTCCCCATTGATGAATGTGCAGAATGTTCTTTATACTGGCAGTGGATTTAATAAATAGACAAAATGTATTATAGAAAAATGAGAGAAATACTAAAGTAGTCAGAAGATTTTATTTTTCGGGCTAAAATTGTGATGATAAGAAAAAGCAGAAAAGTAAAAGTGAAGTACAAAGAAAAAGTATGACCACCAAACGCACTACTTTGAGTAGTTATGTGCAAGTCAAGCTAAATCATCTCAAGGATCGTTTCATTAGTGCATCAGGAGAAGGGCAATAGATTTTCTATACCATCGGATACTATTGATGGCAGATCGTTGGGTTAATGGATAGTGTAGATCGCATCTTGAATTCACCTTTTTTTTTTTTGGGGGGGGGGGGGGGGGGGTTGGTTTATTTCCACTCTATATATGACTAACTCCATCTATTTTTCACCAAAAAGACAAATTGCCCTCTATTGTTCAATTGCAATTTAAATTAGTGGTCCAAAATTTATTTGCTTTCCCTTTCTTTTAGTTTTTCTCTATCTTTGTAGGATCTACATACCATAATGAAGAATTTCATATATTTAGCTTTAGCTTATTGTGAATTTTTATTTATATCAAAGACACTATGTTATTTTTTTATTGTAAGATATTACTTCCATAGGAATTTGTTTTTTTTTTTCAATTTCCAAGAAATCTAATTCTTTTTCTATGTTGTCCATCAAATTTATGGATAAATTGTTAAGCAGATGAAATTTAATTAAGTCAAAACATTGTACAAAGTAAGAATTTTTATGTTGAAAATTTCAAGTGAAATATCATTATTTTGGATTGACAAAAACTAAGACAATCTATAAACTATTTACAAGAAAATATTAAGGTACGTGTGCATAATATTTTTAATGTATTCCTATATATTCCCTTAACGTTTTAGATGCTTTGTACAAAAGTATCTTATCAATATAGTAAGGAAAAAAGATAAATTCTTTAATATTGTAAATAAAGAGACTTGATATATATTGTAGAGTAATGAAATTAATAAAAATTTTACCAACAAAACATGTGAAACGTTTTATTATGGTAACTATCCTAAATTGAAAAATAGAAGGAGCGGGACCATCACTTTAAATTGCAATCCAAAAATTGAGGAAAGATTTCTCTTTTTAATGTAAATGGGAGTGGATTGACTCATATAAGGCTTGGAAATAGTGCCGCCTATCCATAATAACTTTAAAAAACTATACCTTATGATGCGAGAAAAGCATAAATGACTAGAATACATACTTGGAGTCTCATTTTTCTCCCTTCACTTTAGTTTGAAAGAAAAAGATGAAATTATAGAGGACACTTTCACTTTTTCTTTTCCCTCTTTTTTAAAATCATCTCTTTTTTTCTGGGTTTGGGTTCTTTTCTTCCAGCATAGAGGATTCTTGACATGATCCTCAGCTGGGGCCATGCTTTATAGACAAGCCTGCTTTTACTTTAGACCAGAATCACCATGTTTTCCTTGGGACTTATCTTCTTCGTAGTGTTCAGTGCTAAAAGAATAAGTTTTTTTTTTCGTTCTACTTTGAGAGCTAATTTCATTATCTCACTAAATGCATTTCCAATTGTGTTTGTCTTCAACTGAGAAACATGTACTTGTAAAGTTTTTAAAACCAAATAGGAAGCTTATTTTCATTTTTATTTTATTGAAGACAAAATTAAAAATAGTTGGCCTATTGTCGCGACCCTCTAAAAAAATTTTAAATTTTAAAGGGGTTAACGGATTATTAGGTTAATTAGATTTGACTAACCTAACGCGGACCCTCCCAAGCCCTACCGAATCGTAACTTTGATTTTTGTTTAAATGATTTTAAAATTTGGAGTCGCCACTAATCGTTCTTGGTAGGTCGATTAGAAACCTAAATAAATTAGCGGGAGAACTAATTTATTCCTGCGAACCAGAGATTAGGAGCTCGGGGACTTGGTTACACTAGTTAATTAAAACTAATGCCCTTTCGGTACCTTAATTTCATGGATATCCTAATTCGGCAACTCAGGCTTGGTTTATTCCTAAGGCTATAGTAGGGTATTCTCTTTTGTGTTTTCACTTTTTAAATTGGATGCATGGATGGTATATATTTTTATTTGTTATATTTTTTTAAGTGTTAAAGATTTCCTGAAGCCGAAAGAAGGAGTGTGTTAACGACTTCTGTGCAGTATTACAACCTACTTATCTTTTGGGTCTGATGATTCAAAAATTAAATTATAGGAAGTACATGACAGTGAATAAACACCTCCAATGGGAGGCCTAGCATTGGCTTGGCTCTTCCCTTTGGGATTTAAGGTATAGGTATTTAAGTTGCAAGTATTTAAACTACTGTAAGTAAAAACCTCCAATGGGAGGCTAAGCATTGGCTTGGCTCTTCCCTTTGGGATTTAAGGTACATGTATTTAAGTTGCAGGTATTTAACTACTGTAAGTAAAAACCTCCAATGGGAGGCTAAGCATTGGCTTGGCTCTTCCCTTTGGGATTTAAGGTACATGTATTTAAGTTGCAAGTATTTAACTACTGTAAGTAAAAACCTCCAATGGGAGGCTAAGCATTGGCTTGGCTCTTCCCTTTGGGATTTAAGGTATAGGTATTTAAGTTGCAGGTATTTAACTACTGTAAGTAAAAACCTCCAATGGGAGGCTAAGCATTGGCTTGGCTCTTCCCTTTGGGATTTAAAGTGCAGGTATTTAACTACTGTAAGTAAAAACCTCCAATGGGAGGCTAAGCATTGGCTTGGCTCTTCCCTTTGGGATTTATGGTGCAGGTATTTAAATTGCGGATGGACTTTGTCCTCTCCATTCTGGGGTATGAATTCTTTAAAATAAAATATAACGAATTGATTCAACAATTTGAAATTTATGCGCGCTTGAGGACTCCTCCAAGCCGATTTTGTGCTTCCATAGGGTTGACCATTGATATAAAGCTGCGGCTTCCTGACATAAAATAGAGTGAAATGTCAGTATACAAAATATGTGCTAATCTGCACCTAAAACCAGAAGAGTGGAAAGAGTACTTATCTCCCATTTTTTTGGGAGGGATTTCTATAATTGATTTTCGCTCTCTATGTTCCCAATATAGAGAGTTTCTTTTGAATTAAGAGGGACTTTTAGTCACAGATCAGTTGAGAAATCGGTGGACAGCTTAGGAGCTTGTTTGGGCCGATTTTTGCATATCTACGAGATTTTTGCTGTTGACGTAGAGATATCCTTCTCCTGACATAAAATATGGAAAAAAAAAGAGGAGATGGAGAAAGTGTATACAATTTGTGCTAATTTGCAAGTAAAACCATAAACAAATGAATAAATAAAAACACTTAGCTCGAATTTGCTTGCTCGTTGACGAGGATGAACTCTTGATTTATATTGATCGATGAAGGAATTTGTGATGATAATCCCTAGCTTTGAACTCCCATCATCTTCAAAATTCTCTCTCTTTTGGTATTTTCTTTCTCTCAAATTTTTCTTCAATCTCCCAAAACTCTCTCAAACATCCAAAATTTTCTCTCAAAAAAAAATCCTCCCAAACACTTCAAATTTTCTCTCTCAAGAATCTCCTCTCAAGCTCACTTCTTTCTCCTTTTATAACCTACTCATCTATCTCCCATTCTAATTTTTCCACTAACTCTATCTCCCATTCTAATTTCTCCACTAACTCTTCTTCATTTTCATCTTCCATTCTCCATCTCTATCTCACATTCTAATCTCTCCACTAACTCTTCTTCATCTTCATCTTCCCTTCTCCATATTTATCTCCCATTCTAATTTCTCCACTAACTCTTCTTAATCTCCATCTTCCCTTCTCTATTCTTATCTTCCATTCTAATTTCTCTACTAACTCTTCTTCATCTCCATCTTCCCTTCTCTATTCTTATCTTATTTTCTCCATCCATTCTTCTCCAACTTCTCTTCTTCATCTCCTCTTCTTCATCTTCCCTTCTCTATTCTAATTTATCCACTAACTTTTCTTTTTATTATTTGTAAAATAATCCTTCAAGAGTTAGGTATTTGCACTTTAGTCCTTGAATTTTAAGTATTTACAATTCAGTCCCTGAAAAAATATATTTCTTTAAGTCCAAATCTCCTCACAATTTTTGACACACCAAAATTTACCACATGTCAAATTTAAGCTCATTTCTTGTCGCTGAAAATAATGCATAATTTAATTAAAGCCCTTTTGCAAAATTAAGTCATTCTGGGTATAATTGGGCCAAGATGAAAATTTAAAATATTAGAAGACAATATCACAACTCATAAAAAGTGAAAGTTAAAAATAAGTTGACTCAAATTAAATTTTTTTAGGCCTGATTCGAGATTATACTCGTGAAGGAACACGTGACTCGAATTGGATTTTTCTGAATTTGCGATGGCAAATATGAAAATAGATTTAAAATAAAAATATTAACTATCTTTGTGTATTTTTTTCGCCTCAAATGTTATTTTTTCAAAATTTTCAAATATTTTTGTATTTTTTTTAAAAAAATTAAAATATATATAATATGAAAAATTATTTTTTGGTCAAAATTCGTTCCCTAGGCTTGGCTAAGGTTTCCAAAGTTGATTTTTCAATTTTATGAATTTTTATGGATTTTCTATTAATTTTTGAAAATAAATAAATAAAAAATACGTAAAAATACTGAAAATATGAAAAATCGTATTTTGGTCAAAATTGGTTCCCTAGGCTTGGCTAAGGTCCCCAAAGTTGATTTTTCAATTTTATGAATTTTTATGGATTTTTTATTACTTTAGCAATAGAAAAAATGATTAAAGATGAGGTGTCAACAGCTGCCCCTCTTTGAAAGGAAGCTCGGTAGAGGTTCATTTCAAAGACGAGATGACACCTGGATTCTTATCGACTCAATACAAGGAAATAAAAAGAGTCGTGACATGATTGTTCCACTGAAAATGAAATGAGAACCTAAGGATTCGTTATATAAAAAAACTTTAGGGTGGTTGAACTTGAACCCGTATGGTGGATCAACCTATGGTAGATTCCTAATAAAAGGATTCTACTGATTAAAAATTGAATTAAAATTTGACCCGTATGGTGGGTCATACCATTTGACCCGTATGGTGGGTCGTACCATGGTAGATTCCTAATAAAAGGATTCTACTGATTAAATTTTGATTGAGATTTGACCCGTATGGTAGATCACCACATGGAGATACCTGTAAGAAGGACTTGGTGCCTGTAGAAAGGACTTGCTGCCAGTAAAAAGGACTTGGTGCTTTGCCTGTAAGAAGAACTTTGTGCCTGTAAGAAGGACTTGCTTTGCCTGTAAGAAGGACTTGATTTGCCTGTAAGAATGACTTTGTTTGCCTGTAAAAAGGACTTACTTTGCCTGTAAGAAGGACTTTGTGCTAGTAAGAATGACTTGATTTGCCTGTAAGAAGGACTTTGTTTGCCTGTAAGAAGGACTTTATGCCTGTAAGAAGGACTTGATTTGCTTGTAAGAAGGACTTTATGCCTGTAAGAAGGACTTTGTGCCTGTAAGAAGGACTTGATTTGCTTGTAAGAAGGACTTTGTGCCTGTAAGAAGGACTTTATGCCTGTAAGAAGGACTTGATTTGCCTGTAAGAAGGACTTGATTTGCCTGTAAGAAGGACTTTGTGCCTGTAAGAAGGACTTGATTTGCCTGTAAGAATGACTTTGTGCCTGTAAGAAGGACTTGGTTTGCTTGTAAGAAGGACTTAGTTTGCCTGTAAGAAGGACTTAGTTTGCCTATAAGAAGGACTTGATTTGCCTGTAAGAAGGACTTTATGCCTTTAAGAAGGACTTGATTTGCTTGTAAGAAGGACTTTGTTTGCCTGTAAGAAGGACTTTGTGCCTGTAAGAAGGACTTGATTTGCCTGTAAGAAGGACTTGATTTGCCTGTAAGAAGGACTTGCTTTGCCTGTAAGAAGGACTTTATTTGCCTGTAAGGAGGACTTGATTTGCCTGTAAGAAGGACTTGGTTTGCTTGTAAGAAGGACTTTATGCCTGTAAGAAGGACTTTGTTTGCCTGTAAGAAGGACTTAGTTTGCCTGTAAGAAGGACTTGATTTGCCTGTAAGAAGGACTTTGTGCCTGTAAGAAAGACTTGATTTGCCTGTAAAAAGGACTTACTTTGCCTGTAAGAAGGACTTTGTGCCTGTAAGAAGGACTTGGTTTGCCTGTAAGAATGACTTGGTGCCTGTAAGAAGGACTTGGTTTGCCTGTAAGAAGGACTTGATTTGCCTATAAGAAGGACTTGGTTTGCTTGTAAGAAGGACTTTATGCCTGTAAGAAGGACTTGATTTGCCTGTAAGAAGGACTTTATGTACCTCAAAGGGTGCCATTCTGAAATCTGGGGAGACCAGGAATCTTGCAGAAGCTCAAACCCAAATTATATTCTCCTGTCGTTTTAGGAATAAACCAAAGAGGCAGAGATCAAAAGGTCTCGAACATTTCTGTCCTTGAGACAAATCATGCTTTATTGAAGAATGTGGATACCTGTATATAGCGCAATGGATTCGAGTATCCCAACAACCGTCAGAATTCATTCTCTTGAAAGGTTCTGGTTGAAGATATACTTACCTGAGAATTTGGAAGAAATGCTTGGTGGCTTCTGGACAACCAGGCTTGTTCATTCAATAATCGCCGAATGAATTTCAAGACTTTGGAAGGTAACTCAAACACCGGGAATGTGTTGCCTGTCGGGCAATGTCAGAGCTAACATGTGCAAGCATTTTCATCAATGCGTTCATTGGTTCATACAAAATTGTTCAGCTAAGTTTGCCATGATTAAAGGCAGTCTATGTAATAACTCATGATGCAATCGATCAACATATAGATCATGTATTGCATTACCACTTCTGTTTAAGGAGGTTCTTATAGTATGAACACCTCGAATGTAATCTGAATGGGGGACTTCATTCCGAAATGGTTTTTTCTCACTCTGGAGAAAGGCTGTTTATCTGTAGATCAAAATGTTAGACCTGTGTGGAAATGGTTTGCCTTTCCTCATCCTGTCATGCCCCATTCTGCACATTTGATATCTCCTGTGCAGTTTATGCTCTAAGTTGGAGTTGGTAAGTTAAACACACGGAATAGTCATATATAATTCATGAACTGTGTAAGCACAATGCAGATGTGACAATTTTTTAGCATCACGTGTGTTTATATAATGTGCAAATACGGGCGAATTTAAATTGCCCCTGGTATGTGGGCGGACCGAACAAATTGGGAAGCCTACTCCTTATGTCGAGGGGTGGTTTGTCTCAAACTTTACCCCTGCGCGATGAAGCATATGGGCGATGGAGCATTTTGGTTTGTTTAATGCCCCTGCAAGAAGCAGAGAAATTATTCTTGAAGCCAAACGAGATAAGGAAGACATATTTGCTTTTTCGTTTCAGAGCTTGCGATCAATTTGCCCCATTTTTCACCAGAATAGATCTTGTCAGGTGATCATACTTTTCTTTTGGATTTGTCTCCTTCAACATGTTAAATGTTAGTATAAATATTTCCTGTGAAAAGAAAAGGAGACATGTCAACCAGTATTAAAAGGGATAAATTGGAAACGATACTGATTTACCCTTCATCTTGAATGCCTTGGACAAGTCTTTTACCAATTTTGCTGGATTGAGTTTTCTTTGACTTTTGTTGGATGCTTCACCATTAAGCCGAGAATGTAGCAAAATATTGACTTCGGTATTACTCGTCGAGTATTCCTGCTTGCAAAAAGAAATGCACAAAAAGTTGTTTCATTTATTTATAATACATACAACATTCCCCACCCTCGGGGATCGAACTCGGGATATTTCGGACCTACTGTCATCCCCCATACCATTCGGTCCATTGGACCATAGGTGTCCATGGGGCTATCCTTTCAAAGGTTAATCTTTGGGGATAAAGCAGCCTTGTTGTATCACCTTATGCCATGTTACGGTATTTCTCGAGGTAATTTGCAATCCCTGTTAAGAATGGAATAAGACAATTCAAGACTTGAGATGATTATGTGCACATTAGAACGATACAGAATTACCCATTTCTGAGATTGTTCGCGTCTTTCGCTTGTACTTTCCTCTGTCCGAAGCTGTCCATCCCGTGGTAATGCCCATGAGTCGATTTGCCCCCAAATTTTGTTCAACTTGTATTCGGATATGATTGCGTTCTCGGGTCGATTTGCAATTTCCTGAGAATAGAAGGGGCTTAATTTTAAAACTTGGAGCAACTGAGGGTAAATTGAAACGATACGGAGTTACCCTTCAGGTTTATCCAGATATTTACTCGCCATCAATTCGTCGCGAGGTTGGTGAGGTAGCGGATTCGAGCATTTAATAGGGGGAAGTCGGATTATTACTCCTTGCTTTTACACATTCACAAAAGCAGAAAAACATATCACGCAAGGAAATAAAACACATTCACTCATTCAGGATCAGTTCTGCTTCATCTACAGGCTCTCCCATGATCAGCTGGCTTCATCCCAAATTAGGTATGCATCGGCCATATAGAAGGTCTGGTGGTCACTGGCTGAACAAGTGCATCACAGTCCCGATGCTTTACCGATATCAAACTGGTTGATTATGGCGAAAAGATCATCGTCAATGTCCGCTTGGTGGTAATCTGTCCCTTCTTCCTCGGGAGGTATTGATACTGATCCAGTATCATTGGTCCTTTTGTACCCTGCTCCAACAGAACTCGATCCTGTTATAAATTGGTCTAACTCACCTCTTAAACGTGCATTTTCGATCCTCAGATCATACATTTCATCGAGGGTGAGGAGGAGGCTATTGCAGTTGGGGCAGGTGGCGGAGTCAAAAGTCTCTTTATACATCTTGTTTTCCGCTCGGAGGTTTTCATTTTCAACTCTTAGAAACTCGGCTTCGTTGTGCTCATGACGAGTCTTCATTCGGGTTCGTCTATTTTGAAACCAGAACTTGATTTGCGAAGGTTCAAGGCCTAGCTCTTGACTCAGTTCCATTTTTTGTTTGCCGTCTGGCATAGGGCACGTTCTGAAGAAAGCTTCAAGCTTTCGTACTTGCTCCTCAGTATGTCGACGGTAACGCTTCTTTTGACCTTTACCGTTGTTGTCATTGTCCTTACCGGGCTCTTGGACGTCGTCGGTGGAAGGGCCGGGCTCCATAGGCTCGATCCCAAATATGGTTTCGAACTCTTCCTCTCCCATATTCAGCAAGTAACGATAACTTTCAAGTGTGTTGGGTTGAGACATCTTCGATTTGGTTAACGATTTCTCAAAGTTTGATATCTCTTCTTGTATTTTCACTCTCTGGATTTTTCTGGGAGACTGCGTATGCTTTAAGAGTCTCTCTTTCGAGCACGAATGAGAATTATTAAGAAGATGCCTCCTTTAAAATTAGACGTGGGTTTAGCAACTGTATTGCCTCTCTCGAGTGTTCTGGCTTTCTCGATTTTCTTTTCATCGTATCTCTCGCCCAGCTCGTCTCCTTCCATCTTTCCGTGGAAGGGGGCCCCTTGTTGCTGTCTCCACCGTCAATTTGCTGGCGAGTTCTTCAATAAAGACGAGTCGTATCTCTTTTCTGCCGAAAATGTCTTTGTCTCCCACTCAGCTTATTTTTTATCCTTTCTTTTTCAAAGTAGTGGCGTCTCGTCCAACTTTTCCGTAGAGACGTCGGATTTGCTTGGCTCGAGATTGGAGACGAGTAGCGGAGGTGATACTGATAGGGAATGGTAGACAGGAAAATTTGGCCAGTAGAGACTTCCCCTGCAAAAATGAAAGAGAATGCGGCAGTATATGTTCTTCATATTCTAGAAAAATTGGAACGATACTGTTTTACCCTTGTGTATACTTCCATTGAATTTGAATTGAGGAAGTTCCTTCATTTGGATTGGATTGAATTGTATGTCCCGAGTTGCCCTTCACTTTGAGCTTGCCACATATGTGCTTTGCTTAGTTGGGCCTTGTTTTCTTTCGGGTTGCCTTGGACCATCATCATTTTCCATGCCATTGGGTCCGTGGACCGGAGGGCTCCTTTAATTTGAAGGTTACCTTGAAGGCGAATCAGTCCTATCACATTCCATTGGGTCATTTCATTTTGCGACACTCTTGAGGCACTTTGCAATCCCCTGGGTGAGAATGGAACAAATCCAATTTAGCATTTTGCAACGATTGAGGGTAAATTGGAACGACACACAGTTACCCGTCTTCGAGCTCGCCTGGGCTTTTCACTTGAAATTTCCCTACGTGAGGCCATTCAACATTTCTCATTATGGCAGTCAGCGACGTTGCCACAAATTGATCCGCCCTAAATCTAGCATAAAAAGGGATTCACGCATTCGACGGGATAAATAAATTGCCCCCTTGTCCTTGAATTAAATCGAGACACCTAGAAAGCTGGAAAATATCATACGCAGGGGAATTAAGCATGAAATGAAAGGTGCACTTATTCAAGGTCAGTTCTGCCTCTCTTGTGGCTCTTCGATAATCAGCTAGTCTCGTGTTGGTTCGGGTGTGGATAACCGATATTTGAGAGTCCCTACTCACTGGCTCCTGATCGCGGCTTGGGACGTCTGTCAACCCTAAACTAGTTGACCAGGGCAGTAAGCTCATCATCTGGGTAATTTCTTGAACCTTCCAGCAACTGATGCTCGAATTGGGCATTGTTGTTGGCAAATGCTAGCGGTAGATTTCTCATTCTGTCCTCGCCATGAGCACTTTGACTTCTCATGCTGGAGCCTTCATCATTACTCGAGAAAGTGTGGGGATCACCAACTGTCCTGCTGCCAAAAACTCCTTCCATTCGAGGATTAGAAAAGTGGAAGTGCTCAGGATAACTTCTTGTCTGATTCTCTGGCTGCGCAGGCGCGCTGATCATGGGATGAGTTCTAGCCACAGGTTGGTGCTCAAACCAAGGAATCTGAATACACTGCTCCTGCGGTCTATACTCTTGAAGAGCATTAGGGTGATTCTGGGGGATACTTTGATTAACGCCTGGGGGATTGATGGCATGGCTACTAGCTTGGTTGATGATGGGAAGTGGCTCGCCCCATGCTAACCTGGGGAACTTATGGTGGCGAGGAGACTCGACGTTCAGGCTTGGATCAGTCCCGCCTTGGTTTTCTTGATTCTGAGCTGCATTGTGTTCTCTCACCCTTTTCCTGTACTTCTGAAGATGACTCGAAACATTTGCTTTAGTGAGTCCCTCTACCTTCATAATTTCCAGTATATGTTGCGGCCGTGCCGAATCTATTCCTAGCTGCTGAACTGCATTAACAAACATACGATGCAGCTCGGGAGACCAACTCATCTTCTTTCTCCAGTTGCTTGGAACAAAATTGAAGGCTTGATGCTTGTTCTCATGGTCGTGCAATTGCTTCCTTACCACGTGCTGCCATATGTTTTGAAGCATCTGAACTCTAACTGGTTTCGTTACGACGTCTTGGGCCCCATTTAAGACAGCCTTCATTATGGCTTGCTGATCATCGCTTGCCGATATTACGAGGACTGGCATGTTTCATTTAGAATTGATGACTTCCAAGAGAGTGAAAACATCCATGTCAATCCCTACCATGGCGGTGAGGACGATATCAAACGGGTCACTACTCCTCCTTAATATCTCTAAGGCCTTTGTCGCCTTTGCTTGAGCTACAACCTTATACCGGCATTTTCTTAATACGGTAACAAGGATTGACAGAGAGACTGGATTACCGTCAATGGCCATGACCAGTAGACCCTCAGGGTAAGGAACTTCATCAGCTTTGACCAGGGTTGAACATGCGCCCGTTCCCTAATACTCGACATATTTCTGGATCTAGGACTGCCGTCGAGACCGCCTCGGGATGTCTTCTCGGACTTGAGGGATCACGAGATCGTTGATGCCTTCTCGTAACAGGCTTTGAAAGCCGATGCTTTGATGGTGAAGGTTTTGAATTCCTCTCCCACGAGAACTCCTTCCTCTCTATCTTTCTCCTGCGAGTTCTTGCGAATGAACTCTGACTATCAAATGGGGACAAGTTCTCTCTCTGGCAATAGCAACGACTTCCCTCTTCACGGGCAGCGCTATTAGATTTTCCGAAGGAGAAAATCTGATATTCAGCTTTTGATCAAAGGGGAAATCCTTGTTTCTCGCTCAGTTTGTCTTCTTTTTTCTTTTCGTGATAGAGGGCCCCTGTCAAGATCTCTACCGTCGATTTACTGGCGGGTCCTCCAATGAAGACAAGTCGTATCTCCTTTTCGCTAACGTTTGCCGTGTCTTCCACTCAACTCATCTTTCCGTCTTCTTTTTCAAAGTGGCGGTGTCTCGTCAAACTTTCTGCGGAGATTTCGGACTCACTTAGCTCGCAGTCGCCATCTGATGGGAATTCGAGCCAACGAGGGTGGTGCCAATAGAGAATGGTAGATAAGAGAAATCTTGACTGGTTGATACCGTCACTATGAAATCAATATTTACTTCAAAGCAGATTACCATCTTCGCATTCCGCTCATCTGCCTCACCTCTCTCCCCCTTTCTTTCGTATTCTGCTTTCAAAAATGGCCAATTCTCCTAACCATACCTTATCCGCCGAAGTCCTAGCTGGGTGGGAGAGACTCTACAATCTTCTTGGTAGAGGTTACGCTCATATAGCCAAAAACTCTACCGTTGAGGCTGAAATCCTCGGTTTATTTAGGACCGTGGACGCTGCTTCTGTTGAGGGTACCCAACTAGGGAAGGAGTACCGGAACTTCTCGACCCTCTTCATCAATTTTCTGGCTGCCTATAACCGTGCTTATGAGACGGTCCTTGTGACCGCCGTCGTGAAAGCCCGTTACCGAGACCGGCACGAGCGTCTGGCAACAGTTACGTTTGTGGCTGATAATCACAAAAAGGCCCTCAAGTTTGCCAACAATAAGCTTTCGTGGCTGGTTCGTGAGAGGGGAAAGTTGGTGGACCGTCTGGCCTTGGTCCGAACTTACGCCGAACAGGAGCCAGGCAATATTGTGATGAGGTGTAAATGTGGTTGGCTGCAGGAGAGACTTGATGACATTACGGCAGACATTGCTTTCGAGAGAGCAGCGGTTCCGGACCTGGAGTTTGCCGTTGAGCATTACGAGGCCACTATGGCCCAGGTTAAAGAGAAGTGCGATCGCCTCTTCTTTAGGCTCGGGGAGCTTGATCCCGAGAGCGCCCGGTGCATCCAGAGCATCAACTGTTTGGAGAGTCAGTTGAGCTCTTTCGTAATGGTCATGAGGGCCCAGTTTGGCTTTACCTTTCCTCCCCAGTGAGTTGTTGTAATACTCTTTGATGAATGGAATGAAAGAAAAGCTTCACGTGTTTTGTTTTGTTTTGTTTTTTTTTTAATTTTCCTGCTATCGTTTCTTCCGCATAGCATAACAGAACGATTTGAGGTACCGAAGATGTCGGGCTTAATGTTCTTCTTGATGTTCTTGTTTAATTGCTCCAGACGATGATATCGAGAACATTGATGATGGGTTCGGCGGTGGCCCCCACTATCCATCTTGAGATCACGAACAATAACGTTATGACAACTCGATCAGTGCGCTGGTAGTAAATCCGGCCACCTGTTGTGTGCCCACTTTTATCCATATTTTGTTTCTTTCGGCGTCCACTTGCTCGTGTCGGTCGCCTGTAGCGTCGGGAGAAATTCCTGTGGGCCACGTTCATTAATAGAACCTCGGTCCTCTAAAGCCCTCCGCATGTTTCGGATAAGAGGAAATTTTAAGACCGGTCTCTGGTTGATTTGATCAGGTAAAGGTATTTGTTTCATGGGTTCTGATTATATAATCCATATTGTTTTTCAAAAGACGCGGGATCCTCTACAATACATTAAATATGCCCCCATGTTTAATCAGTATAAATCCACCGTCATATCAGAATACACTGCCCATACAAGTTTACGGATTGACACAACTTTGTCTGTCAAAGATGGACAATGTTCGTTTGCCCCCCAGAATTAACGGTTAAAGCCTCGGTGTTTTTCGTCTTTTGGTATTTCTGAAGATGATTCTTGATATATTATTGAACTTAATTTTTACACCCGTCTGGGGTATCTAGGATCTCCCTGCAAAAGAAAAGGATATAATTAGTATGCGACACAAGAAATGTCGGTCCATGACTCCTATATTAGTCCAATTTGATTTTTTCTATTTTATAGAGAAATCAGAAGAAAGAAAAAAAAAATTTCCTTAGGAAGAAATGGGTTAATTTCTGATACAGAATTTTTTTCAGATTTATTATTCTTTTATTTTTTATTTTTTAAAGGAATGTGACAAAGTCTCTTGACGTTTACTAAAATTTTTGAAGGAATTTCCTTTTTATCAAAATAAATTTTCAGAGGTAAATTTGTCAGGAAAATTTTATTTTTATTGAAGCAGGAAAGACATGACAGAAATCCTTTATTGGTTAACGAAATTCCCCCGAGACATTAGTCTAATTTTATTTAGAGAAACTTTTCTTAGAAAAACATGAGCGAATTTCTCGAAAAGAATTTTTGTTGCAAGTTTTTATAATTTGAAAGAATGTGATAAAATCACTTGATTTTTTTTTTAAAGGAATTTTTCTTTTTATCGAAATAAATTTTCAGAGGAAAATTTGTCGGGAAAATTTTATTTTTATTGGAGAGAAAAAAACATGACAAAAATCTCTTATTGGTCAATTAGTCTAATTTTATTTAGAGAAAATTTTCTTAGAAAAACATGAGCGAATTTCTCGAGAAGAATTTTCTTGCAAGTTTTTATAATTTGAAAAATGTGATAAAATCACTTGATGTCTACTAGAGTTTTTTTTTTAAGGAATTTTTCTTTTCATTGAAATTTTCAGAGGAAAATTTTTTCAGGAAAATTTCATTTTTATTGAAGCAATAAAAATATGACAAAAATCCCTCATTGGTTAATAAAATTCCCATGAAGGGATTTTTTTACATCATTTTTTCAAAAAAAAAAATTTAAAAGAAATGAGGGACAAATTTAATTTTTATTTTCTTTTAAAAAGAATGGTCGTAATATCAAGCTCAAAAACTGACTAACACCTAGCATGGACCGACCGAAAATAAATACAAGATAAAATTAGAGAACTTACTTTTACCTTGGAGAAATGCAAATCACATAGTCATGCGCATGACTCAAGTAAGGAGTGGACTTTAGAAAATAAAAGAAGGAGAGACAAGGTATGGACCTAAAAAGGCTCCCACTATCTGAATTGACAAACTTACCCTCCGCGCAATCAAATCACAATGGGAAGAATTGTCAATTCAGATAATGAGCGGAATAAAATATGGTCAACCCGAGCGCAATCGACGCAAGAGCTTTGCATATTCGATCCATATCTATGGTTTTCTAGGAAGAATTTCGCGACTTGGGTTTAGACGCTTGTGTGTGCAGGTATCGTGATCCTCAGAGTATGCAAGACATGCACAACAATTGATATCAAAACAGCGCTTCTAAAAATGTGCGAAATTAAACAAATAAACCCAACACTGAGCCTGCAAAACAAAGGGGTTAGCCAAACACTCCGCCCCTTATAACTCCCATCCTGCAAAAACATATAACACCTATAGAATGAGTCCCAAACAATATCGCCAGAAGCGAGATATGCATGAAATTTTCATTGGCCTAAGTCCACTAAGACTCTTAAAATTTCGAAAAAATTTAAGTATTCCAATTGGTATCTTTTTTCGAAAATTTAAAAATCTCTGTCCCCAGCGGAGTCGCCAGTCTGTCGCGACCCTCTAAAAAAATTTTAAATTTTAAAGGGGTTAACGGATTATTAGGTTAATTAGATTTGACTAACCTAACGCGGACCCTCCCAAGCCCTACCGAATCGCAACTTTGGTTTTTGTTTAAATGATTTTAAAATTTGGAGTCGCCACTAATCGTTCTTGGTAGGTCGATTAGAAACCTAAATAAATTAGCGGGAGAACTAATTTATTCCTGCGAACCAGAGATTAGGAGCTCGGGGACTTGGTTACACTAGTTAATTAAAACTAATGCCCTTTCGGTACCTTAATTTCATGGATATCCTAATTCGGCAACTCAGGCTTGGTTTATTCCTAAGGCTATAGTAGGGTATTCTCTTTTGTGTTTTCACTTTTTAAATTGGATGCATGGATGGTATATATTTTTATTTGTTATAATTTTTTAAGTGTTAAAGATTCCCTGAAGCCGAAAGAAGGAGTGTGTTAACGACTTCTGTGCAATATTACAACCTACTTATCTTTTGGGTCTGATGATTCAAAAATTAAATTATAGGAAGTACATGACAGTGAATAAACACCTCCAATGGGAGGCCTAGCATTGGCTTGGCTCTTCCCTTTGGGATTTAAGGTACAGGTATTTAAGTTGCAAGTATTTAAACTACTGTAAGTAAAAACCTCCAATGGGAGGCTAAGCATTGGCTTGGCTCTTCCCTTTGGGATTTAAGGTACATGTATTTAAGTTGTAGGTATTTAACTACTGTAAGTAAAAACCTCCAATGGGAGGCTAAGCATTGGCTTGGCTCTTCCCTTTGGGATTTAAGGTACATGTATTTAAGTTGCAAGTATTTAACTACTGTAAGTAAAAACCTCTAATGGGAGGCTAAGCATTGGCTTGGCTCTTCCCTTTGGGATTTAAGGTATAGGTATTTAAGTTGTAGGTATTTAACTACTGTAAGTAAAAACCTCCAATGAGAGGCTAAGCATTGGCTTGGCTCTTCCCTTTGAGATTTAAGGTGCAGGTATTTAACTACTGTAAGTAAAAACCTCCAATGGGAGACTAAGCATTGGCTTGGCTCTTCCCTTTGGGATTTATGGTGCAGGTATTTAAATTGCGGATGGACTTTGTCCTCTCCATTCTGGGGTATGAATTCTTTAAAATAAAATATAACGAATTGATTCAACAATTTGAAATTTGTGCGCGCTTGAGGACTCCTCCAAGCCGATTTTGTGCTTCCATAGGGTTGACCATTGATATAAAGCTGCGACTTCCTGACATAAAATAGAGTGAAATGTCAGTATACAAAATATGTGCTAATCTGCACCTAAAACCAGAAGAGTGGAAAGAGTACTTATCTCCCATTTTTTTGGGAGGGATTTCTATAATTGATTTTCGCTCTCTATGTTCCCAATATAGAGAGTTTCTTTTGAATTAAGAGGGACTTTTAGTCACAGATCAGTTGAGAAATCGGTGGACAGCTTAGGAGCTTGTCTGGGCCGATTTTTGCATATCTACGAGATTTTTGCTGTTGACGTAGAGATATCCTTCTCCTGACATAAAATATGGAAAAAAAAAGAGGAGATGGAGAAAGTGTATACAATTTGTGCTAATTTGCAAGTAAAACCATAAACAAATGAATAAATAAAAACACTTAGCTCGAATTTGCTTGCTCGTTGACGAGGATGAACTCTTGATTTATATTGATCGATGAATGAATTTGTGATGATAATCCCTAGCTTTGAACTCCCATCATCTTCAAAATTCTCTCTCTTTTGGTATTTTCTTTCTCTCAAATTTTTCTTCAATCTCCCAAAACTCTCTCAAACATCCAAAATTTTCTCTCCAAAAAAAATCCTCCCAAACACTTCAAATTTTCTCTCTCAAGAATCTCCTCTCAAGCTCACTTCTTTCTCCTTTTATAACCTACTCATCTATCTCCCATTCTAATTTTTCCACTAACTCTATCTCCCATTCTAATTTCTCCACTAACTCTTCTTCATTTTCATCTTCCATTCTCCATCTCTATCTCACATTCTAATCTCTCCACTAACTCTTCTTCATCTTCATCTTCCCTTCTCCATATTTATCTCCCATTCTAATTTCTCCACTAACTCTTCTTAATCTCCATCTTTCCTTCTCTATTCTTATCTTCCATTCTAATTTCTCTACTAACTCTTCTTCATCTCCATCTTCCCTTCTCTATTCTTATCTTATTTTCTCCATCTATTCTTCTCCAACTTCTCTTCTTCATCTCCTCTTTTTCATCTTCCCTTCTCTATTCTAATTTATCCACTAACTTTTCTTTTTATTATTTGTAAAATAATCCTTCAAGAGTTAGGTATTTGCACTTTAGTCCTTGAATTTTAAGTATTTACAATTCAGTCCCTGAAAAAATATATTTCTTTAAGTCCAAATCTCCTCACAATTTTTGACACACCAAAATTTACCACATGTCAAATTTAAGCTCATTTCTTGTCGCTGAAAATAATGCATAATTTAATTAAAGCCCTTTTGCAAAATTAAGTCATTCTGGGTATAATTGGGCCAAGATGAAAATTTAAAATATTAGAAGACAATGTCACAACTCATAAAAAGTGAAAGTTAAAAATAAGTTGACTCAAATTAAATTTTTTTAGGCCCGATTCGAGATTATACTCGTGAAGGAACACGTGACTCGAATTGGATTTTTCTGAATTTGCGATGGCCAATATGAAAATAGATTTAAAATAAAAATATTAACTATCTTTGTGTATTTTTTTCGCCTCAAATGTTATTTTTTCAAAATTTTCAAATATTTTTGTATTTTTTTTAAAAAAATTAAAATATATATAATATGAAAAATTATTTTTTGGTCAAAATTCGTTCCCTAGGCTTGGCTAAGGTTCCCAAAGTTGATTTTTCAATTTTATGAATTTTTATGGATTTTCTATTAATTTTTGAAAATAAATAAATAAAAAATACGTAAAAATACTGAAAATATGAAAAATCGTTTTTTGGTCAAAATTGGTTCCCTAGGCTTGGCTAAGGTCCCCAAAGTTGATTTTTCAATTTTATGAATTTTTATGGATTTTTTATTACTTTAGCAATAGAAAAAATGATTAAAAATGAGGTGTCAACACCTATGTTTTGCTCCCAACATGATGTAAAAATAATAAGTGCACCCTAGATTTTGGCCTAAGATTAAGCGTGAAAATAGATAATAATTGAGGCAGATAAGGGGTCATGTAAAGCTTTGGGTGACTGCTGCTGACTGTTTTGAAAGCATAAAACTAAATTTTAATTGTTGACAATCTTAAAATTCTTTTTCTTAATGCCAAATAGATCTTCAGTCCTCAAATAAACTATTGCACTAAACCTTATCACGGATTTGACAACCCGACGGGTTTATTTAGACCTGACACAATTTGGGCGGGAAAGACCACGCATATTCCTTTTTCAGACAATGCTATTGTTGGTGAAACAAAATATTACAAAATTCGCATAAAACATAGCATGTTAGAATACAGTGGATAATTAAATGATCAAAGACCCCCATGTTGTAAATTAATAGCACCGCCGAAATCTGCAGGATGCTTCTTAATTAAGTCTCTCTGCAATGTCTTGATCAAACTTGCCTTATATAACACCCCTCAAACGAAGTGTCTAACTACATAACATATCACCATAGGAGCATTAAATCAATATCCGAAACCATGTTTCCTTCCTCTTCTCTTCCTCCACCACCACCATGTCCTCCTCCTCCTCCTTCTCTTCCTCCCCATCCTTCTCAATGGAAATATGATGTCTTCGTGAGTTTCCAAGGCAAGGACTTGAGTAGAAACTTCACGTCACACCTCTACTCTGCTTTGAAGTAGGCCTCGATCCAATGTTTTAGAGACAATGTGAGAGAAGACATTGGAGAAAAAAAAAATCAAATCCAAGCTTTTCCAAGCGATTTGGCATGCGAGGTTTGCCCTCATCGTGCTCTCCAAGAGCTATGCGGACTCGAAGTGGTGCATCAATGTGCTGGTTGAGATTCTTGAGTGCAAGAAGAGGTACAAAAACCATGGTCACCTAGTTGTGCCCATCTTCCTCGATGTAAAACCAGAAGACATTTCGAAGTTGACGAGTGGAAAAAAATTCACTCAAGGTTTTGAGAGATTGCATGGAAACAAGAGAGACGATGAGCAAATACAGAAATGGAGGGATGCCTTGATAGAGACTATGCATTTGTCAGGCGACGCTGGAGAGTACGTATCTCTACTTCATGTTCATTGCATCATGATTAACTAAAAATGCGAATAGTTATGTGCGCTCAATGTTGCTTGTGAGATTCAAACTCTTTGAAGTTTCGCATTTTTTGGGTCCAAGATGGGCTCGTACGAGCCTTCTCCAGACGAGCCACCATTGCAATGCAAGTAAGTTGAAACAGAGAATTTTAAGGTCAGAACGGATATGTTGACACATAATTTTGATAATCCCGTATTTTATTTTATTTTATTTGAAAAATAGAATATTTATAATTTTTAAAAAATTCATCTTTTCTTATTTTATTTCAAAACTAGAAAAGTAATAAAAAAAATATAATAGCAGAAAAAAATGGGATCAGGTCGGGTGGAACCGTGGAAGCAGGTCGGCACACCCAATTGAGCCCTTTGTCCCACGAGCTGCCCATTTTTTTCTACTTGCAGCCGAGCTCGTTCTGATTTCTATTTTTCCTGTATGGGCCTACAAGCCGAAGCCCAATTTCACTTCTTCTTCCTTGTTCGAATGCGTCAGCCCAATCCTCACTCCTTTGCCTCCACATCCACACCAACCCCACAGCTACTCCCATCCACATAAACTGATTTGAAGAAGAAGTTGCAGGTACAAGGATTAGATGGGGAGTAGTTGAGGGGAAAAAAAAATGGAGTTCAACGGCGGAGAGCCCTGGGCTCGGTTCTATTCGGGTCGGGTCCAATCACCCGACCCCATCCCGATCCCCTTTTCTTTATTATTAAAATAATGAAAAATATTTTAAAAATAAAAAATTATTAAAATACTAATAAAGTCCATAAAATTAAAAAAAAATAGAAAAAGGGTAGGAAAATGCCTTTCTTGTCTTATTAGTTTTTTTTGGTAAGGTTGTCTAGTTGATTTTTTTTTCATGTTTAATTTGCATGATTTATTTTTAACTAATCATGTAAATATTTGAATAATTTATTTCGTAACATATGTCTCGGTAGATAAATTAGTATGGTAATTAGAGTTTAATTCGAAATGCTTGTTTTATCTTTTAATTTGCTGAATTTCACTAACTATCTTATTTGAGTGAGTGCATTGCATGTTCTAAATGCTTAATGCATCATATTGATATTCCAATGTGGTGGTTGATGGTGATGCTCGTGGAGATGGAAGCCCATCAAGACTTGAGGACGGACTCGATCCGCGTATCAGAGTTGTCTCCTTTAAATATCACCATTATAGATTTGGTTTGTATGTGTTCATTCTAGTCTATTATTTGGCATATTTACTTGATTGAGTGTTTATTACACTACCGTCCTTTGAAAAATTGTCTTTTAATTGCTTTTCCTAGACATTAGGTAAGTATTAATAGGTGATTGCACGAAATGATAGAAAAACATTATCCATGATCATTTAGTATTGATTAGATACCTAGTAAGCTTAAAATGATATGTAGAAAAGTATTAATTGGTTAGGTACTGAGGGGACGCTAATTATCCAATTAGTGTAAGTAAGTTCTCGAACTTAAAAATTTTTGTAACGTAGGAATCTAGATAACACTTTTCGCTAGTCAATCTTAATAGGCTAATAGCGACTCCTAGTAATATTTGGGTTGTTAATTCATAAAATTGAAATCTAACGTCACTCGAGATAGGACTTTGGAGAGTCTATGCTATTGACCAATGGCAATACCCCTAAATTTGACAGACTGTCTAGAGAGATTAAGGTAGGTTGCAACGGAATACTATCCAAATAGGTTGACGTTTGGTCATCCAAACGTAGTGTAACCTACATAAAAATCCAGAAAGTACTCTTTTAGTAATTATTGCACGAGGGATTGAGTGTCAGCCGCCTGTCACCTCTACCAGCAATGGCTAGTGTGCTTGTCCTTACACTGCGTACTCACCGCGGTCACTGTCCCCAGAACTAGTCACCGCAACTCTTGTGGAAGCCTACAAGGATGGTGCTAATATGGTTTTAGGAAGACTCTTTTCTTCTTTGTTTTTTGAAATTTTTCCAAAATATATGTACAATTCATCATCTATGTGAACCTCATTTATCAAATTACAGAACTGCGAGAAATTCACAATCATTTGAAAATGAAATATTATAAGTTATCTCCGTCATTTTACCATTAATAGTAAGCACTGATTTAGTCAATGCATAGATAAAAAAACAGGGGGACATGTCATTTCGTTCTAATGTAAAATAACTACCGATATGCACATGCTCCATCGGCAGGAAAATTTAATAACAAACACTAATTTAGTCAACTTGGATGTGAAAAATCTTGAACATTTTGTCTCTCGGTGCATATATTTAAGTTTGTTTCCCTTATATTCTTAACCATGCTTAACATTAGGGATAAAGGGACACTCATGGACATAATAGTATAGTACGCCGTCGAGAAAATCCTCGAAGAACGGCTACTCTACTTTGCGAGAAACGCAATTGGAGTGGAATTGCTGGTAGGCGAGGTGATTTCTTTAATCAGAACGGGCCAAGAGGATGACGTGGGCATCATAGGTATATGTGGAGTAGAAGGCATAGGCAAGACGATGGTGGTTGCGGTCATTTGCGAGGGCATTTGTCGCGATTTCGAGCGTTTCGTCTTTCTTGATAAAATCGGGGAAGCAGTTTGCAACAATCTGGTAGATCTATTAGGCCTATAAAAGAAGCTGCTCTATAATCTCGTAAAGGTGGAAGGATTGAGGATGTATGACGACATTCAGACCAACATCAACGAGATAGATAGTAACATGTGCCTGAAAAGGATACTTCATGTTCTCGATAATGTCACCAGGAAAGAACAATTGGACTACTTCGGGGCCAGAGAGCGAGAGCTGCTGTGTCCTAAGAGAAGAATTGTGATCACAACCAGAGACCAAAACCTGCTGAAAGATCTCAAAGTAGACGACAAGTATATCATCAGACGATTGGACCCAAATGGAGCGCTTCGTCTCTTCTGTCGCAATGCCATAAAGAGAGAAGAGTTGTGCAAAAATCTAGCTCATTATGCAGGAGATCATCCATTCTCTCAAAACGTTGGGCTCTTCCCTATACCGTAAGTCCAAACATGAATGGCATAAAAAACTGGAGCAGTTGAAGAGATGCCCTTATCTCCATTCGCTCTTTCGTTCATTCGAGCCAGTTGGGCCATATGGAGGTCAAGGCGGTGATGCTTTTGATGATGGGGCACATACTGGGGTGAGGCAAATTAGGGTCTATGGACAGTCAGCTATTGATTCCATCACCATAGATTATGACCAGAATGGGTGTTTGGTGACGTCAGTCCAGCACAATGCAAGGACTGATTATGAAAGGGTTAGTTTTCTGCCACTACCGGACTGATTATGTGTTGGAAATATGGTGTGGTTTTGATGGGTGAATGAGAAATTGTTTCTCAAAGAACATCCTTGAGTTGGATGATTTTGTAACGATGCTTCATTGTGAGCTCAAAAGCAGAGTATGTTTCGGATGGGTTCGGAACCAGCGTTCAGAAGCTGCTCGCGCAGGGTTCAGAACCAGCTCTCGACGCTCAGATGCTGACCATTTGTATGTCATTACGACAGTGACAAATGTCAGAGTTAATCATCCATTATGACTCAAACGACAAATTTAATTGTCGGTTATGCTACAACAGTTATAAACGGCAGATTTAATCAACCGTTGTAAACTGTTACGCCATATTATTCTGAAGGAATCCCTCTACTCATCTTATAAATAGCTGGTTTTCTCGTTCTTGAAAGCGGGGATTCGAATTCTGAATCAGTTTAAAGGATTTAGCTCTCCTCTGTCTTCGCTAAGCTTTCAACTCGTTCCTTGCATTGTTTTGATAGTGTTCAAACACAAGTTCTTCAAGTTCGCCGAAAACTCTGAGGTGTTGTGCTCACTTCTTAGTTGTCAACCGTTATATCCTAGGAGACAGACGCTCACGAAACCTCAAGCACAGAGTTGAGGGAGCGAATCTGTTTTAAGGAAACTGTGTTCAACACAGGCCTTGGTTTATACTTGTGTCGATCCCACTTTTCTTATGTCGAAAAGCTATTTGCAAGTGAATCTGAAAGTTTTCACCAAACCTTTTAAATAGTAAGTGTTTCCAGGAATTCAGATTTAGACACGTTCTGCTTCTGAATGCCCTTTTTGAGCTGATCAGATTCAGACTCAGGCTCAACAGGTTTTCCGAACATTCCTTTTGAACTAGTGAATCTGAATCGTTTTGGAGATTGATTCTAAACAGGCTCCCGCAACAACAATCTTAAAACAGATTCGTCTACTTATGAACTCTGTTTAATAGTTCCGAAGCAGATACGTTTGAGGTCTGAACTCTTTCTGATACTTCAGAAGCAGAAAATTTGCTGTCGAAATAGAGTCTCCTTGTTTCAAAATGGCTGCTGAGAAAGAAGTTGTTCAACTTGGTTCTGAAAACTTTGGCCAATCTTCTGCTTCTGATCCTGCTCCTGTTTCTGTTCACCAAGGCGAAAGGCCTGAAAAGTTCAACAGATCGAACTTTAAAAGGTGGCAACAGAAAATGTTGTTTTATTTAACAACGTTGAATCTTGCGAGATTCTTGACTGAGGAAGCTCCTTAGATATCCAATGGTGAAACGGATAAACAAGCCTTCAATGCGCTTGAGGCTTGGAAGCATTCTGACTTCCTCTGTAGGAACTATGTCATGAATGGCTTGCACGACTCTCTGTATAATGTCTATTGTATAATCAATACGACAAAAGAGTTGTGGGAATCTTTAGACCGGAAATATAAAACAGAGGATGCTGGAGCAAAGAAATTTGTTGTCGGTCGATTCCTTGATTATAAGATGGTGGATTCCAAGACTGTGATCAGTCAAGTGCAAGAAATCCAAGTGATTTTGCACGAGATTCAATCTGAAGGGATGAATCTGAGTGAAACCTTCTAGGTGGCTGCCATTATTGAGAAGCTACCTCCTGGGTGGAAGGATTTCAAGAATTACCTTAAGCACAAGCGAAAGGAAATGAACCTGGAGGAGTTGATTGTCAGACTTCACATCGAAGAAGATAACAGAAGCTCTGATCGCACGAGGTTCAATCCCACCGTAGCTAAGGCAAACATTGTGGAGCATAAGCAAGCCCACAAGAACAAGAAGGCCATCAAGCCGAAGCTGGGACCGAAAGGAGGAGTCTCTAAAACAAAGTTCCAAGGGAAATGCTTCAACTGTGGCAAGATGGGCCATAAATCCGTGGAATACAGATTCTCGAAGAAGAAGAAGCATGAGACGAACATGGTGAATGATGTCGCTCATGACTTCTCAGACATAAATCTCTCTGCGATGGTGTCTGAGGTGAACCTGGTCGGGTCCAATCCAAAGGAATGGTGGATTGACACTGGTGCCACGAGGCATGTATGCTCAAACAAAGACCTGTTCACAACTTTCGAACCAATCGATGGGGAGAAAGTCTTCATGGGAAACTCGGCCATGTCTGCAGTTGAAGGCCAAGGGAAGGTGCTTCTGAAGATGACCTCTGGGAAGGAGCTGACTCTGAATAATGTTCTATATGTGCCAGAAATCCGAAAGAACCTGGTCTCCGGGTCTCTATTGAACAAGCATGGATTTCGTATGGTGTTTGAGTCAGACAAAGTTACTTTGTCAAAATCTGAAATGTATGTGGGAAGGGGATATGTATCTGATGGGCTTTTTAAGCTCAATGTGCTGACAATTATCAATAAAGATAATAAGACTTCAGTTTATATGCTTGAGTCTTCCAACTTATGGCATGGCAGACTTGGACACGTTAATTATGATACATTGCGTAGATTAATTAACTTGGAGCACATTCCCTCATTCCAAATTGATTGTAAACACAAATGTGAAATCTGTGTTGAGGCAAAGTTAACGAGATCATCATTTCAAACAGTTGAAAGGAACACCGAACCTCTTGAGCTAATTCATAGTGATGTTTGTGATTTGAAATTCATACAAACAAGAGGTGGTAATAAATATTTTATTACATTTATCGATAATAGCACTAAATACTGCTATGTGTATTTGCTTAAGAGCAAAAGTGAAGCCTTAGAGAAATTTGTTCTCTATAAGAATGAAGTTGAGAATCAACTCAACAAGAAAATCAAAAATTGAGAAGCAATAGAGGTGGTGAGTACGAAGAACCGATTGGTGAATTCTGTGTGCAACACGGAATTATACATGAAGTAACTGTACCCTATTCGCCTCAATCAAATGGTATGGCTAAACATAAAAATCGCACATTGAAAGAAATGATGAATGCGATGTTACTAAGTTCAGGTTTACCCCAAAATATGTGGGGTGAAGCTATTTTGTCAAGCATTTACCTTTTAAATAAGGTACCTCGGAAAAATGAGGATAAAATCCCTTATGAGTTATGGAATGGTAGGAGACCATCCTATAAATACTTACGAGTGTGGGAGTGTCTTGCAAAAGTAGCTGTTCCAACACCAAAGAAAACAAAGATAGGTCCTAAAACGGTGGACTGTATCTTTATAGGCTATGCACATAACAGTAATGCATATCGGTTTCTTGTACATGAATCGAAAATTTCAGATATACACAAGAATACGATCATGGAATCTAGGAATGCATCATTCTTCGAAGGTGTATTTCCTTGCAAATTCAATGATGGATCTAGTTCGTCCAAGCGAACGATTGACACTATGAATGAAGGAAATCATGATTCTGATTATGACAGAATTCAGATGCAGAGCGAGTCTGCTTCTGATCATGACAGTATTCAGAAGCAGAGCGAGTCTGCTTCTGATCTACTCCAAAGAAGAGCTCAGAAGCAGGGCGATCCTGCTTCTGAACAGCTCAGACGAAGCAAAAGAGCAAGAGTGGAGAAATCATTTGGAGATGTTTTTCTGACTTATTTGTTAGAAAAGGAACCACTAAACTATTCAGAAGCAGTAAATTCTTCTGAAGGACTTTTATGGAAAGAAGCAATTAAAAGTGAAGTTGATTCTATATTGCAGAATCATACTTGGGAGTTAGTGGATCCTCCTCTCGGATGCAAACCTTTAGGATCAAAATGGATCTTTAAAAGGAAAATGAATGCAGATGGTTCTGTTGATAAGTATAAAGCCAGACTTGTAATCAAAGGATACAAGCAACAAGAAGGCTTAGATTACTTTGATACTTATTCTCCTGTGACGAGAATAACCTCTATTAGGATGATACTTGCAATTGCAACATTGCGAAATCTAGAAGTACATCAAATGGATGTAAAAACAGCTTTCCTAAATGGTGATTTAGATGAAGAAATCTACATGGAACAACCCGAGGGTTTTATAGTTCCAGGAAAAGAAAGGAAAGTCTGTAAATTGGTTAAATTATTGTATGGCTTAAAACAAGCGCCAAAACAGTGGTATGAAAAGTTTGATAATGCAATGGTTACCAATGGATTTAAGATCAGTGAATGTGATAAATGTGTCTACATTAAAGAAAAAGAAAATGACTATGTCATTTTGTGTCTTTATGTAGATGACATACTCATCGTCGGTAGTGATGATGAAATGATCAAATCCATTAAGAATATGTTGAATTCGAGATTTGACATGAAAGATATGGGACTTGCTGATGTGATTTTAGGAATTAAAATCACAAGAACGTCAGAAGGTCTTATCTTAAACCAGTCACACTATGTGGACAAAATTCTTGGAAAGTTCAATGTGGATGATTCTGGTATTGCGAGAACACCACTCGACAATAGTTTTCATCTATCAAAGAATAGAGGAGAGAGTATTTCTTAAGTAGAATACTCTAGAGTTATTGGAAGTCTGATGTACCTAATGAGTTGTACTAGACCAGACATTACGTACTCAGTTAGTAAACTGAGTAGATATACGAGCGATCTGAGTGCTGATCATTGGAAAGCAATTGTAAGGGTACTTAGGTACCTACGATATACTCGGAATCATGGTCTGCACTATACCAGATACCCAGCTGATCTAGAAGGATACAGTGATGCGAACTGGATATCTGATATGAAAGACTCAAAGTCTACTAGTGGATATGTATTTACACTAGCAGGTGCAGCCGTATCATGGAAATCCTGTAAGCAAACGGTTATAGCCAGATCCACAATGGAATCTGAATTCATTGCTTTGGATAAATGTGGAGAAGAGGCTGAATGACTACGTCACTTACTAGAGGATATTCCAAAATGGCAAAAACCTGTGTCACCAATTTGCATATACTGTGATAGTCAATCTGCAATTGGAAGAGCACAGAGTAAAATGTACAATGGTAAGTCTAGACATATACGTCGTAGACATAATACCATTAGACAACAGCTCTCAACTGGAATTATCTCTATTGACTACGTAATGTCAAAGGATAATATTGCGGATCTGCTAACCAAAGGGTTAAACAGAGAGTTAGTTGAGAAATCGGCAAGAGGAATGGGACTGAAGCCCATGAAAGAATGAGTTGATATAAAGGAAACCCAACCTAGTTGACTGGAGATCCCAAGATCTAGGTTCAAAGGGACAACCTAATTATATTGATTTTGTGATGTCACTGTGGGGGTTTATCCCTAAAACCACTCCTCAGAAATAACAGTGATAGTATAAGGAAAAGGATAGCAGTTTGCTTTAATGATTCTTAAGTGGAGTAATCAAATTACTCAAAATTAAGTAATCACCTATGTGAGAGAGAAGTGGGGCCGCTTCAAAGGAGAATTTGGGACTAAATTCTTTAGAAACTCTCGCAGAACCAGGTTGGTGTTCATGACCAAAACGAACACAACCATGAGAACTGAAGAAACGTTTGATGATTCCTGTGTGGAGTATATGGTTCATTTACATAAAAAAGCAGGATAGTTCAAGGACATCATGTCTACTGGACAGCTAGTAAAGTAAATATACTTTCACAAGAGAAGGTTCAAAGGGTAACACTTACCTATCCTATGCAGGTTTCATTTGTCGAACACTATCATCGAGTCAAAACAAAACAATTTTCATTCATGTGGGGGATTGTTGGAAATATGGTGTGGTTTTGATGGGTGAATGAGAAATTATTTCTCAAAGAACATCCTTGAGTTGGATGATTTTGTAACGATGCTTCATTGCGAGCTCAGAAGCAGAGTATGTTTCGGATGGGTTCAGAACCAGCGTTCAGAAGCTGCTCACGCAGGGTTCAGAACCAGCGTTCAGAAGCTGCTCGCGCAGGGTTTAGAAGTAGCTCTCGACGCTCAGATGCTGACCATTTGTATGTCATTACGACAGTGACAAATGTCAAAGTTAATCATCCATTATGACTCAAACGGCAAATTTAATTGTCGGTTATGCTACAACAGTTACAAACGGCAGATTTAATCAACCGTTATAAACTGTTACGCCATATTATTCTGAAGGAATCCCTCTACTCATCTTATAAATAGCTGGTTTTCTCGTTCTTGAAAGCGAGGATTCGAATTCTGAATCAGTTTAAAGGATTTAGCTCTCCTCTGTCTTCGCTAAGCTTTCAACTCGTTCCTTGCATTGTTTTGATAGTGTTCAAACACAAGTTCTTCAAGTTCGCCGAAAACTCTGAGGTGTTGTGCTCACTTCTTAGTTGTCAACCGTTGTATCTTGGGAGACAGACGCTCACGAAACCTCAAGCACAGAGTTGAGGGAGCGAATCTGTTTTAAGGAAACTGTGTTCAACACAGGCCTTGGTTTATACTTGTGTCGATCCCACTTTTCTTATGTCGAAAAGCTATTTGCAAGTGAATCTGAAAGTTTTCACCAAACCTTTTAAATAGTAAGTGTTTCCAGGAATTGAGATTCAGACATGTTCTGAATGCCTTTTTTGAGCTGATCAGATTCAGACTCAGGCTCAACAGGTTTTCCGAACATTCCTTCTGAACTAGTGAATCTGAATCGTTTTGGAGATTGATTCTAAACAGGCTCCCGCACCAACATTATGTACTTTACTACTCATTGCTTGTAAGAATCAACTACAAAGTTTTAACTTCATTTTTCTTCTTTTCAATATTTACTTCGTCTCTTTTTTAATTTATTTATGGGACTTTATTATCTTGCCTTCCATTTATAGCAAAATCGGCATGCGGCAGCTTTGCTCAAGTACCTATTTATAGCAGAAACCCAAAACTCAAAAAACTTCTTCGTTCCTTTTTTATTAGGGATGAGTACTTAAACTGAATTCGGTCGAGTAATTTGTTTCTCACAGTGAAGGAATTATACTGATCCCAAATAACACAAAGGCAATACATATAAGATGTTTGGTGAATGTGATGAGGGTAACACCCATAAAAGCTTTTGCACATCTTGCAGCTGGTGAGATTGGATCATCCAAATGAATACCTCACTTCTGTATCGGGCCATACTGATGATTATGGAGGTCATGATGTTGTTCGGTCTCTCAAGATCCACAGCAACAAGAAGACATATGGACCATTTGGTTCTGAAATAGGACAGCCTTTTGATCTCTCACATTCTGATGGACATATTGTCAGGTTTCACGGGAAATGTGGTTGCCATCTCCACTCAATCGGAGCCCATTTCGGACATTTGGAACGACGGAAGACACACGGATGTGAGGCAAATCATCATAGGCTTCGATTCGGCAATTAAGTCCATCTCTATCTTATATGATGAACACGGACGTCCAGCTGGTCCGTTCACACATGGCCCAACTGGAGGAGGCAAAACATATACGGTGAGCTATGATATAACCATTATCAACATTAACTTCAGGATGCAATATGATTTTGTTGATGTCCTTTATGCTTTATATCTTCTGTTAAAGTCTATCCATCATTGTTAAATTAGATAGTTGTTCTTGAATTCTTTAAGTTTTATCATTTTTCTTTTTAAAATTAAACTTGACCATCCAAACGAGTATTTGACATCCATCTCTGGCTACACCGAAAAATTTTCTAGACTCATCGTTCTTCAGTCATTGACAATCCATACTAACAGAAGGGATCATGGACCAATCGAAACAGCTAATAAAGGGAGGCATTTTTCATTTCCATACACTGGTGGCAAAATTGTTGGTTTCCACGAGACATGCGATGGCCCTCGTCTCGAGTCAATTGGAGATTTTTATTAGCCGAATCCTCATACACATGCCGTTAAGATTTTCGGGCCTTTTGGAGGCGAAGGCCAGAAATCTTGGGATTTGGTTGATTTAAAGGGGATTGATGTTCAGTACGCAGGCTTCATTGAGTCTATAACTTTTGAAGTCGACGATGCCACCAACTCCGAACCGAAAACTATTTATGGTGAAAATGGCAGGAAGAATATTTTAAAGGTTGTATCTAAGACTCTTTCCTTTTCTTTTTTTCCGTTTCTACTTGAATGTCCTAAGTTTATGTTTGTAGCTTATCATAACATTAGTTAATTACGGCTTTAGGAACCTTGAGATTCTTAACAATTGCTTCAGAAATGCATGTGAAAAGCTCATACCAGAGACACCTGAGGATCAGTATGATTGTTAGAAAACCAAATGGAAAAATTAATGACTTCGCTCTGTTAAAGTTAGGCAAAGACACACCTAGCCATGAACAAAAAGTAGATTAACTTTTTGATTTACGAAATGAAATGTGCTACCCAATTGATTAGAAACGTAATTTAAACTAATCTTTGCATACTTAACTTATTTTATAGTACTAATTTATTTTGCTCATTGGATGATGCAACATTTAATCACTCGCGTCGAATATGGCTTTCTATTGCCTTGTTTGCAGGTTAAACTGAGAAATGGAGAGTACATAATTTCTTTTGCAGGATATCTCAAAAATACAAATGATAGTGGCACTCTAGTCAACTTGCTCATGTTTCAAACCAACAAGAGAATATTGGGACCCATTGGTAGAGAGGATGGCGATGACGATGTGGATTGGATTATCCACGGGAGTATTTGACGGGGATCTCTGGTTACAAGCGAGAGGATGGCGATGACGATGTGGATAGCGCTATTGTTCAGTCACTCACATTTCACAGTAATAGAGGAAGACACGGTCCCTTTGGCAAGGAGACGGGGGAGTACTTTTGGTATCCATCGACTGGAAGCAGAATCATAGGCTTTTATGGAACATGCGGTGTGGCTCTCAATGCCATAGGAGTGTACGCAGAGCCAATATCGCAATTGCATCCTTTTAAGACGATTGGGCCCTTTGGGGGCTCTGGGGGTAGTGGTACTCAATGGGATGATGGAGTGCATACTGGTGTGCGGGCATTTCATATTAGTTTTGGCGACGTAATTCACTCCATTATGATTATGTGTGATAACAATGGTTCCATCGTCCCATGCTCTCAACATGGCCCCTAAACACCTGGGTTAGTCCATCTCTCTCTCTATTCAACCAACTCTTCTGCTTTTCACCAAAAAAAAAAAAAGAAATACAAAAAATTTCCAATCGTGATCCTTGCAGGTCGGATCTTTCTTTATAGTTAATTGAGTTCATTGGACTCAAACGATTGATGATAAAGAAAGGGAATTCTTGATTCAGTTTTTTGCATTAATAGTTCTCTATTATTCATTTTTTATCTTTTAGAAAAAGTCTCTCTTCTCTTCTCTTCTGGTTATTGTTTTTGTTGTTGCTTTTTTTTTTTTGCATCTAGAAGTCATTCATGTATGGAAAACTTCCCCAAAAAGCCAAAAACATATTGCAATTGTACCAATTTAGTCATAAACTTTTTAATTGTGCTAATTTAGTCATAAACTTTTTCATATTTTGTCAATGTAATCCACCAATTTTGGCTGGAAAATACTGGCGTGGATGCCATTGTCCTAAGTGATATGTTTAGCCTTGACGTGGACAGAGTTTATTGATTCCTTAAAAATTTTCCGAACCTTTTTTTCATTAATTCTTCATATATATATTTTTTAAAAAAATCTTTTTCTTTCTGCCTCCGCCGATCGCCGGCAACCAATCAACGGCAACTACTGGCGAGGGCGTCCCTCACTGGCCTTAGGTGAGGTGACCCACACCGAAGGCTAGTGAGGGCCGGCCTTGCTAACTTTTACAATGTTTTTAGCTTCATGTGCTACGGTTTCTTTTCAACGGAGACTGAGGACTTCTTTTGGCATTTTGAACCTTCACATGTTTTCCCAAATAAAACATGTTTGGCTTTGCTATTCTTGCAGGTCAATTTGGATTATCCCAAAGAGCGTCTAGTTTCGAATATCAGGTTGCATGAACGGAAATATAAACACTCCACCAGCAAAAATTATCATCCACAACATGAGCATACATACCACGAAGACCAGTTACGGGCCATTCGGATCAAAGGATGCTCTCGAAAGGTTATCAGGATTTCGTATTCCACCGCCATCAAATGGTGGCAGGATTGTTGGCTTTTTCGGAAGTACAGGATCACATCTTAATTCTATCGGAGTGCGCTTTGAATGATATTAAATCAAACCCCCTCCCTCCCCCAAGCTTTAATTTTATTTGTTTATTTTTTTTCTTTGGCTTGTGATCGTAAGAATCTTCTTTTTCAATTTTTTTTTGTGTTGGTCCGACATCTCTTTTGTTAAATCATGTTGAAATTAGTCTTTTTTTAAGCTTTGGTCACGACAAGGGTCGCGTAATTTGAAGATTAACTATGAGGATGCTCCGAGACGTTAGCTGAGATTATATTTGGATGGGAAAACTAGTCGTCAAAAAGAAGAAAATGAAGAATATAAATGCAAGAGGACTATTTTTAAACTAGAGATGGAGATGCACATAAATACATGGATAGAACTTCTCAACCAAACCATAACCAAATCCGAGGGTTAAACCCGCGGTCCATCTCCACGTTGGCTCATATATTGAGCGTGAAATTTCTAAATATATTTGTATGCGTGTTTATGCAGCATGCGAAATCTTTTACCGTACACAATGCACAATTGTACATACATCATAATTCACATGGATATAGCTCCTCAATTTTTCAAACTAATTTTGTCCATTGGTTAATCCAAGCGTTATGTGCAAACGAAGATGGAATGGCCTAGGCTCACTTCCTGCACTATCCAATTATAATCAATAAATTAAATTTTAAAGTAATAAATTCGCACAGAAATATAGTTGGCGCTGTCGTTTTACTAAGCTCCTCATCACAAACTGAATTTACTATCCATTTCTATTCACAGCTCTAAGGCTACTTTATAGATAGTTTGAGCAAAGAGAAATTAATAAATGTAATTTATGACTAAATAATCATTATAACGTCACTATTACATCATTATGTTTCCAATGGAAAAAAAGTTACTATTTGTTATTGACTATTTAATTTTAAAAACTATCATGATATAATCATATTTCATGATTTATCGTTACGACTACGTAAGGGACTGGTGGAGTTTAAGGAATAGTATTCATTTCAGCTTATTAGCATACACAATGTAACTCTAAAAATAGTTTTTGTAGTTATTGGTATATCTAATTGATGCAATAACAATTCTGCTTGAATTATTGCTATAGGCACATGTAGTCATTGCTAAATTGTAGTAAGCTATCACTTACAAAACTTATGGAATCAAATGAGCCAACCATGAATCCTAGTTTGATGTAAATTGAGTCGAAAGTTTAAAAATATATATTTGTAAGGAGAATAATTGATGTGACACCCAGAAATCTCTTGCATTAAAAAATTTAGAAATAAAAGGGATGTACCTAGATATTTCTAGGTTTAACCAACAAGTCACTAGGAAGCTTCTTTGAGGAAGCCACCTCTAGCTTGTTGGTTAAGCTAACCCATGGCTTTGTAGGGAAGTTCCCTCATAACTTTTGAGGAAGCCATTCTTGGCTTGCTAAGGAAGCTGCCTCTTGTGATAGCAACCAGACCTTAGCTATAAAGGAAACCATGGATCGATCAAAGACCGATCATAAGTTGACTATAAACTGGACGAATCCATAGATCGATTAAAGGGATGAGTGGAGGATTGGGCGAGGACCGAGCGAGAGCAACAATCAGTCCAGGGGGCAAGACACACCCTGCAAGTGACCAGCCCGGTCGGCCCACACTTGGCCAGTGCGCAGCCAGGCCGAGAAGCACCAGTAGGCCCGCACGGTGTGGGGCTCCCGTGCCCACATTGCGCCGACAACCAAGGGAGGTTGTTTAGACTTGTAAGTTTAGTAACTGCATCTGTTTAGGCTTGAATGTTGCAAGTTCTTGAATGATAAAGATGAAAAAAGGTCGATTCCTTATGCTACTAACTGCAACCGAGTTCGAACTGGCTGTTAACAAAGGGTACAAGATCTCACCTTTTCAGCTTTATCTAAATTGTTGAACATCATCTGTTAAGAAAGCACCATTGACGGTGAAAGGCGCGATTCATCGTGTTGATTTTCAATCTAGTGGTGCAACAGGCATGGTGAATGTATTCATGCAAGTTTTTGTGTGAAAAGCATATAATTAAAGAGTCCATGATTTTACAAAATTCCTGCGTGCACTCATCGGAAGAATTAGTATAAATTCTACAAGCAAGGCAATTTGCAGCACTCAAATTTCAAGACTCCCAATGCTCATAGAGGAACATCAACCTGGTCTAGGCTCCATTTCTGAATTCTCAAAGTGCTTAAGACTCCAGACGGGCAAAAATGTCGGAGTTCACAAGGGATGGTCGTTACGTAAGCTGCAGCCAGTGCCAAAATCAGATGAGGCCAGTATGGACCTTAAAGAAAATGCAGTGCCCTTCTTGTCAGAATTTCAACAAGCTCACGAGGGGCGATGTCAGGCCACCAACAAGCATGGATGCCACATGTATCTTCGAAGAGAAGTTTCAAAGAAAGCTCAAATGTAGGAATTCAAGCAGCTCCAGCTCCAATGGGACTTTCTCGAATCGCTACTTAGTTCCTAGAAGTGGAATGACATCGGCGACCAAACTGCATCCGGGGAAGCGTGCCATTCTCTGTGGGGTGAGCTATAAGAAGAGGAAGTATGAGCTCAAGGGAACTGTTAATGATGTGAAGGACATGAAGGAACTGTTGATCCGTACCTTTGGATTTCTGGAGGAGAACATCCTAGTCCTCATAGGTATTACAACACGCGATTACTTGTGTTGTTTACTAGGTAAGGCATTCTTATATTCACTTGTAATGTATGAGGTACTGCTTGTTCAGTCATTTTCGTGGGACGCCTCACACTCTTTTCCTATCCTTTTATGTATATCTAGCTTTGAATTGAAATGCACGCAAATTTGGTCATTGATTCCTGAAATTGCTTGATAAACACAATCACTTTCTTGGAAAAATTTTGAGTAACTTTTTAAAGTACCTCCATATAGAAAATATGTATAATTAATTGAGGAAAATAAGACAGATAGTCAAGAGAGGAGCTTGATAGAACTGACTTTTGGCTGTGCCATTTCCGCCATGAGCTGGGTTGGACTGCCAAAACCGGATGGAATCACAATTGGAAATGTTCTAAATTGCAGAAGAGGAGAAGGATGAGCATCGAAGACCAACAAGAAAGAACATTCTGGATGCGTTTCAATAGTTTATCAGGGACTACAGGTCAGGGCAGTCTTTGGTTTTTGTTGTGTATCAAGACTGCAGAATATTTTGTTTTAAGTTAGTTCTAGCAATTCTATCTTTAAGATTTGATTAGATTCTGTTAAGATTTGAATTTACTAGATAACTTTTTGGTTTATTATTCAAATATTCTGTTTTAATTCGAATCCTAGTAGATTTAGGATAAAGATTTATTTTGGAGTATGTATTTAAGCGTTACAATCTTTTGGAATAATAAGAGAGTTGAAGTTTTCCCTTCCATACGTTAAAAATCTTGCTCTTGGAATACATTCTGTTTTCATTCTACTCTATTTTGTACATCTGAACGTCCTTCTAAATACTTCAGAAGCAAACACAGAACTACTTCTGACGTTCTTCTGATCCCTCCAGAAGCAACAATTGGTATCAGAGTTTTTCTTGATCTTAAGGGACTGTGTTGTGAGTGACTTGTGAGATTGATTGAGAGTATGTTTGCATCCATAGAAGACGAAGGCAAGATAGAGGCTGGATCGAGTGGGTTTTTCAGCTATTGCTCCACCAATGTTTGATGGAGAAAATTATCAAGCCTGGTCAGTGAGGATGCAAGCTTATCTAGAGGGTTGTGATTTTTGGGAAGCAGTAGAAGAAGATTATGAAGTTGCTCCCCTTCTTGACAACGTAACCATCAATCAAATCAGGTATCACAAGAAGAGGGTTACAAGGAAAGCAAAGGCGAAGTCTTGTTTATATGCTGCTGTCTCACCTGCCATCTTCAGCAGAATTATGGTTTGCGAATCAGCAAAAGCTATCTGGGATTTCCTTAAAGCCGAGTATCAAGGAGATGAAAGGATTAGAAGTATAAAGGGGCTGAATCTGATTAGAGAATTCGAGAGACTTTAGATGAAGGAGTTTGAGACAATTAAGGAGTATTATGATAAATTGATAAGCATAGCAAATCAGGCAAGAGTTCTAGGCACTGATCTCTCTGACAATAGGTTAGTGCAGAAAATTCTTGTCTCTTTGCCCGAAAGGTTTGAGGCAACAATTGCCTCATTGGAGAATACCAAGGATTTGTCTCAGATTCGGTTTGCCGAATTGCTAAGTGCTTTGCAAGCGCAAGAGCAGAGGAGGTTAATAAGGCTGGAAGGTAGTGCCAAAGGAGCTCTACAGGCCAAGGTACAGTAGAATGTTAGAGAGAAAGACAAGAAGTGGAAAGGGAAGAAGTGGAATGGCGATAGTGGTTCAGAAGCTACTGCGAGAGAGAACAATGCTGGTAATTCGAAGAACAATTGGGGAAAGTATTCTTCGTGTAAGCATTGTGGAAAACAGAATCATCCACACTTTAGGTGTTGGAAGAGACCAGATGTAAGATGCAGAAAATGTCAGAAGCTTGGGCACATTGAGAAGTTCTGCAAAGAGAAAAGGAGATCAGCATCAAGGTGAAGCACACGCTGCAGTTCAACAAGAGGTAGATCAATTTTTTGTTGCTTCTTGTTTCTTTTCTAGTACTCCATGTGATAGTTGGCTTGTTGATAGTGGTTGTACAAACCACATGACAAGTTATGAGAAGTTGTTCACTGATCTTGACAAGTCATTGAAGTCAAGAGTGAGGATTGGGAATGTTGAGTATTTAGAAGTGAAAGGTAAAGGGACTGTAGCAATGGAGAGTTGTGCTGGAACAAAGTTTGTTTCTGATGTAATGTATGTCATTGAGATTGATCAGAACTTGCTAAGTGTCGATCAGTTAGTAGAAAAGGAATTTAAGGTGGTATTTGAAGAAGGAGAGTGTTTGATATTTGATTCAGATGGATAGAAGCTATTCAGAATCAAAATGTAGAAGAAGAGTTTCTCTCTGAACCCTCTCGAGAAGGAGCAAGTGGCATTCAAGTGTCAAGCTAGTGATTCAGAGTTATGGCACAAGAGGTTGGGTCACTTTCATCACAAAGGGTTGCAGTTTATGCAGAGGAATGAGATGGCAACAGGGTTACCGAGTATAGAGGAGGAGATCACAAGGTGTAAGTCTTGTTTGTTGGGCAAGCAGACGAGACTTCCATTCAAAGAATCAACTTGGAGAGCTACAAAGAAGCTGCAGCTGATCCATACAGACCTCTATGGTCCACATGTGACTCCTTCACTAAATGGTAGCAGGTATTTCATTATCTTCATTGATGATTATACTAGAATGTGCTAGATTTACTTCATGAAGCAAAAGTCAGAAGTTGCTGAGGTGTTTCTGAAGTTTAAGAGATGGGTTGAGAACCAAAGTGGCTGCAAGATTCAGGTCATCAGATCTGATAATGGAACAGAATACACTTCATAGAGGTTTAACTCTTTCTGTGAAGAAGCTGGTATTGAGCATCAACTTACTGCTCCTTACTCTCTACAACAAAATGGAGTTAGTGAAAGAAAAAATAGAACCATCATGGAGATGACTAGATGTCTTTACATGAGAAGAATCTGCCAAAAGAGTTTTGGGCAGAAGCGGCAAACATAGAAGTCTTTCTGCTGAACAGACTGTCTACAAGGGTATTGGAGAAGAAGACACCCTTTGAAACTTGGTTTGGTGTCAAGCCAATATTACGAAATCTGAAAGTGTTTGGCTGTTTGTGTTTTTCTCATATTCCACAGGTCAAAAGAGACAAGCTGGGAGAGAAACGTGAATATGGAATCTTTGTTGGCTATTGTTCAATGTCAAAAGCCTACAGAATCTATCAACCACATACAAGGAAGGTGATCACTAGCAGAGATGTTCAGTTCTTTGAAGATGAACAATGGGACTGGACAGAAGAGTCACAAGACAAGCACAAGAAGGTATCTCTAGAACCTGACGAGCTGGAGGATGATGTTCCAATTAGAGGGACCAGAACTCTGACTGATATATATCAGAGGTATAGTGTGGTTATTTTGGAACCTTCGAGTTATGAGGAAACTAAAAGTGATCAAAAGTGGTTGATTGCAATGAATGAAGAGTTGGCTATGATTGAAAAGAACCAAACATGGGAGTTAGTAGAGAGGCCTGAAGATAGGAAGGTGATTAGTGTAAAATGGATCTTCAGAACCAAACTCAATTCTGATGGCTCGGTGAATAAGTACAAGGCCAGATTGGTTGTAAAGGGATATGCACAGGTTTGGGGAGTTGATTTCCCAGAAACCTTTGCACCAGTGGCAAGACTGGATACAATCAGAATGACTCTTGCCTTGGCAGCTCAACAAGGATGGAAAGTATATCAGTTAGATGTAAAATCTGCTTTTTTGAATAGTGTATTGCAGGAGGAGATTTATGTTGAGCAACCAGAAGGTTTTGTCGCACCAGGCCAAGAAGAGAAGGTTTATTTGCTGAGAAAAGCTCTCTATGGCTTGAAACAAGCTCCTAGAGCTTGGTACAGTAAGATTGATGAGCATTTGCTGAACTTGGGTTTTGAGAAAAGCCTAAGTAAATCCACTCTTTATGTCAAGAAGTTAGCATCTGACTTGGTGATAGTGTCACTTTATGTGGATGATTTGCTAGTAACAGGAAGTAAGAGTACTCAGATTGTTGCATTTAAGCAGGAGACGATGAAGATGTTTGAGATGACAGATCTTGGTGAGATGCCATATTTTCTGAGGATGGAAATTAGTCAAACTCAAAATGAAGTATTTATATTTCAGAAGAAGTATTCGAAGGAGATTCTGAAGAGATTTAACATGGAGGAGTGCAAGAGTGTGAGTACTCCAATGGTTCAGAAGGAAAAGCTTCAGAAGGATGATGGTTTAGAATCTGTAGATGAAAGAGTTTATAGAAGTTTGATTGGCTGTCTTATGTATCTCACGGCAACTAGACCAGACATCATGTTTCCTGTAAGTGTCTTGTCTAAATTTCTTGATTGTGCAAGTAAGTTACATATGGTAGCAGCAAAGAGGGTGTTGAAATACTTAAAAGGTACTCTTTCATATGGGATTAAATTCTGTAAAGTTCAAGAGTTTAAGTTGCAGGGGTATTCAGATAGTGACTGGGTAAGTTCAATGGATGATATGAAAAGCACTTCAGGTTATTGTTTCACATTTGGTTCGGCATGTTTTTCCTGGAGTTCAAAGAAACAAGAAATAGTAGCTCAATCAATTGTAGAAGGTGAGTTTATTGTAGCTACTGCAGCTGTAAATCAAGCATTATGGTTGAAGAAGTTGATGGATGATCTGCATCTGAAGCAAGAAGAAGGCATTGAAGTGTTTGTAGATAATCAAGCTGCATTGGCAATTTCACATAATCCAGTATTTCACGGAAAAACAAAGCATTTCAAGATCAAATATTATTTTCTAAGAGAGGTGCAGAAGGCTGGAGAAGTAAAGTTGGTATACTGCAGTTCAGAAGAAAAACTTGCAGATATATTCACAAAGTCATTCAACGTTGGTCGATTTGAAGTTTTGAGAGCAAAGCTGGGAATGTGCAGCACTTGATTCAGGAGGAGAATGTTGTGTATCAAGGCTGCAGAATATTTTGTTTTAAGTTTGTTTTAGCAATTCTATCTTTAAGATTTGATTAGATTCTGTTAAGATTTGAATTTACTAGATAACTTTCTGGTTTATTATTCAAATATTCTATTTTGATTCGAATCCTAGTAGATTTAGGATAAAGATTTATTTTGAAGTATGTATTTAAGCGTTACAATCTTTTGGAATAATAAGAGAGTTGAAGTTTTCCCTTCCATACGTTAAAAATCTTGCTCTTGGAATACATTCTGTTTTCATTCTGCTCTGTTTTGTGCATCTGAACGTCCTTCTAAACACTTCAGAAGCAAACACAGAATTGCTTCTAACGTCCTTTTGATCCCTACAGAAGCAACAGTTTTCTTCTTCTCAGGGCATGGCTTACGGCATCCCGAAAGTGATGGCAATGAATTAGATGGATTTGATGAAAGCATCTATCCAGTTGATTTTACCACAGAAGGCGTCATTCTCGATCAACATCAACATCACCTTTATCCCAAACCAGTTGGGGTCGGCGGTCGATGAACCTAAAGCGAAAAGCTTAAATTGTACTAAAATAAAAGTAAAAATATGGTCACCCAAAAATAAATAAATAAATAAACAAACATATAAATAAATAGAAAGCACTAAACAGGGCACTCTGGAACATAGGAAATCCCCCCTTCTACAATGCGGATAGCTTTCCTCCACTCCGTCCTAAGGCAGACCATATGCCAATCTATTTCCCACTCTATTAAATCTTGTTTTACTACCTTCCCCCAAGTAAGTTTCGGCCGACCTCGTCCTTTCTTCATATCGTTTTCTCGGTAACACACTTCTGTTCTCATCGGAGCATCTAAGGGTCTACGAAAAATATGTCCAAATCATCTCAATCTATGTTCTCTCACCTTCTCTGCCATCAGTGTTATTCCAACTTTTCGTTGAATATCGTCATTTTTTATCTTATCCATCCTTGTATGACCACACATCCACCTTAACATTTTTATTTATGTTACTCCAATTTTATGCTCATGTTGCTTTTGTATCGGCCAACATTCAGCTCCGTATAACATTGCAGGTCTTATTGCTGTTCTATGAAATTTTCCCTTTAACCTAAGAGGGATTTTGCGATCACACAAAAATCCGAATGCACTACGCCATTTCATCCAGCTTGCTTTGATTCTATTACTAACATTCTTGTCAATCTCTACCCTTTTTTGCAAAATTGATCCCAAGTATCTGAAAGCATTTTTCTTAGGTACCTCCTGTCCAAGCATATCCACAGGTTCTTGATCATCTCCTCTTGTTGTGGCAAACTCATACTTCATGTATTTTGTCTTACTCCGACTTAACGTAAATCCTTTGGACTCTAACGTGTTTCTCCATAATTCTAATTTAGCACTGATCCTAGCCTTGGTCTCGTCAATAAGGAAAATATCATCTGCGAACAGCATATACCACGGCACCTCATCTTGAATATCTTTTGTTAGCTCATCGATAATTAGTGCAAAAAAATAAGGACTCAGAGCCGAACCTTGATGTAAACCTACTGTGATCGGAAAATAACTTGATGTGCTATTACAGGCCTTCACACATGTAGTAACACCATCATACATATCCTTGATTGCCTCTACATACTTTAATGATACTTTTTTCTTCTCAAGAATCCACCACAAAACTTTTCTTGGGACCCTATCATATGCCTTCTCGAGGTCAATAAATACCATATGTAGATCCTTCTTCTTTTCTCGATATCTCTCCATCAACTATCGTATTAAGAAGATATCCTCCATAGTAGATCTTTCTAGCATAAATCCAAATTGATTTATAGAAACCTTGGTTTTTACTCTCAAACGATGCTCAATAACTCTTTCCCACAATTTCATTGTATGACTCATAAGCTTAATGCTTCTATAGTTGCTACAGTTCTGAATATCCCCCTTGTTCTTGTAGATAGGCACAATCATACTCTTCCTCCATTCATTAGGCATCTTATTAGCTTGGAGACTCTTGTTAAATAGTTTAGTCAACCAACTTATTGCCACATTCCCTAAGCATCTCCATACTTCAATAGGGACACAATCTTGTCCTAAGATTTTACTAGTCTTCATCTTCTTTAAAGCATCCTGAACTTCTTGTGCTCTAATTCTACGCACAAACCGTCTGTTTAACTCATCGGAAGCGTCCACCAGAACTACCTCGCCTCGATCGTCCTCCCCATTATAAAGCTTGTTAAAATAACTCACCCACCTTTCCTTTACTTCTTTATCTTTTACTAATAGTTTTTGATTTTCATCCTTAATACATCTATTCTGTGTTAAGTCTTTACTTTTCTTGTCCCTTGTCCTGGCAAGCCTATAGATATCTTTTTCTCCCTCTTTGCTCTCAAGTTTTTTTATACATATCAGAGAAAGCCTTGCCTCTAGCTTCTCTCACAGCTTTTTTGGCATCTTTTCGTGCCAATCTAAAGTTTTGCAAATTCTCTTCATTAAGACATTTATGCAGACATCTAAAGCACTCCTTCTTCTTCTTAATTGGCTCCTGCACCTCTTCATTCCACCACCAAGTTTCCTTTGTCTGAAGTTCGTGCCATTTACTTTCACCTAGCACCTCTTTTGCTACTCTTTGTATGCATTTAGACATCTCACTCCACATTCTATTTACTTCTCCCTCTAGTTTCCACGGTCCTTCTTAAAACATCTTTTCCTTGAAATCGGTATGTTTTCCCTCCTTTAACTTCCACCATCTTATTCTAAGATTTTGAGCCCTTCGCGGCATATTCTATGCCTTATACCGAACCTCTAGGACCACCAACTTATGTTGCGTAGCTATACATTCTCCAGGGTAGACTTTGCAATCTATATACGAGGTTCTATCCTCTCTTCTAGCAAGAAAGAAATCAATCTGACTACGATTCTGACCGCTACGAAAAGTGATTAGATGTGACTCTCTTTTCCTAAAGAAAGTATTTGCTAACATCAAATCATACGCTAGTGCAACGTTCAAGAAGTCTTCGCCACTCTCATTTCTAGTCTCATAGGCAAAACCTCCATGAACTCTGTCAAAACCTTCACTACTTTGGCCAACATGTCCATTAAGATCTCCTCCTATGAATACTTTCTCCTCACGTGGTATCCCCCTTAAAATCTCCTCCAAGTCTTCCCAAAATCTGTTCTTATCAGCTACTGGTAATCTAACTTGGGGGGCATACGCACTAAGGATGTTTAAGATCAATTCTCCTACTACTAGCTTAATCAAGATAATCCGATCGCCTGATCTTTTAACATCAACAACTTTATCCTTGAAACTTTTATCGATCAAAACCCCAACTCCATTTTGACTCTTCTTTGTGCTTGTGTACTATAACTTGAATTCAGTACCTTCCACTTTCTTATCCTTCTTTCCAACCCATTTAGTCTCTTGCTGGCACGCAATATTCACTCTCCTTCTAGCAAAAACATATGCTAACTCTTTCAACTTTCTCGTTAAGGTTCCTATGTTCCAACTCCCTATTCGAATCTTTACTCCTTAGACATTTCTTGCCCCCTACACTCGCCCATAAAAGTGTAAGGACCCTAGCTTACTTTTCACCACATCCGGGCAATGTGGCGCATCACTTTGGGAATGATGGCCCAAGGCTAACTTCCTTACCCCTCGCACCCTCCTATCTTGGTGCAAGGACCCTTGCCCATTTTTCGTTGCACCCGGGCGCCGATGCAACGCGTCGCTAAGAAGGGTACGCTTTGACAAAAAATCTTTAGGGTTCATCTCATAAATGGTAGCTCTTTTTTTTGCGGCCGGTTCGCTACACCTGAAGGTGTCATTCTCGATAGTGAAATAAATTCTGCAATTGTTCGTCCGCAGCCGAAAGCGGTAACCCTTCACGCGCTAGTTGATTCTTGTCATAGTGGGACTGCTCTAGATTTGCCATGTATATACAACATTAAAAAGTGAGTCCTCCAACTTTAACCGGATAAATTTTTTTATCTTGTTGTAAAACATTGTTGGATAGTCGCACTTTATGTTTTATGTCGATGCATTGCATTCATTGTGCAATTTGGTCTTACTAGATTTGCATTGTAAACCTCCTCCTTAGCGTTTACTCATTCATGATCGATACTTTCATGCCTGAGAAAACAAAGTGAATACATAGCTGAACGCACTTATGTGCATGCATACAACCATGTATTTTCTGTGTGCTGGGTTATTATATGGAAAGATAAGAAGTCAGGCAAAGTACATGAAATGGTCCTGTCCAATTTGAACTTAGCATGCTTATACTATGAAAAGATCATCTGATGGTAATTTCTGAGGAAATTTTTTAAGCAACACAGGGCAATGGATGGATAATAGGCCTCCTTCGGGTGCATATAAGGGAACAAATGGCGGACTTGCCATTTGTCTTAGTGCTTGTGCGAATGAGGAACTGGCTGCCGATAGTTCTGTAAGATATATGGCCTTTAACAAAGTCATGTCTCTTTACAAGTAAAAAATTTTGCCATTTGTTGCTCTCTTGATTTTATTTCCCTGGCTATTCTGCAAATGTCTCCAGAAATTTTACTGGGAAAATGATATGATCCTCATCCGTTAATATGTGAAAAAAAAAGTGTTGCATGCAAGGATAAGAAGCTAATTCTTAACATCATGAAGTCATTGAGATTCCTGTATATCAGTAGGAAAATGTGAAAGAAATTAATAAACTTCAACAGAAGAAACGATGCCAAGTGCCAACAATAGATGTGAATTTGAAAAGAATCTTGATTCAAACATGAAGCGTACTCAATTTTAGCAAGCTTGAGCTTCTCTAGTTTTTTTATATTAACAGTATCAATAGACTAATAGTTCCTTCGGAGATTCTTCAATGATAATCATTGCTTGCAGGCCCTGTATGGGAAGGCGATGTTTGGTGCCATGACCTCGAGCTTCATCCGAGCAATTCGGGAGAAACTTGGGGTTACATATAAACCACTACTGAACGCGATGCAAGATGTCGTCAATGAAGCTAACAAATCTAATTGGTTAAATTGTCATATCCCATCAAGGTTGTTTCATGCCAAAATGTCACAGGTCATCTTCTTCCCTTCCTGAATTTATTGTTAAGTCAATATAATGGCGACCTGAAATGGAATCCCATAATTCATCGTAGAGTCCAGGATATATCTTGCCATGATTCTTGATTCAAGAAGATGTATCAAAGGGACCTGGTGTTTCTATTTATTAGAGGCATTAGTTATATCTGAGATCATCATCACCATGTCAACCACAAATCTACCATGGTTTTGGAGTATGACATTTTCAGAAAATATGACAGGTGGGACACGAAAATTTTCAAGAAAATAAAAGAAACAATGGGGTGTCTTCTCAATAAAACACAAAAGGCAGTGCAATTGTGATCAAATAGGCCAAACTTGTGCATTAAGTACTAGTCAATCGAAAAGAAGCCAGTGTTTGAATATGGTAGCAGGTCTCATTAGTAAATGTTTTTGTAGTTTTTGGTTGCATAAAATTTCCATAAAATGATTATGAGTTACTTGTAACTGAATTCCGCAAGAACCAGTGCTAACGTGTTCTGAGATGATAGGCATTGAAACTATGAAGTTCAAGTTATAAAGAGGGAAATATCTCCAATACAGCATAAGATCCCATACATTCTATAACTGGTTTCTTTCCTTTGTGGTCAGATAGTTCCTTTGTACTTCATTATGAGATGGTAGAAGTTTTTTGACATATGACAAGGAGGCTGTAGAATAAATTTTCTGTCTGCACTTTGCAGATGGTTCTTCAGACATGCAAGGAGGACATGCATTTTCGGAAGATTCCCCTTAAAACTCTGAAGAAACTCATGCCAAGAACGAGAATCGATCAGAAAAACACATCGAGGAACTGTCAAATGAAAGGAGGTCCATGCTTGTTCAAGCGGGAAGTTCTATACGCCACTCTTTTTTCCCACTATTGATGCCTTGAGGCATTACCATGACGGTCTTTGACAGTTTTATCAGGTTCAAGTGCCAAACATCCAATTGGTAGAATAAGAACCTCTCCCTGGTTCCCTTTAACGCAGGGCGATACACAAGAAAGAACGAAGAAAGATAAGAGAAGCAAGAATCTGATTCGCCGCAATCCGTGTCATCACTCAATGAGGCTAAAGTGAATAAGGAAAATGGAAAGGATGATCTTTTCTAATGTATGTGCTCCTTTACACTACAAGAGATGCAAATTCCTGGGTAGTCTCCATTCAAAAGAAAATTCCCAAAAAAAACCTTTTGATCGTTTACAACAAAAAATGAAGGAAATTTTTCAAATAAGGGTTCAAAATGCTATCATTTTATCAAATAAAAGCCTGAAGTGGTCATTATTTTAAATAAAAGAACTGAAGAGCCCTCATTATTGCAAATAAGGATATGAAGTTGTTATTACTGTTTCAAATAATACTCTAACCTTGCTAGCCGGCCATATATTCCGGCCCACCAACGGTATTTTGGTTTTGTTCAAAATTTCTTTGCTTGTACCGAATTGCTTGCAAAATCAAATCATGTTCCACAAGATCCCATATCAGCAATACATCCACCTTGCATTTATGCTAGAGACATCGCCAGTGCTATGGGCTTTGGCTTATGTAGATAAAAAATGATGAATGTGATTGTGGCACTCCCTCCCACGAGGCAATGGATTTGAAACCTGTGGTAACGCCTCTTGTGCAACATTCAAAAAAGGCGCAATGGCCTCCAATAATTCATCAAACATGTAATAACCTCTTTGGTACTTGGGTTATGAATCTTGTTAAACCAAATCATCATCATCATCATCATCATCATCATCATCGCTGTCGACATAGACATAGCAATAATAATAACAATAAGGGTTAATATCATGAAAGCCCCCAAACCGATATACCTATGACAAATTTATCCAATTTTTTTATCACAAAAAACCCCAAACTAGTACATCTATGATAGATTTATCTCAAATTATTTTTTTGAATGTCGAAAATCCTAAACTAGTACATTTGTGATAAATTCACCATAAACTAATTTTTTTTACCATAAACAATCCTAAACTAGTATCCTTGTGATAAATTTAACCTAAAATTTTTTTATCACAAAAATCCAAATAGGTACATCTATAACATATTTATCTCAAACTATTTTTTTAACCTTAAAAAATCCTAAACTAGTATATTTGTGATAAATTTATCATAAATTAATTTTTTTACCACAAAAAATCCAGAATTGGTACACCTGTAACAACTTTACTCTCCATTAAATTGGGTTAACATCACGAAAAAAATCCACATTGATACACTTGTGACAAACATAGGGTAAAAATTCCAAACTGGCACTAATGTACTGTCACATTCCATCCAACTCAATAATTTGACGATTAGATTTAACGAAAACCAACGGAATGTAAGTTTGTCACAGGTGTATTAGTTTGGAGTAAATTTGTCACAAATGTACCAGTTTATGATTTTTTGTGATCAAAAACATTATTTGAATAAATTTATCATAAGTGTATCAATTTGAGATTTTTCATAGTATTAACCCTAACAAATAATAACAAAGAGGAGAAGGAGATGGAGGCCTCATCAGAGATGCAACTCTCGCAAGAATCTACGCAAGTTTTTGTCTAAAAGTTTGCATTCAAATCATGTCCGACTCAATTTATTCTAATAGTAAAAATACATTTTAAACTTAATTTTAATTAAATTAAATTTAAAATTTAAAATAAAAAAGGAAATACATGCCTCATATGGTTTTATTTTTTTTTATCTTTTTATTTTATTTTTAAAAATAGAAGAAGAAAAATAAAAAACCTAAATTACGAAAATGCCCTAAGCAACTAGTGAGAGCCTTTTTTTGAGAATGATATGGTCACTTTATGCCCTAATTTGAAATAATATTCACTTTATGCCCTAATTTGAAATAATATTCACTTTATGCCCTAATTTGAAATAACGTCCACTTTGTTAGAATGTATAGTAAGAATGTATAGGTTTGTAAGTTTTTCTTCTTTTCCATTAGTCCCACATAGGAAGAGTTCTAAGCTCTTTTCCCCTTCCAAGCCTATATAAAGGCTTCTCTTGTACATTGTTCTACACACCAAGAGAATAAATTCTATCTTCTCTTCATCTTTCTTTCTTTCTTATCATGATATCAGAGCCAAGTTCATTGTTTTAAAAGTATGCTCTACGGTTGCCATAAATTGGATCTTCCGCATCAGAAATTAAGACAATGAGTTTTGAGCTATTGAGCAACTACTCTTGCTTGCTCTAGTCAAGCTTCCACGTATTTGTGCGTCTATAAATTTTTTTTTCTTTCATTTTTTTAGAGACTTACTTTGTACCTCTAGATTCGTGCTTCTTCCATTCTATCGACCTGCGCACTTTGTCCTGCGCTTCAAACTTTGGTGATTTTTCTGGTCAGTTTAGACTTTCACTCAATCATCATGGGCGATTCTAGTGACCGCATAGACGTCAAGCTTAATGGTTCTAATTATTCACTTTGGAAACCATCGGCAATGGCTGCACTTGTTTACCGCGACTTGTTTGAGCATGTTGAGGGTTTTCGTCTTTGTCCTATTGCATTCACGGACACTGACTCATCCAAACCATCTCCTGAGGCGATTAAACGTGCCGCTGAAATTCGAGCATGGATAATTGCTGATCGAAAGGCATGGGCTATTATCAGTTGGAGCAAGAGATTTATTGTGCCACCCAAGGGTCTCGCTCCATTCGGGATTTCTATAACTACATGCATTCCCTCTGAAGTCAATTGGATATTCTTGCTCCTGTTCTCTGCTCGACATGCTTGAAATGTACTCAGTGCCCGTCTACTCGGCTTCAGGCTCAAGATAGGCACCGTCTATATGCTTTTCTTATGAAGCTGGGCTCTCCTTATGAAGGTATTCGTGGCCAGCTTCTTCACCATTCTCCTCGACCGTCTCTCCTTGACGCTGTCAAAGAACTGCAGTCTGAGGAAACTCGCCTAGGTCTGCTTTCCTCTTCTACAGTTTCTGATTCCACAGCTGTTTTGGCTACTCCACCGCGTGCTCCGCCTACTCGTAGCTCTCGCCGTCCTTCATGTACTTATTGTCACCGTTTTGGTCATGATGAGTCACACTGTTGGCGAAAGAAGAAGGATGTTTCGCGCCCTCCTATGCCATCACATTCTATTCAACATTCTACCTCATCTTCACTAGCTCGGCCTGTTACTTTGGCTTCTTCCTCTACAGATGATCGTGTTGTTGCTCTTGAAGTTCAACTTGCTCGATTGAATCCTTTGCTTGGTTCTTTTCCAGGCTCCAATACTCCTGCAGCTATTTCTTCTATTGGTAGTACAGCTGCGGCGACTCCCTCTTCAGGTGATACTTCTACTACATAGATTCTTGACTCAGGAGTTGCTAGACATATGTCTGCTTCCGCTGCTTGTCTCACTCAGCTCTCTGAGCTCAAGCATTCAGCGCATTTCTTTACAGCTGATGGTTCTCCTCTCCCAGCTACCCAACGCGGTACTCTTACCGTCCATCGGGATTTCAATGTCCCTGATCTGTTACATGTTCCTTCCCTAGCTCTTAACTTATTATCTATTGCACAGTTTACTGATGCCGGATGTATTGTGAGCTTTACTGACAGCTCTTGCTTTGTACAGGATCGTTTGAGTGGTCGGACGATTGGCAGGGGCAGTAGACGGGACGGACTCTATACTATACAGCATCTCCATCTTCCGTCTTCCTCCGTTCTTGTTCCTGTGTTGGCTACCCTTGATCTTGCTCGATGGCATCAGCACCTTGGGCATATTCCTTCTTCTCGTCTCACCGTTCTTCATCAACAAGGTGCTTTAGGTCCTATTTCTTCTGCTAGTCTTCCTCCTTGTTCTATTTGTCCTTTGGCCAAGCAATCTGCTAAGCCTTTTCCTATCAGTAACTCTAGATCTACTGCTATATTTGATCTTATCCATTCTGATGTATGGGGCCCTGCCCCGCTCTCTTCTAAGAGTGGTTTTAAATATTATGTCTCATTTATTGATAATTATTTTCGTTATACATGGGTCTATCTTATGCGTCAGCGCAGTGATTTCTTTGCCATTTATCAGTCTTTTACTACTATGATTTCTACCCAGTTTAACAGAAAAATCAAAGTTTTTCGATCTGACTCGGGGGGAGAGTATCTCTCGGGTGTCTTTCGTTCTCTCTTGACTAGTGATGGTACACTTCCTCAGTTATCCTGTCTTGGGGTTCCAATTCAGAATGGGGTTGCTGAACGAAAACACCGTCATATTCTAGAGACTACTCGCGCTCTTTTACTTGCCACCCACGTTCCTACTGAATTTTGGGCCGAGGCCCTTCTCACAGCTGTTCATCTCATTAATCGCTTACCCTCGTCCATTTTAAATCAAGATACCCCTTTTTATCACCTCTATTCACGATCTCCCACCTATACTCATTTGCGTGTTTTTGGGTGCATTTGTTTTGTCATCCTTCCATCCTTTGAACGTACAAAGTTCACTGCTCGCTCTATCCCGTGTGCATTCTTGGGTTACAACATCGAGCATAAAGGTTATCGTTGTTATGACCAAAATACGCGACGTGTACGTATCTCTCGCAATGTTACATTTCATGAGGATGTCCCTTTCTTTCCTACCAACACCACACCTCCCATGTCGTCGCATATTCTATTCATGGATTTCCCTGCTGACTATTTTCCTGATCCTTTTTCTCCCATTTTCAGTTCAGATCCAGTCATCACTACACCTTCACCATCTCCACACGTTTCCTTTTCCACCCTGGATCCAGATATATTGCATGTCCCTTCTACTGCACCTCCCGCTCCAACTGCCCTTGACAATTCTACATCTCTAGAGCCACGTCGTTATCCTTCTCTGGATCGGCGTCCACCTGCTCGGTATGTTGCTGCTACTTCTTATTCTACCGAGTTTGGTTCCTTTTTGGCTGTTGTTCATGCTATACAGGAACCCACTAGTTATCATGAGGCCGTTCAACATGCTGAATAGCATCAGACCGTGTCTGAGGAACTCTCGGCTTTACAAAGTACTAGTACTTAAGAGCTTGTACCTCTTCTTCCAGGTCGATCCTTGGTATCCTGCCGGTGGATATACAAGGTGAAGATCCGTTCTGATGGTAATATTGAGCGCTACAAAGTACGTCTAGTTGCCCAGGGTTTCTCGCAGGAATATGGTATTAATTATGAGGAGACTTTTGCTCCGGTAGCAAAGATGACATCTGTCCGTACTTTACTAGTTATTGCTTTAATTCGCAACTGGCATCTCTTTCAACTTGACGTGAAGAATGTTTTTCATCACGGAGATCTTCAAGAGGATATCTATATGCAACCTCCGCCTGGTCTTGCTCACACTTCTGGACAAGTTTGCCGCCTTCGACGGGCTCTTTATGGTCTCAAACAAGCCCCTCGTGCTTGGTTTAAGAAGTTTAGTGATGCGATTCGATCTGTTGGTTTTACTCAAAGTGAGGCTGATCGTGCTATGTTTGTTCATACCTCTTCTGTTGGTTGCACTATTCTTCTTCTTTATGTGGATGAAATGATCATCACTGGGGATGATCGTGCTCATATAAAGCATATCAAGAGGCACCTTAAGCATCATTTTTCCATGAAGGATCTTGGACCGCTGCGTTATTTTCTTGGGCTTGAGATTGCTTGCAGTTTGTGTGGTATCCTTCTTTCTCAGCAGAAGTATACCACTGATATTCTCTCTCGAGCTACTCTCTCCGACTCATGCACTGCTGATACTCCTATTGAATTGAATCTGAAACTTCGCTCAGATGACGGGGAACCTCTTTCTAATGTAATCCGCTATCGAACTTCAGTTGGCAGTCTTGTATACCTTACTATCTCTCGACCCGACATCGCTTATGCTGTTCATGTTGTTAGTCAGTTCGTTGCTACTCCTCGTACAGTTCATTATGCTGCTGTTTTGAGGATCTTGCGCTATCTTCGGGGTACTTTGACGCGTTCTTTGTTCATGCCGTCTTTTTCTACTCTCAAATTACGTGCCTATTCTAATGCTGATTGGGCTTCCAATGTGACTGATCGCAAGTCTGTCATTGGCTATTGCATTTTTCTTGGCGATTCTCTCATTTTTTAGCGTGCTAAGAAACAACACATTGTCTCACATTCCTCTACAGAGTCCGAATATCGTGCTATGGCCGACACTACTATTGAGATTGTTTGGCTTCGACGTTTACTTGCTAACATGGGTGTTTCACTTTCGGATCCCACTCCTTTATATTGTGACAACAAGAGATCTATCCATATTAGCGCCAATCCAGTCTTTCATGAGCGTACCAAACACATTGAGATCGACTGTCATATAACTCGTCATCATCTCCAAACTCGCACCATTTCTCTTCCCTTTGTTAGCACTAAGAATCAACTTGCAGATTGTTTTACGAAGGCTCTTACATCACAACGCTTTCTATTTCTTCTTTCCAAACTCTCACTCTTTGATCCACCTTGAGTTTGAGAGGGGGTGTTAGAATGTATAATAAGAATGTATAGGTTTGTAGGTTTTTCTTCTTTTCTATTAGTCCCACATAGGAAGAGTTCTAAGCTCTTTCCCTCTTCCAAGCCTATATAAAGGCTTCTCTTGTACATTGTTCTACATACCAAGAGAATAAATTCTATCTTCTCTTCATCTTTCTTTCCTTCTTATCACACTTTATGTCCTTATTTGAAAAAATGAGGGCATTTTGGGCTCTTATTTAGAATTTTTCATTTTCTAAGAATAAAGATCATCTATCAATTCTAACGGGCCTAATTCTCTTAAAACCCAACAATTTTAGGCTGGTCCTAATTCTAGCCCAACTTTTTTTTTGGTCTCATGAAAAGCACAAAAATACTAGGTTGAGTCTCAATCGTAGTCCAAACTTTTTTTTTTGCCTCGTAAAAGAATACTAGTTTCCAATAGAAACTCAAATTATAGGCCTTGTTAATTTTCCATCTCATAATGTTGTTAAAAATTTAATGTCTCATTGAAAACTTGACAAAACAAATTTGGAACTCAAACAAAAATTAGTGTTTTTTTAAAAAGAAAACAAAAAGTTTAGGCCATAGTTGAGACCCAACCTAAAATTTGTGCTTTTTCATGAGATAAAAAGAAGTTTGAGACTAGAATGAAAACCCAACCTAAAGCAAGTGCTTTTTCTTTAGAGAGAACTTTTTTGGCCATAATTAAGACTCGAGCTGAGGTTGAAGATTTTTAAGAGAACTTGGCCAATTCTAATAACAGAGACAACTTAGAATAGCATCCGGTTCCACTTTACCTGATTCTTCCAAGGACTCAACCTTCTCCTCACTCTTTCATTATCTTTCAATTCCACACTTTCATTCACGTGAGGAATAAATAATTCATGGGCATCTGTGTACTGCTAGCCTTTAATTAGATCCTCTGATAGTTGCTTTCACATACCAACAGGCTCTTTTTTTCCCCCTTTTGTTTCCCCCTGTTTTAGCTTTTTAAATTTAATATTTTAGTCTTTTTTAGTTTCTTTTAATTTAATTTACATAAGAACTGAAAAATAAAAATAAAAAATACCACGTATGATAGAGAAATTAATTTTAAAATATCACATCAGCATTTTTCATTAGACAAATTGACGGTGTTAATGGAAGAACTCGATTGCATCAATTTAATAGGTTATGGATATCGGTTTTCTTTTGAGATTTTGTTGTTTTTCAATTACTTTCCATAGCATTGGCACGAAGAATAGAACAAATTCGATTATAATAGCATTGGTGTGCTAGGTTTTGTCTTGAGTTAAGAAAGGATTTTGAGCTTTTCATGGTGACTTTTATGCTATACTGATGAACAGTAATGTGTAATACCATTATCTATAGTGGTTATTTCAATTTTGGTGAAACTCTCTGCCAAAGGTCATGGTATTTCATGTCCTGGATTCGTGATTCATTATGCACCTTCATTCCTTTGACAGGTGTCGCGACCCGAAAAATGATTTTCAGGTGAATGGATTATCAGGTTAATTAGATTAACTAACCTAACGCAGACTCTCCCAAGTCCTACCGAATCACAACTTTGATTTTTGTTTAAATAATTTTAAGATTTGGAGTCGCCACTAATTATTTTTGGTAGGCCGATTAGAAACCTAAATAAATTAGCGGGAGAACTAATTTATTTATGTGAACCAGAGAAAATGAGTTCGGGGACTTGGTTACGCTAGATCACTCTAATGCTTTTTCGGTACTATTTTATTTCATTAAAACTCATTTGGAATGATTGTGAAAAGTTTAGGACAAATTGACCAAAAGGGCAAAATGGTCATTTTGCAGGGATCGGGAAGTGAAAACAGGTCAAACCAATTGAATGTAGTCATTCCTTATTTTCCACAATTTCTGAGAATTTTCTGGAATTTCTTTGAGACAATTTTTTCCTTATTTTCCACAATTTCTGAGAATTTTCCTGAATATTTCGTCATTTTGAAAAGATTAGGAAGGGAAATCATCCAAAAATAAGATTGGCTAGTTGAAACGACCCGTTTCCTAGTTTTTGAGGTTTTTCTGCATTTTTGGATTTATACTTATATTTATATTTTATATTTATATATTTTTTTCCTGGAATTTTTTAAAGAATTTTTTTATTGAATTTTTTGAAATTATTTATTTATTTATTTATTTATTTTATATATGTATTTTTAAAATTTCCATTTTTTCTGAATGCAATGCATGAATGGCAATGAATGCATGAATGAACAAAAATGAATAATTACATGAATAGTTAAAAGAATGCAATGAAAGACATGTGAAAATTAAGATTAAATTTCCCTATATATGGAATTTAACTAATCAAATAAAACATGCAAAATGATATTAATGCGATTATAATACAACATGCAAAATTATGTGCTCTAATTACATGAATGACGTGGCATAATGACAAGAAAAATATGACTAACTATATGAGCTAGCAAAAATGACATGATGACATGACGAACTGATATGCAAATAACATGACACGAGATCAATGACATAACAAAAATGATGGCATGGTGAGATACATACAACAAACTGTATGACATATCAAGGTATGCATTTTAACCTATATGACGTGCATATAAAATAAAACACACTATCCGAATGCATGACATGGAATATTCTAAATTACATGAATGCATATGCAAAAGATTTTTTTTTTGGGTATTTTGTTTAGTGAACTTCGGAATAAATAATTAATGGAAATTAAAACTATCATAAACAAAGACCATCCCAAATGTCTAGGAAGTGATTTGAATTAAATCTTAAAATTATCTAAGAAATCTTTGGCCCTAAGTCTAAATGTTTTAAGATATAATATCCTTTCTAAACGGCGATGCAATCTCCAAAATAAGCAAGTGAATATCTCAGGTTTCAAAGGGAATACCTGAAATTGCTTTCCGATAGAGATCCCAAGCATTTGGCCAAAAGCAGTCTTCCAGATGTTGGAGTTGGCGAATACTTCAGGATCCCTTGTTTCTCACACCGGGTACGCCCACGTGAGTTTAGGGAAACTGAAGTATTATCTAACGACATGTGATCCCTGCGTGCGAGATGCGGAGGTTCGAGGGCAGCGCCTCCCGACGGGGGTTCCGCTGACGGCTGCCCTACTCGCCGGTGAGCGGGCCGAGGCTCGGGGGCAGCGCCCCCGAAACCTCAACGGGTTTGGGCTTTTATTTAAGCTGGCTCGTATAGTGCGATATTAAGAGATTTATTATAAGTTTAGGTTTTGGGCCCATTTTTGGGATATTTATATATTTTTTCTTGTTTCTGATCATTGTAACGAGTTGAGCGGCTGTAAACCGAAAACGTAGTGAAATCTCTTTACAGGACGTGGCCCTAATCTTGGGGTGAACCTGGGTAATCTCCTGTGCATCGGTCTTCTTCTTCTTTATCGTGATTGTTCTGATACTCTGTCGCGAACAAAAATCCATCAATTGGTATCAGAGCCTTGTGTTTGAGGGATTAGGGTTTGTTCGAGATGTCAGGAGGGTCGCGGATTGAGATAGAAAAGTTCAATGGGAAGCGGTTCGATCTGTAGAAGATGAAGATGGAAGATCTCCTCTGTGATCGAGATCTTTGGTCAGCAATCGAAAGGGAAAGGCCTGTTGCTGCGACGCCTGGTATCGTGATAGGCAAGGAATCGGGCAAGGAAAAGGATTCAACATCCAAACAGGCAGATCCAAAAGAGATTGACGATTGGCATCGGATTGATCGGAAAGCAAAGGGCTTGATCCGACTTTGTCTTGCGGACAACATTCTGACGAATGTGATGAGCGAACCAACAGCCAGGATTTATGGCAGAAATTGGAGTCGCTATACCAAAGTAAGTCGCTCGTGAATAAATTATTCTTTAGGAAAAAGTTGTATAATCTTCGAATGCACGAGGGTGACTCGTTTTCTACACACTTGCATGATTTTAATACGTTGATAAGTCAACTCGTATCGATCGGTGTTAAGTTTGAAGATGATGATAAGGCGATAACACTGCTCTGTTCACTACCGGACTCGTGGGATAACCTAATTGTGGTAATTGGCGGTGGAGACAAGGAATTGTCATATGAGACTGTGTGTGCTGCCCTGTTATCAGAGGAGACACGAAGAAAGAGATCAGGAAGTTCTAGTAAGAGGCTTTAGCAGCTAGGGGTAGGCCAGTAGAGAAGACTCTATATCGAAAGGGGTCTAGATCCAACTCTCGTGGGCGATCGAAGAGTAAGGATAGGAAGGTATAGTGTTGGAGATGTGAAGAGTGGGGGCATGTGAAGCGAGATTGTAAAAACAAAACTTCTCTAAAAGGGAAGCGGAATCATCCTCGGGAAAGAAGGAAGTCGAGACGGGAGATATGTATGTGGCTGCTGTATGTATGGCGCAGTTAGACAAGGATATCTGGTATATCGACACCGATGCTTCATACCATATGACGCCTCATAGACACTGGTTCTGTGAATATGAGCAATTTAATGGTAGAGATGTCATGCTTGGAGATGATACTGCAGTTCAGATTGTCGGGCGTGGCAGGGTGAAGCTGAGGATGAGCAATGGCATAGTGAAGACTCTTCCAGATGTAATACACATACCCTCGATGAGTAGAAATCTATTATCCGTTGGTACGATGGCTAATTCAGGAGTTACTTTCTCTTGTGATAAGAATTCGTGCAAGATGACTCGAGGTTCTATTGTGATTGCATGAGGAGTTCGTTATGGGACGTTGTACAAGTTGCTCGAGGAAACGATGACTATTAGTGGTGGATTCGTCTCTGAAAAGGCAAAGGAAGATGGACATGATATATCCATGTTATGGCATCAGAGGTTAGGGCATATCGGGGAAAAGAGATTGTCTACCTTAGCTTCAAGTCAGATGGTAGAAGGAGTACCATATTGCTCTATGGGTTTCGGGTTCTGTGAACACTGTCTCCATAGAAAACAGAACCGAGTTAGTTTCCAACACACAGGTACGAGAGCAATAGAGATTCTGGAGCTGATTCACAGTGATGTCTTCGGACCTACTCTGACACTATCTATTGGAGGATCCAGGTACTATGTATCCTTCATAGATGATTTCTCGAGATATAGTTAGATTTATTTTATTAAAAGTAAATCGGATGTATTTGTAAAATTTCGAGAATTTAAGACTTTGGTTGAAAACCAATTGGGCAGGAAAATCAAGACACTTCGTACAGATAACGGAGGTGAATTCTGTTCGGAGAAGTTCGAACAATTCTATGTGGATAACGGTATCGCGAGGCAGAAGACGACTCCATATACGCGTCAGTAGAATGGGGTGGCCGAAAGATTAAACCGGTCGCTCCTAGAAAGGGCGAGATACATGCTGAGTTGGGCAGGTTTAGAACCTGAATTATGGGCAGAAGCTGTAGCCACGGCCTGTTACTTGAAGAATCGATCATCGACCTCATCAGTGAAGAACCGAACTCTATATGAGGCAGTGTTTGGGAAGAAGCCGAATTTGTCACATGTTTGGGTATCCGGGAGTGACGCATATGTTCACGTGCCCAAGGAAATGAGGGGTAAGCTTGACAGTAAGTCTGAAAAGAACATATTTGTTGGATATAAGGAAGGGGTCAAAGGTTATAAGCTGTGGAATCCAGAGTCAAAGACCATCATATATAGCAGGGATGTTGTCTTTCGTGAAACGCAGTCCAAGAAAGGTATACAGGAAGATGAAGAGCCCAAGAAAGTGGTAATGTTTGAAGAAAACCCGATTGCTGAATCTGTGGAGGTGGTTCCACAAAGCACACCAGTGGATTCTGATTCTGATTCAAAGCAAGAGGACTTGGTTAATGAAGTTGAGGATGCAGATTCAGATGAGGACCCGGACACAGATAGCATGCCTGCTCTTAGGAGATCAACTCGGGAAAGAAAGGTACCACTTCGATACTCACTTAGTGCATTGAGTACATTTTATGCTTTGAGTATTACTGGAGATGATCCTAGTTCTGTAAAAGAGGCGAGATCCATGGATGATGCGAATCAGTGGGAGCTCGCAATGATAGAAGAGATGCAGTCGCTTGATCATAACGACACATGGAGCTTGTGTAAATTGCCTAAGGATAGAAAGGCAATTTGATGTAAATGGGTGTTCAAGCGAAAATTGAAACCAGATAGGACTGTGGAGAAGTACAAGGCTAGGCTCGTAGCCAAGGGGTATTCTCAGGTCGAGGGGGTTGACTACGATGAGATATTTTCACCTGTAGCGAAATTAACCTCAATACGATTTGTTCTGTCTGTAGCAGCTGCATATGATCTTGAGGTCGAACAGATGGATGTAAAGACGGCTTTCCTTCATGGGGACTTGGAGGAGGAGATTTATATGAGGCAACTAGAAGGCTTTAAAGCAAAAGGAAAAGAAAATCTGGTATGTAAGTTAAAAAAATCTTTATATGGGCTGAAGCAGTCACCGAGGATGTGGTATCAGAAATTTGACACGTACATGCTCCAGCTTGATTTTGTGCGGTCAAATTCTGACCACTGTGTTTATGTGAAAAGAGCGCGTGATCAGTTTGTTATTCTTACATTATACGTTGACGATATGCTGTTAATTGGGAATAACATGAAAATGGTGAAATCTGTGAAGAATTTGTTGGCCAATAAGTTTGATATGAAAGAGTTGGGGCCTACAAATTTTATTTTGGGTATGCAGATTACAAGGGACCGTGAGAAACGGAAGCTATGACTAGGGCAGGAGAAATACATAAAAGAGATATTGAGAAAATTCAATATGATGGACTGCAAGCCTGTTGGTACCCCTATGTCTTCAGGGACCAAGTTATCTGCGAAACAGTGCCCTAAAACAGATGAGGAGATTGAGGAGATGGCTCGAGTTCCATACGCAAGTGCAGTGGGTAGCTTGATGTATGCTATGGCGTGCACGCGTCCAGATATAGCCTAAGCAGTAGGAGTCCTGAGTCGATATATGTCCAACCCAGGTAGAGAACATTGGAACGCGATTAAGAGAGTTTTCAGGTATCTTCGTGGAACTTATAACCTCTCTTTATGTTTTCACTCACGCACAAAGCATATTGATACACAATATCATTTTATCCAAGAAAAGGTAGAGAAGAAAGAGGTTCGGCTTGTAAAGGTCAACACAGTAGAGAATAGTTCTGACTTCCTTACTAAAGCAGTCACAGGTGCGAAGTTTGACTGGTGCTCTACTGCGATGGGATTGAAGAATGATGATATTGTCAAGGCTCTCATTTGCGCGAAGTATCCACCAAGTGGGAGAATGTTGGAGTTGGCGAATACTTCAGAATCCCTTGTTTCTCACACCGGGTACGCCCACGTGAAGTTAGGGAAACTAAAGTGTTATCCAACGACATGTGATCCCTGCGTGCGGGATGCGGGGGTTCGGGGGCAGCACCTCCCGACGAGGGTTCCGCTGACAGTTGCCCTGCTCGCTAGTGAGCGGACGGGGGCTCGGGGGCAGCGCCCCCGAAACCTCAACAGGTTTGGGCTTTTATTTAAGCTGGCCCGTATAGTGCGATATTAAGAGATTTATTATAAGTTTAGGTTTTGGGCCCGTTTTTGGGATATATATATTTTTTCTTGTTTCTGATCATTGTAACGAGTTGAGCGGCTGTAAACCGAAAACGTAGTGAAATCTCTTTGCAGGACGTAGCCCTAATCTTGGGGTGAACCTGGGTAATCTCTTGTGCATCGTTCTTCTTCTTCTTTATCGTGATTGTTCTGATACTCTGTCACGAACAAAAATCCATCACCAGATAGTACATAATCCCCATACTTGAAAGCCTCATCCGCCGGCTCCCTTGTTGTAAGGATCTCGAGCAAAATGACACAGTAACTATACACATTCCCAGGTGCAGTGACTTGCATCGTATATGCATACTTTGGAAAAATATAGCCAAAGGATCCTCATCAAAGAAAGGATGGATTAAGGCATCCAGAGTTGTGCACCGTAGGTTCGGAGAATACTGGAGTAATCTTTAAACCAAATCAACAGCTTCAGGAGGCATGCGTTTGTGGAATATCTTGTGCCTTGGGTAAGCTTTTATTTGGGGAAATCTGAATTATGTATAATTAGGATTCATGCACTTGGGTGCAAACAAGGTAAGGATCAACTCCATAGAAAGTGATCCTCGGTCCACAAAGTCGCCATTGAATAGGTAAGGATTCTCTTCTGAGGGAAGCCTATTCAACTCGAAGGCATTCAAAAGATCATAGAACTGACCATGTATGTCACCACAAATACTGAAGCATTTTCCGTGAAGAACATTTATATCAACAAGAGAAGGCAATGCCCGCAACATCTCTCTTGTTTGCAAGACAATCTGGAATGCGTATCTCGTGCAAGCACTTCTGATTTTTAAAATCTTCAATCCTCTTTTCACAAAATCCACGATAACGACATCTCCCTCTATTCTTGCACCAGAATACTGCGGCTCCACATCTATGGAATGATAATCAATTGAATCTGCTACGGATCGCCTTTCAGATTGTGGTACAACGATTGCCTCCTCAAATTTGAGCTTCATTATTGCCTTTTCGCATTCCTTTAATTTCTTGCTTGCATCAAGGTCATTCAGACAGTTTTTTTTTTAACCTGTTGAGAATCCTTGAGCGTTTCTTTGAATTTTCCCATGGCAAGATAAGCCGCACCCCATCCGTAATAGCCCTTTGAGCATCTAGGGTCGATTTCAATAGCCTTGAAGCATCTTGCATGGCACTTCCATACTCCTCCATCTTAGAATGAATAGAGAAGCTCGCAATCTGAGCTTCAATAGTGGAGTCATCAGGAGCATTGACCCTTGAGAGTGGATTTCTTGGTGAATCTTTCTCACCTTCCCCATGTCACGTGCAACTCCAAAGATAGCACTTAGAGTACCTCAAGAATGGTGATTCCCAGCTTTGCGTTGTAGTCTCCATCAGCTTGGACTCTTGACCATCTCCCGAGAGATTATTTCCATCCGACGATAGAATTTATGATGATTGCATCTTCCCTCTAATTCCGCATCATCCAAAATAATAGGACTTCTCAGCCTCACTAGGTTAGGGTGTTTCCCTTCTTCTCGTAGAGGCAATCCATCACAGCACAGGAGAAGCCATCCTCCCTGTCAAGCAGGTGGTTTGATGTTGTCGAACGTCTGTACGTCGCCTTCCAAGTACACTATCTTGCTGTACTCCATGAACTGCCTTTGCAAGACCACCGCTCTATCTGGAGATACAGTACCTTGGAGAGACCCCAAGTCAACCTCAGTTGTACCAATAGTCAGATCCGCAAATCCATGAGCATTTTTCATTTGAATATGTAGCTTTTGTTTTCTAGGATTTGCAACGAGCATATGAAAATTCTGATTCCAGATTGGCTTTCCAGTAAGCCCAATAACAATGGTTTAGCCATGCGAAGGTCAAATGTTTCGAATGGGTCGGATCAACCACTCCGATCTTCTTCTACTCCTCCATTCAATGTCACGCTGACTTTGGCCGCCTGCTTCTAGATCCGTTCCTCCTTCTCGCTATGGCTCGAGGGCAAGGATCTCTATCTCTCTCTCCTTTGCACACTCTTCTTCTTGGGCTATAATGGCTTGTTGTTCTTCATGGTGGTGTGATGGCATGTCCAGCTCCCAGTTGTGGAGGTGTTGCATGTTGGACGAGAAAATAGATCGAACTGAAGCTTGAGTGCTTCCTCCTGGATCGTAACACCAGGGTCCGCCCCTCAAATGCTCTCCCCATCTGCTACTATATGAAACTCCTCCCTCGCAGGAGCGTCCATGCTTGATTGAATAGGACCCTTCCCACGTTGATCGGTCTGCTCCCCTCTCCTCCATCTGACTGAGGAACCCGCTTTTTGTCTATGGCTCCCCCTTTTCTCAATGCCTCAGTTTCTTTTTTTAGTGGAGCCTCTTACCCCACTACACCGAAAGAAATCTTCCTCTGCCCCATGCCCCCATCATCTCCTGTCTGTCAACTTGTGTGTCTCCTCATGAGGTGCGCTCCATCCGTCACTTTCTTTTCATCACTCTTTTTTATTTCCAAAGTAACCCCACTCCCATGTGCCATTCTTTCCTTTCGGTGGAGTGCGCTCGTTACCTTTTTTTGTTTGCCTCGCATCACCCATCTTCCGAGAGCGCTCTCCACTAATGTAATTCATCATTTCCCTTTGTCGCCTTTTTTTTATAACAGCCGTGCGTACTCATTATGGCTCTTCCAACTTGCCCGATAGATCTACTGTGTTTCTTGGAGACAGAACTAACTCTCTCAACTTGTTCGCCGTATGAGCTATTGTTCTCATTTTCACCGAAGAACAAGGCGAATAGGAATAAACTCTATATGCAAGGCGGTATCTAATTCTCTTGTACTGTAAGGATCCCTGGGACTTTCACCCACTGAGAGAACTCTAGATTCAAGATATACCGGGCAGGATCCCTGGAATTTATTAGAGCCGTCAATATGGATCAAAGACCCCGTATTTGACCCATATTTTGTATTAAATAGGTCTTATATGGGTCATTAACATTTAAATAACTCACTAAAAATGGGTCCAAAAGATTGAAGTGAAATTAAATAGGTCAAAACTGGGCCACGTATGAAACCCATCTTCGACCCATTTTCGACCCATAACTCTCACAAATTACAAATGGACCTAAGACCTTTTTGTTTGTTTTACGGAAAATGTGATATTTTCGGAAATCATTTTTCAGGAAGCCATTTTTCAAGAAAATAATAATCTTTTCCGATGTTTGATTAATACTTAAAAATAAACTGGAAAATAATTTTCGTCGTTTGTTATGTGTCATTGAATATGGGTCAAAATAGGTTAGACGGGTCAATATGAGTCGGACCATATTTGACCCAACCCTAACCCGACCTGACCTACCCATTTGACACCTCTAGAATTTATCTAGTCTATGAGTTCCCAATAGCAACAATTTTGGGACTGGGTATGGTAAAAGGTTTTCTCTAAAGTCTTCATACCTGTTGCGGCTAGTTCAAATAGAGGTCAACCACCAACGATCTTCAGATTGGAGCATATTACTGGACGAGACACTATGACTCTCCCATCCTAACCACGAGACTCCATAAAAGATTTTATGTTTTCTTGCATCCTCCTTGAACTGGGGATATATATATACATATTTTTTTTGTGGTTTGAAGAGCTTCCACAGTCCTACCACGTGCTGTTTCTTAGCTTCCTCTTCAACATGAATGCACTCGGTTTCTTGGGTGGTTCAGAAGGGTTGTTGCTCGCTCCACGGGGCAAGAACACGCCGGTCCCGCTCGACCTGCTTTGGTTAGACCCGATCAAATTCGTTCGCCATGATTTCGCTGTTCGAAAGAGCATGACTTGAGAGATGAACCGAACTTGTGATGTCCAGTGAAGCAGGATCGTAAAAGTTCTGATGAAAGTTGTAATTTTGAGGCTCTTGCTCGTCAAACCTCATCATCTTCTCGAACTGGTCAGAGAGATCGTGGGAGATGTCCCAAGCATGGTCGCTCTCAAGAAATGACGCAGTTCTGCTGCTCTAGTTCGCAGCAACAGACGACCGGAGCGTCCATGGAAGTGAACCAGCAAAACCCCATATCGAGCTCAAAACGGAGGGATTTGACGTCGTCATCGTCTTCTTGAAGCATGCGGTGAGCCATACAGTGAGTCACTCGGCTATGTACTCGTCATCCTCGCAGCTACTTTTTGTCGCCAACTCAAACTCCGACTGCATGCTCAACCCCGAATCGGACATGGATGGACTGCTCGAATGGGAGAGGCGATTCTCCAACGGGTTGCGGTTTCCTCCCATGAGGACAGAGCGAGGCTTGGGGACTATTAGAAAGTTGATCCAATTTCTAGAATATTCTAGGATAAATTTTTATAGAATAGTCTAGAAAGTTAAGAATATTTAAGATACTTCCAGAGAATTTCTAGGATATGTCTAGAAGGATAATGTGTAGAAAAATCTAGAAACAATATGCTCTAAATTTTGTAGAAAACTCTAGAATTGTGTCTATCTAGGATACTCTAGAATTTTCCTGTATGACGGTGGAAGATGGCTATAAATAGGCCATGAAGTGCTAGAAAGTGAAGTAGAAAAACCAACAATCAAAAGCTCTCTTCTTCCCTTATATCACTCACAAAAACTAATAAAAGTTTTCGTTTCTATTGTACTCATTCACTTACAAAACTAAATACCCTTCCGCAAAAACTAACAGTGGTATCAGAGCCTCGTCCGGTTGGTTTTGAGCGTTTGTTCTAACCAACATTTGCAAAAAAAAACCCTCACCAAAACTTCCACTACCAAAACTATGGCCAACACTCCCACATCCTCATTTCCGATGGCTATGAGGTTCCACGAGAAAGTGCGTCCATTCCGAAGGATCAATCACAAAAGGATGTGATGGCACTATGTGTTATTCAGCAAGCACTCTCAGAAACGGTTTTTCCAAGAATAATTGGAGCAAATACAGCGAAGAAAGCTTGGGAAATATTACGAGAAGAATTTCAAGGATCAGACAAGGTACGCACTATTCGACTTCAAACTTTGAGAAGAGAATTCAAGAATTCTAAAATGAAAGAAAATGAGACCGTACAAGAATTTTGTGGAAAGCTAAAGGAACTAGTTAATCAGATGAGAGCCTATGGAGATGGAATCACTTATCAAAGGGTCGTAGAAAAAATACTAGTGTCACTTACTCGAAAATACAATCCTATTGTCACAACAATAGAAGCAACTAAGGATTTAACAACCCTATCAATAAGTGAATTAATTAGCTCTTTAGAAGCACAAGAGAAGAGACTGATGGCACAAGATGAAGATTCAGTTGAAAGTGCCTTCCAGACTAAAATAAACATACAGTCTCATCAATCTAAAAATGGTAGAAGGAGCTTATGGAAAAATAAAAGAGGAGGAGAAACTACTCAAAAGGAAAAGTATCCACCTTGTGGTATTTGCAAGAAAAATAATCATTTGGAGAAAGATTGCTAGTTTAGAAATAAACCACAATGTCGCTTTTGTAAAAGATATGGCCATGTAGAAAAAGACTGTCGCTTGAAAATAAATTATCAAGCCAACTATGCTGAAGAAAAGGGAAAATAAAAGGTGGAAGAAAAGACAGATCATTTATTCTATGCAGGACAAGTGGCAAATGATGAGAAACGTGAGCCATGGTATATTGATAGTGGGTGTAACAATCATATGACAGGGGATGAATCTATATTTACCGATATTGATACGTCGGTGAAAAATCAAATAAAATTAGGCAACGGCGCAATAGTCGATGCGAAAGGAAAAGGAACTATCGCCGTTGAAACAAATAAAGGCCCAAAATATATTCATGATGTATATCTAGTGCCTAGTCTTACACAAAATCTACTTAGCGTGGGCCAAATGATACAAAGTGGGTATTCTCTATACTTTAATGGAGATGACTACATTATCTACGACAAATATAGAAATATTATTGCCTCTGTTAAAATGGAAAATAGGAATTTTCCTATTCGATGGAATTATGTCAGAGATATGGCCATGAAAGCTCAACTTGATGAGTCATGGCTCTGGCATCGAAGATTTGGCCACTTTAATTTTGCTGGACTGAAAATTCTCCATCAAAAAAATATGATGAGAGATTTTCCAGCAATTTCAGAAATTTCAGATGTCTATGAAGGCTGCCTCCTTGGAAAACAACAACGGCAGTCCTTCTCATCTGGAGGTGTATGGAGAGCTAATAAGCCTTTAGAACTAGTCCATACGGACGTTTGTGGTCCAATGAGGACTCCTACAGCTAGTCGGAATAGATATTTCATTCTATTCATTGATGACTACACAAGAATGACGCGGGTCTACTTTCTTCGAGAAAGATCGGAGGTTTTCTCTATTTTCAGGAAATTCAAGAACCACGTCGAAAATCAAAGTGGCCACAAAATCAAAGTCCTGAGGAGTGACAGAGGCACAGAATATAACTCAAGGGAGTTCAACAAATTCTGTGAAGAAAAAGGAGTTCACCATCAACTAACTGTTGGCTACGCTCTAGAGTAAAATGAGGTAGCAGAAAGGAAAAATAGAACTGTCATGGAGATGGCATGGTCCATGCTAAAGGACAAAGGCCTTCCCAATTCGTTCTGGGCAGAAGCAATATATACAGCTGTATACATCTTAAACAGGTGTCCAACTAGAGCTGTCCAAAATAAAACTCCAGTCGAAGCATAGAGTGGACGGAAGCCTTCGGTGAAACATCTCAAAGTGTTCGGTTGCATATGCTACGTCCATGTCCCTACTCAAAAGAGGAGCAAGCTAGACGAAAAGACAAAAAAAGGGAATATTCATCGGCTATAGCGATCAATCAAAAGACTATCGCATCTACAACATAAGAACTAAGAAGCTCATAATCAATCGAGACGTTGAGTTCGACGAACATATTGCCTGGAACTAGGAGAACGAGAAGATTGAGAAGAAGTATGTTACCTTACCTAACGTACCACCTGCTCGTGAGGAGTCAACAACACAAGAAGAAGGCGAAGCATCAGACTCCACTCACGACATGACACCACCACCTTCTCCTAGAGCCACACAAGAAGAATCTATTCCAGAATCTTCAATAATGAAGGTAAAAACCCTCAGAAGAATTTATGACGCATGAAACTTTGCTACTTTAGAACTAGAAAACTATGAAGAAGCATCCAAAGAAGAAATTTGGATAAAAGCCATGGAGGAAGAGATCAAGATGATCGAGAAAAATGAAACTTGGGAGCTCATCGACTGCCCTAAGGACAAAGAGATCATTAGCGTCAAATGGGTCTACAAGACGAAGCTTAACGCAGATGGATCAATCCAGAAGCATAAAGCAAGGCTCGTGGCAAAAGGATACTTGCAACAACCAGGAATCGACTATACTAAAACTTTTGCTCCAGTTGCTCGTCTTGATACTATTCGTGCTCTTATAGCCCTAGTGGCACAAAAAGAATGGAAGATCCATCAACTAGACGTGAAGTCAACATTCCTAAATGGATATCTTCAAGAAGAAATATATGTGGAGCAACCACAAGGCTTTATAGCCAAAGGACAAGAAGAAAAAGTCCTAAACTTAAGAAGGCTCTCTACGGATTAAAGTAGGCACCACAAGCATGGTATAGCAGAATTGATGAATACTTCACCAAGCAAGGATTCAGGAGGAGCATGAATGAGCCAACGCTCTACATCAAAACCCAAGGTAAGTCTGACACTCTCATTGTCTCTCTATATGTGGATGATCTTATATATAAAGGGAACAATGAGAAGATGATTCGAGATTTTAAAGAAGAAATGACGAAGACATTCGAGATGACAGACTTGGGCTTGATGCACTACTTTCTCGGCATCGAAATCATCCAAAATAAAGGAATTTTCATTTCACAAAAGAAATATGTCGAGAACCTCCTGAAGAAATTCAAGATGGATTATTGTAAAGCAGTTACAACACCACTCGTGACAAATGAGAAACTACTAAAGGAAGATGGAGCAAAAAAAACCGACGCCTCCCTCTACAGAAGTCTGATTTGCAGTCTGCTATATCTCACTATCACAAGACCAGACATCATGTACGCGACAAGTCTACTATCACGGTTCATGCAGAGTCCGAGTCAAATTCATTTTGGAGCTGCCAAAAGAATTCTATGATACTTACGAGGAACTATAGATTATGGCATTTGGTATCAGCCCAGTGCAACGACTAAGCTCGTCGGCTATACCGACAGCGATTGGGTAGGTTCTACTGATGATATGAGGAGTACTACTGGCTATGCATTCACATTGGGTTCTGGAATATTCTCATGAGCATCCAAAAAACAAGACTCGGTGGTACAATCTACTGCGGAGGCTGAATACATCGCGGCTGCTATAGCTACCAGTCAAGCAATATGGCTTCGGAGAATTCTAGAAGACCTTGGAGAAAAACAAACGGAATCAACTCCAATATTTTGCGACAACAAATCGGCAATAGCTATATCTAAGAATCCCATCTTTCATGGAAGAATGAAACATATCGACATCAAATATCACTTTATTCGCGAAGCGCAAAGCAATAGAGAGATCGAGCTCCAATATTGCAAGACTGAAGATCAAGTTGCAGACATATTCACCAAAGTACTGCCGCTAACAAAATTCGAGGCACTACAGAGCATGCTTGGAGTATCACGAAATTGGATCAAGGAGGAGTGTTAGAAAGTTGATCCAATTTCTAGAATATTCTAGGATAAATTTTTGTAGAATAGTCTAGAAAGTTAAGAATATTTAGGATACTTCTAGAGAATTTCTAGGATATGTCTAGAAGGATAATGTGTAGAAAAATCTAGAAACAATATGCTCTAGATTTTGTAGAAAACTCTAGAATTGTGTCTATTTAGGATACTCTAGAATTTTCCTGTACGACAGTGGAAAATGGCTATAAATAGGCCATGAAGTGCTAGAAAGTGAAGTAGAAAAACCAACAACCAAAAGCTCTCCTCTTCCCTTGTATCACTCACAAAAACTAATAAAAGTTTTCGTTTTCATTGTACTTATTCACTTACAAAACTAAATACCCTTTCGCAAAAACTAACGATGACAAATATAGAGGAGGAGGGAGAGAGCAATCACTGCGCTTGGTATAGGTCAGCAACCATCATAAAATGGCATTGAGTTCAAAGCACATGGGATGTATTGATGAGGGTGTCAGATCTTCTCTCTCTTTTTTTTTTAATCTAGTCACGCAGGAACGAGACAAAGCACGACCACGAGAGGTATTGAATTAATGACCGAAAATGAGCTCGCTGGAAAAGTGATCTCACGAAAACCGGCCCTCTAGAAATCGCAGTTGGGCATCCTTATAGGTCGAAAGAAACCACGAACATGTGCATCTAGCTACCTCCTAACTTCAAATGACCCCTGAGAAGTGGTTGCCAATGGAGACAGCCTGATGCGCTGCTTGAGAGAACAAGTTGGGGTGTTTGCTTCAATGGGTGACTTCTCTACAGACTGCAAGATTGGCGTCCGGGACTGAGATCTTCCATTCTCCTCCCTCCTTACCTTCGTTTCAGCCCAAATTATTCACAGCAACCTGTCAGAGTTCCTTCCATCACTGGTCCCACGTTGATGATGCCTCGGTCACCATTGGGACGAAGATAGAGAGAGGGAGCCTCCTTCTTTTTGGTGGTGGCTATGGTGATGATTGTGATTAATCGTGTCCTGTCCTCGCTATTCTTCTTTTGTTTTTCTCCCTATGAAGTCTGTAGAGAAGTCAGTATCTTTTCTTTTTGCTCTTTCCACTATCTTTTCTTTTTGCTCTTTCCTCGAGTGGCTGCTTTCGGTCAGTAGGTTTCATCATATGGCTGTCTCCTCTAAATTTTCTTGGATCTTTCACCGAATGCGGTGCCCACCAGTCTTCCTAACTTATACTGTTGATAGCCTTCGCCCGAATAAGTGCTGAGTCATGAGAAGCTCCCATTTGCCTCCCCCAACAAGTTCTCATGCTCCCTCCACAATTGCAGGTGGCTGCTACTTTGCAAGAAAATATCGGGAGAAACCACGTAGTTCATGAGCAAACCCATATCGTATTCCTCGAACATGGCCAAGTTTTTTTATTTTTATTTGTGCGTTGTTTGATCCTCCGCTGTTTATTAACCTGCACGATAATCGCGCCTCCTCCTCATGCACCCAGAAGCACGAATCCTTCGTGACGCTCAACATGATCTTCATTTTGGAATTGTCACGGACACTCTTCGCCGGCTGTTTCGGATGTTTGTCCAGCCACTCTTCTGATATCTTGAAGTGCTTGGATCTCCCTTGGGGTTTCCATGGGCATTTTCCTGAGATTCCCTGTCAAGGATCTCCCGCACCATAATCTTCCACAGCCATTTTTCTTCGCGTCCAAGATATCCTCTCCGCCAAACGGTAATGTCTTCTCGGAGGTAGGTAGAGCTAATGCATATGACTGATGTCACCTGAGTTCCAATGTTTACAATGCATGGAGTTGACAAACCGTTCCAAAAGTCTCTTTAGTTGGTGTCCTCCGCTCACCATTCCGAAGGCTGGAGGCCAAAAGGAACCATTCTCACGCAAAGAGCCATCACGAAGCAACGATCCATTTGGTACACAACAAAGAACGACAGAGTTTAGACTCTGGACTGGGTCCCAGACAGAGAAGATAACATCTTGTGGTCGAAATTCTCTTCGAAAATGAACCGAAATAAGGTCAAACCAAATAATCAATATTCGTCACCTTTGCGGAGGGCCTTTCCACTTGAAGTTGGCAGCACATGAGTTTGACTTCTTCACTATTAAAACACAGTCCAACGTCACCAACATTAGAATATGGGTTCCAGTGGATGTCCAACTCATCAATGGGTTTTCCCACCTTCGTCCATCCACTTTTCTTTTGTCTTTGCTGTTCTGAGTGTCCTCCACACTTGATGTTGTTGAATTAATCCTCATCATTATAGGAGCTCACAACCGAACTCAAATCCTCACTAGCAACTGGTACACGCCCTTCCGCAGTGGTCACAACAGACCAAACCAATGTAGACATGTTCATGACAACGGTTCCTGATACCTCACTCTTATTATCACCCTTGTGATCCTTCTCCTCCTTTCTTCGAGTGTCCATCTCGTCCCAAATTCAGAGATAGGGGCCGAAATGCAGTAATATGGTCAACAATCACGTAGAGTCCATGATCCCAACATTGGTATTAGACAACTTTAAGTTTTTCGAGGAAAAGTACAAATGGTAAATTGAATTCGGAAAACCAAACGCAACAACGAAAAGTACATCATCAGGCCTTTGAAAATTTTGGACTATTAGAGGACAATGTCACAACTCCAGAAATGCTAAAATCGAAAATTACAAAGCCAAAATGACTATTCTATAAATTTTTTTAATTAATCAGAAAATGAGATTAACAAAGTAATTCCCGATTTCAAATTAATTTTTATGGATTTTATTTAGCCAAAATGAAGAGAAAATTAAAATAAAAATGCTGACTATTTTTTCATATTTTTGTGGCCTCAAATGCCATTTTTTATTAAATATTTTTCTAATTTCTAAATATATATATATATATAGAAAATAAAAAAAAATACGAAAAATTACTTTTTTTGTTCAAAAATGGTTGCCTAAGCTTGGCCAAGGCTTCCAAAGTCGATTTTGCAATTTTCTCATTTTTTTCTTGACTTTCTATGAATCTTCGAAAATAAAAATACCAAAAATATATTGAAAATATGGAAAATTATTTTTTGGTCAAAATTGGTTCCCTAGGCTTGGCCAAAGTTCCCAAAGTTGATTTTTTAATTTTATGAATTTTTATGGATTTTCTATTATTTTTTGAAAATAAAAATACTGAAAAATACTAAAAATAGAAAAATCAATTTTTTTGATCAAAATTAGTTTCCTAGGCTTGGTCAAGGTCCCCAAAGTTGATTTTTCACTTTTAGAAATTTTTATGGATTTTCTATTAATTTTAAAAGATAAATGATGATTAAAAACCAGGTGTCAATAACGGAGTCGAACCAAATGCACTTAAATAACACAACCCGCATGAATAGTCCAGGATACTCTATTTCTATAATTTTATCCAACAATGCATAAAAGTCATCTTTTGCATTGTCACCATTTGATGATCAAACACACACACTATTATTCATTGTGGCTTTCCCATTCCATATTCTTAAGTATGAAAATTATACCCATTTTTGAAATATGCTAGCCAACTTCATACTCTTGAATTTGGACCCCATGACAGATGATATATCAATCCTTGCTCTTCAACTTGATCATGATTACTATGAGCCTAATGTTATACACACAAAATCAATAATATATATTTTAATAATGATGTATAAAATATTAATAAGACAACTTACATATGTTTTGAACCGTTATGCAAATTCTTCATCGCACAAACGATCAAACTCATTTGGATGAAACAATATCTTTCGTCGCTAATTAGCGATGATAGTACTCAAGTCGTTGCCAATTAGCGACGACGGGCACTAATTCATCGCTACTTAGCGACGAAAAGGATTTGTCGTCGTTAATTAGCGACGAATTTAGTGACGAAAAGAATCTGTCGTCGCTAATTGGCGACAAATTTAGCGATGAACAGTATGTGTTGTCGCTAATTAGTGACAAATTTAGCGACGAATACATGCTCAAGTGAAATACATACGTACTAAAAAGATTCAAGTGAAAAAAATTTAAAAGTTACCAAATTAAGAAGACTTACCCAAATATTTCGTTGAATTTTTTGTAGCAGAAAGTGCTCGATTTGAAGAGAATTGCAATGTCTCACATCGACACCTACATAACAAAAAATTAAAATTACTCAATATCGATGAAGCTTATGGCAATTGATGAAAGATAATGGTGAAATAGACAACAATTTATTTCATGCTCACTATATAACACAAATAACAAGAGAGAAGACAGAAGACAAAAGAGAGAAGAAAAGAGAGAAGAGAGCGGCTAAAGGGAAAAGAATGGAGAGAAAAAGTGGGAAAAGGCCTTTCAAAAGGGAGAATTTTACTCGGCCACAAAAGTAGTGAGAAAAAAGTGTCGGTGGACTTTAGCGACGAAAACGGTTTGTCGCAAAAATAGCGACAAAACTATATCGTCGCAAATGTCGTCGCTAATTAGCGACGAAAAAATGTGTTGTCGCTAGTAAGCAACGAATTTAGCGACAAATGTGGCGCGAAATTTTTTTCGTTGCTATTTTCTTCGCAAATTAGTAACGAATTATATTTCGTCGCTAAAATCCGTCTCTTATTTTGCGACGAATTTGGCAACGAATTTTGTGAGGAAATATGATTCCTTGCTAATTTCGTGTCAAATTAGCAACGAAATAATTTTCGTCACTAATTTTCATCGCAAATTAGCGACGAATTATATTTTGTCGCTAATTTTTTGTGGCTAAAAGCCATTTGTTATTTTGTGATGCATTTTGCGACGAATTTGTGACGAAAGTTGTTTTCGTCGCTATTTTCATCACAAGTTAGCGACGAATTATTTTTCGTAGCTAATTTTTCGTGGCTAAAAGCCATTTGTTATTTTGCGACGAATTTGGGACGAAAGTTGTTTCCGTTGCTATTTTCGTCGCAAATTAGCGACGGATTATATTTCGTCGCTAATTTTTCATGGCTAAAAGCCCTTTTTTTTTTTGCAGTGTCCATTTGTTCATTGAGAAGGGTTGTTTTCGTACTTCCTCTATTGTCATTTTTTTTTAATGACCATTCATCATTTGCTAGCCTCTCCGCATCAGGCAGTTCATGTTGCTGCCCAATATGGCCAGACGACCTTCTTAAATCACGTTGTTGCAAGGTATCATGCTGATTATGATGCACCAGAAAACGATGGAAGAAGTCCTCTTCATTGGTATGTTAAAATTGCTTTGGATGCTAAGAAGCATGAAAGTCGTGAAACTACCTTCTGGAAAATAAGTAAACAAAGTTGGACGCACTCATGTAATCATTTCTTTGACCTTAAGACTGCATTTTTATTGATGATGGGCTTATCGGATGTGTTAAGAATTCCTTTGATGGAAAGGAACATAGTTATGCTCATCATTTCGAATGCTGTTTCTACAGATTTTCACGACATCAAAGGATGATTACTAGTTTCACACGCGCGCACACACAAGCTTAATTTTTGGCCTAATTCCTCCTCGATAAAAAAAAAGAAAGAAAGATATATCTGGGTTATGTAAATCCGGTTTCTTTTTTGTGAATATCCAAATGAATCATTTCAATGAATCTTTCAATTTTTATTAACTTTGTTTTGCTCCATTTATATTCCTCTACCCTAGGCATGGCCACGGACCGATTTGGGCCTAGAATCGGCCTGGAACCCCCAGTTTCAAACTGGCGGTTTCGAGCAGCTCGAAACTGCCAATTCGAATTGGCGGTTCGGAGCCGTTGGAAGCCAATGGCAAACATAAAAAAAAATTTAAAAATTATATGATAAAAATTTATAAATACCCCTTCCATCTTTTATTTTTCACACAAATTCTCTTGATTCTCACAAATTCTCTCAAATTCTCAAGTCTCAATTACATTCTCGATTCTCTAATTTCTTATTTTATTTATTTATTATCTCCTTTAATAATTTCCTATTTCAAATTCTTTTTTCATGCCCTATATTTTTTTTTTGCATTATACCATTTTATATATATATCTAAAAAAAAGGCAAGTGGAAGTAGAGCTAGTAGCCTAGGCAAGAGCACAATAGGAGAATCTGGTTATCTTAATCCTTATGATTATGTAGATTGGGGAGTTGATGTAGATAATCAAATTAACATTTTTCCTAATATAGAGTAAATCCACGCGCGAGAGAGCCTTCATCCTTCTACTGGTGCTGAAAAATGCCAACAATAAAGAAGCAAGAGGGTGTATACAACATATGAGAGCATTCACGAAATTTGAAAAATTTGAAGAAGATCCAAAAATGTATATATTAGTTTCTAAATATTATGATAAAATATACAAATATAGAAGTGAACAATGATATGAAACATTTAATCAGTATTTTAGGTCAAAACATCCAACGGAAGTGGGAATTGATACCAACCAATAACAAATTTTCAGGTACGCCAATCTTAACACTTCTCCTTTATAATGAAAAAAACTTATAAAGAAGAATTGGATAATTTTTTTTCCATTTAACATTTATGATAACTCTACGAAAGTAGAGCTAAATGGCTTGTTTTAGGCGAGAAAATTGTGCAACAAATTGAATGAATTCGTCTAATTTGGGTTCTTTAATTTGTTTGCTATCTTCAAGTTGTAGTTTGCTAAAGAATGATCTACAGGTGAAGGACATGTCCAAGCTAAGAAGAGATGCATCTTGGGAAGTGGAGATCAGAATCAAGAAGGACGCGTCCGTCAAGAGCAAGAGAAGCGTCTGTCGCTCTCCAGAAGCATGGAGGACGCGTCCGCCTGCTAGGCAGACGCATCCGTCCAATCCAAAGACGCGTCTGCTCTCGAAAGTCATCAACCACGCAGAGGGCATTTTCGTAAATTTAGAAATATATCAGATTATGGTTGAGTTAAATTAGGAGGGTTATCTTTTGGATATCTTTTGGTGTGAGAAAAATTAGGAGATATATATATTCATCTTGGAGAAAAGATTTGGAGAGGGGGGCTGATACTTTTGCAAGGCAACGACAGGGGATACAGGGGAGAATTGGGAGATAACGACAGAGGAAGAACGGGAAGTGACAGCGAGGATTTCGGCGGAGTCTCTTCTTCCTATTTCCTTCATTTGTATTATATCGTTATGTATTGTTTGGATTATTGACCTCGAGATGATGAACTAAATTCCTTTTCTAGGGCTTAGACGGAACCTCGTGTACCGATGTATTTGTGAACTCCTATCCTTTTAATGCAATTTGGTTTATCAGTTCTGTTTGTCTGTTTTGTTCTTCATGCGTATTAGTCGCCTGATCACCGATTAATATAGATCAGATAACCTAGGGAGACTCGGGAGAGTAGTCTAGGTTCAGATCAACGAACAAGACAACCTAAGTTAACTTAAGAGTTGGAAAACCAGGTTATTAGTGAGCAGAATAGGGATATATCTGGTCACCTTAGGTAATCAATTAGGATCGATTCATAATGGGTCACTACTAGTCGCGAGCCTAGAGATAGAGCGAGCGATTTGATACCAGTTGATACGTTCTCATATCTTTGGGAGAAATATGAGGAGATTTTAGGATCCTAGGTTAACAAAGCTGATTGAATCAATAACATTAGGGAATGCGGAATCAGATACAAGGTCACGAGAGGAAGTCGAGCGTCCTAGATCTCTTACCATTGATTGTTACTTTGATTGCTTTTATTTTCCGTTTTGTTAGGTTTATCCCTTACCCAACTTCACTTGAACTCAAGACGATTGCTGATAGTAACGTTAAGAGAATTTTGTATTACGATTCCCTGTGGATTCGACCCTTACTTACCCTAGCTACATTTATAGTTAGGTCGGATAAGGATTTATTTTTGTTGCGTTGACGACGCACATCAAATTTTTGGCGCCGTTGCCGGGGAATTGTTTTCTAACGAAATTTCTTTTACCTTGAGTATCGGTGATCAATTGACGATCAAGTTTTACTTATTGTTTAATTTACTTATATATTTATTCTTTGTTTTATTTTTGTTGCATGAGACGCAGTCGGAGCGTAGAGCTGATTCCTTTCGATCCTGAAATCGAGAGAACTTTTCACATACTACTCCGACAAAGGTCAAGAGCACAACAGATTGACATGGCAGATCATAACTAGGAAAACCCGATTGGAAATAATCTGGTTCAGGTGGAAGCTAATGAAGGAGCATTAGATTTGGACAACAGGCCAATGGTGGAATTCACATCAGCGAGACCACATGTGCATCGATCCTGCATTGCACCACCAGCCATCCAAGCTCGTGACTACGAGATCAAGACCTCAGTGATGCAGATGATCCAGAACTCAGTGCAGTTCAGAGGGTCACCAATGGAGGACCCACATGAGCATTTGAGCAAGTTCCTGAGCGTTTGCGACACATTCAGGCAAAACGGTGTTCCACAAGAAGTAGTCTAGTTGAAGCTGTTCCCATTTTCGCTGAAGGACAGAGCATGGGGGTGGTTCAACTCTCTACCGGTGAATTCTGTCACCACTTGGGCACAGATGGAGGAGGTTTTTCTGAACCAGTACTTTCCCCCATGCTCTAATATCGCAGATGAGGAACGAAATTACAACATTTCGACAGCAAGAATTGGAATCGTTTGTGGAAGCATGAGAGCGGTTCAAGAATCTACTGATCCAGTGTCCCTACCACGATCTTCCAGGATGGAGACAGTTGGAAGCCTTCTACAACGGACTGACTGAGTCCTCACGAAAGGATCTGAACCTGGCTTCAAACGGATCGTTTCTGAAGAAATCCTACATTGAAGGGCTAGACCTCCTGGAGACAATGAGAAGAACCTGTATGCCGAATCAACACTCTGATTGGATGTCTAGAAGGAGAGCACCTGGAACACTCGAAGTCGATGCCTTAACATCAATTCAAGCTCAACTGTCGGCACTCACGAAGAAATTCGAGACGGTGAGTGTTAATTCAGTGCAAGGAACTTCAAGCGGCTGCGAAATATGCGGAGGAATGCATACCACAGATCAATGCTCGGCAAGTATAGAGGAGGCGAACTTCATCGGAAACCAGCGGAAGAACCCCTACTCCAACTCGTATAACCCAGGATGGCGAAACCATCCAAACTTTTCATGGAGAGGGCAACAAGGAGCTGAGCCGCGGGCACCGCAACACTCAGGATTTCAGCAACCTCGAGCTCAGGAGCCGGAGAAGAAGCCGAACTTTGAAGAGATGATGATGAAGTATATGGCCAACCAAGATGCGTTGCTGAAGAATCAAGCGGCTTCAAGAGGTGCACAAGAATGTGGAAAAGAGAAGGGACACAGCTGAAGAGGGACCATCTAACATTATAGATGGCCACACCTATATCGACCCATCTCCAGCAAACAGCACTCCTATCGAAGCTCCAGTCTCACCACAACAAAGGAAGGAGAAGCAAGAAGCTGCAAAAGATAAATTGGAGCGCCCGCCCCTACCTTTTCCGCAAAGAGCGCGGAAGCAAAACGAGGACGCCCAATTTCGTAAGTTTCTTGATGTATTTAAAAAGCTTCACATTAACATTCCTTTTGCAGAAGCACTTGAGCATATGCCGAGTTATGTCAAGTTCATGAAGGACGTGCTTTCTAAGAAAAGACGACTAGGCTATTTTAAGACCGTGGCGCTAACTGAGGAGTGTAGCGCAATCCTTCAAAAGAAACTACCGCCTAAGCTAAAGGATCCAGGTAGTTTCACGATCCCTTGCACAATCGGTTCGTCATTCTCAGGTAAGGCTTTGTGCGATCTTGGTGCGAGCATCAATTTGATGCCCTTTTTTGTGTATAAGGAGCTAGGTTTGGGGGAGGTTAGACCCACATCGGTATCGTTGCAATTAGCCAATAGGTCTATTACATATCCTAGGGGCATTATTGAGGATGTACTGGCTAAGGTCGACAAATTTATATTCCCGGCTGACTTTCTTGTGCTTGATTTTGAGGAGGACCAGGAGATCCCTATCATCTTGGGGCGACCATTCTTAGCAACTGGTCGAGCTCTGATAGACGTCCAAAAAGGGGAGTTGACCATTCGGGTCAACGACCAAGAAGTAACATTCAACGTCTACAAGACCATGAGGTGGCCAAGCAATGGAGCGCCTAAGCAATCCCATGAAGCCCTCCATCGAAGAGCCGCCCACGCTAGAGCTAAAACCACTGCCGGAGCATCTAAGGTATGCGTATCTCGGATCCTCTAATACCTTACCTATAATCATCTCTGCAGATTTGACAGCACAAGAGGAAGAGAGGCTGCTTCGGATTCTTAGAGAGCATAAAAGAGCTATAGGCTGGACGATCGCAGACATTCGGGGAATCAGCCCGTCAGTTTGCATGCACAAGATTCTCCTGGAGGATAACCAAAAAGCGTCAGTTGAAGCTTAGCGGCGACTAAATCCGAACATGAAGGAGGTGGTCAAGAAAGAGATTATCAAGTGGCTGGACGCAGGTATCATCTATCCCATCTCTGATAGCTCATGGGTGAGCCCTGTGCAGTGTGTCCCAAAGAAAGGTGGCATGACAGTGGTAGCTAATGATAAGAATGAGCTCATCCCAACAAGAACAGTGCCGGGGTGGAGAGTGTGCATGGACTATCGCAAGCTGAATAAAGCCACAAGGAATGATCATTTTCCACTTCCTTTCATTGATCAGATGCTCGACAGGTTGGCTGGTAAGGAATTTTACTGCTTTCTAGATGGTTACTCTGGATATAATCAGATCTTGATTGCTCCGGAGGACCAGGAGAAAACGACTTTTACTTGTCCATATGGGACTTTTGCTTTCCATCGAATGCCCTTTGGTCTGTGTAACGCGCCTGCGACTTTTCAACGATGCATGATGGCTATTTTCAGTGATATGGTGGAAAATGGACTAGAGGTTTTTATGGATGATTTTTCAGTCTTTGGAACATCATATTCTGTTTGCCTGACAAATTTAGCTCACGTGTTGAAGCGATGTGAGGATACTAACCTGATCTTGAATTGGGAAATATGTCAATTCATGGTCAGAGAAGGTATTGTTCTTGGTCACAGGATTTCGAGTAAAGGCATTGAAGTGGACAAGGCCAAGATCGAGACAATTGAGAAGCTTCCACCACCGACATCAGTCAAGGCAATCAGGAGTTTCCTAGGCCACGCCGGGTTCTATCGAAGATTCATCAAGGACTTCTCGAAGATCACAAAGCCGTTGTGCAACTTGTTGGAGAAGGACAAGCCATTTATCGTTGACGACGCATGCCTCTCAGCTTTTAGTGAGCTAAAGAACAGGTTGGTTTCCGCACCCATCGTCATTGCGCCTGATTGGAACTTGCCCTTTGAGCTAATGTGTGATGCTAGTGACTTCGCCGTTGGGGCGGTATTAGGACAAAGGGTAGGCAAGATTTTCCATGTGATATATTATGCTAGTCGCACCCTAGACGATGCTCAAGTGAATTACACCACCACAGAAAAGGAATTACTAGCGATAGTATTTGCGTTTGATAAGTTTCGTAGTTATCTCATTGGCACAAGAGTCATAGTGTTCACCGATCATTCTGCTATCAAGTATTTGATTGCGAAAAAGGAAGCTAAGCCGCGACTGATTAGATGGGTTTTACTGTTGCAAGAGTTTGACTTGGAAATTAGAGACAGGAAAGGAACAGAGAACCAGGTAGCTGATCACCTGTTGAGATTGGAAAATGAAATTCATACTAAGGATAAAACACTGATTAATGAGTTTTTTCCAGATGAATAGTTGTTCTTAATTGATAATCGTTCAGTCCCTTGGTATGCCGATTTTGTGAATTTCATTGTCTCTGATTATATCCCACCTGAACTCAATGTTCAACAAAGGAAGAAACTTTTGCATGATGTGCGATATTATCTATGGGATGAGCCTTTTCTCTTTAAGCATTGTGCAGATCAGGTTATCCGAAGGTGTGTGCCGAAGGAAGAAACGGAAAGCATACTTGCACAATGTCACGCATCACCCTATCGGGGTCACTTCGGAGGAGATGGAACAGCAGCGAAAGTGCTCCAATCAGGTTTTTATTGGCCTACTTTATTCAAAGATGCTTATACATTTGTTGCATGTTGTGACAGGTGCCAACGTGTTAGAAACATTTCAAAACGACATGAGATGCCATGCAGAATATCCTCGAGGTAGAGCTATTCGATGTATGGGGTATTGATTTCATGGGGCCATTTGTGCCATCAGCAGGTAACAAATACATCCTTGTCACAGTTGATTATGTGTCTAAGTGGGTGGAAGCGATTGCTTCCCCCACTAATGATTCTAAAGTGGTGGAAAGGTTTGTACAGAAACAAATTTTTACACGATTTGGCGTACCCCGAGCGATCATTGGTGATGAAGGCACCCATTTTTGTAATCGACACTTCGTGACATTGCTCAATAAGTATGGAGTGAAGCACAAGTTCGCCACGGCATACCATCCTCAGACGAGTGGCCAAGTCGAGGTTTCCAACCGAGAAATCAAGCGGATTCTGGAGAAGACGGCAAGTCTGACACGAAAGGATTGGGCGATGAAACTTGATGAGGCCTTATGGGCTTATAGGACAGCTTACAAGACACCTATCGGGATATCCCCGTACCGGCTCGTTTTTGGGAAGGCCTGTCACGTACCGGTGGAGATCGAGCACAAGGCGTACTAGGCACTGCAGCATCTCAACTTTGACGAAGAAAAGGTGGGCGTAGCAAGGCTCTTACAATTAAACGAGCTTAAGGAGCTTCGCCACCACGCATATGAGAACGCGAAGCTGTACAAAAAGAAGACAAAGAAATGGCATGACAGCAAGATATTAAACAGGACGTTCACCCCTGGTGAGTTGGTCTTACTTTTTAATTCTCGACTGAAATTATTCCCGGGTAAATTGAAATCTAGGTGGTCGGGACCGTTTCGTGTGGTGGCCGTATATCCCCACGGGGCAGTGGAAGTCAAGGTAGACAATTCCGAGCGATCATTCAAGGTCAATAGATAGCGGTTGAAGCATTACAGAGGAGAAACATTCGATCGGGCTATGACCACCACACACCTTCAAAAGCCGTGATCTCAGGAATAGTCGAGCCACCGACTATAAACCAGGGCGCTTATTGGGAGGCAACCCAAGCTTCTGTTCATTTTTTCTCTTTTTCTGTGTTCTTTGTTGATTGTGTTTCTTTTATACAAAAAAAAAACAGAGCGGACGCGTCCGCATAAAATGAGAGACGCGTCCGCCTACGTACAGAGTCAAACCAGACGCGTCCGTCAACATGAGAGACGCGTCCGTCTATCCATAGTAGGCTGACAGACGCGTCCGCATAAAATGAGAGACGCGTCCGTCATTTTCCAACATGACAGACGCGTCTAAGTTAGGAGAGACGCGTCCGTCTCTACACAGTATCTCAAAGGACGCGTCCGTCCAACATGAGAGACGCGTCCGTCTCTACACAGTAGCCATACGGACGCGTCCGTCTACACGAGAGACGTGTCCGTAGATGCACAGAATCCAAATGGACGCGTCCGTCCATTAATTGGGACGCGTCCGAGCACCCATCGTTCCTATAAAAGGCGTCGTTCGTAAAATTTTTTTGTTTACCCTAACCCTAATTCACTCTTTTCTTCCTCTCGGTCGCGTCTCTCCCGGTGCCGCCAACGTCCATCACGATACCCTACAAGCCACTCGACCGGCTTTCCCTCTGCAAAGGACGCGTCCCTCGGCTCTCTCTCTTCAACGGACGCAGCCGTCTCTCTCCATCCAGGTAAACCGTTCCATCTCTTCTTTCCGAGCATCACGCCTAGGTCATCTTGTTAAGAAACTCATAGTATGGTGCGAATAAAGAATGCCGGACTTAGGAATGCGAGTGAGCAACCAACTAGAGATAGGGGTAAAGCTTCGGCCGCTAGGGCCGAATCGAGCACCCTCCAAGCCAATGCCCAGCAAAGGCTCGCCGAGGCCATTGCCCGAAACAAAAAATTTATTGCTGAGAGAGGAATTCCCCGTATCATGGAAGGATATGATCGTTATTGGCTCTCCGCTGAAGTAGCTAGAAGGGGTTGGACCACATTTTGCGAACCTCGCGACCCGGCGGTTATTCCAGTAGTTCGCGAGTTCTACGCTAGAGTACCGGACCATCAGGGGGGTAAGGTCCGCGTACGTGGTAAAACGGTCCGGTTTGACGCTGTTACACTTAATCACTTCTTTGAGTTACCTATCCCTGACGTTGATGAATATGCAGCATTTGTAGGATTTGGCTTGAATGCTGAAAAAGCCGAAGAGATTAGACAGGTTTTAACTGATGGAGCAGGGCAATGGGAAATGCACAATGGCGAGTTCGTTTCCATCAAACGGAACACTCTCGATCGGTTTGCCAAAACTTGGTTTTATTTTGTTGTGTTTTCTATAATGCCTGTAACTCATCACAATCTGTGCAGGCGTGAACCAGCAATCCTCATTTATGCCATACTGACCCATCTGCAGATTAATGTAGACCAACTTCTATTCATGGGGATTTTACAATCCTCGGAAGCCACGAAGGGTTACTGGTACCCCTCATTGGTCACCATGCTCTGCCGTCAAGCTGGTGTCCCCATTGAAGATCATGAGGAAACACTCCCACCAGGTACGATTATGACTGAAAAATATATTGAACAGTTGTGTGGTTCTGGTAGTCGAGATATGCAGGCAATTCAAAGGAGAAATAGGGCATGCGCACGTGCCCTCCGTGCGGGACCATCCGCGCCGGCAGTAGATCTGGCGCAAGATCCTCGGCCCGAGAGTCAGGAAGTCCCCGACACCCCAGCACCAGCCGACTTCGGGAATGTAGTCCTCCAGCTCCTTCGCCAAATGCGGAGAGAAAACAGGGCGACTAAGCAAGAGTTCCGCCTCCGCCACGAGCATATTGATGAGAATTTGCGACGCAACGAGGACAACATGCGTTTCCAATGGGCGGCGGCGGGATATGACATGTTACAATTCTAGAGCATGATCCCATGGGAGCAATCTTCACAGGCCGCTCAATGGGATGAGTACGTGGACGAAGAAAATAGCGAGGATGATAATGCACAACAAGACTCTTCGGAAGAAGAGTAAACCCCAGGGGAGTTCCTTTCTTACCCTCTTTCTCTTTACATCGAGACAATGTTCTTGTGTAGGTTTGGGGGTGTCAAACTTTACGAGTGTTGCTGAGTAGGTGCTATTAATAATGAATATGACTGATTGTTGAGTAATGAGTTATGGCGAATAATAGGTTTGGGGGTGCTGTGTTTTACAGGTTACGGATTGATAATTAGAGTCTGAATTTGATAACTGCCAGTTAGTCTTTTCGAGCATCTGATTCCTCACGTCTCGTTGTTAATTGGTTTGAAATAACTTCTATTCAATGAGGATAACTAGTGAGTTCGTACGTGTCTCTGATGGAAAGAGGAGTTCTGGAGAATTACTTGTGGTTAAGACTTGTCATTTTCGATCTGTCCAAAGCTGCAACCTGAAACTTTTTGATTTTCAACAATCATGGTCTCATGTCTCAGTGGGTTTCTAGTTGAATCAAACCTTTATTTTAGTAAAACATGTGAAGTAATGAGGATTAGGACGTGTCTTTAATTATCTCTTGAAATGAAATCTGGGGGAACGATCATTTTGTTAAAAAAAAGAAGAAGAAGAAGAAGAAATAAGTGATCATGGTTCTAAGTACCAATGTCCAGAGTTGAACTTCAATTTTCTATTTCAATGTGATCTGGATATGTACTAATGGTGTCTGTTAGTCCCTAACCAACCCGAGAATAAACCTGAGGAGTGCTTCATCACTTAATGCCTTGGTCCAACTGGATCGAGAGTCATTGGTTGATTTCTCGCTACATTGGTGGTTATAAGGACGGGACACTTAAGAATCATGTAACCTTGCGGAATAGTTGTTGAATATGCATGTGTTGGATGGTTTAAACCTTGGACAAGTGGATGGAGTGATGAAAGGCTAGTTCCTGAGAATTGTTACAAATCATGTTTTGCTTGAAAAATGGTTTGTCGATATCGGTTGCTTATCGTGGCATGAGATGCTTTTTCTCAAATAATAAAAATGTTTTGTTTTAGCAGAGGATGAGTAATGTGACTTGTTTTTAGTGCGAGTTAAGCAAAGGGATGAATTGGACTGTTAGGGACAAGTATAATCACTTCTGAGAATATTAAAAGAATGTATTTCATGACTAGTTGACTCAGAGACAGTGAGGAATGTTTGGTAGTTTTGATTCATTTTATTTGAAGTTATTTTGCTCGAGGACTAGCAAAAGGTAGGTTTGGGGGTGTGATAACTCTACGAAAGTAGAGCTAAAGGGCTTGTTTTAGGCGAGAAAATTGTGCAACAAATTGAATGAATTCGTCTAATTTGGGTTCTTTAATTTGTTTGCTATCTTCAAGTTGTAGTTTGCTAAAGAATGATCTACAGGTGAAGGACATGTCCAAGCTAAGAAGAGATGCATCTTGGAAAGTGGAGATCATAATCAAGAAGGACGCGTCCTTCAAGAGCAAGAGAAGCGTCCGTCGCTCTCCAGAAGCATGGAGGACGCGTCCGCCTGCTAGGCAGACGTGTCCGTCCAATCCAAAGACGCGTCCGTCCAATCCAGAGACGCGTCTGCTCGCGAAAGTCATCAACCACGCAGAGGGCGTTTTCGTAAATTTAGAAATATATCTGATTAGGGTTGAGTTAAATTAGGAGGGTTATCTTTTGGATATCTTTTGGTGTGAGAAAAATTAGGAGATATATATATTCATCTTGGAGAAAAGATTTGGAGAGGGGGGCTGATACTTTTGCAAGGCAACGACAGGGGATACAGGGGAGAATTGGGAGACAACGGCAGAGGAAGAACGGGAAGTGACAGCGAGGATTTCGGCGGAGTCTCTTCTTCCTATTTCCTTCATTTGTATTATGTCGTTGTGTATTGTTTGGATTATTGACCTCGAGATGATGAACTAAATTCCTTTTCTAGGGCTTAGACGTGTCTGTTTTGTTCTTCATGCGTATTAGTCGCCTAATCACCGATTAATATAGATCAGATAACCTAGGGAGACTCGAGAGAGTAGTCTAGGTTCAGATCAACGAACAAGACAACCTAAGTTAACTTAAGAGTTGGAAAACCAGGTTATTAGTGAGCAAAATAGGGATATATCTGGTCACCTTAGGTAATCAATTAGGATCGATTCATAATGGGTCACTACTAGTCGCGAGCCTAGGGATAGAGCGAGCGATTTGATACCAGTTGATACGTTTTCATATCTTCGGGAGAAATATGAGGAGATTTTAGGATCCTAGGTTAACAAAGCTGATTGAATCAATAGCATTAGGGAAGGCGGAATCAGATACAAAGTCACGAGAGGAAGTCGAGCGTCCTAGATCTCTTACCATTGATTGTTACTTTGATTGCTTTTATTTTCCGTTTTGTTAGGTTTATCCCTTACCCAACTTCACTTGACCTCAAGACGATTGCTGATAGTAACGTTAAGAGAATTTCGTATTACGATTCCCTGTGCATTCGACCCTTACTTACCCTAGCTACATTTATAGTTAGGTCGGATAAGGATTTATTTTTATTGCGTTGACGACGCGCATCACATTTATCATTTAGTTTTTGTGAAAATTTTGATTTTAATCAATTTATACAAAATATATGTGCTCCACAAGCAAAACGTGTTCTTAGAAATGCACTTAAACGCGAAATTAAAAATATTTATAAAAAATGAAAAAAGAAGTTTTACAAACTTTTTTTTATGAATTTTAGTGAACGTGCGCATGTAGGTAGCGATATTTAGAGTGATCATTGGTAAATTAATTTTTATATCGGTATAACATATAATTGGATAGATCATGATTGGAATATTTAAAAAAGAGTCATTGCATTTAAAATTTTTAATGATAGGCATTCAGCAAATAATATTTATAGATTAATTAGGTAAATTTTAGAATAATATTATTCATTTAATAAAATCTTTTCAATTGATTTTGATAATGTCGTGGCAAATACCGCTTCAATATTGAATTGGAAAAGATTTGTAAACCCACTTTTGGTGGACAATTTTTTCACATTTGATGTGCTTGTTATGTTTTAAATTTATGTATACAATATGATATAAAACATTTTCAAATTTTTCCCAAGCCCCATAAAAATAGCAATTTAATATTTATGGAAACATCCACAAATAATGAAAGAATGGTTAAGATTTTGTAGAGCAAATGGAAAAAGACCAAAAGATTTCGAAAAGATATTCCAAATCATTGAAATTATACTTATGAGTTGCTTAATGAATCTTTTACATATAAATATTTATTATGTGTTTTTATTTCAAATAATATATCTTAAATTAATTTTTACCCACAAGAATAGGATAGTTGCAAAAAAAATAGATATTTTAAAATTTTTTAATTATGCAACTTATACTTTGTCCAGTATTTATTATTATACTAATATATCTCAAATTAATTTTTACTCACAAGAATAGGATAGTTGCAAAAAAATAGATATTTTAAAAGTTTTTAATGATACAACTTATATTTTGTCCAGTGTTTATTATTATACTACACATATATTTTTAATAAAATATATTAATATTGTTGGACTTTTGAAAAACAAAATGAAAATGAAGAGAATTTAGGTGATACTATTAAAGCAATGCGAACAAAATGGCTACATTATTATGGGGAAATTTCTATTATTCATTTAATTGCTTATGTTTTTTTATCCACGTTGTAAATTAGATGGTTTATGTGATTATTTGAATATGTATTATGAATGTTTACATTTAATTGAAATGCTAAATATTAGAACTATATAAACAATGGTTAAAAATGTAATAATAGAATCATATAATGAATTTTGTAGAACATATAATCTAGGTGATAGTGGATGGGGATCTTCTCAATCTAGTGAATTACAAAGTAGGAATACATATAAAATTAGTAGAGGGTACAAACTTTTGATGCATAGGCAAAAAAGGAAAAAAGGAAGTAATAGAATGTAATTCTGAAATAGAGAGCTCTCTAACCATTTCTTTTGAATTTGATGAATTTCAAGACAGCACAAATTTCACAATATTGAATTGGTGAAAAAGACATTCCACTCAATATCCAATTCTTGCTATGATTGCAAAATAATTTTTGGCAATCCATTGTTCAACATTGCAGTAGAATAAGCATTTAGCGCTAAAGGTAATAATTTGGACGAACAATGCTCAAGATTAACTCCCGAATCGGTAGAGTTTCAAGCTTGCATTGATGATTGGACAAAAGCTCAATATAAACAATAAGAGATAGATCACAATAATGAAGCTGGATTCTTTGATGATAGAGATATCACCACCACCGGTATATGAAGGGGTAGCGACGATCGAGCATAAGGTAAGTATGGGATTATCAAAGGTAAGAAAACTATATGGATTTTGATTCTTATATATCCAAGAAGTATGTAGCCACTTAATGATAAATCATTAAGTTTAAGCCCCATTCCTCTCTCTTTTTTTCCCTATATTTGATTACAGATTTTATTTAATAATACCTTATTTAATAATTTAATAATTCATTATTTGATAATTTGATTATAATTTTATTACAAATCCATCACAATTTAATTTTTAATCTCAAAAACCTATTGGAAAAAAAAAATCAAAACCGATTGAAACAATCGACGATTTGGCAGTTCCGAACCATTGAACTGTCGGCTGTTCCGTTCGGCGATTTAGAACCACTAAACTGGCCTAGAACTGGCCCGAAACCTTAAATAGCGATTTCGGTTCCGGTTCCTCCAAATTTGGAACCAGAACTGCCAGTTTATGAATCGAAACCGGCAGTTCTGAAACCCTGGCCATGCCTACTCTACCCATAGACTACATCAAATGTACATCAATGGCTACAATGGACTTTCACTTATTTGTTTTAATGGCTACTTCAGGAGGAGTGTTTTACGATGTGCGAGCAGGTATGTCAATGTCTGGGTATCTACCACCGCCCTGTGCCACCATTAATAGTTTTCTATTAAACTTGATATTTTCATTATTAAATTTCTTTACTTAAATTTTAATTTTGTAATAGTAACCTAGTAAAATACCCCCCCCAAAACCCATTTCATTGCTAAATGAAGCGAATGAGCAAAATGTGCCTGAGAAACTATGATCTATCATCTTTGAAGAATTGGAAATAAAGAAAAAATGGTTTTGTCTATTCTATTCAAAAAAAAAAAGAGAGGAGAATACGCATTTGCTTATTGTTGACCTGAGGAGTATAATGTCAGAATAGTAGTCCATCAATACATTTACTTTAGAAAGTCTTGTGTCTAGGATCAACTTCTAGATTGTATGAGGATACAATGTTTTCTAAGGCGGGAAAATGAGATAAATGGTCTTTAAATTTTGACGTAATATGCAATATGATCCATGAACTTTTAATTTGTTCAATATGATCTCTGAACTTTATCTCAATGTATAATGTCCTCCCTGAACTTTTGATAAATGTTCAAACTAGTCATGGATTATATGAAAATGTTTAATGTTATTCCTAAAATTAAATTGATTGAAGGATAACATTGGATATATGCATATAGTCTAGGGACTAGTTTGAACATTTGCCAAAAGTTGATTGACCACATTTAGCAATTAAAAGTTTAGGTAAGACATTGCACATTGAGCTAAAGTTCATGGACCACATTACACATTAGACTAAAGTTCAAGAACCATTTGTGTCGTTATCCCTTATAAGGCCACTGTAATCTATCTATCATCCTTGATATGGATCAATGTAATAGTTAACTTCAATAAATACTTGCTAATTTTGCAGGTTAACTTGGATTACCCTCGTGAGTTCTTGACCTCAGTATAAGGTTATATCAAGCAAGACTGTTCTGTTATTCAATTAGTCATGTTTGAAAGCAATATAAGAAGGCATGGACCCTTTGGTAAGGAAGGAGGAAGCTTCTTTCGTTGTGCATTGACATGCCGCAAGATAATTGGCTTTCATGGAAGGTCTGGTGTCCAGCTTGATGCACTAGGAGTTTTCTCTGAACCAATTTCTGATCTTCGTTTCTTGAGATCCGTCGGGCCACTTGGAGGTCAAGGGGGCAGTCCTTGGTATGATAGAGATAGCACAGGTGTGAGAGAAATAATTGTTAAAGGTGGATCAGCTATTGACTCCATCGCTATTGAGTACGACAAGAATGGATATGTTCAGTGCCGTAAACGTGATGCAGATGGAGGAGATTTAACACCCGGGGTATGGCCTCCAGACATTTACTTAATCTCATAAACGTGCAACTTCTCTGTCTAAGGTTTTTTAAGTGGTCGGGACTGGAGGTCACGTATATGTGCATGAGCATGAAAGTATAGTGAGCAGAGCGTAGAGAGGTGGTTAATCAATTGCCGTCCCTGAGCATGAAAGCATTGCCGGAGCATACTTGAAGCAATTGATATTTGTTGTACAGACAATGATTTGATAACTATTGCGGACCAAAATAGGTTTTATACTCTAGATGCAGCCTCTTTATCTATTTGGCTTTGCATTGTTTGTCTAACAGAATACAACTTATCAACTGGAGTGTTCTGTTTCTGCTGATTTTCAAGATTCTTACAGCTGCGGGGTTGGGATTACATATGTTTTTGTTTCTAATTTTGCAGGTTAAACTTGATTATCCTCGAGAGTACTTGACTTCCTTTTCTGGTTTCTATGGATATTTTTACAAGTATACTATCGTTCGCTCCCTCAAATTTCAGAGCAATGAAAGAACTTTTGGGTCAATCGGTGTAGAAGACGGGACGTACATTTCTTTTCCATCAACAGGTAAAAAGGTCGTCAAGTGGGAGGTGTGAAATCTATCTTGATGCACTTGGAGCACATTTTGAACCTTGACAGGTTAAGCTCAATGCGCGCCATGCAGTCGATGTTTGAGTTCACATTTAATGTGTATCATTGTGTTAAACAGTTTATAGAGAATCATATCTTTATCAACTAGTCTCAACATAACCATTTCGCTATATCTCATGTTATAATTTTCGTTAGATCTCATAATTTACATGGCACATGGAATAAGATTATGCTAATGATTTGTAATTAATCATGGAGTTTAACATTTATTCCATGGTTGTGTTCATCGCAATTTAAACAACCCTGATAATTTAATCATATTCGTACACTAACAATGGAATTTAAACAATCGAAGAATATATTATGCACCTTACCAAAAAAAAAGAATATATTATGCAAAGTAAATCATATCCGAGATTTTTTACTACTAGGAAAAGAAAGCGACTCAACCTCTTTTTAAAAAAATGGGAATCCCCAATGACTTTTAGGAACAATCTATTCAACATGACATTAATAAGAATACATGGCTGCCGCATATAACGTCTCTCTTTCAAGAAGGTAATTATGAGGATGGGATAATCCATTCCCACTGGCTCCACCTAATCTAATTTACTCTAAATCTAAGATATTATAGCTAATTATGACTTTTAAACATCAAATGGATTTAATCTAATGAAATTGTTCTCTTTTTTTTCCCTAGATACCAATTATAGAGGAAAATCTCTTAAAATCTCAATCCATATATAAACATCATCTCATGATATTTTATATACACAGTAAAAAATATATACTGCAATCATGTGATAGGATAAAACCTTTTCTTTTCTCTCGAGAAAAGTTTAAGAGAAAAATATTCTAGAAAAATTAAATCATAAGTATCATTTATATCTAGTAGTAAGTTGTAAAAGTGAACTCCATGAGAATCAGAAAATAATTATGCTTGTAAACATAAGTAATGTTGACTTGTTGGGCACGACATTTTGTGCGGTAGAAATAAAGAAAAAGCACATTAGAGAGAAATTAATTTTGGGATTGTAATGGAATTTGTATCAAAACCAAAACCGACGCTATTTGAAACGATATATCAAGTTTAGGACAAAGAATCAATTCTTGTAAAATTATCTATACTATTCACATTATGTTGAGCGAGACAATAAATAGACAATTATCAGCATGAATCAATATTATGACATTTACATTACCTCGCCAGATCAAGCGTATCCCACACGAATCCTGCCACCATCGAATTCCACGCGACGACGTCTCTGCAACCAGGGAGCTCACTGAACAACCACCTCGCAATGCCCATTTCAGAGCAAACGCAATGCAGGTGAATCAAGGCGTTCCTAACATACAGATATAGAGCTTCGCAGCATGATGGTGGAGTTGCCTCCCTTCGAACAAACCTATACAGCTTGTCCGAGGATTCAAACATGACGGCGAAGCTTTTGATTCTTCGTCCCTTCTCATTCACCACTTGCTCTCTCTCTCTCTCTCTCTCTCTCTCTCTCTCTCTCTCTCTTATATACACTTTTACCTTCGACAAACTGTTTCAGCCTTTTTCACATTCTCTCACTCAATCGCGCACTGCCCCATGGGAATAGAAGAGATCGAGAGACGCATTTCGTCTTCAGCTTCGATCAATCAATGGAAGTTTGACGTCATACTTTCATTGAGCACAAGCTGCTCAACGCGATTCGCCATTCTGGGGTCGCCCTCGCCGTGTTCATCACCAATTACGCCAACTCGTGGTGGTGCTTGAACAAGCTGGTGGAGATCCTGGAGTGCAACAGGAGGTTTAGAGATCATCAGGGTCACATTGGGTGCGTTTGGAAAGGCTTTCCCCCAAAAGCCTTTGAGAAAATGCAAATACCTTTGGTTTGAAGGTATTTGATGAAATGCAAAAGCTGTTTGGTAAACTGTAATTAAAAAGTGCTTTCGGAAGGATGTTTGGGAAAATGCTGTTTGGTAAATATATATTTGAGAAAGTTATTTCATATGACCATATATTTATTTTATTTTAAATTGTTTAAAATTAGAGAAAGAAAACAAATGAATGCCACGTTTATATGTTTGCATTGAGAATAATGTAAGAGAGACATGAACAAATTTTTAAACAAAAATTCATATCAAAGTAGACTTTCAGGTGTGTTCGGTTCAGCTTTTGGAAAAAGCCTTTGAGAAAAGGCAATGGCCTTTAGCCTAGAAAGGTTTGCTGAAATGCAAAGACTGTTCGGTAAACTGTAATTAAAAGTTGCCTTTGAAAGCAACTTTGAGGAAATGCTGTTTGGTAAACATATAAGTGAAAAATAATCAATTTAAGTTTTTTTAAATTTTACTTGTTTAAAATTGAAATAAAAAAAATGATGGTAACTCGTATATTTTCATGTTGAGAGTAATGCAAAAGACACAAATTCACAAATTGGTTTTTATTTTTTTGGTCAAACTATTAAAAAATTAGTTAGAATCTTCCAATTCATTTTAAAACGCTAAAGACTCACTCAATTTCTAAATGACACGATGAATGGGCACGGTTAAATACTTCTCGATAGCCTGTATGGAAATTTTAATTAAGTAATGATACACTAAGCCCTCAAAATAAGTATATAATAACCAAAAGTTCAAGTAGAGTCAACCGGTACAAGCATGAATAAAGATTGTACATGTAATTCTACCGGAAGCTTCACGAGTAGGTTACATAAAATCGCAACTGAACACCAGTAATCAATGGTTAGGAATTAAGATCCCTGCGGCATCTACCATGTATGGGTGTTACTAGCTTCCAATGCCGCCATTCTCTCTTTTCTTTTTCAGAGAAAAACTTCGAACATACAAATGGAAGAAGAGCATAGATGAAACTAACAAAATGAGTAAGGATGAATCAGGGAAAAGCAGCCAGACCCGAGTATTTGAAATAAGTGCAATGCTAAAAGAATGAAATCCACGGTTATAATTAGAAAGACAAGGATCTAAATAGAACTTTGAAAATCATCAGATTTCGTCTTTCTACCACGTGAAATGGTAAGTTCCGGAACAAACAGAAACAAGTGGGCAAAATTAATCTAACATAGTTACTAAAGACACAAGGACCGCCAAAATTTGTGTACTCGTCAGTGTTCTCTTCATAACGGGTTTCACTTCTTTGCCTTCTTTGGTACCTTGAACGAGACTAGCCCCTTGCAGCAAGACTTGTCACTTTCCTTTAGCTGCAAGAAGCAGTCCATGTCATTTTTAGAGAATTGGTTGGACATATTCACTATGTTTTGATCTCAAATGTTAGTAACTGCCGAACGATATTCCTGAACATAGAAAGGAAAAAGCCAAGGCTTTGATCTTTAATAAGACCAGAAAACAACAGCAGCAAATTCAAATCACTTTCAGCAAACTCAAACATGCAGAATAAGAGACAGTACCAACTCCATTAACAATAAAAGAAAGAACTTCAAACCTTTATTAAATCAAAAGTACAATGTCTAAAGAGAGAATGAAAATTGGACTCTTTTGCTTCGACTTTCTTCAATGCCCAAAGAACTCTAATATGAAATCAGAAGCACCAAAGATGTATCTAGCGGACGAAACCTGCCATGGCAAATGCTAACACAGTGAGATCAACAAACACAAGGTATCTATCCATAAGCATTGAAGCTGTAACTAGTCACTGTTCATCTCATTGGACAGATCTTTAAAGCTAGTTGATTGGGATGATGGAACTGACAAGTGGTTAACAAATTGGGTGGCACTAACCAATCTCTATGAAAGTTGTGGTCCTTTTGGTGTTTGCACAACAGGGGAAGATATGTTTATTCGGCTTGCACATGCAGATAAAGGTTCAAAAGTTTGAAGTAAGATTAGTACCATCTAGGATGTCCAATATTTCTGGTAATTTTCTCCATGATTTCAGTTTTATCAAAACAAACAAAAGTCATCATCAGCCTAAATACAATTTTTGGCATCGTCTTGTATGTAGCTACTACCATATATGGTATATGCAAGTGGAGAGCTAACAAAAGAGGTACGCATAATCCACATCTAAGAAACTATCAATAGACAGAATGAGGCACCGTCCTAACAAGCCAAACAAACATAAACAAAACATTGAAAACAAGCAACAAAATCAGAAAACAAACAATATACTAGATAAGAGAACTAAGTTGAAGGGAAAAAAAGGATGGCTCTGGAAGGACTCACTACCCAACTCAAGCTAAAACAAAAACCAACCGTGAAAAAATTGGGAAACTACTAGATCTTCACCCATCACCATGACCAATACCAATTCCTTCACAACTCTCTCACCCACTTGCAAATGGACCCCAATAATGGCAACCTAATGTTTTCGAGGTATCCTTCCAAGACGATCAATTCTTCTGCAGGAGGACCAATTTTTTTTTCACCCCCATGCCATCAATCGATCTACACCAAATGAACCCAAAAAAGGTCCACCTCTCACAAGCACAGTCTCTCATTTCAAATTGAACACCCAGACGAAACAACAAATGTTTTCTGTCTCGTGATCTCTCAGCTAAAATCTGAAATGATTCACAAACAAGAAGCAAACAACTAACCACTAAATAACGCAAAGATACACCAAAAGGGAGCTCACTAGAGCATAACCCAGCAAATCCAAGTCAACCACGCACCGATGACGACCAAATTTATCAAATGAAAACTGCGAAACTAACTCAAACGTCAAACACGAACCCATAAGCACTTGGAGTAGCCGTGATAACGGCCTCGAGGCTCATCAAACAGCACAGTCGAAGGTGGCTGATCACGAGTCCGATCGAGTCAGTCTTGCTGGCATGTCCTCTATCTCTGTATGATACTCCCTATGCTCGGCCGAGCTCTATCCTGTTTGGGTCTGCTCGGGGTAGGGACTCGCGCGAGGGAGGATGAAGATGGAACGATGGAACTTGGAGGAGATGAGTGAGAGCGAGCGTTGGGCGGAAGGGAGGCAACGAAAAAGAGAATCCAAAGAAATGAGGGGTTTTTTTTTAAAGGGGCAAGCTGGGAATTATGATGATTGAGCGAGGATGAGATGGGAAATTGAAAATTTTCATTAACCCCAAGCCTAGCGGCATGCCGAGAAAGCCAGAATGCCAAAGCTGGTCAGAGGCTGCCTTGAACTGGAGGTATTTGAAGATACTTGAAAATGCTAGCATTCTCCAAATGGGTTTCTCGTATTACTTCCCAAACACACTTGCTTTTGCCTAAACTCCTTTAGAGGTCTAAAGGACCTTGCAAATGTGGTTCCCAAACACACTTGCACGTTAAAGTCTCGTTCAAATGATAATGAAGGTGATACCCATGATGTGATGACTCCAATTTCTTCCTAATAACATTCTATTTGATCATTCAAAAATCGAGCACAAAAAAAAAGAAGTATAATCGGAATATTTGCCACTAAAAGCGACTTCACGAATCATTTGCACGTTAAAGTCTCGTTTAGATGATAACAAAGGTGATACCCATGATTTGATGACTCCAACTTCTTCCTAATAACATTCTATTCGATTATTCAAAAATTGAGCACAACCAAAAGAAGTACATAAAAAAAAAAAAGTTGAATCGGAATATTCGCCACTATAAGTGACTTCACGAAGGGTATATAATCATTTGCACGTTTAAGTCTCATTTAGATGATAACGAAGGTGATACCCACGATGTGATGAATCCAACTTCTTCCTAGTGACATTTTTCTCCAGCAGCCTGAGACGGCAAATGATCTGGAATGAGAATTATCCTCTGAGAACATCATTGGCGGGCATGACGTAATATCATCACAGAAAAGGGACTTCTCTTTGGTTTTCCAACATTCCTCGGTTCCATTTATGAGGAAAGCCCTCAAAACATTCAAAAAAAGTACTATCTCTGAAAAATGAAAAAGAAAAAGAATATTAAGAGGTACTTTCACTTTATGACTTTTAAGGCTGCGAAATTTTTTTCCTTAATCTTAGTAGCTGCTCTCAAAGCGCTGCCAAAGCATTTTTGAGCAATTGCCTTTTGTTCTACAGACGAATGATTTATTTTTCTGTGGCGGACCAAAATTGGTCTTATGCTCTAGATGCAGCGAAATTATGTATTTAGGTATTACATTGCTGTTTCATCAAATACAACTTATAAATCGGAGTGTTCTGTTCATGCTGATTTTCAATATTCCACGGTGGGGTGGGGATAAAGGTGATTATCTTTCTACTTTTGTAGATTAAACTCAACTATACTCGAGAGTACTTGACTTCACTTTTTGGTCACTCTGGAATTTGTGGGCAAATTATTGTTCGCTCCCTCAGATTTCAGAGCAATGAAAGGACTTTCGAGCCAACCGGTGATGAGATCCGGAAGTACTTTTTCAAATAATTTGTCATAATTCAACACTTTTTAAGTTTTAATATTTTAATGAGGTGGATAAGGGAGAGTGAATCAACTGTTGTCCACTGTGTACTTTGCGCAGACAGATTTTGGTCCACATCTAGTAATTCTCTCTCGGCATAGTTGTTCCGACAATGAGGTTTTTCCTGGCAAAGAGCACTAACAAGGAGTTGCCCAAGAGATACTTTTTGCAACACTAGTGCGTTTATGTCATGATAAATTAAAAAAATAATAATATATTCTTAAAAATAACTATTTATATCGCTTTAAAAAAATTAATTGATGAGTTTTTATTATCAACAACAATCTATTTCTAAACATTTTCCTTGATAATAAAGTTTTAATTAGTTCATTTTGGATAAATAACATAAATAGTCCTTAGATTTTGGCCTAATATGCAAACCGAACTTTAAAGTTGCTTAATGTGATTTTTGAACTTTAGCCCAAAATTCAATGTTGTTCCTCAACTTTTAATTTGCTCAATGCGATTTATGGACTTTTGGTACATGTTTTATGTAGTTTCTAAATTGCATGAAATTGTTCAATGTTGCCGTCTCACAATTAAAAATGTTCGTGATGACTAAGATCAACACAAATCATGATGGACACGTTAGCCACTATTAGTGAATTTTAAGTTAGCTTGACATGTGGACAAATTTGGTCACTGCAACTATGCCCAAATACATGTCATCATTCTAATGATGAATGTGTAAAATGTTCTTTACATTGGCAGTTAACCAAGTAGAATCTTTTTAAAAAAAAAGGTGTTGTAAACCTATGAGAGAAATAATAAGGTGTGTTTGGAGGGGCATTTGGTCAAATGTCACATTTGGGAAGGCTGAAAACCCAATGTTGATAGGGACCCGCGTTAGGCTTTTAGCATTTACAAAGCACTAAAGGCCTCATTAATAAAAATTGATTAGATACCTATTTTGCCTCCAAAACCGTACTAAAATCCATTTTTACTCCTTATTTAAAAGAATCCCTAAATTTTTGCTGTTCATCATCTTCTTCAAGCTAGGGTCAGTAAAGGGCAAGGTATGAAGGCGGCATGGGGCCATGCGATCTCAAGCCTCTTCACTTGGTTTACTCAACCCCTAAGATGGCCGCCTGGGGTTGCGCAACAACTGGTGACGGTCACTTGGGTGGCTTGTATTAAGGCTTCGTCACTGGGGATCGCATGACACATGCGGCCTCCACTAGAGCTCTTTGCTGGCCAGTGAAGAGTGTCAACTAATAGCCCTTTGTAAAATTTTTTGCCAAATATTACTTAGCCCAAAGTTGCATTTTAAAGGATTTTTTTTTTGCCAAACACTATTTGCATTTCGTCGAGTCACTTAGTCTAAAGGCACTAGCATCTGCTCAAACTTGTTTCCAAAGACAAACCAAATGCACCTTCAAGCTGTTAGAAGATTTTCTTGTTTGGGCTAAAATTCCAATGATAAGTAAAAGCGTAAAATTTCAATGATAAGGGTATCTAATAATTTGCACGTTCAAGTCTTCTTCAGATGATAACGAAGGTGATATGCATGATATGCATTACATTGCTGTTTAACCAAACACAACTTATCAACCGGAGAGTTCTGTTCGTGCTGATTTTCAACATTCTACAGGAGATAGGGATAAGGATGATTGTCTTTTTAGTTTTGCATTTTTTTCTTATAACCGGGGTGTCCAGCCGTGCCGGCGAGTTGACGCTCAAACCGACGGAAACCGACTAACCCCCGGGGAGGCACTGCAGGACCCCACCACCACGATATCTAGTTTTGCATATTAAACTCGACTATCCTCAAGAGAGTACTTGACTTCATTTTCTGGTCACTCAGGGACTTCTTGCAGGCATATTATCGTTCGCTCTCTCACATTTCAGAGGAGTGAAAGAACTTTTGGACCAATTGGTGATGAGATCAGAAAGTACTTTTTCAGAGGAATGAAAGAACTTTTGGGACAATTGGTGATAAGATCGGGAAGTACTTTTCCTTTCCGTCAACTGATAAAAAGATTATGGGGTTTCATGGGAGGTGCGGATTTTGGATTGATTCACTTGTAGCACATTATGTACGCCATGCAATCGACGTTCTAGGTTGATGTGTAAGTATGTAGAATTGCGGACATTCTCAGAAATCTAAGGATGTGAATGGGTCTTTCCTCTAAAAATAGTGTGGTAAAACAAATTTTTATAGAAAAAAGATTTTTTTTTCCCAAATAATTCGTCAAAATTGAACACTATTTAAGTTTTATATTTTAATGTGGTGGATAAGGGAGAGTGAATCAACTGTTGTCCACTATGGACTTTCTCCGGATGGATTTTGGTCCAAATCTGGTAATTCTCTCTGGGCATAATTGTTCCGACAATGATTTTTTTTTCCTGACAAAGAGCACTAATAAGTGTCGCGACCCGATCTTCGTTCGAGATCGGGTGGTGGATTGCTAGGCCCAGATTTTGGATAGTCAAGGCTTCGCGCGGGTCCTCCCAGGCCCATACCAAATCGCGTTAGGGAATTTTTTAAATCGAAGTCGACCTTAGTGTAATCTGGTGACATGTGCTCAGTGTCCATGCCATTGGAGTCGCCACCAATCATTTCTTGGAGGGTATGATTGGAAACCCTATCGAGCGATCGGGAGAAATCGTTTGATTCTGCGAAAACCAGAGATTTGAGTTCGGGGACTTAGTTACGCCAATATTGCTATTGACGCCCTTTCGGTACCTAAGTTGGGTGATTTCCTAACCTAAGGAATTCTTGCAGGCGAGATTGGGTAAGGTAGACTCTAGGAGTTTATGGGTTTTATGCAAATGGGAATGTCTGTCCTATCAATCACAATCAATGAAATGAGTGCGCAATCAAGAAATCAACACAAGAAAAACACGCGTTCAATCAAGTCAAGACAAGCCAAATGGGAGTCCTAAAAGTCTAAAAGACACGCCAATTAGATTCAGAGGTGATTTGGGATGATTTTGGTCAAATTGATCAGAGGGGCAAAATGGTCATTTTAGAAGGCTTGGAAAGTCAGAAACGTGAAAATAGGTCAAACCAGTTGAATGTGATTTTTTCCTAATTTTCACAATTTCTGAGAATTTTTTTGGATTTTTCTGAATTTTTTTTTTAGAATTTTCCGGGGATTTTCCATTTTTTTATTATTATTTTTTTTTGGACCGGGTCGGGTCAACCCGGCCCACTTCTCGAAGACGCTCGACCCAGACCATATGGGTCCCGGGACGGTCTAAAACGATGTAGTTTTGGATTTTCTTTTGGATTCTTATTATCAACAAAATAGCCCATCGGGGGGTTTTCTCGCACTAATTCCCGACTCCTCGGGAACGCTCAACAGGAAATTCATACATCGATACAAACTACAACATACCAGGAAAGATACGGATCAAGGATACGTGAATAAAACGGACCAATACATGACTGAAAACTCATGGGAAAAACCGATGGCCATTCGCAAATGGAAACCCAGAAATTCCCAGAAACCAGTTCATGAAGGCGTGTTCAGGAGGGATTATCTCCATGATCAAATACAATCAGAAGAAACCGATTATACCACGTGAAACTAGGTATAACCAGGTTTCTAAAATGACCAACGGCTCGAAAAATGATTGAGCGAGCACGCCGCGTCGACGTTAGAAAAATGGTCATTCGCAAATGGAAACCCAGAAATTCCCAGAAACCAGTTCATGAAGGCGTGTTCAGGAGCGATTATCTCCATGATCAAATATAATTAAGGAAAACCGAACACACGACCTGAAACTAGGTCAAACAAGGTTTCAAAATGTGTTTAAATATCCCAAAAATATTAATGGAACGCTCTGTACTAAAGCCACGAAGGTGGCTTGTCGCAAAACCAAATCTGGGAAAACTAGCTTTGCCTCTCACTTTGCAGCTCATTGAGGCGTTTTCAAGTGCCAATAACTTTGTACTCAAATTAAATCAAGAGGAACCGATCATACCACATGAAACTAGATATGATCTAGTTTTCCAATTGATCGACGACTCAGGAAACGGGCAACCGAGCGCATCTTAATGGTGTCGGGAAGTGACGGGTCTGAAGTGGTTACAACATTTAGAAAAAAAAATTTCAGTTCAAGCCAGACCAACCAAGCAAATTCAAGAGGGCATATCTCGCTCCTCCGTTGGACTTAATGGGAAAATAATATACCGATTTGAAGAGCTACACATCAGGAACAAAATGAAACAGAAATTACTCGTGAATAATGCTTGAGGAGAGAAAAAAATCGCCCCGAAAGTTGGGGGTTTGGGCTGTTTTACGCTCAAATCCGGACGCAAACCAGACCAACATGGGGTATTCCCGACCCCGTAACTATCCTCAAAGATTGAACCAAGGGCATTTGAGAAACATAGTATCACGGTTACTATGTACCGGGAACACAATCAATCAAGAATCTCTCAAAAATACTCACGGAAAGATAATGAAAAATGAGCACGAAGCAAGCAAGTTGAACTGATTCCAACACTTAGGCAAAATTTCCAGGCTGAATTTCCAGATTCTGATCAGACTAATGAGGCAACTTTGGAAGAGCATATCTCACACCTCGGTCGTAACCAGGAGCAGCACAACATATCAAAACGAAGATCTACACATGTAGAATGCATTTGAGCAAAGAAACGACCAAATATCACGTGAAATCACCACGAAAAAGAGGTTCAAAGTCGGGGGTTTGAACCACCCGAGGCATTTCATCAAACACCTTGTGTGCTACAAAAGGCTCAAACCAGAGAAAAACAATCGTGGAGGGGTATTTGCGTTACATTTCCCGGCGACTCAGATGGCGGATGGCCGTCGGTGATGGCTCGGTAGGTAGGTGGTGTGTAGGTGTATCTTGGTTGGGTGGTGGTCGCTCGTGGAGCCTCCCGGTTTGCTCTGAAATCGCTCCCGAAGACCCCCTATTGGCCAACCCGAACTCCCCTGCTTCAACCCAGCTCCCGTCTCTCTCTTTTTGTCCTCCTTTTCTGCTCCTCCCCGACACTTACCTGATGAACTCTGGCGCCTCCGGCCCTCCACTCGCTTGGGACTTCCACCCTCAACAACTCCAAAGACTGAAAAAGCCCCTCTATCCTTGCGTTTGCTCCCCATTATTCTTCAAAAAAAGCTGCCCCATCTCTGTCCATCCTTCACGCATGCGTTGGGAGGGAGAAGGAGAATAGTGGCCGGGTCATGGGTCGGGTCGACCCGACCCGACGATCCGCCCGGCCAAGATTTGCTCAAATTGACCCAGAAATCGATCAAATTTCTCAAAATTACAGCTAAAATTGGATTCTCCATGCTGGATTACATCCAAACATGTGGTTTTTGCAAAAAATTTGCTTGAAATTGCACAAAAAACCCAAAGTTTTATTTTGACCCGAAATCGAATTTTGAGCAATCCAAAGCCTAAACGGTGAAATCAGTCCAAACCACCCTCTCCAATGGATTTAGAATGATGAAACCTATGGGGTAGAGGTCTTGGAGTTTCATGGGTGCCCCTAGAAAAAGTTTAATTTCATTTTTTGTCAACTTAGGGGCTAAATTGAAAAATGCAAAATTCGACTAAGGCCCTTTTGCAAAATTGAGACACTCCGGTTACAATTGGGCCAATATGAAAATTTGGACTATTAGAGGACAATGTCACAACTCCTAAAAGTGAAAAATAAAAATAAATTAACTCGAATGTGATTTTTTTAGGCCCGATTCGAGATTATGCTCGTGAAGGAACACATGACCCCGAATTGGTTTTTTCGAATTTGTGATGGCCAACATGAAAAGGGACTTAAAATAGAAATATTGAATATTTTTCCCTATTTTTGTGGCCAAACATTCTGTTTTTTCTTGATTTTTTGGGTATTTTCCTAATATACGAAAAATATTAAAAAAATGCGAAAAATACTAAAAATTATTTTTTGTTAAAAATTGGTTCCTTAGGGTTGGAAAAGGCTTCCAAAGTTTATTTTACAATTTTATCATTTTTTATTGCTTTTTTATGAATTTATAAAGATAAAATGCTGAAAAATACTAAAAACACTAAAAATTATTTTTTGCTCAAAATTGATTCCCTAGGCTAGGCTAAGGTCCTCAAAGTTGATTTTTCAATTTTATAATTTTTTATGGATTTTCTAAAAATTTTCTAAAAACAAAACTGGCTAAAAATCAAGTGTCAACAGCTGCCCCTCTTTGAGAGGGGTCTCGTGAGATATCACTCTCAAAGACAAGACGACACTTGATGTCTAGCCGACTCTACTGGGAAAATGAAAAGTTGTGATATCCAACTCTATTTCCTCTTGTGAAAGCCTCAGTCCAAACTTCCTCTGGTTCATTCTGATATAAGAGAGAGAAAGAGGTAGAGTTGAGGGAGTTACCTGAGACTTACCTGTTTGCCCCATGGCTGTCGTTGACTGCATGGTTGGGGACGGAATGTGAACCTAAGGATTTCTTATGAGAAACCCCTAGGGTGGTTGAACTTGGACCCGTATGGTAGATCAACCCATTGAGATGCCTATATCAATGACTTGGTGCCTATAGGAAGGACTTTGTGTACCTGTACGAAGGACTTTGGGTGCCTGTAGGAAGGACTTTGTGTGCCTGTAGGAAAGACTTTGGGTGCCTGTACGAAGGACTTTGGATGCCTGTACGAAGGACTTTGGGTGCCTGTAGAAAAGACTTGTGTGACTGTAGAAAAGACTTGTGTACCTGTAAGAAGGACTTGTGTGCCTCTAGGAAGGACTTTGTGTGCCTGTAGGAAAGACTTTGTGTGCCTCTAGGAAGGACTTTGTGTAATAGACAATCATATAGAAGTTATCCTCGCTCTTGGGTGTCCTCTGCAAGTTTGAGAAGATTGTGGATCTTTATCAAGCAATGTGTCATTCTGGAATCGATGTGGGTGCCATTCTGGGACCTGGGGGACCAGGAACCTATAAAAGCTCAAACCCGACTTGTCATATTGAAGAGGAAAGAGTCAGAAAATTTCTGATATTTCGAATATTCCAAGTTTTTTCTTTTGGAATGAGATGTGCTGCTATGATCATTATATATGAATCACGCAGAATTTTTTCAAAAGAAATGTAACGTGATGTCAGAGGTTATCCAAAATTTTTTTGCCACATATCAAGCACAATCAAAAATTCCTTATGAGGAATATTTTGAATCAAATGAACTGAAATTACCAAAGAGTTTGCTTAGGACCTCAATTGAAGTACGCTCATCAAAGAGGGCTTCTCACTTATTTCTCCGAAGAAGGTTTTGATTTTTATTCAGGAAGCACTTGAATTTTCTCTCGAACCTATGTCTAGGGCTTCGGAATTATTCGTAGTGCATACAATTCGATTGATCAGAGAGGTCTTTAAGGGACCGTAATGTTGGGCTTGGTTAAAGGTTTCCAAAGGGGACCCATAAATGAGTCGAGGCCAATGAATAAAAGGTCTTCATCATCTACTCCGGGTTTACAAGTCAAGAACTCTGCATAATGAGAAAGAAATAGCGTCGCTCGTACCTTTTCGAGCGATGCTTAAAATCATTTAATCTCTACGTTAACTCAAGCGCCTTAATCAGAAAAGACTTTCACGGGTTGTAACGTAGGTTAGGATTAGGGACCAGGGAAGAAAAAGGCTTATTTTGGCCTAGAAAATATATGAGGTGGGTTCGACATTGGTGATCATTGCATCTTTATCACCAGTCTCGGCCCTCTAGAGTTGTCCTCAAAGAACACCATTGTTGTATGGGGATGGTGTGGACTTCTGCTGACGTCGCTGCTCGAGAATGATGTAAACTCCAACGGAGGAGATGTCGGTGCTCTTTGGAGATTCACTGCGGTTCTTGATCTTTTGGAATAATATCCAAAGAACACCAGTGTTGTATGAGAATGGTATCCACTTCTGCTGATACCGTCATCACTCGCGAACGGTATAAACTCCCCGCTGAGTAGACATTGGTGGCTTTGGAAAATTTATCACCGCCCTTGACCTTCTAGAATAGCCTCCAAAAGACACCATCATTGTTCGTGAATGGTGTGGACTTTCGTTGATACCGTCGTCGCTCGCGGACGGTGTAAGCTCCAACTGAGTATGTTTTGCAATTTGACTCCTTTGAAGAGTTTTTCTTTTGTAGCCAGACCCCATTGGGGACTTACAAAGGAGATAATATGCATACATTTTATTGAGTCTGCAAATGTACACGTAAAATTCGAAGGCATTCAAAAATGAACATTGATTTGAATAGGCATTTGCCTTGCTTTTGTTTGGCGCTTTGCTTTTTTTATGCCCGGAACTGACTCTCTCTTTCTTTCTTTTTTCTTCTTTTTTTTTCTTTTTTTTTTCTTTTTTTTTGTCCTGCCCTTTTTGACTTTTTGACTTTTCCTCTTTTTTGTGTTTTTTTTGTTAGAAAAGAGAATTTCTAATGATTGTGCCGTGTACACATGCTTATAAAAAATCCAGCACATTCGGAGAGTTGGCTCAGGAACTCTATGTAGACCCAATTCTTCTGAGTCCTTCCACTTTGAGGTGGCGCCATCTTCATCTCAGAATGGGCAATGATCACTAACGGGGTTTTAAGAAACGAATATGCAGGCTCAATTGGGCTATGCAAAGGATAAAAGTGTATATGATAGCGAAACGAATACTTTTCGTCGTCCTAAGGCACTTGAATTACCGTATGAGGTTAAATACAAAGAAACACTCGAAAATTAATGTTAGTCCGAGCAAAAAAATTTCTAACCATTTACCTTATGTCGCCGCTGGAACTACTTCCGTTTGGCCCCGATGTGGGGTGGTTCTTGACAGGGTTTAAGAAATGAAACCGCCGCTCAAATGGGTTGTCTATGGTCACCTATAGTGTTTAGGATAGAGAAATGATCACCTCTCGTCGTCCCAATTCGTGTAATCACTGCGAATAATTCCTACGTCCCTAGGCGAAGGCCTTCACTCATCGCTCAAGTGTGTATAGGGACGTGTTTGGGCATAGTTTGCCTTTCATCGTCTGAGGTACTCCAATTGACAAGTCTTAAACGTTCTCATTTAGAAATCCATTTCCCTTTCAACAAAATTTGATCCCCATGCGGATTTCCGACGCGCGATGTATGTTTCAGTGCATGCTTGGATAGCCTCAAAAGCTTTTTAAACCCAAATGGAGGTAAAGTATTTTTTGAAAGTTTATCCTTTTTCTGAACATGGTATCATTGCATTTTCTCAGATCCTTCAGAGTCCTTGATCTTTAAAAGAGCAGAGTACTTACCATTTTAGCGCGCTGGCCTCTCTAAAGAACAAATACGATGTGTCAATACGTGTTCTCGAATTTAGGATCAACTGGAACGATACCTCTTTACTCTTGATTGTGTATTCAAATTGGGAAGCCAATGCGTAGACCGTAGAATCCTGTTATCTGATCACCATTGCAACATCCCCTATAAAGATAAAAAGGAATGTATCAGTGTGCTTTCCCAAATTTGAAGCCGATTGGAACGGTACGAAGTTACCCTTGATCGCGAGGCGGGGGTGCCGATAGATGGTCCGTCTCATATACTTCCTTTTCTTGTGAGCTCCTGATCTGGAAGAGGTTATTTGAGCTGCTTCCTTCTTCTAGGAGCGACTCTTAAACCTGCAACTCAAAGAAAATGATGCAAGTGTATGCATGTATGCATGAAATGCATGTGTGGGTCTTCGATACGACTCAGACACCCTTTAGACATGAAAATTGATCAAATCCTCATTTTATTCAAGGATAGTATTTCTTGACAGCATCCGCGTTTACAGGATTTGCCAATTCTTCTCCATCCATCTTCAAGAGAATCAAAGCGCCACCAGGTAAAACCTTCTGCACTATGTACGGACCTTCATAATTCGGCGCGAACTTGCCCCCGGGATGAGAAACATTAGGGAGCACTTTCTTCACAACCAAATCCCCGACTGCAAAACTTCTGGGCTTCACTTTGCGATCGAATGACTTGGCTACCCGCTTTTGATACGCCTGTCCATGACATATGGCCTTTAGTCGTTTCTCATCAATTAGGTTCAGCTGCTCATGTCTTTGCCGGATCCATTCGGCTTCTGAAAGTTCGGATTGGGCTAATATTCGCAAGGAAGGGATTTCAACTTCCACGGGGAGAACGGCCTCCATGCCGTACACCAGAGAATAAGGTGTTGCCCCAGTTGAAGTCCGAATCGAGGTTCGGTACGCCATCAACGCGTATGGCAACCTCTCGTGCCAATCTCGAAAGTTTTCCGCAGTCTTGGCCAGGATTTTCTTTATATTCTTGTTCGCCGCTTCCACAGCTCCATTCATTTGCGGGCGGTAAGGAGAAGAATTAAGGTGTCTGATCTTAAACCGATTCAAAAGGTCGTCCACCACCTTGTTATTCAGATTGGATCCGTTGTCCGTGATGATGGCCTGGGGCGTCCCATACCTCGCGATGATATCCCTTCTAATAAACTTCGTAACGCTCTTAGCTGTAACGTTGGCGTACGAATTGGCCTCTATCCATTTGGTGAAGTAATCGATTGCCACCAAGATAAAGCGATGCCCATTTGAAGCGTTAGGGTTAATTGGCCCAATCATGTCAATTCCCTACGTAGAAAACGGCCAGGCTTCGGACATCTGATGGAGTTCATTTGGGGGAGCATTGATCTTGTCTCCGTATACCTGACACTGATGGCAAGATCTTACGTGCTGGTTGCAGTCAGACTCCATGGTCATCCAATAGTAACCGAGTCTCATGATCTTTTTAGCTAGTAGATGGCCATTCATATGAGGTCCGCACTCTCCTTCGTGGATCTCCTTCATAAGCATGTTGGCCTCTTTAGCATCTACGCACCTCAGCAGGACTGAATCAAATGATTTTTTGTATAACATCTGACCGCTAAGAAAGAACTTCGTAGCCGTCTTGGCTATATACTTCTTATCTCCTATTTGGCTCCCCGGAGGATATTCTCCCTTCAGCAAATAATTCTTGATGTCATGATACCAGGGTTGGTCGTCAAATCCTTCCTCGATTACCATGCAGTAAGCTGGTTGTTTAATGATGTCGACCCTTAATGGCTCGATGTCTAAACCTTCTGTCACTTGCAGCATAGACGATAGGGTAGCCAAGGCATCTGCAAAGTGGTTCTGGGTTCTTGGCAGGTATTCAAAATCGATCTCCTCGAACTCCTCAATCATTTCTTCTAAGAACCTGTGATAGGGGATGAGCTTTGAGTCTTTAGTTTTCCACTCACCCTGGGTTTGCAAGATGATCAGCATTGAGTCTCCGTATACTTGCAGTTTCTTTACTTTCATGGTGAGGGCGAGCTGCAGTTCGAGGATACAGGCCTCATACTCGGAGATGTTATTGGTGCATGGGAATGTCAACTTTGCAGCGACTGGATAATGTTGTCCTTCAGGGGATATAAGAATTGCCCCAGTTCCAGATCCTGCAAGATTTACAGCGCCATCAAAATGCATTATCCATTTATCTTCGGACAAATTAGAAATACGATCTTCTGCTTTCTCGTCACTTGGGATACTGGATCCCTGGGCATCTTCGGCCAATATATCCACTATAGCTCGTCCCTTGACGGATTTCTGAGTTGAACTTCTAACATCAAATTCTGACAGGAGGACCTGCCATTTAGCCAATTTCCCGATTAAGGCCGGCTTTTCCAGGAAGTACTTTATCGGGTCGTTCTCCGTAACCAGCTGTATGTGGTGATACAAAGTGTACTGCCTTAATCTGCGCAGTACCCACACCAACGCAACACAAGTCTTCTCGACTGTGGGGTAATTCATCTCCGATGTAGTGAATTTCTTGCTCAGATAATAAATTGCCCGTTCCTTACCATCCTCTGGGCTTGTTTGAGCTAGCAGAGCCCCCAGGGATTCTTGATGAACAGTGAGGTATAAGGTCAACGGGGGGCCCCGCATAGGAGGCACCAAAACCGGTGGGGAGGTGAGGTAACTTTTAATCTTTTCCAGCGCTTGGTGACATTCGGAGTCCCATTTCACCTTGGCTCCTTTCTTTAGTAACTTAAAGAACGGCTTTGCAACGTTAGAGAGTTGACAAATAAATCTGGCAATGTAATTTAGCCTCCCCAGTAAACTCCTCACTTCCTTGACTGTCGTGGGTACCCCCAGGTCTGATATCGCCTTGACTTTAGAAGGGTCGATTTCAACTCCCCGGTTGCTCACCACGAACCCAAGAAGCTTTTCTGATCGTGCCCCAAATATGCATTTGGCGGGGTTTAGCTTCAATCTATACTTCCGCAATCGTTCAAATAGCTTTCCTAGTGTCTGGACGTGATCTTCTCCAGGTTTAGATTTTGCAATCATGTCGTCGACATATACCTCTATCTCCTTGTGCATCATATCGTGAAACAAAGCCACCATAGCCCTTTGGTAAGTTGCCCCTGCATTTTTCAAGCCGAAAGGCATAACCTTATAGCAGAATGTCCCCCATGGCGTTATAAACGAGGTCTTCGCTTTGTCCTCCTCCTTCAAAAGGATTTGGTTGTATCTAGAAAATCCATCCATGAACGAGAACATGTCAAATCCCGCTGTGCTATCGACCAAGACATCGATGTGCGGAAGGGGGAAATCGTCTTTTGGGCTCGCTTTGTTCAGGTCGCGATAGTCCACGCAAACTCTGACTCTCCCGTCTTTCTTCATCACCGAAACAATATTGGCGACCCATTCGGGATACGCGACCACCTCAATGAATCCGACTTTTATAAGCTTCATCACCTCTTCCTCGATCTTTTTGGATAACTCGGGTTTTGTGCGTCGGAGCTTTTGCTTCTTGGCGGGAATACTCGGGTCCGTCGGGAGCGAATGCTCGACGATACTTGGGTCTAACCCCGGCATATCTGCGTAGGACCAGGCGAACACATCTTGGTATTCTTTGAGGACTTCAGTAAACCGAGCTGCCTCAGACGAAGATAACCTTCCTCCAATCTCGACTTCTTTCACATTTTCAGAATCTCCGAGATTGACTGTAATAGTGTCCTCTGCGGTTAGTGGTTTATGTTCCTCATATCTGCCCCAGTCTCTTCTGATATCACTGGCATCATCCTCGCACTCTTCCTCGATCTCGTAAGAGAAGTCATCATTGTAGTCTGAGCCACATAATAACCTGTTATGCATGTGAGGGATGGTATGCCTGAAATGTTACAAGCATGGTTAGTATGTTGCTAATGTTGATGAAGATGCATGAATTTTTGAAAACATTTCGAAAACGTTTTTTTTTAAGCAAAGGAAAGGGAGGGGAACTAGTCCTCATCTCATCGGACGCCCCTACTCTCCTAAAAATTTTCAGGAAAACAAGGGATCATGTGGCAAATCAGCCCTCAAGCTTCAAAAATTTGAAGCCGAGTATCATCATCGGGCTGATTCGTTGTTCCACATGTCCCTAACAAAACTCGTGGGACTTTCATTAGATGGAAAATGGACCGTGTTACAGCTTACACTACTTGGACCAACGGTCGGAGATCCAAGGATGGTTTTCAGGAAAGAAAAAGGCGGTACTAGGGAATGAGGACTAAATGCAGGAATTAAAATGCATCAAGGAAAAGGGATAGAGATGGCCTCTTTACACAAGTGGGGCGGAATCCTCGTCAAACTGCTCAACGATGACGTTCACGGTATCCTCCAAGAATGGATTAGACATATCGGGCTCTGGTGTGTCCTAAACCTTCTCATCTACCAAAAGCCTGGAATGATTGGTGAAATATTGATCCAGAGGGCTGCCAATTAAACTAGTTTTCCCCTTCCATCCTCTAGAGCCAATAAACGAGCTGGACCTGCCTCTCCGGTTTCCACGGCCCCTATACTGGCCTCGGCCTCGGCGACCATCATAGTTCCCAGGAGCAAAGCCTTTACTAGACTCACCAGTATATCCTAAGCCTGTCTGGCGCTTGCTAGTCTCCAACTGAAGTGGTGATCGAATCCCCTGCCCATGCTTCCCGAGACCATGCCCAGGGATGAAACCATAAGCCAGCAATATCTTTCCTGGTGCCAGTGTGTATGTGGAAGGCGCAGAAACCTCCTTTTTGCCGCCAGGGGTCACATGCGTGGCTGCCACTAATTCCAAAGAATGGTAGCTAGATTCCTCTTTCCGCTCAGGTTCCACATACGGGACTGCGCTCTTCTGATAAGCCGCGAAATCAGTCTCTGCATGTACCGTAATCATTTTCCCATTTACGACGAATCGGACTTTCTGGTGTAGGCTCGAGGGTACGGCTCCTGCAGTGTGAATCCACGGTCGGCCTAGAAGGAAACCGAAAGCACTTGGGAGGTCCATTACCTGAAATGCAATAGAGAATTCCACTGGCCCGATGATGACATCCAGCTCTATCTCCCCGACTACATCTTTCCTCATCCCATCAAAGGCCCTGATTGTGGCCTTAAAAGTACGAACCTGCTCCTCATTCACTCCCAGGTTCCTTAAGGTGGCCAACGGGCATATATTAAATGCAGATCCGTTGTCGATGAGCACATGAGAAACTTGCTTACCGCGACTCCTTACAGAAATGTACAGGGCCTTGTTATGGGCCCATCCGTCCACGGGAATATCCTCATCAGAGAAGGATATTTGGTCCTTAAGGAGTATGGACCCCACGAATTCCTCAAGCTGCACCTCATTGATGGTTTCCGGCACGTTCACCTCGTTCAGTACTTTCATCAATGCGTTCTTATGCTTCTCTGAGTTAGTAAAGAGATCGAGCAATGAGATCTGGGCCGGCATTTTCCTCAGCTGTTCAATCACCTCGAACTCGCTCGTCCTTACTACGGATATTGCCTTTTCTACTTCTTCCTTCGACATTTCTCTTTTCTCGGGTTCACCTTCTCTTGGTGCATAGCATCTGCCGGACCTCATTACTGCGTCAATCTCATCCGTACCATAATCCCAAGGGACAGCTTTGGGATCGTAGTCGGCAGGTGGCGGAATTTTGATCATAATCTTTTCGATCTTCCCATCCTGTTGCTCCTTCTTATTATCCAGCTCTAGACCAGATAGGGAGATTACCATGCGTTCGGAGGAACTACTCTCACTGTCCTCCCATTTGTCTACTTCATCTAGCTTGATTACAAAAGGGGCCTTCGATCCTATCACCGCGATCAGCTCGTCTTCGTCGATGTGATCCGAATCGTAGTCGCGACACCATGGCTCCGGTGTTATCCCTACCGGCTCCGGTGAAAAGTCCTTTCTCCTTTGGCGGTCGCTAGTCTCTACTGATTCGGCAGAAGCGCCGGCCTGGTCAGGGTCCTTCCTATTCCTAGGTTCGTTTCGCCGGAGGGCGCTTTCATGCCTTACTCTGATACTTACCATATGGCTGAAAGACTGGAATGCGTATGCATTTATGTGATCGAGGTACTCTTGAGGAAGAGCTTGTACAAAAAGTCCCAGCATCTCCTTGTCAGTTAGTGGAGGTAAGACCTGCCTTGCCTGCAGCTTCCACTTATGCGCAAACGCTTTAAATCCTTCGTCCTTCTTCATGGTAATGTGAGTCAGGCGGTTCTTGGTGACTGTGGACTTCGTGTCGGCCTCAAACCGCCGTATGAACTGCTCCTGAAGATCTTTCCAGTCGGAAATCCCGTTAAAGTCGACCGAACGATACCAATATAAAGCCGGGCCCATCAGGCTGCGTTCAAAGTTACTGATGAGGGCCTGATTATCCTAATGATGGTCGGCCATCTTACTGAGATAGCAGGAGACATGATCTAACGGGCAACCTTCGCCTCCGAACTTTTGTGGGGATGTTATCGACTGGTCGGGTCGATACTGCCTTCCTCCCCGGGCAATGATCTCTTTTAACTCGCGTACCATGTCGGCCAGGTCTTTAGACTGACCTTCCAATTTGGCTATTCTTCGATTTTGCGACTCAATGGTCCTCATTAGCTCCAGCACTTGATATCTCTCTCCTACGGGCGGCACCCGTGCGTTTTCCACTATTCTTGACAGCTCGGCCATTATGTAGTCCATGCTTCTCCCTAAGCTGACGATCCGGTCATGAGTTTCTGGGTCACGCTCTTCCTTTCCATGACTCAGGGTCACTTCATCCACTGCACCTACTACTTCCTCTTCATTGACGAGGTCATCCATGCCGTCCCATCCATCGGGGACAATATCTTCAGTTTTGACGAAGAAGCTTGGCGGGACCGAGTAAAGCACTCGGTAGTTATAACCTCCACTGTCCTGCCCCAGCGTGTCCACTATGTCGCCTCTCTCGAGGGCCCTTCGTAGAAACTCCTTGTCAGCCTCATGGGCCCTTTTCCGACGCAGCTCATCATCACCAAACTCCTCTTCATTTGTGACGTTAACTATTACATGCTCTAGTGGGGTGCTCTTTATGCTCTCAACCTCAATCTCCATCTTGAATTCAGTGCTAGTTGGATCGATTTTCACCCGAGTGCTTCCCATCCCTGAGTTATCAACGTGATCCAGGGTCCCCAGAGCAACCATTTTAGCCAAGCACTACCTCCTTTCTTCCCTCGAGGTTTCTCCGTCAGCAGGGTATTCAGCGGCTAGATTGAGCACTTCTTGCAACTTGGTCACATCAATCACGAATTCTAAGCTTTCAGTATCGTCACCATCCCAAATGACATTCACCCTTCCATGATCTGGCAAGGGATTCTGCTGCACATTCGGCTCAGCTTCATCGAATTCTAGCATCCCCCCATCTATCAGATCCTGCACCCGGTACTTGAGTATTAGGCAATTGTCGGTATTATGTCCCTTCTCGCCCATATGGTAGGCGCATGATTGAGTCTCATCGAATCCTGGGAACCTTGGTGGATTTGGCCTTGGGGCTTGCTTAGCGACCAAACGTCCTTCCAATAGCATAGGCAACAACTTCGATAGCGGCCGGGGCAATGGCGTGAAAGACGGGGCAGTTTTTTTCTTGGCTTCAAACTTTCTTAGGGCCAGCTCGGATGCACTTCCTTGAGCGGGTGTAGATTCTGAGAACTTTCTAGGCTTTGGCAGACTCGGCACAAAGGCAACTTCGCCTGTATTCTCCCTTTCCCTTCTGGCTGGGAACTGCCGCCTGAACACTGGCTCGGGTATACGCTTTTCCTTTAGGGCCCACTCATGACGTTCCGCCACCTTGATGAGGTGCGCGAAAGTCTGACAACCCGATGTGTTAAGCTTCTCAAAGTATTCGAGGGGTAACGCCTTCAGGAATAGATCTACCAGCTCCTCCTCCGGGATGGCTGGCTTGACCTGCGTGGCGATCGCCCTCCACCTTTGAGCAAAGGTGCGCATAGACTCGTTCCTCCCCTTCTGGGTTCTCAACAGGTCCTCTCTAGTTGGCGCTGTGGCCGTGTTGAATTTATACTGGTGTAGGAAATCCTCAGCCAGGTCCTCCCACCCGTCATAGTCTTCTAGGTCGAGCTCGATGAACCATGCCAAAGCCGCGCCAGCCAGGCTTTCTTGGAATGTATTCATCAGTAATGGTACGTAGTCAGAATAATGCGCCATCTTACGCAGGTAGTACTTCAAATGAGCTCGAGGACAGCCTGTCCCATCGTATTTCCTTACAAACTCAGGTTCCTTATAACCGGCTGGAACCTCTATCTTAGCAAACGGAGATATTTTGTCAAAGCGGGCCAGCTCATACCCTTGACTATTGAGGCACTCCTCAATCTTCGCGAGTCTCCTCGCACCTTCCTCCGCCTTGCCTGTAGGCCTTTCCTTCTTTTCTACGTTTAGGTCGATGACCATCGGTGAAGATTTGGGTGTTACCTCGATATTTGGCACTTGATCAGTTCTCTGTGTGCTTGCTTCGCCTGGGGCCTGGGTTACTCCTGGAGGGCTAGATGAAGATGGGTGAGCGGGTTGTTCCGGATCCAGTGGCTGGGCATTCTTCTCTTGGGCTGCTATCATCATGGCCTTCATTTCAGCTAGCATCGTGGCCATTGCATTCACTTGCGTCTCAAGGTCGACCACCCTGGGGCCCAATTCTTGCTGTTCCATTCTTGTTCTCAGGCGGGTTCTAATAGGACTGCGTGCCCTTTCCGTGATTGACAACTACCTGTTTTTACCGTAGAGAAGTCAGAAGATTGAACATCGCGGTTAAAAACATACTTAATCCAGTTAATTGCATGTTTTCGCATGGTTAATGAGGGAAAGAAATGTCCTGCGAGCTTTTAGCCTTGCAAAAACAAGAGGAATTCTTTCCATTATTACCCGCTAGAAAGCATGCAATTAAAAGAAGCGTAATCCATGCCAACAGTTTTTGCGAAATAGTATAAAAAGTGCCATGATATGCATAAGCTAGATCCAAGTATATCTTATCACAAAGGAAATGCTCTCTAGGAGCGCTCAAACTAAACATGAAATGCTACTATGGCCTAATCTTGATGGGAATGTCTCTCTATCCAAGCTTGGAGCGCTTTGAAACTGAGGTCCCTCTAGCTTGCTCTAGAAGGTCTGCCTCCCAACTACAGGCTTCGTCATCTTCAGAGTAAGGCGGCGATCCCAGGTTTTCGGGTACGTACGGCTCCACTCCAGGTACGTAAGGTACTATGTATTCCGGCACATAAGGCTTTGCCAATCTGCGTCTGATTGCTTTGTAGTACTGAACATACTCCAATGAGGCTCTGTGGACGTTCATTTCCCCTTCTAATGAATCAGGCCACTTGACATCTTGCAATGGAGAATTATTCAGGCTCTCCTGGATACGCTTCACCTTGGCTATGAGCTGCTCCTTGACTTCTTCTGGTAGAACGCCCGCTGGTATATCGAATGAGAAGGTCCCCGGCCTCTGGGGCGGAGGGATCTCTTGTAGGATTCCAAACTGCCTGACAAAGCGAAGCGAGTAGTATGCTGATCCTCCGGTGATACCCAGTAAGGGAACAGGGTCTCCGTCATTGCAGGTGAGGCGGGCCTTGGAGAGCCTTGGCCACCTAAGCCGCCATCGGAGTTGTTTGGGCTCTAAGGTTTCGAGAAATTCTTTCCACTTAGAAAAGGAATGTTCGGTGACCTCGGATTGATTTTGGACGAAGGACTTGATTGGATGAGTGTATTGGTTAATTTCTCTGAAACTCATGCGAAGATGGTATTTCTTTATATGAGAGGTAAACCAGATATAAAGTAGTTCGAATGAGGCTCGGAAGGTGCCCTTGCCTCGGGTTCTAAAGCGATTAAGAGAAATGATAGTTTCAGCTAAAATAAGATTGGAATAATCCCAGTCACAGCAGACTTGTCTAGCAATTACTGACATTACTGGGTCAAAAGTAACGGATGAGATAGGAAATAAGATAAAACTAAGGAACGCTAATACAAACACCCTACCAAACTTGGTTCCCTTATCTGCAGGAAGGCGTGAGAATTTTTCTATGAGGAATGACAAGGGGAACCTACCTGAGTTGCTTTTGAGGATAGGCAAGATTTCAGTGAGGCTGGTATCTAAAAATTCAACTAAGGCACTCTTGGGTTCAATTCCTATGGGTGGCTGTACGAGACAAGGGTTGGTGAAACTAACCCCGATCACGGCACTATATTCCTCCAATGTCGGTGCGAACTCTAGCCCATCTATATTGAAGGTGACGGTGTTAGGGTCCCAACAACGGGCCAAGGCCTGAATCAGCGGGATCTGGCACTGCACTTGCATTAGCTCCAGTAAGAATCCTAGCTTCTTCTTGACGAATGCTTGGTTTGCTTCATTGAGGTCGTTCCACCAAGCCTGGAGCTCATCTTGAGGGACCGGGACCACTTGGATGTCTCTTTTTCCCATCGAGTCCTAAAATCTAGAAATGATGTTTTGAAAAATCAATTGACATGGATTACTAAAAAGATGCAGAATGCGTGATGCAAACGAATGATGCGTGAAACTCCTCGATCGCCTATTTCTACTTGGGTGAAATAAAAGTTAAAATCTCTTATTTGACTTAGATGTGATCGAATAAGAGGTCTAACTAATATTTCAGTTCAAGAGAATTATGTAATCGAGGAGGGTCATTCAAGTGATTAAAAGTAATGCCAACCTCACATTCCATTGATTAGGGCAAAACAAAAAGGCATACAACTGACATAGATCCCTAGTACATAAGTATCTAAGGGAAAGGATAGAGTAGGGGCACTGGCGGGAGGACCCCATACATGATATCTAAAAACTGGGAAATAGAACTGGAAGTAAAGATCAATGGAATGTGATGCTATGGTCGTAAGGCTAACACCCTCCCGAGCTTGATCCTTAAAACTCTGTCTCTGAGATCTCTCTGGTCCATGATCCTATTCCCACACGCTCCTTGCCGGCAGGCAGTGCCTTAGAGCTCTCTTTCACCACGGGTTTCTTCTTCAGAGTGATGCGTTTTGGGCGAGTTTTGATGGCAGGACGGCGCCCTTTCTCCCAAGGTGCTGTCATCGGTCGGTTCTCCTTAGCTAGACGTTCCTTCTTCAGTCGGGCGCGCCTCTCCCTAGCTTGGCGATTGCGGGTCTGCCTTTGGGTCTCACGGTAGGATTTGAGGAACTTCTCTGTATCCTTCTTCCAGTTGATGTTGTATATGTGGAAGCTAAGGTAACCCGCGCCAGGTGGTCCCAAATTCTTCCCAGTGAGCTCTCGCCCTTGTAGAAATCGAGCGAAGTTGAACTTGGTGTCAGGGGTGGGCCACACTACTTTCCTCTCATGACGGAGAGTCTCTAAATCTGAAGTGGCGATACGAGGCATCGACATTCTATCCTAGAGTCGGCATTAGGTTTAATCACTTTCATGAAAATGTGATGATATGCTCGATGAAAAGAAAATATGAACGCGTACATGTCGTGAGTAATTGAATGTACATGTATATATCAAAAGAAATAAGTTTGAAAAAGGAACGAACTTACCAACCATACACAAAGAGAAATTTAGTGTTTGGTTTTAGGTATACCAACCATCCATAGACATGCGCATGAGACAGGTGAGGGTTGGACTCTAAAATCGCGCGCGTGGGTATGGAACCTAAGGCCAAGGCTCCCACGATCCAGATGAAGCTGATTCCCCCCCCAAGAGCACCCGCCCAAGAGGATTAGAGATCGCCAATCAGGATAGTGAGCGGGAACGGATACGAGAGTCTCAAGTGCTATCAAACACGAGATCCTTTCGCATCCGTTCCCTATCTAAGGTAATCCTAGAAGGTGGTTGCAGTCCGGGTTTGACCGCGAGTGTGTGCGAAGTGTCGTGATCCTCAGAGATGCAAGGCATGCACAGCAGTTTATATCAGAACACCGCTTTTATAATCTCATTCACAAATATACATTTCCAAACTCCAACCTGTAGAAAACAAGGTCAACAAACACTCCACCCCTTATTTCTCCCATCTGCAAGAACATTTAACACCTTTTGATTAGTTGACTTACCTCACCTTCGAGAGCGCCTGCAGGAAAACACGTTAGAAAACACTCAACTTTTTAATCGGCTCAAATCCTCTAATAGGTTATAACTAATCCCCAGCGGAGTCGCCAGTCTGTCGCGACCCGATCTTCGTTCGAGATCGGTTGGTGGATTGCTAGGCCCAGATTTTGGATAGTCTGGGCTTCGCGCGGGTCCTCCCAGGCCCATACCAAATCGCGTCAGGGAATTTTTTAAATCGAAGTCAACCTTAGTGTAGTCTGGTGACATGTGCTCAGTGTGCATGCCATTGGAGTCGCCACCAATCATTTCTTGGAGAGTATGATTGGAAACCCTATCGAGCGATCGGGAGAAATCGTTCGATTCTGCGAAAACCAGAGATTTGAGTTCGGGGACTTAGTTACGCCAATATTGCTATTGACGCCCTTTCGGTACCTAAGTTTGGTGATTTCCTAACCTAAGGAATTCTTGCAGGCGAGATTGGGTAAGGTAGACTCTAGGAGTCTAGGGGTTTCATGCAAATGGGAATGTCTGTCCTATCAATCACAATCAATGAAATGAGTGCGCAATCAAGAAATCAACACAAGAAAAACACACGTTCAATCAAGTCAAGACAAGCCAAATGGGAGTCCTAAAAGTCTAGAAGACACGCCAATTAGATTCAGAGGTGATTTGGGATGATTTTGGTCAAATTGACCAGAGGGGAAAAATGGTCATTTTGGAAGGCTTGGAAAGTCAGAAACGTGAAAATAGGTCAAACCAGTTGAATGTGATTTTTTCCTAATTTTCACAATTTCTGAGAATTTTTTTGGATTTTTCTGAATTTTTTTTTTTAGAATTTTCCGGGGATTTTCCATTTTTTTTATTTTTTTTTTTGGATCGGGTCGGGTCAACCCGGCCCACTTCTCGAAGACGCTCGACCCAGACCATATGGGTCCCAGGACGGTCTAAAACGATGTAGTTTTTGATTTTCTTTTGGATTCTTATTATCGACAAAATAGCTCATCGGGGGGTTTTCTCGCACTAATTCCCGACTCCTCGGGAACGCTCAACAGGAAATCCATACATCGATACAAATTACAACATACCACGAATGATACGGATCAAGGATACGTGAATAAAACGGACCAATACATGACTGAAAACTCATGGGAAAAACCGATGTTGGTTACCTCACCAGACTTAGTTTTTATTTTTGTCACAAAGGTTGCTCGTGAAGGGGTTTTAACGGGTGATTATCTCAATGGTCAAATACAATCAGAAGAAACCGATTATACCACGTGAAACTAAGTATAACCAGGCTTCTAAAATGACCAACGGCTCGAAAAATGATTGACCGAGTGCGTCGCATCGACGCTAGAAAGATGGCCATTCGCAAATGGAAACCCAGAAATTCCCAGAAACCAGTTCATGAAGGCGTGTTCAGGAGGGATTATCTCCATGATCAAATACAATCAGAAGAAACCGATTATACCACGTGAAACTAGGTATAACCAGGTTTCTAAAATGACCAACGGCTCGAAAAATGATTGAGCGAGCGCGCCGCGTCGACGTTAGAAAGATGGCCATTCGCAAATGGAAACCTAGAAATTCCCAGAAACCAGTTCATGAAGGCGTGTTCAGGAGCGATTATCTCCATGATCAAATATAATTAGGGAAAACCGAACACACGACCTGAAACTAGGTCAAACAAGGTTTCAAAATGTGTTTAAATATCCCAAAAATATTAAGGGAACGTTCTGTACTAAAGCCACGAAGGTGGCTTGTCGCAAAACCAAATCTGGGAAAACTAGCTTTGCCTCTCACTTTGCAGCTCATTGAGGCGTTTTCAAGTGCCAATAACTTTGTACTCAAATTAAATCAAGAGGAACCGATCATACCACATGAAACTAGATATGATCTAGTTTTCCAATCGATCGACGACTCAGGAAACGGGCAACCGAGCGCATCGTAATGGTGTCGGGAAGTGACGGGTCTGAAGTGGTTACAACACTTAGAAAAAAATTTTCAGTTCAAGCCAGACCAACCAAGCAAATTCAAGAGGGCATATCTCGCTCCTCCGTTGGACTTAATGGGAAAATAATATACCGATTTGAAGAGCTACACATCAGGAACAAAATGAAACAGAAATTACTCGTGAATAATGCTCGAGGAGAGAAAAAATCGCCCCGAAAGTCGGGGGTTTGGGCTGTTTTACGCTCAAATCCGGACGCAAACCAGACCAACATGGGGTATTCCCGACCCCGTAACTATCCTCAAAGATTGAACCAAGGGCAACCGAGGATATATACGTATTCTACTATGTACCGGGAACACAATCAATCAAGAATCTCCCAAAAAAACTCACGGTAAGATAATGAAAAATGAGCACGAAGCAAGCAAGTTGAACTGATTCCAACACTTAGGCAAAATTTCCAGGCTGAATTTTCAGATTCTGATCAGACTAATGAGGCAACTTTGGAAGAGCATATCTCACACCTCGGTCGTAACCAGGAGCAGCACAACATATCAAAACGAAGATCTACACATGTAGAATGCATTTGAGCAAAGAAACGACCGAATATCACGTGAAATCACCACGAAAAAGAGGTTCAAAGTCGGGGGTTTGAACCACCTGAGGCATTTCATCAAACACCTTGTGTGCTACAAAAGGCTCAAACCAGAGAAAAACAATCGTGGAGGGGTATTTGCGTTACCTTTCCCGGCGACTCAGATGGCGGATGGACATCGGTGATGGCTCGGTAGGTAGGTGGTGTGTAGGTGTATCTTGGTTGGATGGTGGTCGCTCGTGGAGCCTCCCGGTTTGCTCTGAAATCGCTCCCGAAAACCCCCTGTTGGCCAACCCGAACTCCCCTGCTTCAACCCAGCTCCCATCTCTCTCTTTTTGTCCTCCTTTTCTGCTCCTCCCCGACACTTACCTGATGAACTCTGGCGCCTCCGGCCCTCCACTCGCTTGGGATTTCCACCTCAACAACTCCAAAGACTGAAAAAGCCCCTCTATCCTTGCGTTTGCTCCCCATTATTCTTCAAAAAAAGCTGCCCCATCTCTGCCCATCCTTCACGCATGCGTTGGGGGGGAGAAGGAGAATAGTGGCCGGGTCATGGGTCGGGTCGACCCGACCCGACGATCCGCCCGGCCAAGATTTGCTCAAATTGACCTAGACATCGATCAAATTTCTCAAAATTGGAGCTAAAATTGGATTCTCCATGCTGGATTACATCCAAACATGTGGTTTTTGCAAAAAATTTGCTTGAAATTGCACAAAAACCCCAAAGTTTTAGTTTGACCCGAAATCGAATTTTGAGCAATCCAAAGCCTAAACGGCGAAATCAGTCCAAACCACCCTCTCCAATGGATTTAGAATGATGAAACCTATGGGGTAGAGGTCTTGGAGTTTCATGCGTGCCCCTAGAAAAACTTTAATTTCATTTTTTTGTCAACTTAGGGGCTAAATTGAAAAATGCAAAATTCGACTAAGGCCCTTTTGCAAAATTGAGACACTCCGGTTACAATTGGGCCAATATGAAAATTTGGACTATTAGAGGACAATGTCACAACTCCTAAAAGTGAAAAATAAAAATAAATTGACTCGAATGTGATTTTTTTAGGCCCGATTCGAGATTATGCTCGTGAAGGAACACATGACCTCGAATTGGTTTTTTCGAATTTGTGACGGCCAACATGAAAAGGGATTTAAAATAGAAATATTGAATATTTTTCCCTATTTTTGTGGCCAAACATTCTGTTTTTTCTTGATTTTTTGGGTATTTTCCTAATATACGAAAAATATTAAAAAATGCGAAAAATACTAAAAATTATTTTTTGTTAAAAATTGGTTCCTTAGGGTTGGAAAAGGCTTCCAAAGTTTATTTTACAATTTTATCATTTTTTATTGCTTTTTTATGAATTTATAAAGATAAAATGCTGAAAAATACTAAAAACACTAAAAATTATTTTTTGCTCAAAATTGATTCCCTAGGCTAGGCTAAGGTCCTCAAAGTTGATTTTTCAATTTTCTAAATTTTTATGGATTTTCTAAAAATTTTCTAAAAACAAAACTAGCTAAAAATCAAGTGTCAACAATAAGGAATTGCCCAAGAGATACTGTTTGCAACACTAGTGCATTTATGTCATGATAAATTAAAAAATAAAAATATATTCTTAAAATTAACTACTTATATCGCTTTTAAAAATTAATCGATGGATTCTCATTGCCAACAATGATTTATTCCTAAACATTTTTCGTTGATGATGAAAGTTTTCGCTAATGCATGTTGGATAAATGACATAAATGGTTCTTAAACTTTTGCCTAATATGCAAACCGAACTTTAAAATTGCTCAATGCAATTTATGGACTTTCGTACATGTTCTATTTAGTCTCTAAATTATATGAAATTATTCAATATTGTCATCTCACAATTAAAAATGTTTGTGATGACTAAGATCAACACAAATCATGATGGGCACGCTAGCCACTATTAGTGAATTTTAAGTTACCTTGACATGTGGACGCACTTGGTCACCGCAACTATGCCCAAATACATGTCATCATTCTAAAGATGAATGCATAAATTGTTCTTTACATTGGCAGTAAACCTAGAAGAATCTTTGAAAAAAAGTGTTGTAAACCTATGAGAGAAATACTAAGGTGCGTTGGAAGGTGCATTTGGTCAAATGTCAGCTTTGAGAAGGTTGAAAGCCCAATACTGATAGAGACTAGCATTGGGCTATTAGCATTTTCAAAGCATTGAAGGCCCTCTTGTTGACAATTTATCATATACCTATTTTTCCCCCAAAACCTTACTGAAATCCGTTTCTACTCTTCTTTTAAAAGAATCCCTAAATTGTTGTTCATCTTCTTCTTCAAGGTGGGGTCGGTGAAGGACAAGGCCAGGAAGGTGGCATGGGGCCATGATACCTCTAGCCTCGTCATTTGGGCCACTCAACCCCTGAGATGGCCACCTAGGTTTGCACAACAACCAACGAAGATCTCTTGGGCCTCTCAACCTCAAGCTTCGTCACTAGGGGTCGCACGACCCTTGCAGCCTTGGCCCGAGCCCTTTGCCAACCAGTGAAGAGTGTCGATTTTTTTTTCAAAAAGATGAATAAAAAACAAATCAACATCAACATCAACATCACCTTTATCCCAAATCAGTTGGGGTCGGTGGAATAAAAATATATATAATTAAAATCCCTTTGTAAATTTTTTTGCCAAACATTACTTGGTCCAAGTTGCACTTTAAAGGTTTTTTTGCCGGACACCATTCGCATTTCCTCAAGGTCACTTAGGCTAAAGACATTAGCATCGGCTCAAACCCATTTCCAAAGCCGCACTTTCAAGCTATTAGAAGATTGTGTTGTTCGGGCTAAAATTCCAATGATAAGTAAAAGCCAAAAATTCCCATGATAAGGGTATATAATAATTTACGCGTTGAAGTCTCGTTCGAATGATGATGAAGGTGAAACCCATGATGTGATGAATCCAGGTTCGTCCAAATAACATTCTATTCAATTATTAAAAAATCGAGCGCAACCAAAAAAAAAATATCTTTAAAGGCCCTGATTAGGTTCGAGTCTTTTTAACTGCGTATGTGACCCTTGCCAAAGTATTACTGTTATCCTTTCAGTTCTTAGAAAAAGGTTTTTTTGTCAATTTAATTAGATTTTTATTGCATGAACATGTCTTAGCAATATCATTTTAAATATAAATATATATACAAACAAGTTTTCCATGATTATTTTTTAGAAAATCAATTTTCTAATTTTTAATTTTCTATTCCCCTTTCTCTAGCAGCCCGAGATGGTGACCTAACACGGACGGTGGAGGCAGTTGAATATGAAGGGTATATAATCATTTGCATGTTGAAGTCTCGTTCAAATGATGACGAAGGTGATATCCATGATGTTGTCAGTCCAACTTTGTCCTAAAAACATTCTATTTGATTATTAAAAAAAATCGAGAGCAACCAAAAATAAGGTATATAAAATATCTTTAAATGCTGTGATTAAGCTCGAGTGTTTTTAGCTACATATGTAACCCTCGCCAGAGCAATATTCTTATGCTTTCAATTCCTAGAAAAAAAAAGAGGTGTTTTTGTTAATTTAATAAAATTTTTATTACAAGAACATGTTTTAGCAATATCATTTTTTAAAAAAATTATAAAAAAAGGAAATTTTTCCATGATTATTTTTTAAAAAATTGATTCTTAAGTTTTTAATTTTCTCTTTTGTTTTCCTTTGTCTCCGGCAGCCTGAGAAGGCAAATGATCTGGAGTGGGAATTACCCTCCGAGAACATCATTGGCGGGCATGACGTAATACAATCACAGAAAAGAGACTTGTCTTTGGTTTCCCGACCATCCTCGGTTCCGTTTACCATGAAAGCCCTCAATACATTAAAAAAAAAAAGTACTACCTCCGTAAAATGATTTTTTTAAAAAAAACAAAGAATATCAAGGGATTTTTTCACTTTGTGACTTTTAGGTCTGCGAACAATTTTTCCTTAATCTTAGTAACTGTTCTCAAAGCGCTGCCAAATCATTTTTGAGCAATTGCCTTTTGTTCTACAGACGAATGATTTGTTTGACTGTGGCGGACCAAAATTGGTCTTATGCTCTAGATGGAGCGAAATTACTTATTTAGGTATTACTTTGCTGTTTAACCAAATACAACTTATCAACCGGAGTGTTCTGTTCATGCTAATTTTCAACATTCTACAGTTGGTGGTAGGGATAAATATGATTGTCTTTTCAATTTTGCTGATTAAACTCGACTATCCTCGAAAGTACATGACTTCATTTTTTGGTCACTCTGGAATTTTTTGTGGGCATATTGTTGTTCGCTCCCTCACATTTCAGAGAAATGAAAGAACATTGGGGCCAATCAATGATGAGATCGGGAAGTGCTTTTCTGTTCCATCAATCGGTGAAATGATCATCGTGTTTCATGGAAGGTGCGGATTTTGGATTGATTCACTTGGAACCCATTTTGAGCCTTAACATGCTAACCTTGACCTTTATGTGCAACATGCAGTCGATGTTCTAAGTTTACGAAGTAAGTAGCATTCCTGACATTTTCAGAAATCTAGGGATGTGAATGGGTCTTTCCTCTGAGAATAATATGTTAAAGCAAATTTTTATAGAAAAAAGAATTTTTTTCAAATAATTCGTCATAATTGAACACTTTTTAAGTTTTATATTTTAATGAGGCGGATAAGGCAGAGTGAATCAACTGTTGTCCACTATGGACTTTCTGCGGATAGATTTTGGTCCAAATCTAGTAATTCTCCCTGGGCATAGTTGTTCCGGCAATGAGTTTTTTCCCGACAGAGAGCACTAACAAGGACTTGCCCAAGAGATGCTGTGGGCAACACTAGTGCGTTCATGTCATGATAAATTAAAAAATAAAAATATATCATGAAAAATAACTATTTATATCTCTTTTAAAAATTAATAGATGGATTTCATTACCGACAACAATCTATTCCTAAACATTTTCGTTGATGATGAAAGTTTTTGTTAATTCATTTTGGATAAATGACATAATTGGCCCTTAAACATTAGCCTAATGTGCAAACCGAATTTTAAAGTTACTCGATGCGGTTTCTGAACTTTAGTCCAATATTCAATGTCATTTCTCGACTTATAATTTGTTCAATATAATTCATGGACTTTTGATATGTGTTCTATTTAGTCTCTAAATTATATGAAATTGTTCAATATTGTCGTCTCATAATTAAAAATGTTCATGATGACTAAGATCAACACAAATCATGATGGGCACACGAGCCACTATTATTGAATTTTTAGTTAGGCTGACATGTGGATGAATTTGGTCACCGCAACTATGCCCAATTACATGTCATCATTCTAATGATGAATGTGTAAAATGTTCTTTACATTGGCAGTAAACCTAGTAGAATCTTTCAAAAAGTGCTGTAAACCTATGATAGAATTATTAAGGTGCGTTTGATTTAGCTTTTTCAAAAGGATTTAGTTGAGAGAAATGTTGCATATAATCATTTGCACGTTGAAGGCAGAAAATTATAATGGTAAGGGTATATAATCATTTGCACGTTGAAGTCTCGTTCAGATGATAATGAAGGTCATACCCACGATGTAATGAATCCAACTTCGTCCAAATAACATTCTATTTTATTATTAAAAAATTGAGCGCAACCAAAAAAAAGTATATAAAATATCTTAAAAAGCCCCAATTAAGTTCGAGTCTTTTTATCTACGTATGTGACCCTGGCCATAGCAATATTATTATCCTTTCAGTTTTTGCAAAAAAAAAAAGGCGCTTTTGTCAATTTAAATATATTTTTATTACATGGACATGTTTTAGCAATATCATTTTTTAAAAAAATTTACAAAAAAAAGTTTCCACGATTATTTTAAAAAAAATTAATTTTCTAATTTTTTATTTTTTATTTCTTTTCCTTTTTCGAAAGCAGCTGGAGATGGCAATCCGATAGTCGAATCGAAATATGCTCCACTAAAATTGACTTCACGAAGGGTATATAATCATTTGCATGTTGAGCGTGATCGTCTCACAATTAAAAATGATTGTGATGACTAAGATCATCACAAATCATGATGGGCACGCTAGCCACTATTGGTAAATTTTAAGTTAGGCTAACACATGGACAAATTTGGTCACCGCAACTATGCCCAAATACATGTCATCATTCTAATGATGAATGTGTAAAATGTTCTTTACATTTGCACTAAACCTGGTAGAATCTTTAAGAAAAAGTGGAGTAAACCTATGAGAGAAATACTAAGGTGCATTTGTTTCAGCTTTCCCAAGGGGTTTTAGTGAAGCGAAATGCTGGGATATTTGGCAAGCTGTTTCAAGGGGCATTTGGCCAAATGTCAGCTTTTGGGAAGGCTAAAAGCCCAATGCTTATAGGGACCAGCATCGGGCTGTCCACATTTTCAGAACACTGAAGGCTCCACTAATGAAAATTCATTAGATACATATTTTGCCCCCAAAACCTTAATGAAATCCATTTTTACTCATCTTTTCAAAGAATCCCTAAATTGTTGTTGTTCATCTTTGATGAAGGTAGGGCAGTGAAGGCGGCATGGGGCCACGTGAGGTCCAGCCTCATCACTTGGGTCACTCAACCCTTGAGATGGCCAACTAGGGTTGCACAACAACCAAAGACGATCTCTTGGGTTGCTCCACCTTAGACTTTGTTCTTGTAATATGCGCTTTTAATATGTCAAAAAAAAATAAAGAGTTGAAAAGTCAACAAAAGAAAGAGAAATAAAAAAAAAAGAGAGAAAAGAGAGTGGTAACTCCTCTCCTACTGCAGCAAACACACGCCAAAAAGAAAGAAAGAAAGGAGAAGAGGAAAAAAGAAAAGGGAGAAAGGAGGAAGAGAGGTCCAAATCACGTGCCTCGTCAAATGATCCCGACGTCGTTTAACAACATTCAGTAAGTTCTTGCAACCCTCGTTTCTCCTATTGGAGTAATTTTCGAAGTTATGGCTTAATTTTGGACCTAGGTTGAGTTTGAGTTGCTGAGTCTGCCTGAGGAGCTTTTATTCTGCGTTTTGGTTTGAGGATGAAAATTTAGGACGTTGTGAAGACGTGGGATTTGACGGATCTTAATTTGATGCTCTGGTTTACCCGAAACAAGATTTTCAAATCTGGTTGCTACAGTACCCGCGCGAACAGCATGTTTCAAGAGCTGATATCCTCATTTTTTGTTCATTGTTTGAGGTTGACCATGTTAGGACTTTTGTAGTAAGTCGAATAAGCTTCGTTTGGACTATAAGATGGCTTGAAACGAAGCTTGGTAGAATGAGTTATGGCCTTTTTAGTTCTAAAGTGCGAGCTGTTCTGGTTGCTACAGTACGCGCGCGAACACCATACTTCATGAGCCGATATCTTCATTTTTCGTTTGTTGTTTAAGGTCAACCATGTTAATACTTTTGTAGTACGTCGAATAAGCTTCGTTTGGACTATAAGATGGTTTGAAATGGAGCTCGGTGGAGTGAGTTATGGCTCGTTATATCGTTAAATAGGTGTAAATTAGTTAAGCCGTCCATTAGAGTGTCATATTACTCGTTTTTAATCCATTTTTCGTATTTTTGAATAGGAATTCGGACGCGTCGGCTCGAGTAACCGTCGCATTTTAATTTTACCTTCGTTTGGTAAGTGAAACTATTTCTTCTTTGACTTGTGTAAACTCATATGTTTCTGAGAAGGTATAATATGAGTTTCTAATGTGATTTGTTCTTTTGAAAGGAAAGAAAAAGCGGTGTTTAGAGCATTTTTATTGCATAAAACAGGATCAAACATTTACTGCTACTTTGTCTATTCAAGATAGTTTGTGACTATTTTGTGCTACTGATTTTGAGTTGATAATAATGTTCATTCTGATTGAAGTAATTTGTAACAAATTTCTGTTATTGATTTTGAGTTATTGTGATTTTGTTCTGCTCAAGATAACTATAAACCTGACTTATAGATTTGTGGGCATGCGCATACTATTTAAGATATCCTTGTGGGCCAAGCCACCGACATTGTAGGTGGAGACCTTGCCAAAGGGGGAATCTTGGTCATCTTTTGTCACGAGCGTTATACGTGGCTACAATTAGAGCCTTCAGCACGTGATTTGTCAATGGATAGACCATTGACATGTGTTTTGCTGAGATTAACCAATAGATTAATGTTTACACTTGATTTTTAATCATATTTTTTCTTTTAAATTAATAAAAAAAATCCATAAAAATTCATAAAATTAAAAAAGTCAACTTTATGGACCTTGGTCAAGTTTAGGGAACCAATTTTGATTAAAAAGTAATTTTTCATATTTTCAGTATTTTTCGGTATTTTTATTCTCGAAAATTAATAGAAAATCCATAAAAATTTATAAAATTAAAAAAACCAACGTTGGGGACCTTAGCCAACCCTAGAGAACCAATTTTGACCAAAAAATGATTTTTCATATTTTCAGTATTTTTCGGTATTTTTATTTTAAAAAATTCATAAAAAAATCAAGAAAAATGAGAAAATTGCAAAATCAACTTTGGAAGCCTTGACTAAACTTAGGCAACCATTTTTGAACAAAAAATAATTCTTCATATTTTTTGTATTGTTTTATATATTTTTTAGAAATTAGGAAAATATTTAATAAATAATAGCATTTGAGGCCACAAAAATACATGAAAATAGTCAATATTTTTCTTTTAAATCCCTTTCCATGTTGGCCATCGTAAATTCAAAAAATCCAATTTGGGGTCGCATATTCCTTCACAAACATAATCTCGAATCGGGCCTAAAAAATTCAATTTGAGTCAATTTATTTTCATTTTTCACTTTTAGGAGTTGTGGTATTATTATCTAATATTTCAAATTTTCATCTTAGCCCAATTATACCCGGAATGACTCAATTTTGCAAAAGAGCTTTAATTAAATTTTGCATTATTTTCAGTGGCAACAAATGAGCTTAAATTTGATATGCGGTGAATTTCAATTAAGCATAGGGGAGGTGTGTTGAAAATTGTAAGGAGATTTGGACTTAAAGAAATATTTTTTCAGGGACTAAATTGCAAATACTTAAAATCTCAGGGACTATAGTGCAAATACTTAACACTTGAGGGATTATTTTGTAAATAACAAAAAGAAGAGTTAGTGAAGAAATTAGAATAGAGAAGGGAAGATGGAGAGGAGGAAATAGAGGAGGAAATAGAGAAGAAAATATGGAAAAGAGTAGAAAGAAAAAATAAGATGAGAATAGAGAATGGAATATGGAGATGAAGAAGAGTCAGTAGAATGGAAGATAGATATGGAGAATGGAAGATGAAGATGAAGAAGAGTTAGTGAAAAAATTAGAATGTGAGATAGAGATGGAGAAAGGAAGATGAAGATGAAGAAGAGTTAGAGGAGAAATTAGAATGGGAGATAGAATTAGTGAAAAAATTAGAATTAGAGATAAATGAATAGGCCATAAAAGGAAGAAGAAGAGAGTTTGGAGAGGGATTTTTTAGAGAGAGAAAATTTTGGATATTTGAAAGAGTTTTGGGAGATTGAAGAAATATTTGAGAAAAAGAAAATACCAAAGAGAGAGAGAATTTTGAAGATAGTGGGAGTTTAAAGTTAGGGAGTTATCATCACCAATTCCTTTATCGATCAACACAAATCAAGAGTTTATCCTCACCGTTCGAGCAGCAATCTTAATTCACAAGGTGATACGAGATCCGAATTCGGCAATCAAATCCGTTAAACTAGGTAACGATCCTAGCCATTAAAATCTTCAAGAATTTCGTTACCCAAATGGATTGATTTAAATTTTGATTACGTCATGTCGGACTCATATATCTCCATATCCACATGTCGCATTCGTACTACAATTTTCTGCATTTTTTTCTTAACAAATCCAAACCCCAGAATGGGAAGACTGACCAACCCGTTGGAGGTTCTGTATATATTGCCTTTACTTTCTGCAATTTGATTTTCATACCATCAAGCCCCAGAATGGGTAAACCGAGCCAAAGCCGAGTCCTTCATTGGAGGTCCTTTTATTTATCGCATTTAATTTCTGTAATTTAATTTTCGCACCATTAAACCCCAGAATTGATAGGCCGAGCCAAAGCCGAATCCCTCATTGGAGGTCCTTTATTTATCGCATTTAATTTCTGCAATTTAATTTTCGCACCATTAAATCCCAGAATGGATAAACCGAGCCAAGGCCGAACCCCTCATTGGAGGTCATTTATTTACCGCATTTAATTTCTACAATTTAATTTTCGCACCATCAAACCCCAAAATGGGTAGGTCAAGTCAAGGCAGAATCCCTCGTTAGAGGTCCTTTATTTACCGCATTTAATTTCTGCAATTTAATTTTTGCACCATCAAACCCCAGAATGGGTAGACCGAGCCAAGGCCGAGTCTTTCGTTGGAGGTTCTTTATTTATCGCATTTAATTTTTATAATTTAATTTTCATACCATTAAACTCCAAAATGGGTAGGCCGAGCCAAGACCGAATCCCTCGTTGGAGGTCCTTTATTTAACGTATTTAATTTCTGCAATTTAATTTTCGCACCATTAAACCTTAAAATGGATAGGCCGAGCCAAAGCCGAATCTCTTATTATAGGTCCTTTATTTATCACATTTAATTTCTGCAATTTAATTTTCGCACTATTAAACCCTAGAATGGATAAACCGAGCCAAGGTCGAATCCCTCATTGGAGGTCCTTTATTTACCGCATTTAATTTCTGCAATTTAATTTTCACACCATTAACCCCAGAATGGGTAAGCCAAGTCAAGGCCGAATCCCTCGTTGGAGGTCCTTTATTTACCGCATTTAATTTCTGCAATTTAACTTTCGCACCATCAAACCCCAGAATGGGTAGGTCAAGCTAAGGCCGAGTCTCTCGTTAAAGGTTCTTTATTTATCGCATTTAATTTTTGTAATTTAATTTTCGCACCATCAAACTCCAGAATGGGTAGGCCGAGCCAAGGCCGAATCCCTCATTAAAGGTCCTTTATTTACCGCATTTAATTTCTGTAATTTAATTTTTGCACCATTAAACCCCATAAAAGGTAGGCCAAGTTAAGGCAAAGCCTCCTTATTGAAGGTCCTATATTTGCTAAATTTAATTTTTGCAATTTAATTTCTGAATCATCAGACCCCAAAATGAGTAGGCCGAGCCACCTGCTGGAGGTCGTAACACTGCACAGAAGTCATTAGCTCACTCCCTCTTTCGACTTCAAGGAATTTTTAATGTTTTGAAAATACCAAAAAAATGTCATTCGCATGTATTCCATCTAAAAAGTGAAAATATAAAAAGAGATCACTTCACTAGAACCTTATGAGTAAACCAAGCCTAAGTTGCCAAATTAGGACATCCATAAAATTAAGGTACCGAAAGGGCATTAGTTTCAATTAACTAGTGTAACCAAATTCTCAAACTCATAATCTCTAGTTCGCAGAAGTAATTTAGTTCTCTCGCTAATTTACTTGGGTTTCTAATCGACCTACCAAAAATGATTTATAGCGACTCCAAATTCTGAAATCATTTGAACAAAAACCAAAGTTGCGATTCGGTAGGACTTGGGAGGGTCCGTATTAGGTTAGTTAATCCAATTAACCTGATAATCAGTTAACTTGAGAATTTTCTACCAATCAAAACTTTTTCAGGTCGCAACAATTAAACCATTGGTATTTGTTTTATGTTTTAAATATGCATAGTGATTGTTCGATCCATTTAGAAGAAATGTATTACTCACTGAGCCGTGTTAGCTCATTCATTTCATCTTTTTGTTTTTCAGATCTAGCAAGTCACCCGTAGAACCTGAGCAATCGTTAGTGGAGGATATTTTATTGGGGAGAAGCTTTTATTATAAGTTGTGAGTTGTTTCTTTTGTATTTGGTGAGCCTTTTTAAGTTGATATTAGATGTGTCTTTCATTTGAAAGGATATGTGTGTATATCTATTTGTGGTTTAGTAGCAAACTATGATATTTGTAACTAAGGAACTTCTTGAGCTTGTATATATAGATATACATATTTGTTATCAGGTTGAATTCTAGTTAAGTTGTGCATGCATCTTTTTAAGAAAGGGATGACCGTGTCACATCCCCCATTATTGTGGTTTTAGGGTGCGACATTTGTTAGTATCAGAGCATAGGTTATGATTTTTATGGATATAGATATGGGACATTATGAGATAGTGTGATAGATTTTAATGCGTTAGCCTAAAAATACTAAGACATAGTTTTGTTTCATTCTTGGATCCAAGTAGCCATGAGTTTTAATCAAGAGCTACTTGCTAATTTTCGCACAGGCAATAGGAACAAGAGAGCTATTAACTTTAATTCTAAAGATATGTCTCGAGGTTCTAGAGGTATGCATTCAACAAGAGGGGGAGAAGAAGATGCAAAAGTTGAGTTACAAAAATCATTTGGGGAAAGCCAACAGCGAATGACCCAAGACAACATAACTAGAGTCGTTGAGCCTAGAGGTGATAGATGTTATACTTTTGCCCAGTTTAGAAAGATGAATCCACCCACATATGATGGGAAAACTGATCCTCTTGTAGCAGAGCGTTGGATTAGAAAAATAGAAGGGATCTTTAGAGTTGAAGAGGTTCCTGAAGAGAAAAAAAGTTAACTTTGCTGTTCAATACTTAGAAGGAAAAGCTAAATGTTGGTGTGAGGGAATGAGGTTCGCCTTTGGAGATGAGGACACTGCTATTTTTTGGAAAGAATTTAAGGAGACTTTCAACACCCAATTCTTCCCACAATTATTTCAAGCACAAATGAAGAATAATTTTCTACATATTTCATAAGGCAATTCTATCGTCCTAGAGTATGTGGGCCACTTCAACCAGATGAGTAAATTTGCGGGGCATTTGGTGGCCGATGAAGGAGAAAAAGCCGGACATTTCGTGAGAGGATTAAGGCCTGATATTCGTTTCACACTTGTGTCTCTTTCTTTACCAACATATAAGGACGTGCTGGAACGAGCAATTAAGACCGTGTGTGAGATTTCTAGAAGTAGCACACAAGCTACTCCTCCGTATAAAAAGCCAAAGTTTACTCATCTTCAAGAAAGTCAAGCAAGTGGCAACACCAGGCGGAAAAATATTAGCAATCTTGGAAAAGGGAAGAGTCTAATTATTCAGGGTTTTTACACTATTTGTGGAAGACATCATGGCGGTCCTTGTTATCGCAAGACTGGAGCTTGTTTTATTTGTGGAAACATGGGGCATATGGCGCGTGATTGTCACACTCAAAGGAGTGTAGCTGCGAATAGTAGAGCATGTTTCGTGTGTGGGCAGCCTAGGTATATAGCACGTTCTTGCTCTATGAGGAAGACGGTCTCTTCAGCTGGTCGCCCCCAAGAAAATCAATAAAGACAGAAGATGACCGGAAAATTTTTTGCTATGATGAAAGAGGATGCATTGGCTTCTAACATCGTCGTTGCAGGTAATATCTCATTTGCCTCGCGAAGTGCTTATGTATTATTTGACTCTGGTATTACGCATTCTTTTATTTCTACTGAATTTGCAAAGAAACTCGATGTGCCACCCGACCCTCTTGAATATGAATTGTGAGTTGATACTCCTACTGGTGATTTCTTGATTGTTGATTGTGTGTTCAAGAGGTATATACTCCAAATTGATTATGTAGAAATGCCTGAAGATTTGGTATTGTTAGATATACGAAATTTCGATGTTATTTTAGGGATGGATTGGCTATCAAGACATCATGCTACCGTTGATTATTATTCAAAGAAAGTTATCTTTAGACTTTCGAATCAACATGAATTTTCTTTTTCGAGAAGTTGTAAAGACACTTTTCCAAGATTAATTTCAGTTATGCAAGCAAGGAAACTTCTTAGGAAAGGTTGTGGTTATCTAGCTTGTGTAAAAAACATGAGTAAGGAAGTTGCAAAGCTAGAAAATGTTCATATTGTTAAAGAATTTCCGAATATGTTTCCTAATGATTTAACCAGCTTACCTTCAAATAGAGAAATTGAATTTTGCATTGAATTGATACCTGGTACCGCACCTATTTCGAAGGCGTCTTATCGAATGGCATCTGTTGAGTTAAAAGAGTTGAAAGCGCAGTTACAAGAGCTTTTGGATAAGGGTTTTATTAGATCGAGTGTCTTACCTTGGGGAGCTCCCATTCTATTTGTGAAAAAGAAAGATGGTAGTATACGGCTTTGCATAGACTACCGAGAACTTAATAAGGTGACAATCAAGAATAAATATCCTTTGTCTCGGATTGATGACTTATTTGATCAACTCCAATGAGTTTAAGTATTTTCAAAAATCGACCTTCGCTCTGGATATCACCGATTGAAGATAAAAGCAGATGATGTGCCAAAAACTGCTTTTAGAACAAGGTATGGACATTATGAGTTTCTTGTCATGCCTTTTGGACTAACAAATACATCTGCTGTTTTCATGGATTTGATGAACAGAGTATTCGGGCAGTATCTTGATAGATTTATGGTGGTATTCATTGATGATATTCTGGTGTATTCGAAGAGTTTGGAGGAACAGGAGGAGCACTTGCAGCTTATTTTACAGACTTTACGTGAGAAAAAGTTGTATGCTAAATTTAGTAAGTGTGATTTTTGGCTTGATCATATTGAGTTCTTGAGCCATGTAATCTCGAAGAATGATATTTCTGTTAACTTGAAGAAAGTTGAAGCAGTTGTTCACTGGAATCGTCCTACAAATCTTACTGAACTGAGAAGTTTTCTTGGGTTAGCAAGTTATTACAAGCAATTTGTGGAGAGATTCTCCAAAATTGCTAGTCCACTTACTCGGCTAACTTTGAAAGGGATTAAGTACATGTGGTCAGATCAATGTAAGCATAGTTTCCAAGAGTTAAAGAGGCAATTGATGACAGCTCCTATATTGATCTTACCTTCAAGAACTGGTGACTTTACTATCTATTGTGGCATATCTAAGGAAGGTTTAGGTTGTGTTCTTATGCAGGATGGTAAAGTGGTGGCCTATGCCTCGAGACAGTTGAAATTACATGAGAAGAATTATCCCACTCATGATTTGGAGTTAGTAGTGGTTGTGTTTGCCTTGAAAATATGGGGACACTATTTGTATGGTGAGAAATGTGAAGTCTTTACTGATCACAAAAGTTTGAAGTACATCTTTACTTAGAAAGAATTGAACAAAAGGCAGAGAAGATGGCTAGAACTCATAAAAGATTATGGCTTATCTATCAACTATCATCCGGGTAAGGCAAATGTAGTAGTGGATGCTTTGAGTCATAAATCTTCTGGAAACATGGCAGTATTGCTCACTTCTCTGCGTCCTGTTCTCGAAGATATGAGAAAACTAGAATTAGAGGTGTTGGTGCAACAGCTAGACGCTCGATTAGCTAATTTTCGAGTGCAACCAACATTGATTGATAGAATTAAAGATAAATAGAATGATAATTCTCAGCTTGGAAAGATTAGAAAAGGTGTAGAAGCTGGGAAACAACCAAATTTTAATATCCATGTGGATGGATCATTGAGGTTTCATGGTCGGCTATGTGTTCCCGATGATGCAGGATTGAAAAAGGACTTATTGCAGGAAGCTCACACCATTAAATACACGATTCACTAGGAAGCACTAGGATGTACAAGGATTTGAGAGGAAATTATTGGTGGATCAACATGAAGAAAGACATTTTGAAGTTTGTTGATCAATGTCTGGTTTGTCAGCAAGTGAAGATTGAGCATCAGAAGCTAGGTGGACAGTTGTACCCACTTGAAATACCTAAATGGGAGTGGGAGCATATTACTATGGATTTCATTGTGGGTTTACCAAGGACACCAAGTAGTAAAAATGCTATATGGGCAATTGTCGATCAGTTGACTAAGTCTGCTCACTTCTTGTCATATCGATTCGACCTCTCACTTGAAGACATGGCAAAACGATACATTAATAAGATAGTAAAGCTTCATGGGGTTCCGGTGAGTATTGTTTCTAATAAGGACTCACGGTTTGTGTCCAACTTTTGGAAGTCTTCAAAAAGTATTGGGTACTAAACTCAACTTCAGTATAGCATTTTATCCACAAACAGATGGCCAATCGGAAAGAACTATTCAAACTTTAGAGGATATGCTGAAAGCATGTACTATTGACTTTGGCGGCTCTTAGGATGAGCATCTGCATTTGGCGAAATTCTCATATAATAATAGCTATCATTCCAGCATTAAGATGGTTTCTTTTGAAGCTTTATATGGTCGAAAGTGTAGGATACCAGTTTGTTGGGATGATGTGGGTGAGAAAAGGTTAACTGGTCTTGAATTTATACAGGAATCAGAAGAGAAAGTCAAGCTTCTTCGAGAGCGCTTGAAAATAGCACAAAGCCGCCAAAAAAGTTACGCCGACCTCAAACGGTATAAGTTAGAATTTGACGTGGGCGATCATGTATTTATGAAGGTTTCTCCTATGAGAGGCATTATAAGATTTGGCACGCATGGCAAGTTGAGTCCGAGATACGTGGGATCATTTTTTATATTGGAGAGGATTGGCAAGGTTGCTTACAGATTGGCATTGCCACCGGCGTTATCTAGAGTGCATAACCTGTTTCATGTATCTTTATTACGAAAATATGTACCAAGTCCTGATCATATATTGGATTATACTCCTTTGAGGTTAAGGGAAGACTTAACGTACGAAGAACAGCCTCTACATATTGTGGATAGAAAGGATCAAGTGTTAGAGTGTCGTACGATCCCATATGTAAAGATTCAATGGAAAAACCACATGGAAAGGGAGACTACTTGGGAGCTCAAGGAGGAAGCGAGACGCAAGTATTCTCACTTATTTGAAAGTTGAGGTAAGTTTAGTTACTTAAATTTCGAGGACAAAATTTTTGTAAGGAGGGTAGAATGTAATATTTTCTTTTAATATGTCAAAAAAAAATAAAGAGTTAAAAAGTCAACAAAAGAAAGAGAAATAAAAAAAAGAGAGAGAAAAGGGAGTGGTAACTCCTCTCCTTCTGCAGCAAATACACGCCAAAAAAAAAGAAAGAAAGGAGAAGGGGAAGAAAGAAAATGGAGGAAGGAGAAAGAGAGGTCTAAATCACGTGCCTCGCTAAATGATCCTGACGTCGTTTAATAACAATTAGTAAGTTCTCGCAACCCTCGTTCCTCCTATTGAAGTATTTTTCGGAGTTAGGGCTTAACTTTGGACCTAGGTCGAGTTTGAGTTACTGAGTCCATTTGAGTAGCTTTTATGCTGTGTTTTCATTTAAAGATGAAAATTTAGGATGTTGTGAAGCCGTAAGATTTGACGGATCTTAATTTGACGCTCTAATTTGCTCAAAACAAGATTTTCAAATCTGGTTGCTACAGTACCTGCGCAAACAGCATGTTTCAAGATCCGATATTTTCATTTTTCAATCATTGTTTGAGGTCGATCATGTTAGGACTTTTTTAGTACGTCAAATAAGTTTCATTTGGACTATAAGATGGCTTGAAACGGAGTTCGATGGAATGAGTTATGGCCTTTTCAGTTCTCTAGCTGTTCTGGCTGCTACAGTATGCGCGCGAACAGCATGCTTCAAAAGCCGATATTTTCATTTTTCATTCATTTTTTGAGGTCAACCATGTTAAGACTTTTGTAGTACGTCGAATAAGCTTCGTTTGGACTATAAGATGGTTTGAAACAGAGCTTAGTGGAGTGAGTAATGGCCTTTTTAGTTTTAAAGCGCAAGCTGCCCATTAAAGACAGCAAAGGAAATCTGCTATGGAGCGAGCTTCCATTGATGCGCAATCATCGTTATATTGTTAAATATGTGTAAATTAGTTAAGCCGTCCATTAGAGTGTCATATTACTTGTTTTTAATTCATTTTTTGTATTTTTAAATAGGAATTCGGACGCGTCGGCTCGAGTAGCCATCGCATTTTAATTTTTCCTTTGTCTGGTGAGTGATACTGTTTCTTCTTTGACTTGTGTAAACTCATGTTTTTCTAAAAAGGTGTGATATGAGTTTCTAATGTGATTTGTTCTTCTTCTTTTTTTGGTCTGAATGTGATTTGTTCTTTTGAAAGGAAAGAAAAAGCGATGTTTAGAGCATTTTTGTTGCATAAAATATAATCGAACATTTACTGCTATTTTGTCTATTCAAGATAGTTTGTGATTACTTTGTGCTACTAATTTTGAGTTGATAGTAATGTTCATTCTGGTTCAGATAATTTGTGACAAATTTTTGCTATTGATTTTGAGTTGTTGTGATTTTGGGATGTTCAAGATGACTGTGAACCCGACTGATGGGTTTGTGGGTATGCGCATACTATTTAGGATATCCTTATGGGCCGAGCCACCGACATTGTACGTGAAGACCTTGCCAAGGAGGAAATCTTGGCCGTTTTTTGGCACGAGCATTATATGTGACTACGATTAGAGCCTTAAGCACGTAATTAGTCAATGGATAGACCATTGACATGTGTTTTGCTGAGATTAACCAATGGATTAAACCATTGGTATTTGTTTTGTGTTTTAAATATGCATAGTGATTGTTCGATCCGCTTAGAAGAAATGTATTACTCACTGAGCCGTGTTAGCTCATTCCTTTCATCTTTTTATTTTTCAGATCCATCGAGTCGCCCGTAGAACGTGAGCGATCGTTAATAGAGGATATTTTGTTGGGAGGAAGCTTTTATTATAAGTTGTGAGTTGTTTCTTTTGTATTTGGTGAGCCCTTTTAAGTTGATATTAGATGTGTCTTTCATTTGGAAGGGTATGTATGTATATCTATTAATGGTTTAGTAGCAAGTTTTGATGTTTGTAACTAAGGAACTTCTTGAGCTTGTATATATGGATATACATATTTGTTATCAGATTGAATTCTGGTTAAGTTGTGGTTGCATCCTTTTAAGAAAGGGATAGCCATGTCACAATCCCAATTATTGTGGTTTTGGGGTGTGACAGTTGTTGGAGGTTGCACGACCCAAGCGACCCGGTCGAAACCCTTCGATAACTAGTGAAGGGTGTTGATTTTTTTTGTTGTTGAAAAAGATGATTAAAAAAAGAAATACACAACTAAAAGCCCTTTGTAATATTTTTTCCATTGCATTTTAAAGGATTTTTTTACCAAACACCATTTGCATTTCCTCAAAGTCACTTAGGCCAAATACACTAGCATTTGCTTAAACCCATTTCTCAAGCCAAACCAAACGCACCTTCAAGCTATTAGAAGATTTTGTTGTTCGGGCTAAAATTCCAATGATAAGTAAAAGTAGAAAATTCTAATGATAAGGGTATATTATCATTTGCACGATGACGTCTCGTATAGACGATAACGAAGGTGATACCCATGATGTGATGAATCCAACTTCATTCTAATAACATTGTATTCGACTATTCAAAAATCGAGTGCAACAAAAAAAAGTATATAAAATATCTTAAAAGGCCCCAATTAAGTTCAGGTATTTTTAACTGCATATGTGACCCTTGCCAAAGCAATATTCTTATTCTTTCAGTTCTCCCAAAAAAAAATTCAATTTAATTAGATTTTTATTACATGTTTTAGCAATATCATTTAAAAAAGTTATAAAAAAACAAGTTTTCCATGATTATTGTTTTAAGTTAATTTTCTATTTTATTTTCCTTTTTCTCTGGTTGCCAAAATGGCAGCCCGACTGCCGTAGCTGAAGTAGTCGAATGAGAATATTCACCACTAAAAGCGATTTCACAAAGGCTGTATAATCATTTGCATGTTGAAGTCTCATCCAGACAATAATGAAGGTGACACCCGTGATGCGATGAATCCAACTTCATCCTACTAACATTTTATTCGATTATTCAAAAATTGAGCGTAACAAAAAAAAAGTATGTAAAATATCTTACAAGGTCCCGATTAAATTCGAGTCTTTTTAACAATGTAAGTGACCCACGCTAGAGCAATAATCTTATCCTTTCAATTCCCAAAGAAAACAAGGTGTTTTTGTCAATTGAATTATAATTTTTTTTTTTACGTGAACATGTTTTAGCAAATCATTTTTCTAAAAAAATTATAAAAAATAAGTTTCCCATGATTTGGTTAAATATGGAACTATTTAAGTAATATGAAATGGGTTGGGTATGAGTTGAATATGGGTTGAATCGGATATGGATGTTTATATTTGCACCGCATGAAAACGTGTCACTATGGTTGGACATTTTTTTACCAGATCCAACCAACCCGTTTGAGACCTGTAGTGAAAATTGATAAAATTTGTCAAGTAAATCCAAGTTTCAGACTCTAGATTTCCTAAAACCAATCACGAACAAGGCCCTGATTAAGTTAACTGACATTTTTGGTGAAAGAGTTGCACCCCACCAGTCAAATTTTATTCTACCTCCTAAATCATTCTACCACGAGGTGACATGCACGTTCAAGTATAAAAAGGCACGGTTTTCCTCTTAGATGTCTTTCAAACCATCCACATACCACCTCTTAAGCAAAGTTTCTATACCACGTATCAACATGGAACGAACCATGTCTTCTTCTCCTCAATGGAAACGCGACGTGTTTGTGAGTTTGAGGGGCGGTAAAGCGATGGAGGCCTTCACATCGAAGCTCTTCGAACGGCTGAACGGGGTGGGGATTCGCTACTTCAGAGATGACAAAAGAGAGCAAGCTCAGGAGGATTTCACGAGCGAGCGCGTCGGAGAATTCGACCAGGTGAGATTTGCCCTTGTTGTGTTCTGCAAAAGCTATGCCCGCTCCGCAAGGTGCCTCAGCGCACTGGTTGAGCTCCTCAAGTGCAAAAAGGACCACAACCTCGTGGTTATTCCCATCTACTTTCTCACGGAGAGGGCAGTCGTTTCCCACGACTTCAAGGAACCTCTCGGGAGCACGCAAGGTACAGAGAGAGAGGCGAAGAAAAAAGAATGGGCGAATGCCATAACAGAGGCTGAGAAGATTTCGGGTTACTATTTGAAACCCGCCAATGAGTACGTACCTGTGATTCTTACTCCATGGTGAAGCTTAGTGCCGGAGTCTGTGATCTTTCTTTTTTTGATATCATTTCTTCGGGTTTACGATTCGAGAGCCACCAATGTGCTCCCCACTCCGCCAATATATATATATATAGTACTTCTGGTACCTTTGTTTCACAAAAACTCATAATTATGGAAATATTTTCAAGAAATGATTAGTTATATTGCTTAGAAAAGTTAGTCAATGGAAAAATAATTTAATTCGATAATAATTTATGTCTAACTATTTTCGTGAACGATGAAAATATCTTTTATTCGTTCATTTTTGTAATCGATACAAGCAATTATATTTTGAAAAATATTTTTCAAATCTTGAGTTTTCCACACTGTCTTTATGGCCCCATTTAGAAATGTGTTGACTCTTGGTATGCAATAAGCATGGTGCGATGCAACATCCTTTGCCGCAGGATGAGGTCACTATTGAAAGCCGAGCTTATTTAATCAACATTTCTTTGTTACACAGGCCAATGCCGATTGCCTACGGTGTTTTAGTCAAGCTCGATGTTTTCCTATACGTATTTCATATCCCCTTGTACAAATTTGCGTGCAATGTTTGTCGTACGTTGCCTCTTGGGGTATATGTACATGTTTGTTTTGTCATACATATTGCTTATAAAATTTTTGTACCGACACTTTAAATCAGCGATGAGTTGAAGAATCTCATTGACAAAATAGTCAAGCGCCTTGTCAACGAGCCTCTATATACCCGTAAGGATTTCGGGCCTTTTGGAGGCACAGGTGGAAAATTCAGCCGTTTTGGTAAAATAAATGGGATTTATCTTGTCTATATGGACTTCATTAAGTTCATTTCTTTTGAAGTCGAAGATGGCACCGACACCAAACAGCAAAATGGTGGAAATGGCAAGGATAGTACTTACAAGGTTGTATCTCGACCCTGTCCTTCCGTTTCTACTTGAATGTCATAAGTTCATCTTTCTAGCTTATCAGGACATTGGTCAATTACAGAATTATGAATCCTGAGATTCTTAACGATTTGCTTCGCAGATGGACATGAGAATCTCAATTCAGCGATACATGAGGATCAATATGATTGCTAGAAAACCAACTGGAAAAAATAATAACTTCACCTTATTAAAATTAGGCAAAAACAAACCTAACCACATACAAAAAGTAAATTGACTTTTGATTTAAAAAACGAAAGGTACTACCATATTTATTAGGAAAGGTGAAATACACAAATCTTAGCCTATAATTTATTGTATAGATCTTAATCGTACTTCAAAAGTGATCAATTGTCATCATATGATTCCTTATGTCGAATATGTCATTTTGGTGGTCTGTTTGCAGGTTAAATTTGAAGATGGAGAGTACATAACTTTTTTTGCTGGACATTTCGATAATGATAAAAAGAGAATCAACTCGCTCGAATTTCGAACCAACAGAAGAAGTGCGTTGGGACCTTTTGGTAGAACGGTAGGAGCGGACTTTTCCGTACCATCAGAAGGATGGAAAGTTATCGAGTTTTTCGTGCAGCAGGGAAATGACTTTCTCACATCTATTGGAGCACGTGTCGAGCGAGACTCAGAAAAGTTCCGTCCCGTCATCGTCCAGCGTGTGGGGTTAATCGGGAAAAGGCTCGGGTTCAAATGGGATGATGGCCATCGTCATGCCAATGTAACGAAAATCATTGGTAAACACGATTCTAAAAGCGCACGAAAGCCCTTTGGGGGACCGCCATCCATCCAATCAATCGAGTTTGAGTATCAAGAGAAGGATGGAAAATTGCCGCCTTCGGAGACACGATGTCTCATGGGCGGAAACAATATTCCACCTACGGTGATCGAAATTGTATGTCCCCATTTAGACGTATGCTTTTTAAAATTCTTGCAAATCTCGCATCCCTACGCTAACGGCGGGGGGGGGACTCTTTCGGGGTATTTTGATCATGACTTTTGATGATTATGTCTATCATTGCAGGATAAAAATGAGCATCTGACTTCAATATCCGCGGTTTATGAGGGAGAGTCCAAAGACTACATTAAATCTCTTAAGTTTATGATTGGCAAAAAAAACAATGAAAACTATTAGTGTTGACGAGAAAAAGGATGAAAAAGCAGCCACCTCCTCGAGTGCCGAAGACATTCTCAAACTGAATGGCAAAATTGTTGGATTTTACGGGTGGAGGGATAGACGTCTTTACGGAATTGGAGCATATTTCGATGGGGAGCCAAGCCGACGAGGAGCTCCTTGGGATGACAAGGAATTTTTCGGTGTGAGGGAAATTTGCCTATATTTCAACAAAACTAACTCTACTCAAATCCGTGGCATTACGTTTGTGTACGACGACGGTAGTGAAGAAGGTTGCCAAATTGTTCATGGTGACAACAAGGAAGGCTTATACCCAAAAAAGGTTAGTGTGCTTTTTTGTCCCCCCTTTTACATTTATCTCATCAGCTGAGATGATCTGGGTACGTGTCCGGTCACGTGATTAGTAAATTAAACTCGACAAATAGGTATTATTTACACCACTTGCCTAACTTTAAGAGATACTTTTTGGATTGCACAGTGTCCATTGGCTTATCCATGGGAGTACTTGACATCGATCTCTGGTTGCACAAGAGAGGATGATACTATCAAGTCGCTCACAGTTCACAGTAATAGATGCACCTACTATCTTGGTCCCCCTGTCAAGGACTATCTTGGTCGCTCTGTCGAGGAGGGGAGGTTCTTTTGGTATCCATCGACCGGAACCAGAATCACCGGCTTTTATGGAACATTTGACAACAAGACTCTCCAATCCATAGGAGTGTATGCGGAAGCTATACCGCACCCGTTTCCTTCCGAAACCATTGGACCCTTTGGAGGCAAGGAGCATGGGGTTGAATGGGATGATGGAGTGTGTGATGATGTGAGGGCATTTCGTGTCAGCGACGACGGCGGACTTCACTCCATCAGCTTTATGTACGAAGACAACGGTTCCTTGGTCGAAGGCCCTAAACGTGGCGGAGGAGACGTGGGCAAATGGGTTAGTCCGCATCTTAATCCCTCTCTCTGCTCATGTGTACATGTTGCTTCATGTAGCGTTAGCACAGTTTCTTTTGATCGAAGACAGTCACTTCTTTCGGCATACTAGAGTTAGAGTTTATGGTCCAAACCTTCCTCTGTTCTCACAAGTACAGCATGTTCCTCTTTGCCATTCTTGCAGATCTGGCTGGATTTTCCCAGCGAGCGTCTAAGTTCGATTACTGTTTGGAAGGACGAGGTCGGAGAAGGAAAAGAAAAAGAAACTATCATCAGCCACCTGAAAATAACTACCACTGCTGACACTTACGGGCCGTACCCGAATGAGCGAAAAGGAAAGCTAAAGACGAATGAAATCAAATTATATGGTGATGACAAAAATACCTTACGCTACAACAGGGTTGGCTTTTTCGGAAGCGCCGGGAAATCATACCTTAATGCTATTGGAGCGCATTTCGAACAAAATTAGATTAAAGCCCTCTTTGGCTTGTGATTGCAAGAATCTTCTTCTTTGTTTCTCTTGTTGAATAAGTCAAGTTTGTTTCAGTCAAAGGTATGCTTCTGTTCACGGTTTCAATAAGCTAGGAATTGTCCTAGTCTTTAAGAATTAGTTGCAGCATGTTGCTGCACATGTTTAGAGTGACTTGGTCTTTCTCTGTTGTTATTTTCTAGCTTTTCCGTTATTGATTTTGCCTATAAAAGGCTTGTGTCATGATCTTATAAAGTGTGGAAAGCAATAAAGAGTCTCTTTTTCTTTGTTGGTTTCTTTCATTCCATGTGTTTTAGCTTGTAACGTCTCTTTTGAGAAGATGATGAAATAACTCTTCTTTTTCAAGCCTTGCTCATGGCAAGTTTCTGTTTGAATAATATAAAATTGATGATTGGATTTGAGCATGTTAGGTGACGATGAAGACCGAAAAACAACATTATACCCTCATATGGATCTGCATGCACTGTGGACCGGATCATCGCCACCCGCGCCGACTTCGGTCCTGACTCCACAGTCTATGGTCTTCTTTATGTTCCTGACTTTTTGGGCTCGCGTATCGTCTCTCTTATCAGCACCGATAGAGGTTGCTCCATTTATAAAGCAGGGTTCGTGTACTTTGGATTCATACGCGGTCCTCGTTGAATGCTTCTGCATCTGTACGTGGTGTGAGTTAGCGAAGACGGAGCACCATATACGTGCTTTAGCACCCGAGTGTTTAAGCAGCTTTCAACTTACTATCATGATGTCGCATTTCTACTTTGAATGGCCAAGATAGCCCCTTGTTCTTGATATTGTTTTTCAAATCAAACCGAGTGATTTGGATAATCCAAAACCTTATTCAAAAGTTCTTGCTCGAATAGTCCGAAGCAGCGGGGGAGCTAGAGAGGTTTATCAGCTCATGCAAACAACACGGAAATAGATGCTAAAGTACAAATTGAGTTGATGAAAATGCTGCTGCTGCTGCTGCTACGGAGACTTCAAGAGCAGACCACCGTGACTAGCAAAGAAGGGAGCGAACACGAGCGACTCGAGTGCCATTAGCTGGACAAGGATGTTGAGTGGTGGGCCTGAAGTGTCTTTCTGTGGATCGCCGACGATGCCTTCCCCATTATTGGATGGTGAAATCGCAATCTGTTCAAAAACAAGCCCAACGACAAATATTCATCAGGAAAATACGACAATCAAATGAGACAACCGATGTGAAGTTGCCACCTTGGCATAGATATGATCATAAGAGCATTACTCCGCAGTTCGCCAACCTACACAGATTTTGTCCAACGATGAAGAAACTACCATATCTTAACTCGGTTTAACTAGCATTCTATCAAGAGAAATACCTTGAGCAACGCAAACTATCAAAATGGATAGACATTGATTACTTTGCTAAAGATTACCAGAAGAACGGAAGAGAGAGAGCCAGCCAAAACACCAAACAGCGCATCTGCACCGAAGAAGGTCCCCACGATAACTGGTGTGAGCATGACAAGAGCACCCGGTCCGATCAACCCCCACAAAAATTCAGTAGTTGGAAATTTGATGTAGTTAGCTGTTCCTTCCTTGTACTCCGGAGCCATCTTCAATCCTGCACGTTCTCCACTTCTCATGATCATATCAGAGAACATTTGAGGAAGCAAGTTGCCCAAGACAAAACCGATGGCGGCCTCCACTGTCTGGAAATCCCAAAATGCAAAAGAGACTTTTGCACGTCTCGCAAATGCACCAAACAAAGCAATAGACACGAGGGCAGTCGATTCAATGGCGAATCCCTACATACCAGATAAGAAACGAAAAAAGGTCCATCTCATATTAGATTTAAACAACAGGAAAGTATAATTTACCAATACGGCTAATACTGAGAATGATAGATGAAAGGCAGCGCTTAAAGCAAAGAAAGGTTATTTTAGCAAATCATCATGCCACACCGGCATGAATCCAAAAGGACTTGCACAACTAACATATTATTTAGTTATTTATGGTGAAAAAAGAAAATAATTGGACAATGTGCGCAGATTTGGGATGAAATGAATGTAATCTCATGAACAGTTCTACGCATAGACACCCTTTCCTATGTTATGGATTTTATAAAACCAAGCTAATAAAAGGACAACAGCACAGTGTCGATGCAATATTCAGAACGCAAGGATTGACTGTACATTTCCAGTGGCAGCTGGAGATTTGGTGTCAGGGTCAGGGTCTCCATGGCGAGCGATCTGAGCGATACGCTTAGCACAGCGTCTGATGGGATGGTAAGCATCTATGGCCAATCGAGTGGGAGCGGTACTTAGCATCCCAAGGGCAGCCAAAGCAATTCCATATGTGGCAGCACAATAGAAACTCACACCAATGCTAATGTCGGCATAAATTGGGATGATGATAAACCCAAGGACAGCGGGGCCAGAAGTAAGGATACCGGCACCTCTGTTGGCATTAACATCTGGGAGAAAGCTGCAGAAACAAGGATCGTTACGTGGTCGGCACATGACAATCAACAGTCGTTAAAATACTTCAGCAATTTTTTAACACCTGGTGGCATTGATGATGTCATATCCAGGGCGTAACCGAGCAATTGAACCGGCCCAAAGACCAACACCGACACACAAGGACAGCTGCCTGCAAGATCATATCCATAATGAGCGACTAAATTTGCTCAACATAGTGACTTAATCCTGTGAAAATCCGCCGACATTAAAGCATGTCACATGACCAATTAGAAGAAAGCAATATTTAGGATCAGAAAGAGACAAGTATCATCAAAGAGTTTACCAGTTCTTCACTTCTTTCCCCGACTCGTCAATTTTGAATAATGAGGGCAGAGCAATCCAGTTAAGACTAACAATTCCACCGCTCATTAGAATTGTGTAAATAATAAGTTGAACCCTACAATAATTCTTCTCAATTGCACATGGACGGATTCCCCCCCTACATTGATTCGCCGCAATTGCAGGATGGGTTTCCCCCACGAGAGTTGTGATGAAGCAAACAAGAATACCCATAGAGCTGATAAGCAGGGGATAACACATAGCAGTGAAGTCGTTTACGATTCCGAAAGGAGAGATGGAAGCAGCAACAAGGGCAGCGCAGGATGATTCAGCGGAAGAGACAAAAAGATCAGTGCCCATACCAGCAATATCCCCAACAATATCACCGACATTATAAGTAATCACCTAAATGATTAAAATCAACCCCATTTATGACCTGAAAGTGAATGATATACTTAGGAAACAGAGCTACAGTTAGGGAGTACGTACAGTAGGTCTTTCATCTCGTCGGTGAGTTGGGTTACCCTGACAATGACAAACAACAGCAGCCTCGGCATAAATTCCACCACCGGTTCTTCCAAAGAAAGCCATGGAAGATGCACCAAGACCATAACCGGCAATAGCCTCAAAAAGACCTTCCCAATCATTGCCATAATAGCGCTTCAACATTATGATAGCCATATAGAGCCCGAGAAGACCGATAGCAGCAAGAATAAATCCCATTGCTGCACCATTCCTGAAAGCGGCACGGAAAGAGCCACTTTCGTTCTTTAAACCAGTCCATGCACTAGCATAGAGAGCAATTTTCATGCCAAGGAAACCAGAGAAGGCTGATGCGAGAGCACCAAGTAGGAATGAAACGGCAATGGCATGTGCAGGCTTGCACATGTTTGAAGGATAAAAATCGCAAGGACGGCTGTGGGTGCTGAATCTCTCAACATAGCCAAGTGAGAGGAAGATTAGCATCGCAAAACCAACCATGAAAACTGCAACAAACAGGCACTCCATGACCAGAAAAGCGGTCGCTCCTGTTACAATCACAAACGACAACTTAGCCTCTCTATCAAGCAAATAAAGCAACAATCTGATTCTTGACATTCTACTTATGTGCGACGAAATAAGGTATAATTCAGTTAAATCAGAACTGAAAATTCACTATAACTTATTGTGAACACATCTAAAAAATCACATTAAAATTAAAGCCTTACAAACAAAAAAGAAACTAGAAACAGATTATGACCTACAATAGAAAACAGTAGGTTAGAACCAAAGATTAAACTAAGAGTATGGAAAATCACCCGAACTAAAGTTAGAATTGAACTTATATGTTAAAACTAGAAGAGGAGAAGGGTTAACTAGCTACCGGCCAAAAATTATAAGACAACACAAAAGAAATAAAAATAATAATAATTTCACAGTAGAACTACTAATCCTCTATTTCGAAAGATCATTCAAATCAGAATATACGGAATAGGTATGAAACATTGTCACATAGAAGGACTTTAATCAGGAGAAGCAAGAATGTAATACCAAACAGAACCTTAGAGAACTTAAGAACTGTTAAAATATATCTCGAGTTTGAGCTTATTGAATAAAATCCGGGGGAAAGTGAAGTGGTTAAATTTATCAACCACATGAAATATATGGACTTTCTTGATCGTGGAAATTACCGGGGCACGCAAGTTAATTCACCAAGTTGAAGTCGGTCAAGGAGAATAAAAGGGAAACTTTCAACTTTGATAGAATTTGGATTTCTCTAAGCATGGAATAGGATTCTATGATATTTGTTTTGGATAACTTCTTGATGTATATTCCCTATTGGTGTCAGACTCGTTTATTGGCTTCCTGCCTTAATATATACATGGGTCAGAGGACATTCTTTTAGTACGACAGAGAAAGAGAGGTCTTGAAGCACTATTTGTTGAGTGCTTGCTTGTTAGGTTTGTTCCGTGTAATTCCTTTGTGTGAAATTGAGAGATCATTTCGCGAGAAACTGTGAAGCTAAACACTTGTAAGTTATTTGATGTAATTGGGGTTGAAAACACTGAAAGTGTTTGAGTGAGTCAAGTATAGCTTGTAATATCTGTGTATCACTTGATCTATAATGAAATTCATTGTTACTCTCTCCGTAGACGTAAGTCTCTACGACTAAACTACGTATATCTAGTATCTATTTTATTTTTTCGTTCTATCTATTTTATTGTTCGATCGCTTATTTCACACAATAATTGGTGTCAGAGCTAGGCCTAGCTGAAGTTGAAGTGAATCGATGGCGACAGAAAAAGTTAAAGTGAAAATCGACAGATTTGAAGGAAAGGACTTTGGTTTCTAGAAGATGCAGATTAGAGATTATTTGTATCAAAATAAGCAACACTTGCCACTGTCTAGGGAGAAGCCAAAGATAATGAAGCAAACTGATTGGGAATTGTTGGATAGATGAATGATGGGTGTTATTTGACTGACGTTGGCTCGTAACATCTCATTTAATATTGTCAAAGAGAAAACTACTGTGAGTTTGATGAAAGCCATGTCGGATATGTACGTGAAGCCTTCTACGATCAACAAGGTCTATCTAATGCGACCTCTATTTAATTTGAAGATGAAAGAAGATGCGTTAATTGCTAATCATATTAACGAATTTAATGTGATTATTAGTTAATTGAGTTCAATTGATATTGACTTTGAAGACAACTAATTTTTTCTCTTATGACACCCGGCCTCGAGTGGTTAGGCCCCAGACCCAGCCTTGGGATACTTGGGCAAGTCGGGCTCAGTAGTCGAACTCCTAGGGACTTGGGCACCACTAGCCAAGGCCCGAGCATGATGCCTTGGCCTCGGGTTCTAGGCTCTTGAGCCCCACCATCAGGAACCTAGACTTGATTTCGAGATTTGTTCCTCAAGCGTTGGGAACTAGGCCTCAGCCTATGTGGACTTGGGCCCAACTGTTTTGGCCCTGATCACAAGAGCTGGGGTTTCTCGAGCTCAGCTACTTTAAACCCGAGCGTAGTCACTAGGGACCTGGACCTAGATAGACTTGAGCCTAGCTGTTGATGACTCGAGCGCAAGGGCCACGATGCCGAGAGAGAGAGAGAGAGAGAGAGAGAGAGAGAGAGAGAGAGTTAAAACCTAGTAACTTGTTGGGGTTCATGAAGAGAGCCTTTGAGAACGAGACACTTCCCCCGTTACTCCATAGGATACTCCACAACTATCCTACCAAGCACCCTTCTTCTCAGTTATTCTATCAGTTCATCTCACAAGGATAGTTTTTGAGAAATGAGATACTACCCCCGTTACTCCATAGGATACTCCAAAAACTATCCTTTTGAGGTGAAATGATAGAATAACTGAGAAGAAGGGTGCTTGGTAGGAAGAAATAAAACAGAAAAAATATGTTTGTTATGATGTTAAGGAATAAGTATAAATTTCTCTTAAGAGAGAGATTATGTAAAAGATTTTGACTATCAAGTCAAATCCATAAGGATAAGGAGAGGGAAAATTGGACTTTCAAACTTTTCTCACGGAGGAGGTTTGTGGAGTTGCTTTAGTTTGTTTCGCAACTTGACATAAATGACGGATTGAACCTATTATTTTATAGTAAATGAGAACATGACTTGTCAATTTATCGATTAGAATAAAGAAAAAGAATTCTGGAAGCGACAGGGAGTCCTTCATTGAAGCTCTAAGCTTGGTTGAAGCCCTTTGATGTCGCATCAGATGGAATAACATAAAACTTAGCTAAGAAAAATGTGTTCCTCTTATTAGGAAGGGGAAATCTTTTTCTTGATTTTAAGAACAGGTACTTTCTTTGATTGGAAATGCTTTTTCAGCTGACTTATCATTTTGATCATTCCAAACAACGGAAAGTTTAGAAAATCTTTCCAACAGAAATTCTTTTCAACGACACAAGGGCACCCTTAGCCGGTCATCAAGTGTAATCTGTCTCGTAGACGTCCACGACCCCAAATGCAACACCTAGTTTGACTTACTCAAACTAGTTCTTGAGCTAATAAGTCAATTAATCCTTTAAAACATGTGATGATTCGTAGGTTACCCCTAGAGAATAATCAAATATATTTCCGAAACAGCTATATTATGAACATTCTTGTCGTGTAATGCGATAAAATAAAGTAATTCCCATTCCCGCGAGAGCGTGCAGCTAAGTGGGTGAGTAAAGAGACGAGAACATTCACGTGGCGTGCCCAACATGTGCATTTACTTAATCCAAACAAAGCGCGAAATTGTTGAGAAAATAACACGAATGGCAAAAGCCAAAAGGACAAGAGCTATATCAGTCAACACTCCGCCCTAGAATATGACAAAGACCACCTACATCATTTCAACCATCTTCCTGAGGAGATGTGCATGAGTAAATATCACACTGCTGAGCTCAGGTACGTCGCTCAAAGCTCTAGCAGCCGTGACAAACCCTAATAATGACTCGCACCACAAGCAGCAGAAGCCATCATCAGATCACAAAACTCGAATTTGTTGCTATTGCTCAGGCAAATGCGAGATTGACCCGAAAAAATCTGTTGATGAACAGCGTGAGTGAGACATAGTGAGAAGGAGATTGAACTACAACCCCTCTATGCCCAGAAAAAAAAGAAAGACTCGCAACCCAGAAAATCAAATGTACTTCATTCTCTGTCTTCGTCTTTTTCCTTTTTCTCTCTCGGACAACGAAAATGAGCTCAAAGCTTACGAGCTTTATTGGAATGCGCGACCATAGAATTTCATTACCAAAAGACCTAAAACGTTTGAGAATTTACGACTATCAATCCCGAGTGCAGTAAAAAAGAAAAGTTCCATGAAGCAGACAGGTTGTGAAGCTACAGGATCTGTATAAAGTCACCTTCAGAGACGTATTCCGTGTACCGAAAATACCGGGCCTCAAACTGATCCGGCTCTTCCGTCGAGAGTAGCTCTTTGCCGTCTATATTGCGCGACCTGAGGAGCAGGGAGACGGAGAACGCGATCCCGATGGCAGCACAGACTGGGATCACGATCTCCATAGAGTGAGCTTGGAGCAATTCCATCATCGCGGGAACTCTAGACTAGGTCGCTGGTATTGCTCGACTCGACGCCTATCAGAGAGAGAGAGAGAGAAGAGTGAAGTGGGGAGTGTGCTTGTCTATAGGGGAAATGGCGAGAGTTTCACGAATTAGAATGTTATGGATATATGCATGCGACAGTTAAAGATCCAGTCCTTTTGATGTGCCCCAGCCGCGCCAGCCTCCTCTCCCTCTTCTTTCTCTATTTTACTTGTTCTGTTTTATCACCAAAGTTTTCCTTTTTCTGAAATTTTAGAAGTATTTATTTTGGGCAAAAGGGAACAAAAAGTGTCAAAACTTGTGTAGAGTCCTTGCTTTAGTGCAAAAATTTTTGTCGACTCACTAAAGTGCAAAAAAAAAATTGATCAAATCGAAAAAATTTTAACCAATTTGATCACGTGTCATTTATAATTAAATTTTTAATATGACATGGCATGTTTTCTTAAAAAATTCAATCCACGTGGGCTTCTAATCTTAAAAATAAGTAAAAAATTAAATTAAATCAAATCTAAAAGAAGCTAAAAAAAATTAATATTTTTTGAACTACAGACTTAATACATATTTCATTTAAATTAAATTAAAAAAAATGAAAAAGAGTAAGGAAAGAGAGATAGAGGGTGAAGAACAGGCGGCAAGGGCCACTTCTCCGGCCAATGGTTAGTGACTCCCATTGACCGTAGGCTAGGTTTTAGATAAGGCCTATAGTCGGCAAGGGTTGTCGACCACTGGCTGAGGTATGGCGACCCTCACTAGCCATCCCCTATTCTTCACTCTAAAAAAATTAAGCTTATTTTTAAGTACAAATTTATTTAAATATTGTTCTAAAATTTTAGTTTTTTTATTGCTGACTGAACATTCAACAAGCCATATCAGCTTCAGATGTTAATATAAAAATGTCATGTCGAATTTTTGGTCAAACAAAATGGAGTTGGTGCTTAAATTATCGTTTTTTTTTAAGTTGGTACCTGAGTTATAAAAAAAAATTATGAGTATGATGGTCACCATCCAAGACCTGATAATTATTGAAGCTCGTAACTCCATAAAAAAGTGGCGTGAAGGCATCGCTTCTCCTTAATTTTTTTTTTTTTAATAAAATGTTCAATCGGTTCTTCTTCTTCTTCTTTTTTTTCCTCAACACTCTTTTGTTAACATCAATCATTCAGCCGAAAAAGTAAGCGAGACAGCTGACGTGGCCGTTTAAGTGCTATGCTACTAGCATCGTAAGTGACATCCTACCTTATACTATGCTTCCAATTACCCAGGATGACCGTGCCGAAAGATGCTAATTGCAATGAGGATTCGACTGATGTTATTAGGCGATAAAACACACAGTGCGATAGATGGGAAGCAGTGAAGAGGACAAGGCAAATGACGTAGGGTTGGTAGAATAACATGCGCTTTTAGTATTTATGTGAACCTAAAAGAACGAGAAAAAGGTTTGCGAGCGCTGCTTTTGATGCCAGGACGAGAAGGGCAAATGATAAAAGGGGGCCCATCGATCAGGAGAAACGCAGTGATCGAGTCAAGTGGGCAAGTCTATTTCAGTTGAAATCATAATTATTGATTGCATGCATGCATGCATTAACGAGGCGTAAAGTCCTCCACGTAAAAGGGACCAACGTATGAGTTCGCATTGTTCCTTGTGCCTAGATAATGTCATATCTCTCTCTCCCTCCCTCCCTCTGAATGGTAAATTGTGGATGGTTATGTAAACAAGTAGATAACCTTCGCGATCATCAATAAGAGGGTTACATGTTATTCGAAAAAAGTACCAAGAAAATCATATATCTATTATTTTGGTATCAATTCAATTATCAATCTTTTATTGAGCCAATTTAATTTTAATATTTTAATATCGATACAAATTTAGTCCTTCGGGTGGAATAAATAAGGAGCTCCCATTATTTGTTGTGTATTATTTTGTGGAGTCTACTAAGTGTGTTAGAAAAGAGAAATACATTGAGAAAGTACTGCTTGTGGGTCTTCTTTGAGGTTAAGAGGGTTTGTTAAAAGAAGCTCCAGAAGACGGTCCATCTTGCTTTTCCATTTCCTTAATGTGACAAAGATTGCAGAAGACGATCGGTTTTTCTTTGCCATTTCCCTAAAGTAACTGCCACACACCGAAGCATTATATTTTCTATCATAGATTATTTGCTGTTGGTTCTTCATGTCGATACTGGTATTGAAACTCGGACCAACTCGGACCAAATCATGTAAATCTTTGATTTCCTTAATTGTTTTTTATTTTGTTTCTCTGCCTCTCGCGTTGATTTAAACCACAGGATTCAATAAACAGTGTCCGTAAAATGTCGCGAGCATCTTACTCCTCTGGATCTCTTCTCGGCCGCTGTTGCTTGTTTTTTCTTTTTTTACCCTTCTCTGTTTTCCCGATCCTTGTCTTTCTCTGACCTTCACTCTTCAGCTTTCACAATATTTAGGTTTCCCCCGAATCTGCTCGATCTTGTTCTTTTTTATTTTTTAGCTCCTGATTACCGTGTATATTCTCTTCGTCAGTTTTACAGTAACGTTAAATGACTAAGCTCGGGAAATCATGTCTCAACCACAAGAGAAGAAGAGGTAGAAATAGAAGATTTGGTGAGCGAATCTCTCCCCCTTTAACTTACTTCGGTTTTTCTGTATTAATTTATTATAAACTACTGCCACTTCAAACTTTCAGTCATACAAATCGCCAATAGCGCTCAAATAAAATATTTTCAAAAAATTTGGTACTCAAGTAACTGAAAAAAAGAATTAACACAGTCTACTGAGTGCATTGCACTTGTACTATCCTTATTCCCATTTTTTTTTATCGAGTCTTTTTTCCCGATTTAAAAAGATAAATATCGCATCTAGTACAGATTCTAGAGCATGCGTTCTTCAAGCAATTCGGCAGTCAACAAATCAAAGTTATGCCATGAGAGTGAGTGGAATGTATAGCTCGCCCCACCTTTGGAATTTTTTGAGATCCCTGCTTCCCAAATTCTTTTGAGGATGGATATTTGTCAAGTATGGAACTTGGAATCTTTTTCAAACATAAATCTGATTTCTTTTAATGTGTCTTGTTTTACGAAGAAGACATGTGACAACTGACCTTAATATACTATGTTAACCAAATGTCAAGCAAAAGAACTACACTGGTTCGACAAAGGACGGACGAACTGGAGACAAAAATAATTTGACCCCAATCACTCTTCATTGACCAACCTTTCACTCTTGCTGGGGAATACTAATGTTGTGATCTGTCTAGTTGGGTAATTTAACTCGAATCCAATATAATCTCTTAACTTTATCTAAATTTAATAGAAATTCCCATGCAGAGTTTGCAACTGTTAGTGGGGAGAGTACCCATCACTCTTGCGGGGGAATAGTAAAGGTTTTTTTTTTTGGGGTCGAAATATCTAGCTAGAGTTGATTGCGTACAATTTTTGGAGCCCCAAAACTGACTTAAAGTAAATGTTAGAAAGGGACAAGGAGCTCCATCAGAATTGTTCTCATTCCCGAACTGAACTATAGATTTATCTATTATCCGATTGGATTCAATGTAAAGCTTGAACCTTCTCTCATTAACTCAGTAAAATCGAAATGTAAAATTAAGTGGAGTTTTCATTTATTTACAGTTCATTAACGTAATCATAAAACCTGATATAGACAATCAGCTACTGAATTAGGTTAGTGAGCCACTTGAATAAAGTATTATGAAGCTCAAGCTCGCATTGCTTCAAGTAATCAACTTAGCAATTTCAAATAAACTTGTGATTGTTTACGTGGTTCAACTTAGTGTTAAGAAAACCTCCTCTAATATATTTTTATATTGACAAGACTGTCTCAAGTCTAATTGAATGTAATAAATACATCACTGTATTTTGTTTTAGGTGATACACGTGAGAAAAACAACTTTATACTAACCTTAGTTGAATATTCAAACTCAAGACAAGAGTATTGAGTATCTATTTCTAAAGGGGTTAAATCATGTTATCTAGATTAAGTGAATTGTCAACTATGCAATTTCAACCATACCTATTTCATGAAGCGTATGACATGTTTTTTATTTATCACTCCTAGCTTATTCTCTATGCAACTCTAGCAAACCAAAGAAAACTTAACAGAAAAAATTAAATGAAATTTACGGCAAAATTACAGTGATTGAATCATATTCAGCACACGATAGTATGATTTTTATAAAATGATAGTTGTAAAACCATGATTTTGCGAGAATGTAAGAATCTTACCAAGAAGAAGTATAAAAAATCATTCAATTTTTTTTTTCAATACCAAAAAAGAAAATGCAGTTTTATGCTTTATCGCCAATCACCTTCTTCTTGTAAAAACGAAATAACTTACCAACCTCTTTGGCTAATAAATTATCGATTAGCATAATAAAGACAACACGATCTCCAACTTATAAACATAAAATGAAAATAAAATTGAAAAGAAAATAATCTCAAGTTGGAACTCCATGACTAAAAGCTCATTGTAGATGTAAATGCGAGTGTCATCAGCCTCTTGTTGACCAAATTTTTTTCCTTACACATTAGAGCTCAAATCAACTAATGGAAATGAAAATCTCTCACTAACTAGAGGTGTCAAACGAGTGGGTAGGTCCGGTTTGAGTTGAGTCGAATATGGTCTAGCCTATATTAATCTATTTAACTTGTTTTAATATATTTTCATACAATACAAATTTAATTACCCATACCTGACCTAACCCATAACCGATACCATCCGTATTATTTAATTACTTCTAAATTTAACCAAATCATAAAATATTTATTTCTTGTAATTTTTTTAAGAAAAATGATATTGCTAATACACTTTCATGCAATTGAAACGTTAAAAAATTTTAATTTTTCATTTATAAAACATTTATTTAAAAATTAATTTTTTGTATAAAAACTATTTTTTAGAAAATTATTTTTTCTTTTCTTTTTTCGTTTTTCTTCGACAGGTGGCGGCGGCGTTCCAAAATAGTTTTTACATTTTTACGTTATATTTTTTTTACTTCTTTTACTTATAAAAAATACAAAAGTAAACTAATATACTTGACGCCCATTTACAATTGGTGCTTGGGAAGCTCCAGACCTAGAGCCAAAAATGGATTGGCTTAAATCCCATATTTAAATAGACTTTATAAGCCTAACCTATATTTGATACATTTTTTAAATTTACGAAACCCATATATCATCCAAGTGAGTAAAAGTGAGTTAAAAGTTGGATCGAAGACCCATATTGACACTTCTATCACTAACCAACGTAAAAAAAAAAATTACAAGGAAAAAACCTCAAAGATTTCAAAGTTGGGTAACTAAAAGAGAGAAAAGAATATAACCAATTAGCTCATGTGCTTTATTATCCATAGATCCCACATGTATGTGTTGGGAAATTTTATATGATTTTGAAGGAAACAAAACTACTATATTTTGATTGAAAAAACTTTGATTTATACTTCGAGGATCTACCATAAATATATCTCTATGACTTTACACTTAATTGTTTCTAATGTTTTTATTCTGATAGAAGCAAGACTTGTGCCAGAGACTGATGAATACAAAATCTTGTAAGAGATATATTTCGATCTTTAGATCTAATCCTCGCTATTTATTCAACCTTATTCTTGTTTATTTTTGCAAGATAAATATCTCATACTAATGGTCAATTATCTGGTTTGGATTATGTTTCCAAGTTAAATTAATTGACAATCAATCAATCACAAAGATATTCTCGTATTCCTTCGTCACGAGGATTCTTAATTGATTGGTAATTTGTTAGACAATTTCCTTTCTTGAGAAGCTTGACTTAAGGAGTCTAGGATTTGATTGTATGAGCGAGCAAATCCTCTCAATCTCAGATCACTCTCACCTCAATGTCTCATGATCCTTCTTCAGCAATCAACCAACAGCTACTTCATGGTGATTGATTCTCTGCGTGGTTCTATCCAACGGGAAGATTGGAAGACAGAGAATATAAGGAGCACCAAATTTGAAGATTAGAAAAAGAGATCAAGAGAACAACATCCCTATTCAAGAAAGCTTTACTTGTTCAAATTGTCTATTTGAGCGGATACTTGAAAATCATGTGAGAGGTGCAAGTAGAGTTAAGTGTGTAGAGTCAAATAGCCTTGATAGAGATAGCACTCGCTTTTGTTGAAAGTGTTTGAGTCCAAAGCTAGCATATCTTTCTATAATCTCTCATTTGATTACTCAGTAGAATCCAGCCAGTAGGCTGTTAATGTGGAAGAGTGGACGTAGGCTTTTATAAGCCGAACCACTATAATCTCTTGTGCATTGCCTTCTACTCTCTACTTGCATCTATTAACTATTTGGTAAAAACACTGTAAGGTTTCGTTTACGTTACCTGTTCCTATCAAATTGAAGTTTTCAATTCCGCATTATTTTATCAAGTTTGATTAATTTCACCCATTCACCTCCTCTAGGCAATATTATTAGCGAAACAACAGTATGTGCTTATCAAATTAGTTCCTACAGAATAATCTATGGAAAAAGAGTGGAAAGACCCAAATACGAAATGAGGGAATCTATATATAATGAAAAATCAAAGAGTAATAAAAGGAATCTGTTGAATAATTGACATGGGTTGCTTTAGGCAAATCTTGTACGGTAAAAATTCCGTCGATGGAAAGGATCGTAGTTATATGCTCATCATGCAAATGCTATTTCTACAGGGTTTCATAACACCGACGGAGCGAATTGTTTGCTTACTCCGCAATGCACTGTTGATGAAGTTGAGCTTTGTAAAATGTGATGATGTCTTAAGTAGATCCATAACGACGCAATACAGTAGTTCCGTGAACCTAGCATTATTTTCAGAGATTGTGACAGTCTCATTCTAATCAACTCGCTTGCATGTCGAACCAATAAAAAAACATGGGGGCCGATCGGGAAAGAGGAAGGGAAGTACTTTTCCTTCCCATCAGAAGTCGGGGAAAATCGTTCGATTTTTCAGAAGTGATGATTCTTTTCTCCTTCTATAGGAGTACGCACTGGGTTCTACTTGAATAAGCTGGAACATTATAACTCCATGGAGTTATTGGGTGGCTCAGGTGGTTTAGATGACTCAATCGCACCAATTTCGACATGGTAGCAAATGGAGCCCGAAAATATTTGAATTCAAGACCGTCTGCTCTGATAAGATTTTACGGGGACTACTGCTAATTGTTCTAGAAGTTTAAGCTACTAAATGAAGGCGTGATTTAATATTTAATTGTTCTATCAGTACGCTCTAATTCCGGCCCCACCTTCATTCTCAGTAACCGCTCAAAGTAACAAATCAATGATTGGACCATTCGGGGATGAAAGCGGAACCCGGTGCTCATCGCCTACAATTGGTGGCAAAACATTTGGACTTCATGGAAGAAGTGGCGACTATCTTGACGCAATTGAAGCATCTTCTGAGCCAACCTCTCATCGTTACCCAATTAAATCAATTGGACCATTCAGTTGGGTGAGGAACATTGAGACCATTCAGTCCAATGTTAATATAAAGAGCTTGTTACGCATTTACCGTTGGATGGATGATATGTGGATGAATTCGGTCACACAAATATGTGCAACTACACGTCACACACCCATGGATGAACGTGTAGAATGTTCTTTATACTGGCGGTGGATTTAATAAATAGACAAAAATGTATTATAGAAAAAAGAGAGAAATACTAAAGTAGTCAAAAAATTTTATTATTCGCGCTAAAATTGTGATGATAAGAAAAAATAAAAAAGTAACGGTGAAGTACAAAGAAAAAGTGTGATCACCTGCTTTACTTTAAGCAATGATAAGAAAAAAAGCTGAAAAGTAAAAGTGAAGTACAAAGAAAAAGTATGACCACATAATACATTACTTTAAGTACATCAATATCAACATCAACATTATCTTTATCCTAAAAATGATAAATGCATTATTTTAAGTAATAATAAGAAAAAGTACAAAAGTAAATGTGAAGTACAAAGAAAAAGTATGACCACCTAATGCATTATTTTAAGTACACTAACATCACATTTATTCCAAATCAATTAGTCGAAAATGCATTACTTTAGGTAACGATAAGAAAAAGCAGAAAAGTAAATGTGAAGTACAAAGAAAAAGTATAACCACCTAATGCATCACTTTAAGTAATGATAAGAACAAAAAAGGCAGAAAAGTAAAATAGTAAAATGAGAGATACTAAAGTAGCCAGAAGATTTTTATTGTCGGGCTAAAATTGTGATGATAAGCAAAAGCAGAAAAGTAGAAGTGAAGTGCAAAGAAATGACACCTAATGCATTACTTTAATTAGTTAACAAATCATCATAAATTTTCAATATTGTTAGCAACTTGAAAGTTACCAGCAAAACATGTGAAATGTTTGATTATGGTAACTATCCTAAATACACACATATATATATAAGAAGTGGGGCCATCACTTTAAATTGCAATTGAAAATTTGAGGAAAGATTTGTCTATGTAATATAAATGGGAATGGATTTAGTCATATAGGGGGTGGAAATAGCGTTGTCCATCCATAATAACTTTAAAAAGCTATACCTTATGGTGCAAGAAAAGCATAAATGAGTAGAATATATACTTGGAGTCTCATTTTTGAAAATCATCTCTCATTTTCTAAGTCCTTATTGATGAGACCAAGGCTGGGGTCAATGCTAAATTAGAATTATGGAGAAACACGTTAGAGTCCAAAGGATTTACGTTAAGTCGGAGTAAGACGGAATACATGAAGTGTGACTTCGCCACGACAAGAGGAGATGATCAAGAACCTGTGGATATGCTTGGACAGGAGGTACCTAAGAAAGATGCTTTCAGATACTTGGGATCAATTTTGCAAAAGAGGGGAGAGATTGACAAAGATGTTAGCCATAGAATCAAAGCAGGTTGGATGAAATGGCGCAAAATCCCTCTTAGGTTAAAGGGAAAATTTTATAAAACAGCAATAAGACATGCAATGCTATACGGAGTTGAATGTTGGCCGGTACAAAAGCAACATGAGCATAAAATTGGAGTAGCGGAAATGAGAATGTTAAGGTGGATGTGTGGTCATACAAGGATGGATAAGATAAAAAAATGACGATATTCGACGAAAAGTTGGAATAGCACCGGTGGCGGAGAAGATGAGAGAACATAGATTGAGATGGTTTGGACATATTCTTCGTAGACCCTTAGATGCTCCGATAAGAACAGAAGTGTGTTACCGAAAAACGATATGAAGAAAGGACGAGGTCGGCAGAAACTTACTTGGGGGAAGATAGTAAAACAAGATTTAATAGAGTGGGAAATAGATTGGCGTATGGTTTGCCTTAGGACAGAGTGGAGGAAAGCTATCCGCATTGTAGAAGGGGGGATTTCCTATGTTCCAGAGTGCCATGTTTAGTGCTTTCTATTTATTTATACGTTTGTTTGTTTGTTTGTTTATTTATTTATTATTTTTAGATAACCATATTTTTACTTTTATTTTAGTATATTTTAAGCTTTTCGCTTTGGGTTCATCGACCGCCGACCCCAACTGGTTTGGGATAAAGGTGATGTTGATGTTGATGTTGATGTTGATCTCTCATTTTCTAGATTTGGGGTCTTTTCTTCCAGCATTGAGGATCCTTGTTCCAAGTGTTTTCCTAGCCTATAAAGCTTGACATGATCCTCAGCCGGGGCCATGCTTTCTAGACAAGCCTGCTTTCACTTTAGAACAGAATCACCATGTTTTCCTTGGGAGAGAAAATTTGTCTTCTTCATAGTGTTTAGTGCTAAAAGAAAATTTGAATTGGTTAATTGTGTAAGTCAAGCTAAATTATCCCGTGGAGAGTTTCATTTGTACATAACGAGAAGGGCAATAAATTTTATATACCATTGGATGCTATTGGTGGCAATATTGGGTTGAATGGATGGTCTAGATAGCATCTCGATTCCATAAAAACTGTAAAATACCATACCTTATGATGAAAAAAAGCATAAATGACTAAAATATATACTTGGAGTCTCATTTTCTCCCTTCGGTTTAGTTGGAAAGAAAAAGATGAAATTATAGAGGATACTTTCAATTTTTCTTTTCCCTCTTTTTGAAAATCATCTCTCATTTTCTAGATTTGGGGTCTTTTCTTCCAGCATTGAGGATCCTTGTTCCTATAGGAGAATCAATTCAATCTTCAAATTGTTCTCCGTAATTTTTGCTTTCAATTAGTTGTCAATTAGTCTGTAATCTGTGCTTTCCTTATTGTTGTTAATAGTTGTCCATCTGTTGAGTTTTTCTCTTTATTTGTAACTGTTGCCATTCTTGTATTTGTATTATATATATCTCTGAAGTACAGTAATGAAAATCAATCCTGGAAAATATTTTTTGTCATTCTCTTCTTCTTTCATGGTATCAGAGCCCATTTGCTCTTAAGAGGCTCTCTCATCTTGTTTTACTGCTCCCCTTTTGCCTTAGCCATGGCTGCCACAAACTCTGCTCGTGAAACAAATCTCCCTACAATTTATGTAGCCAATACAACTGCACTTATTGCAATCTCTGCTGGTACGCAACTTCCCATGAAGCTAACTTCCACTAATTATGCTTCCTGGCGGGCTCAATTCATGTCCTTGCTAGTCGGATATGATCTAAAAGGATTCATCGATGGAACAAATCCTTGCCCATCAGAAGAGATCACCCGTGACAATCAAACAGTCCCAAATGCTGCCTACCTTCATTGGATTAGGCAAGACCAACTCTTGCTTAATGGAATTTTTGCTTCCACTTCCGAAGCCATCATTCCTCTTATTGCCTCTTGTGCAACATCTCAAAGTGCGTGGAACAAACTTGCAACACTTTATGCAAGCAAATCCCGATCCCGCGTTATGCATCTCAAGGATCAACTATCCACGGTTAAACGCAATTCTCGTTCCATTTCCGATTTTTTACAGCAACTAAAATCTATTGCAGATGAGTTAGCAATGATTGATTCACCTCTCCATGATGATGACCTTGTCATCCACGCTCTCCGGGGATTAGGACCGGAATATCGTGAAATCGCAGCGGCGATTCGTGCTCGTGAAAACACAATCACGTTCGAAGAACTTTATGACAAGTTAGTTGCCCATGAAATGTTCCTTCAACATGAAGAAACGACAGCCGAAGTCCTGCCGGCAACAGCTAATTTTAGCACTCGAAACACTCGAGGTCTAAGAGCTCCAAATCGATGGAACAATTCCGGCCGTTTCAAACAGCCTGCTAGAGACTCCAGAAATTTCCCTGACACCAGCAATTCAGACCGACGGAGAGCTCACAGAAGCAATGACTCACAGTCTCCACAGCCCAATATCTCTCGGCCCATTTGTCAATACTGTGATCGCGTGGGACACTCCGCCAAAAATTGTTTCCGAATTAGAGATGCAATCCGTGCTCCGGTTGTAAATGTTGCATCTGGTCCAAGTTCAACCCGAGAAGAAGGTTGGTTGATTGATTCCGGAGCTTCACATCATGTTACAAATGATCTCGCTAATTTATCTCTGCACAGCGATTACGAAGGTCCGGATGAGATAGTCCTTGGCGATGGCTCAGGTTTGAGTATCACCCATATTGGTTCTACTACATTAAATTACCCACACACTTCCTTCCGGTTGTCTAATGTTTTACGCACTCCTAACATAACCAAAAGATTAATCTCGGTTTCACAATTTTGTCGTACTAACCGAGTTTCGATTGAATTCTTTGCCTCTCATTTTTTGGTCAAGGAACTTCGCACGGGGGCGACGCTACTTCGAGGAGAACTTAGAGATGGTGTTTATCGGTTGCCGGCATCCTCTTGGCAGCCACATGTCTCACACACGGCCTTGGTTGGTGAGCAGATACGAGCAACTACGTGGCACAATCGTTTAGGTCATCCATCCATTGATATTTTACGTCATACTATTAAGCGTTTTTCACTTCCGTCGTTACGTGAGTCCAGTTTAGGAAATAAATTATCGTGTGACTCTTGTCGTTGCAATAAAAGTCATAAACTACCATTTCATTCTTCACCTTTAGAAGGTAGACATCCACTTGACTTATTGTACACAGACGTTTGGGGTCCGGCATCTACTTTATCTATTGATGGTTTTCGTTATTATGTTATTTTTTTTGACCAATTCACTCGTTATGTTTGGCTTTATCCCATCCGCAACAAATCTGATGTTGCCTCCATTTTTGAACAATTCAAAACGCTGGTCGAAAAACAATTTCAAGAAAAAATACGAACTCTCTATTCCGATGGGGGTGGGGAATTCATTCAACTCAAATCTTTTCTAGCAAAACACGGAATTTCACACCTAACCACACCTCCATACACTCCACAACATAATGGCATCGCTGAAAGGCGTCATAGGCACATTGTTGAAACTGGATTAACCCTACTACACAAAGCCGACCTACCTCCTGCCTTTTGGACCTATGCCTTCCAAACTGCCACATATCTCATAAATCGTCTACCCACAAACATTCTTAATCTTCAGTCTCCATATCACCGTCTCTTCGGAAAACCTCCGAACTACCTCAAACTTCGAATTTTCGGATGTCTCTGTTACCCGTGGCTTCGGCCATACACAAGAAATAAGCTTTTACCGCGTTCACGCCCATGTATTTTTCTTGGTTATTCTTTAACTCAAAGTGCCTACAAATGTTTTGATCCAACTACTCAAAAAATATTTCTTTCACGACATGTCGTGTTTGATGAAACTGTATTCCCTTACTCCTCTTTGAATCTATTCCAGTCATCTTCCTCTTCTTTAGCAAAACCTCCTCATCCTCGGCCATTCACTATGCCATACACTGCTTCTGCTCCGACCATGCCACCAGCCGTGACAAGCGCTCCTCCTAGTAGCTCAGCCGACGTGCAAGTTCTGCCAGCCAATCTACCTGCGAACTCAGTAAGTGATCTCTTCGCCAATATCTCACATACACCTCCACTTGATTCACATACCACCAGCATCACACTTCCCACCTCACCAAGTAACAACCACCACTCATCAAACAACATTTTCACCGAAAACAATGTCTCATCAACCAACCCCTCCCTCTCTCCCCTCACGTCAAACCCAATAAATCCAACTCACTCCACTCGCACCCATACCATGATTACCCGTTCTCAAAATAACATTTTCAAGCCTAAACAAATACACACACTTACCACTAAACATCCCCTACCTCAAACCTATGAACCACGTGGTCTTACTCAAGCTTTGAACGATCCCCAATGGCGCTCTGCTATGTCCGAGGAAATCAATGCCTTAATTCGAAATGGAACTTGGGAACTTACCCCAAAGAATTCTTCCATGAATATTGTTGGTTGCAGATGGGTCTATAGGATCAAGCGTCGATCCGACGGCAGTATCGAGAGATACAAGGCGCGTCTTGTCGCTAAAGGATTTCACCAAAGACCGGGACTTGACTTTAAAGAAACCTTTAGCCCGGTTGTCAAACCTTCAACGATCCGCATTGTCCTTACTCTGGCACTCACTCGAAATTGGCCAATACGCCAAATGGATGTCAACAACGCGTTTTTACAAGGAACGCTACACGAAGAAGTGTTCATGGAACAACCTCCTGGTTTCCAAGACCCCGCAAAACCTGATCATGTGTGCAAACTCAGGAAAGCTATCTATGGGCTCAAACAAGCTCCTCGCGCCTGGTACAATGAGTTAAGTGCATTTCTCAAAGCCAATTCATTTACTAATTCCAAGGTTGATAGCTCTCTTTTTATCTATTCGCACAATGGCATAAAGGCATATTTCTTGGTGTATGTTGATGATCTTGTTATTACGGGCAACAATACTCGATTTCTCAACAATTTCATTGCAAGATTGTCCAAGCGTTTTTCTGTCAAAGATTTGGGGACCTTAAGTTACTTTCAGGGAATCGAAGTACTTCCCACCAAGACGGGTCTCTTGCTCTCACAACATAAATACATCCGGGATCTACTTGAAAAGCATAACATGGCCGATGCAAAGGATGTTGGGTCTCCAATGGCAACCGGCACTTCACTTTCTCTTCATGATAATTCGGGGTACACATCTGCGACAGAATTTCGAAGCCTAGTTGGTGGCCTTCAATATCTCTTAATCACACGACCCGACATTTCATTCATTGTTAATAAATTATCTCAGTTCATGCACAAGCCAACAATGAATCATTGGTCTGCTGCCAAACGTCTTCTTCGATATCTTAAAGGTACCATATTCCATGGGCTTCACTTGCGACGAGATACAAAGCCTATTTTACATGCATATTCAGATGCAGATTGGGCGGGTGATTCAGATGACAAGACTTCCACATCCGGCTTCATTATTTATCTTGGCTCCAATCCTATTTCTTGGAGCTCTCGCAAACAGCGGTCCGTTGCTCGGTCATCAACAGAAGCCGAATACAGAGCTGTTGCCACCACTTCCTCAGAACTACTTTGGGTTCAAAACTTGCTTACCGAACTCGACATACGCTCACCTAACCCACCCACGATTTACTGTGACAATATTGGGGCCACTTATGTCTGTGCCAATCCGATCTTCCACTCGCGCATGAAGCACATTGCAATTGACTATCATTTCGTTCGTGAGCTCGTCAAAGACGAACAATTGAGAGTCTCTCATATTTCCACACAGGACCAATTAGCGGACATCCTTACCAAGCCACTATCAAAGCAGCAGGTGCAAACGCTTCAAGCCAAGATCGGTGTTTCTGATGGAAACTCCATCTTGAGGGGGCGTATAGGAGAATCAATTCAATCTTCAAATTGTTCTCCGTAATTTTTGCTTTCAATTAGTTGTCAATTAGTCTGTAATCTGTACTTTCCTTATTGTTGTTAATAGTTGTCCATCTGTTGAGTTTTTCTCTTTATTTGTAACTGTTGCCATTCTTGTATTTGTATTATATATATCTCTGAAGTACAGTAATGAAAATCAATCCTGAAAAATATTTTTGTCATTCTCTTCTTCTTTCAGTTCCGATTGTTTCTTTTTTCCTAGCTAAAGCTTGACGTGATCCTCAGCCGGGCCATGCTTTCTAGACAAGCCTGCTTTCACTTTAGACCAGAATCACATGTTTTCCTTGGGAGAGAAAATTTGTCTTCTTCATAGTGTTTAGTGCTAAAAGAAAATTTGAATTGGCTATTTGTGCAAGCCAAGCTAAATTATCCCTTGGGGAGTTTCATTTGTACATAACGAGAAGGGCAAAAAAATTTATATACCATTGGATCCTATAGGTGGCAGGATCATTAGGTTGAATGGATGGTCTAGATAGCATCTCGATTCCATAATAACTTCAAAAAACTATACCTTAAGATGAAAAAAAAAACGCATAAATGACTAGAGTATGTACTTGGAGTCTCATTTTTCTCCCTTCGGTTTAGTTTGAAAGAAAAAGATGAAATTATGGAGGATACTTTCACTTTTTCTTTTCCCTCTTTTTGAAAATCACCTCTCATTTTCTAGATCTGGGGTCTTTTGGTCCGGCATTGAGGATCCCTGTTCCAAATGTTTCTTTTTTCCTGGCCTATAAAGCTTGACGTGATCCTCAGCTGGGGCCATGCTTTCTAGACAAGCTTGCTTTCACTGTAAACGAGAATCACATGTTTTCCTTGGGAGAGAAAATTTGTCTTCTTCATAGTGTTTAGTACTAAAAGAAAATTTGAATTGGCTAATTGTGCAACTCGAGCTAAATTATCCCATGGAGGGTTTCATTTGTACATAACGAGAAGGGCAATAAATTTTCTATACCATTGGATCCTATTGGTGGCAGGATCATTGGGTTGAACGGATGGTCTAGATAGCATCTCGATTCCATAATAACTTTAAAAAACTATACCTTATGATGAAAAAAAAAGCATAAATGACTAGAATATATACTTGAAGCCTCGTTTGTTTTCCCTTCACTTTAGTTTGATAGAAAAAGATAGATGAGATTGTAGAGCATACTTTCACTTTTTCTTTTCCCTCTTTTTGAGGATCGTCTCTCGTTTTATGGGTTTGGGTTCTTTTCTTCCAGCATAGAGGATTCTTGTTCCAAGTTTTTTTTCCCCTGGCCAATAAAGCTCGACAAGTTCCTCAGCTGGGGCCATGCTTTGTACGGCAAGCCTGCTTTCACTTTAGACAAGATGTAAAGTTATCTTCTTCTTAGTGTTCAGTGCTAAAAATAATAAGGCTGTATATGGTAACGATTCTGATCCCAAAAATTGATTCTCTTTTTAATTTTTTTTAATTTAAGTCAAATAACTATGTAGTTATTTTGTAAAATTTCATCCTAAATGAAGGCTAATTTCCAATGCACACTAAAATAATTTAAAATACATTTGTTTTTTTAGCATGTCATAAATGAAACACAAATTTTAATACATGATGTATGAAGTTCAATTGAAGTCCCAATTTATGAAATTGAGGTCAAACTAACCTAATCTAAGCTTTTTCTATTTTTAAGAAATTTCTAGATTTTTTTATGATTTTTTAAAAATTTTCCAATTTTTTTTTAAATTTTTATTTTTATTTTTATTAGGTTGAGAGGAAAGTGATGAGAAAAATGAAAGGGAAAAGTGAAAAATGTGAGATTTCATTCTGTTTTGTGATTGTCAAAAGTGATTCTTTTTTCAGAACCAACTTTTTTTTTGTTCTGGATTTTACTTTAAAACTGATTCTGATTCTCTAAAACTGATTCTGGGAACAGAATCAGAATCAGAATTATTTGAGTTATCAAACATGATTCTCATTCTTTACTGTTCCAGGTAACAAATGAAATCATATTGTATTGATAAGGTTAGTCGCAACCCGAAAAAAAAAATACTTCTTTTTTCTCTACGCCTTTTTAGCTAAGCTCATCCACCTCTGCCATCACTCCTCCATGGCCCTTGCTGACTTCTCGGATCATAATCATCATCATCATCATCATCAGCGCACCACTACCTGGCAATTAATACATGACACATACTTAATTGGAGAAACAATGTGAGAGTAAAACATGGTAAAAAATCTGTCTTAAGCCAAATAGATTTTCAGTCTTTCACTTCCTTTTCTTGTGAAAGAAGTGCATCACAGTAAACAATGATGCCCTTTTCCTTAAATAAACTATTGCGCCAAACCTTATCACGAATTTGACAACCCGGCATGTTTATTTAGACCTGAACGCAATTTAGACGGGAATGAGCAAGCATATTTCGTCTTCAGCCTAGACCCATCCATTGAGGTCCCATCCACCAGCCTTGCCATTTTATCAAGAAAATTTAAAATTATCATGGGTCAGCCTGGGTTAGGATTTTAAGCTCAATACCCAAATGAAAAGTAAATTCAAAGACACACAGGATGGTCGACTAGAGTGGATAATTAAATGATCAAGGACCCAGATTTTGTAAATTAATAGCACCTCTGGAATCTGCGTTGACAGAGACTAAGCATTTGTCAGATTTTCGACTTGAGGAACAACGTCGGAGAGTACATATCTCTTCTTCGTGTTCATTGCATCATAATTTTTGTGAGTTGATCTTCGTAATTTTGTAGAATGTGATTAGTTATGTGTGCTTGATGTTGAATGTGAAATTCCAGCTCTTTCATTCGCCATTTTTTGGTCCATGGTGGGCTCATACAAACCATCTCCATGCGAGCCACCGTTACAAAAATGTTCACGATGACGAGGATGATCCAAAAATTACGCGTGATGGGTTCCTACGGACCATAGCAATGCAAGTAAGTTGAAGCCGGTAAGTTGAAGGTCAGAAAGGAAAATTTTTGCTTTTTCGTCTTTGTTTTTTTGCAATTTTTACTTCGAGTGTTTCGTCTTTCTTGATAAAATCAGAGAAGCATATCGCAATAGTCTTGTAGGTCTATTAGGCCTACAAAAGAAGTTGGTCCGTAATCTCATAAAGGTGGAAGGATTGAGGACGTATGACGACATTCCGACCAAAATCAACGAGATAAATAGTAACATGTGCCACAGAAGGATACTTCTGTTCTCGATAATGTCACAAGGGCAGAAAAACTTCACTACTTTGGGCCCGGAAAGCGAGAGCTGCTGCGTCCCGGGAGCAGAACTTTGATCATAAGCAGAGATCAAAACTCGCTGAAAGATACCCACCGGCTTGGTGGCCTAGTGGTTGGGCGATTACACGGCTGTAGGTCGAAAGTTCGAGCATCGACTCGAGCGAATAGGCTCACGTGGAAAGCACGATCCTGGGTACCAGGTGTCTTACCCAGAGCTCCGTGGTAGTGGGGTCCCGCGGTGCCTCCCCGGGGATTAGTCGGTCTCCGTCGGCCAGTTTGCCGGCACGGCTGGACACCCCGGTTATCAAAAAAAAAAAACTCGCTGCAAGATGTCAAAGTAGACGATAAGTGCATCATCAGAGGATTGGACCCGAATGAAGCGCTTCGTCTCTTCTGTCGCCATGCCATAAGGAGAGAAGAACCTCAAGAAGGCTATGAGGAGTTGTGCAAAAATCTAGCTCATTACGCAGGAGGTCATCCATTCTCTCTCAAAAAGTTGGGCTGTTCCCTACACGGCAAATCCAAACAGGAATGGCATAAAAAACTGGAGCAGTTGAAGAGGTTCCCTTATCTCGATTCGCTCTTTCGTTCATTCGGGCCAGTTGGGCCATATGGAGGTCGAGGAGGCGACGGTTTTTATGATGGGAGACTCACTGGCGTGAGGCAAATTAGGCTTTATGGACTGTCAGTCATTGATTCCGTCGCCATCGACTATGACCAAAACGGGTGCTTGGTGAGATCCTTCCAGCTGGGTTGACATGACTACTACCAAGACCATGCAAGGGTCAGTTTTCTGCCACCCTTAACAGACTGATTATATACTAAACTACTCATCGCTTATAAGGGTCAGTTTAATATCATTTTGTCGTGTGTCGTCAATAGAATCTACTGCAAAAGTTATCAGATAGAAGAATGTAAGGTAGACAGGAGATGATGGCCAACATGTAAACATCTACGAAAGAATTATTGTGTTACTACTTCACCTGACACTGCTAAGTATGAAGCCATAAGCTCTTGCATTCCTTTTTAATTTGATTAGGAGACTTTATTATTTTGCCTTTCATTTGCAGAGAATGCGAGACTTAGAAATTACTTTTGCCGATTTGTTCGCGGACCAACTTATAGAAGAGAATCGAAACATCCGGTTGCTGACATGGGGGAAAATAGCTGCTGTAACACCTCTCTAGAACTTTCCTTCGTTCCTTTTCTTATTAAGGATGAGGATTTAACCGAGTTCGGCTAACTAATAAATTTTTCACGGTATAGGAATTATATTGATCCAGAAAAACTTAAAAGGCAATATTTATTAGACGTTAGATGGATGTGTTGATGGTAACACTCTTAACAACTTTTGTAATTCTTGCAGCGGGTGAGATTGGATCATCCAAGCGAATACCTAATATCTATATCAGGCTATATTGATAATTTTAGAGGTCATGATGTTGTATGGTCTCTCAAGATCCACAGCGACAAGAAGACGTATGGACCATTTGGATCTGAAAGAGGACGGCCTTTTCGTCTCTCACATTTTGGTGGGCGGATTATTGGGTTTCATGGGAGATGTAGCAGCCATCTCGACTCCAACGGAGCCCATTTCGGGCCAAATTCCTAGACACATCCATTTGATGTTGTGGAACCATTTGGTGGTGATAATGGTATGAACTTTTGGGATGATGGAAAACACATGGATGTAAGGCAGATCGTCATAGGCTTTGATTCGGCAATTAAGTCCATCTCTATCTCATATGATGAACACGGACTCCAGTACGTCCGTTCACCCATGGCCCTAGTGAAGTAGCCAAAACATATATGGTGAGTTGTTGTATAAACATACCAACATTATCTTCATGATGTAATGTGATTTTGTTGATGTCCTTATGCTTTATTTATTTATTTTTCTGGAAAAGTCTATTTTTCATTGTTAAAGTAAATTGAATTCTTTGTTTTCTTTCTTAGATTAAGCTCGATCATCCAAGTGAGTACTTGACATCCATCTTGTGTGGCAGTTTCTGGACTCACCATTCTTCAGTCATTGACAATCCATATTAATAGAAGAGATCATGGACCAATCGGACACAACTGATAATGAAAGGCATTTTTCATTTCCATACACTGGTGGCAAAATCGTTGGGTTCCATGGGATTTGCGTTGGCCCTTGTCTTGAGTGCATCGGAGCTTTTTCTGAGCCAATTGCTCATACATATCCTTTTAAGTTTTTTCCGGCCTTTTGGTATTTCGCGAAATTCATGATGATGATGAATTAATGGTGGCCATTTTGCCGTAATTTTTGGCTAGCGGAAGACCACTTTTTATATCACCCAGTGGCGATTCCGTAAATACTCCCCGAAACGGTGGCCCATTGTGGTAGGGAGGTCACATGGGGGGCCTTCATTGCCGCCGTGACTCGGGAAAAGAAGAGAATCCGAAGGCGCACGTGACTTCGAGACCGAGGGATCTGGTCATGACACGAGAAAGGGCGAGGGGTGGGGTTGGAAGAAGAAGCGGGAAGACCCACGCGCGGGATTGGAGAGTGGACGCCACCTCCCGGACATCAATACGGTTTTTCGGGTTAGCCGCTCGGCGGGAGACATGGCACGCTCCGTGGGCTCGCACATGGTTGCATGTCGGCTGCTCTGTCCCGCTAACAAGCATAGAAAAGCGTGGCTGCTTTGGGCGGCGCGTGGAGTTGGACGAGAAATGCAGAAGGCCACTCAGAGTGTGATTTGATTCGCATAAAGGGGATTGATATTCACTATGCAAACTTCATCGAGTCCATTAGCTTCCAAGTCAACGACACCGCCAGCTCGAAACCGCAAACTAACTATGGTCGAAATGACGGGAGAATACATTCAAGGTTGTATCTAGACTTCTTTCTTTTCTCCTTTTCCATTTCTACTTGAATGTCGTAAGTTTATTTATCTTATTTTATACGTTTGAATCGTATTTCAAAAGAACCTACTAATTTGTCTTTTGCTCATCGTATGATGCAACCTTTAGTCACTCACATTGAATAGGGGTTTTTATGGCCTGTTTGCAGGTTTAACTGAGAAATAGGGAGTACATAACCTTTCTTGCGGGATATCTCAAAAATGCAAATGATAATGGTACTCTAGTCCACTCGCTCATATTTCAAACCAACAAAAGAATATTGGGACCCAATGGTAGAGAGGAAGGAGAGTACTTCTCCTTACCACTGGAACCTGGGAGAGTTATCAGGTTTTTCAGAAGAAGTGGCAATTATCTCGAGCACAATTGAGCCATGCTATCCTTTTAAGTCTGTGGGGTTATTTGGGAGTTCAAATGAGTCAAATCGTGATGATGGCGATAAGCATACAAATGCAAGGAAAATCATTATCGAATTAGAACCATATATGTGCTACCCATGCATCCGATCAATTGCGTTTTAGTATGAAGAGGAGAATAGAGAATTGTGGCCATCAGAGGCACATGAAGGTATTGATGGAAACGAGTTCCATGCAGTACAGACCGCCACGATCCTTACGGTATGGCCCCGTACATGCATATGCTTCGTAAGATCCTTACGTAGCTTGCACAGCTTATGTTAGCAGGAGACTCTTTCGAGACTTAAATAAAGAGTTTGATGGTTATGCCTGTATAATTGCAAATCCAAATACGTGGTCCAGATGAGTATTTGACTTCAATATCCCAGTATTTTCACCACTATTCAATCTTTCACATTTCAAACTAACAAAAAAAAAACGATCGGACCTATTGATGATGAAACTGGGGCAACGCACTTCTCATCTCATACAGCAAGTGGTAAAATTGTTGGATTTTATGGGAGGAGTGGTGAATGAGCACACACTGGAAAATCTCCCTACAGTAGTTAAGGCTTTGCCAAGAGGAGGTGCATGCGCAAATTTGGTATCTCCAGCACCATTATCGTGTAGAGAGCACAACAATACCAATAAGTTAAAAGAGTATAGAAAACACCCTATAAATCTCAAATATATATTTAGATCAGGATAGAAGAACACCCAAATCTAAATATGGCTCTAGAGCGGGAGAGACTACTGAAAATAGCAGCAAAGTATGACGACATTCAGACCCACATCAACGAGATGAAGAGTAACATGTGCTGTAAAAGGATACTTCTTGCTCTCGATAATGTCACCAGGAAAGAGCAACTCGACTACTTCGTGGCCGAAGAGCAAGAGCTGCTGCGTCCCGGGAGCAGAATTTTGAACACAACCAGAGACCAAAACTTGCTGAAAGATGTCAAAGTAGACGAGAAGTACATCATCAGAGGATTGGACACGAATGAAGCGCTTCACCTCTTCTGTCGCCATGCCATAAGGAGAGAAGAACCTGAAGAAGGCTATGAGGAGTTGTGCAAAAATCTAGCTCATTATGCAGGAGGTCATCCATTCTCTCTCAAAAAGCTGGGCTCTTCCCTATACGGCAAGTCCGAACACCAACGGCATCAGACAATGGAGAAGTTGGTCAGAAGCCCTTATCTCGATTCGCGTTCTCCTTCCTTCTGGTCCGTCGGGCCATATGGAGGTCAAGGAGGTGATGCTTTTGATGATGGGAACACACTGGTGCGAGGCAAATTATGGTCCTCGGAGGGTCAGTTATCGATTCCATCACCATCGATTATGATCAGAACGGGGGTCTAGTGAGATCCTTCCAGCACGGTGGTGGACACGTCCAGGATATCGAAAGGGCTGGTATTCTGCGGATTATGCGCGTTTGCCTCTCATCAGTCATCCCTTTTCAGAAGGTAACCAGAATCAACTGCAAGTTAAATATCATTGAACGGGTGTTTTTGTGCGTCTATAATAGAATCTACTGCAAAAGTTACTACTGCACAGTTCACGTAACTTTGGCAAGTATGATTCGACCGAAAAAAACTTGGCCAAGGATGAAGGAGTAAATTCTATCATTTTGATTTATTGAAAATATTAAAATAAATTTTGGAAGAAAGTCAAAAAAAGAAGAAGCCTCAATTTTTTACTATTAATGGACAACTTAGGTGTGCTTAAGCCTCAATTTTTTACTATTGATTGTCAAAAATGGACAACTTAGGTGTGCTTGAATTTGATAAAATTAAGTGTAGTCAAATAAAGACATTTAAGTTTGGCAAAAATTAGGTATAGAATTGGCTATAAATATGTGTGTTTTTCTTGTAAGTTTCATATCAAGGAGGAGAAGAGAGAGAGAGAGAGAGAGAGAGAGAGAGAGAGAGAGAGATAGTTCTTATAAGAACAAGCTTAGAGCAAAGCTTGATTTTCTTTGTATAAAATCTTGGCAAAGGTATTTTGTAGTATTGCTCTTTCATTTACATTTTTGTTATTCTCTCCAAATTAAATCCTCCAAGTTTCCGCAAAATTCCTCCTTCCTTTTTTATTTGGTTCCTACATTTGGTATCAGAGCCAAGTTATGGCGTCCACAAGTTCCATTCAATTTCAACTTCCAAAGTTGAACGGAAATAATTTCAACAACTGGTCCGTCCAAATGAAGGTTTTGTTCAAATCGCAAGATTTGTGGAACCTGGTGGAGAATGGCTACATTGAAGTAGCTAATAACGAAGAATTCAATGCCATGAGAAAAGAGGAGAAGGATTCATTGGTGGAGTCCCGAAAAAAAGATCAGAAAGCATTATATGCGATCTTTCAAGCCGTGGAGGAGACGATATTTGAAAAAATATCAAATGCCGAGACCGCCAAAGCAGCGTGGGATATTTTGCAAAAATCATACAAGGGCGACGATTGTGTTCGAACAGTTCGACTTCAAACACTTCGAGGTGATTTTGAGTCTTTACGCATGAATGATTCTGAATCTATCTCTTTGTATTTTGATCGTGTACAAAACATCGTTAACCAATTGAGGGTTAATGGTGAAACACTCCAAGATGTACGAGTCGTAGAAAAAATCTTGAGGTCTTTGACTGAAAGATTTGACTACGTTGTTGCGGCAATCGAAGAAGGCCAAGATATATCAACCATGACGTTGGAGCGGTTGATGGGTTCATTATGCTCGCATGAGCAAAGAATGAATCAGAAGTTCGTCGGTTCATATCCCGAGCAAGTTTTGCAAAGTCGTATCGTTCCATCGAATCGAGGAAGCTATCAAGGAGGTCGAGGTCGCGGAGGAGGCAAGGTAGAGGTGGAAATTCCAATTTCATCGGGAAATTTAAAACACGTGACAAATCAAAAGTCAAGTGTTTTAAGTACAACAAGTTCGGACATTACAAATCCGAATGCCATGCAAAGGCGACGTACGAGCAGGCGGAGCACGCACATACCACCAATGCTGGAGAATACATGGTGCTAGCATGTACGAAGGATGATTCAAGTACTACAGACACCAACATATGGTATCTAGACACTGGTTGCAGCAATCACATGACTGGCCGGAAGGAATTATTCTCGCAATTGGATGAGACAAGTTGTGGTGAAGTCAACTTCGGGAATAAATCAAAAATTCCCGTTATGGGCAAAGGTAACATTAATATCATGTCAAAAGATGGTACTAATGTTGCTATTGCAGATGTTTACTTTGTGCCAGGACTTTTTTGGAATTTGCTAAGTGTTGGGCAACTTTCCAAAAAAGGCCACAAAGTTCACATTGAAAATGGAATTTGCACCATCAGAGGTGTCAACAACAAGTTGATCACAACGGTGCAAATGACAAAGAACCGGATGTTTCCCATGACTCTTCAGACGAAGAATCTCTTGAGTTTTCAAGCAATGATGAAAGACAACAATTGGCTATGGCATCTTCGATACGGTCATCTAAATTTTTGTGGACTAAAACTACTGGTTCAGAAAAGGATGGTGACCGGTATGCCTTTAATTGAATGTCCAGATCGTCCATGCGAAGGATGTCTCGTTGGAAAACAACATCGAGAATCATTTCCAGTGGGGAAAGCCAGAAGAGCAAAGCAACCTTTGGAGCTGGTACATACAGATATATGTGGCCCTATTGAGGTTGAATCAGTCAAACAAAAAAGGTACATGCTGATTTTTGTTGATGATTTTACCAGAAAAACTTGGGTATATTTCTTGAGAGAAAAATCTGAAGCATTTGCCAAGTTCAAAGAATTTAAAGTCTATGTTGAAAAACATAGTGGCTTTAATCTGAAGACGTTGAGATCGGATAGAGGGGGAGAATTTACCTCAAATGAATTTGACAAATTTTGTAAAATTCATGGAGTAAAACGTCAGTTGACTGCCAGCTATACACCTCAGCAAAATGGTATAGCAGAAAGAAAGAACAGGACAATTTTTGAAATGGCAAGAAGTATGTTAAAAGCCAAAAATTTGCCTAAGAATTTTTGGGCAGAAACGGTTGCTTGTGCTGTATTTGTACTAAACAGGTGTCCAACAAGGAGTGTTCTTGGAAGAACCCCAGAAGAGGCTTGGAGCGGCAACAAGCCAGATGTTTCGTTTCTACGAGTATTTTGGTGCATGGCATATCCCCATATACCAGATGAACGAAGAAAAAAGTTGGATGACAAAAGCGAGAAGTGCATCTTCATTGGCTATAGTGACACAACTAAAGGTTATAAGCTGTATAACCCAGTCACTGAAAAGGTAATTATCAGCAGAGATGTCCAGTTTTTTGAAGATGAAGCTTGGGACTAGAACCAAAAAGGTGACCAGAAAAGCATCACCATCGAAGATGAACCATTGGAGAGAGAAATAGAAGAGCCTCCATCATCTTCAACTAGTGGTACATCTTCACTAACAGCAGCTTCAGAACCACCACTACGTCGTTCACAACGACTGAGGGAGACGCCAGCAAAATTCAGGGATTACGTGGTCACAGGAGGTGATAGCAGTGATAATAATGGAATCACTGATGAAACATTGGTAAACTTTTGTTTGTTTGCTGAATGTGATCCTGTAACCTATGATGAAGCAGCTGCAGATGAAAGGTGGATTCATGTAATGGATGAAGAAATTCACTCCATTGAGAAGAATGACACATGGGTGCTAACTTCTTTACCACCTAGTAAGAAACCCATTGGTGTCAAGTGGGTGCACAAGACGAAGTACAAACCCAATGGTCAGGTGGACCGTTACAAGGCCAGACTGGTTGTAAAGGGCTACAAGCAAAAGCCAGGTATTGATTATTTTGAAGTATTTGCACCAGTGGCTCGGATGGATACCATCCGGATGATCTTAGCACTTGCAGCTCAAAATCATTGGAAGATCCATCAAATGGATGTGAAATTAGGATTCCTCAATGGTGTTCTTGAAGAGGAAGTTTACGTGGAGCAACCACAGGGTTATGAGAAAGGGCATGAAAATCAAGTTTACAAACTGAAGAAGGCTTTGTATGGGCTAAAACAGGCACCTCGTGCTTGGTACATGCGTATCGACACATACATGTTAGAGCGTGATTTTCAAAAGTTCCCTTATGAGCATACACTGTATATCAAGTCAAATACTAACGGTGACATAATAATTGTGTGCCTTTATGTTGATGACTTGATATTTACAGGCAGCTGTGAAAAAATGTTTTCAGAATTCAGGGAGGCTATGACTAGCCAGTTCGAGATGACTGATTTAGGATTGATGTCCTATTTTCTTGGGCTTGAAGTGAAGCAGACAGATAATGGCATATTTATTTTACAGCAGAAATATGCTAATGATATTCTGAAGCGATTAAAAATGGAATCGCTCAAACCAATTCGAACTCCCGTAATTGAACGTTTGGAGCTGAAGAAAGAAGGAACCGGTGAATTGGTAAATCCCACTTAATTCAAAAGCATTGTTGACAGTTTAAGATATTTGGCTTCTACAAGACCAGATATTACCTATGGAATGGGAATTATTAGCAGGTTCATGGAGAAACCATACCAATCACATTTACAGGCGGCAAAAAGAATTTTGCGGTATATCAGTGGAACTCGTGATCATGGAATTTTATATTCTTATACTGACAACTTTGATCTATTGGGGTATACAGATAGTGATTGGGCAGGTGATACTGAAACTCGAAAGAGTACTTCAGGGTATGCTTTCTTTCTTGGATCAGGAGTAATTTCTTGGTCTTCGAAAAAACAGCAGGTTGTTGCACTCTCGACAGCTGAAGCAGAATACATGGCATTAGCTTCAGGGGCTTGTCAAGCAATATGGCTTCGATGGATGCTGCGTGAATTGATGCATGAACAAACAGGTCCTACTAAATTGATGCGTGACAACAAGTCGGCTATTGCATTAGCCAAGAATCCTGTATTTCATGGCAGGAGCAAGCACATCGACATCAAGTATCACTATATTCGTGAGCAAGTCAAAGATGGTGAAATTGAACTTAATTTCTGCAGATCAGAAGACCAGATTGCAGATATCTTGACAAAACCATTGAAGGCTGATCTGTTCGAAAGATTGAAGACGATACTTGGCGTTATGAACTTCCAAAATCAATTTTAAGGGAGGCTATTGAAAATATTAAAATAAATTTTGGAAGAAAGTCAAAAAAGAAGAAGCCTCAATTTTTGACTATTAATGGACAACTTAGATGTGCTTAAGCCTCAATTTTTGACTATTGATTGTCAAAAATGGACAACTTAGGTGTGCTTGAATTTGATAAAATTAAGTGTAGTCAAATAAAGACATTTAAGTTTGGCAAAAATTAGGTATAGAATTGGCTATAAATATGTGTGTTTTTCTTGTAAGTTTCATATCAAGGAGGAGAAGAAAGAGAGAGAGAGAGAGAGAGAGAGAGAGAGAGAGAGAGAGAGAGAGTTCTTGTAAGAACAAGCTTAGAGCAAAGCTTGATTTTCTTTGTATAAAACCTTGGCAAAGGTATTTTGTAGTATTGCTCTCTCATTTGCATTTTTATTATTCTCTCCAAATTAAATCCTCCAAGTTTCCGCAAAATTCCTCCTTCCTTTTTTATTTGGTTCCCACATGATTTGTTTATAAGACTTTATTATCTTGCCTTTCATTTGCGGCAAAATCGGATGTGGCAGCTTTGCTCAAGCGCCTACTTATAACATCCTTCGTTCTTGTTTTTATTAGGAATGAGTACTAAAACTGAATTCGGCTAGTAAAAGGAATTATATTGATCTACACTAACACAAAGGCAATAGATATTAGATGTTAGATGGATATGATGATGGCAACACTTCTTGCAGCTGGTGAGATTGGATCATCCAAGTGAATATCTAGTTTCCATATCAGGCCATATTGATAATTATGGAGGTCATGATGTTGTTCAGTCTCTTAAGATCCACAGTAACAGGAGGACGTACGGACCATTTGGTTCGGAAAGAGGACGGCTTGAATTATCGGGTTTCATGGGAAATGTGGCAGCCATATCGACTCAATCGGAGCCCATTTCGGGCCAATTTCTCATGTGTACCCATTTGATGCCATGGGACCATTTGGTGGTGATGGTGGTATGGACATTTGGGATGACGGAAAACACACGGGTGTGAGGCAAATCGTTATAGGCTTCGATTCAGCAATTAAGTTCATCTCTGTCTTATATGATGAACACGGACGTCCAGTTGGTCCGTTCTCACATGGCCCAAGCGGAGGAGGCGAATCATATACGGTGAGCTATGATACTAACCTTATCAATATAATCTTCCAGATGCAATGCCATTTTTGTTGATGCCCTTGATGCTTTATTTTCTCTGGTAGAAGTCTATTCTTCATTATTACAGTAGATAGCTGTTCGTGAATGCTTTATCCTTTTTCTTTCTTAGGTTAAAGCTCGACCATCCTAGTGAGTACTTGAAATCCATCTCGGGCTACGCCGAAGAAGTTTCCGGACTCACCATTCTTCAGTCGTTGACAAACCATACTAATAGAAGGGATCATGGTCCAATCGGAACAACTAATAAGGGGAGGCATTTTTCATTTCCGTATACCGGGGGCAAAATTATTGGGTGTCATGGGAAATGTGATGGCCCCCGTCTCGAGTCCATCAGAGCTTTTTAAGAGCCGATTCCTCATTCACACCCTGTTAAGGTTTTTGGGCCTTTTGGAGGCGATGACGAAAAAACCTGGGATTTTCGTGACATAAAGGGGATTGATGTTCACTATACATACTTCATCAAGTCCATTACTTTTGAAGTGGACGCCGCCACCAGCATCAGACTCTTTCCTTTTTCTCTTTTTTCGTTTCTACTAGAATGTTGTAACATTAGTCAGACTACGGCATTATCAACCTTGAGATTCTTAACAATTGCTTCTCAATTGCACACGAATATGGCTTTTCTTGGCCTGGTTTGCAGGTTAAACTGAGAAATGGAGAGTACATAACTTCTTTTGCTGGATATCTCAAGAAAGCAAATGATAGTCGCACTCCGATCAGCTCACTCACATTTCAAACCAACGGAAGAATATTGGGAGCCATCGGTACAGAGGAGGGGGCGTACTTTTCCTTGCCATCGAAAGCCGGGAAAGTTACCAGCATTTTCGGGGCAACTAGAGGTGTCATATGGGTGGGTCGGGTCGAATATGGTTCGACCCATATTGACCCGTCTAACCCATTTTGACCCATATTCAATAATCCATACCCAATCCAACCCATAACTAACCCATACCCGACCTGACCCATTTTGACCTATATTATCAAATTATATTAATATTCTAAGAAAAATTATATAACTCTTCTAAACTATTTTAAGCTTTTCACATATATATGTTATCAGATAAAATCTTTACATGAAATAAAAAAGAAAATTAAATAATAAAAATTATTAAATAAAATAAAAAATGATATTACTAAAATACTTTCATGTAATAAAAATCTAATAAAATATTTTATTATTAAAATAGTAACCCCCGGTTATTACAAAAACACCCTTATAGGACAATTCAAAGTTTGACAACAAAAAAACATCCCCTTGAAAAACGGAGCAAGTGCCCTGTAGTTTGAACCAGATTAAAGGGAAAACACATTAATCAAATGCGAAGCTGTTTTCATAATCTTTTTTCTTTTCTACTGAGTGTTCGAAAAGGAGTAGCCTAATCCGAACTCACCGTCTAAAGAACAGAGGGCCTTCTTGACCTTGAGCTCACAGCCATCGCAATCCATCCTCACCTTCAGCTCCACCATCTGCAACTGCTTCCTCTTCTTGTGGCTGTGCCCGCTGCTCATCAAGTCAGACAAGTACTCCAAAGTCCCTGCAACACCCATCTCTGATCTCTCTCCCCCCCCCCCCCCCCCCCCGTGAAAGCCTCAAATGAAAGTTTAGAAAAACAGGGGAAGATGTTGATGGGTTATGTTAGGTCAAAGTGGTGGGCATTTCAAGAAAGCCCTTCAAGAGAAATCGAAATAACTTCCCTCCAAAAGAAAATTCTTTTCTTCCCTTGTGTTCGTGCGATTTGTGATCGGGAATATCTTTCACCGAAATTTGTACTTCGGTTTTTATTAAAAAGGATCATGTGGCTCTGTTCTAATAGAAAAATGGACGAACTGTGTGAATGGGATAGTGACTGATGAAAGTTGTTGACACCTGGTTTTCAATCATCCCTTCCCTTTTAAAATTAATAATAAAAAAAATCCATAAAAATTCATTAAATTAAAAAATCAACTTTTGGGACCTTAGCCAAACCTAGGAAACCAATTTTGACCAAAAAATGATTTTCCATATTTTCAGTATTTTATTTATTTATTTATTTATTTTCAAAAATTAATAGAAAATCCATAAAAATTCATAAAATTAAAAAAATCAACTTTGGGGATCTTACCCAAGCCTAGAGAACCAATTTTGACAAAAAATAATTTTTCATATTTTTTGTATTTTTTAATATTTTTCGAAAATTAGGAGGATATTTGAAAATAAAATAGCATTTGAGGCCAACAAAACATGAATAAATTGTCAGTATTTTTCATTTTAATTTTTATTTTTATTTTTCTCTTCATTTTGGCCAAATAAATTCTAAAAAAAAATTCTCTGGGATTGAAAGTTTCTTTATTAATTTCATTTTTTAGGTCATCTGAAAAATTTCTAGAAAAACCATTTTAGCGCTGTAATCTTTAATTTATGCATTTTTTAGAGTCGTGACATTGTCCTCTAATAGTTCAAATTTTTCAGTGGCCTGATGGTGCACATTTCATCATTGCATTCGGTTTTTTTTTCGGATTTAATTTATCACCTGAAGGACTCAGATTTATCCCAGAATATCTGGAGTCCCATGGAATTAAAAGTGTCCCCAAGTCTGTAAAATATACACAGCCTCTGAATATGGATTTATGCTTACTTTCGTGAGTTCACGTGCGTTGGCATGGAAGGAAATAACAACAAGCAAGGAAAATGCCCTTTCTAACGGATCAGGTCAGGTTACTAGTAAAAATGGAGATCCTTCACGTAATGAAGTTTCCCATGGAGATCCTGCCTTTGGAGGGCAAGACGTCACTATGAACTATGAGCAATTGGCGATGGGAATTACAAGGGTATTGTTGTGGTTTCTCTGGACAATGGCTAAAAGAAATGGGGAACAATATAATTAAACAAAAAAAAGGGGGCACTTGAGTTGGTGAGATGAGCGGCAATGAATTACGGTTAGAAGAAGAAAAGATGGAAGGAGACAAAGAGATTAAACAATGATAAAACAAGGGAAATGAATAAAATAAGAGGATGATTATTTTATAGGGAGATGTTGAATAAAAAAAATAAAGGGGGTTCTAGAGCATCTTCTTCTTCCTGCAGCTTGATATACGCAAGTAGGAAGACCTCGACGGGGGGTGAAGTTTGACTGGAAGAGGACTGTGAAGGGCTGGAGGTAATAAAAAAAAGAAGAAGGAAGAACGTTAGGTGATGGGGATCATTATCAGCGTCGGAGGGAAGAATAAGATTGGAATGGAGGAGGCATAATAGGGGGGGCTCTCTCGGATGGGTCATGGACTCACGGATGTCGAGAGACATCTCCTAAAAATCAAGTTCACTGCTACTGGAGGGTACTGGGGATCCCGAAATTGTTGGACATCTAAAGCAATGAGAGGGAAAGCCAGGGAAGGTACAAGTTGTTCCGGCCGTCATCGTTAGCTGGGATAATGACCCTTTTGGGCGAGAAAGACCAATCGGGAAAGAGCATGTAATCTCCATCCAAGATCGCAGGAGACTCGGCTCTTATCGCTCCCCAATCCGCGTGGTGATTTTTGGACAAAAGCATCATCGGTCCACCGTGAGTTGTTGTCTCGAACGTGCCCATGAAGCTCTGTCCATCGTTACTCAAGTCCGTTTGCCGCGTCGAAGCCCATGGTCCCCGTGGAACTATCACCGGTTCAGAGACTTGCGAATCTACACCTTCTGGCCAAGAGTCTTCCTCAATAGTGCGTACACGGGTGAGAAATTGCTAACCTCGAGCTCACTTTCTTGAGATAGCCCAGCGGGAAATAAGCTCAGAGTCTAACTTCTAAAGGGTATATCATTAGCGTTAGAAGTACGAGTGGGATGAAGTCTACAAAAATTTCATCTCTTTCTTTCCCTTTTACGGGGTCTTCTTGGAATCCCTCAGTTAATAATCCTTTCAAGCTTGCTATGTTGAATATGACGATTAACGAAACTCAAATCTTCATAAGCATCGTAAATTGTAATTACTGGTTCTATAGCTTCATATTATCACTTCTTGAGTCATCTACTTTATCCGTTGAAAGGCTGCTTATCTTCAAAGTTCCAAAATTGTCTTTCCTTACTATTTCGTTGTTGGTATTAGAAACTTTAGGAATATGAGCTGGTAAAAAGTTGAATGCTGATATTGCTAGATGTGTTCACGCAATTTAATAATCCTTGTGGTGTCTATCATGCTGTGGATATTACATGATGCTTGTGGGTTGCCTCGATCTTGCCTGAAATATTTTAAATCGAAGAACTTGTCTCTAATTCTTTGGTTTTACTGTTTTATAGGCCGGAGACGTGTTTTTTTTTAATATTGTCGATTTCGTGTGGTCAGAACTATATTTCTCGAGCATTCGGTCTTATTGTTTGTGGTTTGATTTCGTTCTAGAAATTCATGCAACTCAATTAAAAATTGAAGCCGTGCGAAGCACATTCTAATATTACTCAGTTGTTGAGACCTCTCTTAATTTGCGGTAACATTACTTCAGAAAACGAATATTTATGTTAAAGACAAGCTGTCATTTTCAAGATCACTCACTCCCCAGATATATCTTCTTCTAGGATGTGTAAACTCCTTGGCCTGAAACCAACGCTCCACATCATAAAAAATAGATGAAATCATGATTCCTACCCTTTTTTGTATTATTTCATTTGTCTAAGTTTCATGATGAAGTAAAGAAAAAAATATATATATACATATATATATATATTGAATCCAAAAGAAGATATGTGTAAAATATGACTGCGGTGTGGTTTGACTGACCAAAACGATGGATGCTATTTTTCGGAGCTTTATTTCCTTTGCGATGCAGCTACTGGTTACGTTCAAGTTGACCATGTTTTCTTATGCTATAATTATTTAAAATGCTTTTTTTTTTACCTCCATCACTACTTGCTGTATTGCCATTCCCGCAAGTTTGTTTTGCGTGTATATCAACCATAGATCCTATGGGAGCGTGGAGTCGGCTTGGATGAGCCCCTAAGCTTCTGCCAACTCCTTAGCTGATTTGTTCGCGAGCTAAGTCCCCTTTTTTATTTTATTTTTTGGTTTAAATGCGAATGAGCATGAATTCCCCTATTTTTCTAAATTTTTATGTCAGGTAAAAGGAAGATTTCACATCAACGACGAGTCCCACGGAGGTGCAAAATCGGCCCAGACAAGCTCCTAAGCTGTCCACCGATTTCTCAGCTGATCTGTGACTAAAAGTCCCTCTTAATTCAAAAGCGACTCTCTATATTGGGAACATAGAGAGCGAAAATCAATTATAGAAATCCCCTCCCAGAAAATGGGAGATAAGTGCTCCTTCCACTCTTCTGGTTTTAGGTGCAGATTAGCACATATCTTGTATACTGACACTTCACTCTATTTTATGTCAGGAAGCCGCAGCTCTATATCAATGGTCAACCCTATGGAAGCATAAAATCGACTTGGAGAAGTCCTCAAGCGCGTACAAATTTCAAATTGTTGAATCAATTCGTTGTATTTTATTTTAAAGAATTCATACCCCAGAATAGAGAGGACAAAGTCCATCCGCAATTTAAATACCTGCACCATAAATCCCAAAGGGAAGAGCCAAGCCAATGCTTAGCCTCCCATTGGAGGTTTTTACTTACAGTATTTAAATACCTGCAACTTAAATACCTGTACCTTAAATCCCAAAGGGAAGAGCCAAGCCAATGCTTAGCCTCCCATTGGAGGTTTTTACTTACAGTAGTTAAATACCTGCAACTTAAATACCTGTACCTTAAATCCCAAAGGGAAGAGCCAAGCCAATGCTTAGCCTCCCATTGGAGGTTTTTACTTACAGTAGTTAAATACTTGCAACTTAAATATCTATACCTTAAATCCCAAATGGAAGAGCCAAGCCAATGCTTAGCCTCCCATTGGAGGTTTTTACTTACAGTAGTTTAAATACTTGCAACTTAAATACCTGTACCTTAAATCCCAAAGGGAAGAGCCAAGCCAATGCTAGGCCTCCCATTGGAGGTGTTTATTCACTGTCATGTACTTCCTATAATTTAATTTTTGAATCATCAAACCCAAAAGATGAGTAGGTCGTAATACTGCACAGAAGTCGTTAACACACTCCCTCTTTCGATTTCAGGGAATCTTTAACACTTAAAAAATATAACAAATAAAAATATATATCATCCATGCATCCTATTTAAAAAGTGAAAACACAAAAGAGAATACCGTACTAGAGCCTTAGGAATAGACCAAGCCTGAGTTACCGAATTAGGATATCCATGAAATTAAGGTACCGAAAGGGCATTAGTTTTAATTAACTAGTGTAACCAAGTCCCCGAGCTCATAATCTCTGGTTCGCAGGAATAAATTAGTTCTCCCGCTAATTTATTTAGGTTTCTAATCGACCTACCAAGAACGATTAGTGGCGACTCCAAATTTCAAAATCATTTAAGCAAAAACCAAAGTTGCGATTCGGTAGGGCTTGGGAGGGTCCGCGTTAGGTTAATCAAATCTAATTAACCTAATAATCCGTTAACCCCTTTTGAAAATATAAATAAATTTTTTTAGAGGGTCGCGACAAAAGTGCATGGAAATTTGGACGATTTACTGCTACAATACTCCTACTTGCAGAAATTGATAGATAAATTACTGGAATCTGAAAGTATAGGGAATGAAAAGTGCGAGGAAAGCTAAAGTTATGCTACGAACAACAACGAAAGCTTAAAACTTCAAAGAAAACATAGTGTTTTTTCTGGATAGTTCTGGAGAGCCTTTTTCTTCCTTTTTTCTGGATACTTATTCTTCTTGCGCTCATAACCGCTCGAGCAGTTATTCTTTGATTTCAAACCTTCGAATTTTAGCGCCATTGCTTGTCTTTTTTTCAACCCACGATCCTCAAAACTGATTCGTGCAAATCGGGACCCATGTTCTCCGTGGCTCATAACCGCATGAGTAACTGACCCTTTTTGAATAATATTTCTTCACCTCGAAAAATTGTTCGCGCCCATGAGTTTTGCTTCGTGCTCTCCGACTTTCGGTATGAAACCTTCACACTGCGTCACCACGACATGCTAAACTCAAGTACACCATTTCTTTTATTGGGGAATATCTTTCAACCTTCCCGAATGTTGCGCACATCCCGAATGACAACACGTCAGCTTGTTATTTGGCGTAACATTTCTTTTATTTCGGGATCATGTCTTTCAACTCTCCCGAATGACGTGTACATCCCGAATGGCAAAGTGTCAGCTTACATTCTCTTATCGCCGTATTTCGGGATTTATTAATGGCACCCTTTTTGCACACGTCGTTTCCAAGATACCGAATTGGACGACAATATTATGGTGTCAACACCTTGCAACAAAACCAAGAAAGGGTGCTTCCGAGGCTGTTCTCTCCTTTTACTTGTCTACGAAGATGAGGATGTTCCTTGAGACCAAGGCCACCGTTATATAGGCTCTTCGATGCCCGAAAGCATACTTGAGTCGGGACCCACGAACAGGAGGTAAGCGACCGTGGCGGCGAACGGCGACCACGACGGGGCGATGGACGGCGACGACGACCGCGATGGTGGCCGCAGCGGCGGGCTGGGACCGCGAGGGCAACTTTGGCGGCGGGCAGGGATCGTGACGGCGGGGGTGGGCAGTGACCGCGACGGCGGGCAGCAACCGTGACAGCTGGTGGCGGCGACCACGACGGCGGTGGCGGGCGACGGCGATCGGCAGACGTCGCCATGGGTCCATTTGTAAAAAGAAAAAATTAAAAAATAATAAGAAGAAAGTTTAGACTTTGAGACCCACCATCTGGTGGCCGAATTGGTTTGCGCTCAATTCACTTCACGAGAGGTCCTGAGTTCAAAACTTCTCGGAGATAGGTGACTTAACCAGGGGCCTGTGGTTGTGGGGTCTGCAGGTCCTCTCGAGGACTAGTCGTGCTTCACCATTGGTTTGAGCATAAGCTCGCCGGCCGCGCGGACACCTCGGTTATAAAAATAGGTTTCATGCATGGCCCAATTTTGACCCATTTAATTTCACTTCAACCTTTTTGGCCCATTTTTAATGAGTCCTTCAAAAGTTAATGACCCATATAAGACCCATTTTATACAAAATATGGGTCAAATATGGGTCTTTGACTCATATTGACGGCTCTAGGGGCAAGTAGTGATTATCTCAAATCTATCGAAGCAGCGGTCGAGCCAAACTATCCCTTCGGGAATGTGGGGTTACTTGGTCATGTAAAAGAAGCGTCATTTTGGGACGATGGCAATAAGCATACCAACGTAAGGAAACTCATTGTTGAATTTGAGCCAAGTAAAGGGCTATGCATCCGATCAATCACGTTTCAGTATGAAGAGGAGAATGGAGATTTGTGGCAATCGGCTACGCATGGTGGCATTGCTGACAGAAAGTTCCAGATAGTAAAGAATGTCCACACGGTATGTTCTCGTGCATAAAATATGCTTTTGCCTAAGTTGTGGGGGGGGGGGGACTCTTCTAGACTTGAATCATGTGTTTGATGGTTATAGCTATTATCGCAGATTCAAATACATGATCCAGATGAGTACCTGACTTCAATATCCGGATATTATCTTTTGGACGGCATTACTTCCCTCACATTTCAAACTAACAAAAAGATGATCGGACCTATTGGTGATGAAATACGAGGGCACTTCTCCTGTCCTTCGACGGGTGGCAAAATTGTTGGATTTTATGGGACAGGTGATGAATATCTTGAAGCAATTGGAGTATATTTTGAGCCGATCTCACATCTCTACCCAATTAAATCGATCGGGCCTTTTGGAGGCCTAGGTGGATGTGCTTGGGATGACAGGATATCCAATTGTGTGATGGGAATTGAGATACTGCACGACAACGATATCCGTTACGTTGTGTTTGTCTACAACAAGAGTGGTGAACGAGTTTGCTCAGTTATCCATGGCAGTCGCACCGGACTAGTCGAGCCCATGGTCACTAGGGTTAGTATTGTTTTCCCTCTCCTAATCATCGCCTTTTGCTTACACATATCTAATTGGTCGCGACGATATTGATGTATCTGGTCATGTGATTGGGTAATTTAAACTTGACAAATAGGCCTTATTTACACCATTCGTCCAAATTTTAAGAGATACTTTGGAGATTGCGCAGGTCAATTTGGATTATTCACAAGAGTACCTTACATCGATCTCTGGTTACAAGCTAGAAGTCTGTGATGAAGACATCAGTGATACCATCATTCAGTCACTCACATTTTACACTAATAGAGGAAGATATGGCCCCTTTGGCATGGAGTTGGGGAACTACTTTTGGTATCCATCCACCGAAAGCAAAATAATCGGCTTTTACGGAAGAAGCGGGAAGACTCTCAATTCCATAGGAGTGGTATGCGGAGCCCATACTGCACCTATATCCTTGTGAAACCTTTGTACCCTTTGTAGGCTCTGGTGGTACTCCATGGGATGATGGAGTTCATACGGATGTGAGGGCGTTTTACATATATGGGGATTTAGCAGTCCATGGAATTACCGGCATCAAGTTTGCATACGATAACAATGGTTCCCCCGTTCAATGCTCTCGTCATGGCGTAGGAGAGGAAGCACGGTACAAGGTTAGTCCATATCTGGATCTTTCCCTCTCTCTGGAAAGCAACGTGTGTACATAAACGACATCCAGAGAGAGGGAAAGATCCAGATATGGACTAACCTTGTACCGTGCTTCCTCTCCTACGCCATGACGAGAGCATTGAACGGGATGATGGAGTGCATTGAACCCGTACTCAAAAGTATCTGAACGGGGAACAACGTGTGTACATAAAACGATTGAAGCACGGTACATAAACGATTAAAACCATTGAACGGAGGCTCTGGTGGTGGTGGTACTCTACGGGATGATGGAGTGCATGCTGATGCGAGGGCATTTGCGATCAGTTTCGGCGACGTAATTCACGCCATCGGCAATTGAGTACGACAACAATGGCTCCATCGTCCCAATCTCTCACCCTGGCCAATTTGATGGGCCTATAGTCGCCGTCTTGAGTCCATATCTCTCTCCCTCTCTAGTTTTTGCTTCTTCTTCTTTTTTGGGTATCCGAAAGTCGTTCACGTCCGAAAAAACTTGTCAAAAAAGTCCTAAAGGACCGGCCTTGCCAGCTTCCGACAATGTCGTTTTTCATGTACACAGGTTGCTTTTCGCAATGTTCTTAGCTTCATGTGGCACAGTCTCTTTTCAACGAAGACTGAGGCACTTCTTTTGGCATCTCGAACCTTCACATGTTTTCCCAAGTAAAACATGATGTGTTTTGCTACTCTTGCAGGTCCCTCTGGATTATCCCAAAGAGCGTCTAGTTTCAATATCAGGCTGCATGAACGGAAACGGAGACACTCCACAGGCACAAATTTTCACCCACAACATGAGCATACAAACTACGAAGACCACTTACGGGCCGTTCGGATCAGAGGATGGTCTTGGAGGGTTAACGGGATTTCGTATCCCGCCGGCATCAAGTGGTGGCAAGGTCGTTGGCTTTTCGGAAGTGCCGGATCACACCTTAATCCTATCGGAGCGTGTTTGGAACCACACTAGATTAAAACCCCTTCCCTCCCCCGGGCTTTAATTTTTCTTTTCTTTTTTTTTATCTTTGCCTTATGATTCTAAAAACCACATTATTATGTCATTATTACATCATTATGTTCATCATTGATTACCCAATTCAAAAAAAGAAAGTTATTATTCATCATCGAATATTTAATTGGAAAATATAATGCTATAATCAGATTTCATGGATAATCATTATGACTACCTTAAGGGGCTGATGGAGTTTAGGGAATATTATTAGTTTCAGCTTTTGAGCGTACATAATGTAACTTTGAAAATAATTTTTGTAGTTTTATGCTTGAATTATTGCTACACCACACATGTAATCATTGCTAAATTGCAGTAAGTTATCATTTTACAAAACTCATGGAATCAAATGAGTCAAGCACGAAGCCTAGTTTGATGTAAGGTGAGTCGAAAGTGTAAAATATCCATTTGCAAGGAGAACAGTTGATCCTTTGCAAATCATATGATATTTCGTTCTTATTCATGTGCCCTCCTATTCTATTCTCGTAGAATAGTTATTGCATTCTTATCTTATTTTAATTTTGTAAGCTAAAGGTGTCGGTTTCTATGGGCGTGCAAAAGAATTCTTGGATCGAATGTGTGATTTTCTTTTGGCACCTTCAGAAAATGAATTCTGAAGTCCTGTTTCGCCCAAAATTTGCTCATCTTCTTCACTAAAGTAAAACAAATGTCTTAAAAGAACAAAAACAAAAATGAAAGGATAGGGTCGGATTTGGGTTGAACCAAGAAGTCGAAGCTAACTGGTGAGTAGGGGTGAGCATGGTTCAGGAGGCAATTTCCATCCTAAAATCGAGAACAACAACCGATTCCGACTAGTAATCTCCCGTTGATTCTATGGACCAACACCAAGCTTCACCAATCAAATAAAGATTGAAGATTAGAGATTTGGACTAAATATTAGGGATTCATACTTATAGCAAATGGAGGCGATCGAGAGCGAGAGAAGAATGTGATGATCAGCCAGAGTCGAGGCCGTAAGTCAATGGGAGTTGAGGCCATGAGTCGATGGAAGTCAAGACAAAGACAAAATCAGAGACGAAGAGACAAAGGTGAGACACTGAGAGCCTTGGACAAGAAAATGTATTGATCAAGATGAGAGTGAGAGTTCAAAACGAGCCGAGTGAATTTCAAGTTAGAGATTTAGATTTTTTTTAATTATAATGGAATAATGACGCAAATGATCTATAAACTTCAATATCATATGCAATGTGATCCTTAAATTTATAATTTGACTAATAGTCCATGAACTTTAGCCTAAAATATAATATAGTTCTTGAACTTTTGAAACATATTCAACTTAATCCCTGAACTGTAGGAAGATATTCAATGTAGTCCTTCCATTAATTCAAGTTCAGGGATGACATTGGATATTTTCTTATAATTTACAGATTAAGTTGAATATGTTTCAAAAGTTCGAGAACATATTGAGTAAATTAAAAATTTAGGGACCTTATTGCGCATTGAGGACTATTTGTGTTATTTTTTCAATTATAATATATAGTATTAATCCAGAAAAATTTTCAAAAAAGGGCTAAAAGTTCTTTCATTTTCTTAAATAAGGGCCTAAAGTTAACTTTATTTCTAATAAAAGCATGGAGAGTCTTCGTTGCCTTAAATAAATACTTGAAGTGGCCATGACAGTTTAAATAAGAGCCTCACCTCGCTGGTTGGCCGGTCGACTAAATTTTCCTGCTGATCAAGAATATTTTTGTCAAAATATATTTTTAACCAAATTTTTAGTTAAATTAAATTAAAAATTAAAATAACAACTAAAAAAATAGAAATAGAACAGTGAGAGGGAGTTGCCCTCCCATTTGTGACCGCTGCCCCATTGCCGACGGGTCGACGCCTCAGTAAGGGCCGGCAACCCCGCCTACCAGAGGCGAGGCCCTCACCTGGGTCAAGGGGACGATGGCGGCCCTCGACAGGTCTAGGGGACGATGTGGCTCGGCAAGGCCGAGTGATGGTAGCCGTGCCGTTGTGAGCCGATTGTGAGGAGGAGAGGGATGAGTTGGTGGCGGTGGCAGTAGCCAAGGAGGAGGAGGGACTGTCGGTGGAGGAGGAGGTGAGTTAGAGAGAGAGAGAGAGATGCCGACGCGCGCCAGCCACCCTGCTGGGGTGGTGGCCACAGGTGGGAGGGCAGCTCCTCCCCCGCCCGTGTTTTCTTCCTTTTTTTTTTAAATTTTAAATTTTAAAAAAAAAATTGAAAAAGAAAAAAAAATTAAATGATCAGAATTTCCTAATTAATTAGTAAGTCATATTTTTTTTTAGACTGATAAGGTCGTTTTAAATATTTATTTGAAATAATATTAATTTTATGTTCTTATTTAAGATGATGATGATATTTTAAATTTTTATCTAAAATAAAATTAATTTTTTATTTTTATTTAAAAAATAAAGGCAATTCGAATTTTTTAAAAAAATTTGCCTTCATCCACGTAAGATGGTCGGTTCCATGCTTTGAAATCGAAAACCGGTTATGAGCTGCGAGTTCTGAGCCGGTTCGATTCCGGACACTCCGAGCAGTTTCCGGTACGCCCCAGTCAGGGAGCAGGTGGTGGTGGAGGATAAACCTCCCAACTAAACCACAATTCATTCGATCGCCATTCAATCCTCTACGCAGTGATCGCGTGCGGTAACTCGTATGGCTTCGTCGGAGATCGAAGTCACCGAGTCCTCCGGAGTGGCGAAAACCCAAAACCCTCCCAACGAAGCGGCTGCCGTCGATGTGTTCTCTGCCTCTGCGTACGGCGATTTGGAGAAATTGAGGGAGTTCGTGGAGCAAGAAGGAGCCTCTCTTTCGAGTCCCGATGCTAATGGCTACTACGCTCTCCAGTGGGCTGCTCTCAACAACTTCGCCGACGTCGTTCAGTACATCATCGAGGTATTGCTTTTCATCGCTCACTTCTTCTTCCTTCGCCCGCGTGAAAGATTTTGCCGGCGAATTGTGCATTTCTAGCGACACGGTCCTGAATTTGGTTTGTAAGTTTGCTACTAGAAGCCTTTGCTTCTTACGTGTGACTGTCTTAACGTACTAATTATTGTTGTTCTTCATGTAACTGTTTTTGAAATGGCCATTGAAGAATGGGGGTAGTGTGAACGCGACGGACAACGTGAAGCAGACCGCACTCCATTGGGCCGCTGTCCGTGGATCCGTTGCAGTTGCGGATGTGCTTTTGCAAAATGGAGCTTGGGTAGAGGCAGCTGATATAAATGGGTATCGGGTACTTATTCATTCTCTCATTTTTCTTTTGAGATATTGTTGTTATTTAATTACTTACCGTAGGTAGAGGAATTATAGCATTGCCATGAAGTAAAGAACAAATTCGATTATTATAGCATTGGTATGCTAGGTTTTGTCTTGAGTTAAGAAAGGATTTTGAGCTTTTCATGGGTGACTTCTATGTTGTACTGATGAACAGTAATGTGTGATGCCGTTAGCTATAGTGGTTATTTCAATTTTGTTGAAACTTTCTCTGCCAAAGATCGTGGTATTTCATGTCCTGGAGCCGTGATTTATTATGTTTAACTGTATGTTCTCCATTTGTTCATTGAGAAGGGTGGTTCCTTTTCTTACTTTGTCTAGTGTTAATTTTTTCTTTAATGACCATTCTTCATTTGCTAGCCTCTCCGCTGCAGGCAGTTCATGTTGCTGCCCAATACGGCCAGACAGCCTTCTTAAATCACATTGTTGCAAGGTATCATGCTGATTATGATGCACCAGATAACGATGGAAGAAGTCCTCTTCATTGGTATGTTAAAATTGCTCTGGATGTTAAGAAGCATGAATGCCGTGAAACTGCCTTCTGGAAAATAAGTAAACAAAGTTGGATGCACTCATTTCTTGACGTTAAAACTCCTTTTTTTTTTTTATATCAATGATGGGCTCATTCGATATGTAAAAATTCCATTGATGGAAACGATCATACTTATGCTCATCATTTCAAATGCTATTTCTACAGAGTTTTGTGACATCGAAGGAGTAAATTATTTGCTTACTCTGCAATGCATGTTTGATGTAGCTGAGCATTGTCAAATGTGATGTCTTATGCATATTTTCCCTTTTCTTATATGATTAACATCCCGACATTGTAGAAACCATGGTAGAAGATTGAGAAAGCTGTATGAGGTGGGCATAGTTTGATGAGATGCTCTTATATAAATGAAAAGAATGAACAGCGTGACAAGATGCTTTGGTGCCTGACCTAATTTAATTATAAGTAGCTTTAGCATAGAAGACATCATGATTTTGAAATCTCTTCACTGAATTCAGAGTCTAAAAATGTTTGAGTAGTCATTGATGCAAATATGGATGAAGCATGAATAACTCATTATTAGTTCTTCAAGTGAAACTTGTTTATGTCTTGTTTATGGAGGTCGCAAGCTGAACTATTTCTAAACAGTACTGCATGCTTGTCTGGATGAGTGATCTATGATGACTATAGATGTTTCAAGTTCAAGCTCCTTCTTGTAATGAGGGATGATTGGGAAAGAATTTAGTTTAAAATGATGGGAAAGACAGTTGCCATTTCATTTCATATTACTTTAAACTGCAGCTCCATATCATTTCTAATAGTAACTAATTTTTATGCCTTGCTCGATGCTTTGTTATATATCTGTCCATGATATAATTCTTGGAATTCAGCATCTTCTGATTTAACTATCCTGTAATCAACTGGAAATTTTCTTGTAATGACAAAAAAACGTTGTTGTTATTATTATTGTTGTTGTCATCATCGTCATTATCATTATTATCATCTCGATGTTAACTAGAAACTTTCTTTTAATGGTAACAGCATATTCATCCTTCTTGTTGTTCCACATTGTACTTTGTGGATGGTCAGTGGATGCTTTTTCTTTTGCTTTGATCAGGGCTGCATACAAAGGATACGCTGACACAATCAGATTACTTCTTTTTAGAGATGCATCCCAGGGGAGACAAGATAAAGAAGGTGTAGTGAGTATACGCATGGCAATCACTTCCAGATGTCAGGAGTACTTTTATATTTACTTAGTTACTCTTAGAAGTGGTTTCTTGTGGGGACTTTTAATTGTTCTAGCAGCGAGTCATCCAGAAAATGCTGCATTTTGATTTGTCTTTTCTCATGATGCATCTGGTTCCAAAGTTTGCGGATGAGCCTGAACGGACCATACCATGGGTAGTTGTGGTAGATGGTTTGCGATGCATGATGAATTATTGCCTACACAATGGTATTTTAGGCTAATTGAGTTATTTCTATATAATAATGAGATGAAAATATGTTACCTCAAACCTTGGGAATCCCATACATACTATTAACTGGATAGATAAGTTTCTCTCTGTTACGAATGGTGAAGGCAAAACAATAGGCTGTAGTGCAGCAGCTCAGTGGAACTTAATAAAGATTTAGCAGCTGTTATTCACAAAATTTGATGGTGTGGACCAACTTGACCTTGTTTTTAGCTGGTCTTTACAAATTGTTGGGCAATATATGTTCCTTTGGTCTTCTTTTGCATCTTATGGTCTATTGCATGCAGTGTACATGAACTTGTTGAGATTTCTCAGTTGCTATCTTACTTCTGTTTTCTTGGTAGAATATCTTGTGATTTCGGCATGCTGTGTTAGCATTTTATTCGATCAAAGGAAGTTTTTAATGCTAAAAATGGGAGCAGTCACTTTTTTCTAATGTGGTACTTTTTTGTATTGTATGTTGTTAGGTTGTACCCCATTGCACTGGGCCGCATCAAGAGGAAATGTTGAGGCATGCACAGTGCTTGTCCTTGCAGGCACAAAGAAGGAGTTAAAGGTCAAAGATAATGCAGGAGTTACTCCGGCCCAACTTGCTTCAAATAGAGGTCACCGGGCTGTTGCTTATTTCCTTGTATGTATCTTCCTCTCATATTTGTGGCTAACTTTGAAGGAAATTAATGTCTAACCACTGTTTCCAATACGGGCTTTACTTGTGTAATACTACATTATGATTTTATATCTTTGATCTCTGTCGATCTAGAATCCCCGCAATGGTGGTCCTTGAGACTTGCTTGGTGGAATAGTATATTTCTCCAGAAAAGCATGTTCTTTTGTTTTCCGCTGCACATGCAATCACTCACTGCGTTTGTTTTCAATTCATTCAGTCCAATGCGGAGCGGGCAATGAGCAATCATTGGACTGACAAAATTCGGAGTGGGAAGATTGGTGATACTGGTTATGCTCCCATTTTGTTGTGCATTATAATCAGTTGTACTATACTCTTCATCAACTCAGTTCTTGCCGGTAAAAAGCTAATACAATAATTTACTTTTTCAAGATAATTATGCGCTTGTTTGCTTGTTATAAATCAATCCCTTGTTCATGTTCCCAGCACCTGATCTCCCAAAGGTGACTGCATCTGTTGGCCTTTGGGCATGGACAGCTATCTCACTGGCAGTTGGTTCACTGATAATGGTCATCAGGTGTTGGAGGTAACTCCTTCTCAATGCCACACTTGATTTGAAGTTTGAACTGTCTTTCTCTTTTCTATCGTGTACTTTGTTTTCATGTCTGAAGTGAACTTCGGTAGGAATTGGCACCTGTCTCTTGTTAATCTTTATTTGCTGGAGAGTTCAGTACATCTCAACTTGCTGTTAGATTCCTTGAGTACTTGTTCTTTCCTCTCCCCTTTATAGGAAGTGTATAATTTCTATGAAAGAGAGCGAGCACATTTATGGGAAAAAACTTTTCTTCTGTGTGAGAGGTGTGGATGCTTTGCAGTTTTTGTTTGTATTCTGAATAAGAACATAATTTTAGATTCCAGTTTTCATTTAAGCATTTTTTGACTATAGACGGCAGTTCATGGAGTCAATCTTCTTTGGTAAGACAGATTTGGACATTTTCCTGCATTGCAGAACTTACTCCCTTTTGATTCAATAATCAAGAGTATAAAACTCAAAAGAACAGTGTAGAGTTTCCATTATTGTGGATAGGCTGTGTGCATAACGCCTGTAGTGAAATTTTTAGAGTTTCATGATTGCCTTTGGAATGTTTGTGGGTGTCAGCTTTTAATTGCTGATTGCCTGTGAATGCAGTAAAGACCCAGGCTATATAAAGACACCAAGGGAGCTGGGCAATCAGGATGCTGAGGTACAGAATGTCTCTACGATAATGATTGCTGATGTAATAACATAACAGTAATTTTCGGACAAGATAGTTGCATGGATTGAAATAGACAGCTAGGAAGGAAAAAGGCATTTAAGCCAAACATCCATACTGTCCTCAAATGATTCTAACTAGGATATCCTCATGTCACATAATAACGGGTGCAGTTGGTGACTCTGTAAAGCACTTTTCTTAATAATAAAGCTGGGTGTCGTGGTTGAGATTACGTGGAGAGTATGGGGCCTGACATGTGAAAGGTCCCAAGATTTGGCTGCAGGACATTTTTTGCCAACATAGGACATAGTTTGGATATTTTCTATAGAGGAACTACCTTTGCCAATGCTTTACAGTAATTTTTAATTTTGCAGGATCCTTTGTTGAGCATTGATCTTAACAACTCCTTTCTACAGACTGGAAAATGGTCTCAGCTTTGCCCAACTTGCAAGGTTTGCTTGATATGCCTTTTGGTTATTCCCTTGTTATCTTCGTGAGTATGGATTTGTTCATTTGCATTGAACTTATTGTCATGGTTTTCCATTCAGATTGTTCGACCTGTCCGCTCAAAACACTGTCCTTCATGTAAGCACTGTGTTGAACAGTTTGATCATCATTGCCCTTGGATATCTAACTGTGTCGGGAAGGTAAGAGTTTCTTTCTTGCCGGTTTGACTGAGAAAAGAAGCATAGAAAATTTTACCATCAGTATGTTCATGGCTTCCTCTCACTATGTTCACGTGACAAAGTAAAACAATAGATCTTGTTAGAAGTATTAAGGGTAAAGTGGTTTTTAGGAGGGTTTATTAAGTTATCATTGTATAAATACTATTTTTACTGAATAAGACAAAGCATCCTTTTCACTGTAACAGATCTGAATATGCTGTTATATTATGAGACCCTTCTGTATTTTCGTCGGATCTCTGTCCATGGTTGTTTCTTTGAGGCCTGAGCTTTTAATTGTGAGTGTTAAGAGTATTGTCTGAGTTCTGCTACTCGTTTTTTTTTTTGGTAAGGGAGTTCTGCTACTCGTTTTGTTCTTCTTTCTCCAAGAAATTACCCATATTTTAGCTCTCTCTTGCATAATGTTTCTGCACCTCATTAAAAAATTGTTTGTTATTCTTTAAAGATCTCTTGTTACTCTTTGTTTCACAACTAAAATCACTTGCCTATTGCAGAAGAACAAATGGGATTTCTTTGTTTTGATTTGTATGGCCACATTGACGTCATTTCTCGGTGCTGCCGTTGCAGTTCAAAGTATGTTCCACCCTTTGTCTCCCAATGTTTTTACATCGCCATCCAGATTCATTGTTGACTCACGAAAATAAACATTTGGCAGGGATATGGACCGCTACGGCTGCATTTTCGATGGGCAAGTCATGGATTCGTTATGTCATGGTTCAACACCCTGGAATTGCTGTTTTTCTGTTTATCGACGGCATTATTCTGATTGCTGTTACAATTTTGACAATCGCACAGGCATCTCAGGTACTTGTCTAGATTCTGGCAGTTTGTAACCTATTTCTCATTCATAACAGTTGATAGTTCATATCCTTGACATTGTGTTATTTTGATTTTGGTTGGTCTTTGTCTATCTAACGCATGATTGATCTATGTGCATTACTTCTTAAGTTGGTACAAGATAGCGGGACGCTGGACTCTCTTCTGAACTAGTTGCACTGTAAAACAGAATCTAACATAGTTTGTTGATGCAAATGAATTATGACATCCCAATCACAATAATTGGCCTGTACATATACATTTGATATTTGCATAATTCCTTTTTTGCATTATTCTTAAATGATTGTTTTTATGACGCCTGCTCATTATATGTACCCTTCTCTTTCCTTTACTCACTTGAGCAACTTCCTCTGTGCTGCATTCTGTCTGTTATCTCCTCAACTATGTAAAAAGTGATTTTGCGACTTTTATCTTTGGTGCAGATAGCCCGGAATATCACCACTAATGAGCTGGCCAATGCCATCCGGTACGGGTACCTTCGTGGTCCAGACGGGCGTTTCCATAATCCCTACAACCATGGGTGCCGGAAAAACTGTGCTGATTTTCTTATCCACGGACATACTGATGACAATGAGATTGCGTGGCCTTCATTACCGCAAGTTCACAGTTAGCACCATTCGGGAGGATTTGTCAGTTCATGCGTGATTAGTACAGAGTTCCCTGAGTCCCCTAATTATCTATATCAGCTGATACCCAGATGTGACAACAGTTCTTTTCAATTTAGTTTTTGTGTATCCGTTCAAACAGTTGCAGGAAGATCATTCGTTGTCCATAGCTTATATCCATACACCGTAAAGGGTGCCCCTTCACTAACACCAGACACGTATATGGTCGATCCCCCAGTTGCTGTACATGTAAACACGAATTTGATTAATTCGGCATGGCAGAGAAGTCACTGTAGCTTTCAGATTGTGCAGCTGAATTTCACAATTTCTAGCAGCGCATCTTCTTTTTGCAAGATTGTATCTACGCGTTATGTTCCATCTGCCTTGTTTTAGGAGAAAGAAACGGTAGAGGACGGAGGTTTAGTTTCCCCTCGATCTGTAAATTGGCTGGAACCAGAAAATCCTTGATCTAACTGTCTATGGCCAGTGGTGTCCTCTGTTCTGGGCTTTCTCATAGCAAGCTAACTAGTGCTTTCGAGAAGCAGCAAAAATGAAAACCACGTGTTTCATGTATATAAACAGGACGGATTTGGGACGGCTGATTTCGTCGAATCGGGTATCTGCCACATGTAATGACATTGGTGATTACATTTGAAAATTACAATCTCTCTCTTGCAAATCTTGTCGGCATGATCCGTCTTGGAATTCCCATTCGTGATTTGTCCCCGAAGAAATTGGAGTACCCAGCCTTTGATTGGTCGTCGTCCGCGTCTACGTGCAAAACCGCACTCACAGAGAAAACTTGATTAAACGAAGGAACCATAATGTGTACTTTTGACTCCGTGACAAGGACACCCCGACGATAATTGAAGTTTGAGCATGGGAGCTACAGTGAGATCTGCCCCAGTTTAATGTAGGGAATTATACTCGAGGACCTTTGACGATGAACATATTAGAGCACATCGTCCCGATCTCAAGAAAGCTTGGCCATCATATTACAGAAGCTGGCAAGCTTGCATCTGGTAGAGATAAAAGAACGAGAAGCTCTTCCAGCTTCTGTAATTGTCCGTTTCTTGATCCTCCGATCGCTATTCCCAACTGTTTCTTAGCCCTGGTCGGCAATGTGAAGAAGGATGTTATTTTTCCTAGTGTGGGACATGGCCATTGCCAGCCCAAGAATTTCTTGATTAGTCGTACGGCCATGGGAGGCATCAGGTTCTAGAAGAACCCAAGAGCTGTCTGGGTACACGTCGTTGTTTCATTGGATGGAGGGAGGTGGAAAAAATTCAACAGGAAACATTTTGTGACTATGGGGTCTGCCTCTGTCCACATGACCCCAAACTGTTTGATACTTTTCGTGATTATGGGGTCTGCCTCTGTTCACATGACCACAAGCTGTTTGATGATTGGCCTGTATGAGACTGGACGCTCCAATTATGTCGTGGGTTGGGTTGGCTGGCTCCCTAGCTAGGTTCCCTAGGTTCTTATTGGCTTTTTGAACGCGTGTGAGGTGGCCTTGTGGGTGATCAGCGAGGGACCACGATAATGTGCGACCTGTTTGTGAAAATTTTAAAGCTTAAACGAGATTTCAACGGCTGGTTGGTGGATAAAATCTCCTTAAACTTTTGCTGGGGCTGGTGATGGTTGTGCTTAAAAGAAAAGTCTCACTAAGCAATAAAAGTGACTTGCCCACGAAAGTAACATTGTCAGCAAAAACGACCCGCTAGTATAGAATATGGGTTTTCTTGATTAAATTATGAGAAGCATCGGTGTCAAATGGAGGAGGCGTTTTCACATCAGGATATGTGGGGGCATTGTGTTGGGTAATAGCTATAAGATTCAACAAGCACAAGGTCTTCTTCCGCAGACGGGGGAGCGAAAGAGGTAACTTTGGTCGCCATCTAAGGGTTAGGACTTCTGGTCGTATTCTTAGAGTTCTGCAACTTAGCTGATTTCTTCATTGTCTACCCAATTAAGTTTTATTACTTTTCTGCTTTCGTCCTCGGATTGTTAGCATCTAATGCTCTTTGCAATCACAATCGCCTAAGTTCAATAGCTTGTCCGCATTTTTATGATTTGGCATGCTTTTCGGCGCAAAAGTTTGCAGCATCTTCTCCAATATATATGTCCTGAAGATCGAGTGACGTGTTCGCTTAATTGATCGTAGGATTCTCCAACTTGCTCTTTCAATCTGAAAGAAGCTTCATCATGGAAATAACTACCATGAGAGGACTCCCGGATATGGTAAGTTTTTTATTGATCTTGTCTTACCGAACTAATTATCATCACGAGGGTCCCTTCAGGGTACTGGTAAAATCTGACTATATGTTCAACTAGGACAAGTTCAACTTAGGTTAGATTTGAGATAGACGAGATATCAATGCGCAACTCCTGGATTTGTGATGACTACAATCCAAGTAATATGTATGCAAATAAGATAAATCCCACGTTGACTGCACAGGGAATGGAGGATTCCGGCTTCATCAATCCTTGGCAAATGCATTCATTTGATGAGCTTAACCCACTTCCGCTAGCAGCTGCACTGGGTGAACATATGCAAGGCTTTTTCCCTCAACCCAGCATCAATTACAAAGCTTCCGTGGATGCTTCTAACTCCGTGAACAGCAGGCCAGTAAAACAGCTCAAAACAAATAGCTGGGATTCATGCAGAGTTGATCCTGTGTCAATTCCTCAATCTTTCGCCCCCTCCAATGTTCTTTCTTTCGTTGCTTCCAACTCCACAAATCAAAGTAGTGTTGTGAAACCTAAAGAGGAGGCAATCGGTTCTAAGAGCACTGGAAACGCCTCTGCTGATATGCTTTTTCCTCAGGGTTCATTTGGGAACCAGAATTATGTACTTAAGGCTTGTCATGGAGGTAAAAGGGTAAGTACAGATAATAGGCTATCTCAGACGCAAGATCACATCATGGCAGAGAGAAAACGGCGAGAAAAGCTCAGTCAACGGTTTATCGCCTTATCTGCCCTTGTCCCTGGACTCAAGAAGGTTGGGAAACTTTTTTCTTGTAATGCCTTTCCCTTGACATAATCCAATATTATCATATGGAAACTATCTTTAGGGGAATTTTTCTGAGCAATACACGTTAAAATTAATGGAGAGGTTGGAAAGCTGGTGTTTTGGTTGATATATGTTTTGCTTGTCCTCCCTCTTCAATGATATCATCTCATGTTGCCCTCTCACTAACAGATGGACAAGGCTTCCGTTCTTGGTGATGCGATTAAGTACTTGAAGCAACTCCAAGAAAGAGTCAAGATACTGGAGGAGCAGACTCGAAAGAGAAGCATGGAGTCAGTAGTCTTTGTGAAAAAATCTCAGGTATTTGATGATGGCATGAATTCTTCTACAGATGAGAATTTCTCTAGTGGCCCTTGTGATGAGCTGCTACCAGAAGTTGAAGCAAGAATTTGCGACAACGATGTCCTCATAAAAGTTCACTGTGAGAAAAGTAAGGGAGTTCTGGAAAAGATACTCGGTGAAGTTGAGAAACTCCATTTGACTATCGTCAATAGCAGTTTCATGACTTTTGGGACATCTGCTGTTGATGTAACCATTCTTGCTCAGGTATCTACTCTCCTTCCATTAGCTTTACTTCGTAATGGAAAATGAGTGTCTATTTGGGAAGAATATTCTGCAATTATCTTAAGTGCATCAAATGAATCAGATATTCCCTCTTTTGTCCATAAATTAGGCAAGTCACTGGTGCAAAGTAATCCATCATATCCTGTAACTATTGCAGATGGATGCGGAATTCTGCATGCCTATGAGGGATCTCGTAAAAAACCTGCGCACAGCTTTTAAGTCATTCATGTGACGGAAAAATAACTCCTTGCTTCTGTTCATATACGGAATAACCGTCATTTCTGTTCACTTCCTGCATTTCGGAGCCTTGAGGACAAGGAAGAGTCCATGCAAACAATTTTAATATAATCCGTGTACAAGGCCTGTGATGCTCTGTGCTCTGAGACCATTTACCATCAGCGTATTGTTTGCCGTGAGATTCATTTTGCAGGAGGGTTCTCCATCTGATTTTTGCGCGGTCAATCTGTTGATCACGTTCATGGCCATCCTGTTCAAGATTGTTCTTCTCATGGCTCTTTAAGGTTTTTAGGTGGGAGGTTGATAGTTCAGCCAAACTGTTGTTTCTCTCTGAAGAGACTGGTTTTTTAGAGGTGGGGGAAGCTCGTCGCCTTTGTTTCTGTACCTGGTTCCGTCAGTATTTTAGAGGCATCTTTAAATGTTGATGAGCCTCTTTGCCTTGTAGTAGTTTGTTTCAAGGTAGTGAAAATAAATCAGATGCCTTGTTGTATTTCAATGGTATCGTCTGCTCTACTGAATGCGAAAGTCTCGTCTTCCTGAAGGTCCCTTCCTTATGGGATAGATTGAAAGGAAACTCGACAATCTACGAAGGTTTTATAGCAGGTAATTTCTGCAATTCGGTACGATAAGAGACTAGGGCTTAGTGCATCAAAGTGACAGCAACAGCTTTGGGTTCGTGCGGAATTAACAGGGCCATCTAACCGTTTTCGTTTAGAACAGAAAGAGGATTTACAGTATAAATTTCTGCAGTTGTTTATGACCCTAAAATGCTGTGGTAACTCTGTAGTCAAACTTAGTTCAGTATAGAGGTTGATGCCAATTAGGTGGGGGTGTAGGATTATAGCCAGCGCTTCCCTAGATTAGTTCAGTGATTTGGTAGATGAACCCATTGACTTAGAGAAAAGGACAGCTGCAATACAATAGGGTCTGATCCCAGAATATTGGAGTCACAGCTCTGCAGAAGCCAATCAAACCGTGAACTAACGCAATTAGAGCTGTCCCCACCAAAGATTGTGGATCTTGAAATGATTGTGAACTTCTCTCCCTCATTGATAAATTATAGTTGCTTTCTCCATGGACCGCACAACTTCTTGGACTATAATCAGACCCAGCATAAACTTCAATATCACAGATCATTCGCTTCATTATAACACCATTTAAGGCTTGCAGGTTGGCTCAGCTCCTTTTTGTGCCGACAACGCGGCATTACAAGATTGGCTGCTGCAATATAAAACTCTTCTTGCTTTCAAATTCATGCCACCGAGTTTAAGAGTCAAAGGTCCAGCTTAATTGCTCTCTCATCGTTGACAATATATATATATATATGATCTTCCAGCTAAGGAGGCAATGTTTCTTGACCGAAGAATCCGAGCTCGTGATTTGCGGCAAAGTACAGAGCACTATCATTAGGCATTCAAAATAAGTGATGAAATATGGCCTCGAATCAATCACCTTCCTTTTTTTTTTTATGTGAATTAAGAAGACAGATGAATCTTAGAGATTTATATTTAAGAATAATGACACAAATAGTCCCTAAACTTTAATTCAATCTATATTATAGTTTCTAAATTTTTAATTCGACCAATATAGTTTTAAATTTTTAGAACATTTTTAACTTAATCCCTAAACTTAGGAAGATGTTTAATGTAGTCTTTACATTAGTTGAAGTTCGGAGACTAAGTTGAATATGTTCCAAAAGTTTAGAAACTATATTGATTAAATTAAAAGTTCAAGAATCGTATTGCATGTTGGGTTAAAGTTTAGAGACTATATAAGTCAAATTTAAAGTTTAAAGATCGCATCGCACATTAGGTTGAAGTTTAGAGATTATTTGTGTGATTTTTTATAAATATTTTATAAAAACTAAAGAGAGCATCTCATAAATGCGGTGTCGTGGTGTAGTTGGTTATCACGTCAGTCTAACACACTGAAGGTCTCCGGTTCGAGTCCGGGCGACGCCATTCCTTTTTCCATTTTTACTTTTCTATGCTCAAGACGACGTCGTTCCCCTCATGCTGTCTGATGGGGACGAGTGGGCCCCGGCGAGCCCATTCAGCGGCGATAGTTGCGGGCCCATCAGAGCCCAAAGCCCCCAAATCTCCGGAAATTGTGCCACGTCGACGGCCCACGCCAATCGCAAAAGCCGACCAATCGCATGCGCTGTGTCGCATCACTTCCTCTTCTCTCATTGGTGCGCCCGCTCCACGTCACCGCCTTCCGCGTAATCCTCCGCCGCGTGTCCAGAACCATCCTCCCCCGTAAATACCGGAAAATGTATCCATCCGCTGGGATCAAAATCGGAGGTAGAGAAACCATCGCAGCTTCGGAGACCTCCCTCCTCCTTCCTGAATCTTACTTAATTCCGATCCGATTCTGATATCATCGGCAAGATAAAAACTCTCTCTTTTTCTCTCCGTCAGCCTTGATTCTGTCGCTTTGCTTCCTCGTTGTTCCGATGGTTTTCAAAGCGATTCTGCTTTGCCCTCTCTTTCTGGTGCTTTCGACGATTCTGCCGTTGTCGACGGCCCTGATCACAGCGCCTGGTGTTCAATCCACCTACCCCAAGGCCATATCCGTGAGTACTTGCTTGTCCGATTCTCTTGTTCTGGTTCTCTCGAGCGGATTTTAGCGGGGTTCGGAGGATGAGACGTTATTTTCTGGAGTTCTCTATGGTTTCGCGAAATTGATGTTCCTTGATAGATTTTTTTTTTTTTAGCTTGATCGAGGTCGAGTTAGTTATTCTCTTAGCTCGATTTGTTAATTGCGATATTGATTAGGGAGATTGGGAGTCGTGTGGAATGGGACTCGTGGGATTGGATCTTTGTTGAAATATGGTGGGATTTCGTAATCAGATTGGAAAATGTTGACGTGATGCGTGGCCTTGTAGGATTTGAAGGAAGCAATTGTTAAAGGGCTGGGATTCCAGGCAGATGATTTCAAGGTGTCCGGGTTCGACGTTGGGGACGCGCTCGTGGGCCACGCCGTGGCCTATGAGTTCGACGTGGAGGTTGACGACAAGGTGCTTCCGTTGAAGCTCTTGGAGGATGTGAACCGGTGGGAGTATGTGGATTTGCCCATATTCCAGGTTGAGGATGCGGTTGGGGCTAGCGAAGAGAACGCGTTGATTGAGAAGAGGAAGTTGGACAGTGCCTTGCCTGTGCTGGCTCCATTTCAGCTGGCCGGGCCTATGGAACTGTGGATTCAGGATGCAAAAGACATGCGGATATCTTTGCCAGTGAGTGATCATTTGTTGATATGCCCTTATTACTCCTGCTTTGCAATGCCACTTGTTTTCATGGTTCTTGGTAAAGATTAATTTGGTGGATAAGACATGGATGATGGGTGTAGGAAGTCGATTTGTTGTTGATTTGGCAATTGATGGTGCGATTTAGAGAGTTATTTGTGATGGTATCAATGCATAGTTCTTTTTGCAGTCTTGTAGGTTTAGAGTGAACTGAGTGCAACGTGTGGAACTTATAAAATGAATTCGTTGAGCTGTTGAATATTCTTTGGCGGAGAAGTGCCATGATCATGCAATAACAAAGCCCTTTCTTTCAAAGATATATCCATAAAAATGTAATAATGCCCTTTCTTTCAAAGATATATCCATAAAAATGAACTCTTGATTTGGAAATTGTTCATTTAGACCCTTCAAGTTTCTCTTGTTTTGACATTTTGCCCTGCAGCAAAGCAATGCAAGTCGTTATTTTGGAGAATGGAACTAAGATGGATCATCGTCATTTTCGAGAATGGAACTAAGTTGTTATTTATGACGATTGAAAGTGGATCCGTTACCAATTATCATTTTTGTCATGGTGTTCTATGCAGCATGATGTGGATGCTGGTGTCCTGAAGAAAGTAATCTTGGCAGAGGGTGCCGTGGTCACTGTCAAGGGTGCCAGATCAGTGAGCCTTCGTAGACCTGTAGAGCTGCCGCTTCCTTTAAATAGAACCGGTGATGGGTTTGCCTCTGGTCTTCTTGCTCTTGCTGAACGGCTCCGTCAAGCATCCGGTGCTGAAGGCGAAGCACTCCTTTCCCTCCGCATAGTTGGCCCGACCTCGCTTGCGTCACCATCATCATCCTCCACCTCTTCAAGCAACCGGCTCAAGCTCAAACGCCTTGCACCTGGCCTCGTGGAGCTGTCATCCCCATCAAGAAGCAAAGCTATTGAGCGAATCGCTAACATCGAACCTTCAGAAGATGCTATGACCCTGCTAACCCCAAAGCATTTCGCCACCATGTGGCCAGTTGCCTCAGTCAATGGTTCCAACTCTAATCTTCTAGGCTTCGAGGCACTGCTCTCTTCTGTTCTGGGTCCTAAGGCAAATGAGGAAGGTTCCTTCAGGCTACTGAAGGCGGATGTCTCTGCTCAGACATTTCTGAAGATCGGGTTTGGAGTAGAGAGGAAATTGAAGGCAGGCGGCGGCGAACTGGAAGGTCTGGAAGGTTTCCCTGAGTGGAGGACGAAGCCTGAGTCAGTGAGCATGCACTTTGAGGTGTTGGCCAAAGTCGACGGCGAGAAGATCGTGCCAGAGAGGGTGATGCAGATCAATCCTGTCGAGGTGGAGGACACAGTAGCTCCAAGCGTGCTCACAAACAACATGACCATGTCGACGACGCCCATCGTCCATCCTCCTTCCAACCCCTTCACATTATAAATTAGTCAGGCCTGAGATATTTTTTTCATCAAGATGCTTGAAGAAGATCAACTGTAAAGTTTTTGCCCTTTTCGCCCCCTCCTGTGGGCGGCTCGAGATTAAACGGTTAAAGAACTTCATACACTGTAAAAGCATGGATCCCCGAAGCTTTAACTATTACTCGCAGATAAATCTTCCTGTCTACCATGTGCTAAATCTCCCAGTATGATTAGCATCCGGCAAGATGCTGATGTTTCATTTTTCTCGTCGCGCCATTTCAGCACATTTTTTGCATGCACGATTTAACTTCTTTATCTTGACCAACCAAATGCAAACATACACGAGGCATACGTTAATTTTACGTTCACAATCTTAAAGATCGTGTTACCACTGATCCGAAAGGTTAAATAGGAAGTAAATTTTCAAAATTAGCATAATCTTGAAATTGAATTCGAATGGTAATTTGGGATAGCTACTCCTTCAAAAATGTGCATAGACAAGATTCATCTGGAATTGGATACGGCCAGAAAGGACAAAATCGAATAAAAAATTCGAACCCCATTACCAAATGATGGATTTTCGTCCGGCTAAAAAACAAATAACGTGCTTTTGTTTGGTCGAATTGTTAATGTTTTTTTAAGGAGGGCGCATTTTGGCGGTCGAGAACTAAAATTGACAAGGAAAAGAGAGGCGCTGATTGGACATGGGATTTGATAAAGATGCGACGCAGCCTACGCGAACAAAAAGCAAAAGAACAGCAGTAAAACCATGAACTCGTCTGGCCTTCCATTTCGGACTCCGAATCCTTCCGTCTTCAGTCGACTTTACTGCCTTCGACTCCTCTCTCTCCCCTTCCCTCTCAGACCCAGTCACAATCTCGTCCTCGCAGGTTCTCTCTCTCTCTCTCTCTCTGGAATGTAGCTAAAGTGGGGTGATTTGACTTGATTTTCTGTCGATGCTTTACGCCACTAATGTTGCTGAGGAACGAAGCTAATACCTCTGTTTGATCTTAATGGGGTGGATCGTTTCGGTTTTGTTGGCCCTTTGTGTCAATAAAAAGTCTTGCGCTATCAGTGGAGGGTGCTTCTCCCGATTCCAGTCGGTCAGTTTCCTTCTCTGTCGTTCATTTGCACCTTGTGAGGTCGCGACTGTTTGAATTGTCCAGGAAGAAGGAGCTTCGGTCTACGCGTTCAGAGTTCGAGCTTCGCAGCTGATTCCCTTTCGAGCGGACCCATGGAATTACCGAACCAAGTGCCGGAGGTGAACCGGGAGCTTTATCCTCCTCTAGAGCCGTATAGCACGGGTTTCTTAAAGGTTTCCGATCTTCACACCATCTATTGGGAGCAATCAGGAAATCCCAGTGGATATGTGAGTATCCATTATCTGCTGCTGACGGGTTATACAATTGTCTATCTCACTAGTTTTCGTGGCTTTAATTTTATGGATTTTTTTTTAAAAACTTGATGCTAATGGTTAAATTTTACATTTTTAGTACTACATCAAGGAGGGGCTCCTACCTATATTTACTTGCCTTACTCCTGTTCTCTTTCCTTCCTGAAATATCTTGCAGCCAGTTGTTTTTCTCCATGGAGGTCCGGGTGGGGGCACATCCCCCAGCAATCGTAGGTTCTTCGACCCTGAATTTTATCGGATAATACTTTTTGACCAGGTAACCTCTTTGGATGATTGCGCAAATATATGTTGTATCCCCCATCAAATTATCTTTCACCAAGAAATTTCTCCTTCCCCAGAGAGGTGCAGGAAAAAGTACACCCCATGCTTGCTTGGAAGATAACACCACATGGGAGCTTATTGCGGACATTGAAAAGCTGAGGGAACATTTAGAAATTCCTGAATGGCAGGTAAAATTTCATGTTACCGTCTTAAAGTATGACTGCAGTTAGGTGATGTGAACAAGGGATCAGGATTTCCACTATCATGAAGTCTAAAATGAACGGACCTCAGAGTAATAGACTGAAAGATGGTGCATCAATTTACCAGAAAGTTGTTGGAAATGATTCAGAATATGGTGCCGTTACCTTACGTCTGTGCTAATTCTTTTCAACGCACTTGGCAGAAAGCATCATTCTCTTATCTGTTATACAGCTAAAATCAGCGAGATTAACACCTTTTAGAACATAAAGGGAAAAAGCCACCAAAAACCCTAAACTATGCCCACTATGACACATTTACCCTTGACTTCTTCTGGTGATACCAAAAGCCCCAAACTTGTACCCGTGTTGATGCATTTACTCCAAGCTTATTCTTCCTTTTTTTTTTTGTAACACCAAAATCCCGAAGCTTTAACCTGTTTGAGACATTTACCCCAAAATAAGTTTTTGTATTACCAAAAACCCCAAACTTGTAGGCGTGTGACACATTTACCCCAAATTTTAAGATAAATGTGTTGCACAGATACAAGTTCAAGGTTTTTAGTCTCACAAGAAAAACTTTTGGGTAAATATGTCACTAGTATAAGTTTAGGGTGAATTTATCACACGGGTACAAGTTTGGAGTGTTTTGTGTCATCAAAAAAAAGTTCTGGCTAAATGTATCACAATGGGCGTAGTATGGGGTCTTTGGTGGCTTTTACCCCAATGTAAACCATCACTTTGAAAGTACACGAGTATTTTTTTGGTTCATGGATCTAAACTCTTTCATACTTTGGAAAATATAGGATGCTAGCTGCATTAACAATAGCATATCTAAGCTTAATTTGTTTGTGCGTGCTAACAGGTATTTGGTGGGTCATGGGGAAGTACTCTTGCCCTCGCGTACAGCCAATCACACCCTGAGAAGGTTTTTCCTTTGCAGTGCATTTACTCTGTCAAGCCAAGCGATTTCTTCTTATTGCCCTGATCTTTGTGTCACTTGAAGGTTACTGGATTGGTACTTAGGGGGATCTTTCTGTTGCGGAAGAAAGAGATTGATTGGTTTTACGAAGGTGGTGCATCTGCCATATACCCAGACGGTATGTCAGGGAAACTTGTTGCGTGGCACTATTAATGACTTTTCTTTTTTTTTTTTTTTTTTTTTTTGGTATCGGTAATGACTTTTCTTTTGTGTCCTGCAGAAGTGAACTTTGGCTTTAAAATAGTAGTTACCTTTAGGTTTTACTGTGCAAATGGTAATTGTTTAAGCAGTAAGCTGTGAATGCACATTTATCTTCCCGGGAATTTCGGTGAGAAAATAGGCTCATTAAGTTAGCAAGGTGTTGTCGGTCTCCTCAAATTTCAGATTTGCTAGATATGGATGATAATATATATACATACGCATGTATGTATGTATATAGACGCAAGCACACACGCACGAACAAGGGAGGAGTAAACCAAAGAATATCGAATTATCTTACGTCCTCTTTCTGATATTATGAACCTTCAAGAAGCTTTTCAGTGATGCTGCATAAAAGAGTATTCAGTAGAGTGCAGCTGTGCAACTTAGTTTAAATTTGCATTCTTTACTTTGACATAAAACAACACCCCATCTTTTCTGTGCAGCCTGGGAACCATTTAGAGATCTTATTCCGGCAGATGAGAGGCAGTGTTTCCTTAGTGCCTATAGTAAGCGATTGAATTCTGATGATTTGGAAACACAGGTGAGGGTATTTTACAGGATAATGATATATCCTTTCCCCTTATGTCCCACATGTATGCATTTATACTGTACTGGGTTTTTTTCATTGAACACAAATCAGGTCAACTTACCTACGCATCTCATGCCTAATAACATTTCCTTAGATTCTGTGCCAAAAGTAGATAAGAAACGGTCTGAAGCCAAAATATTTCTTTTCTGTTCCTGTGACTGTAGCAGTAGCCATATACTTATTATATACCTGTTGCATGAACCCATTTTCTCATTTCAGGCTGTGAAAATTAGAAATTTGTTTCATAGTTGACCGATTTGATTTGAAAAGTATTTTAGCCAATAAGTGGAAAGAAAAGTTACTGATAACGAGAGAATGTCAGAGTAATTTTTACTGGAAGACAGAAATAATAACTAAGCAGATAGCTGTTTATTGTCCAAGAAGGAAAAACTGCATGGCTTTGCTACCATCTGTTTCTTGTGCATGACAGGAATGATTAATGAAATAAGTGCTGTCCCTATTCTACCACAGAAAATTGACTCTACTAGATCATTTAGTACTAGGACATGCCGGTATGCACGTATGACATTCTCACTTCTGCCTTACCTATTTAGTATGCTGCGGCAAGAGCATGGACGAAATGGGAAATGATGACTGCACATCTACTTCAAAATGAGGAGAATATAAAGAAAGGGGATGATGATTATTTTTCACTGGTAAGTCCGCGAGATATTAAAATCATGGTTTCTCCCATGATGCGTGCTTAGACTGTGTATCTAAAGTCTAAGGCTGCTTCTCTTGGCCCCAATGTTTGAAGCTGCTTATATGCTGCATTATTGCATATTGATTGCCTTGATCGGCTTTTCTAATGAATAAATTCCCATTTGCACCAAGTATTGTGAGTGCTTGAAAATCCGAAGTGTCTTTTGCTGGCATATATTTTAGATGATATGTGGATGCTTTACAATGTTCTAAATTGGATATAGTCACATGATATTTCCTAAGCCTTTGTGTGACATGGTTATTGTAAATTATTTTATGGCAATGGAACTCCTTGTAGTGCCATGTTTCTATGGAACAGTCACACTGTAAATTTTTTGGATTGGGAAATCTACAAATAAGGATGATATACATTGACCAGTTTCACCGGTGGTCATGACTTACGATGTTTTTGCTCCAGGCATTTGCAAGGATTGAGAACCATTATTTTGTGAATAAGGGGTTCTTTCCTTGTGATTCATTCCTGCTGGATAATGTCGATAAGATAAGACACATCAACACAGTAATTGTGCAGGTAATTGGATTACTTCATTCTCGTGCTGCTTACTTCTCGAACTATGAATAACACCTGGACAAAAATCACTAATTGATTTACACCTTTTGTGTCCTTCAACACTTGAAGCACAATACCTGCTATTTACACAGAACTGGTAGTGTCTTACCCCAAAATACTTGCAGGGAAGATATGATGTTTGCTGTCCTATGATGTCTGCTTGGGATCTTCATAAAGCATGGCCAGAGGCAGATTTTAGGGTAAGCAGGAAGTTTTAAGCTAATTAGGTCTAACCTTCTTTGCAATTTTCTGGATTGAGTAGTCATGTGTTTTCTTTCCCATTGTCATTCCTCTTTTACTTTAAGTCCTTCTTGCTCATTTATATAACTTGTCAAGATGTCCATTTTTCTTATAGTCATAGACAGTGCGCTTCATTGGCAGAGTGGCATTATGCGTATCTGCCCTTCAGCACAATCTACCATGACTTGCTTTTGTCAGCAGACTGATATTGACAAGCATTTGGTGTACAATTTTCTGGGGACCATACTTCAACATCTCCATTTTTTATCATAGAGTTATGCTCTAAATGTGAAGAGCACTAACTTTGGCTTTTCTTTGTTGTTTTTGAGTTTATGTATTGATTCTTGCATTTAGAAGAAACAATGCCTGTTTCTGTTCGGTTTCCTTGAGGTATGCAATTTGTTAATAGTAGAGAGTTAGAGACTTTGTGCATTTAGTGTTGCAGCACAGGTTGAAGAGAGAGGTTCATGACATACTGTCTGTCGATTAATCGAGTTGTTTTTTTCGTTTTCAACTTGGTTGCATATGGTTTATTCTTGCTGTATCATCAGGCAAAGCTATAATCATGATGTGGCAAAGTATTAGTTGTATGAACTTACCTATCCTTTTGGAAAAACCTTGGTTTAAGAAATCAGATCTAATCAATGGCCAGGCGTGAGCAGATTGTGTCTGGTACTGGTCCTAAAACCCCAGCCAAGGCCTGACCATGATCAAAACTTATTTAATTTTCTATGTAAAAACTAATCGGCTGGGCCAGCTGGGCCAAGAAGGAAAAAAGTTGCTGAGGGCCACCCAGTTGCACTTTGGGCCTAGGATGGCTTGGATGGGAAGTGGACCCATGATGTAGGTTTTTAAGACGCGGAGTTCAAATTTACAAACGAATTTCTTACAGGATAATATGGCCAGTTACTTCGGAGTGAGTCAGGTTGATGCATTTGTAGGGTTCTGTGGGTGGCCACTTCAAAGAATTCTTGCTTATGATTTCATGATTTTGATTCTGCATTCATGGAGATTTATGAAGCGAACTCTTCATCTATTATGCTGTTTGGTAAATTGCTGTACTATCAACAGGTGATTCCAAATGCGGGACATTCTGCTAACGAACCTGGCATTGCTGCGGAGCTTGTGGCTGCAAATGAGAAACTCAAGAACAATTTGAAGAACTGAGGTTTATGAAACTTGGTGTAAGATGCACATGACAGGGTATAAGCATTTTATGATAGGGCATAAGCACTTTTCCCAACTACCTCACTGTAACAATTTTCGCGTTGATGCATCCATAAATGGATGTGGTTGCAAATAAATTGAAGATGGTGTGGTGCAATGGCTAGTAGACTTTTGAGAAGTTTACTTGTGTTTGACGTTTTTTGCTCTTGAATGTGCCAAATGCCCCACCAAACCCTGGTTTGTTTTGCACTTATCTTTTTCAAAATGCTAGTTGACTTGGAATTCGAGGATATGCACAATTTGCTAGAAAATGAGCAGTTGGGTGTCCTAACTTGTACCTATACTCACTTGCAAAAGAGCTTGTGTAGTGTTTGCTGCACAAATAGTTTGTTAATGTGACTTTTCGTAGTCACCTGGAAGTCACAGCCATTTGAGCTTCAGAACCATGCCAGGAAATAGCATTTTGAACTCTCGGCTAAATAAGCAAGGTTCTGTTGATGTTATTGGGGATTTTCTGCGTGTTTATCCTTTCGGGGAAAATACCCAACAAATCATAAATCTACTGCTTTTTGTGACTATTCACTCCTCAACCTTTTAATTATGTGTCTTAAATTTTTTTACATTTTGCCAATTGATATTTTAGTTAGAAACCATTGATGTGAACACCCGACGTTTTGCGTGACACTGCCCTTGCTCAATCCTCACCCAACCTTACTTTGAAAAGTTTAGGGTTAAATTGACACAAGTACAATAAATCTAGGAGTTTGTTTTGTACTTTTTCCCCGTCACAACTGGCAATGAGTGTGTACACAATTGACGCATAGCTCCTAAGAGAGAGAAGTGCAGACTGCCTGCAAGTTGTCATATGGTGTTGGTTGGGCAAGAATTCGTGTGTATGTGAGTCAAAGTTGTGCAGAAGAGGTTATACAGCTTGTGCCGCATCAGCTGAGTTCCACTACAACCACAAGACATTTGTTTTTTAGCTTTTCAGTGAATTTTTGAACAAAAGGTTAACGCTAACTATCACAAAACGCAAGCAGGAAATTTGTATTCACAGCACCCTAAGCCCCCGCTCGATGCCAACAGTTTATCGATGAATGTTCAGACAAAAGGCTACCTTACCCATCTTCACTAGGCTTGCGTTGTCTAAGCAGCGAAAGGGAACAAATCCCTGGTTGAATACCAGCAGACATTTCATTGCTTAGTTAAACAAGTAGTAAAAGGTCAATGCTACTTTGCGACAATGGTCATGATTTTGCTGCGCGTTAACCACGATATGAAGCTAATTGCCTTAAAAGAAACCAAATTTGACAAGTAAAAAATAAACTCTCCGATCTGCATACGTTTAGGAAGATGGGTAAAATGGACTTCGATAATTGGCCGGCTTGTCAAAATTCTATGTATTTTTGTTGTTTACGCAAATGGATATGATCACTGGCCCAAGTGGGCAAGTAACATGTAAACAGCTCATAAATTTCTGTTTAATTTTCATTAAGAAAAAGAATTATTCAATCAAATGAGGCCTGAATGAAAATGAGCAAGGGGTTAATATTATTAAAACACATCAATTATTAATTTTCTAATTAGGTAAGATCCGAAACAAACTCACTCCTTATTTAGGAGTTTTTTTTTCCGCCTGCAAATCATGAGAGCTCATAAATTAATAATTGATACTATGACCATGTTGTTTGATTGATAAATAGTTAAGGGATCATGGCAAAGAAAAAAGGAAGAGGAAGAAGAAGAAGAAACTAGTTAGGTGATACATTTAAGGAAAATTGGCATTTGAATATTATGTTACATGTTACAAACAATCCCCAAAAGGAGACACCAAATTTATCTGAAAGCGCAGATCAACGAAACAATTGAACAGCAGTACACTATCACACCGAGCTAACCAAAGAAAATTTTGAACAGGCATGCTCTCATGTCAGTTTCTTGATGCAGCTTTTCGGAACATGGATATCATGGAAGTTTGGTTCTTTTGGGATGGTTGGGCGCCTTCTGCCTCGTGACAATGACCTCGAAGTGCCAGAAGCAGTAGGTTTGGTTGCTGAGGAAGCACCACGTTCTCGTATCTTTGCTGCTTCTTTTGAATCGCAGTCCATTGCAGATGTCTCCTTTATGACACTCAGTTGACATGCTACTTCTTTTCTCCTTGATGGCGCGCTGTATAAGTTCAAGAAAGACAAAAACAGCAGTGAGCTTCTTGTTACCTAATTTATGCCTCCAATGAATTTTCATGTTTTTTCCCTAATTTATGCAAAAGCATTGTGAGGATGTACTATAAGTCTATGATAATGTAAATCCTCTCTCTGAACCCCTATGGTATCCTATAGCACATCAGTTTTCCAACTAAAGTAGCCACTCACCTTCCAGGCCCTTCAAGTCGTTTAACTGAGAGTATTCTGGTCTTTTTTATGCTTTCCCTGGACCGCAGCAATGTAGAGGCAAGGTTCTTTTGCTGTTTCGAAATAGTGTATCTATCAGGAGTAGATGCAGCCATTTTCTGTCCGACTTCTCTGTGAAAAGTGACGGATTCAGGAGGTTTGATCTTCTGCTTCATGTCAGTAACAGAATTTCAGCCACATCAGTGTCGTTAAAGCAATCTCAGAAAGTAGTAACAATTACTATGTCATCAAGAAATGCTTAAGCGCTGATCGCCTGGCATTTCTCTGGTCTAATGTCAACTAATTCATGACAACAAATGGTTTTCAGAGGAGGATCGTTCATTTTCTCACAGCAGGAGTCAAAGAAAATGACTTTGAGTTGTGTAAGTGTAAGGAGAAAGACACGAAACAAACTCAACGGAAGTCTTACTTTCTGTATACTCCGATTTTTCTTGGATGGAAACCCAGGCACAGTTGCATTCTCTTTCAATGGCGTAGAAAGCTTTTTCTCATGGTTTGCTTCCTTTAGAACTCCCCGTTCCTACGGTAGCTAACATTTGTCAGCAGCCATCAATTAAAATTCAACTTATCAAGTTATTTGGAGTCCACATACATCTGTTCTAAGCCTGAAAGGCTTGGGATTGGTGGGTCTTGGTTTTGCATACTTCCCACCCTGGGCAGTCCTTTTGTCTGCAATAGAGCTCTTCTTTACCTTCATCAATGTTTGAGCGACCTGAAGATATTCGGTCACTAAAAAATTCAGATGCTGAAATATAGTCGAACATGGAATAGTAGATGTTGCCATTTGCAAATGAATCAATAGTATGAACCTTCTCATATTTATCGTGATTATCAAGCTTTTCCAGGATTTTCCTGTTGCAGTCACCATTCTGTTCTCTGCAATAAATGTGAGAAGCAAATTAAAAATGAGGACGAACAAATGATTATGGATCAAGGTTTAGTTATCAATCAGGAAAAAAAAAGAAAACTATAGACCAAGAGTAGCAAATGCATAACAAAAATTGGGCGTAGAGGTGCACATACATGTTATGATCTGGGGCTGTGGAATTTTCTTTGTCGTCATTATCAATAACATGATCCACAATTTCTTCATCATTGGCAGGAACATCATTCTGGTCACTGGTTTTGCCAGTGTTTTCTTGAATTTTCTCCTCCTTTAAGCTTGACACATCCTCTACCTGCGAAGTTAATTCAGTCCTCTCCTCATCTTGACCTCCTTGAACGGTAGGAACTATGTCAGCTCCTAAACCCAGCCCCTCGTCAGCATTTTCAACTCTCACTGTAGTCAATGAACCTTCAATTGGACTTTCTCCTGATTTTTTCTCCGATGTGCTTACATTCATCAAAAGTTCTTCATGTACATTTAGTGCAGTATTCTGAGGGGCTTCACTTAGAAGACATGCTTCCAAAGATCCACGTGTGGACTTATGATCGACATCCATGTCACTTGAGTCGCCAGAAGTTCCTTCAATAGTGGCTGAACCAGAACAGTTTTTCAGATCTTCAGCTCTGTCCTTTTTCTTCAGACATATAGAAGCTTTATCTGCACCCTTGTACTTTTGCGTCCGCAACGAATCAAAAACCCGACTCTTGACCTCCCTGGCACCCATTTTTCTCTTGGAGCCACCAAGAGGCCCTGGCGTATGATACCCCAGGATGTTCCTCTTTTGGCCTGCGATCTCCAGCTTGTTCATCCCGGCACAAACCTTTCTCACAGTAGTATCCAACTCTGACGAGATTTTAATCTTCATGGCCTTCTTAGGAGAAGGAAATGCCAAAGCTTTTGCTACCGGTCTCCTGTTCTGCCCGGCATTAGTCTTAACCTTTGGGTTCCTAACACTCCGAAAGAGTTCCGGATTCGAGACTCTCTTGTTGTTTCTTGGGGTTGTTAAAGCCTTGGCCACATTGGATGGCTGCTTTGCCTTAGTGTTGGGGGTTGTAGCCACTGGACCAGTAGATTTGACCCTCTCTTTACCACGATTAAATGTCTTTCCAGAGATTGAAGATAAAATGGCCATCCTTGGTAATCTAGATCTGGATGGTTTCGCAGGAGCTGACAGCGGACACTTTGCTGTAGTACTGAACAACAACAAAGAGAAAATGAGGCACATCATAAGCTGAATCTTATTGAGATGGAGATTCAAGTCTAAGATATGCGATCGGGTACATACTTAATCGGCTTTCTAGTTAAAGCTTTGCGAAGTCTTACATTAGGACTTCTGGCTGCCATTACCTGCAATAGATCAGCAGCATCGTGGCGACTTGGTCGACTTAGAGGCCTCCTACTTATGATTATTTAAAAAAAAAAAAAAGCGAAGTTGGAAAAAGGCATAGTAACTGACCCTAAGGACGAAATTCTTGTAAATTGCTTCAGAGTCCAGCTCTTCTTCATGCTTCTGATCACATCCTGTAACCCAAAGAACTAGGACAAATGAAACTTCTGCATCTTGAGCTCTATAATTCAAAGAGGAGATCTCAAACAGTCAACGCACTTTTAAATGAGACCAAATTTGGAAACTTTGGGACCAGTAGATTGACCAACTCAAGTGAACAAAAATGCAAACTTGATGAGTCAAGAGCGACTAATGATGAGGAAGAAGTGAATTTCCCAATTGTCCGTACAAAACCTAAACATCGAGCTCACTACACGAATCTGAGATTACCAAAGTTCCCAGATCAAATCAACAACGACAAGAAAAGTGGAACCACTGGACTTGACGAAGCGGAGTGTGGGTGAGGGGGCGTACCGACGCGCATGCAAAACCAGTAACGGTCGGTGTCAGGAGCGTAGCGATCGGGTGCGCTGAAGTCCACGAACTTGGGCGCCTCTATGTCCTCGTAGAATTCATCTCCTCCCACTCCTCCTCCTCCTCCGTGGTTGCTCGCCTCCATGCTCGATTTCGACATCGACCCGTTTCACAGAGAGAGAGAGAGAGAGAGAGAGAGAGGAGCGCTGTTATTGTGAGTGAACGAATCGCAGGGGCAAATGGTGAGCCGAAGCGAGAGCTTTTTGCACTTTTTTAAATGTCTGCTGCGTCTTCTCTCTCACGGATCCTGCAAATAGCCGTTGGAGAAAGAGGGAGGTTCGATTTGGACAAGGTGGTCTCGAGAAACGGCACCTGCTGCGAGGGGCATTTCCGACATGTCACCCCCCGCGTTCTCTGCTCTCCTCTTCACGACGGGCCTGTGGGGTCGCATGTCTAAAAAGCCCATGAATGGCTTGGACATCGCTCGAACAAAATCCAACATGCCACGTGTTGGGCCAAGAAACTATGATAAATCACAAAAACCGAAAAAGCCCAAAACAAGCGCCCGCGTGACAAATCATAAGCGAATCATACATTTTTTAGAGGCGTCAAACGAATTTTCCATCCAACTCATATTGACCCATTTAATTTATTTTGATTCATTTTTATTGAGTGTAAATCTAACAATTTATACCCGACTCAATTCGTATTATTTAAATACTTATATATTTAATCAAATTACGTAATACTTATTTCTTATAATTTGTTAAAAAAATGATATTTTTAAAATACTTTTATGTAATATAAATATGGTGAAAAAATTTTATAAGTTTTTAATTTTTTTAAAATCTATCCCCGACGAGCCCAACTATGATTTTATTTTTTAAAAAAGGGCCCCGCGTCTTGTTAAATTTGTAGAGCGGTACGCAAACGAGAAATATCCAACGGATATTAAATAGAAGGACCTGAGCAGTTTGCAGGAGTCCCGACCCCCTCCGACCAATTACGGAACCTCCTCCTGTCTTTTTTACTCTCCATGGCCGTTCTTATCTGAGTAAGGCATTTACAACAGCCATCAACCGGCGGTGGGAGGCGGGCCGTGATTGGTGTGACCGATGACATTCTACTTCTTTGATTAGTTCATATATATATATATATATATATATATATGTGTGTGTGTGTGTGTGAGAATTGTAAATAAATTGATATTGTCTAACCTAAATAGGTTCAAAGACAAACCCATTAACAACCCATAAATAGTTAGGCTTAGCATTCATACCCATTAACAACACACTTATTAAAAATTAGCTAATTTGTTTTTTTGCCTATTTTATTGAATATGGGTTAAAATACCCACATCCTTACGAGAAATTATTCAATGGTTAGCTATGATCACGTTATCAGCTTACATGATGTAAGTAGCATGCATGGCTCCATTAAAAATATTGACATGTGTATAGGGAGTGACGTGCAAGCTTTTTCTTTTAGAGGCTGTCACATTAATGAAAGGAAACTGACACAAGTGACATTAAATGCCCATCCTCTTTTACGTCTGAAAGGTGGACTTTTTAGTTTCAACCCTCTCTTCACTTCCCTATGCTCTTCCATTTCTCTATCCCTATTCACCTCAAACCCTCTTCTCCTCCATCTTCATCCTCTTCGCCTTCATTCCCAACAAAATACCAATCTCCTTATGTCAAGACGAAGCCAAAACTTGGTAGTTTGTCACCAAGATAGGAAAGTTAAGAAATTTTAGTACGTAGGCATAACATACCAACAAAAAAAAAACCTATAACATAGACAAAGCCTTCTTCCTTCAATATGATGCCTTCTCAATATCATGCATACACCTACACTGCCTTCATTCAACAGCTACGACTAGCAAGGCTTTTAGGGGAGGTGACGTGCCAGAGCAGATCTGAGCAACAATTGCGATCGGCGAAGGCTTTGGGGGAGGCAGAGGTGGTGGGATGTGCCGGAGAAAGAAAGAGAGAATGTGGTTTTGGTCTTCCTTATTATTCACTAGAAAGAACGCAAAAAATCCATCATAAGTGAGAAGAGGAGAGAATTTAAACGGGAGCATTAAATGTAATTGTGTAGAGACTTTTTTTTTTAGTCTATAGCAACCAAAGAAGGGAGAAAAGAAAGGCTTGATTTTTTTTTTTAAATTTTCCAACTAATCCTCGTCATTGGACACGTGCTGTCATTTGAGTGGAGCAAATATGCCATGTAGGTTGATGACGTGGTCATCACTATCTACTAAATAATTTCTCCATATTTACACCTCTAACATTTTTCCAACAATAGAGAAAGTACAAACTCATCTCAAACTAAAAGATAAATAAAATATGGTATTCCGTCACATCCTCACTAGTCGCATGAATCGATGAATTGCTGAATTCAAGGTAAGAGACGTACTGATCCATGCTACGAAGTTCAAGCTATTTCACCCAAAATAAGGGAAATACAAAAGAGACGGTGTGATTTATTCTTTAGTTGTATTAGGATTAAGCGCCAAATGTAATGAAATAAAAAGTAAAGGCGATAAAAGAGAAATTGAGAAACAAGTTTATCCTGATCACTCTTAAACTAAGGCTATATTAAGTAGATGATTTAATTATAATTAGTACATTCACCTCTTTGTTACGATTGTCAACTATAATTTCAACAAAAAAAAAATTTCAACTATAAGAGAAAGAGATTATATGTAACGATAAGGGGATAATTGCCAAAAAAAAAAATCTACTGCAATTATGTCAATTTATATCTAAATCTTTTTTTTGTTGCCAATTTAACCCTAAACATTTTATATCTATGTCAATTTAATCCTTCCAGCTAATTTTGGCCTGATATCGCTGATGTAGCAATTTTTAATAATATTTTTTTATTTTTTTATTTTTTTTTTCTTTTTTTTCTTTCTCTGTTCCTCTAGCAGATTGCTGAGTCCGATGGCCAACCAGATGGGAGCCTCACCACCCCTAGCAAGCCTAACCTTGTCCAGTGATCAGTTCTCGATTTGATCTAGTGGAACTAGTAAATTAAAAAGCATAGGATGTCGTTCTTTGAGTCGTTCCAGGTGGTCCAGCATATTATTTGATACGTAACTCAAAACTCTAAACAAATCCCTCTCCTGGGCATCTTTCTCAAGCTTCTCAAGAAGTTTGAGTCGTTTTGTTGGATTGGAACGTCTTCATGATTTTTCTTTTTGTTCAAGATCAAGAAGGCAGAAGAAGACGGTCGAATTTGTTCAACGAAAATGACTCAAGCCATAGATGAGTATTATCTATCCCCTTTATATTAGGCTTATATTTAAAAGTAAAAATAAAAAGAAAATAAAAAAGTACGCTTGGGCTATCCATCGGTCCAATTCCCCCTCGGAAGTAGAAACCAGATTGCCCAAACGCAAGAATTGGGAGCCGAACTGAACTAGCCAGTTCGATCTAGTCCTAGGGTTTACCGGTTCGATCGGTCTATTATATTCATCCCTACCTAACGAGATCACCCGGGCATCAGCAAGGCTGATCTCGCAATCTTGCGCAAGGCTCGCCCTCACTAGATTTGGCAACGGCAAGGTCCGACCTCATTGGCTCTCACCTCTGGCCAATCGTTATGGTCCAACAACTAGCTGAAGGAAGAGAGAAGAAAAAAAACAAAGAAGATAAATAAATAATCAAAAAAATATTAAAATAATACAAAAAATTGCCATTTCTGCAATTTCCAATCGAATTTGGCTGGAATGACTAAATTGGCATAAATGCAAAAAGTGTACGACTGAATTGGCAAAAAAAAAAACGTATAAGATCAAATTAACATAATTAAATCAGATTTAAGACTTTTTCAGCAATTATTCCTAACCGTAGTTATTCATGGGTGAAAATACAAATTACTAACAAAATACAACTTCAAATTATAAGAATCTTCTAGTGTCTTAGGGCGCTACCTTCGTAGACAACAATTCTCACACCGGCGAGTAAGATCTCCGTGTCTTTTAATCGATGAAAAATATGAATCATATCTCAATAAATTGGTCCAAAACGGACCTAATTAGATGGCAAGAAAGAATCTACTCGAGGATGCCCCTGAATTGTGGCGCGATCTTTCGTCAAAGGAGAGAGGGTTGCTCCGTAGCTTCTCCGAAAGGGCGATCGTGCTTTTGATGAATGCTGCACTCGGAGAGGTCTGCCTCTATTATCTGCTCCAGATGTGATCGACGGGAATAACCTGCCTCGTTTTCCATGCACGGCATAAGATAAAGAGCGCGTACGTCCCTAATTCACAATGTTGATAATGATAACAACATTAATGATAATAAGTTGCATCCCACTCGCACTGTACGTGGGCCATACCTTCTATTAAAATAAATTAAAAAAATCTTGCATCTGTCCCGCAGAGATCTCATATTTATATGGGTCGTTTTCAATCATTAAATATCGCGAACAGTTTATACGACTCTAACGATCTTGATTTGTTTATTTTACATACGTTGTATGCACACTCGATGGCAAGCATACGGTAAAATTAGGTGTACAAACACAACTAAATAGAGAGTAACTACAAAAAAAAAATCCAAAATATAAGTTTTATCATGATTGACCCTTAAACTAAAACTATATCCAATTAAAGTTTTCATTATGATTAGCACTTCTCACCTCTCTCTTACAACTTTCAATTATAAGAGAAATAATAGAAAACAGTAGTTATTTATGAGCAAAAACTCAAAATTACTAATAAGATATAAACTCAAATTATAAGAGCCATATGGAGTCCAAGAAGCACTGCCCTCTTAAGACACTTGTTGGGTTTGCCCCTCTCGAATCCCTGCTTGCTCATCGAGAGTAACCCCGGTACTTTGCTGTTGGCGAGGAGCATCATATCCTAACAGCATACACATATCATGCCATTCGCCAGCACAGTGTATGATCCTTCAAGGTTGGGTCCACCGCCTAGACAAATGGTGTAACGTTATCGGTAGCGATACTTTTAAGACCGGAAATTAGTTGATGATCACAACGCACGAGACCCAGTCATAAAATACATCAATCATGACACGAACGAACATGGGGTCCTACATCCTCCAAAGTTCAAAAATGGATGACTTACGAGTCAACAGCAGCGAGTCAATGCACTCCCAGAGACAGCTGGTTTTCCTTTTCCTTAGTGTGCACACATTGAACATCTACAAATGCCATTTCAAGGGGGTCAAAATGAGACACGAGGGTCAGAATTTGCACGCCACAAGGGGCGGCTGGCTACCAAACTCCTCAATAGTCAATCAGTTTGCAGCTGACTTCTCCATGTAGATCTCGATTCCCATGTGAAAACTTCAACTTTCAGCTCCTCGTCTCTCTCGTGTCGAGGGTTTCATCGCTGTGGCCAGCAGTCTGACCATGTTGTTTTTTACTTCCTTGAGACCAGACAAAGGGTTTCTTGGGGTTTTAATGAAGATGGACCGTCCGCATATGTTTACTTTTTAGAAGCAAATAATATAGAGATTGATGTGCAACTTTTCCTCCGTTTACTTGGGTGATATCGCGTGTTCTTGCATCGTGGGGGATTCATGGGTAAGACGCAGTCACACTGGACGGTTAGAGAGAGCTTTTCAAGTCAAGCTTGTCTTTCCTTGTGGCTTCCATCATATATTGCCAATACTCTAATATATACAACCTCGGGTCATGTCCAGGCCTCTCGACAACGATGTCATAAACTATGCACCCGTGCTTCGACTCGTTGTGATGTCTTGTAATTGATTCGGGAAGATGAATCCTAGCTTTTAATTTTGCACTTCCATATCAAAGTACAGGTGATATTGCCTAGATCGGGATGGAGATTGACTCTCTATCCTCTTTACTTATCCAAATCCATCTCCTTGCTTAGGTTAGGGTTGACCACGCTTACAAGAAAATTTACGTTACAATCCGAGCGCATGTGACAAGAACCTAGATAGGGTAGAGCGATAGAGAATTCCCGTCCTCGGTCATTTCATATACAGGAGATGGGGAACTATTCTGATGGCAACATCATACATACAAGTTCATGCTTGTTGCTAACACTCCTCTTAGCATAGGTGGAAACAAAATACGTTGTGCGCGGAACTACTACCTTTTATTCTCTTGCACGTTTGGTCATTTCATTCGTTTATAGGGTTTTGTTAATGAGTTTTGCTAGCATAACAGACTTTGAATGCCTGTTAGAGTAACAGCATACCGTTTGCTGCAAATTTTGCAAGAGCAAACCCCACAAGAATTTCTATTTTTTTTTTTGTAGCCCAAAATATGTTAATCTTACTGCAAATTAAGGGTAGTCACGTAATCTTTTTTTTTCCTTTCGTTTTCCATCCGAAATGAAGGAGGACGCGCACACTTGTCCTGCCCATAAACCATCCACTCCAATCAGATGATGGATGTCATGGCGCCGATGATTAAGACGCGTTTTTGACATTGCCATTCTTCTTTATGTAGATACCTTACCCAATAATGAGGCTTTTCAATCAATTCAATCAATCTTGATCGTCGACCTTAACACAAAACAAAAATATCAACCTTGATCTAGGCACATAGTTGTAGCGCCTCTCCTCGATTTGTCCTTTCGTGGAGAGAGAGAGGCGTGTTCAAGAAACGGAAAGGACGGGGAGAAAAATGCACATATGGTTAAAACACGATGCGGGAAATGTTCGTTAAGAACAAAATGTTTAACTTCAAACCTCTTTTCACTCTTGTCCTCCTACATCATCATCGGGCCAGAGCAAAGTAGCTGCTCCTGCCCGCGACTATCTGTTCTTTACATTATATACGCTCGCTCCTTGAAGCCCTAATTGCCCATGGCGAGTTAACATGAGATCCTAAGGGAAATTGTCCAAATAATCTTTAACCTATTGTAAGGACAATTTTAATCTATTTTATTCAATTCTAAATCTCTTGATGATTTTCATTGTAATTATTCCAATAAATTTTCATGGGGAATTGTTAATTTGGACGCCGATCATGCCGGTGTCCTTGTATAGCTTCGCCAGTACTAATATAAACAACTTCTTTAATTCCACGAAATTTTTTTCTTTCGTTTTTTTTTTGTTTATATTTTGTTCACTGTGGCTGGCAAAGGTCAAGCCCCCATCAAATTTGGCGAGGGCAGCCCATGACAAACACCACAGGTGCCATGACCCTCGCCAGCCACACTAATTATCATGATCATAGCAATGAATGATAATACTCATAATAACAACAATAAAATCAGATATATTTTTAAAAAATTACAAAAAAAAAATCACGTCATCAATTTCTGACCAAAATTCTCCATTTGTTTCACGGGAAATGGCCTCGTGGGGGAAAACATTTTTCAGGAAGTCATTTTCCAAGAAAATAAGGTATTTTTTCAGTGTTTGGCTAATATTTAAGAATAAACTGGAAAACAATTTCCGTCGTCGTTTGGCAAGCAATTGATTTTCCGGTGGTTGGCGGCGGCGACCAGCAAACGGCGGCGGCAACCGACGGCGGGTGGCCATGGCCGGCGATCGACGGCGGCGACCGGCGGAAAATGATTTCCTCTCTTTGAAAAGAGGAAATCGTTTTCCATACTTTTCAAAGAGATTTTTTCATAGGAGGAAAATATTTTTCAGGGTTAGCCTATTTTCCGCCTCCCAAATGCAGAAAAACCAGGAAAATATTTTTCAGGAAGTCAATTTCCGTGAAACAAATTGAGCCTACATTGGCAAATTATCACAAGGTTTAAAACTAAATAAACGAAATTAAAAGATTTATGACTGAATTAGCATTTATACACTAGGTTCGTGGTTCTTTTTTTCTTTTTTGTAATTTCTCCTATCTTCTAAAATTGCATGGGTTTTATATAGCTTCATCGAATCATGTGAGGAGCTCATAAGCATTGTACTATGCCAACGTTCGTGTACTTGTATGTACGAAAAAGATCTACGCAAGTTTTCTCGACATGTAGGAATCGAGATAAATTATCAATTTTTCGCCCATTAAATGCTTGGAAAAATAAAATCATACAGTGAAATTCATGATGCCCATGCCCCATTTTCACCTGGCAGAAAACAACCCAATCACGCAAGATTTCTTTGCCTCCGACCTAAAATTGGGACTCATTCATGGAGCTTTCTCGACTCGCTGTGCGATCATGTACACGAGGTCCAATCGTTCGTGGGCTCACCAACCTCAACCTAATACGCCACGCAATTGGCTGGAGTACTCCCGCCGCCACCAGCTATCACATTGAATGTGGATGATGGAACGTGAAATCATAAAATCGCCGGTTCAAATTCAATCTACATAAACAAAAAAAAAAGGAAAAAAGATAAATGAAATTTCGCAAATCCCAAAAAAAAAAAAAGGTGGGGTGGGAGCAGAGTCAAGTCAGCTGGATCTTCATCTTGGTGTCCTCTTCTCTGCTCGAATAAGTCAACTTGGTACTGCGCTCCCGGTTTTTGAATGATCGTGCAAAAGCTTGACCGTACCTCGTGAAGTGGGTTTGGGCAGGTGGAAAGATTGGTTTATAAATGCGTCTACATAGAAGATCTATTTTCTTTTTATTTTAGTTAATATCACGAAAAACATCAAATTAATATAACTATAATTAATTTATCAAAAATTATTTTTATCATAAAAAATTTCAAATTAATACATTTAGGACAAAATTTATCCTAAATTAGTACATCTGTAACAAATTTACCATCAATTAATTTTCGTTAAATATAACTATCAAATTATTAGGTTAGATGACACGTCACATTTAATGGGTGTACGAATTTAAGGGTTTTTACTCTCTATTTATTACAAATATATCGGTTTGGACCCATCCATCGCTGACTCAGTTGGTTTGCGCTCTAGTCATTTCACGAGAGTAGCTAAGTTCGAACCTCACTGGGTACCGATAATTTAAGCGGAGGGTCGTAGCGGTAGGATGATGCGCTAGCCCTCTCGGAGGATTAGTCAAGGTGCGCGATCCATATGGACGTTGACTCGGACACCTTCGATACCAAAAAATATATATATATCGATTTGGGATTTTTGGTGCTATTAACTCAATTTAACGAAGAGTAAATTTATCACAAGTATACCAGTTTGAGGTTTTTTTTGTCAAAAAATTAATTTATGGTAAATTTTTCGTGTACCAGTTTAAGATTTCATTTGGCTATAAAAAATACTTTAGGATATTTTTGTAATAAGTGTACCAGTTTGGACTTTTTTGTAGTAAAAAAAAAGTTTTTGTAACTTTATCACATGTGTATCAATTTGAGGTTTTTCATGGTATTTAACCCTTCAATTTGTAGATGCAGTTAGTGTAATCATTTTTAAAAAAATTTAGTGCATTTTGCATTCAATAGAGACAATTTATTAAAAAATACAGTAATTCGTTTGATGGGCATTTGACAGGTGTCGTTAGGGCACTTACAAATAAAATACATTTATAAATAGTTCTTGGTAAGATCGCAAAAATACGGTAAAAACGACTAAAGATGCGTCTCAAAAACAAGGGAAAAAAAAAAGAACATATTTCAAAAACGTAAGTTTGCAGTGCTTTAAAGCATAATGAATGACCCTTGACAAGGGCGCTGGAGACACAGCATTCTTCATTATATAACATTTATGTGTATTTAGTTATTTATTTATGCATTTATTACTTGTCGCAAATCTGTGTTTTTTGTTTAATGTAATCAAGAACAATCATGATGATCCATGCATGTGGGAAACTACACCAACTCTGACGGAGGAAAATGGAGACTAGGCACGCATTGTGCCCATGAATGCACAAGTACTGACATTGATGTGGATATTAAAAGTACTTAAGAAAAGGAAAAAAAAATAATATCTGGTATTTTCATACACGTATAGGTGCGTGCATACATTCGCACCCAAATTTGGTAAAGTTGATGATGAGTATAACATAAAAAATGAATCTCATGTTCACCATAATTTAATACATGTAAGAAACTGCATGTACCTTAATTAAACACGTCCAATTTTTTTATTTATTCTTACAATCAACCGCATGTGCTTTCAATGCGTTCTTGTAATTATAATTAGGTCCATGCACCGGCAATGTTTGAAAATCCTAACGAACTTACCGGTTCACAACAATCAATTTAAATGTGGATTAATGCTGTTTCACTGTGTTTTGGCTAATTTGATCTTGTTTTCTTTGATTGAATTGTGTACTATTTAGCAGTTCAGTTCGATGTGTAGTGTTATTTCGATAACATCGGTCCATGAGCAGTCCCGAACACCTGCACGTAAGTTTCATCGTGAACATATTCTCACTTCTCAAGAAACACATCAATAATCACATATCACGTTGAGCCATGCGACAAACAAAAACCCTATTTCGGATCACCATTATTGTGAGAATCTGAGGCAAATACTTATATTTTCGCGGGAATACGACAGAATCCCAGGTTATCTTCTTCAATGTGAAAGCCATATACGGAGACAAATACATGGAATCGATTTCTTTTTTTTGAACCAAATATGCGAATTGATTGAGCCGGCAATAGACAGCTACTACTCAAATTTCTCGTTTGTCCGATATATAAGAGATTCTCAGCATCATTTCCAACCAATGGAATTCGATCCTAATAGCAATCTTCCAAAAGGGAAATGTCGGAGGCCTCACATTCAAAGATAGATGATCTCTTCGAGCCGAGTTGGCGAATGCCCTCGGTTCCAATTTCTAACGTTAAGGGTCCATTTGTTTCGCGAAAAACATGTAATTTGAAAAATATTTTACAAAAAGTGATCGCTTACAAAAATGATTGAATGAAAAATATTTTCATTATCCAAGTAAATATTTAGACACAAATTGTTGTTAGTAAAGAAAATAATTTTCATGAACTAATTATTTCAAGCTATACATGCGATCACTTTTATGAAGATATTTTTCTAATCACTCATTTTTCACGAAATAAACAAAGCCTAGTAATCATTGTTTAAAAAATATCTTTCAAATCATTCGTCTTTCTCGTGAAACAAACACACACTAAGCATGGATTACCCCTTCAATTGTGGGTGTGAGAATTAGGCCAGTTTTGATTAATAGTGGTGCAGTTGATAAGTCACAATTAGGATTAGGGATTCATCCACTTACATGGTCCTTTGTCTATATCCAATCCAATGAAAACGGAAAGGGGAACCAAAGTATATTTGTATCATCGTCCATTCCTTTTGCATCAAACTATGGCTTCATCGAATTGCCATCCCTTGAGCAATACACGAGACCATACATTTTTTTTATGACATGCATATTGTGCTATAATAAGGGTATCCGGATCTTTTGGCTCAATAATTCTCAAAGACGTGCACATAACGTCCCTCCCAAATGAATCAAATATTGATACACCCACGAGCTAGCAAGTGTAGCACCAAATGCTGATCAGAGTAGAAGAAGGCCTGTTTGGTTCAGCATTTGGCTAAGGGACTTTGCAAAAATGCAAATACCTTTGAGCTAAAGGAGTTTGGCGAAATGTAAATATTGTTTGGTAAACTATAATTAAAAAGTGCATTTGGATGCAACTTTGATGTAAATGCTATTTGGTAAAAACTACCATTTGTAAATGATTCGATTTTTTTAATTATTTCAAATATTTTTTATCTTTCGAAAAAATATTATGTCATTTTAATTACTTTCTTTAATTATATTATATTTTTATTTATTTATATTTTTTAAATTATTTGTATTTTATTTTGCCAAATTTTTTTATTTTTAATTACTTTCTTTAATTATATTATATTTTATGTATATTATTTTATATTTATTTTAAAAATATTTTATATTTTTAAATTAATTTTTTAAAATTATTTTTACTTTAATTATTTCTATTTTTAATTATTTTCATTTCATTTTATTTTATTTTTTGAAAAAATTATTCTTATTTTTATTTATTTTATTTTTAATTACTTTCTCAATAGAAAAAGGAAAAAAGAAAATAAAAAGATTAAAAAAAATTATAGCAGCATTTGGGAAATGCAACTTCCCAAGGTAGGCCTTTAAAGAGCATTTGAGATGCAATTGCATCTCCCCAAAGTGATTCAAAAAAGTTACCAAATACCATTTGCATTTGGTCAAGGGACTTTAGAGTCCCAAAACTCATTTCAAATGCTGAATCAAACAGGGTAGATATTGTGATTTGAATGCCGAATCCGACGTAGACAACCGATCGCTTGAGCCGTTCGGTCAACACCTCGTGGCCACATATGTCATGCCAATCGAATGCATTTAAGCATCCTAATTAATTGTTCTTTATCAGTGCGATAGCTCCTTGTTTCATCTACATAGGGTAATCATCAAAGCACATAAAAGAATATTTCTGACAAGTTGCCCTCGGAAAATGATCGAGCTAGGTGATATTATTGAGCGAAAACGACGCACGCACGTATCAATCCGTCTCTGCCTCGGAAGATAATACCGAAAGGAATGCGCGAATAGGCCGATCCATCATACCATTATTTTGAGAGGGAAAGACAGGATACGCGTCGCGCCACGCCACGCAAATCTTGCATGTGGGCGTGCTTGCATGATCGTAGTCCGAGAGTAGCAAAGCTGACTATGGATTTATAAATAGCAAGCGGCACGCCAAGGTTGATATCTGGGGAGCACCCCCCCTCCCCCCTCTTTCCCATGCTGCACCACGACTGCTCCCTTCCCCCGTCAAACAAATCATTAACAAAAAGCTAAGGACGAGACAAGCCAACACGTCCTCAAAGCTAAAATTAAATATTTGACGTCGACGACTTGACCAGCCACCTCTTTCCGTATATATCTATTCCCCCCTCTCTCATGAATCATGATGTCTATAGTTTACAAAACAAAAAAAAAATTATCATTAGCTTAATATGTTGACAGTACGCGTTCGGCTATTCCCGACCACACAATCTCTTAATCAATGATTACTTTATACAAAATACACCATGATAACGTGTGAACTTATGATTGAGATTGTGCCGTCCTTAACAGTACCGTCATATAAGTATTTTTCTCTTTACAAAATTTGCATTTAATTACGTTATTATGCCACGGTTAGGTAACGCGTGTTTGATTAGGTGAAAACGCCCTATCCTCGGAACAGCAACATACGGGAGATTTGATTTATGTGTTGTCTTTAAGCGGGATGTTTGGGTCTGAATCCGCCGTTTGTGTCCCGTGGTTTGGTGATAACCCCCCCTCCCTTGAAGGCACCTTTTAACTTGGTTGGCTAATTCAATTCCATTATATTAATTCCGCACCAAACTCTCCCTTTGACCGACCGGCCCCTTGCCTGTAGTGTGACGACCTTTTTGACTTTTGATAAACGGTCCGATTTCACGGTCTTTCGTAGCCTTATTTTATATCTCTTGGTAAGAAAATTATACCGATGTCAACGTCAACATCACTTTTATTTCAAATCAATCGAAGTTAGTAAGAAAATTATATATCTCCTTTAATTGAAAATTATGGAAATTGAGAAATTAAATATGACATGTGAAAGCTCAATAAGAGGAGGAATTGAAAAAAAAAAGAGAGAAATAAATAATTATTGGAAAGCGAGAAATTGACTGATAACAAAGCATGGAGGCTCATAAATTGGACTGTCGAGCCGGAAGTCGGACATGAAACCGTGGGGCCGTCCAATTAATGTCGTCACTTACAGCCTTCGGTTGCCGTCCAATATGGACGTAGCAAACTCTACTTCCGGAGGCCTTTATTGCCAAACTTTATGCAGTTACGATCTTGGCTTATCTTTCCTCTTGAATGAAATTAATTTCGACATGGCATGACTACTCGTTCATTCCTCGGGGATGGAGACATGTCGGGTTTTCGTTAATTATCAAACCAAGTCCAGACCTCTCTAGAGGTTTCTTATTAACAAGAGACGCAAAATTCGTTTTCAAAAGTAAATCGATATCAATCATGGTTTGCTTGATTTCCAATTTCTAATTATATTTAACATAACAACATTGAATTCCTCTCTTATACGTGTTTGGTAAGTTGTACCTCCCCATAATACTGCATCAAGAAGTCGAGGATTTTGGTGGGTCCCGAATGGTCATACACATTTCTAATATTCATATCTTGATAGAGGTTAGATTTCGAAATCAGCGTGGTTTTTTTTTTATTTTCGCAATTTTCACGAATTGTTCGGGTTCATCCAAGTGATGCACACGCTGGCATAACTTTGTGATGAAGAAATGAAAGATGTTTTGTAGCTCAAATTTAGGAAGCAAGCTAGATTGTGGTCAACTGGTCATATAATTCCAGCTATACTTGAGCTCTCATTTGAAAAATGCCGCAGCAATTTGTGTCGGCGGAAATTACACTGGATGCCCATTTTTAAAAAAGAAATATAATATTAAGTAAATAAATGGAAAAGAAAAAGGAAAATACCAGGCGCGTCCAGTGCACGTTTACTGTCGCGAAAAGGGAAAAGCGAGCGGGGGGAAAGCCCTCGTCGGGGCTATAAAAGAGCGCCAAATTCGCTTGAATGCTTCACCGCACGCAAACACATTTCGAAATTGCGCACTTCCGAATTCTCGCGACAGAAGCCTTTGCGCCGCCGTAAGTAAGAGCGAGCGCTCCAAGCCTCGCCGCCAACCGTCTTCTTCTCGAACTCTCTGGCTGTTGGATCGCGGAGGTTGTTGGGCTGTTTGAGTCGGGATCAGTCTCTGGAAGGGTGGTTGGACGATGGACGGTCAGTACTTGATTAGTGGCGTTCTGGCTCTGTTCCTGGGGATTGGTCTGCTGTTCAAGAGGTTCGGGAAGGAGAAGAGGAGGGTGTCCAAGAAGGGTGGTCGAGGCGATGGCTATGTGAAGAGCGCTGTTGATGATGGAGGTTTCAGGCCCGAGGTCGATGGGAGCACCGATATCGTCATCGTCGGAGCAGGAGTCGCCGGCGCGGCTCTCGCTTACACGCTCGGGAAGGTACGTTAACGCGATCATTTCTCTCTCTCTCTCTCCCTCTCTTTCTCCCCGAAGTGAAGAGCCAAATCTCGCGGAGCTGCTGCAGATATTGCTGTCGGTTGCGAAGGATTTGGGAACTATTTTTGTTTTCCGTATGAGAACCTGTTCATTGCTTTCTGGATTATGCGTGAAACTGCGTCTTCGTCGCGTCTCACGTGCCTGAGTGAGTCTGAAGATTGTTTTTCGAGTTCCCAATTTTTTGTTCCTTTCTGTTCGGTTCAGCTTCCTGACGGAGGGAAGCAAGCTAGTTTTTACTCTCCGTCTGGAGTTGCCTTTTCGATTGGTCAGCGAGTTTGGGAGAGGGATCGCTTGCTGTTTTCCTTTCGTGGTTCTTCAGTTAATTATCATAAACATCTGAAATGATCATAGCAGGAACGAACATCAGTGAGAAAAAGGCTCTCTATTGGGCAGTTTTAATGGCACGAAACCTCTTTCATTTGAAATTTGGAATGGTCTGAAGCAATTTTCGTGTCGTGTTCCGTATTCACAGGAGGGACGTCGCGTGCGCGTAATCGAGAGGGACCTGACAGAGCAAGATAGAATTGTGGGCGAGCTCCTTCAACCAGGAGGTTACCTGAAATTGCTGGAGTTGGACCTTGCAGGTAAGCAGGACCCAGCAAATAGAGCGTTATACCTTCTGAACTTGTTCTTCACAATTTGAAACATGGATCTTAGTCTGTTTTAAGTATGCTAAACGTTCATAATCATGCATCTGGTGCGGATTCTTAATCGAGTACAATTCGTTTGGCGTGAGCAGATTGCGTACAAACAATTGATGCCCAAAGAATTACTGGATATGCTCTCTTCAAGGATGGGAAACACACGCAGCTGTCTTATCCATTGGAGAAATTTCATTCGGATGTTGCTGGTAGAGGTTTTCACAACGGCCGATTCATTCAAAGAATGAGGGAAAAGGCCGCAACTCTTCCAAAGTACTTTCCTTCTCTGATCTGCTATTCCCGACAGTCTTCTGTTTTCTGTTTGCTTATCTGCTCTGCTTCATCTAGCTAAAGATGGTGTGATGCTTCTCAGACCAACCACTCTTAAGAAGTTCTTGTGATAATTCTTTGTTGACGATCTCATTTTTGAACTTGATATTGCAAAACTGGATCGAATCGTCATCAACTTAATCATGTGCTTTGCTTATCCGATCATACTACGTTTGCATCAAATAATAGACTTCATTCTAAGGTCATCATCTTACCAATTTTTTTACCCTTTCTGTTTCAGTGTAAGTCTAGAACAAGGAACAGTAACATCTCTAATTGAGGAAAAGGGAACTGTCAAGGGAGTGCAATACAAGACCAAGGCTGGGGAAGAGTTGAAGGCATATGCTCCCCTCACCATCGTATGCGATGGCTGCTTTTCGAACCTACGCCGTAACCTCTGCACTCCGAAGGTGAATATGAAGGGTCAATCGAGCAGATTGATCTATATTCTGAAGTTATCACCAACAATTGCGCATTCCTTGAATCTTGGTCTGTCGTGCTTGAGTCGAGAGTAATATGTTCCCTATATCTACAGGTTGATGTCCCCTCTCAGTTCGTGGGGTTAGTCGTGGAGAATTGCGATCTTCCATTCCCAAATCATGGCCATGTCATACTGGCAGACCCTTCACCTATCTTATTCTATCCGATCGGCAGCAATGAGGTCCGTTGTCTGGTCGATGTCCCAGGGCAGAAATTGCCCTCTGTAGCCAGCGGTGAAATGGCCAAATATTTGAAGACAAAGGTTGCTCCACAGGTATATATCGAAACAGCTAGGCAATTCGGCACCAGAAGTTATCTCAGCTGCTCCTATGTTTCTGTTAATCTCGCTCTCTAATCTAGATATTTTGGGCTTATCGAAGAATCTCGTGTTTCAGATTCCCCCTGAATTGTACAAAGCCTTCATAGCGGCAATTGACAAGGGAAACATAAAGTCGATGCCCAATAGAAGCATGCCTGCTAATCCTCAACCCACTCCTGGAGCTCTTCTGATGGGAGATGCGTTCAACATGCGCCATCCATTGACAGGAGGAGGAATGACCGTGGCTCTATCTGATATCGTCGTGCTAAGAAACTTGCTTCGCCCTCTTCAGGATCTGAACGATGCATCTGCTCTATGCAAGTATCTCGAGTCGTTCTATACTCTGAGGAAGGTGAGAAATGTCATCCACTCGATCTTAGAGTAAAGAAGTGTAGAAATTAGAAGCGCCGCTTCTCGAACTGCATGCTAACCGGACTTCTCCTCTTCGTCACAGCCTGTGGCATCAACCATCAACACACTAGCTGGTGCCCTGTACAAGGTTTTCTGTGCATCTCCTGACCCGGCAAGGAAGGAAATGCGCGAAGCATGCTTCGACTATCTGAGCCTTGGCGGTCTATGCTCAAGTGGGCCAGTCTCTCTGCTCTCAGGTCTAAACCCCCGTCCGATGCACTTGGTTTGCCACTTCTTCGCTGTGGCCGTATATGGTGTCGGCCGGTTATGTCTTCCATTCCCTTCGCTGAAACGCATGTGGCTTGGGGCCAGACTGATTAAGGTGTGTATCTGCTTTCAACTTTTAGCATTAGATTGAAAGGCAACCATTTCTAACCAGCATTTCCTATTTCAGGGTGCATCAGGTATCATCTTTCCCATAATAAGGGATGAAGGAGTAAGGCAGATGTTCTTCCCCACGACCGTGCCGGCTTACCACAGAGCTCCTCCTGTTAACTGACGAAATGAAGCAACCTTGATAATCAACCTGAATATGCGGTCGAGTTCGTTTCTTTCAATTACATTGGTCTCTCGTATCAGATAGAGTGGGCTCGTAGTTATACTACACTCAGAAGAGAATTGTGCAGTACAACTTTGGTTCCGATACGTTATGTAGATTCATTCAGAACAAGATTTTCCCAGCAGCATCGAACTTTTGCTTGTTCTCTAGATGATCCAATCAAAGAAGAATGGATGATAAGATTCCTCTTTTCATGGATTTTGCATAATGGCAATGAAGCAGCAAATAGACTTTGTCCTAGTAGATGTGTACATTAAATTCGCTCAACCCCGACAACGGTGCTTCAATATCACAACCACCAAAGTGGCTGTGATCCTTTCCAAGTGAAACCGATCGAGAGCAGATGCAATTCCACACCGGTTTATTCAGAAAATTTGTGACATGAAAGCACAAGCCACACGCCAAATTCGCAAATTAATCTCCTTTGATCTGCTCAACGGAAACATTGGGAGCATACAAAATATGTGCACTTTCGCCACGGTCCATTAGTAATGGCGGAATTCTATTTGCGAAAAACATCGTCATCTTCCAGACTGACCAGAAGAGAAAAGGAAGGATAAGACTCTGTTCTTGACATCCGAAATGTTACTGCTAGAAAGTGGAGAACATTTTGTTACATTTGAGCCCTGTCTGATAAGGAACTTCGGTTCAGCTAGTTCACATCGTACAGGAACTTCTCAGCTGTCCGGGTGCGCAAAATGTCAACTGAAAATCTGATTCCTTGAACCGGCTAATTTGTCATTTGACGGGATTGCTTGCAAGTCTAGCCTTGCTTTGCTTATTTAGATTTGACTTGCCTTTTTCGCTTACTTCAGAACTCAAGATCATCGAATTGTCAAATATTCTCGTCATACTTAAAGATATTCCTGATCTATGCTCTCCTCTTAAGATACTCATATGCTAACTCACGGGTCCAAAGTTAATTGGCTGCCCAGCCAATTATCGAGATCCGGTTCTGGTTACTTGTCAAATCGATTCCGAACCTCAACGGGGTCTTTAATTAACAAGAGATCTCAAACAGGTTCCAGCTAGAACCTAAGAACAGAAAATCCTCTCTTTTATTAAGTTTGGTGAGTCGTATGGTCTATACTTTTATCAGGAACTCAAGTTATTGGCGGGCGGGCTTCGCATGTTCATGCCCCGACGGAGACAGATTTTCGACTTTTAAAACACGGTTGAATTTGAGCTGTAGACCTCATGAATTTTCAACGCATGATTTTTTTTTCCCCTTGCATTTTTCAGTCGAGTGATTTCTTTCCAAACCGAAAGTGTGGCACAAACAGGCATAACTTTGTTATGTAGATGGTAACAATGTTTGTAGCTCAATTTAAGACCCAAGAATCCATAGCCCAATATTTTTTTTCCCCTTCATGTTTATTTCTCGCCTGCAAATAATTTATGCGAGGAGAAATCTGAGGATGAGCAGCTATTATAAAAAAAAAAAAAATTCCAGTTCTGCATTCAAACGCCGATAATGATATGAATTTGAGACCTCCCTTCTCCTCTAACACCATATAAAATCTCGTGTCGTCACTACCGATTATTTTGAAAGTTTAATTTACATATATGCAAAGCAATCGCGTGTCAATAGCCAAAGCGATGTGGATCGTCATCTCAAACGCATATGGTCCTTGAAGTGGCTCGGCATTAGATGAAAGGCAACAATTTCCAATCGGCAATTTCTTATTTCAGGGTGAATCAGGTATCATCGAGTTCACAAAGTTAGCTCCTTTGATCTGCTCATCAGAGACATCAGGAGCAAAAGACGGAATTGTATTTGCAAAAGCTGTCGTCATTTTCTAGCCCACAACCAAAAAACTAATAAAAAAAGAAATGACGAAAACACTGATAATATAGAAAGGATACAAGTTGCAAATTCTTCAAATATTCCGAACAGCCTGCTGACCGAGACAAAATACGTGTTCTTGACATGTGAAACGTGACCGTTAGAAAGTCAAGGCCTTATTATGTTCACACCGTAGGGTAACTTCTCAGCTGCCCAAGTGCGGCAAACTGTCAACTGTCTTGCTATCTTCTAATCTGGCGTTTTGGGAGATGGCCGGCAAGTTCAACCTGACTTTGCTTTCCATTTTTGCGAACTGGCTTTTGCTTTTTACTTCATAACTCAACATCATTGAATTGTCAATGTTCTCCCCTCCATACCGTAACATTACTCTCTTCTCTTAAGTTACTCATATTCTCAACGTTAGCTGTCCAGCCAAGTTTGTATTTTGATATTAGACGGCATACTAACGTAGCGATTTCTCAGATTCCCAGAACTTGGTACTGAAAAGGGCAGAAAACAAAATTGCTTAGATGCGACTTCAGGTGATGAAAAAGTGCGATCAAGGACGAACATGCATCTGAATTGACGAGGAAACTGCGATGAACTGCATAATGAGAAGACAGTGCTTGATCATTGTTTGAGCTGAGCTAGTTGCCACGTTTGAGTGCGTTTTCACTTGAAACCAGAAGAGAAGAGAGTGAAAAAGGGAAAGAAATCTGGCCCATAAGTTCGGGTTCGCTTCAAGTGTCATTCGGCCCGTTTTAAGTCGGGCCTTGGTATCCATAGTTCACTCCTTTTAAAAAGGATGTCGAATTTCGGCGAGTCTACGCAACAAACACAAGAGAAACTTGGCAAAGCTACGAGCGACGTCCACTTTCATCGCATAAAGGCTCGATTTTGCTCCCCCCCCTCTTCGACCCACGGTCTTACGGCACTCGCACAGAGGTAGATTCCCGCAATTACTGTTGGGAATTTGAAATTAGGGTTTCTGCGCAAGGGAACTGTTTCGATCCTCCAATTTATCAGCTTGGCGCGCGACCCTTGATCGATCGATCGAAATTCGGTATGTTTCGATTAATTTCTCCCTGTTGTATTAGATTCCTCTACCGCTCAGTCATGGGTAATTGCAAGCAATGCAAGATAGGTTGGAATTTGGTAGCTTTATTCATTCAGTCGTGTTAGTTTTGATGCTTGCGAAGTCTAACTGCAAAATCTGTTGTATGTTTTGTGCTGCCGTGAAGGTGACCATCAAATTCGAATTTCAATTCTTTTGGAAGCGGGGAAGTTTATGGATGAGTAAAAGTCGTAACTTTTGATGCGTAGTCTGATTATGTCAAATCACAAGTGTTGAATTTTCTGACGGAAGAGGAGAAACCTGACTTGAGAAACTTGAGTGAGATACTTGTCAATTACGAAAAGCGAGGGAAATGAAGCAATTTTGTGACGCCTGAGATTTCGTCCTGAAAAGACTACATTGTTCTGTGATGGAAGTTTTGCTTAGGAAGATAAATCCTTAAATTGTATTAGAATGAGATATGCCATCGCATATGCTTATTGGACTGTGCTCTTTTCAGTGTCCAATGGATTTGGAAACGGAAAACAGAATAGCTGCAATTCTTATGAAAGAAGCAGCGGAGTTACGTCGACAAGCTGAGAAAGAAGGCGCACTTGCCTATCTTAGCAAGCCCTCTGTTAGGACTCGGCCCAATTCGAGGTTTCTCACTGCAACTGTTCTCGGGGTGCAACAAGGTTAGGCCCATCTTTGTGTATTTAGAGTTGCACATTTTTTCCAAGGCGTGTGATTGGGTCACTAAAGAAACATCAAAGTGGACACTTGTATTGTTTTTATGATTGTGGTTAGTGGACCAAGAATGACGCTCTTGAAGGATTTTTCATTTGTTTGATTGAGGCGCACTATGTTTGCCTGTCATTGCATAGCCACATGCCCTCTGCCATCTCTGTGTTTCAATACTATGCTCTCTTGTTTTCTATAAGAATGTTGCACCTCTCATGATATCCAGCAAGTGAACAATGAAATATTTTCAGGCAGGGCTAAGGATGCCATTTTGAATGTAATTTCTTAGGTGTGGTTCCATTCCTAGTTTTTGACTTAAATCTTGAGTGTGCTTTACCTGGATGCGTCACAAGCTCTTTGCTTTCTGAATTTTATGTGGTTTCTCATTTGTAACAGTTAGCTCCAATTTAGCATTCTTTGATGTCTGCTTCAGTTTATGACTTTTTGCTTCCTGTCTCCATGTTCAGCCAATAAAGCTGTGGAAGTGAATGAAATGTGGCGACTGCGTCAGAAGGAGCTGGAGCTTGATAATCAGATCAAAGGAAGATCAAGAGATGAGAGCAGCAGTAGGAGGTACCACAAGGATGCCAGTTCTTCGAGGAGCCCCAGCAATAGGCATGATATAGATGATTACAGTGCTGAACCTTCATGTTCTCAAAGTAAAAGCGCACATGAAAGTCGCCACAAAAGAGGAGATGAGGGTTTGGGTGATGAAGAGATTGAAGAGTTTTTACACTCAAGGTTGCAGCCTGGCTTCTTTTTTTTTTTCTCTCGTCCCCCTCTGAGAACACATTCATTCTTGATTTTGTTGTGAAGTGTGCGCTTGTTTGGTTTGGAGAGTAGAAGTAGGCATTGGTTCCTAAAATAAATACTATTGTGGATGCAGGGTCAAGCGCGGCAGAGGTGCAATAGGGTCGAGGATGGATGAACCAGGTCCTTACCTTCCGTCTTGCTCAGGCTCCAAGGAGTTGTCTCCAAGTCCCGAGCTTAGGGAAGCACGTGTAATGTATGGGCCTGGGAAACCACATTCACTTATGACTTCTGGATCACCTGAAGGGGGCGGTCACAAAGACAGGCATAAGAAGGTGAAGAAGGTCCACTCTAGCTCAAGCAGAAAGCACTCCAGAAAGCACAGATCTGAAGATAAGTCTAGGAAAAAAAAGGAGAGGAGCAAACGTAGAAAGTAGTTTGGAGAGGTAGTAGCCTAATGTGATTACTTCTTGGGATTTCTGGTACTATTTTGGTATGGAATGGGATTAAATCACAGTGACAAGAGTACGTATCTATTGGAACGCTAAGCAACAGTTCACCGAGATGGCATGAAGGGTGCTTGTTCTCCTTCCAGTTCTTTTCAGATGATATCTTTTGATCAGATTTTGAGCTCGAATCTTGTTAAGCTGAGTGACATACTGTACTCATAGCTAGCTTTATGAGCAGTACGAAAAATGTTAATCATATTGACTAATGAGGTATATAAAGCAGGGAATTCAAATAAGAATATGAAGTATCGCAGATCTTAAAAGATGGCTCAGGGTGAATCTTGTATCAATAAGAGCATGAAGTGACAAATTTGTCTTAAATAAGGGTTTTGAGTTCACCGGGCGACCAAATTGTGCTAGCTGACAAGCGTTTGGATATTATTTTTCTTGTTGTTTCTCTTTTTTTTCCTTCTGTTCATTTTCTTTTCGTGGCTCCGAGAGAGTATCTGGAGTGAACCCAACTTGGTTATGGAGGCTGGGATCGGTCCACAGATGTTGTGGTTGAAGCAAGGGTCGTAATTGAAGCAGACCCAGTGATAGCTCTCGTGATCGGCCCGTAGATGGAATTGAAGCTCAAATTGAGCAGCACCAGCTCGGTGGAGCTGGCGAGACTCGGGGGAATCGTCCCCGGTGAGCCGTTGTTGTTGCTGCCTTGGCTGGATTTACGGTTCGAGTCGTCCGCCTTCAGGAAACTGACTCGATTTAGCCGGGCTCTGGATCTGGTTGTTGACTCTTTGTAGATCCAGGTTCGGCGGAAGTTCAAGGCCCGAACGAAGTAACTAACTCGACTTAGCCACTGTGGCCACTGTTCTCTGCTTGCTCTCTCCATCGTCTTCTCGAAATCGAAGAAGATTCGGCAGCAAGATGCTGAAGATCGGAGGTGGCGCAGAGAAAAACAAATTAATATATCGGACCAAAATGCCTCTGTCATGGCTTGAAAACTGGCCTGCGAGATGCGCATGCTTGCCGGCCGGCGAAAATTTGACAGGCTTGTGACCCTTTAGACTTTTATTTGAGAAAAAAAAACTTATTCTGAATCATCTTTAGAGAAAAATGTAACGTTTCAGCCCTTTATCAGAAAATCCCTACGAAGGCTCCTGTCGAGGGATACCATAGGCCATGGAAGCTCCTGGCCATCTTTCCTGTTGCGGATGATTATGATTGGAGATTTCCTCGTTGCATAAACGGAAAGAAGGAGATGACATGTCGCGGTGAAGCCGGTCCGAAATTGCCTTCCACTTCCCTATCTTGAAAAGGTCACCAAGGAATCAACTTGCTTGGCGAAATGATCCCCGAAATCTGCGCTTCTATTGTCGGTAATTCTTTGCAAGACGATTTTTCGAGCATTGAAGCGTATCTCGTAAGGGATAATAATTCTTCGAGTTTTAACTCAATGCACAATATCATTTCATCTTTTTTTCAACGTGCAATATCATCTCTAAATTTTATTCAATGCACTTGTTGAATTTTTTTTTTGTACATGTTTAATTCAATCCTTACAATATGTGAAAACATGCGATGATATTCTCCCATTTATTCAAGATAACAGAACTTACTAATTTGATTTCCAATCTACTAAGTTTGAACAGTGGACAAAAAGATAACATCTAGCATCCACTTGAGACATTCGACTCAAATTAGAATATTATAATCAACACCATTGAATAACATGTTTAATCATTTTCAAAATGGACAAATTAAAAAACTCGTCGATTAAACCCAAAGCTTGTTCCAAAGATTCCACTTCGCTTTAAATTCAAGGATAACGGGGAGAGAAGCGTACAAGAAAGCCCCTACTCTTAACAAGTTGCAGAGTTCTACCAATATCATGAGATTTTTTTCACTGTTCAAACGTACGAGATTGAAAGTCAAATCTGCAAATTTCGTGAACTTGAATCAATAGAAAGACTCAATTAAATATTTTCATAAAATTCAAGGATTTAAATTGAACATATAATGAAAATTCATGGACCACATTGTATATCAAGCTAAAATTCACAAGCAACATTACACGTTGTGCAAAAGTTCAGATACCATTTCTGTCATTTTTTCTTTATGCAATGCATCTTCAAGCAAGAGTATCTCACATGGCAAAACAGTTCTAACAGCAGAATGAGATACGAAGAGTAATGACTTAAAAATAGAAGCTTAGAGAGGAGATATCCGAAACTGTTGAAAAACTACCAATGCTTGAAAGCAAAACGATGCAAAAGGTCGACAAAACAGCTGCCGCTCACGAGGCATGACACCACAATGCTTCATTTTCCGTGCAATACAACTTCAATAATAGCAAGACCAGACCATAATGTGTAAGATTATACCAATTGTCTTGCACCCTTCCCTGCGATTGATATACAACCCAACGCAATAGTATTTCTAGTCTACAATCATCTCTTCCTTTGATATGATACAGATTCAAAAATTCGTAGCTTTTCTTGGTCCTTTGGGTAGACCTACACCAGTACACGTAAGACCACATACATTGAGATGATATCAAAATTGTCTAGGATGCTCGGCATGTTGCTATGCATGGGATCCGATGTCATGACTCTTCAGATTGGTGATCCGTTTCATCAAAGATCTCCTCCTGAAGAATGCCACAAAGGAATATGTCAGAAACAAGGTAATTCATGGATACATTGTTTAGAATGCAAGCGACCTAAGAAAATATGAGACCTGTAGCAGTTCTTCTATGACATCTTCCATGGTTATTATGCCCACCGCTTCTTCTTCTTCGGCAAGCTTTGGAAGAGGGCTTCCATCTATTTGTAGGATATCTGCATACATGTAATTTGTCCACTTTTTGCTCCTTGAATTTCCTTTAAGTGAGCTATTTGAGTTGGGGAAGCTCTTCCCTTTTTGCAGAGATCTCTTGCTTTTCAATTTCTTCCCCTGCAGCGTCTTTTCACCATCAATGTCCACCTTGACATCTTTCACAGTACCTATTTAAAGAAAAGTTGCAAATTCCAGTTAAGTTGACAGAAGACTAACAACTAGAACATTCTCAAGTGGGCGCTGTAAATAGGAACTTACTATCCACAGGGCTCTTGTCAGCAGACTGCTCTGTTGTCTTGTTGCACTGTCTCACAACAACGGCCATGTGGCTGTGGCCTTTCTGAAACTCATTCAATATTTCGTATAGAGGCATTGTTTCCGGAACCCTTCGGTCATAGCATAAAAAGACAAGCGATCATTAATATGATGGCCATAGTCATGAAACTCTCTGCTAGTAGATTGCAAACAATCAATCCATAGAAACGGACCTTGGAATTTTCCGAATGGTAACATTCTTCACTGGTACTTCATCTTCTGGGTGAATGGTCAACAAATTCTTCACCTAAATGACAGGCATAATACATCTTCCTCAACAGTTGTGCATTAAATAAAATGAGAACCACATGACATTGTTCAATTGCAATATTATGCTCTAGAGGCAAGGAAAGTTTATTAAAACGCTGAATAATACTTGTCACATCATCAAGCATCTCTCAGATATAACAAAGTTGTGAATCATTTTACAACTGCATGAAATCTGAAAAGCAGGAGACAAATAAATCATTATCATTTAACTTATTCTTATAAAAAGAAAGAAACATGAAAGTAGAAGTTTCTTGTAAATACCAGAATCAATCCAATTATGTTCGTAGGCTGCTCATAGAAAACCGGCACTCTGCTATGCCCTTTCTCCAAAACCAAGTTCATCAAATCCCTGAGTCACGACAAGTCCCAAGATTCAAGCCACAGATAGAGCTCTAAAAAGAAAAATTAATTCATTGAAAACAGCAGCGCAACCGATCAAGCTTGGCATTGATGTCAATGGCAAATGTATCGGATATAGGACTCATGGCGTCACGAGCTGTTTTTTCGGAAAGTTCAAGTGCTCCAGCAATAATAGTTGTTTCATCATGTGTCAATTCTCCCCCCTTTCCAGCCTGTAAGTGGAGGGTAAGGCACAGCATGGATTATAAGCACCATCATCCAACAAATGAACTAGCTTGATTTGCTCACATCCAAATAACAAAGTAACTCAAGAAGGAAACACCGTAAGATATATACCTCATTTCCATGAAAGTTGACAAGGGTTTTAAGCTCAGCTCTGCGGAAGAGAGCTACATGTCTATGACCAAGTAGAAAGTCTAATAACTGGAAGCAAAGAAGAAACAAAAAGGATGCTGAGCAAGTAAGCCAAAATAGATAATAGAAAGCAACTTGGATAAACCCTACAAGCACCACCTTGCTGATTGGATATGCAATGGGAAAGCATATCCAAACAAGAACACGCACAGCTGGAGCCACGGCCGCACCAATTGCCAAACCATATCGAGAACAAACAGACTGCGGAAGTATCTGTTTCATGAAGCAAATGGAACGATCAGTCGTCCAACCGACAGACAAATATCAGCTTAAAACTCTAATGCCAACAAAAAACCAAGATGCATACTTCATGCATGCATTATAAGTGATACAAGGGAAGACGTCATCTAATGCAGCAGACTAACCCCCAAAGTTGCACTACCAAAACATTTCTCGTGACAGAAGAATTTGACATGATATTTCCCCCAAAAACTAAATCTAACTCCATTGTCCACCAAACATCCTTTCCCTATAATGAAGAATGGATGTTACTCTAAACACATGAGAAGTGATTCCCAACCTCTCCAAATAGAAGGATCAAGGTCACTGAGATCAGGATAGCACCATAAGCTGATAGTAAACTGTCAAGAAAAATAGGAAGGGCCTGAAGATGAAGAGAAAAGGCATGTGAGACATAAGCAACCGAAGAACAATACTATATACACACAAAGTATTGGAATTTACCTCCATTGCAGCAGCATTGCATATCAGTAACGTGCATAGCAGAAGATGTTGATTTTTTACAACTGGCAGTATCTTGGCTATTAAATAGCATAAGCAGAATTAGAAAAATGAATATGGAATCAACAAAGTTGTACCACAACAAATCATAATAGAATGCAATAGAAGACAAGGAATTAATTGAAAAGTAATCACAATATAGCTAGTGGAGAAGAGTCTTCCCAACTACTGATCGTGACAAACTGGATAGCAAGTATGCCAATACTGCCACTCCCAATAACCAAAACTGACTGCCCACAACTTGTTATCATCAATGCATTTCATTCTTTACAAAGTCTTACTACCTACAAATGGTTTACATGTTTCTTGAAATCCCAACCATTTTCCTTCGTACTTTCTGGTAAGTGCTTTCTACCATTTTCAAGTCAACTGCACTGAAGGCAAGCATGTGTAACCTCGCATATCTTGCTCATCAGCCCTTCCAATTCAAATTTGTCCATTGCTACACTGATATTCTACTTATTGCCAGCGATCACAACAGAGCACGATCCAAAGAAGTAACCTAAATTAGCTCTCAATCAGCTGGTAATCCTTATTACAAACTTGCATCTTTTAGCCATCCCGTTGTGCCAAGGCCCACCATATATCGCAATGTTTGCGTTGGTACTTGCCAACTGCAAATTCATATCTAACGTTAACTTAAGTTCTTTGCAGAAGCAGTAATCTCATTTTTATGAGTGAAGATATCATATCCAGAAGCATACATCAAACTTGTAGTGGAAAAGCTCTCATGCTAAGATACAGCACATGCCCATTTTCAACCCCGTGAATTCTCGCTAATACTAGACGAAAGGGCCTACAATCCTTCAGCTTAGAGAGTTGAACTATAGCACCGACATTCCTTCTCTTTGTTTCAGGATAAAATTCTTAGGGGTTATATTGACCCATTACTATGGCCAAGAAAAAGGACCAAATCCTCCCTTAATGAGTACGCTACATCACAGAATGTTCGATAGATGCATCAAGGGAACAAATAACTGATTTCGAGCTGCCTACTACAAAGGAAGATCCAGCTTGAATAAGAGCAAAAGTATCAGCAGCACCCTACATAACTACAAGCCCATGCTGCCAAATGATACCAGTACCACCATTTTGCCGTGTATTCACCATACGACTACACTTGTTCACCTAAAACAAAGTGATGTTACACGTTTTAAAGATACGCTCTGGTTTGATCGGGGAAAGAGCAGTGGAAGTCCCCTGCCCCTACCCAGAGCTTTTACATGCTTTGTCGCATGTTACAACACAATCAGACATTTTGCTACAGATCTCGTTAATCAGGCGACTCAACATCATGATTCACCATAGATAGTAGAAGAGTGAAGACATAAGAGTTCATTCAAGGACAGCAAAGCGTTAGGAGGAGGCGTGGCAGTTGACTGGACGTCGAGGGGAAAACCACTGTTTTGGCGCGGGCCGCTAAGTTTTGCAACTAATAATTGGATGAGAAGACCGAATTTCACGATCAGAATTCCACAACTTGCTACTTTGTAAATAAAGCCCCGAGTTACAAAATTCAATTATTTGAAAGCACTCGAGAGGTGTTGAAGAGCAATCTGATAAGGCAGAGTTGGCAAGAACTTGTAGGTCGATGGAGATTACGACATCAACCAAGAGAAAACGCAATCAATTGAGCGACAACACACCTGCGTGCTTGCGATCCTTAGGCGTACCGGACTCGGCAAGAACCTCAAGATCGACGAGGCTCAGGGACATAAGCCCCAGGGTGAGGCCAGACATCAATCCAGCAAACACCACCAGGAACACCGCGATCAATATGTGGATGAAGAAGTTGGTCTCGCAGCACGCGTAGTGCGCGGCCATTCGCACACTCTCCCTCCTCTGCGATTCCCGCTCCCCGCAACTTGTAGCTCGACGCTTTCAAAAGAAAAACCCTCGGTCGGTGTCAGAGAAGGGACGAGCTAAGCCGCTCAATCGTCTCCACGGCCCAGAATTCCGCTCCAAGCACGGCTGTAGATCAGTATTCACGAGGTTCCCGGAGATAGCAACGTTCTCCTCCACCTCCTCCTTCTTCGGCGGTGATCCGGCGAGAGAGCGAGAGAGAGAGAGACGGGGGGGACAGAACAATCTGGGTGGGTGAGGTGTGTCAATCCGGGTCGATCCGGGGTCGTAGAATAGAATTCATCCCAAATCTACGGTTCTGGGGAATCCAATCGAGTCATTTTTCGTTTAAATTAATAATATTTTCAACACTTAATAAATTAACTCGAACATTAAATTCAAGTGACAGAAACACTACCAAAAATTCTAGCGACAGAAGAATTTGACCTTAGATTCTCGTCCCCCACAATCTAATCCACCAAACATTCTTCTCATATTACATGCAAAGAGCGGATGTTACTCCAAGTAAGTTGGATTACGTTGGGCTTTTACGAAAATGGATTAAAACATTTAAGTTTTTACTAATTTGAATTTTCTTAAGTAAAATTTACGAAAACGGGGCTCGTTCGACTCTTCAAGAGCCGAACAGCATCCTAGTTCGGCACCCCCATTGCCGAACTAGGCCAGTTCGGCTCTAGAAGAGCCGAACAAAGGAAGGGGGGCTCCCCTCTCCAACTAATAGAGGGGAGGCTCCCCCTCCAATGAAAATTTAAAAAATTTAGAAAAAAAATAAATCATATAATTAGGAAAAAATCATAAAGAATTTTCTAAAAAATTTGAGAAAATTTCATGAACCTTTTGTAAAAAAAATTTCAGAAGAATGTAAAAAATTAGGATTTATGTTATTATTTTTCGTTCATTCCATTATAAATGACGATTGTATTCCTGATGAGCAAAGCATCTAAGAAACATTATGTGATATTTATGAAGTTTATCGGTTTCATTTGTAGACATGACACAAAGAAAATATATTCGACCGAGACCTGAGAATATTCGAACCGAAACTTTTACAATAGAGTTTTGTGCATTTTTTTAGGATGATTTTTATTTTCATTTTTCCTAATTTTTCTATTATCTAAAAACTTCTTATTATTACAAACAGATCATATTAATACATGTTTTTGATAATCATATTTAATTATCCCTATAAAATTTCAAATATATGATGAAAATAGGATTTAATACACATAAAATTTTTCCTCAGACATGTCTCGACATGCAAAATAAAGATATTTGTAGCGCTAAAAGAAAATATTTTGCGAATAAACCGACAGAATTTTTGGAATGTTTTTATTTTTTTAATTATTTTTTTCCCAATTTCTTTTTTAACTTTTCTATTCTTTAAGATAATTTTTATTATTATAAATATTTTATATGGTTATATTAAAATATAAAAGCCTGTTCGGCACTTTGAGTGCCGAACAAAGCTTGTTCAGTGCTGAACAAGCCCCCTTTTCGTATTTTCTCCGCATGCAAACCCAAATCGATAAAAACGTAAATTTTTTAACCTATTTTCGTTAAAAGCCCCATTACGTTCATGAAGGATGCGACTAAGATTGGGCCCATAAAGAGATGTCTTTTTGAACTGTTGCCTTCTTATCTATAGATAATTTTTAGGGGTCAACGGAAGTTACGAAAACAAACAAGCGAAATACCTCCATGTCTCTCTCATACAAACTCATAAACAAAACGCATATTTCATTAACTCAAAAATCAATTTGGCACTTATGTCATGAAATAAGAATACTTTCTATTCGTGATTGTATTCAGACTATCGTGAGTTAGAAACACCGGTGATTCAACGACATTCCTGGGCAATTTCACAATCTAACATAGAAAAAGCTCGGTGAATTCGCCAATGTCAAAATTCCAACAAAGCATATGAGAAGCGATTTCCCACCTCTCCAAACAGATTGTCACAAAACTGCATGGCAAGTATGCCAATCTTTGCCAATCCCGAAAACCAAAACTTTACCACCCAACTTGTTATCATCAATGGATTTCATTCTTTAGCAAGTCTTACCATCTACAAATTGTTTACATGATTCTTAAAATCCCAACCATCTTCCTTTCTTCTTTATGGTAAGTGCTTTCTACCATGTTCAAATCAACCACACTGAATAATGCAAGCATGGCCATGTGGTTGCCACAATCACTGCATTAATACTACTTGCCAACTCAAGCTCATATCTAAGGATTACTTCGCTTCAGCGCTTTGCAGAAGCAAAGTTGTTGTAGAAAATCTCTCACACAAAGATCCAGTACGTGCTCATTCTCACCCCGTGAATTCTCGCAAATGCTAGAGGGACTCCTTCAGCTTCTGGGGAGTTGGAACTCTAGAACCAACATTCCTTTCCTTTGCATCTGTACAAAATTTTCAAGAAGAACGATCAAATCCTTCCCTTAATGTTGCAGAACACCTGATAGCCGCAAATAACTTGTTTCAAGCTGCCTATTACCAAGACCTCCAGCCTGAGTTGGGGCCAAAAGTAGTGTCAGCACTATCCCACAGAACTACAAGCCCATGCTGCCGTTGCCACCACTTAGTCGCGTATTCGCCAAACTACAACACTTAATCACCTCAACCAGGTAATGCTACGTGTTTCAGCTGGACGCGGAGTTTGAACGGGGAAAGAGCAGTGGAAGTTCCCCGCCCATACCCAGAGCTTTTTACATGTTTATATTCACAAATTTTGACCCAGACATTCTGCTACAGATCTCGTTTGATCAGGCGATTCCACATCATGATCCACCATAGATAGTCGAAGACTCACAATATATTATTTCATTCGAGGATAGCAAAGCGCTAAGTTTTGCAACTAATGGTTGCGTGACAAACCATATATCCTCCTCAGAAATGGAAAAATGGATCTAAAACTCATATTTAATGGTGTGGATTACTTAACAACTTAATGATCTTAAATGGATTTTAAATTAATTATGGCTGATTACCTCTTAACTGAATCATAAACAAGATTTCTAAATCTTCAATTTTTTAATTTTGTTTTTTTCTTCTTCTATGAAATCTAGAGAGAGTCGCGAATATTTAAAAATATTTGAATTTTTTAAATAATTTATATTATATTATTTATTTTTTCTAGTCTTTTCTTTTCTTTCTTATTCTTTTTCCTTATTCCTCCACCATGATTGGCCAACGATGGCCATAGGTGAGCTTGAGTATTGCCAGACGACAAGGTCAATTGCCAGCCCTCGGTTGATTGTTTGCCATTCGCCAATGGTCCATTGGTCACCAAATGCCGACTGCCGACCCAGTGAGGAAAAAAGGAAATCCAGTGATTTCCTTTTTAAAAAAAAAGGAAAAAACTTTAATTTTTTTTAAAAAAGATAAAATTTTGTAAGAAACAAGTATTTTTAGGTTGAATGAAATAAGGAAAAAAAAAACTAAAAAAACAAAAAAATTAGAAATTTATAAGAAATAGTGTTTTAAGATTGAATTAACTATGAAAGTCAATTTGCGTTCGATCAGGCCGATCATTAAAATGGATCAAAACAGATTAAATATATTAATTTGAGTTTAGATTATTTTTTATCGATCCACCAGTTTCATGGGTCTAATCCACCTAAACAAGGGGACCGAATTTCAAATTCATAATTTCAACACTTTCCACGGTCTAAATAAAGCTCCGAGTTGTATACTTCAATCATCTAAAGTTGGCAAGAGGTGTCCACGAGCAATCTTATATAAGCCAGACAGTGGCAAGAACTTCTATTTCGATCGAGATAACAACAGTTAGGGGTGAGCGGTTCCAAATTCCGGGTAGGTTCCACCTGGAACCTGGAACCTACCCGCTACTACAAGTTCCTAATTTTTTGGAACCTAGAACCTACCCTTCAAACCGCAGAACCTAGAACCTACCCTGTTACAGGTTCCAGGGTCCGGTTCCAGGGTACCCGAGAACCTATCGATCAATGGAGAGGCTTGTTATTAAAAAAAAAAGCTTTTAATGAAGTTGGGATACGCGAGAAACAGGATGCAGTCCTAAGAAATTTTGCAGGGTAGCTACATTTTTCACACGCTCTCTTTCAAACAATCATTCTCAAGTGGGGGTGAGCAGTTTCAGGTTGCAATTCGAATCTAAAACCTACATATCAGAACAGGTTCTTCATTTTTCGCTCCAAATTATATAGTCATCATTGGACGCCATAGAACATTGTATGATCGTGTGAAGATATATATATAAATAAAAAATTTATGTTGGGATCTAGGGTACAGGTTCCAGGTTCCAGGTTCCAAGTGGTGGAACCTGGAACCTACCCGCTAGAACAGGTTCCTCAATTTTTGGAACCTAGAACCTACCCTACATACCTTGGAACCTGGAACCAGACAGGTTCCTACAGGTTCCGGTTCCAGGTTCTCGGTTCTACCCTGGAACCATGGTCAGCCCTAACAACAGTATTGTTATTAAGTCCACTCCACTTGCATCACGACTTACTAAACAACATTATCTTTGCTCACGAATCCTAAGATACTTTTTGGACAGCTCAAGACAAACTTTCTAAAAATAAAATATTAATAATAATCACCCACTTCTTAGAAAAGTACAATATATATTCCAAACGTTTTAAAACTCTGGCCTCTCTAGAATTATCTTTGGGTTTAAAAATCGATGAGCCTTTCCCCATTAATAAAACCAAAAATTACATGACATTAACAACAACAAAAAATCACTTTCCTTATGATGGTTTGGAATAACTCCATGGCATTTACTTGTTCGTGGATAAGTAGACTTTTGGAATTAACAAATCTCATGCATGTTTTAAAGGTTGGTGATTGTTCAGCATGTTGATGGTCACTATGTAGAAAGCTAGCATTCAGGGACACAAACAATGTTGAGACTTGGATATTTGTCTAGATTTAATCGGTTCATTGGATTTTTAGTGTGCCTCTAGATATTCGGAATGCATCTTTTTCTTCTTATTTCTAGAAAGCGACTTTTGTTCTTTTGCAAGTTACTTAGAGATACGAAATGCACATATCATCCACTTGAAATTTTACACACATTCCTAGTTCGTACGTGATTTATAAAAGAGTTTTTATCAAAGAGAGTGTGGCAAGTACTTATTAACAAACCAATCGCAACATTGAAGTTCCATCCTTGTTAGATCGTCAAATATTGTACCATGGTTGTTTTTCTAGTGTACCAAATCTGTACAGCTATCCTCTCTACTCTGACATAGCAAAACAATTTTGATTAGTATGAAAATCCTTACGAAATTAACATGCTAGATAATTTTTTAATTCTTTTCTTGTTGCTTGTCCATGTAGAAAGTTTAATCTGAGTAATACATACTGCCAATGCCAAAAACATCCACAAGTTAAAAGGTTACAGTAACACCAAAGCAAACAACAGTTCAATTGACCTCCACCACCCAACCCATGGTATCTTCAAGCCTACCCAGTTGAATCCCCGTCAAGGTTTCCCGCAGCTTCTGACAGACTGTATCTGCTCGTGTTTTATACTCGATCCTGCATCATGAGATTAAGTAGTAGTGTCATGGAGCCAGCCACGCCGATGCGCAGCACCGCATCGGGAGTGCGCTAATGTCGACTCATGGAGGCGCAATCCGTCCCTAAACCGCGCAGCGGCATACTCTTTTCTTATATGCTAGAGAGAAGTGGGAGATGGGGAAAAGAGTGTGGACGGATGGAGTTGCCAGCTGAGTACCTTCTACCCTGGTGAGTTAAGCTGCCAACCGACGTGACAACCACGGCAGTTCCTGTGCAGAAAGCTTCATCGGCATCCAGCAATTCATCGATTGTCACGGGACGTTCCTCGACCTGCCAAGTTGTCGGCACAAAGGAAACATGATTCCAGCATATTAGTTTAACTAAATAATCATGAAGGGCTCAAAATCTTATCGAGACAAGGCAATTGAGGGCATGCATGGTAATACTTCTACTTTAAAGATCAATTGTTAGTCAAAAGTTATTTTTTCTAGTTTTGTTTTAGAAACAGAAGTTGATTTTTCTGTTTTTACTTCAAAAGTTGATTTCTGATCATAGAAAAGCGTTTGATAATAGGACAATTTTTTGCTTCCCAAACAGAAATACATTTGGGAACAGTTGAAAATTTCTACTTTTGAAACATTATTAACATAAAATATTATACAAAAAATTATTGATCATAACCTAAAACTCCTGTTATTCAAGAAAAATTAAATGTAAATATTGACGGATTTATGTATAATTCGTCAATATTTGCATTTATGTAAATGCAGACCAAATTATGAGAAAATCATATTAATGAATACGATGGTTGAGCTCATTTATCAACGCTAAAAGCATGGGTAGTTCCGATGCTTCTTCTCCTATACCTCTAACATGGTTTATATCACAATGGGTATAATATATGAACCTTTTTCACGCCTAAATTGTCTCTAGAAGCACAAATCTATGATAGTTATATGTGCCTTGAGATCACCTAGATATTAATGAGAATTTGGGACATAAAACTAGAATAATGATGAGCTTGTTTTGACATGAAGGCATCTCTAAGCAAAAAAATAAATAATAAAAACTAAGGTGTCATCATCTTTATCTTTTCAACCCAACTTTAATTTTTCTGAATTTTTTTAAAAACATTAAGGACACGAGATCACGGGCTTCATTGAATTAAACAAGGGTGTTTGGGAGCAGCACGCCCATTGTTGGACTGAACCAAGAAAATCTAAGAATTCATGTAGATAGAAATATCTAACTTATTAATCACAATCAATAAAGATAGGTGGGCAAATCAAGGAATCAAGAACATGCAGATAAAACACATCAAATCAAACATGACATCCCTAATAAAGCCTAAAATGCTTAGAGAAGGAGTTTTGAGGTTTGGAAGAAGTTGTAGATATTTGGAGATAATTTTTTTCAAAGAGGCAAAATTATCATTTTAAAAAGGTTTGGAATCAAAATCATCAGAAATAGGGTTAGCCAGTCGAATATGCCCATTTTTTAATTTTTGAGATTTTCTACGAATTTTCTGGATTTTTTGAATGATTTGCCCATTGGAGGGGAAAATCATCATTTTGAAAAAGATCAGAAATGAAAATTGGAAAAGATAGGTTTGGCCAATCAAATTTGACTATTTTCCATTTTCTATGATTTTTTGAAATTTTTCGAAATTTTCCAAGATGATTTGCCCATAAGGGGCAAAATCATCTTTTTTTTTTAATAAAGAGAGGGTAAAATCATCAAAAAAAAAATTATGATTAGCCAATTGAATGGACTCATTTCCTAATTTTTTAGAATTTTTGAAAATTTTAAAATATTTTATGCATTTCTCTTCGGATTTATCGACGGCCGACCCCAACTAATTTGAGATAAAGGTGATGTTGATGTTTTTTTTTTTATCGAAGGTGTCCGGGCCATCGACTAATCCTCCGGGAGGACTAGCGTAGTATCCCACCGCCACGACCCTCTGCTTAAATCATCGGCATCCAGCGAGGTTAGAACCTATGACCTCACGTGAAAGGACCAGAGCGCAAACCAGCTGGGCCACCGATGGGTGGGTTGTTGATGTTGATTTGTGGAATTTTTAAAATATTTTTTTTCAAATGTTTTTGGAATTTTTGTGAATTTAATCATTTTCTGATTTTTTTATTATTTTACCAAATTTTATTATTATTAAAAGAATTATCTGGACTAGGTTGGGTTGAGACAAATGAGCAATGAAAGAGATAGGAAATATGAAAAGGGAGGGCTACAAAGAAAAAAAAAACTTCTAATGATGAGAAGTAATTTTTTTTTTCTTCTCAAAAGTTTCCCAATACAGTTTGTGAAGTAAAAAGTTGTTTCAAAAGTAGAAATATACAATTGCGAACCAAACGAATTTATGCTTTAGAAGCGTTGCCATTCTCGCCCTAAGACATCACGACATGAATGATGTCGTTTTAGGGAGTTCTGTCTCGACTTGTTTGTGCTGCTAGTCGAATGATCGATTTGCAGTAACATTGCTTATGGTCTAAATATAACCCCAATCACTCCCCCTAGACAGTAACTCGAGACCTTCACCATCCAAACAGGAATCATCCAAAGGGGAAAAAGGGACGGCATTCCCGGTTAGCGTAAAATGCAAACCATTTTGATTGTGAAATCCAATCAATTAAAAACATAGTGTGAACATCATCACCTGGTAACCAAGCGTACGAGCAATTGCAATTATGCTTTTTCTTGTGATACCAGGAAGGATTATTCCATGTGCTGGGGGAGTTGATATGGTATTTCCCTGCAGCAACAAGCCACTGTAAGTATACTAATCAGATAGTAATGAATGTCTCATTGTCAAAGACAGTGATTCCCATAGACAAAGTTGGAGATTCTTGCTGTTCTCCAAAATTCTTCCATGTCCTACCAGACAACAGCAAAAGGGGGTAGTTCCTTGTCTGTGCCGCAGCAGCATTGTCTACCTTGAAATCACAGAAGTCTAAGAACAGCACCTTTTCAGTTTTTCAAGCAAAACATACTAGCCGGCTGGCCAGATTCTGTTCAACTAAACATTCAAGTTCCTCCAAACCTTACATGAATCTTGTAGGACAAAAGACCATAATGTTACAAATTGAGCTGGAATGGACCACTTGAAACTGACCTTCACCGAAAAAATGTTACATGAAGAACCCTCATCAATGTACTTTCCAGTTGCAGCATCCAGGAATAGAACATCAGAAAAACCTTGCGCCTTTGCTCTAGTCAGTGCGTTGAAAACCTACAAGAGAAATCGAGTGAATAGGTCATTGGAAACTCCCCATGCGTAGAAATCAGAACTAAAAGATCGGTATTTAGACTACATAAATCTTAAATACCACTGGTTAGGACAACCTGCCAGAGTAATACTAACTGATAGACCTCAACATGCATGACCACATGGAAGTGTTTAACGACAATTCAACAATTTTGGTACTTACTGGTGAATAGTTAGCCACAGTCTTAATTCCTCCTGTTCCACCGGAAGAAGCTCGATGATGCTTCTCCTCGACCACCAGGTTCAGGGACCTCTGGCGCTAGAATGTTGAAAAAGATGAATTCTTGTCAGTACTAAGTCACTCCTTCGCGCATAAAACAAAACCCTGCTACGAGTCGGTGGTAATCATTTCACAAGGAAACGCATACCATGCTTAGGAGCTCCAATGTCTAGTATGGCGATCGTGCAGATGAACCCAGGTATGGATTTTCTAAAGGTACTGAACCTTAAGTTCAAATCATAGTCTTAAGAAGGTCGTGCAAGTGAATTTTTGGTAGTTTTCTGTTTTTATCTAAGGTAGAACAAATGGTGGCTCAATCTTATACCTTATGATAGCTTCCAACAGGTGAAGCATAGATTAAGAATGTGTATTCCGGGGCTGGCCCTAGTCCCAGAATAGCGCCACTTCCCATGAGCAAAGGCCTTACATACATAGATCCCTTCCCAAAAGGAGGCACCTGTTTCAATGTTCCACCAGAAAATTCAACCAGCAAGTCACACCAATCGAAAAGCTCACAGTATGAAGGCATCACACCACATTGAAAGAGCGCTCAACATAAGATCTGGCATGCTAGTACTTCAAACGAACTAAATTACCCAGCGCTCGTTGGCCAGGACGGTTTGCTTTACTGCATCAACAAACTGCTCAATAGAAGGTGAAGGCATGCACAATCTCTCTGCACCTGCCTTCATCCGCAAAGCATTCTGTTCAGGTCGGAAAAGCAGAATCCGGCCATCTTCCTTCCTGTGTGCCTTCAAGCCTTCAAACAGTCCCTACACACGACAGACCGTTATTATACTGGAAAAATGTACAATTTCTTACTGAGTATGCTTAATAATTGTTCTGAGACAACTCGTCAATAGGGCGGCCCTTTTGGCAATTAAAATAAGACAACTTGTTGATCCTGCTTACCTGTCCGTAATTGAGAATACCGGAACAAGGGCTTAGCTCGATATTACCATAAGGAATTAAACTTCCCTGAGAAAAGCCCCCGCCAATAGAGCATTTCATCACATACATATAGTCAGTTGAAATCAAAGAAAATCCCATCTCTTCCCAGTTGACATCAGGATACTTCCCATCATTATTTCTGTGGATCCAAAAAGAGAAATTAGGCAAAAAATTCACATATGTGATAATTAAAAAAGCCTATTCGAGCAAATGCTGTGGAAAAGCAGAACTAGAAAAGGAGTTTGCTGAAACAGGTAGAATTTTAAGAATTGCAGTGACTAAAGATCACTGCGAATGCTAGTCAATCAGAGTCAAGCTGACAATCAAATTATATAGGTTACCTATTGGTGTTGCCTTCAGGAGAGTTTTCCAGTGACGGAACCATTTGGTGCAAGAAGAGGAGACAGTTTCAGACTGCAAAACAGAGCAAAAACAAAGTGAATGTGGGGTTTTTTTTTTTTCAAATTAGGTTTAAAAAAATTATATTTATCAAAAAGGAGTCCGCGCGGTACTCAAAATGTCGCACGGGCCCAATAGTGGCTGCAGCTTTTTTTTTAATTCATATTTTTAATTATTTTATATTTATAACATTTATATTTACATAAATATGAAAATATAATTTTTTTCTTTTGAAGCTTATTTTTATAATAGAATTATTAATAATTATTTGAAAATTTTTATTAAGATATATGTAATTAATTTAATTAGTATGTAAATAATTAATATAAAAAATTCATAAGGCCCGTGTTGCAGCATTTTTTTTAATTTCATATTTTTTTAAATTATTTTTAAATATTTTATATTTATAAAATTTATATTTATATTACTTTTTTAAATATATTTTTTATTTTGAAGCTTATTTTTATAGCATAATTTTCAATAATTAATTGAAACTTTTATTAAGGTATATGTAATTAATTTAATTAGTATGTAAATAATTAATAATTAGATATATATATATATATAATTATAAATATTATAAATATAAAATTATTAAAAACAAGTAAAAAATACGAAATTAAAAAAATATTACGCACAAGCCTCATGAATATTTTTTATTAATTATTTACATACTAATTAAATTAATTACATTTATCTTAACAAAATTTTCAATTAATTATTGATAATTATGTTATAAAAATAAGCGTCAAAATAAAAAAAATATATTTATAAAGTTATATAAATATAAAATAATTAAAAATATGGAGGAAAAAAAAACCCGTAGCCACTATTGGGCCTGTGTGGCAATTGGGTTGCCGCACGGGCCGGTTTGGCATTTTGAATGCCACACGAACCCCTTTTTGATAAATATAATATTTTGAGCTTTAATTTGGTAAATATTTTATAAAATTATTTTGGGAAAAAAAACCGTGAATGTGCCTGTCATGAGAGAGAGCCACGAAAGAAATGGCAAACATGCATGTGGGTATCTGCCAAATTGCCAATAATAGCTTCGAATGATGCAAAGACCTGATTTTTAGCAGTTACTAATGAGAGCATTAAATAAAAAACCGACGGGGCAGTCAGCACGATTTGCACGTCCATGTAGTTTGGAAAGATTCCATGCACAAAGTAGTCTGACACGAGAACCTCTCGGACTTCGCTTTCCATGCACAAAGTAGGCTTGAATTCTTGACCAGGTGATAAAGTCAATAACCAAAATCAAGAGAAAAAAAAACAACCACAGAAGTTAAAGGGCGTGCATCGCAACACTTCTGTTCAAAAATTAATTTCTAATCAGAAGTTGATTTTTCTACTTTTACACAACAAGTTGATTTTTGATTAAAAAAATTCATTTAATAATGATTGAAAATGTCTACTACTAAAATATTATTAAAATAAAATATTTTATAAAAAAATCATTGTCGGCGGTCGAAATTTTTTTAATTTATTTTAAAATTTTTAAATTTTTGTAAAAATAAAATGTTAAAGAAACAATGGGTAGCACGGTGGTCGATGGTTAGTGGCAATCGCGACTGGCAGTGGGCGACAGCCAATGGAGGTTGGTGGCAATGGTGGTTGGTGGCAATGGTGGTGGCCAGCGGAGGTCGGTGATGGGTGGAGGTCGGCGGCAAGGGGTGGTTGGCAGTTGGCGATGGGTGATAGCTAGCAGAGGTCTACGATGGGGGGCGACAAGTGATGGTCGGCAATTGGTAGTGGTCACAAGCAATGATGGGCGACGGCCAATGGAGGTCAGCGATAGGTAGCAGCAAGTGGAGGTCGACGATAGGCAGTGGTCAGCGGTGAGTGGCAGTGGTCGCAATCGGCGGCAGAGGTTGGTGGAGGTGAGCGTGATAAAAAAAAAAGAAGGTAAGGTGAGAAATAGCTCTTGAGTTGAGAAGTAATTTTTTTTAACTTCTCAAATTTCGGAGAAAATAATTTCAAAAATGAAAAGTAAAAATTTCTTTCAAAAGTAAAAATAAACCTACTCCAGACAAAAGCACTTCGCAAGTAGAAATTCACTTTTAGAAGTATTATCATGCGCATCCTAAATTTCCTATAAATTGAATTTCTTCCTGTATAATGGCCAAAGAGCACAAAAAAATTGAATCAGTACTCATCTGACATGCAGTCTCTTAGAGAGGCCAAGAGTACGTGAGGGACAAAATACATCACCTCTATAAACCAGGTAACATAATCGATTTTCTTTGTTCATAACGAGTATACGCACGTAGACCTCCCCATCTAATATGGGGTGGCGGATGTTAGGATTAGTTCACAACCTAAACGAAATAGAGCAAAAAGCGAAAAAGAGAAATCAAGATATAAATATATATATAAACAAGAAATAGTAGCTATTTTAAACTCAAATTATCAATAAAATATAACATCAAACTATAAAAGCCCCCTAGCGAAAGCGCTACCCCCCATAAGATACCCATAGAAGCAGCTCCCCCGAACCCTGCCCGTCCATCGAAGAGTGAAACACATGTTTTTTTATCAATGAGGAGTATAAACCATACTCCAACAATGGACATGGCTATGACTCTTAGAGTTTACTCAGGAAAAGTCGTCATTTGGACACACGACCATGACAAATATGCCATCTATCCGTGCATGAAGACTGTGCAAATCCCAACGCAGAGGATCTGGTACGATTGCGTTCCTCGTCGACCAATGTCCATTGCAGACAGATACGATGAAGAACTCAAACAACTTGGTACAACTTGGTACAAGAAGCGCTTTTTCTTAGGCAAATGAAAACGTGAAGAAAGATGGGATGATGCACCGGCGCAGTGGAAACTTACTTTATGAAGTGGCGCCGATCGGCGATCGTCAATATCTGCTACAGATACGGGAGTAGTGATTAGTGAGTGCTTTTATAGGGGCGCTCTGTTGAGATTCTGATCAATTTGCCTAGGATATTCTTTAGACGCCACGAGCTTCTAGAATGCTAGTTGGTAGCTGTGGATTGGGGTCTACAAGTCTGTGTGTTAGTACGGTTTTTTGGCTGAAAGAAACTTGACGTTTATAGAGTTGGCGATGAAAGAAGAGCAGAAACCGGCTATAAATAGCCTGCCCCTTTTCATTTGAGGGGATAGTAGAAAACTAACAGAGAAGCATCACTTGTAGTTGAAGCCCTTGTAAGATAAAATCCACAAATTCATATTGGCCTCTCTTTGCTCAAAAATTAGTTGCCCACTAATCTTACATTATCTCACCCTTTTTCTTTCTATCAAAAATTAATAATGGCATCAGAGCCTCGTTCAGATGGTATTGGAGGTTTGTCCTAACCACCTTTTACTAAAATCGCCCGCTTAAATTTCCAACGGCAAAACTCTGCCTCAAGCCATTATCTATTCGTACTTTTGATGGGAATAACCATAATTACCAGAGCATTAATTTTCTGATCGATGGCACAAGATTTATGGGACATCGTGTGGAAAAGAGGATAGGCGGCTCTATAAAAAGGTGCAAGCGTTCCGAATTAGGGGTGTTACTCAGCAAGCACTCTTTGAAATGGAATATCGAAAGTAAATGAAGCAAAGACTGCAAAAACGGCCTGAGACAAACTACAAAAAGAATTGGAAGGCATAGTGAAGGTGCGCATGACTCAACTTCAAACTTTGAGATGGGAATTTGAGAACTCTAAAATGTAAGATAATAAAACCGTTCAACAATTTGTGGAAGATTAAAAAATGCTGGTGACATTTGCTAGGAAATACAACTCTATCATCACAGCTATAGAAGAACCTAACTAATTGAAAGCCTTATTAGTGAATTGGCTCTTTAGAAGTACGTGAAAAAAGGCCGACAGTTCAACATGAAGAATCGTTGAAAGCATCTTCCGGTCTAAAATAAACATTCAGTCTCATCAATCTAAAAAGGGTGGAAAAAGCTCATGGAAAAATAGAAGAGGAGAAACATCTCCCAAGGGAAAATATTCACCTTAATATTACTCGCAAGAAAACCAACAATTTGAAGAAAGATTGTTAATTTAGAAATAAACCACAATTCCGTTTTGGTGAAAGATATGGCCACAAAGAAAAAAATTGTTGCTAAAAAAATAAATTACCGAGCAAATTATGTTCAAATACAAATAATATTTTCAACGTAGGCCAAGTGGCAAAAGATGACAAGAATGATATATGGTACATTGACGGTGGATATAGTAATCACATGATAGGGATGAATTTATAGTCACCAATAGGGACACATTGGCAAAAACCCAAGTGAGATTAAAAGGCAGTATACTGCCGTTAAAACAAAGAAAGACCCCAATGTTTATTCATGACGTATATCTAGTCCCCAATCAAGCATGAAACCTACTTAGCGTGGGCCAAATGATACAAAATGAGTGTTCTCTATACTTTATAGGAGATACATGCACTAATATGGAGATTTTGATCAATTTCCCTAGAATAATCTTAGACTCGGCGAGACAGTTGGTAGTTGTGACTTGTGATCTACAAGTCTCATTCTAGACAAAGTGTAAGTTGCGTTATTTGGCTGAAAAAGCATGAAGTAGGTAGAGTTAATGAAAGAAGATAAGACTATCAAATAGCCTAGCCCTCTCCATTTGAGTGTATAGTAAAAAACTAGAGGTGTCAAATGGATGGGTCGGGTCGGGTTTGGATCGGGTCGAATATGGTCCGACTCATATTGACCCGTTTAACCCATTTTGACCCATATTCAATGACTCATACCCGACTCAACCCATAACTAACCCATACCCGACCTCACCCATTTTAACATATATTACCAAATCACACTAATATTCTAAGAAAAATTATCTAACTCATCTAAACTATTTTAAGCTTTTTACATGTATATGTTATCAGATAAAATTTTTACATCAAATAAGAAAGAAACTTAAATAATAAAAAATTATTAAATAAAGTAAAAAATGATATTATTAAAATACTTTCATGCAATAAAAATTCTAGTGAAATTTTTTTCTTTTTTAAAAAAATTAATTTTTTGTAATTTTTTTATTTTTAAAAATAAAATATTTTATTATTAAAATAGTTTTTTTAAAAGTATTTTTGTTTTATTTTTCTTTCATTTTTCTCCAGCCACGACGGACGACGGCGAGCGGCAGCGGGCGGCGACCACAATGGCGGCAGACGGCGACCGCGACGGTCGCGGCTGCAGGCAGCGACCTCGATGACGGGCGTGGCCGCGGCGACAGGCGGGGATCGCGACGGCGGGCGGCGGCAACCGGGGGACGATGCCATGGATCCATTTGTAAAAATAGAAAATTAAAAAAATAATAAGAAAAAAGTTTAGGCTTCGAGACCCTAGGTCCATTTGTAATTTGTAGGAGTTATGGGTCAAAAATGGGTCCAATATGAGTCAAAAATGGGTTTCATGCATGTCTCAATTTTGACCCATTTAATTTCACTTCAACCTTTTTGGCTCATTTTTGGTGAGTCCTGCAAAAGTTAATGACCCATATAAGACCCATTTTATACAAATATGAGTCAAATGTGGGTCTTTGACCCATATTGATGGCTCTACAGAAAACTAACAAAGAAGCATCCCTTGTGCTTGAAGCCCTTACAGTACAAAATCCATAGATCGATATCGGCCACTATATGCTCCAAAATTAATTGCCCACTAACCTTACATTATCAAATTAACACGCTCATTCTATAAAAAGCAAGCAAACCCTAATTCGAGGTCTTTCTACAACGTAAACTGATAAACAAAACAGCTCAATTGACCTCCACCATCTAAGGGTTTTTTTTATTAAATACGGTCTCAAGAAAAAACAATTTACTGATTTAGGTCCACATTAAAAAAATTTACGAATTAAGGGTCTGTCCTGTAGTTTTGATGCCAAACAAACCCAGTTCGATGGGCGGGTTGCCGAACTGGGCTCAGTTCAGCACCTAGCCTACCAAACTGCCTCAATTTGTTCGGTAATTTTGATGCCGAATGAACTCGATTCGATTGCTAGAGGACCAAACAGCCCAGTTCGATGGGCGGGGTGCTGAATTGAGCTACCGCATTACCTCAGTTCCACACTTCTAGTGCTGAACTAGGGGGGCCTCCCCTAGCGCCTGGCTTGGGCTAGGTGCTAGTTCAGCACCATTGGTGCCGAAAAAAACTGCCGAACGGGGCAGGCCCCTCCTTGTGCTAGGCACCTGCAAATGTTTGTAGGCACTTAGTTTAACATGTGAAGACTTCACATGAAATTCTTCAAGGTAGACTCCTTCAAATGTCTCTTATTATAGGGGATACTTGAAGGAGATCCTCCTCCAAAGAAGAAATAGAAAGAGCATCGAGAGAGAATTGAGAGAGAAAATAGAAATTTGGAGGTCACTCGTCGATTCCCGATGTCTCCGTATCCATAATCATTGATTCCGTCGATATTTTTTCGCTATCAAACCAAGTAACGATTCACTTTATGATCGATTTTCTTCTACCCTTTGTATTTTTCATTTCGTTGCATATAATGTTAATTTTTATACACGGCAGAGAAGTTAGAGGAGACCAAGTATTCTTTTCCCCCATCTCGACACGTGCACACTTTGTGGGTTAAGGTAATGCCTATATCTTTGTTAAAACAAGATGTTTTAGTATTGTGCAGTTACTGTTTCGCTTTTGTATTGTGCTGTTTTATGTGTTGTTTTATATGTTATTTAGTTCGAAAAATATATTATTTTTGCATTACTCATATCTCTATTTTGCACCAAAAAATATCTTATTTTGTGCTATTCATATCTCTGTTTTGCATGTCGACACATGTCTCACGAAATATTTTGTACGTATTAAAACAATATTTCACCATAATTTTTGAAATTTTGGAGGGTTGATTGGATATGATTTTTAAAATATTGAAATAATAACTGAATCTACATGTCTCATTAAAAAATTGTAGAAAATCATTGTTAGATGTAGGGCATAGGAAGTGGTAATTAGATAGGATAGTGTAGATTTTGTCTTCAATTAAATATTAGCCGTTGATTTTAGTTGACTAATGTAACGGACATGGACTAGCCATCTGGGCAAATCTTGACCATATGATTTTTTTGTACTAATAAAAACATCCCAAAAAAATATAAAAATTCAAAAAATTGGAAAAAATAATTAAATAATAATAATAACATTCCAAAAATTCTGTCATATTAGTCTCGATTCATACCCGAGTGGGTTTGTGCTAGCTCTTCCGATTCGTGAGTTGGGTCGAACTGACTCGATTTGAAAAAGAATAGGAAAAAGAAAATTAGAAAACAAATAAAATGAAAAAAATAATAGAAAATATAAGAAATTATTTGAGTCAAACCCTGGACCCGACTTGAAAAATATAAAAAACAATTAAATGAAAAATTCAAAAATTGAAAAATCGTAAAAAAAATTAAAATAATCATAAAAATTTTCTATAAAAATTGAAAAAATTTCATGATTTTTTGTAAAAAAAAAGTTCATAATAATATAAAAAAAATTAGGATTTTTAATTAATTGAGAAAGCCTCTCCTGATTGAGGCGTTCCAAATCAACATGAGATTATCTGATCTTCAAGATTCTTGACTTGTAGACCTAAAAAAGTCACTTTTAGAATTTTGATTCTTTTCTAAACCTCAAAAAAGCCTACTCATTGCGTAAGCCTTTGATCAAGCCTATATTACGATCCCTCTTTTAATTGTCTCTTCATTTTTGCTGAAGAAAATTCGCAAAATTTAGTCTGAAATTGAGATTTACTTTGTTAATATCATTTTCAGATCATTTGAAAAAATTCTGGAAAATTCATTTTAGCTCTATTATTTTTCATTTTTTTTTTGCATTTCTAGAGTTGTGTTATCCTCCTCTTTTTTCAAAATTATAACTTAGTCCAAACATGTACGAAATTGTAGAATTTCGCTAAAAGGGACCAAAATACAATTTGGATTTTTGCAATTTAGTCCCTAAAAATACTTAAAATGCAATTAAAATTTTTTTCTAGGGACTGAATACAAAATCAAGGCACGTCACCCTTTAGTTTTTTTATCTTCTAAATCCATTGGTGGTATTAAGTTTTGCAAAAAAGATCATCTAAGGCTTGGATTTTGTAAAATGGACCCTTGGGTCAAACTTGGAAATTAGGGTTCGCAAGCAAATCATCGTAAATCTGCAGGAGAAAATCCATTTTTCAATAGAATTGATGGCCCTGAGTCGAATTTTGAGGTTTAATTTAGATAAAATTGAATTTTTAAGGGCCAATTTCACATTTTGTGTGCGTCGGATCAATTGGGTCAGACTAGATCCGACCCAAATGCTGTTCATCATCCCCGGTTTGGCAATTCACGCACAAAGGAGGAATGAGAGGCAACAATGTTGCTTTTGCGTCCCATTCAAGTCCACTGGAGCTCCGATTGAGCAACCGGAGATAGGCCAAACGCTGATATACCCAACTACGCATGACTAAGGCTTGGAGCATGTGCAAATCAAAGGAGTTAGGGGGCTCCCGCATGCATTTTTTTTCGAGCTAGGGGTATAAAACTCAAAGCATCTTTTTGTTGAGGGAGAGGATTTTTGGCTGGAGGTTGTTTTTTTTCGAGAAGATAACAAACGAGAGAGAGGAAGAGAGAGAAGGAGATTCTCCAAAACACCATTGCCGAAGTAAGGAGCTCTGACTATAATTGCTGGGCCACAGTAATCTAGAGAAGATGAAGGTTCGAAACCACGGCGAGAAGTTTCCTTGTGACATTAGGAACCAGCCGAACAAGCTCTGATCGCCCCATAAGCCCTGGAAAGGTGAGTTAGCTTCTCGAGCTTCTCCTTGGTGCTCACATGGTATCTCAGGATTCTAGCTATCATTCTTCAAGATTTGTGAGAAGTTTTAATCCTTGAGCACTTTTGAGCATGTTTACACTTGGTTTTTTGCCAATTGTACGCGTAAGCCTCAATCTGAAACCTCCTACCCCCTACTGAACTGCCATTATCTAGTCAGCCTAATCTAGCGATCAAGGGCTCAATCCGAGCCTTAGGTGAGTTTTCTGAACTCCTGGTTGTGCTATATGTGGAAATAATTGCATAGTTATGCTCTAGTTTGGGTGATTGAATCGCCATTGTTGTCCTCTATTAAAGCTTCAATTGTCTTGTTTGAGCCGATGGATTTCGTTAGATTTTTAGTATGTTCATTTGGAGTTAAGTAGAGGTCGATTGGCGTCAAATTTAGTTTGATTAGAGTTAGTCTCACCGTTAGATCACCGTTAGATCACCGTCAGCGAGCCTCGGCCATCCATCCAGGCTTAATGCAACAAAGAAGACGAAATCTAGTTAGCAGGTTGACTTGGTCAGCATTTGACGTAGCGTCTAACATGTCTTGCCACGTCAGCGTCAGACGTGGCAAGCTGACGTGACGCTGACGTGGCAAGACACATCAGACGCTACGTCAGCATGTTAACTCGGTCAAAAACTGAAGTAGATGACACGTCAGCCAGTCTGTTGGAACGAATAAACAAAATAACAATTTTAATCATACGGTGGGAATTAGACCACGTGTCAAGATCTTAGAATTTTGGGGAATAAAAAAATTTTCTAATTTGAATGTTATAATCATTTCCAAAAATAGAAAATTAATTGGACGGTAGGGATCGAGTATGGAGTTTTGATCTTGGCCGTAGATATTAGTATGAGTAGTGGAGGTCAAATTAAGGGCACGTGGCAGATCTTAGATCGTAGATTAGAATTTAGGCGGGAAAATAAAAAATAGATCAAAAAATTCTGAAAATCTAAAAATTCAAAAATTAAGTCCTAGAACTACATCATTTTTTAGTCGCGTTTAGGATAGTGAGCCTTGGGCCGAATCTGGGTAGTGGACTGGGTCTATCTGACCCCGTTCATATAACAAAAAATAATAAATATGTATAAATTTTAGAAAATCAATAAAAAATTAGAAAAATAGAAAAATCAATGAAAAAAGCAAAGCGGTGTCGTTTAGGTCTAAGTCAAACCCAAGTGAGTTTCGGGTTCTCAGGTCATGGGCCGGGTCAACACGACGCGGTCCGGATAATAAAATAATATAAAAAATAAAAAATAAAAAAAATCATAAAAATCATAATAAATTCTAAAAAAATAAAAAAAATTTCAGAAAATGCAAAAAAAGGGGAAAATTCTAGAAAAATCACAAAAAATTTTGAAAATGTCCCAAAAATAGGAAAAATTTTTAAAAGTCTTAAAAAATTTAAAAAAATGTAGAAAAAATTTCGAAAAACTCTCAAATTTTGTGAAAATTAAGGAAAAGCCACATTTAACTGGCTTGATCCATTTTCACATTTTTTATCTCCCGACCCTGAAAAATGTTATTTTTTCCCTTCAGGTCAATCTGACTCGAATCCTTCCAAATCACCCATAAATCTAATTAATGTTTTTCCTATATTTCTAGGACTCCCCTAGGCCTGACTTGACTTGATTTGACGTGATTTCTCCATGTATGATTTCCTTGGCTACGTACCTAATTTATTGATTGTGATTGGTAGGATAGAAAAATCCCACCTGCATGATCCCTTTAGATCTCTTAGGACTCACTGCACCCAATCCAGCCTACATGAATTCCTTAAGATAAAAAATCGCTTAAATAGGTACCGAAAGGGCGTTAATAGCAATATTGGTGTAACTAAGTCCCCGAATCCAAAATCTCTGATTTTCATAGGATTGAACGATCCCTCCCAATCGCTCGATGGGGTTTCCAATCATACCCTTCAAAAATGATTGGTGGTGACTCCAAATTGCACGTACATCGATGCACATATCATTGACCATACTAAGGTCGAACTCAATAAATCGGTCGCGATTTGGTATGGGCCTGGGAGGGCCCTAGCAAAGCCTCGATCTAAATATGGGCCTAGCAATCCATTAGGCTTCATCCGCCCTCTCTCTCTCTCTCTCTCTCTCTCTCTCTCTCTCTCTCTCTCTCTCTCTCTCTCTCTCTCTCTCTCTCTTTATGGTTGGATCGTGATAATAATCAATATGTGTGGTACGATGATAATAATGATGATGATAGTGATGAAAAGAATGATTCATGATTGGGTAGTGACAACAGCAATGAAGAAGATGACGAAAGTGGCAATATAGATGCTTACTACAACACCCATTATAGTAATCCCTTATTTTCGTTGGTACATCCATCGCCTTATTCAAAGATTGATTATGATATGATGTAAGTTGATACAAGAACGAAGCCGAGCCATATGTTATTTGATCCAGCCAAAGAATTTCATGTTTGAATGTTATTTCCATCACGAGATGCAATTTAGTTGCTGTAAAAGAATATTTTATGTTAAGAAATCATCACTTTCACAGTGAAGAGACAAAGAAAAGAAAATATGTTATAAAGTGTGGTAATTCGAATAAACCGTGTGATTGGGGGCTTCGTGCATTGAATAAAGCGGGTGACCTACTTATCGTAAAATCTCGCTAGCTAAATAAACGGCGATTGCCAAAACTTTTGGAGAATGGGATGACTCGTACGGTCAGTTGAGAAAGTACATGAATATGACGAAGTTAATGAATCCAAGTTTTCATTTTATCATTGAGGATTGCCTCAGCCAAGATCACAATTGCAAGATTTTCAGTTGGATGTTCTAAACTTATAAACAGATAATTGAAGGCTTCAAAAGCTGTCGTCCCATGATTTTTAACGATAGAAATTTTTTGTGCGGAAAATATCGAGGAACGCTCTTATGTGCGGCCTCATTTGATGGGAATAATCATATATTTCTGTTGGCATTTGTTATCGTTGATCGGGAGACTGTTGATAATTGGTCTTAATTTATGAATTTGTTGCGGATATATATCACTAATGGCCGAGATGATATTTGAGTAATATCATACAGACATATTAGGATTCAAAAAGCAATGGAGATGGACGGGTAGCGCCCTCTACATGCCCACTATAGATTTTGCATTCGGCATGTTATCAGCAATTACAATAAACACTTCAAAGATGCCGAAGGCAAAAGAGCTATTCAGATGACAGGTAAAATTTATAAATTTCGTAATTTGAGAAAATTACTCGTTTATAAAATTATGTGATAAGTACTTATTATTATTGTAATGTATAGCTTACGAGAACCAAAAACAAAAGTTTTTACACATCATGAATCGAATGAGGGAATTGCATCCACAAACAGCTGAATGCTATGATCAGATTCCTTGGGATAAATAGACAAAAGCTTATGACGAACAAAAGAAATATGGAGTGATGACCACGAATTTAACGGAATCAGTTAACGGGATGCTGAAGGGATTTCATGCTATGCCTATAATAGCTATGGTGAATAAGATATTTTATCGGTTAATCCATTATTTCGATAGGAGAAGAACTACATATAGGACACAAAAGGTAGAGGGATGGATATATACTCAATTTGCGGGTAATCTTCTCCAGAAAAATATTGAAGCTGCAAATAGGCATGAGGTGACTCGGTTCAACTCTAATTCCAAAATCTTTGAAGTTAAAACTGGATATGATTGTCACGATCCGAAATTTTTTTTTCTCGATCGGGTTAACGAATTATTAGGTTTAATGGATAAATTAACCTAATACGGACTCTCTCAAGTCCTATCGAATCGCAACTTTGGTTTTTGTTCAAATTGTTTTAAAATTTGGAGTCACCATTAATCATTTTTGGTAGGTTGATTAGATACCTAAGTAAATTAGCGGGAGAACTAAATTACTTCTACGAACCAGTGATTATGAGTTTGAAGACTTGGTTACACTAGGTAATTAAAACTAATACCCTTTCGGTACCTTAATTTCATGGATATCCTAATTTGGCAACTCAAGTTTGGTTTATTCCTAAGACTCTAGTGGGGTGTTCTCTTTTTGTATTTTCATTTTTTAGATAGGATGCATAGGTGGCATTTTTTTTATTTTCAAAGTGTTAAAAATTCCCTGAAGCCGAAAGAGGGAGTGTGTTAACGACTTCTGTGCAATGTTACAGTCTACTCACTTTGGGATCTGGTGATTCAAAAATTAAACGGCAGGAAGTCAATAACAGTAAATAAAGACCTCCAATGAATGGCCCAGCCTTGGTTTGGCTTTCCCTTTGGGGTTTAATGGTGCGAAAATTAAATTGCGGAAATTTAAATAACGGTAAGTAAAAACCTCCAATGGGCGGCCTAACATTGGCTTGGCTCTTCCCTTTGGGATTTGATGGTGCAGGAATTTAAATTGCAGTAAGTAAAAACCTCCAATGGGTGGCCTAGCATTGGCTTGGCTCTTCCCTATAGGGTTTAATGGTGTAGGAATTTAAATTGCAGTAAGTAAAAACCTCCAATGGACGGCCTAGCATTAACTTGGCTCTTCCCTTTGGGGTTTGATGGTGCAGGAATTTAAATTGCAGAAAATAAACAACCTCCAGTGGATGCGCTTTGCCTCTCCATTATGGGGTTTTAGTTCTTTAAAATAAAATACAACAAATTATTTCAACAATTTAAACTAAAATCCGTTGACGGGTCGGCTGCAAATTTGATGGGCACCTTGAAATTTGTTTGGGCCCACTTTGCACCTTCATGAAATTTATCGTTAATACGGAGTTGTCCCTTTTTTTTTACCTGCCATAAAATATAGGAAAAAGGGAGATGGAGAAAGTGTATACAATTTGTGCTAATTTGAGATTAAAACCACAAATAAATAAATAAATAAATAAAAACACTTAGCTCGAATTTGTTTACTCGTTGACGAGGATGAACTCTTGATTCAAGTTGATCGATGAAGGAATTGGTGATGATAACTTCTAACTTTAAACTTCCATCATCTTCAAAATTTTCTCTCTCTTTTTGGTATTTTCTTTCTCCCCAATTTTTCTTCAATCTCCCAAAACCCTCTCAAACATCCAAAATTTTCTCTCCAAAAAAATTCCTTCTCAAGCTCACTTCTTCTTCCTTTTATAACCCACTCATCTATCTCCCATTCTAATTTTTCCACTAACTCTATCTCCCATTCTAATTTTTCCACTAACTCTTCTTCATTTTCATCTGCTCTTCTCCATCTCTATCTCACATTCTAATCTCTCCACTAACTCTTCTTCATCTTCATCTTCCATTCTCCATATTTATCTCCCATTCTAATTTCTCCACTAACTCTTCTTCATCTCCATCTTCCCTTCTCTATTCTTATCTTATTTTCTCTATCCATTCTTCTTCATCTTCTCTTCCCCATCTTCCATTTTCTATTCTTATCTTATTTTCTCCATCCATTCTTCTCTTCTCCATCTCCTCTTCTCCATCATCCCTTCTATATTCTAATTTCTCAACTAACTCTTCTTTTTGTTATTTGCAAAATAATCTTTCAAGGGTTAAGAATTTCCATTCTAGTCCCTAAATTTTAAGTATTTACAATTTAGCCCCTGAAAAAAAATATTTCTTTAAGTTCAAATCTCCTCACAATTTTTGACACACCACCCCTATACTTAGTCAAAATTCACCGCATGTCAAATTTAAGCTCATTTCTTGCCGCTGAAAATAATGCAGAATTTAATTAAAGCCCTTTTGCAAAATTGAGTCATTCTAGGTATAATTGGGCCAAGATGAAAATTTAAAATATTACAGAACAATGTCACAACTCCTAAAAGTGAAAAAAATGAAAATAATTTGACTTAAATTGAATTTTTTTAGGCCCAATTCGAGATTATGCTCGTGAAGGAATACACGACCCTGAGTTGGATTTTTTAAATATGCAATGGCCAACATGAAAAGGGATTTCAAAGAAAAATATTGACTATTTTTATGTATTTTTATGGCCTCAAATGCTATTATTTATTAAATATTCTCCTATATATAAAAAATACAAAAAATATGAAAAATTAATTATTTTTGTTCAAAAATGGTTGCCTAAGCTTGGCCAAGGTCTCCAAAGTTGATTTTGCAATTTTCTCATTTTTCTTGATTTTTTTATGAATTTTTGAAATTAAAAATATCGAAAAATACTGAAAATATGAAAAATTATTTTTTGGTGAAAATTGGTTCCTTAGGCTTGGCTAAGGTCTTCAAATTTGATTTTTCAATTTTAATAATTTTTATGAATTTTTTTATTAATTTTAAAAAAGAAAAAATAATTAAAAATCAGATGTCAACAATGACAAATCCAGAAGAATATGGGCCCACAAATATAAGGTCAAGCTAAACCTGCGAAGATGCACATGTGAAAATTCCATGTTCATATGTAATTGCAGTGTGTTAAAAATATGCAATTGATTACAATACAATGGTAGATGATACACTTTAGATAAAACACTTCAGTGCTATCGATACATGTTTCATCCATTAGGGGATCTAGATTACTGGCCTGAACTTAACGAGTTGCCATTAGTACCAGACCCGAACCGTATTAGAAAGAAAGAAAAACCCCATGCATCACGCATACGTACAGAGATGGGCTGGGGTACCCTAAGAAGTAGTGATTCGACTAACCATTGCAACTATTATGGAAAATCAGGACACAACAATCAAACTTGTGCATACAGATCGGTTTAAGGTTCTTTACCCTTCTGAGTTTTCCTATTTATTTAGTAATTTTTTTATTTGAAAAAGTATATTATTTCCACCTTTTGTCGGTCATAATTGACATTCGTAAAATTTTAATTGTTTACCTATTCATTTTCAGGAAATGATTGAGGCAAATGGCGATGGTTTCCTTCTTCAAACCTTAAAAGAAGCTATGAATGACTCGACTTTAATTTATGCAGCTGTATTCGGAGACTCGATAGCAGATCTAGCTAATTTATCTTTTTAGTGTATTCGAAGGCAAATATCATTTGTGTGAACTCTCATTAAGAATGAACTCGACAAAATATTAGTGTGTTATTGTTATGTATTTTTTCTTCTACTTTTCCAGAATTTATCTTTTTAGTTTTTGTAATTTTTGGGTGATTTGGGGGCCAAAATATAAATTACAATTAAGAAATTTCGAACACTATTGGGGTCAGAACAAAAATTCTGGGCACTATAAAGCGATGTCAAAACTCCTAAAAAGTGAATAAAAAATTATTAAAAAAAAGACTAAAATTTCATTTTTTAAGACTAATGTAGAGTTGCGTTTGTGAAGGAATGCACAATCCCCAATTGAAATTTTCAAATTTAAATGGCCCAAAATGAAAAGGTATTTAATTTAAAATATTAGATATTTTTTCCTATTCTTTAGGCCACGAAATCTAATTGTTTTAATTTTCGAAATTTTTGTAAACATGAAAAAATATTAAAAATTACGAAGATTTCAAAAAATTAATTCGCCTTTCAAATTAGTTCCTCATGCTTAACTAAAGCTTAGAAATATGATTTCCCAATTTTATAGATTTTTTTAGATTTTCTGTCAACACATAGTAATATCATATTTATGATGTAAACAATTCTAATAAATCAAAATTATAATAATACATAACAATCGTCAACTCCGATTACATTCAATGATGATGTCGTCCCCCTACGTGGCATCTTGTTCCACAAGTAAATCGTCTTCGGTGTTCGGTAGGTCTAGTATTGCACCGACGACGAGATTCCGGTTGTGTGGGTTGTGTAAATGACGAAGGCATAACCTCTTCTGACAACCGTGGTTGTGATATATCATCAAATTGAGTAAACACTCATGTTCAGACGATACATATTCTGTAGAAGCATATCGAGCAAAAGGAGGGAGATCAAATCCTCCAGCCATCGAAGAAATTACAGGAGTATGGGGACAGAATCCTACATGAAATGAGCCAGCAAACTGGCCAAACCCCGAAGTTAACTCTGTCTGACCAAACCCGGGATTGAACCCATGAGTGAAACCTGTCGTATTATAGAACACGAGATAAGGGACGGCATCTATATCTTGATGAGCTCTAATAGTCCTCTGGATTGATTGACTAGTATGAGATGGATCATCTTCATGCGATCGAATAGGTGTTATGGTAGGTGCTGATTGGGGTCGTGGAATCGTTATCAGCCGTCTCTTTCATTGATGGTTTGTAGCATTATTGTAGCTATCCTGCTTATCTGCCGTATGGTCTCTCACATGTTCTCTTAGTCTCGAGACGTAACTCTGCATAAAGATATAATTTGTTCCGTGCCATCAGCCTGTTCATGAAATCAAAGTCAATAGAGTTATCAAATGCTAGCAATTTATATTACTAAAAAAATAATATGAAGTTAATTACAAGTGTTTGTACTAACCATTGCACCTACTGCACCTCTCGTGTAAGAAATCTATCACCGTGTGCATGCATGGTACCACTTCATGTATTCTGAATGAAAGTGAAATGGGTCCGTTGCAGGATCAAATCGGACTATGTAATTACAACGGTTGTTCCACATTTCAATCCACTATCTGTGTTTCTCGACCCAATTCTTTGTAGTTGACCTTAATTTAATGGCATAAAAGGATTTATGATCATTGGGAGAATTCGATATTCCTTACTGCATGCCAAATTGACGAAGCACTCAGATCTGGATAATACCACTCAACTATGTGAAAAAAGATGAGTGGGACACGAGCTGCCCAAATATCTTTTCCCTCCGTACAGTAATCTGGTAGAGCTTCAAGAATGTCATCAGTATATGGCTCCCAAATAATCTGTTATCGTATTGAAATATATCAAATTAAGTGAAGAATTAATTTAAAAGCTAACATTACATTGAACTCATTGGTTTCTATCGTGACTTACATTACTGAATGTCATTCTATCAAATTGGTAGCGTTGATGTGGCAAAGCATGTGTGGGCACTCTAGTTATCTATAGGGATTGAAACCAGCTGCAAAAAAAAAAGAAATTACATATATTGTTATACCCACTAGAAAAAAAAATTATCTCTACAATGTAATAGTGGCAGAAAAAAGAACAATTACATATATTATACGGACTGAAAAAAGTTTATCACTCACGAAGTTAAAATAAATAAATATATCACATACCGACTACCAAGAGATGCATCTTCAAAAGGATCATTGCTTCTGATAAATGGTGACACACAACTGAATCGATCCCACACTCAAATTTGCAACACATATAGGGGCACCACTCACTTGTTGCACTGATGGATTGGTGGCATTGCATAACTTCCGATACAACTACGCAAGCGCTGTTGAACCCCAATTGTACAGCGTACAATCCATGACATTCTTTGGTAATGGAAGAAAAATTACACTTACCCTCGCACCCAATTTATCAAAAAATATGGATCCTCCTACCAATTGCAGAATGAATGCTCTTGGTAACCTCATCGGCATTAGTTGAAATTTCATGAAAGCGTCATCTCAACTAGGTTATCTTTACCATCGAACCACGTATTTGAACGGGTGAGGGTTAGTGACCAAGTAGATTCTCATAAATATCGCCCCAATTCCTATTAGTCGGGCAAGTAACTGCATTTCCATTAATAAAAAGCCCTGTAATAATCTCGATATCCTGCAAGGTAATGGTGCATTCACCTTCTGGCATATGGAAGGTGTGAGTATTGGGCCTCCAACGCTCAATCAAAGCTGCAATCGAATGATAATCAATTTGTCAAAATCCCATTTTCCAAACTCTGTAAAATCTCAAAGTTCAAACATATGGTTCTATGCAATGATCAAGTTCAGCTTTGTATAGTGTTGCTCAATCTCGTTGACATTGAAAAACTTCATTATCATCTATTTGTGAAATATTGCATTAATTATTAATAGCAATTTTATTAAGATATAACGGTTACAAATGATAGCTCAGCTAATAAATTTTTTAATTACTTACCTCAGCCTTCCAAATGGCTTGCGATCTATATTCAACCTGCTCTATAAGTAATGAATTATTTTCAGGTCCCAGCCGAATATATTTTCTTTGTGCCATGTCTACAAATGGAACAGATAAACTTCATAAATATCGCATAATGTTCTTGAGATGCTTTACTCATAAGGGGTACAATCATCATTTACAAATGAATGAGCGAAAAATAATAAGTTTTATTCAATTAATTAAAAATCCTAATTTTTTACATTTTTCTGAACTTTTTTTACGAAAAATCATGAAATTTTCTCAAATTTTTTAGAACATTTTTATGATTTTTTCATTTTTTCATGATTGTCCGGTTTTTTATTTTCTAAATTTTCAATTTAATTTTTTTATTTTTTAGGCTGGGTCTAGAGTTTGACCCAAATAATGGCGCCTCTCCCATTTCTTATGTTTTCTTTTTTTTTCTAATTTTCTTTTTCCTTTTTTTCTATTCTTTTTTCAGACCGAGTCAGTTCAACCCAACTCACAAATCAAAAGAGCCGGCCAAAACCCACTCGGCTTTGAACCGAGACTAAAATGACAGAATTTTGGGAATTTTGTTATTATTTTTTAAATATTTTTTCTCATTTTTTTTCGAATTTGTCTCTTCTTTTTAAAGGTTGGCCCAAAAAGTAAAATGACAGAATTTATAATTTTTTTCGAATTTTTAAACCTATTTTCGTTAAAGTGGACTACAACGTAAGATGACTTTCATTCGTTGGGTCATCAGTCGAATATTATTTAAATCGACGTACACATTTTAATGTTCTTCACCTATTCATGATGGATCATGTGGCAATAAACTTTGTGAATCAATGGTCAACAAGGGGCAAAATCTTCAACAAAAAATAAACATTGTGAATCAATGGTAAGCAAGGGGCAAAATCTTCAACAAAATAATCTATTTGCTTTGTATTGTGAATTGTCGAGTTGTTCATTTGTCGGATAATTCAAGAACATTCACATTTGCTTGTCTTTTGAAAATAATTTCGTAGATAAATAGTTTCCAGAAATTAATTTTTTGGCTCCAAACATGGAACTTCAAGTTATTATATAGTGAACTTGTCGGTCTTACTTTTTGGGCCAACCTTTAAAAAGAACATTATGAAGTGTTTATTTTTTTCCCATATGTTGGGTTGACAATTTTTCTGGTTGCCAAGGAAGAACCCCAGTGCATGAACACGGACATATATATAGCGCAAAAATAAGTTATTTCTCGGTGCAAAACAAACATATATGTAGCGCAAAAAAAAATTTCCGGACTAAACAGCATGTAAAACATCACAATACAATAACACAACAGTGATTGCACAATACTAAAATTGCATTTTCTAACAAGGATATAAGCATTACCTTAACTCAAAAGTGGGCGTGTGTCGAGATGGGAGAAAATGATATTTCGACTCTTCTAACTTTTTAGCCGTCTACAAAAAATTAATATTACATGCAACGAAACGAAAAACGCAAATGACAAAATAAAACAGATCATTTACCTAGTTCGATGGCGAGAAATTATTGACAGAGTTAATGATCGCAAATACGGACACATCGGAAATCGACGAGTGACCTCCAAAAATTTTCTCGCTCAATTCTCTCTATTTTCTCTCGATACGTTCTCTGTTTCCCCTTCTTTTGAGCTTTTTCAGACCTCCAAACTCTTCAAGTGTCCCTTATAAGAGACACTTAAGAACTTTATGATAAATTTTCTCTCCGCCGAGACGAATCTCTACTCCATTCGGCAGCTTTTTTGTGCCAAACGCAGGGAAAGGGGGGCGTACCGCGCGAAAAAGGAGGGGCAGAGGAGGGTGGAAAAAGGGGGTAGAGGTCCTCTCCAGTTTGGCAAGTGCCGAATTGGAGAGGAGGGAGGGGGTGGGGGTGCTCGGCAATTCGAACTGGAGAGGGTTTTTTTCCATTTTAGGTTAATAATTTTTTTTTTACTATTTTAGGTTGGAAAAAAAATTCATTTTGGGTTTCGCGCGGCACTTAGAGTGCCGCGCGGGCCCCCGCGGCCCGGCGTTAATTTTTTTTTGTTTTTCTTAATTTTAAAGCTTTAATTTATATAAATTTTGTAATTTTGACTCGTTTGTAATAAATTTAAATTTATATATAATGTAATTAATTATTTAAATATAAATTTATATAAAAAACGTAAATAAATACGAAATTACATTTTAAAAACTAACGCACCAGCCTCATGAATATTATTTATTACTTTTTTACATAGTAAATAATTTAATTACAAACATCTTATTCAAATTTACAATAAAAAATTGATAATTATGTTTTAAAAATTAGCTTCAAAAGGAAAAAATTTATATTTTAAAATATTACAAAAACTACTCAAAAGGAAATAAATAAATTAGCCTCCTGAATATTATCTATCAATTATTAACATATTATATAAAAAAATTACATTTATCTTTAAAAAGATTTTAATCAATTATTGATAATTATATCATAAAAATAATCCTCAAAAGGAAAGAAATTATATTTACAAAGTTATATAAATATAAATTTATCAGAAGAAGTGAAAAATACGAAATTACAAAAAAAAAATACAGCGCCGACCTCCTAAATATTATTCATTAATTCTTTTCATAGCAAAAAAGTAAATTACATATATTAATGCATTTATTAATTATTTCTTGATAATTATGTTATAAAAGTAAGCCACAAAAGGAAACAAATTAATATTTAACAATTTATTTACATATAAAATTATAAACATACGCAAATAAATACAATATGGAATAAAATTAAAAAAACAAAATAATTTAATTACGTACATCTTAATAAAATTTTCAATTACTCATTGATAGTTATGTTATACAAATAGGCTTCAAAATGAAAAGAAATTATATTCACAAAATAATGTAAATGTAACATTATACAAACATGTAAAAACTTTATATTTTAAAATATAATTGTTGACAATTATGTTATCAAAATAAGCTTCAAAAGGACAAAAAAAATTTTATTTACAAATTTAAATAATGATAAAATTATTAAAACTTAGTAAATAATTACAAAATTAAAAAATACTACAGCACTGGCCTCCTCAATATTTTTAATTTAGTATTTACATACTAAATAAGTTAATTAAATGCGTATTTATAAATTTTTTAATTAAATATATCTAATTAAATTATAAAAACAAGCTTGAATATGAATAAAAATTATATATACTATTTCATAGAAATTTGAAATTGTTACAAACACGACAAAAATTACGAAATTAAGACAAAAAACCCGCAAGGGTGTTGACACCTGATTTTCAATCACCTTTTCTTTTCTTCTTTTTTAAAATTAATAGAAAATCCATAAAAATTCATAAATTTGAAAAAATTAATTTTGGAGACCTTTGCCAAGCCTAGGGAACCAATTTTTACCAAAAAATGATTTTTCATATTTTCAGTATTTTTCGGTATTTTTATTTTCTAAAATTGATAGAAAATCTATAAAAATGAGAAAATTGCAAAATCAACTTTGGAAGCCTTGGCCAAGCTTAGGCAACCATTTTTGAGTAAAAAAAATAATTTTTCATATTTTTTGTATTTTTTTAAATATAATTTTTAGAAATTAGGAAAATATTTAATAAATAATAGCATTTGAGGCCACAAAAATACATAAAAATAGTCAATATTTTTCCTTTAAATCCCTTTTCATGTTGGCCATCGCAAATTTAAAAAATCCAATTCGATGTCGTGTATTCCTTAACGAGCATAATCTCGAATCGGACCTAAAAAAATTCAATTTGAGTCAATTTATTTTCATTTTTCACTTTTAGGAGTTGTGACATTGTTCTTTAATATTCCAAATTTTCATCTTGGCCCAATTATACCCAGAATGACTCAATTTTACAAACAGGGCTTTAATTAAATTTTGCATTATTTTCAATAGCAAGAAATGAGCTTAAATTCAACATGTGATAGGTGTGTCGAAAATTGTGAGGAGATTTGGACTTAAAGAAATATTTCTCCAGGGACTGAATTACAAATACTTAAAATCTCATGGACTAGAGTGCAAATACCTAATACTTGAGGGATTATTTTGTAAATAACAAAAAGAAGAGTTAGTGGAGAAATTAGAATAGAGAAGGGAAGATGGAGAAGAGAAGATGGAGAAGAGGAGATGAAGATAGGAAGATGGAGAAGAGGAGATGAAGATAGGAAGATGGAGAAGAGGAGATGGAGAAGAGAAGATAAAGAAAATAAGATGAGAATAGAGAAGGGAAGATGGAGATGAAGAAGAGTTAGTAGAATGAGAGATAGATATGGAGAAGGGAAGATGAAGATGAAGAAGAGTTAGTGGAGAAATTAGAATGTGAGATAGAGATGGAGAAGGGAAGATGAAAATGAAGAAGAGTTAGTGGAGAAATTAGAATGGGAGATAGAGTTAATGAAAAATTAGAATGGGAGATAGATGAGTGGTTTATTTAATTAATTAATCTGGTAATCCATTAACTTAAAAATGAATTTTAGGTCGCGACAAAGGGTCCCATGCGACGGCACTAATTTATTAAGCTTGTTATCGATATTCTTTTAATTTGAATATGAGATCTTTACATATCCCACCAATTTTATTTTATGAATATTTATTTACCTATTAATTCAACTAATTACAAATATCTTATTCAATTTATTAATTATTTATCAATAATTATGTTCTAAATATGAACCTCAAACTAAAAACATTACATTTCAAATTTTATATAAATTTAAGGTTTATAATATATTTAAATCGTATTTTAAAAAAAAGCAAAAAAAAAAAAATACCGCGGGCTGCGCGGCCAGCGCGGCACTCAGAGTGCCGCGCGGGCCCGCACGGCATTAAGACTGCCGCGCCCAACCCAAAATGAAATTTTTTTTTTCCAACCTAAAATAGTAAAAAAAAAAAACCTAAAATGGAAAAAACCCAACTGGAGAGGGGGGAGAGGGCCCATTTTCATATTTTTGTCCCACCGAGACCCAAATCGCTAAAAAAGCAAATTTTTAAACCCATTTTCAAAAAAAAAAAAAACCCACAATCTATTTTGACACGAGAACCTCTTGGACTTCGCTTTCTACTGTGTTTGGTATTGTCATCTGGGCTGGAATTCTTAACCAGGTGACAAAGTCAATCACCACAGCGAAAGAAAATGTAAAGCATTTCTTACTCCTCAGCCTTCTAAAAATAAAAAAAGTTACCCACGAACTCGAATGCTTCCAGGACAATGGCCGGAAAGGATTAAAAAAATTTATTCAGTACTCGTCTCACGCGAACAATCTCTCGGAGAGGCTAAGAGTACATGAGGGACAAAATGCATCACGATTACAAATGAGGTGATGTAATATAATCGATCTTCGTTGTTCAGAACCAGTATATGCACGCGCCTGAAAAAAAAAAAAACCCGACACAGAGCGTCGGGACGTAGTCGTTCCTCGTCGACCAATGTCCATTGAGATAGATACGAGGAAAAAACTCAGAAAGCTTGATACCCGAAGCGGTTTTTCTTAGGCAATTGAAAACGAGAGAGGACGACGAGATGACGCGACCAGACCAGTGGCAGTGCACTGGAAACTTACACTATAATTTGAGGACGATCGTCGATATCTGTTGCAGATTGTGAGTTCGTCAAGTTCGGCAGAGAGAATCGAATGCGAAGCGATACGGCAGAGGAGTAATGGTGAATGATTGCTCGTACGGTGGCGCTCGTTTTTTCAGAAGAGCAAGGTGACCCTAGTTGCGAAATATATTGAAGCGGCATAAGTTATTTAAAATACGTGAATTTCAAAAGTGGGAAAAATATATATAATAAAATCTAAATGGGTTGTGATTTCGGGGACGAGCATGGATCGGGTGAGTAAGTTTCGGAACTAAACCTTGAAACCAACCCTGTTATAACCAGTTCTAAATTTTTGGAACTTGCTACTTATCCCGTTTGTCCTGAAACCTATTTTGAAACCTGCCTTATTTTTTCGGTCCGATTCTAAGGTCTACCAACAACTTGTTTTTCTTTTCTTGTTATTTTATTTTTTTTCTAGCAAAATAATATAAGTAGCAATAAAACGATTTAAAGTAAAAGATGAATTATAAAACTCACTATACATCAAAAGCTACAATCCCTGATATGAGTAATAAAAATTACATTCCATCAAAAATAGAGGAGGTAAGATGAGCGGGACTAGAGTATTTTTTTCAACAGTTGTAAAAAATCGATTCCAAAATTGTTCTAATTCCTAAGTACTTGAAATTGGGAACCGGTCAGGTTCCATCCGATTCCTAAAATTTAGAACTAGTTCCTAGACTAGTTTGAATGGGAACAGTTTCCCAAACCTATTTTTTGGATGGTCCTATTCGATTCGAGGTCAACCCAGTTCGATCGCACACCCATCTGAGGTTGTCTAAAGGGTTATCATTTTGTGCAAGATAATGGATCTTAAAAACAAAAAATAGAGTTCCATAAGATATAAAAGAATTCGCCTCGTACACAACAAAAATTATTTTGGTTTATAAATCATCCCATGAATTTTTTTCACTTGATTGGACCCGTGCAGTGTTGTAGCTAATGCGTTAAGTATCCCGCCTTGGGAGCCTGTTCGCAAGAATGAAAGGGTCACGACAACTTGAAGGAAAAAAAATGTTAAAGAAAAGAAAGAGAGTAAAAAAATATATATATTATTAAAAATTATTCACATCAGCGTCAATATCCATGTCAACACTGTCCGGCGTCCAAGTCAATACCGATCAAAGTTCACATCAACTCCAACCAGCAAATCAAAATATGCTTCACTTTAAAAAAGTAAACATCCAATTGTCTTACTTTTTCAATCTGTTTTTATATTGTCCCCATTGGATAGGGTAAATTTCGTACGGTTAAGTGAATGTCTTTATTAGGTGCAATTTATTCTCTTGATGAGATAAATTACACTTTGTAATTTAAAGTGTAAAAAAAAAAGTCATAAACCTATTGCATTAATACTAATTCAATTCTAAACCTTTCATTAATATCAATTCGGTCATAAATATTTTTGCCTTGTACCAATTTAGTCTTAAATCTTTTACATTTTTATTAATTGAGTTAATCCAACTAATTTTGACAAAAAATTTGTTGATGTGGATGTCAGTTGTCTTACGTGGCACAGTTGGCATTGACGTGGATATTTTGTAATATTATTTTAATAATTTTTAATAAATTTAATTTTTTTTAGTGGCGGAGAAAAGAAAAAGAAAAAAAAAACCAAAATATTTATTAAATAATTATTAAAAATATCAATGTCAACACTATCTATGTGCGTATAACAATCAACATTCACGTCAGCAAATTTTCGGCCAAACTTGGCCAAATTGACTCAATTAATAGAAATGCAAAAGGTTTAAGACTGAATTGGGATCAATAAAAAATTTATGACTAAATTGACATCAATACAAAAGATTTAAGATTGAATTGACATCCATTCAATAGACCTTTGACTTTTTTAACCCTTTTCCCTTAAAAAAGTAATCTTTAAGTAATAAAGCAAATCAAAAGTGGAGTTAGAACTCTGCCATGAAAGAAAGAAAGAGAAAAAGTTCAATTTTTTCTGGTTATGTTCTCCTATTTGACAAAGGTCATATTTGTCTTCCTACTTTTGAAGAATTTACACTTAGATTGTACACGAGTAGTTTAGGGTAGATTAGTCCAAACATTAAAGTTCAAACAATTTACAGAAATTTAAATCTGGAATTATTTTATTTTCCCATAAATACAATTTATTTTCACATTGTATTTTTATCGATAAATTCTTCCCATTATTTGATGATTACAAAAGTTCGTATAGAGACTAGGGGTGAGCAAAAAAACCACGATCCAACCAAATCAGACCGGACCGTACCCAACAGGCTAATCTTGGATCGTAACCGGCGGGTACGGTTCAGTTTCCGATTCCAATTTTCCAAAACCGGCAGGTATCGGTTCGGTTCCCGGTTTCGGGTCGAAATCCTCCAACCAACCCAACCGAATCGGTCTTTATATAATATAAATGGGCCAATTATTTTAATTAAACCATATCTTAAATGCTTAACCCATCCATCCAAAAAAAAAAAGCCTAAACCCGTAAAATGAAAAAAGACCTTACCCTAATCCAACTTTCTTCGCACTCAGTCACTCTTATTGTACAATTCAATTGCACATTTCTTTCTTTTCCTAGTGCAGTGGGTGAATTGTCACTTAGCTGGTATATTGGGTTGCTAAGAATTTTGATTTGCAAGGAAAAAAAGAAAAGAAAAGAAAGTTGTAAGTCTACCGTTATATAGATTTATTTAGTCATATTTGCGGGATTAGTATTCAACTTAATTTTTTTATGGAACGAGCGAGTGACGTTAGGACCGTAACCAGGATCCAACTAAGAACCAAACCGGACCGGTAGTTCGGTTCTCGGGTGGATCCATGGAACAAACGGTTGGTTCACGGTTCACATTTTGCCGAACCGGTATCTAACGGACAGTTCTCGGTTCTAGAGTAGAACCATCCATCCTGTGAACCGATCATCCCTAATAGAGACGGAATCTTTTGGCTATCAATTTCTCACACAGATGCAACCGGCGCGCACATCTTGGCCACTTCGATTTCCAATTCTTTCAAATGACCAAATGCATAATCATAGCATGACTTATGGACGACGGCTTGATGAGGTGGCAGGCCACTTCTTCTTTTTCTTTTTTTCTTTTTTTTTTATGTCGAAAACAGGCAACCTTATCTATGAAAATTTCATGCGAAATTTTGACATGGGGCATAAAATTTTTATCTTCTGTTAATTTTGTTGAAGTATAGTTCATACTCCCAACGATAGGAAAGCACGGTCCCCGCCTCGCACTGAGAGCATGGGGTCATAAGGGGGTAACACCCCATTGACATCGAAGACTTTACAATTTAAGTCTATATTTTTTCATTGATAGTTTGGGTTTGAGTTTATAAATAATTACAATTATATATGCTCTTTTTCTCTTGTAATTAAAGGATGCAACGAGAGATGCGATGTGTTAACTATAGTGGAATCCTCTATTGAACGTCACCCTATTTTAAGGATGAATAGGATTAAAATATTGTGTCTCAATTTCTCTTTCTCGCTACATTTTACTTCATTGGGATTGTACGACAAATCCTAACAAATTTGTGGCATAAATAGATCCTAATCATCATCGTTTAATTACGAGAGACAATCTTTGGGATCATAAGGATTAGCGGGAAAGTTTGACACCTCAATGTCGACTCTTTGCTACCTAAGGCTGTAATATGCTCCAAGAATTGGACTGTTTCCGCATCAAAGCGATATGTGAAAAATCCCTCCACAAATCATGCTTGCATTTTTCATTGCACACGGCTTTCCCTATGTATACATCGAAAACTCAGTGTCTTCTCTAGAAAGAACTCTAAGAAAAATGGAATACTCGGTCGCTCAACCCTAACTTAAATCTTACTACATAAATATTTCATAAAAAAAATGAATGAACTTTTTTGTTTGTTATCTCCTCATTATTTAAGGGTAATTTTCATTCTCTTCTTGTATGATGGCACCATCCATAGCGCATAGATGGGTAGAGCGCCAAGGGTCATGTCCTCCCATACCGTACCAAAAATAAAGTGACGGCTTTGGGGATTGTTCATCTGTCTTTCCATCTGGTGGGGATATAGGCACTTCAAATATATTAAAAGTTTGTAGACGTGGCTACTTTATCTCTTACATTACAAAGAAAATGTATATATTAATTATTTATATTAAATATTATTCTATATTCTATTTCAAATTGCATGAACAAGTATTGGTCATTTCATTACTAATGAAATATTCCAATATCCATACTTCCTTCAGCCAACACGTGTCCAGTCCACGGGAACACACAGCGAAAATGACTGTGAGCTGCTATACCAAATCCCTCGCTAGCCATCAAGGACCGAGTGGTAAGGTCTTTTTCTTTGTTAGAAAAAATTCATCCGAAGGTAGTTCCTAAAATCACGAAAGATGAATGTCAGGAATCCATTAGGGGATTGGATACCTTCTTCTTGTTCCCTGGGATGATGAAGAATCGAAATAGAATCTAACAAAATAGAATAAATAGAATCAAACTAAGTCGAAATACTAGAATATAGAATAATCGGGTTAGAATCTTATTGTACATCCTAGAAAATAGAAATTCTAATCATTAGAATTTCAAATAGTCATGTTTTACTACTAATTCAAATTAATATAGAATATGTATTTCTAACTAATATTAATAGTTAAATATAATGAATATATATTTATCTAAATTAATTAATATTTTACATATACTTTATAGAATTCTAAATAATTCAAATTATGTTCTAATTCTAAGTTAATGAAATGATTACTTATAGAAATGATTTGTTATAGCTATTATAAATGATTAATGTGTATTAAATATACAATACAATTTAATCAATATTCAATTTCGATTTTTTCTTTAGAATCTTTTCTTTATCTAAATGGGATTGCTTATAAAAGTAGTATTTATTAATTTTCTTAATGAACCCGGCAGCACTCTAGATCTGAGGAGGAACACATTTACGAGTTATGTCATCTGCAATCGCGATGAATCAAAATTAATAAGGAGTTGGTCAATGATACTCGAAAATAAATAGACATCCTCTTTCTTTATCATCAATCGAATCACTGTTCGCAATCCAAAATTCGATTTTATCATCCATCCAATCATTGTTGCGATTGATCACCGCGTCTCGTTGCAAGACTCATTTGGAGACATGACATAAGGTACGAGGGAGAGAGGTAGGATTTGCTGAACATTGAATCCACCCCAGGAGGGGCTCGCTTCTGATTAGCTGCGTCGGTAAGGACCAAGAGATTCTCCGATCCGGAAGTGCCGCTGATATGGTTCGAGCATAATCCTGGTATCTTCGCAAAATCGCGTTTGTGGCTCCTCTTGCTGCGCGGCGGGAGCAATCTACGAAAGGTCTAGTGCGTAATCTAATCCGTGACGATGTCGGGTCCCGAATCGCGATCGTGGCAACGTCGGAGTTTTTGGACGTTTTATCCACGTGGTTAATGAATAAAACTCTCACTTCCCAATTTTAAATTCGATCTTTAGTTTTTTTTTTTTTTTAAATCTTCCCGTAATAATGATGGGAGTCACATGATTTCACTATTGCAGACCATGCTCAGCATCGAGATCGTGAGAGATTTGCTCGGTGGTGTGCATTTTCTTGATAGCCATTTCCAGAGTTTCAAAGCTTTCAGATTTTTAGCTTTTCGTGACAAGAATACCGAGCACAAGTAAATTTATATGATTCGACATCGGCAGAGTGTCGTCCGGCTCAAATTGACAACCGCCACCCCCAACCGGCCGTGGCGAGCGCCGACGTCTCTCTTCCGACATCAATAATGTAATTACTAGAGCACAAGCGTAAAGGTCTCTTTTTTTTTTTATTATTTTTCACGAATGCGGGTTTTAGTTTTGATTATTTGTTCTTGTTTTATGGAAAGAATAAATCAAGGGGATGGATGGAGCTCGTCAAGACATGCATCCGCACGTGAACCTTGAATTTCGCTGTTTTGATCCTACACGTCATAAATAAACCAAAATTGTGTAACGCCGTCACTTTCAATTAATACATAAATATCTTTGATTCCTCCGGCACCACTCCTATAATTACTCCTCACAAGTTTCACAGCCATACAAGTTTTTTTTATCCATACATTACATTGCACCAAGATCCGTTTACAATTGCCTCGCTTGAAGCTACAAACATGAAATTGCTCATACCTTCTCTGGCCATATTCATACATATCACTGGCCTAATCTCTTCCCTCGCCGACGTCTCGGCCGTGCAAAGCTCTCACCAAGACTTCGTCGACGAGCACAACACCGCTCGAGCTGAAGTGGGAGTCGATCCGATAGCTTGGAATGGCACAGTCGCGGCCTACGCTCAAAAGTACGCAGATGAGCGGATTGGAGACTGCGACCTTGAGCACTCCGGAGGGCCCTTCGGCGAGAACCTAGCCGAGGGCTATGGCGTCCTGAGCGGCAGGGACTCGGTGAAGATGTGGGTGGGAGAGAAGGACAACTACGACTACGGCTCGAACTCGTGTGTTGGAGGCGAGTGCTTGCACTACACCCAAGTCGTGTGGCGCAATTCTGTTCATCTAGGATGCGCTCGGGTGAAGTGCGATAATGGAGGGTGGTTCGTGATATGCAACTATGATCCTCCCGGAAACTACGAGGGCGAGCGGCCCTATTGAACGTGTCTATGTAACTTCTAAATAAATTCGTGTCTTTCGTACGATTCTACAAAACCCCACCAACCGAAATAACGCCCTATTTCAGACACGCATATTGTAAGTCTGTTGTCTAGACGACGCTCCTGTCAAGAACTCCCTACCTTTGCATTTCTCTCGTTACTATATAGAAAGTCGCAAAACGAAACGCAAATTGTCATAACTCAGTAATCTTGGTACGCTTTTTCGGTTTCTTCTTTGACCGTTTGTTTCCGATCTCTCCACACGAATCCTCTTCAACAGACACGGATCTCAAGTGCTTCTTGGTTACTCCCGCTTGGAAAATACCATGATCATCACAGCTATTCTCATTCTCATTTTCATCATCGCCGTCGTCGGTAGTATCTTCTGAATCTGTTTTGCCAGTGCTAGAAGCTAATGGATTCGGAGGATAACAACTCGCAACTGCAGATTCTGCAGCTGCTACTGCTTCAGGGGTGTGAAGATCAGCGATCCCCAGCATCAAGTCCTGTTTCATAAGTGCAAAAGCATCAGCTGATGGTTCCATCACCCCAAAATTATACCATGGTAGACAAAAGAGCAGCAAAAAGTACCATTTCTATTATTTCTGCTTCGTTCCCTTCGAGAATTTCAATGTCATAGTTTTCTGGATTGTCCTACATAAACAAAGAGTTTCGAGTGATAGGTCATAAAAAGTCGTATCAATGCAAGAAAGGGAATGTGACAGGAGGAGCAAGATCATAATCCAAACCTTCGCATCGACCTGCAATTTGCTATTAGCTTCAGAAATAACTCCTAGAAAGTCCTTCACTTTTCCAAGAACTGCAGCAAAGCCAAACAGTCAAGGGATTGACTCTTTCTGGAAACAAAAGAACTAAGTTATTGAGACCATGGTAAGTGGCGGTACGCACCACACAACCATATCCAATCAACCCCTATCTCTTGGAATTTTACCCACCATACAAAAGCCTCCTAGCCCATCGTTTCATATTTTTCGGGAAATTAATTCATCTAAACAGCCATTTTCGTGAATTATGAAGATAAACGTAAAACAGCTTATAGTTGTCGAAAGATATTATTCTGATTGAAAAGATCAGAAGATGAATTCACAACCTTGGCTCGTAGGAAATGAACTTGTCAATGGCTTTCCACTGAGGTGATGTCGCCTTCTTTGAGAGTGTGAATCCTTTTTTTTTACAGATAGACAGTGTGGCCTCTGCATGTTAAAGCACTTAAAATAAAATCACATAATGGTGAGAGCGGATACAATAATATTGACCCAGGCGAACAGAGCCACTCTTACAATCCAAACATCAAAATTAGAGGTAAAATCACTACCTATAGATGAGGTAGAGGAACCCCTTTTCTCTAGTTTCAGAAGTTCTTGGCTCGTGGTCTCCATCCCTATGGCTAAGCCGCAGTACTATAGCAAAGCAAATTTGAAGGATTGAAGATGTCACTAAATGAAAAACAGAAGCAAATCATAATTAGATGGAGAATGTAGCATTTGATATTCTTTTAACTTGTAAGATCATTATAAACAATTTGCAGCAAGAATTAAACATGTGAGGACAGACTAACAGTCCACCCAGACAAGACTCATCCCAATCAAGAACAATCCTCACTACAAATTTAATCCATCCAGCAACTCCTCCACGATCCGCGCTCGGCTTCGTACATTGAATTGGGGTTCTTAGACAGACCATTGTGAGCTTCGAAGGAGCAGCATTTTTCCAGCTCCATACCCTCCTCGCTATGGAAGAAAGGTGAAAGCAAAGAGAGCTCACTGCTTGGTCAACAATGGATATCATGACGCCATTAGTGACACAAAGCCCTCAAAATTCCTTTCTCTTCTCATCTACTCTTTCTTCCCCCAAGCATAGAGTCCTCAATCCTCCTTCAACCCCTCAAGACTCAATTTTTTCATATGAAAAACCCAAAAAAAAAATTCCTTTTTTGCTGGAAAAGCAGCAATCTAACAATCAAAATGGGCAGCATCCTAAGACTCGTGAACAAATTACCAGACCGAAATTCCGAAAAAGCACTACACCATGTTCTATACCCAAATTAGATCAAATTTATCTGAATCATTTGCGCTAGAGAACTAGACAGAGGATTACGATTAGAATTTAAAATACTAACTAGAAAAAAGAAGCAGCGAAAGGCAGAGATGCTACCTGGGCTGTGCTGAGCACCAGGTGCTTCCTGCGTCTGAGAGAGGAGGAAGAAGAAGAACGGTGAAGTCCGACCCCAGAAAAGAGAATTCCGTTTTGGGCCGGGCAATTGTATCGCTTTGGCCCAATATTAGGACAGCGAGAAAATTAACTTAAAATTGAATTCCATTCCTTTGTTTCTGGAAATTAAAAAAGACAAAAGGGCTATAATCTCCTCTATCCTAGTTGAAAAAAAGTTCATCAACAACATCTTTAATTAATAGGTTACGAGTTACAAATGTCATCCAATGTAGGTGACATGGATCCTTTGCCACGATCTGTAAGACCCTCCAAATTTGGCCATCCCATAAGGATCTCATGTGATCTCGATTATAATATTTAAATATTAAATAAGCGCTTTCATCTAATAGGTTAAAATTTTAAAATAGTTAGCAATGGTCTCACGAAATCTCATAAAATTTGACAATAATGTCAAATCTTAACAAGGCCTCACGAAGATTTGGGCAAGGGTGAACAAAACTGGAGTGAACAGATCAGCATTCCAAGGGCTTGTCAGTCAAGGCTAAGGGAGAGGGTTGGAGCTATGAGCCTGTTTGGCCATGACCATGGAGTTGCCACCTAGGTGACCACTGTAACTTAGAGGGATAACCGGCTTCAAGACGGGTGGTTCTCACCTTAAAATTGAGAATCGCTCGCTAAAGGCCAATTTTGCATAATGCGAACCATAAACCACTTGTTCGTTCCATGGATCCATCCCAAAAAACAAATCATCGGTCCGGTCCAGTTTTCGATTGAATCTCGATTACAATTCTACCTAGTACCAACATCAATTAAAAAAGAAAATAGAACCAATCATCAGCAATTGAGGGAGAAGAACCATGCTACAAATTTAAGTTATACAGTCCAGTTTGTAAGACGAAAACAAGCCACAAACACATTTTGTTTGAGGTATCGGCAAATTGGAAAAGAATTAGAGAGTAGTTAGTAGTTGGCTACTTGCACTAGGAAAGTATGTTGCATGGAGATTACGCCAGACAGCAAAAACATATGGCATCAAAAAGCAAGTTAATTAGAAGTGAGAGATTTCAAAATTTAAAGGGAAAGTAAGACCTTTAAGGGAAATGGCTTCAATTAAACAAATATACATTCGTATTATATAAAAGGACCAGTTTGGTTGGACTAATTGGATGGTTCCCACCAAAAATCGTGAACTGAATCGGTACCCGTCAATGCCAGAAAATTAAAACTGGGCATTGAATCAATATCTGTCGATTCCATTCAAAATTAACCGATTCGATACGATCTAGTCTGGTTTACGTGGATCATGATTTTTTTTTCTCCTCCCTAGTAATTTATAACCTACAAATCATTACGAAAGGAAATTTCCCCCCGACCAAAAATGGAGGAAAAACATATTATCACGCCCGCTACTTCATGTGAAAAGTTATTGCCCGTGACTTAGGCAATGGATAGGTTGCCTTTAGAGACATCTTTTCATCGTACATCAGACTTGTCGGTACAAGAACATGAACATGAACATGGGCTCTAGTCTAGCCGTAAAATTTCATCATTAAATTGTTCCAGTTTCCTTATAGTTGTCGCATTAGATATGCAGAATTTTCAGACTCCTTTAAATGGAAAAAAAAAGAAAAGGAAAATTGACTTATGTGGTATTTTGGAACTTCGGCAATGCACCAATATAATTAACTAATGCTCCGTTTATTTTACGAAAAATAAATATTTTAAAATAAATATTTTTCAGATTATTTACTTTTCTCAAAACAAAGGAAGCCTAAGTAAAAGGGTCATTTCGAAACACAAACAAAAACTTTAACACCATAAGTTATTCTCAATTTGGCAATGCATATCTTTTCATGGTCTTGCATAAGCAAGAGAGATGGGAGGTGAGAAAAAGAGTCTTTTGTTTTGAGCTTCCCATTAGCCCTCATCAATGTAATTATCAAATTATTCAGTGCAGAATAGCTTTAAAGAAACTGACGACCATTATTATTCTTGCACCGTTTAAAATGCTTATCTTATTTCCTTTTCCTACCTTTTCAACGAATGTTTATTTGTAATTATTGAAAAAAAAATAAGGAAAATGTTTATTTGTTTTCCAGGAGGGGCTTAGGATTCTGGTTCTTGCCTTGTCGTATCTGCCATCGAAACATCATGTGATTCAATAGTCAGAAACTTCCAGCTGAGCTAGCTAACATTGGATTCTAGGACATCCACCCCTATGAAGAACTCTCTGCCAATCACAACCTAAAATAAACTCAACACAACAGTATTGTCAATCCAACCAATGAACATTAAAGCATTCAAATTTAACTCACGAGATGCACACAAGGACAAAACAAAATTACAAAAATGTTTGAATCATCACCTACTCACCCTCCTCTGTACAATTCCTAATCGTCCGACGACAAAAAAAAAACTCATCAAATGAATCAAAGGGGGAGAAAATCCAAATAAAATAAAATAAAATCCAATAACTTTCTCACGAATCATCCACTCTCGTATCTCATGTCCATCGTCACATCATGAGAGGTCCACGTGAGACTCGATCAGGGTAGTGACCCGGCTCAATTCATCCCGAGTCGAGAGCATGACAAATTGTTTCAATTCGCGTCTCAATTCATCCCGAGTCGAGAGCATGACAAATTGTTTCAATTCGCGTCAAATGGCGCGCTCCTGACTTTGCTGCCTCAGCTCTGCCCTCAGCTTCTGAGAGAACAACCTGCAAGCATCCATGCTCAGGTCGACCGCAGCTGCCAATGCCACAAACGCCGCCGCATCCTCCGTGCACGTCACGTGCTGAACCCCGACCTCCACCTGTGGCTTACTCGCCTTGTCCACCCCTTGCATGGTCGAGGACATCACGAACCCACCGGGCACTGAATTTGGCCACAGCCCCAATCCTACAAAGTCTGACCCGGATCCTGACCCGGACCACGACCCGGACCCAAAGTCCATGCTGCTACTTGGGCTGCTCATTGGCGACACACTGGTGGTCAAGTCTAGGGTGAATTTGCCACCAGTTTTAATGCTAATCGAGGAATTGGCCACGGTGGCCGTGTTCATGGCGGTAGTGTCAGGAAGGACCTTGAATCGGTATGAGAGCATGTCGGAGCTGCCATGCTCAAGCCACGCCTCGAGGCGGCCCCACGGACTCCAAGTGCCGTAGGCCGGTCGGAGAATGAGCCACGCGCCCGGGTTGGTCCGGTTCACCCTGTTGGAACCAGGGGATGGCACGAAAGGCGTCACCATCGATGCAGCCGCCACCGGAGAGCCAGAGAGGTCGTGGATGGTGACGGACCATCCCTTTCTCTCTTTAGAATGGGAGTCTTTGTCGTTGCCGACCAGAGACGGTATCCAGCTTCGTGATGTGCTTGTTTCGGACAAGGACGATCTGTTCCAGAGTAGAACAACATACTTAGACTCGAAATCCAATTGAAAGAAGCACCAACCAATTATTCCAAAATCAAACCCCTGTGATCAGCCGATTCACTTTTCACTACAAGCTTTTTTCTCATTCCCGGAAACAACTAATGGGGTCCTATCCACTTGACATTTCCATTTTCAGAACCAAAGCATACCGTGACAGAGACTAAAAAGCTTCAATCTTTTTCACAAAATCGACTTTTTCCATTCAACCCCAGCAAGATAAAAGTGAAAAACCACCATTTCAAATCGAAACTGATTCCTGATTAGCGTTCGACTTCCATTACTTTCTAACCCTGTTTTCTGTTGCTTGAAAACGAAGCATTGGAATCGAGCCGAAGACCAATTACCTGGATCGCAAGTTGCGGTCACCGACGTTGTTCCGGCAACTGAAGTTGCAAGTGAAGACCGGCTGCTTCACGCTCCCCTGGACCTGAAACACCTGGGGGCTGCACTCGGGCTCCTTCTCGAACACGAACACGAACCTCGGGTCAGGCTCCGCCCTCACGCTCACGTGCAGCTTCTCGCCGCTCTTCTTGCCGAGGTCGAGCCACCCGTCGTGAACCGACACCGTCCGCGACTCGGCCTGCCTCAAATCCAGCGGCACGGACACCTTCCCGATCAATTTCGACCCGCCCAGCAACCAGCAAGGGCTCCCGAAGCGTCCCCTGTAGACCTCGACCCTCAGGGTCGGGTTTTTAAGGAGGAGCTTCTCGAGTTGGGGCTTGGGGAGGCTGAAGCAGGCGGCGGGGGGCTGAGAGGGGCGGCGGTCGGGGGAGTGATCGGGGGGCGAGTTCAGGGGCAGAGAGGCGTGCTGGGGAGGGAGGTTGGAGAGCTTAATCTTGCAGAAGAACGAGGAGGAGGAGGAGGAAGAAGAAGAAAGGTGGACGGTGGTGAAGGAGGAGGAGGGGGAGGAGGGTTGAGGGAGTTTGAGGGAGAGGTTGCCGACGAGGACACGGAGGAAGGGGCAAGGATCCATTCTTGGATCGCCAAGCTCTTCCTTGGAGTGGAAGCAAAGCCGAGAACCCCCCCAGTACGAGTATGGAAAGCTGTGTGTTGTAGCTTGAAGGCGGGGGAGAGAGAGAGAATAATAAGGGCGATGAATTTGGAAAGTGGACAGATTTGTGCCGTGGCGGGGGTGGGGGGATGAACAGGCTGGAATCTAGCTGGGGCATTTCAGATTTGAGCATTGATACAGCAAGGTCAACCCCACCATACTCTTCCCTGGGACCCCCCGGCCGGGGGGCCCCGCTCTCTCTCTCTCCCCCCTTTCTCTTCCGGCAAATTCTCTCGTATCAACATAAATTAGGTGAAATATACAGCAGATAGTCCCTCCCCACTACCTTAGACTCGGGATTGGGAATAGATTAGTATTATCTGGCAATTTATAAAAAAAAAAGTTTTCTAAACTCAATTTAATATTGAAGCATTTTAATAACATGAACCCAATCAAATATGTTTAGTTAGATTTGTATTATACGAAAATTAATCAATATGGTTCGGACTATTTTTCATTTGATCCCTTCATTTGACGGCTCTAGAAATAGCTTAGTTATTGTAAATAAAAAATTAATTGAAATCCCATCTCCTTTTGACTAGGTCATAAGGAACAAAATAATCCTAAACGAATACAATCGTACTAAAAAAAAATTTATCAAGTGTTTAGCCGTCAAGTAACTTGGAGTTTCGATTTTCGATTGACTATTTTCTCAACCCCTCTTCTAGGATTTGTCCCTGACACGATTTTATTCTTTTTTTTTTTCTAAATGATATATTTCGGATCGAAAAATGGGGAAAATTCTTCACAACGAATTTGATTTATTTTCAAGACAACATCGTTCTATTTTGACTGGGGCCTGAAATCCGAATACCAACTCCGATAGGCCGATGAAGCCCCCACAACTCGCGTAGGGAATAACCAATAGATTGCGATGTGACCGAAGCTGCCTGCGGTCCATCTACGGTACTCTAAAGGACACAGCCAACAAGGGTACCAACTAAACAAACTTTAGTGCACTAATCCTAATTCATGGTGTAAGAAGAAATGTAATTAATTTCTCGGGTAGCTTAATCTCACCCCTAAGATGAACCGAGCACAATTATGAACGTAGAATTCATGGAAATTGGATTGTTAGTCTAGGTGCATTTGTGTAGTCGACATGTTACAGAAAAAATTTCGCCAAAAGTCGAATCAATGGAATGAGAAAGAATATCACCCGTGATTTTTTTTTCTCGACCACTTAATCATACAAAAAAAAAAGATATAACGGCAAGGGAAGTCCCTACACTTTCTTTTAATCCGTGTGCGACGTAGTCCTGATTTTTTTTTTTTTGTTACTCAATCAGGTCAGTGAGCTAAATCATTCCGACAAGCCACTATTGCCATTGCATTTTCCCCTTTCCTACATTCATCAACAAGCTGAGCAAACGTAGAGGAATCTAAGAATGCCATTGAAATATGCGATGGTGTTCGACGAAGAATAAGCCGCGACCGTTTTCAACTCGAATAAGCGAAGAGAGTTAAGTCTCGTCGTGGCAAGAGCCAGCACCAATGGCCACACCAGAGCTCCCAATGAAATATTTGGATAGACGAATCATCGTGAATAAATAAATATATAATTTAGGAGTTCAACTAAATAAATAAAAAAATTTAGAAATCACGTTGTACAAGCACAAAAAATTTAAGGACCCTGTACTTGATTATCACGCAATGCGAAGCAACACGTGTTACCAAAGAATGGTGCCAGTGCCAGCTTTTGGTGGATTATCGGAACATCGGCTGGCGAGCACTATGAGTTCTCGTGGCCGAACTCGAAGTCCAAGGCTTTAAACTGTCGTTTTCTTGCCTTTCGTTGGTGGTCTGGTCCATCCCTTCTTTGCTTTGGACACGCCCTCGTCACATCCCAATAACCAAATCTCAAATCGAAACATGATTTTACACGACCGTGTAAGTCCTTCCGAAATATGAATAGAAGTTCGAAGAAGTGCACTGCATTAAGTCGGTCCAAATAGGGAAACAAAAAAGACAGGACAAACGTATGAAGGATTTCTATTTTAGCGGAAAGAATCAAACAAACATATGAAGTTCTCTCCATTTCTGCCGATTAAAAGAGTGCGTAGCTTCTTTTTTTGCCCGAAAAAGGGAAGGAAGAAATGAACCTCGCGCCGCTCTTTTTGGGTTATTAAAGGATGATTTTGATTGAGAATACTTATCGAGCATCGTTCATCATGTTCAAAGTCAATCGCAGAGATTGAACAAGCGGGTCACCCCATCTAATTGCATCTAATCCTTTTTAGGCTTTGAGCTACGCCAGCGTCTTTTAATTTCGAGATCAATTAATTTTCGAAAAACTATGTATTTCGTCAATAATTTAATTGATTCGGGTCTACTTTGAAAGCAATAGAAAGTTTACTCCTTTGTTTTTTCACAGAGAGGAAGTTTTTACAAAATGAGAATTTCTTTGCTTAGAACCGAATTCAAGTTCCGGTTCCCTATTCTAAGTGAACAAGTTCGATTTCCAAGTCTAAAATTTTGAAACTAGTTTGAATAGGTCCGGTTCTCGATTCCAAGTGAAGATCCATTCAAGAGCCGAACCTATTTTTGGAATCAATCCCTAACTACAGTAAAAAAAAACAACGTAATTTCTCTAAGTTGAGTCTAACTCAGCCTCACCTCATTTGTTTCTTTTCTATTCTTTGTAGCCTCTTTCTCTATTCTTGAAAGCAAAATTTTCTTTTTTATGGATGAATGTTTAAAAATTTATTTCGATGAAAGGGGAATCAAGCTTTATAATTTATTACGGTACATGTTTGAGCTTTTTTATTGTATAATCGTACGAGTTCATGTGTTTGAACTTTTCATCGTTTATAGTTATACACGATCACATGTTTTGCTGACGGGAATATATGTTAATCATTCTTTTACTTTGAGCTATTTTATCGCTCATATTATTTTCGCCGCAAGAAAAAAGGAAATAAAAAGCGAAGGGAAAAATTAATTTTCAGGTAGATCTTGGAATTGGAAGGGAAAAATAAAATTTTAAATTTTAAAAATCGAGAACCGACTATAACATAGTAGGTTTCAATTTCATGTTTAGAATCTACCCGCCCCGAAACGATTACCCCTAAGGGAGGAGATGATGAACGATGATGCGCCGGGCGCAAAAAACGCAGGGGAGGGGAGGGGGGAGAATGGAATCATGCGGGTGCGAAGGGAGATCTCACGGGGGCCTGACGTGAGAACGGCCACAGGAGATCTTGGAGTCCGGGAGGTTCCAGAGGGTGCGTAGCTGACATGGGCGTGCGTGCGGCTGAAGATCTGAGCTGGCGCACGCACGCGCGCTCGGATTGGAGATGCCAGCGCATCAACTCTCGCTAAATCATAATAAAAAAATATATATATAAACAACAGAAAAACAAAATAAATATTTTCCGGCTCTTTTGTCTTTTACTGCAACTCCGACCAGAGGCGTACGGAAACCGCTCGTTCCCAGTCGGTGGGCTACAACTATTGGCCAGCAACTCCCCGTCTGCGTTTTGAAAATTATTCGTAAGTTTTAACGGCTGGGACCCCACATCAAAGTGCGGGCCCCAGTCCCTTTCCTTTTTTGCCCCCCGCCCTCTTATAACGAACCATCATGTCACCTTTCGATCTCTTCCGTTGATTGCGGGCATGGGCCCCACCCCCTTCCAATCAATCTGCCACCTCAGCCTCAGCCTCATAGACCCAGGCGTTTCTCTACCTGTTGTCCATCGGGATCCATTTGTGGTTTTATCTGGCAAGTTATCCAAATCCCGCCTTCTTCTTAAAAAAAAAAAAAAAAGAAGAAGCAAAACTCTACGTCCATCCGATGTCTCAATTGCGTTCTTGATTTTTCAAGTCACAGTCTGGTCGTATCTCGATCCTCCGTCCTCTTGCGCACATTATAGCTCATCGAGATCAGAGAATTCGATGCGAATTATGTGGTTTTCGATTCGAGCCGAGAATGGCTCGATATTCGAAAGCTATCATCTGATTAACTGAGATTATGGTTAATGTTGCAAATTTCATTTATTTTTAATTTGTTATCTAATGAGTAACTTGAACTTGTGGACATTATATTTTCGGTTGCTTAGTGTCGCGACATAAATTTTAATGAACAAAGGCTAAATTCTTCAAAAGTTAAGGTACAACAAAGGCATTACATGGCAAAAAATAAAAATAAAAAAGGGGACTCCTTCAATTCCTGAAGTTTGCAATTTTCTTTTTTTTTAAAGTTTTCTCAAGGGTCTCTATGGGCCCGGAAGCTCAACTTTGCCATTATTTTGACACGTAATCTGAATGCTTAACCAACATTAAAATGTTGGAATGTTGGTGATTAAAGTAATGCTCTGGTCTCCTTCTCGAGAAGGGCCAATTGCAATGTATTCGGACACTGTGGAAAAGAGTCGCTTTTGATTGAGGATTCCAACTCATTCTCTTTCCGTTGACCCTTATCGTAGGATGTTTGATTTCTCTTTTCGGCCGAACAATATTGGCAAAGACTTTTTTTTTTCAAATAAAACGGGGCGGGCGGGCTTGATAATCAAGTCAAAGTACACGTATGACCTTTGATTCGGCAGTTAGGACGCGCATGACAACCATTCTGGAACAGAATTTCTGTTCTAGAATGGTTTCTGGACGAGAAATCCGTTTGATAAATTCTTTCTATTTTTCTATTTCTGGAACAAAAAGTTGTTCCAAAAATAGATTTGGGCTAGAAATGAGAAACAGAAATTGATTTCTGTTCCCCGCCGCCGCCGCCGGTCGCCCGCCGCCGGAAAAGTAGAAATTTTCAATTTTTTATCAAACGAATTTCTGTTCTAGAATTAGAAATTAGTTTCGTTATCAAACGCTTTTTTTGGCTCAGAAACTCATTCTGGAACAGAATGGTTGTCATGCGCACCCTTAATTACTCGTCGAGGTGTTTCCGAAAAATATTTCTCGAGAAGTCATTTCTTTCGGGGCTCTGTTCGTTTCGAAAAAAAAAATGAGGTGCTTTTTGAGAATATTTTCCAAGAAGTCGGCATTTGGCTAAAACCTGAAAAGAATTAGAAAATATTTTTTGTCGTTCGGTATGAAAATTGGATTTGATTTTCTTCCTTGCACTCCTTTTAATAATTTTTATTTTATTTCCTTTTTATTTTTTTAAAAAACCTCAAAAAGAAATTTCCCTTTTCTTTTTTTATTCTTTTTCCTTTCCCTTATTCTTCTCTAGTGGTTGCTCGCGGCCTCCCCCATCACCCGCGACTGGCCGAATAAGAAGGGGAATTTAAAAAAATATGAAAATCATTGAAATTTAGAATTCTTAAAATATATATATATATAAAAGAAAAAAGATAAAGAAGATACAAATAATTAAAAGGAAAAGAATGTCAAAGAGTGGAGGAAGGAAAGATGAGGAAAAATATTTTCCTCTTCATGAAAAGAGAGAATCATTTTCCACTTTTGAATCTATTTTTTTCATGAGCGAAAAATATTTTTCTTAACTCATTTATTTTTCGTGAACCGAATACAGGAAGTTTTGAAAAATATTTTTCTGAAATTTATTTTTTGCAAAACGAACAGAGCCTTATTAAGGTCACCACAAATTTTTTTGTTTAATTTAGACAATAGTTAATTAAGAGTATGAATATTGGCAATTAGACTTATCCCTTTAAGGCCTTGCGCCTGCTCTTTTTTATAACCTTCTGGACGCCACTCATTCGGGTTTTGAATTACTTTGTAGGCCCGCCGGGGTCCACGATTATCCCTCTTTTCATTTGAAATTTGAAAGAGAATGAGAAGGTAAATAAATAAGTTGGACACCATGCACCAACTTCGAGTTGTTTTGCCGCAAATCAGATTGTCCATATCTAGATTTTATGGTATGCGTTTTGTGTGCAATAGACAATTTTTTTAAATAGTAATTTTATAAGGTTCCAATTAAGTTTGCTACATTTTTTTATTGCAAAATTTTCGAGTTTTACTATGAAAGTTTTCAAGACCTCTTAAAATCAATAAGTCAAAAAATATTGACATGTATAATCATACATTAATTTTCATGATTAGAACTTGAATTTTGAGGGAAAACTATTCAAAAAGTCCTAAACGTATTGTATTGGTCAGTCATAAATTTTTTTTTTGTGCCAATTCAGTCCTAAACTTTTTACTGGTGCCAATTCAGTCATAAAGCTTTTGGATTTGTGCCAATTTATTCTTTTTTTTTGCATTTGTATTAATTGAGTTAATCCAATCAATTTTGATCGAAAATTGCTGATTTGGACATTGGTTATCCTACGCGGCTTGGAGACCAAATTGGCATAAAAAAAAGTTTGAGGCTAAGTTGACAACAATACAATATGTTTAGGACTGAATTAGTGTCAATGCAATAGGTTTAGGACTTTTTGAACACTTTTTTCCTGAGTTTTCACTACTTTTCGATTTTGAAAAGAAGAAGAAGAAGACCATAAGTAGAAGATAAAACTAGAAAATAATAAGCTGCCCCACCCTAAAACACCCAACCTTAATTTGAAGACAAGTGAGGAAGGACTTTAGGTGGGTTGGGCTTTAGGCCCGTTGAAAACTCATATTTTAGGAAGTTGATGACAAATGTGTGTTCAGTTTCTAAGCCAGAGAAAATTACGGGACACTAAATAACTCTCATAAATAATTTTTGTTGTTATTTTGGATAAGACTTCACTTTATGGATCTGCGTGCTTAATAATCTCTAATCTCCATCCCAACTTCTGCCAAAGATCAGCAACAAACAAAAATAGAGTCAAAAGGCAGAAAACGTCAGGAACATTTACGTTTCGTCCGGTAAGGAGTTTGCTGAGGCTGGATCAGAACTCTACGCATGTTGCAGTCCCTAATTTGCCGTCACTCTCATTAATCTCTCCTTTTTACTTCGCTTTTCAAAGCGCAAACCAGAGGTGACGAGCTCGTCATCAAAGCTAATCACTGAAGCCTGGTCTTTTTCTCCAAATGATCCCTCGGTGGAAGAGCCGATGTCGAACATTTTCATGTCGGGGCGACTTTGAAAACCTGAAAAAAACGTGTATATTCTCCCGTCGGGGATCGAGGTTTCCGAAGAGCTCTAGGATATCAAGTCGCGACTTAGTTATGAGCTCAAAGTCCAATTTTATCTGATGGTCAAGCACCGAACATGCAAATGATTTGTCGAATTAGTAAAAGAACAGCGGGGACAAGGGAACGAGATGTTCATGTACCATGCTGGTCGGAGAAACCGGTAGGTGTGTAATGATAAAAACCCTAGTCTTGCGGTGGAAAAAGAGAGAAGACCACGAAAACCGAAGAAAGAATTTGCACTGGTCGTCACTTTCGCCAAACTTTATGTGATGCTACCAAGTATGGACGTGCGGTCCGACCCGTAAGTGCTCCATGTTTCAATTACTTCTGCAAAAGTAGGCTTCGAAAGGTTTATTCTAGCGAAGCCTGCCATCATTAGCAGCGCATAAATGATAATGTTCAAGCATATATGTGAAGTGAGATCGTGTGAGATGTATTCTGCATCTTCCTGGGTAATGAACATATGGATAGCTGGAAGGAAACATATACCTGCTAAACTGTTTTGATTTACTTAATTAGGATTCGATACAAATCAAACAGACAGAAAAAACGAATGCTCTTTCGCCTCATCAGAACTGTCCTTATCCTGGAACTTTAATGGGTTACTTATATTTCCGAACACGAGATTCTTAATTCCTTCCTGCCAATTACTTTCAACCATATTCAAACTTTACATACCTCCAGGTGCTGCAGTGTCGCTTTTTTTGCTAAACCTGGGATTTCTTCTGAGACCAGGACCTTTTATCATGACTTCTGCTTATTGCATACCTTATCTTCCTACTAGTTTTTATGGTCTTTAACATGCCAAGACGGATGAAAAATATTTTTAACATATTCGATATCCATTACATTCTTTTGAATATCTGAAATGGCTTGAGGAGAGTGATAGTCACACGCCCGCTTCATGCGTCTTGGATGTGAAATGCTGAAAAACGTATATTTCTTGTATGGTAATTACTGATCGCAGCTTATTCGAACAAAGATTTGCTAGATTACGGCGAGTGATCCGACACCTTCCTATTGTTGAAACCATCGCCTCCATCCCGATATCTATTTTTTGTAATTAATTGTCTGTCCTTCAAAGATCAGTAGATCTTGTCCCTAGATTCAATTAACCAAAGCAGCATGCTTCAAGTTCAATGAGGACAAACCTCAAAAAACAATGTGAAGGTCAAGTGATCTGCCCAGATGTCTAATTACAGCAGGCAACGATCGGCCGATGATCGATCGATCTGGAACAACAACATAATCAAGCAACAGGAGCAAAAGGTCAAGCACGACATTACCACTGATCTAATATGGATAGAACATGGAACGCATGATCAATATCACCCCATAAAATCCTTAAACAGGTCCGTTTGACTTCTCCGTTTTTTTGACGCGTTCGCGAGATGACTGCGCGCATACGATCACAAAGGCAGATAAAAGTTCAGAAACATATGAAAATTCAAACTACAACAGTGAATGAGCATATAATCATATATCCATAGTGCCGATAGAGGGCTTAAAAATATCCAGGTCCATATCCGAAGTTGTATGGATGAGGGTTGGGCGGCATCACCGGGCCGCTGATTCCATTCTGCGCTTGGAAGGAAATAGGCAGTCCAAGGCTTGAGCTCGCTCCAAAGAACGGCTGAGCATTGGTCGCCTGGATCACCACCTGCTCCGTCTCCTTGCCCACCTTCTTCCGGAGGTCGAACAGCGAGACCTTCATCTGCTCGAGCTCCGCCACGCTCAGCTCATCGACTGGTTTCTCCCACCAATGCTTATGCTGGTTAGCCCTCATCGCCTTCTTGAGCTCCTCGCCACGCTTCTTCTCCATTTCAAGTTGGCCAAGCACCTCGGTCAGCTGCATGTTGAGCTCGCAAATAGTGGCGTTGCGATGAGCCTCAATAAGCTGCACCGTGCCCAGGGTCTGCTGGGGCGGCTCATTGCCATTGAGGAAGCGATTGAGCACGGTGTCGACATTAGGGTGACCAAAGGAGAAGGCCTTCTCGCCTGGCGAGAAGACTATCAGCGCGACATCTGCACCACAGAGAGTGCTGAGCTCGCTCGCCTTCTTGAAAAGGCCAGATCTGCGCTTTGAGAAGGTAACTTGAAGGTTACTCTCGTTGTCCATCTTGGCCATTTGAATCTTTTGGCGACCCCTAGTCATCCTCGCCATGGCGAAAGCACAGAAAAAGGGCAAAGAAACTTCTTGTGAGAGACCAGAAAAAAGAACGGAGATGTGTGACTGTGAAGGGCTCGGATAGGGGGGCTTTATAGGAGAGCTTTTGACAGGATTAAGATCTTTTGTTGTCAAAAATTTTCCTGTCTTTCGAGTAATTAATCTCTTACCGCCTAAAGACAGCCTAGAATCTCCTTCAGTCTCGTGTATATGGCATGTAAATTAGTGATTATTGGTATGTATAATACCACCTAGTGGTAGGTGACACAAGCCAACCATGTGTGTATACAGACAAACGAAATCCTAGCCACATCTCATCCTTAGGTGCACGTGTGTATATCTGGCAAAGAGAAGGATTAGGATGCTGCAAAATTCTTAGTTGGACAATTCAAATTTTCCTTATCGTTGCCATATTAATGCTACGCTAACGGCATTTGTGCTTACTGTGATTATGATATCTCCAGGAAATTTTAAGTTCGGAAAGTACTGTTAGATACAGTGCATATGCTGCTTCCTGGTGCGTTGTGTGCCCAGGTTCATCACTGGAAAAGGCTCCCCGATACCTGTGGCAGTTTTTCCTGGACAAGGACAAGTATATACCTGTCCAGACATGATAAGAAATATATCCTTCCTCACATGATTTCGCTTTTCCAGTCCATATGACAACTACGACATTCCTCATACTGCGCAAATTTGTGAATCCTAAGAGTCCACAATCAGCCATGATGCAGCACCATAGGCAATTAGGTCCACCATAAAAGTGCCATTATTCTCCACATTTGTGTCGTGTTTTCTCATCAGTTATTCCTCAACTGGAAAAATATCAATCCTATTCTGACTAAGGAAATCACATGTGATTTTGGATTTGGTTCAAGCATTGTCGATGGTATTAATAACCAGCATGTTGCAGGCTTTTGGAAACAAATCCATCATTGGGTAGATTCATGTATCATATGGATGCAAAATGAGCCACATAATTATATTGAAGACAGATATAACGAAATCGAAGTCGACCACTTCTCTTTTGCTATATCAAGTTTGCAAAGCAATTGGCGTTATTGCCGCATTATTTCCATTAGTATCAACAGTCGTCATTTGAATGCATTTGAACCTAGCTATTTTCATATTTGTAATTTAGAATGTATGCCATTTTGACAGATTAACAGGATTCAATAACTGATGTTGAAGGTTTTGGAAACAAATCCATGAATAGGGAGATACATGTATCGTGGGGAGACAAATAAGCCGCTTATGACCATTGAAGACTGATACAGACAATGAAGTCAACCGCATTTTCGATGTTACTATAGCAGGTTTGTGAGCATTATAAGGCATCCCGGCATTATTACCAGTTACATGCATCATTATGTCTAATATGTCAAAGAGTTGTCGATCGCTACCATTCGGATTAAGGCGTAACCATTTTGCATGGTTAGCATGGGAACTTGGGAAGTGTTGTGAACTTCTAGAATTTTACGAAGATGAGCAGTTTGAGCAAAGTCAGCCAGAAGCTGTTCGGTATATGGATTAAAATAAAGCAAATCACGGAGAAATGAGTAAGTCGGACAAAATAAGTTGACGATGGTTTTTGTCAAACATTAGGTCCTTCGACTTTTGATAACAAAAAGATAAAGACCCCCTAGGAAGTATTTAGTAAAATCAATTTGCCAGCCACAGTTCATATTATCAGGCATTCAGTGTACTTATTCAGTAAGAAGCATGAAATTATCCTGGTCGTGACAAGGACGTCTGTGTGAAGCATATTTAGAGCCTAAGGACTCAGATTTTGCAGGGTGGTAGCAGCAGAGTACTCCATTCACAGAGAGAGAGAGAGAGAGAGAGAGAGAGAGATTGTGGAATGATCATGGAGGAATACTAGGGAAGGTCTCTTGGCCTGGACATCTTTATACTTGGCAAATTACTTCCACTCAATTTTGCTTGCTTCTGAGCTTTTCTTCAATTATCTCAATGACTTGTTACATTCTAATGGGTACTGAGAACTTGGAGATTTTGCTATTCACGGAGTAATTCTAATGTTACTTCAATTCGAGTAATTTACGGAATAAGGAGATTCCATAGTGCAATCTGAATGTGAAATTTAAAATGAAGAGAGAGAAGCCAAATGCGTTATAAGTTTCCTTACTTGTATGTTGTCGATTAATATTTCAGCACAACCAATCCGTCAATCCCATAAAAGGAAAGATCTGAGAATAGAGGAGTTCAGATATTCGCCGAAAGTGGGTTGAATGAAAGAAGCTAAAAGATACACCTAGTGTTCCCATCTCCTGACTCTCTAGATCATACGCAGCATACTGTTGCAGCGCAAAAACTGACCGTTGAGCCATAGTTCTGTAGTGTCAATGTCCAAACACAGAGCAACACCGAACAAGAATAGAAAGGGACACGACTACTGAAGTAAGACCATCTGTTCAACGTTCAACACGAACGACTGATGAATGCATGAGCGTGCCATCACAAAGACCCTGCCTTGCCACAACCATTGGAGAAAGAAATCCTCTAGCGGTGATTGTGATCGGATCAGCGTGACATAAAGTTCACTGCTTGTAAAACAATACGCTTCTTCGTGCCTAAAGGACAAGTCACAAAATTTCCCGTTCACTCAACAGAATTGTCAACGGGCGCATGAAGGGTGTGACAGAACCAATTAGTCACATCAACTACTTCCTTTTTAAGAGATGCAACCACAGAGACAATCCGGATTGCAATTCATCATCGATCAAAATGTCGGATATACATTACTTAACAGTGAAGTTTCTGTCCTGATTCCCAGGCATGTCTGACGTAACATGGACAGTAGGCTCATTAGGTGTAGCTCTTTCAAGCCTTGGGACTGACCAAAAGGACTTGGACTAACAAAAGAACCAAAAGAAAAGCTGTTTTGCTGATCAACAAAAACTTTTGATATATTCCAATAGGTACATTGATGGAGACAAGCTACTGAGGAATTACATTAGATTAAATGATAAAAAGATATCGCATCTTCAAAAATGATAGCTATAAATAGGAGCTAGCTCAACACTCCTCTAATAAGTTACTGGGACTGCAACGATAGATCCTTTAGCTGCTGACAATCGACCTCCGAGGGTGCACGTGTCAGAACACACTGAGCGGTAGTCGTTTTTGGAAAAGCTATGACGTCCCTTATTGAATTAGCGCCGGCCAATAACATCACCAGTCTGTCGAGGCCATATGCAATTCCACCTGCACCAAAAACATTGAGGATCAGAAAACAATCACATACAGTATGCACACAATTTAATACACATGCAATGCAAACAACACAGAAACAAGGAATCTGCATGAGGCAAGCAGTAAGTCTTGATATGGAATCTGATTTTCCCCATAATTCCCCCAAAAATATCATTTTTATCTATATTGCAACGGTAATACAACATGGTCTGCCATTGCATGAACATTTCCAACGCTCTAGGAGATTAGAACTGCATATAGAATCAGAAGATTATGCGTAGAGATGCGCACAAAGGAAATCTCCTCAGTTAAAGAAATTCCTTACCATGGGGAGGAGCACCCGCGTCCAAAGCCTCCAGAAGGTACCCAAACTTTACTTCAGCCTGCTGATCATGAGAAAACATAATGAGCCTAAAGGACAACTGAAGTCATTTGAGCAGCACCTTCATTTGACTCACTACAGACGTCAAACAAACTTAAAGCTGGGGGCACAGTCAAGGAAAAAATAGGAAAGAAGGAAAAAGGGGAAAACCAGGCATCATTAGTGGAATATATGGTTTGGAGCGACATCTCACGTTTTATTATGGCGCATTAGTAATCAGATGACTTTCATATCTACCAGTATGCAGCTAATAATCACATAGAAGCCTGAAATAAGCAGAAATTCTGATGACTATAGACATTATGTAGGTCCATTTTCATTGTAGACTGAAACCATCAAGGCAAAGGTTTAACTTATCGGCAGATATAGTGTGAGATGAAGCTGGAGCAATCTGAGCAACCATGTTTATAACAGTAGTTAGACATTGAACATATCTGTCCTCACCTCTTCTGGAGAGATTCCAATAATTTCCAGAACCTTTTGTTGAACTTCGCGCTTGTAGATTCTCAGGCTCCCACCACCAATCTGAAGGAACAGATGGATGGCCAAGACAAATTTAGATTCTCCATATCATAAGATTTAACATAATTTTGCCAACAGAAGGTGCTAAAAGCGAAAGACATGCCTCTACTCCATTGTACACCATGTCATAAGCCAAGGCACGAGCAGAAGAAAGATTTCCCATGTCTTTAGGATTTGGGGCAGTGAAAGGATGATGCAAGGCCTGCAAAAGAACAAGACAATGAAGACACGATAGAACATAAACCAACAGCTAAGAGTTACTAGTTTATTTGAAATTACAGGTTCCCTCATGAGTAATGAGAAATACGCTAATGTGAGGAAACTCGGATTCGTTTTAATGCGAATGTTACTATTTTTAACCATTGACATCCACTTGGAAAAGAAAAGGCTGCCTAACTAGTAGAAGTATAGGACCAAAATGGTCGGTAAGGACAAGAAAGCGCGTCATACCATGGTCAAAGTGGGGATAAGTTTAACGTATCAGGTAACATGACATTGGTAGATCAAATTTTGATCATGTTTACGCTCACACTCAATCGCTCATGTTGACAAACATTAGTGTAAATTCATCTGGATTTAGGACATAAAGCATTTGTATGTACAATCTCATGATAGATGTATTTGCTGCTTGCCATCCAAAACCAGATTATCCCAATGCACATTCTTAGTTGTAGAGAAAAAAAGCAGAAACCAGGTGCTTATCATATCTAAATTAAAGTGAAAAAGATTTCTTCACTTCACGGTAGAAACACTACAAATATCCCTTAAATACATCCGAAATGATTGCCATACTGCAATCAAATCCTTATATCCTTCGCCAATAAAAAAATCCTCGGATCTGCATAGAAGTAAAATTTGTCAATATGTTGTAATATCTCGCTCCATTTTCTAATGATGCATCTCAAGGACACAGAAGATGACTGGTTTTACTGAGTCCATTCGTTAATGCTTTATTTGGGAAGAAGAGAAGGTGGCGAAGATAAGAGACAAGGGAGGAAAACAGTAAGACCGAATTTCTGCGAAGAGAAAATTTGAAGTTCCAAAAAATTCTCTCCCCTCGATAATTTTCCTCGATCACCTCTTCCCAAACAAAGCTAAGTGACTAACCCATACCATTGCCTCAACCATGAAAATTAGCAAAACTTGTCCACCATATGTGGAATCTAACAGATCTCCCAGTTGTTGAGTTACAGAGCGGATAATTCAAGAAAAAGAAAATTGAAGAGCAATGATAGAAAATGACTGCACACCACATGCAGGAAACTGACTACAGAAGCCATCAGGATAGAAATTTGTCCTCATCTTACTTCAATTGCAGGTGAAAAAATGAAAACAGCAGCCATACCTCAAGTCTCTGCTCCGAATCATTCCACTCAAACATAGGAAAGTCAGTCACCCACAGAATTGAATGCCTGGACTAAAGATTGAGGAAGAAAAATTTATCAGGCAGACTACAAAGATAAACCATGTCATTAGGCAAAATCAGAAAAAAGACAATTCAAAACCTTACATTATCAACCAAGCCTAGTTCCTGTGCGATAAATAACCTAAGTCGGTCCAGAGATCTATTGACAGAACCAGGATCTCCAACTGCAAACAAAATAAGGTCACCAGAGGCTGCAGCACATCTTTTCAGTAGCAAATCCTTTGTCTTAGGGCCCAAACTTGATACCAATGCAGGAATGCCCTCAATTTCCCCTGAAAGATTGCAATTGAGTAAATAGTCAAATGAGGTCAGACACATGAAAAGAGTGAAGGCAACACTAGTCTAATTCTACCATTTTCCAAGACTTTCAGGAAAGGCAGGCCTTTTGCCCCAGATCTAATTGCTTCACTGTAAACTCCACCTTTTTTGAGAGCTGTGTTTGAGTAAACCTTTGCACCTGAACGGACACATAATGCTTTAACAATGCCACCATCTCTCAAGGCGTCAGAGAAAACCTTAAAGGATGCCTCCACAAATATATCAGACACCTGTAGAAGACCATGATAGAGTTACCAGCGAATCTTCTTCCAATATAGCAGCGCAAACTCAAAACAAAGATCATGGCCACAAAACTACAAAGCATGTGCGGTTCATTTAGTATCTGTTCAATGTCTTATTTAGGCAAAAAACCTCATAAAAATCACATGAAATGTGGCTTTGTTCTGCATGCACATGCAATCAGAAAAATAAAAAAAGGCTATCCACCATCAAAATGTTTTTGTTCATATACATTCACATTTTAAGTGGATGTGAAGAGCAAAAAGTGATTTGGTCCTCAAACACATCAGAGGAAAGATAAGAAAAAAGGTTTCCACTATATTTACCATATTTTAGCTTATCTTTATCCCTATCACAAGGATCGCATTCATATACCACCAACTCATTCACAAAAGAACCAGAAAACATCAAGCAAAATACCACCAGATGAGTTAAAATAAGAAGAAAAGTGGGAGTAATAATAGGACCATGGCACAGAGAAAGTTCATATGACGCTGGTCCCATAATAGACTCTCAAAAATAAGACAGACGGTGCAACATCATTTCATCTTTAAGAAAAGGATCTGTCTCATCATGTGAGTGGAAGTAGGAGTATCCTCTTTAACAATGCTTTGCAGTATAAATTTGGCAGTAATGTCCTAAGAAAAGGTAAATCGAGGATTACATCTTTCAATTCTAGCTCGTATCGAGTATCTGGTCTGTCTGAACCATATCTGCTCATTGCTTCGGTGTAAGTGAGTCTTGGAAAAGGGTCAGGTAGCTCAATGCCTTTTATCTCCAGGAATACCTGTAAATCAGATTACTCATGAGCATGTGTTGGCTTATGCAGATGAAAGACAATTTTAGTCAAATTGCTGTTCAACCACGGGTGAATTTAACTGCGTATATATACGCAGAATAGAAATATACATAGCAGGACACAACAAATATCAGGTCAAATCCATCCAGAAAAATGCTTGGAGAACAAAGTTTGACAAAATATCTTTCTTTGTCATTCTGACCAAGCTAAACATATTCAAAGCAAACCTACAAGCATGTAACCGAGAGCAGTTGCTGCCGGCCCTAACGTAGGTTTATAATAAAGGTGGACTCAAAAAGAGCAGAATGTGGTATCTATTATAAAGAACATTTCAAAACCAAAGGAGAGAGTGTATCCATTACAATGTCACAGATGCTGCATCCTTTTTCTGCTTAACTCACCGACAATTGGGATTATTTCCCAGAAAGGCAAATCACCCACTCCCAAATGCCTGTTGAGATTGCTAGAAGCATGGTGGTGAGGAGTCAAACTGACCCATTTTGATTAGTCCATTGACTGCAGCACTACACTACACTACCCCACATGGGACCGTAGTCAGATGTGTAAGTCTATTTGAATGTTTCTAAATGCTTGACCCCAAAGTTCGTAGTCCACCCCTTTTTCTTTTTGTCTACGTGTGCTCACCATTCACCTTTGGCATTCCTGCTCCCCACAAGCGTTTCCCTTACAGGAACCATGGCAACAATTAATGCAAACCCAAGTAACTCTAATGAATTGCATGTGCAAAGTATACTTCCCAACCAACTGAGCCAACCAAAAAGTTGTATTAACCACTCTCTGGGAGGTAGCTACCTTTCTAATTAAATCCTCATTGAGTTTAAGCACATCTTCCAAAGGCATGAAAGCCATTTCCATATCAAGTTGAGTAAATTCAGGTTGTCTATCAGCCCTTAGATCTTCATCTCTGAAACATCTGCAACAAAAAAGAGCTATATCATCGTCAACATTTTTCAGTTAAAAAGTACAGTCATCATAATTAAATTCGCATTGGACCCAGCAATTAGCTGAAAAATGAAGCCTTGGTCTATCTCCTAGACCCACATAAACTTGTTTCGTCATTGACCCATTCACTTCACTCCTACATTCTAGTAAAGGACTCCTTATACCTCCAAAAATACTATGATGCCAAAAAATATAAGAGCAAGCATTTGGCCGGCTGCAACTGTATTTTTCTCATTTTGGTGGGACAGGTTCAACCCAAGGATGCATCCCTCAAGAGAAAGCTCATAAACTCACATGAACAGGAACCTTAATTGCCAGAAACACAATTAATCTAGATGCTGTCTTGCCATTAAAGTATAAAGAATCCAAAAGTTTTGTCTTTGAGCTGCAAGGTAAAATTGATATTACTCAGTTTGAGTCATATGCATGTCCAAGTTATGGCTAATGGTGAGAATTTAGATGAATGTATGCAACAATGACAACAAAAGGACATATTGACACCACTTTACCTTGCAATCTGATAATATCTATCAAAACCGGAGACCATCAACATTTGCTTAAACAGCTGTGGACTCTGGGGCAAAGCATAAAATGTTCCTGGCTTCAAAATAAGTAACCAAATAATTAGATTAACAACTCAATAGTAAGGCATGTTTAGTAAATAATTACTCAAAAACTACTGTCCTTCCTTGATAAAAGATAACACTCGAATATAAGATATGCAAATCAGAGGTCCCCAATCATATACTTCTGTGATTTGCTCATCAAAAGTGGTTACTCTCAGGCTTCATGCATCTGATTCCAACAATAAATAAGAAACAATATAGAACTCCAAATTGATCGTATGCGTACGTAAGTGCATGAGCACTGCTGCATGCATCTCAGAAAAGAAGGATAAAGTATCAGAGAACTCCATGTCTTCCCAACAATAATTACAGGACCACATTAGATTGGCTTCTGTAATTTACACTGCAAGCTCATGCCAATCATGTAAGGAGATGATTTACTGGTGAGTCAAACAATTCTCACTGTGGCTTGATCTGGCTTGAGAGTTTAATCTAACTCCATACTGAATGATTTACAATCCCCATCAAGGTAATTCGTTTAGTTAATGTACAACAGAATATCCAAGTTTCTACACATCCATCTTACCAAAATATCTAAGTAGCTTGAACAACTAATCAACCAGTGAAACTTATCTACTCCAGCAAACTAAGCACTTCCTGGTTAGCCAATTCAAGGCAGTCTCCATTTCATAGATTCACTAGTCTACTGAGGACTTTCTAGGGCTCAACCACTAGATTTGGTACTCCGTTTACACCAGTCCATTTTCCAATTCAGACAACTCCTCATGTCGTATGGCATTTTATTTACAAGATCAGAATCCTTTTTAAGACACAGTATCCTTAAGTTATAATACAAACTTCTTGCAAAGCTTCATTGTTCAACAAGGCTACTTTTGCGGGGTAAACATGTTGCCCAAAATCATCCTTCTAAAAGCTACGAACATAGATAAGCCAAGCAAAATGTGCAAAGAAATGGAATACCTGAACTCTTGATGGCACCAAATAATCTCGAGCACCTTCCGGGGTTGATCTTGAAAGAATTGGAGTCTCAATCTACCTTATATCCATGAGGATGTTGAGAACTCAAGATCAATCAAACAAAAAATTGATGAATAAACACAAAACATATGCTACTCAAAGTTGCTCATCCATCACAAAACAGTACCTCCACAAAACCATGCATATCCTCCAGGTACTGCCGAATGAGTTTGACCACTCTATGTCGCAATGTGATATTGGAGTTCATTTGTTGACGGCGCAAATCAAGATATCGGTATCTAAGGACATTTAACAGAACCCCTTACAAATAGAACCACCAAAACATATGCTAAAAGAGTATTAGATAGTCACTTAGCAATCACATCGCAGATACCTCAGACGAATCTCCTCCTTCACTGCACCTTTTCCGTCATCTCCAGTAGTAACCAAAAATGGCAACTTAGACCTGACAGCATTCAATATTTGGACATGCTCAGCAGTGACCTGAAATCCAGGAACCAGGTTGTATAAAACGTGGTAATGCCAGTAAGGAATTAAGACAGTCCTAGGACACTGACAATCATAGGGAGCTAGGAGCACAATCCACCCTAAGCACAAAAGGCCAGATGAAGGAGCATATTTACCATGCCCGCTAATGCCTAGAAACGATTCTTTTTGTTTTGAGACACAAAGGCATAAAGGGCAAGTATGGCGCACAAAAGTTGCATATGTACCTCTATCATCCCAGTTTTTATTTTCTTGTTGATTGACTTAGCTGGCCGACGCCGCACGATTCCTTCGACGGAAACCACATATTCAAGTCTCAGTTGATTTGTGGCAGCATGAGCCTCTGGGAACTCATTGGGCAGGGTTGTGACCTATGCATAGAGTTAAAAAAGCACGCAACTTCGAAATTAAGCCACTTTGGTTGAAAAAGTTCAGTAGAGCAAAATAACATCTAAATCAATTGGAGATAAATGTGCTTCAACCAACTTTACTTTGGAAATATCTATAAGCATGGAAACACTAGCAAATGCCAGTCCACATGCCAATACACATGAAAACTCCCCAGAAGTATTTTTGCTCCGCTATTAAATTTCCTCCAGGAAGCAAACCAACACAAACAAAGCAACCCAAAATATGCCGCAACTGAAAAGCTTGGATGAAAACTACACTCCTAATCATGTCCTTAAAGCTAAATTCCGTCAAGTGATCACAAAACAAGGTGGGTAAAACCATCACTTTCCCCTCAAAATCCAATCTTTTCGATCGATAACGAATAGCAGCGTCTTCTAGCACAGACAGCGCAGAAGCATAATAACAAGAACATGAACAAAGCAAAAGCACCGAGCTTGAACTTTGACCTGCACAATGCCAGAGTGGTCTCTGAGGTTGAGAAACGTGAGACCACCATGGACCCGATGAAGCGCAACCCACCCACAAATCCGGACCCTCTTGCCCACATCATCAGACGACAGCTCGCCGCAAAGCCCGGTCCTTGACACCCAGACGAGCCCGCCGTCCTTCGGAGCTACCAGAGCTTGAGAATTGGCGGCCAGGGCTTCTGATGAAGTTGACAAAGAAGAAGAAGAAATAGTGGCAACACGAAAGGAGGGAAGGCCAGCGTTCTTCCGTAGCGGCTGGAGATTGAGTCCGAAAACACTGGGGAGAAGAGCGTAGGGTCTTAGTCGGAGGGATGCAAGAGGGATGGCGCGAAGAAGTGACATGGTTGGATTGCCTCGAGCTTGAAGAAGACAGAAGACAGAGACTACGACTCTATCCGTTGTCTTCCCGCAAACGAGACTTCTCTTTTATCACTCACAACGCAGACATTGGGCCTGGTTTGTTCAGCATTTGGTAAAGGATTTGGGAAAATGCAAATACTTTGAACTAAAGGAATTTAGTAAAATATAAATATTATTTGATAAATTATAATTAAAAAGAGCATTTGAATATAACTTTGATGTATTATAAGATTGGGTCGCCCCCTGTACTTGCTTGGACTCATGCGGCGCTCAATATCTTGGCATTCTGTAAATTCAAGGAAGTATTTTGATTTTAAAAAAACGATAATAAATTAAAGAGCTAAAGATGAAATGAGTTATATGATTTCCAACTTGGGCAATAAACCAATGACTTACTTTTATGTGCATGGAAAAATTGCATCTTTCGTGATCCAGTATGATTACACAATCTTTGAAGAAATTTGAAGAAAAATCGGTGATATGTTTGATCAGAAATTGCTAAAAAATGGTCATAAACTTATAATAATCATGCAAATTCAGTTTTAAACCTTTTTTTTTTCTTCTAAACTTTTTTATAATTGTGCTAATGGAGTCTATCCCAAATAGAGATAGAACTGGAAAGGCAAAAAGGGAAGACATAAAAAAAAGAAATTATTAAAATATTAAGTCATTGATTGGGGTCAAAATTTGATCGATGGCAAAATTGCAAAAGATTTATGATTAAATTGATAAAAAAATTAAAACTAAATTGACGCAATTATAAAAAATTTAGAATTTTTTTGGTTATTTAAGTCAAATAATTATATAATTACTTTGTAAAATTTTATCACACATTTCCAATCAATTGAAGATTAATCTATATTCATTCTCTTAAATAACATATTACATATTGTATATAACATTTTTTCGTGTTGTTCTGTCTAATTTTCCTACCATAGTGATCATTTTAAGCTTAAAAAAAAAGAGACCATGTTGAATTGATGTATGATTTCAGATCAGTTTAATTAGTTATCTTTTAATTCTCACTTGTCCAAAGAGATTTTAGGCTCTGATAAATAATTTTAGTGCGGTGTGATGATCCGTTATTGAATATGATTACAATGAATAGGTCAATTACAGTAAAAAGAAGCTCAAATAAAAATGTTGATTATATCTGTCCTTAGCCTATTCAATCCCTACATTTAAAATGCAAAAAATTGATATTTGAAAAGTGATTTTTTTCCAGATCAATTATATATATTTTTCAAAACTTATTTTAAGAGTAAAATTAAAATTAAAATTAAAATCACAATCGTTTATGTTGTCAATTATCTTTTTATTTATTTTTGTTAAAAAAAAATAGAACTATACAATCAGATGGTTGGCTTGGCGTCGCCGAGTTAAAAGAGAGCGGCCGGTTAATAAAGAAAGAAGCAAAAGGGCAGTGATGCCCAAAGCACGGACGAGACACGAAGCCCTCGAACGCAGCATCAGCCAGAAAAGCGAGCACTTGCGTCGCGTGGCGGGTCGGGTCTGTAGCATCTTCTTCGTCGGATAAATCTCGGCAAAACCCTTCTCTTCCTCATCCCCATGTCTCGAGCGAGGTAACCGGAGAGATCGCTAGGGTTTAGGGTTTGGTTGCTGGTGGTGGAATCGGGCGATGGCAGCTGCGGCCCAGGCACTCCGCTTCCTCGTCCCCGGACCGGCCGCCGGTGGCGCGAGCTTCGACGCCTTCAATCGGATTGTCGCCGACCTCTGCGCCTCCGGTAACCCCAAGGTACCGATATTTTTCTCTCTTTTTAAGTGTTAGTTGTGTTTCTGTGTGAGTGTTGCCCAGGTGGAGTGGGAGAAATGGGAGGGGGGTGAGATTGAATTTTGGAGCAGTCTGTGTTGTGGGTCCAATTCCAATTCTTCTGGAGAAGATGGTGAAGCTGAGTTTTCGAGTTTAGTACGCGTCCTCTATTTTCTTTCTGAATTCTAGGTGGGAGATGGATGAAACGCTGGACATGGAAGGACACCATTCGGTTTATTGTCAGAAGAACCACAGGAAATAGGGCAGGATATAGCTTTATAAGTCTTGTCCCCTCTTTGGTGGAAACGGGATGCATGAACTGATCTCATTCATGTTTTTACACTCATGAACGAATATGTCCTCATTAAAGAGTGCACAGTAGTTGACAGCTGACAAGTACTCTTATCATATGCAACAAAACGAGCGATGAAGGTGGTCCAGCATCGTATGTGGGTTTGGACATGTGGTAGGGCTGAGCCACCCTCCTTCTTCTCCATAAAACATACTCCTCCTTAACATGATTGGGTTAGCAAAACTAGTTTAATAAAAATTCTTGGTCTTGACCCAAAACTAAAATAATCAAATAGAGCTTCAGCTTGGGTTGACCAGAATACATTCCTGATCTCAACTTCCTATTAGGAATTGTATCAAAGGATGCCACCAAATCTCCCTTGATATGGAAATGGCTTACCCTTGGAAAAGTGTTCTCTACGGATTGCTTTGATAATTGTAACAAAAATTCTCTGCAGGAATAATAGTGTAATTGTTGCGATACCTTGAGAAAATATCAGCAACTAAAATTTGCATTAAATTGAAAATGAGAGCAGATAACTAACCAACGGTAAGTAAGTCTTAAGAAAAGGTGAATCAATCAATACCACTTGAACTTGCCTGGTTTGAAATATAAAAAGTTGGAACCATTGAAAGCTCATTCGAAGTTTTCTTATAACAAAAAGATTATACATCGTTGTTGTGTTACCCTCTCTTTGAATGGAAGTGGTGGTGTCGGTGGTTGTGATGTCCAATGAGATGAATACAGCGGTGGAACAGTTGGTCGTGGTAATGTGGTGTTGGCAGAGGTGGTGGCCATTTGGGGGGGGGTATATAAAGGAGGTAGTGGCAATGATGCAGGTTGTGATGGCGGCGTTTTATAAGCAAGGTTGGCATTCCATCCTGAACATTTTTTTAAGTCAAAGCGAAAGCTTAAATGTCTGTTCATCACCTCAAGGTGGGTGGAAGTATGAAGTTTTCCTGTTTCTTGTACCAAAAGGGTCGAGATCATTTTCATGAGAGATTTGATATTTTGCAAGCTTATTGCTCCTTTCTGTCCCAATTGATGGGGAATAATCAAGAAACATTCTTATTTAATTCCTTGATACTATGTTGCTCTTGTAATCACTTCCCATGTCATTGCTCCTCCTTTAACGCACTTTGATTCCTTGAAAACCGCAATAGGAGGGAGCATCATCAGCTTTAAGGAAGTATGTGGAGGAAGAATCTCGCGAGCTTAGTGGGGAGGCTTTTGTTCGGTTTATGGATCAGTTGTATGAACGTATATCAGCTCTTCTAGAAAGCAATGATCCTGATGAGAACTTGGGTGCTTTGAGAGTCATTGATGAGCTTATAGATGTTTCTATTGGTGAGAATGCTTTGAAGGTTTCAAGATTCTCAAATTATGTGCGAATGGTATTCGATGGAAAACGTGATAAGAGAATTTTGGTCCTTGCTAGTGGTGTTCTGGGCCATCTAGCAAGGGCTGGCGGAGCAATGATTGCTGATGAGATGGAGCGCCAGGTTCGTTGCTTTTCTATCTGTTGGTTGTATGCCATTTAGCATTGTATGTAACATGGAGCTTTTATTCTTGTAGTTAAAAATTGCTCTAGATTGGCTTCGTGGGGACAGAGTAGAGCATCGTCTTCTGGCAGCTGTTCTGATCTTGAAGGTAAGTGCTTCTTTATCTAAGTTCATGCGAAGCAAGTTGTTTTTCAAGCAGAGGTTGCATCTTCCAGATTTGTCGAATTTCATTGTGGAGGAACTACTTGTTTGATGAATTATGTGCCTGTCTTCTGGACCACAACAACTGCATGGCTTGATATTTGACTGTTTTTCAAATTTTAAGCCTGTATACTCTCTGGTCTGGTGTAGGAAATTGCTGAGAATGCTTCAACCGTTTTCAATGTCCATGTTCCTGAATTTGTTGATGCTATCTGGGTTGCATTGAGGGATCCGGATGAGAAAATACGAGAACAGGCTGTGGAGGCATTACGTGCTTGCCTTCGTGTTATTGAGAAGAGAGAAACGCGTTGGCGCGTGCAATGGTGAGTTCATTCATATGATTTTTATTTTGTTCATGATAGAGTGGGCAAATGCATTTGCTGTTGTCATTATTTGTGGTGTACTTAAGGAGTTTTGTCTGTGAAATCAAGAGAGCATTGCTGTTGTCACATGATTGTGCAAATCTGCCATCCTTTTTGGGTTTTTGTACTTCATGTTTAGTAAGTTAACGGTACCAGGCATCTTTGATATTGCTGCTGTTGGTGTATAATCTGTTTTATGCCGTCAAGGTCAGTGGCCGCTTTTCTTTCCTGTCAAATTGCACCTTATTCTGAACATATTTAGCTTTGGAAGATCTGCGAACTTTAACAAAATTTACTCATCTTGCCTACTATCTGGCTACCTATTCAACGAGTTCCCCATTCCAGCAGAGTAAACTCCTGATGATTTTTAACATCCAGATTTGAGACTTCAATGGGGAATTGAACCCGTCAAATCACTAATTTAGATGTAAAGGAGCCTGATGCTCCATCTCGGCTAATGAAACAATCATTCTAACAATTCAATGGAGATATCGATGTCTTGATGCAGTCCATATAATAGTGATAGATCCGTATTCGAGGATCCTCGGTATCCTTAGCTTGAAAAAATCAAATGCTGCTCTCTTATATTTTTTCATGCTATTTTTTTTTTGTCCTCCATAGTATTGAACGTGGACATGACTTTCTGACTTTTTATTTTCGACAGGTACTATAGAATGTTTGAGGCGACACAAGATGGCCTGCGTAGAAACGCTCCTGTTCATAGCATACATGGGTCATTGCTTGCTGTTGGGGAACTTTTGAGGTTTGTAATGATGGTCCTCTCTGCTGTTATTAATTTTGGTCTTTATGGCAGATTGATTTTATGGCTGAGTCGATCTGGTTGAAGTTTTTAATCTTACAAATGTACTGCAAATGGGAAGGTTTACGGATGGATTGCCTTTTCTTAGAAAACTCGAAAGTACTTCTGTGCCATAAACTCTGGATGTTTAAAATATTAGAAATCTGTGCCCATTCTGGGATCGTGATACATATCTGGTGTTTTTACAAACAGAACATAATTTCAGAGGGACAACGTTGCTCCCTCTGGGTTATGCTAGTTTGTGAAAATAATGCATTCAAGAGAGGAAGAAGTTTGTGGCCAAGCAGAAAAGCCCCAACTATGGTTATAAATTATAATGCATGGAAATGTCATTTGCAGTGTAAAAAGTTTAAAAGGTTTTTTCTCTTGTGGTGAAAGTTATTTGTTCCTTCCTAATGCAGAAATACAGGTGAATTCATGATGTCGAGGTATAGAGAAGTTGCTGATATTGTTCTTAGATATTTGGAGCACAGGGATCGGCTTGTTCGACGCAGCATAACGTCATTGTTACCTCGGATTGCACATTTCCTTCGTGATCGATTTGTTACACACTATTTAACGGTTTGCGGCATCTCGTCTTGTTTGTTTTGTCTATGCGGGCTGTTTGCCAGCTCCTTATATGGTTTCAAAATTACTTTTCCTACAGATATGCATGAAGCATATACTTGCAGTTTTACAGACACCAGCTGAACGGGCAAGTGGGTTTATAGCCCTTGGGGAGATGGCAGGTGCTCTAGATGGGGAGCTTATTGATTATTTGCCGACAATTGTGCCTCACATACGTGAAGCAGTATGTATTGCCTCTCACGTGTTACCTTGTTGCTTATAAATTAAACATTCTGGCTACAACAACTTTTTTTAAGTTAAGAGAGTCTGAACGTGGATATATATTTTGGACCTATAATCTGGTGGCCGAGTTGGTTTGCGCTCGGTTCCTTTCATGAGAGGTCCTGGGTTCAAAACTTCTCGGTGCTAGGTGACTTAACCGGGGGCTCGTGGTTGTGGGGTCTGCGGATCCTCCGGAGGACTAGTCGTGCTTCACCGCTGGCTTGAGCACAAGCTTGCTGGCCGTGTGGATACCTCGGTTATAAAAAAAAACGTGGATATATTTTTGAGTATTCGGGTTATGAGAAGCTACTTTCCAATTTTTTTTTTTTGGGTCGAAAACCACTTTCTGATTGGGTAGGTTGTTATACTCGGTTATTATTACCCTGATAATATAACAAATGGTTCCTCTATCTGATTATCTGGATGACAAACAAGATTATTGAGCAAGACTCTGTTTGTCTGTAGTTTTATATATGCTTTTCTTGTGTCAAATTTCTTTCTTCTTCGCTTTCTTAAGGAAAAAAAGAGGCTTTGATCGTGCAGGATAGACCTGCATAATTGAGACACACATGCTCACTGTTTACCAAGATGGAAGGATGAATACTGGTTGAGGCTGAAAGCCAATATGTCTGCAACAATTTACTGCCATGTTATTGATATGTTAGCATAGTTATTCTTTCATCTATGAAAGATGTTTTAGAATATTTATTCCATTTTTGTTGGTTCTGACGAACTTGTCCACAGTGAGGGAGTGGTCTTACAAATGTTGGTGAAAAGATCTGAATATCTGGTGTTCTGATTCATAGATTGCTCCACGTAGAGGAAGGCCTTCACTTGAGGCTCTGGCATGTGTTGGAAACATTGCCAAAGCCATGGGGCCGAAGATGGAATCTCACGTTCGTGGACTATTGGATGTTATGTTTTCAGCTGCTCTCTCTCCAACGCTTATAGAGGCTCTTGAGAAAATAACAATTAGGTATGATACAGTGGTATATCTCTTGTCCCGGGTTATTGTGGTGATTAAATATAAAGAATTTACCTTTCAATTTGATTTCAGTATTCCATCCATGCTACCGACAATACAAGTTCGGTTGCTCAGGTGCATTTCAAATGTTCTTTCCAAGTCCCATCCTGCACAGGCAAGGCCGGCTGTAGCCACACTCTCTGAGTTCAGTGGCTCAGCTCTTGTGCAACTTGCTCTGCAAACTCTTGCCCGTTTCAATTTTAAGGTGCTAAACGGTGACTGTCTCATTTGAAGGATACATAATATCCATCATGGCTTGATGCTGACACTATTATCTTTAGGGTCATGAGCTTCTTGAATTTGTGAAAGAATCGGTTGTTGGGTACTTGGACGATGAAGATGGAGCAACACGAAAAGATGCAGCACTATGCTGTTGCAGACTGGTTGCAAGTTCTTTCTCTGATGTGGCATCCACACAATTTGGTGCAACTAGATCAAATCGAACTGGAGGAAAGCGAAGGCGACTGATTGAGGAGGTGATTTCTTGTAATTGTTGTGTGTTGATTTTCTTTTATCAGTTTATATGGGGATTACATGCATGTAGCTTGTGTACATTATGGGTGAAAAAAAGTACATTGTAACTATGTGCAATGTTTTAAGTCTTCTTGAGGTAGTTCGTTTGGTTTTCTTGTCCATTTTCTAAGGCGTGTTCTATTGTCATCAATCTCCTTTTCGGATACACATTTGGATCACTTTCTCATTGGCTACTCAAACTGAAACTGTGATTTCGCCAATAAACATGTCTCTTCAATGCTGAAGAACCATCCACACTGAAATGTCCTTTTTGTATATTTTGATCTAGAAGGTTTATATTTTGTGGTTCATTTGAAATTCTGAATTGGGCTATATGCACATTGTTGCTGCATTTGATCATTAGGACTATTTGGTTCCTTCCCTGAAGAGTTCAATCTGATATCATTCTAAGGTCTCTATATAAGATAGGATAGGATATCTTGTATCCTGTCTTCCGTTTGGTAGATGAATGGATATAAGATTGGGTATGCACATATACACTGCTAAACTGGATGTTTGGTGTGAATGGAACTGGAGCAGATGAATAATAAAAAATTTAATAGACATTGGGAAATAGAGAAAAAAACTCTAGGCTGAAAAGTTACCTCAATGAGGTGGTGGCCAACCTCTAAGTTCGTGGGCTGCCTCACTGTGATCAGTCGCTGATTTTGGATCAGTGTGTGGAGACGGAGAGAGAGATATATGTGGAGGTGATCACTGCTGCGGTGGTGCACCTCAGAATGGTGACTGCAGTAGTTTGGTCGCTTTTCACCATGGCCATGGACTGCCGCTGCTCTTTTTCCTTGCCTCTCTCTTCAAAGCTTAGTAGCATGTTTTTTCTTAATTTTGTTATTTATTATTTACTGAATAGGGGAAGTACTACCCAGTTATTCCTCCTCTAGGTGGGTTCCCCCCCCCCCAAGGATGTATTAGTTTATACCCATTCAATGACAAAACCAAAAGCTTGGATAGGATAAAAAGTGTCCTATTTGGTTCCCAAATATTGCCTATGGAGTATAATAGGCTTTTTGTGTTGTGTTGGGACTAGGGGGAAGCATATCTTTTGTGCACACATCATCATGCTTTTCGATTGTGGTTTCCAATAATTACCCTATATGTTTATGATATTATTTGATTAGTATGAAACTAGTGATTATGCTTCTACCCTTTTTTCCTCTGTTAAAAACAAAAGTTTATTGTCACCGAGGGAGTGTCAACCCCTTTACATAAATCATTTACAACTGAAGGTGTTCAACTTGTCTAACTTATGAACATCTTCCAATCTTGTCTGGTAACTAAAGTTGATGCAAAAGAGTCGCGAGTCCTTTATATTTGCAAAATCATCTTCCACACCCTCAAAAACTTTCTTGTTCCTCTACCACTACACTGACCAAAAAGTAGTAAGCGGAATCATTGGTGGTCTTCTGCTTGAAAATACCACCCTTCCTCTTTACAGCTCTCAGTCGGGACTCTTCTATGAAATCTAAGTTTTTAATATGGCTAATCAAGGAATCTGTGTTGCATGGACCCACTACAATGACTGATCCTTTTTGCAGCTTGTTGAGAAACTCCTCATTGCTGCTGTTGCGGATGCTGATGTCACCGTGAGGAGGTCCATCTTCTACTCCTTGCATGTGAATAGAGGATTTGATGAATATTTAGCACAGGCGGATAGTCTCAGTGCAGTTTTTGCTGCTTTAAATGATGAGGTACACTCTCTTATTTCTTCATTTGTTTCTTCTCTCCAAAGGATGTTGTGAATTTGGAAAAAGTAATGTATACCTGCATGCATACAAGCAGACATTCAGTCATGCAAACACAGGCACACGTGTGTGTACACCTCCAAAGCCCAGATACTTTTTGTGGGTAACAAACTAGGTTAGTAACTTTGATCATGATTACTGTCCTATCCTCAACCCTTGCCAGGCATTGATATAATTATTTCGAGGACCTGAAAAAATTTGGTAGAGGACCAATAGAGAAGATAGAACGATTTTTTTGTTTGACAAGGTCCCAATTGTTAAGGGTTTATGGACTAAGAAAATAGATAAGCCTCAAGAGATCATGAACTTCTGTATAATGAATTGTATATCGTTTGTGAGTTGCCTCTCTGAAGCTGTTTGGGTGTTTAATATATGAGAAGCGAATTGTCCTTGTTTTTTACACTTTTCCAAAGTCACTAGAATTTTTTTTTCATAGGATGAAAATTTGAAGAAGCCTTAGCTTTATCGTGATGTTAATTAGTCTACACCTATCACCTAATTGAATTCAATAGTTTTGTCCTCTATAATCAAATAATCTTTCCCCTAATGCTGACCCTTCTATTTGCAAGGATTGACAGGCCGATGTCCCAGAATGTTGTGGCATAGATTAGCTGGGAATAGTACAGTTACATTGTTTTTTTGCAAGTGGAAGTAGTAGTAACATAGATAGTACTATCTGCGACCTTTACAGTGGGAAAGCTGTCTGAGTTTATTAAAAGTAAAATCAATGCACCTCAATGGAGAATGAGAATGGCATAGGTGTCTCCCAATGTATTATGACTTATTTTGTTTTCTCTCTGTTAGTTACTGGTGCCCATTTGTATGTCTCAAATTAACGCTGCTCTTGCCAGTTAATGAAATTACGGACTAAGGATGTAGATCTTATCACACACTCAATCTTGTATAGCAAATCCTGCATTTTCTTTTTGCAGGTTCCTCTGTGTCATTACTTTTAGCTTATATTTTGTAACTAAGTCCGTTTTTGCATTTTTTTTCCTCCAATTTTGCGTATTCATTACCTTTTACTGATGTGTTGAACACCTTTTGGAAGGATTTTGATGTTCGGGAATATGCTATCTCAGTAGCTGGGAGGTTATCTGAGAAGAACCCTGCCTACGTCCTTCCAGCTCTTCGTCGCCATCTTATACAGTTGCTGACCTATCTAGAGCAAAGGTTATGTGAAATGTTTTTTTAAAGTTTGTATTTAAACACTGGCATGGGTTTAACAAACAAGTAACTGTTAATCTGTTGGTTGTTTGAAGTACACTTTTCTTGACAATTCTTCTTTCACTGATGCTAGAAATAGAATTCAGGTGCTTTTACGGCAAAGCTATTTGCTAAGATGCCTCTTCTCTGTCAGCAGTGCAGATAGCAAATGCAGAGAAGAAAGCGCGAAGTTACTTGGTTGCTTAATACGAAATTGTGAACGACTTATACTCCCATATGTGGCTCCAATTCACAAGGTTTTACAGATAATTTAACAATTGTAGCCATATTCAAGTGTTTATTTCCTGAATTTATTGAGTGAATTCCAAATTCCAGGCACTTGTCGCAAGGCTTGTGGACGGCTCCATGGGCAACGCTAATACAGGCATTGTAAGCGGAGTTCTTGTAACTGTGGGGGATCTTGCTAGAGTGGTGAGTTAAGTATTATTTAATTGTTCTGACACTGTTTGGCAATTCTAATATACTTTTAAAAAGATAAGCATAAAATTTTAAGGTATCTGTAAATCTCAACTTCCAATGTCAAAACTAATTTATCATCTCTAAATATAGAACTTCATATTTATAATTCTCAAATTTCAACACATAACAAGTTTATTCGGCATATCTGGCAATTGAATTGTCGATATTGATATGGCTGTACTGATCTTAAGTTGCTATCAAGTAGGATTGAAATCCCTCAGAAGTCCTGTGAAACTTGATTCTGCTTGGTCCTGACTATCTGTTAGGTTTTTGATAATGGAATGTGAGACTGAGGATCATTTATGACCAACTATGATAGTTTTGTGCCTGGATGCAAGCTTGTCGTTGGCTTGGTTCCATCTACAGTCACTTCTTTACTCTCCCACTTCTTGGGGTTCCTTTTATTTCACAAGATCTGAAGATGGGAATATTTGTTGTCTTGAGTGCCTGAATTCTTTTTTTATAGGCTGTTGAGGTTTCCTTTTTGGTTTAGTTAACAGCAATTTCGCCTTCGCATTTTAAAGAAATTTCTTTTCACCATGGTCTATGTTGATTTCAACAATGAGGTTTGTTGTTTGCTCATGAATGGAGATATCATGATACATTATAGAGGTAAGTTTCGTAGGTTTCCAATGTGATTATTTGCATTTTCTACCGAGTCTGCTGACATCCCTTTTTAGCTACGTGGTTGGCAGAATACTTCCATATAGAATGGCTCATAAGCGGATAATGATGGAAGATCTTTTTGTGCCAACAATTTTTCTTGGACAAACAATTCAATTTCAGGGATAAAATGCACACACTTGGAAATCCAATTAAGTAGGAAATCTCCATTGCTGGACCTTCAACAACCTCTGATGGTTGTGTATTTGCATCTCTATCATTTAAAAACCTCGAGGATGTCTTATTTTGTGAGTGTTGTGTTGTCTAAGTTATTTATTTTATGGTGCCATGAGGGACCTTTCATGCTCTTATATGCTTTTAAACTTTATTTATAGTGTAGCACTGGCACCGCTAACAAATGTTCTGTTTTCTTCAAATATTAAAATATTGGTCATGGTGTTTGTTCAGGGTGGTTTTGCAATGCGACAATATATCCCAGATCTAATGCCTTTAATTGTGGATGCTCTATTGGATGGAGCTGCAGTCACAAAAAGAGAAGTGGCAGTGTCCACTCTGGGTCAGGTTGTACAGAGCACTGGGTAAGTATATGTTTCTTATATTATGCAATTTCTTTAAGGATTTGCATAAGAATCATCGCCCGTGGAGCTTTAATTTTTACACAAGCTTTGTTGAGATCAAGATGTGTCCACTCCCATGTTAACCTGTGAGTACATATGTCACGATCTCAAGAGTTCTCACGTGAAGAAAATGCTACACGGGCAGTTCATGGCATAAAGTTCTTTATGTCATTTTCCTATGACATGATGGATGCATTTCGATTCTGTTTTCTTTTGACAATCCAGGCTGTTAAAAACTTTATAAAGAGAGGAAAAGTTAATCTCATATTATTTGTTAAAGTGGTATTTATACATTGGCAACCCAATAAGCCCTAAGAGTCACAAAGACAACTTTACCCTTTGTACTTCTAACACTGCCCCTCAAGTTGGAGCATAGATATTTATCATGCTTAGCTTGTTACAAATACGTTATATCCTCCCATAACCCAAAGTTTTAGTAAAAATGTTTGCAAGAAGTTCATCAATTCTAATGTGACTGGAAGAATCAATTTACTTTATAGGTTTTTCCAAATAAAATGACAATCAACCTCAGTATGTTTTGTTCTCTAATGAAACACCGGGTTGGAAGCTATATGCACTATAATCTTATCATCACACCACAAAGGCATAGGACTTGAAGCTTTCGAGTCTGACTTAGTCAATGACTGTTGAATCCACACTAATTCGCGTCACTTGTGCCATGACTCTATATTCTGACTCAGCATTCGAGTGGGCAACAACATGGTTTCTTACCCTTTCATGACACTAGATTTCCTTCAACCAATGTACGATAGTCAATAGTTGATCTCCTATCATCTAGAGACCCTGCCCAATTAGCATCGGAAAATCCTTCAATTCTATTATGACCATGGTTTTGGTAAACAATTCCTTTCCCTGGAGTCTTCATACCTTGAAATTCGAATTACTGCATCTCAATGAGATGTACGAAGGGAAGATAGAAAATGGCTTACCACACTAACTGGAAAGGCAATGTCTGGTCGAGTAACTGTGAGATTATTCAGTTTGCCTACAAATCTTGTATATCTCTGAGGATTATCAAAAAGCTCTCCTCCCTCAACAATCGGTTTAACCCCTTTTTCCATGGGTGAATTAAAAGGCTTTGATCCCAACAGACTTGTCTCGGTGAGTAAATCCAAGAATGTTTTCTTTGTGACAGAGCAATACCTTCCTATGACTGTGCCACCTCAATTCCTAAGAAATACTTCAATTTTCCTAAATCCTTGGTCTGAATTTCTGAAGATATACCTTTAGTTTAGCTATACTAACTAAGTCATCTCCCGTGATGATAATATCATCCACATATACGATCAAGAACTACTTGCTTTCACTTGTATGTCTATAAAAGAAAGAATGATCTTTCCACATCTAGATAGTCCAAAAGAAAGTACCGCCTCGGAAAATCTTCCAAACCGGAGATTGCTTCAATCCATACAAAGATCTTTTTAATTTGCAAACTAGTCCTCCGGACTCCCCTTGAGCAATGAACCTCGGACGTTGCTCCATATAAACTTCTTCATGAAGAGTGCCTTGTAAAAAGGAATTCTTGACATCAAGCTGAGATAAGGGCCAATTATAGGTGGCCGCAAGAGAGATCAAGATACGAACAAAAGTAAACTTGGCAATAGGAGAGAAAGTATCTAGATAGTCAACCCCATATACCTGAGCATACCCTTTCGCAACAAGTCTCACTTTTAAGCGAGCAAGGGGACCATCATGATTGACTTTGACAGCATATACCCACGTATAACCAATAGCAGTTTTGCCTGGAGGAAGAGGTACCAAGTCCCAAGTTCGATTAACTCGTAAAGCCTTTAATTCTTCTTCCATGGCTGTCCTCCAGCCAGAGCTTTATAATGCCTCAGATACAAATTGGGATAGGATATCGCTCAACAGTAGATAAAAAGGATTGAAAGGAAGGGGACACAAAAGATTGAAATAAAATTTGCAATTGAATGTTGAGTATAAGCACATGTACCTTTGTGATGATCAATAGGAAGATCAAGGTAAGACTCAGGAGGAGGACCAACTAATAGCAGATTTGGGATGGAAGATGACGTAGTAGTGGCAGTAGGAAGGGGGGAAGTATGAACCCAAGTACGCTGAGTATAAACCTATAAAGGAGGTGGTTCCTATGTAGATATAGGTGAAACAACTAGAACAGCTGATCGATTGGTGGTCACATGGAATTATTCATCCAACTCAAACATAGAAATTGGAACATCATGATAAGGAGTAGCTTCAAAAAATGAAGCATCAGCGGTTACGAAGTACTTTTTTAGTAATGGAGAATAGCAACGATACCCCTTTTGAGTATGGGAGTAACCTAGATCGGTTGATGATCATGAGCATAACAGACAACCAAAAATACGAGGTGGGAAGTGAAACAATGACTAATTTGGAAATAGAGTAGAAAATGGAATATGACCTCGCAAAACAGAAGAAGACATGTGATTAATGAGATAGTGTGCGGTTAAGACTGCATCAAACCAAAAGGTTTTAATCTCAAACATCATAGATCTAGTAACTTCCAACAAATATTGATTCTTTCTTTCAACAACACCATCCTATTGTGGTGTGTCATGACAGGAAAATTCATAAATCATACCATGTTGTGTCATAAACTTAGAAAAAGGTGCAAAAAAGTATTCCTTAGTGTTATCAGAATGCAAAACCTTAACATGCACACCAAACTGAGTATAAATTTCAGATATTAACACCGAAATATAGAAAACAACTCTAAATGATTTTTCATTAGATAAAACTAAGTAACTCTGGAATAGTCATTAACAAAATTAACAAAATATCTAAATCCCAAATTGGAAGTCACATGACATGTACCCAAACATTTGAATGCACTAACAAAAAAGGAGACTGTTCGTTTAATGACTCGAGGTGGATAACTAACACGATGTAATTTGCCAAATTGGCGTGACTTACACTCTAAACTAGAAAGAGACTTAAATTTGGAATGTAATCTCTGAAGACTATTTAGAGAAGGATGACTGAGACGACAATGGATCTAATGTAGGGAAGTAACACCAGAACATGCAAATGAAGTTGTCTTCAAGCACATAGAGCCTCCCTTCCTCATGTTCTTTACTAATCGTCCTCTTCGTAGCTAGATCTTGGAATATACAAGAATCAGGATAGAATGTTATTGAACATTGAAAGGTTTTAGTTAACTTATTGATTGACATGAGATTAAATGGAAATTGTGAAAGATAAAGCACTGAGGATAATAGCAACGAAGCAATTGGATGAACTGTGCCAACTCTCTTAACATGTGTGGATGAACCATTGGCTAATGTAACTGTGGATGAAAATGGAGTAAGAGAGGAAATATACCTAAAAGACCTGACATGTGGTCAGAATCCCCTGAATCAATGACCTAAGGACAAGAAGCAGCTGAAACACACATGGTAGCATTACCTATCTTACCAAAGTAACGGTGAAAGAAGTAGATTATGAACTCTGAGATTGATTGTACCTAGCAAATTCCTTTTCAAACATAACCATTACCTTGCCCTCAGAAGACTGTGAAAAGGAATTAGTACCGGATGCAATATTTGCAAACTATTGTTGCTACCCTGGTCTCCCATATAACTTATAGCAAAACCTTTGAATATGTCTGGGTTTGCCACAATGGTGACAAGTCTGTGCTATCAGTAAGTGGTTGAGATTGTCTATGAAGATGTGGCTGGCCTTAGCTTCTCCCCATTTCTGTACCTTAGGCTCCCCTCGGCCATCATGTCCATTATATCGTCCACGGTTTCCTCCACTACTAGCTTAGGACTGTGACACAAGAGTTGAATATCTGCCACGGATGTAGGGTCCTGAGAACTCATGGGGATACTTAAAGGAGCCGAGCAAACATACTTGTGAGTGGTGCGACAGTTTCTCCTCCAAGAACTTGGGACCTAATAGTTTCATATTTAGGGCCAAGACGACCTAGGAATTCCATTACAGCCAATTATCCTCTCTGAAGTCGCATTTCCTGAACATTGGCTGAAATAAGAAGAACGGCATTCAATTCCTCATACATTCTCTTAAAATCAGCAAAATACTACGTAATAGAACACTCTTTCCTCTTAGATCGATAAAATCCCTGTAACAACTCATATATCCGTGATAGGTTATTTTGGCCCGAATGAAATACATCCAAGTACTCCCACAGTTCTTTAATTGTGTCAATATGAGTTACTTAATCAACTATATTACTCTCCATAGAGTTTAACATCTTACCTAGAATACGTGCATCAATAACATCCCAAGTCTCATCATCTCTAGGCTTAGGCTCAGTTAACTGTCTATGTTGATTCCTACCTGTCAAAGTAAGTTACGCAATTTTCTTCCACTGATGAAGGTTAGCACCACCTTCAAGCTTTTTATCAATAATTTGATTAGATGAGGAAGAAATCACCTCGGTCATCATAGTATTGTTCTTCCCAGAACCACTCTCAACTTTATTCGTATCAAGATCACCCATCCTTAATTGTCAATAATCCACCAGAATTGAAAATTATCTCATCAATCCACAAAAGCCCCAAATAATCAACTCTAAAAGCTCCAAAACTCACACGATCAAGTTCATAAAATCAAGAAACTCCACAAGCACATTCATATCTCTAATTAAGAGCTACCCACATATCAATTAAGCCTAATCATTGAGTGAACACTTGAACACTACTGTTTTGGAGTTCAGTAACCATCAATCCGCCAAAAAAATTGAACATATGGGTTCATAAAAGAGAAAAAGTGGGCTGTGAGGTCAAAACCGAGTTGCAGGGTGCTGGGTTTGGGCGCTTTGATGCTGGATGATGTCTCTGCAAGGCTGGCCGACGCTGGGTGATGCCGTATTTGGCCTCGCCGGCCTAGGGGATGCTGGGCGACATCCCTGCAAGGCTTGCCAGGTGCCAGCGACGTCAAGTCTAGCCTTGTCGAGCCTAGGCGACGCCCCTCCAAGGTTCGCCGGGTCTCGGGGACACTGGATTTCAGCTTGCCGGGACTGGAGATACTAGATCTGGAGCTTTCGGCGAGATTTGCTAACTCCGACAGTGGGTAGTGGTGGTTGGCAGTGAGTAGTGGTGGTGGTTGGTGGTCGACGGCTATTTTAGGGTTTAGGTATCAATTAGGCTCTGATAGCATGATAGAGGAAAAATTAATCTCATATTATTTAGTAAAGTGGTATTTATACATTGGTAAATCAATAAATTCTGAGTCAAAAACAACTTACCCTGTATACTTCTAACGACATTTGTTTCCCCCTCTTTTTTTTCATTGGTTTTAAATGCCACTCAAGCTGACTGGTCCAGTCAATGCTAACCGGCAGTTCTTGCTAGCATTCTTATTCATCTTTCATTTGAAAGGACCATAAAAAACGGAGAAGGTTAGTAGTCTAGGGACCCAACTAAAAAAAGTAAATTCAGGTATTTAATTGAACATTTTACAACATTTCATCGACCTTGAGTGCCTCTATTCCTTGTCTGTGTTGGCACTGCCTTGGTGCTGTACTAATTAAGTCCTCTTTGTTTTTTAGGAAATGGGTCCATTTTTTGAATGTGAATCATCACAAGTTCTAAAGTGGCTTATAGAGAAATCTATCTCCCAATTTTAGCATTGTTTTCATGAGGTTGTGAAATAATGTGATATTGTTTTGTATTACGATGAATGCCGAATCAGTACACCATCCAAGGCTCTTGATTGGTTTCAGAGAAATACTAGCCTTATCTCCATCTTTCGCTCTGAATCAAGTGGAAATTTCAAAAGTATTGTTTTTTTTTTCCCATTTGAGCAACACTTTTTGTTGAAATAGGATACTTGTTCATATTCACTTAGTGTAAAATAGGGTGATGATGAAGGTAAATTAATAATCCAGGTCCTATATATATGATACTGTAGAATTGCAAGGTTTCGTTTGGTAGAACTTCAAACAGTTAAAAATAAGATGAAAGAGAAGATGGTCGAGTCTTTCTTCAATGGTTAGCATGGTTATGGGAGAATCCTAATGTCTAAATGTTACACTTGATGGGAGCTTTTCCACAAGTTTTACCAAATTGAAGAAATATGTCTAAATCTTGGTGAATACTATGCTTCACATTGAAGTCAAAAGTGTTTTGTATTTTCGTTGATTGGAATTGTATAGTTCAATTTACGAATCCTACATTTGATCAATACAGGGATTACACTAGGAAATATTCTAGAAATTAAAATAAGTTATTATCGTGCTTTCCCTGAAGGGGAGCCTTGGCGCATCTTGTTAAGGTGTTGCCGTGTGACCTGGAGGTCACGGGTTCGAGCCTTGGACGTAGCCTCTTGCAAATGTAGGGTAAGGCTTGCTTCCATTCATCTTTGTGGTGGGGCCCTTCCCTGGACCCCCGCCTCACGGGGATGCTATCGTGCACCGGGCTGCCTTTTTTTTTTTTTTTTATTGTCGTGCTTTCCCTGATTACTTAGATATATTTGTATTTATGGGTTGACGGAGCTGTAAAAAGTTGCTCCATGTTAATTTATCTAAAGATTGTTCCATCCCATGGTAAACATGGAAATAAGTACTTTGCAATTTGCATTTGGGAACATTACGGAAGACGTAGTGCCACTACCTTTGTTCACTTTGTTTTGTTAACCTGGATCACGCTTTAATCGTGCATGTCTCTTCTTTTGTTCAATTCTTTCCATATGGGGATTTAATGGCTACTTTCAAAGAAAATGAGTTTGTGTTTTCTGAGATTAATTGTAATGCATGTAAAACCTTTAGAATGTTTTGATATTTGATCTTTTCAGGTATGTAATAAATCCTTACAATGAGCATCCTCCACTACTTGGCTTACTCTTGAAATTGCTGAATGGGGAGTTAGCATGGTCTACCAGGCGTGAAGTTCTTAAGGTACACGAGTGAAAACTTTCTTGTACATTTATTTTTACTTATTTACTGTGATGTTTAAGCATGAATGCGATTGAAATTTCTCCCGTGCTTTCATCAGGTTCTTGGGATTATGGGTGCTTTGGATCCCCACATGCATAAACGAAATCAGCTTATGTTGCCTGGTTCACATGGAGAAGTTGCTCGTGCTGCTGTTGATTCAGGCCAGCACATTCAGACCATGGATGAAGTACCTATGGATCTTTGGCCATCTTTTGCTACATCAGAGGATTATTATTCTACGGTAGTATAATGACCTCAGAAAAATCAACTCTGTTGTGCTGAGTATCAGAATCCTAATATATGGGGATTAGAGATTTCACTTATCTTTGTTAACGACACAAGGTTCATGTATGTTTTCATGTATGCTTATCTCTTTCCATAAATGCCTCCAGGTGGCGATAAATTCTCTGATGCGGATTCTTAGAGACCCCTCTCTTGCTAGTCACCACCATAAAGTGGTTGGTTCACTTATGTTCATTTTTAAGGTATGTGATTTATTTGGAATCTTAGTTATTCTTCAACTGTTTTTTGTGTATAATCTCTCTGAAATGTTATCGACTCCTTTTCTTGCAAGATCAGTCGATGGGTCTTGGTTGTGTTCCATACTTGCCCAAGGTAAGTCATGACAAAGAAGGGGGAGGGGGGAAGGTGAATTTGGCTATACTTTTTACGCTTCTTGTTGAGTGTCGTCTTTGACTGCAGGTTTTACCTGATCTCTTTCACATAGTCCGTACATGTGATGATACACTGAAGGACTTCATAACATGGAAGCTTGGAACTCTCGTATCCATTGTCCGGCAGGTGTGTTTTCTGTGAAAACTTTCATGGCGTCATTGTATTGGGCTACTATGAAGGTTTTTATGGAGAAGATAATGTGGCTTATGTAGCACATTCGCAAATATCGGCAAGAATTGCTTTCGTTAATCTCCGAACTGTGGTCATCTCTGAGCTTGCCAACTGCCAGTCGTCCTCCACTTGGCTATCCAGTGAGCTTCTATCTTATATACATATGATGCATGCATGCATGCATGTATGTGTACATGCATATTTATACATAGTCTTGCAACATGCCGTAAGTGTGGACTGATATTCTGCCAAAATATTCTTAGGTTCTGCATCTGGTCGAACAGCTGTGCTTGGCTCTCAATGATGAATTCAGAACATATCTTCCTGATATACTTCCATGCTGTATTCAAGTCCTTAGTGATGCAGAACGGTGCAATGACTACACATATGTTCTTGATATCCTTCATACCCTTGAAGTTTTCGGTGGTTTGTACTATTATACTCTTCTGATGTTAAGTTTGGGTAAAATTGAGAGAATCAAATGAGAATCCCATTTGATTAAAGCAGTTTGCTGTGTAATCTTTTGTCCCATTTTATCTGCTCTCTTTTCAGATCTGCTATAAAATAAGTCTATCTCGTATATTCATGTTGTCATTGAACAAGCATTTTCAAGAAAGAAGTTGAGAGAAGGAAGGATGGATGGAGAAATATTGGAATACTTGCATGATGAACAGGGAGGGGTTTTGAAGAGATCAGTGGTACTAGAACTAATGAGTTAGTACAGGAATTTCTATTAAACTGTATACATATAATTTCAAAATCGAAATCCTTTATCGTTTGGGACATTGGGGTTAGTGGGACTGTTCTCGCATTGAGGCATAAGTACCAGCAAGTGTCCACTTATTTGACTCTTTGAGTGAAGATCCTTTTGCTATTTACATGTATTGAAGCATTATCGCCCATAGAGGGACAAACTCATACTCAAACAACAAATGCAGGGACCTTGGATGAGCACATGCATCTCCTTCTTCCAGCACTCATTCGATTGTTTAAGGAAGATGCTCCAGTAGACAAACGACGTGCCACCATTAAAACTTTAACCAGATTAATCCCTCGAGTACAGGTAGGCAGTTCAATTTCTGATGATTTAAGCTGGTAATATGTGGGACCTTTTAATGCCACAGCACATGTCAAGTATAGGACACTACTATTTTAAAATAAAGATGAGCGCCTCTTATTTAAGGACTAAAATTGTGGAACTAGCTTTCGATGGAAACTATCTATTATGCATATTGTTGGTTTTACTTTTGATGGGAATCAATCATGTGAAGAGGAAACTATCTTTGTTGGTGATATGTAAATCTCTCGCTCGAGCATATTGACTGAAAATTACATCCTCTTTAAGGTAGAGATCAGATACTAGGTTTCAGCTCCTTTGATTTGGATCCTGTTTGCTTATGGTAAAAATGTACATCCTTGATAGTTGCCGCTATTTGCCACTGTATTAGCAAATCTAGTGAATATGAACTTTCCACCTAAAAACATAATAAGTGTCATGACATTTTCAGTCTTGAATCCTGGTCATTTTTCTCAGAGGCAGACCTGATTAGCTTTAACTCTTCATTGGTCCAAAATGACATTGCAAGCTGTTGAATGGGTAGAATTTATGATGTCACTTTACACCAAAAAGGAGAACGTTCTTATCCTATCTCTGAATCTCTTTCTGAAGTTGTGATAGTGACATTGCTACTGCGTCAGGAAAGGTGGTTGTTCTGCGTCTTGAGTACTTCATTCTGTCAAATGAAAATGAAAATTTATATGTTTCTTTTTACTCATTGGTGTGTAGAATTTATGGAAGTATAGATGAGGATAAGTGTCTGAGAATGGAAAAGAGAGTATTTTTGGAAGAGGGGGGAGGTATTTGGGTGGTTGTTCTTTTTGTAGGAAGAAAAAGAAGAGAAGGGGGGGGGGGCACTTGTGATGTCTGTTAACTTTATGCCTTTGAATCTATGAAATAGATATAGATGATCAGGTTTTTGGAACACACCATCTTTGTTTCTATTCTTTTTAATTGCAGTTCTTTGTTCTATTTTTCACCAATCTATTGTGTGGGGTGAATCTGTTTTGACTCTTATATGCTCTCTTTCCTGTTATCAGGTTACTGGTCATATATCTTCACTAGTCCATCACTTGAAGCTGGTTTTGGATGGGTTAGTTTGTTCCTACGTTTTGGTATTATCTCTAAAAGGAGTAGAACAGTGTCTTCTTGCTTGGTGCCTGTGAGATTTTGTGGGACCACTGCCAACTGTTCCAAAAGCTTAAGCTATTGGATGAAGGCGTGGTTTAATATTTAATTACTCTAACACTCCCCCTCACGCTTAGTCTGGTCTTTTTGCCTAGTACTAAGTGTGGACATATATTATTGGGGAGGCAAATAGGGGCCTGGAAGGATTTGAACTCAGGACCTCCTGCTCTGATACCATGTGAGATTTTGTGGGACTACTGCCAACTATTCCAAAAGCTTAAGCTATTGGATGAAGGCGTGGTTTAATATTTAATTACTCTAACAGTGCCTAAATGTTGCATTTGTTTAGGAAGCTTGTATTGTTTTCATTATATCTTTCGATTGTATTCCCAGCTTTCATTTTTCAATTCTTTTTGTTTGGGTTCATCAACTGCCGACCCCGACTGGTTTGGGACAAAGGTGATGTTGATGTTGATGTTGTTTGGGTTCAATTTGAAAGTTAAATCTTTTCAGGTGACCCCTTTCTATTTTAAAAAGAAGACAGAAAATGAAGTATGCCTGTGTGTTTCTCTTTGCCGAATCTTTAAACCTGCCCTTATCTGTTTATGTTCAACGTGCAGAAAAATTGATGAGCTTAGGAAGGATGCTGTAGATGCACTTTGTTGTCTTGCTTATGCCCTCGGGGAGGATTTCACCATCTTCATACCATCGATACACAAACTTCTTTTAAAACATCGATTAAGGGTCCTCTTTCTAACTAATAAATTCCTTACAGATTGCATCCTTCGTGGTGCTTTTTTATTTATTATTACATGATAGTGCCTCTATCTATTTTCAGCATAAGGAATTTGAGGAGATTGAAGGTCGTGTCCATAGACGTGAACCGCTGATCTCAGGAAGCTCGACTGCTCAAAAGCTAAGCCGACGGCTTGCTGTAGAAGTAATCAGTGACCCATTGAATGATATGGAGACGGATCCATATGAAGATGGGTCTGATGTGCAAAAAGAGCATAGAGCTCATCAGGTATACTTTACTCTCACCATTAGTCAAAAGGTGTTTTTGGGGCTTCACCTCGACAGTAAGAGGCTGGCCAGGTAAGTATGGTTTCTTTGAGAGTACTCTTGCATCTTTCGTGTGAGACGCATGGACTATTTATGTTTGACGGACGCAATTTTAGATGGAGTGTTACATTGAGGAAAATTGAAATGTAGAATGGGGTACAGTGCTTTTTTACCTGCGAATACTACATCGTTATATGGTTACACTACCAAGTTGTGAAATCATCTGGAAGTGTTCTTTTGTAATTAAATGTTGGTAGTGGATGAATCATGTCATACCATCTAAAGACATGTTCTTTTTATCTAATGGGGTGCTTTCTCCAATACTATATGTCGATATAAAGTTGCAGACTAGCTTGGTGCTTAATGAATATGAAACTCCTAGGCTTTTAGCATAACTGTGCTGAGAGCTGTATTCCTTCATGCAAAAAAAGTACCCTTACAAAGTATATTCTCTTTCTCATGCGTGGTACTCATGCCTGTATTCCTTTCATTTTATTTTCCTTGTCATACTCGTGAAAATCTTTTTTGACTGGAAGTTTTGGAATTGCACAATTGAAATACTGATTTTTTTTTCAAAGCCAAATAAATAATGATTTCTGGAAGGTTATTTCTCAAAAACCGAATTGCAGTCTCCCTCTCCCTGTTCCAGTTCTGACTTGAAGTGGATCATTGTCTGATGGAGTAGTGGGCTCGTTGATGTTAGTGTGCATTCTCTGTGTGATCCTTTTAAGCTACCCCAGATGTGTAGAAGCTGCAGTAGGATAGGTTGGTATTGCAGCTTTTTTGGTTAGAGAAATCTGTTACCTTGGCAGGTATTTGTGGCATCAATTAGGAGTAATGATTATAATTTGGTTTTGTTCATTTCTGCTGAATATAAGATTTGGTATCTCTGAAGAAACTTAAAAGCAGTCGAACTTTTTATATATGGTCAGTGTTTGGTCCTCCCTGTTCTGTATGATGTGTTTTTGTCTATTGCTATGTTTTACTCGTCTAGGCTTGCTGATGAAGACATCCATCTTTTATCAATTTCAGCCTTTAGGTCGTCGTTCTAATTTTGGCGTTCCACTTTTGCCTTTTGCTTATTTGAGCTTCTGCTTGTGTGGTTCTGGAGCATGCATAACTTGAATCCACCTTCACACAATGCTTACATTTTCTATCATTCTTCAAGGACATGGAAGAGTTTTTAGTTAACAACTTAAAATCTTTATGAAAGGTCAATGTTGGTCGTCTACTTGCTGCTGGGGAGGCTTCTCAACGCAGTACTAGAGAAGATTGGGCTGAATGGATGCGCCACCTTAGCATTGAGCTCTTGAAACAATCTCCATCTCCAGCTCTGAGAACATGTGCAAGGTTGGCACAGTTGCAGGTGGGGTTAACATTTCTCATATCATACTTTATGGTTTTGGCACGAGGATCTAACCAAATGATCTTCAGCCCTTTGTTGGAAGGGAGTTATTCGCAGCTGGTTTTGTGAGCTGTTGGACGCAGCTGAGTGAATCTAGTCAGAAACATTTGGTTCGCAATTTAGAGATGGCATTCTCTGCTTCAAATATCCCTCCTGAAATTCTCGCAACACTGCTTAATTTGGTATGTCTTCAATTATGAGCTGCGTGCTCTTGTCAATCTGACTTATAATCTGGCTTATCATTTGACTTGTATTCTTTCAGAAACTGTATAATTTTCCTTTCAGTAATGGTAATAGATTATTTAATGAAAGCTGATAGTGTAGTTTCTTCTTTTTATTGGTTCATTTCAGTGCAATTTTAATTGTTTGAGGCAATATCTGCAGGCTGAGTTCATGGAGCATGATGAGAAGCCCCTTCCTATTGACATCCGACTCCTTGGTGCTCTTGCAGAGAAGGTGTTGTTGATGCATTCCTGTTGAGAAATCTTTCTTTATTTTAACTTAAGCATTTCAAGACCGTGGTTTAGAGCGGATTTTGGATTTATTAAATACGTAATGAATTAGCCACAGGCCCATATGTTATTTTAAGAGGATTGAAACTTTGTAAATGTTGTGGGTAGGCAGATTCGGAAATCCTAATTTCTATCTTCTGATTGCTTCTTACACCTTGCTGGCAGTGTTGGAGCATCAATTCTGGTTTTACTTGATTGAATCACTCTTTTTTTTTTTTTTGGTCGATGTATTGTTGCAGTTTCGTGCTTTCGCGAAGGCACTGCATTATAAAGAAATGGAGTTTGAAGGTGCACGCTCCAAGAAGATGGATGCTAACCCTGTTACTGTAGTTGAAGCTCTAATTCATATAAATAATCAGCTACACCAACATGAGGTCGGCTTTTCGTTATTTATGCTTGTTGACAACCTACATACCGCTTCATGAAATTGATTATGTCTGCCTTCATATTTTCATCCCACGATCATTATTCTAATGATAAATGATTTATACTATTAGGCGGCAGTTGGAATACTAACCTATGCCCAGCAAAATCTGGATGTGCAACTGAAGGAGTCATGGTAATATTGAGCTTGACTATTCAATTGGATTTGGCATTTTAGTGGGGGTGTGTGTGTATGTCTAGCGTTTAATCATGGTTTTAGCTTTTGACTCTGGCCATGGCGTTTGGCGTGTGGCATGTAACATCTCTTTTAAACGTAAAAATTGCTTTATTTAAAAAAATTATGATATTGAACATCTTGAATTCAGTTGTAGCCATTTAAGTTTTCTTAAATATGCTTCTAACTAAACCGCATAATTGAAAAGCTAGTACGTATTAACAGACTTCTGGCTTCCATGCCTAAATTCTTAGGTTTGAGAAGATATTGTACAAGCATCATAAGCCCAAGTGATCAAATAATTCAGCATCCTATTATCAGTCATAGTGTGCCTTCCACGTGCAAAGACTTTTGCAACTTGCTCCACTTTCTTTGTGATTTTGAAGTTTGAACATTGGCCCACTACACACTTGGATGGCTAGCTGTAATTGGTAGTTTACGCCACGTAGATTGATGAAATGATTTATGATGCTGACTCAATTCCTTTCCGGCATGATGCATGCACTTTCTATGTCAATATGACAAAAAGTAGATCTTACCCAACCCATTGATGTGAATGCTTATATAGGCCTGTCTTTTCAGGTATGAGAAATTGCAGCGATGGGATGATGCTCTGAAGGCATATACTCTCAAGGCATCTCAGACATCTAGTGCACATCTGGTTTTAGATGCTACATTAGATGCTACATTAGGTTAGTGATTTTGCATGTAAATTTAGTTGGTGTGGTAACTAAATTATTATAGCTATAATCTTTGGGAGAATTGGTTAGTGTTGAGATAGACTGGTTTAGACGTTGTAGAGATTGTTTCATAGTCCATCTTACTGTATTTCTTCCTGGAATTGAACCATCTCCCCACTATAGAGTCATGCTTTTGGGATGAACTTCAGGAGCTTGCATGAGACGTGTATATTATGTACACCAGTCTTTGGATGGACTAGATTGTGTCTGGTCACTTCTTTGAGATCAGAATGATTGACCCTGCACAAATGTTGTTACACAAGTGATGTGGCAGGAAAGGTTTTACACTGATGAAGTGCGGGAACAAATTGGATAGCACTTGCAAATGTTGTACTCATAAGAGATGTTCAAATGCTTGGCACTTAGGAGAGTCGATCTATAACTGTAACTGTTAGTTACCTTTCTTTCTCCAGTCTCACTTGGAGTTTACCCTGTTGCGTGTAGTTTCTAGTTAGTGCAACATGTGTAATGTCGCAGTGACCTTTCCCTGAGTAGAATGGTACTTCGTTGATTGACAATTTGGATCAAATTGAATGTGCCCTATCTCAGCAGTGTGCTTGATTTGGGTTTTCTTGTTTGCTAGATGTGTATAGATATTTAGAACGTGAATTTGTCCGAATTTTTCTGCCCCTCATTCCTAGCTCTATCCACATGTGCATATTTCAGGCCGGATGCGATGTCTTGCGGCTTTAGCTAGATGGGAAGAACTCAACAATTTATGTAAGGAATATTGGACCCCGGCTGAGCCAGCCGCCCGGCTAGAAATGGCACCAATGGTTAGGATGTTCTTTATATCGCTGCTTCTCTTCTTCCTTGTTACATACTTCTAATTTTGTTCTGTTACTCATAGGCTGCTAGTGCTGCTTGGAACATGGGAGAATGGGATCAAATGGCAGAGTATGTCTCTAGACTGGATGATGGTGATGAAACTAAGTTTCGAGGTTTAGGAAATTCTGCTGCTGGTGGTGATGGCAGTAGCAGTGGCACATTCTTTAGGGCTGTTTTACTTGTGCGCAGAAGGAAGGTAGTTTTGTGCACTTTTGTCTCAATTGTTTAGATGTATTCAGCATTGACCTCCTTTTGTACCTTGCAGTATGATGAGGCACGTGAATATGTTGAGAGGGCCAGAAAGTGCTTGGCAACTGAGCTTGCTGCTTTGGTAAGTTTCCTTCATCTTAAGAGCTCGATCCTTTTTGGGGAAATTTCCTCAATCAAAGTTTGTACAAACAATTGCTGCTGCACTTCTTTCTCATGCTTATTTTCCAACATGCTGGCCAGCCCTTTTTCTCTTGTATAATCCAGTTAACAGAATTAAAACCAATCTGTTTTGTGATTTTAATCAATATAAAGATTATGCTGGAACCAACCTAAACCAAACTCTTGGAGCTGTTCCCTATCGATCTTTTCCTGATTTGGCTTGTTGGGCTCCGCTCTTGTGTTTCCTTTTGTTGTTGCTTTCGGTTTTGTTGTTGTTCGGGGGTTTGTTCCCCTTGTTAGTTCCCTGCGCTGTCCCTCCCTTCACCCCTGCACCCGCCTCTACAGTTCTGTAGATCCTAGTGGAGGGTTGTTCGGTGTGGTCCTTTGCGCTTTGGTTTAGGTTGTTCGCGTTTTTGATTAGTCTATCCTATTCTTACCTTTACCAAAAAAAAAGATTATGCTGGAAATCAAATGAGTTACTCACATTTCACGAATAAGCATTATGTTTCCTACATCTTTAAAAGAATACATCCAAGAAATTTACAAAAATAACAAAAGTCAGCACAATGCATGATATTCATTAGTACCATAACGGCAAATTGTAACGGTCACAGGGGCCACAGCTCCAGTTACGTAATGGCTTTGGGACTTCCTGGTTAGAATCAGTTTGTCAGGACTCATGGCACTTTATTAGATTATAAATGAAACATTGAGTATGTAAGTAAAATTTGTTAATGGACTTGACCTCCTTTGTCGCCTTGGGTGATCATGAGTCTAATCTCTCCTTGTGCCAGGAGGCGGTACTTGTTGTGACTGGTAACTAGGGAGAGAGTTTTTGAACACATCGGTGATAGAACTTACATCTTGCTTCTTGCTAATTATTTGTAATCTCTTTGTTAACTTTGGTAAAATCTACCTGAATCCAGACCACTGGATCTTTTTCTGGTTGTATGTTCATATAAAGTGGTTTCAGTTTGAAACAATTTTGTTATTTGTCGATACCTGCTTAGGTATTGGAGAGCTACGATCGTGCTTACAGCAACATGGTCCGTGTTCAGCAGCTTCTGGAACTGGAAGAGGTGTAAACCTCATCTCATTATCTGCAACCGTTGAGGTTGGTTTATGTGATCAAGGAAGTTATTGCTTTTCTTACATGTTCAATAATCTTGACAGGTCATCGATTACTCTACTCTTCCTTTGGGAGACCCTGTTACAGAAGGACGGCGAGCCCTTATTCGGAATATGTGGACTGAGCGCATTAAAGGAGTGAAAAGAAATGTTGAGGTAGGCTATGGGACATCTCACTAGGTTTATGATTCTACCATATCCATTCATGCACCTTTAACCATTTAAACAATCCTCTTGCCTTGTAGGGCATAAAGCGAAAAAAGGTTGAACTAAAAAGGGTCAAAATTGAACTGAGTAGAATTTTCCCGTATTTCCACATGTTAACATCTGATAGGATCATATCTCCAAATGGATGGACTTTAGGCTCTAACTTATTCGACTTTTTTAATGTAACATTTTAATCTTATTATCTATCTCTCTGGATCGACTTGTTTTAAAATTATTTGTGTTTACTTTGCAAATTATAGCAAAATTTGTATTCTTGTTGCTAGAAGTTAAATGGCTATCTGTTTATTTTAGAGTTTAACATTTATTTCAATTATTTTACTTCTGTTCTGGTGAATTCTTTCATCTCTAACTTCTTCCTGACACTTAACTGACAGGTCTGGCAAGGCCTGTTGGCTGTTAGAGCACTTGTTCTACCACCAACGGAAGATATTGAAACGTGGCTCAAATTTTCTTCTCTTTGTAGAAAAAATGGACGAATTAGTCAGGCTAGATCTACCTTAATTAAGCTCTTGCAGGTGAGTGGTGTATCTTTACGGCAGTGAAAGAAAAGAGGCATGCAGATGTTAAGTTGTTTAACATGATCTGATATGTTTGGTAAAAACTTACAGTTTGACCCTGAAACATCTCAAAATGTGGGATACCGTGGTCCTCCACAAGTAATGCTGGCATACTTGAAATACCAGTGGTCTCTTGGCGAGGATATTAAGCGAAGAGATGCATTTTTTAGGCTTCAGGTCCAGTGACTTACTTTATTTATGGAATCATGTGCAACCGTATCACATAAATTCCCTTCCGATTTCCTTGCTGTGTTTTTACTGGGGCAAAAATTTCCTTTTTTCAGAATTTGGTTGTAGAGCTCTCAGGTGCAACAAATCTTCAGGCGAATTCTCCAATGGGTTTAACAAGCAGTAAAAGTCCAAGTGCTCGACTGCTCGCACGTGTATATCTCACACTTGGTTCCTGGCAGTGGGCACTTTCTCCTGGTTTAGATGAAGAAACTATAAAAGGTAGTCCTTATTTGTTGGTCCATACTGCGGAGATCTCTTGGGCCATTATTTAATATTGCTCCTTTGTTTGCAGAAATTCTCGATGCATTTAGAAGCGCCACTCAATGTGAACCAAAGTGGGCGAAAGCATGGCATAAGTGGGCATTGTTCAATACTGCTGTGATGTCGCATTATACTTTAAGAGGTTATCCCAATGTGGCCGCCCAATTCGTCGTACAAGCAGTAACTGGATATTTTCATTCGATTGCATGTGGGGCTAATACAAAAGGTGGTGATGATAGTTTGAAGGTAACAAAATCAATATCGCTTTTGAAGTATTCTAGAGATGCTGTCTTCAGTAGTCTTTATGTCCTGATGTGATGCAAGATTGCTTCACTTCTGTTCAAGAGAAACATTTCATGATCATCTGATGCACTTTTTTTCTGTAGGAGACTGTGAAGTTGTAAGTCTGGAATTTTGCAATAACTTGATATTGTGCACTGAAGTCATTATCTTTGATGGCCATAGTTGTGACATTCGTGGTCAGGATGAAGATAAATATTCCACTCTCTTTTTCAGCCGTGACTTTGAGTGCTTATTATTGAGTGAGAAAAAGAGAGGAGAGAGAAGAGGAAGAGAGAAGAAAGGGGGGGTGGGTTAGCTTTACTTTATGGAGCAGTAACAGTAGTCAAACACAGCCTCACTTCTCCCCCCCATGCGTATACAGTATGGACGAGTATTAAATGATAACTGGAAGTGTTAATTGGTCACCCTGAAACTTTGCTTATAATTTTTCAAGTGGTTGGGCGCCTTCATATGCTCTATGTAGCTGTATGGTTTGAATTAATGTCCTTCCTGTGCTTTATTTTGGAACATCCTACCAAAATGCATTTTGTCTAGCAGAAAAGTTCTGTGGTGAAGGGGAAGAAGATAGCTTTACTTTATTGTGCAATAGCAGTAGTGAAGTGAAACCTCACTTCCCACTCCCATGCATATAACTGAAAAAATCATCCTACAGAATGGACGAGTATTAAATGATGACCGGAAGTGATAATTGGTAGACTTTCACCCTGAAACTATGCTTATAATTTTTCAAGTGGTTGGGCGCTTTCATGTGCTCTATGTAGCGGTATGGTTTGACATGATGTCCTTTATGTGCTTTATTTTCGAACATCCTACCAAAAATGCATTTTATCTAGCAGAAATGTTCTGTGGTGAAGGGGGAGAGGATAGCTTTAATTTATTGTGCAATAGTAGTAGTGAAACGAAACCTCACTTCTCACCCCCATGCATATAACTGAAAGAATTTCCTATAGCATGGATGAGTGTTAAATGATGACCGGAACTTTCACCCCGAAACTTTGCTTATAATTTTTCAAGTGGTTGCCTGGTTATGTACTTCACTCCCTGTGAATGTTTGTTGGTTGCACTCATCCAGTTGAAAGCAACTATAAGAATGTCCAGACACAAGCTCCCTTTCAGCAAAATACCTTGGTTTCTTTTCTGAGCGTGTGTGCACAGGTGAATAAATAGATATATAGAAGGAATTATCTTACTATTGGTTTGTTAGTCTAAATGAGTCCTGTAATACGGGGGTTTGTAACAAGATGGTGCCTCCTAGTATTGTGTGTGACTCTCCACCTAAACAAAGTATCTGGGCACCTTCTAGTATGGCTTCCTGTGTTCAATTTGATGGAGGTAAAAGAAAGTAATTGAATCTTAAGCATGTCATGAATGGTATTACTCATCAAAGAGCATACTTGTTCTTTGGCATAGAGATTACCAAATCACGATTGTTTTCTCATCATACCACTACCCATAGATGCCTAATTCCATTTCACTTCAGGATATACTTCGTCTTCTCACGCTGTGGTTCAACCATGGAGCTACTGTAGAAGTTCAAAAGGCCCTGCAGAAAGGACTCGTTCTTGTCAATATCAACACATGGCTGGTCGTGCTGCCACAAATAATTGCCAGAATTCACTCAAACAACCGTGCTGTTAGGGAGCTTATCCAATCACTTTTAATTCGCATTGGACTACGTCATCCACAGGTTTGCGTTGAGGCTTCCAAAGCCTGCTGTAAACCTCATCTCTAGTTCTTTTCTGCTTGTGCTTAATGGATCAATGACCTTCTAGAAGTCCATTTATCAATCCCTCTATTATATACTGGATGAAGTTGCATTGCATTTCCCCTTTTAATATGGCTAAGAAACATATGTTTCCCCTAAAAATTATGTCCGAGGTGATGTGTGCAGTTTAATGCAATTTGGCTTGAACACTCACTTGTTTCAATCTCTGTATGTGTTACACTTTTCTGCCATGTGGGTGTTCTTTCTGTTGAACTATTTTAGTTTTCTACCTAGGCCCTCATGTACCCTCTTCTAGTGGCGTGCAAATCGATAAGCAATTTTCGAAGAGCTGCTGCTCAGGAAGTTGTTGAGAAAGTACAGCAGCACAGTGGGTTGCTTGTAGAGCAGGTGAAAAGTGCTTTAACCCTGTAGATTATTGATTTACAAGTTGCTTGTGCTGGTTTTGAAAGTAAACCTTTTTGACAGACACAACTTGTATCAACGGAGCTCATCAGGGTTGCAATACTCTGGCATGAAATGTGGCATGAAGCATTGGAAGAGGCTAGTCGCCTCTATTTTGGGGAGCATAATATTGAAGCAATGCTAAAGGCGCTGGAGCCATTGCACGAATTGCTCGAGGAAGGGGCTAGGAGAAACGATACGACCATCAAAGAGAGGGCATTCATTGAGGTTGCCATCTGAATGTTGTCTACAGATTGATACATATTGTTTGTATCTCTAGGATGTTTTTATATATTTATATGGTCATGATTATTGCATATGCACATGTGGAACTCCTAATCTTTTTTTAACAGCTTTGTACTTCCATGCAACTGCATGACCTGAATAACCTTCGTTTCAACTCCTCTGTGGATTACCAGTAAATCTGGACTGTCACATTCTAATTAGACGTTTCTTCCCTTTACAATCAAGGCTTACCATGCGGAGTTGATGGAGGCATATGAATGCTGCATGAAATATAAGAGAACTGGTAAAGATGCAGAGCTTACACAGGTATGAGTCCTCATCCATAAAATGGGCATTCTCCTGTGTCAGATAATGCTATATCTTTAAATATATCTACTCAACTATTTGGCGGAATATTAACATTGGATTTGTTGGTGTATGATAGTGTAAGTAGTCACAGCTATCGCTGATTATTTGCTTTTCATGTGACATCCCGAGAATTTGTTCTAATGAAGCATGTTATAGCTTGCATCAGTTCTTGCCTGACAGTTCTCTGGGTTGTTTTTTGGTTGTAAAGTTCTGCTTGATGAAAAGATTACTAAAATTAGTAGGAAAAAAGAAAAGAAAAGATTACTAAAAGGACTAAAGAAGAGTTTATTTCTTGGATGAATCATGTTGCCTTTCCACATTATTGAGTGGAATGCCTATTCTCTTTCATGCTGATAAGACTCATGTTATCAGATGAATCAAGCACTCAAAGGGTGCAGGGATGATTTTGCTTATTTTTATCCTGTCAGTATGCACACGGCTTCGGTTTATCTGCCTTACCTATTTTGTTGCTTAACCAAACTAGCCTGATTATAGATTGCAGCTATGCTCCTAGTCTTCTGGCAATTGATATTCTGAATGCAGTTTTGTTTACCATCAGTTTGTGATTTTGAACAAATCATTTCAGTTGTTGATGACCATAGCTTTTAATAGTCTATTAGGAAGAAAACTTGGGTAATATTAACCCTTTGGGATGTAATAAAAATTTTGTGTGGTCATGTGAATTTACGTGGTGTCTGCTTGCACAGAACATAATGTCACTCCCTCAAAGCAGTTTTCCCGATTGATAGGTTTCTTTGCCAAGACCAAGGCTCGATCAACTGATTGAATATAGCCACTTCCCTAGCCTCCTTTCACTCGGGGTTCTTCTGGTCAAATACAATGTTATAAATATCAGTATTCCATATGATACTTATAACATATGCTACATCTTGACCAGGCATGGGATCTTTACTATCATGTATTCAGGCGAATAGACAAGCAGCTTCAGAGTCTTACCACCCTGGACCTCCAGGCAAGATGAAGATTCTATATCGTTAAAATTTTCACTCAATTTCATTGCCATTATGTGCTGATCCCTATTTTGTGGATTATCAGTCTGTCTCTCCTGCATTGTTGGATTGTTGCGACTTGGAGCTTGCAGTGCCTGGGACGTACTGCGCAGGTGAAGAAGAGGGCTAATTGATAATTTGTTGTTAAAGGGGAAATAAGTTGAACTTTAACCGATACCAACGGGGCATTTGTTTTCCAGATGCACAGGTGGTGACAATTGCATCATTTGCTTCTCAACTGGATGTCATAACTTCCAAGCAAAGGCCTCGAAAGTTAACTATTCATGGGAGTGATGGCGAAGATTACACTTTTCTGCTGAAGGGACATGAAGATCTACGTCAGGATGAACGTGTCATGCAGGTTCGTCTTGATTTACTTCACATTATCCTTTTTTTGGACCATTATCTGGCATTTGGTGGCTGAGTCACAGTCATGCTAATTGTTTTTGCTCATACTTTTTGTGTTACCACATTCTCTTGGCCTAGTGAATATCTATACATCCTAACGAGTTTCTTCCTCTCAGCTCTTTGGTCTGGTGAATACCTTGTTGGAAAATAATAGAAAAACGGCTGAAAAGGATTGGTCCATCGAAAGATATTCTGTGATTCCACTATCCCCAAATAGTGGATTAATTGGATGGGTCCCAAATTGTGACACTTTACACCAACTGATTCGAGAATATAGAGATGCCAGAAAGGTCGGTTGGCTTCTGTTCTATATTGTATTCTTGTCAGTAAAATCAACACTTTTTATTATTCACTTTCTGTGATTGAGCAGTTTTGTTGGGTCAAAGGGAAGCTGCATTCATTCAGAAATGTCTTATTCTTGTTAACAGATTACTCTCAATCAAGAGCACAAATATATGCTAAGTTTTGCCCCTGATTATGAACATTTGCCCCTGATAGCCAAAGTTGAAGTTTTTGAGTACGCCCTACAGAATACAGAAGGAAATGACCTTGCAAGGGTAATCTGTTGTTACCATTTTTTGGGGAAGAGGAAGGGAAGGGGGAGGGTTTGAATATTTGGTCTGAAATCTATAACTAATGATTATGAGCTCATATGTCATCTTTGGATTTTGGTAGGTTCTATGGTTGAAGAGCCGCACCTCTGAGGTTTGGCTGGAGAGGCGGACTAATTACACTCGGAGCTTGGCAGTCATGAGCATGGTATATGCTTTCTGGCATCTCATATGTAGAAAAGAGGAAGATGTCTCCTATCTTTTATCTGATTCTGCAAGAACTGTAATTAGTTGCAAAAGAAAAGATGGTATTATCTGTTAGAATATCCATGCTGAGCACTTAGATGTGTGATTCTCCTCTCTTTTTTCTTTTGACTTCCTTAGTACAAATTGTCTGGCCCTCATCATATTATTGGCGTCTAACAAGGAGAGAATAACATGTGATTACATGGACAAGAATCATTGGGTTCTCAAATTTAGGCTTACATAAAATGGTTTGAATATCTGGCTGAACTAAAACAACTGATTTTGAGTGGCATTGTACATGAAATCTTCAGATTCAGCACATCAGTGGAAAAACAATGCACAGTTACATTTTTTAACTTGATAGGACTTGAATTTGCAGAACTTTGTGCTAGATTTATTAATTTTTTAATTTGATTTCAGGTGGGCTACCTTCTTGGCTTAGGTGATCGCCATCCAAGCAACCTTATGTTGCACCGTTACAGGTAAATCATGTGAAGCGAGAGAGGAGATTGCATTTTAGTTTCAAAGTATCATTTATGTCTCTTGTGTTGCAGTGGAAAGATCTTACACATTGATTTTGGCGACTGCTTTGAAGCTTCGATGCACCGAGAAAAATTCCCAGAGAAGGTATCGTCCAGAATGCTTTCTGTGTGTCACGCTCTAAGCTAACAAACAAAGCATGACGATGTTAGTTCTCCACATGAATTAAGTCAATTGGGCTCTTTATTAAAGTATATTCTGTGATACAGGTACCTTTCCGCTTGACTAGAATGCTTGTGAAAGCAATGGAGGTCAGTGGCATTGAGGGGAACTTCCTTTCAACTTGCGAAAATGTGATGCAAGTGCTTCGAACGAATAAGGACAGTGTAATGGCAATGATGGAGGTATATCTTTCAGAATGGTTCTTTTATTTTGTTGCATCTTAACTTTGGACATGAATTGATGGAATGCATCATTCAAGGCATAGTTGTTTATATGTAGTGAACTATGTATCTAAATATTTGCATGGTGGAAAGGACAGAGGAATAATAATAATTTGAGTACTAGGCATTTTCATGCCCTTCCTTTCTATTTTTACAACTAATAGCCATGTGTCTTGAAGTTCGCAATTGCACTGATGTAAAATGCTGCTAATTGTGCTCATGCATAGAAGATAGAACTTCTTCTAAGATCATGGACGATATGACTATTGAAGGAAATTGATTCATGTTTCCATCTGTTTTCAGGCTTTTGTACATGATCCACTTATTAATTGGCGTCTTTTTCCCCAAGTATCAATGATTGCTAATACTCATGTACCACCTGTTGTGAATGCTGAAGAATCTTCTCAAAATAGAGAGCTTGTTCAGCCTCAGCGTGGTGCCAGAGAGAGGGAGCTTCTTCAGGTAAACAAATTCAGAAGAGGAAGAGCTTGAAACTACCATAATCTAAGTGAGGCTTACAGTTTGATATGTTCTGTATAGGCTGTTAATCAACTTGGTGATGCTAATGAGGTGCTGAATGAACGTGCTGTCATGGTCATGGCTCGGATGAGTCATAAGCTTACTGGCCGTGACTTTTCCAGCTCTCCAGTATCCAGCAGCTCTAACCAACATTCCGTGGATCCCAGCAATTTATTTTCAGGGGATTCCCGCGAAGATCATGGTTTATCTGTTAAACTTCAAGTTCAAAAGTTGATTTTTCAAGCTAGATCACATGAAAATTTGTGCCAGAACTATGTTGGGTATGGTGCTATAACTTCACTTTGTTGGTTTGTGCCTCTAATGTAGCTGTCTCACATGCGCGTGCTCTGTGCTTCCAAAAGTCTTGAGGCTTGTCTTGATTGGTATTAGTAGCCAAAATGGCTGGGTTGGATGAGGATGTTGGACTAATTTTCCCTAGTGTATTTGGATTCTTCCATGCACTGCTCAAAGCTAATTTTCTAACGATACTCACATTCCAGGTATAGATTATAACTCAGCTAATTGAAGATGATATGTGGAAAAGAGGTAGCTAAGTCCAGTTCTAGTTTTGGTGGTTGAGTTACCTGTATTTTGGCATTGTATGTCTTGTCGTTTGTAAATGCGTTTTTGAGTTTACAAGGGTTATTGCTTTGGCGAAAGAATAGGAAATCGAGTTTCCTAGGGTTTGCATGTAGAATAGTTTAGATCTGTCAACCACAAAGTAAGCCATATCCCACTAATTGGGATAGGCTGAATGAATTCTATTACTCCATTGAGCTCGATGCTTCATTAGATCTACTGGAAGTTCCAAATACTCCATGTCTTTCTTTGAAGTCTTTTTCCACATCCTTCTAGGTCTTTTCCTTAGAACCCATGTGTCCATCCCTTGCTCAAGACTCGTCACTGGGAATTCAGAGGTTTTTGTTCAGCATGGTCAAACCATCTCAAATGACCTTCTCTTATCTTAATCTCGATTTCGATCAAGGGATGATGAAAATCGTGCACTTGCTTATCCTGTTGAACTGAATTGTAGCTCAACTTTAAGAGATTTTTTCACATTCATGTGTTTTATATCTCATTCTAAAGTCCATGTCTAGTGTTTCTCAACTGGGCTAGGAGCAAGGTTATTCCTATGTTTTAGTTCTGCCATATCTGTACTTGATAAGCAATGCTTGGGTGGTCTCAAGGAATGCTCATCTATGATATTTTCTTGGTTTGCACCATTAAAAGAGTCCTAAATGAACTCCAATTGCAGAGCAGAGGCTTAAAGGGGCTGTTTGGTTGGTTGTCATGTTTTAGGAGGTGGCATAGCATCTTTGGGGTAAACAGCTGTTTTTGTTAATTCTTAAGGTTATTGTTGTAGTATGTTCCACGTTGCTTGACAACAGATTCTAAATGTTCTTTATTTTCATATAGTCTCCCTTCACCCTATTAATTTAAATTTTTGGGTTGGACTTTCTAACAGTTATTAATCTGTTGGTTCTTTCTGTCTGGACCATGTGATTAAGTGTTTTGTCTTGCTTGAGACTGTTTGCAGCACTGAACTCATGGGCCCATCCTAAGTTTTCACTTGTCACGCAATCCATCTTTGGCTGTAAAATATTACTCCAGTTTTGTTTTGCGTTTTTGTTTTGTTTTGTTTTTGTTTTTTGTTTTTTGTTTTTTTTGTTGCAGGTGTTATTTAGTCTAATTATCTGAAATCTGCTCGTTACAGGTGGTGTCCTTTCTGGTGAGCTGAAGATAATCATATGTCGTGTGTGTGTATATATATATTGTGCATAGCTGGGATTTGTCTTGGTAAGTCAGAGGTAGCATAATGTACTATACGGTTTATTGTTGTCTTTGTACAGAAATTCATGGTGTATAGATGCAATCTGAATTAGTAGAGAACTGAGTAGTTGTGGCATAGGACCAGCAATATTTGTTGTCAAGAAGCAACGTTGTCCAGTCTTCATGTGATGACATTGTACAAGGCGAAGGCAACGGCCACAACTTATATGAGTTGACGGGGCATTTGTTGATGGACACGGACAAGGTTGTCTAGATTTCGAGCTTTCCGATTAGGGCAGGAATGAAGCCATCAGTAAAATTCCAAGTTGATATGTGTATGGAATCTAAACATATACTAATATCATTTATAATTAAGAGGAACAGAGAGCAAGTTTGGGTGGCGGAAATTTCTTGCTTGGCTTTAGTGGTGAGTACGGAGTCTTTTTTTGGGGGGGGGGGGTGTCAAAGTGAGTTTTTTTTTTTTTTTGGTCGAAAGTATAGAGCCTAGTTGAATCCACATTTTCTTAACAGTATGAACCTTTGGATATTGGGGCTTTGTTTTTGGGCCTTCTGTTAGTGCTGAGGTTATGTCATCAATGTTTGCGTTCTTATGTAGAGTGACTCCATCCATCCACATGCTGAGCTCGCATGTTCTCTCGGCCACTTGCGCAGAGATGATCCTTAACCTATCTTCCATGGCTGTGTGTTCGTGACTTTTCATTGTGACTGAAGTATGCGGTTGAGTTACCATTACCGTCAGTGGCCTTCAGTCATACGGTGTTGGTACCAGTTGGTTACTACGCCACCTCAACGGTGTTACATTTTAGGTCAGAATCTTGGGATATGCTTCTACGTTATGGTAGGCTTATCTTTTCACTCCTAGTTTCTTATAACAATTTCAGGCAAGGTTACTTGTGATAGTCGCCTTGTACAAGAATCACCCTTAAATTCTTGTGTAAATTATTGAGGACCAGTTGGACCAAACTGTGATAATCACGTCCCTTTACATCCCTCTTTAAACTGCATAAAATATTGAAATGTCAGGTTGTGACTGCGAAGTCAAACATCAAGAAGAGTAAGATCACCTTATTGCAACGAAATAAGAGAACTTTTAAGTTAATGTCACATCGACTGTGAACTATGAAAGATTGGATTGTGCATATTAACATGACTTTTTAAGACTTCTCTCATTGAAGGTAAATCCTCTGTAACAGAATGAGGTTGATTGTCCGTTCTCCAGAGTTAGGAGGTGCTCTAACTCCTTCTAAAGGCAATCTCAAGCAGATTGGCGGGCACCATGAATTAGGTCAAACTTACCTGGAAACACAATATAAATATATATATCTTCAAATCTGTATTGTTTTGGGGGGGATAACCTATTTTACTGGTTAGCAAGGCAATCGGCTCTCTATACCAGCCAAAGATATCCATGTTAATTGTTCAGATTCCGGGGACCATCTAATACTGCATGTATGATTGAAACTTGCTTCCCGTAGTTCCTGTTCTCCCCTCGCTTTTGCTCACACCCAATAAAAAATCAGTAAACATGTGCTCATAGTCTGGCAATTTACCGTAACCTGCATTGGCATTAAAAAGCTCTTTTATAACCAACCACAACGCTGGAGGAAGCACGTATATTTTATGAGTAAATTTTCACAAGCTTTTCGTACACCCAACACCAATAAGGTGAGATGATTAAAAGATGGTGTTTTCTTTTGACTTGCCTGGAAAGTAGTTGATGTCAATGACAAGATACATGTCTTTATTCACCTGCTGCCTTATCAAATCTATGTTGAAAAGCTGGAGACCCTGTAACGCTAAAGTTAAAAAGAAGGCTACACCAGATATAAAAGAGATGCCGGTCGCACCATTGGCGTGGTAGACAGGTGAAGCGTAAAACACATTACCAGCCGGTGGCGGAGCTCTATCGCAAGCTTCTCGAGGAAGGGTCTGGGAGGCAGTTCTGCACGGGAAGCAACTTATGAAAAGGTTTTAGGGAAGTAAAACTAATGATCAACTTTTCTTTGAACTGCTATGCCCACTCATAAATGATAAGCCATGTAGTGAGATACCAGGGTGAGAAATTGTTTGTGCAAACACTGAATGTATCATGAGCCACAAATGTTTCATAAGAAGTTTCACAACAGAAAAAGAGCTCCAAAAGTTCCATCCTGCAATTTCTTGTGTTTGCAGATGCTTCAAGATGAAGTCGACAACATAATGAATGAAGCAAGAGCGAGAAAAAGGAACTTTTCTCGCATGCCTCTCACGTTTCTTTCTCTAAAAGGAAATCGTGCCTTCCCCATTTTCACTAACCTAATAAAGCTTCAGAGGCCGGTATTAAATAGGAAGTCTTGAATCCGAACTGTAGATGGAGATTACATTAACATCATAAGTCTAGATAAAATACTAACACTCAAGACTTGCATGCAATAAAGGATATTGAGAGAACAGCCAAACCCACAAATCTCACGGTTTTCTGGCCTGGCAAAAGATCACCTAGAAACCGACTTGAAAATTTTCAGTCAACAAGATATACATGAAACAAAGCAGTTCAATATCTCTTACCAGCAACACCGGGGTCGAGATCTGCATCTTCTGCTGAAGATGCGGCAGAGGAAACCCTTGGGAATGGAAACACTCCAGTAACTTTAGAAAGTTCCTGTCTGCTGATATTTGGTAGAGAGAAACGCCTAACAACCTTGATAGAGTCGCCAATAATATATACCTTAAAGAGAACACCACCTTTAACAAACAAAGCACAAGTTGTCACACAGATTGTCGTGATGTGATTGTCAGAGTGTATGCTATCTAGAAACAGACACCCGAAAAACTAAAATGAAGAGTTATACCATGATTAACAAACTCTTGCAAAATCAGGGGAGGCTCTAGCTCTACAAGGGAGTATCGATCATAAGCAAGAAACAATTCATGGGACTTGGGGCTCCCATCCACCACTAGGGGTTTGGCAACTGAAACAGTGACAACAACCAAGAAAACATCGTAATTAAGCCTCAGTAATAGAGAACTCACTTGACTCTCACAAGTGTCATTTTATTGTTTAATCCTGATGAATTCACAGTGCACACGCTTGGTGCATGAAAGTATGAAAATCATCATTGCGCCATGCTTGCTCACATGCAAATGTGTGTGGTGCAGTCTATGACACAATGTGCTTAGAGTCATTGGCCCCCGGAATCTAGAGGGAGCTAGTGGCAAATTTAGTCCAGCTGGAGGAAAATCCTCTTTGAGACATTGTCAATGTTATAACGTGAAATTCCCTAATCTGCAACATTCGGAAGAGATAAGGAGCTGGAGGAAATGCTACTTCTATTCCAACAGGTGTCAGAATTAACTTAACGCCACAGCATACCTAGTGGCAAACTTAGTCCAGCTGCAGCAACTTCGCACGGGATGGATCGAGAATCTTCTCTTATGACCAATTGCTTTGGAACTCCCACTGTGCCTACAAGATTATTTAATTGTTTTATTAGAAAAAAGAGTCAGTCAGCGTCAATGAGCGACTATTTTCCACCTTATGCCATCTAGTTCCAAAACTGGAGATTTTATTTAAGCTAATGCAGAACCCACAAACTACGTACTAAAAAACAAATTACTACCATAGCAGTCGTGCATGTTCAGATCTGCAACATCCTGGAGCATCGATTGGCGATCAAGTAAATGTTCAATGGCATCAGGAGGATCAACTACAGCTACTTCTGGATGTTTTCTCTGGTAGTCCTTCAAAAAGGATAGATGGTAACCATGTCAACTCTGGCAGGCTAAGTAAAAGTATCAGAGGAATTTGCTTACACTAAGAAGCTCAGAAAAGAGATTAAAGGTCCATCCATTTGTTGTACCGGGGTCAAACCTGTTTGTACCGGATGTTAATTAAACTATGGAATCTAAGATAAGCACAGAGCTTCCCCAATTGTCTGATGTTCAGACCCTTCTCAGAGGTTGAATTCTACAATTTTTTCTCAAGATTTATATAAAAAAAGAATATTAAACACATGGCACGGTGCAGAAAAGAACGGACCTCAATGATCTCGAACCATTCCTTTCCTGATATCTGGGAGTGACACAGGCTAATTAGATGCTACACAGCAGTACAAAATGCACAGAACTTTTCAGATATTCCGCAAGTTGATCTGTGCATGAAATATTGACTAACCTTGTGCAAAACGACATTGAATGGACCTTGGTCTGCCAAGGGCCTGCTGAGATCGATGGCAACAAACAGTATCCCCTTGTTTCTGCATCAAAAAATATGTTATCCGCCGGTCCACCACAATACTTTCAGACGAACTTTTCTCATCATAGAAATAGTGACTTTTAAAGACTCTTAAATTTACTACATCTTCCATTTTCTAACTCAAAATGCGCTTAACAAAAAATCACTTTTGCAACTTTGAAACATATATGCTATACAATCTCTCCAGCAGACAAAGTCAAATCTTATTGAAACTACTGATATTTTCCGTAGTGTTTTCTTGCTTTGTCTTTTCGTCCTTCCAATGCCGACCCCAATTGATTTGAGATAAAGATGATTTGGTGTTGATGTCTTTTCGTCCTTCCAATGAAAGCTCTAACTGATATATCCAAGAATGGGATGTAAGGCCAGGAAGGAACCGGGAATTGATTACATGCTGTACACCACGGATAATCTGTAAATTTCTTGTACATACAGCATGGCACTAACACGTTAATAAACAAACATGACATTCTTTAAACTGGACATATAAATCAATGAGTACAGTTACTCCAGGGACACATGGGTAAATAAGCACCTAGAGAGGCCCGAAACCAGAGTCGGAAGTTTCCGAGGAAAAGCATGCCAAAAATTATCAAATATGTTTCTTTTTTTCTTTTTTTTTGGGGGGGGGGGGGTCGAAACCAAATATTGATTTTGAATCCCTTAGCGTTGGCTCTTCCAAAAGGTATATAATTCAGGATATTCCTCGGAACCAGTTGGCAGAAAAAAAAAACAACCCAAGATTCTAGATACCAGCAAAAGGATGCTGATATGAAAATAAGTCAAGCGAAAAACAGTTGGATCAATCCGCGAAAGCGAACCATGTCTACCCAATAAGTACCACCAACTGTAGCAGGGAGTGCCAAGAGAGACGCAAGGAACAGGAAACATTTCCCTCAATCTTAGCAACCCCATAGGAAGTCAGGTAACCAGAACCATCAACTTTTCCCAGATTTCTGGGCTTTCCCGTCTCAAGAACATGCGATCTAAGCACTCAAGAAACCTAAAAACGAAAACTTTTTTCACGTGGTGTGCATACAAGGAACCTATAGGCTATGGCGAGAATACCCACCGTGCAAGTCCTTCGAGTTTTGGTTGCAGAAAACTCTTCTTCTTCTTGGAAGTCAGGGCGTAGCCCACTACCACCTTGTAATCGACGTTAAGTGAGCTCCGACAGATGCGTGAATTCGCTTGTTTCTCCTTCTCTTCCTCGTCTTTGCTCGGGATCGCTCCACTTAACCTCATGCCAACCGTCGAATATAATATCGCCGCCCAATCCTAAATGCAAATAAAGGACCAGGATTCGTCCTTCGTGCTAGTCTCTTGTATCTCTCCCGTGCAAAATACAAGAAAATGAGGCCCACCCAGATTGTTCTTTCTTGAGTTTTTACTGGTTTCCCTCAGTCTCTACCGATAAGCTCTCCAATCTATCTAGATATGCAAGAATTGCATCAGAGAGAGAGAGAGAGAGTTTGCATGTAAACTCGTCGTATAAAAAGAGGAGAGAAAGAGAGAGGCAAAGGAGGCAGTTTTCTACAGCGAAGTGAAATGCGGTGCCGGGGGAATATTCACAATCCAGAAGAGAAAGGTTCGATTTTGACTGTGGTTTTGAGGAAAAACAAAAAGAAGAAATTATCATAGACTTTGTAAGATAAAATTATAACCAGGGTCGATCAAAAGATTAGTGGGACCACCCAAAATATTTAATAGGATTAGGCAGCTCAATTTCCTATATTGTCCTTCCATTTCTCGTACTTTATCAATTGTTTCTTTGCTGGACATGTCTTCTTCCTTTCTAGCTAGTTTAAGGATATCCGCAATATTATCCAATTAATCTAATCTTGCTTTGAGAAAACTTCTCATTCGTCACAGAATTATTATATCTTTTGGGAGTTTTAAGTCATAACCAGAGTCAATAAAAAAATATTAATAGGACTGGCCAAAAAATTCAATAAGATCTGGAAGCCCAATTTCCTATTTTGTCCTTACATTTCGGGGTACTTTATTAATCGTTTATATCTTCTTCCTTTCTAGCTAGCGTAATGAGATCCTCAAGATTATCCAATTAATCTAATCCATATCTGTTTTGTTTTGAGAAAAGCTCTCGATCCTTAGGCCAATTAGGTATTTGCAAAGGACAACTCTATCAAAGATTAAATTGTGTTCCAAGATCGATTTAATTTTCGAAGGAAAAGAAATAATAATAACATGATTAACTTGCATGTGTTAAGTCGTCATTCACTCCAAATCCTGGACTTGGATAATGTCCCTTTCATCGCTCCATAAATTTAGGATGTCAAAGTATGAATCATTTTAGATTTTAGCCCATTTGATTATATGAAGCAGGTGGTAATTTCGGATAGCAAAACTATTAGTTTTTTTTTTTCAGTTTGAGAATATGCCCGGAATCATGCCTCCATCGATTCTTGGCTGGTCATTTTGGTAGGTTAATACCCATTTCCTAAAACCATGTCGACGAGAAATCTTTGGAAGTAAACCATTTTTATTAGTTTAACGCTCCTAAGGCAACATGAAATCTTCTAACAAAAGAATAAAATCATGTCCATTTTACGTTGGGGTTTTGAACATGGCAAATAGCATGACAAGTTCCATGAGTCCAACAAAAGACAACAGAAGCCGCAATTATGTTTGGAGGTGAAACGAGAGAAAGCAAGAAACACGACGAACGTGATCCGCAGGCTTCTCGTTTTTATGATGATTTGAATGGTATCATCAGCTTTTCGAGTTGACACGTTTGTTTTTGTCTATTATGATCAATTGCGCACGAGCTTGAGATGGCAATTTGCACATCGTGGATAAAAATATATTTTAGGTAAAAAAAGAAATGCCATTCAAATATCATAATATTCCAAAAGTGCATAGATAAATTTTGAATTTAGCAAATTCTAAATAACCACAAAATAAAGTAAAAACTTAAAAACACATAACAAACACAAAATTTGTAACTGGTAACACACTCTTATTCTTTAACAACAGATTTGTTATAGTAAACGTTCGATAGTCGATTACTGAACTCAATAATGAGCATATGCTAAGCTCTTTCATTCCATTTGTAATGGCTTGCAATGTGCGTCTAGGGTTGACGCTCTCGTCATCATCGCCTCGTAGAGACGTCAATATTAATATATTGAAAGAATACATATTAAATACCTGCAAGAGTTTTCAAATCTATATTTTGATCTAGTCCGGGAGAATGAAACTTTCAAAATTTGATCCAAATCTAAATCAAGAGAAGAGACCATCCTACTCTTAAAAAGATTACAAAGTCATGTTATGAACATCCCTCTCGTTGATTTTCATCGCACACTAACTCCCTCGGGGACAGCTCAGGAAGGGGAAGGGATAGGTGGCGGCTACAGTTATTGACCTCAAGCTGGCTAGAATGGTGGACCCTTCCTCCTCCCAATTTTGGTGGTTGGTCCTAGCCTACTGTTCTAAGGAGAATATGCCTTCCATGCGCGTGCATATTCTCAAATCCTGTCCTCCATTTTCTTCTCCAATCCAACTTTTGACGAACAGTGTTGCCTTTTTAAGGAATACGACCAGGACTTGCTTTGCCCCCCGCGAAATGTCATATTTCCTAGCATCGCCAACTTCTCATCAGAATGGGGTTCTTCCATCGTGCTATTCGGGCCGAGATAAGGTTTGATACAGGGGGTAAAAGACTCGTCTTTGCAAGAATCGTTTCCATCAAATACACGACGGTCTTGTAGGAACCAAATAAAAAAAGGAAGGAGGAATTTTGCGGAAGCTTGGAGGATTTAATTTGGAGAGAATAACAAAAATGCAAATGAGAGAGCAATACTACAAAATACCTTTGCCAAGGTTTTACACAAATAAAATCAAGCTTTGCTCTAAGCTTGTTCTTACAAGAACTCTCTCTCTCTCTCTCTATTTCTTCTCCTCCTTGATATGAAACTTACAAGAAAAACCACACATATTTATAGCCAATTCTATACCTAATTTTTGTCAAACTTAAATGTCTTTATTTGACTACACTTAATTTTATCAAATTCAAGCACACCTAAGTTGTCCATTTTTGACAATCAATAGTCAAAAATTGAGGCTTAAGCACACCTAAGTTGTCCATTAATAGTCAAAAATTGAGGCTTCTTCTTTTTTTGACTTTCTTCCAAAATTTATTTTAATATTTTCAATAGCCTCCCTTAAAATTGATTTTGGAAGTTCATAACGCCAAGCATCGTCTTCAATCTTTCGAACAAATCAGCCTTCAATGGTTTTGTCAGGATATCTGCAATCTGGTCTTCTGATCTGCAGAAATTAAGTTCAATTTCACCATCTTTGACTTGCTCACGAATATAGTGATACTTGATGTCGATGTGCTTGCTCCTGCCATGAAATACAGGATTCTTGGCTAATGCAATAGCCGACTTATTGTCACACATCAATTTAGTAGGACTTGCTTGTTCATGCATCAATTCACGCAGCATCCATCGAAGCCATATTGCCTGACAGGCCCCTGAAGCTAATGCCATGTATTCTGCTTCAGCTGTCGAGAGTGCAACAACCTGCTGTTTTTTCGAAGACCAAGAAATTACTCCTGATCCAAGAAAGAAAGCATACCCTGAAGTACTCTTTCGAGTCTCAGTATCACCTGCCCAATCACTATCTGTATACCCCAACAGATCAAAGTTGTCAGTATAAGAATATAAAATTCCATGATCACGAGTTCCACTGACATACCGCAAAATTCTTTTTGCCGCCTGTAAATGTGATTGGTATGGTTTCTCCATGAACCTGCTAATAATTCCCACTCCATAGGTAATATCTGGTCTTGTAGAAGCCAAATATCTTAAACTGCCAACAATGCTTTTGAAATAAGTGGGATTTACCAATTCACCGGTTCCTTCTTTCTTCAGCTCTAAACGTTCAATTACGGGAGTTTGAATTGGTTTGAGCGATTCCATTTTTAATCGCTTCAGAATATCATTAGCATATTTCTGCTGTGAAATAAATATGCCATTATCTGTCTGCTTCACTTCAAGCCCAAGAAAATAGGACATCAATCCTAAATCAGTCATCTCGAACTGGCTAGTCATAGCCTCCCTGAATTCTGAAAACATTTTTTCACAACTGCCTGTAAATATCAAGTCATCAACATAAAGGCACACAATTATTATGTCACCGTTAGTATTTGACTTGATATACAGTGTATGCTCATACGGGCACTTTTGAAAATCACGCTCTAACAGGTATGTGTCGATACGCGTGTACCAAGCACGAGGTGCCTGTTTTAGCCCATACAAAGCCTTCTTCAGTTTGTAAACTTGATTTTCATGCCCTTTCTCATAACCCTGTGGTTGCTCCACGTAGACTTCCTCTTCAAGAACACCATTGAGGAATGCTGATTTCACATCCATTTGATGGATCTTCCAATGATTTTGAGCTGCAAGTGCTAAGATCATCCGGATGGTATCCATCCGAGCCACTGGTGCAAATACTTCAAAATAATAAATACCTGGCTTTTGCTTGTAGCCCTTTACAACCAGTCTGGCCTTGTAACGGTCCACCTGACCGTTGGGTTTGTACTTCGTCTTATACACCCACTTGACACCAATGGGTTTCTTACTAGGTGGTAAAGAAGTTAGCACCCATGTGTCATTCTTCTCAATGGAGTGAATCTCTTCATCCATTGCATGAATCCACCTTTCATCTGCAGCTGCTTCATCATAGGTTACAGGATCACATTCAGCAAATAAACAAAAGTTTACCAATGTTTCATCAGTGATTCCGTTATTATCACTGCCATCGCCTCCTGTGACCACGTAATCCCTGAATTTTGCTGGCGTCTCCCTCGGTCGTTGTGAACGACGTAGTGGTGGTTCTGAAGCTGCTGTTGGTGAAGATGTACCACTAGTTGAAGATGATGGAGGCTCTTCTATTTCTTTCTCCAATGGTTCATCTTCGATGGTGATGCTTTTCTGGTCACCCTTTTGGTTCCAGTCCCAAGCTTCATCTTCAAAAAACTGGACATCCCTGCTGATAATTACCTTTTCAGTGACTGGGTTATACAGCTTATAACCTTTAGTTGTGTCACTATAGCCAATGAAGATGCACTTCTCGCTTTTGTCATCCAACTTCTTTCTTCGTTCATCTGGTATATGGGGATATGCCATGCACCCAAATACTCGTAGAAACGAAACATCTGGCTTGTTGCCGCTCCAAGCCTCTTCTGGGGTTCTTCCAAGAACACTCCTTGTTGGACACCTGTTTAGTACAAATACAGCACAAGCAACCGCTTCTGCCCAAAAATTCTTAGGCAAATTTTTGGCTTTTAACATACTTCTTGCCATTTCAAAAATTGTCCTGTTCTTTCTTTCTGCTATACCATTTTGCTGAGGTGTATAGCTGGCAGTCAACTGACGTTTTACTCCATGAATTTTACAAAATTTGTCAAATTCATTTGAGGTAAATTCTCCTCCTCTATCCGATCTCAACGTCTTCAGATTAAAGCCACTATGTTTTTCAACATAGACTTTAAATTTTTTGAACTTGGCAAATGCTTCAGATTTTTCTCTCAAGAAATATACCCAAGTTTTTCTGGTAAAATCATCAACAAAAATCAGCATGTACCTTTTTTGTCCGACTGATTCAACCTCAATAGGGCCACATATATCTGTATGTACCAGCTCCAAAAGTTGCTTTGCTCTTCTGGCTTTCCCTACTGGAAATGATTCTCGATGTTGTTTTCCAACGAGACATCCTTCGCATGGACGATCTGGACATTCGATTAAAGGCATGCCGGTCACCATCCTTTTCTGAACCAGTAGTTTTAGTCCACGAAAATTTAGATGACCGTATCGAAGATGCCACAGCCAGTTGTTGTCTTTCATCATCGCTTGAAAACTCAAGAGATTCTTCGTCTGAAAAGTCATGGGAAACATCCGGTTCTTCGTCATTTGCACCGTTGTGATCAACTTGTTGTTGACACCTCTGATGGTGCAAATTCCATTTTCAATGTGAACTTTGTGGTCTTTTTCGGAAAGTTGCCCAACACTTAGCAAATTCCAAAAAAGTCCTGGCACAAAGTAAACATCTGCAATAGCAACATTAGTACCATCTTTTGACTTGATATTAATGTTACCTTTGCCCATCACGGGAATTTTTGATTTATTCCCGAAGTTGACTTCACCACGACTCGTCTCATCCAATTGCGAGAATAATTCCTTCCGGCCAGTCATATGATTGCTGCAACCAGTATCTAGATACCATATGTTGGTATCTACAGTGCTTGAGTCATCCTTCTAACATGCTAGCACCATGTATTCTTCAGCATCAGTGGTATGTGCGTGCTCCGCCTGCTCGTACGTCGCCTTTGCATGGCATTCGGATTTGTAATGTCCGAACTTGTTGCACTTAAAACACTTGACTTTTGATTTGTCACGTGTTTTAAATTTCCCGGTGAAATTGGAATTTCCACCTCTTCCTTGGCCTCCTCCGCGACCTCGACCTCCTTGATAGCTTCCTCGATTTGATGGAGCGATACGACTTTGCAAAGCTTGCTCGGGATATGAACTGACGGACTTCTGATTCATTCTTTGCTCATGCGAGCATAATGAACCCATCAACCGCTCCAACGTCATAGTTGATATATCTTGGCCTTCTTCGATTGCCGCAACAACGTAGTCAAATCTTTCAGTCAAAGACCTCAAGATTTTTTCTACGACTCGTACATCTTGGAGTGTTTCACCATTAACCCTCAATTGGTTAACGATGTTTTGTACACGATCAAAATACAAAGAGATAGATTCAGAATCATTCATGCGTAAAGACTCAAAATCACCTCGAAGTGTTTGAAGCCGAACTCTTCGAACACGATCGTCGCCCTTGTAGGATTTTTGCAAAATATCCCACGCTGCTTTGGCGGTCTCGGCATTCGATATTTTTTCAAATATCGTCTCCTCCACGGCTTGAAAGATCGCATATAATGCTTTCTGATCTTTTTTCCGGGATTCCACCAACGAATCCTTCTCCTCCTTTCTCATGGCATTGAATTCTTCGTTATTAGCTACTTCGATGTAGCCATTCTCCACCAGGTTCCACAAATCTTGCGATTTGAACAAAACCTTCATCTGGACGGACCAGTTGTTGAAATTCTTTCCGTTCAACTTTGGAAGTTGAAATTGAACGGAACTTGTGGACGCCATAACTTGGCTCTGATACCAAATGTAGGAACCAAATAAAAAAAGGAAGGAGGAATTTTGCGGAAGCTTGGAGGATTTAATTTGGAGAGAATAACAAAAATGCAAATGAGAGAGCAATACTACAAAATACCTTTGCCAAGGTTTTACACAAATAAAATCAAGCTTTGCTCTAAGCTTGTTCTTACAAGAACTCTCTCTCTCTCTCTCTATTTCTTCTCCTCCTTGATATGAAACTTACAAGAAAAACCACACATATTTATAGCCAATTCTATACCTAATTTTTGTCAAACTTAAATGTCTTTATTTGACTACACTTAATTTTATCAAATTCAAGCACACCTAAGTTGTCCATTTTTGACAATCAATAGTCAAAAATTGAGGCTTAAGCACACCTAAGTTGTCCATTAATAATAAAAAATTAAGACTTCTTCTTTTTTTGACTTTCTTTCAAAATTTATTTTAATATTTTCAATAGCTCTCGCATCACATTCCAGTTCACAGACAACCCAAGTTGGACTTGCGTTTAGGGTCTGAGGCAAGAAAGGCTGTCCGTCCATTGGGGTCAGGAAAACTTGGGTCCATCTGACATAGACCACGTGGAACATCAGATTCGAGATCCGTTCTTTGTCATTATTGTCATGTCTGAGTCCGTACGACAGAACCCAGGAGAAAACGGAGTCGACCCGTGATTGCTATTGGCTACGTAAAAGGGAGAAACAACTGAGAGAGATCGTGGAGATTTTTCGGCTTCTGCGCGGTTAAGAGGTTGAGGACAAAGCGCGCAAGTAGCTACACTAATAATGCTAGAGAAGGGCAGTGGTTGACCGTTAACGTTGGAAGACCTTTTAAAAGTTCCCAAGTACTGCTCTGTCCTTTGAACTCCTCTCCATATTTTTAACGCAATTTTTTAATCCTAAACCAAATAGCAGCAGCAGCCGTTCCGGAGTTTGCAACGAAGTTGGTTTCTTTGACCGCGGTCACCTTCTTGCTTTAAATATTTGGAACTCTCTCAAATAAATCGGACCCATGTTGGAATCTTCACTCTTTATAAATTCCACATCTTGACGGACTCTACGATTCAAGGCCGAAATCCGTTTCTGCTTGATACATTTTTTCACCAGTGCTTGTCCTAGATTTCATCGAAAGCTGGTTCCTGAACTTGGTAGCCAGATTATTATCTCCAAGCAACCGATAATAATCGATCGCCAGAACCATGGCGGTCTCAGGGGAATTAACTGTTCCTTGTGGTCAGATCTGTTCAAAGATCCCAACTTTCAGTTTCAAGAGCCAGATTTTGGGTGTGCCCATGGTTTCTTGCTCTGGAGGGAGACAGAAGAGTAGGATTTCTACTGGAGTTAGAGCGGTATTGCAAGTGGGAGTGGAAGCAGCTGAGAGTGTGAGCAAGGTTGGGGTTGCGTTAGGGTTTGATGTGGTGGCAGAGGAAGAGTTGAGAGAGAAGGGGTTTCTGGGGATGAGGAAGACAAAGCTCGTGTGCACCATTGGCCCTTCTTGTTCCTCTTTGGAGGATTTGGAGAGACTGGCATTAGGAGGGATGAATGTGGCGAGGCTCAACATGTGTCACAACTCGAGGGAGTGGCATTTGGATGTGATTAGGAAGATCAAGAAGTTGAATGAAGAAAAGGGGTTTTGTGTTTCGGTCATGATTGATACCGAGGGCAGTCAGATTCATGTCTTCGATCATGGTGCTCCGTCGTCAGTCAAAGTAGAGGTCAGTGGGCAAAAAGGGGATCACTTAATGCTTCCTAGATTAGGAAGTGTCGATAATTCCGGACTTCTTTTTCGTGAAATTTTGCCTGGTCTGGTCTGCATTTATGTGTTTGCTTCATCTTCATTGACGATCCATCAATTTGCTTAATCCTACTCTCATGGTGCTTTGGTTTTGCTTTGAGGAAAATAGGAAGGATCGATCTGGTTATTTACTACGAAAAAGTTCGAAGGTTCCCTCCCTTTCACTGTCCAAGCAAACCACTCTGGTTTTTCCGAAGGTACGAGTTACTGCAGAGACAATCGATTATTTTGATGTAATTGACGTATTTCGACGTCTAACCATCACTCTGTATGGTAAACGTGAACTTTGGCAGGTATCGAGGTTGGTGATGAGCTCGTCATTGATGGAGGCATGGCAAGTTTTGAAGTCATTGAAAAGATTGGGAATGATTTGAAGTGTAAATGCACGGATTCTGGTCTGTTTCTTCCTCGCGCCAAGTTCAGCTTTTGGAGAGATGGGAAGCTTGTCGAGAGGAATTACAAATTGCCTACCCTGTCAAGAAAGGTGGATTCTATAGTTCTGGCTACTTGTTTCGATTCTTCCTCAGACATGGGACTTCACTGCTTTTAGTAGTTCTTTGACGATTTTAGTGTGTCATTCTTGCTTCGATGTGCAAATTCTGTGTGGTGCATATCATTTTCATTTTATAGTCGGAAGTAAGAAAACGTGAGAAAAGGAGAAACCCAGGTTCTGATGCATTGCCATTTGTGCTAAAATTTGCAAGAAATAAGGGACAAAAGTTGGTTCTGGCACTTTACCAAAAAAATGTTTGCTTTACCAAAAAAAAAAAAAAAAGGGGTTGGTTCTGGCAATTCGTAAAATTTCGTGGCTGCCCCTTATTTCCTTTCTTCTGAAGTAGACGATTTCTGATTTGTAATACTGTATGTCCAAGAGTTACCCGAGGGTTACACATGCTATATGATTATTTCTGGTGCACTGTATGGGATTTAAGATTTACCACATGACCTCAGCACTTCATTGTAATGTACTAATACCCTATGTTGCAACGACAGGACACGACACGACACGCCGACACGTGATTTCTCAAAACATATATAATTTTAACACGTTGGGACACGTTATATTTTAAATGTATATATATATTTTTATATATACATGATAAATTATCATGATATTAGCGGTGCATTTCTTCCTCTTCTATTAGGGATTCGTGATTAGGTTTTTTTGGGCTGGTTAGGTATATTTATTTTGAGATGGCCGGATATATGACTTAAGCAAATAAATAAATGAATAAATATATATTTATAGATTTACATTTTGACCTCTAATTTATTGAGAATGCTTAAAATTGACCTCATATGTGTTGAAATGGCATGTCGGGATGCTGGACTAGCGTGTTGCTGGCGTGTCTAGAGCGCTGACCACGTGTTGGTCATATGCAGGAGAGTGTCTGACACGACACGACACGGAGGCCTCCGAAGAGTGTCCGTGTAACATAGCTGATACCATTACCATCTAAATCATTCATACATTCGCATTTGATGGAAACAGTGGTGAACATAAAACTGATAAGTGAGCTTTATCCGCCGATACGTAAAAGGACTCTTCAGCTGGGAAGTGTAGTACTGGAGATGAGAGGATTATCAAGCTGGTTTAGGTTCCCTCTTCTTGATTCCCAGTAATTAGACACGACAGAGTACATATATCAGAAATTCTAATTCGATGCTCCTTGATCCTCTCATCTTCATTACATAATCAGATTGGTTAGCTTAGATGGTGAAATTGCGCTGCAAACCTACAATTGATGATCTCAGTAAACAAAAAAACCGCTAATTGCTTTCAAGCTTGTTATTTATTATATGGTTGATTTGCAGGATTGGGCTGACATAGACTTTGGAATTGCTGAGGGTATAGACCTCATTGCAATGTCATTTGTTAATGATGCTGATGCAGTCCGCAACCTTAAGGATTACATTTCCACTAATTCATCCAAGTAAGTTGAAGTGGTGCATAAAGTTCGCAAGAAAGGAAGTTCTGGAGTTTCCTTTTGTGCAATCTAATGTAACCTCAAGGTATTGGAGTCTAAAACACGTGTTCTTTCTTTTGTACCAGATCTATTAGAGTATTGGCAAAGGTAGAGAGCCTAGAGTCTCTTCAGAAACTGGGGGAGATTGTCGAAGCTTCCGATGGTATCATGATTGCCCGGGGTGATCTTGGCGTGGAAATCCCACTGGAGCGGATTCCGGCAGTCCAAGAGGAAATAACTTGTGTCTGCAGGCAAATGAATAAGCCTGTGATTGTAGCTTCACAACTTCTTGAGTCCATGGTCGAATTTCCTACGCCAACCCGTGCTGAGGTACTCTTACTAGGAATTTTGTCATATAGGTAGTAGGCCAGTTACATCCACTGAGAAGGATATATCTATCAATTGGCAGATTTTTACTCTTAGTTTCGTACCTCTTTCCTTTGCAGATTTTCTGTGCTTGTCCTTTTTCTTTATCCTATTCAGCTGAATAGGCTTAGAGTATAACTAGTTGCCCGTTCCATCCAATGGTCTAAGTCATTGACGAGATGCTTGGTTCATAAGGTTGCAGATGTGTCTGAAGCAGTTAGACAGTACGCCGATGCTTTGATGTTATCTGGTGAATCTGCGATAGGGTCACATGGACAGAAAGCTCTGTCTGTCTTGCGAACAGCAAGCAGTCGGATGGAAACGTGGAGCCGGCAGGAGAACCAACAGAGCATGCTCTGTCATCGCAAACTAGGAGCGTCATTACCTGACCATATTGCTGAGCAAATTTGTGATTGTGCTGCTGCAATGGGTAATTTTTCTTTTTCCTTCAGCATGCTAATGTTCTTACATATATGTTTAATCATACAAGATATCTCATGAACTGGTAGCTAGCATTAGATGCTCCACTGTAATGTGCTTTGTGCTTTTGAAGCAGTATAAGACTAGCAGTTGGTGATTATATTTGGAGCCAGGAATGAAGGACCCTCTGATAACATATTTCGTGAAAATTGTCATGAGTTGCTACATTGTTGGGCAAATCACCCTGTCCTGGTTGAAGTTAACATGGATTTTGTGTGCTTATTTGTTCACTTCGCAGCTAACAACCTCGGGGTCGATGCCATCTTTGTGTACACAAAGCATGGACACATGGCGTCTCTTCTTTCACGGAACCGCCCGTGCTCTCCCATATTCGCATTCACGAATGACAGGAGCACCAGGATGGCTCTCAATTTGCAGTGGGGAGTTATTCCCCTCTTTGTCGACTTGACAGATGACATGGAAGCCAACATTGCGAAGTCGGTCGCTCTGATGAAGGTAAAAGGGTTGGTGAGGAAGAAAGACACTGTGCTGGTGGTCTCGGACATCACTCCCACGGCCGTACCCTCTACCTCCGTAGCTTTCCAGTCAATCCAGGTGAAGACCATTTCTTAAGGACCTAGGAACCACCCAATAAGTCAGAAGATGCGCAGGATTCCTCATATTGAGCGCAGCACAAGTCTTCTTCACATGATGCCACTCGTCTACCACCTGTCGCTACAGGGTCAATACCCAACAATGAACATTCTAAACAGGTCCATATTAACCTTAATGGGTAATGCACGATTGCTTTGAACTTTTTGAGGATGTGTAAAACCTCACTTTGTGGTCTGATGCAATGCCCCCAAGCTCAATCTTGCTCTGTTAGCTTGTGATTACATAATCACAATTGTTACAAGTTGGCTACTCCGAAGTTTCGATCGCTTCCATCCGTCGACAAGACAAGAACGCAAAGGGGCCGACTTGAGCAGCACAAATGCAAACATTAATCATGCTTTCTTTTTGCCTATGTTCAAAATCACTTGTACCCGAAACGCTCTGCATCTTGAACGGGGACCATTCGACATCCACATGTTTCTGAGGTTTACAATTACGCTCCACTGCACGCCACATCCAAATCTTGCGAGGAAAAAACGACCAATGTCGAGAGATCGAGAGAGAGAGAAAAGGCAAAGGGAGAATGAAAAACAGGGAGAAAATAATACAGACATCAAGAATGCGTGCAAGGAAGAGGTTTGAAGAGTTCCGTACGTGCATGGGTCGTCACGTGGACCAGGAGGTAATGGAGGGCAAAACACTCTTGTCCGAGAGAGAGAGAGAGACTTTTCTAAATCTAATCAGTTTTGACGTTTCTTGAATGACGTGTTCCTATGTTTGGCGCATGTTGATGGACCAATTTGGACTTCCTGCTCACTTCGTTTCAATTGCACAAAACCACTTTTGTTTCGGCATTCCTGTTTCTTTCCCAAAGAACAACATTTCCAATGTAATCTTCCACCGAACCCTTCTCTAGGAAATTGCGAGTTTACGATTGTAATAACCATAATAACGATAAATAACGATAATTTTTCTCATTTCGTGCTTAACATCTAAGTGTGATATGCCCTGCTAAACTTTCGTCTCTGGGAGGTTCGCTATTTCCACGTCGCCATCTCTCTCCCTCTCGATCTCTCGAATCGCAGTCAGTCACACATACGCGCGGCCACAAAACAAACCGCGCACGTTAGCCTTCCCCTCAGCCGCCTCACTAAAGTACGCCCACCTGAATAAGAACAGAGGCGAGCCACCACCTCGCGTTTTGTCACCACTGGATCCTTGTCCCTCTGGAGAGGAGGAGAAACGTCCCACGCTTCCTGCTTCCTTCTACGGAACTCGTTTTTCGTTCTTCACACGCTAACATGAAATTCTTCCTTCGCTGACGCAAATAGTCTGAACACAGGACTGAAAGAGTCTGCAACTTATGGCTTCGCTGCAGATTGCGAGACCCGCTTTCGCCTCGGCCTCTATAGACCGATCGAAATTTAGCGGGAGCTCGAGGTGGTTTGAGGAATCGGAATCGAGGAGGAGAATTTTGAGATTGATGAATTGTGGGTATTCGAGGAATGATTTGAAAAGGAGGTCTTTTGTTTCGTGTAAAGTCCAGGACCGCGACGGGAAAGGCAGTGGAAATGGCAAGTTCCCTTCTTTTTCTCTTCCTCTTTTGTTTCTCGCACCGAAAGAGACGTCCTTTTGTTTTTGGTGGTTTCCTCACGCGGATTGTTTCATGGGTTGCCTGGATGATCAAATGCTTTTCTTCGACTGTTGATGTTTTGCTTTTTGTGGGTATGCTTTGCAATTTCATCTCTCGATTTACCCTTACGAGACAAGCATCTCAAGCATGACGAAGATTGCCCGGTTGGAAGAATTGAGACTATATGGGATGTTTCGTTTTTTCCTTTGTTCCTCTCAATCGATTTGAACGTTACAGTGAGAAGCTTTGGATGCTTTCTTGCTCTGCAAGTGCAGAGTCTCTCCTGAAACCTCCATGTTGTGTGCATTAGTAGGAGCCGCTACTCATACAGCGTCCCACGATGCTTAATGATTCTGAGCCAACTCAATCTTGTAGTCTACGGGGATGCGTGAACCTGGATGCGAGTGGTGCCGATGGATTGAATGGTGCTAGTGTTAATTCGTTCTCGAGTGGATTCATTTGTTGGAATTAGTTTTATTTGAATGGTCTGGTGCACTTTTGGCGGCTCAATTGTGGATCTTAAAAGAATTGCTTATAGAATCACAGTCTGGGCGCGAAGGGGGACTTGGTTACTCCTGATTAAGCAGGATTTCTTGTCACCACTACTCACGAATTGATGGAAATTAGGGAACTCTCTTGGGATTTGTGGAGTGTCCCCGTTTGTACTGATAGCTTTTCTTGCGGATGATTCCCCGACCCCATTGGCCTCCTTTTAATTATCATTTACTTGTCCAAAAACAAAAAGAGGGGGAATTCCCCTACTTCATTTACTTTCTTAAGCTCAAAAAAGACAGCTGGAGATCAAGGTTTCCTTCTTTAATCTTGTCAGTGAAGGCTGATTGTGAATTTGTGATGCCTCAGCGAGATGCGTTGATCTCTGATCAGTACTAATCCTCTGCACATTACTTTTTCTTAGGTTTAGTTTAGTATAATCTCCTTCCTCCGCATTTATCCATGTGTTGAATACATAAGAGCTGAGGTGTTCCAGTTTTCAATGGTAACATTGATCAAATTAACGCAGGTGATGAACCTCCTGAATCATTGTTTATGAAAGAATTAAAGAGGAGGGGCATGACTCCCACTTCATTGCTTGAGGACACAAAAAAGAGCACCTACGGCAATGAATTAGAAGAAGAGAGGGATTTCTCAAAAAGAAATGCAGTCTCTACTGAACCAGGAAATAATTTAACCAACCAAAGGGAGCAGTCCATGGCATTGAACAGTGAGGGCCTTGAGGTCGGGCTCTTTCCTTTTTGTTGTCAAGTTCCAACTTCTATAGCCGAAGGCTTCTTCATAAACGAGTTTTGACTGTTTTTCTTCCCCTAGTTCTGGCATATGTGATGCACATTTGAGAAAATGAACTATAAATCTTGGCAGGGTCTCATTCCGCGGGCCAAACTTCTGTTAACACTTGGAGGGACTTTCTTCTTGGGGTTCTGGCCGCTGATTCTTATAACTGTGGCATCCTTTTCTGCTCTGTACTTCGTAAGCTACCTTCCTTGGCCTTCCTGCTGTACATGTAACTTCTGTTAGATTGCCACTGGCCAGGCACTTCTTATGGTACGAGGACCATTTTTGTGGAATATCATTTTCTAGCTGACTTGTCAGTGCCTAACATCACAGCAATTTGCCAGACACTTGTTATGCTATTGAGAACCGATTCTGTGGAATTTTGTTTTCTTGCCAGCTTATCAGCGCTTAGCATTGGAGCAATTTAGCACATTTGATGTTCTGTAATGTCTTAGAGTCATTTAAACTTTACAGCATTTGCTCAGGCTTATTCATATGTGATTTTCTGTCTAGTGCCGTCTTTTCGGAGCTTTGCAACCTCTGTGCAGATTCCATCATTTAATTGGTAATAACCCTTGTTTATTTGGACAGTATTTTGGACCAACTTTTGTCCACGATGCAAGCGAGGTGAAAGTGTCACCACCCCAGTACATTGATCCGTATGCGCTTCTTGAAGACGAAAGGATATCCCAAACAGCTCCTCGAGTTAATTGAAGAAGAAAATGTCATCAATCAAGCCAATTCAGTGAAGATCTCTGCTGCAATTTGCTATGCTGACTTCTGTTTGTCTCCCTGTAAATCCTTAATCAGAAAGAACCTTCGCTGTTCTTGTGTTGGTTGCTGGTTGGCTTGTTATCTTCATGCAATTGCTTGAAAGATGTAATTGCTACTCATGTTGCTGTGTTCAATTGGTTATTTATCCCGGAGGAGGCAGGCTGCTCAGTCTGTTCCTTGTAAATACGTACTTTCAATCACTTTAAATATGCAACGTCTCGCCACTAGGCAGAACAACTGATCTCTGATGCCTAAATTTACTTTAATAATCAACTTTGTTGAAACAAGAAATTAGATGTCGAGAGCACAACTTCATGGACAAAGGATTAGTCAGTGTTGGTGACATGGAAAGCGAGACTTTGGCAAAACGAAATCGACGGTAAGACTCCCAACTTGCGCAGAAATACTCGTCCTGCTAAGTGCCGAGCAACCATTTCATGTACCACCGGTGCCAAAACATCTCAGCAGCCATAGATGTGTTCAAATCTTTATTCACATCGGCGATTAATCCTACTCCCAGATTGCAGTTAGGGTACGAGTTGAAACTTGATGAAATGGCAGTCTGAAAGGAGGAACCCAAGACCAGATAAGCGATCATAATCACCGGCTACGATTCCCGGAAGGAAAACGACAAGGTTCGTCTGTGAAGGAAGCTGTAGCTGCGACCAAGTACTCTCCATCTTCGCAAACATGCAAAACTCTGCTTCCAATTGATCATCCCTCTACTTTCTGTTCGCTCTCCAAACTCCTCCAAGTGCTTTTGCTTCCATAAGTCGTTATTGGATGTCAAATGGCGAAGTTCCGAACACACACCCTACCCTTGCAAGATCAACGACAGGAAGCGATTCGAAAATCTTGAGCTTCAGTTCCGGGGGAAGGCACATGAAACAAGACGGAAGCGGCAAACCAACCCTTTCGGTCAGCTCTATTAACAGCGGCAATGCCAAACCATCTTTCACCATCTTCCAAAACTCGAGCACTCCTTTTACGGGATATGAACTCGGAGAACTGCCATCCTCAGCCGCTTCCGGATCGTTGTCATCGCCTTTCGCCCACATCAAGTCTGTAGTAGGGGCCAACCTACGCTCATCCAAACATACCCTACGCAGAGCCAACTTGGCTTTAGCCGGAAATCCGTGGACTCCGACAAAATGACCTCGCCTCCGAAACTTCAAAAGTACACTCTCAGGCATATTCAGACTATCGCTCCTAGCCACAAGCTCAGGCAGACTGTACGACATGGTGAACGCCGTCGACGGCCATTGATCGGCATTCCATTCACCGGATCAACCGCCACAAAACCAGATTCCTGCATAACCGCGTGTACCGCTATGACGAGCACCCTATGGCCACCACCGTCACAACCCGATTCCTCTTTCAAAACCCTCTTAAGAAAGTAAGACTCGGAGAACTCGCTACGACCCACAACGGACCCACCTTCAGCGAGAACGCCGTCGCCATCAAAATCAACACTTGCTGGAAGAAAATCGCCTCGATCCTCGGCGCTTCGCGAAGCATCGACATTCTGTCCATCTTCAGGAACCAAACCGGCCATCACTGAATCCACAGCCTCCTCAGGCCGCCCTCCTAAATCGGGGCAATTTTCAGAATCCATGCCCGACGAGGTCGAGAGACTGGAGACAAGCTGCGGGCATCAGAGACCGAAGCTCGTCTATGCGGCTAATAGAGAGACGATTTTTTCACGCGCACACACATATAGTCACCAATGAATTTAGGCATAACAATGTACTTTGGCGCCGGAAAAATAAAATTTCCCTCTATTACTCAATTACGATTTAAATTTGTGATCACAAATTTATTTACTTTCATGTTTTTGAGTTTTCGATATCCACACATGATCAACTTACCATAATTAAAAATGTCATATGTTAAGTTTTTATTTATTGTGGAATTTCGTGGATATTAAAGGCGTTGTATTTTTCCTATTATTTTGTTGAAAAGAGAAATTACCAAGAAATCTACTTTTTTTTTCTGCACTGTCGGTCGAATTTATGGATAAATTGCTAACTAGATAAAATTTAATTAAAAATTAACACATTACATGTGGCAAGGATTTAATTATTTTGAAAATGCCGGTGAAATATCACTATTTTAGATTGGCAAAAGTTAATATGATCTATCAACTGTGTATGAAAAAAATATATATCAATATACCTCATTGTGCATAATGTTTTTAGTGTATTTCTAGATATTACTCTAATGTCTTACATGCTCTGTATAAAAGTATCTTGCTGATATAGTATAAAGAAAATATAAATTCTTTGATTTAGTCAATAAAGAGACTTGATATATTTTAGACTAGTGAATTAAAAAAAAAAAAGGAGGGGGGGGGGGTTCACCAAGAAAGTGTGCTTTCGAGATAGGAGGAACTGAAAAATAGAGAAATTGGTATAAGATCAATGATGATGAAGAGATTTTTTTAGTTCTATAGTATATTCAAGAATGTCATTTTCCTTACTAATAGCAAGATAATTTTTTTATGGAGCATGTAAACCATTACAGGACATATGAGGATGTACCTTTCTTTAATATGCCAGAAACAAAACTAGTGAAATGCTTAAAATTATTGTAACTATTTTTTTTTATAACCGAGGTGTCCGCGTGGCTGGTGAGCTTGTGCTCAAATCAGCGGTGAAGCACGACTAGTCATCGAGAGGACCCGCAGACCAATTATTATAACTATCCCAATAAAAAAAAAAAAGACAAAAAGGAACAAGGAGCAGTAGAGCCATCACTTTAAATTGCAATTGAATAATTGAGGGCAGTTTTACCTTTTTAGTATAAGTGGGGTGGATTTAGCCATTTAGAGAGTGGAAATATTGCTGCCCTTTCTTTTTAGTTGAAATTTAAGATATTAAAATTTTCCAATGGATTTAGCCATTTAGAGAGTGGAAATATTGCTGCCCTTTCTTTTCAATTGAAATTTTAGATATTAAAATTTTCTAACTTTTATTTATTTATTCTCTTATTCTTCATTGAACCAATACAAAAATTAAAAATTCCATGCAATGCAATGTTAAAAGCCATAACTTGGGAAAAGTACAAATAAAAGTATAAAGTGGACATTGTTTCAAATAATGTTTGAAGTGCCGCTATTTTCTTAAATAAAAGTATGAATTGAACCTTACTTCAAATAAAGGCCTAAAGTAACTATATCAATCTCAAAGAATGACCTGACTTCCCCGGCCAATAGGCATTTTCATCATTTATTTTTAAAGTTTTCTCCTTTTTTCTTTTTTCCTTTTTCTATTTTTTCCTTTTTCTTTTCTTTCAATTTTCCCTTTTTTTCTCCTCTAGCCATGGCAAGCCTCATTGATGGCTTGCAAAGTTTGTTAGACTTAGGTGTTAGATTTGACGAGGAACACCCTCACCAAATCTAGCTCACCAAGTGGATCTTCAGATATCTGAGCGAGGTTGCAGATTTGGGTATTATGTTCAGTCGCGACGGAGGTTCAAAGAAGCTAGTGGGATATGTTGACTTACACTTTGCTGGTGACCTAGATAGGAGGAGCTCCACTACAGGATATGTCTTTACATTAACTAGTGGACCTATCTCGTGGAGAGCGATGCTTCAATCCACAATTGCATTGTCTACTACAAAGGCAGAGTACATGGCAGTTATAGAAGCTGCTAAGGAAGGGCTTTGGTTAACTGTGTTAGTTCGTGAGTTGGGTTTAGAGCAAGCAGGTGCGGTGTTACATTGTGACAGAGTGCCATACATCTCGCCAAGAATCAAGTATTGCATGCAAAAGCAAAGCATATAGATGTGAGGTTTCACAAAATCAAGGAGCTTGTGTCAAATGGCAGCATTCATTTGAGGAAGATTCACACAAGTAACAATCCTGCAGATTGTTTTACCAAGCCAGTCACTATTGAGAAGTTTGGGTCCTGTTTGGGCTCAATTAATATAACTTGCTGCTGAAGGTGAGGGATGCACTCGATGAGTGCGGGAGTGTACCTCTTATGGAGGTACGGGGATGAGGACATCTATATTCCACATTCTTTCACAGGTGGCTCTACAGAATTCAAGCAAAGGTGGAGATTGTTGAGGCTGATGTCTTGTATTCTGTTATCCAAGAGATTATGAGGCAGTTCCGAAAGCCCCCTGACGACTAGACAGCACGGGGGTCCTGCTCCCCAGTGAGCGGGCGGAGGCCCGTCGGGGTAGCCCCCGAGCCGCCAAAGACGTTTTATGTTTAGTTATAGGATGATTTATATGGGAAAGTTAAATATTTTAGGCTATGTGGACAATTTTGTAAATTTGTGCCATATAGGGTTTCGCTATATATATTGAGAGCGAAACTGGTTGTAAACACTTTTCCATGATAGTGAAACAGATCTCATCTCCCCGTGGACGTAGGCAAGCGGAACCTCTTCGTTGCTGAACCACGTAAATTCGTGTATTCTGCAAATTTCCATTACTTTCTTGCATCGTTGATAGGATCGAATTTAGATTTTCGACAGAATCCTATAACAAAAATCAATCGCATGAGCGGTTGCATCAAGAAAGGGCTTCAACTGATGCAGGTTGAATCTGGTCTTCTTCACCAACTCTCGGGATGCCTCCTTTCTCGTCGCCGTCCATCCCTGTTTATCGCCACTTCACAGTTCACTGCAAATCCTGCGATTTCTTATTATACGTTCACCATCGTGTTTTTCAGCCCTCTGCAACTTTCTATAGCAATGGTTTCAATGTCTGCAACTTTTCGTGCGGCGCATTTTGGGAGTAAATTCGTGGATTGGGTGGAAACGGCAAATTGGAGGAAAAAGGCGAGTCTTCTCACGACGCCTACTGTTGGTTATGAGTTCTTAAGGTTGCATTTTTTCAGTTTGGTTGGATTTTTTCTTGGTAGGATTAGGACAAAGTGGTGGAGGAGATTGGAGAAGATGTTTAGATGAAATGGATATAGTGATCTCTGTGGCAGCTAGAATTTGCAGAGTACACTGTAGCGCCGATTTTGCAGCATGTGCAACGTGTATCTTACGAGCATAGAAGGTCAGTTGAAAAGAGGGCCGGTTTGCAACTGCTAGTGGAGGCCTAGAGGAACTTACATGTGGTTGCGCCGCGTCGATGAGATTGATGAAGATGTGAGACGCTTCTTTGGAGATGGCAGTTACTGCCATTCTAAAGTGTTTTTAGAGTGTTGTCCCAATCTGAAGCAGCACTATTTACTTACCCCCGCCCCCCCAAGGGGGGGGGGGGGGGGGGGTGGGGGTTGGTTGGCGCTAAGAAGAACAGTGCTGTTGTTGCTAAAAGATTGAAAGGGATGGAAAATTCGATGAAGTTGCTATCCCGCTCCCCCGCAAAAATTCGGGGAGCAACATTTACAGATAGTTCTAAGGGCCTTAAAATCAGGACTATGGTTATGAACCAGATGCTGGATGCAATCAGGGAAGAAGAAATTGGTATGGCTGGGGTTAAAAGGGATGGGGGTGTAGGCAAAAACAACCATGAACATGATAAAGGAACTGATCAAGACAGCGGAGAAGATGAAGTGGTGACGGCAGTTGGGTCCCAGAACCTGAACTCCATAAATATTTTACGAGATGAGATGGCAGATATGCGAGGTCTTGACCTGGATAAGAGAGGAGAACTTGGAAGAGCAGGTAGGCTACGTACAAGACTGCTGAAGATTAAAGAGTACACTAGTTGTATTTGGATGACGTCTGGGGGTAGCTTGATCTCGAGGAAATAGGTATTCCTCCGGTATTTCTTGCAAGATTCTATTGACTTAACGAAGTGAAGGTGTGCGCAAGAAGATGAGAAGTCAGAGGATCTTCTCAGTCTCATCAGATACAAAAGAACCCTAAAATACCTAGAGGATCTTCTCCGTTTTGTGGTCCAGCAACTATCAGTCCACGAGGAATGACTTATCAAGGGATTGTAGAAGCATATGCCAGCGTATACCAGAAAATTATGATCCTAACTCTCTCTATGCCTTGGTCCAAAATCCAAATAAATTTCAATACCGGATGATATTGCTTCACCTGGCATGAATCCCATGCGGATTTCATGTTCACACGAGAATAACACCAACTCAGTAAAAAGCCTGGATAATTACATTACCTCCAATGATAGCAACCAACAACTAGTGACAGTAAGATATGCAGGTCAGGTTTCATCAACTTCATTGTAAGTTCTCAAAAGACTGAACAAGGAAAAGGGCGAGCTAGAAGCATCGTGGATGAGGGAGACCTCCAGCACACCAAAAGAGTAAAGAGCAACAGTCAATATTCGACCTTTACACTATTGTACTGACAACACATGGTTATCTTGCTAAAAACCTAGATCTGTACACAACTGTGGCCAAGATGCCTCAAGAGCCATCATATCTCAGCAGCCATTGGCTGACATCATCCTGATCCGCACAAAACAAACTCACCTCAGCCATTCAATCCTCCCAGATTGCAGTTGGGGGTGACGTTACGCCGGAATGGAACTCGACGAAATGGCTGACCAAAGGGAAGAGGAGCCCCAAACGCAGGTAGGCGATCATAATCTCCACCTATCATTGCTGGAAAAACAAATGGATTTGGATCCCTCCTGATCCTGAAGTAGAAAGGCCTGTCCACACGAGAATGTGTCTGCCACCAGCTACTCTCCCTCTTCCTCTTCTTATTCGCCTCCCAGGACCATGCGAAACTTTGCTTCCAATTGATCATCTCTCCGCTTTCTGTCCGCTCTCCAAACTCCTCCACATATTTTTGCTTCCATAAGTCATTATTGGATGTCAAATATCGAAGTTCCGAACACACACCTCCTACCCTCGCAAGGTCAATTCCCGGGAGCAATTCGCAAATCTTGAGCTTCAGTTCCGTGGGAAGGCATGTGAAACAAGATGGGAGCGGCAAACCAACCCTTTCGGTTAGGTCTATTAACAGCGGCAACGCCAAACCATCTTTCACAATCTTCCAAAACTCAAACACTTCTTTTTCGGAATATGAACTCGGACCACCATCCTCATTCAATTCAACATTATTATGGCCTTTCGCCCACATCACGTCTATAGTAGGTGCAAACCTTTGCTCATCCAAACAGATTCTACGCAATCCTGACTTGCCTTTAGCGAGACATCCATAGATAGTTATAAAGTGACCTAAACTTAGAAATTTCAAAACAACACTCTCAGGCATATTGACGCTCTGCCTAGACACAAGGACAGGCAGACTGTACCGTAATGACATAGTGAATGCAGACGACGGCCATTGATCGGGCAGGTGAAAACGATCAGAAGGAATTCCAGTCACCGGATCAACCGCGACAAAACCGGATTCCTGCATAACCGCGTGCACCGCTATGACTAGAAGCCTATGGTCACCACCATCACCACCCAATTCTTCCCTCAAAACCCTCCTCAGAAAGTAAGGCTCAGAGAACTTACTGCGAACCACGACCGACCCATCCATAGCGACAAAGCCATCGCCATCAAAATCATCACTTTCGGGAACAGAATTACCTCGATCCTCATTGCTTCCCGACACATCCACTTTCTGCGCATCTTCAGGAACCAAATCGGCCGTCTCCGAATCCGCGACCTCCCGAGGCCGCCCTGCTAATTCGGGCAAATCTTCAGAATCCATGTCCGCGCGTCCTCGAGAGACCTGATTCGATGCTCCCGCTGAGAAATTGGGATCCGGGGAGCTATTATCTCCCCGGGAAGCGAAACCATCGGGGTTGAGGGTGTAATAGACGAGGTCGCCGGATGCGAGGCCGAGAGATTGGAGAGAATCGGCGGGATTCGACGGATGAAGCTCGTCTGTGCGGTTAAGAGAGAGGCGAAAGGAGGAGCCAGGAGGTGGAGAGAGGCGATCGGCGAGGATCTGGCGGAGCTCGGGGAGAGAGCAGGGATTGGGGACGTCGAGCTTGAGGGTATCTTTGGATTCCACAGATCGGAGCCTGAGCTTCATGATGATCAATCAACACCGATATTCATCTGCCAGCAGGGAGAGACGGGAGTCGGCGTTCGCATCTTTAAGAGGAAGACCAATCCACTATCAGCCTCCGGGCCCGTCACAAGTTTTAGGCCCAATAATCATCACAACCGTTCTAAACAAACCCAGCGATTTGAACGAGAGATCTTATAATTTCAACCATACTAGAGATTTTAAACGGATGGATCGGATGGAATTTGGATCGGATCAGCAATATGTTCCAGCCTAAATTGATCAATTTAATCCGTTTTAATCCATTTTTATGCCACACAAATCTAGTGACCTATATCCGACCGGACCTATACTGTTAAAACACTTTAATATTAAAATTCATTTTAGAGAAAATTGTTTCTTAAACTATATATATATTTATAATAATTTTTTTAGCTAACTCATTTACGACCCATTAAGTTTCTAGCTAATCCATTTATGACCTACTTTAAGTAATCCATTTATGACCCACCACTATGAAATATGAGTTTTAAACCCATTTTGCCACCTCTATCCGACATTCTCATGCATTACCATTTATTGGTTTGCCAAAACTATATCATTATGAAATTTCATTTCTGACCCTCATTTCCTTAGGCGATTCGCAACGTTGGGCCTGTTTGGTTCGGCATTTAGTTAAGGGACTTTGGAAAAATGCAAATACCTTTGAGTTAAAGGGGTTTAGTGAAATGTAAATATCGTTTGGTAAATTGTAATTAAAAAGTGTATTTGAATGCAATTTTGACGTAAATGCTGTTTGGTAAAAAATACCCTTTGTAAATGATATGATTTTTTTAATTATATTTTATTATTTCGAATATTTTTTAATTAATTAATTTGATCATATTATATTTTTAATATTTCTATTTTTTTTAATTTTTTAATTTAATTTTATTTTTTTAAAAAAATTATTTTTATTTTTAATTATTTTATTTTTAAAATTAATTAATTTAATTATTTATTTAATTATTTATTTTTTAATTTTATTTTTTAAAAAAATTATTTTTATTTTTCATTATTTTATTTTTAAATTACTTTCTTCAATTATTTTAATTTTTAAATTACTTTATTTAATTATTTTTTAATTTTTTAATTACTTTATTTAATTATTTTTTTAATTTTTTAATTACTTTATTTAATTATTTTTCATTATTTTTATTTTATTATTTCGATTTTTAAAATTTTTATTTTTCGAAAAAATTATTTTTCATTTTTAATTATTTTATTTTTTTTAATTATTTCGATTTTTAATTTTATTTTATAAAAAAATTATTTTTATTTTTCATTATTTTATTTTTAAATTAATTTCTTAATTATTTTTATTTTTAAATTACTTTATTTAATTATTTTTTATTTTTAAATAATTTAATTTAATTTTTTTATTTTATTATTTAGATTTTTTAAATTTTTAAAATTTTATTTTCGGGAAAATTATTTTTTATTTTTAATTACTTTATTATTATTATTTTTTTTATCTATCGTAATTAGAACTTCGCTTCGCTTTGCTCATTTAGTCATTCTTGGCAAAAGCTGGAGCACATGACATTCGATCTAGTTGAGCAGCGCTCGACGAGTTATATCTTCAACGTAGGTATTCACCATTAGTGCCTGCAATAGCATTGGTTTGTACAGCTCGGTAAGTTCTGGGTGAAGGTCCCCTGTGGAGTGAGGCACTTCAGCTCCCCACCAAACTACTCAAGAGTGTCAGCCGAGGTAAACTTAAAATGCCATTTCTGCCTCTAGCTGTGACTGCCGCGGACATAGAAAAATTATTTATGTCAGATACATTTAGCATTTTTCATGGGAAATTTTCTTATATTAGAGATAATTTTGATTATACATATCTTGATTGAGATATTATCTCAGAGTAGTTTATTTAATAAAGTCTACAAATAGGCTGACGTGTTCTTAATTGATATAGACATCGAAATAATATAGAAAATTTCACTTTTCTTTCTTCTGCATCTTATTATTCTTAACCATTTCAATTGCCTTGTCACTCGGCCTTCTTGCTTCTTCTTTTTTTTTTTTTTTTGGTTTCCTCGATGAAACTTTCTTCCTGCAATAGGGACCGCTTTGAGCTACTCAAGCAAGCACTTGAATGCTGGGGAAGCTAAACTTCAGGTTGTACACGAGATTTTGAGGATCGGCGAGGATCTGTTGCTACCGCCCTTCCAAAGGAGAAGCCCATGTGTGGCAATTTATTTACTGTTGACTCTCAGAATCCTGGGAGTCCGGAAATCGCATTACGAAGGAAGGATATGTTGCGACCGTCCTTCCAAGTCGTTCATTTTTCATGAAATAAACATAGTCTTGGTTCGATCGTGAATTAGGCTATTGAACCGTGTCAATTGGCTTCTCTAAACTAAGATATTACCCAAATAAAAAAAAAAGACTTAAAACTATTAGTGGATGCCTTTTCAAACCGACACCTTTCAATTTAGTTATGAACTTTTTAACAATTTGTCATGTTGTCAATCTAGCCAAATCTGATCGAAAATAGCGGGACACTGACTGTCCTATACTCCTATGCAACACGACCGGTGTCGATGTAGATAATTTTTATAATTTTTGAAAATTTTCTGAAATTTTATTTTATTTTATGTTTTTTGTCCTTGTGGTTGGCCTCCCTAGGTCGAGGGGTGGGGCATCGTGGCCTCGTCGGCAATAGAAAAATAAAATTAAATAAAATGAACAAATAAAAACAACAAAGCAATTAAGAAATTTTCTTAAAGCATGCAAAAATCATCAACGACAACGATTTTTGATCAAAATTGACTAGAATAACTGTATTGCCAAATCATCAAAAGGTTTTATAATTAAAATGATCGAATTAAAAAGTTTGTGATTGAATTGAAATCCACAAAATGAATTTAGAATTAAATTGATGAAATTAAAAAAGAAAATTGATTGAATTGGAAAATTTTCCCTTCCTTAAAAATAGAGGGCACCAACGTGCGTAAGTGGTTCCTCAACCTGTCCGAAAGATGAAATCACGTGGTGATTGTTCGAGAAAGAAAAAGTGGGAAATGGCCTAAACTTGTCATAAAAGTCGCGACCCAAAAATCTGACCAAGAAGAAGCTTCTCATCAAAACCAAAAAACCATGGTGGCCATTGCATTCTTATCATCAAGCCATGGTGGGCATAAATTCTTGCCTCTTTTTCTTTCCCAATTCAAGCCACCCAACCATTAAACTTCTAGAGGTTGACATTACTACGCCAGTATTTATGAGTCTCCTTGACCATTATGCTTTCGAAAATTCCCGCGATTACCCGCAATTTTTCTACTTGGCATTATCGCGAAATATGTGCTGACAACTTGAGTTTTTATAACAATCGATAGTGATCCCATAAAAAAAAAAAATCGCAAATCACATTATATCAGAACAAGAAGCGTTGAGTTCAAATCTTTGCGAACCTCTATTTGTTTCTCCCAACGAAGTACTTTCACGCTTCTTACTAGGCAAAAAGGATTAGACTAGAGGGGCTGTTTTGTGGAAAATGACCGATTTGGAAAATGTTAGAGATAATTAGGATTTATTCAGGAGAGTCTACTATGTTAGATATATTTGATAATTCTGTTGATGTTATGTATTTCCTCAAGAATGCGCTTATATCTCCTTTTAATTGCGCGTGTCTTAATTAATATATACCACACTGAGACCACATAAAGCCTATAAATAGGCTTGACGTAATTTGTTATGACACATTAAAATATATTGAATTTTCTATCTTTCGCCTTCCATTCTTTACCTGAAAATATTTTTTTTTTAAAATGATCGTTTATATCGCTTAAAATGATTAATCAATTGTAGATATTTTCAATTGCCGACGGCAATTTATGTTTAAATATTTTCTTGGACGATAGTTTTGTTTCTTTAATCGTTTTCCTAAGAGATACAAGCGATCATCTATAGGAAAATGTATTCCAAATCATTTATTTTTGGTGAAACCAGCAGCGGAGTCTCCATTTACCATTTGGTGTTCTTCCCCAAGAATAATGTCATACAACACGGCCCGTGTAACACGGGCACTGAAAAGACCGGAGAAGTCGTTTACCCCCGATTTGCCTCTGAATACTTTAGAAATATACCTAACTTCCAAAAAAAAATTTGTCCCTGCGGTTTATGTGACTAACAATCTGGATTATCTTATATATGAAGACTTAGAAAACCATGGAGAAATCCAGCCGACTTAATTAATATATGATCTGGCCAAAAAATAATAATAATGTATGTTGCCGGCCACCCGATATTTCGGTCACATGTTTGGATTGGAAGATCTTCATGGCATGTTTTATCATGAGAAATAGAACAATATAAAGTAAGACAAAACGCATAAAAAACCGCGTGATATGGTTTGACCATACTCGACAAATTTACTACTATATACGTTTCTAGAATTCCAGACAAAGAATGTCCAACCCTAAAACGGCGCCGCTTTGTCACGGGGGGCCACTGCGAAACGCGTTGACAAGTGAGTGGGAATGCTTCCTCTGTGTTGGTTGTGACAAGTTACCAAATTCCAGTGATCAAATTAATTGAATATTGTGGGCAGAAAAAAATTAAACAAAAGCATAAGAATGTTGTTTCTATGTCATGAAGAAACCCCATTTTAATAGAAAAGATTCACGTCGAGAGAAGCACCTCGATAAGCGCTCTATCTACTAATGAACTGTGTCTATTAACCTCATGTCGAAACTTCCCCTCTATAACTTCAAGCACTTGAGGCTACTATACATGCCTATTCAGTGATTGTCAATCGAAATTGACATAGAGTTTACCTTCCCTGACTAGAAGCCATATTTTTTTTTTCTTTCCTTGAAGAAAAGGAACATGGAGAAAACTTATAGAGAGATCCCTCCACCAACTATACCAGGAGTTCCTTTTCCTCTCTCCCATTAAGCCTTTTAAGAACTTGCTCAAGTCTAGAATTACCTCAATAAGCACTCTATCTAATAATGAACTTTCTTTTGGAGAGGAAAAAAGACTAAAGGAAAAAAAAAATCATGAACCGGACAAAACAGACGATAGCCTTGAATTCGAAAAGATTTGTGCACGGTAGCATGGGGGAATCGATCTCGCGTCGCATGATCTGCACAAATCAATTTCCCAATCACTAAGATGGCGAAAATGATGTGTGGCTCCTTTCATCGGGCTAAACGATTTAGGACGTGGCCCTATTATGATTTCGGACTCCGCTATCTAACTTGAATATTACATGTACTTGACATGAAGGAGGGGAGTTATTTTCCTATTAAATTATTCAATTTATATTTCCCCAATCACAAGGGAACTGGAGCTTATTATATTTCCAAGATGGCATAATCATGTTTCTAGAATCATTGCATCGTGTTCTATAATATTCAACGACCAAGATGGTCTGAGCCTGAGGTCCTATGATTCTATCCTCACGCCCCTAGAGAAAGATTCCCGTTTTGCCCCCCTTCCATGCAGCTTCCCCTGTCCCTCCTATAAATTAATTACGTTGTGTGTGTCTACAATTCCAAGCAAATTCTAGAGGGAGCTGAGAATGATGAAGGCTTCTAGGGTAGTCATCGCTTTTTCTTTCCTAACCCTCCTCTTGATCTGCGGCGTGTCTCGAGCTGCTCGGCCGGCGCCGGCTGCAGGCGATGCGTCGAGAACTCGATCTGAGGTGCGTTATCTCACGTTTCTTGGAAACAAAACCCACGCTTTTTTTTCCCCCCCTCTCGTCATGTGTTTCTGGATTGATAAAAAAAGAAGCTCATGGTGATGAAATTTTGCAGGGTGTTGATGGTGAAGCGGAGAAGGTGGAGGTGGAGCGGAGCTGTGAAGGAATCGGAGAAGATGAGTGCTTGATGAGAAGAACCCTCGAAGCTGGCCTCGATTACATCTACACTCAGAAGCAAAAACCCTGATGAACACACTCACAAAGAACGCCCTCACTAAGTTGGATCACTCCCTATTCTTGTTCGTTATTTGTACTTTCGTTCGACATGATTCTGCAGGATTTTGTATCTAGATTCAATACAGCATGCCTAGGCTCTGCCAAATGTCCCTCCTCTGCTCTGCTCTGTATCGGGTGGAACATCGGTCAGGGTCTGTTGTCTGGACAGAGAGCTTGTGTTCCGGCGAGGGTCTTGTAAACTATTTACCGATATCACACCATACGACGTATTTATTAGCTTAGCCTCCTCAATTTTTCGCCTCATTCTATGAGTCTTGTGGTTATCTGGAGTCCTTTGAATCATTGAACGCAGACAAATGGCCCAACCCCACTTCCAGATAAGGGATCAAAATTCAAAGTCCCATCGGTATCTTGGTTGACTGTTATGGTTGACCCGAAAGCGAATTGCGTGCGTGCTCCTGTCCAAGCTAGCCCCAATCACACTTTGATTGACTGTGTCAAGCCCTTTCCTTTTCTTGGTTGACTTCTCCTCTCTTCATCTGGAGTACTGCACTTGCCTTAGACCGCATCGATGATGCTGATCCATATATATCCTCGCCAACAAGTAAATTTTCAATCTTAATATGTCCTTCAGGGTTTTCAGCAACAGAACCTTGTCATAAACTGGGCGACAATGTTTTAGCAGCTGGACTCTCGGTGTGTATGTTCCTTCGTCATCTGATTCTCGTTCAAACAGAGTCGAACTGTCGCGTATTCTCCTTAATTTGTCTCAACCTGAAAAAGGACCCGCATCGCGCATCTTTGAAAGGATGCATTCGAATTCTGCACGCATTGACAAGAAGTGAGATCCATCAAGAAAAGATCAGAGGAACCCATGTCCGTCACATATTTATAACTCAAGCTTATTATTGAGATCACAAACCATCGTGCGATAGCTAAACATTAAACAAGCACGTAACATGATGCCGGTCGGCGCACGCCGGAAGGCTTTTGATCACCATGTGCCTCTCATTATGTGCCTCTTTTTGTGTATTTTCATGTGTAATTATTGCCACTGGTGCTCTCAAATGTTACCATTGGTTGACTTTGGTGCAGTAAAATGATTCCCCATGCTCCCCCAATGAAGCGCTTTATTCCCATTGAGGGAAATGGGTGGATAGAACCTCCTTTTCCCTCTCTAAACTCGTATACATGATTATCCAATATCCAATGAAAAATTATCAAAAAAGTTTTAAAACTATTACCAGTATTAATTCAGCCCTACAGAGAGATTGGTTGATAAGGAAGCAATTGCGGATTGCTAGGGTTATCGAGTCATCATCAAGAAAACTTTATAAAACCTTGGATGCAATTATGAGATTTTAAGTTGGTTTCACCTCGAGCACCGTCTTGGAAATTTAAACGTCTTTTTTTTTTCTTTTTTTTTCTCTCTCCTAGACCAACCTAAAAGGGGTATTTTTGTCGCAAAAAGTAAATGATTTAGAAGATATTCCATTAAAAATTATTGATTTATCGCTTATACTAATGGATGAATAAATGAGCGAAAAATATTTGCATCATTGGCAAAATTATATAGACTTGAATTTTTTTTTTTGACATGTAACCTAAACTTTTGCCCTCCAACTTTGGCAAGAGGGAATATTGTAATGGGACTTTCAACTTCTCTTTTAAAGGCAATCACAATGGCTCGTTGATAATCACGTTCAAGGCACGTACAAAGGTCCCCAACTTTCTAATAATCTTTGAAATTTGCTGAAATTCTAAAAAGTGAATTGATTATGTAATGGTTTATTTTAGCCCATCAAAAAATTAAAAAAATAAATAATTAAAAATTATTTAATCTATTCTTTAAAGAATTTCGTGGCCCGTAATATCCTCACGGTCACTCAAAAATGGTTATGTTAGTTAAACCCTTCTAGAAACTTCAATTTCCATAGGCATAACTTAACATATAAAACATCAACATCAAAATTATTATGGATTTTTTTAGGCTTCTTTGTTTACATCGTTTATAAAAATTAATCAACGAAAAGTGTTTTCATCATCTATGCTTAATTATTTTTGTACGTGATGAAAAAATTTCATTCATTTATTTTTTAAGTGATATAAATAGTTATTTAAAAAAGTATTTTGCAAATCGCTCTTTTTTTTTTAACAGACGGAGCCTAAAAGGTTTTCTTATTCTTTAATTGCAAAAAAAAAAAAGGAAAAATCTTTCATGACTTTTCACTTCGCTAGCTGGCTGCAGTACGTACATTCCAACATTTCATCCAAGTTTTCATGGCGAATCTTCACATTCCTCACTTTCGGTTTCGGTGACTAGGATCCAATGCGGATAGGCCGCCATCCTTGGCGCCAGAATCCTGCATTTCCCGCCATAAAAGCCTCAGCTTTCCATCTCGAAAGACTGCCACACACAAACCTTTCACTCCACTTCGCCGTCAGGAACCGCGAACCTCGCTCTTACGCCACCGAAGAGATGGCCAAACCCATACAGTACTGGCTCCTGAAAACCGAGCCGGGCGAGTGGTCCTGGGACGAGCAGGTGGCATCCGACGGCGGCGTCGCCAAGTGGGACGGCGTTAAGAACAAGCAGGCCCAGAAGAACCTCAAGTCCATGCGCCTCCGCGACCTCTGCCTTTTCTACCACTCCGGGGCCAAGGCCCGCCGCGTCGTCGGCGTCGTCGAGGTGGCGCGCCAGTGGTACGACGACGGGGACGGCGGCGACGGGGCGGTGGACGTGAGGGCGGTGGGGGAGATGAGGAGGCACGTGGAGCTGGCGGAGCTTAAGGGGGACGGCGCGCTCAAGGGCTTCGCCCTGCTGAGGCAGCCGAGGCTGTCGGTGGTGCCGATGGCGGCGGATGTCTGGGAGAGGATCTGCGAGCTGGGCGGTGGGTACGAAGGGGATGGCAGAGATGCGGACGACGGCGACGGTGAGGACTGAGGAGTGAGGGGAAGCGTTGCCTTGTAGGTGTTTGTGGAAATGTGGCAGTGGGAAGTGTTTTTTTGAGGTTGTGGTGGGATGTGTCCCATTTTTTTGTTGATTGTAAATATCAGGGGGGGAATGCTCAGTTGTGAAAGTCGTCGTCCCCCTTCCTTTTGGTAACCCTGTAAATCGTCGCTCGATATGCAGCAGACTTCCATGGAGGATATGAAACACTATCTTCATTAAGAATTCCTCGCTGTTGTTCTTTGTTTTGAATGGGCCACGTTTCACCAATGTTCTTGACGAAACAACGAATTGACCATCAAGCAAATTCCAGGAAAAAGCACACAAAGATAAAACAAACAAAAGAAAGTGCGGTTGATTTTCAGGGAATTGCTTTGGCGATTCAAGTGGCACACCAGTTTCACACGTGACAAAAGTTTGATTTTTTTTTCTGTCGAAGAAAAAAGGTTCGATTTTTGGAGCGAGTCTCCCAGAGAGAAGCAGAACTGCACTGGAGCTTGAGAACTTTGGGAAAGGAAAGAAGCTCCGAATGCAAGCTCATCAACCCACATTTCACCACTTTGTCGCCCTCTCGAGCCGATGGTGGCACCGGACATCATCGTGCAAGTTTCGAGCTTTTTGCAGCTCCTCATCTTCTTCGGATTGCTCAAACCAGTCTCGCGGTGGACTCCCTCGCTTCTTCTCCGACGTCCTCCCTCCTTCCAAGGTTAACTCTCTTTCATGTCCCCCGCGCGCGCGGATGTTGGACTGCTCGTATCGTGTCTTCTGGTGTTAATGGGGTTATCTCTTGTCTACTTACTGTGGAACTGCAGGGTGGGGTTGTTCGCGTGCAAGGAGATGAATTCTGGCATATGACCAAAGTGCTGAGGTTGAGCACAAACGACAGGTATCTTCAGACCTTCATCTTTTCTAACGCATTGTTGCTTGATTTTGTTGCGCTTTCTACGGTTGACTTCACAATTGGGGTATGAGGACTCGCTGTGATTTTAGGCAGTTAGAAACGACTTACTTGTACTACCTCCTTTGGCTACGATCTGCTGAACTTTTGATCTTTTTTATATATTCCGTGGACATTACTTGCAGACCAAATGTTCGATAAAATTCCATTAGTGGTTTTATCATCTAGCTTTGTACACTTAAATGATTTCCCTCAGTACTTTTGTTGTCTAGCTTTGTACACTTAAATGATTACCAAGACAATGACGTTTACGTGCTTGAATTTAATATTCCTGTAAGGGTGGAGCTCTTCAATGGGAAGGGAGGATTAGTTATCGGAAACATTCAGAGTTTTGATAGGGCTGGATTGGAATTTGTGGCTCTGGAAGACCCGAAATTGGTCCCTCCTCAAAGGCCACAGTGGCATGTATTTGCTGCTTTTGGTGAGTTATTATTGGTCTAGTCTAAGCAGTTATTCAGAAGTAGTTCGTTCTTGAATTTGTGCAGTTGCAAAATCCTTGTGGTGCTGGGGGATTGTCGATGTGTGCATCCCAACCCCAAGGAAGGGGGAAGTGACTCCCCAGGAGGAGTGTTTCACGCTTTAGCTAGGTCCCTGATCATTTATGGCACGCGGGAAGGGCTTGTGCCTAAGTTTCAATTTTTTTATACCTTAAGATTCGGTTTCTTTTTATCATACTAGTTTCTTTTTGAAAGTGAACAGCCCCGAGCAAATCTTTTAGCTCAGGGCATAATTCCTTTTTTAGCTCATAATATTGTCGACTTTGCTTAGGAACTCTAAAGGGTGGTCGAGCAGATTGGCTTGTTGAGAAATGTACGGTATGTGTCCATGCGGTTATGTCTTCTGCTTTCCACGTCTGATAATTAATTTGTCTGTTTGTGCTATGCTTGTTCCTGCTGATTCGTTCTTTGATTCCCATAGGAGCTGGGGGCTAGCAGTGTGACTCCTCTGCTGACAGAGCGATCTCCTTCAGTCTCAGAAAATAGGGTCGATAGGCTGAAACGGCTCATCTTAGCTGCATCAAAGCAATGTCAGTTATTCATCACCGCATGAATCGTCTTCTTTCATAGAAAGTCTTCGTTCATATTAGTTATTCTTTTTCTTGGGGGGACTAATGTACTTTGTATTTTCCGACATAATATAACAGAGGAGGTCCCTTTGGCTTGGTTGAGTGGTTGTTCCAACTTACCATCTTTTATTGCTCTTCAGGTCAGCGACTTCATGAAATGTTACTTAATCCTCCACGAAAAATCAATGATGTTCTACCTTGTGTAAGTTAATATTCCTTGACTGCAAGTCAGCACGTTAGAATGATGTTCTGACTTTGTTCTCATTTATAAATAAATTTCCTGTTCTTTGATTAAGCACTCATGTATGGTATTGTAATTGGACTTTATAGGTTCGGAAGTCAAAGCTATCTTTACTCGCTGTTGCAGAAGCTCCGTCTCTCATGAGTGCATTGACTTCAAGCACAATGGATTCTGATGGGATTATGATCATTGGACCTGAAGGAGGTTAGTCCCGTTTTTCTTCTGCTGATTTTCCACCATATAATTGAGAAAATGCGGACCCTTTGTGTGTGTGGGTGGGTGGGTTTGCCACTTGTGCAGATGTGTGTGGACAGGTGGGAGGGTGTGCAGGTGAACTTTTAGTTTTCATCCATTTTAATGATACGTCCTTCCTCTAGGAAGGCAACCCCCCCTTACCCTCTTGTGCACATACCTATTTTTAAGCTAATAGAAAAAGAAAACCATGGAACTCTTCGATAGCTAACTTGGCTAGGTGCTTGATCATATTGTGAATTTGGATGGTTCTCCTTTCCACAAGTAAGTACAGCTGCTTGCCATCTTAGTTGGCAATTCTCTTGTTCTTCGATATTCTTGTCTTCTGATTTAAGCCCTTTCTCCTAACATCTTCAGTCTGCAGTGCTTATCTCCATTTCCCTCGTGACTAGCAATCACATGTTTTTATTATGCTTCTGTTTGTTGCATGTCAGATTTTACTGAGAAAGAAGTGAGTATACTGATGGAAGCAGGTGCTACTGCTGTTGGCCTAGGGCCACATCGCTTACGGGTAGAAACTGCTACAATTGCCCTTCTGGCGACACTCATGTTATGGTCTGATCATCATCAAGGGACTAAAACTTGATTGCCTTTTCATGGCCGGTAAGTTGTCGTAGTGCTTTGGCTTATGCTGTTACAATAAGCAATTGTGCTCCATATATTCTTTTATCGGGATGGGCACGGGGCGAGGCAGGGCGCGGCACATCCTCGAGGGGCACCGTGCCCCATGTGAGGAAATCTCATTAATTGTTGAAATCATGTATTGCAAATTTATATGTGGTTAGAATTTTCATGACCATTATGAACTCTGCTACTTTATTATTATTATTTTTTAATTTGTAAGAAATAACGATTAATACAACAAATATAACTGCTGGGCACAGAATCACAGATGCCCATCCCTATTCTCTTATGATTACCAAAACAAAACAAAAAAAAAAAGCAAAAAGTCAAAGCTCAGGCCATTATTGTCGTCGACGTTGCTTTTGTTTGGGGGATGGGGAATTCAATGTGTTTGACTCAGGTTTGGCAGGCGGAGAGTGTGAATGCTGGTGCTTTTTGTGGAGAATCACGAGAGCGGCATATGCCGTCCAAGGCTGTAGACGCTCGTTTTGGTTAACCGGGCTGGTCATTCGGTCAGCATCGTCCATCATTTTCCATGGAAAGCGACTCTGGATATGTGCGAACCGGGGTCATTTGCCGCCGTTCATTTGTTCTCTCACTCTCGGCTGTACGTTGGATTGTACTACTCTCCCATGTGAACTTTGACCAAAGAACTTTCAAGTCCTTATTAATCTTTAATTTCCAGGATGTGGGGCGTCCTCATATTCAAGGGATAGGGATAAATTCGCCATGCTCCTCGTTTGTCAAAGTTCCGTGCATATCTCTATCGCATCTATACGACCCGCAACATACAAGGTCGGATAATTTTTTCTTCGACTCAACCAATCTCCGTGGATGTATGTGAACAGTCCTGTTCATGCATAATGGGTTAGAAACCCTGCTGATGATTGGCAATTGGATTCTTTTCCTACGCAGCAAGAGCTATGCTAAATGTATACGCCCCAAATCTAACTCTATCAAGAGGAATACCCATCTCTCTCTATCGCTTATATTGGCACCGTTTACTCTTCATTAATACTAAGTACCTAAGTCTGACTTGTTTACACATTCAGTTGACATAAATAAGGCAACCGGAAAATGGTAAAGGGAATCAAAATGACAATTGCGCAAAGTATAATTCTTTTCGTTTGCAATGTGTCCTTAAATTATTCGCATTTTTTTATATATTAATTCCATGGTCGCTATTACAAGAAAATTAGTCGAGTGCAACTTACCCTACTAAAGTCTCCCATGCTATTGTCGCCACATTTATGACCTCTCTATCTGTTTGTCTTGTTCCTTGACTTGTTCCAATTAATTTTCTCTCATTCAAATGATATATGCAATTAATTTTTAAAAAAATATTTTTCAAAATATTCATTTCGTGCGGAAAGAATGAAGCCTAAATGCTAAATGTTTTATTCTTTTAGTATTCAATTATGTTTTCAAGTAGGCACAGGTTGAAAGTTGTTTGATGATAACTAAACTTAGGGCCTACTAGATAAAATTGAAATTAAGGGCTAAAAATTTAGGTTCCGAATTTTAAGTATAAATAACGTAAAGTGCTGAAAATAAAGTTTAAAAAGGTATTTGATGATAACTAAAAAAAATTGATGGCTGAACATTATTGGTAGATTTTTGTCAATATATTTAGCAAAATTTAAATTATCATGAATAATGTCTTTTATCTAACGAATAAGCAACCCCTCCCTTACCAAACTAAGTGGAATTTTTACTCAATTAAATAATTTAAGTAAATCCTATTTAAGGTCATAAAGCAAGCTTAATCTTATCAACTAGGGGTAAGTACACTACAAGTGTTACAACTTTTATACGGTACTTATTTGAGTATCATAATTTTTTTTTTCGCTCACTCAAGTGCCATATCGGGAAAAAATCATTCACTTTAATGCCACTTCTGGCAAAAATCGTTCACTTGAGTGCAACTTTCGACAAATTCTCCCACGCGGACTTATTGTTATTAGTATTAATATTATTTATTTTTTAATGACACGTGGGTTTTTTTTAAAAAATTAATATTTTATGGCATTTTTATTTATTTTGATAGTTTTGTTTTTTAAATTTTTGTGGCCTTTTTCTCCTTGGCCGGCGAGGGTCACTGGCAATTCTTGTTGGCCACCACCAGGCGGCCTAAGGGCTAGGGCTGGCGGGGATGCGACAACCCTCACCTGTGGCATCGAGGCTATGACGACCGTCACTTGGGGCCGTTGTGGCCCCGTCGGCCCAAGGAGAGCTGGCTTAGCCCCTAGGTGGCCCGATGGTGGCCAACACTGGCAACCTTTCTACTTGTATTATGCAAATAGAGAGATAGAGAGAGAGCCGGTCCTCTATTGCCAAAACCAAGAAATAAAAAAAAAGAAAAAGAAAAATTTCAAACTAAAAAAATGAAAAATTCCATGTGTACCCTAAAATATTAAAAAAAATCGTTTGTTGGTGCTACATTAGCTTGTTTGGCGTCCATATAAGCGATGATACGTAAGTGGTTGATTTTTAAAAGTTACGACACTCAAGTGAACGAGAAAAAAAGTTATGGCACTTAAGTGAGCACCATATAAAATTTATGTTACTCCTATCAATTATTAAGTGCTGAATTTTTAGTTTTCAGCACTTTATTGAGTTATCAAACATGCTCTTAGTTTTTCAACCAAAAAAATAAAAACCATGCTTGTACCAAATTATCTTGATATGCAAAGCCGAGCCAAGTGGCGCAATCGTTATATTTACTCGACTACGTGTCGACATTCACACATTTGGCTCGATATAAGAGCACCAGACTCCACACGCAAATTCGAGAGCCCACCACCTATTTGCGAGGTGAGAGTGACGACTCCGAGATCACAGCGCGCAAATTGCACTCCCCACACCCACCTGAACAGCGCAGCGAGGAGAAGATCAACCTGGCGATGGCGAACCATCTGGAGGGCTTGGTGGAGACGATAAAGTCCAAGGTGCGATCGCTGAAGAAGACGAAGAAGCCGTACGTGAAGATGGACAAGAGCTCGAGCGTGAAGGTGGAGATCCGTAGCCGAAAGGCCCGCAACCTCATCGACAAGACGCTCAAGCTCGCCGATCGCCCTGGCAAGCGCAGCCTCTCCTAGACCTCCCCTGATCTCTCAATGAAGGAAATCGAACGATGAAGATGAAGAAGATGATGATGCGTTCGCGTTCCGTTTGAAGTTGGCCTCTTTACTTTGGTTTTCGTGTTGTCATCGTCGTTTTTTCGAGTCTGTTGTACCAGCCGTTTCTGGGTTGCTGATTAGGTTTTAGGACGGCATGGGAAAGGAACCGTTTCGGTTTGTGGCTTGAGAAAGACGTCGTTTTTCCAAAGTTCTGATTGTACAGAGAAAAGGGTTCCATCGAAACATATCGTCCCCTAAAGCAATCTGCTGTATATCATCAAAGCAAAACTCAATGATGGAAACAAAATTCATCAAAGAAGAAGACGAAGTTTAAGGTGATCGCTTTATTCTGTTCCTGAAATGCTGCGCGAGAAAAACGGGAGAGATGGGTGTGTTTTCCCTTTTCCTCCGGATCTCGAGCCTGAAGTTTGTTTGAACACTAGCTACGACGCTGTGCCTAGGCCTACGTACGAAACTGGTCCTTGGCATCCGTCGTCTTGTTCTGTCGTATGTAGGAAACAGATATTCCACGAGCCCGAGGGATGTAACGTAACGAGGATTCCTGGGGAATGAGAAGACGATGATGGGTCGTTTAATTAATTTCCACATGCTTGGAAATCACAAGATGATGATGGGGTTGGACGGCCGATTTCCAGAGGACTTACTTGACATAGATCTCCCTCTTTTTCGAAAGTCCAGGGAGGGAATGATCTGGTTTTGTGAGGATAAGGAAGAGAGGGCTTTTTTCTGGTGTGTGATCCTCTCAATTTAGTCCCACGGTCGAGACCTGAAAATGGCGGATTTCGCAGATTCACATTTGAGTTCGGGACTGAGCTCCAAGTGAATTGACGAGACGGGGATCCTCTCTTTTCTGGTGAGCCGTGACGTGAGTTCACACACGCTTGTCACCTCGTGCCTTGATCGCATCGGGGCTACATCAAAACGTGAAAGCACACGTTGACTCGGGAATGCATGGAAGGAAGTATATGGTTGCAAATTCATAGCCCCGGTTCAATGGCCTAATTTCCAAGAATACCACCGAATTTAGGTTCAATTTCAATTTCGTGTTGAATTTTTCTCTTCTCTTATAAAAATCCCCAACTTTCAATTTGATCTCATATCCGTCCATACATCCGAAAATCGACACTTTTTTTCTTTTTGGAATTATCAACATTAAGGTCAATTAAAGATTCATCATAAGAACTCGCGTCTTCATGAACGCCCTTACTTTTAATTGTACGGAACAACAGTAGCCTCCTAATATTGGTAGTATTTGATTTTTGGACTCGTGAGCAAATATGGACTAAAGTGAAAGTTGCGAAGATTTTTTAAGGCAAAATTAGGGATTTTTTTTATTCTAAGGGGCGCCCCAGTTCAATCAATGAAGGTCTACATGTGCTTTGGGACTCGTTGTTAGTTATGTATAATCACATCCAAGATGCAATATTGTAGACATTTGTTAAAGTGGGAGTTTTCTTTTTTTTTTTTTTTCCTTTTTTGGAGTGTGAAGGTATCGGTGCTTAGCGTTGACTTTGGTGCAAAGTACGATGCAAATAATTCGGAAAAGTTGATCAAATGTGAAGATTCGTCGCTTTTTTCCACCGGATTTTGAAGGATAGCCTGGTATCTTCTTCCCGGTTCTTTTTCGATGACTTTGAGGTCGCTAGAGTCAAGCTAACTGACATTCTTAATTCAAACAACTGGGCCATGGATTGGACAAATCAGCCAAACGTTTCCCTCGAAATTGGAGGCTGGACTGGGGAAGGCCGAAGCCGAGAGATAATGCAAGTCAAGCTTCACGCAACTCGTGAGCATTAATAACTTAAACAACATTAAGGAACGTTTGACCACTAATTTGTGCAATTCTTGATATCATCTCCCTTTGTATTTGGATATACGTATATCCATCCAACCCGAAACATTTCATGTAATCACGATTTCGATGAATGAAACCGAAAGTCGTCTCAATATTTTGGAAGGCGTACCATAGAAGTGCATTGCTTCATGGCTCATCGTTAGTCACGTTAATCACATCTAAGATGCACCACTGGAGATTTTTTGTTGCAGTCATTGCCTTTTTCTTGTTTTTCTTTCTGGAATGTGAAAGTAAAGCATTCATCGATTTCCTCCGTCGTGTTTTTTTTTTTTTGAAGGATAACCTGAACGAAAATACATTGGCAAAATCGCTCTCACAATAGAAGGAAAAGAACGATTGATGCATGGTATCTCTTCCGAAAGAGATCAGCCTCCGTTCGCCGTGGAAATGAAGTCCTCCGACACTCAAGTTAGAGAGGGGGTAGGGGGGAAATCAAGAGAGAGAGGTATCGATTACCTAACTTGACATGTGTGTGGATTGCTGGATGTGACGGAAAAATTATATATAAAAAAAAATACTTTTGCTAATATTCCAACCTAAACCTTTTAAATTTATCGATTTATTTTTAGATCTTTTCACTCTTTGTCAATTCAATCCCATTGATCTAGAGTCGCCGATGTGGACGCTCGCTAGTGCCAACGTGGATAATTTTTAACGATATCTTTTTCCCTTTTCCAATTCTTTTTTCTTCCGACGCTAGGAGAGGACAGTCGGGCGAGGGCCGTCGGCATTGGATGAGGTATTGAGGTGTGGTTCATACTCTATAACGACAAGCAAACACGTGAGTCCCATTTCAGCAGAGGGTCCTCCTCTGGGAGTTGGCTCGGCGGAAGTCTTAAGAGGGCAGCACCTTTCGACATCAAAAGACTTTTATAATTCAAGCCCGTATTTTAAATCAATAGTTTGGATTTAAGCTCATGAATAGCTTCTACTATATATACTATTTATCGCTTGTAATTGAGTGATGTAACGAGAGGTGCGAGATGTTAATTATGATGAAATTATTTGGTTGACCTACCTTTAATTTAAGGGTGAGCCAGGATAAAATCTTATATCTCGATTTTTCTTTCTCGTTTTACACTTTACTTCAATGTGATTGTGCAGCGAATCCTAACACAATGGACGCCCTCGCTAGATTTAGCAAGCACCATCCTTGCCTGAAGCTAGAGGGAAAGAAGAAAGGGATAAAAATACACAAATAAATATATTCAAAAAAATATTAAAATATTATTGAAAATTGTCCACGTCAGTATCGGCGGTTCCATGTAGAAAAGCCGGCATCCACGCCAGCGATATTTGGCCAATAGGATTGAATTGGTAAAAGGTAAAAAGGTTTAGAATTAAATTGACAATAGCGTAACAGGTACATAATCTCTCTTGAGGTTTGCATTGACCCCTATATTTTCGTCGACAAAACTGCGTATTTCCAGCCTTACTTCTTTTTTTTTTTAGACTATCCAGCCTTACTTTTCAGAAAATAAGAAAATTGGACGTTTGCAGCCCATGAGGACCAACCCATACAAGAAGCCCACAGCCCACTCAAGATCCATGACGAGAAAACCCTAAAGAGAAAAAAAAAAAAAACCACGCCACCCTTTCTTTTTCTTCTCATCACTTCCGTGGGCGACAGAAAAGAATTAGAACAAAGAGAAAAGGTCTCCCTTTGATTAAAGAGGGATTTTTGGCCTTCCAGGGAAAAAAAAAAGTGAAAGGAAAATCTATCCGAATAGAACTAAACTTATTGTACTTTGACTAATTCAATCCTAAATCTTTAAATTTGTGCCAATTGAGTCATATATATATATATATATATATATATATATATATATATATATTATAATTTGCCATGGCCAAAACTATTGATGTGGATACCAACTGGTTTGTATGGTACAATTGACGTTGACGCAAAAAATATTGAGATTTGTTTCTTTAAAAATTTTCATTAATATTTTTTTATTGTTAAGGGCTAGTTGGGGGCGGCCGGCCTTTGTTGGAGGGCATTGGCCACGAGGTCCCCTCTAGAAGCTAGCAAGGCTTTGTGGCTCTTGCCAGCCACTAGGCAAGGGTCTTGCCCACCTTTAGAGTTGGGCAAGGGCAATGACCCTTGGTGGCCGCGAGCTAGGGTTGCGAAGCCCTAGTTTGGCAGCTGGCGAGGGCTCACGGCCCTAGCTCAGTGCTAGGCAAGCGTTGCAATTGCAAGGCCTCGCTATTTGTTGGCCCTTGCCAAGTAGTTGATAGCGAGCCTCAATCGATGGCAGGTAGGCCATGTCACATAGAATGGTCAATACCCATGTCAACGATTTTTGGTCAAAATTGGCCGGATATACTACATTAATAAATTGTCAAAAGGTTTAAGACTTGATTGGTCAAATCAAAAAATTTAAAGACCGAATTAACATTAATGCAATAAAAGCTTATGACTTTTTTTTTTTTGATAATTTTCCCATTAGAGATTCATTATTGGAACATACATCTTCATGAACATTCTTTTTTCGCATGGAGTAATAGGAACCTCCTGATATTGCTAATTTTGAAGAAATTAATAGCGATGTTTGGACGCGTCGGATAATTTAGGACTAGAGTGAAAGTCAAAGGACTTTTTTTTAGGCAAAAAAGGGAAAAAAATGCAGAACATAATTGAGATTAAAGTTAAAGTGGGGAGTCTCTTAAAAAGATTAGCCCGTTCTTAAATATTTGGAGGTCTACACGTGCTCGGTGACTCATTAAGTAATCGCGCATCTAAGATCCATCATTGGAGATTTTGGTTATAGTGCGAGCTTTCTTTCTTTTATTGTTTTTGCAGTGTGAAAGTATCGGTACTTAGCGTTGACTTTGGTACCACGAGAACAATTTGGAAAAGTATGAAGATTTCTTCCATCGGGCTTTCGAAGGATAGCCCGAACAGACATATACATTAGCAAACCAAGCTCGCAATGAAAGTCAAGGAGCAATCGACACATGATATGTCGTCTAGAAACGAAGGATCGAGTGTACGGCAAATAGTACATAAACGATGACGTTGAGGCTGCTTGTGCCAAGCTCAGGTAACATCCTCAATTCGAAGTTCAGACATCCTTGTTTTGCGAGAATTGGGCCAAAGGATTGGACCGTCAAGCCTAAAGTTGCGCTTGAAAATTGGAGAGGCTAGACGGGTGAAGGCCGAAGCTGAGTTTGCAGATTATTTACACTAAAAGCTAGGGTCAAAGGTATTTCGTCGTGGTGGCAATTCCGGCGAAACACGTCTTATACGTGTATATTTCATTTTAGCTAGCTTACTAATGTTTTATATATACAGCACAAGAGGAGGTCAACTTTGGAACCTCCGCTCCATATGCATACGTACGCACGGAGATAAGAACATTTCAAAGCGGCACATGATTTAAGGGGCCAAGCAGGAATCGTCTTGTCTATTATTACTTGGTTTCTGATTTCTTCCGTTCAAATTTGGCCTACTAACGTCGTTCTCTTCACATGCTCGTGAAAGTCATCAATTTGGGCTTAATTTAAAGCCGGTTTTGAAAAAGTCCACACGTTCCATGCATTATTACATTACACTTTCAATGACGTCTTCCTTTTCAACTTGTTCGTATTCAAACCGCTCATGCTAACCCCGATTCCAGGAAAGAAACCCCACAAGCCAAAACCCTAGTTTTTAAAGCCCATCCAACCACCCTTTATATACTCATCAAACCTTTCTTGTGAAACTCACACCCAAAAACGTGTTCCAAAGAAAAAAAAAAAAGAGAGAGAGCTTATTTTCGTTCTTCTCCTTCTTTCGTGTTTACATATTGCTCTCTGGAGGAATTGCTCAATTGTGCAATTTGAAGAAGCCATGAGGAGCACCAAAGCGGCCAGCAAGCAAAGCAAGATCAAGCAGGTGATGTCGGCGCCCCTGAGGATCATGAGCAAGGCCAAGAACTTCTACATGAGGAGAATGGAGGACTTTGCCGGCAGGGTGGGCGAGGGCAGTGGAGTCGCCACTCAGATCACGACGCTGCCCAAGAGCTTCAGCGTGAACTCGTCCAAGGAGAGGGACGAGGATGAGGACTTCCGGGAGCTCGTGCGGGCTGTTTCTAAGAGGAGAGGCTTGGACATGACGGGTTTCGAGTCGCGAAACGGGTACGGGTCCAACAGCGGCAACAATAACGTCTACGGCGTGGAGAGGAGCCAAAGCGTGGGGTTGGGGAAGATAGGGAGGATTGACGAGAACATCTCTGCTGATGTGTTTGAGGAAGATAGGTTGAATCTGAAGGCCGATTCCGCGTATCCAAGGAGCAGAAGCCATGCTGTTGGCCGGAGAAACGTTGGTCTCTATTAAATGCAAAAGGCAAAGAAACTTTGGTGGATTATAAGATGTTTGAATTGGGGAAGATCAAAATGTAAATAATCCATTTCGAAATTATGTACCTTCTTGGTTTGTATCAAATTGGTGATTCTTTTAGTTTAGGTCTTCTCTTTGTTTTTTTTTTTGTGGTCGTCGTTGGAGAGTTGTAGCTATAAACGCTGCCCGATCGATGGTGTCTTTGTTAAGGGTACTTTGCCATTGAATTCTACCTCCCGGATCATACTGGCACAAAAAATAATCGAACATGCATTTAGTGATAATTCAGAGAATATTGGGTAACATGTCTCCCTCAAGCTCTATTCATTCTTGAACGGAGAAATTCCGGTCAATGAATCATTCTTATTGTAGTAAATCGACGTGAATCATAGTAAGCCTTTTCATTTTAATGGAAATGTCGGCACGTTTCACCTCCGCGTTCATCAACATAGAAGATGGGTCCTCGCGTTTCATCAAAGTGGGCGTATCAACCCTAGGAGCACCATACTACCCAATGTGCACCCTAGGAAATCCGATGAGCTTGAAGCTTCCGCATCGAATTCAAGGGTCTTCTTGGTGTGTGTATGAGGCAAGAATTGATGTTGAAATTTGCAATCTTGAAAATTCCTTTTTCTTGATAATTGGCAGAATATTCATACCTCATGTATGAACAGCCAACTATTTACTATAGATTGGCAAATCTAGCCATTTGCTCTCTCCTAATTGCGGATTCTTTTATTTGTCCAGCTCCGACAAGCTGTAGGAATTTCTCTACGTCGAATCGACAATCTTTTGATTTAGGATTGCCTGTCGCCATCGTCATCTTGAATAAGAACAGGAAAATAAAGAAGGTGAAGTAATCCAATCTTGAGTGAAATAAATACCACGGCTCCCGAATAAGAACAGTAATAATCTTGTTATTTTGCTGCAGCTATGTCTTAAGCATATGAGCAACTGAAATCGTTTGGAAGTTCTTGCTTCTCGAGAGTTTCTATTTCCAAATTCCAAATTACGTATCACGAACTGGCAATTGAGCGCGTTCTCGGCTACTTCGTCACCAGTTTTCTTGGGCGGGTGGCTGCAAATTAATAATTAATTAGCCAGTTTCATTTAGATTCTATTGATCTCTCGGTCAAAGCCAATGTAAAAGGACGTAAAGTCTATAACCTAGACAACGGGTCATCCTCACGGACGAAAAGTTACGGAACTACCAAAGGAGTAAAAGTCTCCATTTGTTTCGTGAAAAATTGCCTCCTGGAGGAAAACATTTTTCAGGAAGTCATTTTCCAAGAAAATGAGGTACTTTTCCGGTGTTTGGCTAATATTTAAGAATGAACTGGAAAATAATTTCCGTCGTTTGACAAGCAATTGATTTTCCGGCAGTCGGCGACCGGTGACGGCGGCGGCGGGTAGCGGCGATTGACGGCGGCGGCGGTCGGCGACTGGTGACGGGGGGCCGTGGGTGGCGATCGATGGCCGAAGACCGACGGAAAATGATTCCTCTTTTTGAAGAGAGGAAATCATTTTCCACACTTTTCAAAAAGATTTTTCCATGGGAGGAAAATGTTTTCCAGGGTTAGCCTATTTTTCGCCCCCCAAACGCCGGAAAATCAAGAAAATATTTTCCAGGAAGTCAATTTCCGTGAAACAAACAGAGCATGAAGGCCAGAATAATTTCCTACTATAATAAGCAAGCTCTCTCTATAATTTTCAGCTTCACGATATTTCAACATATAGGAGAAAGATGTACAAGATAGACGTGGTCTTCTGCCAAAGAAATAGTAAACTTCTCGGGATAAGACCGCTGATTCGTTTTGTGCGTTTTCTTGTGTTTTTTTTTTTTTCAATTCTGCCAGCTTTACATTCTTCTATGAACGGCGTTCTTGAAGTCTCATTTGACATTTCATATGTTGAAACTTTTGAAAAAGTCATACACACGCCACGTCAACGTTCCTATTTCACTAATCATGGAAATCATTTTCGTCATATCTAATCGGCATTGATATTACCCTCGTGAGGCCACATAGTACCTGACCCAAAACACCTTCATATTGAACTTTCTCTTCAACCTACGCCCTCATAGCTTGAACAATCAAACCCTAATCTCGTGCGCCAGTCTTATTCCATCTCTAAGTTACGGTTTCTCTACGTGGGCGTGCACGCAAGTGAGCAAAAATGGCAGCATCTAAGCAAAGCAAGTTCAAGCATGTAATAGGAGCACCCATTAGGGTTTTAAACAAGGTTAGGAATATCTACATGAACAGCTTGATGGATTGCGCAACTAGGGTTGATTGCAGCGGACCTGCAGTCGGAGGTCCAATTGCGCAAGTGCCGACTCGATTGCCCGAAAGTTTCAGTATCAACTCTTCGGAGGACGATCATGAATTACTATGCACGAGTTTGTCTCGATCAGTTACGAGGACTGTTCCAAGGAGGGAAGTTAAGCAGCCGGGAATCGGGAGCAAGGTTCGGCCAGCAAATGCTATGCAATCTAATTATGCAATGGGAACGAGGAGTTATAGTGTTGGGGTCGGTGTGATAGGAAGAATCGATGAAGATAGCTCATGTTCTTTTGAAGAGGACAAGGGGGGTTTCTTGTATCCCAAATGCAGAAGTTATGCTACCAAGAGAAAGGTTTTGTATCGCTAACTTTTCACATATGCATGGCTCATCATGAGTGTGTCGATGATATATATGCCATGATTTGGCGGTTTAAAGCTTGAGTGATTTTCTAATTGCGAATGGGATTGCACTATACCATATATTTTTTCCTTCGTGTGAATTGCAATATAATTAGCAAAACAGTGATGGTCGTCCGAGATAGCTTGATTTTTTTTTCCGCCTTTTTCCCGATATTGGAGGGCAAATAGCCATGTTTGAAAAAGTGTAACTAAGTGAGTTCTAGAGGGGCTTTCCAAGTTCAATCATACATACAAGGCCATCTTTTCCAATTCTCTTTGAGCAAAATAAATGTTCTAAAGCAATAATGATAAGGAATGATATGCAATATTGTGCACTTCAAAATTTTCAAATGTGATATTTAATCCAGTCAATTCTTTTTTTTTTAATTTTGTTCGAAAATAAATTTTCATTTCGCTTGAAAGAGAGGTACATCACTTCAAGATAAATATGAGAATCAAATAAAACAAGTAAATCCGAAAGGTAAATCAACTTGATACAATCCGCAGAGACTCGCTCATTCTACAAAGTCGAGTCCGTAATAGTATCAAAGCACAATCGACGGCCGATTACCGAATCTTGCATCAATATCAGTGATGAGCACACATTGAGATTTCCTTCTCTAGTAGTTATGGCTTTGCCAAAAAGATAGTGTGCGTCTATGTTCGGTGTCATCATGTAAGGACAATAATAACACTAATAGGTTGGAAGAGTACAAAAAATGACTTGTAAATTTCATGTCTATTTCTAAAATGAAATAAAAGAGCACCCAAATCTAAATCTAACTTTCAATTGGGAGAGAATACCTGTATAGGGGATACCAGCTAACCATAAAATCACTTTCAAATAAGCTGACTACCGAAATAGTAGAAAAATTGTGCTCGACTTTAGGAGTAAACACCAAAGGCGAAGCGAGTGAGTAGATCCGAAATAGCAGATTTTTCCAAGAGACTCATGTTTCGAACTCTGAGCTCATCAGACAGAACTCTTCACGTCGAAGAAATCGATGGGATCGTCTGCAAAATCAATGAATAAGCCTTCAAGAAAAACTTAAGCATAGAGAAATAGGAAAGCAAGAAGGAATTGAGAGAGGAGGAGGGGGAGGGAGAGAGACAAAAATATCCCTCTCAAGAAGGGCTTCTTTTTTCTTTTCTTTTTTTTCTAAATGGGGTCTAAATTTTTTGTTTCTTTTTTTTTTTTGACTGATTTAGGGTTCACTTGAAAAAATTTACGAATTAGAGATTCATCCGGTAGTCTTGATGCCGAACAAGACCCAATTTAGCTGTTGGAAGGCCGAGCAACCCAATTCAGGGGGCGAAGGGTTGAACTAAGGCTCAGTTTGGCACCGAGCCTCCCAAACTGAGGCAGTTCGGCAGTTTTGGTGTTGAACTGGGCCACATGACCAATTTGAGCGAACCCACCAATCGCAAAAGATTCCATCAATCGCAGGACGTGGGCAAAAGCAAAAAAGTTCATTATGGGGCGCTTCCGTAGAATTTCCTCGTCGCCTTTGCTTTTTCTACTCAAATCCAGTTTGAGCTCTTGTTGGGGATGTCTTTTTCCATTAGTCCTTGATTAGCTCTCATTGGTGACTTGCATGGAGAAAATTTCCCCACGAGGTTTCTCAGGGGTCTCTGATCACGAGAGTTGAAAATGGGTAGGGCCTAGTTTGACATTACGCCTGCCGAAGTACCCACTGCCGAACTGGGCGGCGGCGGGCCTAATGTCGAACTGAGCCTAATTCGGCATCCCTTCCCGAACTTCATAGCTCGGCACTTTTGAGTGCCGAACTAGAGTCCGTTCGGCATCGAGATTACCGGACATATTTTAGACTTGTAAATTTTCTCGAACTGGACTTAAATCAGGGAAAAAAAAAAGAATTTTGAGACCCTATTTGGTAAAAAGCCCTCGAGAAGGCTGCCGCAGAAAAGTGGGGTTGGACGGTGGCTTGGGGAGGGAGAGATACCCTTGGGGAGTATTTTTTATTCAATAGTTACTAGTATTGATTTGATTTATGTGGTGCATTCACATCAAAGTAATCATCAGTGAATGCCTTCTTTCTCAATGATCTTTAACAGAAAAGGAGTTAAGCGCCAGAATAGTTCCCTATAATAATAACAAAATTCTTTCTATAGTATTGACCTTCATAAATTTATAAAATGTGGGAAAATATGTATAAATTAGACGTGGTCCCCCGTTGCGCCAAAGAAATAGTAAACATATTGAGACTCTTAGCTAGTTCTAAATCACGAAGGGGATCCTAATTAATTCAACCTAACTAGCCCTTAAAAACTAAAATGTATTGGGCCATATCCTGTTAAAGGGACAAAGTTTTCACATTGGGTCTCAATTCTCTCACGAGTATCAATTTTTTTTTGTTTTTCCGTCTCATGAGAAATCACAAAATTTCACTAGATAATCAAATATAGCCCCGTTAAATTTCGGTCCCGATTATAAGTCCGACGTACCATTCGCGGGGGAAAGGTTGCTATGGATTTATGGCACTGAAATGACGTCATCTTGATCTTCTTGAATCGAGGGGAAATTAAGGAAATGAGGGGTATCTCTGTAGGCGTATCTTCTGCAGACTTCACCGTCACATTACAAAGATTTGGTCTGTTCTTTCTTCATCATCAATCATGGCCACAGATCAACTATACACGCAGGCTTCGATCTTCATTATCAGGTCAACGAGTGACAGCCCATCAAAGTCAGTACCATCAAGGATCGAAGCACAGCTTATTACGCAGGAATCACCGCAGTGGTATCAGCTGTGTAGCGGCAGAGAGTAACGATCCAAAGGAGTCTTTTATCCATTTTTCGGATTCAACGAGGCCTCTTTATAGGTTGTTTTCCCCTTCCTCACACGGTCACACCTCAATTTGTCTTCCACACCGCGGAGGCAGTCTCTGTGCTTAAGAGGTGTCCGCCGAAATGGAAGGAGTGGTCTTGAAGCCAAGATTCGGTGGAAAAATCAAAGTGTGAACGCGTCAGTTTGCTTCTCGGAAAATCTTACAGAGAAAAGATAAGTTTGAAGACTTCTTGAGCTCAATGTTAATGGCGAATCAAAGTGTAACGAGCTCCTAGTCGAAGACCAGCCGAGCCCTAACTTCTCTCCATTGAAGACAAGCTACCTGGATGCCTTTAATCACGTTAACAAGCTACCTGGATGTAATGTATGCCTCTAATGATTACATTGTACTTTTAACGGCATCATTGGACGAAAATTTAGGGGGTTTCAAGAGGGAAAAAAAAATATACAAAATTGGACAAAAATTGATGCTACTCCAAAGAATTTTTGTGCGATCTCTCGTGTTCTTTTCGTTTCTGCCAGCTTCATTTTCTTCTATTAATAGCATTCTTCAACTCACATTTGACATTTTGCCCGTTGAAAATTTTGAAATAGTCATGCATAGGCCACGTCAAATTTCCTATTCCTTGCTGTTTTATCTGACCTACATTGATTTTAACATCATGAGGCTGTATAGATCAAAACCCAACACACTTTGATTTGTACCATCATCATATTGGATTCTCTCTTCAAACTCTCATAGCTTAAACAAAAATTCCCTGATCTTATGCTCAGGTTAGTCCTTTTCCAAGTTATAATTTCTCTATATGTAGCGTGCGCCTGGGTGAGTAAAAATTGGAGACATCCAAGCAAAGCAAGTTCAAGCACGTAATAGGGCCGGGGCACCCATTAGGGTTTTAAACAATGTTAGAAATCTCTATATGAGCAGCCTGATGGATTGTATAATGTGGCAATTTTTAATAATAATTTAATTTTTTTTAAATTTCAGTTTTTAATTTTTGTTCGTTTTCTCTTTCTTCTTCGTTTACTGAGGCCTGACAATTGGCCATAGGCGAGGGCTGGTGACTCGTTGGCCTTGGTGAAGCTTGCGATCGCTGGGTGAGGCTCGACCTCCCTGTCATTGCACGAGGTCACGCCTCGCTAGGGGCAAGCAAGGGTGAGTCTCTGGCCCTTGCCTCTAGCTGGTTGCTGGACCTCGACGACCAGTTAGAGAAAGAAGAAGATAGAAAAGCAAAAGCAAAAAAAAAAGTACAAGAAAAAATTAAAGAAGTAATAAAATATTATTAAAAATTACAACGTCAGTAATTTCTTGTCAAAATTGACCGGATTGACTGAATTGGCATAAATGTAAAAATATTTAGGACTGATTTGATAGAAAAAATTAAGACTGATTTTTCACAATTGTAATAGATTTAAGATTTTTTTAGTAATTCTCCTGCTAGGCCATCTTCACCAATTCATTTTCAATAACGATAAGGAAAGGTTCCTTTATGGGCTTCGTCTTTTGACCAGTGTTGGTTTAATAGTTGTTGGTATTGATTTGATTTGTACGGCCCATTCACACCAGAGAAATCATCACTCAAGCCCAATTAAAAAAGGCTCTTTCTTCACAATGTTCAACACAAATTGAATAGTTCCTTCTCCTATTCGGTTAGGTTACTCAAATTTTATTTTTATTTTTATTTTTATTTTTATTTTTTGCTGCGTATCAGAAAAATTTCTATAAACGAGTGTCTTCCAAATACCTATCAAGTATACTCAATACTCAGTTAGTTCCATATTCAAAGCGTTGGTTACAAATTGCACGATAAGAACAATTCATTTGTAATATTAGAAATTCTTCAATCGGTTGCTTAACTTGTACCAGTGAAGCACCTTTGACAAAATTTTGGTATGAAAGATATTATAACCATGTATCAATTTATATGAAATGCTGGCTAACCACATCATAACATATTAAAATGCTGACCCTATGGCTTGTTTTAGATAATTTCATTAGCAAAAATTTCTAGAAGAGTCCCTCTTTTGTTGGAAATTTCTTTCTCAAATTTCAACCCTCGACTATCGCCTCCTAGTCTTGTGCCGGAGGTGTGCGAGACCAAGAACGAGTATACAGACATCCCGAGTCATCCTTTTGTTTAGCAATTGATTGGACGAGCGATAAGTACCACGTGTACTCTTTGAAAACGTGTGTCTAATTAAGGAGGCTGTGTTTGGTCGTCTGGATAAAATTCAGGATACGATATATTTTTTAATCATATTCTATGTTTGGTAGTTATCTAGGACAGGCTAACAGAGATATAAGAGGGATAAATTTGCCCTAAGAAAAGGGTGGGGTAGAGCCGAATATAATTTCTCTTATTCATGACATCATTAATTGTATGCTCAAGCCACCCCTCTCCGCCACGCTCCATTCACATCTTCGCCAATCCCAGCCGCCTCTCCGGTGGTGAGCCGGCTCTTTGGTTGCGGCGAGCAGCTTCTCCGATGGTGGCCACCTCTCCAACGGCAGCAGGAAGCTTGGGGTATCGGAGTCCTTACTCTCATGTTGTCCACACCCTTAACCATCAACAAATTTGGAACTGTAGCTGAACATACAGATGAAAATTTCATGTGCCATATTGCGATAAAGAAGAAATAACCTTAGAACAAACTGGTGCAGATTTCAAAATGTGACCTCGTAACAATTGTGACGGCTCACAAAGAAAAGTTTCGCAAACATCTCAAAGTAGATCCAGGACCCACTATTTTGGTGCAGCTTCATCACCAGCAATTCAGGTGTGCTCTGTTGTGTCTGTTTGTTCATGTTACATATTCCTGCTCATGACGTTCCTAGTTTTGAATCTTGTGGAATTTATCCCATTTTCTTTTCATATTTTCTTGCGGATCCTGTGTATATCACTTATCATGACCAAGAATGGAGAGTGCCAGTACATGATAACATGTCCCTCCCTTTTCCTTAGCGACTCGTCGGCCTGCCATCCCCGCTCGTCTTCATTGTGGTAGCTCCTAGCGACCGTCCACTCAAGCTCCGACCCAATAGCCCAAGCGAGCGGTCGAAGATCTACCGTGTCGGCTCTAGAGAAGAACCTTCGGATGGCACAAGTCAAGAACCATTATATTAATATTCAATTTCTACCAAACAATGGATAGGATATGATATAAAGATATTCGACTTTAAATTCACAATTCACCAAACAGCAAATATGATATGATCAAATCTTTGTATTTTTTTTATTTTATTTTATCCCATCCAGTCTTATTCGACTAGAAATTGGAACGATTAAACGCAGCTTAAGCGTTTTCCAAACTATAAGCTCTCCATGTCATTGTATCTACCGGTTACGCCATAAGCAGCGCAGGATACGGTGGACCAACCTTGTGAAAACCTACCGACATGGTCCTGATCCGACCTGCAACGCGACCGATGAAGACACAGCACAGTCCTGGCCCGACGTGATACGATCTGGGAAGAACAAACACCCAAGTCGACGTTTTTTTTTTTTTTTGGAGGACCACAAGTCGGCAGTTCAAAGCAGTACAAAGGACTGGTTTCGACATTATTAAAATTGCGCTCAAAATTATTTACGGCCATTCAAATCATTATTATGGGTCGAAGGCCATTTAAATTCATTCAAAACTTTTTTCTCCTTTTTTAATATTTTATCATTTCATCGAGAGTAAATTAATACCATCATTAATGACGCCCCTTTGAACACCACATCATATATAGTCTCATAGTTACAATCTCTCAAATTTTAAGTCTTTATATAAATATACAATTGCAAGGTGAGGGCCCATCTATTTCATCGGAAAAATTATTAAAAAGCGTGTAAACCTATTACACTTGTACCTATTTAGTCATAAATATTTCAATTCGGTTAATTTAATCCTAAACCTTTTGACAATTTACTAATTTAGTTATCCTAGTTAATTTTGATCGAAAATTGCTCACATGATAGTATAATTAACGTTGGCAGTCTTACATGATACGGTGATTGACATTGATAATTTTTGTAAGTTTTTGAATTTTTTATTATTTATTCTTTTCATTCTTCTTTTGTGTTTTTTTTTTTTTACAAAACTCAGGGCCAACAAGGGCGTCTGGCCCTTGTCGGCCACAAGAGAGGGCTTAGAGCCCTCAATTGGATTTGGGTGAGGGCAGTGACACCCTCTCCCAAACAAGGCGAGGCTTTTTGGCCCTCACTTGTGGTTGACATGGGTCAGTTAGCAACCTCGCTAACTCAGGGTTGGAAAAAAAAAAGAGAAAAGAAAAGAAAGAAAAAAGGTAAATAAATTTGAAAATTCAAAAAAATAAAAAAAATTGTAAAAATTTTTAGGTCAGTGCTGGTTATGCTATGTAGGATGGTGGATGCTAACTAGATTATCATGTGTCGCGACCCTCTAAAAAAATTTTAAATTTTAAAGGGAGTTAACGGATTATTAGGTTAATTAGATTTGACTAACCTAACGCGGACCCTCCCAAGCCCTACCGAATCGCAACTTTGGTTTTTGTTTAAATGATTTTGAAATTTGGAGTCGCCACTAATCGTTCTTGGTAGGTCGATTAGAAACCTAAATAAATTAGCGGGAGAACTAATTTATTCCTGCGAACCAGAGATTAGGAGCTCGGGGACTTGGTTACACTAGTTAATTAAAACTAATGCACTTTCGGTACCTTAATTTCATGGATATCCTAATTCGGCAACTCAGGCTTGGTTTATTCCTAAGGCTCTAGTAGCATTCTCTTTTGTGTTTTCACTTTTTAAATAGGATGCATGGATGGTATATATTTTTATTTGTTATATTTTTTTAAGTGTTAAAGATTCCCTAAAGCCGAAAGAGGGAGTGTGTTAACGACTTCTGTGCAGTATTACGACCTACTCATCTTTTGGGTCTGATGATTCAAAAATTAAATTATAGGAAGTACATGACAGTGAATAAACACCTCCAATGGGAGGCTTAGCATTGGCTTGGCTCTTCCCTTTGGGATTTAAGGTACAGGTATTTAAGTTGCAGGTATTTAAACTACTGTAAGTAAAAACCTCCAATGGGAGGCTAAGCATTGGCTTGGCTCTTCCCTTTGGGATTTAAGGTACATGTATTTAAGTTGCAGGTATTTAACTACTGTAAGTAAAAACCTCCAATGGGAGGTTAAGCATTGGCTTGGCTCTTCCCTTTGGGATTTAAGGTACATGTATTTAAGTTGCAGGTATTTAACTACTGTAAGTAAAAACCTCCAATGGGAGGCTAAGCATTGGCTTGGCTCTTCCCTTTGGGATTTAAGGTGCAAGTATTTAAGTTGCAGGTATTTAACTACTGTAAGTAAAAACCTCCAATGGGAGGCTAAGTATTGGTTTGGCTCTTCCCTTTGGGATTTATGGTGCAAGTATTTAAGTTGCAGGTATTTAACTACTGTAAGTAAAAACCTCCAATGGGAGGCTAAGCATTGGCTTGGCTCTTCCCTTTGGGATTTAAGGTACATGTATTTAAGTTGCAGGTATTTAACTACTGTAAGTAAAAACCTCCAATGAGAGGCTAAGCATTGGCTTGGCTCTTCTCTTTGGGATTTATGGTGCAGATATTTAAATTGCGGATGGACTTTGTCCTCTCCATTCTGGGGTATGAATTCTTTAAAATGAAATACAACGAATTGATTCAACAATTTGAAATTTGTGCGCGCTTGAGGACTCCTCCAAGCCGATTTTGTGCTTCCATGGGGTTGACCATTGATATAGAGCTGCGGCTTCCTGACATAAAATAGAGTAAATTGTCAATATACAAAATATGTGCTAATATGCACCTAAAACCAGAAGAGTGGAAAGAGTATTTATCTCCCGTTTTTTTGGGAGGAATTTCTATAATTGATTTTCGCTCTCTATGTTCCCAATATAGAGAGTTTCTTTTGAATTAAGAGGGACTTTTAGTCACAGATCAGTTGAGAAATCGGTGGACAGCTTAGGAGCTTGTCTGGGCCGATTTTTGCATCTCTACGAGATTTTTGCTGTTGAGATAGAGATGTCCTTCTCCTGACATAAATATGGGAAAAAATGGGAGATGGAGAAAGTGCATACAATTTGTGCTAATTTGCGAGTAAAACCATAAATAAATGAATAAATAAAAACACTTAGCTCGAATTTGCTTGCTCGTTGACGATGATGAACTCTTGATTTATATTTGATCGATGAAGGAATTTGTGATGATAACCCCTAGCTTTAAACTCCCATCATCTTCAAAATTCTCTCTCTTTTGGTATTTTCTTTCTCTCAAAATTTTCTTCAATCTCCCAAAACTCTCTCAAACATCCAAAATTTTCTCTCCAAAAAATTCTCCCAAACACTTCAAATTTTCTCTCTCAAGAATCCTTTCTCAAGCTCACTTCTTCCTCCTTTTATAACCTACTCATCTATCTCCCATTCTAATTTTTCCACTAACTCTATCTCCCATTCTAATTTCTCCACTAACTCTTCTTCATTTTCATCTTCCATTCTCCATCTCTATCTCACATTCTAATCTCTCCACTAACTCTTCTTCATCTTCATCTTCCTTTCTCCATATTTATCTCCCATTCTAATTTCTCCACTAACTCTTCTTAATCTCCATCTTCCCTTCTCTATTCTTATCTTCCATTCTAATTTCTCTACTAACTCTTCTTCATCTCCATCTTCCATTCTATATTCTTATCTTATTTTCTCCATCCATTCTTCTCCAACTTCTCTTCTTCATCTCCTCTTCTTCATCTTCCCTTCTCTATTCTAATTTATCCACTAACTCTTCTTTTTATTATTTGTAAAATAATCCTTCAAGAGTTAGGTATTTGCACTCTAGTCCTTGAATTTTAAGTATTTACAATTCAGTCCCTGAAAAAAATATATTTCTTTAAGTCCAAATCTCCTCACAATTTTTGACACACCAAAATTTACCACATGTCAAATTTAAGCTCATTTCTTGTCGCTGAAAATAATGCATAATTTAATTAAAGCCCTTTTGCAAAATTAAGTCATTCTGGGTATAATTGGGCCAAGATGAAAATTTAAAATATTAGAAGACAATGTCACAACTCATAAAAAGTGAAAGTTAAAAATAAGTTGACTCAAATTAAATTTTTTAGGCCCGATTCGAGATTATACTCGTGAAGGAACACGTGACTCGAATTGGATTTTTCTGAATTTGCGATGGCCAATATGAAAATAGATTTAAAATAAAAATATTAACTATCTTTGTGTATTTTTTGGCCTCAAATGTTATTTTTCCAAAATTTTCAAATATTTTTGTATTTTAAAAAAAAAAATTAAAATATATATAATATGAAAAATTATTTTTTGGTCAAAATTCGTTCCCTAGGCTTGGCTAAGGTTCCCAAAGTTGATTTTTCAATTTTATGAATTTTTATGGATTTTCTATTAATTTTCGAAAATAAATAAATAAAAAATACGTAAAAATACTGAAAATATGAAAAATCGTTTTTTGGTCAAAATTGGTTCCCTAGGCTTGGCTAAGGTCCCCAAAGTTGATTTTTCAATTTTATGAATTTTTATGGATTTTTTATTACTTTAGCAATAGAAAAAATGATTAAAAATCAGGTGTCAACATCATGTCATCAATTTATGACCAAAATTAGTTAGAAGTACTAAATTGATAAATCATCAAAATATTTAGGATTAAAATGGAATAATTGAAAGGTTTATAACTAAATTTTTAAAAAATGTTAAAATATTGAACACAAATTAGCCAAATTGACAATTTTTGGACTAAATTGACTCGATTGAAATGTTAATGATTAAATTAGAAAATTCTTAAAAGTTTTAGGACTGCATTGATCAAATTAAAGTGTTTAGGACTTTTTTTTTTATAGTAATTTCTCCCTAATTGATCACATCTGAACCATTTGATATTTGTCCCAAAAAATGGTTAGATACACCTACGAAGTAATTAAGGTTATCATTAATTGAGTACTTTAGAATAGGGTGGGGAACGATTCGTGTTTTGCTTACTAAGATCCTATCGTTCTACATGGCTGGGTGAAGAACATGGATATATAATTAAACTGGTCATAATTCAGTTCTAAATCCTCAAATTAGTTGATTTCTAGATTTGAAATTGCTCTGTGAAGAGAAGAGGTAACATGAGGACCAAGACTGTTGTCCAGCTCATTCTTTTCTCATGTTTTTCTAACTAAGGTGTTCTAGTTTCTAGATGGGTTTATCATATAATCCTTCAGGTTAAATATACCTAAAACTGTTCGGACTATTACCAAAACCATCTCGTTAATGAAAACTCTTTCTTCTCTCAAAAGGATATCGAGTTGGTAATGGAATTCCAAAGAATTCTCAAAATATAGAAATAGATGTATGTAGCTTTCAATTATTTGAGCCGATGACATAGTTAATCAACACGGAGAAATTATTAGAAAGTCACAAACCTATTGAATTTGTGTCATTCATTCATAAACTTCATAATTCGATAATTAAAAAAAAAATTAGTCCTAAACGTTGTGATGATTTAGTCCTTCTAGCTAATTTTGACTGAAAATATCTGACATGGATATCGATCATCCTTTATGGCACCGTCGGCGCTGACATTTAAGTTTTTATAATTTCTTTCTTTCCTTTTCCTTTTCTTCTTCTAAGCTTGAGGAGGGTCGCCGATCATAGGCGAGGGTTGTGACCCTCACTTGTGGCTACATAGGGCTTCATGACCCTCGCCTGGCTTAGAAGAAACAAAAGGAAAGGAATGAAACAAAAACAAATAAATATTTATGATAAGTATCCACGTCAGCATCGAATATCCCGCACTGATCGAATTTGATGCTCAAGAGATTTTATTAGAATTTTAATTCGATAAAAAAGAAAAATATTCATTGCTTGCAAAAAGCCACGGCCGTCGGCGCTGTGTCTAGGCATCTTTTTGGTCGACTGGAAGAGAAAGTGAAGAAAAGAGGAGCGAGCTTAGAGATTGCCATTGAAGAGGGATATGAGCTTCACTACGTCATCTTCAAGCTTGAAATTAGCTTGGGCCGACCGCAAGTGAAGCCAGAATGGGTGGAGATGGTGGCCGGTCGGGGTGGCCCTCTATGACGGCGGAGGATGCAAGAAGGAGTGGAGATGATGGCCGGACAGGATGGTGTTCCGTGACGGAGAGGAAGAAGGGAAGATTCAGACTTTTATTTTCTATTTCACTCATCAAACACGTGTCAGTTAGTCATTGAACACGAGTAAAAAAAAAAAAGCACGACACATAAGCCATTCACGTGGTGCTTTGCCATCTGTGATTAACCTGTTTGGTAACGTTTCTGTTTCAAAAAAATGATTCTGTTTGAAATTACTTTTTTTATTCTGTTCTTTTAGAGAATCAGAATGCGTTTGATAATTACATAAAATTTTTGATTTTTGGTCAAAAGTGATCTTAAAGAAGTGTCGTGAGAAGATGATGAGAAGTCTATCGTTGAAAAGTGATTTTAAAAAAGTGTTCTTTTTTTGAGAAATAACTTTTTTTTGTTTTTGATTTTTGTTCTAAAAGTGTTCCCGGGAGCAGAATTAGAAACAGAATTATTTGCGTTACCAAACACGTTTTTCATCCTTTTTTGTTCTCGGGAACAGAAACAGAGGAACAGAAACGTTACCAAACAGGCTATAATTTCCTAATATATGTATCAAAGCACACGGAGGAAATATCTTGCGCACGAATCTCCACCAACATTTCAAGGGGACAGGAATAGAAGTGAAGTCTCTTCTCGTTTGAACTCGAGAGGGCACTGAAATCCCTCTGCTCTGCATGATCTCTGCACTGCATATAAAACTCACTTCAAGTCCCAAAAGAATGGGTTGACAGTTACTCCACTCTTACACAATGTTGCGGACAGTGATTAAGATTTTGTAATCATGCATGCATTAGACTGATTGTGCTAAACGTCTACCAAACCGTAAGCCCTCCAAGTCAAAGCACGTGATGACCAGTGAAGCTTCGATAAACCCCCAATGGATCTGGTGGACCAACCACGTGGAAAACCTAACCAACATGGTCCTGACCCGACCAACGGTACGACCCATGACGATAACTTTTCTCGCAATGAGGGGAGGGTCATTCGAACTATATGCAATCATAAGCGACCCAACCCCATTAAAAACAACAATAAAAAATGAAAACTCCATCGTAATATGTTAGTATTTTCTATCCTTCCAGGAAGGAAATATTTGGCTTTATGCCCTTATAATTTCACGCCTTTCCTAATTAACTCCTTGTACTAATCAGATTCTTTACTTTTTTTAGAGTCTCTAATTAAATTCCTCCAAGATCAAATTAGATAGAAGTCTGTTGATGAGGCTGTCAGCTAATATTGTGACGTGACGTGGATAAATTTTTCTAATGTAGATGTCACATGATACTTCGACCTTGTCTACAATTTTTAGACTTTTCCATTCAGTATCCACTCGGGCATTTGTACGTTTTGTTGATGTGATCAGGTCAGTTTAATTTTTGGCTGAATTTGGTGCTTAAGGGGCTTGATTAGAAAATTTTTAAGAGTAAAAGTATTTGATTTGATAAATTAAAATAAAGGCATTTAAATCCTATTTTCCAGTACGGCAATAAGCGCCACTCAGCTCCATATAAACTCCCTCCCAGCTCTACAGAAACCCAAAGAAGTGAAGAAAGAGCCCGCCCTCATTGATGTTGAACATGGCAATGGCTGTGCACTCAAATTCATTGCTTTCCACGAAGTCATTTTCGAGGGTGCTCTTGTTTTCGCTTTTGATGCTGCTGTTCGGTGCAAGTTCGGTCCTTTCTGGTTCCATTGTGAAGTATCTTCCTGGGTATGAGGGAGAGCTTCCGTTCAAGCTGGAAACTGGGTAAAATTCCTGAACTCTCGATGCTTCCTTTTGGTGGGTTCTTGAATTTGGTAGTCATGTCGTGTCACGCTTTTTCCCTTTCTTGAATTGGCGTGCTGTCGTGGTATCTCAGGTACGTGACAGTGGGCAGTTCGGAGCTGTTCTACTACTTCATAGAATCGCAAGGGAACCCAGAAGAGGATCCTATTTTCCTGTGGCTCACTGGAGGCCCTGGTTGCTCCTCCTTCAATGGCCTCATCTACGAGATAGGCACGTCTTCATATTCTGTCCGTTTCCCCATCGTTAACGCTTTTAACTTTCTCGTTTTGACGAGGGCCTTCAGGTTGCAGAGGAGCTCGCAATTTTAAGTGTGCTTTACGAGTGCGAATACTCGTTAACAGGATCCATTCTGCAAATTAATCTGTCTTTTCCTTTTACACCCACTTTTTCATGGAAATGATCCATTTTGCCTGATTGGATGACTGTTCAGTTTCGAAGTTGAAAGTAGATGGGCGTCGTGTGTGTGTGTGTGTGTGTGTGTGTGTGTGTGTGTGTTTCGTGGAGTCACCTTGAACTCTTGCTGGGTTGGGGTTTGGGCATGTGATACAAAAAAAATATTTTTTTTTCCTGTCTTAGTGATTAGAGAGATGTCTAAACTTAGGTAGGACCTTCCTAGTTAGGAGGAGCATAAAGAATGTTAGGTATGGTTGAACTTGCATTCAGGTGAGGTCGTATCACAGGATACTAGATACTTTTGTCTTTTATGTTGAGAATTGGAAAAAAAAACTCCAATTCACAGAAGAAGACCATTCATCCTTCCCAAAAGATTAGTTAGTAGACTGACCTATTTAATCCTCGTTAGTTAGAAGTTCCGCTCAAAATTTGTAATTCAGAAATTTTCTTTTCTATTTTTCCTTAGCTTGAGTTAGGTTCAGGATCGATGTTTGATTATGGACAATAAAACGGCTGTAGATGAGTGCAATTTCCTAGTGAGATCTCTGCCATTATATTTTTAATTTGGAATTGCTTTCTCGGTCATTATATTACAGAACAACCTATCTATTTGTTTTTCCGCTGAGACTTCTTGGAGTAAGCAAGCAGTTTCGACTTTTGAGTGAAGCTACAGTTAACCATCCAAACTAGGAGGGAAATGAAAGAAATAGAGTAAGAGAGATAATTGAAGCAAATGAAGAGAAATGAATTGCATTTCCCCTTGCTTGTGTGGATATATCATGAGATAGTTGATAGAATATGACAGTTCCTTAATTTATTCGCACTTTAGAATATAACAGAGTGCTAATTAGGAAATACATTCTTGGGATTTTAATTGCCAGTAGTGATTGCTGTATCTAGTCTCTAGAGCTCAGTGAAGTAGCCTTGATTGAGGACCAAACTTGTCACACAATCCCACCTGATCACGAAAAAGAAAGATGTCGATTTTGGGTCGGATTTTTACATGTAGAGTACTTTCCCCGGCACGCCCATTTATCCGAGGGCGTAGCTATGGCCTGCAAGCTACTGAGCCCATGACCAAGTCTATAAGAAGGGATGATGTCCGTACTTGATACTTAAAGCTGATCTAGTATTTTATTTTTCACAAATGGTGAGAAGTGTTGAAACCTGACATGATATCAAGAAGGTTTGTAACAGCTTTAGACTGCTGAAGCAAATATGGAACTGCTTATGAACCATCTGACTAGTGACAAAATAAAGTGAAGTTAAAGGGGGAAAAAAAAAGGTAGCAATCGAGGTGTTAAATGGACTAGACCATGTTTGTGATCTTTAAGAATTTTCAGTAGCACATAGACATCATCAAGCAGGTTTTAGCTCCATTTTGATTATTCTTGTGCTACAGGGCCTAGAAAATATTAGCTAGGATGCAATGGTCGGATTAGCTAAGCTGTCAGGTCTTCACTATACTTTTGTACCAGACTGTGTGGAAGAAGCGAATTTCTTATATTCAACATGTTTTGGATCCTAGACATGGCTGATGTTATTCTAATCTGATTTTTAAGCAGCATTTATCTTGCTAACATGGTAATGACACACTTGAGCATTCATTATCTGCAAATATTTGAGTGAGATCTTTAGCAAAATGTATTGGCAAATTATGGAATGGGGGCTCGCCAATTTCCGTTTCATGCCCAAGAAACTTATTAGACAAGTAAAAAATTATTTAGCTTTCACAGGATTCTTTATGAAGTATTTGCAAAGAAGAATCAACAAGATATGAAACTGGTTTTCAAGGACGTTGCGTTCTCATGATGGATGCTTAATAGGATATGCACTACACTGGCTTCCTCTCTGGAAATAGTCTTAATTAGCTTATCCATAAATGCAGGTCCAATGGAGTTTGATATCGAGAATTATAAAGGAGGATTGCCGAAATTGCGTCCTTATGAATATGCATGGACAAAGGTCTCGTCACTCACACGAGCTATCCGTTTTCCCTTGCATTTTTGTGCACTATGGCATAAATCTATTTATTTTTTCTTTTTTTGCTCTTCAGACAGCTAGCATTATATTTTTAGATTCGCCAGTTGGTAGTGGTTTTTCTTACTCAACGACAGATGAAGGTTGGTATTCTTCAGACTCAAGTTCAGCAGAGCAAGCATATGAGTTTCTCACAAAGGTTAGTAATACAGGATCCGGAACAGTGTAATGCTTCTGACCAAGTGAATACAAAATTTGTCATCCATTCTTATGAAGGGTTGTGTCAAATTAAATTGAATTGAGTTAAATTTTCTCTTTAATCATCAACTGACTTAAAAAATGCAATGCTCATACACACAGTGGATGGTCGAGCACCCGAAATATCTCGCTCTTCAACTATTTATTGGCGGTGATTCTTACTCTGGCATGATTGTTCCCCTTGTCACCAAATATGTAGTAGAAGGTATATCTTTCACCTAATTTGATGTCTTCTTGTGTCCATGCAAGATTCATTCTAAATATTTTTGGCTTTTTTCTATGGACTTCAGCTAACAAGGATGGTGTAGTGCCACGCCTGAATCTCAAGGTAAAATTTAATTTTGGAGCTCCAGTGCTCACTTCTGCATGATCCAGCTTCAATATGGCATTGAGGTCTTAAGCTGCTGATGGAATGTTGATCTCCAGGGTTATTTAGTTGGAAGTCCAAGAACGGATTCCATTGTAGATGAAAACTCGAAGATTGTATTTGCTCACAGGATGGCACTTATATCTGATGAACTCTATGAGGTGATTTAACCTTCTCTCCTTTAAGTTGCTTTCTTTTTCTCCTAGATTGATGGAGTCTTGAAGCGGCTCTTTGGTCCGAAATTTCTATGAGCATTCTCAAAAGCTACGTATCATAGCTTGGTTTTTATTACTTCAGTTATCAGGATGTCTTATTCCCACATATGTTCCCTTCTTTGCCACACGGTATGGACTATAGTTCCCTCGTCGACAGTGAAGTCATCTGTTAGCTTATCTAAGCTATATTCTGTTTTCTGTGCTTTCCAGGCAGCAAAAACAAGTTGTAATGAGACCTATGTTAATGTGGAACCATCAAACACAGATTGCTGGACTGCTCTAGGGGCAATTAAAAGGGTAATATGAATCAAGACCTTCAATATGGAGATTTTCTCAAGGTTAATAAAGCATCAGACTGAATCGTATTCTCGAATTGCAGTGTGTTAAAGATCTTTTCAGTAATGATATTTTGGAACCAAAGTGTGTCTTTGCATCCCCTAAGATGAACCCTGAAATTGGCCGTCGATCTGTACAAGAGGACACGACAGAGTTTATTCTTTCACCCCCCAGAATTCCTGAATATTGGTGCCGGGTAAGATGGCCATTCTGTTTATTAGTTAATTACATGTTACGGGAAATGACTTTCTCTTTCTGTACACAAATCACGAGTGCGCTTAGCTATAACGTTGATTCTTTCTGCAGACCTTTAACTACGCTTTGTCCTATACATGGTCAAATGATCTTAGGGTCCGGAAAGCTTTACATGTTCGACCGGTGAGTTAAAATAGTTGGTTGGGTGACTACTCTTAAGGGTAGTGACAATTCGATTCTTGCAAAATCATCGATACATCTCTGTAATAATGAACACAGGATACAGTAATGGACTGGAAGAGGTGCAACAAAAGCTTAGCATACACAAAAGACATTCCGAGTGTTGTTGAAGTTCATAAAAGCCTCAGCACGCTGGGTTTGGAGGTCTTGGTGGAGTGGTAATTACTGGCATCCCTTTTGAATTCGCAATCTACTGATAAATATTGTCTGGTACGCTTGCTAAGTATCAAGGCACCACTGTACCTTGCCATGGTCATTTATCACTTCCGTCTTGTAAAGAGGAAATCGGCCTTCGTCCCAAATACCAGCATGACTAAGTGGAATAGAAAATGTTGTTGATCGCAATGCATAGGTTACAGCTTGACAAACATTTTGTTCGACAAGGAGGTACCTGTAACTTCTCACCTCTTTATACTCCTTTGGATGCAGCGGTGATCGCGACATGGTTGTTCCGTTCGTGGGTACGGTTGAATGGATAAAACGTCTCAATTTGACGGTTGTAAATGACTGGCGACCCTGGTTTGTGGACGGTCAAGTTGCAGGGTGAGCTCTCTCTGTCAATGTAGTCTTTGCTGCTTTAACCTTTTTGGAGCTGAAGTCCTAGATCGCTGAACCGCAGATACACGAAGAAATACTCAGAACATGGATATCGACTAACTTATGCTACAGTCAAGGTATGTAACTTTTATGTTGCTTTCGCATTTTGCTGTTTAGACGTCTATCATTTACTTGCACAAGCGAATGGAGTAATTCAAGCAAGGTGGTTTTGCGTCCTTTGTAGGGTGCGGGACACACGGCTCCAGAGTATTATAGAAGAGAATGCTTCGAAATGTTTATGAGATGGGTCCATTATTATCCTGTCTAGTAGTCAGTTGGGATTATGGACAGTGTCGGAATGTGTTCTCTCTCTCTCTTTGTATCATCAGAGCCGGTAATCTGTATCGTTTCAAAACTATCGAGGACGAGGAGTGCACATTTGTACCATAATCCTTCAGGGTGTACGAATTAGTGATGCATTTATCAAGCCTTTTGTCATGAATAAAAACATGCTTCCTTTCATGTCGCTCCGACTGTCGCAAATAAAAGCAATATGAACTAGACTGTCGGCCGAAATGCCAGAAGATCGTCGGCATCGGAAATCTCTCTCTCTGTTTTCTCATTTTACACATGCTGATCGCCTTGTGCAGCCACGGCAGCGCTGCTCTGGGAAATTGTCACTGCGGTTTTGACAAAACCAAGGACCATTTCACAAGACAAACTCTTCAAACAGCGAATACAAGCCGATTAGCAGATAGCTCCGCGAGTCTTTCCACTGAGTATGGTTTCCAGGGACGTCCGTTTGCAACATGGGCGTATGTATGCCAATGCAATAGTCATATACATGTTCATCCGGCGAGCAATTAGAGGCTTAATCGCTCGCACAATTATATTTAACCGACTTGGCGCAGCATGATTGGATTGAAGATACCGTTAGATACAATATTAACATTGGGAGTTCTTAATTATGAGGCCGTAGGCTTCATTTGTTTCGCGAAAAATGAATAACTTGAAAAATATATTTCTCAAAAGTGATTGCTTCCATCGCTCACAAAAATGAATAAATGAAGAATATTTTCACCGCTTACGAAAATGTATTAATAATATGCATCGCTATCAATAATAAAAATATTTTTTTTATTAATTCAATATTTCAAGCGATAAATTTTATTTTTAGAAATATATTTTTTGAATTGCTCATTTTTTCACGAAATAAATATAGCATAATATTCCCCTAATCTTCCTCGACAGGTTCAACAGAGCCCCGCTCCGTGGTCTGCGGCTTGATTTTCTTTTCATTTCTAGAGTTATTAGTTGTTGCTGCTGGAAACTTAAATATCCAACTATTAACTATAATAGAAAATCTTGAGTCACTATCGGAAGACCAGTTCTCCATTTTTTTTTTTTGGTGAACTTCAAAAGCAAAATTAAATACTTAACCTTGAAGTTCATTATCCCCATTCAAATCTGCAATTCCTGTCGGCCATCAACGAGTCCCGGTGGTGGCCAACGGAGGAAAAAGGAAAAAAAAAAAGATAAGAAAAACAAAAACTAGAAAAAATAAAATTTGAAAAATATCAAAATATTATTAAAAATTACCATATCATCTAGCTTGCCATGTAGGACGGTCAATGTCCATGTTGGTAATCTTCCACCAAAATTGGCTAGATGGATTTAATTCGCAAAACATGAAAACTTTATGACTCAATTGACAAAAATAAAATGTGTAGAATTGAATTGATAAAAATGCAATATATTTAAGATTTTTTGAACAATTTTCCTTTGCATGATTTATGAGCAACGGCTCTCCCTTGCCGATTGACTTTTAAATAGAATCCTTTCTAGCTATAATATTTACTCAATATGCAATATTGTCCTTGAACTTTTAATTTATTTGATATGGTTGTATTCGTAACGAACTTGCAATTTGATCAATCTAGTCTCTCAACTTTCCATAAAAAAATTTAAAGCAATTTGGTCTTTATTAATACTACTGTGCTTCAGTTTAAGTATATTTCGGCATGTCATCTCTATAATAGTAAAAGTAGAATCTCATCTAGAGTTATGCAGGGTTGGTATTCTTGTTATTCTCTATCGATAAATTGATATCGGAACTAAAAATTATAAACGAAGACACTTATTTTAAAAAAAGTGGAATATGAACCCTATAAAACTCTTAATAATGTTGTATTTTTACTACTGTGGAGATCATAAGTTAAAATATACTCAAATGAAACTATAATTATATTTGGAATACCAAATGGATAGAAAAAATAAATAAAAAGATAGCATATGTTTTTGTTCATTTAGGAAATGGACTGAAATGGAAGATAACCTCCAATCTAGGTAATGATGTGGCTATGAAAACTTATGAATGATAGGAAAAGACCGATTCAACTTTGTCATGGAAAGTTGAGGGAGTGGGTCGAACAATTAAGAATGCTTCGAATACCGCAGGGAACGAATTAAAGTTTGAGCATGACATCGTGTAATGGGCCAAAATCATAGGAATATCTATGTCATTTTCCTATTTATCACCAGTTAATTATTATTAACGAGGCTCTGTTTATGGTAAGCATTACCTCCATGAACCCTTCAAAAGGATCGCACTTGATCTGAGGATGCTTCATGATCCTCGCCAAGACTCAATAACAAGGCATAATTTCATCGATCATTTGCCTTTCTCCCCCCTTTTGTGTGTGATTGGTTAGAGGCTGACATTCGTACCAAACCTTCTTTGGGGGGTGGCATTCTTGATGTTTCTTTCCTTCCGGAAAGAAAGAAAGTCAAATCCTCGTAGCTTGTCTTTGATTTGCTACTTGGACATGACGTATGATAAATCTTTGAAAGACTAGACTCCGCATCACATTCTAAGTCCAACGCAGCTGCTCTTCTCCCCAATTTTGCATGCGTCTATTCTCAATTACGCTCGTGCGACGATGGTCTACTCCTGCCTCACATTCCCCACCTAACCACCCCTCAAAATCTTACCAATAAAAAGACAATAAATAAATAAATAAATTGAAGAAGAAAAATAGGGGCCTCAAAATGAGGCCCCCTCATATCTCAACTGGATAAACCTCCAATCTCTCTACGTAGATGAGTTGGGCATTTGCTACTTCCCTTATCATTTTGGAGTATTTGCTACTTCTCTTGTGGTTTTGGGTTCAAGCTTGTGGAGAGCATTTCGAGAGTGCGCCTTCAACATCGCCCGAAGAGGTGGATCGGTCAAGTTGCGTGAAAGTCGATTCGGACACCACCAAACTGTCAAGACACATAAAAGATTAAAGAGAAGAAACATCATTTACTGCATAGGTTGCACAATTGACATGGCGTAACGAATGCCAATAGATTATGTCATCAACGTATTGTATTTCCTAAGCAGATCGTTCCCTTTTTCCCTAAAGAGACCCTCACTTCCCATACTAAACAAGTTTTACTGACGAATGAAGACATAAGATTATTAGAAGTCCTAAATAAACGCCATCAGTACTGTAACTTCCGTTCTGATTTGAATTGTGAATACTGTTCGAACCAATTCCAAGTTCGCCAATCACCTCGCTGCTTTGCGAACGTAAGTTAGAAAGGGGGAGATGGGAAAAAGGAGTAAATCCCACGGTTAAGCACGTGTGATTTGTCTTGAGCAAGGGCAATTAGAGCACTCCATAGTCAGCGTACCCAACTTCCATCGATCTTCTAGGAGATAAAAGGAGTGGAAACGCTCATCTTGGTCCCCGTCATCCGCAGTTGTTCCGGTGCGATGTTGAACCAGCTGCTCAAAAGGGTTAGCTTCACCTTTGCTTCAAATGTTTTGAAAGGAAGGACCCGATCGTGACCCCTTTGGTTGGTGCAACCGTGCAGGCTTCGCTCCTTATTTTAATCACGTTTTTCCTTGGTTTTTTTTTTTTTTTACTAATCTTCACGTGGTCCTTCGCCCACGTGATTGACCCCTAGGTTACAACTTACACGCACGAAAGTCAGCTCTATGGAAAGAGGGCATTCATCCGGCAAAACGACAACCGTAATCTTCCCTGATTTCTCAAAAGATTGCAGTCAATTTAATCGCATGGGAAGTTAATTATTACTCTTGGCCTACCTAAGTTGAAATCTGCTCGTCTTCATGATGAACTTAATTGCTAGAGTAGAACGTGTGAAGAGCCCCCTGTTTGACTTAGGATTTGAATTATCAGCATTCATGGATTCCTTTTAAGTCTTTAGATTGGGTGTGCTTGTTTCATGAAAAATCAAAGATTTGAAAAATATTTTCCAAAAAAATGTTTTCTTGCATCGCTCATAAAAACGAATAAATGCGCAAATATTTTCATCTCCGTGCAAATAGTTAGGCATAAAATGTTATCGACAATGAAAATATCTTTCATTGATTAATTTTTCTAAAAGATATAAGTGTTTATCTTTCGAAAAATGTTTTCTAAATTTTTGATTTTTCGTGAAATAGACACACCAAAATATTTCCATGGGCCGTCTATTCTATTGTTCCGAACCCATTCAAAGACCGGTAGGAATAACGGCTCGCTTCTGTTCTGGGCATGAAACCCCAGCCAGATTGCCCACAGTTGCAATTGCTAGTTACTGAGGCAATCCGGCCGATCGAGAATCCAAGGGTGACAGCTTCGATTCGTGATGTCGTAACACATTTGAATGTGCCGGTGACCGGCGGAAAAAAGTCACCCGACTTGAATCTCGATAAGCACAAGAAAACTTGAAGGACCTAATCGATTGAGTTATTCACTCGCACCCGCTACTTGGAAGGTTGGTTGAATCATGCAGTCACTGATTTAAAAATACATAAACCAAGCCGCACGCTTTGAACGAGCAGCTAAAGAAGAGTGTCCTAGACTGCCAGGGCGAGAGTTGAAGGTGAGCTAGACCAGACTCCAGATTGCACCTAACTTTCATTTGAACCTCCCCTCCGAAACCCCCAGTCCACGTGCTCCATTTGAAGTTCTTTGCTCCATACATGGACACTTAAAACATCAAATTCAAACTCATTGAAACGTTGAACAGGCCCAAGTTACCAGTGAGTCCCCAGAGCTCACTGGACCATATACAAAATCTAGTCGTTTCTTTTAGTTTCTTCCGGGGGGAAGGCACCACCACGTAAGGGGGGGAAGAAAAACAGAGAGCATTTGGAAGTGGAAAGGCAAAAGCCAATGCCAATGGGGTTCCATTCAAGAAGCCAAATTGACAGGAAATGGATGAGCTTGTTGCTGGTGTCGCTTCTTGCTGGAGCTGCAACGTCTCAGCACATAATAGAGACTCTTCCTGGGTTTGATGGGAAACTCCCCTTCACGCTAGAAACCGGGTTGGTTCTTGCATTCATGCTCTTGTTGGGAAAATTCCTCCTTTTTTTTTTTTTGGGGAAAATTCAGAGTGTGGAAGTTGATGGAAAATGCAGGTACATAGGGGTGGGTGAAGTGGATGATGTGCAGTTGTTCTACTACTTCGTTGAGTCAGAGAGAGACCCTGCCAATGATCCTCTTGTGCTGTGGCTCACCGGTGGCCCTGGCTGCTCTGGTTTCTCTGCCCTTGCCTTCGAAATCGGTCAGTGTTTCTCGGCGTTCCCTTTTTCCTTTCCCTTATGTTTCCTAAAAGTTGCAAAGTATCGGTATGGTTGGAACTATAGCATTTAAAAGACGGGTGGAATGTACATTACTTCCGTTTTGCGATTGCGGGGACAGAATTTGAGTCAGGGATGTGATGTGTTTAGCTAGATCAGGCAGATAATCGAAACGGATCGGTTGTAGACATGCATAAAATGATGATTGCGATGTTCTATTGTAAATAGAGGAGGAGGAGGTGGTAGGGAGGGTGAAGACGTCCCCCTATGCCAAATAGTACTACTTGAGACAATGAAACAGTGGACATGTTCATTTTAACTTTTTGCAGTTGAATTTTTCGGGAAATCTGCCTTTCTTTCATGGATCCAGAGTTTGTGGTCATGGTTTGCTTAATCTGATTAAAGAAAGAGTGGAAAGATGCGCATTTAGTTCCTTCAAGCGATGATGATTTGAGGGAATTAGAAATCGGGATGTGTGGAGTTCAATTACTTCTAACAGCAATGTTCAAGCAACATAAGAACAGACATGTCAAGCCTTGTGTGGACTGTACAAATTGGTTGTTCGACATGTTGTAGTGTACTCAAGTTCCATCTTGAAATTAAGTTGAGGTAGACGAAAATCACTTCACAACTGGAAAACCAGATCATTCAGCCCTGGATTATGGCCTAATAAGGATCTTTCCTCAAGAAATTTTCTTTCTTGTACCGGCAATGAATCCTCATCCTCGTGTGATATGTTAGCCAACACATATAAGATCACTTGCTGAAGTGGGACTCTGAGAGGAGAGAGTGCACTCCTGATACACGCGATGGTTCTTCTTATTCTGAAGCCTCTTGCGTTAGGAATGAGCCTCAAGAATTAGGGATTGCAGGATTATAAGAAAACCGAGCTGAATGGAGAGGACCAAACCGAGATAGTAGTTTCAATCATTTTGAATTTGAAACTTCTGAGTAGTTTCAATCATTTTGAACTTGAAACTTCTGTGCAGGTCCTTTGACCTTCAACTATGGAGCTTACAATGGGAGCTTGCCCTCTCTTCTAATCAACAAATACTCATGGACCCAGGTACAAAAAATCCCCCCTTTCCTCGTGGAAATTCTCAGTAAAGTCTGAGATTAACCCAACTCTTATGTCATCTTGTAAATCATAAATCGACTTTAGGTTGCCAGCATAATATTCATCGACGCGCCCGTGGGAGCTGGATTCTCATATGCAACAACTGAAGAGGGTAAATACAGCTCTGACATGAAATCCGTGCACCATACTTATACTTTTCTGAGGAAGGTACTAATAGATGTCGATTGACATATATTTGCTACTACACAAGATTGAGCTACTATTGCCTAAATTTGTCTTCTGATCACAGTACTGATGATAAAACTAAAGCTTGCCTTATGTTTCAGTGGCTCATTTCTCACCCGAAATTCCTAGGAAATCAACTTTACATTGGCGGTGACTCATACTCAGGCCTAATTGTGCCTATTTTGGTGACAACTATACTAGAAGGTAGCTTCTTTTCAGACAGTTCATGTTCCCTCTGCTTTTTATGCCGATGTTACCGACTTTCACTACACAAAATTTAGGCTGATTTTTGTGGGGTTGCAGGCATAGAGGCAGGACTAAGGCCTAAGATGGAACTTCAAGTATGTTTTCTTCTACTTGGCTTAGCCTTGACCAAATTCATTTCGCTTGGCAAGTTTGTTGGCAATAACTACGCAGAGAGCGAAACCTAACAAGCTATTTTTCTCGATTCTACTTTTGAATAGGGGTATTTGCTTGGGAACCCAGTGACCGATGACTTCATTGATCCAAATTCAAGGATTCCATATGTTCATCGTGTGAATCTTATATCAGATGAATACTATGAGGTAAAATTTTCATAATGCTCTCTTGTATGCTCCTCCGCTTTCTCATGTTGGAAATCGATTTCATAGGATAGTTGCACAAAATGCATTGTTGATTAGAAAGACATGAAAAGCAAAGCATGTCTACCTGGTGCGATGTATGTAGGCGCGGTTCGGCTTAAAAGAGGACAGTTTTTGCTTGAGGGTTGTCTTTCTGCTTTATAATTTTCTGAAACAATGTTGAGCTCAAGATAACCAAAAGGAAATCATTACAAAAAAAAAAAAAAACTTAAATCCCTTCGTCTGGTATAGGAATTGATGAGAGCTGCTTCATATTATATCATTCAGTAACCTTTTCTAGCTTATATCACTTCATTTTTCACTTCACTTGTCACAATTTCTTCCCTCACCAATTACATTGAACTTATCAATTCTGATTTTTCTCAGGATGCCAAAGAATATTGCGGAGGCAATTATGTCGACGTGGATGCAAACAATACCGCCTGCGTAGCAACACTGCAATTGATCAAAGAGGTCCTGCTCATACCGAGCAAGCATACTAGCCACGTTGGCTTTTCCATGTTGTGCCTCAGCGTCATTGTCCCGGGAAGCCAATACTGATCCAATCGATTTTGTCATTTATGCAGTGCCTCTTACAAATCAATCTTTGCCAAATCTTGGAACCACAATGCGCCTTCTCATCAAAGAGACGGAGGGAGTTGGAATGGGATTTGAGAGTTCAAGAAGCTGAAACTATAGATCACATCCTCTCCAACAACAGACTTCCTGAATTGCCGTGCAGAGTAAACAGACTTCTCCTCTTCCTCAACCTTTTTCCTTATTCTCAATCAGATTTTGATGAGCTTGTTTGATGGTTTATGCAGGGTTTTACGTACGTGATGGCCTACAAGTGGTTGAATGATGAAAGAGTGCAAAAGGCTATGTACGTCAGGCCGGTATGTCGATGAATTGCAAACAAGAGTAATTTACCATGACTTCCTGGATATGTTCATTGACATTATGGAAAACTTCCAATCAGGAAAGTGTCCCTTCAGATGGATGGAAAAGATGCCCGAAAAACTTCTCAACCTACACCGAGGAGGTCACCAGTGCCATTGCCTATCAGAAAAATCTCTCTGAGACCGGTCTCCGTGCTCTCATATATAGGTAACACAGTTCTTCACCTCAAAAAACAGTTAAGCGGAACAGTACAGTTAGTCGACTGCCCAACACATTTCCAATAGAAAACTGAAAATTTCAACCCTGTGAGCATACAGAATATATGCAGCTTTAGACATAATTCTGTTGCCTTGATTGTTGTGCTCGCTTGGATCAAATCCTTGTTTGTTCATGGGTTGGCCAAGACAAATGATTCAGGATACTCCCCCCGCACTGGTGCTTTTCTTGATCTGAGTTCGATTAATTTCCAATAAACGAGAAGGAGTGATCTCTAGGGAGTGAATGTGTCCTGAAACAACAAATGCTGTGGTTAACAATTGGTTGCACCTGTGATAGATAGGCTCGTAATCAAACTCCATGCTCATGCTCGATGTATGTTGTACTTCACAGCGGAGACCATGACATCTCAGTTCCATGGATTGGAACCCTGAGCTGGATAAAATCCTTGGGAGTGCCTGTCTTCGACGAATGGAGGGCGTGGTACCTTGATGGACAAATTGCAGGGTAAGTTGCCAAAACGCGAACTGCGGTTGAACTTTGAAGTGAGCCAAATGTCCATCCTAACGTTACACGATCCTCGACTTTTTTTTCTAGGTACCAAGTGAAGTTCATGAACGATCACTTCCGTCTGACGTACGTGACCGTGAAGGTGAGAGAAGGAAATCGAATTTCGTTTTGCTTCTTCGTAGTTTACCAGAGACAAAAAAGAAACCGAACTGAAAGTACTTCATGGTTTATGTGAAACAGGGCGCTGGTCACACAGCTCCAGAGTACAAGCACAAGGAGACGCTCGCCATGTTCGACCGGTACATGGCTCGTTACCCCATCTAGTCAGGTCCTCCATGCCGAGGATGTTTTCGGCAAATACGGAGAATCTAAGTCAGGAGATTTATCTCGAATGATACCTTCTTGTAATTCATTTTATGTAATCAGTTCATTTTGGGAGAGCTTTTGTGAACAATATGTAATTCAAGATTACGCTTGTCTTGAAGTTAGCTGCATCAGTAATTATATTTAGCAAACTCGAATCCTAAAAGCTCGGAGGGAAGTTTTCTTCTCTCGCTAGAGCAGTAGAAGTCCTTCTAGCCCAGTCCAGCAGTCACAGTAATTTCCTTTGATGCAATTTTTTTTTTTGATAACCGGGGTGTCCAGCAGTCGCAGTAATTTCCTTTGATGCAATTTTTTTTTTGATAACCGGGGTGTCCAGCCGTGCCGACGAGTTGACGCTCAAACCGACGGCGACTGACTAATCCCCGGAGAGGCACCGCAGGACCCCATCACGGTACTCCGGGTAAGACACCAGTGAATGTGGGCGAGTAAGTTTCGATCCCAGGACCGCGAGTACTACTCAGCGGGGTCCCAGGAGTCTACTCCTTACCACGCGACCACTTGATGGGCCTTTGATGCAATTTTGTTACTTCCAAAAGCCAATAAAGTTTACATTTTGAGGTCGTCAATTTGATCACTGGCTTGTCGATTTGAAATCACATTTGTGAGGTAAGACATCATCAATTGATTTCCTGCCAATCATCTGCCTAATAGTTATGTATGGCCATAGTATACTATTTAGTTATTTGTTCCTTGGTTTACCATTTCAGCATTTTATAGTAATAATAGAGAGAAAAAAAAAAACCTGGGATCCAAAAATGGAGAAGCAAGTTCACCGAAATCAATTGGCTTCCCCTTGGATTTAATTCCTTATGATGATCGAACATATTGTTCGTACTAGATTTTATGCAGTGAAACTGTTTGTAGAGCTTATTCATATTTGGTGTACCGAAATTATGAATTTCAGAACTTAAAAATATAATCTTCAGGGATCAAAATAATCCAAAAAATGGAGGAGGAAAAATCATCAATTCATTCCTTAACCAATTTCGCAGGTTGTAATTCAGTTTTGAACTTTTGAAATTTGCCAATGTAGTTTGAAACCTTACCATGAAAATCTGACATGGTCCTTCCTGAGCTCTCATTCGCCGCCCTGCCTTACGTCCCCTGTTTAGCGTGGAGCAACTTAAGGGAAACTGCGATCTTTGAACTCTGGTCTTCAACCGAGAAGACCTCATCATATTTTGCATCTCTCTCTCATCGCGGACATGTGCGTCGAAGCATTCTTGACGAAAATATACAGTGTGCTAATGTTAAATAACAGAAGGATTGCTAGGATCTCGACTTTGCGATTTTTCTAGCCTCCAACTCTAATACGAACAATCATCAAAACCGACAGTTTTTCACAGAAACTTGGCAAGCCACCGATTGCAAAAAGGGATGCCAGTTAAAGACTATACAACGTACCAGAGGAGAACACTCTCATCTGGGTCGACCCTCTTACGCCTCATCTGATTGAACATGTCCATGGAGACACGACGCGGTGAGCTACTGGAGTACCCACGGATTGGTTGAGGAATTTGGTCGAACAGGTGGTGCGCATACCGTAAGTCGCCGGAGGGCGAGATAGCTACGAAGCGGAGGATCTTGGCGAGGACCATGGGGGTGGTCACGGAGGTGGGAGCGAATAGCTCGAACGTGGATCTGCGTGAGGCCTTACATGAAGAGGCAGGCCTCGGCGAGGGAACCCAGAGCTCGAGCCCCCAGATCTGGAAGGCTCGGTCTCCGCTGCGACATCGTCGAGCTCGAGCCGCCAGCTCTCGAGCTCAGCCACGACATGGAGCTCGAGGCAAGATCTAGTTCAACTCGTTGCCAAGGGTCCGATGGACGAGATTAAGGGGGTGGGGGACGGGAGCGACCCAGGTCGGAAGTTCCCGGACTTGGTTGATGCGAGCACGGCCAGACAATGCCTGACCTGGCCATCGCACAGGGTCGAAGCCGACATCGTCCAGCTGATCGCCGTTCTCATAGGTTGAAGACCGGCGTTCTCGGTAGAAGAACAGAGGTTGAAGATGAAGACGACGGAAGAATCTGAACATAAAAAGAGAAGAAAAAAATAAAATGAAAAAGACAAAAAGAAAAAAACAGGCAAAACAATGTCCTTACGAGCGAGAAGTTATCCAGATATCCGACCGAAAAAAAAAAAAAGTTATCCACGTTAGAACGTGGAGGACGGCGACGAGAGGACCTTCTTGTCAATAATTTCATGTAGTCGAAAGAATTACATTAAAATCGCATGCAAAGATGTAAGAAATTAAATTATAAAATAAAAATATTTAAGACCGAATCAAAATCGCTAAATTAGGGGCATATATGGCAACACTTCTACTTTTGAAATTAGTTTCTAATCAAAAGTTAATTTTTTTACTTCTGCTCAAAAGTAGAAATTGATTTCTAATCAGAGAAATTTGTTTAGTAACGGTTGAAAATTTCTATTTATAAAATATTATTAACACAAGATATTCTATGAAAATTATTATTGGTGGCTGAAAAATTTATACTTCATTTTTAAGTTTTTAATTTTTTTAAAAAATATTATTTATTTTTTTACTATAGTGATCGAAGACATTACTTGACTGGGACAGCGACTAGCAGTAGATTACCATTGCGGGCAAGGCTGTGGTGTAACGGTTGGCAGCGATGGTCGATGCCTGGCCCCGGGGGGGGGGGCAATGGTGGGTAGCTACCGATAGTAATGGTGGTCACAGGTAGTGGCTGACAGAGATCAACAGGGGTTGGCGGATGGCAACGATTGAGGTGGGCCAACAGAGCTCTAAGATGGACTGCAGTGAGTGATGGTTGACGGTTGACAATGGTCACGAAAGGCAATGGGCAATGGCTAGCGAAGATGGGCGGTGGTCGGCGGTGGCGATGGGTTGTGTAGAGTGGTGGTCGAAGGTGGGTGGATGTCGACAAGAGGCTAAGGGCGTAATGAAAAGAGGATGAGGTGAGCCATACTTCTGGAGTAGAGAAGCAATTTTTTTTTTAACTTCTCAAATTGGAAAAACAACTTTAGAAGTGAAAATTCACTTTAGAAATAGAAATTTCTTTTAGATGTAAAATTTTTACTTCAGAAGTTACATTACCAAATGGATTTCTGCTTCAAAAATTATATTACCAAACAAATTTCGTGCTCTAGAAGTATTTCTAGAGTAGAAATCCACTTCCAAAAGCATTACCGCATGTACCCTAAATTTATGACATAATAGATAAATTATTTGATAGGATAGTTACAGTTGAGTTTCAATAAAAAGCAAATGAGCAAAGTCTGAGCGGCCATAAAGGAACATTTTCATCACCTGGCCAAAGCACAAAAAAATCTATCCAACATGACAAAAAGTTAGGAAAATCGTAAATAAGAGCTTGACATGCTCTTATTTTCTGACAGAAAGGCCTAAAATGGCTAAATTGTCTCAAACAGAGACTTTCGGCTAGCTGATGGACATGTGACTCAACTCATAAGTCTGTTGTATACATATTGGTCCTCACGCATGACTCACAAGTCCATTGTTCACCTGTTGGTCCACGAAGAACGGCTAGCACACCATCGGCTTCCTTGAACCATCCTCTTAGTGTCGGGTTTAATTTCACCTACAGTGCATTAGCGCAACGGCGCCTTGGTGCAGAAACTCCTCCTGCGAGCCCAACCCATGACGCACCCATTCTCCGATGTTGCCACCGTTTTCGTCGGCGATGGAGTTAAGACTGCACGAGCCAAAGGACTCCGTGAATTTGTGTCTATTGACAGTTGTCATGCTTACAATGTTGACTTTCCAAAGAAGGTTGCTCAAGGTCACTAGCAAAAATTGTTGAAAGTAGCCGGTAGAATCACAAGGTCTCACACCAAGATATTAAGTTATTATGGGACTCCCTTCAACATATTCCCCTAGTATCCGAACCTGGCTTCGCGGCCCTCACTTGGTGGCGGGCCAAGGTTAGCTAGCTCCCTGGCTTCGTAAGAAAAAACGAAAAAATAAAAGGAAAATTGAAAGGAAGAAAAAAAAAAAGAAGGGTAAAAAGAGACTAAAAGAAAGGATAGACACCTTTAAGTAGGTTGTTTGGCCACTTAAATGAGTCGTTTCATATGCGACCCATTTAAATATTTGTGGGTTATTAAATGGATTTTGTACCCATTTTGAAAGTTTTACTTGGCTCTAATGCCAATCACCACGGTGTGTCACACTAAAAGTTTAAGCTGTTAGTCGAGGTAGCTCTGTGAAGGATTCTAAACAAAAGAGAGTGGTAGCAGCTGGGCGACGGAGGACTCCCTTCCGTAAGGGCGTCACATAGAATAATTAATTGAGCTGACAAGAAATGTGCTGAAAAAAGGAGCGCTTTCCCCAGAGGGAATTAATCCCATTGGTCGAGAACTCGAGAGTGACTCTCCAACGTGGGTTGATAAATCAATGATCTATTCTTGGACTTATCTCACGAGTCAAGAATGGGCATGAACCACGATGAATGAAACGAAGGAGGTACGCGAGGAATGTAATGCAGAAGCGAACAAGTGATTAGCTAGGTAGTGGGCCATTTCCATTCCATACAATCACGAGGAATAAAGAAATACATGAAAGCCAATCAGTATGTGGAAACAAACGCTATAAGTTTCGTGCATACAAACTACGCGATTTCGTACTTTGAAAGAGGACGGGTAGTGGGTAGCAATTGGATTCAAGCGAACTGGGTTTTCTTGTCGTGTTGCTCAGCTTCGTCTGCACCTCATTTCCAGTGCAATAATTTTGGCTCGGACTTGATCCGTGATGGACCGAGCGAATCGCGATCGGCAGCTGTATGAACCACGGAGATCTCCCCTGAACGTTATGGTCGATGCATTGGTCCGTGCAACGGTAGCAAGAGAAGAAAATGTTGTCGTGGCGCTCGTGCTTCCTTTGCTTCTCTTATCTCCAAGGTTCCCCAATCATCGTTGCGTTGGCTCATTGGTGGTCCTTGTTGTTTCGTTCTCTTGTTCTGTCTAGGTTTCAGTAACATCATCCTCAACTTGTGACAAATGGCACCATGTTAGACATTGGCCACGTTTCGCATGTCCGAAATAGCAGGAAAGGCTATTGTTGGATGAAAAGATATTTTGAAGATTCGAAATCTTTTTAAGAAAGGGCTATTGTTGGATGGAAAATGTTTACATTCTAATATAAAAGTTGCGAGAGATTATACATAATCTTTAACTAACGAATTTGTCCATGGATCTATACTTGTAAAATAAGTAGTTATGGAAATTTGGGAAATTTGCTAAATTTATTTTTACCCATTTAAATTTTCATGGGTTATTGAATGAGTTTTGAACCCATTTTTAATAGGCCCACCTAGACCTAATGCCAATCACAGGACCTCGCACTAAAAGTATAAGCTATTAGTGTAGGGTAGCCGCCTAGACTTTTTAAAGAGAAGATAACGTTAGCAGCGAAGGCAATGTAGGACTCCCTTTCGTAAGGACATAACATAGAATAATTAATTAAGCAGACAAGAAATATGCTGATGAACAAAAGAGCGCTTTCCCCAGAGGGAATTAATCCCATTTGTTGAGAACTCAGTGACTCCCCGACGTGGGTTGATAAACCAACGATCTCCATTCGTGGACTTATCGTAGGAGTCAAGAATGGGCATGAATCACGATGAATGAAAAGAAAAAAGGTGGACGAGGAATATATATGGAGAAGCAAACAAGCGAATAGCTAGATAGTGGGTCACTTCCGTACAATCATGAGGAATAAAGACAGACATGAAAGCCAACCAGCATGCGGAAACAAACGCTATATGTTTCGTGCATTTCGTGGAATTTTACCGTTTCGAGCCGCGCTGTACAGTGAAGGAGAACAGCTAATGCGTAGCAATTGAATTCAAGCCAATTGGGCTGCGCCCTGCACCTCATTCCGAGCGCAAAAATTTTCGTTCGGACTTGATCCGGGATGGACCAAGTGAATCGCGATCAGCAATTGTATATGTTGGGGGGAAAAAATGGGCAGCACTTCGTCTTTAATTAAGCTAATCCATGATATAAAAAAAAATTATCCTCCTAATTTTACCGGTTTAATCCAGCAATAACAGTTATATCCAGTCAAATAGTCTCATACGGAATGATAAAAATAACACACCAAGATTTACGTGGAAAACCCGAAACGGGGAAAACCTACGGACGACTCAAAATCCTCTACTAATCACCAAGAATAGCAGGTATATAAACGGGTCTCTCTCTAATCACACACTAGAGGTAGGGGTGAGCGGTTCCAGATTCCGGATAGGTTCCACCCGGAATTTGGAACCTACCCGCTAGTATAGGTTCCTTATTTTTCGGAACCTGTAACCTACCCTGCATACCTTGGAACCTGGAACCTACCCTGTCACAGGTTCCAGGGTCCGGTTCTAGGGTACCCGGGAACCTGCCGATTTCAATCCAAGTCAGTTTCTTTGTTATTCCTTTGTGAACAACAACATCAACCTCGAATTCTATTTTCGCTCACAAAATGGCCGACACAAAAGATTTGGATCTCACCAAGTTAGTTTATTTCAATTTTTTTTAATTAGTTCTTAAACCCAAACTAATTAGGCCTCCTATAGTCATCGAACATCCTCTACGACTAGACTCCATCTCCGACTCATCCTCGGTTTTCATCAAATCACAGCCATTCACCATTCAAATTTCAACAGCACCTGGACAAATGAAAACACAGAAACAGGACAAGGTAGGGGCGACTTGATGCAGATTATGTTTTGGTTAACACTAAAAATAGAAAAGAAAACACACATGAAAACTAACCAATAATCAGAGAAAAAGCCGTACGAAACTGTTTGTGATACTGACTCCAAGGCTGCAGGAAGCAGATGGAGAGGAGCATTCAACAACCAATAATGATATGTTTGGATTATGGTTTCAGCTAAGAGATGGACTGACAAATGCAACACCCACCCAAAGAAAGGGAGCACAACAGCATAGAAGAACACTTAGGAATGCATGTGAATCAAGTATGTAACATATTTACTCATTTGAATTCGCTAGCATGAATCTAGTCAAGGGATCACACTGACAGCTATGACACACACCATTCAAGAGACCCAAAAAGATTGGCCAGATTCAGGAAATGAACACAAAAACGTCAATAACAAAGAATAGCATAGGAATAAATTTTAAAAAAAAAAGAAACAAGAAACACTACACCAAAAATTGTAGCACAAACTTAAAGAGGCCCATCTTCAATCTTTTTTATGAATATATGTATGTTTTTTTTTTGGGTAAGGTAAGTATATAATTAACTTTCCCAAGCAAAATACAGCCTAAGCCAGAAACAAACCTCGTACCCAGAGCGACACATGCGGGTGTCCCATAGGGTGCGAGGGTGTAACGGCGCAAGAGCTACAAAAACAAAATAGAGAAGCCAAAAGCGAATACCAAAGACACCAAGCCATACAAGGCAACCAAACCGAGAGACCAAAGCCGAGACAGAAACAAAACAGACCAGCAACAATCTAATCTGTAAATACAAGCCTAGACCTAAGAGGCATCAAGCTCGCAAGGTAAAGCCAGACGCCAACCGAGACAACAATCCAGAAGTTCAGTCGAAGATAGTCTGAGGAAGGTCCCAGCTGCGCTGGATTTTCCGATTACGGGGCAAGTCAGCAACCGGTCTTAGGGAAACGGCTTTGTCTCGCACCGACTTAGTCAAGTGCTTCTCAAGCGCAGGCAAGAATAGAGGCTGATTCCGAAATAAAATGTTGTTTCTCTCCGACCAATTAGGTGACACATTGCAGCGAAGGAGAATCGAGCAATTTTCTGATGAAAATGCTGACCCCCAATAGTCTTGGCAGCCCATCGAAGATTGTTCTGCCAACCTCGATTGGTCCAGACCAGGTTGCATTTTCTGGCCCACCAACGAGCTAAGGAACCCGTAATCCTGCACCCGAAGAACAAGTGCTCAATAGAATCCGGTCTGAGGTTGCAAAAAGCGTATAGCCCCTGATCAATTCTGCCATGACCGAGTAGCACCACCTGAGTGGGCAATCGATTCAGCGTGATTAGCCAGAGTAGGAAGGCATGATGCGGAATTATGCTTCGATCCCAAACAAAAGAGTCCCAATGGACTAAGGGGCTCTTGTCACGCATGAAATTCCAAGCTGAAGCAATGGAGAAGTCACCAGAGTGATGTTCCAGCCATAAGAGCTTATCATTCCTCTCCGGGGCTAACAGCAGGATAGGTTCACCCCAGGAACAGAATGTAGAATACATCGCTGAAGAGGGAGGCGTCACGGAGAGAAAGTCCCTTACCGAAGCTTCCCTGGAGATACCAGAGCAGTAGATATCTCTGTTAGAGAACATCTTATATAACGGGCCTTTAGGATGCCAGTTGTCGAACCAAAAGAAGACGGAGTCCCCCTTACCAATGCGCCATCGAAACACCATCTCAACGGACGAACGAATGTCAAGGATTTTCTTCCAAGCCCAAGAGCAAAATGTAGGTCTTCGCACGACCCAAAAGTTCTTCGACTTTAGGAATGTCGAGTGTATCCACTTACACCACAAGGATTCCTTGTCAACGAAGAGGAGCCAAATATGCTTAACCATAGCAGCCCGATTGCAATCTATCAACTTGCGAATACCCAAACCACCTTCCTCCTTGGGTCGACAAATATCATCCCAAGAGACCTTAGCTCCTCCTGTACCAAGCTCGGGCCCTTTCCACAAGAATTGCCTTAAAATTCGTTCAATACTAGAGAGGACAGATTTGGGGAGGGTGAAGACACTCGCCCAAAAGACATGAATCGCATACCAGCAAAGGACAGAAAGCGATGACACCAAGATTGTGCCCTCACAGTAATCGCATTAACTAAGGAGACACAATCCTCTTTAGAAAGTCTGGATGATATAATAGGAACCCCCAAGTAACGAAATGGGATAGTACCTTCTGAGAAGCCGAAAGTACGTATGATTCCAGCCTTCAGTTCCTCTGATCCCTCGGCAAGGTAAATTTCACTCTTCGTCATGTTTGGCTTCAAGCCAGAGCAAGCCGCAAATCTATCAATGCCTTCCTTCAGCAAGGTGGTGGAAGCTGGATCCGCTTGGGAGAACAATAACACGTCGTCTGCAAAGAATAAGTGAGACAACCTAGTGCTCCTGCATCTCCAGAAAAATTTAAACGCCGGCTGTTGAGTAATGGATTCCAAGATGCCTGAGAATATCTCCATCACTAAAGTGAATAGGTAAGGTGACATGGGGTCTCCTTGGCGTATGCCCCTGCCACTGGGAAAAAAACCCCGAAGTTCCCCATTAATAGCAACCGAGAACATGGGAGATTTCACACAAGATAATATCAAAAGGATGAGCTTTGATGGAAAACCGAAAGCCATTAAAACCATCTCCAGGAATTGCCAATCAACCGTATCATAGGCTTTATGGAAATCCACTTTTATAGCACATTTTGGCAAATAAGGAATATGGTGGAAGTCGGAGAATAGTTCCTGAGCCACCATGATGTTATCGCTGATACATCTCCCCTTAACAAAAGCGTTCTGTGAAGCACTAATAATCGAAGGCAATACCTTGGCTATTCTATTAGCAATTATCTTCATGATGCATTTATACACCGTATTGCAACAAGCAATAGGTCTAAAGTCGTTCAATGCTACAGCATTCGGAACTTTGGGCACCATAGTCAGAATGGTGGTATTACACTCCTTTAACAAACACCCATAAGAGAAGACATCTTTAACAGCATGCACAACAGATGGACCAACCACTTCCCAAGCATTTTGAAAGAAGTCAGCCGTAAATCCATCAGGGCCAGGTGCCTTGCCTTTCGGGAGGGAACATAGCACTACGAATCTCCATCTCAGACACATCATGCGATAAAGACTCAATCTGATCATTATCCAAGGGACGAGCTATCAATGACCTTAGGTCCTCAAGCGAAGGGACAGCATCCAGAGGAGCCGACGCCAATAAGTCCTTGTAATAGGCAACCACCACGTCGCAGACCTTCGGGAGGTCTGTAATCAGAGCACCCGAATTGTCAACGATCGAGAGAATTCTATTGCTGAGATGTCTCCTGTTGACAGAAAGGTGGAAAAATCTGGTATTAAGATCCCCTTCTTTAAGCCATTTGATCCGAGATTTCTGGCTATAAAACGATTCTTCGCTGAGGCGAAGTTCAGTAAAGGACCACAGCAGCTCCTTCTCAGTATTTGCCAACACTTCGTTGTTGGGATCATTCGCAAGGGCATCTTGGACTGCAATGAGGTCTGCTCTAGCTCGAGATGTGCGGAGAGATATGTCCGAGAAGGCATTTTTGTTCAGCAATTTCAGTCGAGCTTTAAGTAGCTTCAGACGTTTGCATAATATGAACATCGGGGAACCAAATAAAGGGATGTTCCAGACCTGCGTTACAATGGAAGCATAAGAAGGGTGAGACATCCAGAAATTAAAGAACTTAAATGGCTTCCTAGTACAGCCAAGGGAAGTAATCCGAATAATAATCGGAGAATGGTCGAAGACTCCCGGCGCCAAGAAGTTAGCTTCAGAGTAAGAGAACTCGCTATTCCAATAACCATTGACCAAGGCACGATCAATCTTGTGTTGCTTCCTGTTGGACCCAGATGAGGTTGACCAGGTAAATCGGTATCCGATATAGTGAAGATCATCGAGTCCCGCTTGGTTTATGCATTCACCAAATTCATTAAAACTAGGCAACCAAGTGTTGGAGCTGCCTCTTCTATCCGAGGGGTCTCTAATGGCATTGAAATCTCTAAGGACAATCCAAGGATGACTAAGATCCTCACTCCACTGAATCAAGTCAGACCACAAAGGCCGCCTAGTCACAAAAGTGTGCTCTGCATAAATAATAGAGATAAAGCAACGCTTGTTCAGAGGAAGGAGCTGCAAAAAACCATGGATGGACTGAGCAGAGGTAGCCCGCAAGTCAAAAATGGCACGCTGAGGGTCCCAACCAAGCCAAATCCTCCCTCTATCAGAGTGATTATAATTAGCATGCCAATTCCATCCGGGAATAAGACGAGCAGATATATTCAAAAAGAGAGACTTTGGAACTTTAGTCTCAATAATACCAATACAGCATAAATTATTTGATCTTACCAAGCTTCTGATCTCAGCCTGCTTGATAGGATTCATAAACCCCCCTGATGTTCCAGGCTCCAAAAAACATGATACCAAAAGATTACTTTCTCCTCTTGCCCCCCTTCCGTTTAGATTTAGGGGCAGTTGTCGCAGCAATAGGCGGGCTGCAATTAGGGATGCTTTCAGGGACAACATCCGGAGAAGGAGTCACCTGAGGATCAGGGGCAGGGTTAGACGTGCCTCCTGGTTCAGACGTTTGTATGCAAGAAGATTTTCGCAGAGTAACGAGAGGAACAGGGGAAGGGGAGTCTTCATCACTCCCAACTTCACTAGCATCCTGACCAACTTCCTCTGATTCAGATGAGGAAGATGCCGATGGAGAGCTCTCCGAATCAATTAATGCAGCAAGGGCCTCTACAATTGGAATTACAGAACTCTTGGGATTATTCTTTTTCCCCTCTTTCCCATGGAATTGGGCTGTAGCTGGGATTGGTGCAGGGGAAGTGCGTTTGGGACGAGTATCCCCAGCGCCTCCAGCGCCTCGACTTTCGACATCCTTATCCAAAGATTCATGCAGTATAGGAGCCTGGTTGGATTGGGGTCCAACAGAGGTTGGAGCAGGGGCATTACCCCCAGCGCTTCGATTCCTCATATCCTTAACCGAAGACTCAGGCAACTCAGGAACCCAGATTCCATTCCCAATAGTAGCAGGAGGCACTACAGCATCAGTAACCAACGGGACCTGTCCTGGGACAGCACTTGTTTCCTGGCATTGATGGCCAAAAATGCCACATTTCTTGCAAGAAATCGGCTTCCACTCATACTGAACTGAGACGGGGCAAGGCTCCATGTCATCGTCCATCACGACATTAAGAACATCAGGTAAACATTGGTTAGCCTTGATCTGAATACACACACGCGCATAAGCAATTCTTCGCATCTTTTTCGTGGGAAGATCAACATATAATGGCTTCCCGATTTCACTTGCTAGCACACTAATTCCTCTCGCAAACCATACTGCATTAGGAATACCCGAGAATCTCACCCAGACCGGTAGAACCTGATGCTGGTCTCTTTTGAGCACCAATTTAGGGTGCCATTGCTGCAACATAATCGGGATCCGAGAGACCGTTATGTGGCTAGCATCAAGGACTTTCCGCCTATACTCATCATCCGGGATATGGAAAAAATAAAAGCCATCAGCGTTCATCACAACTTCCTGCAATTGTGTTCCCCATAACCCCTTGGCAACTGATTCAGTTAGCCGGAAAGGGAGTTTCCTCCCGACAAAATAACCCACCAAGCAAGCTTTCCATTTAGGATGACAATCCTCAAGAATTTCATCGGGAATTCTAATAGCCGTACCACCATTAACCTTAGTCGGAGGAATGTAAGAGAGTGAATACCCTTTCTCAGCCGCACTAGCAACGGCAGCCCATGTCCGCTTCGCCGGAGGAGGAAGGGCTTCACCATCGGCAGGTCGAGGGGCTCTAGAACGTCCCCTGCTTCTACTACGTCGAGCAGATAATGCAGCCGGGGGTGGGTGAGCCTTCGATGATGGCGCTTCAGGCTGTGCAGATTGAGCCCTAACCACAAGAGCTTCAGCAGAGCTCGGCCGGGTAGAAGGTAGCCTTTGGCCTTCATCCAAGCTATGTCGCAGGGTATGGGATTTACCAGCACCCAAAGATTCCGACAGAGTCGGGAAGTCATCACCAGTCACAGAGCGATTTCCACCCACAGACGGCGTCCTCGCGAGATTCACCTGAGCGTCTGCTCCAACACGGTGGTCGCGGGACTTGGAACGGTCCTTCGAAGGATTCCGAGAGGCCACATAGGGCCGTCTATCATTATCTGAGCTCGCCAAGGGCGGACGCGAGGAGGAGGCCCCGCGCGGATTAGGGTTCTCTGCCATTGAAGACCTTCACAGATCTGACATTACTCCCCACCGGAGGATCCGTTTCCAAATCCCGCCAGACAATGAAGAATAGAGGGGTCTGCGACCCCTGTTGCCGAGAATCAACGCGATCCGACGGTCGGAGCGTCGAGATCGGCAGCGACCAGAGGAGAAGAAACGCAGGGGCAAAGACGGAGAGAAAACGAAGCTAACTAGTCTTGCTTGCTAAAATATTTTCGCGTTTTGAATATATGTATGTTAACACACCCACACCCCAAAAGAAACAGCAGAAATCATATTTTTACACCAGAAATGACATGACATAAGAAGCTGAGGAAAAAACTTGAAGAGATTTGAAAAGATGCCATTGGTAGAAGAAAATATTTCCAAACCTAGTATAGAACACCTATAGCAGCACTCTCAGGCAATCTATGCATTTCACTATTTGAAAGTAAGATTGGAGAAATCATATTGGCTTTCTTGAGGTCGGCAGAACAATGCACTGATTATTCTAACCCTAAAAACACTACGTTTCTTATTCAGCATGTACTAAAAACAACAAAAGCTTCAGCATTGAAGGAAGAAAAGCCAACAGTGAACAAAACCTCACAAGACAAGCAAAGTCAATTCAGAATGTATAACATTAGCATGTTCTAGGAGGCAGCCATATTCAACAAAATAAGAGGGAGAAAGAAGAGCAGAAAGGAATTTCACTACACAGTTCAGTGAAGAGCATTAGCTTCTCACCCTCTCACTATATTTTGAATGAAAAAAAAAAGCTCCGCAGCAGCACAAGACCATACTCCTTTTTGGAAGTTAGAAGTTGAAAGAGAGTCTATATCATAAACCTGTCACATGTTGGACCAAATTAGAATTAATCTACTCGAAATCTGTCTAGATTGGCCAAGCTAAGTCTACGGTAAGTAGGGAAACCATCACATTCCAAGATCAGCCAAATACATAGAAGAACAGACATACAATCTCCCCTTTGCTCACTTTAAATAGCAAAACCGAACCCAATTTGCAAGTGGGAGAGAGAGAGAGAGAGAGAGAGAGAGAGAGAGAGAGAGAGAGAGAGAGAGAGAGAGAGAGAGAGAGAGAGAGAGAGAGAGAGAGAGAGAGAGAGACCGTCGTGCGTTCAGTGCTGGGTTGAACCCGTAGAACAACCAAAGCAAGATGGAAGATGGCCCCTCTCTTCTTCAGAATCACACACTAGAATCGCACCCAAGCAAACAAATTCCGACCAGACGCCTCTCACGAACGGTGCAAATAGATTGAGAACCTCTGGGCCTGAATCAAGGGCACGCAGTGATCGACCATGACCAGAATCATCAAATTGACCACGACCAGATCTGCCAAGGGATCGAGCAAGGGCACCCTGGTCTTTGCGAAGCAACACCCTGGTCTTCGGCTCTTCGCGAAGCAACTCTCGAGTCGCAGGAACTGGAAAGTAGAAAGCAAAATCGAAGGGGAGAAGTCAGAGAACTGAGAAGCAAAATCGAAGCAAAATCGAAGCAAAATCAAAAGGGAGAAGTCAGAGAACTACCGGGAGAAGTCAGAGAACTGAGAAGAAAAATCGAAAGGGCGGGGGAGTCGAGAACTCAACTCACGATTAGAAACTTAGAATAGAAATTAGGGTTTTTTTTTAAGCGGATCCAGTTCCATATGGAACCGGGAACCGGAACCGGAACCGAAACCGACGGTTCCTCAAAATTCGAAACCGAGAACCAGACCCTATTATACTAGAACCTGGAACCGAACCGGAACCTTCGGTTCGGTTCTCTAGTTCTCGATTCTACCCTATAACCATGCTCATCTCTAACTAGAGGCTCTACATCAACATTACAAGAATATTTCATTATCACAAAAGTAGAATAATACATAAGAGGTAAGAAACTCTAATTGCGACTAGAGAATTCGGAGGAAAATTTTAATAAAAGAGAACCATCAATACATAGATCTCGGTCTCACGAACAACATATTCAAATTTGAGCCAATTCCGTCAATGTTTGGCCCTCAAATTTGGACTGTAAAAATTTTTCATCTTTCTTCTTCTTCTCCCTTGCAGACTCTGCGTGAACTCCCCGTAAACTCTTTCTTTTCTTTCTTCTATTCTTGTTCTCTCTTCTTCTGAAGATAACACACACACACACACACACACACACACACACACACACACACACTCTCTCTCTCTCTCTCTCTCTCTCTCTCTCTCTCTCTCTCTACTTTCTCACTCTCTCATTAACTCCATCTTCAACTTGTCTCAACTTTTTTCTTTTAAAGAAAAAAAAATGTTACTGGCCCTCCCACATGGGGGAGACCCAGCCGACGGTATAGGCCACAGGGATCTCTCGTGAATGTTATGCGTGATGGATTGGTCCTCGTGACGCTGGGAAGAGAAGATAACGTTGTCTTGGCTCTCCTCCTTCCTTCGCTTCCCTTCTCTAGAACATTCTGCAATCATTGTTGCATTGGCAACATTTTAAGTGCTTGTTGTTCTACTTCTTTCGTTCTCTCTTGCCTCATCTTTGAAACTAGGTTATTCCCTTTGGGTTTCATTAACATCATCCTTAACTTCTGACAATGATATAAGGTTATAGATTGACCAAGTTTCGGTTGTCGGAGGTAGTAGAGACAAAGTCCAACTTGTCAATTGGCCTTTTCGGACAAATAAGTTGAACATTTTCCCATAATAATCTTTTTCTCTTTGTGCCATATATTTTGAGGAAGTCCTTGTTGTAGTTTGTTTCTAAAACAAATAAAAATTGTTTTTTCCAATCCCACATAGAATAGAAGGAAGAGCGCAAGTCTATTTATTAGTTGGAAGACTATTATGATTTTCCAAAATAAAGAAATGAGCAAGTGTGCTAGATCTCAATATACCCACGTGTGGGTATGCAATTATTAGGTGCACTTTTTGACATTAATCAACAATCATATTTTTATTTCAAGATTTAATTTAATAAAATTTAATTGTGATGTTCTAGCGAAACGGTGTGACTGTTCACTTAGGAGTTGCGATTATTTTTTATATTAATTTCAAATTTTAATTGATTAATTATGTCCAATAGTTGTAACTTTTCAGACTTGACAGTTTGAGCGTAAACAATCACATCCTTTTGAGTTAGTAGTTTTAACCCTTTGAAAAGTTACAATCTTTCATACAAAACTGTTTTAAAAAAAAAATAAAAAGCCGTGATTGAATCTACTATTTTGAACACGAAAAGTTGCATAAGAATTAACTACTTTTTGGACGCAAAAAGGTGTCTTCATCTCTCGTTATATATTCAAGTGTTCCGTTCATTTTGACCATAATTCTTCTTTAATTTTCATTTTTCAAAATAAGAGAATTGCAACTTACGTTTCTGATTATTTCCTGAAGAGTTTTTGAAGAAATATTAGAATTGTTATATGATATTCTTGTTTGAGACTGTTGTATCTTGGAGGATTTTTGTCAATAACTATTAGTAATATTGTGGGGTAAATAGTTTCTCAAAAAACAGTGTTATCACGCCTTAGAATTTTTTTTTTGTTCATTTCATCCGACTATATGTCGCCAACGTTCCGCCGTCGTTACTTCCAAATCACCTCGACAATTTTACTTTAAGAGATCATTGATGGGGCACACTTTCCGCCACTTGGACAATATTTTAAAAAGGCAATGATGGAGTAGGATATTGATAGCATTGACGCAAATAGTAATCCTCACCTACCAAAGACTAACGAATGTTGATGCACTTTGCGTGTGTACAAAAAAAATTTGACATTTGAAAGATCAAGTAAATTTTTTTTTTGTGAAAGAAAGTACAAATTGACTAAGGTAATATATGAATATACGTGGAACCATATTGCAAGATTTGAAAACTTTTTAAAAAGGGCTATTCTTGGATGGAAAATGTTTATGCTCTAATAGTTTAGTAAGTGAGAGATTATACGCAATCTTTAACTAATGAATTTGCCCATTGATCAATATATTTAAAATAAGCATCTATGTTGTGCAAAAGTAAGCTATCATCGCAGAGTTTATATCATAAAGATTAGCTTATGAAAATCTTCTAGAAACTAGTTGGACAAACTTTCCCTAATGCCCATAAGACATTAAATTAGAAATAAATACATCGCTTAAAAATCAATCTTGTAATCCTAACATCTAAAGATTTATTTGAATATTTGCCTAATATTTGAATACCTAGTTCCAATCCATTCAATGAGACCCTGTATGTTTGGGAGAAAGCCAGTAGGAGAGAGGCCGACAACTTCAGAATACAATCTTTCAAAACACTCCTAGAAGACTGTGAGATGATGCATATCGAGAGTAAAAGATGCGCATTTACTTGGTCTAATAACAGAGAAGGGAAAAATTTGGTGAGAAAGAGATTGGATAGAGCTGTATGTAATTTGGCTTGGAGACTTGCTTTCCCGACAGCGGAGGTTTTTGCCTTGCCAACAATTGGCTCAGACCACAGCCCTATTCTACTCACTCTATCATCAGGGAACGTTAGAAGAGAGCAATCTTTCAAGTTTGAATCGTTCTGGCTACAAAGTAAGGAGTGTGGCCAAATCATTAAAGAAGTGTGGCAAGAAAAAGAGTATTCGGGGGCTGAACTAGTGGAAATTTTGAAAACTGTCTCAGCAGCTCTTTGCGCATGGAGCAAGAGAGTATTCTCAAACAGCAGAAATCTGATCCAAAAGCTACAGCTAGAACTCCAAAGGATCACAAACAGCCAAACCTTAACAGCAAACAAAATGATCCAAAGAGAGATTATCTTGAAACTGGAGGAATTATGGAGAAGAGAGGAAATGTATTGGGGATTGAGATCCAGAATAAACTGGTTGAAATGGGGGAACAAAAACACAAAATTCTTCCATGCAACCACAATTCAGCGAAGGCAGAGAAACAGAATATCCATGTTAAAAGGGGTGGGGCAGGATACCTGGGTAAAAAACCCAGATTTACTGAAAGAGATGACTGCAAATTTCTTGCGTGACTTATACAGTACATCTGGCCCTCGGAACTTTGAACCAATGCTCGCACAATGCCCTAGAATTGTCCCTAACGAAATGAATGTTGCTTTAGGTGCTGATGTTACTATGGAAGAGGTCCGAAAGGCTGTTTTTGGAATGGGATCAGAGAATGCACCGGGACCAGATGGACTTAACGGGCTATTTTACCAGCAAAACTGGGAGAACATCAAAGAAGGAGTGTTTAAGGAAGTCAAGGGGTTTTTTGATACGGGAAGAATGAACCCAGAACTTAACAAAACCTCTATTACCCTGGTGCCAAAGGTAAAGAATCCAGAAAGACTTGATCAGTTCAGGCCCATTAGCCTTTGTAATTTTGCGTACAAGATCATATCAAAGGTCCTTGCAAATAGATTGAAAAGTTGGCTACCTTCAATCATTGAAGAGGAACAAAGTGCATTTATAGAAGGAAGACAAATTCAGGGCAACATACTGGTCGTCCAGGAAATTCTGCACCAACTGAGAATTCGAAAGAGGAAAAAGAGGTTTCAAGCTATTTTGAAGCTGGATATAAAGAAGGTGTATGACAGAGTTGAATGAGATTTCCTTGAGGCATGCCTTACCAACATGGGTTTCGATGTTAGATGGGTGGACAGAGTCATGACATACGTTACTACAGCCACGATGAGCGTGAAATTTAATGGCGAGCCCCTACCCTTCTTCCACCCTACCAGGGGTATTAGACAAGGTGACCCGATATCCCCATATCTTTTTATTCTCATGGCTAATACCTTATCTTTGATGCTAAAAAAGGCTGTTCATGATGGGACTATAAAAGGCATCAAACTGAGTAGATCCTGCCCTTTATTATCACACCTTCTCTTTGCAGATGATTCTATCTTTTTTCTGGATGGGCAACTATCTGAATGCCAAAACCTGGGATTAATCCTCAATGAATACTGCTATGCGTCAGGACAGGAGATAAACCTAAATAAATCAAGGCTATTCATGGGTCCTAATTGCCCCCTACAGCTCCAAGAGAGCCTAGCAAGCTGCCTCAAAGTGCCTATAATGAGGAAAACAGGCAGATACCTGGGCCTCCCTTCTGATTGGGGTGAAACGAAAAAACAAATGTTTTCATGGATTAATACACGCATTGACACCAAACTAGAAGGTTGGAAGGAGAACCTATTTTCCAAAGCGGGGAAGGAGACTCTTATAAAATCAGTTGTCTAGGCGATACCCCAGTATGCTATGTCCATTTTTAAGATCCCAATTTCAATCTGTAATTCTGTTGAAAGAAAGATTGCTCAATTCTGGTGGAGGAATGGCGGAAAGGAATCTGGCCTTCATTGGCATCGATGGGACATACTTAAGACACGGAAGGATAATGGAGGGTTAGGCTTCAGAGATTTGGCTACATTCAACAAGGCTCTTCTGGGGAAACAAGCCTGGAGACTAACTCAGAATCAAGACACGCCATGGAGCAGAATTTGAAAAGGGGTATACTTTCCTAACTCGAACTTCCTACAAGCAGGTAAAGGAACAAGACCGTCATGGGGTTGGCTTAGTTTACTCTACGATAGAGAGACCTTTGAGGGTTTTGTACGTTGGTCGATAGGTGATGGAAAGGCTGTCAAAATTAGAGAGGATTGTTGGATTAGAAAGGGCATCATTGGGGGCCTGGCAAATCGACTAGAACCAGAGTATGTTACAGGGTTGATTCGAGAGGAGAGTAGAGTATGGGATGTCGAGAAAATAGAATCTATGTTCGATGAGGATACGATTAAGGAGATTCTAGCAATTCCCTTACACCCACAGGTGAGTAGGGACAAACTGATGTGGATGAGCAATGCTAAAGGAGAGTTCTCGATTAAGAGTGCATACAACGTATTAAGAAGCAACGAGAACGAAAGGAAGGATTCTAATGCAGGGGCTACCTCAGATCAACCCTCAAGAAAGATATGGAATGGAATCTGGAAAAGTCATATACCTCCAAAAATTCATATTTTTCTATGGCAGACAGCACAGAATGCTCTACCTATGAGGGATAATCTATTCAAGCGCAACATTATTCCTAACCCTATATGTCCTATTTGCAATTAGAAAGCCGAAACAACAGAGCATATCTTCATAAATTGCTCATGGACAGAACAGATTTGGAAAGAAATTACCGTATGGAAGCGTTATACTCAGACCCATAGAATGGACGCGTAGTTGCAGGCCATCCTTGAAGACTCGAAAGGTCAGCCTCCTTTGATTTAATTGCAGTGATCCTTTGGGGCATCTGGAAGCAGAGAAACAATTCAGTATTCCGAAGTACAGATCCTACTGCTACGGGATTGATAGACGAAGCAAAAGCGATTCTAAATAGCCACAACAGGTGGAACCCGAAAGCACGAAACTTTGGGGGAAACGACTCAGACTCACCTGACGATTAGGTCTCACCGGTGTGCTCGGATCTGAAGCTAAAAGTCGACGCTTCTGTGGGCAGAACAGATACAGGAGGGGCCATAGCAGGAGTCCTCCGAGATTCTAGAGGAGTCATGGTGGCGGGTTTCACCAAAAAAATCCCTTGTTGCTCCCCGTTGGCCGCTGAAGCTCAAGCGATGGTTTGTGGACTGAAGTTTCTCGAAGAAAGAGAGGCGAGAGGAGATCTAAGAGCCTGTGTCAAAGTGGAGTCTGACTCATCTGCTTTAGTTCGTGCGATTAACGAGGAAGTGGAAGCCAGCTGGGAAGCAGAAGCTTTTATCCGCAAAGCCCAACATATTCTAATCTCTCTGCCGCGTGCATCATTGGCCCACTGCAAAAGAACGGCAAACAAAGTAGCGGATTGGGTTGTCAAAACGTATCGCTTGGGGAAACTACCGGCCCATTGGATCTCCAATCCACCTCAGCCGCTTTGGGGTTTACTATGTACTGATGCTCCGACTTTGGGTCCTTTTGTCCTAAACTCCCATATTTAGTTATGTTATCTCTTTTTTGACCAAAAAAAAAAAAGTTCCAATCCATTTTATTATTTTGTAGATCAATTTGATAGACGAGTGGTAGTGCTTCCATGTCCCTAACACGTTATTTGCTCAAATAGGTCATGGTGCACTTGTTATTTGACCAGTAGATGGATAGTTCATGAAGACGCGAAGCCTACATAAACCCCACTAAGAGGAAGGAGGAATCTTACAGAAAATTGCCTATTCTCTTTCCTCTTCCATTTTTCTTGGTTGGACGAGCCAGGATGTTGAATCCTCTACTTCCATTGCTGCTCTTCATCTCCAACCTTGTACCATCACAATCGGTCATCGTCGAGAGCCTCCCGGGTTTCCCCGGAGATCTTCCCTTCAAACTCGAAACAGGGTCAGCTCGAATTATATGATTATGAGAAACTGCAATTCAGCAGACTGGCTTAATTCGCTATCTCTTTTCTTCATGTTCAAGAGCTAAATGAGTGTCTTCTTCTTCATGTTTGTTTGAACGGTGCTGCAACAAAAAAATGGTGCAGATACGTAGGGGTAGGAGAGTTGGAGGAAGTGCAGCTATTTTACTACTTCATCGAGTCCGAGAGGAGCCCCAAGGACGACCCTCTGTTGCTTTGGCTCACCGGCGGTCCCGGTTGCTCCGCTTTGTCCGGCCTCCTCTTCGAAATAGGTCACATTCTCTCTCTTTAATTCCTTTACTAAATCGCAGCCATCCTCATGGCCATCCTCTTCCTCTTTTTTTTATTCTTCCCTGCGTTACCATTATTGGTTGGTGATGCGGAGCTCTCGGTAGTCTTCTTTGTCCTATCTCTTTTTTGGAAGATTGCTAGACTGTGCTATATTAGATTACATAAAAATGATTAGGTGGTGACTTATTGAGCTCCATTAAATATGCAAACGAACATGGTCACAAGCGATATGATGTATACATCTATGTATATCTATCTCTATGAGGATAAGAACACATAAATATTTGATAGATATCAATCGAGAGAAAATCTCCAAAGGCAAAGGATCTCTCTATGGAAAAATATGTCCGAGTAATCGTTCTTTACACGACTCTTAAATAATGACGTTCAAGTGACGGGGATCCCTTTCATAAAAAAACAAAAAAACAAAATGTCAAACCTGCTCAAAGGCCTGCAACAAAATTCCTTATAGACGATAGTGGAACAACTAAGCATATATACAACTCCTTCCTCATCGACAATATTCAAGCATCATTACTATACTTATGCTAGAATTGTCCAAAAAAGTCTATACCTAATGCACATTTGGCAATTCAATTATAAACTTTTTAATTTTTCCAATCAAGTCCTCAATCTTTTCACATTTTTTCAATTGTGTCCACCTGATCAATTTTGATGGAAAATCATTAAACGTCGGTCGTCTTGGTGGACACGGCTATCGTTGACGTGGAAAATTTTAATAAATTTTTAATTCTAATTCAATTATTTATTTATTTTTCTTTTCTTATGTTCTCCTTCTTTACTTTTTTTTCCCTTTTCCTTTATCTTTTTCCTTTTTTTTTCCTTTTTTCCTCCACCGACGACCGCCAGGTCTCTTCGATAGTCGGTGGAGGTTGCCATCCTCAGGTGGCTGTCGCTAGCCTAGGCCCAAGAGTTCCTCACTCGAGGCCGGCAAGGGCAGCCCTCGCTTGAGGCCGGCCATCGACGAGGCCCGGCGATGGTAGACGGAGGGAAAACGAAAAAACGCAAAGAAGGAAAATGTAAAAAAAAAAAGATGAATAAAAAAATTTCAAAAAAAATTTATTCATAGTACATTAAAAATTATGTCAACGTCGGTCATGCCACGTAGGATGACTAGCATTCATGATACTGATTTCCGATCAAAATTGGCAGAATAAACTCAATTCGTAAAACGTAAAAAAAGGTGTAGGACTCAATTGACAAAATTAAAAGGTTATGACTGAACTGAACTAACAATGCTGCAACAGGTTTAGGACATTTTGGATAATTTTTTCCCCGATGCTTATATAACGTGCTAGCAATAGGTGCACCCAAGGTGTAGCTGCGCTGCAAAAAAGCACAAGGAATTCTCGCTCACGAAAGTGTCCTTGTATGCGCTAGTCTCTCTCTCCCTCCCTCTGGTTAGAAGGGGAAACTTGGTTTGAGAAGTAATTAATATTTCGGTAGGAAGAATTTTTCTTCTTTTTTTATTGATTTGTGGAATATATTGTCGACCAAACCGTAGAATTATTGTTGGGGCTCAGGAAAATGCCAAAAAAGATTAGTTGAGAACGTTAGGTGGATGTTATTTTCGCGCTTCTCATTTTCGTCTCTGCGGGACATAGATAAGATAAAGACTCAAGCTAACCAAAAATAGAATTCTTTCCATTGTTTAGCCTCATTCTAAGTTATAAATCTTTTCATCACGTGATTTTTTTTACTGAGTACATATTCCATGAACCTAGTACATCTTATAGTATGGAATCCGAACTTTCAGATTTTCGTACGACCTATCATTTTCGATCGGCCATATTTGATTTACTATATATACCACATTTATCTAATAATTTCTCGGTGTTTACTCTAACTTGATATTAGTGTTGCACCCTAAGTAACACCGACATCGACACGCGACATGATATGACATGACACACGAATATATCATTTTCAAAAAAAAAAAAAAAATATAGAATTCCGACGTGTTGGAGCATATTTATATATATGATAAATTATCATTTGCATAATTATTTGAATCTAATTAATTTAATTCAAATATACAAAAAAAATAATAAGAGAGATCCTAAAATGAATTGCCTCTAAAAATATTAATTCAGCGTTTGTTAATATGATTCATTGTTTCGAATTAAAAAAATCTAATTACATTTCATTCTAGTTATTGGTGAAACTCGAAGAGAGGGAAAAAATCATAAAAAAAAAAAAGCAAATCCTCAAATGTCAGAAACTCTCGCGCTCTCTCATCGCAGGACACCACAACTCAACTCTCGCCCTTTTCGGCTTTTGTTCTCTCTTTCTCTTCCCCGGCACTCTCTGTTTTCATCGGACAAAGACCACCGAGCACGAAAGGAAAGCTCCCTCCCATGCTGGCCCCCATAACGCGTCGGTGCTTCACAGACTGCTGCACCTGCACTTGTCAATGAATAGTTTGCTCTTATTTGAGTTGGTCCCAAAGACATTTTCCCAACGTGCCATGTCTTTATAAAGCAATGCAGTTGACAGAGATGGGCTCTCCGCGAGACCCACATAACCTGAGCGGCTCATGCCAGCTGAGTTCATATCCTCTTTCGGATGATGAACGCAGGCCCCAGGAGATCCTTACAATATAGCGGTCCATCGTAGGTGGGCACGCATGCTTCAAGTGAAGGCAACGATTTCTCAAAATTCATTGTTATTTGCCTCTCTACTTTTCCACTGTAACGTATGGCATGATCAATTTGGACAAATATTTATCGGCGTCTTATCACACTTAGGTTTTGTCTTACGTACGATCATGTTGCAAAGTCAATCTCCACCTAGAAAATAAGAAACCCCTTTGACATTTTGTCATTTTAGTTGCACGCCTCTGTGTATTACCTACACTAGATGTGAACTTTCTTACTTTTTCAACAGTTTCATTTGGAATTAACCCGCCGTAAACTTTTTCCTCGAACTATAGGCTCTTTACTCCAAAAAAGCTATTTTCCTCCGTTGCTATGGTACAGCATGATTTTAGTCGCTCTCTGAAGGATGTGGCCCTCAAATTAGAGAACAATATCTTGGGACTTTATAGTTTGGGTGAGAGTTTGGATACTAGATTTATTGTAGATGAAAACTGTCTATCAGCTAGATTCCCATATACCGGTTGAAAGCAAAACCATTTAAATGATTTTGACACCCATGATCTTGATGTTTGCATGCTTTCACAGGTCCGTTGCAGTTTGATTATTCAAATTCCAGCGGAAATAGACCGGTATTGCAGTTAAATCCCTATTCCTGGACAAAGGTAAATTACCTTTAATTTTCGGCTACAGTTCATATCGTCTAACCTTCGGGATCAAAAGTGGTCGCCTCTTCTTATGACAGATAGCTAACATAATATTTGTGGACGCACCTGTGGGGACGGGGTTTTCATATGCAACAACATGGACGGCATACGACAGCAACGACACTTCCTCAGCAGCACAAACGTACAAGTTCTTAAGAAAGGTAACCATCTTCATTAATACCGACGTTATGCCTCCTCATAATAATTAGATGCCCCTATGGCAATTATTGTAGCTAATACGTGGACCAATACAGTTCCTTATTTTCATTTGATTTTTCTGGTGCAGTGGCTTATGTCTCACCCCAAATTCCTCACAAATCCGCTTTACATCACTGGTGATTCTTATTCTGGTGTTATCGTTCCCATCGTCGTTAAAGAAGTATACGAAGGTGCGTATTTGAAGTTCACCCACATATTGTCTGGAGAGAATGTAACCCCATAAACACTTTTCCTCTCAAATTAATTACTTGATTTTTGTCTCGCTCTTGCTCTCCAGAAGCTATTTTCTCTTCATAAAAGAAAAATGAAAAAAGAAACTATGTTTGCTCTTCTGTATAGGAAATGAAGCTGGACGTGAGCCGCCAATGAATCTCAAAGTATGTAATACTCTTGTATGTTTTTTTTCTTCTCTTTTGACACATAATCACGTTTTACGACATTTAATAACTTTATGCTTGATGTCCTCTTCTCGTATTTCACACTAAGGCCATATGTTATGCTACTATTTCCTCAACATTTGAACTTCATCTCTTAAATACTAGAGCCAAATATGTTAAGTAAAGCATTATTGTTCTGGTTATCTGAACAGGGCTATGTGCTAGGCAATCCGGTGACTTGTGAAGTTAAGGACATCAGTCAAAGAATTCCATTCAGTCACAAGACGGCTCTCATATCAGATGAACTTTATGAGGTGAATTTACAACATATCTTAACTCTAATAAGATGTCTGTATCATCGAAGAATGTGTGTGTGTGTGTGTGAAATCGACTTTTACTTCATTTTTCTTTTGCATTCATATTTGCAAGTCGACGAAAGCGGATTGCAATGGAGATTATGTGAACGTTGATCCTACCAATGGAGCTTGTCTAGCTGACCTTGAAATGGTATCCAGAGTAAGCGCTATTGTCCCATCACTCTTATATTTTCTTACCAAGATGTATTCATGCAATAAATCACTAGAATGTGTTTCCTTGTGAAATTTTCTAGTGCCTTGAGAAGATATATTTGGCTCAAATATTGGAACCCATGTGTAGTTTCCTATCTCCCAACCACACGAGGTTAGAATGGAGCAGAAGTATACTCGAAGAGAATATCATTGACGTCGTTTCGATGCCTCAACGATCAAGGCCATGGTGTCGGGTACATCCTAGATTGATTCCCTCAAAATCCATGAATTCAGTTCCTAAAAGTATAGCATCTATCTATATGTGTAAGACGATATATGATGAACCTATGGATTTTGATAAATAGCCAATGAAATGGCTTCACTTACTTAAATTTCTCTGTCTCAACAGAACTACAACTATCTCTACTCTTATATTTGGGCCAATGATAGGAATGTCCGAGAAGCCCTTCACATACGAGAGGTATGAAGAAACATTCTCTTTTTTGGGCATCACCGACATTTATGTGGTTATATTGAATTACTTGATAATGACATTCAGGGTACGAAACCAGAGTGGGATAGATGCAATGAAAGTCTATCTTACACAAAGGACGTTCTTAATAGTGTAGTCTATCATAGATACCTCTCTAAGACGTCTCTCCGTGCCTTAATTTACAGGTATTGCATTAGCTAAATGGATAAGTTTCTCATCTTGGTTCAAATTCTTTTACAGTTTATTTGCTTCTTCATAGTAATCAGAGAGGATTTTCTCTTGTTGATGAAAAGTACTCTTATTGTAGTGGTGATCATGACTTGGCCATTCCGTACGTGGGCACACTGGATTGGATAAGATCACTTAATTTGACTTTACTTGGTCCATGGTCGCCTTGGTTTGTGGATGGTCAAGTAGCCGGGTAATAATTTCCTCCTAATCCATTAAGATGACCCATTAATTTCTTGATAGTTAGATCGTCATCTTCACTGAATGTGTACCTTTCTATTTCTCTATCATGAAATTATTTATTCCATTGTGATCAGTGCACATCTGGATCTAACTAGTAGTTGCTCAAAATTTCATCATTTATCCGTGTTGAGAATAATACTAGAGTTCGTTTATTTGGTGAAAGATGAATGATTTGAAAATATTTTTTGAAAAATAATTGCATGTATCGCTTGCGATATTGAATGAATGAAAAATATTTTCCTTCCATTGTCTATGAAAATATTTAAATATAAATTATTTTCGATAGCGAAAATATTTTCATCGATTAATTATTTTAAGCGGTGTAAGAGATTATTTTTAGAAAATATTTTTCAAATCATTTATTTTCTGTAAAACAAAGGAAGCTTAAGCTGAAAAATATAGTACCAAATCGCATTTAGAATTCTAAACACAAATTAACTTGCCTTGATACTCTCCCACTGTGGTAAAGTACTTCAAATTTGAAAAATAATTTTTAAATCATTTATTTTCCCAAAATAAAAGAGACCTTAAACTAAAAAATATTGTACCAAATCACATTTAGACTTCTAAACACAAATTAAGTCACCCTAACTGTCTCCCACCGTGGTAAAATACTTCACATTGATTACACATTATTGGGGCTAGTGTTAGCACCTAAAAAGGATATGAATAGGTGATTATAAAAACTTGTTCCAAAAATTACTGTGTAATTAAAACAAACAGGTTTAGAGTTTAATTTGGAGTCTGATCAATAGTAATTTCTGAGATGACCTCAAAGTCTGACTACACACAATTCAATTATCACAACAAAGTATGGAAAGATTAAGGGGTACAAAATTTGGAATAGAGAGTTTATAGTTATTTAGTTTTGTTCAAGCCTATGTCCACTTCTTCAAGCTAACAACCAATCGACTAGATTCCACTAGTGAATAGCTCAGAAGTTACAATTCGATGATGATTCCTGAGTTGATTGACTTCATATCTAATACTTACGATATGAATGACATTGAAGTTTTTTTTTTTGAACTTTGGAATTATAGATTATGGACTTGCTTCTTCTCTTCAGCCTTTAAGTTTCCTTTTATATTCCTCCACCTTCAAATTAGCCATTGCAAGGTGCCATAGTCTTTAGAGGATCACTCTCCGAATTTCATTTGGACGAGATTGTATACAAATGATTTCGTAACCGTTGAAGATAACAAAGAAAGAATCTCCCATTAGATCAGATCGTCCATACAATCGTGATATGTGTTTCCAAATTAAGATACAATTCTTCGTTCGGTAAATCATCTTTGTCTCCCTTAATCCTTGCTCTTGAATGATCTCCGTGATTGCCAATTTTCAAGAACGAATCCAACTTGATTTGCTAGTCGTTGTGATAATATAATATCTCATAAATATTATCTCAAAAGTATATCGTGATAATCTAATCGTTTCATCTGAAATACTCCCATGAGCCTTGTGACAACGTCTGAGCTACTTATACAGCATTTGAGCTTCTTTTACTAAGATTCAATCTTATGTAACTATTTTTTGACAATTGAATGCACTTTAGGATAATACGTGGGACAAGTATTTCATTGTATTAACTCAGTTATTAAAGAATATGTATTGTTTAGTCAACTTCAAAATCACTTATGAACTTTTCTCAACACACATTACTAATGATTAAAAAAAAAAGAATTTGTTGTCTGAACTTATTGGTAATATTTTGGTTTATACGCCAGTAGAAATAGAAATCATTTTCTTCAGCGATACATCGAGACAATTATGATCAGCTTATGATCTACCTTTGCTGCTCAAGATCATGATTTTGATTGGCCATGACATTCAAATTTGGATTAACCCGCAACTCAACATTTTTCACGCGAAATTCTCATTCAATTAGCTCTTGGCTCTGTGCACCCTGTCCACCAAAAACAAGAACGACCCCAGAGGGTGGACTTTTTTGGGACCCTTCGATATTCGAGTGAGTTCAGCTTAAAGGAAGTGAAATTGACAGAACAATGTCTCATGTATCTTAAATGTCTCTTACGTCGACTGGTTGACTCTAGACTGTTATATGTTTTTGAGCGATTTATGAATTTGTATGGCTGCATTTCTTCTGTCACATAAAATCTCTTTTTGTCTTATTTCCCTTTTCATGCACGGACATGTATTGCGTGTGCTTGAGGAGTTGTGGAATGTTATATATTTATATGTATTATAACTTCTTCTTAATCTCTCTCGACAGATACTCTATATTATATTCGAGAAATAATAAGTACGATTTGACATATACAACAATCAAGGTAAAGCCAGGCCCCCTCCGTTATGATTTCCTTTTTACGCTTTTACGCACGTATTCTTTTCGAAAAAATGATTCTCTGAAAATTATAATGCTTGTTCTTCTCTTTCATATTTCTCTTTTGCTGTGGTTCAGGGAGGTGGGCACACAGCTCCGGAGTATAAACCCAAAGAATGTTTTGCAATGATTGACAGATGGTTTGATTATTACCCTCTCTAGCTAATTTCAATTGTGGGTTGGGTTGATAGAACCAATCCAAATTTGGCTCTAGCGTGCGAGTCATCAGAATAAAAATGAGGGCAATAATCCTTGCAGTTGAATAGCTCTTTGAATTTCCAACATTCCATCTGAATTTTTTTTTTTACAATAAAACTATTACATTTCAGAGTTTTGTTTCATCTATTTTCGAAGGTAAGAACTTGTCAGCTTTGTTATTGTAGTATAAGTAAGTAGCACGGACATCGACACACAACACGACACAACACACTGATATGTAATTTTTTAAAGTTAGAGAATTTGGACATGTTAATGAACGTTATATGTTAAATTTATATTTTTATATGCATAATAAATAAAGAAAGAATTTATAAATTTCCTCCTGTGGGAGCTCCCATAATTTGACCCCAAAAGTGGGCCTCTTGAAAAAAAAATATTTGACAAAATAAATAAAATTAATTTTGAAAAATAAATAAAAGTACACCCAACGAAATCCCTGGCGATGATCTCACAAAATATTTACCTAGTCCCCAGTACGGCACCCCTCTGTATTTCGTCTGGTCCCTCCTTCGTCACTTCACCTCATAAATAGTACTCGCTCTCTCGGGTTTTTTTTTCCAATTTAGATCCCAATTTTTTTTTTATCAAAATAAGGAAAAAAAAATATTTGCTAGATTAGGACCGGTGCGGCACTTTAAATGCCGCACGGGCCCCGCGAGGCAATCAAAATGTGTCGCACGGCATTTTGAGTGCCGCACGGGCCGTGCGGGCCCATGCAACCCAATGGCCCGAGAGGCCTTTTTTTTGTTTTTTTAATAATTTGTTAGGTATTTTTAATCATATTTAAAATATTTATATTTATATAAATTATTAAATATAAATTTTTATTTTGAGGTTTATTTTTATAACATAATTATTAATAAACAATTAAAACATTTCTTAATATATATGTAATTAATTTATTTATTTCTTAAAAAATGAATAAATAAATATTCAAAAAATTTATTTTTATTTATATAACGTTGTAAATATAAATAATTAACTTATCAAGATAAATTTATATATAATTTTTTATTAATTATTTACATGATAAATTAATTAATTACATACATATTAATAAAATTGATAATTATGTTATAAAAATAAGTTTTGAAAGGAAAAAAATAATATTATAAATATAGACATAAAAAATTAAATATTTATATCAATATAAAATTATAAAAAAATACTTAAAATAAAAAATAATAAATTAAAAAAAATAAAATTACCATTTAATATAATTTATTTAGTATGTAAATAAACAATTAATTTTTTAAGATAAATTTTTTTATATAAGTATACGAATTAATTTTAATTAATTATTGATAATTATGTTATAAAAATAAGCTTGAAAAGGAAAAAAAATAATATTATAAATATATAAAAAATTAAATATTTATATAATTATAAAAATAAGTAAAAAATACGAAATTTAAAAAATTCCAATTAATATAATTTATTTAGTATGCAAACAATAATTAATTTATGAAGATAAATTTTTGATATAAATTTTAATTAATTATTTACATACTAAATAGATTAATTCCACAAGGCCAGTGCGACAGCTTTTTTTTCATTTCATATTTATTTACGTATTTTTATAATTTTATAATTATATAACTTTGTAAATATAATTATTTTCCTTTTGAAACTTATTTTTATGACATAATTATTAGTAATTAATTAAAAAATTATTAATATGTAACTACTTAATTAATTTAGTGTGTAAATAATTAATAAAAATTATATGTAAATTTATCTTAATAAGTTAATTATTTATATTGATATATTAAATAATTTATATTGTATAATTATCAATTTTATTAATATGTATGTAATTAATTAATTTAGTATGTAAATAATTAATAAAAAGTATATATAAATTTATCTTGATAAGTTAATTATTTATATTATAATATTATATAAATAAAAATAAATTTTATGAATATTTATTCTTTCATTTTTTACTAACTAAATAAATTAATTACATATATCTTAAGCAATTTTTAATTATTTATTGATAATTATGTTATAAAAATAACCTCAAAATAAAAATTGATATTTAATAATTTATAAAAATATAAATATTTTAAATATAATTACAAATAAATAACAAATTATTGAAAAAAAAGCAACAAAAAAAAAAACCTCGCGGGCCATTAGGCCACACAGGCCCTCATGGCCACCGGCAAATAAGTTTTTTTTGTCCTATTTTGGTAAAAAAAATTTAGAACCTAAATTGAAAAAAAAACCTCTCTCTCTCTCTCTCTCTCTCTCTCTCGAGAAATTATTCAGTGGTTATGTGTACACTCTTTTGCCTTGAGGATCACTTTCTTACTCATCCATCTCCAACTACTCATTGCAATGTCTCTAGAGGCTCACTTTCTAAACTTCTCGTTTGAACGAGATTATATACAAATGATTTTGTAACCACTGAGATTAACCAAAGAAAGAATCTCTCCTTAGATCAAATCACCAGTACAATTATGACATGCGTTTCTAAAGATAGAGTTCTTTATAAGATAAGTCATCACTATCTCCCTTAATCCACGTCTTTGATTGATCTTCATGATTGATAATCTCCAAGAACAAATTCAGCTAGATTTGCTGGCCATTGTGATAATATAATATCTTAATTATATCATCTCGAATATGTCTCATAATAATCTGGTTGTCGCATGTGAAATACTCCCAAAGAGCTTGAGTTGTATAATAACACCTGAGCTTTTTGCACAATGTCTGATCTCTTCAAATAGCATAGAGCCTTTTCTTCTAGATTCAATCCTAAGTAACTATTCTTTAGTATTCGAATATACATTAGGACAATCTACTAAATAGTATTTCACTATATTAACTTAGATATTAGAAATATGGATTGTTTTGTCAACTTCAAAATTAATTAGGGTTTTCTCAACATATACATGTGTAAATAACTTATTATACGACCGTGGATAGAATAAAAGAATGAACATGAAGTTGTAAAGATTGCTTGAGTGGTCAATTGTTTGGTCAAGATACATATGGCTAATCCTGCACAATACTCAAAAGTAACCTTAAGGCAATGTCCATCGCCGTGGTTTGAACACGGATTTGAAGTTGCTATTTAAATTTTAGTACCATAATCGGATATTTCTTGAACAATAAATGGGAAAAATTATGCCAGGAGTGGGAATCACTAGCGATTACAAGTGGATTCGTGAGAAATTGAGGGTGGGACATAAGCCACTGAATCAAAACGTTAATCCTAGATGATTTATTGGTCCCGATCAACTATGGTTTGAAGTGGGAAAAATTGTCCAAAAAGCCATAAACTTATTATAATATGGTCAATCCAATCTTATATCGTTCAATTTTACCAACTGAGTCCTAAATCTTTTCGCATTTTATTAATTGAATCCACCTAGTCAATATTACCTTGAAATCGCTGATGTAGGCATTAGTAGTGCCACGTAAGACAATCAAGGGCGATGTTGATAATTTTTTTTTTATATTTCTTATAAAAAGATTTAGAAATTTTTGTTTTTGTTTTTGTTTTTATTTTTATTTTTTCTTTCTTTCTTTTTATTTTATTTTTTAATGGTGCCGATTTAAATCTAAACCTTTTGGCAACTTGCCAATTTAGTTCTAAGTCATTCAATTGAATCAATTTAGCCCTTGAGCTATTTGACAATTTGGTAATATAATCCTTTTGGCCAATTACAAAAATAATAAGTTTAAGACTAAATTAGCAAAATTTCAAAAGGTTTGGGACTAAATTAACGCAATTAAAAGATTTAGCGCTAAATTGGTATAATTAAAAGATTTAAGATTAAGTTGACTATCGTACAATCGATTTAAGAATTTCTGGATAATTGTCCCTCCACTCATCAGACATCTTTTTTTTTCTCCTTTTTCTCTTCCTTCCCTTTCGTCCTTCTCTGTTTTTCTTTCTTGCCTTGAAGAGAAACTACTCATTGAGCCTGTGGTGTCGACAAGCTATTTATTCTAACTCCCTTATTGTATACGATCCTCATTTCATTTGAAACTTGATTTTTGTTCCTTTGAAGTGGCTGGGTTGAATTTGGGCTAAGGAGGAGAACTAGACTTTGTTGTGAGTCTAGCCTGAAAAATAAATTTAACGCAACAAAAAAAATTTACCAAAGCCACAGACTCAACAAACTCTTTTCTTTTCTTTTTTTTTTGGTGGGAAAAGAAATTGCATCGACAATGACTTTAACGGTTCATCGATAAAAGCTCAAAGAGGGGGCATCAAAGCAAAGTAAATTTCATAAGGACAGAGGAGGTCTATAGACCCAATATGATGGAAAGTTGTTCGAGCGGTGGTTCTTAGCCAACTAGTCGGCTATGGGGTTTGCTCTTCTATCATAATGGGCCACAGTTATGTTGCTCATTTGGGCCATGCAATTTTGGGCTTCAATAATAATAAAAATTCGGCTCCCCAGCTTAACTCCCCTTTGGTGTTGGCTGCTTTCACCAAAGTACGATAGTTAGACTCCAAGAGTATTTTCACTTCGTTCTCTCTCTTCGACTCCAGAAACTTCAAATCGACTATTAAGGCTTCTGCTTCAATTGGCGACCAAAGCTTGGATCTTTTCTACAAATCCGTCGAGCAGAGCTCCTTTACAGTCTTGAAGGACCCCAGCGATGGCTTCGTCTGCTCCAATGGTACCGATGGAGGTATCAATATTCAGTTTCAGATTTGGATTTGTCAGAGGAATCCACTTGGGATGTAAGGTTGGGGTTCAGCCAGTAAAGTTAGGGTCTTTTTCGTTCCACCTAAAATAGCTGTTCAAAATAGTTTTTGCCCCACAGATCAAGTTGATTGTGTTTGGGTTAGTGCCTCTGAAAACTGAATCATTCCTTTTCTTTCAGACGCACCAAAGAGTTGCTGCAACCACTTTAAAGGTAGAATTAAGGTTCTGACTGTCCAATATTTCCTGCAACCACTCATCCATACGTGTACCTCTAGGTCTCTGGTTTGCCCAAACATATGGGGGTCTTGCCAGATCTGTTCCATCCACGAGCAGCTAAGAAATATGTGCTCTGTAGTTTCTATGTCTGAATTGCATAGAGAGCATAAAGGCTGGTCGATGATGTTTCACTTGAGTAGATTTTCTTTTGTGGGTAGGGCATTCTGGCAAAAATGAAATTTTGGGGGGCAATGGACTTTCCATATTCTGTTCCATAATCTACGAGGTGGTTGGAAGGAGGTTGAAGCTTGGTCAGGGGAGTACTGGGGGTCTTTGTCTTTTGTTACATTATAGCCACTCTTTATTGTATACTTTCAGGATTGTTTCCCAGTCCAAATCAATCTGTCCTTTTCTAGAGGCAAGCTAAGAGGGATAGACAGAATTCTTCAACTAGTTCCTCATCGAAGAGTTGTCTGATTTTTGTTTCATTCCATTTAGCATCCTGGTTTAAGATGAGGTCTCGTTGACTCAGACTACTTTAAATTGGTAATCTCTAAACGGAGTTAGTAAATTTAAGAGATTGCTAACCGTGGCAAATAAAAATAGATAACTCAATAGAATAGTAGGCAAATCATTTAAACAAATTAAACATCGGAAAATAATTCAAATGAAAGTTGGTAACCAATATTAGTTGGTACAATAAGACAAAAATTAGTAAAGCATTCTAATTTAGGTTGGTAATACGATAAAAGGGTTAGTTTAGAAAGTTAAGTAAATAAAAGTTGGTAAGTTAGTACAAGAAATTATAATGTGTAAACTATAAAATAAAAATAAAAATAAAAAGTGTTTTTAAGTTATCAATAAATTACTTGAGAAAGAGTGACCGGTAGTTTTTTCACCTATCGGCTATAACAATGCTTATCGACTTTCTTTTTATGGGATGAGCTTTAAATATTCAAGGAGAGCCTCAACAAATATGACTTTATTGATAGTTATCTAGTTACGGTGACCATTGTAACTTATCTAGGGTAATATATTAATTAAATGTTAAATCATACATTCATCTAATAATTTAAATATTTAAAATAGTTATCAATGGTCCCACTCAATCTCATGTGATATCAAAACAAGATGTTTTGAGTTCAAATTTATATGCCCCCTATTTGCCTCCTTATTCCATATTTCCACACTTTAGGCTAATGCCAAAGTCATGCCTATGCTTGAGGGGGAGTGATAGAACAATAAAAAATAAATCACACATTTATCTAATGGGGAATCTTATAGAGAAGAGTAGCCGAGTGATCTAACTATCAGTGATTTCGATCCCTCGAGATTACTAAAAAGTTGTTGAAAGTAGTTGATGATACCTTCAATTTGATGAGGGCAAGATAAGAATTAATTAAGCAGACAAGAAAAATGCTAAATAATAGAGCGCTTTTTTGATAAGAGAATTATATTACATTGGAAAAATGATATAGATGGTTCATGAACTTTGGCCTAATGCACAATATTGTCCTTAAACTTGTAATTTGTTTAAGCTGATCCCTGAACTTTACTCCAATGGGCAATGTCTACATTTGCTAAAAGTTTAGGAATCTCTTTGAACATATTAAAAGTCCAGGGACGATATTGTTCATTAAGTCAAAATTCATGAGCTATTTGTGAAATTACCCCTAATCATATTTGTTGAGCAGTGGAGAACGGCTATCCAACGAGGGCCAATTTGGACAGAGGAATGTGAACCAATGATTTATTCTTAGACCTGTAGTCGTATTTTGGGTTATTTCATGCAATCATAAGGATTAAAGAACAAGTGAAGGCGAAATTTACGATTAATTGATCGGTGTTGTACTGTGAAAGAACAACAGCTAACGAGTAGCAAAAGAATCCCAACAAATTAGGAGTTTTTCTCGGACATAAGCCGTGATGGACAGAGTGAAGCACAATTAATGGTTAGATCAGGTGAATGAATCTCACATGGATTTCATAACATCCAATTTGACAATTGTGGTACGTCGAACATGATGGACCGGCTCCCTGCAACGGAAGCAAAAGAAGATAACCGCTCTATGCTTCCTTTAATTTTCTTCTCTCCGACGTCTTGCGTTGGCGGTCGTTGACTGACTGTAGCAGTTTTTTGACTTGTAGTTGATAAAGTCCTTCAAAAAAGAAAAAAAAACATGGTGGTAAGAAAGCCTTGCCATGATCTTTTTGCCAAATTTTGAGAACCAACGGTTCATCCATAAAATCTCCTATCGATGGGGGACCTTATGTTCAAGTACTTAGGCCTGCTTGATTTGTGAAAAACGAATGATGTGAAAAATATTTTTCTAAAAATGATGACTTATATCGCTTAAAAATAGGAATCAACAAAAAATATTTTCATCGTTCACAAAAATATTTATAAAATATTTAGACATAATTTTTTTGTAGATAAGGAAAGCTTCTTTAATTAATTAGTCATTAATTAGTTATTTCAAACGCTACATACGATTATTTTCAATTTCGACGAAACAAATGAAGCCTAGATCCATATCCTATCCTAGACTTAGTTCGGTGGTAGGCCAATTGTCTCTCAACTTAGCTACTATAGCCGTTAAAATAGGTTGTTCGAATAAAGTAGGTTTATGTAATGTAGCATGCCAATGAGACATCGATATCTCGACGGCGAAGGCAATAAATTGAGTAGGTATTGACATCACAGATACAAGTAATATTGTTTAGCAAAAAAAATACTAGCAAATGGGTGCATGCGCCAGATGTATCCAAAAAAAAAATCACATTTAATTAATTTTTTAAGATGTGAAGTCTTTTTAAGGATGTTGTGAGATAGAAAGCATTCGAGGTCTAAATATTGAAGTATGTGAAAGACTACATAGACATATTAACCTAGGCATATTCAATATTTGTAAAATAAGGAATTAAGGACATTTTGATGTTCCTTGCTTGTAGGATGTCATTTTGCTTCATGTAATAGTATGAACAATGTGCAAAAGTAAGTAATCATGACAAACTTTTTTCACTATATCGAGAGCTTCAATGGCATGGTGCCATATATATATATGTATATTAAGATTAACCTCTAAAATTCTTCTACTAACTTTTTGGGCAAATCGAAGTATATATTTTCGAAATGGCCCATAAAATATCAAACCTGAATTCCTCACATCACTTCATGAATCAATATTGTAAATAAATCCTTTGATGCCTACCATATTCGCTTCCTTGTAGATAGGGGAGTGGTTGTGCTTCCCCCATCCCTAGCACGTTAATTGCCAATTAAGTCTAGAGGTACGTGAGAATCACTGTACTGACCAAGGTGGACGGTTTACAAAGCCGCGAAGCCACTATAAACCCTAAAAATCCACACGGAGGAGGGAGGAATCTTACAGAAATTTGCCTATTATCTTTTCTCTGCCGTTTTTCTTGGTTGGACGAGCCGAGGATGTTGAATCTCCTACTTCCACTGCTGCTCTTGATCTCCGACGTTGTACCATTGCAATCGGACATCATCGAGAGCCTCCCCGGCTTCCCCGGAGATCTTCCCTTCAAACTCGAAACTGGGTCAGCTCGCATTACATGTTTATGAGCAACTACAATGTAGCAAAATGACTTGAATCGCTATTTATTTTCTTGATCTTCAAGAGTTATATTTATATGAGTGTTCTCTTCTTAATGTTTGTTGGAATGGTGGTGAAACAAAAATGGTGCAGATACGTAGGGGTAGGAGAGTTGGAGGAAGTGCAGCTATTTTACTACTTCATCGAGTCCGAAAGGAGCCCCAAGGACGACCCTTTGTTGCTTTGGCTCAACGGCGGTCCCGGTTGCTCTGCTTTGTCTGGCCTCCTCTTTGAAATAGGTACATTCTCTCTTAATCTATTCATTCAGCTGCCGTCGCGGTCATCGTAATTTTTCCTTTCTTCCTTGCGATATTGTTACTATTTGGTGAGACGGAGCTTTCGGGAGCCGCTGCCACCTCCTCCTCCTCCTCCTCCTCCTTCTCTCTTTCTTCGGAAGATTATTAGATTATGATTAAAAAAAATGATTGACATGGTCACTCGTTGTGTTCCTCCCTAACTCCAATATGCAAAAAATCACGGAATTTAAACAAGACCTTAATGAGCTCGTAACAACTTTTGATGACATGACGTATACATAAGTGAATATCTATCTTGAGGGAAAGAAAACAACATGTTCAACCGATAGCATTCGAGTAAGCAGGCTTTGCACGATAGCAATCAAATGTTAAATGGTAATTTCATTACCTTATCTCTATCTTTTATCTCGTGTTTCCTTTGCCAGGATTCTCTCCCAAAATCCCTGTGCGGAAAGTGCATATGTTCATATGCAATTGAATAGCAATAAAGTAAACAATGATGTTTTCGTGATGGGCATTCCATTTATAAATAATCACAATCTCAAACTTTCTCAAAGGCCTGCAGTTATATTCATTATGGACTATAGTAGAACATTATGTAGCTAAGCACACGATAACATTAGGCATCATTCCATTGATTATTTGTGCTAGCAATAGTTGCACCAAAAGAATAGTTGCGCTCTAAAAAAAAAATTTGACAAGCATTAGCACTTACAGAAATGTCTTATTTCAATCCAGCACTTACAAAAGGGTCCTCTCAAAATTAAAAGAAAAACTTGAGATTTGTGTAATTTGTGGAGGATACTAGCGACGTTGGTAGTTGAGAAAGTTAGTTGGATGTTATTTTGTCGCTTCTCGTTTTCTCCTTGACAGATGACAAACCAGAATCCCATCTTTTTTCTGGACAAATCTACTATTCTTGACATTTAAGCCCATTCGGGTAATAGTAAATTTGAACTGTTGGATTCAGTGATCCAAATTATCTCTCTCATGCAGAAATTTCTCGATCCCGAGTCCTGCTCTGGTCTTTACTGATGTTGTCGTTATGCATGTCAATAAATAATTTGAAGTTTGGCTCCCGAGTTAACATGAATTCGAATCATGTGAGCCAAGGTAACATTCACTGATGAATGAGATAGGCCCTCATGAGATCCAAATAATATAGCAATTCGTGTGAGCTGAGCCATATTTACCATCAGATGAAGCGGTTCACACGTGAGCCCGTGTAATCTAGCCGTCCATGATAACTCGGCCCACATGCTATAGGTGCAGACAAGAATTTCTCGCAGCTCATTATGGTTACGTTTCCCTATTTGGTTACAGTAACATGAACTATGGTGAATTTGGAAAATGAATCTTCAGCATCATCACGTATGTGCTTTTTGTCTTTTACATGCATTCATCATACAAACTTACAAAGTCAATCTATACCGAGCATAGAGCCTTGCCTTGACACTTACGGTGAGTTTAGTTGGGGGAAACTCCATGATAAAGGAAAATGCTTTTTGAAAAATCATTTTTCAAAAAGTCATTTTTCGTGAAAATGACAATATTTTTCAATATTCTATTGAAACCTAAAATTGAACTAAAAAATATTTGCCGACGTTCGGTGTGGAATATTGAATTTTATTTAACTCCATTCATTCTTTTCGATAATTTTTTTATTTTTTTCGTTTTTATTTGTTAATTTTATTTCTCCTTCTTCTTTGACTAGCGACCAATCACAGGCGAGGCCAATGAGGCTTTGCTTCGCTTCAGGCTAGCGAGGCCAATGAGGCTTGAGCTCGCCTAATCTGGCAAAGCTCAGCCTCGCACGCCTATGGCCGATCGCCAGCAAAGGCCAGGGTTGGTGACCGATTGAAGAAGTAGGGATAATAAAAAAAAATGAGAAAACATTTAAAAAATAAAAATGAAAATAATTTTAAAAAAAAGGAATGTGAAAGAGTGGACAAAGGAGAGATGAAAGAAAAAGTTTTCCCATTCTAAAAAAGAGAATTATTTTCCTTACTTTCGAATGTGCTTTTTTCCATGAGTGGAAGACGTTTTCCTTGATTGTTTTATTTTCCGTAAAATGAACACCGAAAAATCAAGAAAATATTTTCCTAAAAGTTATTTTTCGCAAAACGAACGGAGCTTTAGAGTGAAAATATATTATTCACTTGTATATTTGGGCTCCATTTTTTTTCAAAAATAATTTTTGGGAAAACATTTTCTTCAGTTTCCAGCATTTGGTTCCCTTAGCAAAATGAGTCAATGAATAATATTTCCTTAGTCAAAGCAAAACCTATGTTTAAATCCAATAAAATGATTTTCGCTTTAAAAAATTGATAAACCATCTTCCAAAATATCATTAGAAATCATGGCTTGGGCCCGAAATTCTACGTTTGGGCATCTAAACCCCAATGCTAGTTCTTTGAGTCCCAGAAATCCCGGACCAACTCTTTGGCACTCGAGCCCGTGACCCCAGTACCCATGCCCATACCCTAGTGCCCTCACCCATGGTCCAATGAGGTAGAGCCTCAAACCCCGGTACCCATAGACCCCTTGCCCCACCCTCGAATCCATCGAGGATTGGCCTGAAGGCTCGATGCCTATGTCCGATGGCTCGACACTAGGGCTTGGGTCCACAAAAGCGGAACGTGGGATCCCAGTATCGGAGCTCGGATCCCCAACATCCAAGCGTAGGTCCACAGAGGCCATTCTCGAGTCAACAAAGGTCATGCCTAGGGCCTTCGAGGGAGGATCCGGGACCCTGTGCTCATGCTCGGATCCATTGAGGCTAGGCCCGGGACCCAAGTCCCCTTGCCTCTATCACCGATGCCTGAGTCGGGTTCCATCGCGGCTAAATCCAGGACTCTAGTGCCCATACCCAATTCCTCTTCTTGTGAGTATATTTAAAAAATAAAAAAATAAAAAAATAAATATTTTTCTACCAAACGATAAAAAAATATTTTTCAGTTCATTTTTAAATTTCAACCACAAAAAAATAATGTTCTTTTCTTAGAAAATCACTTTCTGACAAATATTTTGCAAGAATGTCACATTTTCGGTGAAACAGATGGAGCATTACTTACACTAGATTTGAAATTTAATATTTTCAACGCTTTTCATTTGAAATAGATTCCTCATCTAAGTTTGTTCTTCGAACTAATTATAGTCTCTAACCGTAAGAAAGCTACTTTTTCAATTTAGACCGGATTTCGACCCCCCAAAAAAAAAAATTAGACCGGATGTCGCCACGTGGAATTACCCAAAAAAATTTTTTTTACAAAAAAAAAAAAGAGACCGGATGTCGCTATAGGTGATACTTTGCTATATTTATGCTTGTGTGCCCCCCTCACCTTTTTGTTGTATTATCAGATTTATGATGGATGAGTCCTTAATTATCAATGAAAAGCGACATAACGGTCGAGAGCTAAACCCATGGACTGGTTTGGATTACCCGTGATCTTAATGTTTGTTTGCTTTTGCACAGGTCCTTTGGAGTTCGATTATTCAAATTCCAGCGGAACCAGACCAGTGCTCAAGTTAAATCCTTATTCCTGGACAAAGGTGAATTGCCCTTGTTTTCAAGGTGGGTTAACAACGTTAAACTCATCAAGATCAAGAATTATCGCTCCTTTCTTATGACAGATAGCAAACATAATATTCTTGGATTCACCTGTGGGTACGGGATTTTCATACGCAACGACATGGACAGCATACGATAGCAGCGACACTTCCTCGGCGGCACAGACATATGAGTTCTTGAGGAAGGTAGCCATTTGTGTTCATAGCTAATTATTTGGACCAGCACAATTCCTCTTTATTTTTTTACTTTTGGCGCAGTGGCTTATGTCTCACCCCAAATTCCTCACAAATCCACTTTACATCACTGGTGATTCTTATTCCGGTGTTGTTGCCCCCATCGTCGTTAAAGAAGTATACGATGGTGCGTGATTGAACTCTACTCGCATATTTCGTGCCACTCTGGCTCTCCAGAAGCTATTTTTCTCTCCACTAAAGAAAAAACTTCGTTTGCTTTTCTGTACAGGAAATGAAGCTGGACGCGAGCCGCAAATGAATCTCGTGGTACGTACAAATCTAGTAATTTTTTTTTTTACTAATATAGTAATCTTTTACGACATTAAGTAAACTTAGGCTTGGCGTGCTCTTCATATTTTGTAATAATCTTCCATGCTACTGTTTCCACAGCATTTCAACTTCATATCCGTTAATACTGAGCCATATATATATTAAGTAAGGCATTACTGTTCTGGCCATATGAACAGGGTTATGTGCTAGGCAATCCGGTGACTTGGGAAGTAAAGGACATTAGTCAAAGAATTCCATACGGACACAAGACGGCTCTCATATCTGATGAACTTTATGAGGTGAGTTTACAACATATATTTGCCTCTAATAAGATCGCTATATCACCAACGAATATAATATACTAATAATGATAATTACATATGAATTGACGTGTTTTGATTTTATTTTTGCTTTCATGTTTTTAAGTCCACGAAATCAAACTGCAATGGAGATTATGTGAACGTAGATCCTACCAACGGTGCATGTCTGACCGACCTTGAAATGGTGTCCAGAGTAAGTGCTATTTTTACGACATCAACCTCTTTCATAATTTCTTATGCAAGATGTGTCTTGCGACAGATCACCGAGATATGTTTCCTTGTCAAATTTTTCAGTGCTTTGAGAAGATATATTTCGCTCAAATATTGGAACCCATATGCAGTACCTTATCTCCTAACCACACGAGGCTAAAATGGAGCAGAAGCATGCTGGAAGAGAACATCATCGACGTCGTCTCGGCGCCCCAACAATCCAGGCCATGGTGTCGGGTAAATCCTAAATTAACACCCTCAAAATCCATAAAGTGCTGTACCCAAAAGTATAGCATCTATCTATATGTGCAGACAATATAGGATGAACATATGAATTTTGATGAATAGCTAATGCGATGCTTCACTTACTTAAATTTTTCCGTCGATAGAACTATAACTATTTGTACTCCTACATTTGGGCCAATGATAGGACTGTACAAGAAGCCCTTCATATACGAGAGGTATGAAGAAACGTTCTCTTCACAGGCATCACCGATATTTGTGGGTGCGTATAGATATATATACCTATATTGAATTACCTAATAATGACATTCAGGGCACGAAGCCAGAGTGGGATAGATGCAACAAAAGTCTATCTTATACAAAGGACGTCCTTAATAGTGCAGTCTATCATAGATACCTCTCTAAGACATCCCTTCGTGCCCTAATTTTCAGGTACCACATTAGCTAAATGAATAAGTTTCTTATCCCGATTCAACCTTTTCACGGTTGGCTTGCTTTTTACATGAATTGGTGATCTTTCTTTCCTTTGTTGACAAAAACTGCTCCTTGTTGCAGTGGCGACCATGACATGGCTATCCCGTACATTGGTACATTGGATTGGATACGATCACTCAACTTAACTTTACTTGGTGCATGGTCGCCTTGGTTCGTCGAAGGTCAAGTAGCCGGGTAATAATTTCATCCTAACCCATTAAGATCACTTTACTTCTCCTTTTATTGAATCCAGTTTACTTAATCATCACCTTGTCATGAATGTTTAGCTTTGCACTTCGCTGGACGACAAACCGGTTTTATTACATTGTGAGCAGCTCGCATTTGGATCTCACTAAGGACCCAAAAGATTTGCTGACGAAGTTCCATCCCTTGTCTGTTTACCGAACTATACTTACGCTGGAAAAGTTTGTACCACATCCTAAAACATAAATAGGTTAACAATAGCAGTTGAATTTGGATTGGACCGCAACTCAACCATTCTAACAAAATAAAGAAGTCACGTCCATCTTGTTGCTCATAAGCCTCAAATTGCTAGCTTTGGTCAATTTGAGTTTGCGAGAATGAACTTATCACACATTATTTCTTTTCTATCGTAGACCTCATTTCCGGTCTTGCTATTTTATTTCTACGTAAAAACTCGTTTTAGCTCTCTTGAGCCATTTTTTAAACTTGCAAGGCCTCAATTCGGCCAACATTTTGCATTTCTCCTTTCAAATCAAACTTCTTGCATCTGATTTCCCTTTCGGGTGAACATACCTACATTCCTTGCGCTCGAGGAGCTGTAAAATATTAATATGAATTGACTTCTTCTTACTCTGTCTGAACAGATATTCTATGTTATATTCGGAGAATAGTAAGTATGATTTGACATTTACAACAATCAAGGTAGGTCCATCTCCCTTCCATTATGTTTTTTCTTTTTTACGTCCTTGTCTTGAGATAATAATAAAAAAGTTCATTTGAAATTGTAATGATCAGTATTCCCTTTTTTTTTCTTCCCATTTTGCCGTGGTGCAGGGAGGGGGTCACACAGCTCCGGAGTATAAACCCAAAGAATGTCTTGCCATGGTTGACAGATGGTTCTCTTATTACCCTCTCTAGCTCATTTCCCTTGGTCGTTGGGTTAATGCTCGAACCTATCCAGAGATTTGTCATCCAATAATAATGGGGTCATGTCCTCTCAGACTATCTTCTTCTTTTTTTTTTTTTTCTATGAAGAGCTAATTTGGCTCTTGTGAGTTCCTCATCAAATTAAAATGAGGTCGATGAAAATCCTTGCAGTTGAATAGCTATCTCCATCGGAAAAAAGCATTTTACTGAAAGAATTACATATATTGAATTTTTACTTCATCCATCGTCGGCGGGAAAAAAAAAAGCCTCGTTGGTTTTGGTATATTAAGCAAAAGTAGTACTTTTTGTTTTACCATCGAAATCGAAAATACTATCTAAAGTTTGAAAAAAAAAAAAGGGTACGAAAACAATACGTGGAAAATGACATACAAAAATTAGCATGGTTGTATGATGAATGCAAGTAAGACAGCCTAAATGTGATGATGTTGAAAACTCATTTTCCAAATTCATGTAGTTCATGTTGCAGTAGCAAAAATTTGGAAACGAAACCGTAATGAGTCTGGATTAATTGTTGTCTGTACTCACAAATGCGGGTCCAGTTGATTGTACGGGCTCGAGTGTGATCCGCTTCATCTGACGATATATACGGCTCGGCTCACACGAACCACTAGATCGTTTGGGTCCCCATTTCATTGAATAATGGAGGTGGGCCGGGCTCACACTCTTTGGATTCACGTGTCATGGGCCATGCCCCATTACGAAGAAATTCACCCACCGGAGTCAAGTCAAAGTATTTATTGACATGTATGAAGACAACATCAGTAAAGACAAGAGCAGGAGTAAGGATCGAGAAATTACTGTCTTGGTGGGGGACCTTATGTTTAGGCACTTAGGCCCGTTTGATTTATGAAAAATGAATGATGTAACAAATATTTTTCTTAAAATGATGATTTCTATCGCTTAGAATTAGGAATCAATGAAAAATATTTTTATCATCCACGAAAATGTCTCTAGACATAATTTTTTTGTAGATAGAAAAAGTATCTTTCATTAACTAGTTATTTCAAGCGATACAAACGATTATTTTCAGTTTTCGCAAAATAAAACGAAGCCTAGACCCATCTCCCATGCTGGCTTAGGTCATTGGTAGGCCAATTGTCTCTCAACTTAGCTAATATAGCCGTTAAAATAGATTGTTCGAATAAAGTAGGTTTATGTAATGTAGCATGCCCATAAGACAATCTCGATGGCAAGGCAATAAATAGAGTAGGTAATTGACATCACAGATGCAAGTAGGTATGCAAATGTGCGCACGCGCCAGATGTATCCAAAAAAAAAAAGTTAACATTTAAAAAAAATTAAGATGTGAAATCTTTTTAAGGATGTTGTTGTGGGATAGAAAGCATTCGAGTTCTAAATATGGAAATATGTGAAAGACTACATAGACATATTAACTCATGCATATTCAATATTTGTAAAAGACACCCAACTTTAACTATAGTTCCAATTACATCCTAAACTTTTTTCGTTTCATAAAAAATTCTCAACTTTTAGACCAATCCCAATTATATCCTAAATTTTTTTGTTGTCTCATAAAAAATACTAGATTTAGGTCCAAATTTTGCCAATAATTTTTTATATCGTGAAAAGATATCTCTAGTTTGAGCTCAAAGCGAAAATATGAATATTTCAAATTGGAGATTTTTTATTTTGATTTATATCACTTGGTTAAAGAAAGTTCGAATTTGAATATTAGTGGATATCTATAACTACGCGCTGTGGAAACATATGTATCGTTTTTGGTGATATCCCTGGCAAATTTCCAGATTCCAGTCGGTCAAGAAGATTTAAAAGTGAAAGAGGAAAGTCCAAGATTTCCTAGATCTTGCTTGGACTTTGTTTCCTTCTCCACTATTGCGGATATCTTCATGCCAGTTTTGTACTTCTCTCTTATGGTGATATATATTATATTATTTTTGGGTCAAAGAGACGGCGGGCTGCGAGTAGGTATTCACACATTGATTTGCCATTGAAGTTGATGTTGCACTTCAAGTTTATGTGAGCAAATATTATTGGTGTGCTATCCAGGATTGCTTACTCGTGAATTACATTACATGAATCAAGCCATGAAAATCTTATCGTAAGATTTGTGTATTAATTCCTTTTTGAGATTGAAAGATTATTTCGTGAGATTTTGAAGCTAAATACCGTGCGCATCATTGGTATTCTTTTTCTTTTTGCTTTCTTCATTTTGCCGTGGTGCAGGGAGGTGGGCACACAGCTGTGGAATATAAACCCAAAGAATGTCTTGCCATGGCTGATAGATGGTTCTCTTATTACCCTCTCTAGCTCATTTCCCTTGGTCGTTGGGTTGATGCTCGAACCTATCCAGAGATTAGTCATCCAATAATAATGGGGTCATGTCCTCTCAGACTATCCTTTTTTTTTTTTCTTATGAAGAGCTTTGGCTCTTGTGAGTTCCTCATCAAATTAAAATGAGGTCGATGAAAATCCTTGCAGTTGAATAGCAATCTCCATCGGAAAAAAGCATTTTACTGAAAGAATTACATATATTGAATTTTTACTTCATCCATCGTCAACGGAAAAAAAAAAGCCTCGTTGGTTTTGGTATATTAAGCAAAAGAAGTACTTGTTGTTTTACCATCGAAATCGAAAATACTATCTAAAGTTTGAAAAAAAAAAGGGGGACGAAAACAATATGTGGAAAATGACATACAAAAATTAGCATGTTTGTATGATGAATGCAAGTAAGACAGCCTAAATGTGATGATGTTGAAAACTCATTTTCCAAATTCATGTAGTTCATATTGCAGTAGCAAAAATTTGGAAACGAAACGGTAATGAGTCTGGATTAATTATTGTCTGTACTCACAAATGTGGGTCCAGTTGATTGTATGGGCTCGAGTGTGATCCGCTTTATCTGAGGTATATAGTATATACGGCTCGGCTCACACGAACCGATAGATCATTTGGGTCTCTATTTCATTGAATAATGGAGGTGGGCCGAGCCCACACTCTTTGGATTCACGTGTCATGGGCCATGCCCCATTACGAAGAAATTCACCCACCGGAGTCAAGTCAAAGTATTTATTGACATGTATGAAGACAACATCGGTAAAGACAAGAGCATGAGTAGGGATCGAGAAATTACTGTAATGGCGGGGGACCTTATATTTAGGCACTTACCCCCGCTTGACTTATGAAAAATGAATGATGTAAAAAATATTTTTCGAAAAATGATGACTTCTATCGCTTAGAATCAGGAATCAATGAAAAATATTTTCATCATCCACGAAAATGTCTAGATATAATTTTTTTTTCCAGATAGGGAAATCATTTTAATTAACTAGTTATTTCAAGCGATGCAAATGATTATTTTCAGTTTTGGCAAAAAAAACACACAAAGCCTAGACTCATTGGTAGGCCAATTGTCTCTCAACTTAGCTAATATAGCCGTTAAAATAGATTGTTCGAATAAAGTAGGTTCATGTAATGTAGCACGCCCATAAGACGTCGATATCTCGATGGCGGAGGCAATAAATAGAGTAGGTATGCAAACGTGCGCACGCGCCAGATGTATCCGAAAAGTTTTTAAAAAAATCACGTTTAAAAAAAAAATCTTTACGGAAATTTGCCTATTATCTTTCCTCTTCCATTTTTCTTAGTTGGACGAGCCAAGGATGTTGCATCTCCTACCTACTTCCATTGCTGCTCTTGATCTCCAACGTTGTGCCATCACAATCGGACATCGTCGAGAGCCTCCCCGGTTTCCCCAGAGATCTTCCCTTCAAACTCGAAACAGGGTCGGCTCGAATTATATGTTTATGAGCAACGGCAATTCAGCAAAAATGACTTGAATCGCCATTTATTTTCTCGATCTTGAAGAGTTATATTTATGTGAGTGTTTTCTTCTTCATGTTTGTCTGAACGGTGGCGCGAGAAAAAAATGGTGCAGGTACGTAGGGGCAGGAGAGTTGGAGGAGGTGCAGCTATTTTTAAAAAAATTATTTTTAAATTAATTTATTTAATTTATTTTTTTGGGTAAGGTAATTTATTTAATTATTTTTAATTTCATTATTTCTATTTTTAATTATTTTCATTTCATTTTATTTTATTTTTCGAAAAAATTATTTTTTATTTTTAATTATTTTATTTTTAATTACTTTCTCAAAAAAATAAAAAATAAAATAAAAAGATTAAAAAAATTGTGACAGCATTTTGGAAATGCAACTTCCCAAGACGTACTTTGAGCTAAATGCTTTTAGAGAGCATTTGAGATGCAATTACATCTCCCCAAAGTGAGTCAAAAAAGTTACCAAACACCATTTGTATTTGGCCAAGAGACTTTAGAGCTCCAGGCCAAGAGACTTTAGAGCCCCAAAGCTTACTTCAAATGCTGAACCAAACAGGGTCTTATACATAAGTGAATATCTATCTTAAGGGAAAGAAAACAAGACGTTCATATGATAGCATTCGAATAAGCATGCTTTGCACGATAGCAATCAACTATTAAATGGTAATCTCACTGCCTCATCTCTATTTTTTTTTATCTTATTTTTCCTTTGCTAGGATTCTCTCCCAAAACCCCCGTGTGGAAAGTATATATGTTCATATGCGATTGAATAGCAATAAAGTAAACGATAATGTTTTTGTGATGAGCATTCCATTATAAAAAATAACAATCTCAAACTTTCTCAAAGGCCTGCAGTTAAATTCATTATGGACTATAGCAGAACATTATGCAGATAAGCATACGGTAACATTAGGCATCATTTCGTTGATTATTTGTGCTGGCAAGAATAGTTGCACCAAAAGAATAGTTGCGCTCTAAAAAAAAATTGACAAGCATTAGCAACTTACAGAAATGTCTCATTTCAATCCAGCACCTACAAAAAGGTCCCCTCAAAATTGAAAGAAAAACTTGAGATTTGTGTAATTTGTGGACGATATAGGCGACGTTGGTAGTTGAGAAAGTTAGTCGGATGTTATTTTGTCGCTTCTCGTTTTCTCCTTGGCAGATGACAAACCAAAATCCCTATCTTTTTTTTCTGTACAAATCTACTACTATTCTTGACTTTAAAGCCAATTCGGGTAGGAGTAAATATGAACCGTTGGATTCTGTGATCCAAATTACCTCTCTCGTACAAAAATTTCTCGATCCTGAGGCGGGCTCTGGTGTTCACTGATGTTATCATTATGCATGTCAATAAATACTTTGACTTTTGGCTCCCGAGTTAATGTGAATTCAAATCATGTGAGTCCGGCCCACATCCTCTATTGAATGAGATGGGCCCTTATGGGACCCAAATGATTTAGTGGTTCGTGTGAACCGAGCTATATTTACCGTCAAATGAAGCAGATCACATGTGAGCCCGTACAATCTCGTGGTCCATGGTAACTCGGCCCACATGCTATGGGTGCCGACTATCTCCCACCTCATTATGGAGCCAACAAGGCTCGAGCTCGTTGACCTCTAGCGAAGTTCGGCCGCACTCACCTATGGCCGGTCACTAGTAATGGCCAGGGTGGGCAATCGACTGAAGAAGTGGGGAAATTTTTTTAAAAAATAAAATAAAAAATTTAAAAATAAAATAAAAATAATTAAAAAAGAAATGTGGAAGAGTGGAGGAAGGAAAGATGAATGAAAAATTTTTCTGTTCTAAAAAAGAGAAAATCATTTTCCTTACTTTTTAATGTGCTTTTTTCCATGAGCGGAAGACGTTTTCCCTAACTCATTTATTTTCCGTAAAATGAACACTGAAAAATCTAGAAAATATCTTCATGAAAGTTATTTTTGGCACAACGAAAGGAGCCTTAGAGTGAAAATTTGTTATCCACTTGTACTCTATTTATTTTGCGAAAACAATTTTTGGGAAAACATTCTCTTCATTTTCTAGCGTTTGGTTCCCTTAGCAGAATCCAGGACCAACTCTTTGTCACTCGAGCCCGTGACCCCAGTGCCTATGCATAGACCCCAGTGCCCTCGCTCATGGTCCAACGAGATAGAGCCTCGAACCCCGATACCCATAGACCCCCTACCCCACCCTCAAGTCCATCGAGGATTGGCTTGAAGGCCCGATGCCCATGTTTGATGCCTCAACACTAGGGCTTGGGTCCACAAAAGCCAAACGTGGGATCTCGGTATCGGAGCTCAGATCCCCAATACCCAAGCCTAGGACCACAAAGGTTGTTCTCGAGTCAACAAAGGTCATTATTGACACCTGATTTTTAATCATCTTTTCTCTTTTAAAATTAATAAAAAAAATCCATAAAAATTCATAAAATTGAAAAATCAACTTTGGGGACCTTAGCCAAGCTTAGGGAACCAATTTTGATCAAAAAAATAATTTTTCATATTTTCAGTATTTTTCGATATTTTTTATTTCAAAAATTCATAAAAAATCAAGAAAAATGAAAATTGCAAAATCAACTTTAGAGGCCTTGGCCAAGCTTAGGCAACCATTTTTTGACAAAAAATAATTTTTCATATTTTTTGTATTATATATATTAGAAAATAGGAGAATATTTAATAAATAATAGCATTTGAGGCCACCAAAATACATAAAAAAATAGTCAATATTTTTTAAATCCATTTTCATGTTGGCCATCACAAATTTAAAAAATCCAATTCGGGGTCGTGTATTCCATCACGAGCATAATTTCGAATAGGGCCTAAAAAATTCAATTTTAGTTAATTTATTTTTATTTGTTCACTTTTAGGAGTTGTGACATTGTTATCTAATATTTCAAATTTTCATTTCGGCCCAAATATACCCAGAATGACTCAATTTTGTAAAAGGGCTTTAATTAAATTTTGCATTATTTTCAACGGCAAAAAATGAGCTTAAATTTGACATGCGGTGAATTTTGACTAAGTATAGGGGAGGTGTGTCAAAAATTGTGAGAAGATTTTATCTTAAAGAAATATTTTTTTCAGGGACTGAATTGTAAATACTTAAAATTCAAGAACTAAAGTACAAATACCTAACTCGTGAGGGATTATTTTACAAATAACAAAGAAAAAGAGTTAGTTGAGAAATTAGAATAGAGAATGGAAAATGGAGAAGAGAAGATAAAGAAAATAAGATGAGAATAGAGAAGGGAATATGGAGATGAAGAAGAGTTAGTAGAATTGGAGATTGATATGGAGAAGGGAGGATGAAAATGAAGAAAAGTTAGTGGAGAAATTAGAATGTGAGATAGAGATGGAGAAAGGAAAATGAAGATGAAGAAGAGTTAGTGAATGAAGAGATAGAGTTAGTGAAAAAATTAGAATGAGAAATGGATGAATAGACTATAAAAGGAAGAAGAAGTGAGTTTGGAAAGGGGGATTTTTTTAGAAGAAAATTTTAGATGTTTGAGAGGATTTTGGGAGATTGAAGAAAAATTGGAGAGAAAGAAAATACCAAAAAGAGAGAAATTTTTTTGAAGATGATGGGAGTTTAAAGTTATGAGTTATCATCACCAATTCCTTCATCGGTCAACATAAATCAAAAGTGCATCCTTGTCAACGAGCAAGTAAATTCGAGCTAAGTGTTTTTATTTATTCATTTATTTGTGATTTTTATCTCAAATTAGCACAAATTGTATACACTTTCTCCATCTCCCTTTTCCCCATATTTTATGGTAGGTAAAATAAAAAACAGACAACTCCATATCAACGATAAATTTCATGGAGGTGCAAAGTGAAACCAAACAAATTCCAAGGTGCCCATCAAATTTGCAGCCGACCCGTCAACGGATTTTAGTTCAAATTATTGAAACAAATTGTTGTATTTTATTTTAAAGAACTAAAACCCCAGAATGGAGAGGCAAAGCGCATCCACTGGAGATCGTTTATTTTCTGCAATTTAAATTCCTGCACCATTAAACCCTAAAGGGAAGAGTTAAGCCAATGCTAGGCTGCCCATTAGAGGTTTTTACTTACTATAATTTAAATTCTTGCACCGTTAAACCCTAAAGGGAAGAGCCAAGCCAATACTAGGCCACCCATTGGAGGTTTTTACTTACTGCAATTTAAATTCCTGCACCATCAAACCCCAAAAAGAAGAGCCAAGCCAATGTTAAGCCGCCTATTGGATGTTTTTACTACTGTTATTTAAATTCCTGCACCATTAAACCCCAAAGGGAAGAGCCAAGCCAAGCCAAGGCTGGGCCATCCATTGGAGGTCTTTATTTACTATCATTGACTTCCCGCCGTTTAATTTTTGAATCACCAGACCCCAAAGTGAGTAGACTGTTACAATGCACAGGAGTCATTAACACACTCCTTCTTTCGGCTTCAGGGAATTTTTAACACTTTAAAAAATAAAAAAATACCATCCATGCATCCTATCTAAAAAGTGAAAATATAAAAAGAGAACACCCCACCAGAGTCTTAGGAATAAACCAAGCTTGAGTTGCCAAATTAGGATATCCATGAAATTAAGGTACCGAAAGAGCATTAGTTTTAATTAACTAGTGTAACCAAGTCTCCAAACTCATAATCTTTGGTTCGTAGAAGTAATTTAATCCTCTCGCTAATTTACTTAGGTATCTAATCAACCGACCAAAAATGATTAGTGACGACTCCAAATCTTAAAACCATTTGAACAAAAACCAAAGTTGCGATTCGGTAGGACTTGGGGGGTTCGTATTAGGTTAATTCATCTAATAAATCTAATAATCTGTTAACCCGATCGAAAAAAAAATTCTTAGGGTCGCGACAGTCATGCCTAGGGCCTTCGAGGTAGGGTCCAAGACCCCCCGGTGCCCATGCTTGGATCCATTGAGGCCGGGCCCGAGACCCAAGTCCCCGTGCTCCTATTACCGATGCCTGAGTCGAGGTACATTGTAGCCAAATCCAAGACTCTAGTGCCCATACCAATTCCTCTAGTTGTGAGTATATTAAAAAAAAAAACAAATCAGATTTTCCATAACAAATGATAGAAAAATTTTCAATTCATTTTTAGATTTCAACCAATCATAGAAAAATAACGTTCTTTTCCTGAAAAATGACTTTTTCAAAAATATTTTCCAAGAATGGCAAATTTTCCGTGAAACAAACAGAGCACTACTTTCACTAGATGTGAAATTTAATATTTTCAATTCTTTTCATTTGAAATAGACTCTCATCTAAGTTTGTTCTTCGAACTAATTATAGTCTCCAACCGTAAGAAAGCTACCTTTTCAATTTAGACCGGATGTCGCTACAGGTGTACTTTGCTATATTTATGCTTGTGGTCCCCCTTATCTTTTGTTGTATTATCAGATTTATTATGGATGAGTACTCCTTATCGATGAAAAGCGACATACCGGTCGAGAGCTAAACCCATGGAATGGTTTGGATTACCTGTGATCATGATGTTTGTTTGCTTTTGCACAGGTTCTTTGAAGTTTGATTATTAAAATTCCAGCGGAACTAGACCAGTGCTCAAGTTAAATCCTTATTCCTGGACAAAGGTGAATTGCCCTTATTTTCAAGGAGGGTCAATAACGTTAAATTCATCATGATCGAGAGTTATGGCTCTTTCTTATGACAGATAGCAAACATAATATTCTTGGATTCACCTATGGGTACGGGATTTTCATATGCAACGACATGGACAGCATAGGATAGCAGCGACACTTCCTCGGCAGCACAGACATATGAGTTCTTGAGGAAGGTAGCCATTTGTGTTCATAGCTAATTATCTAGACCAGCACAATTCCTCTATTTTATTTCATTTTACTTTTGATGCAGCGGCTTATGTCTCACCCCAAATTCCTCAAAAATCCACTTTACATCACTGGTGATTCTTATTCTGGTGTTGTTGCCCCCATCGTCGTTAAAGAAGTATACGATGGTGCGTAATTGAATTCTATCCACATATTTCGTGCCACTCTGGCTCTCAAGAAGCTATTTTTTTCTTCACAAAAGAAAAAACTCGTTTGCTTTTCTGTGCAGGAAATGAAGCCAGACACGAGCCGCAAATGGATCTCGTGGTACATAAAAATCTTGTAATTTTGTTTTACTGGTATAGTAATCTTTTACGACATTAAATAAACTTGGGCTTGGTGTGCTCTTCATATCTTGTAATAATCTTCCATGCTACTATTTCCACAGCATTTCAACTTCATATCTATTACCATGTATGTTAAGTAAAGCATTACTGTTCTGGTTATATGGACAAGGTTATCTGCTAGGCAATCCGGTGACTTGTGAAGTAAGGGACATTAGTCAAAGAATTCCATTCGGACACAAGACGGCTCTCATATCTGATGAACTTTATGAGGTGAATTTACAACATATATTTGCCTCTAATAAGATCCCTAACGTGTTTTGATTTTATTTTTGCTTTCGTGTTTTTAAGTCTATGAAATCGGATTGCAATGGAGATTATGTGAACATAGATCCTACCAACGTCCTCTCAGACTATCCCCCCCCCCTCCCTCTTTTTATGAAGAGCTTTGGCTCTTGTGAGTTACTCATCAAATTAGAATGAGGTCGATAAAAATCCTTGCGGTTGAATAGTTATCTCCATCTGAAAAAAGCATTTTAGTGAAAGAATTACATATATTGAAGTTTAATTTCATCCATTATCGGCGAAAAAAAAAAACCTTGTTGGTTTTGGGATATTAAGCAAAAGTCGTACTTTTCATTCTACCGTCGAAATCGAAAATACCATCTAAAATTTGAAAACAAAAGTACGAAAAAAATATGGGAAACGGCATACAAAAATTAGCATGTTTGTAGGATGAACGCAAGTAATACAGCCTAAATGTGATGATGTTGAAAAGTTATTTTCCAAATTTATGTAGTTCATGTTGCAGGGGGCAAAATTTGGAAACAAAACCGTAATGAGTCTAGAGTAATTGTTGTCTGTACTCACAGCATGTGGGCCCTATTGATCGTATGGGCTCGAGTGTGATCCGCTTCATCTGACGGTAAATATGGCTCGGCTCGCACGAACCACTAGATCATTTGGGTCCTTATCTCATTGAATAATGGAGGTGGACCGGGTTCACACGCTTTGGATTCACGTGTCATGGGCCGTGCCCCATTACGCAGAAATTCATCCACCGGATTTTAGTCAGAGTATTTATTGACATGTATAAAGACAAGATCATGAGTGAGGATCGAGAAATTACTGTATTGACAGGGGACCTTATGTTTAGACACTTAGGCCCGTTTGATTTATGAAAAATGAATGATATATGTGGAAAATATTTTTCTAAAAATGATAGAGTGTATTGCTTAGAAATAAGAATTAATGAAAAATATTTTTATCCTCCGCGAAAATGCCTAGACATAATTTTTTTTTTAGATAGGAAAAGCATCTCCCATTGACTAGCTATTTCAAGTGAGACAAACGATTATTTTTAGTTTCCGTAAAACAAATGAAGCCTAGACCCATCTCCCCTGCTGGCTTAGTTTATTGGTAGGTCAATTATCTCTCAACTTAGTTAATATAGCCGTTAAAATAGACTGTTCAAATGAAGCAGGTTTATGTAATGTAGCATGCCCATGAGATGTCGATATCTCGATGGCGAAGGCAATAAATTGAGTAGGTATTGACATCACAGACACAATTAGTACGCAAATGTGTGCACGCGCCAGATGTATAAAAAAAAATTAACATTTAAAAAAATTTAAGATGTGAAATCTTTTTAAGGATGTTTTGGGATAGAAAGCATTCGAGTTCTAAATATGGAAGTATGTGAAAGACTACATATAGACATATTAGCTTGTGCATATTCAATATTTGTAAAATAAGGAATTAAGGATATTTTGACAAGAGCAAAACAAAAAAAAAAAGGTATGATGTTCCTTACTTGTAGGATGTCATTTTGCTTCATGTAATAGTATGAACAACGTGCAAAAGTTACTAATCATTACAAACTTTTTTTCACTATGTTGAGAGCTTCAATGGCACAGTGCCAAATATATATTAAGATTAGCTTCTAAAGTTCTTCTACTAACTTGTTGGATAAATCGAAGTATATATTTCCGAAATGGCCCATGAAACATCAAACTGGAATTTCTCACATCACTTTATGAATCAAAATTGTAAGTAAATCCTTTGATGCCTACCATATTCGCTTCTTTGAAGATAGGGGAGTGGTTGGGCTTCCCCATCCCTACCACGTTATTGCCAATTAAGTCTAGCGGTACGTGAGAATCACTGTACTGACCAAGATGGACGGTTTACAAAGCCGCGAAGCCGATATAAACCATAAAAATCCACACAGAGAAGGGAGGAATCTTACAGAAATTTGCCTATTATCTTTTCTCTTCCATTTTTCTTGGTTGGACGAGACAAGGATGTTGCAACTCCTACTTCCATTGCTGCTCTTGATCTCCAACGTTGGACAATCACAACCGGCCATCGTCGAGAGTCTCCCAGGTTTCCCTGGAGATCTTCCCTTCAAATTCGAAACTGGGTCAGCTCGCATTACATGTTTATGAGCAACTACAACGTAGCAAATGACTTGAATCGCTATTTATTTTCTTGATCTATTTATATGAGTGTTTTCTTCTTAATGTTTGTCTGAATGGTGGTGAAACAAAAATGGTGCAGATACGTAGGGGTAGGAGAGTTGGAGGAAGTGCAGCTATTTTACTACTTCATCGAGTCCGAAAGGAGCCCCAAGGATGACCCTTTGTTGCTTTGGCTCACCGGCGGTCCTGGTTGCTCTTCTTTGTACGGCCTCCTCTTTGAGATAGTTGCATCCTCTCTTAATCACTTCATTCACCAGTCATTGTTGTCGTCACCGTCATCGTCATTTTTCCTTTCTTCCTCTCGATATTGTTACTATTTGGTGACATGGAGCTTTTGGGACCCTCCTCCTTCTTCATCTTCTTCTTCTTTCTCTCTCTCTTGGAAGATTATTATATTATGATAAAAATGATTAACATGATCACTCGTTGAGCTCTTCCCTAACTCCAATATGCAAAAAAGATCACCAAGTTCAAACATGACCTTAACGAGCTCATAGCAACTTTTGATGACTTGACATATACAAAAATGAATATCTATCTTAAGGGAAAGAAAATAAGATGTTCATTTGATAGCATCCGAGTAAGCATGCTTTGCACGATAGCAATCAAATGTTAAATAGTAATCTTATTACCTTATCTCTATCTTTTATCTAGTTTTTCCTTTGACAGGATTCTCTCCCAAAACCCCCGTGTGGAAAGTATATATGTTCATATGCGATTGAATTACAATAAAGTAAAAAATGATGCTTTAATGACGGGCATTCCATTTATAAATAGTAACAACCTCAAACTTTCTTAAAGGCTTGCAGTTAAATTCATTATGGACTACAGTAGAACATTATGCAGCCAAGCATACAAGTCCTTTTTTATCGATAGCATTGCATCATTCCATTGATTATTTGTGCTAGCCATAGTTGCACCAAAAGAATAGTTCCGCTCTAAAAAAATTGACAAGTATTAGCATTTACAGAGCTGTCTTATTTCAATCCAGCATTTACAAGAAGGTCCTCTCAACGTTAAAAGAAACACTTGAGATTTATGTAATTTGTGGAGGATATTGGCGACGTTGGTAGTTGAGAAAGTTGGTTGGATGTTATTTTGTCGCTTCTTGTTTTCTCCTTGGCAGATGACAAGCTAAAATCCCATCTTTTTTCTGTACAAATCTACTTGTCTTGACATTTAAGCCGATTCTGGTAAGAGTAAATATGAACCGTTGGATTCAGTGATCCAAATTACTGTCACTAAGGTTTCTCGATCTTACTCCTGCTCTGGTCTTTACCGATGTTGTCGTTATCCAAAGGTCTTCACTTTCTTAATTTTATACATAAATATTCCGTTGACCGGAAAATATTTTCTATCGACCAACCATTTTCGGCGAATCGATGGATGAAAGGCCGAAAAATTAATTCACAAAAAATAATATTCCTCAAATGATCACCGGCTTCGTTAGTTTCATGGAAAAGGAGATGTTTTTTGAAAAATGGCTTCCAAAAAGTCATTTTCATAAAAATGACAATATCTTTTGGTGTTCGGTTGCAACTTGAAAATAAACTGAAAAATATTTGCTGCAATTTGCTATGGAATATCGGACTTTATTTAACTCCATTCATTCTTTTTGATATTTTTTAATTTTTATTTTTAAAAAATTAAAAATATTTTTTTTTCTCTTTGCTTTTTATTTTTTATTTTTTTATGTTATTTTATATTTTATTTTTCCTTTTTCTTCAACTAGTGATCGACCACAGGCAATGCCTTACCACTCCAGCTATGGTCACACTCTGCCTCGCTTGAGGCTAGAGAGGTCAGCGAGGCTCAAGCTCGCTGATCATGGCCAAGGCCGATAATCAGTAGAAGAAGAAGGGAAAAAATTAAAATAAAAAATAATTAAAAAAAGAAATATGAAAGAGTGGAGGAAGGAAAGATGAAATAAAATGTTTTCCTCTTCTAAAAAAGAGAAAATAATTTTCCTCACTTTTGAATGTGTTGTTTCCATGAGTGGAAAGTGTTTTTCCTGATTGATTTATTTTTTGAAAAACATTTTCTTGAAAATTATTTTTCTCAAAACGAATAGAGCCTTAGAGCAAAAATTTGTCATTCACTTGTACATTTAGCTTCCATTTGTTTCGCGAAAAATAATTTTTGGGAAAACATTTTCGTTATTTTCCAGCGCTTGGTTCCCTTTGTAAAATGAGTGAACGAATAATATTTTCCTACTCAATGGAAAACCTATGCTTAAATTTAAGAAAATGACTTCATTTTTAAAAAATCAAAAACCATCTTCCAAAATATAATTAGATATCATTGTTTGGGCCAGAAACTCTACATTTAGGCATAGAACCCCAATGCTAGTTCCCAAGTCCCCTACATCCGGTACCAGCTCTTCGGTGTTTAGGCCCATGACCTTGGTGCCCATGCTCAAACCCCAACGCCCTCGCCGTGGTCCAATGAGGCATAGCCTTGGCCTTAGTACCCAAGCCTAGGCCTTCTGCCCCACCCTCAGGTTTATCGAGGATGCGCCTGAAGCCCTGGTGCTTGTGTCCAATGGCTCAACACCAAGGCTCGAGTCCACAAAGGCTGGGATCCTGGTATCAGATCTCGGATCCTCAACACCCGAGCCTAATTCCATGAAGGCCTTGCTCGAGTTGACAAAGGTTGTGCCTGGGACCTCGGTGCCTGTGTTATGATCCATTGTGGTCAGGCTCGGGACCCAAATCACCATGCCCCTATCATTGGTGCCCAGGTCGGGGTCTATTGTGGCTGGCCCCGGCAGTGCCCATACCCAATTCCCCTAGTAGTGCATATATTTAAAAAAAAAAAACAAAATAAGGTTTTCCATACTAAACCATATAAAAACCATATAAAATATTTTTTAGTTCATTTTTAGAATTCAACCAAACATAGAAAAATAATGTCATTTTCTTGGAAACTGACTTTGTGAAAAATGTTTTCCAAAAATGTCACATTTTTCTTAAAACAAACGCATCATTACTTACACTAGATGTGAACTTTTCATATTTTTGTCGCTTTTCATTTGAAATTGACTCCTCATCTAAGTTTGTTCTTCGAACTAGTCTCTAACCGTAAGAAAGCAACTTTTTCAATTTAGACCAAATGTCGCCACAAATGATACTTTGCTATATTTATGCTAGTGCCCCCCGTATCTTTCGTTGTGACATATTTCAGTTAAACTGAAACATACTTTAGTTTGGGGCATACCAGATTTGTGATGGATGAGTACTCCTTATCAACTGAAAAGCGACATACCGGTGGAGAGTAAAACCCACGGAATGGTTTGGATCACCCGTGATCTTGGTGTTTTTATGTTTTTGCATAGGTCCTTTGGAGTTTGATTATTCAAATTCCAGCGGAACCAGACCAGTGCTCAAGTTAAATCCTTATTCCTGGACAAAGGTGAATTGCCCTTATTTTCAAGGTGGGTTAATAACGTTAAACTCATCAGGATCAAGAGTTATCGCTCTTTCTTATAACAGATAGCAAACATAATATTCTTGGATGCACCTGTGGGCACTGGATTTTCATACGCAACGACGTGGACAGCATACGATAGCAGTGACACTTCCTCGGCAGCACAGACATATGAGTTCTTGAGGAAGGTAGCCATTTGTGTTCATAGCTAATTATCTGGACCAACAGAATTCCTCTATTTTATTTCATTTTACTTTTGACGCAGTGGCTTATGTCTCACCCCAAGTTCCTCACAAATCCACTTTACATCACTGGTGATTCTTATTCCGGTGTTGTTGTCCCCATTATTGTTAAAGAAGTATACGATGGTGCGTAATTGAATTCTACCCACATATTTCATGCCACTCTTGCTCTCAAGAAGCTATTTTTCTCTTAACTAAAGAAAAAACTCCATTTGCTTTTCTGTGCAGCAAATGAAGCTAGACGCGAACCACAAATGAATCTCGTGGTACGTAGAAATCTTGTAATTTTGTTTTACTAATATAGTAATCTTTTACGACATTAAATAAACTTAGGCTTGGTGTGCTCTTCACATATTGTAACAATCTTCCATGCTAGTATTTCCACAGCATTTCAACTTCATATCTGTTACCATATATGTTAAGTAAAGCATTACTGTTATGGTTATATGAACAGGGTTATGTGCTAGGTAATCCGGTGACTTGTGAAGTAAAGGACATTAGTCAAAGAATTCCATTCGGACACAAGATGGCTCTCATATCTGATGAACTTTATGAGGTGAATTTACAGCATATATTTGCCTCTAATAAGATCCCTATACCATCAACGAATATAATTTACTAATAATGATAATTACATATGAATTGACATGTTTTGATTTTATTGTTTCTTTCATGCTTTTAAGTCTACGAAATCGGACTGCAATGGAGATTATGTGAACGTAGATCCTACCAACGGAGCATGTCTGATGGACCTCGAAATGGTGTCCAAAGTAAGTGCTATTGTTATGACATAAACCTCTTTCATAATTTCTTATGCAAGATGTGTCTTGCGATAGATCACCGAGATATGTTTCCTTGTCAAATTTTTCAGTGCCTTGAGAAGATATTTTTGGCTCAAATATTGGAACCCATATGCAATATTTTATCTCCTAACCATACGAGGCTAAAATGGAGCAGAAGTATGCTGGAAGAGAATATCATCGACGTCGTCTCGGAGCCTCAACAATCCAGGCCATGGTGTCAGGTAAATCCCAAATGAACACCCTCAAAATCCATAAAGTGTTGTACCTAAAAGTACAGCATCTATCTATATGTGCAGACAATATAGGATGAACATATGGATTTTGATAAATAGCTAATGCGATGTTTCACGTACTTAAATTTTTCCGTCAACAGAGCTATAACTATTTGTACTCCTACATTTGGGCCAATGATAGGACTGTCCAAGAAACCCTTCATATACGAGAGGTATGTAGCAACATTCTCTTCGCAAGCATTACCGATATTTGTGGGTGCGTATAGATATATACTTATATTGACTTACCTGATAATGACATTCAGGGCACGAAGCCAGAGTGGGATAAATGCAACAAAAGTCTATCATACACAAAGGACGTTCTTAATAGTGCAGTCTATCATAGATACCTCTCTAAGACATCCCTCCGTGCCCTAATTTACAGGTACCACATTAACTAAATGAATAAGTTTCTTATCCTGATTCCACATTTTCACGGTCGACTTGCCTTTTACACGAATTGGCGATTTTTCTTTCCTTTGTTGACAAAAAATGTTCTTGTTGTAGTGGTGATCATGACATGCTTATCCCGTACATTGGTACATTGGATTGGATACGATCACTCAACTTAACTTTACTTGGTGCATGGTCGCCTTGGTTCGTCGAAGGTCAAGTAGCCGGGTAATAATTTCATCCTAATCCATTAATCATACATTCACTATACTTCTCTTTTTATCGAATTCAGTTTACTTAATCATCATCTTGTCATGGATGTTTTTCTTCGTACTTCGCTCAATGACGAACGGTTTTATCACATTATGAACAGCTCGCATCTGCATTTAACTATGGACCAAAAAATTTGCTTATTAAGTTCCATCACTTGTCTGTTTACCGAACCATACTTAAGCTGAAAAATTTTGTACCAAATCCTAATTAGACTTCTAAACATAAATTAGTTGGCTAACAATAACAGTTGATTTTGGATTGGACCGCAACTCAGCCATTCTAGCAAAATAAAGAAGTCACGTCCATCTTGTTGCTCAAAATCCTCAAATTGCTAGTTTGGTCAATTTGAGTTTGCAAGAATGAATTTATCACAAATTATCTCTTTTATATTAGAGACCTCATTTTCAGTCTTGCTATTTTATTTCCAAGTAAACACTCATTTTAGCTCTTTTAAGCCATTTTTTAAACTTGCAAGGCCTCAATTTGGCCAACATTTTGCATTTCTCCTTTCACGTCAAATTTCTTGCATCTAATTTCCCTTTCACATGCACATACCTGCATTGCTTGTGCTCGAGGAGCTGTAAAAAATAATATGAATTAACTTCTTTTTACTCTATCTGAACAGATATTCTATGTTATACTCGGAGAATAGTAAGTATGATTTGACATTTACAACGATAAAGGTAGGACCATCTCCCCTCCATTATGTTTTATTTTTTAATGTCCTTGTCCAGAGGAAAAAAAAAACGTTCATTTGAAATTGTAATGACTGGTATTCTTTTTCTTTTTGCTTTCTTCATTTTGCCGTGGTGCAGGGAGGTGGGCACACAGCTGTGGAATATAAACCCAAAGAATGTCTTGCCATGGCTGATAGATGGTTCTCTTATTACCCTCTCTAGCTCATTTCCCTTGGTCGTTGAGTTGATGCTCGAACCTATCCAGAGATTCGTCATCCAATAATAATGGGGTCCTGTCCTCTTAGACTATCAACACCCCCCCCCCCTTTTTTTTTTATGAAGTGCTTTGTCTCTTGTGAGTTACTCATCAAATTAAAATGAGGTCGATGAAAATCCTTGCAGTTGAATAGTTATTTCCATCTGAAAAAGCATTTTAGTGAAAGAATTGCATTTATTGAAATTTTATTTCATCCATTATAGGCGGAAAAAACCTTGTTGGTTTTGGGATATTAAGCAAAATTAGTACTTTTCATTTTACCGTCGAAATCGAAAACACCATCTAAAATTTGAAAAAAAAAAGTACAAAAAAAATATATGGGAAACGACATACAAAAATTAGCATGTTTGCAGGATGAATGCAAGTAATACAGCCTAAATGTGATGATGTTGAAAAGTCATTTTCCAAATTCATGTAGTTCATGTTGCTGGGGCAAAAATTAGAAACGAAACCATAATGAGTCTGGAGTAATTGTTGTCTGTACTCACAGCATGTGGGCCTTGTTAATTGTACGGGCTCGAGTGTGATCCGCTTCATCTGACGGTAAATATGGCTCGGCTCGCATGAACCACTGGATCATTTGGGTCCCTATCTCATTGAATAATGGAGGTGGGCCAGGCTCACATGCTCTAGAATCACGTGTCATGGGCCGTGCCCCATTACGCAGAAATTCATCCACCGGATTTAAGTCAGTATTTATTGACATGTATAAAGACAAGAGCACGAGTGAGGATCGAGAAATTACTGTATTGACGGGGGACCTTATGTTTAGGCACTTAGGCCCGTTTGATTTATGAAAAATGAATGATGTAGAAAATATTTTTCTAAAAATGATAGAGTGTATCGCTTAGAAATAGGAATCAATGAAAAATATTTTTATCCTCCGCGAAAATACCTAGTCATAATTTTTTTTTGTACATAGGAAAAGCGTCTCCCATTGACTAGTTATTTCAAGCGAGACAAACGATTATTTTCAGTTTCCGCAAAACAAACGAAGCCTAGACCCATCTCCCATGCTGGCGTAGTTCATTGGTAGGCCAATTGTCTCTCAACTTAGCTAATATAGCCGTTAAAATAGATTGTTTGAATAAAGTAGGTTTATGTAATGTAGCATGCCCATAAGACATCGATATCTTGATGGCGAAGGCAATAAATTGAGTAGGTATTGACATCACATATACAAATAGGTATGCAAATGTGCGCACAAGCCAGATGTATACCAAAAAAAAAAGTAACATTTAAAAAAATTTAAGATGTGAAATTATTTTTTGGATGTTGTTTTGGGATAGAAAGCATTTGAGTTCTAAATATGGAAGTATGTGAAAGAGTACATAGACATATTAACTTATGTATATTCAATATTTGTAAAATAAGGAATTAAGGACATTTTGACAAGAGAGAAAAAAAAAAGGGTATGATGTTCCTTATTTATAGGATGTCATTTTACTCATGTAATAGTAGGACAATGCGCAAAAGTAAGTAATCATTACAAACTTTTTTCATTATATCGAGAGCTTCAATGACATAGTGCCAAATATATATTAAGATTAGCTTTTAAAGTTCTTCTACTAACCTTATTGGATAAATCGAAGTATATATTTCCGAAGTGGCCCATAAAACATCAAACTGGAATTTCTCACGTCACTTTATGAAACAATATTGTAAATCAATCCTTTGATGCCTAGTTGCCTACCATGTTCGCTTCTTTGAAGATAGGGGAGTGGTTGGGCTTCCGCATCCCTAGCACGTTATTGCCAATTAATTCTAAATGCACGTGTCGAAAGACCATGATGAGAATCACTGTACTGACCAAGATGGTCGATTTACAAAGCCCCGAAGCCGGCATAAACCCTAAAAATCCACACAGAGGAAGGAGGAATCTAAAAGAAATTTGCCTACTATCTTTTCTCTTCCATTTTTCTTAGTTGGACGAACAAAGGATGTTGCATCTCCTACTTCCATTTCTGCTCTTGATCTCCAACGTTGGACGATCACAATCGGCCATCGTCGAGAGTCTCCCAGGTTTCCCTGGAGATATCTTCCCTTCAAATTCAAAACTGGATCAGCTCGCATTACATATTTATGAGCAACTACAATGTAGCAAATGACTTGAATCGCTATTTATTTTCTTGATCTTGAAGAGTTATATTTATATCAATGTTTTCTTCTTAATGATTGTCTGAATGGTGGTGAAACAAAAATGGTGCAGATACGTAGGGGTAGGAGAGTTGGAGGAAGTGCAGCTATTTTACTACTTCATCGAGTCCGAAAGGAACCCCAAGGACGACCCTTTGTTGCTTTGGCTCACCGGCGGTCCTGGTTGCTTTGCTTTGTCCGGCCTCCTCTTTGAGATAGGTGCATTCTCTCTTAATCGCTTCATTCACCCGTCGTCGTCATCGCCGTCATCGTCATTTTTCCTGTTCTTCTTAGCGGTACTGTTACTATTTGGTGACATGGAGCTTTTGGGACGCCCTTCTTCTTGCTTCTTATTTCTCTCTCTTTTGGAAGATTATTATATTATGATAAAAATGATTAGCATGGTCACTCGTTGTGCTCCTCCCTAACTCCAATATGCAAAAAGATCACGAAGTTCAAACAACACCTTAATGAGCTCGTAGCAACTTTTGATGACTTGACGTACACATTAATGAATATCTATCTTAATGGAAAGAAAACAAGACGTTTATCTGATAGCATCCGAGTAAGCATGCTTTGCACGATAACAATCAAATGTTAAATGGTAATCTTATTACCTTATCGCTATCTTTTATCTCGTTTTTCCTCTGCCAGGATTCTCTCCCAAAATCCCTGTGTGGAAAGTATATATGCTCATAGGCGATTGAATTGCAATAAAGTAAACAATGATGTTTTAGTGATGGGCATTCCATTTATAAATAATAACAATCTCAAACTTTCTCAAAGGCCTGCAGTTAAATTCATTATGGACTATAGTAGAACATTATGCAGCTAAGCATACAAGTCCTTCTTTATCGATAACATTAGGCATAGTTGAGCTAGCAATAGCTGCACCAAAAGAATAGTTGCGCTCTAAAAAAAAAAATTGACAAGCATTAGCAACTTACAGAAATGTCTCATTTCAATCCAGCACCTACAAAAAGGTTCTCTCAACATTAAAAGAAAAACTCGAGATTTATGTAATGTGTGGAGGATATTGGCGACGTTGGTAGTTTGAGAAAGTTAGTTGGATGTTATTTTGACGCTTCTCGTTTTCTCCTTGGCAGATGACAAGCCAAAGTCCCATCTTTTTTTCTGTACAAATCTAATTTTCTTGACATTTAAGCCAATTTTGGTAAGAGTAAATACGAACCGTTGGACTCAGTGATCCAAATTAACGTCACTCATCCAAAGGTTTCTCGATCCTTACTCCTGCTCTGGTCTTTACTGATGTTGTCGTTATCCAAAGGTCTTCACTTTCTTTATTTTATACATAAATATTCCATTGACTAGAAAGTGTTTTCTATTGACCAACCGTTTTCGGTGAATTAATGGGTGAAAGTTTGAAAAATTAATTCACGAAAAATAATATTCCTCAAACAATCACAGGCACCGTTAGTTTCTTGGAATATGAGATGTTTTTGAAAAATGGTTACTAGAAAGTCATTTTCATGAAAATAACAATATCTTTTGGTGTTCGGTTGAAACTTGAAAATAAATTGAAAAATATTGGCCGCAATTTGCAATGGAATATCAGACTTTATTTAACTCCATTGATTCTTTTTTATAGTTTTTATTTTTTATTTTTAAAAAATTTTAAAATATTTTTTTCTCTTTGCTTTTTTTATATATTTTTTATTTTCCTTTCTTCTTCGGTCGGCGATTAACCACAAGCGATGCCTTGCCACTCTAGATATGGTCACACTCTGCCTCGCTTGAGGCCAGAGAGGTCAGCAAGGCCCAAGCTTACTGATTCTGGCCAGGGCTGGCAATCAATAAAAGAATAATGTTGACACCTGATTTTTTTAATCATCTTTTCTTTTCTAAAATTAATTAAAAACAATTCATAAAAATTCATAAAATAAAAAAAAAATAAATCAACTTTGGGGATCTTGGCCAAGCCTAGGGAGCCAATTTTGACCAAAAATTAATTTTTCATATTTTTAGTATTTTTCGGCATTTTTATTTTCGAAAATTAATAGAAAATCCATAAAAATTCATAAAATTAAAAAAATCAACTTTGAAAGCCTTGGCCAAGCTTAGGTGACCATTTTTGAACAAAAAAATAATTTTTCATATTTTTTGCATTTTTAATATTTTTTAGAAATTAGGAAAATATTTAATAAAAATAGTATTTGAGGCCACAAAAATATGAATAAATAGTCAATATTTTTATTTTAATTTTATGTTCATTTTGGCCAAAGAAAATCTGCAAAAATTAATCTGGAATTACTTTGTTAATCTCGTTTTCAAATTAAATAAAAAATAAAGAAAATCTATTTTAGCTCTAAAATTTTTTATTTTTGCATTTTTAGAGTTATGACATTATCCTCTAATAATTCAAATTTTCATCTTGGCCAAATTATGTTCGGAATGACTCAATTCTGCAAGAGGGCATACCTTTGAGGCTGATATGGATGACTAGACTTACCTCGGAGAAAAAAGCAACATCACTGCTTTATCTGTGCGGAACAAGGACATTAACATTGAGTTTGTGCAAAAGAAAGGAGATGCTGGCGAAGACTATAATTACTCGCATGTTGAGCTGGCATATGACATATGGACAAGGGGAAAATATTGCTTCGGCCGACTATGATGGGGAGGGGCAATGAATATGCCATTTTCTACTAAACCCTCTCGGGAAAAGGCAACAATCCATGTTGAGAATATTAAGTGGCTTAACTCATCATATTGCCTAGTTTTACGTCAACTGGAGTCAGCTACGATGAAGGATTGGTATTTTGGAGCAGATCATTCGGCCACACTTTCATCAGGGTCTTCTAATTTTAAGTATCAGAACCCAAAAAGAATTTGACTAAATTATGGTCAGCTAATCAACATGAGGAAGTGAAGGGCGCGGGGGAAGCCTGCAAGTGGACGGACAAAATTCGTACCGAAAGTGAAAAGAGAAGTGATCTTGGCCAGCAGCGTAGTGGGACAAAAGAAAGTGGAGCAAATAGAATGAGGACCTTCGGTGGCGCTCACACACGGCTGGCCAATAGGGGGTGGGACCAAAAAGAAAATCACGAGGAAACATGAGTTTTGGGGGACCCTCTCTCTCTTTTGGGGAGGATGGATGCCCTTTCTACACAGGGATCTCGAGCTCCAGGAGGGAGGACCGGGGGGGTTGGCTGGGTCGAGAGAGCAGGAGGAGGAGGGGAGTGAAAAAAAAAACAAAAAAGGGAGCGAGGAACCTCGGAGAACCCTGATCTGCTCATCTTCACCCTCCTTTCCCAAGGCGGCCACGGTCGGCGGGGGGTGATTGGCGAAGGGAACATTTTTCCTCCTGGGCTTCTCCACCTCCTCGAGTGCTGAGTTCACGAGCTTGAAGGCCGCAGCCCGGTATGTCGTTTCTTTCCTCTAGGCAATGACTTCTGAGTCTGGATCTCAGTCGGCGGAGGAATAAGAACCGGAAGACGACGACTGTTGCTGGAAGCTGATGCTCTTCGAGGATGAATAGGTCATCGTGGTGCTGTTGTCTCCGCGGACGTACGGCGTGAGGCTGTATTGGCCTCACGACTGGGATGGTGATGCACGGGATTAGACTCTCCAGATGAAAATGCTGAGCTTGCAGATGAAATGCAGTCGGAGTTGCTCCAAAAGCTTCCAAATTCAAAGAAGTTAACGTTGGGCGCGACACCATCCTCTTTGATGAACGTGTCTGAGTTGACAGTGTTGCGATTGGCTCCAGAGAGAAAGTTGGGCTCGATGAGAACACCGACACTTCTGGCAACAGGACACGCTACCGTGAATGTGCTCATGGAACAAAGGTTGCTGACAAAACATGACGAGGGCAGGACTGCCGAGTCAGAAAAGACACCCATGGCCTCCTTCACGATACTAACTCCACAAGAAGACGATGGTGATGATCTGTGTCGCCGCCGCCACCAAGTCCACCGCTGTTTGACTTGGTGCTAAAGCTCTCATTATTGTTCTGTCGCTGATTAACGCTCCAAAGCGACGTCAGGTTGTCCGCGACCCAAAGATATCTATCTAATGGTACTCGGGCACAGAAAAAAAAAGAAAAAAGGTTTCCAGCTTGTCTCATTCAAAAACGAAAGAAATAAAGCAGGCTATAGAGGAGCTTCAGATCATAATCAATGGTCTGGTTATTACCTGATCCAATTTCATGTCTCTGCAACTCTTGGGTTAGAGGGTATTGCTGCTGAAGCTACAGGGATTGATGCTGATCGTATCGGTGGCGATCATCAATTCGCGGATTCACCAAACGCGCGTTTTGCTCCTCCATCATCATCGTTCGCCTTGGCTCGCAATGCTTGACTTCTGAAGGTAAATCAAATCGGCACAGTGACTGAATCCATTCAAACCGCGCTTGACTCTAAAGCTGCTGGTTGGGGAGACATGTACAATGGCGTTGATGCCGTATGTAATTTAGTTTGTTGATCTCAGAGTCTACGAACCCTTTACTGGTTACACACTCCTCTTACTACTCAGCCATAACCAGTATTTCTAAGCTAAAGTCTCGTGCATGCCCATGTTTCACGACGTACCTATAATATATATCATGCCTCAGAATGCTTTGGTAATGTTATTGTCCCTTCGATGATTGGATACTCCAAGACTTCCACCTCATCAGCACATTTGCTCCATCTGGCCGAATCATCACGTGAAAGCTGGTTGTGGAATTCGTCTTTTTGAAGAGAACGAGACAATTGAAACCATTGTCACACGATGAATGAACCTGGTGGACCACAGGGAGGAGGATTGAACCTGAGGGACCATGGGGGAGTATGTTCAAGTGTAAGGAAACGTGAAGAAATTAGCCGTTGACGAGAGCTTTAGGAGAATAGAGTTTGAGGAGTTGAATATTGCCGATATACAGGGGTCACGGTGGCGTCCATGATGAGGAAAAAAGAAACTTAGACTCAACTCTCCTCCCAGGGGACCTGGATGGATCCATCTCCACGAGAAAGAAAGGCACGAAGGGAGAGGAACTAGGGCAAAGGAACGAGAATAACGAGAAGGTGATGACGCTACTGGGGATATCCATCGGTGGCCGAGAACTCCTGCGGATGGCAGAATTTGATAACAGAATGTGGAGTTATATCTGGATCGTTGTTTGAGCAATATTGGCCATTTTTTTTTAGTTGGGAACTGAGGGCCAGCATGGAGGAGGTCGAGGAAGGCAAGAGACGGGAACCACGCACGCTAGTATCAGTCTTGCTCGGAAAAACTAGGCGCATGAACTCACCAGGCTCTGTATGAATCACTTTGACCGATTTCAAATCAGCAATCTTGGCCACCCATTTTCCACGACGACTCTTAGTCGTATCTGGGACAAGATCTTGCTCTTTGATCACCTTTCCGGAATTCCCATTCCCGGCCGTCGCCTCAGGCCTCGGACCGACAATGCCCCCCCCCCCCCCCTAACACGCCAGACCTGCAACGACTAACGAATATGTGATCGAACAGGGAGCTCACTGGAGGAGGTGGTCACCATTCCGCTTATAGGGTCTCAGGTACGACAGGTAAGCTTCTATGTCTTCATATCACCCCTGTTAACTTGAGTTTTAGCCGACCGTCACTTTTACTTGCAATTTCAGACCTCTCACCGTTTCACATGAGGTGTCCCTAACGATAATCGGAATGCAAATATACCCTTTACATGTCATTAGAGATGGAAAATGGGCATCACAGTTTTAGTTGCAACTGTTTCATGGAACGACTTTATGCTGGGTTAGTTTGAACTTCAGATGACCGAGGAGCAATTGCATTTGATCCCGGCCCCCACACTGATGCGTAAGTGCACGTCGTCTCGCAAATTAGTCCGTGAGTTTATTAGGGTTGACGGGCCGGTTTAGTCTTCAAGGAGTATTGGGCTTGTTTGTTGTAGACGTTTGGACTTAAGTTAAAAAAAAAAAACAAAAACAACATATTGGGCTCAGAATAGAAGGAGAGGTTAGTAGGGCTAGGTCAAATAGTTTCGGGCGGGCCCTTTAATTGGCTTTGACCCGGTTCATCAACTGAGCCTAGTCTGTGCGAAGCCCACACCGTGTACGTCTGGGTCCAATCAAACCCATTCCGTGACGAGTTGATCCGACCAAGATTTCTCTTTTTTTTTAATAACGATAAAATCCAAAAAATATATATAAATTAAAATTAATTAAAAATTTAAATTTTTTTAAAAAATTAATTAATTAAAAAAATTATTAAAAATAAAAATAAAAATCCAAAAAATAAAAATAATTATAATAAATATTGAAAAATAAATATTATTATTATTAAAATATTAAAAATTCTTAAAAATTAGGAAATTGGTCATTTTAATCAACCAATCCTATTTTCGGTGATTTTGCCTCTCCAATCTTTGAAAATGATGATTTTGCCTATCACAGCCAAATTGTCCCAAAGAAATTCTCAAAAATTAGGAAATGGCCATTTCAACTGACCAATCTCATTTTTGATTAATTTCCTTCTTGATTTTTTCTAAAATGACGATTCTGCCTCTTATGAGCAAATCGTCTCCAAAAAAATTCAAAAAAATTATGGGACATAAAGAATGACCACATTCAACTGGTTTGACCTATTTTCATTTTTCGATCCTTAAAAATGACCATTTTACCCTTCTGGTCAGTTTGATTCAAACCTTGTCTTTTCAAATGAGTTTTCATAAAATAAAATGGTACCAAAATGGCGTTAGAGTAATCTAGCGTAATCAAGTCCCTGAACTCATAACCTCTGATTCGCATGAATAAAGTATTCCTCGCAATACTTTATTTAAGTTTCCAATAAAACTTACCAAGAACGATTAGTGGTAACTCCAAATTCTAATATCATTCAAAAAAAAATCCAAAGTCGCGATTCGGTAGGATTTGGGAGGGTCCGCGTTAGGTTAGTTAATCTAATTAACCTAATAATCCGTCACTCGACAAAATAAAATTTCTTTCGGATCGCGACAAAGAAGGGAAAAATTAAAATGATAAATTAAAAAAAAAAAAGAAAAGTGAAAGAGTGGAGGAAGGAAAGATAAAAGGAAATATTTTCCTCTTCTAAAAAAGAGAAAATAATTTTCCTCACTTTTAAATGTGTTGTTTCCATGAATGGAAAGTGTTTTTCCTGACTCATTTATTTTTCAAAAATTATTTTCCTAAAAATTATTTTTCTCAAAACGAACGGAGCCTTAGAGTGAAAATTTGATAGTCATTTGTACATTTAGCCTCCATTTGTTTCGCAGAAAATAATTTTTGAAAAAACTTTTTCCTTATTTTCCGACATTTGGCTCCCTTCATAAAATGAGTCAACGAAAAATATTTTACTAGTCAATGGAAAACTTATGCTCAAATTTAAGAAAATGACTTCATCTTTAAAAAGTCAAAAACCATGATCCAAAATATGATTAGATATCATCATTTGGGCATATAACCCCAATACTAGTTCCTAGGTCCCCTACATCTAATACCAGCTCTTTGCTGCTCAGGCTCTTGACCCTAGTGCCCATGCACAAACCCCCAACGCCCTCACCGTGGTCCAACAAGGCACAGCCTTGGCCTTGGTACCCGAGCCTAGGCCTTTTGCCCCACCCTCAGGTCTATCGAGGATGGGCTTGAAGCCTTAGTGCCCATGTCCAATGGCTCAACACCAAGGCTCGAGTCCATAAAGGCTAGGATCTCGATATCAGATCTCAGATCTCTAACACCCAAGCCTAATTACATGAAGGCTGTGTAAAAGAAAACTTCACAAATAATCGATTCAAACAAAATAAGGAAGCGAAAACGCTGGGTTGATTACACGAATTCACAGTCACCGAGAAGGTTAGTGAATAGGACACGTACCTATTGACGCCATTCCCAATATCCTATTGACCGCGATGGGATCCTCACCCGGCAAAGTCTTCTTCCCTTTTTCCTTCTCGCACGGCTGCTCGATGGAGAGAGCATAAAGAAAGAAAGAAACCCCCAAGCAAAAATCAAAAGACCATCTGTCTCTTTATCTTTCCTTTTAAATGTAAAAGGTCGGTTTCGCCCCCCTTTTAAATAAAAAAGGATCTAAAAGACAGGAGAAGGGACCTAACCGTAAATATACACAAATCGTAACTTATGGTCCTATCCATCGACGCACCATAGGACATAAAATAGTCTACATCCAGCCGTAAGCCACATCAAAATAAATGAGATGCGCATATCCCAAATAACTTTATTGAGCACATAACTTTTGTGGGATTTCATGCACTATCTTATGTTATAGCCCGTTTTATAAAATAAACTAGTAAAATATAACAATTAATGGAAGCCCAAACAAGAAAATTTTCTAACATTCGCCCACTTGAGCAACATTAATTGTATCCTTTAAGAAAGAAAGAGAAAAAAAAAATTCAAAACCATTCTCGGGCTGTAACAACTGTATGGCCAATACGAAGATAACATTTTAAACAATCTCGACCAACTAAATCATTGGACATCGAACTAAAACCATCAGAGCATCTATCAACGATACAAGACAACCATAATCACGACACTAAGTAATCAAGCCGAAATAGCATCCTTTACATGATCAAATTTGATGCTATTTCAGTCGGTCCTCGTCTTTCTGTAACTTTACACCCATAATGAGTCAGAAAGATTACTCTTTATATGTCTCACAAAACTTAATACGAACCAACTTTACGGTGCTTTATTTGAGATAAACTTTAGTAACAAAACCGTCCTACTCAAGACGAAGCACCAAGTCTCAAGATTTTCTTTAGTTCCTGTTATATGCACATGATATATGTAAAAAGCAATTGCATGCATGCAAATATAAAATCAGCATAACCATTTCAATGATCATCATAACAATTAATATTGAATATCCAACCCAAATCAATAGTCAAAAGAAGCCAAGTGTCGGATACAACATAAAAAATATCTAAAACTCCCACTAACTAGAAATATCAAAGGACTCTAATACACCCATATCTGTAACATGTTTCGTAAAGGTCATAGGCCTAAGTCCTTTGGTTAGTGGATCCGTGTTGACACCTGATTTTTAATCATTTTTTCTATTGCTAAAGTAATAAAAAATCCATAAAAATTCATAAAATTTAAAAATCAACTTTGGGGACCTTAGCCAAGCCTAGGGAACCAATTTTGACCAAAAAACGATTTTTCATATTTTCAGTATTTTTACGTATTTTTTATTTATTTATTTTCGAAAATTAATAGAAAATCCATAAAAATTCATAAAATTGAAAAATCAACTTTGGGAACCTTAGCAAAGCCTAGGGAACGAATTTTGACCAAAAAATAATTTTTCATATTATATATATTTTAATTTTTGTTTAAAAAAATACAAAAATATTTGAAAATTTTGAAAATATAACATTTGAGGCCAAAAAATACACAAAGATAGTTAATATTTTTATTTTAAATCTATTTTCATATTGGCCATCGCAAATTCAGAAAAATCTAATTCGAGTCACGTGTTCCTTCACGAGTATAATCTCGAATCGGGCCTAAAAAAATTTAATTTGAGTCAACTTATTTTTAACTTTCACTTTTTATGAGTTGTGACATTGTCTTCTAATATTTTAAATTTTCATCTTGGCCCAATTATACCCAGAATGACTTAATTTTGCAAAAGGGCTTTAATTAAATTATGCATTATTTTCAGCGACAAGAAATGAGCTTAAAGTTGACATGTGGTAAATTTTGGTGTGTCAAAAATTGTGAGGAGATTTGGACTTAAAGAAATATATTTTTTTCAGGGACTGAATTGTAAATACTTAAAATTCAAGGACTAGAGTGTAAATACCTAACTCTTGAAGGATTATTTTACAAATAATAAAAAGAAGAGTTAGTGGATAAATTAGAATAGAGAAGGGAAGATGAAGAAGAGGAGATGAAGAAGAGAAGTTGGAGAAGAATGGATGGAGAAAATAAGATAAGAATAGAGAAGGGAAGATGGAGATGAAGAAGAGTTAGTAGAGAAATTAGAATGGAAGATAAGAATAGAGAAGGGAAGATGGAGATTAAGAAGAGTTAGTGGAGAAATTAGAATGGAAGATAAATATGGAGAAGGGAAGATGAAGATGAAGAAGAGTTAGTGGAGAGATTAGAATGTGAGATAGAGATGGAGAATGGAAGATGAAAATGAAGAAGAGTTAGTGGAGAAATTAGAATGGGAGATAGAGTTAGTGGAAAAATTAGAATGGGAGATAGATGAGGAGGTTATAAAAGGAGGAAGAAGTGAGCTTGAGAAGGGATTCTTGAGAGAGAAAATTTGAAGTGTTTGGGAGAATTTTTTGGAGAGAAAATTTTGGATGTTTGAGAGAGTTTTGGGAGATTGAAGAAAATTTTGAGAGAAAGAAAATACCAAAAGAGAGAGAATTTTGAAGATGATGGGAGTTTAAAGCTAGGGGTTATCATCACAAATTCCTTCATCGATCAATATAAATCAAGAGTTCATCCTCGTCAACGAGCAAACAAATTCAAGCTAAGTGTTTTTATTTATTCATTTATTTATGGTTTTACTCGCAAATTAGCACAAATTGTATACACTTTCTCCATCTCCTTTTTCTTCCATATTTTATGTCAGGAGAAGGATATCTTTACGTCAACAGCAAAAATCTCGTCGAGATGCAAAAATCGGCCCAGACAAGCTCCTAAGCTGTCCACCGATTTCTCAACTGATCTGTGACTAAAAGTCCCTCTTAATTCAAAAGAAACTCTCTATATTGGGAACATAGAGAGCGAAAATCAATTATAGAAATCCCTCCCAAAAAAACGGGAGATAAGTACTCTTTCTACTCTTCTGGTTTTAGGTGCAGATTAGCACATATTTTGTATACTAACATTTCACTCTATTTTATGTCAGGAAGCCGCAGCTTTATATCAATGGTCAACCCTATGGAAGCACAAAATCGGCTTGGAGGAGTCCTCAAGCGCGCACAAATTTCAAATTGTTGAATCAATTCGTTGTATTTTATTTTAAAGAAGTCATACCCCAGAATGGAGAGGACAAAGTCCATCCGCAATTTAAATACCTGCACCATAAATCCCAAAGGGAAGAGCCAAGCTAATGCTTAGCCTCCCATTGGAGGTTTTTACTTACAGTAGTTAAATACCTGCAACTTAAATACCTGTACCTTAAATCCCAAAGGGAAGAGCCAAGCCAATGCTTAGCCTCCCATTGGAGGTTTTTACTTACAGTAGTTAAATACCTGCAACTTAAATACCTATACCTTAAATCCCAAAGGGAAGAGCCAAGCCAATGCTTAGCCTCCCATTGGAGGTTTTTACTTACAGTAGTTAAATACTTGCAACTTAAATACATGTACCTTAAATCCCAAAGGGAAGAGCCAAGCCAATGCTTAGCCTCCCATTGGAGGTTTTTACTTACAGTAGTTAAATACCTGCAACTTAAATACATGTACCTTAAATCCCAAAGGGAAGAGCCAAGCCAATGCTTAGCCTCCCATTGGAGGTTTTTACTTACAGTAGTTTAAATACTTGCAACTTAAATACCTGTACCTTAAATCCCAAAGGGAAGAGCCAAGCCAATGCTAGGCCTCCCATTGGAGGTGTTTATTCACTGTCATGTACTTCCTATAATTTAATTTTTGAATCATCAGACCCAAAAGATAAGTAGATTGTAATACTGCACAGAAGTCGTTAACACACTCCTTCTTTCGGCTTCAGGGAATCTTTAACACTTAAAAAAAATATAACAAATAAAAATATATACCATCAATGCATCCTATTTAAAAAGTGAAAACACAAAAGAGAATACCCTACTATAGCCTTAGGAATAAACCAAGCCTGAGTTGCCGAATTAGGATATCCATGAAATTAAGGTACCGAAAGGGCATTAGTTTTAATTAACTAGTGTAACCAAGTCCCCGAGCTCCTAATCTCTGGTTCGCAGGAATAAATTAGTTCTCCCGCTAATTTATTTAGGTTTCTAATCGACCTACCAAGAACGATTAGTGGCGACTCCAAATTTTAAAATCATTTAAACAAAAACCAAAGTTGCGATTCGGTAGGGCTTGGGAGAGTCCGCGTTAGGTTAGTCAAATCTAATTAACCTAATAATCCGTTAACCCCTTTTAAAATTTAAAAATTTTTTAGAGGGTCGCGACAGCTTGGCGACTCCGCTGGGGACGGGATTTTTAAATTTTCGAAAAAAGATACCAATTAGAATACTTGAATTTTTTCGAAATTTTAAAAGTCTTAGTGGACTTAAGCCAATGAAAATTTCATGGATATCTCGCTTCTGGCGATTTTGCTTGGGACTCATTCTATAGGTGTTATATGTTTTTGCAGGATGGGAGTTATAAGGGGTGGAGTGTTTGGCTAACCCATTTGTTTTGCAGGCTTGGTGTTGGGATTATGTTTAATTTCACACATTTTTAGAAGCGCTGTTTTGATATCAATTGTCGTGCATGTCTTGCATATTCTGAGGATCACAACACCTGCACACACAAGCGTCTAAACCCAAGTCGCGAAATTTTTCCTAGGTAACCATAGATAGGGATCAAATATGCAAAGCTCCTGCGTCGATTGCGCTTGGGTTGACCATATTTTATCCCGCTCATTATCTGAATTGACAATTCTTCCCATTGTGATTTGATTGCGCGGAGGGTAAGGTTGTCAATTCAGATAGTGGGGGCCTTTTAGGTCCATACCCTGTCTCTCCTTCTTTTATTTTCTAGAGTTCACTCCTTACTTGAGTCATGCGCATGACTATGTGATTTGCATTTCTCCAAGGTAAAAGTAAGTTCTCTAATTTTATCTTGTATTTATTTTCGGTCGGTTCATGCTAGGTGTCAGTCAGTTTTCGAGCTTGATATTACGACCATTCTTTTAAAAGAAAATAAAAATTAAATTTGTCCCTCATTTCTTTTAAAAAAAATTTTGAAAAAATGATGTGAAAAATCCCTTCATGGGAATTTTATTAACCAATAAGGGATTTTTGTCATGTTTTTATTACTTCAATAAAAATGAAATTTTCCTGACAAATTTACCTCTGAAAATTTATTCTGATAAAAAGGAAATTCCTTCAAAAATTTTAGTAAACGTCAAGAGATTTTGTCACATTCCTTAAAAAAATAAAATAAAAAAAGAGTAATAAATCTGCAAAAAAATTCTGTATTAACCCATTTCTTCCTAAGGGAATTTTTTTTTCTAATTTCTCTATAAAATAGAAAAAATCAAATTGGACTAATATAGGAGTCATGGACCGACATTCCTTGTGTCGCATACTAATTATATCATTTTCTTTTGCAGGGAGATCCTAGATACCCTAGACGGGTGTAAAAATTAAGTTCAAAATATATCAAGAATCATCTTCAGAAATACCAAAAGACGAAAAACACCGAGGCTTCAACCGTTAATTCCGGGGGGCAAACGAACACTGTCCATCTTTGACAGACAGAGTTATGTCAATCCGTAAACTTGTATGGGCAGTGTATTCTGATATGACGGTGGATTTATACTGATTAAACACGGGGGCATATTTAATGTATTGCAGAGGATCCCGCGTCTTTTGAAAGATAATATGGATTATATAATCAGAACCCATGAAACAAATACCTTTACCTGATTAAATCAACTAGAGACCGATCTTAAAATTTCCTCTTATCCGAAACATGCGGAGGGCTTTAGAGGACCGAGGTTCTATTAATGAACGTGGCCCACAGGAATTTCTCCCGACGCTACAGGCGACCGACACGAGCAAGTGGACGCCGAAAGAAATAAAATATGGATAAAAGTGGGCACACAACAGGTGGCCGGATTTATTACCAGCGTACTGATCGAGTTGTCATAGCGTTATTGTTTGTGATCTCAAGATGGATAGTGGGGGCCACCGCCGAACCCTTCATCAATGTTCTCGATATCATCGTCTGGAGCAATTAAACAAGAACATCAAGAAAAACATTAAGCCTCGACATCTTCGGTACCTCAAATCGTTCTGTTATGCTATGCGGAAGAAACGATAGCAGGAAAATTAAACAAAAAAAAACACGTGAAGCTTTTCTTTCATTCCATTCATCAAAGAGCATTACAACAGCTCACTGGGGAGGAAAAGTAAAGCCAAACTGAGCCCTGATAACCATTACGAAGGAGCTCAACTGACTCTCCAAACAGTTGATGCTCCGGGTGCACCGGGCGTTCTCAGGATCAAGCTCCGCGAGCCTAAAGAAGAGGCGATCGCGCTTTTCCTTAGCCTGGGCCATACTGGCCTCGTAATGCTCGACAGCAAACTCCAAGTCCGAAATCGCCGCCCTCTCGAAAGCAATATCTGCCGTAATGTCATCAAGTCTCTCCTGCAGCCAACCGCATTTGCACCTCATCATAATATTGCTCGGCTCCTGTTCGGCGTAAGTTCGGACCAAGGCCAGACGGTCCACCAACTTTCCCCTCTCACGAACTAGCCACGAAAGCTGATCATTGGCAAACTTGAAGGCTTTCTTGTGATTATCAGCCATAAATGTGACTATTTCCAGACGCTCGTGCCGGTCTCGGTAACGAGCTTTCACGACGGCAGTCACAATGACCGTCTCATAAGCGCGGTTATAGGCAGCCAGAAAATTAATGAAGAGGGTCGGGAAGTTCCGATACTCTCTCCCCAGTTGGGTACCATCAACAGAAGCAACGTCTAGGGTCCTGAATAAACCGAGGATTTCAGCCTCAACGGTAGAGTTTTGGGCTATATGAGCGTAACCTCTACCAAGAAGATTGTAGAGTCTCTCCCACCCAGCCAGGATTTCGGCGGAGAAGGTATGGTTAGGAGAATTGGCCATTTTTGAAAGCAGATCACGAAAGAAAGGAGGAGAGAGGCGAGGCAGATGATCGGAATGCGAAGGTGATAATCTGCTTCAATTTAAATAATGATTTCACAGGGGCAGTCCTTATTGGTCGAGTTTTTTCTATCTACCATTCTCTGTCGGCAACACCCCCGCTGGCTCGAATTCCAGTCAAGCGGCAACCTCAAGCTGAGTAGACCCGACGTCTCTGCAGAAAAGTTGGACGGGCTGCCACCACTTTGAAAAAGAAAGAATAAAAAACGAGCTGAGTGGGAGACAAAGAAATTTTCGGCAGAAAAGGAGATACGACTCGTCTTTATTGGAGGACCCGCCAGTAAATCGACGGTGGAGATCTTGACAAGGGCCCTCTACCACGAAAAGAAAAAAGGAAGACGAACTGAGCGAGAAACAAGGATTTCCCCTTTGATCAAAAGCTGAATATCAGATTTTCTCCCTCAAAAAATCTAATAGCACTGCCCGTTGCTATTGCCAGAGAGAGAACTTGTCCTCATTTGATAGTGAGAGTTCATTCGCAAGAACTCGCAGGAGAAAGATAGAGAGGAAGGAGTTCTCGTGGGAGAGGAATTCAAAACCTTCACCATCAAAGCATCGGCTTTCAAAGCCTGTTACGAGAAACCATCGACGATCCCGTGATCCCTCAAGTCCAAGAAGACATCCTGAGGCGGTCTCGAGTCGGCGGTCCTAGATCCAGAAATATGTCGAGCATTAGGGAAACGGGCGCATGTTCAACCCTGGTCGAAGCTAATGAAGTTCCTTACCCTGAGGGTCTACTGGTCATGGCCATTGACGGTAATCCAGTCTCTCTGTCAATCCTTGTTACCGTATTGAGAAAATAAGGCCCAACTAAGCAAAGCACATATGTGGCAAGCTCAAAGTGAAGGGCAACTCGGGACATACAATTCAATCCAATCCAAATGAAGGAACTTCCTCAATTCAAATTCAATGGAAGTATACACAAGGGTAAAACAGTATCGTTCCAATTTTTCTAGAATATGAAGAACATATACTGCCGCATTCTCTTTCATTTTTGCAGGGGAAGTCTCTACTGGCCAGATTTTCCTGTCTACCATTCCCTATCAGTATCATCTCCGCTACTCGTCTCCAATTTCGAGCCAAGCAAATCTGACGTCTCTACGGAAAAGTTGGACGGGACGCCACTACTTTGAAAAAGAAAGGATAAAAAATAAGCTGAGTGGGAGACAAAGACATTTACGACAGAAAAGAGATACGACTCGTCTTTATTGAAGAACTCGCCAGCAAATTGACGGTGGAGACAGCAACAAGGGGCCCCCTTCCACGGAAAGATGGAAGGAGACGAGCTGGGCGAGAGATACGATGAAAAGAAAATCGAGAAAGCCAGAACACTCGAGAGAGGCAATACAGTTGCTAAACCCACGTCTAATTTTAAAGGAGACATCTTCTTGATAATTCTCATTCGTGCTCGAAAGAGAGACTCTTAAAGCATATGCAGTCTCCTAGAAAAATCCAGAGAGTGAAAATACAAGAAGAGATATCAAACTTTGAGAAATCGTTAACCAAATCGAAGATGTCTCAACCCAACACACTTGAAAGTTATCGTTACTTGCTGAATATGGGAGAGGAAGAGTTCGAAGCCATATTTGGGATCGAGCCTATGGAGCCCGGCCCTTCCACCGACGACGTCCAAGAGCCCGGTAAGGACAATGACAACAACGGTAAAGGTCAAAAGAAGCGTTACCGTCGCCATACTGAGGAGCAAGTACGAAAGCTTGAAGCTTTCTTCAGAACGTGCCCTATGCCAGACGGCAAACAAAAAATAGAACTGAGTCAAGAGCTAGGACTTGAACCTTCGCAAATCAAGTTCTGGTTTCAAAATAGACGAACCCGAATGAAGACTCGTCATGAGCACAATGAAGCCGAGTTTCTAAGAGTTGAAAATGAAAACCTCCGAGCGGAAAACAAGATGTATAAAGAAACTTTTGACTCCGCCACCTGCCCCAACTGCAATAGCCTCCTCCTCACCCTCGATGAAATGTATGATCTGAGGATCGAAAATGCACGTTTAAGAGGTGAGTTAGACCAGTTTATAACAGGATCGAGTTCTGTTGGAGTAAGGTACAAAAGGACCAATGATACTGGATCAGCATCAATACCTCCCGAGGAAGAAGGGACAGATCACCACCAAGCGGACATTGACGATGATCTTTTCGCCATAATCAACCAGTTTGATATCGGTAAAGCATCGGGACTGTGATGCACTTGTTCAGCCAGTGACCACCAGACCTTCAATATGGCCGATGCATACCTAATTTGGGATGAAGCAAGCTGATCATGGGAGAGCCTGCAGAGGAAGCAGAACTGATCCTGAATGAGTGAATGTGTTTTATTTCCTTGCGTGATATGTTTTTCTGCTTTTGTGAAAGTGTAAAAGCAAGGAGTAATAATCCGACTTCCCCCTATTAAATGCTCGAATCCGCCACCTCACCAACCTCGCGACGAATTGATGGCGAGTGAAAATCTGCATAAACCTGAAGGGTAACTCCGTATCGTTTCAATTTACCCTCAGTTGCTCCAAGTTTTAAAATTAAGCCCCTTCTATTCTCAGGAAATTGCAAATCGACCCGAGAACGCAATCATATTCGAATACAGGTTGGATAAAATTTGGGGGCAAATCAACGCATGGGCATTACCACGGGATAGACAGCTTCGGACAAAGGAAAGTACAAGCGAAAGACGCGAACAATCTCAGAAATGGGTAATTCTGTATCGTTCTAATGTGCACATAATCATCTCAAGTCTTGAATTGTCTTATTCCATTCTTAACAGGGATTGCAAATTACCTCGAGAAATACCGTAACATGGCCCAAGGTGATACAACAGGGCTGCGTTATTCCCAAGGATTAACCCTTGAAAAGAAAGCCCCATGGACACCTACGGTCCAATGGACCGAATGGTATGGGGGATGACAGTAGGTCCGAACTATTCCGAGTTCGATCCCCAAGGGTGGGGAATGTTGTATGTATTATAAATAAATAAAACAACTTTTTGTGCATTTCTTTTTTTACAAACAGGAATACTCGACGAGTAATATCAAAGTCAGTATTTTACCATAGTCTTCCCATAATGGTGAGGCGCCCAACAAAAGTCGAGGAAAATTCAATCCAACAAAACTGGTAAAAGACTCGTGCAAGACATTCAAGATGAAGGGTAAATCAGTATCGTTTTCAATTTATCCCTTTTAATACTGGCTGATATGTCTCTTTTTCTTTTTACAGGAAATATTTACACTAACATTTAACATGTTGAAGGAGACAAATCCAAAAGAAAATTATGATCATCTGACAAGATCTATTCTGGTGAAAAATGGGGCAAATTGATCACAAGCTCTGAAGCGAAAAAGCAAATATGTCTTCCTTATCTCGTTTGATTTCGAGAATAATTTCTCTGCTTTTTACAGGGGCATTCAACCGCTAAACCGTGGCGGTCGCTGTCATTAAACAAACCGAAATGCTCCCTCACCCATATGCTTCATCACGTAGAGACAAAGTTTGAGACGAACCACCCCTCGACATAAGGAATAGGCTTCCCAATTTGTTCGGTCCGCCCACATACCAGGGGCAATTTAAATCCGCCCATATTTGCACATTATATAAACACACGTAATGCTAAAAAATTGTCACATCTGCATTGTGCTTACACAGTTCATGAATTATGTATGACTATTCCGTGTGTTTAACTTACCAACTCCAACTTAGAGCATAAACTGCACAGGAGACATCAAATGTGCAGAATGGGGCATAACAGGATGAGGAAAGGCAAACCATTTCCACGCAAGTCTAACATTTTAATTTACAGATAAACAGCCTTTCCCCAGAGTGAGAGAAGGCCCTTTCGGATTGAAGTCCCCCATTCAGATTACATTCGAGGCGTTCATTCTATGAGAACCTCCTTAAACAGAATTGGTAATGCAAGCTTGACAGAATAGTTTTGCATGATCCATATTTGGATTGATTGCATCATGAGTTATCACACAGACTACTTCTAATCATTGCCGACTTGGTTGAATAGTTTTACATGAACCGATCAACTCATTGATGAAAATGCTTGCACATGTTACCTCTGATACTGCCTGACAGGCAACACATTCCCAATGTTCAAACTACCTTCCAAAGTCTTGAAATTCATTCAGCGATTATTGAATGAACAAGCCTGGTTGTCGAGAAGCCACCAAGCATTTCTTCCAAATTCTCAGGTAAGTATATCTTCAACCTGAACCTTTCAAGAGAATGAATTCTGACGGTTGTTGGGGTACTCGAATCCATTGCGGTACATACAGGTATCCACCTTCTTCAATAAAGCATGATTTGTCTCAAGGACAGAAATGTTCGAGACCTTTTGATCTCTGCCTCTTTGGTTTATTCCTAAAGCGACAGGATAATATAATTTGGGTTTGAGCTTCTGCAGGATTCCTAATCTTTCCAGATTTCAGAATGGCACCCTTTGAGGTACACCAAGTCCTTCTTACAGGCAAACCAAGTCCTTCTTACAGGCAAAACAAGTCCTTCTTACAGGCACAAAGTCCTTCTTACAGGCAAATCAAGTCCTTCTTACAGGCAAAACAAGTCCTTCTTACAGGCAAAACAAGTCCTTCTTACAGGCAAATCAAGTCCTTCTTACAGGCATAAAGTCCTTCTTACAGGCAAAGCAAGTCCTTCTTACAGGCAAACCAAGTCCTTCTTATAGGCACCAAGTCCTTCTTATAGGCAAATCAAGTCCTTCTTACAGGCACAAAGTCCTTCTTACAGGCATAAAGTCCTTCTTACAGGCAAATCAAGTCCTTCTTACAGGCATAAAGTCCTTCTTACAGGCAAACAAAGTCCTTCTTACAGGCAAATCAAGTCCTTCTTACAGGCACAAAGTCCTTCTTACAGGCAAAGTAAGTCCTTCTTACAGGCAAAACAAAGTCCTTCTTACAGGCATACAAAGTCCTTCTTACAGGCAAATCAAGTCCTTCTTACAGGCAAAGCAAGTCCTTCTTACAGGCACAAAGTTCTTCTTACAGGCAAAGCACCAAGTCCTTTTACTGGCACCAAGTCCTTTCTACAGGCACCAAGTCCTTCTTACAGGTATCTCCATGTGGTGACCTACCATACGGGTCAAATCTCAATCAAAATTTAATCAGTAGAATCCTTTTATTAGGAATCTACCATGGTACGACCCACCATACGGGTCAAATGGTATGACCCACCATACGGGTCAAATTTTAATTCAATTTTTAATCAGTAGAATCCTTTTATTAAGAATCTACCATGGGTTGATCCACCATACGGGTTCAAGTTCAACCACCCTAAAGTTTTTTTATATAACGAATCCTTAGGTTCTCATTTCATTTTCAGTGGAACAATCATGTCACGACTCTTTTTATTTCCTTGTATTGAGTCGATAAGAATCCATGTGTCATCTCGTCTTTGAAATGAACCTCTACCGAGCTTCCTTTCAAAGAGGGGCAGCTGTTGACACCTGATTTTTAATCATTTTTTCTATTGCTAAAGTAATAAAAAATCCATAAAAATTCATAAAATTTAAAAATCAACTTTGGGGACCTTAGCCAAGCCTAGGGAACCAATTTTGACCAAAAAACGATTTTTCATATTTTCAGTATTTTTACGTATTTTTTATTTATTTATTTTCGAAAATTAATAGAAAATCCATAAAAATTCATAAAATTGAAAAATCAACTTTGGGAACCTTAGCAAAGCCTAGGGAACGAATTTTGACCAAAAAATAATTTTTCATATTATATATATTTTAATTTTTGTTTAAAAAAATACAAAAATATTTGAAAATTTTGAAAATATAACATTTGAGGCCAAAAAATACACAAAGATAGTTAATATTTTTATTTTAAATCTATTTTCATATTGGCCATCGCAAATTCAGAAAAATCTAATTCGAGTCACGTGTTCCTTCACGAGTATAATCTCGAATCGGGCCTAAAAAAATTTAATTTGAGTCAACTTATTTTTAACTTTCACTTTTTATGAGTTGTGACATTGTCTTCTAATATTTTAAATTTTCATCTTGGCCCAATTATACCCAGAATGACTTAATTTTGCAAAAGGGCTTTAATTAAATTATGCATTATTTTCAGCGACAAGAAATGAGCTTAAAGTTGACATGTGGTAAATTTTGGTGTGTCAAAAATTGTGAGGAGATTTGGACTTAAAGAAATATATTTTTTTCAGGGACTGAATTGTAAATACTTAAAATTCAAGGACTAGAGTGTAAATACCTAACTCTTGAAGGATTATTTTACAAATAATAAAAAGAAGAGTTAGTGGATAAATTAGAATAGAGAAGGGAAGATGAAGAAGAGGAGATGAAGAAGAGAAGTTGGAGAAGAATGGATGGAGAAAATAAGATAAGAATAGAGAAGGGAAGATGGAGATGAAGAAGAGTTAGTAGAGAAATTAGAATGGAAGATAAGAATAGAGAAGGGAAGATGGAGATTAAGAAGAGTTAGTGGAGAAATTAGAATGGAAGATAAATATGGAGAAGGGAAGATGAAGATGAAGAAGAGTTAGTGGAGAGATTAGAATGTGAGATAGAGATGGAGAATGGAAGATGAAAATGAAGAAGAGTTAGTGGAGAAATTAGAATGGGAGATAGAGTTAGTGGAAAAATTAGAATGGGAGATAGATGAGGAGGTTATAAAAGGAGGAAGAAGTGAGCTTGAGAAGGGATTCTTGAGAGAGAAAATTTGAAGTGTTTGGGAGAATTTTTTGGAGAGAAAATTTTGGATGTTTGAGAGAGTTTTGGGAGATTGAAGAAAATTTTGAGAGAAAGAAAATACCAAAAGAGAGAGAATTTTGAAGATGATGGGAGTTTAAAGCTAGGGGTTATCATCACAAATTCCTTCATCGATCAATATAAATCAAGAGTTCATCCTCGTCAACGAGCAAACAAATTCAAGCTAAGTGTTTTTATTTATTCATTTATTTATGGTTTTACTCGCAAATTAGCACAAATTGTATACACTTTCTCCATCTCCTTTTTCTTCCATATTTTATGTCAGGAGAAGGATATCTTTACGTCAACAGCAAAAATCTCGTCGAGATGCAAAAATCGGCCCAGACAAGCTCCTAAGCTGTCCACCGATTTCTCAACTGATCTGTGACTAAAAGTCCCTCTTAATTCAAAAGAAACTCTCTATATTGGGAACATAGAGAGCGAAAATCAATTATAGAAATCCCTCCCAAAAAAACGGGAGATAAGTACTCTTTCTACTCTTCTGGTTTTAGGTGCAGATTAGCACATATTTTGTATACTAACATTTCACTCTATTTTATGTCAGGAAGCCGCAGCTTTATATCAATGGTCAACCCTATGGAAGCACAAAATCGGCTTGGAGGAGTCCTCAAGCGCGCACAAATTTCAAATTGTTGAATCAATTCGTTGTATTTTATTTTAAAGAAGTCATACCCCAGAATGGAGAGGACAAAGTCCATCCGCAATTTAAATACCTGCACCATAAATCCCAAAGGGAAGAGCCAAGCTAATGCTTAGCCTCCCATTGGAGGTTTTTACTTACAGTAGTTAAATACCTGCAACTTAAATACCTGTACCTTAAATCCCAAAGGGAAGAGCCAAGCCAATGCTTAGCCTCCCATTGGAGGTTTTTACTTACAGTAGTTAAATACCTGCAACTTAAATACCTATACCTTAAATCCCAAAGGGAAGAGCCAAGCCAATGCTTAGCCTCCCATTGGAGGTTTTTACTTACAGTAGTTAAATACTTGCAACTTAAATACATGTACCTTAAATCCCAAAGGGAAGAGCCAAGCCAATGCTTAGCCTCCCATTGGAGGTTTTTACTTACAGTAGTTAAATACCTGCAACTTAAATACATGTACCTTAAATCCCAAAGGGAAGAGCCAAGCCAATGCTTAGCCTCCCATTGGAGGTTTTTACTTACAGTAGTTTAAATACTTGCAACTTAAATACCTGTACCTTAAATCCCAAAGGGAAGAGCCAAGCCAATGCTAGGCCTCCCATTGGAGGTGTTTATTCACTGTCATGTACTTCCTATAATTTAATTTTTGAATCATCAGACCCAAAAGATAAGTAGATTGTAATACTGCACAGAAGTCGTTAACACACTCCTTCTTTCGGCTTCAGGGAATCTTTAACACTTAAAAAAAATATAACAAATAAAAATATATACCATCAATGCATCCTATTTAAAAAGTGAAAACACAAAAGAGAATACCCTACTATAGCCTTAGGAATAAACCAAGCCTGAGTTGCCGAATTAGGATATCCATGAAATTAAGGTACCGAAAGGGCATTAGTTTTAATTAACTAGTGTAACCAAGTCCCCGAGCTCCTAATCTCTGGTTCGCAGGAATAAATTAGTTCTCCCGCTAATTTATTTAGGTTTCTAATCGACCTACCAAGAACGATTAGTGGCGACTCCAAATTTTAAAATCATTTAAACAAAAACCAAAGTTGCGATTCGGTAGGGCTTGGGAGAGTCCGCGTTAGGTTAGTCAAATCTAATTAACCTAATAATCCGTTAACCCCTTTTAAAATTTAAAAATTTTTTAGAGGGTCGCGACAATCCGCAAGCATCAATTATGTATCGATATGCTCAACAAGCATTTCACCTTGTTTTACGAGCTCATGTACTTTAAGATACTTAATCTCCATATGCTTAAAACCACTCGTAGTCCGATTGTTCTTAGAGTAGAACATCGCAGCGCTGTTATCGCAATAAATAAGCAATGGTCTAGCAATAAAATCAACAACTTTAAGGCCTGAAATGAAAATTTTCAACCATACAGTATGAGAAAACACCCCATAACATGCAACGAACTCTACCTGCATAGTCAAGGAAGCTATGAGTGTCTGTTTAACACTCTTCCAAGAAATAGCTCCTCCAGCCAACATGAATATGTAACTTGAGGGAGACTTCATATCATTAGAACACCCGGTAAAATCAGAATCTATATAGCCTACAACCTCAAGATTATCATCTCCTCTGTAAACCAACATGTGGCCTTTAGCACGCTGTAAATACCTAATTACCTTCTTACCAGCAGTCCAGTGCTCCCTTCTCAGGTTCGATAAATATCTGCCAAAAACAATAACGGGAAATGCAAGATCTAGTCTAGTTTAGACCTGAGTATAAGCTGTCAACGGTACTGCTGTAAGGTACATCTTTCATTGAATCTCTCTCAATGTCATTTTTGGGGTACTGATTTTTATTGAATTTATCACCATTTACTATCGGTACTTCACCAGGTATGCAAGTCTGCATAAAGAACCTCTCAAGTATCTCATCAATATAAGTCTTTTGGCATAAGCCAAGCAAACCTCGGGATCTGTCTCGATAAATCTGAATGCCAAGCACATAAGCAGCTTCACCTAAATCCTTTATATCAAAGGACTTAGACAACATCTCCTTTGTTTCGTGTAGTAACATCAGATCATTACTTTCTAGCATAATATCATCCACATGGAGTACAAGAAGGATAAAGCTGCTCCCATTGATCCTCATGTAAACGCACTGATCAAATTGATTTTCAACGAAATCAAATGATGAAATTACCTCATCAAATTTTAAGTACCATTGTCATGAAGTATGTTTCAATCCATAAATGGACTTCTTCAATTTACAAACCATGTGCTCCAATCCTTCTTGTACAAATCCCTTCGGTTGGTCCATATAAACATTCTTTGAGAGAGTACCATTCAGAAAAGCCGTTTTCACATCCATCTAATATAACTCGAGATCAACATGTGCAACAAGTGCCATCATAATTCTGAATGTATCTTTGGAGGAAACGGGAGAAAATGTCTTGATGTAGTTAACACCAGCACGCTGAGTAAAACCCTTAGCCACTAATCTTGCTTTATGGCGCTCAATATTGCCCTTAGTGTCCTTCTTGGTCTTGAAGACCCATTTACATCCCACTGCCTTTTGTCCAGCAGGCAATTCAGCAAGCTCCCACACTTTATTGTACACCATAGACTCCATTTCATCTTTTATAGTAGCCAACCATTCATCACCTCAAGACCTATTCACTGCTTCTTCAAAAATTATCGAATCATCTACCGACTCGGCACAATCTTCTCCAAGGAAGACAATGTAACCATCGAATATAGGAGATCTCCTCACTCTTCTTGACCTCCTCATATGAATATTTTTCCGAATGACTGGAGGTGATGCCGAAATTGGCCAAACAGGAAACTCGGAATGATAAACGAGGAACAATTCGTTCTCTCAATTCAATTTACTAAAAAATATCAAAGTCTGCCTTGAGAATCCCTAAACACCCCTTTTATATGGTGTTAACCCTAATCTAAAATAGGAAACACGAATATTGCAAAAATAAAGCGTCACTAAAAAGAAATCTCGAAAATACATAAAAATAATAATAAATCTCTGCTTATCGGTAAAAACCGCCGCAACCGAGTGCATCGGGAGGATTTTCACAAATATCAACACCTATATTCTTTTCTTCTTTGTGCACATCTACTAGTGAATCAACATTTCTATAAGGACCACAACGTCTATAGTACTCGTCACCAGTGGTATAGGTATTACAACAAAGTTTCACTCATCAGATGAGGTAGTAGGAAAATCTTGCACATCTGCAATATCATTTTCAAGAAATTTCTCGGTCATTGACTCCATTACTTTATTACCCTTTGAGGGACAATAAAATCTGTACCCTTTAGACCTTTCTAAATACCCAATAAAGTAAGTACGAACTGTTCTGGGATCTGTCTTCTTCTCAGTAGGATTAAATAATCTCACCTTAGCAGGACAACCCCAAACGCGGAAATGATTAAGGCTCGGCTTTCTTCCAGTCCATACCTCAAAAGGAGTTTTCTGTACAAACTTACTAGGCACTCTATTGAGAATGTACGTAGCTATCTTAAGTGTCTCACCCCATATATAATTGGGGAAATTGCACTTATCTATCATACTCCTCTCCATATCCATCAAAGTTCGGTTCCTTCTTTTTGCCATGTCATTTTGCTCAGGAGTATAAAGTATAGTATATTGCGGAACAACGCCACATTCCTGTAGATATTTAGCAAACGGTCCCATTTGCTATCCAAAGTCTGCATATCTGCCGTAATACTCACCATCTCTATCTGATCTTACAATCTTAATTGTTTTCTCCAACTAGTTTTCAACTTTCAACTTGAAGACCTTAAATTTCTACAAGGCCTCTATTTTCTCTTTAATCAAATAGACATAGCCATAACGAGAGAAATCATTAATAAAAGTGATAAAATATTTGTTACCACACAAAGTAGTCTGGAGAGGTCCATTGATATCTGTATAAATAATCTCTAAAAAACTAGAATTACGTGCAGCTCCATTCTTTCGAGTTTTTGTCAACTTTCCTCGGATACAATCAACACAAGTCTCCATGTCACTGAAGTCGAGAGATGGAAGCAAATTGTCCTTTATAAGACGCTCAATCCGCTCTCTTGATATATGATCCAAACGTTTGTGCCACAACATTGACGACTTTTCGTTGATAAAGCTCTCTTAGAAGCAGAAGATTCAGACTCAATATCATATGAAGAAACCAGATTCAACTTATACAGGTCATCAGATAATATTGAATCGCCAACAACTCTCAAATTCAAAGATAACTGCATTAAGCCATTCTAGAACAAACAACAATATCCACATTTATCCAAAACAGGAACTGAAATCAAATTTCTCCTAAAAGTAAGTACAGAGAAGACATTCTCTAAAACGAGTTCAAAAATCAAAATCTAAAAGAAGACTAACAACTCTATAAACTCAACAGCAGCTTCCACATTAGTATCCACTTTCAGTTTGCCTTCAAACTTATTTGGCATCCTTTGCTTCTGGAACCCCTGCAAGGTCATAGCAATATGAACAGATACCCCACTATTTATCCACCAAGTATTCGAAGAAACATCAGCAAGATTAGATTCAAAACAAACCAAAACTGATTGATTACCTCCTACATTTTTCTTCTTTTACTTTTCAAGCCAATTCTTCTACCTGTAATAGTCTTTCTTCATATGTCCCATTTTCTCACAATAGAAACATTTCACACTGCACTTAGGTGTACTCTTCTGATCTGGCTTATTGTGTCTCTGAATAGCACCAAATTTCTTAAAGGTACGAAGCCCCTGAGTGTTACAAGATTTGAACCCTTTCTGAGATCCTTTTCCTTTATTGGAACCGATCACGATAAAAGTACTCTAACCCATATCCTTCTTGATCTTCTCCTCCTCAGCTACATAATGAGTAATCAACTCGTTCACAGTCCAACTCTCTCCTTGAGTATTAAAAGAAGTCTTGATCATTCCAAACTCAGGAGGCAGGGAGCTGGGAATGCGAGGCACTATATAATTCTCTAGCAGATCAATCTTGTGGATACTCAACTTTGATTGCACATACACCCACTTCATAGTATACTCCCACACATTAGCTAAATCCTTATAGGACAATGCATTCATCATCTTTAGTAGGTGCATAATCTCTACATTATTAGAGACTTGGTATCGCTCTCCAATAGCGATAAGAAGAGCCTTTACATTGTTAGTATCTGACAAACCACTGAGAAGATGTTCTAGAATGGACCTTTTCATAGCCAACATACACATCTTGTTTACTTGTGCCCATTTCTCGTAATTCTCCTTCTCCTGGATTGAGCTTTCAGTAGTGGACACAATAGGTTCATCAGTAGTAAAATTCATATCATGATTAATGCAGCCTATAGCAAACTCGAGGTCTTGCTTCCACCTTTTATAGTTTAAACCACTCAACACCTCAATGGTAGTAGCATTGTTGCACATTACAAATGAAAATGTTTATGACAGAAGCAATGCAACCATTAAATGTCATAAGCCATATAATGACTGATAAAAGAAGATCATATAATCACGAAGAATTCTCATACTCTAATGTTCATTCTCCTTTGGGTAGAGGAAACATAAAGAGAGAAACCTTCCCATGAGTGTCCATGAAAACACAATAGCTTTCGATAAAATTCATCCCTTTTGGGGTAACAAATCGCCTAGACTACTATGTTCCAACCTCAAAACTCTAATCACCGATCACATGTCATTGTAAATGAATCACTTTGGTGAAAACATACACAGCACAATGTGCTATAATAAAATTGTGGAAAACCATCACATGCAACCTCTGAAGAACCATCACCTGTCACGTATAAGTGAACCACTTTTGTGGCCAAGCACTCATAATACATTATGATATTCTCCCAATAAATATGAATGCATGTCAAAGATAGAGAAAGTCCAACTGTCACCGTAAACGGATCACTTTGGCAACTAAACATTTATAGCATAACATGGTCATTCCTCACTAGGCTCATAACAAACATCACACCAAATACCGTATGTGAACCTATACTCAAGCTTAATAAGTTAAGATACCAACCCATTAAGTATCTCCTTTCACGAGTCAATTAATAACTAGTTGCATGAAATAACTTTAATTTTATTATGTGCAACATTTCCACCAATTGGGACTCAGAACTTGAGAAGCATCGCTCGCTTTCTACTAAAATGTACATGGGCGATCGCGAAAATCACTAGTGATGAAAAAAAATCCTGTCTGCACGCAAACCCATGGATGTTCTGATCATAACATGCACCATCGAAGCGCGGACAACAAGAGAGGCGTGAAAGATCAAATAACAAATTCGAACTCATCATCAATCAAACTAATCAAATAACTTCAAAATTATAATCCTAATTTAATGGGTTGCAAAAGCCCTCTACCAATATATATATAATCCAAAAACATTTTCGATCCATACAACAATGATACTTTTCAGGATCGTAAATTCGTGTAACCAACTCTGATACCACGTATAGAAAAAACTTCACAAATAATCGATTCAAACAAAATAAGGAAGTGGAAACCTTAGGTTGATTACATGAATTCACGGTCACTGAAAAGGTTAGTGAATAGCACACGTACCTATTGACACCACTTCCAATATCCTATTGACCGCGACGGAATCCTCACCCGGCAAAATCTTCTTCCCCTTTTCCTTCTCGCACGGCTGCTCGATGGAGAGAGCGTAAAGAAAAAAAGAAACCCCAAAAAAACCAAAAGATCTTTTCGTGGGACAGGACAAGGGACCTAGCTGTAAATATACACAAACCGTAACCTTTGGTCCTATCCATCAATGGACCATATGACATAAAGTAGGCTACACCCAGCCATAAACCACATCAAAATAAATATGATATGCATATCCCAAATAAGTTTACTAACCACATAATTTTCATGGGATTTCATGTACTGTCTTACATTACAGCCCGTTTTATAAAATAAACTAGTAAAATATAACAATTAATGAAAGCCCAAACAAGAAAAATTTCTAACAAGCTGTGCTCGAGTCGACAAAGGTTGTGCCTGAGACATCGGTGCCTATGCGTCTATTGAGGTCAGGCTAGGGACCCAAGTCGCCGTGCCCCTATCACTGGTGCCCAAGTCGGGGTCTATTGTGACTAGCCCTGGCAGTGCCCATACCCAATTCCCCTAGTAGTGCGTATATTTAAAAACCAAATAAGATTTTGCACACTAAACAATGGAAAATATTTTTCAGTTCATTTTCAAATTTCAGCGGATCATAGAAAAATAATGTCATTTTCTTGGAAACTGACTTTGTGAAAAATGTTTTCCAAAAATGTCACATTTTTCTAGAAACAAACGCATCATTACTTACACTAGATGTGAACTTTTCATATTTTTGTCTCTTTTCATTTGAAATTGACTCCTCATCAAAAGCAACTTTTTCAATTTAGATCGAATGATGCCACAAATGATACTCTGCTATATTTAAGCTAGTGCCCCCCGTATCTTTTGTTGTGACATGTTTCAGTTAAACTGAAAAATACTTTAGTTTGGGTCATCCCAGATTTATGATGGATGAGTACTCCTTATCAATTGAAAAGCGACATACTGGTCGAGAGCAAAACCCATGGAATGGTTTGGATCACCTGTGATTTTGATGTTTGTTTGCTTTTGCACGGGTTCTTTGAAGTTTGATTATTCAAATTCCAGCGAAACTAGACCGATGTTCAAGTTAAATCCCTATTCCTGGACAATGGTGAATTGCCCTTATTTTCAAGGAGGGTTAATAACATTAAACTCATCAGGATCAAGAGTTATCGCTCTTTCTCATGACAGATAGAAAACATAATATACTTGGATGCACCTATGGGTACGGGATTTTCATACGCAACGACGTGGACAGCATAGGATACTAGCGACATTTCCTCGACAGCACATACATATGAGTTCTTGAGGAAGGTAGCCATTTGTGTTCATAGCTATTTATCTGGACCAGTACAATTCCTCTATTTTAATTCATTTTACTTTTGATGCAATGGCTGATGTCTCATCCCAAATTCCTTGCAAATCCACTTTACATCACTGGAAATTCTTATTCCGGTGTAGCTATTTTTTCTCTTCACTAAAGACAAAACTCATTTGCTCTTCTATGCAGGAAATGAAGCCAGACACGACCTGCAAATGAATCTTGTGGTACATAAAAATCTTGTAATTTTGTTTTATGACATTAAATAAACTTGGGCTTGGTGTGCTCTTCATATCTTGTAATAATCTTCCATGCTACTATTTCCACAGCATTTCAACTTCTTATATGTTTCCATGTAAGTTAAGTAAAGCACTACTGTTCTGGTTATATGAACAGGGTTATGTGCTAGGCAATCAGTGACTTGTGAAGTAAAGGACATTAGTCAATAATTCCATTTGGACACAAAACGGTTCTCATATCTGATGAACTTTATGAGGTGAGTTTACAACATATATTTGCCTCTAATAAGATCACTAACGTGTTTTGATTTTATTTTTGCTTTCATGTTTTTAAGTCTACGAAATCGGACTGCAATGGAGACTATGTGAATGTAGATCCTATCAATGGAGCATGTCTGACGGATCTCGAAATGGTGTCCAGAATAAGCGTTATCGTTATGACATCAACCTCTTTCATAATTTCTTATGCAAGATGTGTCTTGCCATAAATCACCGAGATATGTTTCCTCGTCAAATTTTTTAGTGCCTTGCGAAGATATTTTTTGGTCAAATATTAGAACTAGATGCAGTACCTTATCTCATTACCATACGAGGCTAAAATGGAGCAGAAGTATGCTGGAAGAGAATATCATCTGCGTCGTCTCGGAGCCTCAACAATCCAGGCCATGGTGTCAGGTAAATCCCAAATGAACACCCTCAAAGTCCATAAAGTGCTGTACCTAAAAGTATAGCATCTATCTATATGTGCAGACAATATAGGATGAACATATGGATTTTGATAAATAGCTAATGCGATGTTTCACGTACTTAAATTTTTCCGTCAACAGAGCTATAACTATTTGTACTCCTGTTGACACCTGAATTTTGACTTTTTAAAATTCATTCACTTAAGTACATAAAAAAATGAGAATTAGTTATCACCAAAAATTAATTTTTTCATGCATTGCATATTTAATTTTTTTTTTCGGTCATCCATTTTATTATGGCTAACGACAGAGGATTTGAGCTTAAATTGACAGACGATTGGACTGAGCGTGAGGGAGGTATGCCGAAAGCCTTATGAAGATTTGGACTTAAAAGAAATTTTTCCACATGGACTGAATTGCAAATACATAAAACTTCAGGGACTGAATTGTAAATACATAAATTTTTAGGAGTTAGTGGAGAAATTAGAAAGGAAGATGGAGAAGGGGAGATATAGAAGGGAAGATGGAGAAATTAGAAGAGGAGATGGAGAATGGAAGATGGTGGATTTAGAAGGAAAAATGAAGAATTAGAATGGAAGATGAAAATAAGAATGGAAGATGAAGATGAAGAAAGGGAGATGGAAGAGTTATCTATAAAAGAGGAGGAGAAGAGATTTTGAAAGGGGGAAAAAATTTAGAGAGATTTTAAGGAGAAGGGAGAGAAACTTGAAAGAAAAAAAATTTGAGAGAGAAAAATTCGCCGCCGTGGAACAAGCCTTGGCGACGCGACGGATTCATCTCCAACGAGCTCTAGGCGCATCAACATGTGCAATTATCTGGTAACTCAATTTTTCATGTTTAGATGACGAAATCTCGAAAAGAAATATACTGAACATTCGTAGATGACTTCGAGATGTTCGATTTGATATATTATAGTGCGAAAATGGACGTCGTTTGCTGTGTCAAAAGGGTCCCGAAATTGAGAGCAGAAATCTGGAAATATGGTGATCAGAACCTGAGATGGAATTTTTCTGATCTGACCTTTCACGCTAAATGATTTTCCATGGGTTATTCTAGACTTCGTTTCATAAATACCTCTGCATGACATTTGTTCATAAGATCTTAATGCATAACATATAAAAAATACAAAAATAATGCATGCACGTTTCTTATTTTTAATGCATTTAATGAAATCATGCAATTCTGTTGGCGTCCTTGAGTCTGAGTGTTTTTCTGTGTGTGGTCATATTGATTCGTAGTTATCTCATATTTAGAGTCTTCTTTTGAAACGTAAAAAAAAATGAAAGTTGTTCATTGGGGTCTTGTTTAGTAGACTGGAAATTTTGGTGCATTAATTTTGAGATTTGAGTGTCCATTTAAGCTTAATCCTAAAGTATATCTGTTCTGTGAAATTTGTTTGTTTGCTGCTGAGCTCTCATGAAAGACCATTTTCTACACGAAAATGAGTGTCCCTTCAATAAGAATGTAAAACATTAAAGTTGTAAACGACACATTTTCCCATCCACATAAAAAATCTCAGAATTTTTGCATACATTTCATTATTTCTTTTGTATTTTATGGTTACTTCTTTCTCCCTAAGAATGTTCATGGGCAGTATGGTTTAATTCGTATTTTTTGTGTTAATACATTGGAAAATGTAAAACATGGTCTTAATGAAGTTTAATCAGTACGCGTTAAACTTTCTTTGAGCGTTTGAATTGTCTTAACTCATTGGTGATTGTGCATGTCCGATTGGATAAGTTCATTATTTTCATTTGGCTTTCGGCCCGATGCTTTGAAGACTGGAGGATGACCGATGTCCATTCTGGTCTGTTTTGTTGTACTCCCGACCCACGAGAATTGACGACGGGTGTTTGACCGATGTCCATTCCGGTTCATTTTGTTGTATTCCCGATCATGTCTCGGGTTTTATTTAATTGGTCTGTAATTATTCACCCGACGAGTTGCGGGTTTTATTTTCACTGTCCTTAGAGTAGTTTTACTTTACCTGCTCTCTCTTCACATCTTCGTTTGCTTTGGGTGATTTTGCATTCTTTTATAATACATCCAAAATACAAAAAAAAATGTAGAAAATCCAAAAATACAAAAAAAATGGAAATCTGAAAATAAAAAAATGCCATTCATGTGCATCTCATGTAGTATGTCTCATGTATGTTTGTCATGTTATCCGTATGTTCGTATAGACATATCGTATTTGTTTGTTCTCGTATGCACGTCACGTACGCGACGTTTGCAAATCCACATTTATCTGTTATGATATGTTATTAACCCATGCATATTCATTCAGAAAAATCAAAAATTTCAAAATGAGGGTTTTATCCCCTCTTCTTTCAAAAGTGAGGGTTTTATCCCCTCTTTTCAAAATGACGACTTTGCCTTTTATGGACAAAATCGAAATATACGTATTTACATACACATATAGCTATGCATGTCACATATATATGTCACGTATTTGTATGGTGTATGTACGCATGTTACATATCGTATTCGTACGTCTTCATACGCATGTCACATACGTATTCGTATTCGTCTATCCCCGCGTGTATGTTGTATTCATACGCATGTCACGTACGCATATCATTCGCATGTCCACGTACGTATGTCATTCGCATGTAACACACGTATATGTATTCGTCTATCTCGTATGCATATTATATTCATACACATGTCACGTACGTATGTCATTCGCACGTCACGCACGTATTCGTATTCGCATATCTACGTACTCGTATATAATATTCGTATGTCCGTATTTGTGTGTCGTATTCGTATGTCAACATTTGCGTTCATACCCTTTATGCATTTCATTTTAAAGCGAAAACATAAAAAGAACACATTACCAGGGTTTTAGGAATAAATCAAGCGAGAGTTGCCAAAATAGGATATCCATGGAATTAAGGTACCGAAAGGGCATTAGTTTTAATTAACTAGTGTAACCAAGTCCCCGAACTCATAATCTCTCGTTTGCATGAGTAATTTAGTTCTCCCGCTAGGTTACTTAGGTTTCTAATCAACCTACCAAAAATGATTAGTGGCGACTCCAAATTCTAAAATCATGTGAAAAAAATCAAAGTTGCGATTTGGTTGCGATTTGGTAGAGCTTGGGAGAGCTCGAACTAGGTTAGTTAATTTAATTAATTAATCTGGTAATCCATTAACCTAAAAATGAATTTTAGGTCGTGACAACTCCTACATTTGGGCCAATGATAGGACTGTCCGAGAAGCCCTTCATATATATGAAGAAACATTTCTTCACTGATATTTACGGGTGCATATAGATGTATACTTATATTGACTTACCTGATAATGACATTCAGGCACGAAGCTAGAGTGGGATATATGCAAAGAAGTCTATCTTACACAAAGGACGTTCTTAATAGTGCAGTATATCATAGATAACTCTCTGAGACATCCCTCCATGTCCTAATTTATAGGTTACGCATTAACTAAGGGCGCGCATGACAACACTTCCACTTCAGAAATCATTTCTGAAGCAGAAGTTGATTTCTCTACTTCTGCTTCATAATTAGAAGTTGATTTTTTCACTTCTGCTTCAGAAATGATTTCTAAACTAAAAAAAGACGTTTGATAACAAAAAAAAAATTTCTACTTCTGGCGGTGGCGGCGGGCGACCGGCGGCGGGCGACCGGCGACCGGCGGCGGGCGACCGGCGGCGGGCGACCGGCGGCGGCGACCGGCGGCCGGCGACCGGCGGCCGTGTCGTGACCCTCTAAAAAAATTTTTAAATTTACCCTCTAAAAATATTTTAAAATTTTAAATGGGGTTAACGGATTATTAGGTTAATTAGATTTGACTAACCTAACGCGGACCCTCCCAAGCCCTACCGAATCGTGACTTTGGATTTTTATTTTAAATGATTTTGAAATTTGGAGTCGCCACTAATCATTCTTGGTAGGTTAATTAGGAACCTAAATAAATTAGCGGGAGAACTAATTTATTCCTGCGAACCAGAGATTATGAGCTCGGGGACTTGGTTACACTAGTTAATTAAAACTAATGCCCTTTCGGTACCTTAATTTCATGGATATCCTAATTCGGCAACTCAGGCTTGTTTTATTCCTAAGGCTCTAGTAGGGTATTCTCTTTTGTGTTTTCACTTTTTAAATAGGATGCATGGATGGTATATATTTTTATTTGTTATATTTTTTAAGTGTTAAAGATTCCATGAAGCCGAAAGAGGGAGTGTGTTAACGACTTCTGTGCAGTGTTACGACCTACTCATTTTTTGGGTTTGATGATTAAAAAAAACTAAATTATAGGAAGTATATGACAATGAATAAACACCTCCAATGGGAGGCCTAGCATTGGCTTGGCTCTTCCCTTTGGGATTTAAGGTATAGGTATTTAAGTTGCAGGTATTTAAACTACTGTAAGTAAAAACCTCCAATGGGAGGCTAAGCATTGGCTTGGCTCTTCCCTTTGGGATTTTAGGCACAGGTATTTAAGTTGCAGGTATTTAACTACTGTAAGTAAAAACCTCCAATGGGAGGCTAAGCATTGGCTTGGCTCTTCCCTTTGGGATTTAAGGTACAGATATTTAAGTTGCAGGTATTTAACTACTGTAAGTAAAAACCTCCAATGGGAGGCTAAGCATTGGCTTGGCTCTTCCCTTTGGGATTTAAGGTACAGATATTTAAGTTGCAGGTATTTAACTACTGTAAGTAAAAACCTCCAATGGGAGGCTAAGCATTGGCTTGGCTCTTCCCTTTGGGATTTAACGTACATGTATTTAAGTTGCAGGTATTTAACTACTGTAAGTAAAAACCTCCAATGGGAGGCTAAGCATTGGCTTGGCTCTTCCCTTTGGGATTTAAGGTATAGGTATTTAAGTTGCAGATATTTAACTACTGTAAGGAAAAACCTCCAATGGGAGGCTAAGCATTGGCTTGGCTCTTCCCTTTGGGATTTAAGGTACAGGTATTTAAGTTGCAGGTATTTAACTACTGTAAGTAAAAACCTCCAATGGGAGGCTAAGCATTAGCTTGGCTCTTCCCTTTGGGATTTAAGGTACAGGTATTTAAGTTGCAGGTATTTAACTACTGTAAGTAAAAACCTCCAATGGGAGGCTAAGCATTGGCTTGGCTCTTCCCTTTGGGATTTATGGTGCAGGTATTTAAATTGCTGATGGACTTTGTCCTCTCCATTCTGGGGTATGAATTCTTTAAAATAAAATACAACGAATTGATTCAACAATTTGAAATTTGTGCGCGCTTGAGGACTCCTCCAAGCCGATTTTGTGCTTCCATAGGGTTGACCATTGATTTAAAGCTGCGGCTTCCTGACATAAAATAGAGTGAAATGTCAGTATACAAAATATGTGCTAATCTGCACCTAAAACCAGAAGAGTGGAAAGAGTACTTATCTCCCATTTTTTTGGGAGGGATTTCTATAATTGATTTTCGCTCTCTATGTTCCCAATATAGAGAGTTTCTTTTGAATTAAGAGGGACTTTTAGTCACAGATCAGTTGAGAAATCGGTGGACAGCTTAGGAGCTTGTCTGGGCCGATTTTTGCATCTCTACGAGATTTTTGCTGTTGACGTAGAGATATCCTTCTCCTGACATAAAATATGGAAAAAAAAAGGAGATGGAGAAAGTGTATACAATTTGTGCTAATTTGCAAGTAAAACCATAAACAAATGAATAAATAAAAACACTTAGCTCGAATTTGCTTGCTCGTTGACGAGGAAGAACTCTTGATTTATATTGATCGATGAAGGAATTTGTGATGATAACCCCTAGCTTTAAACTTCCATCATCTTCAAAATTCTCTCTCTTTTGGTATTTTCTTTCTCTCAAATTTTTCTTCAATCTCCCAAAACTCTCTCAAACATCCAAAATTTTCTCTCCAAAAAAAATCCCCCTCTCAAGCTCACTTCTTCCTCCTTTTATAATCTACTCATCTATCTCCCATTCTAATTTTTCCACTAACTCTATCTCCCATTCTAATTTCTCCACTAACTCTTCTTCATTTTCATCTTCCATTCTCCATCTCTATCTCACATTCTAATCTCTCCACTAACTCTTCTTCATCTTCATCTTCCCTTCTCCATATTTATCTCCCATTCTAATTTTTCCACTAACTCTTCTTTTTGTTATTTGTAAAATAATGATTCAAGAGTTAGGTATTTGCACTCTAGTTCTTGAATTTTAAGTATTTACAATTCAGTCCATGAAAAAATATATTTCTTTAAGTCCAAATCTCCTCACAATTTTTGACACACCAAAATTTACCACATGTCAAATTTAAACTCATTTCTTGTCGCTGAAAATAATGCAGAATTTAATTAAAGCCCTTTTGCAAAATTGAGTCATTCTGGGTATAATTGAGCCAAGATGAAAATTTAAAATATTAGAAGACAATGTCACAACTCATAAAAAGTGAAAATTAAAAATAAGTTGGCTCAAATTAAATTTTTTTAGGCCCGATTCGAGATTATACTCGTGAAGGAACACGTGACTCGAATTGGATTTTTCTGAATTTGCGATGGCCAATATGAAAATAGATTTAAAATAAAAATATTAACTATCTTTGTGTATTTTTTTGGCCTCAAATGTTAATTTTCCAAAAATTTCAAGTATTTTTGTATTATTTTTTTTTAAAACAATTAAATATATATAATATGAAAATTTATTTTTTGTTCAAAAATGGTTGCCTAGGCTTGGCCAAGGCTTCCAAAGTTGATTTTTCAATTTTATGAATTTTTATGAATTTTCTATTAATTTTCGAAAATAAATAAATAAAAAATACCGAAAAATACGAAAAATATGGAAAATCATTTTTTGATCAAAATTGGTTCTTTAGGCTTAGCCAAGGTCCCCAAAGTTGATTTTTCAATTTTATGAGTTTTTATAAAAAAAAATTTATTAATTTTAAAACAGAAAGGATGATTAAAAATCAGGTGTCAACAGGCCGGCGGCGGCGACCGGCGGCGGCGACCGGCGGCGGCGACCGGCGACCGGCGGCGGCGACCGGCGGCCGGCGGCGGCGACCGGCGGCCGGCGGCGGCGACCGGCGGCCGGCGGCGGCGACCGGCGGCGGCAGGGGGCGACCGGCGGCCGGCGGCGGCGACCGGCGGCGGCTGGGGGCGACCGGCGGTGGTGGCGGTGCATGATAACGTCAAAAGGAGAAGGCTACAAAAATGACTTCTGGTGGAGAAGCAACTTTTTTTTACTTCTCAAAACTTCTTCAAAAATGACTTCTGGTTGAGAAATTGATTTCAGAAGTAGAAATTTCATGTTACGAACCAAACGGATTTCTGCTTCTGAAGAAGTTTTATCAAACGGATTTCTGGTGATTTCTCTTCCAGAAGTTGATTTCTCTGCCAGAAGTAACTTCTGGCAGGTTATTATGCGCCCCCTAAATGAATAAGTTTCTTATCCTAATTCAACCTTTTCACGGTTGACTTGCTTTTTATATGAATTGGCAATTTTTCTTTCCATTATTGACAAAAACTGCCCTTGTTGTAGTGGTGATCATGATATGGCTATCCCGTACATTGGTACACTGGATTGGATACTATCACTCAACTTAACTTTACTTGGTGCATGATTGCCTTGGTTCGTCGAAGGTCAAGTAGCCGGGTAATAATTTCATCCTAACCCATTAAGATCACTATACTTCTCCTTTTATTGAATTCAGTTTACTTAATCATCATCATCTCATGAATGTTTAGCTTTGTACTTCGCTGGACAACAAACGGTTTTATTACATTGTGAATAGGTCGCATCTGGATCTAACTATGGACCAAAAAGATTTGCTTATTAATTTCCATCCCTTGTCTGTTTACCGAACCATTCTTACGCTGGAAAAGTTTGTACCAAATCCTAAAACATAAATAGGCTAACAATAGCAGTTGAATTTGGATTGGACCGCAACTCAACCATTCCAACAAAATAAAGAAGTCCCGTCGATCTTGTTGCTCATAAGCCTCAAATTGCTAGTTTGGTCAATTTGAGTTTGCAGGAATGAACTTATCACAAATTATCTCTTTTCTATTAGAGACCTCATTTTCAGTCTTGCTATTTTATTTCTAAGTAAAGATTCATTTTAGCTCTCTTGAGCTATTTTTTAAACTTGCAAGGCCTCAATTAGGCCAACATTTTGCATTTCTCCTTTCACATCAAATTTCTTGCATCTAATTTCCCTTTCGTGTGCACATACCTACATTGCTTGTGCTCGAGGAGCTGTAAAATATTGATATGAATTAACTTATTCTTACTCTATCCGAACAGATATTCTGTGTTATATTCGGAGAATAGCAAGTATGATCTGACGTTTACAACGATCAAGGTAGGAGTCCTTGTTTTGAGATTAAAAAAAAAACGTTCATTTGATATTGTAATGATCGGTATTCTTTTTCTTTTTTTTCATTTTACCGTGGTGTAGGGAGGGGGTCACATAGCTCCCGAGTATAAACCCAATGAATGTCTTGCCATGGTTGATAGATGGTTCTCTTATTACCCTCTCTAGCTCATTTCCCTTGGTCGTTCGATTGATGCTCGAACCTGTCCAGAGATTTGTCATCCAATGGTCATGTCCTCTCAGACTATCTCCCCCCTCTCCGTTTTTTAATTGAAGAGCTTTGGCTCCTGCGAGTTAGTCATCAATTTAAAATGAGGCTGATGAAAATCCTTGCAATGGAATAGCTATCTCCATTTGAAAAACTATTTTAGTGAAAGAATTACATATGCGAAGTTTAATTTCATCCATTTATTGGCTTGCTGGTTTGGGATATTAAGCAAAATTAGTACTTTTTTGTTCAACAGAAATTGAAAATACCATCTAAATTTTGAAAAGTGTACGATAAAAAATATATGTGAAAATTATGTATCGAAATTAGCACCTTCCGAAAGTTTCCTTTTTGGGTTAACAAAAAATTAAAGTGTGTGCATCGGAATATTTTGATTAAGCAAAAAAAAAAACGTAAAAGAGGGAAATTACATTCCATGAAGCTAGTGTTCAAGCCATGAAAATCTTATCGTAAAATTTGTGTGTTGATTCCTTCTTGAGATTGAAAGATTATTTCGTGAGGAATTGAAGTTAAACACTATGTGCGTTATTGGATATAATTGGAGGCTAGGAAATACTGAGAATAATTGAGTGACTCGAGTGCATTTGTAATCTCTATGTATCACTTCATTTATAGTAGAATTCGGATTGCTCTTCCTGTAGACGTAAGTCTCTACGATGGAATCACGTACATCTAATGTCCGATTTATTTTCTTATTGTGTCTATTTATTATTCGATTGCTTGTTCCATGCTACAATAAAAAAACTACGAACTTTAACTCGAGTCTCATATCTACCTTTATTATAACCCTCCGTTCAAAATCGCCCTTAGTATGAGACATTTTCACGTCATTGCTATAGTTTTTTCCCTAAATTTCACATCCAAAAAGACGTCTTTTAGAGATAAATTTTGGTGTCTGCCCAAATGATGTCTTATTGGATCTCAAAAAAGGGGACCAATGCCTCCAAAAAACCTCCAACTTTATAATTTATCCAAATTATATCAAAAAAAAATATTTGTCTCATAAAAAAATGCAACTTTTACTTTTGTTCTAATTATATTGGCTTGCTACCCAACAAAATACCCAACCTTTACTTTTGTCCCAATTTTATCACTATTGGCCTTCAGTCTATGATCACAATTAGTTAATTCAACGTGACATTTTCATGTCATTAATGAATTACACTTACCAAAGTTGACATGAAAATTTTTTAACTTTTCTTCTGTTGTCTGCTTCCCCTACACATTATCAAGAGATACAAAGCCACTCAAGACAACGTGTTTTGGATTCTCCCTTATATTCAATAGCCCAAAGAATGGCCAAATGTGGAGATCTTATTATTTGGATAAACGACCTCAAATCTCATCATCTATGAAACTTGATGTATCCTAGTTTCGAATATTCATTGGCAAGTTTAGCGAAAAAATTCAAGACACTTAGGATTAACAAATGTTAATTATGGACGAAAGGCTTATGATAATAGAATTGGGATAAAAGTAAAAGTTGATAGTTTTTTATAAGATAAAAAAAATTGGATACAATTTAGACAAATGCTAAAGTTGGGGATTTTTGGGGTATTAGGCCTAGTAAAATTAAGACAAAAGTAAAATTTTAGGATTTTTCATGATAAAAAAAATTGATATAACTGGGACTGATATTAAAGTTGGGGATTTTTTTGGGTATTATGCTTAGGAAAAGTAATGTAGTCAGCCAATCAATATAAGCCTAACTAAATCAAGGATCACCTTGGATTAGTTTTCCTCCCTTTGTCAACATCATGCCTGAAATCTAGGTCAAAATATAAATGATGCATTTGGTTGTTAGGATATAAGCCACGATAGAATATGTTTTATCCTATTTTATCGAGATGCGCGATCTGTACGGATGCTGGTTCGGACACCTTCGATACAAAAAAAAAGATAAGATAAAGGGGATATAGGATGATATAGTCAGGATAAAAAAAAATCCCAAGGTAGGGGATAGGATAGAGCAAAATAAGATTTCTCAAGAAAGCATACCCGAAGAGAATCGAGTTTTTTCCACAACCACTACCTCTCCTTTGTGCCGGGCCACCTCTCTAGTGGGGCTAGGTGTCGCCTCTCCGACGATGACAATCGTTAAGTTTGGCCACCTCTCCGATGACGCTAGGCTAGGGTCTTCACTCCACGACATTATTCTTTAATCTATTGTTATGCGTGATATGAGATCACGTCCCTCGTTTTTTTAACCGCTTGAATATTTTCAACATTCTATAGAGAATTCGGGACTAATCATCGACTTTCAAATGGGGTCTCAACATTCAAAAGGGCTCTCTTGAACGACTTATATGAGTGCATCTTCAACTTGTGAAAAGAAGCTGAATAATTAGATTGTTTAACACTTGTTTACTTTCTCGAGAAGACAATGAGCAAGTCTAGCAAGTCATTCTCAAAGGATTCGACTTCAAATCAAGATCCCCAATTATTCGGGGTTTGCTTCGTCAATATTGTCCCCGAATTCAAATGACACAATCCTCTGCTCAACAATAACTTATTTATCAAAACTCATCATTGAATAATTTCTAAAGCATCAATGATGCTTATTCGATTTTAAATCCATAGTTTACCAAACAGTAAATAGGAAATGAAAAAATCTTTGGAGTTCTTATCCTATCATATTCTGTCGTATCTTGACTAGAAATTCGGACGATCAAAGTTAGCAAAACAAGTTAAGGCCCAAATCTAAACAAATTATGACATGGAGCACTTTTGATTACTATTCCTTTATAAGTGTGTTAACTACTATCCTCATAGGGTTTTTATGGTATGAGAGCCATTTTGTACACATATGGGATTCATTGACTTATGGCCTTTTGCTCACATATCACTGGATTGCAGAGCACATAACTTAATTCATTGTTGACACCTAAATTTTTATTTTTGATTTTTTGATTTTTTATTTTGCATAAAAATGAGAATTGATTCTAGCCAAAAAATAATTTTTCATGCATTCCGTGTTTAATTTTTCTGCATTGCATTAAGGCTAACGGCGGTGGATTTGAGCTGAAATTTGATAGGTGATTGGACTAGACATGGGGAAAATGCGCCGAACATTTTGTGAAAATTTCTTTAGGGACCGAATTGCAAATACTCAAAATCTCAGGGACTCAATTGCAAATACTCAAGATTTCAATGGCTAGAATGCAAATATCTAAAAATTAAGGGATCATTTTGTAAATAAATAAAAGAGAAGTTAGTAGAGAAATTAGAAAAAGAAAAGATGTCTTCCACTAAATAAAAAAATGAATGGTCCTCCACCACAAAAAAAAAAGATGTTTTTCATTAAGAGAAAAAGAAAGAAAAAGAAAGAAAAAAGAAGAAAAGAGAAGTTAGTGGAAAAATTAGAAAAGAAAAAGATGTCTTCCATTAAATAAAAAATAGATGGTCCTCCACCAAAAAAAAAAGATGTCTTCCATTAAGAGAAAAAGAAAGAAAAAAAGAATAAAAAAGAAGTTAGTGTAAAAATTAGAAAAAGAAAAAGATGTCTTCTACTAAATAAAAAAAAGAAGGGATGGGGCCTATAAATTGGTGGTCTTGAGCAAATTCTGAAAAAAAAAAGGACCCAAGAGGGGGGAGGAAGAGAGAAAAAAATATGGAAGGATTGAGATTTTGAGAGAAAAATAAGAGTGATCTTGAAAACAAAAACAAAAAAAAACCGAAGAGCAACCACGGAGAGTAAGGGAGGAGGAGGCCGGAATATTTCTCCCTTCGTCGCGCCACCGTCCCGGGTTCATTATCAACGCAACTCACCACGTCACGAGAGGTAGTTTTCTCAAACCTTGTAGTCGTATGTATGGCAAGGATTGTGACTAGATGATTATTTGAGCCTAAATGAGAGGAGATTTGGGGTGACCAGTGATCATTTACTGCTGCAACCGATGTATATGTCATAAATATGTTGAACTTGTATTGCTTATTGATGGTGGTTGACGTTGAGGTGCAAGTCCACAAGTTTTTATTTTCGGATCAGCATACCCAATGGTCTTGCAACTGCATTTTTCATGCCTAGATGACGAGATCTTGGAAACTTATAATTTGGACTTTTGTAGACGACTTTGAGATCTTCGATTTGATATATTATGGCGCAAAAATGGACGTCGTTTGCTATGTCAAAAGGGTCCCGAAATTGAGAGCAGAATCTGAAAATACAGTGATCAGAACCTGAGATGGAATTTTTCTGATCTGACCTTTCACGCTAAATGATTTTCCATGGGTTATTCTAGACCTCGTTTCATAAAGACCTCTTCATGAAATTTGTTCATAACATCATGATGCATAACATATAAAAAATACAAAAAATATTCATGCACGTTTCATATTTTTAATGCATTTAATAAAATCATGCAATTCTGTTGGTGTCCTTGAGTCTGAGTGTTTTTCTGTGCGTGGTCATATTGATTCGTAGTTATCTCATGTTTAGAGTCTTCTTTTGAAACTTCACAAAAAATGAAAGTTGTTCATTGGGATCTTGTTTAGTAGACTGGAAAGTTTGGTGCATTAATTTTGAGATTTGAGTGTCCATTTGAGCTTAATCCTGAAGTATGTATGTTTTGTGAAATTTGTTTGTTTGCTGCTGAGCTCTCATGAAAGATCATTTTCTACACGAAAATGAGTGTCTCTTCAATAAGAATGCAAAATATGAAAGTTGTCAACGACACATTTTCCCATCCACATAAAAAATCTCAGAAATTTTGCATACATTTCATTATTTCTTTTGTATTTTATGGTTACTGCTTTCTCCCTAAGCATGTTCATGGATAGTATGGTTTAATTCGTATTTTTTGTGTTAATGCATTGGAAAATGTAAAAAATGGTCTCAAATGAAGTTTAATCAGCACGTGTTAAACTTTCTTTGAGCGTTTGAATTGTCTTAATTCATTGGTGATTGTGCATATCCGATTGGAGAGTTCATTATTTTCATTTGGTTTTCGACCTGATGCTTTGAAGACTGGAGGATGACCGATGTCCATTCCGGTCCGCTTTGTTGTATTCCCGACCCATGAGGCTTGGTAACGGGTGTTTGACCGATGTCCATTCCAGTCCATTTTTGTTGTATTCCCGATCATGTCTCGGGTTTTATTTAATTTGTCTGTAATTATTCACCCGACGAGTTGCGAGTTTTATTTTCACTGTCCTTAGGGTAGTTTTACTTTGCCTGCTCTCTCTTCACATCTTTGTTTGCTTTTGGTGATTTTGCATTCTTTTATAATACATCCAAAATCTAAAAAAAAAAAAGAGTCATTCATTTTGCATAGCATGTAATATAAACATCATGCATATATTGCCATGTCATATCTGCTACCTCATACATATAACATGGTCCTTGCCACGTCATTACATTCCACATGTCATATAGTTAGATTGTATTTGCATCACATTAAAAAAAACCCAAAAAAATTTACACATTTGAACTTCAATTCAAAATTCATCAAAATTACCAAATCAAACATTTTTTCATGAAATTGGTACCGAAATGGTATTAATTCAAAAAAATTAATGTAACCAAGTCCCGAACTTAAAATCTCTAGTTCGCAGAAGTAATTTAGTTCCCCCACTAGATTACTTAGGTTTCTAATCAACCTACCAAGAAATGATTAGTGGCGACTCCATGTTAAAAATCTTTCCATAATTAAACATTGAACCTAAATTGCGATTTGGTAGAGTTTGGGAGAGTTCGAACTAGGTTAATTAATTTCACTTAATTAACTTGGTAATCCATTAATCTAAAACTGAATTTTTAGGTCGCGACATTCATAACAAGAAAAAAAAATTGGAATAAGTGTATAAAAAATTCTATAACGTATGTTGAAGGTGTAATTGACTCCTAAAATATTTAAAAAGTGCAATTAAATCCAAAATTTTGTCAAATTGATTCAATCAAATTTTCTCGTCAACTCCATTTAATTTAGCAATTTAGCTAATCGAAAATGCTGGTGTGACTTCTTTTACCACCTTCTTAAGACAAGCAATAGATATATGGCCCCCACTAAGCACCATATAAAAAAAATCTTGAATTTTTTTTTTGAAAAAAGACAAGCATAAAATAATAAGAGATAAGTGGTCCAACCTAACTTGGAGCAGCAGCATTAACAAACACAGTTTTATCAGTTGACTAGTTTGCAAAGATAAACTATCAACAATAGAGATTGTGGCATGAGGATGACTTCAGTTGATATGTAGTGTAACTTCTGCAAGGTTGGTACAGAAGATAGAGCACATTTATTCTTTCAATATGAGTGGACAGATAACATCTAGCACAGCATCCTTGCGCTACATGGGATTAGACATTCTCTAGGAGGATGGAATAAGAAACTTTCATAGATGATCAAGGCAACAAAGGGGGAAAGATTTGGCGGCAAGACCCCTCAAGGTTTCTTCCTCGCAACCATTATATTGTATTTAGACAGCGCACAACGATAGACGGTTTTGAAACAAGTCAATTGGCATCCATTGGCAAGGTACTTAAAGTATAAGAGGTAGAGCTTCACTTTACCAAAAAATTAGATTTTCGTAGACAAATGGAGTATTAGCTACTATACGGAGATTTCCTACTTCCATCTTTTTGAATTACTAGCTCTATTTGTAATGATGGGGGATACCCTTAAGCTGTTGTACTTCATCTGCTCTATAATACTTACATCTTCAATTCCAAAAAAAAAAAAGGAAAAAGGCAAGAGATAGGCTTTGGGGACGTACATAGAGCAAGCGGCCGTTCATGGCGAGAACTGAAGTCCAGAGAATTGTTGTTGACCATGCCAGATGACTTTCAGGTCGCGCCATCATGTCATCCAGTCGGTCTTACTGCCGCCCGGAGAAAGATCTACCACCAATCCATTGAAGAGAGTCCAACTCATTTTTTCTCTTCTTCTTTTTTTAATATTTCCTTTTAGTTTTCATTTAATTTCTTTTGGTTTTTTCCCCCCTAAAATGACCGATCACATCAGCACCCCTCTATTTTGTTTTAAAAAAAAAAGACATGTCAACTTCTCCGCTAGCCACGTTGAAGAAAACTAAGGAAAGAATTTGATTGCATCAGTTTGATAAGTTTTAGGATTTAATTACACTTTTTGAAAGATTTAGAACTCAATTGCATTCTCGAGACAAAGTTAACTAAGGAAAGGACTTGATTGCATCAATTTGATAAGTTTTAGGATTAAATTACACTTTTTAAAAGATTTAGATTCAATTGCACTCTCAAAACAAGCTTTAAGACACTCAAGTGCATTTGTACCCAAAAAAAAAAAATTTAGGCACCGTCGTGAATTCATCACTTTGTCGCAATCGAATGTCTCTGTTACTATACATTCTTCTACAGGAGTCTTTGACTGTTGGTTGAGGGAGCAATCCTCGGCTTAAAATGTCTAAAATTGTTGTGAAAAGTCACGAATCTGACTGTATCTTTCCCTCACTATGCCCAAAGCTCCTCGTACAATAATTATTGCATAGTCTCACAGGAAAGGTACATTCAGAATCACATCATCATTGGGGTGAAAGAATTGGATTGGTTTGGGTATTTAACCCAAACCAAGCGACCATTGGCAATTGGCTAGAGAGGGTAATAAGAGAACCATCTATCAACCATGGCAAGACATTCTTTGGGTTTATACTCCGGAGCTGTGTGTCCCCCTCCCTGCAACGACCCAAGAATGGGGAGGCGATTTTAGATAATCATTTCCGAGATGTATGCGAGCGTGAAAGGAAAAAACAATGGGGGAGAAGCTGGTCCTACCTTAACTGTCGAGAACGTCAGATCGTATGCGCTGTTTTTCGAATACAGCATGGAGTATCTGTCCTCACGAATTAAAAAGAAATTAATAGATGTAACATTTTCACAACTCCTCAAGCATACGCAATGTCGGTACATGCATGCAAAAATGGGAATTGGCCGCTAGATATTCGATGTGAAAATGCGTAAATTTGGCGGAAATTGAAACCTTGCAAATTCAACAATGGTGCAAAAGAGCGTAGCATAATTCTAAAGCCATGAACCGGGAAAGGTCGGTCCTAGATCCATCGCTCAGTCCGATACGGAGGTAAAGCAAGACGGAGAAAATGGAATGGGGACAAGATGAGTTCTATTCTAGTGTATTGATCAAGATATCACTAATAAACTCAGCGAGCCATTTATAATTATGCTTTCTCCATTAATAATGTGTGACCACGATATGAAGTACTCTGCTTGAGTATGGTTCTCAACACAGACAAGAGATGGAATTCAAAGGGCAAAGTTCATGAATGGTAATATTTTTGGTATGTACGTTCGTCATCAAGTGAAGTACAAAGCTAAATATTCATGAGAAGATGATGATCAAGTAAACTAGAATCGATTTTAAAAAACTGTATAGTGATCTTAAGAGATTAGGATAAAATTATTACCCGGCTACTTGACCTTCAACAAACCAAGGCGACCATGGACCCATTAAAGTTAAATTGAGTGATCTTATCCAATCCAGTGTAGACACGTACGGGATAGCCAAGTCATGATCACCGCTACAGCAAGAGTGATTTTCATAAACAAAAATGTAGGAATCGCTGATTTACGTAAAAAGCAAATGCACAGTATAAAACAAAATTAACCAAGATGAGAAACTTATTTACTTAGCCATTGTAATACCTGTAAACAAGGGCCCGGAGGTGTTTGTCAGAGAGGTATTTATGATAAATTGTACTATCAAGAACGTCCTTTGTGTAAGATAGGCTATGGTTGCATCTTTCCCACACTTGCTTCGTGCCCTGGATGTCGTTATCAAGTGATCAATATAACTATATATGAACGTCGTTGATGCCCATGAGGAGAAAACGATTCTTCATACCTGTCGTACTTGAAAGGCGTCTCGGACGTTCTTATCATTGGTCCAAATGTAAGAGTAAATATAGTCATAGGGCTGTCGACAGAGAAATTTACGTAAGTGAAACGGTGCATTAGCTCATAATCAAAATCCATATGTCCAATCTTATATTGTCATACACATATAGATAGATAATGTACTTTTAAATATTGTATTCATGGAGGTTTTGAGGGCGTTAATTTAGGATGTACCCGACACCATGGCCTGGATTGTTGAGGCATCGAAATGACGTCGATGATATTCTCGTCTTCGAGTATGCTTCTGCTCCATTTTAGCCTTGTGTGGTTAGGAGATATGAGATTACATGATGGTTCCAATACTTGGGCCAAAAATATCTTCTCAAGGCACTGGAAGATTTCATAAGGAAACGTGTCTCAGGTCATTTATCGCGTGCATATATATTGCGTAAAAGAACACGACAGAGGTGGATGGTATCACGACAGCACTTACTAATGACACCATTTCAAGGTCAACTAGACAGGCTCCATTGGTGGGATCTACGTTCTGATAATCTCCATTGCAATCCGCTTTCGTTATCTTGAAAACATGAATTAATAAAATAAAAAAATGCATCACAAAAACGTCGATTCATATGTAATTATTGTTACTAATACATCATATTCGTTGGTGATACAGAAATCTTATCAAAGTTGAGATATGTCGTAAATTCACCTCATAAAGCTCATCTGATATCAGAGCCATCTTGTTAGCGTACGGAATTCTAAAACTCTGGTCCTTCTCATCACAAGTCACCGGATTGCCTAGCACATAACCCTGTTCATGTAACCAGAACAATAATGCTTGACTTAACGTATATGGCTTAGTATGAACAGATATGCCCAACTTTATCGAATGTCGTAAATAATTATTATATTAATTAAAAAATTGACAAGATTATTACGTACTACGAGATTCATTTGCGGCTCGCGTCTAGCTTCATTTCCTATACCAAAAAAGCAAACAGAGTGTTTTTTTTTAACTGAAGAGAAAATAGCTTCTTGAGAGCCAAAGAGAACGTGGAATACGCTGGTAAAATTCAATTACGCACCATCGTATATTTCTTTAACGATGATAGGGATAACAACACCGGAATAAGAATCACCAGCGATGTAAAGCGGATTTGTGAGGAATTTAGGGTGAGACATAAGCCACTGCATCAGCAAAAAAAAAAAAGTAGTAAGGAATTGTGCTGGTCCAAGTAATTTGCTTTGAGCTACGATAATTGCCTAGGGGCATCTGATTACTTAGAGGCAACATTAATGACGGTATTAATGAAGATGGTTACCTTTCTTACAAACTCGTAAGTTTGTGCTGCCGAGGCAGTGTCGCTACTATTGGATGCCGTGCTTGTCGTTGCATATGAAAATCCACTGCCCACAGGTGCATCCAAAAATATAATGTTGGCTATCTGTCGTAAGAAAAGGTGACCACTTTTAATCCTGATGAGTTGAACGGTACCAACGCTAGCCGAAAATATGCGTACTTCACCTTTGTCCAGGAATAAGGATTTGACTTTAATACTGGTTTAGTTCCACTGGAATTCGAAAAATCAAACTGTATTGGACCTGTGCGTAAACATGCAAACGCCAAGACCATGAGGGGAGGTGCGGGAAAAAAAAAAAGGTGACGCGAGGAACGAGAAAAGCAGAAGAAGAAGAAGAAGAAGAAGAAGATGAGGATGATGACAGTGGCGATGAGTTAAGAAATTAAAGAGAAAGAGAGAGAATGTGACCTATTTCGTAGAGGAGGCTTGACAAGGAGGAGCAGCCGGGACCGCCGGTGAGCCATATCAACAAAGGGTCGTCCTCGGGGCTCCTCTCGGACTCGACGAAGTAGTAGAACAGCTGCACCTCCTCCAACTCTCCTACCCCTACATATCTACACCATTTTTCGTTTTCATCGACGTTAAAAAAACACACGTTAAGAAGAAAACAGAAGGACGAAATAACTAATCAAGTCATTTGGTAAATTGTAATTGCGCATAAACATATGATGCGAGCTGACCCGGTTTCGAGTTTGAAGGGAAGATCTCCGGAGAAACCCGGGAGGCTCTTGACGATGGCCGAATGCGACGGTCCAACGTTGGATAACAGGAGCAGCAATGGAAGTAGGAGATGCAACATCCTCGGCTCGCGCAACCAAGGAAAATGGTCAGATTTGTGTCAGATTACTCCTTCCTCTGTCTGGATTCCTAGGCTTTATATAAGCTTCGCGGCTCCACAAACTGTCCATCCGCTAGTCAAAAAAACATGTGCACGTAGACCTATTGGAGCAATAACATGTTAGGGATGCGGAAGCACAACTACTTTGTCTATCGCATTGACCGACAAATTAATGCCATGCACTGAAGTTGGTTGCTCAAATTTGTATTCCATATATTCAAACGAGGCATAAAAATATTGATTTACAAAAGGATTGATAAAACAGCTAGTTTGATATTTGATGGGCCGTTGGGGAAGTATGTTCAAATGCGTAAGTCAACAATCTCTATAGAATCTCTGATGATATAATTTACTATGTATAATTGATTATCATCGATTGGAAGTTGATCATTAAAAGCTACCATGACTCGACACAAAACAATGTACCTTGTATTAAAGATGTTGAAATATCTCTCGAGTTTAAGCGTAAAGTGAAAATCTGAATTACAAAAAGAAAATTCTAAAGCTGGATATTTGTAGACGTATGCAATAGAAATCTTTCCTATTTAGTGTCGGAGTCTATCTCGTTATTTATCACGGTGGATTTTATACTCGGTTAAATATCTTCTGGCAATGGGATAAGATTCTGAAGTAATTGTTATTATGTGCTTCCTTGGTGATATTTCCTTTTTAGGAATCCAAATCGGCGTTGGACTTTCCAACGTGAAAAGAAAACTCCAACTAAGAGAGGTGATCTGACTTTGACCGAGATTTTTTGACATTACATATAAATATTCCTCTATTATCGTCAGAGGGTGTATCTTGATTATTGAAGCGTGGAGAGGGAAGTTTACTTTGCATAATTACATCAAGGAGGACGGAGTGTTTATAGCCGGGAAATTCTTGTGTCAAAGATTCCGCTTAATCCCTTTGTGAGATTGAGAGACTATTTCGTGAGGAATTGGAGACTAAATACCATGTGTGTTTTTGAATGTAATTGGGATTAGGAAATACTGAGAGTGTTTGAACGACTCGAGTGTGATTTGTAATCTCTGATTATATCGCTTATTGTATACTGAGAGTCTTTGAGTTGCTGCTCTTTTGTGGACATAGATTTCTATGACCGAACCATATAAATGTAGTGTCCGATTTATTTTCTTGTTCTATCTATTTTATCATCCGATCGCTTGTTTCACGCAACACGCTTTTTTAAAACTCTTTTGGAATCTCATTTTCTGCGTGGCCAAAAGAGTATACTTCCCTACCGGCCACACACTGCTCCAAGCAATGGTCAGCAAAATTTCCAATCCCTATTTAAGAAGAGAGAAGCTTCTGCGTCATAAATACATCAAGGGACTCTACAGTTCTGATCTGAACGCGGCGCAGGAGAGTAAGTAATATTTCCTACCGAGAAGACGTGAAGGTTTTTGAGTAGTTTAGGGCTTCTTAGAGAGGGAGGGAGAGCATCGGATTCCATCTTTCATGGGGGCGGGTTTGGTGGGACGGTCCGTGGATCACATGCGCCTGTCGACAACAACATTCACTCGTGGATGAATAACATATACCGTTGGGACGACAATCGAAGGAAGGGCAGGAATCGCGTTGACTCTTGGGTGCTAGAAAGAAAGTAATCAAAGGAGCAGAAGCATACTTTAATTTTCCCTAAAGGTACTCGCCGACACCTAAAAGTTTTGTCATTCCATTGAGTCATTCGTCACATTCGAAAACAAGGGATCAACCGGACCCTTAACCAAAAAAAAAAAAAAACCCCACGTTACAATATCTGCTTTAATTTGCATTCTTTGCTACACTCTCCCGCATTTAGAGATTAAGCGCATCTTTTTGTTGGATTAGCATGAGGAAATCGCAGATTTTCGTGAGCGGCCTGGCACTCGATTCGACGTAGAATTCCACGTGAACTGAAAAACAAGAATTTTCTCGATATGGCCCTAACATCCATTCGTAGCCTAAGCCCACTCCGTCACCACCTCGCGAACAACTGTCCGTGCTCGTCGTACGGTGGTCGCGCTCGAGATTGAAGGTGAGGTCGTGCTTTTGATTCGGATGATTAATGAGGGTCTCTTCTCATGGAATTGCGATGGATGACCAAAAGCGGGGAGGATGGATGAGATGCAGATCTTCGAGCCCGGCCACAACGTCAAGTCAACGTTGTAATCTTGAAGAGCAGAAGCGAAGAAAAAGTCTGCTGGAGGAGCGTCGGCATTTCGTTTCAGAAAGGAAAAGAAGGCATGGGCAAGGAAAATGGGGGCCGTCACCTTATACTCTCAGCATGTTGAAAGGAAGTCAAAGAGGGAAAATTTTCCTGAGGATTGAGAAATTGTTTACTTAATAAAGTTTACAAAACTCCCCGCTCCTTCTCTTTAATTCACTTAAGCAACATTGTGCAAAAAAATAAAAAATACAAATACAAATGCAAATTAAGGTAGCCCTTCGGATGTAAAGTGCTAGAGTTCTGGCGCAACGTTTGGGCCTCTATCATTATTTAAATTTTTTTTTTTAAAAAAAGTGCTAGTTTTTCTTTTAGATAGATTTAGCGGGATGAATTCAAAACTTGATCCTTCGGCTAGTGAATGAAAATTCAAAGTGACCTCTTCCGTTGACATATCAAGTTCTCCTTCAAGGATATCGAAGTTAAGGTATGCCTCGAACTTGATCCCCGTGAACAACGAAACCGGGTCCAAGACGAATTATCAGAAAGCTCTAAAGTTGAGGCCCTGTGAAAATCACGATTTCGTGATACGAAAATCACGATTTCCTATTCGGTGATAAGGAGTACACAGGCCGTCGGAGGACTCCTGTTTCGTCTTGGTATATTATTGATACGGCACATGTACACGGAAGTGATCAACTACCTCCTTTTTGACCAATCGAATTTTCTCACAAGTATTTTTCCTTGATAAAAGTCGGTCACGTCGACATATTGATATATACTGGTGGGGGTGTCTTTTGTCGGAGGGACTTCTCTACTGAACATCCGATTGCTGGTGAGTTTTGTCCGACGAAATCAAGTGCAAGTGTTTTAGAGCTGATTAACTCTACCATGCTCGTGAGTTTTATCCGGCGAAACCAAGTGCAAGTGTTTCGAGCCGATTAAATCTTATGGTAAGATTGTACAATTCTCTCGTGAGATTAAGAGATTATTCCATGAGGAATTATAGGCCTAAACACTAGATGAGTTATTGGTGTAATTAGGAGTTAGGAAACACTGAAAATATTTAAGTGACTTAATCATGGTTATAATCTATATTGTATTACTTGATCTGTAGTGGAATTCGTTACTCTTCTCCATTACGACCAAACCACATAACTCTTGTGTTTGATTTTTTTTTTTTTTGGTTCTGTCCATTTTATTATTTGATCGTGGAATAATTACTACAAAAGTCATAATTTTTTTGTACGAATATCAACTCAACCCTAAACTTTTCAATTTGGTCGATTCTAAATCTTTTGATAATTTGTCAATAAAATCCTTTCGGCTAATCTTAGCCGAAAATCGCTTAATGAACACCGGCCATCCTACATGACGGGCCAGCGTTGATGTGAAATATTTTTTTTTTGAATTTTTATGAATTTTTTTCTTATTTTCCTTTTTTTTTCCTACTCTTTCTTTGAGCCCAGCACCGGCCCTCGCTGTTCCACAATCAAAGTCCAAACCAATTTCATGATTCATGGATGGCTCGAGCCAAACTTTCACAATCACCTTTACGCCCATTTTATAAGCCAACCACTTAGTTCCCTCATTAACTCGACGAAATGTTCCATGGAGCTGTCCGTCTTTAAATGAAACAATTGCTTAAAATCAATCTTGAATCAGGTCGGTTGGGTTGTTGGAGTTGTAAAGCATAGATATGGGTTAGAATAAATGAGTCGATATGAGTCGGACCATCTTCGATTCTACCCAAAACCAACCCGATCCATTTGTTTGACAGGTGTTGACATTTGAATTTTGGCTAAAATATTTAAAAATAATTGCATAAAATATTGAGAGCTAACCTTAGTCTCTAGCAAAAATATTTAATTTATTCTCATATAGTATGCATTTAGATTAATTTAATTTTAGCATGCACTTCATTTGCATTGAGACTCGTGTGCTGAAGATTAGAAGGCCTATAGGGCTTATTTGGAGCTTAATTCATCCCACTCAAATAAATTTAGTTAAAAAAATTTTTGATTAAATGGAAAAAGGCCTAATTAAGCCCAGAGAAAAGCTAAGGAGAAGCCAAGACCGGGCAAGCCCACCCAGTGGACTAGCCAGCCACCAAGGGACCTAATTGAGAGGGAATAATTGTTTAGGGACTAAACTACAAATATCTAAAACCTGAGGCATTATTTTTCAATTAACCGAAAATAGCGCGAAAACTTAGAAAAAGTCTATTTAAGTGCGCTTAATTCCTCACTGTTGAAGGACGAAGATTTTTACAGAAATCACATAAGAAAATTGAGACAAGACGAGATTTTGGATGTGTGTGTGGTTGCCGAGAGCTGAGGACTCCCGTCGCTGCTATGCCAAGAAGTAAAGGCCCGTTGCAGTACGTTGATCACCAACAGACTGAGAGCCATGAGCCAAAACATGCTATCCCCATTATTGTTGCATTGATCTAGGAATGCCGAAAATCCTACTGCGCCATTGACTAGTCCGGGTGCGGCTGCCGCTGTTACGGTTGCCCTCTGCAGAACCCGAGATCACCGCTACCGTCTTCTGTCGCTGCCGCTGCACTGAACCGAGAGCTACCATTGTTGCTGCCGTCATTCCGCCTCTATCCGGTAGCTGTCGCCAGCCATGCCCCGCTGGTCATCATCCACGGGTTCGCACTGATCCTAACCCGCAAGCAATCTCAAGTCAATTCAATTATGGTTCAAATTTGGAGAGTCCATCTCCAATTCAAGGTAAATTCCCTGTCTTAGATAATTTGACTATTCGATTGCCCATTTTAAACTTGCGTATTATCTAATAGAGTATTTGAAGTTTTGACAAAATTCGATTAGGAATCTTTCCTAATCCGCAACCACTATACAATTAAAATAGGCTATCCACAAGACTTTAAATAGAATATGTACTTAGGTGCGGGTTTAAATCCAATAGTTGATCTATAAGACCTTAGATTGATAATGGAACATTTGGTTTCTGTGCTTTCCATATTTTGAATTGATTGGGTTACTATCTTTTAGAATATTTAACTACATGATTTAGAATTCTAAAAGATTTTGCGTAGAGGTACCTATTGCATATAGAATAGATTGGGCAAAAGGACATCTTTTAATATTTGTGTATGGCACTCATTTGATGGCACTATTTTTTTTGGATCACTTAAGTATCAAATCGAAGAAAAAATGACCACTTAAGTGCTAACAGCGAGAAATTCCAGCCAATCAATTACGTGTCATTTTTTTTTTAATTTTTTAATATTACGTAGCAATTTTTTCTTAAACCAAGCCACGTGGTTTTTAAACTTAAAAATAAGTTAATTTTTTAAAAAAATTAAAATTAAACATAAAAATAACCTAAAAAAAATTGCAACTTTGAGGCCTCAGCAAGATGCCACATGGACTTTTAAACTTAAAAATAGGCTAATTTTAAAAAAAAAATCAAAACTAAACAGAAAAATAACCTAAAAACAAAAAGTTGCAACGCTGAGACCTCAGTGAGGTCGCCAGGGCTTAGCGACCCCCTTGGCCATCCCTCACTCACCACTGACCATTGTCAACAATGGTGGCTTGGGGCAACAACGGTAAGGGCTATGCAAGCCCCTGCCATTGCAACTTCTTCTTCTTTTTAGGTTATTATTAGTTTTTAAGTCTATTTTCAATTTTTTTTAATATTACATGGATTTTTTATTATTTTCAAAAAAATTGCCAACTAGGATTCTCCGTCAAGCCACGTAGATGTCATGTATCATTTTCGGCAAAGCTCACCATAGTTGTTATTGAAATAATCATTTTTCAAAAAATTTCGCACTAAAAAAAATATTGGCATCAAAGTGAGCATCCTACACAAATATTGACACTGTAGATATCCTTTTGCCGATTAGATTGCATATTTAAATTAAGTTGCATTCTTTGAATACAATATCTTAGAGTAGATTGCATTCGAGGTTAGAATACGCATATTGGGTGGATAATTATGCCTAAAATATCTTATCCTTAATAGGTGAGGGTTTAGGCTGGTTTAAACTATCTTCTAGGGATAGTTTTATTCAGGGTTATAATTAATTTTGAAAATGATTTAAAAAAATGTCATCATGCATTTGCACGTCATTTTCCATGTCATCTAGAATTACATGTTTAGGTTAATTAAATTCATCATATAGATTGCATGTTAGGATTCATTAAATAGCAGATCATTAGGGTAGTCATGTAGTTTAGTTCAATGCATTTTTAGGCTAGTTTGCATTCATTTGGGTAATTGCATTTTAGAACAGGAATCATGCATTGGATAGAGTCTAATGTAATTGAAGTAAAAACCCAAAAGAGAGAATAATTGCTTGGAGCATGTTCCTAGCATGTTATCTTGAATTTTAGGCGTTTCTTCAATTGATTGTACACTAATATGTTGATTGTACACTAACATGATAACATATGTTAGTGACTTAGATTGAAATCAAATCAAACTGCCTGCTGAAATATTTTCATCAATAAAATGAAACGGTATCGAAATGGCATTAAAATAAACTACATAACCAAATCTCCGAATTCATAATCTATGATTCGTAGAAGTAATTTAGTTTTTCCGTATTTTTACTTAGGTTTTTAATTGACTTACACTAAACTGATTAATGGCGATTCTAAAGTTAAATATCTTATATGTAGGCATTAATCCTAAGTTGCAATTTAGTGTAGACTTAGGAGAGTCTGAAATAAGTTCATTAAATAATCAACATAATAATTCACTAGTCAAAAATTTAGGTCGCGGCAACAGGCATAATATGTGTGATGCACATTGACAATGCTCTTTTATCACCGCAACGTAAATAGAATATCCGTGTTGAAGTTATTACTTCAAATCTCTTTCGCCCCTAAAAGAAGCCAAAACCTTCAAATTCAATCAACCCACATTGCATCTCATCACATTCCCAACTCATTGTACATAGGGTGGGTTTGGTTCAGCATTTTCAAGGGGCTTTCAGTCTTCAAAGCCCCTTGAGAAAATGCTGAACCATTTGGTTCAGCTTTAGGCCAGCATTGGGCCAAATGCTAGCCTTGAGAATGTTGGTCCCTACCAGCATTGGGCTTTCAGCATTTAGCCGAATGCTAAAAAAAAAAAATTTCAAAACTAACCCCACAATGGTAAAAATTATCAAAACTCATTTGTAAAGTCATTTTTAGCAAACAATATTTAATCCGAAACCCGTTTTGAAATCAGTTTTTTTCTAAACACAATTAGTATTTTCCCAAAATCGTTTAAGCTAAGGACATTTGCATTTCACCAAAGCCCATTTGAAATGTTGAAATCACTCTCTCTCTCTCCACCTTTGATATCTTCTTTTCCTCTTTCTTTTCTAATTCTGCAGAGAAAACAACTCATTGAGACTACAAATGTTGATCCGCCATTTCCTCCTACAACGCCTCTTTTGGTCGGTTGGGCTGAGGAAGAGAGCTGGACTTGGATGCGAGTCTGACCTCACATCGAAAGGCGGGCGAGCCCCAATTACTATTTATTATAAATTATCCTTTGTCCTGTCGTCTTGTCTCGATGACCCAGTTATTTTTTTTCTTGTGTTACGTGTACATCTGGGTAATCCAACACTTCATAAATGTTTCATATGTATCCTGACAGCATTTTTGTATCGAAAGATATCTAACTGTCTTTAACATTAGCTAAACCTCGACCTTAGCTAAATTGATTATGAGCGCATATTTTCTCCCTCTAACGCTCGTGATCACCATAAATTCTTCCACGAGTAGTATTTTTTTTTTTTTTTGCATATATTAATACTTATGTTGACCCATCGGAAGATGTTGAGACTAAATTAACATAGGCTAAATTTTCAAAAAGAAGTAGTTTGAGAGTCGCATTCATAATTTCGACGATATCACGGCATTCATTATTCGCAAATTAAGTAGTGCATTTGAGACGCTGTGCGTTTGTTTTGTTTCGGTTCTTGATTAAGTAATGGGCTCCTCACATTAGGCATGCAGGATTTCTTAAGTTATTGACCTAGCAAAACTGCCCACGTGATTCATACCATAAAGATACGATGAACTAAAAGTCGGGCAACTAAATTTGCACCTAAACCCCTACATTGTGTCCAATAACAAGGTTTGCACGTGTAACTATGTCAGTGAATTGGAGTCCAACCATCAACTTTCAGTAAACTAAATCATTTCTTTTCAAAAACTTTTTGACTAACGTAATCGATTTTTAATTATATTTCAATATTTTCAAAAAAATATAGTTATTTTTTATTTATTTCTTTATTTCTTTTTCTTCCTTCTTCCTCTAACTAGACCATCCAAAAAAAGAGGCCGAGGCAAAGGCCACCGTCGACGGAATTGACAATGTCAGCGCCGGTAATGTCATTTCAGCTCCTACTAGCCAAATAAACTCAATTGATATAATTTTAAAAGATTTAAGACTAAATCGGCACAATTATAATAGATTTTAAACTTATTTGAGAATTCTTCCGTCCTTTTTTAGTCGCATGAAATGGTTTAATTTACTCAAAGTAGATGGATGGACTCCAATTCACTACATAGCCACCCGTGCATGAAGGAACCACACACTTGGGAGCCTAGCGACTCTTTAGCCGTTTCGAGTGTGGTTATCCCACGTTAATCATTCCATGATGTTGTCGGGCATCGACTCGAACTAGAGCCGTCAATATGGGTTATAGACCCATATTTGACCTTTCTTTTTTTTTTTGCATAAAATGGGTCTTATATGGGTCACTAATTTTTAGAGGGCCTCTAAAATTGGGTTTAACATCTTGAAGTAAAATTAAATGGATCAAATATGGGCCACGCGTGGAACCCATTTTGAACCCACTTTTTACCCATTTTCGCCCCCAACAAGGCAACAAGCTTTGCAATTGGACCCAACCCAACGCTTGCTCTCTCTATCCCATGATTCCCATGGAAGACGAGGGTTTCGTTCGCAATCTGATCCCACTAAGCCAACTTCGTCCCATGCCTCTGTGATCGGCGATCGTCGTCCTCGCCACGTCTATCCGTCCCATGGAGACATTTGGGGGTTTTCTTGTGTTGATTTTGTGTCGATTTTGAGCAGGCACTGAAGGGAGGGCGAGACAGAAGGTGGAATTGGCAACCAAGTTTGGAATCAGCTTCAAGGACGGGAAGAGGGAGATCAGGGGCGATCCGGTGTACGTGAGGGCGGCTTGCGAGGCCAGCTTGAAGCGGTTTGTCATCAATTGCATCAACCTCTACTACCAATACTGTGTTGAAACTCGCGCCCCCATCGAAGTCATTGTACGGATCCTCATTAAACCTTTGCCTCTCTTGAGACTTTCTGTGTATTGAGGCAACAAATCAGCCCGACAATATTGGAGAGAATAATGGAAAGAATAATAGAGAATCAAGCACAACAAATCAGCCCGATAATATTGAAGAGAATAATGGAGAATCAAGCAAATCACACAAGAATAGCAAGAGATAATTACGTGCCAATCCTGATCTGTTGTAAAGTTGGTTATTTTTTGTAATTCCCCAAAACGTCATCCTCTGTACACGTGTATATATTCTCTTCACCGTTGATTGAAGAACATAGTGAAATTTCTTCACCAAACCCGTGCCCTCATTTTCAAGTTGGTATCAGAGCCTACTGCTCCCATACGCAACAATGGCCTTGAACTCGAACTATCCCTTCCATCATCAATCAACATAGCTAATTTCATTACGTTAATACTCCCCCGGAGAAACAAAGCCACCGACTAAAAAGGTGGCAGGTGCTGATGGGACTGAAGTCGATAACCCCGATTATGCGGTGTGGGTCCGCTCAAACCATCTGGTGAAATCTTGGATTGTAGGTACTCTCTCGGAAGATGTTCTTTGCTATGCTGTAAGACTTCAAACTGCAGCAGAGGTATGGAAAACACTCACAGGTCACTTCAAGCAGTGCTCGGAGGCTCGAGAGTTTGATTTGCTCAGCCGATTGCAGTGCATTTGCAAAGGAAAAAGGTCTCTCAACAAATACTTGGTGGAATTCAAGTCCATTTGTGATCAGCTTCAAGCAATTGAAAAACCTGTTTCCGACAAACAAGGTTTTTCAATTGCTTGAGGGCCTCGATGAAAGTTATGAGTCGTTCAAGACCACTATGTTGCGTCCTCCACTGCCATCATATGCTGAATTGGTTCCTCAGCTTCAGAGCTTTGAACTACGGACCGATCGAAATTCTTCTGACACGGCTGATTATGATAGCATGGCCTTCGTAGCTCAGAAGTTCCGTGACACAAATAGAGGATCCTATCACGGACGGGGTCGAGGCTCGCGAGGTTGTGGTTTTGCTCGAGGCCGCGGCTCTTACTATGGCTCTGCCTCTCAAGGAAGTTCTAGACAACCCACCGCAAACTCAAGAGCCCCTAATACTGCTCCTCCGGTACGTAATATGGTGAATTGTCAAATTTGTCGTAAGCCTGGACATGATGCTCTCCGCTACTACTCTCGGTTTGATAACAGTTTCCAGAGTGAGAATATTCCTGAAGCTCTGGCTACTCTTTATGTTTCTGACATGACTGATCCTGAGTGGCATCCCGATACCGGTGCTACTACTCATATTACGGACAATCCAGGTAACCTGAAAGAGCTTATTCCCTACCACGGTCCTGATTCGATTATAGTTGGTGATGGTACAGCCTTACCTATTACTCATGTTGGAACGGGAGTTGTTGAAAATAAGTCGGGCAAATTACCTCTTCACAATGTTTTGGTCGTTCCTGAGATGAAGCGTAATTTATTGTCCGTATCTCAGTTAACCCGTGATTATCCATGCTACTTCGAATTTAATGCTTCTGGATTTTCTATAAAGGATTGCCAAACGCACAAGGTCTTGATGACAGGGCCAAATCAGATGGGTCTTTACACCAATAAGGATGCACTCTCCACCCCCCTTGAAGCTTTCTTTTCGGTACGGAATAAAGCAGCAGATGAGCTCACATGGCATCGGCGGCTCGGTCATCCCAATGGTCATATTCTTCATTTTCTACGTCGGAACAATTTGATATTGGTGACTAAATCTTTTGGAACTCTTTGTAGTAGTTGTCAAATGAGTAAAAGTACGAAACTACCGTTTTCCTTATCTACATCTCGTTGCTCTTACCCACTAGAAAAATTGCATTGTGATTTATGGGGTCCTAGTCCTGTGCATCCCCACAAGGTTTTCGGTACTATGCTATCCTAGTTGATGACTACTCTCGATACAGTTGGTTTTACCCTTTACGACGCAAATCTGATTTTTTTGAAGTCTTCTGCTCATTCCAAAAGTTGGTGGAAAATCAATTTGATTGGAAAATAAAAGCTTTTCATTTCGATGGGGGTGGTGAATTTGTTGGTCGGGAGTTTCTTAATCATCTTAAGAACTGTGGCATTCAGCATACTTTGTCTTGTCCCGGTACACCGGAACAAAATGGCATCTCAGAGCGCAAACACCGTCATGTTGTAGAGCTCGGCCTCGCCGCCTTATTTGAAGCTTCGGTGCCTCTCCGGTATTGGGTTGAAGCCTTTGCAACCGTGGTCTATCTTATCAATCGACTCCCGTCCTCCTCTTTATGTGATCGAACACCTTTCTCTATGCTTTTCAACAAGGATCCGGACTACTCCATTTTTAGGGTCTTTGGTTCACGATGTTATCCTTACTTACGGAATTGCATAATTAACAAATTTGATAAGCGGTCACTTCCATGTATATTCCTTGGTTATAGTGAAAATCACAAGGGATACATGTGTCTTCACCATTCCACGGGACGTGTCTATATCTCTCGCCATGTCATCTTTGATGGAACTTATTTTCCCTTTGAGCATTCTAATCAGGAATGTTCATCTACGGGGGAGGCCTTCTCGTTGGACCATTGGTTGCTAGTAGAGACAACCCAGCAGCGAGCCCAACTCCACAAACCTTTAGAAGCGGAGACAGCCCAACAACAGAGACCGCCAGTCAGCCCAATAGTTCCGACTCAGGCTCAGGCCCGCCCGCTACTGCTACTCCTTGTCCTTGCCCGTCCTCTGGCCCGCTCGCTGCTCAGGCGCCTCCAGCCTACCTATTGCCCGGCCCGTCCCTACAGCCTGCCTCACCATTTGATGATGTTGATCCTGTCCAGCTGCAGCCTAGTCCTCCCGATCCTGCTCTAGGTAATTTGGTCGTACCACTCGTTCCCTCTCACACCATGACGACTCGCGCTAAGGCTGGGATTTTTAAGCCTAATCCTCGGTATGCCTCTCTTGTTGTTTCCTCGATTCCTCTTGAGCCTCGTACAGTTAAGAAAGCTCTCCAACACCCGGGTTGGCGGACTGCAATGCTTGATAAACTTAATGCTCTCTCCACTAATCGTACATGGACTCTTGTTCCTCGCTCACAGTCCATGAATATTGTTGGGTGTAAGTGGGTCTTTAAGACCAAATTGTGAGTGGATGGTACTCTTGATCGTCTCAAGGCTCGACTTGTTGCTAAGGGGTTTCATCAGACTGAAGGTATTGATTTCTTTGATACTTTTAGCCCGGTCATCAAACTCGGGACCATCCGTATTGTCTTATCGGTTGCTACCATTCATCATTGGCCTATTCGACAGCTGGATGTCAAAAATGCATTTTTACATGGTGACTTAGATATCCCTGTTTATATGGAGCAGCCTCCCGAGTTTCGCGATCCTGTCTTTCCTGATCATGTCTGTCTACTTCATCGGGCTTTGTATGGCCTCAAGCAGGCTCCCCGTGCTTGGTTCACGAAGTTCAGTGATTTTCTTCTGGGGTATGGCTTCTTCTACAGTACTGTCGATCCCTCGCTATTTATCTACCGACATTATGACCACACTATTCTTCTCTTGCTCTATGTTGATGACATTATCATCACGGGTGACTCTCCTGCATTGCTCAATCATTTAGTCTCGCACCTCAGTCGGGTTTTCTCGATGAAGGATCTGGGTCCACTTCATTACTTTCTTGGTATTGAGGTGCATTCCTCTGTGGATGGCTTGTTTTTGTCCCAACGAAACTATGCGCTTGCTCTTCTTTCTCGAGCCCAAATGTCCAATTGCAAGTCCATCTCCACACCAATGGCTACAAAGCAATCTCCAGTTCGTGGAGGTGATCAGCTCTTTTCTGACCTTACTTCCTTCCGCAGTATTGTCGGTGCTCTCCAATACCTGACTCTTACATGCCCAGATCTCTCCCTTGCAGTTAATGTCGTATGTCAGCACATGCATGCTTCAACGGTTGCTCACTACCAATTGGTGAAGCGCATTCTCCGTTATGTTCAGGGCACTTTTCATCTCGGACTTCGTATCCTCTCTCGTAGTTCCCTGGATCTTTTTGCTTTTGCCGATGCAGACTGGGCTGGGTGTAAGGACACTCGACGCTCTACTACAGGTTATTGTGCCTTTCTTGGTTTGAATTGTGTCAGTTGGAGTGCTAAGAAGCAATCGACCGTTGCTCGTTCTACTGCCGAGGCGGAGTATCGTGCTCTGGCGTTTGCTACCGCCGAATTGACGTGGATCTCATTTATATTACGTGACATTGGCGTACCTCAGCCCAAACCGTCTTTATTGTTCTCTAACAATGTCTATGCTCTTCATCTTACGGCTAATCCGGTCTTCCATGCTCGGACTAAGCACATTGAAATAGATTATCACTTTTTCGGGAAAAGGTTGCCCTTGGTCATGTCATCACTCGGTATGTTCCGTCCTCTTCCCAGATTGCTGACATCCTTACGAAGCCACTTGCACGTGCAGTCTATGTTCGTCTACGCACCAAACTCGGGCTTGGCTTGTCCCCATCGCCCGGTTTGCGGGGGAGTATTGAGGCAACAAATCAGCCCGATAATATTGGAGAGAATAATGGAAAGAATAATGGAGAATCAAGTACAACAAATCAGCCCGATAATATTGGAGAGAATAATGGAGAATCAAGCAAATCGCACAAGAATAGCAAGAGATAATTACGTGCCAATCCTGATCTGTTGTAAAGTTGGTTATTTTTTGTAATTCCCCAAAACGTCATCCTCTGTACATGTGTATATATTCTCTTCACCGTTGATTGAAGAACATAGTGAAATTTCTTCACCAAACCCGTGCCCTCATTTTCAAGTCTGTGAGCCATATGATCATTTGCTCTCAATCTCGCATTCCATTTGCGAGGATAAGGATGTCGGAGTCTTAATGTGAGGAGAGGATATTGTGGGGTTGCTCGGTTTAGCGGAGTTTGAGTGTAGCGTTTGGTATTGTCTTGTTGAAATTGGAGTGTAGGAGGACTGGAGGAGTAAGTGAAGTAATTTTTTTTCCAACGGATGAAGATAATGTTTTTATTTTATTTTATATTTTCAGTGAAAGATTATGTAGTTGGCTTTTGATTAGATTTGAGAAGATACGAAGCTGCTAGGAATCGATGTGTCTGCTTGATGATTGTAAAATTTGTATCCTATCAATGCATTTTTCTTTAGATTGTTCTACTTTGCTCAAGATTGGTACTTGTATGCGTGTCTTTTTGTCTGCGCCAATGCAAAATTTCCCTGTAGTTGTGGATATACATTTTATGAATGCAGCTCTCCATGTTCACCCTGGAAAAGGGCTGCTAGTCATTCTTTTCAGAATTCGAAGTTGAATCTTTGCGAGATCGTTTTAGTTTCGATGAGTGAAGTCAAGGCTTTTCAAGACCTTGGTGCTGCCAGGTTGTAGAGATTGGTTGTTTTGTTCCATTTTTTCTTCGCTTTTGCAGATTATAAGTGTGAAAGAATGATAAATCTACCATTTCGTATGATCTAATCCGGTCTGTTCTGAGCTTATATGCTAGACATGTTGTAATCTTCTTTCAGGGGTAATGTGTAAAATCACGAGCATTATTTTAAGCATCGTGACACGAGGCTGGTAGCAGTGCCCTTGTTTGATTTTACTTTACATTCAAAGTTATGACGAATTCTCTTGCCAATTATATTTTCTGGTAATATTAGTAAAGCGACTGAACTAACTGGAGAAATTTCTAAACCGATTGCCAAAATCACTGCTATTTTCTGCTTTGAAGACGTGTCTGGTCTTCTTTTATCTTCCGAAAGAAGTTGAACTTGACATGTTCTTTGCCAATTGCCTGTATGTTTAGCCTAGTGCTTTGGGAAACATCATCATTGGTGTTATGTCCGGTATGCATGACGTTGGGTTTGGTCCAGGTGTATTAGATGTATTGAGCCTTGCTTGAACCTATTCATTAATTGAGTCCTCCTTTGCTTTCATGTGCAACTGATTTTGGGTTAGTCCGCAAATTATGGCTTAGTCTTAACGCTTTTTTTTTTCAAACTTTTGTCCTTACTCCTTTGCCATAGTGGACGGGCATGATTGGATAGATTTTCCTCTCGTATTATGTGTTATACAAGTATATATTTTTCCTTCTAGATTCGTTTTCAGGTTTAGTTTGTCTGTTTTTTTTTTGAGGTTATGCTTTTCATGTGTGCTTACCGATTTGATCTGGAATTGCCATGGTATCCCTGTTTCATTGAAGGCAGGTACTCGTTTGACCTTTTGTCATTCTTCAAGATGGTTCGTATAAACAGATGGGATTTGAAACTTAAGTCCTTATCTTATTACAAAGCCTTCATCTATATGCATCTTCCACTTCGACTCAATAAATCCAAGGTTTCTAATCATGGTGATAGAGGAGGTTGTATATTAAAAAGAAGGCAGGTTGTCTAATAATTTAGGAGTTTCTTTGTCACATTGGTGTGATGTCTTTGTGCAATCTCACTATGTATTGATACGATGTACCACTTTCAGCTTCTTCTTTTTTAACTTTAGGATCCGGACTTTTATTGATGCTTTACTTCTTTTTTTCCACCACCTTTACAGTAATTCCATCAATTCATTTGGATACTGAATTGCCATGGGGTTATTACTGGCCACCATTGTTGATTTTGCTGCTCTGTTGTGTGAACTCCTTTTTGTTTTATTGAGAATTTGCACGTAAATTCCTTTGACAAGTTCTCATAATTCCTTTTCATTAATAATCATCAGCAATAATCGTTTTCAACTTGGAGTTGAAGATGCCAGAGATCTCGTTAGTTGTTATGATTGTTCTCAATTTTGATTAGATTGATCAAGAACGTGAGGGAAAGCAAATTGACTGCGTTTTACTGAAGAAGGTTTTGGATATATTTGTTGAGATTGGGATGGGGCAAATGGATCGTTATGAAGGTGACTTTGAAGCATCACAACACTGGATGTCTTATCAGGAGGTCCAAGAGACTTGAGAGATATTGAGCTCTTCTCAATTTGTATTCAGCTGAAACTTGCTCTTGTAACTAGAGATTATGTATGTGGGAAACTAGTCAATCTTTTATTCCATATGGATCAATTACAAATGAGGTTGCAATTTTTTTTTATCTCTACCGTTTTATTTTAGTGATTTTCCTTACTGGATCGATTTATAAGTATTTAGTCAGCCTTTTTTATTTATTTATAAGCATTTCAATTTGCATATTTTTTTAAAATTTTTTATTTTAAAATTTTTTATTGTTTAATTTGCTTTCTTTCTATTTGGGGTGAATTTTTTAGCCAAGTAATATACACGGGTGAAGAGCCTAAAATAAGTTAAATGAGGTAATATGGGTCAAAATAAATCGGGTTGGGTATATGTCAATTACAGGTCGGGTCGGGTATGGGTCGTTAAATATGGGTCAAGACGGGTTAGACGGGTCAATATGGGCCGGACCAAACCCGACCCGACCCAAACCCATTTGACACCTCTAGCTCGAACCTCGTCGCTTGAACCAAACTAGCCAGAAAGCAAATCACAAACAACTTCATATATAGATATAGATATATATACACCCACACAGTACACACGCAGTTCACAACAAACTTGATGAGTGTAACTCCAGAATTGCGAATCCTCTGCTTTCTGCTCCAAGCTGGTCCTCCAACAATTTCACTATGGCATCCATTCTATCACACCTCCTGTTGTCGCTGCTCATTTTCTTCGGCACAGCCCGATCTCAATCGATCATCAAAAGCCTACCCGGGTTTCCCGGCGATCTCCCCTTCAAGCTTGAAACCGGGTAAGTAACATGCCCATCCGTCGGATAAGTCTTGCAATGCCAGCTTATGTTGTGGTTGTAGAGCGATCAGTATGTAACTACGAGTAATCAATGAAGGTATGTCGGGGTCGGAGAGCACGATGACGTGCAGCTATTTTACTACTTCATTGAGTCGGAAAGGAGTCCAAAGGACGACCCGCTCATGCTTTGGCTCTGTCGCGACCTAAAAAAATCGGTTTCCCAATTTTTAAAGTTAATGGATTACCAGGTTAATTAAATTGAATTAACTAGCCTAGCTCGAACTCTCCCAAGTTCTACCAAATCGTGACTTAGGTTCAATTTCATCAAAAGAAGAATTTATCTTGGAGTTGCCACTAATCATTTTGAGTAGGATGATTAGACACCTAAATAAAGTATCGGGAGAAATACTTTATTCCTACGAACCAGAGATTAATGAGTTCGGGGACTTGGTTACACTAATATTTCTACTAGCGCTCTTTCGGTACCAATTTCATGAAAATGTTCAACTTGGCAATTTTGATGAATTTTCACTTGAGATTCAAAGGTGCAATTTTTTTTATTTTTCTTTTTATGACAAGGTAAGGAACTAAATTATATGCAATGCATGCGGTTTAATCTAAATATTTACAAGATAAATTACGCGTGCAATTATCTACATGATGTGAAAATGTGCAACAAAAGCAAACCCCTTTTTTATTTTTTAAAGAAAATATTATAACGTGCAATAAAAATCTCAAAAAATTGAATATGCAATTTATTCCAAAGAAATGCAATATGTCTAACAAGGTATAATCGAAATTCAAATCAATCCATTTAAGCAACACAATTTCGAATATTCTAAATGATTAGAATCGTTACCTGACTTGACGGATTTGATTATCGAACTCGAACCTCGGATTTCCTCGTGGATCAAGATTGCGGATCGCGGCTCGAACGATGGGGATGGACTCGCGGATTGTATTGGTCGATGAAGATGGTAACTCCGAGCTTCGAACTCTCGTTCCCCTCAATTCTCTCTTCTAAAAGAATTCTCTCTTTTTTTTGTTTTCTTTTTCTCTCTAAATTTTCTTCTCTCCCAAAATCTCTCCTCAAGTTTTCTTTAATCTCCAAAGTCTTCCTAATTTCTCTCTAATCTCTCCAAAAGTCCCCCTTTCAAGGCTCTCATTCTTCCTCCTTTTATAGCCTACTCCCCCATCTTCCTTTCTCTATCTTCATCTATCATTCTAATTTTTCCACTAACTTCATCTTCCCTTCTAATTCCACCATCCTCCATTCTTTATCTCCATCTTCCCTTCTAATTCACAATCTTCCATTCTAATCTTTCCATCTCCCATTCTAATTCTTCATCTTCCCTTCTAATTCTACCATCTTCCATTCTCCATCTTTCCTTCTAATTTCTCCATCTTCCCTTCTATATCTCCCATTCTCCATCTTCCTTTCTAATTTCTCCATCTTCCCTTCTATATCTCCCCTTCTCCATCTTCCTTTCTAATTTCTCCACTATCCCTAAAATTTTATGTATTTGCAATTCAGCCCCTGAAGTTTTATGTATTTGCAATTCAGTCCCTGAAGTTTTATGTATTTGTAATTCAGTCCCTGTGGAAAAATTTCTTTTAAGTTCAAAAATTTATAAGCCTTTCGGCACACCCCCCTCACGCTCAATCCAATCGTTTGTCAATTTAAGCTCAAATCCTCCGTCGTTAGCCATAATAAAATGCATGACCAACAAAAAATTAAATATGCAATGCATGAAAAAATTAATTTTTGGTGAGAACAAATTCTCATTTTTTTATGTACTTGAATGAATTTTAAAAAGTCAAAATTTAGGTGTCAACAGCTGCCCCTCTTTGAGCGGAGACTCGTAGAGGTTTCGCTCAAAGACAAAATTGAATTTAAATTTTGACAATGCAAATGAATGATGATGATGATTTTTGATTTTTTTTTGTGGGGGAGTATTAATCCCATTTTATATGTAAGTGCAATGATGCATGATGTGCAGGACTGTAAATAACATGTGTTAAGATTTCTCTGCTCCGAGAAAACGGATTAAAGAAACATGCACATGGATCGCATATAAAATGTCAGTCTTACCAGACACTTCATAATGCTAGTGATTCCCTTAAGCTCCAGGCATTTTGTGGATGCAAGAATCTTAAGGTACTGGTGCCTATCCGTTACCAGATGTTTCCCCTGATGCAAGAAAGCACAAGATCTGTAAGGGGATGTGTCCACTGCATCTCTTCGAGTGGAGTCACATAGTTTCTTTCAAGATCATTAGAGCTGGTCCTTGATGATCTGAAAGGGTATCAAAACCATAAGAGCATGTTGATTATGGTTTTTGATAAAATTTGTTAAGACCACAAGAGCATGTCGATCATGGTTCGAACAAGCATCCAGACACAAGAGCATGTCAATTATGAACTAGATGGATAAGATCAAGAACATGAGAGCATGTCGATCATGAACTTGATAGGGTACCAAAATCACAAGAGGATGTCGATTATGATTTTGATAAAATTTGTTGAGACCACAAGAGCATGTCGATCATGGTTCGAACAAGTTTTTCATGCAGGTCACAAGAGCATGTCGATTATGAACTGGACGAAATTTAAAAATGTGCTTTCTCATTGGTGCAAACTCAAAGTTTATGATTTTTGAAAATGGTTAGAAAACTTACCTGGGTTTTCTGGGTAGTTGAAAGGTAGACTTCTTTCAAGATCATTAGAGCTGGTCCTTGATGATATGAAAGGGAATGAGATTACTAGAGCTGGTCTTGGACAATCCGAAAGGGAAATGTGCTGCCAATCTCACAGGGCGGTGACCACATCGAGAGGGTGTGCTATACGAGCCATGTCAGTGTAAACACAAGATATTCAAAAATGGGTTCAGAAAACTTACCTGAGAGCTTGGAAGGTGGCCAGGTGGACACTTGCCAGCATAGCTTTGTTCATTCAATCATCATTGGATGGATTTCAAGACCTCATGAGGTAACTCGAATATTAGGGATGCATGTGCTTAAACAATGTTTAGATGTAACATGTATAGGCATGCATGCTGAAATTCATTCAGTGGATTTATACAAAACTATTCTGTCAAGTTTGCATTACCAATTCTGTTCAAGGAGGTAATTACATTGTGAATACCTCGAATGTACTCTGAATGGGGGACTTCAGTCCGAAAGGGCTTTCTCCAACTCTTGAGGAAAGCTATTTATCCTAACTGTAGGATTCAAGAGAAATCACTCAATCTTACCATCATCGTCTTCAACAAGGGTCTGAGTAATCTCGCAATTGGTACTACCAAGCCGATCTGGAGGTCTTGATTAGGACCGTAATATGGGCTAGGTCAATGGTTTACTAAATGGGACTCCTGTGGAGTCAAGGCCTTTTTTAAAGAAGATCTTCATCATCTGCTCTGGGTTTACAAGTCAAGAACCTTGCAAAAATGAGAGAGAAATAATCTTGCTCGAACTTCTTCGAGCGATGCTTAACATCATTCAACTCTACGTTACTTCATGTGCCCTAATCAGAAGAGACTTTGAAGGGTTGTAACGTATGTTAGGATTTGGGACTGAGAAACGAAAAGACTCGCTTTGGTTCAGAAAATATATGAGAATGGCTTGACGCTAGTGATCAATGCTGTCTTGCCACAAATCTTAGCCTTCTGAAATTGATTTCAAAATGTGCTATTACTGCTTGAGGATGGAGCTTCCGCTGATTATTGCAATTTCCCATTTGACTCTCTTGGAGACTTTTTCTTTACAAGTCATCCGGTTGGGATTTACAGGAAGGATAAAATGCACATCCAAATTTCAACATATTTTACAAATGAACGAGGATTGAATAGGCATAGGCCTTGCTTTTGATAGGCATTTTGCTTTTACTGCTATGGATTTTCTGTGGGACTAGCCTTTGCTTTTCCTTACTCCCGACTCCCATTTTCTTTTTTCTTTTTTTTTAGAGAAAGCTATCTCTCTTTCTCTCTTTTTTTTTCTTTTTCGGAAGAGGTTTGTTTTTTTTTTGTTTTTTTTGTTTTTCTCTTTTTCGGGAGCAGGCCCTTTTCTTTCAGGCGGAATTTGCTCTTCTTTTAAAATCCCATGATTTTGAATGAGAGATTAAAACAATATGAATATTCACAGACAAAAGCTGTGTCAAACAATCACATGATGTAAAATGCAAGATTTTGGGAATTCTCCGTTGATCCGATCTCTTGAGTTCTGTTCCTTGGTGATGACGTCATCTTCAAATCGGAACGAGCAATGATCATCAACGGGGTTTGAGAAATGAATATACAAGCTCAATTGGGCTGTACAATGGATGTAGTGTATAGGATAGAGAAATGAATGCTCTTCATCATCCTAAGGCACTTGAATTAAAGTTCGAGTTTAATGTAAAGAAACACCCGAAGATTGATGCTGGTCAAAGCAAGAGAATTTCTAACCATTTACCTCATGCCGCTGCTGGAATTACCTTGTCTTGCCCCAATGTGGGGTGGTTCTTGACAGGAATAAGAAAATGAAATCGCCGCTCAAGGAGGTTTGCAATGGACACCTGTAGCATTTGGATGGGGAATTGGATGCCTCTGTCACTTCGGCTATCGTACCTTTTGCGAGAAAACCCATCGCCTCGAGGAATGCGGATCCCTACTACTGCTCATCTCACTGGAGATTAGACCATAGGATGTGTATGGGAATGGCTTACCTTTCATCATCCCGTCATGCCCCATTCTGTACACTCGATGTATCATATGTAATTTACGTTCCCTATTCAAAGTTGGTAAATTCAATTGGACCAAAGAGACTTTCCCAATTGAAACCATCCCAAATGGAGATTAGTAACGCAAGCCGGAATTGAATAGACATGCATTGGAGAATCATGAAAACTTCAGATTATCAATAATGTCAAAACAATTCAAGCATAATACTTCTTTACAGCATCAGAGTTAACAGGATTGGTAAAAACTCGACCATCCATCTCTGCTAGAATTAGAGCACCACCTGGGAGTACCTTCTTCACAACGTACGGACCGCCATAGTTTGGCGTAAACTTCCCTTCTGGGAGTGGAATTATGGGCAACAACTTTCGCAAAAAAAGATCTCTTTCCTGGAATTGTCGAGGCCTGACTTTCTTGTTAAAGGATTTAGCGACCCTTTGCTGGTAGCACTGGCCGTGACAAATGGCTTTGAGCCGCTTCTCATCAATCAGGTTCAATTGATCCATCCGCTGTTGGATCCAGTCGACTTCTTCCAGCCCATCTTGCGACAATATGCGCAAGGAAGGAATCTCTACTTCAACTGGTAACACCGCTTCCATTCCGTATACAAAAGAGTACGGGGTTGCCCCAGTAGAGGTTCGAATTGAAGTTCGATATGCCTTGATGTTCTTATTGGCTGCCTCTACCGCTCCATTCATCTGAGGGCGATATGGAGAAGAATTCAGATGCTTGATTTTGAATTCTTTGAACAACTCATCCACTTGCTTGTTATTCAGATTTGAGCCATTGTCTGTGATTATGGTTTCAGGCGAACCGTATCGAGCAATAATGTCCCGACGGATGAATTTCACAACATTTCGTGTTGTGACTGCCAAATACGATGCGGCTTCGATCCATTTTGAAAAATAATCAATAGCGACTAGAATAAAACGATGCCCATTAGATGCTTTCGGATTGATAGGGCCGATCACGTCGATACCCCACATAGAGAATGGCCATGGCTCAGATAACTGATGCAACTCACTTAGAGGAACATTAATTTTGTCACCATGGATCTGGCACTTGTGACAACTCCAGACATGTTGAATGCAATCGCTCTCAAGGGTGAGCCAGTAATATCCCAACCTCATGATCTTCTTGGCCAGCATGTGGCCGTTCATGTGCGGACCACAAATCTCTTCATGCACCTCCATCATCAGACGGACTGCCTCTGTAGAATCAATGCATCTCAAAAGGATCGAATCAAAGGACCGCTTGTACAGGTACTCGCCACTCAAAAAGAATTTTGAGGCCATTTTCTTTATATACCTCCGATCGGTTGCGATACTCTTCTCTGGAAACTCCTGCTTTTGGATATAAGTCTTGATGTCATGGTACCAAGGCTTACCATCTGGTTCCTCGGTCGTAACCATATAATAAACCGGTCTTCTCAATACCTCGATCTTCAAAGGCTCAACTTCTAGCCCATCAGTGGCTTGCAACATTGATGATAGGGTTGCTAATGCATCAGCGAACTGATTTTGCGTTCTAGATAGATATTCAAATGAGATGTCATCAAACTCAACCACTAATTCATCAAGATATTCATGGTAAGGCAGCAATTTGGCATCTCGTGTCTTCCACTTCCCAACGGTTTGCAGAATAATCAACGCTGAATCCCCAAACACCTTAAGCCGGGTTACTCCCATCTCAATTGCGGCTTGCAATCCAAGAATGCATGCTTTGTACTCTGCGATATTGTTAGTACAAGGAAAAATCAATTTCGCTGCCACTGGATAATGTTGTCCTCCTGGGGATATCAACACTGCACCGGTACCTGACCCGGACAAATTTACGGCTCCATCAAAAAATATGGTCCGAGAATAGTCACCTACCGACATGATTCGATCTTTGGGATGGTCGACATCTTCATGTTGTCCCGGATTTTCGGCCAGGACATCAGCTATTACTCGCCCTTTGACTAACTTTTGTGACAAATACTGGACGTCAAACTCCGAAATGAGAATCTGCCACTTTGCCAACTTCCCAACTAAGGCGGGTTGATTTAGTAAACATTTGATGGGATCACATTCCGTCACCAAGAATATTTGGTAATGCAAAGTGTACTGCCGTAGTCAGTGTAACACCCAGACTAGTGCTGCGCACATCTTTTCCGCTTCGGAGTAATTCAGTTCGGAGGTTGTGAACTTTTTACTCAAATAGTAGATAGCTCGTTCTTTACCATCTTCTTTACTTGTCTGAGCAAGCATAGCACCCAAAGACTCATCATGAATTGTAAGATATAAGATTAGGGGGCATCCCGAAGTGGGTGGAACAAGTATGGGTGGATTCATGAGGTGCTGGTTCAATTTCTCAAAAGCTTCTTCACATTCACCATCCCATTTGACCAGTGCATTCTTCTTGAGTAGCCTAAAAAATAGCTTAGCAGTCTCAGACAGCTGAGCAATAAATCGGGCAATGTAATTCACTCTGCCCATGAGGCTACGGACTTCCTTGACGGTCGTTGGCGGCTTAAGCTCACAAATAGCCTTTACCTTGGCCGGGTCGATCTCAATGCCCTTGGCGGGGTTGAGGCGTAACTTGAACTTTCGCAGCCTTTCAAACAATTTTGTCAATGTCACAACGTGATCCTCTCCACGCCGAGTCTTGGCGATCATGTCATCAACGTAGACCTCAATCTCATTATGCATCATGTCATGAAATAGCGCAACCATCGCTCGCTGGTATGTTGCCCCGGTATTCTTGAGACCAAAGGGCATAACTTTGTAATGGAACACCCCCCATAAGGTTGTGAATGCTGTCTTTTCTTTATCTTCCTCATTCATCAGTATTTGATTATAGCCAGAGAAACCGTCCATGAATGAGAATAATTCGAAACCCGCTGTACTATCGACAAGCACATCAATATGTGGGAGAGGAAAATCATCCTTCGGACTAGCTTTATTCAAGTCACGATAATTCACACAGACTCGTACACGACCATCCTTCTTCAAGACCGGGACTATGTTGGCCACCCAACTCGGGTATTGGGTAACTTCAATGAATCCAACGTCGATAAGTTTCATGACTTCTTCTTCAATCTTCTTTGTGAGTTCTAGTTTAGCCTTTCGCTGCCTTTGCTTCTTAGGTTCAATCAAGGGATTGGTCGGTAGACAGTGTTCGACGATTGATCGATCAAGACCGGGCATATCTGCATAAGACCAGGCAAAGATATCCTGGTAGTCCCTTAAAAGGTTCGTCAGACGCTCAGCTGTGCCCATAGGAAGATTCGCCCCGATTTTAATCTCTCTGGGTTTTTCTTCACTGCCAAGGTTTATTACGACAGTTTCCTCGCCAGTTAGAGCTTTAACCTTCTCATGGTGTTCAAGATTCCGTTGTATTTCCTCGATGTCAGAACCTGATTCATCCGAACTATCCGAGTCATTGGCATGGCATATGGTAGGATCCACTGCATTTCCTTCCTCATTTTTGCCCCTGAACATAAGGTAGTTGAGTCAGAAAAACAAACAAGATTTAAACACACGGTATTTTACTTCCTTCGAAAAATTTTGTTTTTTGTTTTAAGACCGCGGGACGAGAATTGCTTGAAGAAGCCCAACCCTCAGTTCTTACCATGAATGACAATATTGTTCGATCGTTGGTTATCGTGATCGGGTTGGTTTGGAATACTTCGACAAGATTCAAAAAAAAATTTGATAAAAACATCTGTAATTTTATTGATATAAGAATCAATTAATTACATCTTATTGAAAGGGAAATCGTGCAGTGCAACATAAAAGGAAATCTTAGAAAATGACATGGAAACGGAATTCTAGAAAACGATGGAAGTTCCCACGCAGGGGAAAACATAAACACAAAGATGTTACTCTGAATCTAAACCCTCCAGTGGATCGTCGAATATGGCATTGACGGACGGTCTTGGTGGTTTAGGCACCATGTAAGGCTCTTCATCGGGGCTCTCATTAACCTGCATTGGATCTTCAGATATTGCAGCAATAGTTAAGTCTCCAAACCAGTCGACTATGCTAGGTATGTTATCCTCATCAGCATCTTTGTTATCGAAACCATTGGCGAAGGTTTCTGTCCTTTTAAGTCGGGGAAGACTATGCCAAGATCATCCTTGAATTTATTCAATTCATCATAGCCGCCCACCACTCCAGCTGAAATGAAAGTCTGATAAAGAGGCAGGGGTAAAGGTTTATATTCTGACTTTCCACAGCCTATCAGGCTTTGGCATCCATGGTTAATTCGACGATACCAGCGACCTCGTCCACGGTGCCTATCTCCCCGGTATCCTAAGCCAACTGTATGGATTTGTCCACTAGCCTCGATCGGAGTGAGCATTCCTTGACTGCTTTTGCCTAAACCAGTACCAGGCTCGTACCCATTGCCCACCATTACCTTGGCAACCATGAGAGAAGCTTTTGACAGTTCAGGAACCGGTAAAGGGTTATCTCGTGAGGCGTGGATAGTGTGTATCAACTCGAAAGCATGATACGAGTCCTCTTCAGTATGGGCTGGTTCAATGTAAGGGATGGCGGTTGCATTGAAAATGCGATGATCTTCCTCACCATGGACAACCACCAGTTTTTGCTTGACTACAAACTTAACTTTCTGGTGAAGACTCGATGGTACGGCACCTGCATTATGGATCCATGGATGGCCAAGCAGCAAATTGAATGCTGAAGGGATGTCTAATACTTGGAACAGAACATCGAACATGGAAGGTCCGATTTGAATTTCAAGGTTGATCTGTCCCAGAACATTCTTCTTTATACCATCGAATGCTCTAACCGAAGTGTTGGCGTTCTGCATTCTGGCCAAGTCAATACCCAGGCGGTTGAGAGTAGCTAGGGGACACAAGTTTAGAGCCGAACCATTGTCGATCAGTACCCGGGCTACATGGGTTTGCTTGTGCTTCACCGTTATGTGCAAGGCCATATTGTGACCTCGCCCTTCAATCGGGATCTCATCGTCGGCGAATGCTACTTGATCTTTTAGCAGGATTGTCCCAACAAAGTTCTCTAATTTGTCTTGATCAATATCTTCAGGCACGTGCACTTGCCCCAATACCTTCATTAATGAGTCTCGATGCTTCTCAGATGACTGTAGGAGCTCCAGCAAGGAAACCTGGGTTGGCAACTTTCTCAGCTGATCAACTATACTATACTCGCTGGCTTTGATGATTGCTAAGAATTCCTTAGCCTCTTTCTCATTAACATGCTTAGCTGACTGATCATGATCATAAACCCGTCCCGATCTAGTCACCAATGCTAAATCATAAGACCATGGTACTGTTTTATCATCTACGTACGGGAATGGCTGTGGTGCAGCGACTATAACAATCCCGAGTTCATCATCACAAGCGTCTTCCAAGGGCGGCATGTCAGCTAATTCTGGATCATCTTTAATGTATTCTGTAATATCGTTCTTATTCAGATCGGCTTTTTGCTCGGACACACCTTGTGTCATAGCTAAAGCTGCAAACTCTTGATCCCGGTCTATTATTATCTGTGACGTGGTTGCCACTAACCCATCTTGGCTAGTACATATGATCATCCCTTGGTCGATCAGGATGAAGACTTTTTTCTTCAGTTGGTCAAAAGATTCCACCTCTCCGGTACGATAATAGCCTGCCCTAACTAGAGCATCAAAGGTGTCAACTATCCGCGCCTTGAAACCGCCAACTGGATCAGCTTCCGAACCAAAAATAGCATTGACCTTGCCCGAGTGATCAGGCAAAGGATTATTTTGGACATTAGGCTGTTGATTATCCTGGAATGTGAATGCTTTGGACTCGAGCAAGTCCTGGATCCGGTTCTTGAGGGCGAAGCATTCATCCGTGTCGTGCCCGGGCTCACCGCGGTGGTAATCACACTTCTTTGACAGGTCGTACCTTGCAAAGGATGCATAATTCGGGCGCATCGATTCTAATGTCAACAGCTCTTTCTTACGTAGGACAATCAAGACCTGGGAAAGAGTTTCGGGAAGTGGGGAAAATTGCCGATTATTGCGCCTGAATCCTCTTTGCCCTTGAGTGTCAAAGTTGGCTTGCTGTTGAACTTTTGGCGCTTGAATCGGAGGCCTTTGCGTGTAGGTAAAATTCACCTGTAGGGCTGGTTCTTTGTCCTTTTTCATTCCAAACCGCTTTACACTGGTACCAGCATCTCCGTACCATCCCTTCTTGATTCCGATCTCTATTTCCTCTCCCATTGCAATTAGGTGGCTGAACGATGTTGCCCCAGTCCCCAAAATACGTGATCGCATCGCTTGAGGGAGGGTAGAGACAAACAATCTCATGAGTTCCCGCTCAGGCGGGACTGGCTTTAGCTGGGACGCAATATTCCTCCATCTAGAGGCGTATTGCTTGATTGTCTCACCCTTCTTCATCTCTGACTGTTCCAGGTCCTCTCTGGTGGTCAGGACGTCCAGGTTGAAACTAAAATGCTTGACAAATGCAGTGGCCATCTTTTCCCAATCATCCATGCGATAGATCTCGTAGTCAATGTACCACCTCATGGCTGCATCCTTTAGACTGGCCTGAAAAGTCTGAACCATCAGAGGGCCGTTTGCCACATGCCTGCCCATTCTTGCTTGGTACATCTGGACATGTTGAACTGGATTGGAAGTGCCATCGTACTTCTCAAAATCGGGTATCTTGAACTTCTCTGGCACATCGACCTTTGAAAAGACAGATAGGTCAATTTGTGGTATGTTGTGCGCCCCTTCCATCTCTCGTATCTGCTGCTTCATTTGAGCAATGGCTTTCATGGCTTCTTCGCTTATTCCCCCAGCCACAGGGCTAGCTTGGGGTGCGGGGACAACAAGCGATGCGCCAGAGCTGGCACCAGTGATAATGACATCTTCGAGGGGTGGAACATATATGGGAGCACGGTCAGTGCCTTTGCCAGCGTTGTCTGGTGAAGAAATTGCCTTGGCTGGAAAGACGGAGCTGGACAGTTGCAGTTGGCCTAGGAGATCGGCCGTCAACTTCTCCATCGCATGGGACAGCATTCCCTCGAAATGGTTATTCATCATGTTCGTGTACTCCTTCAAGGCTCCCTGCAATACTTCGTGAACGATAGCGTTGATCTCAACTTTGTCGGCCATTTTTCTCGTCACTGACCGGGTAATATGTGGGTGCTGGAGATCCGTGATGAATTACCTACAAAATTAATGATTGGGGTAAGTATAATGTGTGAGAAAAGTGGGTTGGCCCATGACACTCTCTAAGCTCCAAAATGAGGCAAAGATAAAACGAAAGGATTGATTCAGGTAGCTTCCAGTTTCGTCGACCTTTACGAGAAAAATCATATTAATTCGTACAGAGGTCAAAATAGTATGAAAATTTGGGAGCCGATACCCAAGATGATGATTAACAACTTTCATGTTTTGGTCACAGGCAAATTCTTTGTGGATTAATACAGTTTAATACTTCTTTGTAAAACTTTTGCCCAGAAAACTGATCTGTCTGGTTTTTACTTCGAGGATAAATGGGTCATCAAAAATGTGAATTGATGCCCAAAAATTTCCAGTTCACTAATTAAAAGCCCAATCTACAACTTTCATGTTTTAATATTTCTCAAAAGAGCATGTTTTCTAGTGATAAATGGAAAAACAAAAGTGAAGTCGAGAAAATTCCAGAATCCAGACAGTTTTTTTTTTCACATTAAATTCAGTAATAAATGGAAAATACATTGAATTGATTCAAAAAAAACATTTGAGTGATGAATTAAGGTCTTGTGAATGTTTTCTGTGAAAACTATAAAGTTCAATAAAAACTATGTAATACCAGAAAGTCATATCTGAACAGTAACCTTTATTACAAGAAAAACTCATAAAGTCATGAAAATGCAACATGGAACAACAATCCTAAACATGGCAAATCAAGCTGTTTTTGTTTTCTTTGTAGCGACGCAATCTATAGACAAATGGGCCTCCAATTCTTTCCGAAGTCGTGCATTTTCCTTAGCCAAGCTCTTCATTTGTCTTTTCGCCTTTTGCGTCTTCTTTGCATAGGTCTCGATCTCGGCTAGACGGGTGGGCTTCACAATCACCAACGGGAACTTCGGAAGCATGTGAGTTGGTATCAAATGATACTTAATATACCGAGCCTTCGCATGATAACATTTTTCCTTTCCCTCGAGCTCCTCCTTGGGTAGTGATAGTGAGCGAGTCTTGGACTTGAGCCAAGTTTGGTCAAGATGCTTGATCTCGGTTCTATAATTCTCGCTTGCAACGAATTCAACTTGAAAAGTGTTTGGCCCCAAAGGTGGTGGGATATCCTGTAAAACTCCATATTGCCGTACCACACGGAGAGGATGATACTGCGTCATACCGGTAATACCCAAAAGAAGTATAGGCTCTCGCTCACCATGGTACAAACGAGCCTTAGAGACTTGAAACCATATAGCTTGCCATAGAAAAACCTTGGGACTCGGATCTTTAAATAAATCAATCCACTCGGAATAAGACAATCTAGCAATATTTTTTTGCAGCTCTTGAAATTTTGCAATTGGGTTTTCCTCTTGACTTACCCGTGGAATGGTCATTTTTGAGCCGAACTTAGCATAATGAGAGAAAAACCACATTTGCAAAAGTCCAACCGGACCATGAAATGTTTTTTCCTTGTTTTGCTTAAAACGAGTCAAAGATATAAAAGTCTCGGCCAGGATAGCATTAGTAAAGTTCATTCCACTGCAAACTTGCCTAGCTATCCAAGCCATGGATGGACTAATAAAATCCTTTTGGAGCGGAAAGATCACAAGTCCAAAGAAAGCTAGAATAAAGATCCTGCTTTGCAAGTATAAATTGCTCTCATAAAAAAGTTCAACGAGGAATGAGAAAGGGCACATATGACAATTTCCTTTTAAAATTTTCCTCATTTTATTTTCGCTAATTTTCAAAAACTCAGCAAAAATGAAAATTGGATCCATTTCCACACAAGGGCGAATTAAATCAATGCTCAAAGGTTTTCCAATGGCAAGGCTATACTCTTCCAAAGTCGGAGTGAGCTCGTGCTTACCTAAAATGAAAGTAGCAGTATATAGGCACCAGAAATGTGCAAGCACCTGCATGACCCCAGTCTGTAATTCAATATCCAAAAGTGGCAATACGTGACCCATACGACTAAGGGCATAGGTCTGTGCATCAATGCTCAAGTGCCTCCACATCTGCTTCAACTCGGCCTTTGGAATGTACACGAAACGGATATCAATGTGTCCCATTGTCTATAAATCACGCGCCACAATCCTAAGTGTCATGGACCGACCCAAACAATAACATAAGATAAGATGAAGTTCAGAAGCGTACTTTACCGTGGGATAGGAAAATAAACAATCACATGAACATGCACATGACTCGTGGGTTAACCTTATTCTAACTATCCTAAAGGCTCACAAATTGAAGCGAAAGACTTACGGCAAGGCGACAATCTCGCGCACATAATCAAGATTAGTCGCTATCCCGCGACGTAACCAAGATTAGCCGGGCCTTTCCACTTCGGCTACTCGAGTCAAAAATTAAAACCACCGCTTTGGTAATCTTACCAAGCCTGAGGCATAACTTTTGAAACTCATTTTTAAAAAGAAGTTCGGGATTGAATCTGGACTAACTTTCGACGTGATCTCACGGCGAACGCTAGAACCAAATCACAATACCATCCTAAAACTAGTGGCCCAGGTCCGACCACGGGATGTGTGTGATGTAGTGCTAAAGCGATTAATCATGCACAACAATTAAATGCAAACACCACTTCAATAATTCAAAAATTAAATGACAAGTTTCACACACCAAACCTGCAAAACAAAGGGTTAGCCAAACACTCCACCCCTTATAACTCCCGTTCTACAAAACCATTTAACATCTAAGAATTAAAATTCAACCAATTGCCAAACCAAGTGAATTTTCATGAAATTTTTCTGGCCTAAGTCCTCCTTAAATTTCAAAAAATTCAAGTTAGTCCCCAGTGGAGTCGCCAAACTGTCGCGACCTAAAAAAATCGGTTTCCCAATTTTTAAAGTTAATGGATTACCAGGTTAATTAAATTGAATTAACTAGCCTAGCTCGAACTCTCCCAAGTTCTACCAAATCGTGACTTAGGTTCAATTTCATCAAAAGAAGGATTTATCTTGGAGTTGCCACTAATCATTTTGGGTAGGTTAATTAGACACTTAAATAAAGTATCGGGAGAAATACTTTATTCCTACGAACCAGAGATTAATGAGTTCGGGGACTTGGTTACACTAATATTTCTACTAGCGCCTTTTCGGTACCAATTTCATGAAAATGTTCAACTTGGCAATTTTGATGAATTTTCACTTGAGATTCAAAGGTGCAATTTTTTTTATTTTTCTTTTTATGACAAGGTAAGGAACTAAATTATATGCAATGCATGCGGTTTAATCTAAATATTTACAAGATAAATTACGCGTGCAATTATCTACATGATGTGAAAATGTGCAACAAAAGCAAACCCCTTTTTTTATTTTTTAAAGAAAATATTATAACGTGCAATAAAAATCTCAAAAAATTGGATATGCAATTTATTCCAAAGAAATGCAATATGTCCAACAAGGTATAATCGAAATTCAAATCAATCCATTTAGGCAACACAATTTCGAATATTCTAAATGATTAGAATCGTTACCTGACTTGACGGATTTGATTATCGAACTCGAACCTCGGACTTCCTCGTGGATCAAGATTGCGGATCGCGGCTCGAACGACGGGGATGGACTCGCGGATTGTATTGGTCGATGAAGATGGTAACTCCGAGCTTCGAACTCTTGTTCCCGTCAATTCTCTCTTCTAAAAGAATTCTCTCTTTTTTTTGTTTTCTTTTTCTCTCTAAATTTTCTTCTCTCCCAAAATCTCTCCTCAAGTTTTCTTTAATCTCCAAAGTCTTCCTAATTTCTCTCTAATCTCTCCAAAAGTCCCCCTTTCAAGGCTCTCATTCTTCCTCCTTTTATAGCCTACTCCCCGATCTTCCTTTCTCTATCTTCATCTATCATTCTAATTTTTTCCACTAACTTCATCTTCCCTTCTAATTCACCATCTTCCATTCTAATCTTTCCATCTCCCATTCTAATTCTTCATCTTCCCTTCTAATTCTACCATCTTCTATTCTCCATCTTTCCTTCTAATTTCTTCATCTTCCCTTCTATATCTCCCCTTCTCCATTTTCCTTTCTAATTTCTCCACTATCCCTAAAATTTTATGTATTTGCAATTCAGCCCCTGAAGTTTTATGTATTTGCAATTCAGTCCCTGAAGTTTTATGTATTTGTAATTCAGTCCCTGTGGAAAAATTTCTTTTAAGTTCAAAACTTTATAAGCCTTTCGGCACACCTCCCTCACGCTCAATCCAATCGTTTGTCAATTTAAGCTCAAATCCTCCGTCGTTAGCCATAATAAAATGCATGACCAACAAAAAATTAAATATGCAATGCATGAAAAAATTAATTTTTGGTGAGAACAAATTCTCATTTTTTTATGTACTTGAATGAATTTTAAAAAGTCAAAATTTAGGTGTCAACAGGCTCACCGGTGGCCCCGGTTGCTCTAGCCTCTCCGGCCTCATCTACGAAATCGGTATGCCGAATCGTTCATGATCGAGTGCCTGGTGATCTCTACTCTAGCCAAGCTTTTCTTGCGTTGTAGGAGAAATGGAAAGTAGGAGTGACGATGGTGAAGTTCAGTTCGATGGTGAATTTGCAAGTTGAAAATTGGGTAGATAAGAGGTTGAATGTTAGCTTCCCTTTAGTAAGGTACAAAGTAGATAAGAATGTGACAGAGCTCGTCCGCTCTTGGCGATTTTGTCTTGGGAGTTGGGACAGAATCCTTTTCTAAGCTTAAATGTATCGGCAATAGCTTCAAGATAAACTTATTTCATTTATGTCAATTCAGTCTTAGACGTTTTATTAGTGTCAATTCAATTCTAAACCTTTTATTGATGCCAATTCGGTATTAAACATATTATATTTATGTCAATTCATTCATAAACCTTTTTATTAGTGCCAATTCAAAAAACCAAAATAATAACTATTTAACTAAAATTGTTTGAATGGCCTGGGTATTTTCTAGTTTTTGCTGTAAACCAATTATAAAAGAGTAAGAAACTAACTTTTCTTTTCCTTTTTGGGAATGCAAGGTCCTTCTTCGTTGTCAAATTATATGCTCGGGGAAAATCATAGGGAAGTTTACCAAAGAAACATATGAAGCTATTGTACGGATTTTAATTTAGTACTAAGCTTTTCAATTTGATCAGTTTAGTTATAAACCTTTTGACAATTTGTCAATTTAGTCCTTCTGAATAATTTTAGCCGGAAAACGATGACTTGGATGCCGATCATTTTTGTGGTATGGTTGGTAATAATGTGAATAATTTTTATAAAATTCAAAAACTTCGTCAAAAATTTTTTATTGATTTTATCACTTTTTCCTTTTATTTTGTTTCATTGTGTACAGTGAGGGTTGCCGTCAGCGCTAATTGTGCACATAAGATGGTGGCCCCACATTAGCAATTTCCGGTCAAAATTAACTGGAAAGACCAAATTGGCAAATCGTTAAAATGTCTAAAATTAAATTTGCCAAATTGAAATGTTTATGATTGAATCGTATCTTTACGGTAGGTTCGGGACTTGTTTAGTAATAATCCTGAAAATCAAACTCAGCTTTTCGGTTTTTTTTTTTTTCGAGTAGCCAATTTCCTTGTTAGAGGCCAGCGGAGCACCGTCATTAGCCGGAGTGACGGCGTCTTTCAGCTTAGCAATGCTCTTAAACGATTTCCATAGTCATTACCATGAAGAATTTCTTTTGTTCTAAGGTCCATTAAATTTCAACTACGGTAAGTCAAGTGGGAACAGGCCAACCTTCCTGGTGAATCCATATTCATGGACCAAGGTACGAGCAATTGAGCAATCTCTGTGCTTCATGCTTCACTTGACGGTCGGTTCATGCACAGAGCTTCATCGATCACCTAAAATTTTCCAGGTCGCGAACATAATATTTCTGGACCAACCCGTTGGAACTGGGTTCTCATACTCGACCACTCAAGAAGGTTATTACACTGGCGACTTGACGTCAGCTGCCGAAACATATCAGTTCCTGCGAAAGGTTAGATGGGATACTAATCTTCCTTTCCCAAAGTGACAGATTTGTTAACTTTGGATCGAGCTTTTCGACTCTTTCGAGCTGATCTGAAAAAAAGTTACATGATGCTCTTCTCTGGGCTTGTTACTTCAACTGACTTACCAGATGGGGCCTTGCCTAACTCTTGGTGAATTCTAGTTCATGTTATTTCATTACATCAATTGACTGTGTTTCAGCCAAGAACTCATGAGTAGTGCTATCAGTTTCTCTCTAACATCATTTTCCAATGATCGACACAGTGGCTTGCGGGTCATCCTGAGTTTCTGTCTAACCCGCTTTACATCACCGGGGACTCTTACTCGGGCATGACGGTTCCTATCATCGTCACAGAAGTTGTTAATGGTAACCCAAGCTCTTGAAAGATTGATTTCTAGTTTAGCTGAAAGGTCCCGATCAAACAGTGAAAATGAGTACTGGTTTCACCAGAATCTTAATCGTTGTCTTGTCTAATGATGTGATGTCTCTAATTTTTCCAGGTAATGAAGTTGGACATATTCCACCATTGAATATCAAGGTATACATGCACCTACCAGTATGTTGGACTGAAAAGGTTTTAGATTCTCAGATGACGTTTTTGTTTCACGAATCCAGGGATATGTGCTCGGCAATCCCTTGACGGATCTACTTTACGACTTGAATTCAAGGGTCGTGTTCGCCCATCGAAAAGCACTTATATCAGACGAACTCTATGAGGTGAATTCAACTGAGTTTTTATTTGATTTTCCCCATCCAATGTCTTTGTTGGTTCCCCTTGACTTGCATTGGCTGATGAAGAAGCATTTGAATGCCAAATGAAATTCAAGTCGGCCAAGAACAACTGTAAGGGTGAATACATGCATGTCGATCCCGAAAACGTGAACTGTGGAGTTGATCTTCAATCTGTTGTCGAGGTAAATTTGATTGCATCGATGCATCTATGTTAGAGTATACCATCTACACGATCATTAGCGATCTGTGAGTTCATTCTCCTATTTGACAGTGTGTTGAGAAGATATGCAATCCCCATGTATTGGAACCAAAGTGTAGTACATTGACTCCAAGACCGAATCTCCTGAAATGGGATCGACGAATTCTCGGGGAAGGCTACTCAGAGATCAACCCCTTATCATTGCTCGAATCTCCTGGACCGTGGTGCCGAGTAAATATATTCGCCCCCTTCTAGATTGCATTCATTTAAATGCATCGGCAACTTTTTCAAGTGAAGCAATTTGCACTGAACAGAATTACAATTACCTCTATTGCTACGTATGGGCTAATGACAAGACTGTTCAAAAGGCTCTGCACGTACGAGAGGTATCACATTGTTGATTGTCGGAAGTAATATATGTTGCCGATCCGATTGTTTATTGGTGTTTTTGCTCACTCCTGCTCGCACGCCAGGGGACTAAAACAGGGTGGATAAGATGCAATGAGAGCTCATCTTACGCTCATGATGTCCTGAAATCCACGGATTATCATCGAAATCTCACCGAGAAAAAACTCCGAGCCCTCATCTACAGGTACTAGGAACAAGGAAAGCACGGCATTTATCGAAATCATGAAACGTAAGTTGAATTAATTATCGTATGTGACGTTACAGTGGAGACCACGACATGGTTGTTCCATACATCGGGACAATGGCATGGATCGAAACTTTAAATCTCACTCTCTCCGCCGATTGGGAGGCCTGGTTCGTGGACGGTCAAGTTGCTGGGTTAGTATGTCTGCAAACATAGGCATGTGCATGATTTCTGCTATTCTTGACCAAACCTCACCCAAAATTTGCATTGCTGCTTTGGATTTGCAGGTACACCCTGCAATATGAGCAAGACAACTACGAGTTGACATATGCAACTGTCAAGGTACACGATTATTGGCAAGTGATACTTGGTAAAGACATTATAGAGACTTAATTCGCCGATGGATGTGAATGTGGCGGGCTATATCGATCACGCTGCAGAAAGCTTTCTCATGTTCGGCGTGTTTTTTTGTACAGGGAGCCGGTCACACAGCTCCAGAATACAAGCCCAAAGAGACTCTAGCCATGATTTACAGATGGTTGGCTCATTACCCTCTCTAGTTCTCATCCCCACATGCTCAAAGCTCCTGCAAATTCACGTGAGGAGTGTTCTGCTGGCTGTCACTGAAATCACACTGGTACTGCAGATGAATTATGTGACTGAAACATCGCGGGTGAAATATAAAAAAAACGTGTTCAATTTCTCGCTCCATTTCACCTTTGACCCATCCGCCCAGGCTCCGGCTCACGTATCACAATTTATCCACGAGATTGTTGAGATGTTTCTATCTATGCATGGCCTGTCCCTGACGTTTTTGCTGCTTGGGGAACGCATTGATTTAAGCTAGCGTTATTTGAGACCTAAATTTCACAAAGTCAAAGACGCTACCGATCTTTCAAGCCACTCGCATCTGTTAGGATGTGTACGCAAGTGGATCGACTACCGACGTTCAGATGATGCCGCCTAACGTGCAACTCGTGCGTATACCTTGCAATCTCTAGGTCATCGTATATGAGACCCAAAAAGAGATTAAGCGGAATAGAACAGACAAAAAATCCATTGCATCAAACGAAAACTTAACCGAAAAAATTAATCATGTAGGGCCCATTCACAACACGTGAAAGTTAACTAATAAAGGGTGAGCCCACATAGGCAGAAAAAGAATAATATTAGTTCTGATATCATGCTAGAAAGTCCAACCCAAAAACTTAAATTTAGAGATGGGGAAAGACCACATGATTGTAAAGAGCATACAAAACTCATGCACAACCGACATGTGACAACAACAATAGCTTCGACACGCCCTCTTACGTACAAGCCAGATTATTAGCAGCAAGACAACAACTTCAACAAAGCCCACGTTGGCTCTTTCGCTCTCCAATTCATGATGTAAATTATAAGCCAAATCAATTTCTCTCGTGCTCGAATTCGAACTCCCATTCCAAATCTACTTTCAAATATTTAGTACCGGCACTTCTTGCCCGTACCTATGGCATCTCTTGTTATCCTTCTCGCGAACATTGGTTGCTTCAGAAAAGAAGATTGCCAAATTGAAAGTTAGATGGACAATTTTTACAGGTAACTGGCTTCGAATGGTGTCTTTATATCTATGTTTTGCATTTTTAAATTTTGGAAAGACCCACCAAACTGTCCTCCCCCACGACTTAGACCAACTGCTCCACCTTTGTGCACTTCTTTGGACCCGCTGCTCTTTCAATCTTTGACCGAGACGATGTAGCAGTAGTATTATGTCCCACCCGTTTGAGTCCTCCTATCCTCTCATGCATTAGCACGGCACTTTCTATCAACTTCTCTCACTGTGGTGTCCCTCGCGTCTCTCTCCAGGGTGCATCAAATCTTATTGCTTTTTCAGTTCGCCCCGTAAATAGTATTTTAAGCTCCAACAACATCTCTCTCTCTCTCTCTGTGTGCTTGGCCGCCTCGAGAAATGGCGGAGGGCGAATGTGCGAGTCGGAGAGCAACGAAGACGGCGACGAGGAGGATCTTTCTCGGGGTGGCGCTGTTGATTGTCCTTAGGGTCAACACGTTTGCAGCGGCCGACAGCATTGTTGAAGACCTACCTGGGTTTTCAGGGAAGCTCCCATTTAAGCTTGAAACCGGGTGAGTTTATGACGCATCGACTGCTTATGATTTGATTTCTCTAGTGAGCTTGTAGCAGGTTGCTCTCCTGCTTAATACGTCCTGTTGAAACTGAGTTTGTGTTGGGGGTACATACATTGCTGCTGAACTAGGTACCTGAGCGTTGGGGATAACGATGACATCGAGCTGTTCTACTACTTCATCGAATCGGGGAGGAACCCCGTCAAAGACCCTCTTCTGCTTTGGCTCACCGGCGGCCCCGGTTGCTCTGGTTTCTCCGGTCTGGTTTTCGAAATCGGTGCGCCCCTCTTTCTCTCTCTATCGCCAAAAGTTCAGTGCTGTAGTCTCTGAGCAAGTTTATATTTTATTTATTGCTTTGGTGTATGCACAAGTTGGAACCAGAAGCGGCTCACGTGTGGAAATAAGGGCCACTTGTTACCAAAAACGATGAATTGTTAAGGCATGCAATTAGTGGCCGTGACTAATAATCACTGAATGAGCATGAAATTTTAGGAACGAGCATTCTATCATCGTAAAATTCAAGAGGGTGGTAAAATTTTAATGAACCGTTGACAGAAATAAAGACCAAAACTTACATGAGTTTGTAACTATGCCTAGTAAACCTTCGATCAATGAATTTCGCCCAGACCACCATGTTGATCGGAGGTCATTAATGTGGGATGGGTGCCAAAGTCGTAGACATAATAATTCAGTTTTAAACTTTTCAATCTTATCAATATATCCTAAATCATCGCACAAAATTCTGATTTAATCATTCCGGCTAATTTAGTGTTGAAAATTGCTTGTGCAATGCTTCACAAATTGTCCATGTCAGCATACACATAAAACATATAGCGATGACTGTCGGCAATTGGCTGGAATAATCGCATTGGAACTCCGCACGAGACTTAGAACTACATTGATAAAATTGGTAACGAAGACTATATTGGCATTTGTATAATGCCTCTAGCATTGATGGGGGTAATTATCCCAAAAGTTGGGGCAGCGACTGAGTTGGCCTCAGAGGTAGACGAGTTTGTGAACATCGTGCCACCAAACGATCCTAGAATCATGCCAAAGGCCGGTCGACGAGAATGGTGCCTGTCGAAACCTAACAAACCATCTAAGTGTGCTTGATTAAGTTCACACTGCTCATCCGAGGCACCCACAAAGGTGAAGCAATCGATAGCGTTCGATTAGAATAGTCCGTACTAATTTCAATTTCCGGCCCCGGCCCCTGTCACCGGGAATTTCAATGCGGTCTTTTACGTAAAATCGACCCGGTTGAATGTTTTGCACCCGACATTGGAGAAGATAATACTTCAAACGCCTCACATGCATTGCGTGGATCGATTTTCTTTTTGCAGGACCTTTGACATTTGACTATGCATCGTTCAACGGGAGCCTGCCTACATTGCTTTCGAACCCTGACTCGTGGACCCAGGTGCCTATATTTCCAATCACTTGGAAAAGTCTGAATTTAATCGGGGACCCTCTTCTTCTGTTTTTCCTTGATTTCGGCATAAATGTCTGATGAATTTGCAGGTAGCCAACATTATATTCCTAGACGCGCCGGTCGGCACCGGTTTCTCTTACTCGACCACGCAAGAGGGTTACTACACCTCAGACACTGAATCAGCTAAGGACATATACAAGTTCCTCCGGAAGGTCAGTCTTTTGCTTTGATATTCATAGGGGAATTTAATTACAGAACCAATATATATAATCTGGGATGTTGTCCCAATATGCGGAAGTGAAACACATAATCGCGAGATTGATGAATGAAAATTCTGAAAAGAGGAGAGGTGTAAATGCAGTGGATCCTGGGCCATCCCAAGTTCAGCAAGAACCCGCTTTACATAGCCGGCGACTCGTATTCCGGCAAGATCGTACCGCAAGTCACTCATCTAGCATCAGAAGGTGATTGTGATCGAGTCTTGTGCTCGGCCTTATGAACCTGCTACAACCCGAGACTTTCCAATTTCTTTGTTTTTTTGAAGTACAATTTCTTGCTAAATTTTTACTTGGCTCTTTTTTGTTCTTGCCCATTTCAACGATGTTTCAGGGATTATTGCTGGAGTTAGGCCAACCCTGTATCTCCAAGTACTCCTCACCACCACTCATACCGCTTAGTCGTCAAGTTCGTCTCCGTAACAAATGGAATTGACACGCGCTGTTTTTTCGTTAAAATGAAATCAGGGGTACTTGCTGGGCAATCCTGTGACGGATCTGGACTCGGATCAGAACTCGAGGGTCGAATATCAATACCGGGTTTCGCTCATATCGACCGAGCTTTACAAAGTATGTATGACTCGATCCCTTCTAATCGCTTCTGTGGGTCTGGTTTTGAATTTCCAATGACCCGGCTGATCATGCGATCTTGCTTATACTACGACCATGCTTCCTGGATCATATGGTTTTCCTTCTTTCTCATCAGTCAGCCCTAGAGAATTGCAAGGGAAACTATATTAAACCAGACCCAGAGAACTCTGCATGCGTGGAGGATGTTCGAGAAATCGCGGAGGTCCTTCATTTACACTATGGAGTTTTCTTACTTTAGTGGCTTTTTCCAAAGAGTTATTGATGAGTTGTTACTGAATTTTCTCTCGTCGTTGCAGTGCACGTTGAAGGTATGTGATGCAGCAATACTGGAACCCAAGTGCAGCTACGCGAAACCAAGATCGAGAGAGACGGGACTCAACTGGGGAAGCAGATTCTTCGACGACGACATGCCTTTGGACTTGCTCCGATCACCGTCTGCTAAACGGCCAGAAAACTGGTGTCGAGTAATGCCGCCGCATCCTCAACATTCGCATGATGTCGCAAGAGCTCAGTGCGCGTCCTAATATGACTAACTTATGTGCTTCTTTGCAGAATGAGAACTATGTGCTTTCCTACATATGGGCCAACGATCAAGCCGTCCAGAATGCTCTTCAAATCCGCAACGTAAGTTGTTCCAAAGATCAGAAATTAGAATTCGAAGAATGCCTTTCTCTTTTATTTCTGGAAGTGAACATGAGGAGCGAATTCGATGTGATGGGCAGGGGACGATTCCAGATTGGACGAGATGCAACAAGAGCTTGGCTTACGAAGACGATCTCAACTCCACGGTCCCTTACCACTACGAGCTCATCGCAGCTGGCTACCGAGCTCTGGTTTACAGGTATTTTCTCCTCCATCGCTGGATACGACACTTTCGATCTTCAAAGGCAAACTATTCTGATTGAAATTCCTATGACAACGCACTTTGCAGCGGAGATCACGACATGTTGATCCCGTACGTGGCCACGGAGAAATGGATCCATTCGCTTAACATGACGATCTTGGACTCCTGGAGACCCTGGTTCGTCAATGGCCAAGTTGCCGGGTCAGTCTCTCTCGATCATGCACAAACCGTCCGCGTGTTTTTTTTTTTTTTTTTGCGTGTGGATTTGACTATCTTGCGTTCATTCGACAGCTACACGTTCAAGTCCACCATAAATCTCGGAGATGGCATGACCTACGCAACTGTAAAGGTAAGGAGTCAAGAAATTGAATATGAAAAAAACGAACATTAGATGGATTTGAAATTTCGAAACATTGAGAGAGTGGATGAATTTGCAATTGAATTGGCACAGGGGGCAGGTCACACAGCTCCAGAATACAAGCCCGCGCAGTGCTTGGAAATGGCAGACAGATGGCTGTCTCATTACCCCTTGTGATGTGGTCTCGGTCTCGTGCCTCCATGTTGGAATCGAAGGAAACATGATTCGGTGTGCCTTTGTTGATGAAGTCAAGAGAGGACATAAATATATTCCATTTTTCGTTTATTTTTTTCCCCGCCTCGAACCCGATTGATTCTATTGATTTATCTAATAAACGGCGCATTCGATTAGCCGTTGCGAAGAAATTTGCTATTCTCGTTTGCTCAACTCTCCTCCTTTGGCCACCACTTAACTCGACTCAAGGAGGATTCAACGACCGGATATAACCGTTACTAAGGAACGAAGAGCACTTACAAATCATCCCTAGAGCAGCGAGCAAATCCGGGGATGTTGGAGATCATGCGGAGGACGACAAGAATGCATCGTGGAATGACCCATCTAAAACTTACGGGCATCAATCATCATAAAACACGTTCACGAGCAATCAAGACACTGAAAATCACGAAGCGCATATCAGCTTTTGAAGACGAGGAGATAGTTCATGACTAATTGATTTGAATTTAGAATTCGAGTTAGATTAGATTCCCTTATCACAACACTCATGTTATGCATTCCAGATCCAGCCATCTCATTGTGTTTACTGTTAGCCGTCAAGCAAACATGGCATTTAAGAATTTGGCGTCTGCACATTACTTTAGTAGTTCGAACTTTAGCAAATCCTTAAGACGTTAAGATATATTAGAATCCATTTACCTTTTTTTTTTAAATGGGAGTACAAATCCAACACATTAACTACTCATTAATCATCCTCGATTAAAGATTTAATCGCTAATCGGGCGATCACATCTCAACGAAAATATGCATAATGGACAATCAAGCTCGACTTCCTCAACGATCGTGATATCAGGGAACTTGAGTTCAAGCTTGACGAGCTCGTTCTATATATGTAGGTATGTTTAAGTAGGAGTGATCGGTTTCAGGATGGGTGGTTCATCCCTCGACCCGAGAACTACCCACTATGGAACGATTTCTCAAAATAGAAACCGTGAACTACCTGATCGTTCTATGGACCCATTCAAGAACCGAATCACCAGTTCGGTCTAGTTCCCGAGTAGACCCATGGAGCCGATTCCACCGAGCACCAACATCATTTAAAAAGGATTATACGCGAGTGAACCAATGAAACCATTCCAAATTTCCCATGGGATACTTTGCATTCATTCAAGCCACTCCGGATTATCACATCTTAACAAAACCATGAAACTCACGGCGCTTATTCCCTTTTATAACCCTCTTTTTCCTTCTCAAAGTCATGTACCATACAAGTATGCTTTCAGTAAACCCCAAAATATGAACCATCTCCATCAGTGAGATCTACAGAGGAGGTATGGCATACTAAAAGGTCTCATTGTTCCTCATCTCCAACAAGATTATTAGCTTGAATGGACAACATCTTAATTGCAGATCCAAAAAAAATACATCTGGTCCGATTGAGAAATTGAGAGAGATAGCTTGAACTAAAAATATATATAATACAAATTGGTCCGATTTGGTTGATCAGGTTGGGTAGTTAGTTCCCACTTGGAACCGAGAACCACACCGATACCCGCCGGAAACCACCCAAACCCAGTTGGTTGGATATGGTCCTGTCCAATTCAGGTGAATCCCGATTTTTTTTTCTCACCCCTATGTTTAAGTGTATAAGAAACTAGAGTGTATTGCGTCAAATGATTTGGCAAAATAACATAAATTAGAGACTTATTGAGACCTAGCCCGTTAAACCGAATATTCACTTGCCGAAACTTGACTTACATGGTGTAGGGGCGGCCAAAAGAACGGGATTGAATCGGGGGTTGCCGAAACCGGACGAACTGGCCGGTTCTTGGTGGTTTCCTGGAGAATCGGTCCGATTCTCTGTTCCAATGAATTGGAGCTAGTGAATAACAATTTCATGTGTATATATATAACAAAGACATTTGTCTATTTTAGAGTAGATGTGACGGTCTTTTTGTCGAACAGAAAAGATATCTGTCTGTTTTAAGTATTCGTGTTGGATAATTCAATCCTTAGCTCTCTCATTTTCATGTTGCTTGAGTTAGTCAAATAGTAGCACTCTGAATCATAGGCCAATTTTACATTTTTAAGACCATCGGGCATTTGTAATTTTGGACATTTGCATTAAACAGATCCAGACTTACATACAATATGTGAATGAGACCGACATCAAATGCTTCCGACAAGTAACCTGCCGAGCCATCCGGTGCCAAAGTGCTGAAAAGGGGTAAATGGGAAACGACCAACTGTGAACTTGCATGTGCAGACAACTCAGGACACCGCCGGTTTCGCTGAACCGGATCGGACCGACGGTCCAATTTTCGGATGGATCCAGCGATGGAGGAGCTGGAGGGAGGGTGCTGGGATTAGCTTCCGGTTAGTTTCTTTGTCTTTTGTATCCAGAAAGGGGGCGATGATTCGCCGAGAGTCTCGCTGAACCATGAGGAGCACCCACCACCCTCACCCGTCCAAGCCCGCCCAGCTCGATGACCCCGAACCCGACCCCACCCGAACCGCCCAGCACCTCCCTCTCTCCACCGCCGGAGCTCTCCGCAAGAAGGGGACGGGTGTCCGGGCATGGCTGCTCCTGGACTCGACCGGGCAGGCCCAGGTCGTGGAGGCCGGCAAGCACGCCATCATGCGTCGGACGGGCCTCCCCGCCCGCGATCTTCGCATCTTGGACCCGCTTCTCTCGTACCCGTCCACGATCCTCGGTCGTGAGAGGGCCATCGTCATCAATTTGGAGCATATAAAGGCCATCATCACTGCGCAGGAGGTCTTGCTGCTGAATTCGAGGGACCCTTCCGTGACGCCCTTTGTGGAGGAGCTGCAGAGGCGGCTCGCGCGTCATTTCCACGCCACCACCAAAGCCCAGGTCGGGGTTCTGTTTCTTTGCCCCCCGCTTTATTTCTTGAATTTTCTTGATTCAGGTGTGAATTCTGTAACTTTCGCCGTTTCCTTGGAGTTCTTGAAGTTTCTCTTGATCATGGGATGACATAATTTGAGAGCCACCGAGCTCCTCTTCATGGCGGGTGTTGTCAGTCTCTAAGTGTTTTGTGTAAGTTGTCAGTTTTGTGGTCGTTCAAGATTTGCGGTTGCCATCTGGCATCTGACTATGTATCACTTCAACGTGCGGCCAAGACGATTGGTCCAATATTGCTATTACGCTCAGCAACTTCTAGCTTAGCAACTTACTTTGTGTTCGAAAGATTATGCTAGTATGTTTTGTTCTCGTAGAAGATGGGTCCAATATTACTACTAAGATTTCGGTTGTGCAGCTTGTATCAGTTCACAATTCGCTTTTTCACAATTTTAAGCTTCTCCTTGTCACTGACTGACATGCTTCATTGCGCCACTGACCAAGCAACTCTTTAAACAGCTTGATAGGTTTCCTAGTTCGTGAGATGGGCTTAAGTTTAGAGATCATTTGAGTTGTAGATTCTGTGCTCTGTATTTTTGCAGTCACGTTGCTCTCTCTTTGTAGGAAGGGAATGCTGATGATTCGAGATGGACTAATTTGTACGATTTAGAAGAGCCGCAATCGACGGCCGTCAGCCCTGGAAATTCTACTGTAGGATTTTCACAATTAGATGGTCAAGAAGAAGAAGAAGCTAAGATGGATGTGAAACAAGCCCTTGAGAATAGAGAGGGACTGAAACTTCCTCCATTTGAGTTTGTTGCACTGGAGGCATGCTTGGAGGCTGCTTGCAGCTGCTTGGAAATTGAAGTAAATTCTCGGCTTCATATATCTAATGTGCTTACTTTTTTCCCCTAGAAACCACAGCTCTCTTTTGTTTGGTTATCACAATCAAACTTCTTCTTTGTGAAAAGTAGGCAAGGACATTGGAGCAGGAGGCACATCCAGCTTTAGATAAGCTCACTTCAAAAATTAGTACTCTCAATTTGGAGCGAGTTCGTCAAATTAAAAGTCGCTTGGTCGCCATAACTGGGCGCGTTCAAAAGGTCAGCTAGTTCAGAGCCTGTGATCTGGGTTTCACCAATGTATTCTCATCTATCTTCTACCATATACATCTCGTGGTTTAGCATCTGTACCAGTAGACCCAAGACTTTGGCGTAGGACTTGTAAGCCTCACTATTTGAGCACACCTGTTGCAAGAAGTTTTAGAGGGAAAAATTTTGAAAGACCTAGAATGAAAGTAAAACAAATGACCAGATGCTTGATTGCTCAGGATTCATGCTGAGTCAGAGCTCTCCATGATCGAGATTTCGGTGCTTTATGAATGCATGGTTCCAGAACAAAACAATGTTGTACATTGGATGTGGATAATCCACCTATTTCAATGACAAATTTACACAAGTACAGATGTGAAAATTTTCAGGTCTAAAACTCATTGCGAATGATCTATCCCTTCTCCTTCACAAATACTTGAGGCATATTAAAAATAATCATGCCAGACGACCACCACCATTTTCTGAAATGTAGAGTGGTTGAAATAGTATTTTGTTGTGGTTGACATTTGCACTGCAACACATTTGATGGCATAGTCGGACACAAGTGGTGAAGGGTATCTGACTAAAATGCTGATAACCACGCATGCCCTTGTATATTATCACTGCTCCTTTTGAGCTGTTGGTGACATAAGATGGCTGAATTAATCTTTTCTTTCTTTTGTCCTTTTGGGAACAAAGGGAGTTCATTTAGTTTGTGTTCACTATTGCATTCTCCTTCCATGATAAAGTTCTTTGATACTATGTAAATGTCTCATTATCTCCTGGTTCTTGATCGTATTTTACCTCTGATTTTAACCCGCATAACGCAGACAATTCATTTCATAGGTGCATTTTATTTTGTAAGACTCGTTGTTGTTCAATTATGGAGTGTGTATTTTACATCCAGGTGAGGGATGAATTGGAACACCTTCTTGATGATGATGATGATATGGCTGAGATGTACTTGACGGACAAGTTGGTTCAACAACAGTTTGAAAGTTCTTCGGCTTCCTCGATGAATGAGAAAGAAGGAATGGACGATGAAGTTCTTGAATCTGAAATAGAGGATAGGTATTTGAAAATGTATTTTGTTGCATTTGTTTCGACTGTCATTTGTGATAATTGCTTGCCTTTAAGTTGTTTGCTTCTTTGCCTCAGGGTTCCTGCTGAGATTTCTTTCAATGCTAATGGAAGTTCCACCTATGAGGGTGATATTCCAAACGTTGTCAATCCCCGAGATCATTTGTTTGGCGCCCCTAACGTGCTTAGTAGAGACGGTCATGGAACACGTACCAGTACCATTCATAGTGCCATAAGCAAGCATCTTGATGTGGAGGAGCTGGAGATGCTGTTAGAGGCTTACTTTGTGCAGATTGATGGTACATTAAACAAATTATCTACGGTAATGGACTTAATGGTTTGTTTATAGTCCTATTGTGAATATTTTAAACTATCCTAAATGGGCAGGCCCTAGCCTGCCCAAGCCCACCTAGTGATTAGGTTGAACTCATACCTATCCCAAAAAAGAAGAAATAAGGCTCCAAAGCAGTTCCCTTTTTTTTTGTTGGGTTGGTAATAGGGCCCCGTTTGGCACGTAAGAGTTCTCCAGATTTTCTGGTTTCATTTTTAAGAATGAAAACAGTCCAAATAGTAGGTTTGGTGGCATTTTTAATCGTATGAAAACAAATGAGATTATTCTGTTAATTGAATTTAAGAAAATGACATTTTGATGCTTCCATTCCAAGAATAAAAAGGAAGGGAGTTCGAAAAACCAGAAGAAAACCCTCTTTCATAAGTTTGATGGACTATAAACATACTTATTTTCACTTATTTTTCCTCAATGTTTTCCCAAATATGTCTTCAAGAAAACTGAAAACTCAAATCTTGTAAGAACATTATCTAGAACCAAATGCACCCTAAGTAGAAATGAAATATCTCATGTTTCTGTTCATCACTTCCTATACGATTTTAATGATTGAATTCTCCCATATTTATAACAAATGTGAATTCTTTCAGTGTGGTTTATGACTTTCTTGTTATTGCTTTTGTTGTCCCATTGTAGCTAAGGGAGTATGTCGATGACACAGAGGACTACATCAACATAATGTTAGATGACAAACAGAACCATCTGCTGCAAATGGGGGTTGTTTTGACAACTGCAACCCTAGTTGTGAGTGCTTTTGTGGTCGTGGCGGGACTTTTTGGCATGAACATCAATATTGAGCTGTTTGAAGAGGGAAAAACAGGTCCGGAAGCATTCCTTTGGACTGTCGGCGGTGGCGCCACAGGCAGCCTTTTCCTGTATGTCATTGCTATTGCTTGGTGCAAGCACAAGCGATTGCTGGAATAACACTCCCTCTATTGCCCCACCCAAATAACAGTCATTAAGTGCGGTACTACAAGACAGTATCCGGTTGTGTATAGCAATGTTGCGCTTATGCGAATAGACCATGTTGCCAGTCAAGAGTGTTGCTGCTTCGCTGAGTACTTTGTCAAAACCTATAGTCGATAATACTTCATTAATGGCTTTCTTTGTTGTGGTTCGAATCTTAAGAACTTCGGGAATGTATCTTGAAGAAACATGGAATATCAGTTGCCTGAGCTGTTGATGGACTGGTTATATTTATGTTTTGGTAGTTGGTGTCTACACCTAATTAACGATTAGGCCTTTTCTCGGGGCCGGTATTTAAACTTTAAATTAACTTCTCTAGAGACATTATCCATGCAACTTGCACTTGGCAGATTTTCGTGTCATCCTAGGTTTGGGTAGATTATTTAGTTACTTGGCTAGGTAGGGTCATTGTTTCAATCGTGATGGGAATGACAGTAATGGCTTTCATCCGGCTACTCTGGTTCATGCGATGGGCCTATTAATGTCGGCTTGCTCGGACAGTATAGTATGGGTAAAACCCATGTTCCTATTGATTGTTCTGCCCCAAAATCTGCTTCCAAGCTAACCATAGAGATAATGTTGGCTCGGCTGAAATTCAAAAACTGTGATTTCTGAAGGGACTCGGTACTTTTTTCTTTTCGCAGTTCCTCAAAATCAGCCGGAGGCCTTGCCCCTGACGTTAAAACCCTCCGACCAACTGGACCGAGCGTCTGTTGGCCGGAACTAATTGCACTTCTGCAAGCATAGCAACTTCCTTGTCCGGACCCATTGAGTAGCTTGATCTTCTATTAAGTATTATCAATATACTTGCTTAGACGCCAAAATGGCATTTGATACATCGCAAACGATCTTGAATATCAGCCGGCGCAATGAGAAATATCACGAGGAATGACTTGATCGTCTAAACCTGCAGCCGCAGAAGGTTTTGGTCTACTGATGTACCTCTTCTTTTACCACCCCTCTCGTCGGTTCTATATATAAGGAAGTTCTAGGATGAGGTTTCGAACCGTGAAACTTACAGGATTGTCTTCATCCTCACTGATTCATGCATATGCATATGCATCCCTGGCAGACAGAAGTGGCATAGGGATAAGGAGACCGTTGTCATGGGAAATGGGAACACTGGTGGGAAGAATGAAAAATTGGATAAAAGTTTGCCTGAGAAACAAGAGCAGCTTACACTCTTCGCGTTACGAGAAAGGACTGAGAAAAAAGAGCAAAACTTGCACAGGTTTTGGAGGTGGTTGGAAGGCCAAGAGATGTTTTCCCCCATACCCTTCCTAGATTCCTGTCCCATGTCCATATGAGGCAGTTGTAATTGAGCCAGGGACCATCCATCACTATACACGTTTGCACATTATTGTTTTTCCTCTCTGTTTTGTCCTGTTGGACGTTTTTTTAATTTTCTTTTATGGCCTTGCATTTATTTTGACGACATGAAATGACTTCCACTTCCGGGTCCTCCAGAATAATATAATATATGAAGAGATTTGATTTTGACATCCCAAATTCTTGAGTGTTAACCTTTTCTTCATCTGTTTCTTCTTCAATAGTTTTTCATCGAAAACCCCCGCAATTTGTGCCGCTAGGGGCTAGACGACAAAGAGAGAAACCAATAAAAAAAAAAATGGGAGCGAGCATATAATTGTGCAAAGACATCAACCTCAATGACAGCTCCACAGCAGACAGACTTGGGAGGATCAAATCTTGGCAGGAAAAAACAATGAATTTACTAGAATATGCAGAAACAGGGGAAGCGGCAGTGATTTCGAATGAGATAAAGATGACTGATTAAGATTAATATGAGGCATGTTCCACTGGATCAGGAAGATCTGTGGAGGATCTCCCCGGGATTAAGAAAGGGGCGGGTCAAAGAAAATGCACATGAAAATGCTGCAAGAACAAGTTTGGCATTTCTTGCCCATATCTGCACTAATACGTGAACGCCCATTAAAATGCTTGTGTTCTTTTCTTTCTTTCTTTCTTTTTTGTTGTTGCATTATAATGAGAAATAAGAAAAATCCGGAAGCATGGGGATTTGTCTGGATGCTGAGGGACATGGAGGCCTTGTCCTTATCAGAAGGATGGCCGTACTTGAAGTCCTTGAACAGCTCAGCCATTCAATGTTAGAAAACCAAGAATCTCTCCCATGTAAAGAAATCTTTTAGTTTAACATGTGTTTTTGGCTCATAATACAACTAGAGGGACCTTATAGAGTTTGGTGGGTTTTGCTCCCTTTGTCCTGTTTTGTGGTATTAGGGTTCTAGTTTTAAGAATCTTGCTGGTTCGCCTTTTAGGACAAAAGCACAGTGTCTTCAGTCTCTGGACTTTCATTCGTTTGCCCTTTTTCCTTCTCTTTCTTACCAGTCTTTTGGTGTTCTATCTCAGTGAAAAGGCCAAATCATTAATGCTTTATGGGGCTTCACGAGCATTTTGCTAGTCTCCTGTTTATGCACCTGTTCCATTGTCCAATCTTAGATGACGGGGCATGAAACAACAGAAGCTAGAAGAATCAGTATATTAGAGCATCTAATAGCCCAATATCAGTCTAGTTCCCTGTTTATCAGCAGAAAAGCCACAATCTTTAATCCTTCCAAGGGGTCTAAACAGTAGACCAGGAAGAGAATCATCAATTCTACCTAGAATGGTGTAAGTTTTTGCCACAAAACCAGTTTCCTATTACTTAGGTTATGTTTTGAGTACATGAGATCCGTCCCTTTTTGCAATGTTTAGGCAGGCTCATAATAATAATGTTGCTCTGAATATGAAGAAAAAGAAAAATCTTTAAGCAATGGCCTACACGGTAGAGCAGGGAATGGCATGGATGAGCAGAGAACAGCCGCAATGCAGACATGGATAGATCATTGCAAGAAAATTACATCTTATTCCCAAATTTCCTCTTGGGCTGTGCCTGCTACATAGATTTAAAAAACAGGGAAATGATAGGGTAAAAAGATCTCTTTGAGATCTCATCTCCTTTTCTTCTACTCTCTTTCTTCCCTCCCTTCTTTTCAACACGGTGACAACCCCTCCTATTTCAGAGCATGCCACCTAGAACTAGAGCATGCCAAGAGTCCCAACACTGCAGCAGCAACGAATCTGCAGCAGGTTCAACCTTGTTGCTCTATCTCAACTTCATGTTATTCCTTCCGAACCACCTATTAGAAAAGCAAGAAGCAAGTCAGCATTGTAACAAAGCGGTATCCGCAATCTTAATTGGACAAAAATGAGCAGGGAACGAAATCTCAACTGGTTATTCTGTTTCCCAGAGTGAGGACACTGCATGAAGCCAAACCGGTCGTGAAATGCAGATCTTCCCTCGGAAAATTCCAAGACGCTCTCCATTGAACCTGGGCTTTCGCTAAGAATCAACTCCTTCTGGGGAAAGAAGAGAATGAGAACATTTTACCAAGAATCCGTCACTTGAAGATCAAGAAAAGATAACCTTGGTTGGATCAAACAGAAAGAGGAGGGAATTTCTCTAAGGGGAAACAGACCGTGGGGAAGAAGTTGATGATGGGAGAGCTCGCAGTGTCGTCAAGCAAAGAAGGCAAGTCCTGATTCATCTTGTAGTGCCGTGGATGTTGTTGATCCCTCGTTCTCTGTCGCTTCCCACTCTGCTTGGGAGCTTTTACGGGGGTATGGACACATCGGTCATGGTCACTTCCATTGTTGAAGTGGCCTTGTTGGTCATGGATATCTTCAAGAAAGCGGACTGGGGGTCCAGAGGATGCATCAGACACCATGGACAACCCCTCCTCCTCATCATCTTCGATGCCCTTGCCTCTCTTCTCATCACACAGCTTATCATCATCATCATCTCTCTCATCGAGGAACGGAGAGGCAATGTCTCTGCGAGAGGGGTCCACAGAGTGCTCGAAGTAGAGAGTCCAACCGGACTCACACCCACTACTGCACTCTGATGACACTAGGACATTCATTTTCTCTGCTTCTCTCTCTCTCTCTATACAGTGAATGTTTGTGAAGAAAAGGGTGTCTCCCCCGGTCTCTTTATATCAAGATGCAAAGGACGGAGGGAGGGAGGGAGAGAGAGAGAGGGGGGGGGGTGAAATGGGGGTGAGTCAGTCACACGACATTAACTTCTCTCTCTGTCTCTCGAGGATTGTGGGGTTGTGTTGGTGTGTCTGTACTACTCGGAGATGGAGAAGTAGGAAAAAAGGAGTGGATTACATGGGGGGGAAAAACCAAGAGAATCAGAGTAGAATCCTAGACTAGTTTTGTCCTGACTCTCTCTCTCTCTCTCTCTCTCTCTCTCTCCTCCAATGAATGAATCAAATCCGCCAGTTGGGAAAGAGAGGGAGAGCCTCAACATAACCTCTTCACATGCTAGACAGCGAGGCATTGCGTACCGCACTCTAACAAAAACCTGGTACACGTCCAATTTCTCCGTTCCTCAGTACTTGGACAGTGGACACCCATCCCTTTTACGCAGCTAACACGCACACACGTATCCTCTGGATTCGTTCCATCTCATTTCCAGGATGAGTTGTTTCAATCGCATTGCAGACTCAATAGTAAAGTCCGCATTTTGATAACTTGGGTCCATTAAAGACTTATTTTTATTCTCGTGACATACTATTGACTCAACTTCAATAGTAAAGTTCGCATTTTGATAAGTTGGGTCCATTAAAGATCTGATTTTTATTCTCGTGACATGCTATTGACTTAGATTTTTGGGCGCGCGATTCGCCACATGTTCGGATCCAAGAGCCTCCAGTTTTCACTCTATATATGAAGTTTTGGAGTCCACTTGAAGCACCTGACCAAGTTACCCTAGGAACTTCCGCGTTACAGTCTCTCTGTTGAATGTGCTGGGTCGATCCAACAACGATAGCGAACTCGAGCAGACAACGTTATGGAAACGAGCCTGAAGCATTGATACTTTCCCTTTCCTTGGGCGTAGAAAGATTCAACTGTTTCCATCCATGTGAAAGCTCCTGAACCATTATTTCCTCTGCCTCCAATGTTAAGCCAAGGTTGAAGATCTGTACCCTCAAATCTATCGATGGTGATCTTTTACTTCTGGGTGTCACTTTTTTCTTTTTCTTCTTTATGAACAAGATTTCTCTCCTTCCTGTGCAACTTTCATTTAGCATTTTGGGTTGGAGGACGCGATTCAACTAAGTATAGACGGTGATACATAGATGGTGATCGTGGTCCTGACGCATAGGTGGTTTAAGCAGGCACAGCGATGATGATTACAGATTCATTCTAGGCAAGAAATGAAATGGAAAGAATATGTGAACCATTCTGAGCACAACAGCACACATCAGTACCGAGAACATCCCTTCTTTATTGACTCCATGTGCTGTGTTTAGTCAGTTGGAGATCAAATATGGGCATTTCTTCCCACAAGAGAATCTTGTTAGGCTTTTTACGGGAACTGCTTAGATTAGGGTTGCTCTGATAATGCAGAACCAAAGATAACTTAAGTACAGTGCATTAATAACGATAAAACTCTCAGTCTCTGATGCAAAAATGAATAAAAGCTGTATCAGGAACGCATCTGATTTGTGTGGAGACCGTAGAAAATTTTCTTGGGGGGATGGAGGGGTGCACAAGTGAAGTTGACTGAGTTTTTAGGAAACTCACATGCCTTCACACCACCCCACTTTCACCCTTTTCTTTTCCATTTCTTCTCTCTAGAAATTGGGAATTTCCCCCATTTGTCTGTGCGAACTCTCGCCCCTTTTGAGCACAAAGACAGGCATGTGGGCACGTGTGCATATGCATTATGCGGGCTTCCACATATTCAAACACATGTCTGCACGTGCACGCGAACTTCAACCTCGAATGCTCTGTTGGAAACTCCCCCCCAATTTTAATACTGTCACTTGTTCTGTTTCCAACGTCGTGAGTCTTATCGGATTCTTTATCTTCTTCCCTCCAGTTTCCATGTCCTCATCTCAAAGAAGGATATATGACTATATCAAATGGTGAGTTCAGTCTTGTGCACGAAGAATGGCAGAGCATGGAGGAGAGAAGGAAAAGCACATGCAACTTGTGTGGGGGAGAGAGACTCTTTTTTTAAAATAGGACAATGACCGATCAGAAAATTCCTTAAGATCTTTAAAAATAATCCTGCACAGAGATTTATGTTTAATATAAGATGTTTTAAGATGTGAGTTCTTGATAAGCTACAAATGTTTAGTGCATGAGGATGATGGTGACATTGGTGAGTCGTTTCATTCCAAGGTTTTCTTTCTCCAGGTATTAACCTCCTTATGATCTGTCCAGTTTTCAATCCATGAAACCAGACCATCCGAAAACACATTCTGAGAAAAACTAAGGAAGCTCCCTTCGAATCTTTAAAAAGAAAAAAAAAAAAGAAAGAAAGTGCTTTAGGACATTCTAAGTGTGATGAGGAATGTGACTATGATCTTTATTTCAAATTGTGAGTAAAGGTGGGCGGAAATTGGGCCAAGAAATTGTGGGGCAGCAAATTGTTTACAGACAGAGAGGCCAAGTCTAGTTTCCATGGTGGCGCTCAACTCAGACCCCTCCCCCCTCTGCATCCTTGTGGAAGTGGGTCTCCTTCAACGTGCAACAACAGCAGCTATTCAATTCGCTCAAACAAGGGAATTTGACTGCGACGAGACCCTCGTCCAAAAGAGAGCATCGGATCCGAAGTTCCAAATGCGATGGCGCGGAAGTGAAGGACTACACATGAGCGCTCGCTCGCTCCTGCATTGATTACCCTCTGATCCCACTTGTACTGATAGGGGCAAGTCAGTCTCTCGTTTTACATTAATCCGTTCATACATTGCATTTGCCTGGTTCAAGAGTGGCCTAGTTGATCGGAGCATGAAAAGGGTAACAACTTGTGCTCGGTTTTTCTCATAATTTGACAACTCCTGGGGATGGGGCCGAGACCGACCCCTCCAATTGCAAATGACGATACTTCCCATTGTCCCCAGCCCGACCCCCTCCCTCTGTCTCCGGTTTCACGTTACGACATGATTCGCATCGATTCGAGAACTCCGGGTCTTTAAGCATCGCCTCTTTTACGGGTGTTATGCCCGGACAAGAAGAGAGGACGCACCCGGGGCCTGGCCTACACACGAGCGTGAACGTCATTGAGAGTCTGGTTTTGCACGTCGTTACTTGTTATGGTGCTTGCGAGTGAGATTTCAGTCCTTGTTTTCGTTTCGTCTTGCGTGATGCCGGGGCTAGTTTTCAGTCACCCCACGCTGAGGAGTATTTCCCTGGAAATCTACATGTTGGCGAAATTTCCCGGAAGTACTACAAACTTATCGTGATAAAAATGGTCGATACTCCTTTGTGTTGGAATCAAGTCCTAGACTAGCTACAAGTACATAACATACACATATATTAAAAGAGTTTGGTTTGTTTTCCTGCTGCTATGAGCCAGTTCAAGGCCTGAGAAGCGCATCACCCGCTCCCGGGATCTAACGATAACCGCATCAATTTCCTAGTTTTAACCGATCTGTGTTCAACACACTTCTTGTCACTTCTGCACTATCTGACTCAACACTCGGCGCCTGCTCAGTTCGAGGAGAGGGAAAAAAAAATGTAGGGTTTCCACTAGGAAAATCGCTTCCGCTTGCTCGGCGGAGTTTGCGATCTTCGATTTTGCGAACACCCCCCCCCCCCCCCCCCGGTCCACCAATCGGCCGTAGGAATCTTGGTAAACACACGCAATAGCTCCTTCCGACAAATCAGCTTCAAATGAACCATCCATGTTGATCTTCAGGGTTTCGGATCCGCGAGTTTCCAGGTCTGAGGTATGCCTCTGCGTGGAGCCACTTTCGTCTTTGAATTTCGAGTCCATCTCGCCACATTCTCGTGCGTTGCTGCGGCAGCGTCGACAAAGAGCGTTGGATGTAAGATTTGCTTTCGGAAATATCAAACGGTTTTGAGCTTTCCACATGAAGCGGACCACATGACTAGAGGTGTCCATGGTCCGGATCGGTCTGGTCCCAATATGAAACTAGGAACAGGACCAGTAGTCCCGATTCCCAACTTTTCAGGACCGGGGGCTAGACCAAGACCGGACTAGCCCGGGACTTGTGGTCCGGTCCCAATCCCGTCCTAATGGTACCGCTAACACCTGCTACTTATAGAAATTTAACCTTTGAATCTAAATTAACAACTTCTGGTATCAATTATCCAACCTAATAAAACATACACATGATCATCATACAATCATCACATGAGTACTTATAATCCTTAGAAGGATGATAAAAGACTAAATTAGGAAAAAAAACACATAAAATAACTGAAACAGAATTATGTTACTACATTATTCTCCTCGAATTGGAAGGAATCAAATTCAAAGTGGGATTAAACTTGTACTTCGCTAAATTCAAATGCGAACAAAATAATATGTTTGCATAATATAGTCAAGACAAATTATAGATTGAGTCAAGATAAAATACGATTGGAGATTGTATATCGCCAAACACGATCGGAGGCTACATTGCAAAGGTGAGATGCAAGCGTCAAGCAAAAAGAGATGTGTGAATATCAAGCAAAAGAATAGAAAATTAGCTTAACCAATTCTTCAAATTTTTTTAACTCTCTCTCTCTCTCTCTCTCTCTCTCTCTCTCTCTCTCTCTCTCTCTCTCTCTCTCTCTCTCTCTCTCTCTCTCTCTATATATATATATATATATATATATATATATTCTAGGCAATCCAATTCGGTCCCATCCACCATGAAACTGAGGACCAAATCGCCCAGTCATTGGTCTCATCTATTGGGATCGAGGATCAGACTATCCCCATCAAGAACCGAACCAACTTGACTGATCTGATCCGATTCAGTTCAGTTTGCTCACCCTTACACATGATTATTGCTTTCAAAGGGGCTCAGATGTTTGGATTTTCTTTGATTTTGACTAACCATTTATCAATTCTAGTTAACCCATGTTTGCTAACATTGATGTTTAGGTCCATGTCACACCTCACACCAGATTCATCTAAGGATAAGACATTACCCAAAAAATCATAAGTCTATTGCAATTATATCAATTCAGTCATAAACCTTTTCGCATTTATGTTAATTCAATCCATTTGATCAACGGGCATTGACATAGACTTTTTTTGTCCAAAAATTATTTTTTATATCAATTTTACTTATATTGAATTCAAAAAAAAAAAAAGAAAGGAGAAAAACAAGTGCGAAGCAAGCTGTGAGGGATGCAAGCCCTCACCACTATTGCCCCACCATTGCTAGAAAGGGCCAACAATTGTGGGGGATGGCCAGCAAGGGTCACAAGGCATCACCCAGCCCAAGGGCAACCACTGGCAACTAACCCTTGCCAGCGGTAGCCCTTACCTATGGCCCAATGACCCTCGCTGGCTATCCTCCACCTTTGTCGACCCTTCACAGTAATGGTAAGGCAGCTGCAAGTGCTCACTACTTGCTTCACCCTCTTCTCTCTCTCTTTTCAACCCTATTTTTTGAATTTAATTTATATAAAATTAATATTAAAAAATCATTCTTGGACTCAAAAAAAAAAAAGTACAGCACCATGTCAATGCCGGCTGACCAAATAAATTGAATTACGCAAATACAAAAGATTATAGGACTAAATTTTCAAAAGAAAAATTAATATTGAATTGACATAATTACAATAAATTTAGAAAGTCTTTTGGTAATTCTCCCCGTTTAAGGATAGAGTAGCAAGAAGCGTTGAATCATTTCTGGTTCCAGCTCCTTCTCCTCTGTATTAGGTCAAATTCTGGTTCCAGCTGTAGCACCCACTCTCGACTCCACAAGTCTATTGGGAAGATGGACTGGGAATAAGTTAGGGTTTACGGGGACTTAGGGTTTTGGATAAACAAACTATCACCATGAGGGATACAAGGCAGCTCTCCTCCCGTTGAAGAGGATAATCTGAATTTAAAGTGTCTCAACGTCAGTGGGTCGACTTTACTTTTATAAGTCATATTTTAAACCATCAAATTAGGCTCCATTCTTTCTGGTCAATAGGAAAACCACGGGGCATCTAATCAAAAGCTAAGAGACTTGAAAAGAATGTTTTTAAGGAATCATTATAAAATTCAAAAATCTACATTTGTTTCGATGTTCGAGCAGGCCTGGAAATTAAACAATAAATGCCATTCGCGATTTCGCTGCTGTATAATTACGAATCCGAAACCTTAAAAGTCTGTGAACTAGATAATGGCCTGGAAATTTGAAGAGAAGATGGTGATTTTTTAAATGTCATTAGCAACTAGTTATTATTTGTCAGTGATGTCCGTTAGTAAATACAAGGAGATTACCTAAATTACACACATGCCGGCGGACAGAGAGAGAGAGAGAGAGTAGAAGTCGAGGAAAATTTCAAAAAAGAACTTGAAGTGCTCTCATTGTTTCAAATAAAAGCATAAAGTGACCATAGCAGTCTCAAAAAAAGACCCAACTCATCATTGATTAGGAGCATTTTTATCGTTTGTCATTTTAATTTTTTCCTTTTTAAAAAATAAAATTGTATATAAAAAAAAAATAGCAGGCACCGCCCAACGCCCATGGAGCAGCAGCGATGGCCGTTAGGGTCACCAGCGCCTCGATAAACGCCAACGACCTTTCCGACCAGAGATGAGGGCTTGGTGGCCCTCGCTAGACCTCGGCAAGGCTAAAGTCCAATGACCCTTACTCAAATTTGGGAGAGGGTCGCAACCCTCTCCTAGCTCTAGTGAGTGCTACTAAGCCCTCGCCAAGGTTTCGATAACCTCGACGACCTTCACCGTCGCTCCATCGTGGCTGGGGCACCACAACCAAGATGGGCTTCTTCTTTTTTTTTTTTTTTTACTTTTACTTTTTTTTTTAATTTAATTAACTAATGAAATTAAGTTAAAAATATATTTCGACAAAAATGCTTTTGATCAATTGAAAATTTTCATCGAACCCTCAGTTGAAGCAACCATAGTCACTTTAGGCCTTTTTTTAGACAATAATCGTATTTTGAGCTCTTATTTGAAATAATTTTCGCTTTAAGCCCTCGTTTATTAAGAGGGAAAAAAAAAGGTACTTTGGGCCACTCTTCGAAAATTTTCCATGGAAATCACGACCGCGCATCGGCCATCATGCGGTAGTTATTTCGATGTCGGGACCCACTTCGATTCCATTCGAGGCGTGCCTTTTGGTTTTGGTCGTGTTGTGGGCGGTACGTCGTACGGACACCGAAGAAGGCAGCAAGGCAAGCACGGACCGACCATGCGGACCCGCCACGTCACGCTGCCGTCGATACGAAAACGAAAATTCAACTCTCCGTATTCCTCCACGTGAAGCCGTCCGGCTCAAAGAGCGCAAATCGCGAGAACCGAGAGGCGAAGAAGGCCCCGAAGTAGATTTAAAACCTGGGCCAAGATTTGCCCCCTTGATGTCGCGCACGTTGTCGTAGAATAAGGAGCCTTCGGATCCTCCGATTTCCAAAAAGCCCCGAACTCAGCGCGCATTTCTTGTTCATGACATTGAAGTTGAAGAATTCACCGCGCATAATCGGCGGTCGGACAAGGCCAATTGAACAAGCAATTTCGTTGCCAACCCCCACTCCCCCTGGTTCGAGAATAGGCTCGCCGGGGGGCTCGACCGCTTGACCAGGTGCGAACGAATGAAGACGCCGATCGAGCCAGCCGTTCTCCTGCTCGGCCCGTGGAGATTGCCCGTAGCCCACGACATGCCTCCCCCCCCCCCCCCCCCCCCCCGGCTCGCTAATCGGATTTCAGAATTGTCCCTAGAGAGCCATTGATCTATATGTGGTCCCGCGTGTTAGATGTCCTCGGGCGGATTAGACAGAAATTGGACCATTTCATCAAACCTTCTTCCATCAATTATTTCTGGTCTTAATCTGAGATTTCTTTCGGTCGTCTTGACTTTTCTTGAGATCCTCGCGTGGGATTTCTTTTATGGAAATTAACCAGCTTTTCCCTCGTAATTTACAAAGCCAAAAAACAAAAAAAACTGTAGAAAAATCTATCTATCGTGTGATCGCGAGGTTATGTGCACAAGGCATACACGTTGGAAACCATGGGAACCGTTTCCAAAACTTAATGCATTAACAAATCATGTCGATTCACGAAATTTCAGACTATCTTTACCAAAAAAATCTTAAATCTATTACAATTTTAGACCTAAACCTTTTGTGTCCATTTGACCGAATGGGGCTGACATGAATTTTTATTTTTTTCCATATTTTTTTATGATTTTTTTCTTTTTTTTTTCTTTCTGTTAGTATTATTTTTACAACTATTAGGGGCGGCGACACCCTAGCAGCCCAGTTTGCGCAAGGGTCGCCGTCTCTAAGGGTTGGGGAAAAAACTAATAAAAAATAAAAATAAATTCAAAAAATAATCGAAAAACTACCGAGAAAATCTCAACGTCAGCACCCAATCAGTCGAAAATTGGCCTAACAGATTGAATTTATCGTGAATGCAAAAGGTTTAGGATTGAATCGACACAATTGTAATAGGTTCGTGACTTTTTTTTTTTTACGGGGGGTTTTAATTCACCCAAGCAGCTACTAAGGATTCTAATCAGACTCTACTTATATTCTGAAGATTAATTTAGAAAACCTGCAACTCGCATCACATGAAATTGAATGGCAGACTGAGGTGGCTAATGGTGGGGATAACAGACTAATAATGCGAGGGATGCTTTGCTGATTCTTCGGTTGTCTTCTTCTTCTAAAACGTAGCTTCACCTGAGATTTTTCTTAGGCATCTAGTCAAAATAGAACCAGGGAAAGTAAATGATGGGCCATGGTTTTTCTTGTTCGCAACGCTCGGTTTGAGCTGCCAAAGCCCTCCCTCCTGTCCTCTGCAATCTGAAAGCTGGAGTTCACTGCTTGGAATTGAATGGGACAGGCGATGGAGAGATCCGAAAAAGCCTGTCTGGCATCAAGTCCTTTCTTCACTTCAAGTAAAGAAAGAAAGAAAAAAAAAACGTGGGACAGAAGCAATTTAACTCCACCACACTCGCTGAGATCGGCGATGGGCGATCAATATTTATAAAACCGCCACCGCCACCACCAAAACTTACCTGAGAGACCCACAATTTTTCTCACCTTTTTTTTTTCTACTGGAAGGGTCAAAAAAACATAATTGAAAAAGTTGTCTTTTTTTATTGAGAGCGGAGAAAATTAGGGAGAGAGAGCATCGATGAGGGGTCATGTGGGATTCATCAGAGGACAAAGTTGGTGACAGGAGAGCAGGCGGTGAAGCAAGATTGGTTGCATATGAAAGGAGCCGAGGTGTTGTTAAATGCTCTGCCCTTGTCTCATACACTGGCCGCTTCCTCCCCTCCCTTCTCTCTCTCTCTCTCTCTCTCTCTCTCTCTCTCTCTCTCTCTCTCTCTCTCTCTCTAGAACACTGCAGAGGCCTGTGTTGTGGGCCCATTTTGGCTGCACTCAGTGAGCCCAACTTGTGTCCAGTCCAATTCTTTCTCACATGTACAGGGGACAACACAGCAACAGCACAACAGTAACAGACACACCCAAACCCTCCCCCAACTTCCCTCTCCGACTTTACTGATTGTTCCTCCTGTTTCCTCCTCCACCCCTCCCCCCCCCCCCCCCCCTTTCCATCCCTCCCTCCTCTTGCCACTGATTCCAAAAGGATGAAACTGCCTGCTCTTCTGTCTGTAACATTTGTTGTGGGGGACTGCATAGTATGGACTTGCAGATATCAAAATTTCATTTGGTGCTGTATGTTGTGCGTGTATGGTGTTCCTGCAGCGCGGGAAATTCCATAATGGAGGGCCCACAGCTCTGCTTTCCAGACAGCCTGGCAGTGGCGCCCACATTGACCAAATTCTCTCTCTCTCTCTCTCTCTCTCTCTCTCTCGGAGGAATTCCCAGCCCCAGCTCTTCCTTTGGTCCTCCCCTCCCCCCAAATTGAAGTTGAAGAAGCCAGAGAGAGAGAGAGAGAGATTAAGTAAGTGGAGGAACTTTAAGTGGGTACTTGCCCCAAATATTCGGGTGCATTAGCAAAGTGGGATTAATATAAAAGGAGAGACCTTTGACGTAACCACAAATCCAGCCACACCAAACGGAAAAGATAAAGAAAAGGAACGAATGGGCAATCAACCCATCGAGAAATTTAGATGGAGTTGCCCAATGTGGAGGGGCCAAAGATCTTACGGCTCAAGATAGTGTAAATTGACAGTACACTTCAACATCAGAAAATCCTAACATGACCCACATAGCACCAACCAAATACCCCGTATCAGTATCAGAATAAAGTATAGTTTTAGTAATAGGACGGCAAATCATGGATCACATGGAGAAATCGACAGCATGGATCGAGTTCTCATACCCGACTTTACCCTCGCCGTTAGATCATCGTACCATGGAACACAATGCAGAGGGATAAAAATAAAACCTAACCCACGGTAAAAAGATTAAAAGAAAAAAAAAGGGAGGCAGTGGAATGTTCACTTACTTAGAAGAGGGAAATGAAAGGGCGCAGCGCGCCTGACAAATGGAGAAATTAAAATTGGAAGTTAATTAAGGTGGGCAACAAATCTTTGGCTACATACGTTGCTGCTGCATTGTTCCTGTACAATCTCCGAGGTGATGTGACGTCCCGGCGTTGTGCCCACATCAAATCAAATCTTTGCCCCCAGTAGGATCGTACTCCACCACACCTCCCCCCCCTCCCCAACAAAAAAAAAAAAAAAGACAACAACACAACCCCTCCCTCTATACAGCTGTATGGTCCTGATTGATCGTCAGCCCCCACCCAATCCCCTCCATTCCCTCCAAAAGCTCTTCCCCTTCTGACGTGGCGTCGACCCATCATTCCCACGTCATCATCCTCATCCCCCGCCCGGCGCATTGTTTGTCCAGTGGTACTAATCCAAATACGCCTACGAAGCTTATCAAGGCAATTAGGTCTGTTAGGATTTTTAATGGAAAAGAGAAGAAGGAGAAGGACCAGAAGAAACAGAGACAAACAGAGAGGCAGCAAAAGAAAGAGCGTTACGTTATGTTAGTGTAGGGAGACAACTACTAAGGGAGAATGTCAAACATACGCGCCCCCCCTACAGTGCCGCAGCCAATACCGTCCTTCCCTGTCGGACACGTGGCGCCGGGTCTCGGTCAACGTTCCAAAATCCTGGCCTCTACGAGATATAGGGGCCGCTCGAAAGGGGGGGGGGCATTTCCGTCAATCGTGTCGCCCTCCTCATGATGATACTGACTTTTGGGTGGAGGCTTACTTTTCATGCAGCGACGACCATCATGCTCCAATTGCTGCTCTTTTCGAATAATTGACGCATTATTATTATTGTTATTATTATTATTATTATTACGATTTGTTTCTGCATTGATTCGATCACTATCTCCTCCTCCTCCTCCCGCTGCTATTCTTCTTTCTTTTTTTTACTCTTTCTTTCACTGGCCGACACGCAAAGTATATACGATAAAAACTTTGAGATTCGGCTAAATTCAAATGGAAATATATATATATGTGTTCAGACATTTTTATAGGAGTGACAATAATATAAAACAATAAATGTCAATGTCGCTGACAAAATTCTCTGTTACCCCTCCCCCGCGCGCGCGCGCGTCTATTTTAAATCCCTCAATGACGAGAAAATCAAATTACTGGGAAAAAAAAAGGACTTATTAAGAATTCGCGATTTCTCCCTGGCCAAAAAAAAATTTTGATATATTAGAGGCGGGGGGGGGGGGGAGGGGCGGTGCTGATGGTGCTACTGGTGCTGGTAGTGGTCTGATTTATCTAGTGTTCCTGTACATCTGATGATTCTGGGGCAGAGAATCGAAGCCGCTTGTTGCGCGGCGGCGGCGGAGGAGGCGGCTGCCGCGGCGGCTCGGCTTGGCTGGGGGCGGCGGCGATGGGGTTTTTGTCGGCGGAGCGCGTGTCGCAGCTCCTGCAAGCAGCCGCGTCGAGGACTCCCACGGGGCTGGGCGGCGCGGCAGGAGGCTCGGGCTCCTCTGCAACTTTGACCGTTGCAGAGGGACACGTGTCGACCAGGTACTCCTCCATTAGTTGGCGACAGCTTCTCACCATTTCCTAGTCCAAGAAATTAATAAATAATAAAACTACATAAGTTCCCGAAAAAGACCAGAATTACGACTTATAGAGCCACAAGATTTGCTTTTCCATGTCCCTAAACTGAGCGAAATTACGATTATACCCTTCGCGGAGAAAATGGAACGTATCCTTAGGGGAAAAAAAAAGACGAGAGGTTGCTGAAAAGCACGTAGTACCGTGTCCAAGCTGTCGTGAAAAACCCGAGGCTCGTCGCCGCCCTCGCCGGCGGCGCAGAGCACGGCGGCCGCCGCTATCGTCGACGGCGTAAAACCCAAGAAGTCGATCACTGCAATGACGCACCCGATCCGATACAAAGCAGGGGAACAAAAACCTAAAACTTGTTATTATGCATCACAGGATAAGTAAGCTTTACTGAATGAAGGGGGTTCGGATCGCGTCAAAAATGTTACCCCGGGTGGTGCTCAAGATGAGATCCGATGAAGCCGACAACACCCGACGCAACGAAGGAGGAGAGGAAGAGAGAGAAGGGAGCTTGGGAACGAAAGAATGGAGGAAATCGAATGGAGTGACGGAGCGGAGTCTCCAATTGAGATTGGACATGACCCAGAGCTCCATCCTCTGCACCGTCCTGGGCTCGAACACGAACTTCGGGTCGAATACTTGGAGGTCCAGCAGCAACGGCACGTCTTGTTCCTCCATTTTCGCCGCCAGCGACACGCACGCCACCGATAGCAGCTGAAACGCCCACCCATTTGCCTCCCTCTGTTTTTTTGGTTGTTTTTTTCAGAACAAAAGCGAAAAAAAAAAATCAGTTTATTCGTTCATTATATTGTACCGGGGCCATTTTTCTCCGGGAAATCTCAGCGCGCTTGTTTTCCTCTCGGGAAAGTCAAGTGTAGGTGGTTGCTTACGGGGAGAGAATGGAAGGAGAGGAAACGGTCGAAGTAGTTGACGGAGAGGAAGGCCGTGATTGGTCGGAAGCGATAGTGTGCATGCACCTGCACCACAACAACATCATGTCATCATCGTCAATCGATATTAGTTTAATCCGACGCAATGAGAGAGACGCGTTGATGATCGATCAGTACCCTCCAGATCCAGTTGATGGAGTCTTGGCGCGCGGTGACGTCGATGGAACGGTCGCGGCAGCGCCGGAGGTAGTCGGGGCGGGGCATGTGGTGAGTCTCCGAGTCGATGAGGCCGGCGACGGCGGCGTCGTCGTCGTCGTCGGAGGCTAGAGGAAAAGGGTAGGGAGAGGGCGGTGAGGAGGCGGATGGGTCGGGGGAGCAAGCGGAGATCCACGCGTCAGCACCCGAGACGTCCTCGCCGCAGTGGAGGCTGGAGTCGGAGGAGCGGTGGTTGTGGGGGGGCGAAGGAGGAGGCAGCATTGTGGCGGCCCTGGGATGGCATTGGGCGGGTCACGGCGGAGGCGGCACGGAGGAGGAGGCGGCGGCGGCGGCGGACGACATGGTGGGGTTTCCTGGGTGAGGTGGAGGCAGGGCAAAGGGGGGGCACAACCGCACAATGGAAGGCTATAGCACGAGCTGGAGCTCCCTTCCTTTTACTTTACTCGGTTGAGGTGCGGTTGCGTTTTCCCTTTCCCTTTAATTTTTCTTTTTGGGCCTTTGTTTTTTCTTTAAGCCTTTCTAGAGTTGCTCTGTTTTTTGTCTGCTTCTTCTTACAGAGAAACTCCGCCTCTCTGTCTCTCTCTCTCTCTCTCTCTCTCTCTCTCTCTCTCTACTTTTGCAGTATAAAGCAAAGCGAAGCGAGAGGTTGAGCGTATTACCGATGAAGATGTCAATCGGGCGTGCTTGGTAAGCTAAAGACGCAGAGAGGTTTTTTATGGAATTGGAGGGAGAGATGGAGCTTCAGGATTCTGAGCAACCCCCAATCCCTTTCTCGCAGCTTTTATTACTTTGTCTTTTGTTTTCTCTCTTTTCCTGGTAATAATGCCAACATTGACCTAGACTTCCCTCACATGTCGCGCGCCAAACATCTGTCCTTGATCTCAAAGGCAACTTAGGCCCGCCAAAGTACCGATTTAAATTCGCCGCTCCGAGTATGCCAGATCGCATCGTCACGTCACGACCGTCGAATCATTCGAGCGAGAGAACACAAGTCACTTCAGTACAATAATCGTTTCGCCTACCGTAGTCTTCGTCAAGATCGCATTAGCTTTGGACCGGTGAGTAGTTAGGAGTGCAATTTCGGCTTTCGGCTTCGGAGATTACTGAGAAGATAAGGATCGTGTCCTCAGATTCTTTAAAAGATCCTTGTGACGCGATTCTCACGATCTAGTTATATCCCATCTTGAGTTCTCTTTGAGAGGAGTTTAGCCCAGATGAGTTAGACTGGGTCGTTACAAATATCAATTGCCATTTCACACTGAATTCGCCAAAGTTCTAATGGTACCTTAGATCGTTACATTCTACCAAATATGAAATAGAACACCTAACACATCATCGCAACCGTCGAACTGTATCATGTCTCAATTAACTTGATGGTTTGATAATTCGAGTGAGAAAACACAAGTCGGTACCACAATCGTTTCGCCTACCGATGCATACAGATGGATGACTCTTAGCTGATACTGAGATGTCCTAGCGTTGGTTCCCCAATGGCAGCTATTTATGATGGTCAATACTCGTCCCAACTAGCCATGATTAAGTAGGGAAACCTACTAATGAGGCTGGTTAGAAAAATATCGTGGGATCTAAGCCCCACAATTCTACCGAACTTCATAATAAGTGAAGAACCAGACAGGACAAGAAATATAATAACCGGCAAATGATTGTTCATGCTATTTAATGATCTTTGAATTTTGATGACCTCTTGTCCAGCGTTGACTAATTCGTAATGATGACTCTCAAGTATAGATAGAAGGAATCATCTTTTGAAGCGCCATTAAGTGCCCCTATAATTTGCTTCTCAGCTCTGCCTTTTCTTGTGCAGCAAGGTTTCCGGGATGCAAAAACATAATTACAACTTCATCTGTCCGTGGTCAAGCCATGATTATACAAATCAACAATAAGCATAGAGAGCGTACCCGAATGCCATAGATCAGGCTATGTGAATCTCTTAATAACATGCAAAAATATGCCGAATCCCCGTCATTAGAATGAAGGGAAGAACCTATTGAGGTTGTAGGGAAGCGAGTAAAACTCTTCGCTTCTAATGTCTGCGCTGAAAACAGTGAATTTTCCCCACCAGTGACGTCCAGAGTCCGTTCTTACCGTGCTGTGTCCCCAACCATGAGTGCATTCCAAGAAATAAGCCACCATTAACGCCACAGTGGGCGCTGATGAGAAAATCACTTGCATTATGTTGTTGAACTGCAAGGTACAGGAGATGTCTACTGTTATATTTGGCATGAGAAACTTGTTTAAATTATGAAGTGCAAAAGGAGGTTTAAGGAGCTAGGGGTGGAAGACATAGCAAGAGTAGCGTGCACAAACCGAAGTAGAGCCCGTGTGGACAGGACCACGGCCAGAAGTGAACCAATATTGGTCAAAGTATTGTGGCACCGACAGACCCATGAAGAGAGAGAAAGCCAGAATAAACTTTGTCCTAAAGCTGTTCACGTTGCAGAACTGGAGGAAACCGAGACCTGCCGCAGCTGCTCAAAGCATAGTTATCATACAGAAAAGCTCAATTTAGTGAACTCCATCCATGGACAGACCTCTTCTTAGAATATACTTGAAGATCTTATACAATACATTTCCTCGCAAGCTTTGCACAAGTATCTTAGTGTTTGAAAGCTCTAATTTTAACCAAATAAATATTCGGTTGGAGTGCATCTGCCGTTTCATGATCATTGCAGGTAGCAGTAGTAGTTCCAAAATATCACCATCGTTCAGTTACAATTAGATACCGCTATTTTCCAGGATCAACTCTGAAACTTTATTTGCTTACATCCTAAACTAGATGCAAGCTAAGTGAACTCCTATACGTTTATCAATGTTCTGATGCTGAAATCCCAAAGAGCTGTAGGTAAATACAGTACAATAATGAACAAAATTTCTTCTAGAACCTCTTGGAGATGAAAAGAGACATACCCACGTAAGCAAAGAGGACACAGTACAAAGCCGCCACGATGGGTAATGGTATAGAAGCAAGCACAGCACCGAATTTTCCTGCCATAAGGGGACACCAAGATCTTTACCAACAAGGGAAACTATCATGCTAAGCTATTATCTGTATCGTTGTCAATGCAAAAATAGAAACTGTCACAGGCACAAAGATGAAGGATAAGGCATATCTTTAATTGCCATAAGGAATACTGCACCTAACATAGAAAAGAACAGCATAAAGCCAGCTGATATTTCAATGACTCTTCGACTTCCGATTCTTGTCAACCCCAGAAGACCGGCATTTTCACTGAGAAAACAACAAAAGATTGTAAGGTAACAATAAAGAGATGATTTGACTTGCATGGTCTCTCTTGCTCGTGACTGAGGCGTGATTTTAGTTCTCGGGCCTTATTTTATGGAGTTAAAGGGTTAAGAAATCAGTAACGCCGTGTTAAAGGAATCGAGAGAAGCATTTGACAAGCTTTTTGCACTTCTTCACGGAATTTTCAATTCTCCTTTATCGACTATAGACATAAGGGAGCTTTTGTACAGCTTCAGAAAATAGGTCAAGGAAGCTCGGAACATCAGAACTATACCATCTAATTGCAAAAATGAACTTAGGGAGGGATAAAAGTGCGTTGCATACACTGATGCAGCGGATCCAGTTGCCGTCCCAAAAGCTCCATCAATCAGAGTGCTTATGCCCTAGAATTCCAAGATTTTACCGATTCTTAGGAGCTCCAACAATATATCAGGAAGTATACACTAAGAAACAGCAATTGTTAGGTGATTACCAGCCACCCTACTCCACGACTCAGCACAGAGGGGGGTACTGGAGTTGCACTTGCATATCTCGATGCAGCAATAAAGGTACCTGTTGACTGCAACAAGAATGGTTCTCAGAAAGTTGACAACTGCAAAGGATGACAATCTTCCTAACTTTAAGATTCCGAACCTCTATAAGAGCAACCAATGAAGCAGCCATCATGGCAAAAGCATCACCGGCATCAAAAGATGGTCCTCCCCATTGAAATGGATATGGAACCCTAATCCTGCAAGCCAAGAATCACAATGGTGCACAAAATATTAAATAATACCCCATATTCGTGTCAATAATTAACTGCATCATTTAAATTGGAAAGGAGCTCCCATGGCAATAGGATTCTAACAACATAACTGGCCAGAGAGACATGTAACGACTTCACACTTCCATGCTCGTGAAACAAAATATACGAAATGAATCGATTAGTTCTGTATGACTTCACCATTCAGCACTGCCAATAAGCCCAGAACGATCAGTACGGCAGCTGACTTGAGTATTCAGCGATCTCCCATTGTAAGCACCAGATAGGGTTAAGAGTGCTGCAAATGCCCACACAATCGCTACTGAGAACAGGACTGCACATCGATCGAAAATGGCTCTTCGGGATGACATCCAGTGTGGAACATACTGCAAAACAAATTTTCCCTCAGAAACCTACTGTGAAAATAGGATATAAAAACGAGAGTACCTCAGGAGTCTACTCCTGGAACTGTTGTTTCCAATAACGGAATGGTTCCCAAAAAAAAGAAAAAAAAGATACAAACTAAGGAAATCATCAGCACATTGCTCACCTGAGATATAACAATCAGTAAGATCAACTCTGGGAGTCCAATTTCAACACATTTTGCCAGCTGCAATCATCAACGAATAGTAGGACTTTTTTTAGATGACCAGGCACATATATGTACAGTACCATGGCCATATAATTCACAACCTACACCATAATGCAAGTAAATATGGCCTAGTGATCGTGAGAAGGTACTAGCTTTTTCTTTCTCCCTGCAACATGTTCAGTGCAGGAACATCCAGTTTAACTGTTAGTGAAACTGAGTGCAAGTGCAATAGACATCTGCGGACATATCCTTTTCCACAATTAACCCAGAAAGAAAACAATTTCTCTGCACCACCACAGATTGTCATTAGTTTGTCCATTTAATTTGCAGGCATAACCATTTGCAACAAGTCATTTGAAACGTGAAAAAGAAGCACGTATCATGATCAGGTCTCCCACCCACCGAGTCAAGGACAAAGCAAAAGTTCCATAATTCCATTCAGCTTCTGCTTGTGATCAAAACTTGTTCTATGACAAGACCAATGCACTAAGTTTGGTTCCAGCGGAGAGGTAACAATAGATCTGACTTTTAGAAGATTAAATTCTATGACCATCTGAGACTCAAGCTGTTAAAGTTGGACATGAGCAAAACAGAGGTGCAAACATTCTTGCCTCTGGGAATCCACGAGCAAAAAGGCCTAGACCAGTGAGAGTCACGAAAGGAACCACTGAGAGAGGGGTTAGAAACCTGCAAATAGATCAACTTAGCTTTGCAGTAGGAAAACTAACCAAGATCTCAAAATTGGAAAATATTTCAGCACTGCAATACCTCGTGAAAATTCTCCAGAAGCCAAGAAAACCAATCACCATTTGGAAGAATGACGCGATAAGAAGTGCTCCTTGCATACGCTGCATTGACTTTTTGAACCTCTACTTTGTTCATGGTAACAACACATTACAAATAGAACAAATCAAAGTTTTATGTAGAATTTGGTTGACTAAAATCAGGAAAGAATGTGAAGGAATAAAGAGAAAACAACAAAATATACTGACCCACTTAGATTAGCTGAAATTTTCATTTTTGGTTAATAATGGAGAATCTGTGACATTGGCTTATAGAACGCATCATCCTTTTGTTCTTATCCTGGTAACGTTTACCACCTATTCTACTTTGCAGCCACGGGTATAATTTACAAGATTCATGGAGAAATGATGGAACAGGTGAGCCAACCTCGTGTGGGTCCATGTAATTTGAGTTTTCGTTAGATACGGCAATAGAGATAGCTGGGATGAGAAAAGCTGATGAGCCCCCTATGACCACTGGAAGCCGAGAGCCAAACCAGGTCTGGTGGAGGGTGTTTATACCAGCAACAAAGAGCATGGTATTTATCATTTGAGCCTTCTCGATCTGTCATCATCGAAGGCAAGAATCATCTTAGAAAGAGTAAAAGGGGAATGAGAAGTAACAGAATACATGCATGGCATTGAGTTGAATTCTTACATGCCCTCCACCCATTAAAGGAGCAAGTATTGTCGCAATAATGACAATAGTGCCAAGCATTACTAAATAATGTTGAAATCCCAGCAATACAGCTTCAGCTGCAGTAAAAGAAAACAATTTTAGCTACCATAAGACAAGCTTGAGATGGCCGCTTGTTAAGGAAGAGAAAACAAGCAGTTTCCAGGGGAGATTTGGTACAAAATAGAAGCATGTATAGGTTCATATATAAGGAAGAAAAAAACAGAAGCCCATCAGAACTACGGCAGCATTTTCATGAGGACTTCTATCCAGGCGAGCATACTTTTCGAGAAGAGTCGTGTGACCCAAGAAATCAAAAAGCAAGCACCATAGGATTGTTGTTATACCATGTCCTTTCTTCATCCCTTGCTCCTTTTTTTTTTTTTTACATTTTTTTCAACTGTCGCATTTTCTAGGCAAGGGGAACGCCCCGAGTACTTCCCCGTCAAACGCCCTCAGAAATGAAAACGAAAGTTTGGGTCTCTGACATTAGCAGACTACAAGCGAAAATGGGAGAAAAATCAAATGCAGGCACAGTGTAATTAACAAGTTCAATGAAAGACCATGAAAAACGAGAGAGCCCAGTGGAGCCCCAAATTACCGATGGCATCCTACTTAACTAACAACGTCACAAAGACAAAAGAAAACTTCTACGAAGGACGACACAAACATTAAAGAACATATCAAGCTAAAATTGTCAAGCAGAGCAAGAGAGAACGAGAGAAACAAAGCACTCAAAGTCCGTCCGATGTCCATCCAGCGATTCAAACGCACAAAACGAAGCGCGCATCAACAAAGGCTAACGGCATGAGCAACCCGCGAAGGAAAAAGGGATGGTATGAACTCACGCCAACGAGGAGCGCTGTTGAGGCAAAAATCGACGCCCGGAAGCTGGATTTTCACGGGGTGAGGCTGAAGCTCGTCCCCTTTCGGAGCCGCCATTCTTGGGGGCGCTGCCTCTTTCTGAGCCGCTGGAGCTGCGACGGGCGACCGTGCCTCTCCTCCCTGGTTCAGTCGAGAGGGAGAATACAAAGGCGTAACGTCAAGGAAAATGAAGGAGCTTTGTAGGGGGCGAAGGTCACAGCAGGTCGATCATGTAGCAATAACTTGAAAGCGAAAAATGCGTGAGATATGGACGACGAGCAGAGACAACCCACAAGAAAAGAAAGAAAAAGAAAAGAGAGTTAGGCGACTTAGGTGTGACTACAAGCACCCACCGCCATCTCCACAAGCTCCCTCTGTTTTCTGCTGATTTTCTTTGCTTTCTGGTAAGAATTTCGTTGGAGAAGACACAGACCGTATCACATTCTTGACGAGAAAGCCAACATCGCTCCTCAGTACACCCCCCAAGGCAAATATAACGTGGGGAGGAGGCTACTCCTACTGTGTGCGCGCTGGGCAGTCAGAAAACGACTTCCATCTCTCTCTCTCTCTCTCTCTCTCTCTCTCTCTTCTGTGTTTTCAGTTGTTTGAGCGTCCTTGGCGTTTCCGTTCGCGATTCTGGAGGTCGAAATGACGAATCTGTCCTGGAAAATAAGATGGCGATTCGGACCGTCGTTACGAAATTAATGGGAATTAATCAACCGACGTAATCGGAATATTTCGCGATCGAATTTGTGACAATAACAAATACGGTGGGTGGTTAACTGTCGTATTGAAAGTTGAGCTTGCTTTGGGAGCCAAGCAACCGATAAGAGGGGCTTCTAATGATTCAATTAGTGCGATATTCCGAAATATTTTATCTTGTTTTTTTTTTTTGGGTAAGGGAAATATTTTATCTTTTTTTTTTATAACCGGGGTGTCCAGCCGTGCCGGCGAGCTGACGCTCAAATCGACGGCGACCAACTAAAAATATTTTATCTTGTTCGTATAGGTAAAAACGGCAAATTGTCCCGAATCAAGATGTTGTTGCTATGATAAAACATAAGCCAGTATATGTTAATGCTATTGTCTTCCTAGTTGCTTTCGAACCCTTTTCCATAATTTCGAATATATTCGTTTGTAAAAATGTCTCTTGACCACAAAAGCAAGATGCTAGAAACTTTTTAATCTTTCGTTAGCGCTCCACATTACTTTGGTCAATTAAGAGGGAGTAGACCCATCACGAGTGGGTCGGTGGGATAATAAAAATTGTATTTATGATCCATTTATTGATTATAGCTAACCTATATTATATAAGGTTTAGAAGTAGGTTTTTCGGTCCAATTCGACAAGTTTAGGAGAAAGAGGAGGAGATTGTTCAAATTCGCTAAAAATATTGAGGTATAGATATTTTCCATGGTATGATATCGTACTATTTATATATATATATATATATAGTCGTGTATAAACGTGTTAATTTGGATTATAAATTTGTATCAGTTCGAGCTCTCTCGGCCATGGAATGCGAAACCCTGGCATTGAAAACGACAATGTCGAGTAGATTGGAGAGATACACAAACGGGAAGGCGGTTCCCAATTCAACTGAAGACGAAGGTGAAAGTACAATTAGAGTGTACTTTGCTTGTGCAATCACATTGTATTTTACTTTGCACATGTCTTGAGGAGCCTGAGAAAAGGTCACGGGCTATTCGGCACCGACGGAAGATTGCAGAGTAACGTCGGACCAACTCGAAAGCGTCCGGGTGAAAACTATCCCTCGTGAAGCCAGCAACGTGGTCGATTGGATCGCCAAGACACATAGAAGGAAAATGCTCCTATCAAATTGGCTTGTCGATTTTTCCAGCAATCTCTTTGGGATTAATTTATTTGCCACGAATCTGTGTTTTCTAGCTACTGTAATTTCAGTTTCGGATGAATGAAATGCAAATAATTTTCAACCAAAAAATAAAAATCAACCTTCTTGAATTCAAATAGTAACATCAAAGTGCCAATCACACATTTTTAACTGCAATAAATTGTGCATTTAAAACACAACATCTCCCGTTGACAATAGAGCAAAAGATTACTTCCATCTTCCAAAATATAACATAATTAAATGCACACATTTGAACATGGCCAAAAAAAAAATTGCACAATTGAATTTATTTTAATCGAGTCGAGATATTTGATCCTACTACAATAAATATTGCAATTTGAAAACGAAAGGCAAAACCCATGCTGGCTTTGCTCAAACTGCACGGACTTTTTATTTAGTATGAACAAAGCATTGATCCGTTACAGAGGTAACCCATTTTGATATTCCAACAGTACGATCATTTTACATCTTAATTTTTTTTTTATTATCACGAAAAAATTTGTGAAATATTGCCTTCTTTTCAATTGCTTTGTTAAATCGCGCGCGCCAGGAAGAGAACATAATTTGAGACAGAGGAGGAGAGAGATATCTAAAGATGCTAAGTGGGTAGTAGCAAGACACCTAATCAATTGACCCCAACGCACGTCCTCAAATAACATTGCTCATTAGGGTTAAATTACCTTAATTAGTGTCCTAAAGATGCTTTGTTGGCAAAACCCTTTTCTGAAAGGACGATGTGGTGGTGGGTGAAGGCTAATTGAATGGAGGGCAGACATGATTTCGCCATGTTTATAACAGCAGATCGTGATGTTTTAGTGCATGCGCTCGTGAAATTTCCTATAATCGAGCATGTAAAAAAGCTGGTAGTTTACTCTTATTAAACAAATAACAACTCTAAATTGTTTATTTTCTGAACTTAATGCAATGTCAATCCGTACATGTTTATCTAGCTTCTCTATCCTATCGGTCCTATTTTATCGTAGAAATACTTTGGAATCCCTAAATTTCCATTCGCGTTTTGTTTATAACGAGCAAGATCTCAACAAATAGACAAACCCCATGTCCATAAACGATACCCCACTGATCTCATAAACTAAGTAAAGCACAAGCGAAACCTCGGAACCTCGGATAGGACGAGGTCCGAACATTCGACATTTGGTTGCAGATGCTGTAACCACGTCTTCGTCTTGATACAGATCGTTTGAAGTTAGGCACAGTTCCTCCACCAACAGTAGGCTCTTCCGATGCCAAAGTTCGCTGGAATTTCTTCCCCAACCACAACTAACGAAGACCAAGTTTTTGTCATTCTTATTTTCGTGATTTCTATGTTTGACCAACCAATTAAGAATGTGATAAATCAACGGGCAAATGGTCTTAAAAAAAAAAAAAATTGGTTCAAAACTTTCGGTTATGAAGCGGAAGAACCATCACCTAATCCGGTCCAAGGAAAGGTGATCTAACTGCCTTTATCTTCCCACCCTCGTTAGTTATAACGTCGGTCAACGCGGAACCGTCACGAAAACTCCTTCTCTTGGGATTAGGGTTTTCGCCAAAAATAAGTGTGCACAGCCGGCACTTTAATGATCATGTATTAATCCCCGGATTCACATATATATATTTTCCGCATTTTTCTCACTGTTAGCGGCTAATACCTTTTACTTGCAGTTGGCCATTTAATTCTTTCTAACTTTATAGTAATTATCCGCACTCCATGAGGATTTTGCTAGCGTAACGGAGTCTTTGTGATGCGAGAGTATCTGCATATTGTGAGCCACAAAATCCTGAAGTAGTGGAATCCCACGACAATTTCTAAGTAGTTGTTCTTCTTCTTCTTTTTCCTCCTAAAACAAGCTATTAATCTCATGTGGGATTAATAACTGTCGTGTAATCATTTCTCTTGTCCGCATCCACCATTTGCTCCAAGAATTGGAGGGTTTTCTCGGGGAGCTCATGCCTCACGGGCAGTCATCTTCATTATGGGAGGGTAAGATGGATCGACCGGATCAAGAACTGCCTAGAACGGACTAGACCGACGGGGTTTTGGTCCGATTCTGAAGGTCAACAATTCAGTCCCCAGTTCCTCGAGGCGGAATTGGTTTCCGCGCAGTTCGGTTCCCTTCAAGAACCCGGACCGATAATTTTTTTTAATTTTTTTTAAATACGCAATTTGATTGTTCATATGGGTTCGTGCGTTGTGCAATTTTATCAGAAAAGGCCATGCCAGAATGCGTAGAAGGTTTATTTGTATGAATTTGTTCCCTGACTGAACCTTTTTGATTCAGTGCTTTTCGTTACTCCTTTCCATGTGCTGCACGAAAAGCTGTTTGACTTCGGTTCCATTTAGCTTTCATGACTTTCTAATTACAAGCAAGGTATCAAAACTAGCGTGTTTAGTTCTTAATATTAGTTGTATCAAATTGTTACTCTTTTTATTTTCATTTCACTAGTTTCATTTGGACCGCCCAAGAATTGGACTGGACCATGCTCATCCCTAGTCGCCATGGCCGACGACTGGTAGAGGAAAATAAAAATTAAAAAAGTAAAAGAAACTCGAAAATAAAAATAAATAAAATAAAAATAAAAATGATTAAAAGAAAATGAATGTGGAGGAGTGGAGAGAGGAAAGATGAGGGCAAATGTTTTCTTCTTTTCAAAAAGGGGAAAATATTTTCCTCACTTTTGAATGTGCTTTTTCTATGGGTGGGAAATATTTTCCTCAATTAGCTTATTTTTTGTGAATCAAAATGCCAGGAAATCTGGAAAAATATTTTTCAACAGTTATTTTTCATGAAACAACTTAAGCATAGACAAGAATTGCTGTATTGCATAACAAATCGGTTTTATATTTTGATACGAGTATTTTTAGCATTTTTTTTCACCCAAAAGAACCCTTTGTCATTGAAAAATTAATGCCCTAGTTTTGTCTCTAACTAAGTAATGAGTTAAGGGAAATGGCATAAATGATTCCCGGACTGTGAATCAATATGCAATGTCATCTAGACATTTAATTTGTTCGATGTGGTCCTCAACTATTAGTAAATGTCCAAAGATTATAAGAAAATATTTAATAATGTCCTTCCATTAGTTAATTCAAGTTAACGAAGCCTTGTTTGATTCAACATTTGAAATGAGCTAGGTACTTTTGGAAATTGCATTTTTTGGAATGCAACTACAATTTCTTATTTTTAATCTTTTTATTTTTTTAAGAGGGTAATTATAAATAAACAAGTACTTTTTGAAAAATAAAAAATATAATAATTTAAAAAATTGAAATAATAAAATTAAAAAATAATTAAAATAAAATAATTTTTAAAAAATAAAGAAATTTCGAAATAATAAAAATAATTAAATGAAGTAATTAAAAATAAAAAATAATTTTTTAGAATTTAAAAATAAAATAAAATATTAAAAAATAGAAATGTAAAAATAAAATATAATTAAAGAAAGTAATTAAAACATAAAATAATAAAAATTAAATTTTTTGAAAAATAAAAAAAATTATTCAAAATATTTAAAAAATAATTAAAAAATCAAATTATTCACAAAGGATATATATATATATATATATATATATTTACCAAACGGCATTTACGCCAAAGTTGCATCCAAATGCACTTTTTAATTATAGTTTACCAAATATTATTTACATTTTACCAAGCTCCTTTAGCTCAAAAATATTTGTATTTTTTCAAAATCCATTGACCAAATGCTGAACCAAACAGGCCCAAAATATGCTATCGTGGCTTTCGATCTGTTAAGTTTCCACGATGGACAACATAAAAGGTTTACACATTGATTATTCAATCTCAAATTAGAATACGATATATAATCCACATCTCAAAAAACAATGGACATGCTAACCCTCTATTTTTTGTTTTTTACCTTTTCTAAAGTAGATAGATAAACGACAAAAATATTGACTCGTCATTTTAAAATCCAACTCAGCATATGATAATCCACTCCATTACATAACGCCCGATTTATTCTTTGAGCAAAATGAAAGGATTACATAGAACATTTGCATATAATTCAGAGATCACATTAAACAAATCAAAAGTTAATTGGCGACATTGTATATTGAGAGAAAGTGCATGAACCATTCATGTTATTTTCTCACTAACTTACCCAAATTTTTATCATTAAAATGGGACGGCTGGCCGTTTTGTTATCCAAATTTGTATCATTACGGGATGGCTGACCACTTTGTTTCTCATACATAAGGGAGAGTAATCTTTTAATGGTACTCTCACATTCTTCTTTTTCCACTTTCAAGCTCGTTTCTTCTACTTTTTACTTCTTCATATATTATCTCCTCATATGTAGTTATCTAATCCATGGCTGAAAGTATTTTTCTCCTTAGCGATCTTTGACACGACATGAGATAATGTCACTGGATACTACATATAAGAACATAGCTTAATCATAACGCTAAATTAAGCATATTTGGATTCACTTCATTTCTAGCCGTGCATATACCGGTTTTCGCACTCCATTCGAACTTATATTTTAATGTGCATGCACCGTAGCCGACATGGTATAACAACATGGTTGATTTTGACGTGAAATTAGCAAAGCATGTTCCATTATAATTGTGACGAGGTTAAAATTTTGTCCGATGATACTATCTTAATTTAATACATTTCATATCATCTATGTACTTTCAAATTTACCACGTGAATGGATAATAATTTTGTTTTTGTGAAAAACACGACATAAGGTGCACCTAATATTTAACTCATCGATATAAATAAAACGGTCTAAGGATTTTTAATGACACTTCACTTCATTTAAAATATTTTTAAGGACAATTTGTCAACATATATCAAGTCATCCGATGAATGAAGATTACGGTAAAATTACCAAAACAAGAGTCTTAAATTTATTGCGATTGTGTCAATTCAGTCCTAAGTTTTTGTATTTATGTTTATTCAGTCCATTTAACCGGCCGGCGCTGACGTGGCACTTTTTCGAATATTATTTCAATAATTTTTCGAGTTTTTTTTATGATTTTTTTAATTTTTTCTTCTTTAGTCTTTTTTCCCTCAAACCCTTGGGTTGGGACGCCCTTAACGACATTGGGCGAGGGCCGTGAAGCCCTCTACTTGATTTGGGTGGTGAGGGTTGGCTAGCGACCCTTGTCGGCCCAAGGGTTTAGGGAACAAAAGACTAAATGAAAGAAAAGAAAAAGAAATCATAAAAGTTCAAAAAATGTTATTTTAAAAAAGTCCGCATCAGCGCCGGTCAGTCAAATGAACTGAATTGACACAAATACAAAAAATTAAAGACTGAATTAATTCTCCTGAGATTAGGCGCACATCTTTGAAGCATGCTCTTGCAATACAAACATTTTCTTACTTACGCGAATGTTTTACATTATTTTCTTCTTCTAATAGATCGTTCATAATATAATCTATGGTCTTCAAGAAATTTAGGCCTTTCTTCTATCCACTCAAACCCTAATTTTCGCGCGACATTTCTCCTGCCTCTCCTCCAGAACCAAAAAAGCGAAGGTTCTTTTCCCGCGCAAACCGAAGGAGAGCTCGCGATCCACAGCGGCGATGGCGTGCATTCGCTGGACAACAATGGAGGATCTCCTGCAAATCCAAGCCCTGCAACTCGACGTGCCTCCCCGGTTCCGAGGCTCATGCCGTCGAGCACATCATGATGGACCACCTCCTCTCCTGCCCGGCGGTTCAGTACGTCGCCGAGGGCTCCGACGAATATAGAAGAGGGCGGGCGCAAGCACGCCGGCATCGCGTCTCTCGCGGTGCTGCGCACTCGCCGCAGGCTCGGCCTCGCCACGAAGCTCGTGGATGCCGCTCACGCCGATATGGAACAGGTCGGTCAAGCGTGCATCACTCGCTTTCTCTTTTCCGCCTTCTGCTGTTTAATCTTCGGTAGATCTCTCGATTCTCTGGTTTGACGAAGAGATTTCGGAACCCGAATTGCCATCTATCTCTGTACTCGAGGAGCGACTACCTTACGCGAATGTTCGATTCTGCGACGGAAGTCTGAGAATTTGGCGGATTCCCCGACCCAATCATCTGAAGATGCTGTTCTAGAGAGGCCGTGCTAATTTGACGTCTCGCTTTGACGGATTTCTTTTATTTATAAAAAGCACCAAAATGGAAACTTCGGACGAGGTATCTTTATAATCAGGCCAAACCTTAACAAAAATCCAACCTTTTCACCTTTTTGTCGCATCCAAATAGCTCGACTTTTTGCACTCGAACGTTACTCAGCACGACTTTTGTCAAATGTGAAGAAACAAAAAAACCACGAACCTTCTCACCCCCAAAGACAAAATGGATTGGACCGGAGTAAAGTCCTTAAACCGCATCGTTTGAACTCTAATATATTAAATTCGGAGGTATTCTCTAAGATGAATGAAGAAACATATTTTCGGACGCCGAATCTCATGGATTCTTTTGGGCCACCATTTTATTTATGGGCTCCTTCAATTTATAGAAATGACGTCTCTCTCTCTTCGGAAAAAGAAACCAAAAACGATGAGAAAGTTTCGCAATCTCCTCTTCTTCTTTTCAGCCAATGTTTTCACAATCGATTTGGGGAAAAAAAACTATTTTCGATAAATTATTTTTCAACTTCTGGTATTTGGACGACAAAAAATTAATTGGTTTACGAAAAGCGTTTTTCCAAGGATTGAAAAACAATAAGATCAGATCGGGGGAAAATGACATCTCCTTCTGCCAAAAAAAACTGAAAAAAAAAATCACTCTACTAAATCACGAAACAAAATGAAAGCTAAACTACTCTTTTTTTTTTTGGTCGAAAGCTAAACTACTCTACTTTGAAAAGATTTTTGTAAAAAAAATAACATGAAATTTTGAGTGAAACAAATAGAGCCTTAATTTAAAAGCTTGCGTGCATTGGCCAAACTATCTATATTCAATATTGTGGGAGGTGAACTTGTATATATCATGGTCGTGGTCTCTAGATATATATATATATATATATAAATTGCGTATCGGAAAAACTTGTCTTGGCCATCTTTCTCCTCCCTCTTTCTGCTTTAGGCCCAATGACTATTCGCTTGACAATTAAGACGAAGCCCCCCCCCCCCCTCCCAAGAAGAAAAGAAAAGAAAGATTCTTTATCGTTCAAGACATGAATAATGAAAAAGAAAAGAAAAGGGCAAAGAAAAAAAAATGGAAGAACGAATAAATAAAGTGACAGAAGCGGTAAGGTCGATTTGCGAAGTTGATTTATTAAGTAACGAGACAAATTGGGTGATTGGACTATTTGGAGCAATCGTCGGGCTGTATTTAAAGCACCAACGAGAGTTGGTCATATCGACCAAACTTTTGGGCCAGTCATAACCCCAACCAGTCCTACTCCCACCCCACATGGTTTTTTGGAAACGTAGTTGATTGCCGGCCAGTCATAACCCCAACCAGTTCCCCCCACCCAATACCCAAAAAAAAATAAATAAATAAAATTCTCCCTCGCGATTCCACGATTGACTTGTAATTTTTTTTTAAAAAAAAAACGAGAATTCGATATTAGGAAAGAAAAATTAAGGTGGGGTTTTGTAATTTTGATCAAATCTGGCAGGCCGCTCTCTTGTCCTCCTCGGACTCCATAATATATATTTTTTATAAAAAAAAAGAAAAATAAGGGGAAGGAAGGAAGTGTGCCGTCTGATCAACCGAGCCGGGGTGCACGAAAACAGCACCCGAATTGAATTCAGTTTCGTGGCGAATTTCGCCAGAGAGATAACCTCGTTTTTAAGACGCGTCTCCAACGCGGAATGTCCATAATCTTGCCATAAAAAGAGCGCAAAACCGTAATTAAGTTAAACATAACAATAACCTCGTTCCCTCCTTGTTTTCTCGGATTCATCTCCCCTTTCTGCCCTCTCTTCCTTTGCCCCAACGCAAAGCCAACTGTAAGACCCAGGTCTCTCTCTCTCTCTCTCTCTCTCTCTCTCTCTCTAGTTTTAGCCCCGTGAGAGGAAAACCCAGAAGAAAGCCCAGACGATGAGCTATTACAACCAGCAGCCTCCCGTCGGCGCTCCTCCTCCTCAAGGTACTTCTTCTGCGTGCCTGCTTTGATCGGAACTACTACCCCCATCGATCGCCTCTCCTGGGATTTCTGTTTTGATTGTAATGTGTATTTTCTTTTTTTTAACTCTTCGTTTTGGTTGGTTATGGTGTTTGGGGGTCCCTTCCCCCGCTTTCTGTTTCGATGCGGCGGGCTTTCGATTTTTGAGCGGTCTTCTTTTTCTTTTTTTTGGGTGCAGGATATCCGCCGGAGGGTTATGCGAAGGAGAAATACCCGCCGCCGGGATACCCGCCGCAGGGGTACCCTCCTCAGCAGGGGTACCCACCGCCCGGGTACCCTCCCCAGCCGGGGTACCCTCCACCTCCGGCCTACGCTCCGCAGTACGCACAGCCGCCGCCGCCGCCTCAGCAACACCACAGTAGCAGCCCGAGTTTCATGGAGGGCTGGTGAGTTATCACGCGACCCCGCTCCGTCAATTTCTCTCCGTTCTCGCGCGCATGCACATGAGGCTTTCTTCTTTTGGAGCTTCGAGTGTTTAACAATGGCGACCGGCAATTGAAATCGGGCTGCAAATCGGCGACAAACGCTAAATAACAAGAGAATAAGTTTAGCCGAGATCTTGCGCGTCAACAGTTATTATTTCTGCTCTTCTTTTGGTCGCATAAGTTTTCATCGAAATTCGAGGGGGATGATGATTGGTGGGGCGTTGTGAGAGGTGGGTCTTTCCCGAGGCGCGGGACGATTTCGGAAATCACGAATTGCAGGCGGAAGCGTCGTTCCCCAGGAGACGTCACTGTCATTGTGATCTGTCTTGGAAAACGAGCGTTCCCGGTCGTTTTTGTCCCTTTCCGTCATGGAAACCGGGAATAATGCTTTCTGATACTGATATAATTATGATAAATTATATGTCTTAATTTGAATTAGAGCATGATATTTAGCTCAATGATTAGCGTTCGAGAAGTTGATAATATGCTATTTTGAGAGGATCTTTGAGGGTTTTTCTCTCTCACTTTTGGTTGGTTCTTCTACTAAGGCGTTTGATTATGGATTTGAGACTTGACTTTTGTCTGGAAATTTGCAGTTTGGCTGCTCTATGTTGCTGCTGTCTCCTGGACGCCTGCTTTTGAAGACCCGGAAGGCTTTTTGAGTTGAGAGAGCAAATCCGTTCGGTCTTGTCCAGTGTTCAAGCTTCAAATCCTCGTCTTCTTTTTTAACTTCGGTTGTTGTTTTTTTCCCCCTTGAACTTGGCCCCTCGCGGGTGAATCTGCGCATCTCCATCGCGTGTTAGCGGTTGTAATGTCTGAATCTTCATGTCCCAAGCGGTAGCTTCGACTCTGTCCAATTGGGTTTCCAGATCTACCCTCACCTCGCCGGCCATTGGCGCATTGATGTGCTGAAGCTCGATGCCGGGGGTGTAAACTAAATTGCGAACATTAATCAAATAGTAAGTAATGCCTTAAACTCTAGGAAAATCTTCCTATGAATTGCTCTTGCTGTTGAGATTACCCTAGCATTGGACGGTAGCATTAGGACGTTGATCAGGATAAGATGATACGAAAAACAGCTAACAACCAAAGGTTGATGTTTCGGGTTTTCTCTGGATATAACAATGGAGAATTTTCTTAATGCATGATGTCATATTAGATCGATTGGAAAAATGAGAAAAAAAAAATTTGCTGATTGGTTCATAGTTAGTATCGGAACAAAACTTAAACAAAGTGGAAAATAAGATTACGCTCGTTATTATGACGTATTGACTGCATTTTATTCTCTTAAGCCACGTGTTCGTAAATGTTATGATTTCATATGGATAAAAATAATTAAGAGATGGTAGGAGCTATGCAATTAATCTCCTTTGATTGAAAATGTTAGATGAAAAACTTCTCCAAATCGCTTAAAGCTTTTAGGTGTCGGGGTTTCTAGGCAACCGCCGGAGAAGAGTTTCTAATATATTTCTTTGTATTGTAACCACATTAGTAAGTCCTCGTTAGCACGTCCATGCGATACGGTTTGGTGCGAAGAGAAACAAGGCGAAAAGCCTTTTGAGTTCTTGCAAGGTGCTCACTTTTTCCCAGATGATCTCTATTTTCAATCAAGATTGGATCAAGAGATGATTACTTTGATTTCGAATAAAAGACATGACATCAAATGACATGAGCATCCATGAAAAGAACAAGAGGAAAACCCCACGTGTATCTTGAGATAAGTTTATTTCACATAAAATAAGTAATTTTTGTGAGTACTATAAGCGATCAATTTTAGGAAAATGTATTCAAAAAATAATTCATTTTGCTTGAAAATAAACACACGCCAATAAGAAGTAAGGATGATTTGAGGAAATTGAACAGTCTTGTAATCAAGGACGGATCTAAACCTAACATTTTGGAGGGCCAAAGTCAACAATCACACTCATCTTAATAGAATGTACTTCGAATCATTCATTTTCCTTGAAAATAAATACCCTCTTAAGTAACCATTCACAAAAGTGCTACGATTTGAAGAATTTAGATAGTCTCGTTATGAAGGACGGATCTAGACCTAACATTTTAGAAGGCTAAATTCAACACTATTTAGAGCATTAATCCAATTTATTAACAACGATATGATTAGAAAAAACACATTTCTCTTTCTTTCTTTCTTTTTTCAACTTTGTACCCATTTTCTCTCGAGTCTTAAAGGTGGAGATTCGATGTCCCCCACCACCCGAATCAAAATGGTGGCCATGTTAATAAGCTATACATGTGAAATTCATAGCAATTGATGGATTGATGAATTGCTTCTTGGTTGGGACAGAAAAGAAAATAGGTATCAATAAATGATTGTAGACGAACTGAATAAAACTAATACATGGTAATCTCAAGCCATCAAATGCTATAAATTACTATGTTACTATAGTTTCGAAGCGAGGGTGTAATATGTTCCCTTTTACAAGCAATCACCGACACGTGTCCATCAATCCGACGTGTCCATGTAAAATTCTGAAATACTCGGGTCCCACGTTAATCCAATCATCCTCTATTTTAACCGATGAAAGAACAGGAAAAGGAGCCCAAAGACAGGGCAAGCTCTACGTCTCAGCGCGACCGGAGAAACCCTAATTTGTGAGAATCTCTCTCTTCTCCTCAATCGAATTTGATCACCGTATTCCATCTGCCGATTTCCAATTGTTTGCTTCCTGAAGCGTGTTAGCGGGTCCTCTACTATCATTAGGGTTTCCAATGGGGAGGTGCTGGATTTTTTTGTTGTTTGCTGCGTTTTCATGCTTAATTGCCCGTGTCTACACGTTGTAAGGGTTCCGTGTTGCGTTAATGTTGGGCTGATTTGGGATTTTTATTCCGTTTTCAGTTCATGTCCGCAAATAATCTATAGTTTGGCACCTCAATTACTCGTTGGAATATCGGGTGGTGATTGAGTTTTTCCTAGTTTATTGGGTTGGAGACAATCGCTTGCTTTGTTTTAATTCTCAAGAATGAGGTGATTTCTCCGAATTCGGACTTGTTTATGCGGTTATGCCACGAGTGAGCCACCTTTATCTGTTGCGTCTGCATCTGGGTTTTGTGGATACATTTATCTACATTTATCTAAACACTTATCTATAATTGAACAGATTACTAGAAACGAGAATAGCTTCTCGTTCCCATTTAATGTGCGTGTGCACGTTGAATATACGAATTTCTATCTCTTTTAAGTTCTTAAGTTTGCTGGTTCATAAACGATTTAATGCGCTCAAAAGCGTGAGCTTGAGCTATGATTTCTTTCCATATTCTCATTCTAGATTTTCGCGATTTTTGACCCTGCCAATCTCATATTCGGCTGCTTTCTTTGGTCTTGCTTCTCTGCTTCGTGTGCAGATCTTTTGGGTAATTTGGTAATTGCTCCTTCCGATGGGCGCGCCAAAGCAAAAATGGACAGGGGAAGAGGAATCGGCACTGAAAGCTGGGGTTATTAAGCATGGGGCTGGAAAATGGCGCACGATTCTCAAGGACCCTGAGTTTAGTGGCGTCTTGTATCTGCGCTCAAATGTCGACCTGAAGGTATGCGTAAGAACCTCAATCTCTATTTGTTGAACACATCTTTGTCAGTTTCTTCGCCTAAAGGTTGCCTTCCAGTTTATTACAGAGCTGTTTGGCTTTCATGCTATGTAGGACAAGTGGAGAAACATGAGCGTGATGGCTAATGGTTGGGGTGCACGAGACAAGGCTAAGCTGACTGTCAAAAGAGTGCACCATGTGCCTAGACAGGAAGAGAGCTCTGCAGCTGCTAGGAATGCTGTCCAAAGTGATGAGGAAATGGTGGATATTAAAGATCTTTCAGTTTCTGGTGATGCTCTGCACATTGATGGTCCAAAGCGATCTATTGTTAGGTCAGCCGGTCATTCTGCATAGTGATAAGGCCTATCATGTAGTATGTAGCACTAGTGTATTTTCTATTCCTCTGTGCTGAATTTGTCCTTTCCTTATTCCTTGCTTCATTCATGCTAGGTCTTGTGGTTGTGATGACTAGAAGGCCTAGTTGCACGAGAAAGTTTTATGATTAGTGTGGTTCTGAAAATGGATATGATGCTTTAAAAGATCGATTATCCTCGAAGAAAGCAGAGGAAGCATAAGCATGAATAGACGATACTTAAAAAGCAATTCCTTTTGAAGGTTGAGGACAATAGTTTAATACGATGTTCTCACTTTTCTCAATATATATTTTGATCAATATATCAAGACATAGAATAAAAGTAAATAAAGGTGTGGTTGTTGATGCCAAAAGTATCATTTGCATATCTGTTTCATATTTTCAAATAACTGATCTGGTGAAAATAATCAAAGAGAAGCCCTACCTCTTTGGGGGTTGCAGGCTGTATGTTCTAGCCAGAGATTTTCATTCCCGTGAATATTTGTTGTGGAGGCGATCAAAACAATATGCAAGAACATGTAGTGCACAGATATGCGTCTAGTTTAATGTGTTGAATACATCTCTTATTCTATTTAATTAAGAGCCTGATCTGGGCATCTGGGCATCGGCTCAGAGCTCGATATCCAGGCTGCATAACTTTACGACGAGACATACTTGGTTTGGAAAAGTTTTCTGATTTTGGGCGCTTGAGAGTTGAGTGGAGGCTAATTACTTGAGGACTCTGCAGATATAGACTGCTGCAAATTCTTGACAAAACTTGCAACTACTTTTCTTGAAGTCTTATTTTTCATACGGGGAGTTTCTTGTTTTGCTATAATTTAGAGATAGGTGAACTATTGACTTCTCCCAGATCACATGACATATGTTTGTGCTTAGTTGCATTTGTTTTAACTGTTGAGCTTTGTTGCATTTGTTTTTCCTGTATATGACAAAATGGGATGATATTCATGGCCTTCTTATGCTTTTTGCGAGTCAGCAGAGGCCAAAATAAGTTGTTTTCATTTTATATGCGAATCCAGTGGCAGGATTTATTTGCTATAGGTGGCTGGCATTGGTTGTCTTGTTTCCCTACATTGGAATCAGTTAGTTGGGTTCTATCTATCTAAATCAGTGGTGGAATTAATGTTTTCCATGCTTCTCATTTTTATAGGTTGGATAACCTCATAATTGATGCCATAAACAGTCTGAAGGAGCCCGGTGGTTCTAATAAAACAACAATTGCTACATTCATAGAGGTAGTTCTCTTCTTCGAAGATGAACTTTCCATTATGCGTTTTCTTCAGATTTCATTAGAATCTATAACTGTCAGTATTCTGTGCAGCATGATGGATGGTAATGATGGGATGCAAATGCATTTTGACAGCTAACTTTTTGGTTGTGGTATTGAAACTGCCCCAGTGAACCCTTTATGATGACTCATCCATTTTGACAACTACTTTTTTTTTATACCAAAATAAAAAAAAAAACCTTTATGACGACTCATCCAATTATCTGTTTATAATCATGGTTGAATTGATGCTCTGGCTTCACATTTACTTTTAGAATCCTCAAATGCCTTCTAAAATCCTGTTAGGCAAGAGCTGTTGCATTGCAAGTCTGTTACCCCTGTTAATAATACCCCTGTTAATAATCCTTTTGCCGGAGCTTTTCATGGAAGCATTTGCATGATGAAGTTATATATTTTGCATCATTCCTTGTTACTTCTTTAGGTGAAATGTTTTTTTCTTTTTGGTTGTTTTTATTTATTTATTGAACAGGACCAATATTGGGCACCTCCAAATTTCAAGAGGCTACTGTCAGCAAAACTAAAGTACTTGATGTCAATTGGCAAATTGATTAAGGTAAATTGAAGCATTACTGTCTTGAGCTTAAAGTTTTTCATCACAATTCTGATTCCTAACTAAAAAGTTTTATCCCTGCTGGTAGGGATGAAAGTGTAAAACTTTTGTGGTCTTGGTCATGGATTACTGTTTAAAATGCAAATTGGATTGGCCTCTTCACTTGGTTTCTGCTCTTTCTGTTTGTGGTCGCTACTCATTAGTGTGGCTGAGCTCTTCTTCTGCTACATCCTGCGATTCCTTTGCGGGTTTTTAATTTTTTCGTGTACTTCCCGTCAACTCCATTTTACAGATGCATCTTAGCCAGATTTTATTGAAAAGCCTTCTTGGTTGTTTCTTTCGGGGATAAGTGGTGACATGACATTGCCGTATAGGTGAAACGCAAGTATAGGATTGCTCCTGGACCTGGCTCCCTTGCTAGAAGAAGGACCTCTGCGATGTTTCCATCTGATGGATGGAAGCTTCCACCAAAAGTGGATAGAAATGATGATGATGATGATGTGCTTACTGCAGCCCAGGTTGACTTGGAGTTGGCCAAGATGAGGACTATGACTCCAGAGGAAGCTGCTGCTGCAGCTGCTCGAGCAGTTGCTGAGGCTGAAGCTGCCATTGCTGCTGCTGAGGCAGCAGCTAAAGAGGCTGAAGCCGCTGAAGCCGATGCAGAAGCAGCACAAGCTTTTGCTGAAGCAGCTATGAAAACAACGAAAGGAAGAAATGCACCAAAAGTGGTAGCGATTTGATGTGCTTTCTAATCTTGTTATTGAGTATTTTACTTAGTATCATTCCAACCGACAATTTGCTGCTGTTGATGTGTATTTATTTTCGTATAGTGTACTAGGACCCATTGAACCGCGGTTTTCAAAATGCATGCTCTGTGATCAGTTTAGATTGGCATTTACTTTTGTATTACAACCATTGCTAGCTTTGTTGGAGCTTCGGATCCTACTTACTTGGCTTCTGTTTTTCAAATGGTGCAGATGATTCGAGTATGACAGCATCTCTGTCGAGTGTGAATAGGAACTAGGTGTTTGAGTTTTCCTAGATGAGAGCACATGTTTTGATAGTCTCCTGGCATCTTGTATCGCTTGTAAATAGGTCGGAGATAATTCTATGCCCTGGTGATGCTGTCGACAAGTCTTCTTGATGCGCCACAGTACTAAGCCACTGCGTATTTGCACTATTGGAGGTTCGAACTGATCGGATGATAGATATTGAGGTGCAGAAGTGAAGACATCTGATATCTGCAGAGGGTTTTCGATTGTTCGTTTCTTTTGCTAGTGTAGTTGAACGGGATAGATTGGAGTGCTCTAATTTATTCTCGAGAGCAGGAGCGTGTACATTTTCTTATCTCTAGGCAAATCTGTCGGCTTTTTGTGCCTCCTTGTTTTGAATGTCCTCTTTTCAGATTCTTTTATGGTGTACTAGTTGAAGTTTAGGGTGTAGTTTTTCAGTCCATGTGGCGGAAATTTCATTATTGAAGACCATTGAGGGCTGTATTTTATACCTTGTCATCTGTGAGAAATTCAAGTGCTGCTTCAGATTGGGTTCTATCTGATTCATGGAAGAAATGACAGCCACTGCATGCATTGGGCTCTTAATGTGTGTTGGCAAATGATTACTAAACTTGAATATCCGGAAAATATATGGATATTTTTTTTACCTAAAAGGCTGGGTTGGGTAGTCAATATAAATTAAGGACAGGATAAAATTTATCTTAATTTGTATTTGGTGTTTGCTCAAGAAAGGATAAAGTTGAGATATAAGAGTGATATAACCTGGATAGAGTTATCTCACGTGGTAGACGGAAAAAGATGAATAGGATTCTTAATTCATAATATGAGTTTTCTTTTTTTTTCTTTTTTTCCCTTCTTTCGAATAAGAAACTTCTTAAGTTAATAAATTAAGATAATATTTGAATGTGAATATTATTTGAATTGTAATATAAAAAAACTTAGGATAGTGAAATATAACAGAAAGTTTGTTCTATTTATTACAATTTTTATTTATACATTCGATTTTTGCTATCTTATAACATAAATTCAATATATATATTCAGTATTTATGTTTATTACATATTTTAATGTGAATAATATTTGAATTGTAACAACGAAAAAATGACAAAAGTTTGATGGTAATGTCATCCATGCATTTTTAATTTATTTAATATTGTCTCTGAAAATTTTGTGTATATTTAATCTAATATTTGAACCATATGAAAATATTCAATGTTGTCCTTAAATTTAAATTAATGAAAGGAAAATATTATTGAATACTTACCAAAAGTTCATGGAGCATATTGAACAAATTAAAAGTTTAGGAAAGATGTTGCACAATGAATTAAAAGTTTAGGGATCATATTGAATAAATTAAAAGATTCGGGATAATAAGACACATCGGGTCAATGTTTCGGGACCATTTGTGTAATTATCTTTGCAAATGAATATATTTCAACATAAGCATATTTTGAGTTTTTTTTTTAATTTTATTATTACTTATGATAATCTCAATAAAAGTTTAGTTGTGTACAAAGTATATGGGGTGTTAGACACCAAAGCAATAATTGCACATTAATGTGAGGCCCATGGATCATATAAAAGAGTTTAAGAGAACTAAGATACGTGCACCATACATGATAACGAACCTGTTATTATTCATTTTGGTCCAACCGTGGACCAACTCATATTTCTTTCAAGTCCTTTTAGTCTATTCGATGACAATTATACCTATTATTAATACCGCTTTGAGAATATATAGTCATGATGATATCGGTTATAAAGATATATGTAGAATATTTATCAACAAATGTAGAGATAGACATGTACAGAATAAAAGGGTTTTTTTTTTTTTGATAACCGGGGTGTCCAGCCATGCCGGCGAGCCGATGCTCAAACCGACGGTGACCGACTAATCCCCGGGGAGGCATCGCAGGACCCCACCACTACGGTACTTCGGGTAAGACACCAGTGAATGTGGGCGAGTAAGTTTCGATCCCAGGACAGCGAGTACTACTCAGCAGAGTCCAAAAGGGTTAATATCATGAAAAACCCCAAATTAGTATAAGTTACTATAAATCATTTTTTCAACCACCCAAAACCCCAAACTAGTACATCCGCAATAAATTTATTTTAAACTAATTATTTTGATAGCAAAACATCTCAAACTGGTATACATGTGATAAATTTATCCACCGTTAGTTTTCGTTCAATTGGATTAATATAACAAAAATTCTCAAATTAATATACTTTTGAGAAATAGAGGGTAAAAACCCCAATTGTGTATATCCGACAATCGTCACGTATCATTAAAGTCAATAATTTGATGATAAAAATTTAACGAAAACTAACGAAAGGTAAATTTATCGTAAGTGTATCAATTTGGGATAAATTTCTCAAAAGTGTACTGGTTTAGGATTTTTGGTGATTTAAAAAATAGTTTAAGATAAATTTGTCGCATGTGTACTAATCTGAGATTTTTCGTGATACTAATTCTAAAATAAAAATATTATTTCAAATAGATATACTTGTTGCAAATGAAAGTTAAAATTCGTCGATTAAGATCACATAACGATGTATTGAAACCGTTTAACATTGTCAAAACTCAGCCTTATTTTTTCAAAGATAAACTATGAAAACAATTTCGCTTGATTCAAATGATAAAATTTAAATTTCTTTTATGTATATCAAATAAGATGTAATAACAGGGGTTTAACATTTTCCTGTTTTAATGTTTCGCAGTAACGACAGAGAAACTAAGAGGGAATATTAAGAAAAGCATCCATCATTAAAATTGGTAAATTCGGAGTAGTCCAACGTCGGAGGACCGAGAGAGAGAGAGAGAGAGAGAGAGAGAGAGAGAGAGAGAGAGAGTCGTCATCTCTTCCTCTCGTACTGCTCAATTTCGTGTCGGAAGAACTCTGGAGTCGCATCCTCCCTTCATCTCCAGGTAAATCGATGATCCGATTTCGGCATACGTTTGACCTTAGAAGACGGGAAAGTGCGTGCCTTCCCTTTGATTTCAATGAGAATTCGACTGAACTTTGCCGGGTTCTCTTTTCTCGGCTTTGTCTTGGCAGGTTCTTTTTGCCCCAGTTCAGTCTCTGCGAGCTCCGTCTTTTTCCATGGCTGAAAATTCTGGTGGCACCGAGCCGCTGTTGCTTCGCATCCAGCAGCTCGAGCGCGGTACGTTTGTCGAGCATTTTCGGTGTTAACTTCTCCATTTGGCCCGTGCTTTCATTTCATGGGTGCGTATTCAAGTGGGAGAATTCGCGTTTGCTTAATTTCGTAGGTTTTCTCTGTAAGATTTTGATCTTTCCTCGTTAGAAAGAAATGTCACGGGAGTGTTGGGATGTTGGAGAGGCTGGTGTCCACCCTAGTCTCAGTTTTTGGTTCCTTTAAGGTGTTTTGAACGGATCGGAAATCTAAACGCTGCCTTTACTCTCTATATTTTCCTTACATCTATTCTTTTCGCATCTCTATCTGGCTTGCCTCACTTCTTTTCACCCATACTTAGTATAAGGAAGTGAGATAATTGATGGACACGATAGTTTTCTCATTTGGGGTTATGGTTGATGGAATCCCTTTATGCAGAGCGTGATGAGTTACGTAAAGACATCGAGCAACTATGTATGCAGCAAACAGGGCCTGGCTATCTTGTTGTGGCTACTAAAATGCATTTTCAAAGGTAATTTTATTAACTCCTACCTTCGAGATCGATGGTATGTATTTCATCATTTCTTCTTCAACTTCTGCATTTGGCCTTCCAGGCTATTCGTTGTCCTTTCTCTCCTCTTTGTTTGGGTGTACAGTAATCTCTACTTTAGATGGAAATTTAAGAGATTTTATGTAACTACTGTGCTACTAGGACAGCTAGCTTGGAGCAGGAGATCGAGACTTTGAAAAAGAACCTAGCTTTATGTTCAAGAGAAAATATAAATCTTCAAGAGGAGCTTTCAGAGGCATACAGAATCAAGGTGAAATGGTGACTTACTTTAAGTCAGTTTATGATCTAATTTATGAGATTTATGAACTCACTTATCTTTGTCCATATTCAGAGCCAACTGGCAGACTTACATAGTGCAGAAGTCACAAAGGTCTGCTTCGTTTCTTGATTCTTTAATTCTGCCTTCTTTTGTGAAAATTCGCGTTTAACTATAGCTTTCTGCAGAACCTGGAAGCTGAGAAGCAGCTAAAGTTTTTTCAAGGCTGTGTTGCTGCTGCTTTTGCTGAACGGGATCACTCAATAATGGAGGTCTTGAAATATTTTGAATTTCAGCCAAATTTGTCTACTTCCCTTTTTAATAGATTGTGTTTGACTGTTGAGAATTTTATGGATGAGTGGTATTGTTATTTGGTGGCAGGCAGAGAAGGCTAAGGAAAAAGAAGAGACCATGTTGCAGAAATTAAATGATGTTGAGAAGAGGTAATATTACACCAAGGGTTTGGCTCTTGTACCGTCACATATGTATTTTGTGATTGGAGAAACATATTAAAATGGCAGGCCCCATATCGTTATAATTATCTAAGAAAATTGGAAGGCTCCATAATTAATTTATGTTAAATCAATTATGCGCATCCTTTGGCATTTTGCTAAGATGAATTACATTTTATAGTTGGAAGCTGGGTATGTGTAAATCTGACCAATCGTATCGATGCTTTGATTTTCTGAGTTTTTCTTTGTTGCCAATCCCTATATGTTATATCATTGGGTCACGGAATTTTATATTTCTAGGGAGCAAGGATGTGGAGTCCTTGTGACAATGGGATTTATGACATGAAAAAGCCTTACAAGAGAGGGAGGCTGAGACTCATTGGGGGTTAATATGTCTGGCAGAGATTGTTTGAACATTCTTAGATATAGAATGTTGATATCCACGTATTGTTATATTGATCACCATATGAAGAAAGGATGAGGTCGGCCAAAACTTACTTGGGAGAAAGTAGTAAAACAAGATTTAATGGAGTGGGAAATAGATTGGCATACAGTCTGTTTTAGGACGGAGTGGAGAAAAGCTATTTGCATTGTAGAGGGGAGGATTTTCTATGTTCCAGAGTGCCATGTTTAGTCCTTTCTGTTTATTTATATTTATTTATTTATTTTTGGGGTACCTATGTTTTTGCTTTTATTTTAGTATATTTTTAAGCTTTTGGCTTCGGGTTCATCGACCGCCGACTTCAACTGGTTTGGGATAAAGGTGATGTTGATGTTGATGATATTGTCCTCGTCTTCAATCCGTATTCTTTTTTTTTTTTTTGCTCAGGACGCAAGAGCTTACATCGGATTCTCTTGAACAGAAGAAACTTATTAATAAATTGCAAAGTGAGCTAGCTAAGCAAGAAGAAAATAATGACATGTTTAAGAAGGTAATTAAATTCCTCCATTTTCCACTTCCTTGGGTCGATATCTTCTACTGTCGTGATAGTTCTGACAGCTTTCCCAATCTTAAGTTTCTTAAACTGATCCTGGTTCAAAGGGTGTGAGACAATTTAATTATTTGTTGGAACAGGTTGTCGATATGTTTTATGAGATTAGACAACGATCTCATCTGGATTTTGAGGACATGACTTGGGACCAAAAGTGCATCCGCCTTTTAAATGATCCTACAGAAATGTGGACTTACAATGACATGTCCACATCTAAATACATCGTAAGTTCTTGTGGATGTTGTTTTCTACCCCATTTTAAAAAGGTTGTTTACATGCGTACTTGCTTAGGATTTTGTTTCAGAAGTGACAGACTTTAGTGTCATAATGAACACGTTTGTAATTCTTTTGTATTGTCCTTCAACCAAATTGTCTGCTCTCATTCCTCGTGATAGCTTTTCCATCACCTGTTTTGAGATTCTATTTTTTGTGCGCAATTTGAATAAATTTCCTTCAGACAGAGTGCCTTAGAAGAGGAATTGCGGCTGGTGAGGAACTCCATGGATGATCTTCAGAATAAGTTCCGGGTGGTAATATTTTGGATTTAAGCTACATTTTCAACTCATTTGATCGCAACTTGAGTGTTATGTGATTGTTTTTGTCTAAGAATCCGAGGAATTACGGTTTATAGGGATTGGAGATTGAAAATCATTTGAAGAAGAAAGTTCGTGAGTTGGAGAAAAAGAGAGTAAGATACCACTTTTCTAAAATACAACGTACTATTTCTGCTTATTTTGACCTATCTCTTAGTTTGCAATTTTTTTTCCCCCCTTTGGCTCCTATGCAGGTAGGTTCGGAAAAAATGGTAAGAAATGCAATAGTGGGATTGCATCAGCAGTATTCTCTTCACAGAATCCATATCAAGCATATACTTGAGGAGGAAAATTCCCGTATGAAAGCAACGGTGAATGTGATAAAAGAAAGATTGAGTGAGTTCAATCAGAGGAAGCTAGAAGGACAGCCAATAATTTTTGTGAAGCGTGACGAAAATGGATGTCCAGATATACATCCAAAGAATGATGCTTCCTTCGATGCGGTCTCTGAGGTATTCTAGTGATAGGCACCTGTTTCTTTATGCGTTCATATGTTTCTCATGAGTAGAATAAAATGAAGAGAATCTTTTCTTTGCTTCTTGAATATGTTGTAGATTGTTGATTTATGAAGAAAGACCACAGGATGTGCAAGTATGATGCTTGATTTTTTTACTTCAATTCCATGTCTTTTTGGCACATTGACAGGGAATTCAAAGGATAACTAAGCATACGTCACCATGCTGTTTCTTATTGAATGACGATTTAAGTTTCACTTTTAGCTTTGTTACATTTTTTGCAGGAGAGTGCTACTGGCTTCCCAGACAGTGGAGCTGATAGAAAGATTGATGCATCTGATGCCCTTGCACAGGCGTTGCAAGAAAAGGTTCTGTTTAAATTTCCAGTTTGCATATTTCCAGTTGCTTGTTTACTATTTAATTGACTCGCTGAGGTGCTTCAAGCAATATTATGAGCATAATCACTGAGTAGGAACAAATGGACTCTAAAACAGGGAATTATTGCAGGTTTCTGCACTATTGCTTCTATCACAACAGGAAGAGAGGCATTTACTGGAGAGAAATGTTGATGTTGCTCTGCGGAAGAGGAGTGAGGAACTTCAGAGAAATCTAATACAGGTGATATGTTTCTCACAATTCCACAGGATTTCATTATCGTGATACCCTTTACTCAGTTTGAAATGCCTTTATCTTGCTTATGACATGCTGTTCGTGAATTGATATAATTTCAATGTTTGAAAAAAGGGCCCACTGTGTGTTGATCATTCAAATTATCTTGTGCGTGTTATGTCCAGGCTGGTTTGCTTAGTTCTTCCTGCATCACTTGCACTAATGAGTCTTAACATTCATTTTCGTTATTATTGTTGATCTATTAGCGTCATTATAAAAAAAGTATTGACAAACTACTTTTTCTTGAAGGTCACAAATGAAAAGGTGAAAGCTCTCATGGAGTTGGCACAATTAAGGCAGGATTATCAATTACTAAAAGAGTAAGACTCATTATTGAAATTCTGAGGGAGTGAGATTTTATCTTCTCTCTTTCTGGCATCAGGTTTGGGTTACTGTAAATAGTGAAGTTTGAATGTGTTGCTGGTATAGGTTCCACAATAGCTCTGAGTAGGCCTACTTAGTTGGGAATGACAATGTAGGGTCCGTGAAATTGTAGTTGAGAGAGTGGTGATGCTTTAGAGTTCTTTGGCCTCAGCCAAAGTATTTTCTTTAAACTTGCAAATTGTACATATCTGGACAATGCATCTGGCGTGTCTATTTTTTGCTGTTACCGATCTCTGCTTCTAATCCGTGTCAAAGCATCTTGACTTTTATCATACTCCATAGAGGACTAAGTCATTCAAAAGATGGATCGAGTGATCTCAATTATGAGGAGTAGTTTCTCATGGCATGTTGATTTGATGTCCTTTGTCATGGTATTTCGATTTTCAGGCTGCCCTAATTAAAGAAAAGATCTGTTTGTGTACCTGTGCTATGAGGATTGGATATTTGATCTAGTCAGTTAATGACTTGTGGCCGTCGGTCTATTCACACAATGCACTAATGCCCAGACATGCTTCTACTGCGGCACACAGAAAAAAGTTGTGACAATAGCTGTTAAACTGTGATACTTGTGACGCATTAAAATCTGAAATATATGTGTTCATTGTAGGAAAATGGGTCTGGAGATGAGACAAGGAAGATTTTTGGCGTCCACTGGAGAAAAAAAACTTGCTGCTCATGAACAAGAAGGAAAATTGAGAAATATTCTTAAGAGAACATATCTGAAGCGTTGGATAACCCCAGGACATGTTGGAGATGCAGTAGAAGCACACCTTTCTAGTGATGGAAGTATATCTGGCAGAAAATCCAGTCACAGCATGGACATTGCCAGGTTCTTAAGTTGATCCCCAGTAAATGAATGCATGCTCAATGATGAATTTCGTTTGTAAATTTTGTATATGAAACTTCCCTTTTCCCCTTTTTTTCTATTCTCCATAAACCCTGACACTAGCCTTTTCTTAGAATGAGAATCGAAAACGCAACCCTCAAAGAGAGCTTGGATAGCATGGAGCATATAACTTCTTCAATCCACAGGCTTCGTCTCGCACTTCTGCAGGTAATCCTGATATATCTGTATTTAAACTGCAAGTTATGATGTACATTCTATTGGTATAACCTAAGCATCTAAATTGCCTATGGTCTTCATCAACTCTTGAGGAGCATAATATGGTACTTCTGGCTTGCTTTCTTCTAATTTATGAGCATGATTATTAGGGGCATTTGATTTTCGAGCTACATTTTTCAGGAAACTTATTTATCTGCACATACTCATGTTCCGCATCTTGTTCCTATTGTGCAGGCCAAAGAATCGGTTGGAATCTCAGAAGCTCTAGAAGATGTTATTTCCGACGCAAAGCTTGTAAAGACTGCTCTTGGCAGCTGCCTACCTGTTAGTTGGTCAGCTGGGATGGATGAGGAATCTTCTCTTGATAGTGTCAGCAGTGATTCTGGTGATTTATTTGGCAATCCTGGTGGGGAAAAAGTTGATTCTGTTTCTGCAGCTGGATATGAGATGGTGGAGCTCTTACTACTCGCAGCTCAAACATTGAAGGATACAGCCCCTAAAACAGAGCCTGGAGTACCAGCTGCTTGAAGAGCTTGGGTCAAAAGTGTTGCCTAACAAAGTATTCTTTTATTCTGTTGGATGGCCTGAGAAATGATGGGAAATCTCAAGGACCTTGCATAAATATTACCAAGCAGACACATGGAAATTACGCTGGGACCGGGAGTGGGAAATGGAAAAGGCTGTTCCGTGTTGCATGTTCGTTGTACCAATGCCGTTCGCTCTCAGGTGCTGGCCCTCTTTGGGTTTAGAAAACTACTCCCATATGTGTACATAATTATTGCAGTCTCCTTTAATAAGATGTAGAGAGTTACTCTGGTGGAAGTTAGTTTTCCGAAGTAATGTATCTTAGCCATTCTATTTGCTTCATATATTAAATTGGTATCAGAATATCCTTCTCCTGCTGCAATGATTGTTTCAGATGCTTGTCTTGGCGTATGGCATTTGTTCCGTTGGCTAATGTTGGTCGTAGTTGGTGTGCAGCTCGTTCATGGTTAAATTGCTTCCTGTTCTTCGGCTTATCCTAGGTTTAAATGAGATTGACCAGCAATGTGCTACTGGAAAATGGCTCCTAATTCCTGGACGACGATGAGGGAGCTGGTTTGTGCGGGTGAATTGTTTCAGTTTGCCGTATGCGTCACAGCAGAATGTCATCTTAAGGCAACACCGAGCTTTTAATCTGTATCATCTTGTCTCTGAAGGGACTGCTCAGGAGCTTGACTCTTAATTGAAATACTGTTGAGGCTGGCGTAATTGCCATCTCTGCTCTCGGTTTCACAAAAAAAAAAAAAAAGGACCACCTCCTCAAGTACGGGCTGAAATTCTTCGTACAGGCATTCTTTCGATCAGTTCAACAGCAGACAGCCCAATAAATTACCAGGAAAAAGATTTTAAAAAAAGGGGAACTGAATTAACATGATTTTCAATGTGTTACTACTCGGCGAGCACCTCCACAGCTGTAACTTTAGCGGCTTCGAAGTTTTTATTGACGGTGTCGAGCTGGCTGTAGTTTCCTTTCTCCTTGAACAGCTGGGTGTGGTGGTGCTTGCAGTAGAGTTTTCCCTCATGGGCAATGTAATTTGAGGGACTAATGGTGCAGCCCCCATGAGTGCACTTGAAACATCTCTTGTGATAAACAGTCCCATTGACGGTAACCTTAAAAGAGAATTCAGAGGCCTCAGTGTCAGTCATTTGCGTTTAATGTTCTCGTATTAAAGCAAAGGGGTCCTGAAAGCGTGGCCAATTCACGGACAAAATGTTCATAGGATGTTTCACCTTCTCTATGGGATATGCAGTCTTATCACAGCCGGCACATTTGTCTCTGGTCCCGGCAAACAAGGCGGAGACTCTGTTTGCTGCTGCGGCAGCATTCTGTTGTTTCATCCATTCAAACACACCAGGTAAATAGACAGCAGAATTTTTTTTTTATGCAAGAGCTTAAACCAGGTGGTGTATTGAGAGAGATCTCGGCTGCTACGGTACCTCATTATCGGTAGCTCCTTCTGGTTTTACAATCTTCGGAGTTCCTGATATGTGGCCCAGAGCAACAAGACAAGATTGAACAATAAGAAAACCACTTGGTATTGCTGCAGCAACCGCAGGTATAAGGCTGTAGTTTTAGGTGGAAATTTCTAATGGTACTTACCTTCAAAACTCTTATCCAGACTCCCCGTTCTCTTGAAGAGCTGATCGAAGTGCGGCCTGCAATAGAGGACCCCCTCAAAAGAATTGAAGTTGCCTAGCTGAAAAATTAGAAATTTCTGTGTTAGAAGCATTACATCGCCCCTACAGCCTCAAAATGAAGAAGAAAAGCAATACCTCGCAATATTTTGGACCATTCATGGGATTGACTCTAGCTAAAAAAGGTGCAATGCACACAGGATGAATTTACCTTGAGGGTGCCATTGCAATGGTGGCATCGGAAGCAGGCCTTGTGGTAAACCCGGTTATTGACGGTCAACTTGTCCACCAAATACACCGTCTTATCGCAGGCTTTGCACTTCTGGGTTGTTCCGGCGAACGCCATGTCTTGCAATGCCACACCAAACACCCTCAGGTAGATCGTGAAGTACCTGTTTTAATATGAGCTACCATCCTTGCCCTGCTGTTTCCTCAATCTTGCCAACCTCTCCTGCCCTGTCGCCTCATCACCAGTTCGCTAAAAATGAGAGAGCTTAGAAAACCAAGGGAGGAGATTGCATAAGTGAGAGAGAGAAATATAGGGAGGTCTGCATTGGTGGAACGTGGCCACTAAAAATTACTGATTTCATCCCCCAGAAAACAGATAAAAGCCAGATAGATCAGAATAGCAGTAAATTCGACATTAACAAGGAAAGGATATTCTGCCAGCAATGTAATTTTCAGTAAAGGAAAACTCCAATGGCCATTCTCATTCTTGCAGCAGCCTATCCTACACACAAGAAAATGAGGCTTATCTATAATATGCAACTTAAACAGGTATTTGTCTGTGAAAACACAACGCAATGCAATCAAATGACAAGACTGTCGTTTTCTTGAGCCAATCCCTATCGTCGGTTGTTGGGCCTTAAATGGACTGTTCATGGTTCAACATTCACCCAATACACCGAAAAAAAAAAAAACCAAGAAAGTAATTGATATTATAACCGTGCTAATTCAGTTCCAAATATTTTACTAATTTTGTCATAAATATTTTGCACTTGTGCCACGTTAGTCCATCTTGCCAATTTTAGCCGAAAATTATTGGAATCGATTTCCTTCCAAATTAGCAAGATGGAAAGAAATCTTTTTTTACGAGTCACATAATTCAAGAGATAATGTAAATTTATATTTTGATTTCCATCTAGAACAAGAAGACAAAATGGATTTTCATTTAAGACGAGATTCATATTTTGATTTCCCCAAGATGGAAAGAAATCTCTTTTGACGAGTCACATTATTCGAAGGAGAACGGAATTGACTTTCGTCGAAGACAAGATTTATATTTTGATTTTCGTCTAAAACAAGAAAATGAAATTTTTTATGAGTCACATTATTCGAGGGAGAATGAATCAATTTCACTCTAAGCGTTGGTTTACATCTAAAAGAAGGAAATGGAAATATTATTTTTTATGAGTCACGTTATGGGAGGTAGAATGGAAAAGATTTCTATCTAAAACAAGTTTTATCTGTTGATTTCCGTCTAAAGCAAGGAGACGGAAAGAAATCAGTTTTAACGAGTTACATCATTCGACGGAGAAGAGAATTGATTTCCATCCATAACAAGATTTATATTTTGCTTTTTGTCTAAAATAAGAAAACAGAAAGGAATATTTTTTTACGAGTCACATTATTTATTTGATGAATGACTTCTCTTTCACCAGGATAGCTGCTAGTTTATGCCTCAACAGGGTTCCTAATTTTAACTTTGCCAAATTTTTTGCCTCACTTTCTTGAATTGATGGTTTGTGTCTCCACATGTTATTTCAGATTGTCGATTCCATTATGTTGTGTAGCAGGACATTAAGGCTTGTGAAAGTGATGTGGCACCATTGCTTCGTTCAATTAAATAGTCAAGGAGGAATTTAAGTATGTATCTGCTTGTAATTCATTGGTTACTTTGGGAAGTGAGGAGCAATATTCTTCACATAAGTCCCACTATGCACTTCACGAAAAACACAAGGAGAGAGCATTATTATCTAGATTCTGAGAAGATATTTAATTCTTTCGAATTGTTTTTTTTTTTGTTTAGTTCTATTCTCTGATATTCTATTATACAAACGACAAAAGGAAAGAGCATTACTATCTAGATTATCTAGATTCTCAGAGGATATTTAATTCTTTTGAATTGTTTTTTTTAATCTAGTTCCATTCTATTATATTTTATAATACAAGTGTAACTGTGTTTGCTATGAGCCAGGTGTAAGTTGCCAAACCTTAGTCCCTCACTCATTCGTTCCCACTCTAACCTCCTGAGAAGGTGGGAAATCGAACTCCCCATCTCCTCCTTTTCAAATGAGAATGATGGTCACTGGGCAACCCCACTGGTTTTTTGAATCGTATTAGTGGTGTTGAATTTGTTTATCCGGTTTTTTAGAATCTGTTAACAACGGAAAGTCCAATATTGAGTACAAAGTTGTCTTAACAACATGGAATCAACTTTCCTGTTTGAAGTAGGCAAAAGAAATTCTCCACGTTGATAGAATTACAAATAGTCTGTAATCATCACGTACAGTAGCTGATGTGCGTCCAGTCCTTCATTCAAGAAATGGTGAAAGCCAGACAACAATGGATGTGCCTGGAAGATATTGGACTTTATTTCATGCCATATGTAAAGGTGATTGGAATGCCATAGAGAAATTAGTCAATGAAGATGATAGTTAATCGAGGGCGACTATTCTAACCATGAGGGGTTGATTCTTTAAATGTGCTCGATGTTGCGATCAAACCCGTTCAAGATGAATTGGTCAAGATTCTAGTCAGGCGCATATCAATGAAGCCCTTCTGGAAGATTAAGGATGCATTATTCAACAAATTATTTTCATCGAATCATGAGGTAAGCTCGCCATGGTGACTGCTATTCTTAGTTCTTCTAGGAAAACGGAGGTTATTCGGAATCTAGCCAAGCATTCGCGAGAGAGCATGTCCACGATGCCCATTCGGGTAGGATTTCACTCACGCATCATATTTCTATTTTTTATTTTGCTTTGCTATCAACTTGAATTAACTATTTTTTTTCTTGTGTTCCAAAAGACATAGGCTTGTATTTACCTGGTCAATAATCAGCCTACGCACGTCCAGGGAAATTTTCAGTCAATCGATTAATTGACGCATCAATTCCCCATGCTGAGGTCCCTTCTCTCTCTTGGTAAATATGTTCTCTGAAATAGGTTCAATTGGGATTACAAGTGATTTTTCTAGCGTTGAAAGGAGGTCTTGAGTGGCTATAGCATCTATAAATTCAAAAAGCTGAAGCGTAAGATGATATATGTCATCAGCGATATGTATCAAGTGCAACTTATGTACATAAAATCAACCAAAATAAAAAATCTAGAGCATAATAATATACACGATACATGCATATAAGTCGATTTTATGTGCATAAGTTGCACTTGACACATGTTGTCTCATCTAAAGAGCCACAATGCCTTCATCTAAAGGCTTGTCATTGAAGGATCTGTGATTTTGAAATACTAGTCAGCACAGAGATAAGCCCAATAACCAGTCTGCCCATAACAATATTTCAATCTCATAAGTTTGTTCATTTGATTCAAGATCATAGTTTGAATGATCTACTGGTGTGCATGCAAATGCATTTTTTCTACATAGGATCCTTATTCTCAAGAACGAAACTTATGAAGGAAATCGAATGGCATAACAAGAAAATATCTTCCTGTGACTTGGGTACCTTTTAGTTCTTCATCTCTCTCTCTCTCTTTTAAATCCTTCCAGTTATGCAATATGATATTATTCACTCCCAAAAATGACCAAGTTTTTTTTTTTAAAAAAATTCCACATTGACGAATCGTTAAAAGGTATAGGACTAAATTGGCCAAATTAAAAAGTTTAAGACATGCTTTGTTTTTTTTTTCTTCTCATGATCAATGTTCTGTACATGAAGATATTTCCAATTAGATATGTTCAACAGATGCTCCAAGGCGCTCTTGAAAGGGATCCATCAAGTAAAATGGATACAGCTCTACGATGAATTGTCTATCGACTTACGGTTTTGGTGATTTTTCAGATCATCCACCAGACGGGCGATCATCTCTTTGCTGTATGGAAAGAGAGACAGTAAATGCAGTGCGGGTAAAATCGCCAATGGGTTCGAGAAATGACCACTCGTTAACTGCAACATGTACAGCCATAATTTCACAAATCAATGGTAGGAAAAGAGATCTCAGATAATTGAGATCTTACACCTTCACTGGAGATTGTGCTTTTTTTTTTTTTTATATGAGGTTCGAATGACTTCTTCCGCATCAAATTAAGTTATACCTCTTCGATCTAATTAATGTAGGCCATCCACATTGATGTACCATGTGATTTGCGATAATGGCTTGCTTTCTCACGACTAAGATGAAGAGATTATGTTTTTTTTTTTGGTTTAAATATGTGAGTATCATGAATCAGATGAGGTTAAAAAATTCAGGGGAATCCCTTAGCATTGCAAAGAGACTAATTATGCATGAATAAGGAGGAAGGAAGCCTCAATACAGTAGCTAGTAGAACATTTGTTTGGGAAGGTCTACAATTCTGGTGGAGTGACGCCCTACCCCTTACAACCCTACGAATTCAAGCCAATATAAGATGAGCCTCAATCTACTTGTTTTGAAATCGTCTACTATTCCGCTCCATCCAAATGCAATAGATAGTCACTAAGAAAGACAGCTTAAGGAGCACTGGCTCCAAGTTTCTTTGCTTGGTGGCCCTGATCATCCATTGGAGTTTTAGATTCCAACTTCTTGCAAAATGCGAAAAATCCTATTTTATGCAAGGATACTACACTATATACTGCTGGTCCAGTTGCACTCAAAGAATACGTGAGACTTTTTCTTCTATGCCAATCATACAAAAAATACAGTACGTGTCAACTAAAGATGGCCATCTCGATATGATTATTGTCGTTGGTAACCTATCTCTACAAACAAGCCATCCGATAAAATTATGCTAGCTAATACCATTGGTCCAAATCAAGTGATGTCAGTCCACAAATAGTCCCTCCTGTCTACATTGCATGTATATCGCTTTGCAATAATGTGTTCGGCTAGAGATGATAGATGCTAGATTGAAGGAAAAATAACACGAATGGTTCATGAACTTTAGCGGAACATGCAATGTCGTCTCTAAGCTTTCAATTGCTCAATGTGGTCATTGAATTTTAGGTCAATGTGTAATGTTTTCCCTCACATTTTAATTTTTTCAATGCGAATCCTGAACTTTTGACACACGTTTAATTTGGTCCATGGACTATATGAAAAAGGGTCTATATTGTCTTTCTATTAATTCAAGTTCATAGATAATATTGAACAAATTAAAAATTGAGAAACGACATCGCATATTAGTATAAAGTTCACGGATCACATTAAATAAATTAAAAATTCAAAAACGACATTACCCTTGAGCCAAAGTTAATGAACCGTTTGCTTTGTTTTCACTAAATTGTCATTGGATGTTGATATGACATCGTTTTGTACGATAATTTTGTAAATCATTTTTTGACATAGTCGGTATCATTTAATTACTAAATTATTAGATCTTGAGGGGAGGCGTATTCTCGTGGATGGCGAGAAATAAGATAATGATTAATCTCAATGAATTGACTACTGGCTGAAAGTTGCATTGCGTTGTGCACGTGTTCACCTCATTCACGGTCCGAATATTACTTTCATGTCCATTTTCGGTCAAATGCGAATCTTTGAAAACTAATCTTTTCTTTTTCTAAAATACACCTTAAGGGGAAAGTCAGCAAGAGGGAGAGAGAGAGAGAGAGAGAGAGAGAGGCACCAAAACAGTGCAGTTTCCATTTCATGGACACCTTGGATTATTTCCCTCAGAAAATGACGTCATTTTTGGTTTCGCTAAAACCATCCACGTCAGCTTTGTTTGCCTGCCCACGTAGGCCGCCATGTCGGATTTTTTCCGGCCATCACAGAAGGGAAAGTGACGGGAGGTATGCTATGTTTCTTACATCGACGCAAGTTTTGGGGTTCTTGTGACATAGAAAAAAAAAAAAGATAAAAACTTGGGGGGGTCAGAATGGCATCACTTAAAAAGTCTTTTTTATGGCGTTTTCCCGTAATAGTCAACTTTGAAGGCCAGACTGAGAGATTCCCCGTAAGAAACCGACTTTGAAGTCAGTGCAAGATCTGCATTTAGAACTGTTCTACTTCACAGTTCAAAGTCTTATATAAAAGGGGAAAGTACAAAGAAAGAAGGGTACTAGCTAGCTAGCCCCTATGTTGGGCCATTTCACATGCTACTCCCTTGACACCAGAGATACATTCATAGTGCAGCCTAAAAGAGGTCAGGCAGATATAACAATGGCCTCCCTTGACATAAATTGCTTCAATTCTCGACGCCGGGTTGATCCTGACTACAAGCAAATTCCACAAATTAGTCGACAAAATCGACTTATCCAATCATCATGACGGCGAATTGGAATGCACATATGCCTCACTCCGCCTGTCGGTTAAGGGCAAGGATAGGAATGGATCGGCAGTTTCCAGTGCATCTTGAAGCTATATAACTACCATAAGATTCCATGACCATAAAGCACTAAAAAGGACCGCTCATGGATTTCACCTCTGGACCCTTTGCAGAGGTATACTAAAACAAAGTCAAATAAGCAAGGGGGCAGACCAGATTTCCATTGACAAGTAAAGCACGGTCGTGTGAACTAACAGATGGGCATTTGGTCTAGTGGTATGATTCTCGCTTTGGGTGCGAGAGGTCCCGAGTTCGATTCTCGGAATGCCCCAACCATTTTTTTTTTATTCAAATCAATGCAAAATTTGAAACGAGTGACCAGATCACAGTCAAGCAGAGGCACTGGAATAATGGAGCAATTTAGTCAATCAGGTAAGATAGCTTAAAGTTGTAACTAAACAATAGCAATCCGCTCGACTGTTAGAAGCCAACTCATGATGCATTAATAACGCAGGTACTCTTTTTTTTTTGGTAGATCACACCAATAGATTAATTGTAAATAATAAGATGGAAAACATAAAAAGAAAACATTTAAAATCAAAAGGATCAGAATGAAGCCGACAGGCTAGGGGACATCTGGCAGAGCCACTCTCTGAGAGGCCATGCAGCATGACAGCTTGTACTAAAGCAAAGTTGAACGAGAACCCCATCATGATACATAAGATAGATCTAGCAGACTAGCAGTACGTAGAGGAACTAACTTCATCAGGAGCAAAATGAGACTGTGACTACATGCCTATGCAAACTGTCCAGCATATTAGTGTAATGAAACTAAAAGTAATTGGAAGACATTTTATCTTCACCATGGCCATGGGACACCTAAAGTTCATCCTAGAAATCCAAGAACTATGATCAAAGTTGCCAACAGCATACATTTACCAATAGCCAGTGCCAGAGATTCAAATCTTATTACCTGAAGGACTGTTTTACTAGCACGAATAAGCAAATAATAACTTAGTTAAAGAAGACAACAATACGATCATTGGGATCCTAGACAGTGTAACAGTAAATGTAATCTCTTATCATGGGAGGAAGCATGTATTCAAGATACAAAAGTGAAAAACACCTTTCCTTTAAGGTGGACAGCATCAGTGTTGTACTTCTTTCCTTTTCTTTTGGTTTTTAAAGAAGGGCAGCTGAATATTCCCAGAAGACCATTTTTCGCAGACAGTAAAAAGTTTCACAAATTGGGCATTTGGTCTAGTGGTATGATTCTCGCTTAGGGTGCGAGAGGTCCCGAGTTCAATTCTCGGAATGCCCCCTCCCTGGCTTCTATTTTTTACCGTCCTTTTTGCATTAGAATTTGAGATTTAAAACTAAGCAGCCAAACCATAGGTAAAGAAACAACAAACTAGTACCTTCTGACATAGAAGACTGCTTAGGTCAGCCAATCACATGCTCATGAATGCAGAACATTATCTTTCCTACACAGCCAAACCATAGATAAAGAAGCACCAAGCTAGTACCTTCTGACATAGAAGACTGCTTAGGTCGGCTAATCACGTGCTCATGAATGCAGAACATAATCGTTCCCACACCAGACTAAATTAATACTGGGCACAGAACTTAAACAAAGCAAGAAGAAGATGAATATAGTGAAAGGCAAGCTAGAATCATAAAGGATCACCAATCACAAAATCTGGGTGACACGAATTCTCTCTTCCAATGTGCAAAAAATTATCTACACAGATCAGTTTTCAAAAATTCAGAACCCATGAACTCCCAGAAAAGAAGTGCACACAATTTAAGACACTGTGAATCCTCATGGCAGATAAAAATTCCTGTGAAGGAGAGTATCAGAGAAGTATGACATGCGTAACCATAGGCGATAAGGAGTATTCGTCTATCCACGGTACCCAATACTGCTAAATCAGCGGAACATTGCTGCTGGACTTAAAGTGAACTGTCAGATCTACACCGACATGAAGATTTTATGGGTCAGACAAATGACTACACATTAAACAAATCAAGTCTCATAAACAGGGCATTTGGTCTAGTGGTATGATTCTCGCTTCGGGTGCGAGAGGTCCCGAGTTCGATTCTCGGAATGCCCCGACTTTTTTTTTAGTTATACCTAGAGCTAGGCTAGACCTGAAAGATTCCTCAGAAAGAAACAAGTAAAATGGCAGTTGACACTGACACCATCAGATTCAGGTCCTTGGATCTGGCGCGAGGACCTCAAAGTCACTGCAACATCTGCATTTAAAACTGTTGGATTTTGCATATCAAAGCCTCATGTATAAGGGCAAAAAGATTGGTATTGACAAGGTATTCACAGTTCATACCTCAACTAACTCCAGAAAGCATTTAGACAATTATTCAAGACGAACAAAGGTGGCATGTATAAAAGATTAGGGGTCCATACTAGCCCCTATCTTGGACAATTCACATGCTACCCCTTGACACCAAAGATGTATTCATATGGCATACTAAAGAGGACAGGCAGATATCACAATGACCTCCTCGGCATAAATTGCTTCAATTCTCTGTGCCAAGTTGATCCCAACTATACACAAATTGCATATGTTAGTTGACAAAAGCAACTTGTTTGATAATCACAACAATGAATGGAAATGCACATACACCTCACTCCACCTGCGGGCTTAAGGGCAGGAATAGGAATGTGTGTCCAGTGTATCATGAAGCACTACAACAACTTCATAAGATTCATGCTCATAAAATACTAAAAAGCAAGGCGTAGACCAGATTCGGTTGACAAGAAACATATTGTCATGTCACCTAACAGATGGGCATTTGGTCTAGTGGTATGATTCTCGCTTTGGGTGCGAGAGGTCCCGAGTTCGATTCTCGGAATGCCCCAATATGCTTAATTTTATGCAAAATTTGAAATGAGTGACCAGGTCACACTCAGGCAGAGGCACTGGAATAATGAAGCAGATCATGTAAGATAGCTTACATTTGTAACTACAATAGCAATCTGCTCACTTCCTAGAAGTCAACTCAGGATGCAGTATTAAATATTCATAATGCAAGTACTTGTTTTTTTTTTTTTATGTATATCACACTAATAGATCAATTGCAAAACTAATGAGATGAAAATCATACAAAAGAAACATTAATATCGAAAGGACCAGAATGAAGCAGTCCGAGCTAGAGGATATCTGCCAGAGCCACTATTTTGAGAGACCAAGCAGCATCAGTTTGTACTAATTCAGGTGGAATGAGAACCACATCTTAAGACCTAAGTAGTCTTCTAGCAAACTAGCACTATGTAGAGAAACTATATCGGGAGCAGAATGATACAGTGACAACATGCCTATCCAGTTTGTCCAGCATATTTATAATGAAACTAAAAGGTATTGCAAGACATTTTTATCTTCATTGGGGCCCCAAGACACCTAAGACCTATGTTGAAATCCAGGAACTTTCATAAATGTTGCCACCAGGATAAATAAACAATAACAGATTCAAATCTTGTCACCGAAAGGACTGTTCTACTAGCACAAAGAGCCAAAAAATAAAACAGATAGTTAAAGGAGACTTAAATAAGAATTGTGATCCTAGACAGTGTTTAGGTAAATGTGAGATCTTATTGTGGAAAAATATATATGGTCAAAGATATAAAAGTAAGAAACACCTTCCCTTTGAGGTGGACAGCATCTTGTACTTTTTCATTTTTTTTGTTTTTGGATTTTGAACATGGGCGGCTGATTATTCCTGGAACCTTTTGTTGCAGCCCGTAAAAAGTATCACAAACAGGGCATTTGGTCTAGTGGTATGATTCTTGCTTAGGGTGTGAGAGGTCCAGAGTTCAATTCTCGGAATGCCCCATCTCTGGTTTCTATATACTTTTTCCTTCTTTTTGCTTAATGAGATTTTAGATTTTATACAGATTAGCCAGACCATAGGTAAAAAGCAACAAGCTAGTACCTTCTGACAAGATCATTCAAAAGTTGCTAGAAGCCTACTTAGGTCGGCTAGTCACACGCTAATGAATGCAGCATGTAATCTTTCCCAAACCAGACTAAACTAAGACATGAACTTAGGAATGACAAAAGAACTTAGGACAAAGCCAGATGAAGACGAATATAATGAAAGGCAAGAAAGAATCATACAAAATCACCAGTCACAAAAGCAGGGTGACGTAGGTTCTTCCTCTTCCAATTTGCAGGAGATTATCTACATAGATCAATTTTTAAAAATGAACTTCCAAAAAGGAAGTGCAGGCAATTTGAAAAATGTGAGTCCCTATATAATTTCCTCGGAAGAGAGTATTAGAGTAGCACAACATGCTTAATCATAAGCAATAAGGAGTACTCCTCGTCAACAGTACCCAATACTGCTAGATCAGTGGAAATTGCTACAGAACTGACAGCCAAACTGTTAGGTCTACACAAACATGAAGATTTATGGGTAAGTCAAATGAATACACTGCAAACAAAATAAGCCTCATTAACAGGGCATTTGGTCTAGTGGTATGATTCTCGCTTTGGGTGCGAGAGGTCCCGAGTTCGATTCTCGGAATGCCTCAGTTCTTTTTTAATTATTTTACTTGACTCATTGGGACAATACATGCTACTACCCTATGCAGAACCCAGGAAAAATGAACATGTGCATACACAAACAGAACATAGAGAAAGCACACCCACACAATTGCTTGGAAGGTCTGTTTTTGTGAAAATTACTTCCCGTTAGTAGCATTTAGAAGTGCAGTAGTGCAACAACTATGCAGCTGATACATTAGTAAGTCATTGCTATTTTCTTGCTAAACCTCCTGGAAGAATATTTTGACTATAGATTAGATCAAAGGAATACAAGCTTGGAACAAGAGTGGGAATGTTTTCCTACGTCATTATTCAGCACTTACCGCAATGATATGGTATCAATACACCATTAGAATGTAAAACACAGCCCCCTTTGGAAATGAATAATTGTACTTGATTATCGTTGGAAACATGAATAAGGGAAAGGAAGACAGGTAGGAAGCTAGAAGTAAGCATTCTAAGGTCAAGCACACTGTTATGTACCATAGATCTCAACTTCAGTATCTTGTCTAGTTTTAACAGTATTCCTCTGAGATCGAGATATCGGAGTTTGATCATTGGATACCCCTTTCTTTTGATTCTTCCCTCCAAGCTCAATAAGCAAGTAAAGATTCCCGACTCTGAATCAACTAAGAAATGCAGTACATATTCCGTGAGTAAGAGTATGTATAACAAAAGGCGGCTTTAGCATATTAAAAATGTGCATGGGAAACAGAGCACGCGCTTCAACTGTAAAGAAGAAGCTCTATTCTTTCTCAATGGTCACTCATACTCAGCTGATCATTGTTAGACTATTATTGGTACTATTACTTTTTTTTTTTGTGGGTTTTTTTTTTGTTCGTGGGGGAAGAGGGGGGGGGGAGTGTGTGTCTGTGCAGAGCCTCCTGCAGAATGGAATAAATCTCAAGTTAGATCTGTAAGTACATGCACTTTGGGAAAACATTGCAGGTAAGCATTAAAAAAAAAAAGAAAAAGAAATCTCTGATCACACAAATTGACCATTACACAATAGAGATAGCTCTAATCATTTGTGCATTTTAGATAGAGATATGATTCTCGCTCCAGGTGTGAGAGGTCCCAAGTTCGAGTCTCAAATGCCCCATCCTCTTTTCTCTTCCTTCTTCTCATCTCATTTTGTAGACACATACTTCTGCCTTAACTCGGCAAGCTCACTTCATGCAAGCAAACAAACAAACAAACCTTTGTGTCTTTGATAAATAACAAAGTAACATATTCACATACATAAACAGAGAACGAAGAACATAACAGCAACTGCTTGCAAGCTGATTCTTCTATGAATCTACTTGTTAATAGCAATACGTAGTAGATGATAGGTGTCTGTGCGACTAGTTTATCTCCAATTACTGTTATTTCTGGCCAAAACTTTCCCAGAAGAATATTCAATCTGTAGATTACATCTAAGAATTATGGGCTTGAATAAGGGCGCCTCATTTAGGAACCTAGGCATGAATAACGTCTGACCATACAAGTTCACTCCAACTGAACAGAAATGAGTCTCACCATCATGGCATTTGTCTACTGGTATGATTCTCACTTTGGGTGTGACAGGTCCTGAGAGTACGATTCTAGGAATGCCCCAACCTTTTATACCTTGACTTATTGGGTCAATATATACTTCTACACAATGCAGAAAAGGATAAAGTAACAAATGAATTAACCGCAAACGGAACACAGAGAAAGCATGCATGGACAAATGCTTGTAGCCCCTGCCTTTTCTTTAAAGTAGTTCTTGTTAGAAGCATTTAGTGGTACAGAACGAAAAATGATTCTGATCGACCACTAATTTACTCTAGTTTTCTTGGTTGAACCATCCTTGAAGACATGACAAATAAGTTATAGACGGGCTTCGGAATAGGGCATCAATGGGCAAGAATAAACAATAATCAAGCAATGACTTAAAAATTGAGCATGCAAAAGTCAACGAGATGCTTTAATATTATCGGTGACAAATCTGGGAATTTATCTAGTGGCATGATTCTTTTTTTGGTGTGATATGTCCTGCTTTTCTCTCAGAACGCCCCCATCTATATTTATGCCACCTTCAATGCATCAAGAGAATAGAAAAGGCTTATCACATTTCAGCGTATGCAGATACTTTTCAGGCTAGGACCTGAAGTAATGATGAGAAAAGAAACCCACAGATGCAAATGCATGCATGCATGGACACACAAATTTATTCCAATCAAAGCCTGACAACAATCGAGTCACGTGCACACATCCCACTAGTTAATTCCTTTTTCTCGTCGAAAGAAATTTTTGCGCATGTGATTAAGTAGAATTGCCTCAAGGATCAAAGATTCCTATTTCTTGTACACTGTCAGCAGAAAGGAGGGAACTGTACTTGATAATTAGGGAACATTACAGCCTAAGGATTGAAAATGGTATGCTAACTAAGTAAGAGGAGGCCAATCAATTGACCATTTGGTCTAGCAGAATAACAGCTCCCTCGGGCTGTGACCTGTCCAAGTTCTATTCTGAGAATGTCATCTACTTCGAGTTCTCATCCCCTCAATACAATGAACACTCACTTTTGACATGTAGGCAAACTTAACAACTCCAGATAAATTTCGATGGTTTCATAATGCTGAATGATAAATACATAGGAACGAAGGAACTCTAGCATAGGTAGACGAACGGGTATTAGAAATAAATACCAAACAACAAGAAACTTCACCAACGTTCTCATTAACCTCGAAGTCAACAATCAAATCAACCATATCTGATATCACGATTAGGAAAGTCCACGTTGTAGAAGAGGCAGAACAACACATTAACCTTCTATGAATTTTAGACAAAAAAGAATTGGACAAATTTCGCAGCTGGACCGATGATCCGAAATAAGTAAAAATAAACTCAACCAAGATAGCAATTCCCTGAACCACCCCTTACCAGATAACCCCGTGGCCCTTCTTCGTTGCCGCCGTTGGCCACTGAATGACGGAACCCCGTGACTCCGTTTCGGAATTGGAAATTGCTGATATAGAAGAAAGAAAATCCCAAGTAAACGCAACGAAACAAGAACTGCGTAAGAAACTCCCGGATTGAAGATCATGGAAGAACGCTTCTCTGTACCTTCTCAACAGCCAAAACAACGCACCCATTTTCTTCTGGCACTGCGCACGCACGCAAGAATGCATCAAAGAAATAGAACTCAAAAAATTAGGAACTTCAAAATCAGCGCAAAAGGCAAGAGGAAACGGAAAAATGTGGAGCTCCTCAATTCGATTGTCCGTCCAATTTCAGCATCCGCATTTACAGGAATGAAAAGAAAGACCCAAGAAATAGTTGGGTTCCAAGAAAGCAGGAGAAAGAATTGAGCAAAGAAAGCGGCAATTTTGCATGAATTTTAGGGTGTGGCACGGCATCGCACAAGCGCGGCTTCGTGGGAAATGGCCCTTTTGCGCTTCTCTCTGTCTCTCTTCTTTCTTTGTCTGCAATGCGAATTTTATTGAATTTTGAGGGTGTGCAGGGAGCAACTCGGTTCCCGCTAAAAATTAACGAAGAAACGTGGATATCATTTTCCTTTGTGTGTGCTATTTTCCTTTCCATTCGAGAGTTTGGAACAAAGTCCCCGATCAATCCTAAAGGCCGACATTGATTCTTTTCTGACCTGCCGAAGACTCCGAGGGAATAAAGGCATGTACTTTAACCTTAAACATCCTGTCGACATGAAAGGGTTGGTAGGACGTAGGAGTATTAACTCACAGAAGACAATAGAATCATTGCAACTATCCCACCAAATTTGATTTATTCAAGGTGTCGGACTCATTTCCATACAATACAAATTTAACTAGTCATACTCAACCTGACCCATATTATTAAAAGACTTTCATTTTTGATTTAATTTAGATATACACATACCAATACTGAGGTGAGAGCGTTAAGTGAGTGGGTACGTGATCAAGCGAGGGTAATTAAGAGTGGATAAAAAGACATAGGTGAGCTGAGTGTAGGTTATGAACTCATTTAACACCCGTATCATATTGGGTTTTATCTTTCTAAACACCTTTTTCATCTTTTAATTTTTCGATGAAGATGTACTTCCCAGGGTTTTGACTTGTCAGTTGGTTGCAAATTCTTTTCAACTGGAAGCATGGGATTCAAAAGCCATTTATCATAAGGAGAAATCTTTTTTTTTTGTTTTTGTTTTTTTCAGTCTTTTAATTTTTCGATGAAGATGTATTTCTCATGCCTTAAACTCGTATAAACTCTTAATGCTGTAGGTTGGTTGCAAGAAATTCTGTGCAATTTGGGAAGCATGGGATTCAAAAACCGTTTATCATCATCGGGAGAAATTGTGGAACAATTGGTTCATGTCTCTCATATATACTCCATTCAGAATGTTGTATCCATGGTTAGTACTATCTCTGATGCTAGATGAACCTTGCATTGGTACTGGTGTTGGCTATCATAATCTTCTGTTAATTTTGCCGGGCGGGGAATGGTGAGGAGAGAGTCCAGATGACTCGAAGTAGGACACTTCTGGAGCATCACAGCAAGAACCTCCGATCTCATGTAGAAACCAAATAAGAAAGTAAAAAAAATCATATCAAAGTCAAGATTGCCATAACAAATTCAGAGTTCTGAAAAAGGTTCGTGAAAAAACATTCTGTAATGTAAGCAGACGTGCCTCATTCATGTTATCTAAAGTCAGACTCTTCACACCCAAAAGATCCTTCAAGAGTTTGTGTCCATGGTGAGCATTATGAGGACAACGAGACTGGTCGAACATGATTCCAATGCAAGCCGCTGGTAGGGAAGACGGAGTCGATATTTTATAGCTATGGATAAATTGCCCAGCAAAAGTAAAAGGACTCGACACGAGCTTCATGGATCCCTCAATGGAAGGAACTTTCCCAATCGTCATACATGGATGGTCAAATACGTGCAGCCTTGAGTTTCTGCCTCTTGCAATGGATGAGAGACTGATCTTCAAGCGAAGGGAAAAGGAGAAGCTTCATATTTTGAAGGAGATGTCACAAAATAAAAAGACGGAAATAAATGCATTTTTCAGGAGCCACATTATCCGAGAAAAAAAAAATGAAAGTGATTTCCATCTTAGATAAGATTTATATTTTGATTTTCGCCTAAAACAAGAAGTTTGAAAGAAATATTTTTTAACGGGTCACATTATTCAAAACGGAATCGATTTTCCCGTAAGACAAGATTTATATTTTGATTTCCATCTGAAACAAGAAGATGGAAAGGAATCTCTTTTACGAATCACATCAAGGGAGAACCGAATTAATTTCCATATAATACGGAAATGATATTTTGATTTCCATCTAAAATAAGAATTGGGAAAGAAATATTTTTTTTACCAGTCACATCATTCGAAGGAAAACAGAATCGATGTTTGTTTAAGACATGATTTATACTTTGATTCAACCTAACCCTAGAAAACGGGGAAAGAAAATCTTTTTGTAGGAACCACATTATCGAGAGAAAGCGAAATCGATTTTCATCCAAGATTTATATTTTGATTTCTGTCTAGGACTGGAAACAGAAACAATTTTTTTTTATGAATCATATTATTCGAGGGAAAACGGAATCGATTTTCGACTAAGGCAACATTTATATTTTAATTTATGAGTCACATTATACGAAACAAAAAGATGAAAAGAAATATTTTTAAGAAATATTGTTTAAGGAATGACATTATTCAAGGGAAAAGGAATCGATTTTCATAGGAATCACATTTATGAATCACAATTTTTGAAACAAGAAGATGGAAACAAATATTTTTTAAGGAGTGACATTATTCGAGGGAAAAGGAATCGATTTTCATTTACGAAAATATTTATATTTTAATTTCTATCTAAAGCAAGAATACGGAAGAAATATTTTTTCGATGAGTGACAAGAGCTTTTCAAGGAGTTCAATCTAGAACTGGAATGGTATAGGACGTGATTTTTCATCCATTTTTTTTGGGATCCAGCTATGAGAATGGCTTTTTGTCGGAACTCTCCAATAAAGTAAAGTGGGAAAAGGTAGATCATCAAGGAGCAAATTTCTTATGAAATTGTATGGCAAGAAGCAATCGATCTTTTTTGGGACATGGGACCAGTGCACAAACTGTTAGGACGAGTATGTAACACCGTTAGGGTTAGACCCCATCCTTGACCATGTGCTTCAACAAAAATCAACGATGTTGTGATTTAGGAAAATCCAACACAAACAACAGGAAGTTTAAGTATCACATTACACCTTAGACTAAAGTTTGTTGAAGCACATGGTCAAGGATGGGGTCTAACCCTAACCGAGCACTCTAAGTGTTCATCTAGCAAATGCGACACAAAAATCATAGGACCATGTCGGGGTTATTTTCACGGAAGTTCAGGTATCACATTACACCTTAGGCTAAAGTTCAGAGGCCATCCATGTCATTTTCCCAAAAAAGAATAATGAGGTGAGACTAGTTAAGTTTAAATAGGTTTAATGGGTCTAGTCTTAATTTGGATTGATAAGTTTTGATTAACTCCTATCTAGAGAATTTGGCTTAATTGGACAGCGTGAATTTGGGCTGGGATTGATTTAGATGAGTTTGGGTTTAATCCCATTTTGATAGATTGTGCTTCGTTTGGTCGTGTTTTGGAAAGGCTTGAGATTAGAGCCCGATTGTGTCTGTAGCCCAGGCCATGAAAGGTCAATTTCGGTCAATATGTGAGCCACGGGTTGAACAAGAAGTTTACGCACTCAAGACTCTCGCCTTCCTCTAGTTTTTTGGCTTTTCAATGCACCACACTACTCTGTCTTTTCATGATGCCGAACGGAGATGGTGAAAGCTCCGGGAAAGAGATCAACGAAGGAGAAGGCAGCGGCGGCCGGCCGCATCTTGAATCCCAAAAAAAGGGACCACTGGAGAAGAAGGTGGCCTGCATGTCGATACCAAAGAAGGGAACACCGGATCCCTCCTCTTGAAACCGGAGAAGGCGGCTGCGGACCATCCGGAGGTCGCAAGACAAGGCCGCACTTGTGGTTGCCGGAAGAGGATGAGGAGTTGGCAGAATTGGTGAAGCAGCACGGTACGAAATGGTCCTACATTGCCTCTATGGGGAGTGTTTGAACGGACTCTCTATCCTTACCTATTCAAATGATTATGGCCATTTATTGACAAGCGCGCATCCTATTTACAAATGGCCAATTTATTGAGGAGCTTGCATCTTATTCGCACTCGCCATGAAGTGCCGTGGGATCGAACTGTGCGGAGGCTTCTTTGGAGCTTTTCCAGGATCGCTTGCTTGAATCACCCCGATCAGAACATATCTCCTGTTATTTGCGTCGAATTTTCCTAAATCAGAACATTGTTGATTTTTTTGTTTTTGGTCGAATGAGCGCTCTAAAGTGTTCATTCAGGAAATGTGACACAAAAATCACGGGACCGTGTCGGGGTTATTTTTATAGGAGTTCTCGAAAATCTTGAATGTGGATTGTTTTTGTTGTGTTGGTGGTGTTCAATTGGCAGCCCGTTGTTGGACAATTGACTGAAAATTCCCAGCTACACATGTCCAAGGAAATTTTCAGGGGATCGGACAATATGACGCATCTCTTTTTGTAGTTGTGCTCGACTCAATTTTTTGGTAGATATATTTATAAGCGTAGTCCTTCTTCCCTTCTTTTGTTAGATACGTGGGACTCGATCCACTCTATCCACATGATGTTCGACGTATTTGTTCTCCCTTTTAGGTATCTTTATATACTTGGTATATCACATGACAATCACGAAGGAGATGTCACAAAATAAAAAGTCAGAAATAAATCTACTTTTAGGAGTCACATTATTCGAGTTAAAATGGAATTGATTTCCTTCTTGGATAAGAACCATATCTTGATTTTCGTCTACTACAAGAAGTCGGAACGAAATATTTTTTACTAGTCACACTATTCGAGGCAAAATGGAATCCACTTCCCCATAAGACAAACTTATATTTTGATTTTCATATGAAACAAGAAAACGGAAAGAAATCCGTTTTACGAATCACATTATTTGAGGGAGAATGGAATCAATTTCAATTTTGATTTCCATCTAAAATGTTCAAGACAAGATTTATATTTTGATTCTGTCTAACCATAGAAAACGGGGAAAAATAATCTTTTTTTAGGAGTCAATTTATCGAGAGAGAACGGAATCGATTTCCATCTAAGACAAAATTAATACTTTGATTTCCATCTAGGACCAAAAAACGGAAGAAAATTTTCTTTTTACGAGTCACATTATTCGAGAGAAAAACGGGATCGATTTTTGTCAAAGGCAAGATTTATATTTTGATTTCTGTCTAAAAGAAGAAAACGGAATGAAATCTCTTTTACGAGTCACATTATCCAAGGGAAAATGGAACCGATCTGTGTCTAAAGTTTCTTATCATCTACTCTAATAAACTTCGAGAAATGGAGACTAGTTAATGTCTAGAAAATTGTTATCTTGCAATTGCAATTCCAAAGAATTTTCAGTCAATTGACCGCTATGACATATCTCTTCCAATGTATTTATATATGTCATGTACTTCCGCTTCTTTTGTTAGATATGTACAGTTCAAGTAACTCCATCCATATATGCTCTCATTTTTAGGTATTTCTATATATTTATCACCTCACAATCTGGAAGATAGGCAAAAGGAAGATGGAAAGTAATTTTTTACAAGTCACATTACTTGAGAGAAGATGGAACCAATTTCCATTTAAGACAATTTATGTTTTGATTCCGTCTAAAACAAGAAGACGGAAAGATTTTTTTTTTTGACGAGTCATATTATTTGAGAGAAAACAGAATCAATTTCTATCTAAGTCAGGATTTATATTTTTCATTTCCATTTAAGGAGACATTATTCGATGGAAAACGGAATTGATTTCCGTCTACAAAAATATTTATTTTTTAATTTCCATCTAAAGCAAGAAGTGAGAAGAAATATTTTGTGATGAGTCCGACAATTCAGAGAGTTCAATTCTCTTAGGATTTTGATATCAGGATAAAACCTTGTCAGGTATTGCCACAATAGTGGGAACATGGACCTAGAAATGGAACGGGATTATTCATCCATTTTTTTGGATCTAGGGGACGGCTTTCTGAACTCTGCAATAAAGTACAGCGAGAAAAGGTGGATCATCGAAAGAGCAAATGGAAAAGTGACGGGAGGTATGTTATGTTTGTTACGTCGATGCAAGTTCATAGGAAAAAAACCAGGGGGGTCACAATGGCATAACTTACTGTTTTTTACGGCGTTTTTCCGCAATAGTATACTTTGAAGGCTAGACCGAAGGATTCCCCAGAAGAAACCGACTTAAAAAAAGAGAGAAAAAAAAAGAGAAAAATGGCAGTTGGCACCGACAACAATTATTCGAGCCTTGGATCTCGCGTGATGACCTCAAAGTCAGTGGAAGATCCACATTTAAAACTGTTCTACTTCACAGTTCAAAGTCTCATACAAAAGGGGAAAGTACAAAGAAAGAAGGGTACTAGCTAGCCCCTATGTTGGGCCATTTCACGTGCTACTCCCTTGACACCAAAGATACATTCATAGTGCAACCTAAAAGAGGTCAGGCAGATAGCACAATGGCCTCCCTTGAAATAAATTGCTTCAATTCTCCACACCGAGTTGATCCCGACTACAAGCAAATCCCACAAACTAGTTGACAAAAGCGACTTATCCAATCATCATGATAGCGAATTGGAATGCACATACACCTCAATCCGCCTGTAGGTCAAGGGCAGCGATAGGAATGTATTGGCAGTGTCCAGTGTATCTAGAAGCTCTATAACTACTATAAGATTCCATGACCATGAAGGTCTGCTCATAAAGGACTGCTCATAGATTCCACCTCCGGACCATTTGCAGAAACAAAGTCAAACAAGCAAGGGGTAGACCAGATTTCCATTGAGAAGAAACTCACTGTCATGTGAACTAACAGATGGGCATTTGGTCTAGTGGTATGATTCTCGCTTTGGGTGCGAGAGGTCCCGAGTTCGATTCTCGGAATGCCCCGACCTTTTTTTTTTCTATATTTAATGCAAAATTTGAAACGAGTGACCAGATCACAGTCAAGCAGAGGCATTGGAATAATGAAGCAATTTTGTCAATCAGGTAAGAGAGCTTAAAGTTGTAATTAAACAATAGCAATATACCCAACCGTTAGAAGCCAACTCATGATGCAGTACTGAACATTAACAAAGCAGGTACTTTTTCTAAAAAAAATGTAGATCACACCAAAAATAGATCAATTGCAAATAATGAGATGGAAAACATAGAAAGAGAATATTTAAAATAAGGAGGATCAGAATGAAGCATCCAGGCTAGGGGACATCTGCCAGAGCCACTCTTTGAGAGGCCATGCAGCATGACAGCTTGTACTAAAGCAGGTCGAACCAGAACCACATCATGATACATAAAATAGATCTAGCAGACTAGCAGTACGTAGAGGAACTAACTTCATCCGGAGCAAAATGAGTGTGTAACTACATGCCTATGAAAACTGTCCAGCATATTAGTGTAATGAAACTATAAGTAATTGGAAGACGTTTTATCTGCACTGTGGCCATGAGACACCTAAGGTTCATGCTAGAAATACAATAACTTTGATCAAAGTTGCCAACAGCATACATTTACCAATAACCAGTGCCAGAGATTCAGATCTTATTACCTCAAGGACTGTTTTGCTAGCGCTAATAAGCAAATAATAACTTAGTTAAAGAAGACAACTATACAAAAGTAAATGTAATATCTTATCATGGGAAGAAACATGTATTCAAGATACAAAAGTAAAAAACACCTTCCCTTTAAGGTGGACAGCATCAGTGTTGTACCATTTTCCTTTTCTTTTGGTTTTTAAAGAATATTCCGGGAAGCCCATTTCTTGCAGACAATAAAAAGTTCCACAAATTGGGCATTTGGTCTAGTGGTATGATTCTCGCTTAGGGTGCGAGAGGTCCCGAGTTCGATTCTCGGAATGCCCCCTCTCTGGCTTCTATTTTTTCCATCCTTTTTGCATTAGAATTTGAGATTTAAAACGAAGCGGCCAAACCATAGGTAAAGAAGCAACAAGCTAGTACCTTCTGACATGAAGACTGCTTAGGCCGGCTAATCACATGCTCATGAATGCAGAACATAATCTTTCCCGCACCAGACTAAACTAAGACTGGGCAAAGAACTTAAACAAAGCAACAAGAAGATGAATATAGTGAAAGGCAAGCTAGAATCATAAAGGATCACCAATCACAAAATCTGGATGACAAGAATTCTCTCTTCCAATGCGCAAAAAATTATCTACACAGATCAGTTTTAAAAAATTCAGAACACATGAACTCCCAGAAAGAAGTGCACACAATTTAAGACACAGCGAATCCTCATGGCAGATAAAAATTCCTGGGAAGGAAGGAGAGTATCAGAGTGGTACAACATGCATAACCATAAGAGATAAGGAGTATTTGTCGATCCACAGTACCCAATACTGCTAAATCAGCGGAACATTGCTGCGGGACTTAAAGTGAACTGTCAGACCTACACTGACAAGAAGATTTTAAGGGCCAGACAAATGACTACACATTAAACAAATCAAGTCTCATAAACAGGACATTTGGTCTAGTGGTATGATTCTCGCTTCGGGTGCGAGAGGTCCCGAGTTCGATTCTCAGAATGCCCCCTCTCTGGCTTCTATTTTTTCCATCCTTTTTGCATTAGAACTTGACATTTAAAACGAAGCAGCCAAACCATAGGTAAAGAAGCAACAAGCTAGTACCTTCTGACATAGAAGAATGCTTAGGTCGGCTAATCACATGCTCATGAATGCAGAACATAATCTTTCCCACACCAGACTAAACTAAGACTAGGCAAAGAACTTAAACAAAGCAAGAAGAAGATGAATATAGTGAAAGGCAAGCTAGAATCATAAAGGATCACCAATCACAAAATCTGGGTGAAAAGAATTTTCTCTTCCAATGTGCAAAAAATTATCTACACCAATCAGTTTTAAAAAATTCAGAACACATGAACTCCCAGAAAAGAAGTGCACACAATTTAAGACACTGTGAACCCTCATGGCAGATAAAAATTCCTGGGAAGGAGAGTATCAGAGTAGTACCACATGTGTAACCGTAAGTGATAAGGAGTATTTGTTGTTCTACAGTACCCAATACTGCGAAATCAGCGGAACATTGCTGCGGGACTTAAAGTGAAAGATTTTATGGGTCAGACAAAATGACTAAACATTAAACAAATCAAGTCTCATAAACAGGGCATTTGGTCTAGTGGTATGATTCTCGCTTTGGGTGCGAGAGGTCCCGAGTTCGATTCTCGGAATGCCCCGACTTTTTTTTTAATTATACCTAGATCTAGGCTAGAGCTGAAAGATTCCTCAGAAAGAAACTGACTTAAAAAAGGAAAATGGCAGTTGACACTGACGCCATCAGCAGATTCAGGTCCTTGGATCCAGTGTGAGTACCTCAAAGTCAGTGCCACTTCGGCATTTAAAACTGTTCCATTTTGCCTATCAAAGTCTCATGTATAAGGGCAAAAAGATTGGTAGTGACTAGGTATTCACAGTTCATACCTCAACAAACTCCAGAAAGCATTTAGACAATTATTCAAGACAAACAAAGGGGGCATGTATAAAAGATGAGGGGTCCATACTAGCCCCTATCTTGGTCGATTCACATGCTACCCCTTGACACCAAAGATATATTCATATGGCATACTAAAGAGGACAGACAAATATCACAATGGCCTCCTTGGCATAAATTGCCTCAATTCTCTGCACCGAGTTGATCCTGACTAAATGCAAACTGCACATGTTAGTTGACAAAAGCAACTTGCCTGATAATCACAACAACGAATGGAAATGCACATGCACCTCACTCCACCTGTAGGTTTAAGGCAAAGAATAGGAATGTGTGTCCAGTATATCATGAAGCACTACAACAACTTCATAAGATGCAACATCAACATCACCTTTATCCCAAACAACTTCATAAGATTCATGCTCATAAAATTTTTTAAAAAAATTTTATGAGCATGAATCTTATGAAGCAAGGAATAGACCAGATTCAGTCAACAAGAAACGTAGTGTCATGTCAACTAACAGATGGGCATTTGGTCCAGTGGTATGATTCTCGCTTTGGGTGCGAGAGGTCCCGAGTTCGATTCTTGGAATGCCCCAATATGCTTAATTTTATGCAAAATTTGAAATGAGTGACCAGATCACACTCAAGCAGAGGCACTGGAATAATGAAGCAGATCATGTAAGATAGTTTACATTTGTAACTACAATAGCAATCTGCTCACTTGTTAGAAGTCAACTCAGGATGCAGTATTAAATATTCATAAGGCAAGTCCTTGTTTTTTTACGTATATCACACTAATAGATCAATTGCAAAACTAATGAGATGAAAATCATACAAAAGAAACATTAATATCGAAAGGACCAGAATGAAGCAGTCCGAGCTAGAGGATTTCTGCCAGAGCCACTCTTTGAGAGATGAAGCAGCATCAGTATGTACTAATTCAGATCGAAAGAGAACCACATTTTAAGACCGAAGTAGTCTTCTAGCAGACTAGCACTATGTAGAGAAACTACATCAGGAGCAAAATGATCCTGACACAACATGCCAATCCAATTTGTCCAGCATATTTATAACGAAACTAAAAGGTATTGCAAGACATTTTTATCTTCACTGGGGCCTCAAGATACCTAAGACCTATGTTGAAATCCAGGAACTTGCATAGACATTAATAAATAAACAGTGACAGATTCAAATCTTATCACCGAAAGGACTGTTCTACTAGCACAAGAACCAAATAATAAAACAGATAGTTAAAGGAGACTTAAATATAGGAATTGTGATCCGAGACAGTTTTTAGGTAAATGCGAGACCTTATTGTGGAAAAAAACATGTGGTGAAGATGAAAAAGTAAAAAACACCTTCCCTTTGAGGTGGACAGCATCTTGTACTTTTTCATTATTTTTGTCTTTGGATTTTGAAGATGGGTAGCTGATTATTCCTGGAACTTTTTGTCACAGACTGTAAAAAGTATCACAAACAGGGCATTTGGTCTAGTGGTATGATTCTCGCTTAGGGTGCGAGAGGTCCCGAGTTCAATTCTCGGAATGCCCCATCTCTGGTTAATGAGATCTTACATTTTATACAGAGTAGCCAGACCATAGGTAAAAAGCAACAAGCTAGTACCTTCTGACAAGATCATTCAAAATTTGCCAGAAGACTACTTAGGTCGGCTAGTTACATGCTAATGAATGCAGCACATAGTCTTTCCCAGACCAGACTAAACTAAGACATGAACTTAGGAATGACAAAAGAGCTTAGACAAAGCCAGATGAAGATGAATATAATAAAAGGCAAGCAAGAATCACCAGTCACAAAAGCAGGGTGACCTAGGTTCTTCCTCCTCCAATTTGCAGGAAATTACTTACATAGATCAGTTTTTAAAAATTCAAAACACATGAACTTCCAAAATGGAAGTGCAGGCAATTTGAAAAATGTGAGTCCCTATCAAATTTCCTCAGAAGAGAGAGTATTAGAGTTGCACAACATGCTTATCCATAAGCGATAAGGAGTATTCCTCGTCAACAGTACCCAATACTGCTAGATCAGTGGAAATTGATTCAGAACTGACAGCCAACTGTCAGATCTACACAAACATGAACATTGACGGGTAAGTCAAATGAATACACATGAAACAAAATAAGCCTCATTAACAGGGCATTTGGTCTAGCGGTATGATTCTCGCTTTGGGTGCGAGAGGTCCCGAGTTCGATTCTCGGAATGCCCCAGTTCTTTTTTAATTATTTTACTTGACTCATTGGGACAATACATGCTTCTACCCTATGCAGAATCCAGGGCAAATGAACATGTGCATACACAAGCAGAACATAGAGAAAGCACACCCACACAATAGCTTTTAATTATTTTACTTGACTCATTGGGACAATACATGCTTCTACCCTATGCAGAATCCAGGGCAAATGAACATGTGCATACACAAGCAGAACATAGAGAAAGCACACCCACACAATAGCTTGGAAGGTCTGTTTTTGAAAATTACTTCTTGTTAGTAGCATTTAGAAGCGCAGAAGTGCAACAACTATGCAACTGATACATCAGTAAGTCATTGCTATGTTCTTGCTAACCCTCCTGGAAGAATATTTTGACTATAGATTAGATCAAAAGAATATGAGATTGGAACAAGAGTGGGAATGTTTTCCTACGACATTAGTCAGCACTTATTGCAATGATATGATATCAATATACCATTACAATGTAAAGCACAGCCCTCTTTGGAAATGAATAATTGTACTTGATTATCATTGGAAACATGAATAAGGGAAAGGAAGACAGGTAGGAAGCTAGAAATAAGCATTCTAAGGTCAATACACTGTTATGTACCATGGATCTCAATGTCAGCATCATGTCTAGTTTTAACAGTGTTCCTCTGAGATCGAGATATCTGAGTTTGATCATTGGATACCCCTTTCTTTTGATTCTTCCCTCCGAGCTCAATAAGCAAGTAAAGATTCCCAACTCTGAACGAACTAAGAAATATAGTATATATTCCATGATATGAGAGTATGTATAACAAAAGGCGGCTTTAGCATATTAAAATGTGCATGGGATACAGTCAGAGCACACGCTTCAACTGTAAAGAAGAAGCTCTATTCTTGAAGAAGCTCTATTCTTTCTCAATGGCCACTCATACTCAGCTGATCAGTGTTAGACTACTATTGCTACTATTACTTTTTGGGGGGATGTGTGTTTCTGTGCAAAGCCCCCAGCAGAATGGAATAAATCTCAAGTTAGATCTGTAAGTACATGCACTTTTGGAAAACACTGCAGGTAAGCATTTGAAAATAAGAAATCTCTGACCACACAAATTGACAATTACACAATAGAGATAGCTCTATTTGTTTGGCATTTTAGATAGAGATATGATTCTCCCTCCAGATGCGAGAGGTCCCAAGTTCGATTCTCGAATGCCCCATTCTCTTTTCTCTTCCTTCTTCTCATCTCATTTTGTAAACACATACTTCTGCCTTAACTCGGCTTGATCACTTGATGCAAGCAAACAAACAAACCTTTGTGTCTTTGATAAATAACAAAGTAACATATTCACATACATAAACAGAAAACAAAGAACATAACAGCAACTGCTTGCAAGCTGATTCTTCTGTGAATGTACTTGTTAATAGCAATACGTAGTAGATGATAGGTGTCTGTGCAACTAATTTATCTCCAATTCCCGCTATTTCTGGCCAAAACTTTCCCAGAAGAATATTTAATCTGTAGATTACATCTAAGAAATATGGGCTTGAATAAGGGCACGTCATTTAGGAACCTAGGCATGAATAACGCCTGACCATACAAGTCCACTCCAACTGAACAGAAATGAGTCTCACAATCATGACATTTATCTACTGGTATGATTCTCTCTTGGGGTGTGAGAGGTCCTGAGAGTACAATTCTAGGAATGCCCCAACCTTTTATACCTTGACTTATTGGGTCAATATATACTTCCACACAATGCCGAATAGGATAAAAGAACAAATGAATTAACCGCAAACAGAACATAGAGAAAGCATGCACGGACAAATGCTTGCAGCCTCTGCCAAGTAGTTCTTGTTAGAAGCATTTAGTGGTACAGAACGAAAAATGATTCTGATCGACCATTAATTTACTCTTATTTTCTTGCTTGAACCCTCCTTGAAGGCATAACAAATAAGCTATAGACTGGATCCAGAGAAAGACAGGCTTGGGAATAGGGCATCAATGGGCAAGAATAAACAATAATCAAGCACGCTGACTACATCTGGAGAGAATTAAGTCTCATAAACAGGCCATTTGGTCTAGTGGTACAATTCTCGCTTTGGGTGTGACATGTCCAGAGTTCGATTCTCGGAATCCCCCATCTTCTTTTATTAATTTTGCCCGATATGTAAGTTAGTGGGTTAAACATCATGAAGTAACCAGAAACTGAACATCCAGACTTATGGAGGCTACAAAAGTTCAACCATTTTTGGAAAAATGCTATCAAGAAAATTCAGCAAAGCTCAACTTCTAAGAATAGACAATTGATCCGTGGTTTAAGTTACTGGTAGGTTATTGCACACACTGTAGCTCCTCAATGGTTGATCGCACAGGATCTTCAAGAGATGTAAACTTTTAAAGACATCATACAGGAACTTAAAATTGAGCATGCAAAAGTCAAGGAGATGCTTTAATATCATCGGCGAGAAATCTGAGAACTTGTCTAGTGGCATGATTCTTGTTTTGGGGCGATATCTCCTGCTTTTCTCTCAGAACGGCCCCATCTATGTTTATGCTACCCTTCAATGCATCAAGAGAATAGAAAAGGCTTATCACATTTCAGCTTATGCAGATACTTTTCAGGCTAGGACCTGAAGTAATGATGAGAAAAGAAACCCACAGATGCAAATTCATGCATGCATCGACATACAGACTTATTCCAAAACAAGCCCGACAACAATCGTGTCGCATGCACACATCCTACTAGTTAATTCCTTTTTCCGTCGAAAGAAATTTTGTGCATGTTATTAAGTAGAATTGCCTCAAGGATAAAATATTCCTAGTTCTTGCACACTGTCAGCAGAAAGGAGCAAACTGTACTTGAAAATTAGGGAAACGTTACAGCCTAAGGATTGAGAATGATATGCTAAGTAAGAAGAGGCTAATCAATTGACCATTTGGTCTAGCAGACCAACAGCTGCCTCCGGCTGAGAATGTCATCTACTTTGAGTTCTCATCCCCTCAATACCATGAACACTCATTTTTGACATGTAGGCAAACTTAACAACTCCAGCTAAATTTAACTATCTGATATCACGATTAGGAAAGTCCACATTGTAGAAAAGGCAGAACAACACATTAACCTTCTATGAATTTTAGACAAAAAAGAATTGGACAAATTTGGCAACTGGACGGATGATCCCAAATAAGTAAAAATAAACTCAACCAAGATAACAATTCCTGAACCACCCCTTACCAGATAACCCCATGGCCTCGCTTCTTCGTTGCCACCGTTGGCCACTGAATAACGGAACCCCGTGACTCCGTTTCGGAATTGGAAATTGCTGATTATAGAAGAAACGAAAATCCCAGGTAAACGCAACGAAACAAGAACTGCGCAAACTTCCGGATTGAATATCACAGAAGAATCCTACTCCGTACCTTCTCAACAGCCAAAACAACGCACCCCTTTTCTTCTGACGCTGCGCATGCACGCAAGAATGCATCAAAGAAACAGAACTCAAAAAATTAGGAACGTCAAAATCAGCGCAAAAGTCAAGAGGAAACGGAAAAATGTGGAGCTCCTCAATTCGATTGTCTGCCCAACTTCAGCATCCGCATTTACAGGAATGAAAAGAAAAACCCAAGAAATAGTTGGGTTCCAAGAAAGCAGGAGAAAGAATTAAGCAAAGAAAGCGGCAATTTTGCATGAATTTTAGGGCGTGGCGTGGCACGGCATCGCACGAGCGCGGCTTCGTGGGAAATGGCCCTTTTGCGCTTCTCTCTGTCTCTCTTCTTTCTTCTTCTTTGTCTGCAATGCGAATTTTGTTGAATTTTGAGGGTGTGCAGGGAGCAACTCGATTCCCGCTAAAACTTAACGAAGAAACATCGATATCGTTTTCCTTTGTATATACTAAGTTTCATTCGAGGGTTTGGAACCATCATCAAGATTGCTTTAACGGTCCCCGATCAAATCCTAAAGGCCGACATTGATTCTTTTCTGACCTGCCGAAGACTCCGAGGGAATAAAGGCATGTACTTTTACCTTAAACACCCTGTCGACGTGAAAGGGTTGGTAGGATTATTAACTCACAGAAGACAATAGAATAATTGCATCTATCCAACCCAATTTGATTCAATTGACTCATTTTTTGTTTGATACGTATCTAATGACTCATACTTAATTTGACCAGTATTATTAAAAGACTTTCATATTTAACTCAGACTTCGTTTATTTCGCGAAAAATGTAACACTTTCGAAAAATATTTTTCGAAAAGTTTTTTTTTTTTGGAAAATGATAATATTTTTCGATATTTGGTTAAACTATAAAAAAAGACTCGAAAAATATTTTTCGTCGTTTGATATAAAAAATCAGATTTCGAACTCCTTTTAATAATTTTCATTTTTCTATTTTTAATTCAATTTTTTAATCATTTATTTTAATATCTTTCTTTTTAATTTTTTCCTTTCTTTTTTTCTTCCTCCTTACTCTTTCCTCGATGTCGCCTCTCCTTCTTTCTCTAGCCACCACTCCATCCTCCTTCCTCCGAGGGCCTTGCGATGGCCATGACTCGACTCGGCAATCTCAGGCTTTTGGCGAGCTCCTGTCTCGCCTAATCCATGCAAACTCCTACCTCACTAGCCTTGGCCAAGCTCAAAGCTCACCAATTTGGTGGGCCTCGAGATTGCTGGCCTTGAGCTCACATGGATTTGGCAAGCTCATGGCTTTAGATCGCGTAGGGCTAGTCATGGCCATTATAGGGTGGCTAGAGGAAGGAGTGGCGGTTTGAGCCTCACTGGCCTCGGCCGAGCTTGTAGCTCGCCGATTTGGCAAGCCCTAAGCTCGTTAGCCATGGTTGAGCTCGAGGTCATTTGGATTTCGCAAGCTTGCGGCTCGCTAGCCTCAGGCGAGCTTGAGATTGTGGAGCCAAGTCATGGCCATCCCAATGTCGCCGGAGGAAGGAGGATGGAGCAACGGCCAAAGGAAGAAGGAGTGGTGATTCGGAGGAAGGAAGAATAAGGGGTAGGAGGAAAAAAGAAAGAGGGAAAAACGGAAAAAATAAAATCTAAAATATAAGATTTTTGAATTTTTACAAATAAATAATGAAAATAAAGTAAAAAATAATTATAAAAAAAGGAAGTGCGAGAGAAATGAGGAATGAAATATGAGGAAAATGATTTTCGCTTTTCAAAAAAGGAAATCATTTTTCTCACTTTTAGAAGGAAATTTTCATTGACCGGAAAATATTTTCCTTGACCATATATTTTCCGCCCTCCAAAGGCTAGAAATTAGGGAAAATATTTTCCGAAAAAATATTTTTTGCGAAATAAATGGAGCCTCGATTTAGAAATACCCATACTCAAATCGAGGTGAGAGTGTCGAGTGAGTGAATGTGAGTTTGAGTGAGAGTAATACAGAGTGAATAAAAAGTCATAGACGTGAGCTGAATGTAAGTTATGAACTCATTTAACACCAAGATTATAGAGTTTTATAACGTGAATAACTAATTCTTCTACAATGTCTTTCTCAATAGCAAGAAAATCTTTTTAAATGAGTAAACTTTGATCTCGTGAAAGTTATCTTCACCAACACATATATGAAGCAAGTAACGCGCAAGATAATTTCATTCATGCTACAAACATAAGATCGTTTGCATTTACCAAAGTAGGGAATTGAACGTGCATGGAATAAGTTATGCTCACAAAAGCCACACATACCAATTTATCCTTCTTCCGACATAAAGTTTTGTTTAGTATTGCTGTAATTTTGTCGTGGCTACACTGTTCTAAATCGCCAAAAAATTTAGCATTAAATTGGTAATTTGTCAAATGCTTAATATTAAATTAGCACAATTGATAAGCTTATGATCAAATTGACAAATTATGAAAGGGTTTAGTTCAAAATTGATTAAATTAAAAGGTTTAGGAATGAATTGACATAAATACAAAAAATTTGAAGAGCTTTTAGTAATTTCTCCAAAAGAATAACCACATAAAAAGTGGCGATGCGCCAAAAAATTCGCGCATGAGAATGTTATTGTTTCGCTATTTCTGTTCCAAACCTATTCTAGAAATAAGTTTGGAATAGAAACTCGTTTGGCAATGCAAATCTATTTTTCTATTTCTGGAACAAAAAACTGTTCTATAAATAGATTTTGGCCCAAAACTAGAAACAAAAATTTTTTGTTTCTGGCAGAAATAGAAAAATCTATTTCTGTTCCAGAAATTATTTCTGGAACAAAATGGTTGTCATGCACGCTCTCTCGACAATTCCACAATTATTAAGACCTCGAATTTTTGGCAAGTCTAATTAACCCGAAGCGCACATTTTACGTGTCTACCATTTAATTTCCAAGGATCTTGAAAGGGGTTTTAAATGCGAAGATGCACACGAAAGCAAAGGGAAACATCCTGGAAACAGCCTGACCCGACAGAGAGGAAACATCCTGGAAACAGCCGCACCACCACCGCCAACGGCATTTGTCCTGAGTCTTCCCTGTGTCGTAAGCGCGCGAGCGCGCGCATATCAATATTGCCCATCACTTCACTACGCTCTCACTTCCCCTTGCAGTGGGGAGCGTCTCTCGGTCGTCGTGTTGCATGCATTATCACCTCTTCTGAAATCGCCATTGATATCGTCGGCTGAAGCTCTACGCTTGCTACGTACGAACACTCTCGTTCTTGAAGCGAGCCCCCTGCATAACTGGTTATTCATTTAGATTCTTCTCTCTCTCGCGTTTTTGCGCGTGCTGTGTGTCCGCGGACGCGCAAAGAGACAACAAGCGTGAAGGCGAAGAACAGAGAGAGAGATGGGTATCCTGGTGACGATCTTCAATGGGGTTCGTCTGTTCGTGTCGACCTTGTGGGATCTTCAGGAAATGCGCTTCTCCAACATCTTCGACGACGTGAGCTCCGCCACAGCTTCCATTATCATGGCGGCTGTCTCTTGCTTTCTAGCTGCCAGGCGACTCTGAAGAGAAGAAAGGTCCTCCTTTGCCCTGCTCTGCTCTGCCCTGTTCAGTTCTCTCTCTCCCTCTCTCTCTCTCTCTCGCCCTTTCCACTGCATCAGATATACTTCGAGGTAGAGGAAGATTCGTAGATATATCATTGTACAATTAATTTGCTAATGACAAAGTTGTTATTTCGAGGAGGGAGATCCTCTCATAGGATGGAATTTGTCAAAGAACGCACCTTTCAAAGTAGTTATTGGGTAACCAGTACGCATCCTCATAACCAATACAGTGAATCGAAAATCTCTTCATTTAAGTCCCTTTTTTTTTTCTTTGGCCGACGTGAAGCGATTTTGACTGTTGCTAGTGCCAGTGCTTCACTTCAATAGAGCTTTTTATTAAAGGGCAGACGGTGGTTGTTGAAGTTTTCTGAGCCGCCATCATTAACGGCTTGAAATGTGCATGCACGCCATGTGTGCTTCACTTCTTTTCCATGGCCATGCTAGTTTTTGTCTCGGTAATTTCTACCTCTTCACGCCAATTTGCCCCGATCAATTGAATATCATGAAGGTCGCACCAGCCAGGGGAACAAAAAAGTAAAAGAAAAAAAAAATGGAAAAGCCATTAGAATCCACGCACCTCCCGAATATAAACGCGTTCGACAACCGCACAAAATTTCTGTTCCAAAAAACAATCACATCACAAGAATTCTTTTTTAAAATTTTTCATCTTTAAAAAAATTAATTTTTTTAATTTCCCCCTTTTTTTTGCATTTTTTGAATTTTTTTATATTTTTAATTTCCCCACTTTTAAAAAAAATTAAAATTTTTGTTAAATTTTAAAGCTTATTTTTAAATTTAATTTTAAAAAATATTTAAAAAAATTAGTTATTAGTAAATTTTCAAATCTAATTTTGATTTTTTTAAAGTTCATAACTTCACGTGAAAGCGTACGTGGACTTTAATCTTTTTAAAAGAACTGAGACTTTATTCTTTTCGTGAATTTTAAAAGTAATTCTTTTTTTATAATCAACTTTTTTTATTTTTATTTTTGCTCCAAAATTATTCTCAAGAACAAAATCAGAATTATTTACATTACTAAACATGTTTCCGATCCCTTTTTCGTTCCAAAAAATAGAATTAAAGAATCAGAATTGTTGTCTAACAAACCCTTAGTATCTCGAAGAAGACGAAGAACATCATATTATATTTTCGCAGCGCGTCTTTAAAAGTTTCAAGTAAAGAAAGGATATTTCTTTAGGCCGATAAGAACAAGCAATGTTGTGGATGCAAAGATGGATTTACAAGATGGATCGGCCGATCGAGAAAGTTGAAATGAGCGGGTTGTTTGACAAAAGGGTCAATCGTGTTTCGCTTTGAAACTAGTTCTGTGAGCCAAATTTTGTGTCTTTAGCTTTAACAATGGAGGGTTTACCATGTTGTGCAAGTTTTTGCAGTGTTACAGGGAATAATATTCTCCATATGCTCAATAGTTCGTCAGTTTCCTATCCGTTCCAACGTTTTAAAGCCATTTATTTAGATATTTCATTGATTTCCGTAAGCCCAAAAATGATTTCAACATCAGCTTTGAGCTCTAAATTCTCTCAATCAAATTTTCACTGCCGGAATAAATCAGATTACACCAGCCAAAGAAGCATCTAATCAGACACTCGAAGAATTAATCTCTGCTGAGAAGTCTCTGTTGGAACCACCTCGAAGCCTTGAAGAACATATGAACTGTTTGCCCCTGGCTGAGTGACAGTCACATGGTAATCGCCATGAAAGAGCGAGGCCTCAAAGGCACCATCCGGACCAGTCGTGCCGGACAAGACCTGCCCGGCCCCGCCCCATTCCTTCAACAGCTTGTCAACCACGTCGCCGGTTGGCAAGTTGCGGAAGTTGTTGTCTGTCAGACACATCCGGTAACACCCCTGTGGACTCCACGCGGTCCACAGTACTATTCCGTTGATCTTTGGATGAGCGTGTGCCTCCCTCAACACCTGCTCCAGGTACATTGCCTTCCCAGACAATGCACCAGAAAAAATTTGTCAAGATCACTATCCAATTATGATATGTGTGAACATAGTATGGTTTTCTCCTAACATCGAAACTTTGGTGACGGCAAAAGATGTGAAATGCCTCACCTGATTTTGTCCACTTTGCACGTCGACTTCGGTCAACCACATTGGCAGTCCCCTAGCTCCGAGAGTGTCAATGGCGGATCTCATGTAAGGGAGGTCGGGCACATTGAAATGAGACTCGAGTCCGATGCCCAAATTCCGGCCGCCCGAAGATTGAATGCTTCCTATCTTGTTGGCATACGCAGAAGGTGAAGATGCCCTGTCCCGGCTATCCTCTATGGTGTTGTAATCATTCAAAAACAAAGTCGTCGAGCGATCGATGAGGTTTGCCACTTTATAAGCGTTAGCAGACGCTTGTGGCCCGAGCCTGCTCTCGAAGAAGGAGAAGTGCAGGTTCTCATTGACCACATCCCATCCTATGACCTGGCCCTTGTACCTCTTCATGACAGAATTAATCCTCTTTGTGACGGCTGCCGAGAGCTGGCTTGCCGAGAGGGAATTTACCCATGAAGTCAGGGTCCTAGGGTCATCCCACAGCACGTTGTGGCCACGGACTGAGATGCCGTGTTGCTGCGCGAATTTGAGCAGTGCATCTGCTGCAGAGTAGTCCTCGTGGCCTTGGGTCGGCTCGGTGGCGTACCACTTCATTTCGTTCTCAAAGGTCGTGACAGTGAATCTGGAAGTGAACCAATTTTGGTATGCAGTGTTTGTCAGGATGTTCTTGTTTATGGCACTACCAAATGGGAAGCTCAGCTTCTTTTGTACAATAGAGATGGTGGCATTGGCTAGAGGCTGGTCTTGCTTGCCCATTACATGGATTCTGACCTTTCTCCTGTGTTTCTGCAAATCATCACATCAGACTAGTTTGCAGTCTCTATGGCCAGATAATTCTCCAGTCAGGGTGAAATATTAAACCCTCAGATAAACCTTTCCATCCAAAAAGGATCGAAGTGCTTGTAACTAAATTTGTACCTCCTCAATGCTTTGCTCCTGATGCGATCTCCACTCTTCCGTTGTGAACGGTTGTAGCGAGACGCTGTCAACCCATATCTCGACCGAGGTGTTTTCGCTCTGAGAAATCAAGTGACATTCAGTACATCTAGGAATGAAAAAACGTCAAGGATCGGAGAGGTTTTCACGAGTAATTGAGCAAATCGCATGAGAAACAACATCGATAGTGCATCAAATTAGGAACAAACATGGCCTTTGAAGTAGTAAAAGAGGAGTGAACATAAAAGAGTCGGTCACCTCGAAGTAAAGCTCAGCTGGCCCCGATTCATCAACGGTGAGTCCCCCCTTGATCATGGACCAGCAGTTCGATTCAGCTGTAACGGCACCAGCATGTTTGAACCCGCTAATCGTCTTGAAAACGGCACGTACTGGGATCTTCCCCTCGCTCACCTGCACCCACGCTGCATCAACGTCGACCCCGAGACACGGGGTCAGCACAAAAGTCAAGTTCGCAACAGGAAAAACCTTCGCACAAGGTTCGGTCATCGGACTTCGCCGAAGCACGCTTTTGCAGAAACATATTAACACATTTCCACGAAATTTAATATACGCGCAACCGAGACAGCCATAGGAAAAGAGTTACCGGAAAAAGTGTAGAGTTTGTCCTCGTACAAATAAATCTTCTGCGAGACACTGTCATGCGAGTGATTCCTGCCACGAGCCACAATGAAATTATTTCCACTAGACATTCTGTGGTCCACTTTTGCGTCCCCAAAGGTGGACCATGCTCTTAACCCCTGATTCAGCTCTGGGTTCTTGATGATCCCTCCATTGTACTGAGGCTTATGAGGGAAAGGCAAGCACTGAAAAAGAATCAATCAAAACAAAAACTCTCAGAATTGAGCTCGAGTCAGGAAGATTACTGCTATGATCACTATTGGGGGATGGAAATCAACAAGCTTGCCTCAACACTGGCTGTGTAGTCATATTTCAAAGCATTGGCTCCAAATTCTGCAGAGAAGAAAGGAACATCTTGTCACTTCTTTGGTACAGACCAAATAGCAACAATTGAGGGAAAATGTATTTTAGCTTCTAGCAGATTAACATGGAAGCCAATAGAATACCTCATGAATAAATACTATCAAGCAACATAGTAAAAAGTCCGTCCACAAGTGACGAGCCAAAATTGATTTTCTTTGATTTTTTGTTTACATCATGCCAATTAATTCACATGAGTAGGACTAAACACTCAGTAAACATATGCTGCGTGATTTTTCGGACATTCCCTTTTTCCGCGTTCGGAACATTAGAGTAACAGAAAACATTTAACAAGTGAGAACCTGTCGGTTTCCTCTGTTTTACCAGAAGAGGAAAACAGAACAAACCTGACAAAATGGTTCCACATATAATGAGCGCGAATGCCAGTCTGATCACGGCAGAGTCACAAGGCCAAAATCCCATCCTCACAAACGAACCACAGAGAGAGACAGAGAGTTAGTTTCAGTACAGAGTTTCAGTAAAAAAAGGAACTGGGCATGAATAAACAGAGGAGATGTCTATTGGAAAGAGTCGGAGCAGGGTCACGACACGAGGTTGAAAGAGACCCTTTTGCACATTATATACGCAACAGTGAATGCAAACACGGTTTTATCTGCACATCTGTAAGAAAGGCAATGCAACTGTGTCGCCTTTTCTCCAGCTTCCTTCCTTTCTTCTGGAGATTTATATTCAGAATATAATATTGGTTTACCATATTGGCTGGTTCCGTAATTAGGGAAAGCTGTATATGAGGATGTTTTGCCGCCCATAATGTATCATTCTTCTTTATTAGGACATGTTTCAAATTAAGGGGTTGTCGCGAATAACACCTTAAGGTGAAAAACTTACTCTCAAATAAAGTCTTGAGCTCATCGTCCTGCCAAATCTTTGCAGCCAATGAGATGCACAGGCTCATCGGTCCGCGAAGATTTGGCCGGGCGATGAGTTGAGGCCTTATTTGAGACTAAGGTTCTATTTGTTTCGTGGAGCACGAACAATTTGACAAATATTTTTCTAAAAATAATCGCTTATATTACTCGTAATAATTATCCATTGAAAAATGTTATAATTAGGCGCGACATTTTATTTCTAACTAATTTCCTTTGAAAATGAGATATTTTTGGTACATTAATTGTTGTAAGAGATATAAGCTATCATTTTTAATTATTTTTTTAAATCAATCATTTTTCGCAAATTGACAGAGTTTAAAGTTGGCCGCTCCGATCTTTTACCTGGACAACGATCCGGTCTAGGATTTTTATTTTTATTTTTTGGTTTTGACAGAGTTTAATTTCAATTCCGAATTCGATATGACTAGTCATACTTCTACTCCAATTTAGAATCCGTTTTGGGCAGATGGTTGGAGCATTGGTGAGAAACCCGAACCCGCTCCTGAGTGCCGTTCAAACCGCCCCACTAATTACCGCACATCCCTAATTTTCTTATCTTACAAATTCAGAAGATAGCAAACATAAATTCGCTTACTAATACTCTACAGATAATACGTTCTTTATGATATATTTTCCTTTCTTGCATACTGGTTTTGTTCTTCGAATAGTAAAATAGGGACAGCGCAATTTCCACCTATAGATGCTAAGAGCGCAATTTGGTGAATGGATAAAATTTCAATTTCGGAATAAGAAAATAACATAAACGCATCTGGTTCGTCCTTAAAAATTTCCATTCCCGATTCTTTTACAATTGATTGGTAAAAAAGTCAGCAATGGTGGTGACGAGCGACGATGGACTTATGGTTGTAAAGAAAGTACTAAGTCGCATTGAGCGACATTAATTATTCTTTTGTCCTCGGGAACAAAAAAGTTATTTTTTTTTGTCACTTGTGGTTATGTTCATGGGAACAAAATATCAATTAATGTGCATAAATGGGTTTCTATTCTTTTTCTGTTCTAAGGAACAAAAGAAGAGAAAAATAGAGAATCAGAAACTTTACTAAGCAAGCGTTGGACTCATCTCATTTTCACTAGATAGATAATATTGCTCTCGATATTATTTTATGGCTTTCTCTCAAATTTGAACATATTATTTAATTTCTATTTATAAATTTACGCATTGGGGAATGGAATAGTCGCCACATTCCGACAAATCCTTTAAGAGTTTTTCTATTTAATTCAGTCATCCATTTTGTGCATACGAAAGAAAATTGATAAAAAAAAACAAAAAAAAAGAGTTTGGAGGTGGAGAAAACTAGGTTTTGTAGGAAATTCGATCTTCGAAGAGGCTAATATGTAAAATGGAAAATTTTAAGTGGAAAACTTCTGCTTTTAACATGCATGATGATAATTGACAAAAAAAATCCTTGATAATGCACATTTAAAGTTCTTTCAAAGGATTCCGACCAAAAAATAAAAGAAAATTTTCAAAAAAAGGACCTCAAATGCTCTCATTTTCTCAAATAAGAGTTTGAAGTGGACTTTATTTAAAATAAGGGTCTAAAATATCATTATTATTTCAAAGAAAGGGTCTAAAATTGTTATGGTTGTTTTAAATAAGGATCTGACCTTGCTAGCCGATTGGCCGACCCAATTTTCCAGCTGATTAGGGACATTTTTGTCAAAATATAAGTTTGACCTAATTTTATGTTAAATTAAATTTAAAAATAAAAAAGAGTAAAACTAAAAATTTTGTTAAAAATAGAAAAAGGAAAAACTAAATAAAATAGTAAATGACCAAAATGCCACTACTTAAAATGACTCAGGTTTTTTTTTTAAATTAATATAGTCACTTCATGCTCTTATTTAAAATAATATCCATTTCGGGCCTTTGTTTGAAACAAGATCCACTTTAAGCTCTTATTTAAAAAAATGTGGGCATTTGGGTCCTTTATTTGAAATTTTTCAAAAAATAAATATTGTTTTTAAAGAAAACACTTGTGTTCTCAATACGCATGGCATTCAAACAACCTTGTCGTAATTGTCACACATCAATAATTGTCTTATATTTTGCAATGAATCCAGATGGCAAAAAATGAATTTGCTTACTTATTACTCTAATGAAGTATATTTCATTATGTGATTTATCTTTCAAATCGGATAGGAAGATGCATCAAGGGAAATTTAGTGGAGCATTCTATTTATGTCTCTTGCATACGCATTTCGTTCTTCGAAAAAATAATACGATATAAAGAATATAATTCACGAGAAAAATAAGTCCTTTGCCATGGGTTCTTATTATCGGAATCACACAAAATATTCTTTTGAAAAAAAAATAAATATAAAAGAGGCTTCTTTAAAAAAGATTATATAAAATTAAGACGCGGGCGTTGTCACCGACTTTCCTTCAGCGCTGTTGGCTCCGAGAGCCCCCCTCTCGGAACCCAGGTCTGGAGTTCGAAAGTTGGTAGAGAGAGAGACGAGAGAGAGATTATACATTGTGAGGTATTTCAAAATACCTCTGTTTTGCTCAAATTTATCTTTTGCAAGATCTTCCAGTTCAAGAACACACACACACACACACACATATATATATTTTTTTTGCCTTTGTTCCCGTCAAGACCTTCGAGTTCAAGAAAATTTCTGCAGCAAAAAGAAGAGGAAGTTACGATGCTGCTTTTCTGAGTTGAAAATACTCTGCCTTCTCCTCCTTTTCGTCTGGATGCGATGATATGGTGAGGCTTGACCCGGCGATCCTTGATTTGCCACGTGCCCATCATCTCTAACTCAGCCCGTTCTCAGTAAAAGCATCGGTGTCATTGTTAACGTTCTGCAATCTTATCCGGCTTTCTTTCGTGAGTCTCCGGCATTAGAACCAGATTTGTTTCTTGGAAGACCAGAGTCAAAATTCCAGCAAATGAACGCGCCTCTGATACCCACCTCCAAATTCCCCCTAAACATCCAAAAAATTCACCCGAGAGCCCGAATTTCTACTCCATCAATCGCACCAATCTCCCAACTAAGAGCCACCGAACTTCAAGAACCGCCCAAGAACCGCAAAGCAGAGGCCACCGCCGATAACTTCCCAACCATGACCGACATAATCAGCGCCTCAACAGCGCAGAACCTTGACATTGAGCTGAAAACGCTGGGACCCTTTTTTAGAATCACGGCCAGGAGCTTGGACGCCCGAAGAGAGCTCGGGAGGGCCGATGGTCTGATCAGGGTCTGGACAGGAGGGAAGATTCTGCACCTGGATTCAATCAGGTTGAGGAGAGAGACGCTGGGGATGGAGAGATCCATATTTGGGATAGGGCTGTTCATTGGAGCTGTGGCCATAAGGCATGGGTACGAGTGTGGTTGCAGGAGGGCTGAATTGCTGGCCATCAATGACTCGGATCTTTACCATTCCAAGGTCCTTTTGTTTCTCTCTTTCTGGTTCACGTTCTTGATGAGTTCCTTCAGATTCGTCCCTCGGTGAATCATAGAACTGCCTTATGAATGTCACATGAAGTTCGGATGGATATGAATACCCCTCCACCTCTCTCTCTCTCTCTCTCTCTCTCTCTCTCTCTCTCTCTCTCTCCCCGAATTGAATTTGATTGCATGATCATGGTTAACTGATAACGCTCTTACCCATTTCTTAAAAATGGTTGAATTTGATGGAAAGGTGAAAAAGAACTCATACTCTAACCCGTATCCCAAGTCAAGTTTTTTAAAGGAAGACACGGATTATTATCAAATAAAGAATTCCATCCATGTGATGAACAGCGGCCACATAATAACTATGCCGTTGTTCTAAGTCACGAGGCATGGGCATTCTCATTCCAGTGAAAAGTAAGCCACAATTTGCCCAATTGTTTTACCAAAGATACCAATATTACCCGAAAATGCGCAGCCAAAGGCTTGCAGATCTTCAATTTTGGTTAAGTTTCTGAAATCTTTTTCTGTGATAAAGCTGGTCAGGTTTTACACGAGAATCGGGTTCAAGGCAGAGAACGAGGTGACGGGATCGACAATGGGTGACATTGCTCACATGTTGGTATGGGGCGGAGTTGGGACCAGGATGAATGCCAACATTGAGGACCTTCTAATCAAGTGGTGCACCCGTTTCAAGTCCCAGAAATGATTCTTCCTTCAACTTCTCTGCCTCTGCAACTTCACTAAAGCAAACCCAAGATCAATGCTCAAGGAATGTAAAGCAAGTGAAATCTGTGAAGCTGAAGCAAATACTGATTCACCTGTCCGAAACTGTACAAGGCACAGGGTCTTTCTTTTTCTCTTCAGTTACTTTGGCGTTTATTTTGTTAATAAGTCACTCTTTACGCGCCTAGAAAATGGAAAAAGAGATTGCCTGCATCATTTCCCAGTCCCCTGTATGTCAATCTTACGTGATCTGCAAGACTATAAAGTGTGCGAGTGAATCCGCCCACGTAACTGCTTCCATACTGGATGTTGAGTTATTAACCAGTATTTGTTCGGTAAGCCAAAGTACGGGTACTATGCATTAACTCGATCTCAATCTTTCATACAATGAGGCAAAGCTACTGACCAATCAAATCAATGCATCGGGTGAATAAGAAGGCTCGATACAAGGGAACCAAAGAAAGAAAATCTAGAAACGAGTAAGAAAATCAATACGACATCCAGCACATTGCAAACCCTTCATCTCGATCTTGTCCTCATCCTCTGCTCGGGAAGGGGGTAAAGTATCAGCAAGGCTGGAAAATCCTTTTGTGGCATCGCTTCTCAGCAGAAAGGACGCAAGAGCGTATAAACATTAGCCAATCATATCTCCTGCAACTGCTAGTCACATCAGTGGCCGGGGATAGGGAGTTTCTACTCATATTAGGTTGTTAAACCATGGTTCGACAACTGGTAAAGTCTTTGAAATGGGCAACTTGTAATCCTCAATTTGTGAGCCTGTCCAGCTGATCTACTATCTGAGAGCTTTGTCAGTACTTACTTTGTCAAAGTAAGTGCAGTCTCCGATGCTTCCTGAAAATGATAATCAGATTACTAGTGAGACAAATTTTGTTTCTCGATGGAATACCTCACATAATTATGGGTTGAATATCAGACTTCACTTAAGATAAGTTCAAACTAATTGGATCAGCGCTGAAGAGAAAACTATATAATACATCTTCTCTCACCTCAAACAAATTTGATAAACTCAAAGATGTATATCCTCTATGTCAGTTAGGAGCTCCGCATTAACTGAGGATCTCTTATTGGGAAGATTCACGACCAACTGACCACATGCTCCACTTATATCCTGACCCATTTGCTTACGAACTGTCGTGCGGATGTTATAAGTACCCCTAAGCACTTTCTGGAAAGTTGATACTTTAACGTCACTGCTGGATGTAAAATGACTAATACTGCCGATTGGATTGAAAGGTATCAAGTTCACAACCTGTTTGTAAAGACAAATATGAAGAGAGTGAAGAATCCATGCCTGCTGGATCAGAACTACTTTATTAGAACATCTAGATATGCAATCTGATGAATGACATACCACATCAAATATCTCCAGCAATTTGCCCAGTTGGTGGGCATGCTGATCTTCATCATTTACTCCGTTGAGCATTATGTACTCAATAAAGATTTTCTGCTTACTGCATCAAACAAACTACCTTCAGATATTAGTATAAACTCATGTTGAGAAACTTAAATGGGATCAAACAAATTCGTAGCAGCGATTAATCAATTTGGGGGTTGCAACCACTACTACCTGTTCTTTTGATATACTTGCAATGTCTCCATAAGTTTTTCCAGAGGAAAAGCACGAGCAGCAGGCATTATCTGACAACGGATGTCTTGAACTGGCGCATGCAATGATACAGCTAAATTCACGCCTGGTAGATCATTATGAAGCTTGCTAATAGCATGAGTGATACCAACCTGCATTAAGTACAGTAAATGGTTTCAGAGTTTCTTATGGCACAGTCATCTTAGGCCTCCAACCACACAACAGTTTTTCAAAGGTTCAGAAATCTAAGGGCAACAATAATCTACTACCAAACTACTGATGTTAAAACTTCATTTAAACAATTAAAAAAAATACAAAAACTGAAGTAGCACTGCAGGGAAAATATTGAGAAACTTGTATCTGTATCCAAGCAATAAACAATGACAAATCAGGGGACCAAAACCACCCAAGATGTCTTCCCAAAATCATTCTAAGAGACGGAAGAGGCAGAGAATAACAAGCTAAGCAAATTTGCAGAGAATTCTGGACAGGTGAACCAGCACAAGTAATCATCAAGAAACTAACAAGGCATTCGTGAATAGTAAGATCGCAGGGTGTATAACAAAAAACGATAATCGTACCGTTGAGACAGTTATTCTCTTTAGCGACAACTGGAATGGAGACCTGGTCATTACACGTATAGCTTCCACTACCGCAGTATAATTATTCAAAGGTTCTCCCATTCCCTGCTCAGCAAAATTAACAGGAGATTATGAAAGCCAAAACCAGTACCAATGCAAGATTATCTAGCATGGGAGAAAGTACTAACCATGAATACGACATTCCGTATAGAGGATATATGAGAGGCATGAACCAACTGTTCCACAATTTCTCCCGATGATAAATGGCTTTTGAATCCCATGCTTCCAGTTGCGCAGAATTTGCAGCCCATTTTGCAACCAACCTACAGCATTACGAGTTAAAGGCACAGAGAATACATCTTCATACGAAAATTAAAAGATCAAAGAAAACATAGCTCAATAACACAAGAGTACCTGAGATGATATGCACAGAGTTGACCTGGGACCTCCTGGACGGGGTTTCCCACAATATTTGCCTAGTCGTGTATCGTATGTCATGATCACAGCCTCCACAAATGCCTTATTCTAGTTACAACAATTTAAACAAAGAATCAACAAAGGCAGTCCCAAAATTGCGAGAAGGTTTCCACCTAACCTTGACACTGCCCAATGCGGCATTGGCTTATCAAGTTCTCGCCTCTTTGCATTATTTGAACGATGGTAGGGTAGTGACTAGTGAAGCACGACGACGATTCATTAAAATGCGTTACACCATAGCATCTCTCCAACATCATGACACGAACAATAACAACAAACCTGCAACTTGATGAGAAGTTTGGTGGTGACTTGGTCGCTAGAATCGACTCGGGAGTGAAGAGTCGAGGTCAAAGGCTTGAACTTTGAATTCAGCAGCGAGTACGCGGCGGAGGGCAACGACGGTATATCGCTCCACTCGCAGCTAGGGTTTCGCGCCACCCATCTTCACCAAGGACAATAGACGATCGAGATTACGCTTAACAAGGGGAAAATCTAGGCCCGCAAGTCTTAAATCAGAGAGCTTTGTGGAGGAAAGAGAGAAATTTACTTCCAAATGCAGGGGATGAAGTGAGAGCTGATTCCGGCCTTGTCGAACTCCGACGTGATTTCGCCGGCGTCGAACACCGAACGGTACGCCATTGGAAGGCGGAGACTTCTTCAGCGTCAAGCCTTCCACCTTTACGTCTTTTCGATTTGATTCGCCGGGAGAGCTCGCCGCCGCTTGGCTGATTGTTACGGCGGTTGAGACAGAAATTTTGAGCGAACAAAATCCGAAGTCAATGCTTTACTGAATGAAATTTACTGCTGTTGCAACTAGACACCGTAAAGCCCTGATTCAACATATTTGCATGTTAGCTGATTGAATACAGCAATCATCCAGAAACGACAATTACACAAATTAGGACAATTGTGGAGCATCACAGCAAGGAATCAATCTCCTAATTGCAAGTCAAATGTTCTCAACTCTCCGTTTGCACGAAAAATGTGATACTTTTAAAAAATATTTTTCAAAAAGTTATTTTTTTAAAAAATAATAACATTTTTTTATGTATTTGACTAATACTTAAAAATAAATTAGAAAATAATTTTCGTCATTTTGTCAAGGAATTGATTTCCGGCGACTAGTGACGGCGACGGCAGTGATCGGTGGAGGCGACCGACAACCGGCGAAAGAGGAAGAACGAGAAAAGAAAAAGGAAAAAGTGTAAAAGAAACATGGAAGAAAAGATAAGGAAAATATTTTTCTCTTTTCAAAATGAGAAAAAAATGAAGAAAACGTTTTCCACACTTTTCAAAGAGATTTTTTCATAAGATGAAAGTATTTTTAGGGATTAGCCTATTTTCCCCCACCCAAATGCCGGAAAATTCGGAAAACATTTTTCGGGAAATTATTTTCCGCGAAACAAACGGATCCTAAATTTCATTCATTGAGGTCACAGAATCAAAAGATCCGATCTTTCATGTAGAAACTAAATAAGAAAGAAAAATGACATATCAAAGTTAAGATTACCATAACAAATCAAGAGCTATGAAAAAGGATTATAAGAAAACATTGGGTAATATAAGTACACATACCTCATTCATATTATAAATTCAAACTTTTCACACTCGAAAGATCCTTCAAGAAATTATGTCCATCGTGAGCATTATGAGGACAACGAGACCGGTCAAACATGATACCAACACAAGCCATAGCGATGGATAAATCGCCCAATATAAGTAAAAGGACTCTACACAAGCTTCGTGGATTCCTAAATGAAAGAAACTTTCCAAATCCTCTTTTCATGAATAAATGGAAATATTACCTTGTTAGTTTATGGCAATATCATTTTTACGCGTGGTTTCAACCAGGAAGGATCGATATAAACCAATTATGGAATTATTCTATTGACTTTTTAGGCTATCGTTCAAGCGTGCGACTAAATTCTTCAGTGGTACGAAGTCAAATGATAGAAAATTCATTTCTAATAAATAATGCTATGAAGAAGTTCGAGACAATAGTTCCGATTATTCCTCTGATTGGATCATTGTCTAAAGCGAATTTTTGTAACACATTAGGGCATCCTATTAGTAAACCGACCCGGGCTGATTCATCAGATTCCGATATTATCGACCGTTTTTTGCGTATATGCAGAAATCTTTCTCATTATCACAGTGGATCCTCAAAAAAAAAGAGTTTATATCGAGTAAAATATATACTTCGACTTTCTTGTGTTAAAACTTTAGCTCGTAAACACAAAAGGACTGTACGCACTTTTTTAAAAAGATTAGGTTCGGAATTTAAGGAAGAATTCCTTACGGAGGAGGAAGTTGTTCTTTCTTTGATCTTCCCAAGAACTTATTCTACTTCACGAAGGTTATATAGAGGACAGATTTGGTATTTGGATATAACTTCTATCAATGATCTAGTCAATTATGAATGATTGGCTATGAGATCATGGAAATGTAAATTATCCTTAAATAATGAAGAGATAAAAAAAAAATGAATTCATTTTTTTATGAAATATTTCTGTAGTAAGATTTAAGTTAGGGTTGAGCGACCGAGTATTCCATTTTTCTTAGAGTCCTCTATTTATGTAGGATTTGGTGTATGACATTGTCGCGACCCTCTAAAAAAATTTTAAATTTTAAAAGGGGTTAACGGATTATTAGGTTAATTAGATTTGACTAACCTAACGCGGACCCTCCCAAACCCTACCGAATCGCAACTTTGGTTTTTATTTAAATGATTTTAAAATTTGGAGTCGCCACTAATCGTTCTTGGTAGGTCGATTAGAAACCTAAATAAATTAGCGGGAGAACTAATTTATTCCTGCGAACCAGAGATTAGGAGCTCGGGGACTTGGTTACACTAGTTAATTAAAATTAATGCCCTTTCGGTACCTTAATTTCATGGATATCCTAATTCGGCAACTCAGGCTTGGTTTATTCCTAAGGCTATAGTAGGGTATTCTCTTTTGTGTTTTCACTTTTTAAATAGGATGCATGGATGGTATATATTTTTATTTGTTATATTTTTTTTAAGTGTTAAAGATTCCCTGAAGCCGAAAGAAGGAGTGTGTTAACGACTTCTGTGCAGTATTACAATCTACTTATCTTTTGGGTCTGATGATTCAAAAATTAAATTATAGGAAGTACATGACAGTGAATAAACACCTCCAATGGGAGGCCTAGCATTGGCTTGGCTCTTCCCTTTGGGATTTAAGGTACAGGTATTTAAGTTGCAAGTATTTAAACTACTGTAAGTAAAAACCTCCAAGGGAGGCTAAGCATTGGCTTGGCTCTTCCCTTTGGGATTTAAGGTACATGTATTTAAGTTGCAGGTATTTAACTACTGTAAGTAAAAACCTACAATGGGAGGCTAAGCATTGGCTTGGCCCTTCCCTTTGGGATTTAAGGTACAAGTATTTAAGTTGCATGTATTTAACTACTGTAAGTAAAAACCTCCAATGGGAGGCTAAGCATTGGCTTGGCTCTTCCCTTTGGGATTTAAGGTATAGGTATTTAAGTTGCAGGTATTTAACTACTGTAAGTAAAAACCTCCAATGGGAGGCTAAGCATTGGCTTGGCTCTTCCCTTTGGGATTTAAGGTACAGGTATTTAAGTTGCAGGTATTTAACTACTGTAAGTAAAAACCTCCAATGAGAGGCTAAGCATTAGCTTGGCTCTTCCCTTTGGGATTTATGGTGCAGGTATTTAAATTGCGGATAGACTTTGTCCTCTCCATTCTAGGGTATGAATTCTTTAAAATAAAATGCAACGAATTGATTCAACAATTTGAAATTTGTGCGCGCTTGAGGACTCCTCCAAGCCGATTTTGTGCTTCCATAGGGTTGACCATTGATATAGAGTTGCGGCTTCCTGACATAAAATAGAGTGAAGTGTCAGTATACAAAATATGTGCTAATCTCCCATTTTTTTGGGAGGGATTTCTATAATTGATTTTCGCTCTCTATGTTCCCAATATAGAGAGTTTCTTTTGAATTAAGAGGGACTTTTAGTCACAGATCAGTTGAGAAATCGGTGGACAGCTTAGAAGCTTGTCTGGGCCGATTTTTGCATCTCTACGAGATTTTTGCTGTTGACGTAGAGATATCCTTCTCCTGACATAAAATATAAAAAAAAAAGAGATGGAGAAAGTGTATACAATTCGTGCTAATTTGCAAGTAAAACCATAAACAAATGAATAAATAAAAACACTTAGCTCGAATTTGCTTGCTCGTTGACGAAGATGAACTCTTGATTTATATTGATCGATGAAGGAATTTGTGATGATAATCCCTAGCTTTGAACTCCCATCATCTTCAAAATTCTCTCTCTTTTGGTATTTTCTTTCTCTCAAATTTTTCTTCAATCTCCAAAAACTCTCTCAAACATCCAAAATTTTCTCTCCAAAAAAATCCTCCCAAACACTTCAAATTTTCTCTCTCAAGAATCCCCCCCTCAAGCTCACTTCTTCCTCCTTTTATAATCTACTCATCTATCTCCCATTCTAATTTTTTCACTAACTCTATCTCCCATTCTAATTTCTCCACTAACTCTTCTTCATTTTCATCTTCTATTCTCCATCTCTATCTCACATTCTAATCTCTCCACTAACTCTTCTTCATCTTCATCTTCCCTTCTCCATATTTATCTCCCATTCTAATTTCTCCACTAACTCTTCTTCATCTCCATCTTCCCTTCTCTATTCTTATCTTCCATTCTAATTTCTCTACTAACTCTTCTCCATCTTCCATTCTCTATTCTTATCTTATTTTCTCCATCCATTCTTCTCCAACTTTTCTTTTTCATCTCCTCTTCTCCATCTTCCCTTCTCTATTATAATTTATCCACTAACTCTTCTTTTTGTTATTTGTAAAATAATCCTTCAAGAGTTAAGTATTTGCACTCTAGTCCTTGAATTTTAAGTATTTACAATTTAGTCCCTGAAAAAATATATTTCTTTAAGTCCAAATCTCCTCACAATTTTTGACACACCAAAATTTACCACATGTCAAATTTAAGCTCATTTCTTGCCGTTGAAAATAATGCAGAATTTAATTAAAGCCCTTTTGCAAAATTAATTCATTCTGGGTATAATTGGGCCAAGATGAAAATTTAAAATATTAGAAGACAATGTCACAACTCATAAAAAGTGAAAATTAAAAATAAGTTGACTCAAATTAAATTTTTTTAGGCCCGATTCGAGATTATACTCGTGAAGGAACACGTGACTCGAATTGGATTTTTCTGAATTTGCGATGGCCAATATGAAAATAGATTTAAAATAAAAATATTAACTATCTTTGTGTATTTTTTTTTGCCTCAAATGTTATTTTTCCAAAATTCTCAAGTATTTTTGTATTTTTTTAAAAAAAAATTAAAAATATATATATAATATGAAATTTTATTTTTTGTTCAAAAATGGTTTCCTAGGCTTGGCCAAGGCTTCCAAAGTTGATTTTTCAATTTTCTCATTTTTTCTTCATTTTTTGTTTTATGAATTTTCGAAAATAAAAATACCGAAAAATACTGAAAATATGAAAAAAATCGTTTTTTTGGTCAAAATTGGTTCCCTAGGCTTGGCTAAGGTCCCCAAAGTTGATTTTTCAATTTTATGAATTTTTATGGATTTTTTATTACTTTAGCAATAAAAAAAATGATTAAAAATCAGGTGTCAACAGACATGAAGAGCCTGACTTTAGATACCACGAATGAGGTACGTCTGCTTACATTACATAATGTTTTCTTATATTCCTTTTTCACAGCTCTTAATTTGTTATGGCAATCTTAATTTTAATAGGACTTTTTACTTTCTTATTTAGTTTCTACGTGAGATTGGATCTTCTGACTCTCTCCTCAGTGAATTAAAGTTAAGAACACAAGACTTGCAATTAGAAGATAGATTTCTTGCTGTGATGCTCCACAAAAGTCCCAATTTGAGTCATCTGGAGTTCATTAAGGTATGTCATTGTTGTTTCTGGATGAAATTTAGTGCTGTCTTTGAGATTCTATCAACTAACGTGCAAATATCTCGAATCAGGGTATCGCGATGTCTGAAACAGTGGATAATTGATAGGATTAGTCCTCGTACTAGATGAAATTTATCGAATGAAATTTACTGCTATTACAATTAGACACCGCAATGTGCTGATTCAACATATTTACACATTAGTTGATAGAATCTCAGAAACGACAACCACATACCTCAATGAACTCCAAATGACTCAAATTGGGACACTCGTGGAGCATCATAGCAAGAGCATCGTAGCAAGATTGCAAGTCATATGATCTTAACTTTAATTCACTGAGGTTAGAGAGTCCAAAAGAACCAATCTTTCATTAGGGGCGAGAAAATCGGACCAATCAAACCGGTGGTTTGATTCCCAATTCTAGAAGGCGTTTATCCAGTTCACGATTCTTAAAATTGAAACCTACAGCTAGATGGTCAGGTTTCAAGGTTTTCGGATCAGATCGGTCGAAATTTTTATGTTTTTTTAAAAAGTAAGCCACAATCTGTCAAAATAGAATACTAATATAGGAGATACGGTATGGCGGTACTCTCCTTCACCGTGACTTTGACATGTATGTACTGCATTTACAAGAAGAAGCACAGTAGGCAATCATCTTTATGTTTTCCTTTTTTTGTTTTTTTTTTCCCTAAAGCATAGCATAAATGGGGCATGTTTCCGATCCAGTAGAACTACATGGGAATCGGACTGGACCAGTTGATCAATCCAGTCTGGTTCTCGGTTCTTAAGAGAAATAGGACCGGATCGGGAACCGACCACCTTTATATTTCGTATGGAAAGTGAATAAGAAAGTAAAAGGACATATCAAATTTAAGACTGCCATAACAAATTGAGAGCAATGAACAAGGAATATAAGAAAACATTACGTAATATAGGTACACATGTTAGAATTTTCCGTTTGTGGGCTCGCCTTAATTGTAATTGTAATCGACCGTAATACGGTATTAATTTACCGTATACGGTATTGGTTTAATAAATGATGGATTACGGTTTTCTTAACGGGCTAAATTTTGGGCCTGTGTGGATCGGGTTCGGCCCGGCCCGTGATGAGAGGGCTCGGTCGAAACCTCTATAAAAGGCGACACTCCCTCCCTTAAACCGTTGCTATGCCATTTTGTGCTTCTCCCTCTTCCTTCATTCTTCTCATAAGGCCATAAGAGAGAGACGAGAGAGAGAAAGAGTGGGAAGAGCGGCGACCGCCTCATCGACGTCAGGCAACCGGAGGGTCATAAGGGAGAAGAGCTTGCCTCGGGAAGTAGATTTCGAGCCCGGATCGCCGATCGTCTCGCAACAAATGACAAACGACGCTAAATCAGGTAGGCCGACTCGAATCCTTGGCTATTTCGTTGCTAGAATCTGTCTACGGTGATCTAGGGAGACCGTCGGAGAAGACGGACGGCCGATTGGACGGCCAACAGTTGGTATCAGAGCCGCCGTAGTTCGGTTTTTAGCACGTTCAGATTTGCCTGATTTCATGATTTTTTGCATGCTGAAATTGGTTTTTGGATGCATATTTAGGTTCGTCTCGTCGAGACGAGCGTTTCGAGGGGTCGTCGGCGGCTAGGGGAGGCCGCACGCGCCGACACGCGCGGCCGGGAGCTTTGGTCTCGCCGGCGCGTGCGTTTCACGCACCCCACGCGCTTGACACTATTAATGTGTCGGGCGGCGCCGTCGAGCCCACGTGGCAGTCGGATCCAACGTCGGGCCGACCCGACCCGGTTTGACCGTTGACCCGACCCGGTCAACGGTCAACGGTAACATGCGGCACGTGAGGGCGCGTCTGACGGCCGATCGGGGTGATTTTTTCACCCATGTGCTCGTATGAAAATTGTCTACACTGTGGTATGTTCAATTTAATTTTTTGAGCCCTCTAAGGTCTTGAAAATTGCGAAAAACCCTTGTGCAAGTATAAAATTCAGGGGTATTTTCGTCTTTTTCAAATTGTCTGGTTGTTTCCATATGGTTTTTGGAAATAATAAGGCAGGCTCAATTGTAGAATACCACATAAGGATTGTGTAGAATTTAAATGAGCACTAATAATCAAAATTGAAACTCACAAATGAGAGAAGAAATTCCATTAGTACAGGTTGTGATTTCAATGACAATTGCCCATGTCATTAAGTTTGAAATCACAGCACACGGTAAATGTAAGGCATGAAGTTTATATCCCTGGTATGAGAGAGTTTCAAAGACTTGATTGGGTTGTGACCGCCGAAGTGGCACACTAAGTCAAATTGGAGAAATATCAGTCTCACATTGTGGTGGGATGTCTCCTGTTTTGATATATGGTTATACTCTCAAAGGAGGTAATTGTATGTCAGATCATGGAGGGGTACATGGACAACATATGATTGGGAGGTGACCGATTCTAGTGATTCACACACCCAAATGTGGTGTTTCACGAAAAATTGGAAAATATTCTCATGGTCGTTGTCATGTAGAGAATTTACAATTGTATATCATGTATTCTGCCCTAAGGTGATTATATGATGATGTGTGTAATTCTCTGAAATGTGTACTTTTTTAAGGATTTAAAGTTACACTATGCTTACATAATGCTAATGGTAAATATTGCTTATTTTTCAATCGCTTTTTCTGTCAATGGCAACTTCGTGATAGAGGTTCTGAATGGTTCAAACTTTAAGAAATGGAGGCAGGATTTTCTGTTTGCCATGGAAATAGCCGATGTTCACATTACTCTTACCGAAGATAAACCTGTTGTTTCCACAGACACCAGTGAAGGATCTGAGAAGGCGCATTTAGTCGCCTGGGAAAAGAGCAACCGGATCTGCTTACTTACAATGAGAAGATCCATCCAGGAACATTTGCTGAGTGGCCTCTCAGTTGACTGCACTGCAAAACAAATGATGGAGGCACTGCAAGCCAGGTACCGAGTATCCTCCAATGTTCAGGTTGGAACTCTTATCCAGCAGCTGTTTAATATGAAGTATACGGGTGTAGGAGGTGTTAGAGATTACATCATAAGAATGCTGGATTTGCATATTAAAATAAATGCCTTAGATTCTGTAATCGCTAAAAATGTGTTGGTACACCAAGCCCTAAACACCTTTCCCCCTGAGTTTGGGATCCTCAAGACCAACTTCAACTCACAGGATGAAAATTGGTCTATAAATGATCTGATTTCTAGAGTAGTCTCAGAGGAAGAAAAATTGAGGAAGGAAACTGGAAACTTAGCCTTGGTTGCCTCCAGTTCCACTAATAGGAAGGGCAAGGGTCCTAAATCTCATACTCCCAAAGATACTCGTCCCGCCACGGGTCAATTTGGTAAATAGGAGCCAAAGAAAGCATCATTTAAGAAGGATAGTGACGGATGTTTCTTTTGCAAGAAAAGGGGTCACATGAAGAAAGACTGCGCTAAATATAAGAACTGGCTATCTAAACGTGAGTAGACAGGTATTGATTCTTTGGCACTGGTTTGTGAATCCAATCTATCTGAAGCCCCATCTAGTTCGTGGTGGCTAGATAGTGGAGTGACTAATCATGTTACATTTACCACACAGGGGTTCATAAACCGGAGGAAGCCAAATCAGGATGAGTCAAAGCTCATAGTTGGAGATAATAATAAAGCTGCTGTTGAGTTCGTGGGAGATATCATTTTAATTCTAGAGTCTGGTTTTAATTTGATGTTAAGAAACACTTTCTATGTACCTTCCTTCAGACGGAATTTAGTTTCTATATCCTGTTTGGACATGTGTGGTTACTCCTTTGAAATAAAGAACAGTATGATCTCTATGTTCTATAATTCAAATAAAGTTAGGTGCTGCAATATGTCCAATGGATTGTACAGATTGTGTTTAACTCCCAATGAAGTATACGCAGCATATACAGCCGAAAGAGTTGTCTCCAAAAGGCCTTTACCTAAAGAACAGTCTTACAAGTTGTGGCATAAACGTCTTTGTCACATTTCCAGGGAAAAAGTAGAAAGGCTTGTAAAAGCCGATATTTTACCTACTCTTAAAGATGACCTGGAAACTTGTGTAGACTGTTGTAAAGGCAAGATGACCAAAATAAAGAAAAAGGGTGTAGTCCGAACTTCTGACCTATTGGAGGTCATACATACAAATATAAGTGAACCCTATACTCCAACCTTATGTAGAAACTATTATTTCATCACATTTATTGATGATTATTCCCGATATGGTTACCTATACTTGATTAAAGAAAAGTCTGAGTCTCTTGATAAATTCAAGATATTCCGGACTGAAGTCGAGAAACAGTTGGGAAAAGTTATCAAGGTTGTGAGGTCTGACCGTGGTGGTGAGTATTATGGCAGACATGGCGATGCTGGACAGCTTAAGGGGCCATTTGCCAAATACTTGGAGGATTCTGGGATAGTAGCTCAGTTTACTATGCTTGGGAGCTCTGAGCAAAATGGTATGGCCAAAAGGCGAAATCGCACCCTAATGGATATGATGAGGAGTATGATAAGTAGAACCAATCTGCCTAACTTCCTTTGGGGTGAAGCTTTGAAGACGGCGCTATACATACTGAATCGAGTTCCCACTAAGGCTGCTCCACTGACTCCTTTTGAGTTATGGGCTGGATGGAAACCCAGCCTGAATCATTTTAAGGTCTGGGATTGTCCTGTAGAAGTAAAGCTGTATAATCCAACTTTGAGTAAGTTGGATCCTAAAACCACAAGGTGCTATTTTGTATCATATCCATATCATTCCAAGTGATACAGATTTTACAATCCTAATGGAGGCCAAAGGATTGTAGAGTCACAGACAGCGAAGTTTCTGGAATTCAACGTGGCCGAAAAAGGTACCTGTTCAGAGACTATTGAAAGTGAAAGTACGGCGGGAAACACTACATCGTTTTCTTCACCATCACAGACTGTTATGGAGCTTCCCATGCCGGAAACTGTACCTGTTGAGCTACAGGATCCTATGGTTGATATTTTTCCTGATGAAGCTAATCAAGCCCCACAGGCTCAGTTTCAAGCTGAGGAAATTTCACTAAGGAGGTCTATTAGGCAAAGACGATCAGCAATCCCACTGGATTATATGGTCTACCTGGGTGAACAGGATTATGACATTGGCTGTGTGGTTGATCCAATTATTTATAAGGATGCTGTTACCTGTGAGCAATCAGACCTGTGATTGGATGCGATGCAGGATAAGCTACAGTCCATGAGGCATAATGGAGTTTGGGATCTCGTCAAGTTGCCTGCAGGTCATAGGGCGATTAGCTGCAAATAGGTTTACAAGACGAAGAGGGATTCCAAAGGAAAGATAGAGAAGTTCAAAGACAGACTGGTAGCCAAAGGTTTCACTCAAAGAGAGGGAGTGGATTATGAATCAACATTCTCTTCTGTCTCTTCTAAAGAATCTTTCAGAGTAATTATGGCTTTAGTAGCTCATAGTTACACCAGATGGACGTCAAGACTGCTTTTCTGAATGGGGATCTCGAAGAAGAAGTCTACATGATTCAACCTGAAGGTTTTGAGGTTGATGATTCCAGTGACCTTGTATACAGATTGAAGAAGTCGATCTATAGCCTTAAACAAGCATCCAGACGGTGGTATTTCAAGTTTCATAACGTCGTTACTTCATTTGGCTTCGTTGAAAATAAAGTGGATCAGTGTATATACTGCAAGGTCAGTGGGAGAGAATACATTTTTCTTGTTCTCTATGTGGATGACATTCTACTGGCGAGCAGTAATATTGATGTGTTACATGAGACGAAGCACATGCTGCTAGAGAATTTTGACATGAAGGATCTTGGTGAGGCATCTTTTGTCCTTGGCATTGAAATCCATAGGGATCGTTCACGCCACATTTTGGGTTTATCTCATAGGAAATATATTGATCGTATCCTGGAGAGATTCAACATGCATGATTGCAAGCCAGGTAATATTCCTGTCCGTAAAGGCGATAAGTTGAATCTTTCGCAGTGTCCTCAGACTGAGATAGAGAAATCTGAAATGAAGAATGTACCTTACGCTAGTGCACTTGGGAGTATCATGTATGCTCAAGTATGTACTAGACCAGATGTTGCTTTTGCGACAGGACTTCTGGGCAGATACCAGTCAAATCCAGGACATGCTCATTGGATTACTGCCAAGAAGGTTCTGAGGTACTTGAAGAGGACAAAGGACTACACCATGACATACAGGCATATTCAAAATCTATAGCTTGTTGGATACTCAGATTCAGATTTTGCGAGCTGCCAGGATGACAAGAAGTCGACTACAGGCTACATATTTATGTTAGCGGGCGGTGTAGTATTATGGAAAAGTGAGAAACATAAGTGCATATCCTCCTCAACCATGCAAGCGGAGTTCATAGCATGCTTTTCAGTAGCTACTCAGGCGATTTGGTTCCGGAACCTCATAAGGGAGTTAACAGTATTTGATTTTGTTGATAGACCCATACAGTTGTATTGTGACAACAATTCTGCAGTGTTGTTTATTAACAACAACAGAAGTCTTAAGGAATCTAAACATATGGAGGTCAAGTTTTTTACCATAAAGGAGTCCGTGCAGAAAGGCGACGTTGCAGTAGAGCATGTTTCTACAGATGATATGGTAGCAGACCTACTAACTAAAGGTGTTCGCCCATGTGTTTTTGAACGACATGTCATTAGTATGGGCTTAGTGGCATCATTGGATGCTATGTTTTAGTGGGAGACATATTTCAGTTTTCTCTAATAAAGTTTGCATCTATATTTTATTACATTTTGTAATATAAAGACATGTATTGAAGTGCTTGCAGCACTATTAAAGTTAAATACATATTTTTGTAAATTTTGAGATATGTGTAAGTCTCGAGTATTAGCTATGGGCATTTAGATATTAGCCATGTTTATATGTCTTGTTACACATAAAGAAAAGTTAACTATAAATTTGAGACATATGCAGGTTCATTGGAACCATATATAGATATTCTCTAGTGACACGTTAGGATCAGTGTCACATAAAGAGAGAGAATGGTGTCCAATAAAGAGGATAACACATAAAGTACATCTATTTTTGAGGTGTTATCCAATTACCACCCTGCAACATATTAAATCCATATTAGTAAAGTTAAGAACACTCGTGACCATGGATGGCTCTGTGTCTGCTGATGCAGTTACTGGCATGATCCGGTGTTTAAGGCTTTATGGGATCGGATTAGCCGTTAAGATTAATCCTTAAACCAATATGAAGACGCGCACTAAAGTACAATTTCAATTAATGCTTGCCCAAGTGGGAGAATGTTAGAATTTTCCGTTTGTGGGCTCGCCTTAATTGTAATTGTAATTGTAATCGACCGTAATACGGTATTAATTTACCGTATACGGTATTGGTTTAATAAATGATGGATTACGGTTTTCTTAACGGGCTGAATTTTGGGCATGTGTGGATCGGGTTCGGCTCGGCCTGTGATGAGAGGGCTCGGCCGAAACCTCTATAAAAGGCGACACTCCCTCCCTTAAATCGTTGCTATGCCATTTTGTGCTTCTCCCTCTTCTTTCATTCTTCTCATAAGGCCATAAGAGAGAGACGAGAGAGAGAGAGAAAGAGTGGGAGGAGCGGCGACCGTCTCATCGACATCGGGCAACCGGAGGGTCATAAGGGAGAAGAGCTCACCTCGGGAAATAGATTCCAAGCCCAGATCGCCGATCGTCTCGCGACAAATGACGGACGACGCTAAATCAGGTACGCCGACTCGAATCCTTGGCTATTTCGTTGCTAGAATCTGTTTACGGTGATCTAGGGAGACCGTCGGAGAAGACAGACGGCCGATTGGACGGCCAACAACACATACATCATTCATATTATCTAAAGTCAGACTTTTCACACTCGAAAGACCCTTCAAGAGACTATATCGTCGTGAGCATTGCGAGGATAAGGAGACCGATCAAACTTGATACCAATACAAGTCAAGGCGATGGATAAATCGCCCAATATAAGTGAAAGGACTCTACCCAAGCTTCATGGATCCCTAAATGGAAGAAACTTTCCAAATCCTCATACATGAGATGCTCAACTACATATGTGCAACCTCAAAAGTTTGGGGGCAGAGATGATAGCAACCTTGAGTATCCTCCACTTGCATTGGATGTGAGACAGCTCCTCAAGCGAAGGGATAAGAAGAGAAGCTTCTCTACTGAACTGTCGTCCCCGAAATTGACATTAACCCACGCTTGCGTCGAAACTTTGACAATTTTCAGACAAACTGAAAAAGGGGGGCCTCGGTTTATGCGACATAAGCAGACAGAACTTCATCAGTGCTTCACAGTTAAAGACACACTTGGGCAACCCATATTCGAGCAATTCTCCACATGAGGGCACGTGAAGCTTATCGACTACGCGATTAATCGCGGCTGTAATCCAAGTATGGATGCGAGATCTATCCGAAACATGAACTAGATTGTCGCAGAAGAATAGTGCATGAACTAGAATTATAGACAAAGTATAAACACCAAAAATAAAATCCCCTCTAAAAATAGGGCTCAATATCCAAAAAAAAAAAATCAATTAGTCTCTGTCTTGATTATATCCAAAACTTTTTTTTCCTCACAAAAAAAGCCATAACTGTTACTTTTGCACCAATTTTATCAGTCTGATGCTCAAAAAGCCTCAATTTTAATATTTGTCCCAATTATATCCAAGAAAAAAAATTTCATGAAAAATTTCAAACTTTTACTTTTTGTCCAATTCTACAACTACTAGCATTTTATTTATAATTATTATTAGTTAATGTTATGTGACTCGAATTTTCTTGCTGAACTTACTAATGTATTTTCGAAATTCAAAAACAGCAGGTTTTAAGGTAGATGAGATTTGAGACCGTTCGCCTAAATAATTAAATCTCCATGTCTAGCGATTTTTTGGGTTGTTAAGCGTCGAGGAGAGTTGGAAACGCACCACCTTGAGTGGCTTTATATTTCTTGACAATATGTAAGGGAAGTAAATAATAGTTGCTAGATTTTTTTTTGTGTTAGCTTTGCTGAGGTATAATTCTTTAACGAAGTGAAAATGTCATATTGAATTAACTAATGGTAATTATGAACGGAAGGCTAATGGTGATAGAATTGGGGCAAAAATAAAATTTTGAGATTTTTTAAGAGATAAAAAAAATTGGATATAATTAGAACAAATGCTAAAGTTATTGGTGTTTTTGGGTATTGGGCCAATAGAATTGGAATAGATTTGGGATTTTTTTTTTTGGTGTTATACGGGTAGAATTGGGATAGAAGCAAAAATTTGAGATTTTTTATTAGGCAAAAAAAAAGTTATGAATAGAATTGGGAGCTAAAATTGAAGTCTTTTTGGGTACTGGGCCTTAAAAATAGAGGGCCGAATAACGTAATTTCCGTTTTATTTTTATTTTCTCACTTCAAGGTTCAATCAACATCAAGATACCTAATCTGTAAACCCCGCAAAATCGCTCTCAATTAGATTTCTCGTTCTGAGATTTAACCTCATCCGACAAAGATCCAATCTTTACGGGCTTCATCAGACAATTAAGCTGAAGCCTACTCGGACCCGGATTTCGACCCGGAAGCTGCTTACAGGTCGGGTAGGAATCTCTAAAAGCGGAACAGGAGTATCTGAGACCTCGAGACACCTCCTTTCGCCTCCGCAAAGTAATTTATTTTGCATGTTGTCCCAAGCTCAGATATCGACATCCCGTGTTTTTCGGTTGAAAGCCATCACGTTCTTGTCAACGTTCCCCTGTTTTGCCATTCGCAGAGCATTCGGTGAACATGGCACTTCAGAAGCGTAAGTTTCTTCTCCGCAGAAGTCCGTCAAACAAATTTGTCTGGAAGTAGTTAAGGATGTGAAGGGAAAAAGTATTTGCTGAACGTTGCAGGCTCGGGCCGCGCAAGGAAAGACGGCGGGTTTGTGCATCTCGACCTCGCGGACGGCGGAGAGGGCGAAGTCGCGAGGAAGAGGACACCGAGAATGCCGAGGTCGACGTTGGGTTATAACTTGGAGGAGTTGTTCAAGAAGAAGTAGGCAACTTTTATGTTATGTGCTTTCTGGTTCTTTCTATTGTCGTTTTTTCCCCTGTTTTTGTGTGATAAGGTGAAGGATTTGGTGTTTAATCATTCAAGGGGTTCGGTCAGAGAAGATGCATTGACCTCTATAATCCAGACATTCAACAAGCAGATTGAGTATGAATTCGTCGAGAATAAGTGAGTGAATCATTTGTCTCTCGCTTTCAAGGGGCAATTCCCAAGTTCTAATTTTGCAGTTTATGTGAGCATTATGTGTGCTTTGCTTTGTTCATCAAGAGCGATATGTTAACATGGTCATCTGTTGTTTCTATGTTTTTCCTCCGAAGCTTTGCTACTTTGCTCTACCGATTCCTGAATTGTGTAAAGAATGGTTCGTCCAAGGAGGTGGCCTTAGCTTGTCGTGCAATTGGTGAGTTAGATTATATACATTATCTGTACGTACATGTATAAAACATATATATATATATATCTCGGTAGATTTGGTAAGTGACGAGTGCCTTACTTGATGTTTCTATGTAGGATTGCTGGCGATGACAACCAAATGCAGAGACAAGGCTCGCGAACTATACGAAGAATCTGTTCCCTTATTTTCCAAGGCACTTGAATCTCATTCCAAGAAATACTCTTATGAGGTACTCCACTGAAAAAACGGATCGTGGGCTGTAATGTAGTCTTCTAGGTCGAGACACATGGAAATCGTCAGTTGAGTTTCAGTTGATTCCGGAGGATGGAAAATTAACTTTGTGATTACATATGCAGATGGTGAATAGCTTGGTGGTGGTTACCTACTTCTGTGCAGATGCTTCGGTGGAGACTGAAAGGTCTATGCAGATTCTATGGGATTTCATTCGACAAGAAGGTGGCACAAATGTATGCTAAAGCTAAATTTAAACTCAGTTGTCTCTTCTAATAGTGATATAATTGTGAAAGCAGCAAAATTTTCATTGGCTTTATACGATTATCAGATGCAATTCAATCGATGGCATTCTTCTTAAAGAAGGCAAAGCCTGAAGCTTAAGTACTTGCTCTTTTTGTTGCTTAGATTTCTGAGGATGCCAATGCAATTTCTGTTCTTGTTGCTGCAATATCTGCATGGTCTTGCTTGCTCTCAACGCTGGATGGATGGAGAGTCGATAGCAAGCAATGGAAGGGGTGAGTGAAGATATATCCAACTTTCTTCTCATGTTCATGTACTGTACACACTTAATCGCTGCAATTGCTTAACGGATGCGGTAGCATCGATTTAATTTTCCTTAACCGATGTTGAATTGGTATTCTTTTAGCCCATCGATCTAATTTATAACTGTAATAATTGCATTTATTTTTATTTCTTTCGCAATTTGGTTCAGGGCTGTACCTTACTTCTTGAGCCTACTAAATACCAACACTATCGAAGCCCTTCAACTAGTAGCATGTGAAGCTTTGTTTTTGATATTGGAAATTGGATCTCTCCGTAAGTTCTCTGACGAAACCGAGGCTTGTGATGACATCGAAGAGCTGGTGAGGAGTACGGTCTGCAGCATAAAACCAACCTTCATCAAATATTCGAAGGTAACAACCTTACTTTACATAGAGCTGGACTTGGGGTTTGAGTTTGAGCTTGATTTGAAGTTCTTGATTTCAGGATGACAAATTCCCAAAGAAGACTTTAGCAGTTGGCAGACAAAGAGTAGTCTTATCAACATGGTCAGAGTTAATACAGGTGACATTGCTGCTTCGTTGCTCCTCTTCTTCATCTAATATTTCACTGAAGAAAAGGCTGCTTATGATTCACCAACATTTTGATTTCAATGACTTGACAGCTAAATTTCCTGAAGCTGTTTTTAGGACAAGACGGATTCGTTACACATATGCTTGTGAGTTTCTGATCTTTAGTTTCTAAAGTCGTATTTCCTCTTTTTCTGCTTTATGAACCATAATGATAGCTGACATTTTTTTTCTCTCTCCAAACAGGGAAACACACTCCTCAGAGACGTTTTCGAGTTTATTAACCAAGAGAGACCTTCGGGCACTCGGCTCGACGTACCAGAAAGAGAAGAGGTTCACAGGATTGTTGATCTCTTATAATGACATAATTGCAGAATTGCTAATCTCTTATGAAGACATAATTTACAGTTTCTAGCTCAAAAATATCTTTAGGTCTGCGGTAAAGCAAAGCTGACCTCCTATTGACAATTTGCAGGTGGTTAAGCAATACATGCTTCCGGGTCGAAAGCCTAAAGCTAGAGATAAAGCAAGAAGCAAAGAGATCGATCTTTCTTTCTCCTCCAGCAAGGCAAAACTAATCGATCATGTACTAAACCGAGACCATGCTAACAAATGCAGTCCTCGTTTCTCTCGGTTTAGAGAATTTTCTCATCATTTATTCAAGCGAAATAACTTTTTAAACACGAGTAGCAATATCCAAATCATGAATCCCTTAAGTACTCGTTTGCAGCCTTTTCAGAAGGGGAAAAAGAAAACTCCAATAGTTTCTACCAAATGCATTCCTAAGTTCCTACCTACGAATCAGGATTTAAGGAAATTTTTCTTTATTTTACAGGAGGAATCTTAGCTATTTCCCTATCAGATTCAGGAATTAGCCTTCTACATTGTAGTGCAGACTTGTGACATCTTATTTGCATCTCCTTTTCAGAGAATGAACAAGTCGGCAAATTCTGCTAAAAACAAAGCAAAGACACAGCTCTTGAACAAGAACCGAACGTTGTCAGAGGTAGGCTCAATCCGAACTCCACTGCTATGCTATGTTTGCTCATCTCGGGCGTGTCACATCGTATCAAATGACGATACAAGACCTACACTTTTAGTTACCTCACCTGATTATGCACGTGAAGGCCTCAATGTTGCTGCTAATCCCTCATCAATTGTGATTGTTCTTTTTCCAGGAAAGGAACATTGGCCATTTCATTTCCGAAGATTGAAAGACCATATACTAAGACATGCAGATTAGTTGGCAACTCACTGCGATTATCATAATTTCTGAGAAATCTCATTCTTTTTGGTCATTATTACCATTGCTATTGTAACATAATTTACTCTTGCAAGCTAATACCATGCTATTCATCGCTTATGGCCAGCCTTTCCAGAAATGAGCAATATGCCCACTTCATCGGTTCATATCATTCTGCATCAGTGAGCAACCGTGAATCATATAACTTAACCAAACGACATATTCCAAGTATTTTCAATTATTTCTGGTGCGCAAATTCATACCCAATTCCAAAGTGAAAAAACACAAGCGACAGCATCAGCACGCACAAGCTTGTCTTAAATACCTTTTAAACGCCAACATAACAGTACAATCTTTAGATAAAGAAGACCTCACACTTGGACCGGAAGAATAATATAGCAAGGTCAGTGATTTAACAAGTCCAGTGCAGGTGCTTGAACAGAATACAGTTCAAGGCCGCAGTTCATGCTAATATAGGCCTGCATCAACGCCAAAATGTTTCAATATCTTCTCCTTGAATTGTATGTGTCCTGCGATGTCGCCTGCCCAGGGGGAGGTCTTGGCCGTGAATATTCAGCAAATATTACCCATCCATCAAGAAACTGCATCGCGGTAAATGGAAAATAACATCACATAAGTTATCGTGTTCCAATTAATTTCAGTGACACGTATAGCAAACCTCACAGGACACAAGTAAAAAACACACATTTTATTTATTTATTTATTTTTGTTATCAACAAGGTTGAATTGCACGTAGGAATAAACCGTTGCTGAAAGGCACGTTAAGTCACCAAGTCAGTCTAATTCTGCAGAGTTCATGGATTCAGATTGGCCTATGGCTTAGTTCCTGTTTGAAGTTACATCAGGGAATGCTCAAATTGAAACCAATTCATCAATGATCACAACAGATAGCCAGACAAACAATAACATATGCAAGCAAGGACAGACCTTTGCATCCATTCCTTTTATTCCTTCTGCAGCATCCTCTATTGACGCATACTTCACAAAGCCAAATCCTCTTGAGTAGCCATTAACCCGATCTGTAACGACGTTGGCTGTATAAACACAAAGCTGCTGGAGTTAATAGCTTGATTTCCAAGCATTCAAGGTAATAGGAAAGGATAGCGAAAACACGCACACCCTTCACCCCAGTCCTTTGAGTAATTCAAAATGGTGAAGGCTATAAATACATGGAAAGGAGACTGAAAGTAGCAAAAAAGAGGTTCAAAGGGTCAAGAACACGGAAAACAGTCATGACTGAATTAATACAAAATGTCAAACAAAATATTCCTTTTCCTTTATCGGCTTTCCATGGATCTGTCTACATACTTGTTCTTCTCCTTTTTAAGGCACAAAAACGAGCCACTCCATGAAGCACATTGATCACTAGCCATAGTTATACGCAATCACGCACGTCGGTGTGTCATGTGAGCCTTAGTGTGTACTATATCATTTGGATGAATATGTAAGATTACCGTAAACAACTTGGCCAAATTTTGCGAACTCCTCTCGGAGCTTCTCCGATGTTGTCCTCTTATTAAGCCCTGTAGCACAACAAAGGGCAAAATCCATGAGTTCATCGATATAGCAACATTGCATACTTCCATAATGTTCCTTCGGAACAAGGCAATAAATCAAATGCTGAACTTCAAGACAACTACATCCTACGAGTCCTTTGAAAAGCACTGCCCCAACATGTTTAAGACTTGTAAGAGGGGAATAGCACTAATTGCCGCAGCAAACTAAGCATTCTTCGAATTCTACTCCTCTCAAACAGAAAAGAAGCAAACACAAAGTCTGCGGAAAAAAAAAATTACAAGTTCAAGTACGGAAACTAGAAAAGACGAGAGACTTATACAGACACCGAGATCAAAAAATGAACAGGCCGAGGAAAAATTAAGAATTTTTGCCTGAGACGAAGAGAGTGTCGGAAGGAATAGGCGCGGGCTTGTCGCTGGCGGCGGCGGCCTCGGCGGCGGCGGAAGCCGACAGCTGGGAGCCGAAAATCGAAGTGGAGAGAAGCCTTCTCGCGATTCCGAGTCTCAGTGCCATTTCTCGACGGAAAAGGTTGGCAGATGCTACGCTGCGCGACGGCGGCGGCGGCGACGACGACGACGACGGGGGTGATGGAGCGAGCGGTGAACCCTAAAACCCCGAGAGAAATGGTTGGTCTGAGAGGTGGAAGAAATGTTCACTTCGGGGAGGTGAAGCAGTTCGGTTCATTTTGGGGGCTTCCATGGGCTTTTGAAGCCAAAAAAGCCCAAAGGAGCTTTTTGACTTGAATGACGTATGATGATCACGAGATATATCCATTTGAGATTTTTCCTTTATAAAGTTACAGGATCCTTGAGACGATGACGAGGTGTCCACTGCTACCAGCTCCGCTTATTATTTTTCATTCGACCATCAAATCAGACAGGGGATACCAGGGAGTCGTGTCAGTGTTGTTGACGACCTCTTCACTGCTCGTCTGCAAGGTAAGGCTCCCCATTTCCTGCTCTAATTTTTCGAGTTTTTTTTTCCTTCTCCGTTTATAATTTCATCGTTCGCAATCGTCGATCAGTAGCTCGGTCTGTAACGATCCAATCGATATCGCCTCGAGGAATATCAGTTTAGTGATTGCTCAATCCGGGAGTTCGCGCTGTCTAGTTTCTAGAGATTTTTGACTCGTTTAGTTTAGATTTCAAGGTTGAAGCCAATACCGTGCAATCAAGTTCTGATTTTGCTCATCAGGGCATGTTCATTTATGCCGGGGCTTTATTGATATCTTTCTTCTTTTTTTCCAAATGGGAATCTCGCAGGACTGTTTCTATCGGTAGTCTGATATCTGAGATTTGATTGGGGATATGGGGAGCGCAGCTGTCGATAAACTGCGATTTTGCATTGATAGAGGAGGGACTTTCACTGATGTTTACGCTGAAGTTCCGGGTGAGGTGGACGGCCGAGTTCTGAAGCTCTTGTCGGTTGACCCGGCGAATTACGACGATGCTCCGGTGGAGGGGATTAGGAGGATTCTTGAGGAGTACAGCGGGAAGAAAATCCCTCGCACGTCGAAAGTGCCGACGGATAATATCGAATGGATAAGGATGGGCACGACAGTGGCAACAAATGCTCTCTTGGAGAGAAAAGGGGAAAGGATTGCTCTATGTGTGACGCGGGGTTTCAAGGATCTGCTGCAGATAGGTAACCAGGCTCGGCCTAAAATCTTTGACCTGACCGTGTCGAAACCCTCAAACCTTTACGAGGAAATAATAGAAGCTGACGAGAGAGTTGAGCTTGTTTCCGGTAAGGAGGAAGATGCTCCACATTCGTCCACGGGATTGGTGACAGGAGTCTCGGGTGAGCTCATGAGGATATTGAATCCCCTTGATGAAGAGGCTTTGACTCCTTTACTAAAAGGATTGTTGGACAAAGGAATTAGCTGCTTGGCTGTAGTCTTGATGCATTCTTATACTTATCCAGATCACGAAATAGCTGTGAAAAGTTTAGCCATAAAAATGGGCTTCAGACACGTTTCTTTATCTTCAGCTTTGACTCCGATGGTTCGAGCAGTTCCTAGAGGCCTAACAGCCACTGTGGATGCATATTTGACACCTGTCATTAAAGAGTATCTGTCAGGGTTCATCTCCCGGTTCGATGAAGGGTTGGGCAAGGTGAATGTGTTGTTTATGCAATCAGATGGTGGACTAGCACCCGAAAGTAAGTTTTCGGGTCACAAAGCAATTCTATCAGGTCCAGCTGGTGGCGTGGTTGGTTATTCACAAACTCTATTTGGGCCTGAGACAGACAAGCCCCTCATTGGGTTTGACATGGGAGGCACATCCACTGATGTGAGTCGGTATGCAGGGAGCTACGAGCAAGTTTTAGAGACCCAAATTGCCGGTGCCATAATCCAAGCGCCTCAGCTAGACATAAACACCGTTGCTGCGGGCGGTGGGTCAAAGTTAAAGTTTCAGTTCGGAGCTTTCCGGGTTGGCCCAGAATCAGTGGGTGCACATCCTGGTCCTGTGTGTTATAGGAAAGGAGGGGAGCTTGCAGTTACAGATGCAAACCTGATTTTAGGTTATGTTATCCCTGACTTTTTTCCATCTATCTTTGGCCCAAATGAGGATCAGTCTTTAGATATCGCAGCAACAACGCAAGCATTTGAGAAGCTTGCTAAAGAAATTAATTCCTACAGATTGAGCCAGGATTCATCTGTGAAGGAAATGTCTGTCGAAAAGATTGCACTTGGATTTGTTAATGTGGCAAATGAGACGATGTGTCGTCCAATACGTCAACTGACCGAGATGAAGGGCCACGAAACAAGGAACCATGCTCTTGCTTGCTTTGGAGGAGCTGGCCCACAGCATGCGTGTGCAATTGCTCGGTCTTTGGGGATGAGCGAGGTAATAATACACAGATTCTGTGGCATTCTGAGTGCGTATGGAATGGGTCTGGCAGATGTTATTGAAGAGGCACAGGAGCCGTATTCTGCTGTTTATGGTCCTGAGTCGATCGTAGAGGCTTCACGTAGAGAAGCTGCTCTATCAAGGCAAGTAAAACAAAAGCTACAAGAGCAAGGTTTCAGAGAGGACAACATTGCAACAGAGACATATTTAAATCTAAGGTATGAAGGTACGGATACTGCCATCATGGTGAAGAGGCACACTACTGAAGACGACTCCAGATTTGACTATGCTGAAGAATTTGTGAACCTCTTTCAGCAAGAATATGGATTTAAGCTGCAGAATAGGAACATCCTCATATGCGATGTAAGGATTCGGGGGATAGGGGTCACGAATATTTTGAAGCCAAGGTCCTCAGAACCTGCTTCTGGTCCTCCTGATGTTGAAGGCCATTACAGGATCTACTTTGGGAATGGTTGGCATACGGTGCCGCTTTTCAAGCTTGAGAATCTGGGTTATGGGCACAGTTTGCGTGGTCCTGCTATAATCATGAATGGGAATAGCACTATCATAGTAGAGCCAAACTGTAAAGCAACGATAACCAAGTATGGCAACATCAAAATTGACATTGAATCAGCCGTTAGTTCAATCAAGTTAGCCGAAAAGGTTGCAGATGTCGTGCAGCTGTCAATTTTCAATCACAGGTTTATGGGAATAGCCGAGCAAATGGGACGAACGCTGCAGAGAACTTCCATATCAACGAATATCAAGGAACGTTTAGACTTTTCTTGCGCTCTTTTTAGTCCTGATGGGGGACTAGTTGCTAATGCTCCTCACGTTCCTGTCCACCTAGGAGCAATGTCAAGTACAGTCCGCTGGCAGCTAGAGTACTGGGGCGACAATTTAAGTGAGGGAGATGTTCTGGTCACTAACCATCCCTGCTCTGGTGGAAGCCACCTTCCTGATATTACTGTTATTACACCCGTTTTTGATAAAGGGAAGCTGGTATTTTTCGTTGCAAGCAGGGGACATCATGCTGAGATCGGGGGCATCACTCCAGGAAGCATGCCGCCCTTTTCTAAATCCATATATGAAGAGGGGGCTGCAATAAAAGCATTTAAGCTTGTCGAGAAAGGGATGTTTCAAGAGGAAGGAATTGTGAAGTTACTTTGTTTCCCCTGTTCTGATGGATCGGAGCATAACATTCCAGGCACCCGCAGGCTTCAAGACAATTTGTCCGATCTTCATGCACAAGTAGCTGCAAATCAGAGAGGAATTTTACTGATCAAAGAGCTAATTGAGCAGTATGGTCTTGATACTGTTCAAGCTTACATGATGTATGTACAAAACAATGCAGAAGAAGCTGTGAGAGAAATGCTCAAGTCAGTTGCTGCCAAAGTTTCATCTCAATTAAACAATACTGGGAACAAGGATTCTGTCACTATCGAAGAAGTGGATTACATGGATGATGGTTCGAGCATACATCTTAAACTTACTATTGATTCTGTTAAAGGAGAAGCCGTTTTTGACTTCAGTGGGACCAGTCCAGAAGTATATGGGAACTGGAATGCACCTGAGGCTGTGACAGCTGCTGCAGTCATATACTGCGTACGGTGCTTGGTTGACGTTGATATACCTCTTAATCAGGGATGTTTGGCTCCGGTCAAGATTCACATTCCAAAGGGTTCGTTCCTGTCTCCGAGTGATAAAGCTGCTGTCGTAGGAGGTAATGTTCTGACTTCGCAGAGAGTTACTGATGTTATACTCACCGCCTTTCAAGCGTGTGCGTGCTCTCAGGGTTGCATGAATAACTTAACCTTCGGAGATGACACGTTTGGTTACTATGAAACAATTGGGGGCGGGAGCGGGGCTGGTCCGACTTGGGATGGTACCAGTGGGGTCCAGTGCCATATGACCAACACGCGCATGACCGATCCCGAGATCTTCGAGCAGAGATACCCTGTTCTTCTGCACAAGTTCGGACTTAGAGAAAATAGCGGAGGGGCTGGGATTCGTAAAGGGGGCGATGGTCTTGTCAGGGAGATAGAGTTCAAGTCCCCAGTTGTGGTTAGTGTTTTGTCGGAGAGGCGTGTTCACGCTCCGAGGGGGTTAAGAGGAGGCAAAGACGGAGCACGCGGAGCAAACTTTCTCATTACAAAGGACAAGCGGAGAATTTACCTTGGTGGCAAAAACACCGTTCAGGTGCAGCCAGGAGAAATACTTCAGATACTCACTCCTGGCGGCGGGGGATGGGGCTGTCGTCAGTAATTTTGCCAGTACGGAGAAAAATTTTACCGTGGACTTTGTTTCTGCGTGTTAAACAATTAGGTGTATTGTCAGAGCTTCTCTCGTGATATAATCATCTCCCCGATGAGCCCCCTTTCTCCTCGGTCCACAGCAACAAAATGTAGGACTCGGGCCGCCGGTGCTCTTTTACTACTCTGATTGGGTTCTTTGAGCATTTTCACTTTAAGTACTTCTATCCAGATGGTGATTGAATTGAAGCATTCAGGATCCACCCTGTTGTTCCTTTGGAATGAGTTAGCTATTTGTTTCATCGTTTTGGAAACCAAAATGTTTGGGTATGTTACGACCTCGGAATAATACTCTTCAGAGAGAGTGAATGGTTTGTCTGTAGCAAGTCTTTTAAGGCTTTGAAACATAAATAATTTAGAAAATATTTTTTTTGAAAATGAATGAATTAAAAATATTGTCATTGTTCACGAAAATATTTGAACACAAATTATTGGCGATAAAAAATTATATTTTTATTGACTAATTATTTTAAGCGATATAAGCGATCGTTTTTAAAATTATTCTTTTTTTTTCCTCGTGAAACGGGATAGATTTTCAAATTCCAAAAGGGGAGACAAAAGGACTCCCACAGCAGATCCTCTCCGGCTAATCTTATAGTATTTCTTTTATAAACGCTAATAACTGCGCTGTGCAAAGGCTGATATATCTCGTCCTGGATATTCTTTTGTCAATTTAAAGCATTTTTTGGCATTAGGAATTTGCACGAACCAGGAATTTCCGGAATTATAATACAAATATTATTTAGGTGAAAGTCGGTCGCGACAGCTGGAGTAGCTCAGTTGGTTAGAGCGTGTGGCTGTTAACCACAAGGTCGAAGGTTCAAGCCCTTCCTCTAGCGCTCCGGTTCCTGTTTTCCTCTTTTGTTTTTTTCTTCCCCACTCTTCCGCTTTTAACTACAGATTTCTCGGTGCTGAAAAAGAAAAGGTTCACCTCAGGGCAATATTGACTAACATGCTGACGAACGGATACATATATTCAGCTCAGAAAGCATCAAGCCCTTTCCCTGAAGTCATGTCTTAAATCACTAGTCCTAGGACTTTTTCTTATTCTGGTACAAATGCAGATAAAAAGTGGCTTCTTCAGGTGCCGATATGAATACTAAATCGATTTCCCTCACGCTTGTTTCATCTTCATCGCTCCCAACCGGATGTTGAAGTGACATCTCACTCGGCGCTCGCTTGGAGAACTGACAACTAGCGTCTGCCACCCTGTGACCAGAAGTCTATTCCAGTCCTCGTCTGCCAGACTCGGCTGCTTGCACACGTCCACCCTCACTGGACCGGCTGATATGATGACATGAATCATGGTCCTGTTTGTCACGTCTGATACCTCCATCGCCAGCTTTTCCTGGAGCCCCGGCAGTGTCAAGTTCACTCTGCCCAACCCCTCATTCTCAACCGATGTACTAAGCCCCACCACAGCAACCACAACATCGGCTGTGGCGGCGATCTTAGCTGCTTCTTCAAAAAGAGATCTGTTGCTGCATTTCAAGTTGGCGCAACCAGGCTCAAAGCTCACTGTCCGAACATACTTTTGCAGCCCTTGTAATGGACTGTTGTATCGGCAAGGTGTACCAGCAGCATAGTTGTTTATCATGACCTCTGTGGCATCAGCAGTTGGTCCTATAACAGACATGTTTTATGTGGAACTTTTGGACAGTGGGAGTGCTCCCTTGTTGGCAAGAAGGACTATCCCTTGCTTCACTGCATCTAGTGCGAAGTGTTGATTTTCGAAGGTACATACATCCTGTGGACCAAGATTTCCAAATGGGAGAGAATTTGGGACTCCGTCAAAGAAGCCGAGTCTCATGACAAAGTCGTATACCAGGGCCTGATCCACAACAGACTCATCCACCTTCTCATGACTAACCGCATTTTGTGTGTACTTGCTTAGAAAATGCCCACAGATCATGTTTAAACCTGCGTTCCCCAGCATAAATGTCTCCAGACCTTCGACAGGGGTATGATGTTAACGTATTTCCCTCTGAGACCAGTTGTTATGATGGCATTACTTAAAATTGTCAATACCTGCTCTTAGGGCAAGGGCGACTCCATCCTCAGTTGTAGCAGTGTAGTGGATGCTATTATAGTAAACCTCAATCGAGTCGCGGTCCGAGACAATATGGCTACTGGAGATGCAAAAGCTTAGAGATTGACTATGATATAACCTTCATTTAGATTACTTGTTCATTCTAGTTTAAATACGTTCCCTAATTGTCTCCAGTTTGCATTGTTCCTAACTTCTTACTGGACTAGATAATAAAAGATGGATTTGGCAACCAAGTTTTTTGAACAGAAACTATACCGGAAAAGTTTTATTCACTTATTAGCTTCATATGTCTGTAGAAGACCGGATATGATCATAAGCTGCCCTATCTGATTAAGTTTCTTTGCAAAATCGCGATTTGCTTGGTTCATGGAGAGCTACTGTGCTGTACTATGCAAAAGATCTAGAGAAAGATGCATAAGTTTCTTGTCCAGTATGATTCAATGTTGGTGGAACTTCTTTTGCTGAGGAACACTCAGTTGCACAATCTTCCCTTTGTTGAATCAATGTGGAGAGCCCCTTAGTTAGCTGAAATGTTTTCTGTTTCGCATTTCTGCTACTTAATCACTAGTGATTTGACTGAAAGTCAATACGAACAAGAATTTGAGGATAGAAACACGAACCCGTCAAGACCCCATCGATCTCTGACCATTCCTTTGAGCAGGTTTGGATCGGCACATAACACTACTAGCACGTCCCTCCTCTATGCAGCTCCTAAATGGTGGCTGACATGTGTCCTCCAAATCCCGTTTTGTCACCTGCAAGGAGGAACTATGCTCAACTTTTTGGGAGGAAATGGCACTTTATTGAAAGTTTGCAGTCCAAGCTAATGCAATTAGCACACTTATCCATACCCGCACGTCAAAATGCAATCGATCTACATTACAACTATCAACATCAAAAGCCGTATAATGCTTGCAGCAACTAGAAACCTTGAGCCTGTTGTCGGTATAATTTCCACCCCCCACCACTTCTTGTAGTCCTCTCACATAGTTCACCCCATATCTGGACACAACCAGAGGGTCATCTCCCGGTGTTTCTTGGCCACGCCCCCATCGTGGGTCCCAGAACACGTCTACATTAGGGCTCAAGTATGCTCGAGTATGTGAGCCCTGCTTGACCAACATTGTGCACGACTCTAGCCTCGGTCGACACAGCCCATCTTATACCACGGCATGGCATCAGAACTAGCAGCCGAGAGTATGACTGCGGGAAAGCTTGTGGCCTCTGGCACTGTTCCATTGAAAAAGACGGCCCCACGCTTGCTACGCCATGAAGCACCTTGGACCACCAATTGCATGCGCTATGCAAAAGTAGAAGTTGCTTGTGGATTGAGAATAAGGAGATTTCCTGTTTTAGGAGCGATGATGCATAGATGCATTGGTTAAAAGGGAAAAAAAGCCTCTCTTTTCCTCCGCATTGGTCACCAAACTCACAATCCAAAGGTTAGTCTCGAGAGCATTCTGTGACTGGACTTGAAGACATCTAGGAAATACTTGTCATCCTTGGCCACCGTCCTAATAGCTACCAAGTCTCACAGGAGCTCTGCAACCAGAGATAGACATGAATCCTAGTTTTGATATGTTCTGTTATAACTGACAAATTGGCTCTTCAGGGAAGTCTTGCGAATTGCGAGCATGAGGAAGCTTCGAGTTCCGAGTCATAGTTATGCTATTGCTAGACGATAATTCCGTCCACGCGTTTCAGCGATTAAGACATGTAACAGATGCATCCTGAAATGGTTCTGTCATGTGACTCACATCCTAATCCCCGCTTGATCAATTTTTTCGTTCTTAAGCTGACAAAACAGAGCGACACTGGTGGATCTATTCATCTAACCGCACCTTTTCAACAAATGTTTCTTATCGTTTAGATTTAGGTTTAAGCCTGTGGGAAGAAACTAACTGCTGTGGTCCTTGTGGCTTCCAGCATAGCACAACATCTTCAAAGTTATCACTACCGTCCATCAAATAAATAGGTTAATTCAATGTTTCCACATCCAAATCCTTAAAGATAACAAAGACCAGGGTAATCCATCCAGCCGTCTCTACATCAAATTTGGCCTTCAAAAATATAATTTTGACCAGAGTCCGCTCAAAATCCACCGGCCCCAGGATGGAAATCCAAAAGAAATGGATAAACTCTTTAACTGTTTTAACGGCCTGTACCTTAATCGACACATTTCGTGCAATCCCAAGCCAACTAAGATCCACAAATTCTCGTCCATCAACACTCTTTCATCTTTCAGATCTTTGCTGTGTCACAGGCTAGAACAGCTCGTTCCTGCTAATCCCTTACGGAACCGAAAAAACAAAAAGACCATCTTTTAAGATGATCCATTTCTTGTTACAGCGCATTCAATCCCCAAGATCAAATCTTTTACATGACCCAAGAAGGGACAAGTCAAAAAGTTCATCGTAAACCTAATTTGATTCGCGGCCTTCAATCGTTTCCGACACAAAATGTCAATCTTGAATCCTGGGGTTCTTGTCAGGCTTCTTGAAGGCATGAAAGCGAAGGAAATGGCCTGCGAAGATCGAAAAGCTGCAGTGTTACAAATCAGAAGCATAATGCCTGTCTTGTCCGAAGGGGAGCTCTGGCCTAACGGGGGATTTTACGTGAAAGTTTCTGATGCTTCACATGCCATGAATGTTTCTTTGCCTCAAGAACAAGATGACTTGATCCTATGCAACAAATTACACCTTGGCCAATACGTATATGCTGATAGGATGGAGGCGTCGCATCCTGTTCCAGTGCTCAAAGGTGTGAGGCCTATTCCCGGCAGAAATTTGTGCAGTGGGGCTCCTAAAGATCTTGTTCCTCTGGAAAATCTGGTGGAGATTTGGGCAGAATCTGATCCTGAATCAATAAAAGAAATGATTGATTCTACGGAAGAGAAACCAAAGCAGTCTGTGAATGCTTCAAGGGCCAAAGTAGCTAGGAAAAATTGTGGAAGAGCTGCAAATGGCTTATCAAGAAAATGTGGTGTTGGTCGGACATTATCTGATTCAGATGGTTTGCTTGGATGGGATAAAAATAGTGATTCTGATAGCACGATATCATCATGCTCGGAGACTTCGACCACAAAGAGAAGAAGCTGGAATGGAGTGGATAGTACGAGAATAGATATTTCGAAATCTCGAATTCTCAAGCACAAATTAAAGCCCATATCAATCAGCCATGACCGCTGCAGATATGTGAGTCTCAGTATGCCTTCTTTTATAAGTACCGAGTAGAATGCTAATGAGCATGAGAGAATTTATCCACTGTTGTGCTTGATTCACCTCGTCTTGTGATTAATTGCCTATTCAATTCAGTTTTATAGTTCTCTTTGTGATTGCATTGTGTATTTAGGACAGTTCATGGGATCCAACAATTTTTCTTTGAAAAATGTGCTATAAGAGTAAGATCTCATGAATTTGAAGCAGATCAAATTGATGTATCTGCAGAAGTATTCAGATTTTAGAAAGTGATTCATCAATCATCGCCTGCAAAATGCAGATTCTAAAAGGAACGATCTTTTGGGATATGAAAACTGATTCCGATATTCCAGTGCATGCTAGCTTCAATGGACTGTCAACTGATTCCTTCAAAATTTACATGACTTCAAAAATCACGCCTTTTCTTTTCTTTTCTTTTCTTTGGGTATCAGCAGGTTTCTCCAGTCCAATCCCTGCATGAGAGCTCTTCTGCCAGATCAAACTCCAAAACGATAAATAAAAACATCAGTGTGGCTACAAAATCCATCAGGACGTTGAAGAGTAGGAACTCTGGAACACCAAAAAAAGGTGAAGTTCCCCTGGATCCAGCAGCATTGTTTAGCGCAGTACTAAACAGAAAAAGAACAGAAGACAAAATTCTATGGTCCTCTCTTCCCTCATCTTTAATGAAGCTAGGCAAGGTACTGCACCTTGAAACGTATGCAAAGTCATTTGGTTCATTCTCTTCAAGCGAATCTCATACGCACAAAAAGACTTTGAAACGATTTTCTTAATGCACTTGTTCGATTCATGTTCCGTCAGGAGGTATTAAAACAAAGAGATGCAGCTTTGCTTGCTTCTGTGGAGGCTCTTCAAGAGGCTTCCGCAGCTGAAAGATTGCTGAAATGCCTCAGGTACATGAACATAGGTATTATAGTATTGCATTTTTGTATGTAAATTCCTTTTTCTTGGCATTTTTCACTGTGGATAGGAGAAACAAAAGTTCACCGGTTAGTGTATAAACTTCCTGACTATACGAGAAACAGCAAACCGTCTGACGACTCTGTTCTTTTCTGGAAATTTCAGTGCATATTCAGAACTTCAGTCATCCAATTCAGAGGAAGAGCAGCCATCAGTTGATAAGTTTTTTAAGCTTCAAGATGACATGGCTCACAGTCGACTAGTTATTCAGTCACTGACCAATGATCCTCCAACAAGAGCAGCCGAAATCGAGCCCAATAATGCCAATTCCCCAAGGGAAGCTTTTAAGCTTGCATTAGATAGGAAAAGAAATGCAATTTTGTGGATTAAAGCAGCTATGGCATCTGATCTAGTTCCATTATCTACGACCGCAAGATCTGGCCTTCCATCTATTGAAGCCACTAAAGCTTTCAAACGATCTTGTGTTGGATCTGCTGACGGTGTGCCAAAAAGAAAGCACAAGAACTGCGAGATAATGAGCGGGGTGACATCTGAGAATCACAAACTTGAATGGTCAAAAGGAAGTCCTTCAAGTGCAACAGCTGATTTAGCCAATTCTCTGCAAGATGAATCCAGAACATTGTTTCTGGCATACGTGGAGCAGTACTTAGACGGGCTTAAGAGCCAATTCTCCATAGAGGCTATATCAAATAGCCAGACAATCCATGTGATGCGTCAGGTCAAAAGAGTGAGTGATTGGTTGGACATCATGGCGAAGAAGGAGGCTAGTTATGCAAAGATCGGATGCAGAGGGAGTTCCGATTTGGAGGATCCAGAATTCGAGGTCTACAGTAGGGTTAGAAACAAAATTTATAGGATTCTGTTGATGCACATTGAGAAAACTGCCCTGGCATGGGAAAGTACGAATACAGCAGCAGAAACTTGAGTGCTTCAACAAAGAAGCTACTTTTGACTCCTGTAACTAGAGTGATGGACTTCCATAACTGGAGATAAAACTCCAAGTACGCATTATCCCCGTTCCAATTTGTGGAAGGTTGGGGATTGACACCTTGTTTGTTTTTGCACATATGTAGCGGATGTAATTATCTTCTCCTACTGACTGTATCTTCTTCCACTATGGAATCACTCGTGTTCAAATTGGTGAATTGTTTTTGGTGTATTTCTCACTCAGGATGAGTTGATTGATCCTTCATTTCTGCTGTTACAGTGCATCTTCGATGATAGTGCACAGATCTGATTTCTGAATAGCCAAAATTTAGGATACCATGAGTAAGTTTGATTAAGGGTATGTAAATACAATGAGAATTTCTTTTGAATATGGAAGAGTTGATAACATTTCTAATTAAAACTGTGTGTATGCTTCAACAAATTGCACTTCACAAAGCAGGGTCCAGTCAATTATGATGGCTAGTTTTATCATTAAAGTCGCAGGAAGAGTGAGCAGCCTCATTTTGTGCTGATTAAGCAATCGGTCCTGTGAAGATTTTCTTGGAGTATTTTCTCCAATCCAAGAAGCAAAGAAGTGTGCAGATGCAGGTTACCCTACACTCTTTTAAGAATGTGGACGAAATGATGGATGGATAAAGAGAGATGAAAAGACTCGCAGGTTGTTTTTATTCCTTTAATTTCCGTCTTCACAGAACTACGTAGAAAAGGGAAAGCAACACAAAGTTGATTGACCCTGGAACTGCTGGATTCTGGTAAAGAATGATCACCAGAAAATTTGATTTACATTCAAGTGTAAAGTTTACACATTTGCAGATGAGAATAAAGCATATCAAATATACACCAGTGGAGTATAATCATGGGTCATTCCTTCTTAGCTCGCAACTTTATACAAGACATAGAATCGGTCTCCTAGCAGGAACACCTAGCTTTTCAAGGCGGATACTTGGCCTTTGTGGAGGAGAAAGGCTGAACTGAATTTATTCAATCATCCTTGATAGTCACCTGTCTCCCAGCAGGAACACATAGCTTTTGAGGCGGATAGTTGGCATTATGAAGGAGAGAATGCTGAATTGAATTTATTTAATCCCCCTTGATAATCACTGCCGACGAGTTGTCCATCAACGAATCTCAGAACCAGTTAAGTGAGATTGGTCCTTCAACGGTTATAAAGCGATATGCATTATAGCAGACGGACAGAGATTCCTTCTTTTCTTGAGAATTTCATTTGCACGATATCCTCTTCCTTTACTTTACAGTGAGCAAGATTTACTTAGCTTCGAATCAAGTCCAATATCCATTCCGTTATACGCAATTGGTGCATACATCCACAAGTCATCAGAACTCAAGAGCTGTGCAAATTCACACACAATAAAACAATATCAATGTACATATCTTATTTTTTGGAAGCTTTGTGGAAGGAAAGACGCTGTAGGAGGATGTGGTATAATATGCCGTCACTTCTTTAATCTTTTGGGCTTACCTTTATTTGCAGCTGTAGAAACTGAACATATTGAACAGCTTCTTCAAGCATTGTGCTAATGTCAACCTGTGAGCAGAAACAACAGTTAAACACGAGACGAGATTTTACTATTCAAGACATAAACTATGGTGCAGGATGTTGCTCAGTTACCTTAGTTCCATTTGGAACAAGGTTCTGTAAGATTCTGAGGCGCTCATTTATCCGTTCTCTTCTTTTCTATAAGATGAAAGCAATGATCTGTTACTTTATTATTCTTGGAGATGAAAGATCTGTCATGAAAAACATTCCAGAATTGGACAAATATATAGCTTTCTTTTTTCAAAGTACTTACTCTTGCATAGAGAGACTGTGGATCTGTCCCCGAGCCCCTGCTGGCTCTGGTTTTGCCATTGGGACTGAGAGATGCAGTTTCTTTTGGACTCAAACTTGAAGTAGCTCCTGTGTTCAGCTCCAGGGAAGAGCTAGAATCATCCTCTGAGAAGCAAGTACCCGAGCTCTTCCCACCAGGGCGACCTTGAGCTTCTTCATGGATTTTGCTTGGAAAATCAAGTTTCAGACCCTCCCTTAACCTGACACTTCTCTTTTTTTTCTGGAACATCAGAGAAATCATAAGGAACCCAGAATTATTGTTAATTCACACAGCAGATCATAGAAAAAGCAGTCATGTACAACTTTTACTCACCTCTCCTAGGCTCCGAGATCTTTTCCTTGTAATGTCATTTGAATCATCGCCATCATCTTTCGCAGCTGATATCACCGGTTGAATCTCAGGCCACCATTCGAGCTGCAGAGAGTTCTCCATAAAAGCCATTTCGTGGGGGCTCCCATGAGACTCATCAACGTCGCTCATTTCTCGGTTCAGTGAATCATCCCCTTCATTGAGACGAGAACCGGTTTGTCTCACATTGCCCATGGAAAGTTCATTGCACAGGGAGCTACGACTAGTGGCCAGAATTGGATTCGAGTCACTCAAGTAGTAGTTGCTATGACCTGAACTAGGGAAAAGGAAGCTACTAACACTGTCATGAAATTCGTCATGTGGAGAAGAAGAATGTGAAGTTGGACAGAGAGCGTCGGAAGAACAGAATGCACTTCTCTCAACCCCTGCTGGGTTCACAGATCCACAGGTCGGCAGATATGCGGAATGCAATGCCTGAGGGCCTCCATATAGCTCGGCTGGTAACGAATACTTATCGAGCCATTGAGCCAAGAGGTCAGACTCTTCGGTGAAGTACATTCCACTGATAAAGCCCCATTCAACCTCAGAATTAGCCCCAAAAGCTTCCATTGTAATTAGTAGAAGCTTTGTGGGGGAATAAGATTGCTATTTTTCTCAGTTGTGAATGAAAGGAGAAGCTTGAGTAGCTCAAAGCTTGAAGAGAAACTGGATCCACAACACATATTTATATGATACCAAGAAGAATGTGGCAAAGAATTGACTTTCATTTTGCATTATAAAATCATAGCGATTATATTTTTTTTCCTGCTAGTCACTTATTTTGTTAATTATCAGTCATATGAGTTGCAAGTGGGGCCAATGAACAGCTAAGAGGAGGAACTAACTCTTCAAGCCAGGTCGGATTATACTAATGAATACCTCTTCATTGTTATCAAACGCCCGAGCTTAACTAAATAACAGCAACACGATCACTTCCAAAGTCAGGTACAATCATTGAGGAGACCTGACTAGCTGTGATCAATTAGTGTCATATAAACTGATCAATTATTTGAACGGAATGCAGGTACGATTCGGTAAAAGAGGGAGAATTGAGTTGTGACATCTGGCAACAGAGGGAACAGGCTGGTCTTCTTGAGTACAATAAGCTCAAATTAATTATGCAGAAGCAGGGCATCAAGGACGGTGAGAGATCACAGAAATTTGTGTGAGATTCTTAGAACTGCCTGGACCAGACAATAGATCATCTCACTCAGATCCTTGTCTCCTCAAAGTGCTATCTCTGATAAAAACAATTTTTCTGCAGCTTTCATACGTGACAATGCGATTTGCTCCTTCTTGGTCAGTTACATGCATCTATGATCACATTACTAAAGTGCATAATATCTTAATAGATGCACATTGTGCTGATGAATTCCCTCAATAATCTTACTTATGCTAGATGATTAGCTCGTGATGCGTAGTTTGACCCTCACTCGAAAGCCCTTGGTAGATAACAATCAAACGAGTGAGGGGAGGTGAGGAGGTGATTTTCCAATACAAATGACAGCTGACCCAAAGTCATTCTTTACGGCCGCTGAGATAGGAAGAAAAGAAAATTTCCATTCCACTCTTCACATTTTTGAACGGTTATCATGGAGTTTTGTTTGACAGCTACAATCATATTACTGCAAAGACTAAAAATTCAACCTGGAATTTCGCAGATCCGATCTAAATGATGAACATCCAGACACAGACGTATGTCTATCCCTACAAATTTTGAAGGTTCATCATTCAGATAGCACTTCAAAATCTACACAAACAGTAAATGTGTCCTAATTTCATATGGGGGAATTACCTAGGGACATTGATTTCATTTCCGAACTGTTAATAACACATTAGCCACACCATCAGTCTTTAGTTAAAGTATGTTAGAAACCCTAGCAGCGGCCTTCTCGGAAACCCTAGCGGGCATCCCATAGAGTTTCTGCAAACAAAAAATGGATTGAAACTCAGAGTAGAAGTTCGGGTAGACAACAAGAAAGAAACCCATTGATTCATTTTTTCTCAGCTTGTAACTAATATCAGCTGCTACTCTGGAATTAATCAGAAGATGAACGAAACTCAAGAAAAAAAACCCTAATTCTTTTCTTTTTCTTTAGCAGATGAACTAACAAGAAGAAGTATAAGAAGAAGAAATCCTCCATGCACATCTTCCAAAGTCCAAACCTAAGATTCTGGCGCTCATTTCGCTTCATAAAGAAAGCCCAAGGAAGCTTCAAACTGTAGAGATGAAAGCGACACTACCAAGAAAAACGTATTTTCATGGGAGAACACATTAATAATCTTAGTTCACAGCCGGACATTATCGCACGATCTCTTCTCTCGAGAGTCCACAAGTTCATTCTGTTGGAAGAACAAAAAGAAAGCAACCAAAACTTGGCCTTTGCAGTTCACTTTGGAACAAAATATCTAACTCTTATCTGATTATATCGTCTTCTTCGCGTGCAAATATCTTTGATATCCCTTCATTGTTTTGCTGTGTGATAAATGTTTCCTGTACTTGCCGACTTGCACGTCCCACGAATCATTTGTTGTCATTAAAAGCTTTTGTCCATGGAAGTTGAGAGCTTGCAGATAAAACAATAGCATTCTATCGTGCAAACTGTGCCATCTGATCTCTTGTAAGCACTGGTATAAAGACTAGGGTTATTTTTGTCGGTTTCTTTACGGCATTCCTACACATAAGATGCGTCGATCAATATTGTTATGGCAATTGGTGTTGAATATTCTTCGGCCTGCTGGCACGAGACATCTCTTGATGCTTTGAACTTGGGCCACGTACGTTATTTTTCTTCATGTTTTTCGCCCGATCAAAATGGAGGAACCAAAGGTTGTTGTTTCTTGTTTATTCATGCAAATTCTTTCATCCACAGTGGTACCCATAACTCTTTGCCTGTTGGCTCACAGACAAAAGGAAATGCCGAAGAGATATCCGAATCTCAATCTTAGATAGCCGCATTCATCGATGCACTTTGATTCCATCTTATGTCTTTGATCATTCATTGTCAATTATTACAAGACCAGCTATACTCTCTACTGGCCTCAGGAAGATCGATAAAATGTCCTTACAGAATTATCACTACTTTATTTCGAGGAACAACATTTTTTTGGGTCATCTCTGTATTCACAAAGATCATTTGTTTCCCACAGTCGAGTATACCAAGAAAGATGAGGGTTAAACATAGTGTAAAACAAAACAAAACAAAAGAATTCTCGTCTTCGTGTTTCACCTCTTTTGAAATATAAATATATACAATTCCTAGACAAACGCACATCTGTCTTTTGTTGTGACCAAATACCACTTGAAAAAAAATCAAGTGGTTAAAAAAACACCCAATTTTGTGAAAAACTTGTAGGAAATGCTCTTCCAATCTTTAGGGAAAAAAGGTACAATTTGACATCTTTTCAAGTATAAACGGAACTTTTAATTAAAAAAAAAAGTAGAAAGGAAACTAGATAAGAAGATGTTAGAATAAGTTGCATTCTTTCGGGCACTCCATAGCTAGGAGGGAAATAGCTGGCCAAAAGTTTTACCAATTTTATAAAGTTGATAGATATCAATAGCAACTTGATAAAGAGTGTCTTTCCAAGTTGTTATAATATTTGACCAAAAAAAATTTGTTATAATATTTACTTAGATTTTGTGAGAAATGAAGCTAAACAGAAAAGGGAAGAAATGCTGCACAGGGGAACCGCTTGCCCATTTAGGGTATACAGTATTCTATACAAACTTGCACTTAGAGGTCATGTACCTTTAACGTAAAGAAGCTCCAAATTTTCCAACATCTTGCCGATAATTAACAAAGAAAGGGGTTAGGAATCTTAAACTAATACGTTTCGGACATGGTTCGCACTTCGGAATCACCTCTATATTTCGACATCGTGATATGTGTAAGTATCGTTAAGTTATGGTCTGAGAACATGATTTTACGGGCGAATGCAATGGTTGTATGGGGCTGATATCGAGATGCTCAATTACAGTATTGCTAATGCTTAGAAGAACATGGCAGGGCAATTAATTCGAGATTCATTTATAAACCCCACTTCACAGCTTCGACTTCATTAAAGTGACAACCACCTCGTGGGTGATTCTATCCAGAAAGATTATTACGAAAACGTGCAATAAATGAAGAGACATACATGTGAAGCATTATTGATTCCATTTAGGTTCTGTCGACAAGGATCTACGGGACAAGAGATTATCATATCCTTCAAGAATATATATTTTTTTTTACTCCTCCACGCTTATGGCATAATTGAGTAGCCTCACATAAATATGATCTCTAACATATGAGAGTGAGCTAATAATAAATTTAACCTTTATGCATTAGTTCACGCTAATTTTTATGTACCGTAGTACCGTCTTTAGTAATTTAAGTTTTATCCATACTCTAGAGCATGTTTAATGGGTCTTAACTAGGGTGTGCTCAAGGGCTCTCATCGACTTGCTTATAGAAATAATTTGCACATTTTTTAGTGACTGCAAGGTAACGAAGCATAGGATCAAAAGGTATGACTTTTATGCCACAGTAATTGAATAATACTAATGTGACATAAATATCAATTTTTCTTTGTATTTCTGTGTAATATAATGAAAAGCATGACCGATTGAGTAAACACTTCTTTTAGGGGCAAGATTCTTATATATATATATATATATATATATATATATATACACACGCACGCACGCATGCACGCGCGATCGATTTTGTTCGTGTGTGACTTGAATTGAAATATATAATTGGTGGCATGAAAAGAATTAATTCATGTGCATCTCACAACTTGATAGAAATTGGATAATCTAAAGGCACAAATATTTATAGAGGAGATTAGATCATCAGATTTGATCATTTAATTTTAAGATGCTCTCATTAATTGATAGGGAAAAACGAGTTGTTGCTTTATGAATACAAGATAAGGTTGTAATTTAACAAAGATATCCTGTACTTGGTGCAAGAGTATCCTAGTATAATGCAAATGGACGAACTTCAAGGTGAAGGAAATATAGGAAGAATATTATACACATTATGATTTTGCAAAAAAAAAAAAAAAGTTCAAATGCACTAAATTTTTTTTAACGAACATATATAACTGTAATGTCGACTTCTTTGGCTTAATCACATATGTAAATTTATGATAACATAAATAACTAGAAATTCATGTGGTGTTTGGTTATTTTGCTTTGAATAATGAAACACGAAGGCCCAGGAAATAATTGGACAAAGGAGTACTCATTGACAGCCTCAAATAGAACCCTAGGTTTTCGACCAAAAAAAAAAAAAGGCAGAACCCTAGGTTCTTCCTCGTGCAAGCCCATTGTACAATTGTTGAAAAGGAACACTTCATTTATGGCGAGCGCACTCCAATGCCTAATAAACTCAAGATTCAGAACAAGTTGATGACATCTGCTTCTTAAAAAAAAAAAAAAAGCTTTTATGACGACGACGACGACGACGATGATGTTGTCTGATAAATCAATGTTGGTTCGTTTTTCCATTATTTTTTTTTTGTCAAAATATAAACAAAATCTAGGAGTGATGTCACGGGATGTAATCAAACATTATTCTATCCCAATATGCAAGGAAAACAATAAAACCACGTCCATTTGCCGCGTGGGAAATCAGGTTTGGCTCGAGTTGACTTGGCCTTATGCATTTATAGTGTTTAGTTATTATAGTTTATGATGAAGGGGACAAGTCCACCACATTGACGTTTCCCCATATCTCGGGGAACTTGATCCGTTCGAAAAGCCAAGTTACCTTACTTACATGAATAATTTTTTTTTAATAAGTAAGCAATTAGATGTATATTGCATTTTGATCTGAGCACTGATGGAGTCAAATATATATATATATATATATATATATATATATATTCATCTAAAAGTGAGGTAAGTGAAGTCATAAGTCATTGGTTTAAGCTTTTAAATGGATGTAAGTCCAACTAAATATATTAACAGACTCAAACTTTGAGCTCTTTCTTCATGACCCCCGCTTAAAAGTAACAGGTTCTATTAGTGCTCTATACCACATAAATTAATCGATGTAAAATTTCTCTAACACAATTTGTATATGCATCCTAACAATTTCTCCATCACAAGTGAGTTTAGTGTTAAGCCTGCCCCCTTAATCCAAGTATCATTATGCACCAAGATATAAAGTCCACTACCATGCTTGAATTGTTACATCATTATTACGCCCAACTTCATCCACCAAATATAGAAACAGATTAGAGTCCCCACTAATTGACCATCAACTCTGATACCAATTTATTAGGGAGCGTGCAGTAGAAGCATGTTGACACTTGATTCTTAATCACATTTTTAATAAATTAATAGAAAATCCATAAAAATTCATAAAATTAAAAAATCAACTTTGAAAACCTTGGCCAAGCCTAGGGAACCTTTTTGAACAAAAAAATAATTTTTCATATTTTTCATATTTTTAATATTTTTCAAAAAATACAAAAATAATTGAAAATTATGGAAAAATAACATTTGAGACAATAAAAATACAAAAAAAAATAGTTAATATTTTTCTTTTAAATCCCTTTCCATGTTGGCATATTCATGATTGCATGTCCACATTCGCATGTATACATTCGCATGTCTATATTTGCATATTCACATTTTGCTTTTCCATACCCCCATTGTTATCCATGCATTCCATCTAAAAAGTGAAAATACAAAAAGAGAACACCTCATTAGAGTCTTAGGAGTAAATCAAGCCTAAGTTTTCAAATTAGGATATCCATGAAATTAAGATACCGAAAGAGCATTAGTTTTAATTAATTAGTGTAATCAAGTCCCCGAACTCATAATCTCTTATTCGTAGAAGTAATTTAGTTCTCCCGCTAATTTATTTAGGTTTCTAATCGACCTATCAAAAAAATGATTAGTGGCAACTCTAAATTCTAAGATCATTTGAACAAAAACCAAAGTTGCGATTTAATAGAGCTTGAGAGAGTCCGTATTAGGTTAGTCAATCTAATTAACCTGATAATCCGTTAACCTGGGAATTTTTCACCATCGAAAATTTTTAGGTCACGACAAAGCATAATACCTTTCGTCAGGGGGATCATCAAGAGAGAGCTTAAAGTCTAAACATGTCAACATATCTAGTTGAACTCATCTCTGTTCAAAAGCTTAAGTCAATAAATTATGGTTCAACTAAAATATTTTAACTGAATTACACCACGCCAATTCTCCAATGTAAGTTTTCTCTAATACAACTCACCTGCATCCTAAAAAAGGCCTAGCTATGCAAATATATATGTTTTTATTTCTTTTCCAGAGTAATTTTCCCTTTTCGAGACCTTTTGAAAAGGTGATGTTTATGCTCTAATAAGAGGGTCTCCATATGCATGAACTTATCGACCTTGGCCACGGACTGTTTGCATCAACTTATTCATTCCCACATCCAAATAAATCGAGAACCCAAAATTGGATATCCCTCTTTGATGCTAAAATGAGCATAAGTTTGAAAATTGAGCAAAGCCATAAGTTTCATATTTGAGCAAATGTCAAAACTTTGCATCTTTTTATAAAGTCAAAACCAATTGTGATAGCTGTTTGATTTTACAAACAATGATGAGTATAAGACTGGTTTACTAAGAATGGTTCATCAAATTGTTGTACTGAAGTGATGGAGAAAATATTACTCAATGGTGATTCATGTGCAATCTACCACTTTATTTAGTCTATCAGTTAATAGTACAAATTTCAACCAAAAAAAAATTAATAGTACAAATGCTAGCTAGCATTGTTTGTATTGATCGAGTCACCATATCCTTCACCAATATACGGTTTCTAGAGACGTTGAAGCCATTCCGTGTGGTACCTAACTTTTTAGTATTGTATGATTTTCTACTATGGACCCGAGCATATTTTGGAGAGATAATTTGAAATTAAACTTTTGAAAAATGGAAAATTTTTAAAACAGACAAATTATAAGCTGACTTTCATGCTCAATCATTTGATTAACTATAGCAATCAACTATAGTACGCTTACATTAACAAGCTCAGTGTCCCAGTGGCCCTGTTAAGCAACGAAAAAATTATCAAAAAAGTCATAAACCTATTACAATTATGTTAAGGGCGGTGCTATTTTCAGCCCCATAAAGGACTAAATCCACCCTCCTTTTGCACTGAAAAGACAAAACTACACTCAATTTTTCAAGTACAATCTAAAGTTATGGCCACACTCCTCCTTTGTACTATTTTTCTTTTTCCATTTAGGATAATTACCATAATTAAGCATTTCATATGTTTTTTTTAGTGTATTAAAGAAAAGTGCATTTTCAAATATTACTATAACGTTTACATGTTCCATGTAAAATTATCTTGCTAGTGGTAAGAACAAAGACATTCTTTGATATAGTATAAAACCGAAAAGCATCTTCTTCATCATACTTCTCTACGTTTTTTCCCTCTTATCTTAAGAGCGAACTTTGGTGGCAAACTTTTTATTAATTTCATTAGTTTAAAATATATGTCGAGTATCTTTATTTACTATATCAAAAAAAAAATTCTTACTATATTGGTGAGATGCCTCTTATCAGAGCATCTAAGGCATTAGAGAAATATTTAGGAAAACACTAAAATTATTATGCAAGGTGATTTTTTTTTTTTGGCATAAATACTTCATAGAGGATATTCATTTTTGTTAATCTAAAATGGCATTTTCAAAAATAAAATTCTTACTTTATGCAATGTCATGATTTAATTAAATTTCATGTACTTAATAATATATCCATAAATTTGATCTACAATGTAGAAAAGAACTAGATTTTTTGGAAATTTCTCTTTTCGACAAAACAAATTCTTATGGAAGTAATATCTCACATTAAAAAGATATTGTCTTTAATATACAAGGAAAATTTTCAATAAACAAAAAATGAACATATCAAATTCTTAATTATGGGTAGATCCTATATAAACATAAGAAAATTAATAAAAAGGAAAGTAAATAAATTTGGAACCATCAATTTAAATTGTCATTTGATTATAGAGGGCAATTTTGTCTTTTTGATGAAAATTGAGTGGATTTAGTCATATAAGGGTGGAAATAGAGATGCCCTTATATCAATTCAGTCCTAAATGTTTTGTATTTATGTCAATTTAGCCTATCTCGCCAAATTTGGCCGGCTAGTGTTGACGTGGATATTGACTAGCGTTGCGTGAATAATTTTTTATAATATTTTTGTCTGGTTATTTATTTATTTTCTTTTTCTTTTTTCTTTTTTCTTTTTGTTCTTGTTCTTTTTCTCTTTTTCTTTTGCCTTTTCTTTTTCTTTCTTCTCCTTCTTCCTCTAGTAACTAGCCAAAGAAGAGGGCCGGGGAGGGCGAGGGTTGACCTCGATACTACTGAGCGAGCTCGGCCTCACCCAGCCATGGTGATGCTCGACCTTGCCATTGCCAGTGGCCTCACTAGCCCTCACCTCTAGAGGATTGGCGACTAACTAGAGAAAGAAGGAGAAAAAAATGAAAAGTAAAATATAAATAATTAATTAAAAATTTACAAAATTTTTAGGATTCAATTGATCAAAAATAAAAGTTTAGGATTGAAGTGAGAAAATTGCAATAGATTTAGAACTTTTTTGGTAATTTTCCTCACTTAAACAAGAGTGACGATAATATAGCATATTGAAATCATAACTTAACTAATGCAATTCTACATCTACATTAGTCATGAACCCTAATAGCTATATAAAAATATAGCTGGCATTAAAAACCAGATTCCGTTGCCATAAAATTGCCAGATTCCTGCAACTCCTGATTCATTCATCTGCCAAATTATTGTAATAACTTACTCTCAGGAAGATCTGAATGATCTACAAAGGCTTTGATCCTATTGGTTGTTCTTTTAAATGAATCATGTGCTTTATTTAGCTAGTCGTGGTATAATTTGTAACTCCCAATTTATTCTTCTGAATTGAGCAATTATGTTCATTTATTGCTTTGTCAATTTGATCACTGAACTTGGGCCATCTAATGGCCGCGGTGGAGAGATGTCTACAGCACGGTCCACGTGTCTATTTTCTTACAGTAGTTTAAACAAAGACGCGTGGAGTACTATACTTTATTAAGAAAACAACAATTTATTCCTCACAAAAGCAATCTTCTAATATCTCGAAGTTGCACGTATGGAGAGATTCTGGTCAAACCCATCTAACCCTAGTTTTATTTATGTTATTTAAGATGAGTCAAAGTGAAGTTTGGTATTTTCTTTATATGGTATGAAAAAAGGACATAACAATCTCAATCTCTCTCTCTCTCTCTCTCTCTCTCTCTCTCTCTCTCTCTCTCTCTCTCTCTCTCTGACCTTTTTCCTCTTTTTTTTTTCAGTAGCCATTATGCAAGTGCTAGATTTCATTATATTGCCTTCTTACAGTCTCTATGCTTGCGTTGGAACCATATGTTTCAACACAAGAAAAAGAAATGGGAAAGGAGTTCCAATTTTTCACTAGGATTTTGCTTTGTAAGAGTAATGACCCAATTCAATGAGGGTGAGGAGTGGTCGCCGGGGCTAGAGGGCCTAGACAAGAAGTGGCTCTGGGTGAAGGGCGAGAACAAAGGACCTGGACAAGAAACTTCTAGGATGGTAAAGGGGGCGGGAATGAACCGCACTGTATACCAAATATGAAGAGAGCAATTTTGATAGATATGTGTGTGTGTGTAAAAATTGAAATTAACTCAAAAAGATGTCTGATGTGCGTCGTCAACGCAACAAAAATAAATCCTTATCCGACCTAACTAAAATATAGCAAGGGCAAGCAATGGTCGAACCCACAGGAAATCGTACCACGAAATTCTCTTAACGTTGCTCTCGGCAATCGTCTCGAGGTCAAGTTGAAAATAAGATTGAAATAGTCGAATTGAAAAATGATCAACCAGAAATAAGAATGCAACAATCAATAGCGAAAAGATCTAGGACATATAACTTCACCTCGCGACATATGCATTCAATCCCTCCCTCTCTAATGCTATCGAATCATCCAATTGCTAACCTAGGATTCTAATATCTCCTCATACTTCTTCTGAATGTAAGAAAACGTATCACCGGTATCGAATTACTCACTCTATTCCTAGGCAAGTGAATTAGTGGTGACCCATTATGTTTCAATCCTAATTGGTTACCTAAGGCGTTCCGATATATCCCTATCCCTCACACGATTAGTCCGGTTTTCCAACACTTAGACTACTTAGGTTATCCAAGTTGTGATCTAAATCTAGACTACTCTCCCGAGTCTCCCTAGATTATTGAATCTATGCTAATCGGTGGCCAATCAATCAACATGCATTAAGAACAACAAGGATAAATAATTTGAGGAATTCAATTAACACTAAGCAAAGGAGTTCATGAAACACATAAGAACACGAGGTTCCGTCATAGTCCTAGAAGAATAAATTAGTTCATGATGGGGAAATCAAACATCGCTGTTCTCAAAGAAAACATGAAAAACGACATAAGAAAAAGAAAAATGAGATAGCAAATCTTGTCTTCTGGTCTTCTGACTTGAAGATTAGCCCCCCTTGATCTTGATTTTCGTCTAGAACCCTAGCCGTCACTCCACGTTGTCTTCTTCTCTCCTGCTCTTTCAGAATGCAGCCCCCCCTCTCGCAGAAGTTCCCTTCAAAATCCTCCCTCTAGGGTTATCTACTCTTTCCTATTTATACTCCCTAAGATATTTCTAAGATATCCTCCAAGAATAATATTCTTTTAGCCCTTAAAATAAGAAAACCAAATCCTAAAATATCAAAACAGAATATTCTAATAGGATAAAATCTTCATGCTGTGGCAACAAGGGAAAAATCGCATGTCCCGCATATTTGACTGCATGCAGATGGATGCATCCGTCTAAGACGGATGCATCCATCTCGGTTCTGTCTTCAGCGATTTTAAGGCTGCAGTTTTCCAAAACTTCTCACTGATGCTCTTCACTTCATTCTTCCTCATCACACCTGCACATAGCAAGACCACACTAAGAAACTCGAGCATGAAAACATGAAGATTAATATAAAAATCATCTAATCACAACCAAAATATTAAAGTAAAGCAAAAACACTAAAAAACTAAATAAAACTCGAACGACTAAACTCAATTTTCCTCATTTTAGAAGCATTTTAACTCTACTTTTGTAGAGTTATCAATGTCTTTTGACGTAACATCAGTATTTAGCTTTGAAACTCCAAAGTTAAGCGTGCTCATGTAAGAATAATCCCAGGATGGATGATATCCTGAGAAGGTGCCTGTTTGTTGGCCATAGGACCAATTGTGAGATTTAGTATGGGACAGGTTAAAACGGACAATACCTTCGTGAGTTTTTCCAAAGATGTCACGGTATGTGGTCCATCATTTGCAAAAATTAGGGAACTAATTGTTGTTCAATGGGGTCTTGAATTTTCTGAAGCCTCTTAATCAATGCTTAGTTGGGGAGTTATTATAATTAACAGAGACCGTACGTTCCTAATCAGCTAAATTAAAACGAGATGCAGCTGATCAGAATATGGACGACATCAGTGATGATGCATTCTGTTTCTCTTTTTACCTAGCTCGCTACAAGGAAATGTAAATTTCATCCCAAGAAAAGTGAAAAGTGTTTCTCCCGACCAACAAGTGAAGCGACGAGTCAGCAATCTCGTTGCAATTTCGCTTGTGATGATGATTTGCAGGATGAATACTCCACAAAAACAGGTTTACTCTTTTAACTGCTCAACATGCAATATAGGAAGCAAACCAAATGCAGTAGTTCGTTCGATAGTCTATCAATTGCAGTAAGAGTTTACGATTGCGGTGAATGAAACTTTGGTAGGCATATTTAGGTCACTAATAATAGGTTAATGGAGCATAACTTATGTGAATTTAGTTTCAAATTGACATAACGTTAACTCCATCTTGACTTGCCTCCACCACCTTTAGCTTGATTAACAGAATTTAGGCTATCACTAATATTATTTATTTGGGCTCAAATTTGTACTACTGATGAGTAGTTACCTTTGCAGTGAATCGAACAATTCAACAAATTTAAATTTTAGAAGGGTATTTCTCAATTAATCATAAGTTTGATTCATTTTTTAGCTCAATCATCGTGGACACACTGCTTATCGCGACGTGTACTCGGCTCTGCATCATCTCTAGCATCAACAAGGCTAACTATACATCTCCTAATCTCTTTGACTCATCATTCATCAAAGTACAGCCTGCAATCAATTCAGCAACCGTGAGGTTTTTAAATTCAGAATAATTCGCTACTCCATCTAATTATGAGTACATTGGTCAGGTCGTATCTTCGTGCGAGTATCATGCTGCTTAGGGCTACGAAACATGCGGAACTATCTCGAGAATTGATTACTTTTTTTGACATGTTCAATTCTATTGAAATATCCTATGGCTATGCTGATTCAGTTCAGACATTTCTTATGCTAATGACAACTTAGCATTAACCTCTCTCAAACTGAAATAATTGGTCCAGATATAGCTACAAGTTCAAAGCTGGATTAACCCCATCAACAGATTGAGAAGTGAAGCTTTTTTTCTTGTTTGTTTTGATCGCAAGATGGTTAGTTGCCATTTATTGTATTTTTCACCATATCTGTCCTAATAATTCAGGAAGAAGAAGCTACTGCAGAAAAATCAACTAAGGTTATGATATACCGATAAAAATACCAAAGTAAAAGAAAAAAGAAAGGCCAAGCAATCTGCATACTTCCAAGTCAGTTTGATCAGTAAACAATCACAAATAAACTTATTAGCCAAGGAAAGAACTCCAACTGGTCCATATAATAGGGGTTTACAGCTCATAAATACATGACGTTCAGGTGTGAGCCGAGTTCAAGCGAAGAGCTATTTGCGCTCTCTCTTCTTGAAGAAGCATTACTACTTCCCAAAAGTAACTGTACAATCAGGTCAGTAATTTACTTTTAGCATTCTCTATGGTAGTGCTGAGGGGAAACTTGCTGGAGACAAAATGCAGAGAAGGAACGACACATGAGGAGAGGGGATAAACATTACACTGCAATGAGCTCTGCATAACACATAGGACAAGTTCAACAAAATTAGGGCACACACACGAGTTGAAGGGACCGTGGGATGCATGTTGGTGATATAGACATATACATAAGGGGAAAAAAAAACAAATGACTGCACTTAATGTCACAGCAAAGAACTAGAGGTATTTAATATCGCCACATGGGAGTTCCTACATGAAGCAAGTTCTTTCTGACAGATTCAGCTATTAAAATTGAAGAAGAAAGTTCAAGCCCTTTAAATGACAACATATATACTCATAATATTGAGGGGCTTTTGAGCAACATGGTGGGACTGAGATAATAAATGTTGATCAACCCTCCTCATGTCAACATATATGGCTTTTCTATATTTTAGACATTGATCGTTCCCACATATACTTGCCCGAGATCAGCATCTCAAATAAGCTCCAAACTAATCATCAAGTTGGTGAGCCACACAAAACCCTAATTTTTAAAAGCCAAGCACAACATTGTTCATCAACATATCCCTCTGCCATGGACGAGCATCGCCATAACATGAAAGGTCACGTGAATTTGGGGAGAAAATGTCCTTTATTTCATATAGCTCTCTTTGTCATTGTAATATTTACTAAGTTGGTCAGTTATATTGACATATTCTAGTTGATAAGTGGCATATTTTTGTCCTTCGAAATATAAAAAAAAGATATTTTTTGTGCCAGTTTTAAATTAGATGTTTAAAAGTATAAAAAGTTAATATACAAGACAACCTAACCGATACTTTTATTTCAGTAATTTTTTGATGATTTATCAATATATTCTATAAATTTATCAAGTATTATAATAGCTTTCTACTTTTCATTTATGAATTCACCGATGCTTTGATTTTATTAACTTTCACAAAAAAATTCTAACCTAAAATTTAGTGACTTACCAAATTTTTCTCCGTTTGATTAAGTAACCGGCTAGTTTTGAATTATCAACATTCATTTGATGTATTTATGGACATTTATTTGGTGTTTGTCTAAAATTTACCAATTTCTCAAATGAGTTGTTAAACTTTCATTTACGTTTGTTACTAACCCCTTTAATTATTATTTTTTTTAAAGCAAGGGGAATAGAATATAGGATGTATGAATTTCAAAATTTTACCAATCTTAATTTGAATGACTTGTTAATTGTTCTCCTATCAAGTTACCAATTAATTTTTGCATACCAATTTTCATTTGAGTTTTTTTTTTACCAATGTTTATTTGGGTTCTTCTTTCAATCACAAACCTTTTTGATTTTTTATCAACTTTGATTTTTCTTTCTTCCTTGCCAAGTCCTTAAATTCACCAACTCTTCTATAAACCTATCAACATTATTTGGATAATTTATGAATTGTGCTCCAATTAAGTTACGAACTAATTTTGAATCATCAACTCTCATTTTGAGTTCCTTTTCAATGCGTATTTGTTTGTTTTTTTTTTAATTTACCAACTTGTCTAGTGAGTGACGAACTTTCATTTGCCTCGCTTGCCAACCCTTTTGACTATTCACCAACTTTGTAAAAATTACCGTCATTGAGTATTCTGTTGACTTTTCTCCAATGTAGTTATTGGCTAATTTTGAATTATCAACTTTCATTTGAGTTACTTACCAATGTTTCTCTCGTTTTTTTGTAAATACAAACTTTCATTATGATTTACCAACATTTATCTATCTTTATAATTAAAGTCTTGAATTCACCTATATCAAATTATTTACATTAATGTACTCATTACTATTGCAATAATATCAATTTAGTTTGGTATTTTTCCTCTAGAATAGGTTTAGAAATTTTTTGGACATTTCTCCACTTAAAGCAATATCCAAAACATGATACTGTGATCTTTACCTTCATTAAAGTCAAGTTTCTTCCCTTAGTGCTTTGTGATGACAATAAGTAGTTTACAAACCACATCGAATTGGAAGATTCTTTTTACTTAGAAGGGACAAAAAAGAATTTCAATGCATTTCATTGAATAATAGTGTGGCTTTGTGGACCAACTTTATTTTTTTTGCTCCATTTGACACTAATTTATTGGTGGTCCATTGCAATCAATGCCCGACGTGAACACGATCTTCCTAATAGAAAGAAGGAAACAAGAAAATCGAACCAAGCAACGTGCCTCGTTTTCCCAAGGATTTAAGAAATTGGTTTCAGCGCACATTTCCATGCCATATCCGAGAGTACAACTTTATACCTTTGGTAGTACCATGCAATGCCTTCTCTCCGATGGGTATTCTTCGTAACTGCGATTTTCTTCTCTCTTTTAAAAAAAAATTCTTTGGGACAAAATTAAGTGGCAGTTGCTCAATTCAAAGAAGCAAAATGCATCATAGGTGTGTTAGGAAAAAAAATATATCGAGAAAACTGAAGAGTCCATTTAGATTGACTGAAGTATACTAAAATTTTGCGTTCATTCGAAAAAACAACAATTCAGGTTCGATCTGTAATTTCTACTTTTAACATGGTCTAGATCTCAGTTGAGTTGACTAAAGAATGACTACCAACAAAAAGGAAACGACTATCAATCAGGGCAAAGAAATAGAAACAACCAGAATTATTCCTATATTTGATTCGAATTCATAATGCATTGAGCACAGATTGCTCGAGTCAACTCAACTATGTTAGATCAAGCTTTTGCGGTATTGGCTCAACCCCATATACCCAAATGTTGCCTTCTTTGTGTGTAAATATATGGAATTGTATCGTGTATAGTTCATTGCTTGGAGAATCACTGGATATAGGACCGGACCTGATACATATAGAATGTACAAACCCACTCTAATGAGAGTCAATAATGATTGTCTGGCCTAAAGAGCTTAGACCAAGTGCGACCAATGATATCAAATTGAATCACATAACAAAACAAGGGAGAATGTGCAGATACATATACCTAATGTTTTTTTTTTCGCATATACCTTTTTTTTTGTCAAAACAGGCATGCTTTCATTAATTGGAGGTCCTAGAAAGACATGAGACAACATTAGCATCTAAACAAAGTAAATCCCAAAGGGGCTAGGTGGAGGGGGGGCTTAGAAAGCCAAATAGGGGATAGAATCCCGTTTTTGTGGGCTTTGACAATCCAATATGCACATCCATTCGTTATGCGGGCCTCAAAGACGACACGAGTATCCTTCAGATAGGCCATCAATTCGTAGCACTCTTCCAAAACATTTCTCATGGGCCATGGGCTTTGGTCCACTTCGTGCAGGCCTTCAACTACAGTGCGGCAATCAAAGGCAAGTACACATGGGATCCAGCGGGTTCTATCTTCAGATCTGTAAAGTACATTTGCTTCTCTCTCCCCCAAAGCTTCCCCATTCATCTCAATCCCTCGAGCAAGGCTAGGGCTTTTGTTGTGGCCACTGATTCGGCTCGAATCATCACAGCGAATCCGTCGACCATGGTTCCGTTGTTGTCCCTGAGGATGCCGGCGATTGAGGTTTTTGATTCTCCCCCCGACCAAGAAGCTTCGACATTGAGCTTCCACCAGCCACGATCTGGAGGTAACCATCTTTTTACTTATGAAGTTTCAATTTTTCTAGACATTAGTGTCCTCTGCTGACCCAAGAGCTCATCTTTGTACACAACTAAGGCATTCATTCGATAAGGTGGGCAGAGGGTTAACCTGTTGACCTTGGAAAATGGATGAATTCCGAGACTTCCAAATCTACTAGAGGAGACTTGCGAGCTTTTTACTTCGCCCAGGAGCTGTCGGTAAACATCTCAGAGATCCACTTGTCGATTCGCATGATGTTTCATGGATGTATATCAATTTTAACACTTTGGTCTTCCCAGATGGTCTTTGTCCAGTAGCACTGCGTGAAGAGGTGTTTGGTCGTCTCCGGGGATTTCCTGCAAATAGGGCAAAGAGGGTCAGGTAAAACCTTTCTCTTATAGAGATTTTTTGCCTTCGGGAGGGTGTTTTGACACACGTTTCATAGGAATAGACGAGTCTTGGGGGTGGTTTTTAGCTTCTAGATAGAGCCCTAGAGAGTTTGGGAAGGCTAATAAGATGTGGTTGCTTGATTTGTTTGTTGTTTCCTTGACGAAGTAGGAATAAAGTTATATCCACTCTTCACTATATATGTGCCGTTCTTACTGGTTGTCCACACTAATCTATCCTTTTTAGGGTAAAAACACGAGGGGATAGTTAAGATTTCCTTCACCGAACTTTGGTCAAACAACGAGTTCAATTTCGGGATATCCCAATCCCTTGTATCCTAATCGATCAAATCGGCCACCAATAGAGGGTCCTCTCGGTCTGCTATGTTGCTAGGTAGAACAGTAGACAACCACCTGTCTTCATAGACTCTGATGTTTCCCCCGTCCTTAACAACCCATTTAGTGTTCTGGCTAACAGCATCTCTCCCAACTATTAGGCTTTGCCAACCCCAAGAAGGCCTTGAGCCTTTTTTGGCCTTCCATAGGTTTCCATTTGGGAAGTATATTCCTTTCAAAACTTGACTCCAAAAGGCTGATGGTGATTGGGCTAGTTTCCAGGCTTGTTTACCTAGCATAGCCCTGTTAAAGGAGATGAGATCTTTAAAGCCAAAGCCTCCTCTGTCCTTCTTGATTTTTAAGACTTCCCATCTTTTCCAGTGTAAATTAGCATTATAGTCATTTCATTTCCACCAAAGGGAAGCAATCTTTCTTTCTATAGCTCTGCATATGGAAATAGGGATCTTGAAAATAGACACAGCATATTGAGATAAAGCTTGAATTACTATTTTAATAAGTATTTCTTGCTAGAATCCAGGCAAACATATCCTTTTTTGACTTGCCCTAATCGATGGAATGCCCAAGTACTTCCCTGTCTTCTCTATAATTGAAACTCTCAGCTTATTGGCCATATTGAACTTTAGAGCTTGAGAGCAGCCATTGCTAAAATAAACCCCTGATTTATTCAGATTAATGGCTTGACCCGAGGCAAAACAGTACTGGTTTAACAGATTTGCCAAGTTATGGCATTCCAAAACTGTTCCATCCAAAAAGAATACGACGTCATCAAAAAGTAGGTGAGAAAGTGTAGGACAAAACTTATTCAATTTAATCCCTTTGAGAGTCCCATCATCCACAGCTTGTTTTAGCACAAAAGATAGGACATTTGATAGGATAATGAATAGGTATAGGGACAGGGGATCCCCTTACCTAATTCCTCAGGTTGGCTGAAAGTAGGGGAGAGGTTCCCATTAACTTTGACGCTGAAAGACACAGTAGAGAGACACTACTTGACTAATAGCACATATTTCTCATTGAACCCCATCTTAGACATACAAGCACACAAAATCCCATTCCACTTGGTCGTAAGCCTGTTGCATGTCTAATTTCGGCAAAGCCTGGAATTTGTTTTTCCTCTTTCTCACTCTAAGTTAATGAATAACCTCCTGCACTATAAATACATTATCCTGGATTTATCTACCTCCCACAAAGGCGCTTTGCTTTGCTGCGATGAAGTCAAGAAGTCACGGCTTAAGTCCATTGGCCATAACCTTCATGATAATTTTGTAGCTGAAATTGCACAGGCTAATGAGTCTGAATTGAGAGATGCTTTCTGAGTTTGTGACTTTAGCGATGAGAGTGATGAGTGTCAAATTGATCGAGAGGTCAAAAATGCCTGTCTTGAAGAAATTTGAGACTAGTAGAAACACATCCTACTGAATATAATCCCAATGGTGATGATAGAAAAGGCCTTTAAATCCATCTGATCCTAGTGCTTTTGTCACCCTAGTTGAAAAACCGCTGCTTTAACCTCTTCCAAAGTGATGGGGGCAAGCAAGGAATCATTCATCTCATCTCCTACTATAGTTGGACAAACATTGAGGATTGGCTGGAAATCCCTTTGACCCATTGTTTCATATAAAGATTGATAGAATTCTTTTATGTGAAGTTTCAATTGTGTCAACTCCCGACACCAAATCTGATCATCAACTTTCAGCGTAGAAATTCTGTTTCTCACCCTCCTTTGAATCGTAGTTGCGTTAAAAAATTTCATATTCTTGTCATCCCATTTCAGCCATTCGATTCTAGCCCTCATCCCCCAATCCTTCTCCTCATGTTTCCATATATCCTTGATCTATTTTGTAATGATTTGTGCTGTCAGCAATTGTTTGCGGTCTCTTTGTTGTTTGTGATTGCTATGAGTCTCTTTTTAAGGTCTTCAATCTGTTTAGATACATTTGAGAAGCTCCTTTTACTCCATTTAACTAAAGCCTCTGCCACTTTTTGAGTTTTGTTCACAAATCCAAATTGCCTGCCCGCTTAGGCTTCCTAAGTTCTCCCAATAATCTATCAGCATTCTGGATGATCAAGTCAAAACGCTTCGAATTTAAACTCTTTTTTCCTTTTGGACCACGAGGGGAAGTTCGAGAGTAGGATTGGGCTGTGGTCCAAGCCAATAGCCGGTAGGGCATAAGTTTTTGCGTTCAAGAATAAAACCCTCCACTCAAAGTTGCATAGAACTCTGTCAACCCTTTTTTTTGACAAGTGTGTTGCCTTCCCTGTTATTTCACCAAGTGAAGCGCAGCCCTTGCTCTTAACATCCATAAGAGCGCAATCTACTATTAACTCGCGAAAAGCCGACATTCTATAGTATTTCTCCTCTCATTTCTCTACCTTTTCCTAGTGAAATAAGATCTTATTGAAGTCCCCAACACAAATTCAGGGCATGCAGTAGATCGTAGAGATGAGGCGCAACACAAATTCAGGGCATGCAATAGATCGTAGAGATGAGGCACAGCCTTTGCCAAAGGCATACTCTTTTTTGAAAATTTGTCGACGCATGTAGGAAAGTGATTCTCATTCTCATCCCACTCTCTAGATCATTGCAAATAAGGTCGATAAGGTTCTCCAAACATTCCTCTACCTCGATTGTAACATCCTGGTTCCACGTGACTACTAAACCCCCAGCTAGACCCTTTGGGTTCGCAAGAACAAAGTTTTGGAATCACAGTATACTCTTAACTCTATCCACCATTACTTCTTTATTCTTTGTTTCCATCAAGAAGAGCAAACTAGGTCTCTCTTTGGCCACTAAGGCCCGAAGATGTTAAGACATCAGGGGAAAGCCTAAACCCTGACAGTTCCAGCTAATTAGCTTCATATATCCTCCGGTGGCTTATTAAGCTAGCCACCAAAGCTCGAGCTATTGAGCCTTCCTTGATTGAAATGGGAGCATCAAGTATTTGGTTCTCATCCAAGTATCTTAAAACAGCTACCTTAATGCTCTGAGGGTTGCTGCAACGGATCTTTTTCAAAGCTGGTGCTTTTGTCTGCTTTTTAATCTTCTTAGAAAAGCTTGTGATGTTCTTTAGACATGTATCTGGCCATGGGGAGTCTGAGAGGAGCAAAACTTTCCCTTGGTTTCTCTTTCTAATTAGGGTCGACTCAAATTCCATTTTCTCCTTACCCTTTTTCTATGGAGTTTCAGTCACTTCGATAATCTCCAACTCCATAGGATTAGGGGGCTGCTGATGCTTTGATACATTAGGAGACGAGAGTTTCTCGGTGTTTTCCTGGATTGGTGTTTCCGAGATAGTTTCATCAAAGTCAGATTCAAGGGGTTCTTTCTCGTAGAAGAGCTTCCAAAAAGGGCTAGCCTCCCGTGCTTTTGCTCTCGGCCACGCGTCGAAATTATAGTTTCTTATGTCTTCATTTTTTATTCCTTTCCTGGGTGTGTGGTCGCAGTTGGTCATGAAATATCCTATCCTCCCACAAGAGTAACAAAAGCAGGGTAGGCGCTCGTATTTGAAATCTATCCGTAACTGCTCGCCTTGCAAATTCACCACTAACCCCGGTAAAAGGGGATTTGAGAGGTCTATTGCAACTCTAATCTTGCCCATCGTGCAGGGACTCCCTTCCTTGACAGTGAATGGGGATCTTTGGGTTGAGCTATTAAAGGATAAGGAGATTACTTGAGAAAGACCAAGGGCTAGCATCTAACACCCTTTTCATAACCTCCTCTGACTTGAAAGTGAACGAGAACAAACTCGACGAGACAATATCACCTACTACCTCTTCTTTCCTCCACGCTTTCTTCATGGTATTAAGGAAAGTTTGTAGATTGACATTCGAGTTAGAATACAGCGTCCCCAGCAAAGTAAAGTTACACAGGTTTCGTTTCTCCATAGGCATTTTATCGAATACCTCATCTGTGTGGTCTTCCTTTAGTAGATTACCAAGCCTTCTCCATAGAGATGCTAACTTTTGCTCTTTGCCTGACTCTCTATACATGGTTACTGAGAAAAAGCTTCTCTAATGAAATAGGGTCTACTAGATAGGATACCTAGAAAAGAGGCCCTGAGCCAAAACCAAGGGAAGGCGATGCTTGTGGATCTAAGGCCGTCTACCCCATACCCCCCAAAGATCGCCATAGGGATACAGGAGAGCTGATACGAGCAATGGAGGGATGAAGGTAGGACGTAGGCGATGGGGCAGAGAGTGCATCGGATGGAAGAGGATGATAGAGAGATGGGGTGAAAGGAATAGAAAGGGGCACAAAGGGGGAAAGATAGTGGGTCAGGGAAAAGGAATTTCTACAAAATGGAAGGTATTTAGGGTTTAAGGGTCACTACCTCCATAGGTAGGACAAAACTCTTGAGAGAAGAGGGAAAACTCTTACCAAGAAGAGAGAGCGCTAATGAAAATAGTTGCATATACCTAAAGTTTGATCAAGCAGTAAAAAGGAGCACTTTGATGCAATAGCTAGGATTCAAGTTGGAGCTCCACGCATCGAGCGCATTTCAAGTGACTATGGTAACGAGATATATAGCCTCCTGGTCAAATCCTTACATCGTGAGGTTCATTATTGAAAGAGAATTTAGATGGGTCTCCTGTTAGGCAAAAACAGTATACGAGACTCCCACTAATATATTTATCAGTAGCGAATCTGCAAAAAAGTCAAGGAAGAATAGAAAGATGAAAGGAAGGCATCAGATTTTCCAATGCTCAACAATAGAAGATCTTGTCCAGTCAATTTATCATACGATGTCAATAATGTTAGAAAGTCTAACCCGAAAGCTTAAGCTGATAGGTGGAGAAAAACCACATGAATATAAAAAGTATATAAAACTCACTATCAAGCAATGTGAGACAACAATAACTTTAACAAATAAGAGAAGGGGGGACTGGAACTAGCACTAATGAATGCTAAGCTCTCTCGTCTAACCGGTCGGCATCGGGTTGAAACTTTATGGGCTGCAGGAGAGAGACTTCAGTCATAATCCGTGGGTGATGCACTTACCAAGTTCTTTCGCCTAAACAAAGCTTAGTTCCTGGCGTCCAACTATCATTATGCCTTTTGCTTCAGATGGGGCTATGCATCTCCTTCAATTAGAAAATGGTTTCGGCTTCGGGAATAATCAGCTAAATCTTTGTTCAGATGTCATATATTAAAAGTAGAAGCTCCCAATTGGTCTACTGGTTTATAGCACTGCCATTACCGAGCATAGCTGACACATCACACGACCAACCTGAACAACGTAGGCTGGCAGATACAAGGTCCTAAACCTAACAATCTAGCTATTGCAGATTCCAAGCCAACAAATACTAAACTCAGGCAGACCTTGCAATGCCATATGAGCTCCATGCCACTTTGGGTTCATCTTTTGAATCCATTGATGATCATCTAAGTTGCATAATCTTTCAGTTCCATCCTAGCAAGCAATTTACTGGAAGGAGGACTTGACAGTAAAGGATTATGGCCAAAAGACGGGTCAAGCGTTCATCTGTACTATAGTCATTCATTCCATGTGGCCAGGCCATGAGCGGTGTTAAATTCAGTAAGCATCAGATTCATGCATTATGGATGTCAAGTCCAACAGTAGTTCAGGCATAAATATCCCAAAGTATCTTCTTCACTTGATTGGGCTCATCCGCCATTTCAGAGTTTGCAGTGGATTACAACAGAATAAGCCACCAGTCTACCATTATACTTCAAGTATAACAATCTCCAGGAGGCATGCACAGTGCAGATTTCACCAACGGGCATTTCAGAGGAACGATCCACCCAAGGCCAGAAGTACTAAATGTTTAGGCAAACAAGCAGTCCGGTAACAAATGTGAAGTATCTTCATTTTTCCGAATAGGCTAAAATTTTAGCTCATGCAGGTTTAGGCTACAGAGGAGGTCACACATGATAAAAACATTCCCAAATAGTTCCCTGTTGAACCAATCTCTCATTTCAGCACAAGATTAATACCATAATTCAGTGTCATCAATTAAACAATTATGGTCTCATGCTACACAGATGTGGAGAGGTTCCCTTCCTACCAGCGATGACTAGAACCAGTCCATTCAAAGAGACAAGCAGGGGACAACAGAAGCTTTGGATAACACTAACCAGGATGTCTACAAACAAAACTTGCGCACACAATTCCATTGCTTGGGATTGCAATCACTGCTGCTCATCATTGTGCAGGTCATCTGCAAAGCCCCTCTGTGCAATTCTGTAATACAGTATGCCCATAGTAGCCAAACACGCCCTGCACAGATTTTGAAAAATTCCATCACAAGACCAATAATCAATGATAAGAAACATAAGATTTCTTTTGATAGATTATGGGCATAGTTGCCAAACATGCCCTGCACAGGTTTTGAAAAATTCCATCACAAGACCAATAATCAATGTTAAGAAACATAAGATTTCTTTTGATAGATTATATATTATGCGAAACATCACTACAGATTGAACTCCAAAGATAGAAAAGATTTGTTATGTTGCAGCTCGAATAACAATTGTATCGAAGCCACATGGTAGTAATGTATACTAGCCCACCTCTTTCCTGTAAAAGGCTGAAAAAGCTGGAAACTTTTGCATGCTATCTCGTATGAGTACTACAGAGAACTCAAAAAAAGTAAATTAGAAAAAAACAACCATCTTTTCCGGCTGCCAGGGGCAAATGACAGCAGCCAAGTAAAATAAGGTAAATCAAGGGGCAAGATAAATCATAGCATATTTCATCCTATTCAGTTCTTCCTTTACGCCCTCTCCCCATTTTTTAATGCGAGCACAAGTCATAAAACAAGAGAATCACAAGATAAAAAGTAGTAGATATTACATGATTGCAATAACTAATAGCATCTTCCTTGGATCCATCCTTGATTGTCTTTGATGCCGTGTGCGACCCTCGGGACCATCATCCACATTTGATGAATTTTTGCGTGGAGGTGCAGTCACTGGCAGAGTAGGCAATGCACTTGACCAGAAAGGAAGCAAGAGCCTGAGGAATTTATGGCGAAATGGGCCTGCAAAGCAAGATTTTAATATCAAGCTTTTCCAGGGAGGTTTTGACCATTTATATTAGGAAAAATGAAAGTAGATGCATATTATCCCCCATTTTGCTGCTCTATCACTTTAATTTGATCCTCGTGTTGAGGTGGTAGTATCCAAAAGACCACACTGCATCTAACATTTTAAAATCCATCACTAAAGCTGAAACATCAGGCTGTTGTTCACAGTAAAAACCACTTCAAATGGTAAACAGCTTCACTAATCCAGATAAAAAACCAAACTTTGAAAGGTGAAACATAAGAAACGAAATGATAATTACTGATCCACATTTACCGCACCTCTTCGACTGTACTTCTTCCTATTCGCATCTTCATCATCAGCATAATATGACATGTCAGAACTTTGCCGATCAACATTGAGAGCACCTTTTCTTGTTGTAGCACCAGGCTGCATCGCAATATCGTCAAAGCAAGACAACATATATGTCAAGCCCAATGTTCCGTAAAAACCCATCAATATCTTTCCAAAAAGATGCAAACCCAAGAACGAATCACATATGCTATTTAGAACCTTACACCAACGGGACTTGAGCTTTTCATGAAATTCCCTGCTGAGCTGGGAACATCTATCTCCACGATATCTGAAGAAGATCCATTTGCATACATTCCATCCTTTAACATCGAAGGTGCAGATGATGATGATACATCGACTGAAAGATCTGAGGCATGTGAAGGTCCATAGACCTCTGTTTTTACAACTGGATGGTTTCCAAACAAGTTCTTCTCCATTCCAGTCTGAAAATGTTGAAACAGAACTTTAATCAAAACTCTAATGAACACATGTCAAGGACTAGGAAAAAGTAACTTCTCTATTAGACACTTCCAGTTTCCATGATCAGAACATCGGCACTTTGGCCCAATACATTTCTGATTAAATTCCCAACAAAGTACTTGCGTCAAACTTACACTGCTGCTAGATCTTTAACAGGGAATGAAAAGTAATATGAAGGACACTAGAATGGCTAATGAAATCTAAACTTCAGCCTCCATGTGTCGAATTACAAAGATCAACTATCCTAAGTGGTCCACCAATGACCAGATGAACACGGAACAAAAACAGTATCTCAGAATATAGTAATTGATGACAAACTGACATCTGATGTCGCCTATGGAACTAAAGACAATTATTCATACCATGAAATAGAGGAAATGGCAAAGTAAATCGAGCAAACATATTACTCCAAGTACCATAATGTGGAAAAGGATCTTATCAAGCAAAGATAATGACCTATTATTTAATCATCTCTCTGTTAAGTTAACAAGTACAAAATGCAAGACAAGAAACCTTAAAGAAAGCAAATTTGCATCTCAGAAAACTCAGATGTGGGGTCCTCAAAACTTTAGTATAAGCTGCCTCATATAAGAGTAATAACAATGACAAGGTAAATGAAAAGGGCCCTTCCTAAATAGAAGCATGGAGATGATTAGGTCCACTGGACCAGTGGAAAAAGGATCATTCATTTTGGCTTTATAACCCCATTCTCTAAAGTGGATCCTCTCAGTAAGAAATGCCAGATGCACATTTGTAACAAAGTCAAATTAATCTTTGGTTTCTAGTGGACAACAACTAAAGTTACAGCACATAGAATTTGAGAAACTAAAAAGGTAGGAGACAGAATGAACACTAAAGCATTTAACGAGAATTCAGGTGTCAATTCATCTGGGCATAGTTAAAAGCACACACAATCTCTAAGAGGAGGGCAAGTGCTGTCCATCTAACCAACCTTCGTTAGATAAAAGTAGGTTGCGGACAACATTTGCGGCCAAATATAAACTAAAACTGCATTTCAAAAACCAAATAGAGGTAACCAAGGAGTTCACCTGCACAATAGCTTCCTTCAGCTGAGAATGAAAACGTGATCCTGAATCTTTAAAACTCTTGGGAGGCCATATCTGGAAGAAGATGCACATGAGAAAAATAATCCATGCTTCACAGCATGGTGGAACTTATATAAATGTACAAATACATGTTCTTGATAGTATGGATATATATACACATACATATTCATACTTAACACATGAGAGAACAGACCATGTTAAAGAACATAGCGAACACCTAATGATTGAAACAACTAAAGCACTACAAAACGTAAAACCTTTTAAAGTGTGGAATATTGACACTAGCAATGCGACAAATGCGCATAACATCTAATTTGATGCACCATAGAGTGACAGTCAACTAGAATGTGGACGACATCTATTTGATGGATTACGACATCAACCAAGGGAATAATGTTGTGATTATCCTGAAAAAAAAAATGTCGCACTTCTATTTCTTTATCAGCCCTTCACTTCTACAAATGAGGCCAGGACTAGTTTGCAGAAGCATGGATAAGCTCATCCTAATCAGTCCAAAACACAATTATGAACAATCAGCCACCAAAAATGGCTTATGAAAACTGCGGGCACTGCACGAAGTGACAAGGCTAGCACCGCAAAACTCAGCTCAAGATAATGTTCTTCCTGAGTCTGCCAACAGAACAGTAAACAGAGATATATGCAAAACAAGGTGTAATAATAGGTAAATAGAAGTTGGCGTAATCAACAACTGAAGAATTTGGATATTATTTTCAAATTGGCTGGATGAAAAAATGAATGCTTCCAGCATCTAACTGGCCTTACCGGTGTGGAACATGCAGGACATACATAACCAGCTGGAGCAGTGTGAGGGGGAAAGCTTTTAATATGTGAAGCCAAGCAATTTGTGTGTATGACATCTGAGGTATCCAATAAAACATAAAACCTAGTCACATATCAAATTGATAGGATATAAACCCTCTAGATGAATAATATTCTGCAGGTAAAATAGTAAATGACAACAGTCACATCAAGTCGCATACGCAGGCAACCAAGTCGAGTAGTTTGAGGGCTGGTCCCCTCTTCGAGCACAACTTGACAATGGCAGCATTTAGGAGGCCAATCGTACTCGCCATCTATAACCCATTCTGAGTAAGTACGGACCTACGAAGAGAACAGTTATCAAAAAATTCCTCCAATCATACTATAGAACAAAGATTAATTTAAAGAGAAGAACCATATTCGATGTACAAACAAGTATATCAACTTGCATCACTTCAAGAACATTAATATTTCTGTGTTTGCTATGCTTGGAGTAAATAAGATACATGTGATGGAAAATATCTCAGACGAGCCAATGCGTAGCAGTGACATAGGAGGGCTATAACTAGAACATCTCCTACCCAAAATAGTTGGGTATCTATGACACTGGACCATATATCCCTCCGTTGCCATGTCACCATTTCAGAAATCAGAAAAAAGGAGGAATTACAAGAACCTCACATTCAAGAGAAAGAGCAAATATGCAAACAATCTGGCCCTTGGCATTCAGTTTTCTTCAGGCTGCTAAATTTTTGTTTGTCAAATTTTTGAAACTCGCAACTGATCTTATTTTATAAAATTTAAATCATCTTCTGAATTGACTAATCTCCATCCAATTAATAATTGAGATTTAATTACCTGAAAAGATTTTCTAGATATCAACCCAATGGCACCTAATCCAAGATTATTAAGTCAAACACAAAAAGAAGCTAGGTAAGTGAAGTGACCAATGTTATAGGGCACGAAACTTTAACAAGTTGGGTCTTTCTCAGCCAAAGCATGTTGATTGCACAGGATGTAGATTTAGAATTGCATGTGTTAAGCAAATGATTTTCCCTCCACTCAGAGGTAGAGGTGGAAATCTTATTGTCCGTGCAAAGAAAAGTCATTGGCAGATTGAGAACCGTGCAACAAGATAATAACCAAGTGATCATTAGCAACTACTATCAAAAAGGAAAGAAAAGCCACGCACTTACCACGCATATTTGGTGCTCCGTAAAGCATATGCATTCTCCACACACGGGGACCTTGTGGACAAAGCAGTACAATTTTGTAGCCTGAAATGGCGAATAGACAAACTAAATCAGTATGCATTAGAAACCCAAATATATGGGAGAAGAGCAGTAGCTCGCGCCACTCGCCGAACATCAAAAGGGCAAATACAACAGTAATTCAGGTCAGGTCCTGGGAGATTATCTATCTACGCAACGAACACTCCAATATCCACTCAAACATCTACATTCATCACTCCCCTACTAAATGACAGGTTAACTCTGGCATTGCCTCGGGCGGTGAGGAGCCTGTCAAACTGCCATTTCCAAGAACCGCAGTTAATCTGCCCTCCGTATCCGCTAGCCAACCAATCCAGAAAAGGAACTCAATCGCATCTAATCCCGCGACAGCTCCGCCCCCAAAAAAGGCCAAGACGAAAACGCAAAATCAACCAATGACTCGCTCGCACCGCAATCACTGAATCCCGAAATCAAAGGGTTGAGGAGGTACAGGAGATCAGGACAGCACCTTGCGGCATTTGCAGACCACCATCGGACCGAGCTGGGAGCAACCGGAGACGCGATCAGCCGGCGATCAACGACGAGACTGGATGCAACGGAATCAATAGCATGAGCGATAATGGATTAGGAGCTGAATTGGCGACGAAGAAATTTTCTAGGGTTTTCGAGGCGAGATTGAGATCGGTAGGAAACGGCGATTTGATTTAATGCAGGAGCAGGTGGAATGCGGAAATCGATCTGTTGCAAACTGCGAAGGAGGATATGTAATTTCTAGCCATCTTGCAGATCGGTCTCCGTTGTTTTTTCCTTTTTCCTTTCAAGCAAATATCTACGAGACATGAGCACACGTATTATTACACGTCATGCCAAGCCAAGCCACGTCACATGCATACAAATGCAAAAATAGTAGATTGATATCACGAAAAATCTCAAACTTCGATCCTAAATTAATACACATATGACAAATTTTATCTTTGTTACATGTTGCCGTCGAATTACTGAGTTAGAATATACATGACAGTCAATAAGTGCACTAGTTTGAGATTTTTATCATGCGTGATTGTTAAATTACTAAGTAAATGGCACTGGATAGTTAATAAGTTTGCCAATTTATGAGTTTTTACCTTCAATTTGTTACGAGCATACCAATTTGAGATTTTTAGTGATATTAACCAAATTAACAGAAGTTAAATAAGGGTAAATTTGTCATACGTAACTAGTTTAAGGTTTTCAGTAGTCAAAAAATTAATTTTAAATAAAATTTATTCCAAATATATCGATTTGGGTTTTTTGATGTTAACCCTAACATAAAACACACATACAAAAAAAAAGAAATTACATGTCAATAACCGCTTTTGCTAAAAAAAATTGTTTTTTTTTATTTACATTCAACATTTGGAATTCCGGGCGCACTTGAAAGCCTCTTCCCTTTAGGTCCTTTGGGCAAATGCAAGTGTTGTTTGACATATGTTTTGAAGAAAATCAAGTCCAGCTATACAATTGTATTTCCAAAATTCTCTAAAGTCATCTCTAAAGGGCAGGTATTTTGGAATTTGAACATTTTCAAAATATCGATATATTCTCTACTTTCAACTTTGCCGTCGCCAACCTTTCATTATATTCATGAAATATCCTCACCTTAAGCTACTCCTTTGGCAAGATCATATTTGATTATTGGCAGCCTCGCATGAGGTCGCATAATCTGGGAATCGTTGTCTAAGGTTGTGTGATACCCACCAACCGTTGAGCCATTTGTCAGATTTGAGGTTTCGATATAATAGCATGTTATTTCAAAGTACCATTTAAATCAAAATCGCTTTGGAACGCACTTTTTAATTATAATTTATTGAAAATTTCTTGAATCTCGAAAAACTCCTTTAACTTACGGTCATTTACATTTTCCTAAGACTTTTCTTGGAAGCCAAACCAAACGCACTCTTGGTTTTTTTTTTTTTTTGCAAAAGATAATCGGCCCAAGAATTTGAAAAATATAATGGTAATATTGCATTTAATTTTTTTAATTCCTCATAAACTCCTATTAGTTCAAACATTCCTTCTCATATTTTGACTAGATTATGAAACACAGACTCTTTATTTGAATGAAAGAATTTTCCGTGAATTAATTTTATGGACTTTCAAGCGTTTGGTTTGCTAATCATTAGTCAACAATGGATCATTTACAATAATATATATATTCATGCATGCTAAAAGTTAGGAAAATGAATTCCTTAACTTGAAAAGGGAATATATATATATATATATATATATATATATATATCTTGAAAAGCATTTTCTTTTTACAAGTGAACTAAGGTAGCCATGAAGCGAGATAGGCAATTTTCCCATAAAATAAAATTTCAGAAAAGCATTTTCTTTAGTCATGAAGTAACAAGTCAACCAGTGAAGCAAGGATAAGACACAGCTGCACCACCACCACCACCACCATGCAATGGTCAACGGTAAGGATAAAAGGTAATTCTCCATCTTGCTCAGTATTTTGAGCGTTATTTAAGGCTGTGTTTGTTTGGGGGAAAATGTTTTCATGGAAAATGTTTTCCGGATTTTCCGGCGTTTGGGGGGCAGAAAATAGGTTAACCCCGGAAAACATTTTCCTCCTATGGAAAAAACCCTTTGAAAACTATGGAAAATGATTTCCTCTTTTCAAAAAGAGGAAATCATTTTCCGCCGGTCGCCGCCGTTAGTCCCCGGCCGTCGATCGCCGCCCACGGCCACCCGCCGCCGACCCCGGCCGCTCGCCGGCCGCCGCTCGCCCGTCGCCGGAAAATCAATTACTTGTCAAACGACGGAAATTGTTTTCTAGTTCATTTTTAAGTATTAGCCAAACACCGGAAAACATTGTTATTTTCTTGGAAAATGACTTCATGGAAAATGTTTTCCCCCAGGAGGCCATTTTCCGTGAAACAAACACAGCCTAAATAAAGTCTCAATCATCAAAATCTTAGAATGGGGTCATTGTCGAAAATTCGTGATTTACTACATCAAGACATAGAGTAACAACACAAAGCGAAGGATAAATTTAAAAAGTAAAATTCGAAACATTGTTGTTTCATAATATCCAATGAAATTTTGGGCATCCGATAAGTCGCCGAAATCAAGTGCCTGTTTGGTAACGTTTTTGTTCTTTCTATTTCTGTTCCCGGGAACAAAAAAAGATCAGAAACATGTTTGGTAACGCAAATAATTCTGTTTCTGATTCTGCTCTCGGGAACACTTTTAGACAAAAAATCAGAAACAAAAAAAAGTTGTTTCTCAAATGTCGCGACCCTCTAAAAATTTTATAAAAGTGTAAACGGATTATTGAATTAATTAGATTTGACTAACCTAACGCGGACCCTCCCAAGCCCTACCGAATCGCGACTTTGGTTTTTGTTGAGATGATTTTAATTTTTGGAGTCGCCACTAATCGTTTTTGGTAGGTCGATTAGGAATCTAAATAAATTAGCGGGAGAACTAATTTATTTCTGCGAACCAGAGATTGTGAGTTCGGGGACTTGGTTACATTAGTTAATTAAAATTAATGTCATTTTGGTACCTTAATTTCATGGATATCCTAATTTGGCAACTCAGGCTTGACTTATTCCTAAGATTCTAGTGGAGTATTCTCTTTTTATGTTTTCACTTTTTAAATGGGATGCATGGATGGTATTATTTTTTTTTTTGTATTTTCAAAATATTAAATATTTTCCTGAAGCCGAAAGAGGGAGTGAATTAACGACTTCTGTGCAGTGCTGCAACTTACTTGTCTTAAGGTCTAATGATACAAAAATTAAATTACAAGAAGTAAATAACAATAAATAAAGACCACCGATGGATAGCCCATCCTTAGCTTGGCTCTCCCCTTTGAGATTTAAGGTGCATGTATTTAAATTACTGTAAGTAAAAACCTCCAATGGGAGGCCTAGCATTGGCTTGGCTCTTCCCTTTAGGATTTAAGGTACAGGTATTTAAATTACTGTAAGTAAAAACCTCCAATGGGATGCCTAGCATTGGCTGGGCTCTTCCCTTCGGGATTTAAGGTGCATGTATTTAAATTGCGGGAAATAAACGATCTCTAGTGGATGCGCTTTGCCTCTCCATTCTGGGGTTTGAGTTCTTAAAAATAAATTACAACAAATTGATTCAACGATTTAAAATTTGTGCGCGCTTAGGGATTCCTCGAAACCGATTTTGTACTTCCGTAGGATTGACCGTTGATATAGAGCCGCGGCTGCCTGACATAAAAATAGAGTGAAATGTCAGTATACAAAATATGTGCTAATCTGCACATAAAACGAGAATGGTGGAAAGAATACTTATCTCCCATTTTTTTTTAGGGATTTCTAGAATTGGTTTTCTCTCTCTCTATTCTTAACATAGAGAGTCTCTTTTGAATTAAGAGAGACTTTTAATCACATATCAGCTGGAAAATTTATAGGCACTTAGGAGCTCGTCTGGGCCAATTTTGTACCTCTGTGGGCTTTGCCATTAATATGGAATTGTTCTTCCCTAACATAAAAATATGAAGAAAATAGAGAGATGGAGAAAGTGTATACAATTTGTGCTAATTTGCAACTAAAACCACAAATAAATGAATAAATAAAAACACTTAGCTCGAATTTGCTTGCTCGTTGACGAGAATGAACTCTTGATTTATGTTGATCGATGAAGGAATTTGTGATGATAATTCCTAACTTTAAACTCTCATCATCTTCAAAATTCTCTTTCTCTTTTTGGTATTTTCTTCTTCTCAAATTTTTCTTCAATCTCCTAAAACTCTCTCAAACATTCAAAATTTTCTCTCCAAAAATAATTCTCCTCTTAAGCTCACTTCTTCCTCCTTTTATAACTTACTCATCTATCTTCCATTCTAATTTTTCCACTAACTCTATCTCTCATTCTAATTTCTCTACTAGCTCTTCTTCATTTTCATCTTCCCTTCTCCATCTCTATCTCACATTCTAATCTCTCCACTAGCTCTTTTTTATCTTCATCTTCCCTTCTCTATATTTATCTCCCATTCTAATCTCTCCACTAACTCTTCTTCATCTCCATCTTCCCTTCTCTATTCTAATTTATCCACTAACTCTTTTTTTTGTTATTTGCAAAATAACCCCTCAAGAGTTAGGTATTTGCACTCTAGTCCCTGAATTTTAAGTATTTACAATTCAATCCTTGAAAAAAAATATTTCGTTAAGTCCAAATCTCCTCACAATTTTTGACACACCTTTTCTATGCTTAGTCAAAATTCACCACATGCCAAATTTAAGCTCATTTCTTGTCGCTGAAAATAATGCATAATTTAATTAAAGCCCTTTTGCACAATTGAGTCATTCTGGGTATAATTGGGTCAATATAAAAATTTGAAATATTAGAGAACAATGTCACAACTCCTAAAAGTGAAAAAATGAAAATAAATTGACTTAAATTGAATTTTTTAGGCCCGACTTGAGATTATACTCGTGAAGGAATACACGGTTCCAAATTGGATTTTTTTAAATTTGTGATGGCCAACATGAAAAGGGATTTAAAATAAAAATATTGACTATTTTTATATATTTTGGTGGCCTCAAATGCTATTATTCATTAAATATTATCCTAATTTCTAAAATATATAAAAAACACAAAAAATTATTTTTTGGTCAAAATTGGTTTCCTAGGCTTGGCTAAGGTCATTAAAGTTGATTTTTCAATTTTATGAATTTTTTTTTAAGGATTTTCTATTAATTTTAAAAAATAAATAAATAAAAAATACGTAAAAATATTGAAAATATGAAAAATCGTTTTTTAGTCAAAATTGGTTTCCTAGGCTTAGCTGAGGTCCCCAAAGTTGATTTTTCAATTTTATGAATTTTTATGGATTTTTTTTATTAATTTAAAAAAATTGATTAAAAATCTGGTGTCAACATAAAAAAAGAACACTTTTTTAGGATTACTTTTCGAAGATAAACTTTTCAGCCTCTTCTCATGACACTTTTTTAGAATCAATTTTTTAAGATCGCTTTTGGATAAAAAATTAAAAATTTTATGTAGTTACCAAAGGTATTCTGATCCTCTAAAAGAACAGAATAAAAAAAATATTTTTAATCAAAATCACTTTTTTGGAAAAAAAACTACCCAAGCCCAATTAAAAAGGGCAATACCATCTTGGGCTTTCGGCGTCCTCAAAATTCATACATCATTTCACTCTCGCCGGTTTCCTCTAAATTCGCAACGGAAAGAGAGGGAGCCGAACGGGGGCCGTTCTTATGTTTCAAATTCAAAACTGGATTCCATTCAAAATCCACTTTTCAAGTCTCTCTTCCCTCTCTTCGTCTTCCCGATCTCCAAAACCCTAAAAACTCCCTCTCTCTCCCCTCACCAGCCTGTCGCCGGGAAATGACTTCCGCCGTGCCTCCGGCGCCAGGACGCGAGCTCTCGAGCCCGCCGTCCGACGGGATCTCCAACCTCAGGTTCTCCAACCACAGCGATCACCTGCTCGTCTCCTCTTGGGACAAGGTAACTCGCCCCTCACTGATAAGGAAGTCTTCGATTCGTCTTGATTACGCTGACCCCCTCGAGCTCGGAAGCTGAATATTGCTTCATTTCCGCGGATGCTCAGACCGTGCGGTTGTACGACGCCAGCGCCAACGTCCTTAGAGGGGAGTTCTTGCATGGCGGCGCCGTGCTCGACTGCTGTTTCCATGACGACTCCTCTGGATTCAGTGCCAGCGCCGATCATTCTGTTCGCCGGTTCGTCACTGTTGACATTTCTACTTAAATCTTCCGCTTGAATGGTTAGATTGGTTTGTGTATCTCAGAGCATAGCTTTTAGGAGTTTTCTTTTAATTGTGCATTATTGCAATTGTACCGCTTTGGTCGAGGTCCATTCCACATGTCCTGCTATTTCTCTATGGAATGGAGTTATCTTTGGGTTTTTCGTGCTTCAGGCTTGTTTTTAACGCTGGGAAGGAGGATATTTTGGGAAAACATGATGCCCCTGTACGCTGTGTTGAGTACTCTTATGCTGCAGGTTTGTCATAGCGTTGATTTAAATCACAAAACTTTTTTGTGACTCCTCTCTTAACATGATTCACAGCTTTAGATTAGACAATAACTCTTATGCCCGTTGCCTCGTCACATGGTCTCCCTAGTCTGGAGACTGTCCCTTTCTGGCGTTTTAAATTCGAATTTCCATATATGCTAGAACCAACTGACCTCTTTCTTGACTGAATATTGCCTGCAATCATCAACACTTATTTGGAGAAAATGCATGATACTGTGTTGATCAGTTTCTTTTCTTGTCTAGCTCAACCAATTAATGGCACAGTCGACAATAGAATTAGATGTGGCAATTTTCACTAGTTCCTAAATGGGATGCAAATGCAACAAATGGGCCCAACAACTACTAACAACAAGTTACAGAGAAGATGCTTGTGATTGGCATATTGACACCTGAATAGAATCCACCACATAGGACACATTTGTTATTAGCTGCATTCTCTTCTTTTTATTTAATTAATTTGATGTGTGCTACATGTTCAAAATCCTGGGCATATCATCACTATCAGGGCAAGTCATCACTGGTAGCTGGGACAAAACATTGAAATGTTGGGATCCTCGGGGCGCAAGTGGGCAGGACCGCACTCTTGTTGGAACATATCCACAGCCTGAACGTGTCTACTCTCTCTCACTTGTTGGTAATCGACTTGTGGTAGCAACAGCTGGAAGACATGTGAACATATATGATTTGCGGAACATGTCTCAACCTGAGCAGCGTAGGGAGTCTTCTCTGAAATATCAAACCAGATGTGTACGATGCTATCCAAATGGAACAGGTATGGCTTTCGTGTCGTCCTGCAGGTTTTTTAAGCCTTTTTTTTTTTCACAATATTGCAATTAGTGCAATCACCTTGTGCTGCTTTTGGAGCCGATTAGTGAAGTTACGTACAAGACACTACTTAAACCGGCAGGCGTTGTTGTCAGAGGCTTGATTTGTCTTTCTGAGCTTATCCATATTCTCACCATATATGTAAATTCCAGTGTTGTTTTTCTTACCTCCCTCTTTTTTATGCAGGATATGCTCTTAGTTCGGTGGAGGGAAGAGTTGCCATGGAATTTTTTGATCTTTCTGAGGCAAGTCAGGCTAAAAAGTAAGAGTTTGACCCATATTGCTATTAAAGAGCGTTTTCTGTCATTTTCAAATTTTCCACGATGCGATGACATTATTGATAATTAGATTTTCAGGTAGTTTGGGGCCTTTTTTGGATTAATTAATATAAAAAAAAGTTTCCCAACAGAATTTAAATCATTATTGAAATTTGAAAAAATTACGAAAAAAGTATTTGGGAACTTAATTGTCAACTTATGCAATATGTGAACGTTTCAAGTGTTTTGGGTTTAAAAAAGTCAAATTGTGTGAGTGGCAAGATTTTGATTGAGCCAAAAGTACAAAATAAAAAATCTAGACAGACCCTTAGTGTTTGATGTAGTTGCCATCCCTCTTATTCTCATAAGATACAATGCAAGGTGTTGCACTTTTGCATATGGCATTTTCTCGACCATTCTTTCACTTATTGTAAATTTTGTAATCTTGCTGCAGATATGCATTTAAGTGTCACAGAAAATCAGAGGCGGGAAGGGACATTGTCTACCCAGTTAATGCAATTGCATTCCACCCAATGTGAGTATTTGACCAATCAAGTGATGTATGCAGCACATTGGTTTTAGATGGTTTGCTGAGAACTAGATTTCGAACAAAGAGACTTGCCCCTGTTGTGATTATGTTGGCATATTTCTTGCACTTGCATTACTTGGACAATAACTGCTTTTTCTACTCCAGTCAGGAAAAGTGGCGACTGACTTGTGTACAAACTGTGCATATAATCTCTTGTCCAGTCGCTGGCCTTTTAAAGGGTGGTTTTGAAAGTAATCTTCCCTGCAACTTAACTGCAAAACCTAACCAACTTTCTTCCTGGGGATGAACATTGGCACCTGATTTGGGTTCTGACTGAGAAATTGCACGGAAATGAACATTCTTTGGCTGTTGGTTTGATTTTTCCAGTGAAATGCACTGGCCATATCTTTTATCCTGATTCTGGCACATCGGTAGCTTGTAATGGGGAGATGTTTTCTTTAATATATAATAAAGGTGTCTTCTGGTTTTGGTTGTCATTCTCTAATACACGAAATGTTATCTCCCAGCTATGGTACGTTTGCAACGGGAGGTTGTGATGGTTTTGTCAATGTTTGGGATGGGAACAACAAGAAAAGGCTGTATCAAGTAAGTTTATTGCCTTCAAAACAATCGGTCTAATCTTTATTATGTTCCCAGTACCCATTGCTAGTCACTCGTGAAGTTTTCTCTGATTTTCAGACCTTCTCTTTTTTCAGTACTCAAAATATCCAACAAGCATTGCAGCACTCTCGTTTAGCAGAGATGGCCGTCTTTTGGCAGTGGCGTCAAGCTACACATTTGAAGAGGGAGATAAGCCGTATGTGTCCTCTGTCTCTCTGTGTGTGTAGATATATGTCGTGTGCAAATGACTTTATGCATCCACATGGGTGCACTTGTGTGTTTCTGACCTTATTAGTACACTACCGTTCCAATATCTGTTAGTAATTTTGCTTGTTCTTATTGCAGTCATGAACCTGATGCCATCTTTGTGCGTAGTGTAAACGAGATAGAGGTCAAGCCAAAACCAAAAGTGTACCCCAATCCTCCTGCATAAAGTGCAGTTTGGTGTACTAGCTCTCCTTACTAGAGTTGTGAATTGACATGTGATCTGTGATGTCCCCTGAGAAGCTTCAGCCTTCCCGTATGAGCTAGAGCTGTTCTTTGCTCTCTGTCCCCCCTCTAATCTGCTTACTGATCCATTAATCCTGATGAGCTGGAGAAAAAGTTTGCACATGTAAATCCCACGATCTATGACTGTTCATCAACGAGGAGGAAGGATGGTTGCAGAACTTATTGACCGTGAGATGCTAGAAGAGTTTCGTGTCGATCCTCATTTGGTATGCTCTGTGATGTCTTGTACTTCGAATTTCAGATTCTCGTGAAAATCTGCCAATCGTTATTTGTTCTGTGTTCCATCTCTTTGTATACATCTGAAGTTGGATTCAAGAAATTGCAGATGATTAAAAAGGACTCAGCTCACGCCTCCCGAGCTAGATATCTAGAGGACCCTAGATCAATCAGCTGAGGTCAGGTTTAAGTGGATTGGATGTTCATCAATGAGTTATGGCTTTCCAACCTCAAAACGTTGTACACAAATTTGATGGCAAGTGCGGAACCGATTAAAGAATGCCTTAAAAGCAACATAATACCTTACAACGTTTTATCCGGAGAATATGAGAAAAGTTGGGTTATCTGGGTCTCCTTCAATTGGCAATTACATTGTACGAGTTGAGAATGAAACGAAGCACGAGCAGCATATACGAGTCTGAAGCAAAAAAAAAAAGATAAGATAAATGGGGTACGCTCAGAGTTTCGAATCTCTTCAAGTTACGTAACATAACATCATTATACATGAGTAAGTACAGCTGATAGAGCTCGGCTCAGGTGTGCTATGTATGACAAAAGCCAGACTATATAATACGAACGTTCAGAAGCAAAATATCAGGTTTCGGGCTTGCAATTCAAAAAGCGAGAACCATTCCACTCGAAGAGCTCAGACCAACCATTTGCCGCCTTCTGTTGGAGCAGTGAGTTACTAGCACCTTAAAGATCAGTCCACGTAGAACAAGAGCAAAGTAGCTTCCAAAGTTCTAGCTTTGTACATATGAGGGGAGTACACTGTTCGATTATCACCTAAATCCAGAGGGGGCAGCTTGGGGACCAACGCCAGCTCCTCTTCTCATAGCTTTCGATTGAGCAAGCATTTCGTCATAATTCTGGTTGCAATGGAAACAAATATTAAAAATTTAAACTTCGCAAGAAAATAGAAGCAAGGAAGGTAAAATTAAGTAATGCAATTATACCCTCTTCTCAAAGGCAGCATCCCTCGAGTCAATGATCTTGTCAGCGATTCCATACTCTATGGCTTCCTGTGCTCGGAAATATTTAGGTCGCTGGATATCCTTTTCAATTTCTTCCTTGGGTTTACCAATCCCTTTTGCTAGTAGCTCGATATAGTACTCAGTGTTTGCATCGAGTTCTTTGGCCTGAGAAACACTCACTACTCAGAGAGAGAGAGAGAGAGAGAGAGGGTGGGGGGTTGGTTTAAGGGTGTTTACCTTAATCCACATATCTATGACAGCTCCGCTGGATCTATTCACTTTTGGCAAATATAGTTTTGCTGTATTTTAAAGTAAAAGAGTGCAAATCAGAGAAAAATGACCATCAAATACTCCAAAGAAAATTAAAAGAGAAATTCAGGAAGTGATAGACATGACTTTTTCATGTGAGCAGTGTATACAATAGTCTGATGACAAGAAGAGGCACAAACTATTATCATCATTTACGGCTTAACAGAAGCAATGCCATTGAAAATAGAAGCTAAATGCTTCTTCATATAAAGGTCTTGGAGATGCTTAGAAATATTTACATGAAGAAAAACAACAAATGAGCCTGTATCAGATGTTTGAAGCTCTACTCCGACAATTAAGAGTGCATTCATAATGTGATATTAACTTTTAAACTGGTCATGGCTGAACATCATACCACACATACACATGACAAACTAGCTGTTAACATGTATATGGCAAGACGAGGGAAAAGGCAAGCATGTTCAGTCCCTAGAAGTTCTAGTTGATGCACAAGATATATGAACAAGCAATTAATTACAGTCCTCTAAACTTTAAGGGGAAAAGGACCATACTTGAGGAATTTGGCTGGAGAGCACGATAACCCTTGGTTCCAAGTGATAACAACATTGCTGCTTGACCATAAGCCATTCCACAGTTCACTGTATAAACATCTGATTTGCAGTACTTGAAATGACAAGAAACAGCAAATCAGATTGAAAAGCATGGTAGACAATAAAATCAAAAGACAGGAAACAATAATGAAGGCTAAGATATACATATATAAACCTTCTTTGAAAAAAAAAGAATTGGTTTAATTATAACCTATTGAGTGACAATAAGGTTAAACATGATACTCACAGCCATTGCATCAGCTATAGCATATGCTTCAGTTTCAGATCCAACAGTCTCCATCTTCTCATTCTGAATCAGGAAAGCCAACATAAGATATAATGGCACTAAAGTATAAAATGGCATATTGGTAACTTCATGGAGTCTGGGAAAATTCCTCTCATGGCACAACCAAAGCCAGAGCGAGGCAGAGTGCATTTCACTTACCTGCGTGCCTGATGAATTAATGTATAGGTATATAGGTTTCGAAGAGTTATCATAATCCAGCCACATAAACTGAGCAACTACGAGCTCGGTCACGGCTGGGACAATCTGCAGCAATCATCCAAAGTCTATCAATAAATTGAAGTGTAATAAAGGAGAAAATATAATAACACTAGACACCATTTAGATCACTTGCAAGGAAAAGACAAGGTTCTAGTGAGAGATGAAGAGGGGCTTACAGGCATTCCCAAATAGCATATACGAGCATCTAAGAGCAACGATGGCAAATCAGGAGGAGCAGTTCTAGGTCTTCCGTATCCTCTTGCGCCTCCTCGGTACATGCTTATGCTCATACTGTATTTAGACGGATTCTTGTCATACGCTCCAGAGAGGCTCCACATGCCTCCGTTGTCCAAATAATTTCTTGCTGAAGAGATACTTTCCTGTCAGGAGGACCAGGAAGGAAAAAGCAATTAGTCACCTTAGAAGTGCAGACCTTAGCGCCACACATAGCCAATCAACTCCATGGAGAAATGCTTAAGAGCAGTCTGAAGTAGCTCAACTGATTATAGCTTATAATCTCATTCTCAAGTGTCGAGAACTAAAAAATTGCTAAGTAAATTAATAACCTCTGTAACTTTCTCTGACTGTCGACGAGCAGGATTATCTTCTGTCATGAACATATCCATCTGGGATGGTGTGAGGCCATAAAGATAATGGGGCACATTCTTGAAATTATCAGCCACTGCAAAAGAGGATAATGACAAGACGATTATGCAAACATAGTTGTGCCTCCTTTCATTCAAAACCCAAATGCGAACGGCCAAGTAGATTCATAACATGATAAAAAGGGCTAAATTTATCCAAGTATCCTTATAGAAGTATTTAGCTGGAACACCAACATATTTACTTCCAGAGGATTTAAACTCGCCTCCAATCTCCAACCTCATTCTCTCATACACGAATGGGGAAAAATTCTAAAGCGGATTAATTTAAGTCAGTTTGGACCTAATATCAAGCTCCAGCAACCGCACTTAACAGTAGAAAAATCCCCAAAATATCTCCAATTCAGCGCCACAAGCAGTGTCAATCGCCTAAGAAACCATATCCGCAAGCAACAATCACACGAAAGAACAAGTCGTCACACAATCAACAGAGCAATCTAATAGTCTAATCTACTACCTCACCGACTATAACGAATAACAATCGACCAAAATGGAAAATAAAATCCATCGGCGAGTCACTCACGTCCTTCTTTCAAGTTATCCTGTCTGAATTGCTTCGGAATATGGTCGAACGAAGCCTTGACGCAGCACTTCCCGCTTCCTCTCCTGCTTTTCAGCTGAGAGAGCGAAGGAGGAGTCGCGAGAAGCTTGGCCCCGTGTAAAAAGGGCGACTTTGGAAGGTTCAGCTCTCGATTCAGAGGCGAAGTAGCAGAAGCAGCCGAAGCTATGGATGAGAGCGCTGTTGTCGCCATTGTTGAAGAAGAAGAAAGAGGAAGATTTTTCTCTCGCTCTCTTCTCAACAAGAGCTGAGGACGAGAAGCGAAGAGGAAGGAACGAACCAAGGGGAAGAAAGTGGAAGGGCAGGTTGCAGTCAGGCCATGATTTGGGCCTGGGCTTCGGACCATCTCTGCCTGTTCAAGGCCCGTAGGCTTGAGAAATTTGGGCCGGGTCGGCCACAAGAACGGTAGATTTGTCGAGCACGATTCAGTTCTTCCGTCCCGCCAGACAATCACTAAAACAAAACTTGACCATTTTCCATCCCATTCAAGTGATTTTCGATTTTACAAATTTTTCTGGAACCATTCACTTGACATTATGTCATTGGAGTGGACTAATTAGATATAAAGACACAAATAGAATGATCGTTAAAGATGGTTCAACAAAAAGAAGGTTTTAGATCTGAATTGAGGAGGAAATTAATTTTGACCATTGATCCCACCATATTTATTGAGCATTGATTAGATAAAAATATTTAGGTGATTGTAACACTAACCGTCTATTGTGGACTATAAAAAAAAGAGTAATTAATTAAAAATTATTGTGGGATCTACTCTTTTAAGAATTTGTGACTCACAACATACTATTATTTCTACGGTCATTCAAAGGCTGTTGTGCTGGCAAATCCTATATTTATTTGTGCCTTGTCAGCATAACAAATTTTTAGACGACTATGAGAGCAACAACAAGCCGTGGAGCACATATTCTTGAAGAAGAGGACCACATAATAATTTTTAATATTTATTTTTTGTGGCCTAGAATATGCAGCTAATCTCACAGTTGACTAAGGACATTCATGCAATCATTTTTCTGTTTACCATAGCAGCATTAGAGTTCATATGTATTCGCCAAAACCCGATGCTGAAAACTTAATGCACGTCGCACCGCATAAATCCAACATAAAAACATATCATAAAAACAGCCAAGATTGAAAAAAAAAAACATGCATTAACATACGATAGCAATGTAACCAGAAGCATATCAAATGTCCATTTGGAGGTCAAGCTTCTTGAGACCATACAAAACCCTGTTCAATGTCCAAGATTAAACCCCATTCCTTAATATCTTGCTAATACTTCTACTTCTCTTTCCAAATCATGAGCTACCAAAGCGAGGAAAGTTTTCAGTGAGTATGATCATTAAACCTAATTACACTTCTCTGGGATCCACAAATATAGAGACGCCAGGTTGGCTATAAGTCCAATCCCCGACCGGACCATCGCTGTAACCCTCCACCAGCCTCTTCATGCACCACGCGTCCTCCTCGCACGACAATCTCTTCCAATGCGGGATCGCCGGCCTCAGCGGGTCGCGGCTTGCTACCTCGGTCGCCACCACGGCACAGCCCATTTCCTTGGCCAGGTTGTGCGCATGCGCACAGAGCGCCTCCAGCATCCTCCCCGCTCGCGGGCCTCTCCCTCCGAGGCCATACAAGAAGTGGAACCCGAACGGCTTGAACAGCTGAGGCACGGAAGGTATGCCCAGAAAGGGCAGCGAGCGGTCCGCCACGCGCGTCGCCTTGGCGATCCACTGGAGGGTACGCGGCGCTCCTTTTAGTTCCAACGTGAAAATCTCCTTGCAATTCCATATGCTGACGACTGCCCACGACTCAGGTGGGTCGGCGAGGAACCGCCCGGAACCAGGCCATGACCCATTTGGCATGGAAACGTATGTGCCCAGGTTGAGCTTGTTATTGAGGACGCGATCGATGTCATGAGGGAAGAACTCGGTGGCGGAGAACTGGGCCCGATAAAGCGACTCAGCCTCCTGGTGGCTGAGTTCGAATATGGCGACTCGATCAGGGATTTTGACCCGGTGAGCGTGAACGGGCCGGACCAATATGGAAGGGGTTCGGAATTTGGAGTAGTTACATTTCAACAAGAAGAGATTGAGCGAGGCTTGGTTGTCTTTTTCCGTGGTTATGTAAGAGTACTCAGCACCATTGTGGATGAACCATGCCTCCATCTTCTTCACCAGAGCCAAACCAATGCCAATTCTTCTGCACATGCAAAACCCAAGATTTGTTACGGTTTATGACATGTGATTTTTTTTTATCAGAAGTTAATTACATCACATGTAAATTAAGGGGCATGGACGTAGTATCCTAGGTTGTTATCGAGAAACCCTAGGAAGGACAGATGGGATCATCTCTTTTTTTAGGGTTGATGCTTTTCAGGATTTCTTCTTACTGAGATACACGTTGCCTAATGTCAATTAACAAATGAAGAAACTCCCAAGTATTTTTCAACTTGATGGTTCTCACGGAAGTCAATCACAGGGCATTTCCTCCTAGTGTTTGTTTTATTGAACCCTAGGGTTTGGTCCCGGGAAGAAAAAGTCATTGAATCTGTGGAAATTTGCATGCAGCAATATTTTCTCAAGGCTTATTTTCAGAGCGACGGTTTACCTAACCTTAATTTGCTTTAAATTCGTACGTACAGCATCTAGGACAGATTTTGAAATCTGAACTCTGTGGGTTCTTCATCCAATATGAATTCCGGAAATTGAAGGAAGAAATGAGAACAAAATAAAGTACCGGTGAGATGGACAGACTCTTAGGCCAAGAATGGAGGCGACTTTGGCGTAGATAGGAGTGGTGATCTTAGTAGAATCATTCTCGCCATCATCGTTCGAGCTTCCGTTTCTGAAGAGCTTTCTCCCACAGCTGACAGTTTTGATGCAACCCCTAACCATGCCTACGATCTTCTTCTCTCCCTCCTCTTCCATCTCAGCCACCTGTTTGATCAAATCCATAAGGACACTGATTAAACTTTATCATCTCGGATTTCACATGGGCCCGAAACAAAAGAAGTCGACCGTCAAGACCGTACCAGTATCAAGAACCCCGAAAGAGAAATGTTGGATTTACAGATACGCATACCAGCATGAGATAAGGAGGCGAATGGCGGATTCGGCAAATAGGGTCGCCCAGAAGATCGGTGAAGAGGGACATCATGCCGGCGGGGCCAACCTCGCACCTTCTCTCTACTTCCTCGACCTCCTTGCAGTCCTTGTTTAGATCGAATTCTCGCACCGCGAATGCCGTTATCCCCGTCGTCGATCTCTTTTCCCCCATCCACAAAAGCGAGTTAGAGTGATGACCCGATTTATGATTCTTTCTTTTGGCTCTGTTTGTTTTGGTTCAACAGAAGCTTCTCTGCAAGTGTACTGCTCAGAGATTATGTGCAGTGATCAATGAAAATATCAGAACTGAAACAAATAGAGAGAGCTCTTACTTAAAAGTGGAAGCAATCCGATACCATAGCAGTATAATGTATAAGACAAAGTCAGAGAGAGAGAGAGAGAGAGAGAGGGGAAAGAACGAGAGAGAGGGGGACCATTAAGCCGCTAAAGAGTGAAAAGTGGATGTAACCTTACACCGTAGCAATATATTAAATAAGACAAAGTCATATATAGAGAGAGAGAGAGAGCATTAAGCTGCTAGAGAGATGATCAATCTTCCAAGGTTTTAACTTGTTGCAAGAAAATAATCACCATGCAAAGGATATTTTCAAAAAAGTTCTAACGTTATCGTACTATTAGAGGTGATCCAAAGAATTGGACCAGTGTGCAAATCACTTGAATAGGCCAATTCTAGACTATTCTCGGGTCCTAAAAATTGGAACCGATGAATATTAATTTGGTTTCCGACTTCAAGTGTTGACCCACCCATTCAGATAACTTGAATTGGACAAATATATTTTTATATACACATATATACATGTGATTCTTATTATTGCGAACAACCCTAATTATTAATTACACATTCTTCACACAGTTAATTTATTATTACAAATTTAAAGCACCATATTTATTAGTTACACATTCTTCATATAGTTCACTCTCACTGAAAAGTGAAAATCCCAATTGCTCCTTTCATTCACGCCTCTCTCTCTCTGTCGCTCACGATCTCAGTCATGCCTCTCGTAGCGTCATTCAAATAGTCTCACTCTCAGTCATGCTCACTCTCATACTCTCTTTCTCACTCACGATCTCAGTCATGCCTCTCGTAGCGTCACTCAAATAGTCTCACTCTCAGTCATGCTCACTCTCATACTCTCTTTCGCTAAATATTTGAAGAAAAAGGGAAAATTTCGTTTAAAGGCCCAAAGTGCTCTCTTTTTTTTTTTTAAATAAGGGCTCAAAGTGAATCATATTTCAAATAAGGGTCTGAAGTGTCCTTTTTATTTCAAAAGAGGGCATGATCAATAATATTTTTGTCATTTCCTTTTTTGATTTTTCTTTTCTTTTCTTTTTTTTCTTTGTTTCGCCAGTTTACGTCCCGAGGTACTATTCATCATCTTCAACGTGCGATCACTAATGCTGGCCTCGTTCGTGCCGAGCAGCCCGAGGCTCTAGTGTAAGATGGCTTCGAAGAGGAGCGGCGGCGGCGAGCAGTAGAGCAACAGCCCGACGCTATTTGATCTCTCGAATCCTTCGTCCCCGAGATTGCCATCCGATTGCTCTCTCCTCAAGGCGAACTTCCATCTCTCTAGATCCAAGCAATTCCCAAGGATCGGACTTACAAACTTCGACTTCAGGGATGATAGATGCAGTCAAAGGGAAGAAGAAGACTTTCCTCTTATGGTACTGAACCACGAGCTCTTCGTCTATTGGGTGGAACCGTAACTCAGGAGGCAATCGTAGAATCCCATTCTTCGCGAAATTCAGCTCCTCCATCTCACCAAGTACGCTTCCTTATTAAACCCTTTCTGCCTCCCACAAATCGACGAAAAATTTATGCTTTTTTCAATAGTTCCAGCTCAAATTCATGAGTACTCTGCTCTTCCTTGTTCAAGAACTCGAAAACATGAAGAGACGATGAACAATATGCCCTAGATTGAAGACAATGAATAGTGCCTCTAGAGGGTAAATCAGTAAAACAAAGGAAAAAAGAAAAGAAAAGAAAAATTAAAAAAGGAAATGACAAAAATACCCTTGGAGAGGCTCTCTTTTGAAACAAAAAGGGCACTCAAGCCCTTATTTGAAAAAAAAAAACAAGAACACTTCGGATCCTTAAACAAAATTTCCTCAAAAAAAATGACGGTTTTTCAGGTACCATTTCGTTTCTCGCCCCTTAAAGCTTTGGTCTTCTAGGTTATGTTTTCTATTGTCCGTATCTGATTTTTCTTTTTTCGTTGTCCACTTTGGTTGGTAGCATTAAGCTCATTGGGTCCTCGATATAGATTATGTTTTGGTTGCTTTTTCCTTCTTTGGGTACTTTGTTGTAACTTGCCCGAGTTTCAGATCTGCGACTATTTATGGTTGAATGTTTTGAACCTTTTTTAGGGCACGAAAACCTTAATCTATGCTGAACGATTGACATTATGAAATGTTCATTTGAATTTGATGTTTCTATGTATAACTTTGGTTGGCTTTGTTTATTTAGTGTCTACATCTCATGGCCGGTTCTTAGACCCACCCGAGAGTTGGAACACACAGGTTGGTTCGATTCCTAGGTGGTCCAAAACCAGGTGGGCAGGTCTTACATATTGGGAACTGACACAACCTGGAACCGATTACCCCTAAATAGGGCAATCAAATCAGTAATAAACTTTTCAATTATTTTAATTTAGTCCTAAATCTTTTGATTTTTTTTTTGTCAATTTAGTCTTTCCAACTAATTTTGCCCGGAATGATTATGTGGATGTCTAGCTAGCATCGTCCGTCAAACATAGCTAGATCGTCGCTGATGTGGATGTCAAAACACAAAGCACAATATTTTTGTTCTAATTTTTAAAAAGAATAGCCTTTGAACCTTCAAAATGATATCGCTTTCTATTTTTATTTTCCTGTGCAAAATCCATCGAACTCTCACAACGTGAAGGCCAAATCGATTTGATCTCAACTCAAATCGATCCTGACAGTCGCCCGACACTTTCTCCTAGATTGGCTCAAACCTTGCCCAACATTCATTGGATGATTTTCTCTCGAATCGAATCTAATTCTTCATTTTATTTTATTTTTAATTCTATTGGCCATCTGATGTTGATTATCAGCCTGATTGATGTCATGCAATGAATTTTTAGTTTGTTTTTTGGTTCTCTTAGTGATTTGATGAAGCTCATTGCTATCAATCTTCGTTCGTCTAGCATTACTGACTTCTCCTATATTGCTAGGTGCGTGCTGTTAATCTGCTGATTTCACGTGGATTTGTTGAAGTTTGCGTTCATGTTTTGGCCAAATTGGTAGTTCATTCTGGATCATCTTCTATGACAGCGTTTCCAACACGAGTGTATTAAATCTTAGAAAGCAAGTGACAACGATGATTTTCGCGATCGATATGTAGTGGAGATATCACCTTTCTAAGTATTGGTGCTCTTCGGCTCCTGATACATGGTCAATTCATGAGGAGCATCCACAAGTCAAATGTTCTGTTCTGACATCACATTGCACAGTAAGCATCTCAGAAATGCATTGCAAGAGAATCCATGCGATACAGACCAAAGATATAATGTGATGCAATGCAAATCTAGAACGATATATTCACATACTCGACGGAAGATTGGCTTGGCTTGAGCAAAATCGTTTGATTTGAGTTGAGTTCGAATCGATTTAGTGAGATGACAGCTAGGGCTTTTTGCGTTGTACGAGTTCAACTGATGTTGGGGCAAGAAAATGAAAATAGAAGGAGAGCTTGAAAGTGACTTTGTTTTGAAAGTTTAGGGTTTTCTTTTTTTAAATCAAAATTGTAATGAAAACGACGCCATTTCATTTCTTGGCATCCTCGTCCGCACCAATCTAGCCATATAGGAGAGTTGGCGCCGACTAGGTATCCATGTAAGAATTTTCCTAGCTAAACAAGTCAGAAGGAATAATCTGACATAATATTAAAAGGTTTAGAACTAAATTAACATAATTGAAAAGTTTATTATTGAATTAACCACTATGTAATAAGTTTAGGACTTTTTTAATTAATATTTTCAATAAATGCTTGAATCTGGAGGGCTATTAAATGCTTTGGTCCTAGGGTTTATGCCTTTATGCGCCCTAGCTTCCTAACACTACAGACGGATGCAATTAAACCCTGATAAGGTTAAGTCCAAGCCCTTTAATTTTCTTTATTCTGGGAATGCTTGAAAGGAAAAATGGTCACATCTTTGGGAATGTGGTCTTGTACGGCAATACAGACCCCATGGACAGAAGTGGCGGACCAAATTACCAGCAACAATTGCATAGTTTTAACAGAGACAAACAAGAATGTCATGGTTATGGATATCACATACTAGTCTTGATTTTCTGAAATTGCGCCGTACATTCATGCGCGAATGTGCTTGATTGGAGGAGTTGAGAACTCATCAAGGCGACGCTCTTCCCTCGTAACACATGCCGCATGTAGGCCGCGATGAAATCCATGCGCCAGAAGATATAATAAGATCATCTCATCAATGAAAGAAACCATAGGATGTTGACTCAAAACTCAAAAGAGTGATGTCTTCTGCCCTGGAGAATATATTTCGAATTCGGAATTAACTCCTAGTTAGTTCACCTATTCACAAGGCTTTGCTAGGAAGAACTACATTACAAGCATCTTTATGGATGTATGCTAAAATATGATAAAAATGGGGAAAGTTCCAAAAAAAATTCTAAACTTACTGTAGTTATATTAATTCAGTCCTAAAATTTTCAATTACATTGATTAAGTCCTAAACTTTTTGACGACTTGTCAGTTGAGTCCATTTGGCTAAGTTTTCCCGAAAATTGCTAAAGTGGATATTGGTCATCTTATGTAGTACAACCGACATTAATGTTGAGAAGTTTAATAATGCTTTAATATTTCTTTTCTTTCTCTTCTCTTTATTATTTTTTTGGGCTGAGGTCCTGCTAAGGTCGTCGGCCAACCCTGGCCAAACGAGGGCTGACAACCCTCACAGGCATTAGGCGAGAGTCTCATTGCCCTCGTCTAACCTAGATCTAGCGAAGGTATCACAACCCTAGCCCAGGTCGTCGCCTGCTAGTGACCCTAGATGGACCTCAACCAAAAAAAAATAAAATAAAGAAAATAAAATAAAATATTAACATATTATTAAAAAAATATCCACGTCAATGCCAGCATAATCACACAGGACGAGTGGTGTCCACATCAGCAATAGATTTAGGATTTTTTTTGCTAGATGGACTCAATTGGTAAATTATTAGAAGGTTTAGGACTCAATTGATATAATTGAAAATGTTATGAATAAATTGGTATCGGTAGAATAGATCTATGCCTCTCTTTTTTTATGCTTGTTCCAATAAATAAGGGACCCAGTTAATCGATTAATTATTAAAAAGAGATATTGAGAAAGAAAAGCGGAAGAGAGAAATGAACCCCACCCATCATCATCTTATAGTTAACAAAGGGGAGAGAGAACAAGTGGAAATGGCTGCTGGAGAAAGTGGAACAGCAATCATCGGACTTGCCAATAAAATTAATCAGTAATCCAAAAAAAAAAAAGGATAGAAATTACCAGTACCAAAGTTATATTATAGAAAAATCTTCTAATGCTTCACTCATATTATTTTCTTTTTTTTTATGATTTATTTACGGAGTTATTGTACCATCCACTGCTGGTGGAACCCGAATGCCACTGATGGTGGAATAAAATTGCGAATTTTAGCTGATTGGTTAAGTCACGAATCTTTGATTATGGTCGATGTTCAAATATGTATTTGATATTTTCTTTAAATATAATGACTTTGACGAGACGCCTTTTTCATCCTTCACATATAAAATCACGGGTTTCTTAGTATTTTTATTAAGAACATGTTTAAAGAAGAATCTCTATCAATAGCTTACCAAAAGGTACAATTTATAAGTTGCACTGGAAAAGAATCGAGTGCTATTTGTATGTTTGTCTTAATATACATTTTCTGTCAATAGAGGATTCATATGGAATGGTACTTTTTCTAGCCCACCATTATCACTTAGGTGAACAATGACAAGGTCCTATTACATTCTCCAGAGAAGAATTTCTATGTCGAATATATGGGTTATGTGCACAATTACAAGATCTATGGACATTTTTTTTAATCTAACTCTCTATTGCAAATTACATATTGATTTGTCTGAGAGAACCCTAGTTGAACAATCATTCCAATCTTTATTATTTCTAACGCTTTTTGATTCAATCCTCTTTGTCAATTTTTTATTCTTAATCTAACTTGTAATAAATTCGATATCTTATATTTGTTGGGCCAAGCTTAGGATGGTGCTAGTACTTTATCTCAATTATTTTTGAAAGAATAAAAAAAAAAAGTTAAGTAAAAGTATTCCACTTCATTTAAAGAAACTGGAAACTGTTTATTGTGGAAGTAAAGACAGAGGAAAAGAGAAAAATAAATGTTGTTTCCTCCGAGAAAAAAGAAAGTTTTTTGCATCAACTGAACTTTCTCCTGTTGGCTTCTGAGAGCTAGCTAAAGATTTCTTCTGTTTATGAAAGAGCAGATAAAGCATGGAAGCAAATGATTAAGGAGAACAGCGAACACCCTTTCGTTTTTTTTTTCCCCCCTCTTCCATCACATTTGCTTCTGGTATACCTGAAAGATGCCTTCTGCCCCTCCAAATCATGACATTTAGTTCCTGCTTTAATGACATCATGAGTATAAGATTAAAAAAGCAGATGACCATCAGTACATGTACAGAAGCTTTATCATATAATAATAATAATAATAGAAGTAGGATATTTGGTTCAAAGCTGATGTTCCTCAGTGTGAGGTACCATGTTTCGATTCATTAAGTTATCAGGTGCAGGACCATTGTTCCTTAATGATGAACACAAGTATTATTATCACAACATCGTAATACCCACGTGGCCAAAGTGTACCTTTTTTCCTATCGTAAAGTTATTACATTAAGATTAGCAAATGGCATATCCTTATGCAAATTATTTGAAAGTTCCTTTCGTATGCACTCGAATCCTTCACCATTCTAAGGGGAGAGGCCACATAATTGCATGCTCATGGGGAAGCAAGATGCCCTAAAACCCGACAGATCCTACGATGAAGTACGACAATTTCCCAAAAGCATACTGTATGGAGAATTATGGGTGTGATCAGAATTTACATTTAGAAGCCATCAAAGCTGCAGTTTTCATTGGATTCTGAACTTAAAGTCTTATGTAACCCCACTTTATCATACATCCTACGTCGGAATCTAAATCAATGGAGACAGGTTCCAGTAATCATAACTAGTTAGAAATCAAACTTTGTTTAAACAATGTTTTAAGGCTTCAATTCATGGCAACGAATGTGCATGGAGAACGAAGTTTGCGTTTTCTGTCCGATGACTGCTTTGCTATTTGTTCGGGTTCGGTAGCTGCGAGTAAAGAGGACGTTACTTCGATCCGTGCATTTGCTGCTGCCAATGCATCGCACGAATCACGCCTGAACCGTGAGGTCCAGATTTTCTTGCTACTACAAATATACGCAGAACTATCAATCTTCCATTCAGATCAGGACCCCAAATGAAGAACATGTAAGCTGCGATGTTAATCCTTCTGCAGTAGCCCAAGAATAACACTAATAGATATGGGAATCACAGTTTCATAAAGTAGAAGAATTAACGCACCTTGTTTTGGATCCATTGTTCTTGATGCATAATAACCATGAATCGATGCTCAATAATTTCTCCTCTAAAACCCTTAAACCCTAGTTTCAATGAGACGACCCATCACGTATCATTTTCTAACGACTCCTTATGTGAGGTTACGTGGACATTAGGGTTTAAAGGATGGACTTGAGCTCTATTTATAGAGTTTGCAACATATCCGCTAATTATAGATAAGGTTTAATTCAGCCTATGCTATCCACTCTCGTATCCGATAAAATTATGGAACGTTATATCTTTCATTTATTAGATCAATAATTAATTACAATAATAATCAATAAAGCCCAAATTAGAAAATAACTATGTTCTCTCACTTGGACTATATTAATTAAAATTATACTGTATATCTACATATTTTTATTGGTCTAGAGATAATTCCTAATAGTTAATCCAATCATATAAAGTCTTAAACATTGAATCATGATAGTAACTACATTAGAAGACACAAAGCCATCCATGGTCACAAATGCTCTTTAACTTTACCGATATGGATTTGATGTGATAGTATGACAAACGTATAACATCTCAAATAATAGAGAAAATTTATATGTTATTTTCCTTGGTAGTTACTAGTCTCATACTTTATGTGTGACGAAACCTAATGTGTCACAAGAGAATATCATTATGGTTCCAACGAACTCACATATATCTTACGTTTATAATTAAATGTGCTTTATGTATAACAAGACATATGTATATGGCTAAAAAATAAATACCTCATCTGTCACTCAAGATTTACACAATATCTTGGGATTTAAACAGATATATATTCAATATAAAAATAACACATTTATAAACATTTCATTGAATGTAAAAGAGTCAATACATATAAAAAAAATGTTACTAAATGTAACATAATACATATATAAACTTTACTAGAGCAAAAACTAAAGATCTCCCACTAAACAATAGTATCTTACAATGCTTCTAAGCCCATGTTAATGACATGCCGTTCAAATACTTAAAGTTGTAGGCCTTTAGTGAGTGGATCAACAATTATATCATCTATAGAAATATGCTCTACTACAACGTCATCATTCTATATAGATTTTTTTTTATGGTCAAAGACTTGACCTCCATATGTTTAGATCTCTATTGTTGTTAGTGAATAACATTGCAGAGTTATCGTCACGATATAGCTGTATGGGTATATCGAAAAAATCAAATACACTCGACTCCCTAATGAGATTCCGGAGCCAAATAGTCTGAGTGCAACCTAAAACTATGTTATAAACTCTGCTTGCATGGTAAAGGATGATACCATTTTTTGTTTCTCATTTTCCCATGATATTACACCACTTGCTATCATAAAGATGTACTCTGTTATTGATTCATTGTCATCCTGATAATCAGCATAGTGTGAATCTGAATACCTTACTAACTGTAGTTTTTGAGCATATCTATAAATCAGCACATAGTCCCTAATCCTTTTTAAATACCTCAAAATCTTCTTGGAAGCAACCTAGTGATTATATCTTGGATTTGACTGAACTCTACCTAAAAATCCTCTTGCAAAAGTAATATATAACCTAGTACAAATTTGAGCATACATGATATTACCAAGTGCACTAGGATAAGGTATATTCTTCATCTGGACTTTCTCAATATTTGAATGAGAACATTATGAAAAATTTAATTTATCACCTTTACAAACAAAAGCAATTCTCGGTTTGCATTGTTGCATATTGAATCTTTCCAAAATACAATTAATATATGCCCTCTAAGATAATTTCAAAATGCAACGAGAATGATTCTTATGGATTTCAATGTCAAAGACAAAAAAACACCTCACCAATGTCCTTCAAATCAAAGTTTTTAAATAGCATTCACTTTATTTTATGTAGTAATTCAATATCATTATTTGCAAGTAAAATGTCATCAACATAAAGAACAAGAAAAATTAATTTTCTTCCACTGACCTTGCAGTAAATACACTGATCCGATTTGTCTCAATAAAACCAAAAGAAGTAACAAGCTATGGAACTTTAAGTACCACAGTCTAGAAACTTATTTCAAATTATAAATTAACTTTTTCGATCTACAAACTATATTACCATTGAAAACTGGAGCTCTATTTATACTTGTGTTCCTTAGTGTGAGGTACCATTTTTTGTCGATTCATTAAGTTATCAGGTCGGGTGCAAGACCATTGTTCCTTAATGATGAACACAAGTATTATTATCGCAACATTGTAATACCCATGTGGCCAAAGTGTACCTTTTTTGCCATTGTAAATTTATTACATTAAGATTAGCAAATGGCATATCCTTATGCAAATTATTTGAGAGTACCCTTTCGTATGCACTCGAATCCTTCACTATTCTAAGCAGAGGGGCCATATAATCGCATGCTCATGGGGAAGCAAGATGCCCTAAAACCCGACAGGTCCTATGATGAAGTACGACAATTTCCCAAAAGCATACTGTCTGGAGAATTATGTGTGTGATCAGAATTTACATTTAGAAGCCACAAAAGCTGCAGTTTTCATTTGATTCTGAACTTAAAGTCTTATGTAACCCCACTTTATCATACATCCTACGTCGGAATCTTAATCAATGGAGACAGGTTCCAGTAATCATAACTAGTTAGAAATCAAATTTTGTTTAAACAATGTTTTAAGACTTCAATTCATGGCAACGAATGGGTATGGAGAATGAAGTTTGCATGCTCTGTCCGATGACTGCTTTTCTTTTTGTTCGGGTTCGGTGGTTGAGAGGAAAGAGGACGTTACTTCGATCCTTGCATTTGCTGCCGGCAAAGCATCACACGAATCACGCATGAACCGGGAGGTCCAGATTTTCTTGCTGCAACAAATGTACGCAGAACTAGCAATCTTCCATTCAGATCACAACCCCAAATGAAGAACAGCAATATGCGTATTTCGCCTATTTATTCACGGGATTGATTCTCGAGAGTAACCGAGCTAATCCAACTCTCTCTTTCCAGACAGAGAAAAAGCAGTACTTGAGTTCCAAAAACTGGTTGAACCACTAAGATCTGGTTAATTTGAAGGAGCTGCATCAGAAGTATGTATATATGATGAGCCTAACCTGTCGTTGAGTGTCATCGCATTTTCTCAAACGAGCGAAATTTAACAGTAGATCAGCTACAAATGCAACCATCCTCTTGCTAATAATACCCTTTTGGCTTTTGTTATCTAACTGTCTGTTAATCATCTCGACTTGCCTTTTTCAACTGAGGTCATCCTGCTTTGGACCTTGTAAGGTTACATTTGCTATTCATTGGGGGAAGATATCTAATCCTCTCAAAGTCATTAATCTGATCAATAATCCTTCGGTTGCTTCAAGAAAGAAATATTAACATGGTTTTTCACAGTTGTCTTTTACATTTGCAATCAACCCTTGATTTTTTTTTTTTGGGGGGGGGGGGGGGGGGGGGGGGGGGGGGGGGGGGGTGGGGGTGGGGGGAGGAGTTTGTCTGCATAAGACATGCTCCATCGATTAAACAATCTAAGCTAGAATGAATCTTTGGCTGCTTAAACCAACCAAATCGTCATGCATCGATGTGATATCAGGAAGTTTTCCTTTTTATCTGAATCGTGCGACAGAAGTAAGTTATTCGAAGCCTCTACCCTAAGCCAAAAAAGAAATATAATTTAATGAAAATCCACAGCACCTTGGAAACCAATAGACTTAACATGGACATTGTGCAGCTCTAGCACGGTTGTAACCTTCATAAAATAACCCAAATCCATTGACATGTCCACATCCTACACTTCTTGTTCATGGCCGCTGCTAATGACAAGAAGCACAGAATCCACCCGAGGAGAAGGAAGAATTGCATGAATAATTCTTGAAATAAGCCCGAGATGACGATTATTCCTAAGATTTTTCAACGTAAAGTTGCGCTTCTGCTTTTTTCTAATGGCTTCACGAGGAAATCCATGTGTTCACTCCGGTAATTACCGCCTAGACTGAAAAAAAAAAATGTATCAATATGAATCTGGAACTTTTGATTTTCTGAAAGACAGGCAAGCATATGATCAATCAAATTCTCTTTCTATGGATTAATTAACCTCATATTTTTTAACCCGTATATACTGTGTAGCTAATTAATACCATGTCACACGATCCTATGTAAATCTCTCTGTACATACTCAGCGCAAACCTTCCCTTGGATGGTTTAGAATCTAGACATGCTTTGTGGATGCAAGAGAATTAATCCCTTTGTCGAGCATCGAGCTAGAAGATCTTGAGGAACTTTGAAAGAAGAAATCATTAGTTGCCGCAGATGTCGAGCGTTCAAAAGGGTTTACAGTGACAATTGCACGCTTGGCAGGTGCTTGAAATGGATAGAGGCGCCTGCCGCTTGAGCTCCTGCCACCCTCTTCGATGCCACGTTCTTCAGCCGTACGCGTATCTTGTCCTCTATTAGGAACCTGCCTGGGAACCGAACAGCGACTGATACAAAATCAACCGTCCACACAGTTGAGAAAACCTTCAGAGGAAAGGTTTTTCCAAGGAGGAATGCTTGGATGATAAATAACTAGCTGACATGATGAACTCAGTCGGTCAAAAACTTTAAGCAAACTTCTTCCGTGCGGGAGTCTTTCTTGACTTCTTACGCCAGTGTGTCCAGCTGGTTTCTCTCGAGTTTTCACTATCTGAAGCAGCAGGGAGGACCAGGAATCCGGTCGGAGGAGCGGTGGAGCTTTCTGTTCACAGGGAACTGGCACGTGTGCCAGAAGGTAGTGGGGATGGTACCTTGCTTCCCCGCGATGCATCTTGCCCGGAGCTGGACTCATCGAACGGAGTTTCTGCACCCCAATCACAAGAGCCATCGGAATCTCTCCTGGAACAACCACTAAAGCAACAGAGTACAGATTATCATATATATGCTCAGGGCCAGTTTTTTATACAAGGGGTTGGTGTCCCGAGGACAGGCAAAATCAATGAGATTGTGATCTCGATCTTTGATCAAAGTCAGATTTATCGGAGACTCTGGCTAGCAGTCGTTCCAGTTCAAGTGCAGAAGTTCTTGTCACTTTCAGGAACAGACTGATCCACTAGAATCGCTTTGAGGTATTCCTATAAAAAACATGCATTCTTAAAGCTCAATTTCACAGACCATCACCTGTATGTTTCCTCGACATACCATGGACCAGTATTGTACTGTATAAGCTTCAAGTTTCATTGCCTCCAGTGAGATTTGAAAGCCTCCCACGTCAGATGATTGAAATTACAGGAAATGAGGAGAACAAATAAACGAAGGGCACAGAAAAGAGAAAAACAAAATTATAAACTTCGCGAGAGCCATTGACATCCTTGGCTTGAATGGCTAGACCAAGCACATCAAAGAAAAATCTCTAGCCTATTACATCAGTATAGACAAATCACATCCAGAGTCATTATAATCTACGAATTCCAACATATCAGCGAGGACAACGATGGTAATTACACCAAACATTTGCGAGTAAATATGTGGGATGAGACCAGAATCTCCACGACCAAATCCCCATCAAATGATCCTTATATACAATGCTTCTTTTGCCTTCAAGGGAAAGGAACATCCGGTATACACAGCTAATTAGTAAAGACGAATGCCGTCGTCAGTTACCTCCTGAGACAAAAATAGACTGAATACAACATATCGACACTAGTATACTAACATAGGTTCCAGGGAGCACCAAATGAGAAGCTGAACTGCCTCCACCCGTTGAAAAAGAATCGGTAGGATGTAATTGTTAGATTGGTGAGCAGTCAAAAAGAGTCAGTTCTACACACGTGTCGTCAGGTTACTGGAAATTGGTACACAGATTGGAGTATGTGTGTTCTCAAGCTACAGTCCTTTACCTGTTAAAAGAAAATTTCAAGTTACAAACCAGCCATATTGATTTCAGAGTAGAATCATCTACCAAGAGAGAGAAGAAACGAGAAATGGAGAGAACCAACATTACCTGCAGGACTGCTAAGCTGGACAATAAATCTCGACACTGGTCAAGGGAAAACCGTTCCTTTGCTGCGGCGTCTACCAGTTCAGCTACCAAGGAGTTCATTTCCTCAACCTGTCAGATAAGATTGTTTTTAGTTGTCTTGCTGCAATAAACATGGGCAATCAAATAAATAGTAAAAGAGAATGACATAAGCACGTGAAAACACAACTAAGTTTAACTCACGGTCCTTTTTAGCGGAAATTAAAAGTCAAGAAAGGATAGCACTACAAACTGAAAGAATTAGATCTAAACATCAACGAGAGCAACCAGAACATATTAAAAAAAGCAAATTTTTAATAACAAGGATCTGACTATCAACTGCTGGCCAGTGTCAGAAGCAAATTTTACAGGGCATTATGCATGCTACCAAGATTTTATACAATCTATGGAAGAGCAAACGCAACAGTAATCAGTAAGAGAGAATATTAAGACAACCGCCTCACATTAAGATGAAATTAAACCCCTACATTTGCAAAAAACTAAAAGCCTCAAGTCTGAAGCTGTAAATTTCCTACCAGAATTACTTTCCAAAACTATATTTGTTTGGAGGAGCTGTCAATGTCCTAGAAGGTTAGAGTAATTAAAGTTATCATTTCTACAAGAACCACAAAGACCCAAAAGTGGAGGTTGATTGTGTTAGAATATATAAATATTAAGTCGTGTCTTCAGCTACTAACTTAAGCTTTTAGAACAGTTGGCCCCACAAAATCTCGCAGTTTATCTTCTCTGACCACAAACAGGCCAGTGATCAAAGAAGGCGGAAAACGGGATCCTCGAGCTACCGAACATATAGCAAAATAATACAGTCACTAGGAGGCAATCCGGGCTCACTTTAGTGAAGCCAATCTTACAGACTAAACGGGATGGATCTCGACAATCAGATACACTGTGCTAGTATCTCAGATATCCTCTTCTCAAACTGATTCTGAAATGGAACCTCTTCACATCCGCAACAAATCCAACCAGAACACTGAGTCAGATATACTAGCTACTCCATGCCAAAAGCAGCACCTGTCAAAACATCATGCTTTCTCCATTGCTCCTTAGGCTATAGACTCCCCCAATAAAAGAAATTGAACAAACCCCAAGAAGTCTAATTGCTCTCATTCCTTACCATACTAGAGCCCTAAGCAAAATTTTGTCACTGTGCTAAATTCCTTGACAAGTTTAGCAATGGAAGTCCACTGGACATTTTGAGTATAGCATTCTTTAACTCGTCTTCCAGACAGCTTCGTAAGGAGTCATTGAACACCCCTGTGCTGCATATGCAATGGGAATGGCCTATTCAGACTTTGGACTGGATGATACGGCAGGAAATGACACTGATGTGCCCTTGTTATATACAAGATCCACCACAAGGACGGTGTGAGGTGAGAACTCATCAATCATTTATCCATAGACCAGAGCTTCTTAATTTCATTGCCAGAATTGTATGCAGGCTCCTATGTTTGGTAACGAGGCTTAAGCTTTTTAATTGGAAGATGATGGTGCGTGACCTAGCTCGTTAAGAAGGTGGTGAGGAATATGAAATTATTAACAACAGACCTCAATGAGAATGCGCAACAAGTGCCTATTGTAAAGGTTAAGAGGTACTATCCAAAAATACAAGATCACAGAAGCAACAATAGAGCAAGAAACTATGGAGATAATTTTACCTTTGACGAGAGGGAATATATTGAGGATGCCATTCCCTGCATTACAGATATAGCTGATCCAATGACATCCTTCAGGTTCTGCATATCAGCCTGATGTGAAGAAAACATACAAAGTTGAGTAGGGAAATCTTCGCAGTGTGTATTTAACAAAGTACACACTCTGAAATAATACCACACTTAAAAAAGGTAAAGTGCATACTGTTGCACTCCCAACAATCGGAAGACGAAGAGTGCTTGCTCTCAAAGCTTCAGTGGCCCCCAGCAGAGAACTTGAGTGATCTCTTTCTAGAAGAGACCATTCTTCCAAGCAGGTCATCTGCATTCATCCCCAGAAGCTCAGTTTAATGAAAGAAAGCAGTTATAGGACTATTGAAAAGTTGTCCTTGCATAATCATCACATAAAGGCATGCCACAAAAAATGATCCCGAAGTTCATCAACACCAATAATGCATTTTGCTTGGCCTTACTGAAAATGCGGCCATTCATAATTTTCAATGTTCTATAGCCAGGTAAATTTCTTCCCTTTCAATCTTAGCGATGACCATGAGAAGCAGTAGTTATCGGGAAGTAAATACAAAAAGTCAAGATCCATCATCCAAATGAGAGCAAAGAGAAAATTCCAAACGAATATAGTGCACAATGCTGGAAGCACCTAAAGAAGAGAATGCCCACATATTGGTAAAAGTGATAACTAATATGCAATTGTTCACTGGTGCTTGTTAAAAATGGTAACAAATTTAAGACAATAAACAGCCAGGCCCCGACTTCAACGGGCACATGCAAACTAAAGCGCCGCTATATCACTGTCAAGTGTTAACTTCCCCCTTTTATAATGAATTTAGAATGCAGAAGTCAAATGATCAGCCTCATTCAAATCATACTCAGAGACATTCATTATGATGTGACCGGAATGTAAACCTTAGTGGAACCCTCTAGTTTGGTCCTAACAAACAAGAACACCCATGTTGTACTGATCGACAAGGCACCAGTGAGTTTCTCAGTCACAAGTAGGCTTATTTACAACACACATCTGGTGCTTGTGGTAAAAAAACACAAACATGATACCGTAGGATGTATTGACACACAATTACTATTAGCTCTATCTTTATGCACTCAACTTCTTCTAATTTCTGGTCAAGACCCTAAAAGAACGATTTCTGAAGGTAAGAATAGCCAGTATCGACAAATTTGCAGAAGCTCGCTAACCAAATCTAATGACAGGCTGAGAATTTAAGAGAGACAAATGCAACCAACAGAAGATCGAACTGACCTGTCCCTTCAATATAGAAGTCAACTTGAGTCTTTGCCTTAGCAATAGCAACTTCATCCTTTTGACAGTGACAGAGTGACGTAGTTCTGATATTGTTATCCATGCACCCCAAAGGTCTTTCTGGTATGACAGAGAAACATAAAATAAGACTCTGTCACAGGAATATTACATGCATCCAGAAGAATCTTGCAAGTAACTTCAGCCAGAGCTACCAGTAAAGAAAATATTTGGCAAATCTGTAAACCGATGAGATGAACATGAAAATAGGGCAGAATGAAGAAGTTGCATTGAACTTATATGGGAAGTGAAAGGAACTTTGAGCATTCACATTCAGAGATGATTAAGATGGACAAGAAGACGGTAATTCTCCCACACCAAATATTTGCCTGACTAGAAAATATTATCGAAACAATTAGTTACGAAGCATACCCCAAGCACAACATATCTTAACCAAAAAGGGAATGGCATTAAAGATGAGAAGTGATGTTTTGTAGATACGGTGGAACACAATTTGGGAAACAGTTAACTACCTCTGCATTTTGCCTCTGAATGATGAATGTAGCATCTGCCCTCGCATTAGCAAATCGCCATTGTAGGTAGCAGTTATGAAGAAGCCTCAACCTGTGTGCATCACCAATCCGGTCCTCCCCTATTTTCCCTCTCCGAATATCCACAGAAAAACTCAAAATCGAAGGCACACAACTACCGTTAGAGTTACTGTTTAAGCCACCAGAACCCGGTCTAGCCCTCAATGGACTTTGCACCCCCCTCAATGGAGAGGAGACTGAAGAAGCCCAAAGCTTACTTGGTGAAGCAGGACGAGTGACTCCCCGTGTGGGAGAAGCCAAGGTTCTAGGAGACACAATTGGACTCTCGCTACTAAACCGTTTCGATTGAACTAATTTAGTTGGAACAGACATTCTCGATCCTGGGCTCGGTGAAAAGGGCGACCCAGGATCTTGCAATCGCCTTAACCTGCTATTCGTCTCTTGCCAAAACTTTGCAGACACAGCAATTCCACGGGGCCCGCTTTTCGGCTTCCCACATTCTTGCACGCCAGAATTACTACCAGAAGACACGCTATCTGTATCAGAAGCAGTGAATTCAGAGGGCAAAGAGGATTCGTTCACAGAACTAGCGTCTGGGTGATCATTTACCGCATTCATCAGCTCAGCATTACCCAAATCCAGGCTCAATCTCCCATCAAAGGAAACCCTCCTACTCTCATCGACTGATGATTGCCTTAATATCTTATCTGCATAGCCAGATCCGAACCCAGCGAACTTTTTCCCATCATCGATACTATTACTACCCCAATCCATGCTCCTAGACAACAAATTGACTTCCATATCCGGATTTGCTTGGCGGGTCCTCCCGGGCCACCGCAGCTGATCTGAGAGCTTTAGGTTCTCAACCCGATCTCTCACTGGCGTTGCCCTCTTTCTCTCTGGGGTTGCTTTTCTAGCGGGTGCAGAACCTGCATTCGCTTTTTCTTTACTTATTGGAAGGGAAAAGGCCTCACCCTGAAAAGAAACAGACAAGCTTCTGGTTGAACTCCTCGCTGAAGTGACCAGAAGATTGGCAGCAGCCGAGAGCACGCCCGCATTGTGTTGTGGACCCGGCGTCACAGGACGGCTCGGACTGGGTCGCCGCCGGTCCGCCGACTGGGACCTCTTCGGGGCTGCACAAGATAAAGGAGCGGTGTTCGTGGAGCGAGAGATGAGTGGGGAACCAAATCGCCTAGAGCTAGAAGAAGACGAGGTTGCTGTAGTCGCGGTGGTGGCCGTTGTGGTGGTGGTAGAGGTAGATGTTGAAGGAGAGGGAGAGAGATATCTGGAAGGGACGTGCTTTGATCTGGGTCTTCTGGCATTGCCCTTCTCAGGAACAGAATGCAGAGGTCTCGGGGTCGTTGCTGCTGTTGATGCCTGGGTCGAGGGTGGTTTGCTGATGCTCTCGGAGATGGAAGCCACCATTAGCGATTGAAAACCTTGAAAATCTCCTCACATTGCTCTGCAGAAAGAGAGGGAAAGGGGGTTTATCGTCCCCCCCACAAACCCCAGCACACTCCACAGCCGGAATCTTGAAAAAGAAAGACCCAGAAACTCGAAGAAATCAAGAAACTTGAAACATGGGGACCATGTAAAGACCAAGAAATCTTGCAAGGAACGAGGAAATGAGCGCGGGTCTGCAGCGGATTTGGCTCGAAGAAAGGGAGAGAGAAGCAGGTGAAGAGGAGATTCGGGAGAGTGGGAGAGGGTAGAGGAGAGTGAGTGTGTCACGCAGAGAAGAGAAGAGAGAGAGAGCGAGCGAGCCGAGGTTTTCTTGTGAATCTTTGGGACGCTGGAGGAGCTAGTATTACTCGATTAATTAACATAGGTTAATTATTCTCAAGAATTAATATAAATAAATTGGTTGCTTTGACATTTGGAGGTTTTTAAACTTAGTTTAGCATTTGATGGAGTGTTTTAACTGCCCCACCGGTTAGCATATGCTTGTCAATGCCAAATAGAACACAATTCACAAATTGACTAGTAATGGACATATCCCTTTGGAAGTTCCACAATCATTCCATAATCACTCTTGCGTTTTTCCATTACACATGCATTAGCTTTCTGTAAAAAGTGGTTAATCACCGCGAAATAACGATATTTTCTTGCGGAATTCAACTATTCATTACTTACTAAGGCTCCTTAATGAAAAGTAAACACGGATGACCAATCCAAAACCACCCCTTTTTTGCTTGATAAAAGCAAAAACATATGCAAAAACATGGCGCGTAACGCAACACACGAATGGTTTTAAGAAATATAATGATAAATCGCGATTGCTTTCTTCGAATCCCTTTGACAGAAAGGAAGCACGAAAACGCATCGAGTTCGTTAGTTATCATTTAGGTAAGATGGAGATAATATATTGGTTAATTATAGAGCAAGGACATGAAAAAGGCCCAAAGTCAATTGCTCCATGTTTACCCTAAAAAGAACATTGCTCGAGCCTGAAGAAAGAGGTTTGGAGTTGAGACGTCCACTGTCTAATGAATCCTCTTTTCCAACAAACCTTAATCTTCCCTTTGATTTAACACCATATGAAACTCCTCTAGCTTCGAAGCCCAAAAAGAAAACATCTTCACAAATTGGTCCATCTCTCTATGCCCTCTTGATTGAAGATCTCACGTCCCTTTCGCGAGTTTTGTCAACTCGACACGTTGCTGGTTCCCAACACCTTCACTCATTTGTCTGCCACTAGCAAGAAGGATGTACCCTCATCTGGTTTTTTTAATTGGAGAGCGAAGAAGATTTGACAAGTGTCATGCGCCTCAACAGACGAGTAAAGTTCAAGGCTTGGGGCTGAACATTCATGCTTTGCGATGCTCAGCGTTCCGAAACAAGTCTAGGCTCGGAGGGAAACCCAAACATGGTTTGACTCGGGGAACATCTTTGAAGTGGGAACGGATGATCCTTAACCGGTTGTCGATTCATTTATGAAGCGGAGCAAAGGTGCCCACTCGCCATCGCCCGTGAGAGCCTCGCCAGCTCTTCACTTCATTTCGGAACCTCATCGCCCGTGAGAGGCAAGTTTTGGTTCAACCAGATATAAGAACAGCCGTTTAAATAAGAAATTGCATTAACATGACTCCCTTGTTTAACCGTCTAGTTTGCAATTTGTGAATTCCTTTACTTATTCATCTTCCTACTTTGATTGCGATTGTAATCCCCAAGAGCCCTTGTGATCTCCCATGAGCACCGACGCCCCATGAGGGGTTTGCTCAGAAATGAAGCGTAGCGAGCTAAAACAATCAGTCAATCACAATCAAACAGCGGTAAACGACAAATCACAGCTGATTAAAAACCCCAAATCTGCGCTGTTGCTTCCTAAAAGCTTGCGCAGTGACAGGTTCGACGAGGATTGACAGGGGGAAAAGGAAAAGTATCCACGCAAAAGAGTGGTGAGCTGTAGCCATCATGCGAAAGCAACATTAGGAAATTTCTAGCGGCGTGCGATAAGGTAAAAGGTCGCGCTTTAATCAGTTTACGAAAAGCAAACAACCCCACCCTCCACCGTCCAATAGGTTTCTACATAATATATATACTACTTGAGCGGGTAAGTGATTAATTTACGTGAAAGAAAATGACTTTCGCCCCGCTTTTGCTTCTCGTTTAAGCCCCCTAAAACCACCATACAGCATATAGTTTCCCCCCCCCCCCCCCCTAAGAATAAGGGGTCTTAAGGAACCAACATGAGACTGCCGACGCACTTCGCGATGACGCATTCAGACAAACCCGAAACAAAAGTATAAAATTCTAGCAATTCGAGTTCTAACAAAGCATAGGGTAAAATCCCTATAATTCTGCCATTTTCCATGTACTTCCATAATCCCTGCTAAATGCGAATCTCACAACACGTCGAAAGATTCCATTGGCAGTTCTTAGAAGCACCAAGAAGTAACATCGGGGCAGTAATACAATTCTAGCGATGCAAGTCTTAAGAACGCACAGAGTAAAATCTCTATAATGCTGTCCATTTTGCAAGTACCTTCATAATCCCCGCTCAATATGAATCTCTCACAGTACGTTGAAAGATTCCATTGGCAATTCTTAGAAGCGCCACCAAGAAGTAAATGTTGGGGGATAACAAATTTAAGACAGGTGACATCGTGAAAACACTCAACTTCCACCGCAGATATAATTGTGTAGCATCATCATAATCGAAAAGTGCAAATAATGGGGAAGAGGGGGCATTAGGGGGCAAGCATATGAACAAGAAAAATTAGAGTTTTGCAAACTCAAATAGACGATCCTTACATATTTCAAGTCCCAACGTCAGCTCCAATGACAATGGCACCAAAACAAAATCATCTTTAAAATTACGGCAAACCTAGATCTCTAAGAGAGTGCTTGCACTGGGAAATCGTCAGGATCAGAGTATCAGCTCTTCAGCGGTACTGCAAAACAAAACACAAATGAAAACCAAGTATATATACAGGAAGTGTACATCGCTAATTAGTATTTGAAGTACACTTGTTAATAAAGTCTAAGTTTACCTTGATGAAGCCAATCTCCTTGGCATTGCTGCGGAAACACTGTCTGCAGCACATGAGTCCGTACTTCCTAATCAAACCATGAGGATTCCCACACACGCGACTGCAAATCAAACCAAGAACAGATTTGAGATCTTCTACTGAGAGCTGCGTAAATGTCTAGCAAGCAATCAACTACTATTCAACCCAATAATCTTCATACTTTGATCAAAGTAATGGTAAGGTAATGCAGTTCTTTTGATAAAGAATGCATGTGTCAATTGAGCTGACAACATCTAATATCTTTAGCTGACAACATCAACTGTAGATATAAATCCTAACACTACCTGCACATGTTAAGCATCCACTAGTTCCAACAGATGAATCCCTAGTGAATATTAGCTGATCACGAAAGCTTAAAACAGATGGGAAAAAAGCTAATGATACTGTGCACACAATAACTCCAGGCAAATTATATCGCCTCATTATCTACAAAAACTAGAAAATGCTGCCTACACCAATGTGCAAGGGTTGTCGATCAGTCAAAAACCATAAGTAACTGCGCCACAGCGCCGGCAATCACAGAGCACCGCGTAACTATTCCACGAAACTCATCAAGACATGCTTGTACTTCATTCCCATATGAAAGCCAACGTTTAGGGAGCGCATGACAATCATTCTGTTCCAGAAATAATTTTTGGAACAGAAATAGATTTTTCTATTTCTGCCCGAAACAAAAATTTTTTGTTTCTGATTTTCGGCCAAAATCTATTTCTAGAACAGATTTTTGTTCCAGAAATAGAAAAACAGATTTGCGTTGCCAAACGAGTTTCTGTTCCAAACCTACCTATTCCATAAATAGGTTTGGAACAAAAACAGAGAAATACACGTTGCCATGCGCGCCCTTAATCTACTTGATATGAATGCATTTAGATACCGTCAGCTCCTCCCCAGCCATAAACACGGACACAGCATGAAAGAAGAAATACCCTTCATTCGACAGTTTACAGAAACATAACTTAGAAAGCCTCCGTTGAAGAGATCAACTTAATCGGTGAACGGCTCATAAGGCAGCAGAATCTCCGAAAATGAACATCAAAACACACCGGACATCAGCATCTAACAGGGTCACGGTACCATGCAAGAACGGGAAACACGAGCATAACAGGCTGTCAATACCAAATTAATCTAAATCCAGACTCGTACCCTCCCGCACCAACTCATCTCGGAAAAATCAAATCGACTCCAAACCAATCGCGCCAAAACAATTATCACATTGAAGGAACAAGCATGGAGCAATGGTTTTCTGATTAAGCCTTGGAAATCTAGAGAACAGAGAGGAAGATGGGGGGCTACCATGCGCGAGAACCAGGGCCGTAGCTCTTGGGGTGAGAGTTCCAGACATTCGAGTGACCCATTGCTGCTTTTTCTTGAACTCAAGCGATCGCCGACACCAAGAGCGCGCAAGCTGAGCAGAAACCGCAGAGGAGTGAGAGAAAGAGGCGACGCTCGTCTATATATACGGGCAACCGGTCAAAAACCCTAGTTGACTGCACTTGGCGGTTTTTTTATTTATTTTCCTTTTTATTTTTTTGACCAATTTTTTCCCTTTTTTTGGTTTTTTTTTTGTTTCGGGAAGGGGGGAGGGAATCGGGCAAGTAAAATTGACTTACCATGGTCTTGTGACTTAGGCTGCGTATGGTAACCATTCTCATTCTCTAATACTGTTCTAGAGAATGAGAATGGTTGGAACAGTAAAGAATGAGAATCATGTTTGCTAACTCAAATAATTCTGATTTTGTTCCAAAAATCAGTTTTAGAGAATTAGAATCAGTTTTAGAGTAAAATTTAGAACAAAAAAAAATTGGTTCTAAAAAAAGAATCACTTTTGACAATCACAAAACAGAATGAAATATCACATCTTTCACTTTTCCCTTTCATTTTTCTCATCACTTTCCTCTCAACCTAATGAAAATAAAAATAAAAAATTTTAAAAAAATCACAAAAAATTTAGAAATTTCCTAAAAAGAGAAAAAGCTTAAATTAGGCTAGTTTGACCTCATTTTCATAATTGGGACTTCAATTGAACTTCAGACATCATGTATTAAAATTTGTGTTTCATTTATGACATGCTAAAAAAATAAATATATTTTAAATTATTTTAGTGTGCATTGGAAATTAACCTTCATTTAGGATGAAATTTTACAAAATAACTACATAGTTATTTGACTTAAATTAAAAAAATTAGAAAGAGAAACAGTTTTTCGAAATATAAATTTTGTGCAGTTATCAAACGCGTTTTTGGTTCTCCAAAACTCATCCAGGAACATAATCAGAAAAAGTCATTTTAATCAAAATCAGTTTTTGGAATCAGAATCGTTACCACGCGCAGTTTTAACTTTTACCTGATAAAAACTCCTTTTGTCCTTTTTCTTCTGCTAGATTCTATATTATTAGTTTGAAATTAAGGTGTTTTATATGAAGCCCTCGAACTAATCTCGTATCTTTTTTTGGCCTAATACCTAAAAAAATCTTTAACTTTACTCTTTGTCTCAATTATATCAAGAACTTTTTTTTGTTTCATAAAAAATCATGAATTTTTGTTTCTTCCCCAATTCAACCAGTCCAACACTGAAAAAAAAAACTCAACTTTAGTTTTTGTCCCAGTTCTAACAATTTAATACTAAAAAAAAATTCATAACTTTAGCATTTATCTTAATTATATCCAAAACTTCTTTTTGTTTCATAAAAAAAATCTTGACTTTTTACTTTTGCTCTAATTATATCACCATTAGCCTTTCATTCATAATCACCGTTGGTTGATTCTACATAGCATTTTCATGTCATTAAAAAATTGCACCTCGGTAGAACTAACATAAAAAAACTCAATAACTTTTATTCTATTATTTGTTTCCCTTACACATTGTCAAGAGAGACAGAGCTACCCAAGATAGTGCGTTTCGCATTCTTCCTAGCACTTAACGGCCCAAAAAACAGCTAAATGCGAGGATTTAATTATCTAGATAAACAATCTTAAATCTCACCGTCCTTGAATCTTGATATTTTTTAATTTCAAATATTCATTGGTAAGTTCGGCGAGAAAATTCGATCCATATAATATTAACTAATGATAATTATTAATGGAAGGCTAGTGGTCAAAAGTAAGAGTTTTAGATTTTTTATGAGATAATATTTTTAGATATAATTGAGATAAATGCTAAAGTTGAGATTTTTTTAGTATCGGATCAATAAAATTAAGATAGAAGTAAAAGTTATGGATTTTTTTATGGGATAAAAAAGTTGGATATAATTGAGATATAGGCCAAAAATGGGGTATTTTTATGAGACAAAAATGATTTTTGATATAATTGGAACGGAGGTTAAAATGAAATATTTTTTTGGGTATCGAGCCCTTTTTTTCCCCCATTTAACTGATTAATTTATGAAGAGAATGGTATACAAAAGCATCTGCCATCCGTTTACTTTTAGTGCTTTGTCCCACTTGAGAAGTGCCGTACCGATTTTTAAGGAGCTAACTGTGTAAAAAAAAAAAAGTGCAGGATATACGAATCCAAGCTTTTTGCTCAAGTCTAACCCGGTCAACTCGACTATTTGAGCATACCTAGGCATTAGTAAAATAATTATTTACCTTTAATTACAGAGTGTTTTCAGCATGCAATCAAAGTCCCTCCCCCCCCCCCCCCAAAAAAAAAAAAAAGAAAACCGCACAACAACAAAAAAAGAAAGTTTGGTGCTCCAAATTGAAATACAAAAATTTTAAGGTAAAAAAATTTATCAACAATAGTACTCACCACTGTTCATGTGCGTAAAATATATCAAGAAGCTGGAAATAACATCAAATACAAGGAGGTTGTGGACATGAAATATGATTAATTTGCCAAAGAGTCACTATATTAGTTTGCCTCAAGAAATAAGCACATATTATCTTTTCTCGATATAAATGATGATCTATAATATTAGCGAACGTGATAGAGAGCCGGGGTAGATTTAAAGATCGATAGTGAAAACTTGATGACATTAAAAATGATATTTTTTTCGTATCACTAGGCCTCATAATAGCCTACCCATCTACTCTCAATCAACCAAATCATTAGAAAATACAGTGAGAACATGCTCACGGTACATTTCTACTTGATCGAACTAGTGAGCTTAGAAGTAAATAAAAGTGGACTTTGTTCGAGATGGAAAATCGAATCGGTATCGAAATTTAAGAGAGATTAATGAAATTCTTAATTATTTATGTACAGACTAAATTTTTTTAGCAATTACTCTATGAAGAAATGATTTAGAACACATTTTTTTCCTCATATTAATTTCCCGAAAAGATTAACAAAAAGGAAAAGGAAATAAAAAAAAAGAGAGGGACAGCCGCAGACACACACGGTCCCTCGCGACCCCTCGAAATAGCGCACGTGTGCTTTTCTCTTTCTTTTTCCCCTGCCGAGAATTGTCCAAGACTTCCAGAGACGCACTTCCCAATCCTCGGATGATCGAATTGGTGTGTCCCAGCCACAACACAACATCAGCACGAAGCCCAAAAGGAGGCCACAGCATCCCCGTCGATCGACCCGCCATCGCTCGTCGCCGTCGCATCAATTCAATCAATCCAAGTCCCGCGATTTCGCGGTCAAATCAAAATTCGCGACCTTCTCGTGTTCAGGTGCGTCGCCTGATCGGAAAGGGTTTTCTTTTTCTTGCTGGGAATGGGATTTCCTCCCGATTGGGCCTTGCTTGCTCTTGCAATGTTTTTGCTGGAATCAATCATTGCCATTTGACTTCATCGGCGGGTCGGTCTTCTAATTCTTGAGTAGAGCGCAACTCCAAGTTTCCATTTTTAATGCCCAGTTTGGATTGCACTTGTTTAGCTTTTCTGTGTAGCTTATGCGATGCACGATCACTAGATTCTTGATTCGGGTTTTGCCCTCAATGTGCAAGGCTCTGATGTAAGTTCGTTGCTGCTGTTTAGGTGCTTTGTAGGGACAGAATTTTTATCCGGGAATTAGGGTTTTGGTCGAGATTTGGGATGGCTAGTTCGAGCTTAAGGATTTAGCTGGACAAAGTCTGAATTTTGACACTTGAGCTTGTTTTGGAGATTGAGCGATTCGGGAACGCAAATGGGGCGCAACAAGCAGTGCGGCCGGGTCGATACATTAGAGTTGAAGGCGATGATCGTCCGACGAATCGGGCATCAGCGAGCAGAGAAGTACTTTGATCAGCTGAAAAAGTTGTTCGCTTCCTCAATTAGCAAGTCCGAGTTTAATAGGTTGTGTACGCAGACGATCGGGAGGGAAACAATCCCGCTACACAATCAACTCATCAAGTCAATCCTCAAGAATGCTTGTCTTGCGCAGTCACCGCCCTGTGGTAATGCTAGAGCTAACATCAGCATTGAACCTGTGAAAGGGCATCAAAAGAGTGGTCCCCAGTCGTTACATGGTTTTGCAATTCCTCCTTCGCCTCGCAAGATAAGGTCTATAGGCAATCGCAGTTGCAAATTCAGGGACCGGCCGAGTCCTCTTGGGCCATTGGGGAAGCCTCAAATTGTTGCATCTGAGGCATTGGCTCATAAAACCCTAGAACAACAGAGTCCGACTGAGTTACAGTCTCTTGGTAGCAAACCTCCAGCAGAAATTGCATCAGTGGAAGATGGTGAAGAGGTCGAGCAGTTGGCTGGAAGTCCCGGCATTCAAAGCAGGAGCCCGGTTACCGCTCCTCTTGGTATTTCTGTAAATTTTGGTGGAGGAGGTAAATCTATTTTCAACACATCTCCGTTTGGTAGGCACAATGCTGAGACCTGCTTAAACAGAAGTGAGCTGCCCGATACAAGTTCCCTGGGAAGCATCATGGAGCGCAAGTTGGAGATGGAGGGCATGAAGGTCTCAGTGAATTGTGCGAACCTCTTGAATAATGCGGTAGACACGTATTTGAAAAGGTTGATTGGGCCTTGTATGAGTGTGGCTGGGTCTAAGCATGGGTATCAACGTTCTGGACGATGGGATGATCGTATTGTCAATTGCAGAAGTGGGATGGGACCTGGGAGAAGTGTGCAGAGTCCAATGAATTCTGTTTGTGCCTCGGTGTTGGATTTACGTTCTGCAATGGAGTTGAACCCTGAATTACTCGGAGAAAATTGGTCTGTCCAGCTAGAGAAAATTTCTTCACGTGCTTTCAGTGGGTGAATGCGGATCCTGGTCCGATGTTTATCATCAAAAGATATCGACACATATGAGCTGAGAATTTTGTTAAGAACGACGATGGAGCTTGTTGATTTTATTCTACATTTGAGGTTTTGGTAGAAAATTTTGGTCTGGCAGTGAGTTTACCGGCTTGGACAAATGCAGTAACTGATTAGTTCCAGATGCTGTGGAGATCGTACTAGCTCTGGTTTTGTTCTTTTTCTTTTTTCCTTCTTGTTGTTGTTGAAAGCAGGGCATTGTTGTTGATTTATAACCCGTTAGAAAATGTAAATATTTGGGTAAAATCAAGATAGTCAGGAAATTAGCAACGTTGGTGTGCTTCATGTTTATGGTCCTTCCTCTTTCCTTATACCTCAATTGATATACCAGTTGAACATTATACTGCAGAGAATCTATGTAGTTCAGACCGGCATCGTTGCAATTGATGTAATCCGTCTTTCTTCCCCTGCTAGTGAAAATTTTGTTCCTCAAGATTTGGCTGTATCCTTATCATTCTGTCCATTTTCTGTCTCGAATTGCACGAGCTGTCATTTGAACTATGCATAAGCGTGCCTAATATGATTCCTTTCCTTCGAAGGAATGACAATCTTCTGGCGAGAAAATAGCTTATGCATATTTGCAGCTTGTCGAGAGCAATGGTATGCTGATGAATTCAGTCTATATTGAAAAATTTTAGAATTTCCCTAGGTAATGCAGATGATGTTCATTCAAATTGGCAGCAATGAGCCGACGCTCCTGTAACATTGAATTTGGCATTGCAGAGCCAGATAGATCGTGGCATTTTCAAGTATCGAATGTAAATGTGCTCTGAAACATTACTCGTAGGTGGGCTAGTTTTTCCAACAATACGCGCTAACAAAAATGAGGAATGTAACTAAATTAGCCACAGCAAATTTTCAGGGAAAAAAAAATGCCCTAACAGCTTCATTGAGTAGTGCTTTACAATAAACTGTGATCTGAACTGCTACATCTCATGCAAGCAATTGACTAATATGACGAAAAAGTCAGCTAGACAATGGGTTGTTCCTTAAACTAGAAGAATAATCAGGGTGGTTGCTTTTCTCTTGAACCATGTGGTTGCTTTCCTCTTGAACCATATGCACTCTGCTCCAAAGAAGATCCTACTGTTGCATCAATGAGTCCTAAAGACTACTCAGGACAAGATTTCATATACCGTCAGTAGCAACCTCCTGATGGCTGTAACAAGAAGTAAAATCCAGAGCCTATTGCGGAGGAGAAATGGCAGCTCCTGTAGTTAGCTTAGCAGTTGAATCCACTTTGTGTAAACTAGCCATGTATGTCAGATATATGGTCCATATATATGAGAATGAGTTGCTCACGAGAGGCTGCATGAAACGAAACACCCAAAAAAGAACAATTTCAATGGAAGATTTAAAAAAAAAAATGGTGACCTAATCCAAATTTTGAAGTGAAAGAAGAAATATCACACAGTGCAGAAGAAATGTTATCAAAACAGCCAAAAAAGAACAATTTCAAAGGAAGATAAAAAAAAAAAAAGAGAACTCCGGAAATGGTGACCTAATCCAATTTTTGAAGTGAAAGGAGAAATATAACACAGTGAAGAAGAAATGTCATACCTGTAAATGAACAGGGGTAAATCTTAACGTGATGAAATCACATAAGGGCCAGTACACAAAACCATTCACCAATGTTGGAATCAAGTCCCGCTTCAATCGAGCAACAATCTGTGTCCCATTCTCACCTGAGCATGGGGATCATGGAAATTTCTTAGATATCAATGCGGCACAATTATCTTAAGCACAATTTGAAACTGGCAATAACTTTTTGCAGAAGAAAAGTTCTTGCTGCCCACAATTAGAAGTCTAAGTATAGTTCAAGTGAAGAAGCTGCACAGGAAAGGCCCTTTTTTCCATCCAACTCAATTAAACGAATTGAACCTCTGATAAATTCAAATTTTGATATCGTAAGTGAAATCCTTTGAGAGAGCTGTCCAACACAAGTCAAGCAGAAAAAAAGAAAACCAATGTTTGGAAATTTCTACTTAGTCAAGTGCTTGCTAAGATGTTTTTAAGAACTTGCATTAAGAAGCATAGCCGTTCAACCCACTTTTCATTGGTTCTCTAGCTCTAAGATTTTGTAGTACTTTGGAATCACTATCAATCAAGCACATTACAGTTGTACATATTGCCATGCTATTTCCTCTTGTTTCAACAATTTGTCGTCTCCTAAAGTCTCTTGGACTAGAAGCAGAGGGAAAGCAGATGCACAGCCATTTTACAGTTAACTACTCATTTGCCTTCCCCTAGCCAGATTTATAGGCATTCTGTTTCTCATCCCCAGTCCATGTTAAGAACATTTTCAGGGCTACTAAACTCAATGCCGACAGATAAAAGCTTGAGAATGCGCATATAATGAGGCTTTGCCGTGGCTCATCCAATCTCGTCAATTTACTCACCACCTCCTCCTCATCTTGTTTCTTATTAACCAGGACAGAATCTTTGACAGTGTTGAAGAATAGAAGGCTTCACCAAAAATCACGTACTTTTTATTGTCATCATAAATTGTATCTTGTTATAAATTATGTGCTCCAAAGTAGACAAGGCTTAAAAGACTTTCACCAGCAACTCAGTAACACAAACGTTTTGCAAAAGGAGTTTACGATAAATTCTAAATGGCATATATAAGTCATTAACAATACAATTACCATGAGTAACCATCTTTAGGCTAGTAAAAGATATTGAAGTACTATATAAACATCTAGTGGAAAAATGTTCAGCACCTTGTAGACCGGCATTCACACAAAAGAAAACCACAGTCATAGCGGGTCCATAAAGTGTCTCCCCCATGACCATTTTCTTCAACGTGGAGGCGAGATCCTGCTTTGGAAAAAGTCTCGACATGCAATTGAACCAAAAATGCAGCGATGGCCCTAAAATCAACAGACCATATCCAGCCATCCGCAATGTCCTCACAAGATCATAAGATTCTGAAGATGGCTTTGCAATTGTCTGAAGACAAGGATTCTTGTTAAGTAAAAATAAGCAACGGAATGCAAGATCGGACAGGACATAAACAACTCCTTTCTTTGGCTATTTTTATTTATCTTTTACTCATCAATCACTGCACCTTTTTCAATTGGAGAACATCTTGCAAGCAACAAAAGTGGACTATCGAAATTAAAATTAACCTCCTCAACGGACAGGCGAAGAAGCAATCAAAATAAGAATTCAGCAAGATACTAACATGAGAAAACGCAGATACAGAGAAGCATAAACGGCATTTTCAAACTCTACCGAGAATCCACAGGATTGTAATTTGTAAGGGGTCCACGAATAACGTACCTGAGAAGACAAATCAGCAGCTGTGTAAATAAGACCACAACTGACGCTCTTGGTGAAAATGGGTCGAGACTTGACCATACCCAGATACCAACCCACGAACCCGACCCGAGAAGAAGCAGACGAGGAGGAGAAAGAAGCCGGAGAGGGATGAAATCCCCTCACTTTTTCCGGGAAATGATGGGGACGAGAGTAAGCTCTGGCTGACGCTGGGTTCACGGGGGAAAGGCGAGTTCTTGGAATCGAACACTCTTTGGTCACAAAATGCGGGATCGTTTGCTTGTGGAGGAACAAGAAGAGGTTGTTGGGGTTCTTCTTCCGGAGGAGACTGATCATTTTCGTTTCTGGGTTCCGATCTTTCTTGGAGATGATGACGAACTTCACGAATCAAGCAAGAAAGGGGCTTCCACTTTCGTTGGAGGAGGCTTGCTGGGTCAAGAAACCGCGACTGCGTTTGGGTTCTTTCAAGGGTTTCCGGCGGGGGTGCTGAGAGAGAGAGGAGGAGGGAAGGAGAAGTTGCCAAATATATAGGAAGGCAAGAAAAGCGAGCGCTTGAAAATTCGGTCCCTCCCTGCTTAGATGTAAAGACTGCACAGGAAGGAATTATCGGGTCGGGCCGGGTCTTGTTTCGGGTCGAGCATCGTGTTCAGCATGGCCACCCCTGATGCTCGCTCGAGTATTGGATGTTTTTTACTCTCTCTTATGATTTAAAAAGTTGTGTGTCAATGGATTATGCAGATTCCTACAAAGACAAAATATGGGCAAAAGGATTATTGGAATTTTACTTTGCAACAATATAAAAAATGCCAAAATTGAAATTTAATAAATTAAGAAAAAGCATCGTATATCATGAAGACTGATATTCGTCGTCCAAATTATTACGGAGCGATTTTTGATAATTTTCTCTAGCTTGAAATTTAACGGATTATGAAAAAGCACCGTATGTCTTGAAGGACAATATTTGCCTTCAAAATTATCATGTCATGGTTTTTGATAATTTTCTTCGGTCACAATTTTTAGATTTCGATTTTATAAGCTACTTGGTTAAATATCAACAAACTTGCCTCACTTTCATTTCCTAGATACGAACACTGAGATATAAGATGGACAAATTTTCTAAATATATCTATACATCCGAGTCATTAGAACATGAAGACGCATAATGTATAAGCCAAATAAGAATATATTAACAACTTTAATAAAATCAAAACTTCTAACCAAAAGAAAAAAATAAAATCAAAATCACAATACATTTAAAAATTGGGTTAGTATTATGAAAAACCTCAAATTGGTATACTTATGACAAATTTACTCAAAACCATTTTTTAACTAGGGAAAATCCTAAACTGGTATATCTTCGATAAAATTTTCCCCAAACTAATATATCTATCCTTTATTATTTTTCATTAATTTTTTTGTCAAATTATTAATTTAAATGACACGTGGCAATTACCGGATGTACATGTTCAAGATTTTTACTCACTATTTGTCATATATGTATTAATTTGAATTTTTTCACGATATTAATTCAATGTAATGAAAAAAATGGAAATTAAATTTATCACATGCGTACCAACTTAAGATTTTTAATGGTCAAAATAATTAATTTAGAATAAATTTATTACAGATATATTAATTTAAAGTTTTTGATGGTGGAAAAAATAGTTTATGATAGATTATAGATGTACTAATTTAAAATTTTCATAAAAAATAATTTAAGATAAATTTATTACATATATAAAAATTTAGAATTTTTCGTGAGGTACAAACCCTTCAAGGTTTGACCTGAAGAACCCCAAAAATGAGAGTGCCGACCGAGGCGAGTACCCAATATTTGTACGCGCTCGAGTGGGGCCGGGCTGACATCGGAGTGTCCAAGACGCAATGGAATTACGACCTTTCCGGGGTTTTAGGTGAGCCATCACTTTCTCGACACGAGTCTCATGCAGCCGCTATCCCACCGCCACGTGTCCCATTCTCGACGCGTCGAGTTCAGACTCTGGCGACCGATCGCTTCTTTGCTGTACTGGACCCCCAATCTTTTACTAATATCGCCCACCCCCCGCAAACAATTAAAATGTCAAATTTCAGTCCTCCTCCTCCCCACCATGCGCGCTCTCATTGAAATACGAATATCAGCCTGTTTCGATGGAAATTTCTCCCGCGGCGACTCCTTCTTCGCTTTTTAAATAAAAGAGAACATATCCTGCGGCGGCTCCGAATAAGAATTATTCAAGCAAACAAGAGAAATCAACAACTTCAATTTTCGATAATATTGCGCAAGCACAAACTGTGTTGGAATTTAATCGACGACAAGAATTGAAAGGTACAATTGTTGCAAACGAACCGAACATAGACAAACCCTATTGGAATTCAATCTACGACAGAGCTTAACCCCATAATGATGTTGCGCATGAATTTAATTGGTGATGTGGATTTGAAAGTTACAACTATGAACGATAAATTGCAATACTTGAAAATAAAGATGGATACATTTGCTTGATTTGTGCGGGGGAGCCTTCGAAGATTACGATGGTGTAACTATTTAAGGCTTACAATCGACAAAAATTACAAACAAAAGTTACAGACAAAAATTGAAAAAGAAAGTTACCAAAAGAGGTTACAAACGGTTATCGCTAGTTTCTTCACTCTAGCATCTTGACGGTTGTTGCTTTATTCCATTACATTGACGGTTACTTTTTTTACGGTTGCATTTAAGATTGTCGACTCTACTTTTGTCGTCGATAATTTTATTCACAAATGATCAAATTTTGATCTCGCCAACTAAGTCTGTCACATGTCCATAATAACAAAAAATCGGTCATTTTTTGTACAGTACAGTCCGGAGATTGTGTACGTTCAATTTAAAAGCGTATATCGACATTGTTTCTGGGAGATTTTCATCGACATTTTAGCGCGGTTTAAATATATGATGTCATCAAAGAAAGTTGTTTGCTAAATGAAAGCATTGCTACACTTACCCAACAAACTCCACCGTACATAGCGTTAGCATTCACGCAGCCTAAAAATGTCGTAATACATTACCAAGCGCTGGACTTTTATTCTGCTAACTTGCAGGCACATTCCCACTATTAACACAGCTATCATAACGTTGCTGTATATCTCTCTGAGATTGTCTGAGCTTTGACGAGTTTGAATTGCCACCCTGACCAGCTTAAAATTTTAAGAGTCCTAGATGTGATAGACAAGCAAAGCCAGCCTTCATCAGCATCCAAAGTCGTATGGCACCAGTCCTTTCAGCTCCGGTCCGTTGAGCTGGTTGTTCTCAAAGCTGAGACAAAGACGCGAGCTCATTAGCTCATTAAATCGCAGCAACGGAGTCATATATGATGACGCTAGTATGGAAGCTAGGAACAAAGTCGAGAAGGAGCAATCCATTGCCGATGAATTTGTCATCTTGCAGCTATCGCGATGGTACCCCGACCAGTAGGGGGAATACTAAGGTTGAGAATTCACTGGCGCGAGCTTCTCTCAGCTTGCAGTTTTTACTCCTCTTTTCATTAACACAGAAAAGACTAAACAAGCAAAGCACTTGAACAAACCAGTTATGCTTACCCTCCTCCTCCTAGGAGACAAAGGGGCCTTCTTCATGATTGTCTCTGTGCTATGAATTTGTCACCAGGAAACTAAACTAAGCCAGCAGATCACGCATGCAGCTAAAAAGAACCACTTCACATGACTGCAGCAAGCTACTAGTTTGAATATGTCTCATTAATTGATGCTAAATAAGACTGTCAATTAACCGACTAATCAACTTCGTGATCCAAAGGGATAGATGCCATTCATAAATTCACAATAGTATTGAGCAAGATCAGACCACGCGTGCTGCTAAAGTTCTGTTTTTTTCCGCGCAGTCAGGGAATCAATCTGCTCTACGTGTATAACATAAATGAAAAAATTAAGTCATCAAACCTTTCCATTGGGAAACTGGCGAATGGGCCATCCACTGGAATCGTTCCGCAGAGACTATTATTAGAAACATCACTGCAGAAGACCAGAGATTAGGGAGAAACTCTAAATGGACATAACATGGGAACTTCGGGCATCACAACGGTAAGTTTGATATTTCTACTTACAAGACATTGAGGTTAGAGAGGGTAGTGAGTTCCTTCGGTATCGGTCCTGTGAGCTTATTGTTGTTCAGACGGCTGAACCACACACATGAAAATCAAATATCAACTCGATGTTGGAATTCAAGACACAAGAAAGCATCGGTTAATGAAGATAAAGAAGCTCACAGAAATCTAAGTGACTTCAGCTTAGCAAAGGCCTTTGGGATCTGTCCTTCCAATTTGTTGCCATACAAATCCATGCTAACCAGTTTTTTCAAATTACCCAACTCCTTTGGAATTTTCCCCACCAGACCATTCATGTAAAGCTCCCTGCACCATATTCCCATAAAGCACACATCTTTACTGCATAAACTTGACGGGAAAAAGAAAAAAACGAAAGTGCCTCCGTTCCTTCAGAATCCATAACTTTTGCACAAGACCACTCAAGCTCATCAAACATAACACAAAGCACGCTGAGATGAAAATAGAGGGAGAGACTGGAGAGAAGGATCACATACAAGTATCGCAGATGCTTGAGCTGGCCAAGCTCTGGCCCTAAAGTCCCAGAGACATTAGAATTTCCCAAATCCCTGATAGTAATTCAGATCAATTATCGATTTGTAGTACTCACAATTAAAGCGGAGAATCACAAGAAAAGAAAATACAGGAGCAGCAAAGGGAAATTGAGCTAGAAGGACTTACAATCTAATTACATGATTGTTGGAGTCACAAGTGACATGGAACCAAGTGCAGGGATTGACCAGAGTCGGGTCCCAGCCCTGAAACACGTTGTTCGGATCTGAGAGCCTGGTTCTCAGAGCATGCAAAGCGTTTCCTTCAAGAAAAAACAAAAGATCAAGAAAGAAGAAACGAGATCCAGAATCAGAATTCATCTGAGATGGAAATTAAGGCATGGGAGAGATCGGAAGGTGCTTCCTTTCTGAAGCAACAACAGAAAGAGAAGCACCAAAATGACTGGGAAATTCATTAAATTGCAAATTTGAGGGCGAAGGCATGATGGTGAGCGAGTGGAAATGAGTACCTTCCGAGTTGGTTGAGAGTGCCAGGTTCAGAGACAAGAAGATGGGAAGGAGCAAACAGGAGAGAGAGAGCAGACCCATTTTGCAGACAGAGAGAGAGAGAGAGGGGGGGGGGGTGTGTGGCAGGGGGGAGAGAGAGAGAGAGAGTACTCAAACCTTGAAGCAAAACAAGAACAGGTGAGATGAGGGAGGAGAGAGAGAGTGCGTCTAACATGGGGGTCAATTAGACTGTGGAAAACCTTGGAAATCAGAGCTTGACAGTTCAAAACTGAAGACTTTGAATTTTTTTTTTTTGGGGGGTAATGAAGACTTTCAGAGTCGAAAAGGATGGTGGCAGCAGTGGCAGTACTGTCAGTGGCAGAGGGCACGCATCTGGCGTGAGCTTTACTTCCCAGAAGCGTTTGTGAGTTGACTCTGACCCTCGTTCATATACGGCGGCTCAACAAACTTCTGTGGTTGTGTTATAATTCTTTTTTCTTTATTTTATTATTATTATTTTTTAAGTTTCCATAAATTCAACTTCTGTCTGAGCTTGCTAATCCAAGTAAAATCTTGAGGAAATAATCCTGCAATTCCAAAAATTTACTATGCAAATATTTAGATGATTATCTGAATCAGATGGAGAAGATTGCTACTGCGGCGCAACAAGAACATGTTAACATCTATGCAGTCTGTAGAGAAGCTGCAAAGAGGAAGGTCTAAGTTTAGGGAATTCATTGAAACCGCGTCACTCAAAACTCAATCGAGAAAAGACAAGTTATCGATCTCTTTTATGTTGACATTCCCCGTTGCACCAGAGAATGCAGAAGCATTTAGATGATTTTCTAATCAGATTGAGGGAGCCAAGAGTGACATAGATAGGTCTAAGTTTCCTGGATTCGCTCCTTGGTTGCTCTAAAGTCTAAGAATTGCCACAACAATTAGGAATTTGGAATGGTCCAAGGACATTTACCGTCAAACGAACTCATGTCAACAGTCAACTGTACGTAGCAATCACACCACAATGCTTAACACATTCCGTGTACGAGATATGCTTGAAAGTTTGAATCTTTTTCCTAGCTCTATCTTTACATTTATAGCTAGAAAAATCCCTCTGAAATGGTTGAATTGGACGAAGGTCATAACTCCTGCAGAGACCTTTTGCTTTCCTCCTCTTCAGCCTTAATCCACGCCGCCTATAGAGAGAAACGGACATTAAAGAAAGAGAGAGATCATATTTCTGGAAATTATCCTTGTTCAACAGGAACGCCAAAATGAAAAAGATCATTAACTTGCCTTTTCTCGTTCGAGTTTCGACAGATGCGGTTTCATCGAATTCCCCAAACCTAGACCTCCCCATGCTTCATGAAGCTCCCTCTCCCTAGCTTCTCTACGGGTTACATAGTCATTATTAATCTGTTCTTGCTGCGTAGCAGCAGCAATCTTCTCCCTCTCTAGCCTTGATTTATGTTTAACCAAGATCTGGTGCAGGCCACCCTCGGCATTCACCGGCAAGTGCGCATCGCTTCTTGTTTTTACGGAGAACCCTTCTTCTGACTTTGTCCTCATCTTCTCCTTCTCCAGTGTCGAGACATGTTTCACCAAAATTTCGTCCAAACTCCCACAGTCATCAAGATTATGTCCATACTGTTTCTTTTGGTGCTTCTGATACTCATAATTGCTCCTTGAGGATAATGCTTGTAATTTTTCTCTCTCCAATCTGTGTAGGGGCTTGACTAGGATCTTGTCTAGACTTTCTTCTGTCTCTTCTCTTGCAATATTTCTCACATCCAGATTCTCTTTCCCGATAGTTTCACAATCTTGGACTGAATTTACATCGACTTCCTCCGATTCTTTGTATGAACTGCTCATTTCACATCCTTCAACTGAGCGGTTCTTCCTCCTGTTCTTTGCTTCTTCGACTTCCCTCTCCAGCCTTGAGCCATGCTTCACCAAAACCTTATCTAAGCTTGGAACTCCAGAAGCATCTTCGGCCAGACTGAGGACCCCATTTTTACCCTTCAAAGTTGGCTCATATTCTTTTCCACGATTTCTCTTCATCTCTGCAATCTCCTTCTCGAGTTTTGAAGAATGCTTGATTAGCATGCTTCCAAAGTCAGGAACAGACTCGGAAGACGGTGCATTAACGCCAGCATTTCCGCAATCCTTTTCCAAAGAACGATTTTGAGTGCTGGTAATTTCCGAGCTGACCTCACCAGTTATACATGCACTACCCACAGTCTCATTTCCAAGCTTCTTTCTACTCTTGGCCTTCTCTACCTCTATTTCAAGCTTCGACTTATGCTTGACTAAGAACTTGTCCAAACTTGGCAGTTCTGGTGCTTGGTTCTTTCTCGCCTGTGCATCTAGGAAACTTTGATAGTTGTAATTTTTGGCGGATTCTGCACCTGAAGAGGACATTCTCCTGGAGATAGAAAGAGCTGAAGCGTTGGAAAATCCAGCAGCACCGCATGAAGATGACATTCTCCTGGAGGTAGAAAGAGCTGAAGCATTGGAAAACCCAGCAGCACCACCAGGATCCTTACCGTTCTCGATTTCAGCTAAGGCAGCATTTAGACCACGGGTAGCAACTATAGTAGCAAGAGAAGAAAGTTCCCCTTCTTGCAAACGTTTGAGTCTCTCAACCATCATTTCCACCAGCTTTGCCATGGTGAGTTTTTCCAAGGACTGCCTCCTTTTGTTTTTCCTCTGTCTTGTTCCTTCAAGTGGCTTGTTAGGGTTCAAATACAAAGAGCTAATAGCATTCTTCTGTGATGCTGTTTCGAAATCTGACCCTGATCCTGAATCATATTCAGATGAAAATTCCCTTAACTCCTGATTGTTCTCACCTGTGTCTGGGTTCTGGCTGATCTTTTGCAGCAAGTCCCTGAATTCGTCTTTACTAAATGATGGGCAATTGGCAAGCCTAATGAATGCACTTTTCACGGCTGCTGCCACTTCTCGCTCTACCTCAAATGCAGTTTCAAAAGATGCTGTAACCGTATGAGTAGTAGAACCTCCTCCATTTACAGAAGAAGCTTGTATTTTAGTAGACTGCCGAGAGCAATTTGGTGTATCGTACATGATCACTCCCATAGCTGTTGCTGCTTCAAAAGCTTCAGCAGCATTCTTCTCTGCCGTCTGCAACAAAGATTCCGCTTCTTTACTGTGAATCCTGTAAACAAAAATGAAGCAACTAGTCAGTGAGCCAATGTCAATGAAATAAGAATAGCGTCCTAAGAGGCCTACGGGGACCCAGCTGAATATAATGTAGTAAACGAGTACTCCAAATGCACCAAAAACTAGTAAAATGTTGTCACCTATTACTGGTAAAGTTGCACACATTAACTGCTATTCTTTTGTTTCCAATTCCCAAAGCGCTAGTTTTATAGATGCCCTTCTCGATACCACATAAAGTAATCGAGACCCAAGCGGTTAAACTTCATACCTGGCTGCTTGTAGTATTCGACTCCAGGATGCTTCCACCAGTGCAGCTTTTCGAGCCTCCATTGCCTGGTGTGCAGCATCTCTTGCCGCCATCTTTTCTCTGAGTACCCTTGAGTAATGTGGATTTGCATCATCCAAAGTCTGATCGAGACTTAAGTTCATGCCATCTCTTTCCTGAATTAAACTAACTCAGTGGAAATCCCATTGAAAGGTGATGCCTACTTCTGGGGAAATAAAGGATGAATATTACCTGAAGCATTTTTATCTTCCTCTCTAGGTAGGAGTCCACCTTCTTGCGCGGAAACCAATTGATAGGAGAAGTCTTACGGTGTGGAGGCTTCTTAATCAGTGAAGTGAATCTGTTCAGAGCTGTTATTGATTGCCTTGTTTCCTTCAACAGTTTATTCTGCATTAAGGATTGGATTATCATCAAATAATCAAATAAAAGCAATGAAAGAAACTGAGAGTAGATCCTTATTATATGCAATCTGGTATTTGAGGGTCAATCTGAAATTGGATACAACCCGACCACCTTCCACTGTGTTAAAAGAATACGAAGTGGAAAGTCAGGCATTTTCTCGCAGATTTATCCCAAAGAGTTGAATGAAGCCTGTAGCTTTGAACATGGGATTACTGAACATGTCAGTCCAACAAGTTCATTTTTCCATGGGAAGCAAATGATACAAGTATAATCAATTAGCACAGAGTCATCACTTCAGGAGAAAATGGGTGGTAAAAGATACATCGCGAAGGCACCCTCAGTCGAGATTCCAAGAGTATTATCGTGTTCTAGTCCCTCCGTTCGTAAAAAACCCTATGAGATCAAAGCTTGAACTTCCAAACACAAAGAATCACATTTCCTATAGAACAAAAACCAAATGCAGCACCCAGATCCTAAGGACATATATCCACTCAGTGAATTTCTGCACGACAGCACACACTTTGACAATAGAACCTAAAGTCACGCCAAACAACTTTCTAGGTTGCGCTCTCGGAGCACATTCCTCGGACGACAGAGAAAATCAAAACTCGAAGCGGTAATTTCTAAATCCCAACCCCTTATTCTTGAAATCGCAACCCATAAACCCTTATTGCACTATGAATAGCCTAACCTTTCCAGGTTTCGAGGCCGATGTATTGATCTCAACCGGGAGTGGGATGCCTTCCTTCTCTTCCGAACCAGAACCCCAATCGGCATTTTGCTTGTCCGAGACTGAAATGCAACCCATGTCGAAACATCCCAAGTCCATGCTTGGTTTTCTCGAATCTGGCAAAAGATTGCGAGCGCAGAGAGGACGCAGAATCCGAAACGACTCAAGGAAAGTGAGGGATTGAATGGGCGACTGAAAAGCAAAGAGTTTTCGCAGAAGTCTCCGCAGATTGAAGAAATGAATAGCGTTTCGGTTTTCATTTTCTTGAAAGTAGCCGTTATAAGGGAAGGTCCTTTGGCCTCAACGGTCATTTTAGCCTAGCGGAGATACAAAACGCTACGGTCGCGTCCCACTGGTCCCGGTTCGGGCTGCATTTACTTTGCTTATATTGACCAATCAACGATTACCATATTAGGGTACGTATGGTAACGTTTCTGTTCCTGGAACAACTTTTGGAGCAGAAACACTTTTTTGTGTTTCTGTTCTTGGTAACGATTTCTAGGAACAGAAACGCGTTTGGTAACTGCATAAAGTTTTTGCTCTCGGAACAAAAAAAGAACAGAAACGCGTTTGGTAATTACATAAAGTTTTTGTTCTCCAAACAAAAAAGAACAAAAACGCATTTGTTAACTACAAAAAAAAATTATATTCCTAATTTTTTCATTTAATTCTATTCCTAATTTTTTCAATATGGATGAGATTAACAATAAAAAAAAATGAAACAGAAGACAAATTAGAATTGAGCAATGAGAATATGAAATATGTTTTCCATATATAGGAAAAATTACAATTATGAGTTATACATAAATGTTTCCAAGAAGATAAACATATGATAACATAATTGAATGCAAATACTGTTTGATAAACTGTAATTGAAAAGTGTATTTGGATACAACTTTAACGTAAATGCTGTTTAATAAAAAATACCCTTTGTAAATGATTCGATTTCTCAATTAATTTTTATTATTTAGACTATTTTTTATTTTTGATTTTTAATTATTTTTTTTAAAATTTATTTATTTTTTTCGAAAAATATTTTTTATTTTTTATTTTTTCGAATTTTTTATTTTTATTATTTATATTTTCGAAAAAATTATTTTTTATTTTTTTAATTAATTAATTAATTTTATTATTTCGCTTTTTATTCTTATTATTTTATTTTTATTATTTCAAAAAAATTATTTTTTTATTTTTAATCATTTTATTTTAAATTAATTTTTATTATTATTTATTTTATTATTTCAATTTTTAATCTTTTTTATTTTTTATTTTTCGAAAAAAATTATTTTTTATTTTTAATTATTTTATTATTTTATATTTCGATTTTTTTATTATTTTATTTTTATTATTTTGAAAAAAATTATTTTTTATTTTTAATCATTTTATTTTAAATTAATTTATTTGATTATTTATTTTATTATTTCTATTTTTATTCTTTTTTATTTTTTATTTTTTAAAAAAATTATTTTTATGTTAATTATTTTATTATTTAATTATTTTTATTTTTAATTACTTTCAAGAAAGTGTTCCCAATTGTTTCCAAAAAATGTTCCAAATGTGTTTCTAAAAAGTGTTTCGAAAATACAGAAGCAATTTTTTTTGTTTCTCGTTTTTGCTCCAAAAGTGTTTTTGTTTCTCAAAAGTGTTCTCGGAACACTTTTGGATCACTTTTTTACTATACGCGTTTCTGTTCCCAAAGTATTCCAGGAACACTTTGAGAACAAAAATACTTTTTCTGGAGCGTTACCATACGCACCCTTAGCCACCCAAAGCCCATTTATTTGTGAAAAGTGATTATAAAATATTTTTGAAAAAATGATTAATCATAGCGCTTAAAATAATTAATCAATAAAATTATTTTTAACTTATATTTAAAAATTTCGTAGAGAACAAAGAAAGGTCCCTTATTTGGTGAAAAGTGGTATTTATAAAATATTGTTGAAAAATGATTATTTTGTAGCACTTGAAATAAATAGTTGATAAATATATTTATTATTATTATTTTTAATAATTAATAGTTAATAAATTTTGTAGAGAGAAAAATATTATTTTTATTTAGGTTATAGAAACTATAATTTTTTTATAAACATTTTTAAAATGTAAATTTTTCATAAAACGCGTGAGCCCTTTATATCAAATCAGAACATGACTATTTCAATAGATTTTGTCCCTCCTACGATGGCCACAAGTGATGCCTGCCTGTGGCTAGTGAAGATAGCGACCCTTGCCGAATGAAGCAAAGGAAAAAAAAAATAGAAATGAGAAAAAAGTAAAAAAATAAACAATAAATCAATAAAAAGCTAAAAATGCCCTTGGTTATACTTAAAAAAAAAAAAGAACATTTGAGGCCCTTGGAGTTTTTCCTATACATGACATATAGTTGAAATTTATAATTGGAAAAAAAAGGATTATATCTAATTTGGGCTCTATTTGCTTCACTAAAATTAAATAATTTTAAAAAATATGAATACTATCAACTATAAAAATGAATAAATGAAAAAAAATTATTTCATCATCCACAAAATTATTTGAAAATGAATTATTGTCAATAATAAAAATATTTTTTAGTACTTAATTATTTAAAGTGATACAGGCTATCGATTTTTGAAAATTGAATATTACAAAAGAAGAGGGTGCAGGGAAATTTTTGCAAATTCTTCTAGTTCGTGGATTGGATATGCGTATCATTTTTTTTTTTTGTTTTGGTCGAAAGATCATTTCTTATTTCGATGATAGATCCACTAAGCTATGTGGAAAGCATTTTCAAAATGATTTTTTTTTTCGATTTCCTTTCGTCTCCTTTACATCCAATCCAAATCCCCGGAACCAACCAGAGGAATTTGCATTTCGCAACTTGCCATCCCTCTCTCTCTCTCTCTCCCCCCTGCACAGCACCACCAAATCCTCAGGTAGGTAGGCTGCGTCGGCGACCTCTTCTGCTGAGCTTCGCGGACTCAGCACCCGCGCACTTTGCATGACGAGCGCTTCGGAGCTGTTCTACATCAGGAGATCTCGTCTGCACCGCGCTTCGGCGGCGGCAGCTGCGGTGGTTGATCAGGGATTAGGGTTCGACCACTCCCCCGATCGGAACCCCCACCCTCGCCGCCACCATCACGCTCACAGGCATGACTTGGACGGTTGCGATCCCCTCCGGCGGTCCCCGCACGTGCGCCTCCGGGGCTCCCACTCTGTAAGGCTGTCGATCTTATAATGAAGAAATTTTTGGGGACTTCGCTTTGGGTTACTGAGGGTCTTGTCGATAAATTTAAAGATAAAAGGGACGTGTTTTCAGGTTAAGGTGCCTCAATTAGTTCTAGTTTTCGCTTTGTTAGACGTGAGGGGGATAATTGGGTGGAATATTCCTGGAAAATGCAAACGTAAAACATAGAGGGATCTTTTCTGCTCCTTCTTCCGGTGAGGCTTGAAAAGGTGAAGTTAAAGGCATTTTAATTTAACTATAATCTCAATAAGCATTTTTCAGGCGACTAAATTTAGTCAAAATTCAGACTTTGAAAAGATTTTCTTGAACTTTTGGTTGGTTTTAGTGTCGGTGGAGGAGTTCTGGCGAATACGAGTATGGAAGGTAAAACCGAGAAAATGTGGGGCGGTTTTTTTCTTCTTTCAGAATTAAAATTCCTGTTATTTAGTGAGGATAAAGTTGAAAATGGAAAGTGACCTTGTGGGTAATTTTTAAATTTCTAACCCGTTGGTTGTGGCTGAATTTTTTCCTAAACAGCCAAACGATGCGTAACATCTACCCATTAAGATGATTACGTTCTGTCTTCAGCCTGTAATTAAAGTAAAGGGGTCATATATGGTGAATTTGGATAGCACATAGATTGATGTGATCTGCTGGATCAATTTAAAGGAACCCTGAAACTGTTCTTGGCCTTCTTTGAGCTTCTGGACTACTTCGTTAATGGTGGCAGTTTCAGGCAAAGCCTTCATTTTTTCACATTTAATTTGGACAGGTTGATGTGTTGGCACTAACTAAAATTTATTAATAGTTTAAAGTTAGGACGGACAGTGCTTCAAGTCACTACTGAGCTGGAAAGCGATAGATCTATGATTACAGATGCATTTTTAATGCAAAGCTGTTGAGTGCATTATAATCCAGTGGAAGGAGTAGGGGGAGAATATAGGCTTTATATTTCAATCAATAGGGAAGTCCACTGTAATATAATTGGATAGGCTTGTCCATGACTGGATGCGCTTTATTAGCTGAAGACAGTTTGGGCGGTAGTTTACCTACATCAGTATATGTGAGAAGGGATGGGGAAACAAGATGAAAGGCTAGCTAAGCTTATTAATGGGAATGGTAATATGCATTCAAGCAGAGGTTTTTGACAATTAAATTCTTTGTTTTTTCATGGAACAAAATAGATTCCATAGGGGTCTGAAATCTGTGCATATCTGCTAGATCTTGGCATCTCTGGTACTCCCTTTGAGTGAACTTGAGGGTGGCTAAGAAAAAAGAAGCTGATGATGAAGAGATCAGCTGCAACCGTTGTTGCATGTCTAACTATCTACCAATCCATTTGGTTATTTACGCGTTTCTACTGCTTTCTTAATTCCTTGACCTTTTGACTTCACTGCATTGTTTTTGTAATAGTGATCATCCACCTATGCAATTATTTTGTTGCGTGTCACAAAAATAAATGTTCATCCCCATGTTTCCTTTGGCATGGTTTAGGAACGTGTGTCAAATTGGGTAGGGCAAGGTACTTCTGCTTCTGGCAATAGCATGAATGTGCACCCTCCGAGCAGCGTAAGGAGATCTGATATTTCAACAAATGAAAGGCTTCCCGGTTCTGTCCTGCTTGCTAGGGAAAGACTTCTTGAAAGGCTTAGAGGGGTCTCTCTTTCTGGAAACAGGTAGATCTTGAAGTCAGTTTAAGTTCCTGTATTTCACGAGGCTTTTTATTGACACATCGAGTTTCTTTACTTCTATGCTGCCTTTTGGGATATGGTGGTGAGGAAGATGTCATGAATGGCTAAATTCTAGCATTTTTTCTCTTTCAATTTTTTGCTAGAACTATTTTATGTGGATCTTAACTTGTACATGAATTCATTTTCTGGATCTTAATTATGCGTCAAGCATGCTTAGTATTCCTTATTCAATGTCACTGAGTTAATTTCTGCTCCAGTATTGCTTTTCATGTCTTTCTTGTCAACTTAGCTTATAACTGAATAACTAGATAGTAACTGTAGTCCTGATTAAGTTGCATGGTCGTAGCAGCTAATTTCTTGTAGATCTTTACACGGGGAATCTTATGTCCCCCACAAACCACAGCAAATTTTCCCTTACTCTGCCTGAGGTGCTATCAATGCTTCTCTTTCCCCTGTGAAGCTAGGTATTGTTCTCTTGATAATATTTCTGAACAAGCAAGAGCTTTTGTTCTGACATCCTTGTCTCCTTTTCAGCAAATACAAAGCTAGTCACCTCCACTGAGTTCAGCAGTCCTGTCCTATCCCATGAATTATCTCCTTTTTGTTTTTTTTTTCCTCCTTTCTCCTCATTTTTCATCTGTAATGCTGCACTTGCTATATATTGCAACTGGAATTGCTGCTCTGTTGGTCTGGTCCACTCTTGGGCCCTTTTTGAGGACTTTTGCAGCCACTGCCATGTCAAAAGCTGTTTGTGACATTCTCTCCTTTTTTGTTCTGTAGGCGAAGCAGCAGAGAGTCGTCCTCCACCAACCATCGAGAAAATATGTACGATGATCATTGGAGGCTGGCCAATATAAGTGATTGGGGAGTTGAAACTTTGATGCAGTCTTCAACTGTAAGTTCTCATGTTATTGGATTGTCCTTGCCACCAGAGCCAATCACGACAATGAGAATGAAGAAGCCGCCTGGCCTGAGTCAGGATGCAATAGACCATTTGCGGCAGGAATTCTTTGGCTGTGCCAATAAGGGTGCGCAAGGATTTGTGGACGGGGTCAAGCAAGAATGCTGTATCTGTCTTGAGAGTTTTTTGGAAGGCGATAGACTCACGTGTTTGCCCTGTGAGCACCAATTCCACTCTGCTTGCTTGGTTCCGTGGGTCCGAACTTGCGGCGACTGCCCATATTGTCGTGAAGCCATAACTGTAAGTACGAGCTGAACCGGATGAGAAGAAATAGTGTGGGTAATTAGATTTCAATTTTCTTAGCTCTTTTCTCGCTTGCCTGTCAGTTCTTCCACTTGAAAGTACTTGGAGAGTTTGACCTATAGTTGATTCCGTATCATTCTGTGTTTGTGTGAAGGGATTGTGTATCCCATAGCAACTCTCAAACACTTTGATGATGTGGATATTTTTTCCCAGATTATTGATTGCTTGACCTGTACAGAGGAAAAGTACTGTCCGTCGGTATCTGTTAGTGTTAGGTACACAATTACTTGGAAATTTGATGGAATCAATTGGTGAATTTCTCCCCATCTCAGTGAGGAGAAAGGGTCAAAGCAGAAAAGGACATTAATGAAAATTCAGCATATCGATAGTTCTGTTACGGTACGATGATTTGACTTTTGAAATTACAACGGTACTTTAAGGTCAAGATCCAAGAATGTTGCGGGGGGAAGTTCATTTCTGCGAACTTAGGGTACGTATGGTAGAAGAAGAATGGGTAGAAAGCTGAAAGAATTTAAGGTCTTCCCCAAAATGTGTAGACAACTTCACTTAGGGGCGATTTTGTACGTAGAAGAAGAATGGGATTCTACATCTTTGTACTTCAAAACTGGTGATAAAGAAATCTTAGAGGAATAGGCGGGAAATGATGAAAAATAGATCGAGTTTACATCACGAAAAACTCGAAACTAATATACACATGGTGAATTTACGTTGATCTAGTTTGGATCACTAAAAATTTCAAATTGGTACACGCGTGACACATATATCTTTCATTACCTTTCGTCATTTTATCATGAATTGTTGAATTGAATGATACATGGCACCTCATAAGTCCATACGGAAATTGAAGAGATGAACACATAGATTGTCGAGCAAATCTGAGTAGATATTTTACTAGTGATGGAGTTTGGTTCATAGAGGTTAATGGTAGAAAGACTTTTACCCTTCCTTCTCAAAAAAGCACAGATGAACAAATCGATTTATCTTTCTATTTATTAGGTCAATCCAACTCAATAATTTCACGGTGAAATTTGGCGAAAGTTAATGGAGGAAAAATGTGTAATGCTAATACCAATTTGGATTTTTGATACTCTAAAATTAATTTAGAGTAAATTTATTACAAGTATATTAATTTGAAGTTTTTTTGTGGAATTAACGCTAATCTAAATAGAACTCGTGTTGCAAAATTGACGATGGGATTAGGAAAAAGGTAAAGCAAATTCTACTTATTTATAAAATTGAAAACAAGTAGCGCTAGTAACCCCCCAAATGATAGTCTATTCTAAATGATATACAATACCCAACACTTTGATAAGCGCGTTTAATTGACTAAATTCGACTAAGTCAAACTTCCTTCTACTAAAATATGAAAACAATCTAGAAGGTCTTCTTCGCCGTGTTTTGATATACAAAGCTCCATCCTTACGAAGAAAAAAAAAATCTACATGAAAACTGGGTCCGGTTCATTGGAATTTCCCTATTGGGTCAGGTTGTTTCGGGATTAGTGGTAAAAGAATGATTCGGAGTTCTTGCAGGGTGAAATCACGTGGTATCAGATGGATCATTTATTCTATTTTACTTCGTATGTATTTGGCTATATTCCGGTAAAAAGAAAAGAAATTACCAGAAAAACGTAAGGAATAAAAGAATTGCGGGCCCGACCTTCTTCACTTTAAATTGGTATTTGTGCCGATTAACACATCACTGAATTAACGCGTACACTCCACACTGTATATACACACAAGCGAGCCAGTCTTCTCTCTCTCTCTCTCTCCTCTGGAACGCGTCTTCTTCCGCACGACTTTGCCCCGCGCCTTTCTACACGTTCCTCCCAAGAAAGAAACCCCCCTCGATTCTCGATCGCACTCATCCTCTTTTACAAGCAAAACCAACCCCGACCCTCCTCACCTGGCGAGTAAAAATCCCGTCTTTATCCATTTCTACGCAGACCCAGAACAAGAAACGGGGAGGAGAGAGGGGGAGAGAGAGGGGGGTGGGTGGTGATTGCTTTGCTGAGTACGATGATGCTGAGATCGTGTTACCGGCCATTGGAGAGGTGCTTGGGGAGGTTCGGTGGTGGTAATGGAGATGGCCTCTTGTGGCACATGGACTTGAAGCCTCATGCTTCCGGTGACTACTCCATCGCCGTGGTTCAAGCCAATTCAAACTTGGAAGATCAAGGCCAGGTTTTCGCTTCCCCTTCTGTTACCTACGTCGGGGTCTACGATGGGCATGGTGGACCTGAGGCTTCTAGATTCGTCAACAAGAATCTTTTCCCTTATATTCGCAGTAAATTCTCTGCACTGCCAACGATACTTTTTGTTCGTTTGTTTTCTGCATTTTTGGAGATGTTTCTTTTCAGGCTCTGTGACAGTATGGGTGTGTTTTGGTTTGTTGTTAATGGGGTTTGCTAGAAAAAGGTCTTGAATTGTGAATTCCATTGTAGCGTGGAAAGAACTTTGGCAGGCTTGGATTGCCCACGAGTTATATTTGTGATCTTTTGAGCCTTATCTATATATATATATATATATATATATATATATATATAGAGAGAGAGAGAGAGAGAGAGAGAGAGAGAGAGAGAGAGAGAGAGAGAGTAAGTGCCAAACTTGCTTTGTTATTGGCCGACGTGAACATGGATCACATCTTGAGTCCTCTCGTACTCTGCATGGCCGCTATTGGAGAGGCCTTTGTTCTTTCTCTCCCCTATTGAAGGAGGCTCATAAAATCAGTTTTGTGAGAACTTTGCTCACTCCTTTGGTATTGTCAGCCCGATCTTTCTTTAGTTGCTTTAATATGATTTGATTAGTTTGAGGATTTTGATTACCTGAGTTGACTATATTATTCCAATTTGCCACAATTGGTTTCTTTTAAGTTAATGAGTGTAATGAAAAGAGAGAATGCATCATAAAGCAGATGTTTACTATGGTGCTTTGTGGAAACCACATTAAATTGTTATCTTCCTTCCTATTTTATGGCACCAAAGACAAGAGGAGTTGAACTGAGTCATAATTTCCTTTCCCTGTAGAATTCGCTAGAGAGCAAGGTGGATTATCGAAAGAAGCAATAAAGAAAGCCTTTGACGCTACTGAAGAAGAGTTTTTGCATTTTGTGAGGAGGTCATTTCCTGCACGGCCACAGATCGCTTCAGTTGGATCATGCTGTTTGGTTGGGGTTATTTCGAATGGTGTTCTATATGTGGCCAATCTGGGGGACTCTAGAGCTGTACTTGGCAGGAGAGTTACAGAGGGAGGGAACAAGCCAGTGGCAGCAGAGCGATTGTCCACAGATCATAATGTTGCTGTTGAAGAGGTAAGGAAGGAGGTTGAGGCGCTTCACCCTGATGATTCACATATAGTGGTGTACACACGCGGAGTTTGGAGGATCAAGGGCATTATACAGGTACAACGTGCATAGTTTGCTCCGTTTTTCAATGTCTACTGAAGTTATGGAGCATACTGGATGCTAGTGAATGAATAAAAAGCTCTCGCTCGTTTTTGGTTTTCCAATAGGATTGTTGCCTTGCATCACTTACTCTGAATTTGATTGAATGAATCCGAGCTGTGTTGATCCTCTAGAGATAAGTTTCTGATGGTGTTACGAGCAAGCAGTGTTACAGCCATGAGCATTGCTTGTCATAGCTTCAGCTTGTCTGTCTGTGTTCCGACATATTTAGTGGACTTTCAGACCCATGCCCTGATTTTGTTTGAGCTGTTTGTCTGTGAAAGGGGATTGACTGCAGTATTCTTTTAGTTGTTGTTTTTGGTTTTTTATCATTCTCTTTGTTGGTCATATTGCTATCACCATTTCCTAAACATAAAGTTTGATAGGTCTATCTTGGAACTTCGTATGGGGCAGGAAGAAGGCAATCTCTGTTTCCTTCTTTTATCTCCTTTATGAGAGATAAAGGAGATCAAAACTTGTCCCAAAGGAGATCAAAACTTGTCCCCTATCACCCACCCATCGGTGGCCCAGTTGGTTTGCGCTCTGGTCCTTTCATGAGAGGTCCTGGGTTCGAACCTCGCTGGGTGCCGGTGATTTAAGCGGAGGGTCGTGGCAGTAGGATGCTGCGCTAGCCTTCCCGAGTATTAGTCAAGGTGCGAGATCCGTACGGATGCTAGCCCGGACACCTTCGATACAAAAAAAAAAAAAAACTTGTCCCCTATCCGGTCACTGCTTTTCGTTTGGAATTGGTGCCACTCTTGTCCGTATAGTTTGACTGCATGTGCATGTATAGATGAATTATTCATACATTATGCTGAATGAAAAACTTTTGTTGGATTAGGCTGGTCTTTAGTGGCGTCAAATGTGAATGAACCTCCGGCAGTGTTTATGTATGATAAATGGCTCTAATTTGGATCTTAGCCTGCGAGATGAGTAATGATAGGAATAAACATGTTCCTTGTACCTCACAAAGCTGGAGGTTTACCATACAAGTGTAAGCGAATTCCTGAGCAGAGTAATGAAGAGATTCACAGAATAGAGAAATATTGGAATGCATTTGTTTGTGTTTCTTGTTTCTTTTATGTGCAATAATTGTGTGTGCATTGGAGAAAATATACACAACAGTACGTGCTGGAGAGATCTTGTTCTAAGAGGGGCATTTCTTGTGAATTGTTCCAGGAATTGCATGCTGTGCCTCTATTTGAACAGTCTCATGTGCCTTGAGTCACGGGCAAGAGGACTTGGATGCGTTAGATGTTCATGAAATCCCTTGAAACATACTGGCTGTATTGCATCTTTCCCCACTCTAATTCACAGACCAATGCGTGATATTTGAATTATCTGATAGTCTTCCCATACCTAGCCGAAGGAAATCTTTGCTTTTCTTGGAGACTTTGTTTGGATCTTGAAAAGATCATAAAGATTCTGAGTGCATTCTTTCTTTGAATATGCAGGTCTCAAGATCTATCGGGGACGTGTATTTGAAGAAACCAGAAATGAACAGGGACCCGCTATTTCAGCAATTTGCAAGCGCTATTCCTTTGAAACGGCCAGTAATGACAGCAGAACCTTCCATCATAAAAAGGAAACTTAAGTCAGAAGATTTATTCCTCATATTTGCATCTGATGGCCTCTGGGAACAGTTAAGTGATCAAGCAGTTGTGGAAATCGTCTTCAAGAGCCCTAGAGCTGTAAGTTGGTTTCTCTATTTGTCGTTCAATCCTACTGTCCATGGGTTTAAATATTAAGAGAAACAAACATTCACACTTGCTGTAGCATGTTATATCGCTGCTTCCTTTTGGCCATTCTCAAGTGAGTATCTGCATCGAATTAGGTAGTGAGAAAGAGAATCTCTGTCCAGACCACATGAGAAAGCCATAACTGGTTGCTTCCTGTTGGTGTTTTTGTCAAGATCCTTTGGCAAGAAGATCTTGGTGTTAAATTTTCAGTAGAGATGTCGGTTTTCTTTGTGTTGCAAGCTGTATAGGTCAGAAGAAGTCCGGAAGATGCTATTCCACAGCTGCTTAAATGTTTCTTTTTGTCTCATTTCACAGGGGATAGCCAAGCGATTAGTGAGAGCGGCCCTTCAGGAGGCTGCGAAAAAGAAAGAGATGAGGTACGATGACATCACAAAAATCGGGAGAGGAATAAGACGGCATTTCCATGACGACATTACCGTGATTGTTGTTTATCTTGATCACCATAAAGAATTGCCTCTCGGAACATTAAAGCATGGCGTGATGAGTTGTACAAGTGCACCAGCCGACATTTTCTCACTCAGTGCAGATGAAGGAGAGGATCTCCTTCAAGCAATGTCCAGAGCATAGGGTTACCCCAGAAAATGCTTCTAGCAACAACTGACTTTTTGTTTGTTGATATTTATGTCCGTAAGTTTTGCGACAGAGGAAGAAATACTGAAGCCGGAGGAACTTGGTCGATGAGAAAAATCGTGAGGAACTAGTGTAAATAGTTCTCTTTTTGGTGTTTTCCTTTTTGAGGAGGAATGCTGGTTTTGGTTTTTTGAGTGAAGTTCCTGCCGGACTTGGGCTTTTTCTTGTTCAAATTTATGGTTCTTTAAGAGAGATTCTTTTGGAAGGCGGAGTATAACGATGACATTGGAGCATCATTTCTGTTCGTTACATAGCGACCTTGTTGGGGAATATGCTGTTCTGAGTGTTGTCGATTATTGAATTGGATTTGATTCGGTCACTGCATGGCCATACTTGTTCTGCAGATCCAACTGTGATGTCTAGCCTTTCAGGAGGAGGAAACTCTTCAAAACTTGAGAGCCAACAATCGATCCAAACTTCACACGGGTAGTGGGCCTAATAAAATTGCTTTAGTTGTCATTATTTTATACAAATGCTGTCTCGTCTTAAAAGTTTTGAAGGGGAATATATTTAGCCCTGTTTGATAGTTATCAGATTTGTGCAAAGCATAGGCCTACCTAGCAGGAAGCCGAAGCTTTCTCTCTATGACTTTATATGTGAGAGGTTACTGTACTCGCCTACCCATTAGTCGTTAGCTGAAGCTAACTTAAGGCCAACCTTCCCTAGCTACAGGCATTGTTTTCTCAATTTATTTTTTCTTCCTTGGAGAGAGGGAATATAAAGAGAATTTACGGGGAGATCCCTCCATCATATTAGGGAGTTCCTTCCCTTATCTCTCCTTGAGCCTTTTAAGGACCTTGCTAAAGTCCTATCTTAAAAGTTTTGAAGGAGAATACATATTTAACCCTACTATATGGCGGTGAATGTAAAATGAGTCTCTTTTGAAGATAGTAGATAAAAGAAAAAAAAAGTTTATAAATTGACCGTTTTAGGAATTTTAAGTGATCATCGGTTAAAAAATGAGGCAATTTATGATCGAGCATTTTTTAAGGGACATGCTATCATGATTATATATACATTATCCATAAATAATTGCGACAATTTTCATTAAAAATGTATTTACGAATCCAGTCATAGCAGGCCAAATCAAGCCGACAAGATGGCGTATGTTACACAATTGGGTTATGGAGAATTATACATTGGTCCCTTCAATTTTTGATTCGCGATGATTTGTCTTTGAAGTTCTATATTCAACCTTCAATTTGAATCCAAGTAGAATTCGATTACGACATATCTATTAATGCGCCGCTGCTTGGATGAATTACGCTATATGAAATTATTCTCCGCAAGATGATATAGGGATAAGTCTTGCACAATTGGAAATTGATTACTAGGACGCATTTGTTTTGGAAAAAAACTTCACAATGGATGGAAAAAAAGCTTGCTGGGAAATCATATTTTAGGAAAATGTTTTTTTCCCTTTTTTCAAGTTAGGAAATTCATTTTCCTGTAACTAATTATGCATATTTTCTCTGATTGTAATTAATTTTTCGTTATCTTGAAAGTCATTAATTGGTAGAAAATTATTTTACTCCAACAAACGCATATTTATATTTGATTAAACTGTGAATAATGGAAAATATCAAAATTGATAATTACTCTGGGACATCTGCCAGTCACGTGATCCAAATTTCATGCTCTGCGTAAGCAAAACGGAGAAGCTCTGGCCCTGCGCGAACGCTGCTCTCCACAGTGAGTGAGTGAGAGAGAGAGAGAGAGAGAGATGGGTATGAGCATGGTGGTCGCAGATTCTGTTTGGAAGAAGATCGAGTCGACGAAATCAGGTGCTTCTCTCTCTACATTTCGATCCTCGCTTCATGGTTTTCCTCGATCATTTACATGTCCGGCGACTTGATTTTCCTGACTTTCCATTTTCTCTTCTTTTTGTGCGCCCGATGCTCGGACCGGACAGTCACGAGCGAGCAGTTGTCAATGTCGGTCTCTCCGACCCTCCTTTTGTGTGTTCGAATTCGATCCATCAAAGCAATTTCCTTTTTTGTGTTTTCATGATTCGAGGATGAGAAACGGTTCGTCTGTTCCGACGAATGCAGCTTGCATTTCTTGTTCGGCAAGAACTTGGAGCGAGCGACGAGGATAGTGGACCAACGAGGTGTGAAGAGGATCTCCGGTGAGCCCAGCGGGCGCTCCATCTTCCAGGTTTACTGTCGATCCTCGCCTTTCTTCGTCACACGTTATTAGGCGTTGAAATTCGCAGGCAAGTTAGGCAGCGTGGTATTAGAGTTGGTGGATTAGAGGGGAGCACTGTGATTGAATCGGCTCGCTATTCTAGGATAAGCCCTCTTTGAGTAATCCAGAAAGATGCTTATCTGTGTTTTAATGGATAATTGTGCGGTTTACGATGAAACAGGTCGTTGGAGAATCTCGGAGAAAGGAAGAGTACTTGTGTTTCCCGGAACATTATTGTGGCTGTTACTCATTCTTTTATGACATTGTCAATAGAGGGGAACAGCTCTGTGTGAGTGAGATTAATCTCCCTTTGCCTGTTCCTTCTTGTAAATTTTCACGCTCTTTCCATGAACATCTTATCTGCATCTTCATCTTATCCTTCAGTGTAAACATCAACTAGCTGCTAGACTTGCTGCGTCGGTTGGAACTTGCACTGAAGTTAGAGTCTCTGATGAGCAGCTGGCCGTCTTATTTTCCAAACTCTGAGCATGCTGTTGAAGAGGTGAATGCATCCAAGTACATCAGCCAGGTATTTCCACAATCTTCCGAAAGAGTGCGGGGTCAATAATGATCCTCATTGCAGGAGTGTGAGATTTGGGAATTGCAATTTAGAAGTAGCAACAATGCCTTGCTCACTTTTATGGTCTATGCAGCTTGTGCAGTTTGTGATTTTTCAAGCTTGGATTCGATCGAGCTAATATGGGTTCTCATTTTTGCTAGAGTAGAAGAGGTTCTTTGGGCATATGTGCAATAACAGCATCAGCTAGCACAGGCCCTCCTTATCTGCAGAATTGAATCGCATTAGGCTTATGGGGAGTAGCCGCAGAAGGAATTTTGCATGCCAGCGTATTCTCAAACTTTGAACTATGGACTTCTAGGAGAAGTGCAAGCTTATTTTAGCCTTCTGCAACTCCTTGGCCTTTAAAGGTGTCACAGTCAATGTATGGAGCTTGCTCTATGAATTGTTGACTGCAGGCGCTCCACAGAGATAGAGGAAGTGAGCTTGTGGTCTGGCAATAAGTTGTAAAGATGGTTTAAGTTTGACAATTACATTATTCACATATAATTTTCACACCAACTTCATGATCTGTCGTTCTATGTATTCAAATGTCTGTATAACTGCTCACTATTTAGCAATGCTATGTCGATTCTCTTCAGCTGTGGCTGATACCACGAATGGGATCTTAAAGCCGAAGGAAGCAGCTGAAGAGTCGAAGAACAGATGACAAATACCCCAGTATCATTCAAGAACTATTTTCTGTACATGTATGCTCATGATACAGCATTCTCTTGGTTTTTCTCACCTAAAGAAAGCTACACACCAATCGATTGTACTGTCTTCTTTGACGGATCTTCTCATCCGTCCACATTGAATCTTCGTCCTTAAAGTCCCAGCATAGCTAGTCCAAGAAGGCCAAACTGCTCGGAGCAAAACTTGGTCAATATACCATCATTTAATTGTCCACTGATAGCACACATTCTTCAGAGCACTCCGTGAAAATTATATTGTGGATTCAAAGATACAGCAACCCTCACTACGCAAAATATGGTACACAAACGTGCCGTGAAGATACGGGCCAAATTTCCATATAGCCTTCTTCTTTTTTATTAGGCCACCCTCAGAACAAAGAGAAATTATAAAAAAGGTAAAGAAAAGATGGAGTTGTTTAACATCCTGTTCAGTGCAAATCAGTATCAGTGCAAGCCAAGCAAGATTTGAAACTTGCAACATTGGTATCAGAGAAAACCCAAACGGTTAATTTGAGTGGCCATCCTGAGCCAGGGACTGCAAATGAATGTTCAGTAGAAAGTACTCTAGGCCAATTGCTTCCCAATCACAGACTTTCCCTAAATGCACTTTGAGATAGAAAATATGAAAGTTTTATGTAATTCTTACCAGAGAAATTCATTTGCATGGTAAATAATTTGCTGGCGCAGTTGCAATCAATAAGAGCCCAAGTTCCGCAAATGCAGGTAAAGAAACTGTGTTCGACCGACTAACCAGGTTATCTTTCACTCGCTTCTTTATAGAGAAATGATTATCTTAGTGTCAGAACAAAGCTACATAAAAATGTCATTTATCAACCATGTACAATCTTCTTGGATTTATAGCATAATGATGCAAGATTAAAATAAATTTGGCTAGAGACATCACAAGCTAAGCAGATGGATCTAATTTCATGTCATTACTTGAAGGGATTATGCATACCTTGAAACAGATGTGTCACTGCTCTTCTCTCTCAAAGCTTGCTACCTTCAGAGTATCCAAAGAGTGTCCCAACTTTAAGCATGACGCCTTAGTAGATTCAGCCCGCATTCCTTCTTTCCAGCTTCTTTCTGGGTATTCTGGAGCAATGCCAACTACACACAGCATTATCTTAAATCCTCACATCTCAATCAGCAACAAGACATATAGCACTTCCACGAACTTATGGCTCCAAATAAGTCCTATTACGACCATTTCTTTGTAATTCGCTCCAATAATCTCTGTTCCTCATCTTTCGAGGTGTGGGCATCAAGAGTATGCAGGTTAGTAATGAACAGGCTGGCCTCCTCTCTCCTATTGAGCTTGCAGTATCCATCTATGATTGAGTTGTACGTGTTTTGATTTGGTCGACAATCATGCTTGATCATGTAGCGAACCACATCAATAGCCTCCACGAACATCGAGTCAGCTGCATAGCTTGCAATGAAGGTGTTGTAAGTGATCACATCTGGATCAAGCCCAAACTCCTTCAACTCAGAAAATATTCGCGAAGCTTCTCTCATTCGACCATTTCTACAGTAGGCAAAAATAACTGTGTTGAGGGAAATAATATCAGGCTTTATTCCCTTTGCCACAATATCCCTTAACAGTTCCTCTGCTTTTTCAAAATTTTGTGAGCGGCTATACATGTACATCAAGCTATTGTAAGTAGTCAAGCTAGGGGTAAAGCCACTTTCCTCCATATAGTTCAAGACCTCATTGGTCTTTGCAACCATCTGCCTCCTGCCATATATGGAGATCATTGCATTTAGAGTAGGTACGTCTGGTGAAAACCCTCTTATCTTAAGCTCCAAGAATGCACGTTCAGTTTCCACTATAAGATCACATTTACTGTTAACTAATACAAGGGTCTTAAGAAGGACTGCATGAGGTTCAATTGCACCAGAGAAAATTTCTTCTGCAAGAACACACATTCGCTCAATTTGCTTTCCATTAGCATAAGCATGAAGCAAAGAACAGTAAGTTAGCTCATTCGGTTTACAACAACCGTTTTTCATCTCTTCCAAAACCCTCTCAGATTGTTCCCAGAGACCTCCTCGAGCCAATGCAGCCAAAACAGCATTATAGGTGGAAAGATCTGGATTGACACCTGCTTCAAGCATTCTCTTGTAAACAGCCATGGCTTGGTCAAACGATCCACACCGGCTGTACGAACTAATTAAGGTGTTGAAGGTGTCCCTTTCAGGTACAAATCCTGCCCTCTTCATTTCCTTAAAAACTCCAGAAACTTCAGTGTCCATCCCATTTTGCCCAAACACTGCAAGAAGTGTATTCCATGTGACAATATCTGGTTTGCATTTACATAGTTTTATCTCTTCAAAGACCTTCATCATTTGCGCAAACTTCCCCCGATTGCCGTGCATCTTAATAAGAGCATTGAAAGTGCAAATATTTGGTTTGCATCCTGCATCTCTCATCTCATCAAAAACCCTTGCAGCAAAATCATCCTTCCCGGCTTTCTCATATCCCGACAGGAGAGTAGTATAGGTAAAAACGTCAGGTTTTATGCCTCTCTCAACCATCTGATTCTTAAGCTCCATAGCCTCATCCAATAGACCATCTCTAGCATGAGCGCATATCAAAGAGTTATAAGTCACGATAGTAGGCAAAAAACCATTGAGCTCCATCTCTTTTAAAACCTGCATAGCTTCTTTATGCCGCCGAGATTTCCCATAAACGTCTAGTAATGCATTGTATGTAACCTTATCAGGACTAAACCCTGCCAATTTCATCTCCTTAAAGAAGCCAGCAGCTTCTTCATACAGTGACCCACGGCGGCAACAACTAATGAGAGTGTTATAAGTATACAAATCCGGGGCCATTCCAGAACTTTTCATCCCCTCGATCAAATCAATAATCTTGTTCCACGGCATTCCCATTTTCCCATACACATTCAGTGCCACATTGTATGTAATTAGAGTGGGCATACAACCCTCTTCCTCCATTTTCTTAAATATCATCACTGCATCTCTGTACCTCCCGTTGCTAGCAAACGCAGTCATCAATGCGGTATAGGCATAAACATCAATATCAAATTCATCCTTGCGAAGACCGCGCAACAAAGCATCAGCAGCAGCGACTTTGCCTTCTTTTCCAAGGATATTGACAACCACAGAAATGACGGAGCCCGTCAAAGCCGGTGCATAGCCTTTCCGACACCTAACCCAGTCAACCACACTCAACGCCAAGTCACCGTTCTTGTTATAGCCTAAACCCTTAACAATACCAAGAAGCTCCGTAGACAAAAACTCAGGACTAAAGAGACCATCTTCACGATACAATTCGATCAACTGAACCAAATAGGCGTCAAGTTGAGCCGCGTCAAATGACGGATCGATGAGTTTTTGGATAAAGGCCTGACCTTGAGGGGAGAGACGGTGGTGGGTCCATGGTTTTCCACGGTTGGCATCATGGGACCTGCCTATCCGGGTCCGCTCTCTGAAGTTTGAAGCTGAAATTCGGTTTTGGGATTGGGACTGAGCGAGACAGTCCAAAGAATCTGAGGAGCAAAAGTTTTGGTGGAGTGGGATGAGTGGTGGTGAAGATGAACGTGAGGGTTGGGGATGATAACTGATGTGGTAAGGGAAGATGGGTTTTGGAGATGGAGGGCTTGGGAGGATAAGAGGAAGAGCTATTTTTTCAGCCATTTCATACAGAGAGGGAGATGGAGGTCAGCATGCCGTGTCCAGTCCCCTGGCTTGGTTAGGGAAGATGAAGAAGATGGTTTATGCTATAGGCGACTCATAGCTTCCAGTGTATTGCTTTGAATTTCAGGAAAATCTCGGAGAAATTGTTGGAATTCTATGAAAAGTCTCGGGAGCCAGAATGCATGTGACACGGGCCGAGGTCTCTGTGCCCGAACCGATCATATATCCGAGAAATATGTGCCCGAACCGATCATATATCCGAGAAATATCCCAAGACTTACTGTGCCTGGGTCCTTTAAGGTTTTCTAGGGTTTCCTATTCTATATTTCTAGCATATTCCAAAGAATGGTAATTGTGTAAATATTCAAAGTTTCTAGAATGTTCTGTATTTATGTTGGTGGTTAGGGAGTTGGTAGACTAAATCTGAGTTATCAGATCTAGAAGAGATCCAACGGTTGTAAATCGAGATCCTCTATTGTATAAAGAGGAACCCTCTTTTTCATTTGACCAATCCATAGAGAAATAGAAAAGTCCTCATAAAGTGGCTTAGCTTGGGCGCTCCAATGATCCAAGGACATCGTCGCACAAGTCGGGTAAGTTGCCACACAAGTCGGCCTTCCGCAACCGGCCCGTAACACATGCTAGTTTCATAAGACCAGGTAGAGCGGCATAAGATTTGTCTCTTGACTTATGTCGAGATATTGATTCATTCACACAACAATTTGCTTCTCGAGATGTCAACCGTCAACCGTATCTAGAAATAAGGATTAGTGAATATTGGTACTGTCACTTTGCTTATTCACAGCAAGCAAAGGATTGGGAATTCGGTGGTGTAATAATTAAAACTTTTCACAAAACTGCTGCAATTCTCGGGCTTCGTTTATTTCGGAAAGAATGAACAAACAACTGGTTGACATGGACGGCGCGTCGCAACATTGGGTATTCCAAGCCAGGTGACCCAACCCAGAGCATAAGTAGAACAAGCAATCTTGATGAATAACCTTCATGCGAAGTGTAATCCGAGAAAGGGCAGAACCGAGAGAGGAAGTAGACACTCACCGGTACCGTAGACACCCCTACTGACGAACGCCTTCATATTTAATGCAGATAGCTCATGCTTTGCTGTGAGGGTTGAACTGAGTTGTGGGGATGATGAAAAGGATGTACCGACGTAGAAGCAAGATGATGGGCATTATAAGAAGAAACGAAAGCACTCGCCTATTATTTACTTGCTTTATTTGATTAAATCAAATATCTTGAAATAATGTATCTCTCTTTCAAATGAAAATATTACTTCCGATGAAAAAAAAAAACTTTTTTAGTGATGCGATTGTTAAATTCTATAATAAAAATCTGACTCGAAACATAAAACGGAGCCTATTATAATATATATAAACCGGCTAGTTTAGAAAACGCCGTTCTAGTTCTAGTCCAACTCCAATCTTTTGGAATAGGGTCACAAAATCGTTTTATGGACCGATTCATCCTTTGAACCAATCATCTATGCTTTTAAATTTGTTGTGTTTCTTTGTTTCCTTATTCATGAAACAATCCGCTGTATCCGAAAAATATTTTTGGATCGTAACCAAAGAATCGGTTGTGGTATATGAAGGAAGACCATCGGTCCTCCAATTGTAGAATCCGAATGAGACCCGACAAGAAATCACCCCATTGCTGTTGTTAGGTACATGGATGCTATTTGAGGGGTACTTGTACCGATTTCAGGTTGTCTTCTTCCGAGGATGTATCATCAGCGAGATATAAATTGGGCAAGCTGAGAATAATGTGTCAAGCCCGTTTTCAAAAAAAAAAGGGTGAAAAATTGAGATTTCATTTATTTTGCAAAAAATGAACGAGTTTGAAGATATTTTGCTAAAAATGATTGTTTGTATCCCCCTAAAAAAATGAAAGAAATAATATTATTTATGTCATCCATGAAAATATTTAGATATAAACTGTTGTCGATAATGTCAAATTCATTCGTAGCTAATTATTTCGAGCAGTTATTTATTTATTTTTGAGAAATAAATGAAGCCGAGAATTCGAAGGAGTTTTCTGACAAATCTTACTTACCAATAGATCGAAGACATTTTCTGAAATTCAAAGCATAGAATTTGGGGAATATGATTCACAAGGCAAGATTCCAAGAGCCGAAATCCACTTGAAGCTATGAGAAAGTATTGAGTGGGCCGGAGCCAAAATATCTCCGTGCACCTCGGCCAATCGCGAGAGGACACATGTCCTCTTGAGTAGCTAGAGAGATAGATAGAGAGGCAGAGGATTGTCTGGGGCGCACGGACACGTGTTGCCCCAGCCCACTTAATATTTTTTGTTTGGAAGCTATGACTTGAGTATGGCATAGACCATCTTCTTCTTCGCCTTCCCTGACCAAGCCAAGCGAATCGACACAACATTTTGATTTTTCTCTCTCTCCCCCCCTCTCTGTGTGAAATGGCTGAAAAAATAGCTCTTCCTCTTATCCTGCCAAGCCCTCCGCCATCTCCAAAACCCCTCTTCCCTAACCACATCAGTTATCATCTCCAACCCTCATTGAATTGTCATTTGCTCTAAAGATGGATTCCCCACATAGATTTTTTTTGGGAATCAGTGCCCTTTTGAGGCTGTAAATGTCCTTGTTCTTCTCAGGATTCTGTTGGTTCCGGGAAATCTTATTGTCATTTGCAAATTTGTTCGTGTTTATTTTAACAGGGCGCTTAGAAGAGGAGGCAGATTCCTATGCCTTGAAACTGAGCCCTGTGGATACTCCCATATTCAAGGAATTGTGAGTCTATTGAGTGCGTCGACTGCTGACACATTATCGGTTTGCTTAATGGGCACTCACTAGCAATTCATTTCCTTTTGTTATTAGACAAAGGACTCTATTACTGCACTGTCATGCTTTTTTTAGGCAATATACATGCTTAGCACCGTGTTAAGAAGCATTTGATGGTTGAGAAATTTTGTAGTCTCTACTTATGATATTTTCAAGATCATGGAAAAAAAGAAGAAAATTTTTGTCTGCTAATTGAGAGCCTCTGGTTAGGATTCTAGCACCTGAATCCTCACAGGTTACGACCATTTTCATGCTCAGGTGCCCCATGCGGGTACGATTACTACTTGTCCTCTGTTATTCCTCCTATGGGAGAATTAGTTTGTGGGTGATCGTGAATCATATCAATACTTAGTTGAGAGCATCTGTCGGTTTCCTGCACAAGTAACGTCACTTTATTATGTTTTCTTATAGATTTCATTCTCAGAATGAAACGCTGCTTATGCCCCCATAAATATGTGACCAAGTAAAGCGATCCATCCATCCATCCATCCATATATACATATGTGTGTCACTAGGTATCTCACTGCATATGCGACGGACAGCCTCAGCAGGGACGATTGCAAAAGAAGACGATAACGAGCTCGGGCTTCGTGAAGTTCTCGAGCCCAATTACGAATTACTAGTGGACCCAATTTGTTTGGACTACAATGGGCTCGGACTACGTAAAGTGGGACGCAAAGGGAATCAACAAATTAGGGCCCAACATGAAAAAAAAAATCATATCCTACGACGACGGTTACATGCGGAAAAACCGACCAATAGAAAAAAGAGAGCTCAAAATTATGGAGGAAAAGTTAGTCGAGCCGGTTGAACAAAAAATAGAAGAAGTTAGTCGGGATGCACATTACAAGAGCAGTAATACGATTGATCGATTACATCACGTTAGCAATAAACCACTATATTTATAAAGTGATTTTTCTTTCTTAAGGGTGATCATAGGTTTCGAGTCGTGACGAAAGCATTTCTGATGAGATCACCCATTGCAAAATTGGCCCTCTCATCCAGGTAAGTTATGCAACTGCATTCTTTAGCGGAATCGACGTGATCTACTAAAATCAATAAGTTGTTTTAAAGAGAACATTGCCAAGCAAAAGAGAAGATGTTGTGCCTTGTTATCTAGCCCCAAGATGAAACCAAAACAAAGTGTTCTCTTCTTATGAAGAAAAAGGTCGTGTCCTCAACGTTGTAAAATGGTGCAATGCCCGCCACGTGTCCAAGCAGATGAGTCTTGCCCAAAATGGGACAAAAGAGTGAAGCTTCACTGGGGTTTCTCCAGCGTTGGGACTAGCAGAGCCTTCATCAATGCGAAGTCATTGTCACTTCTTACAAGGATCATTAATATCGTCGACCCCAAGAAGTAGAAAAAACTGGGCTGGCCGACACTACTTTGATTTACCCTCGCGCACCAGAAGAGTCAAACAAACGTAAACTACTCATCGTGTTCGCCAGGATTAAGAACATCTCCACCATTTCTGCGGCGATGCTGGAAGATGGGAAAACCGAGCATCGATGAAGTGGGTGCCTACGCGTCAATGCATATAAGACTTGGCAAGCAAAAAAAAGGGTGGTGGTGGTCCGCATCTTTTTTAGTGAATCAAGAATGGCAAGTGCCCAGCGAAACCCACGATCTTTAATTGCAAGTTAGGACACCCACGAGCGTTCTTGGAGTAAGCATCTCTGTAGTCGGTCCCTTTGAAGCCTACCAAGGCTGAAGATAATTTGGGGCCGACAAAGGAGGTCAAAATCTAAACCTTGAATGAACATATTAGTACGTATCAAGAGATGCCATTGCCATTTTTGTAGGAGTGTGAGTAGCTGGGGAGAGCTCAATGAAGGTCCCCCACGTCCATTTTTGGTCATCATTCTCGGACTGATTAGCTTAGCTGGTGTTTGAAGAATTTGGTTGTTTTCACGACTAATGAACCAAGCGGCTGATATCCTTTTCCCTTCCCTTCACCGAACAAGGGAAAGAAGAGCTAATGAATATGGAGGGCCTCCACAAACTTATTCGTCTCGACTTGTCTGCATCAGTGAGTTTCATATCAAGTCAAGTCCATTATTGGGAAGGGAGTGAAATATCTGCCTGAAGGCAAGAGAAGAAAGCATGCGGATCTTGTCCCTCCGATCTTTTAATGCCTGGGCCTTCCCTATCACGTAACTGTCGGTAGCTGGCATCTCTTTCTCATGTGAAGATGATAGCCGAGACATGGAGAAGACCCTTTTTTTCTTTTGCCCATCTCTAGTTGTAGCTGGGAAGCGCATTATGCGTCTAGTTTAGTGAATGTTTTGCTCGATGTAATGTAGCGATTTAAATGTGCTCCGAAGAGCGCTTGACAAAAAAGCGTCGGTGTCGGAGGGGCGATGACTTATTAGATGTTTTAGCCACTCTGTCCCTGTGGAAGCTACAAAACTTTTTCAAGGACAAGCACCTATCAAGAGCGCTTTGCACATAGGTAACGGAGTTTCTCCAGTTCACACTGGCAAATGGGTTGATTGCATGTTGAATGACAGAACTAAGAACGTTACTTACTAGAGATATCTATTTATCCGTCCGCTGTTTTGCCGCTAGCTCATCACATCCTGTCCCCCGAAAACCCAATACTTCGGCCTTCGCCTTCACTCGAAATTGCATCATTGGAGATAAGTTTCGAGCCAGGGCGAGAGAGAGAGAGAGAGAGAGTCCCGGGACTATGGGGTTTGGCGTGCAGACTCTTTATGTACCCAGTGGCTTCCAATTACTGTAAGAAGTCATGCACAAGAATTGGCTTGAAAAACACAAAGGCTGCATGCAGCCAAACCACAGGCACACACCATAGCAGCTCATCACCCCCACGTTGTGGTCCAATGAGCAAAGGAACTTTCCAACAGAAGTAAAGAACCTTTGATAAAAGGTCGCAGGGAGAGACCCCCTCCCCCCGTGGTCCATGAAGACATCTCCCGTCTGGGAACAGCGAAAAAAGAAGAGCTACCCCCAGCCTTCTTCACAGTGAGAGAATGGTAAAGAATATCAAGCGTGTGGACATGGCTCAACCTACTGAGATTGTCCCAAAAACACTCGTCACCATCGGATAAACATCTCTGACAGGAAAAACAAGCAAACAGATAAAACGTTCACTGAAGTTTGTCTACAGATTAAGCCGACCAACAATAAAGGTGAAGACTAAAGAAGGAATAGAGCTGGAACTCTCTGTAATGAGCCATTTCATAGAGAGTGAATTACACTGCTTTTGTTCACACCTTTCAGTTTCAACAGCTGTGCTAAAAGAAAACAACAATACAATCAGAACCCTAACAATCTTACCTGGCAAGTGGGAATTCACTTCCACCAGCCAGGCACCAGACACAAAAATCCTTCACCACATGATAGTAAAAACCTCAAAGACCATAAAACTAACGGAAGTGAATTAGTTTTGGACTCCTAGGGCGGATAGCAGTTTCCTTGTTACCACTACCGCCGCTCGTCAAAGGAAAGGCATACCCCAGCACATAGTCGAAGGCCAATGGCTCTGCCACATCAAAGCATTACCATTCAGCTTTCTTGAATGGAAGGTAAACTAAAAAATAACCTCCATTGCTCTATCCCTACCCGGAATGTCGAGCTCCAACTCCCTAGTTGGATTCTGCAGCGAAGAGTATAAAGATTCATCCAGGCCAAGATCACAACCTTTGAATGATTATGCTCTATTTACAGTCTAATAGAGGCATATCAAAAATCTACCCAGCTCCTACCTAATATACCCTAGTTTGTCAGCCAACTAAAACTATCAACAATTGCCCTATTCTCATCCTAACAATCACTATACTTCCATTCTCCAAATCACATTATCGGTACAGCTATCATCTGCCTTCTCTAATACCGCAACTTTGGCCCGGTATGTAGAGAGCGCAAGTGCGCTCTTTCCCCTTTCATCTTGATGAAGCTCAGAAATGTCACTAATAGATCCAGACCTCAAATCTGCTGGAGGGATGAAACAGTCTTCTGAGAGACCCGGCACATTAAACACAACCTCTTCAATTGTCCAGCTTTCCTCCATCCTTGTTTTGGTATGGCTCATCGCAGTCTCCCCAAACCTGAAAAGGGTCACCACGGAATGCCCAGAATGGGCAATCATGATACCATCCACAGGTTTGTAATCATGAAGGAATGAGTTGATCGTTGTTTCCCAATAAACTGCATCTCCGCCACCACATTGAATCCGAGTCAGATGAGAATCCTCCAGGTAAACGAGAAGTCCTGTTTTCTGGCTAAAATAACCAAATAAGGCATGCCTTATGATCTTTGCAGGGCCCTCACTCCGGCCCTTTAACGTTTGAGGGTCAGCACAGAGCTTTAAGATAAAGCAATCTTCGCCATTAAGTTTCTTCTCGCCTACGCACCTCGCATCAGCGAACAGACTCACAGTAGTTCTAGGATCGAGACCCTGTCAACAGAATTATGGCCAAAAGAAGAATTAGCTAGGCAAGATCCCTAACATCACACAATCATACCAGCAGAGACAAAGGAGAAAAAAAACGTGAAAATATCACGAAATAGGTTTCACCTGAAGTGCGCGGCGCAAAGGCCTAACAGGGCCTTTCGCCGTGTGTGCACCAAGCCATGGTGTGTGTCGCCAAACAAGTTTGCCATTGCAGCCAGCACGAACTTTGCTTCCTCCAACTGCAAGCTCCACATACCACATATCTGGATCCATCTGCCATAGCACAAAACCACCTGCGTGTGCAGAATTCCTATTCTTGATCACCTTCGAAGCAGTTTCAAACTCCGAAGTGGTCATCCTCACCTTTCCCATTGCATAGGCATTTTTAACGGAGTTCTGGAGCATCTGCCCGCCAGAAGCGGCCGTGTACTGTTGCAGTATGTATTGAGCAGAAGAAGTTTCCTGAGACACAACCCACGATGAGAAGTCAGATTTAGTTTCACACAGTCGAAGTAGCTTCCGCATGAATGGTCAATAGCTCCAAAAAGCAAACAAATCAAGCCCTTCATCGAACAATTCGACATAAACAAAACATCTACACAAACAGCCCCACTTTGTTAGAACCCATCGAAATAAGAAAACGACATCAGGTTTCTCAGTTTGCATTTGGCATGTATAGCTTCGTAACCATCTACTAAAATTGCATGAACACGGGTCACAGTGGAAACAAGATTTTTAGTCTGGCAACCGTCCGTAGGATGCACTGAAAGATCAGTCTCCAGTCGCTATTCAGTGGAGATACAAATCGTTTCAGTGACAAAGTTCTTCTCTCTTAAGTGCAAAGTTGAGATTCTAAAAGAACGGTATCCCACCACTCAATGCTAACAGTAACAACCAACAACACTTGGCAGTTAACAAAAGAAACCGAACTATAATGCATGGCAAGAACAGTGGAAAAGACCGTTCCCAATCAAGACTCCCTCGCGCACTGTCCACCTCTACAAACCCTTTCCTATCTGTGCTTGATCTTGAACTGAACCGCTTTGACACCACCAAGAGCAGAGCCAAAAGAAAAGAAGAAGAACAGGGGAGAGAGAGACAGAGACAGAGAAGGGGGTCTCACAATGGGAGTGTCCTTGATACTGAGGAGAGGCAGAGGGTCGAGAGAGCTGACGTGGACTGGCGCGAGAGGCGCGCCGAGCACCCCCAGCAACACCCTCAGATCAGACCTCCGGCACGCCGCAGAGCTCACCGACGGCGCTCTGTAAAGCTGGCCCTTCACCCACTGGCCCAGGGCGGAGCCGTTGTTCCTCCTCGGGTCGCCCGTCTCGCCCCCATCCGGATCCGGGCCCTCCATCAGCGGCGCCAGCGCCTCGCCCACCGGCCTCAAGCTCCCGGATCTCCACACCATCGGGTCGGGTGGGGACGTGAGGGCGCCGCCGCTCTTCTTGCGGCGGAGAAGGCCCGACATGGGAGACCCGCTCCGGGAACGGGAACGGGACGGGGACAGGGTCCGGATCACTTCTTGCTTGAGGGACGAGAAGAAGTTGTGCTTCTTCTCCATGTTCGACGACCCAGAGAAGAGAGAGATGGTGCGCGCTCGCAGCAACAAAGAGGAGAGAGAAAGACTAGAGGGAGAAAGTGAGTGAGAGGGGGTGGACAAAGAAGGGAGGAGTTATCTTCATACGAGAGAAAGAGAGAGAGACGAGTCGCAGGAAAGCACAGCAGAAGTGGAAACAAGGCCTCCGTTTTTGAAGTGTGTGCGAGGGACCGAGGGGGGGAAAAGCAGCATGCGACTTTGCCACTGTGTGAAAACAGAGTGGGAGGTGGGGGAGAAGGAGCCCCGAACTATTATTAATTTTTTCTTATGTGTCTTCTTATTTTTCGTACAGAATAATAATGTGGCTCTATAATTAATAACTTAATTATAGGAATAGCCATTAAAATAGTAATATAAATTTGCAAGGTATTTGTGGCCTGAATAAACGAGAGATAAAAGCTTGAGTGGCATGACGAGGTCGATCATGCTTCGAAGGCGAACTAGTTAATTAATAGCGAGCAATAGCAGTTTGTAAAGAACCGATAGAATCGACCCTAAAATTCTAAGGAAAATTCACATGTTCGATTCTTCAAGTGCATCAGTCGAGCTAGAAAAATTCAAAATTCAGGGGATCAGGCGATATGATGAGATGTTCGTGTCGAGATAATTGCTTCAATTTTTTTTTTTCCTTTTTTGTACTATTATGAGTTGATTTTTGATTTTTTGCGGAACATCCATGTATCTTTCTCATAATTTGTGTTGGGTTGGGTGGTGTCTACATTCTAGGATATCGGTGCATAACCGTCCATAGCCAGTTTGAATTGGAACGACCCGCAATGCAAGACCACTCGCGCGGTTCCAGCTCTGGCTGCGTACTCGCTCGCATAGTGGCTAAACCCGCGATTTGCGCGGCCGATGGGACCGGGAGCCACGCGCGTGAGCGGCACGCTGTTCTCCAAGTAGCGAGAGCGGCGTCGAATGCCCTACCCGCAGCGCGTGAGGCCGTTCGGGCCCCCAGCCTTTGTCTAAATGTCCTTTCTACCCCTCCCCGTTGGTGCGCTCCAGCTAAGCCCCGTGGTCAGTCAAGCACGTTCTCGGCAGTCAACGGAATCATAGCTTACAGTTACAGTTACAGCCCTGCTAAAATAATACATATATTAAACATTATGATTTTATATTATATATATATATATATATATTTTCCTAGACGCCTTGAGTATGGATAGGTAGGCTCGTGAACGTAATCGAATTCCGTAAATTCACTTTGACTATTTTCGCTTGTAAAATGAGATACAGTAAATATCAAAGTTACCGTTACGTTCCGGTACATACAGCAAAAGCCTATGGAGAGTCAATTTCGAGCTTCTCAATTTCCGCAGGTGAGGTCGAGCAAAGATAAGTCACGCTCGATTTGGTCCGAACCATACTTCGAGCAACGAGCCACGAGTCGAGTTTGATCGCGGTGGTGAAATGACTCGACTCGATTTAATGTTGAAACGTCCATGGCTTCCCTTGTTTTCATATCATGTCATCAAACAATCTCGAGGACGCTACTTGAGTAGGAGGCGATCGATCAGAAACACAAGTTCTAAAATAGACTAAATTAGAATTTTTGCATGAATCGACCGATAGGGCTACCATCTTTCATCTCAATTCATGCTGTTGAGATATATGTGTAAGCTATGTTAAGAAAGTCTTATATCAAAGAATTGATATATTTACTTAAGTTTTTTGAATGAAGGTAAGTTCAATTAAATGTATTATTAATCCCAAACTTGAGCTTCCTCGTGGCTAGGGATGAGCGGTTCCAGGTTCTGGGTAGGTTCCACCTAAAACCTGGAACCTACCCATTAGTACATGCTTCTTATTTTTCGGAATCTAAAATCTACCTTGCATACCATGGAACCTGGAACCTATCTTGTCACATGTTTCAAGATTTGATTTTAGGGCACTCGAGGACCTGTCGTACTCGATCAAATGATTTTATATCGCCGAACTCATTAGTTGCTTTTTGACATCTTTTCCTCTCTTTAATCCCACATGATCGTCAATCAATCTATAATGCTTAATTTCTTCTGAAGTAGTAATGCAAATATTTGAAAATTTAGCAATAATGTCAAATTCAAGGAAATAGAAGAAGTACGTTTAAATTATGAAAAAAACTAGTGATTCTAAATGAAAATTTGATCAATCCTAATCTCTTTATGGATCAAAACCATACTAGCAAGAAACTTTTTATGCTCCTCTGAAATTGCCTAAACCAAATTTGTCTAGAAAATCAACTATAATGATCTAGTTTTGAATCCGATTCCGATTTCGGTTCGGGTCCAGGGTAGAATCGGGAACTTGAACCGGAATCGACGATTCCTATACATCTGAAATCGGGATCCAGATCCTGTTTTACTAGAATTGGGGATCAGATCAAAACCACAGGTTCGGTTCTCCAGTTTTTGGTTCTACCTTGGATCCATTTTCACCCTTACTTGTGGCGATCTCTCTAAACGAAAGGTATCATGTGTTGGTGTTGTCCCACATCGGTTGTGGAAGGGGCTGGTGGTTGGTTTATAAATGTGAGGGAAAGCCTCAACCTTTGAGCTAGCTTTTAGGATGAGAGAAGCTCAAGATTACCCAACACTGGTATCAGAGCCCAGGTTACCAACAAATCTGGACCCAATAGTCACATGGGAGAGATAAGAGCCCAGGTTACCAACAAATCTGGACCCAATAGTCACATGGGAGAGATAAGGGTTGTCCCTGCCTCCAATCCATGGCCCAATGCGTGAGGGGAAGATTGTTGGTATCGTCCCACATTGAGTTAACTTTTGGGATGAGAGAGGCCAAGATCACCCCACATCACGCTCCTAACTTAGACAAATCCTAAGTTTGCTCGAATCTCATTTTATTCAACGTCTTGGAATCAGTGATTGGCATTTGAGAAATTTGGCGGAAATTGACGGTGGGGGCATGCACGCCGTCTTCTGTGGGAGGAGGAGGACGGTCCGACCGGTGGATCGACTGTCCGTCAACGAAGAAGACGACGAGCATCGATCGGCCATGTGACGACGAAAGGCTCACAAAGCCAAAAAAAAAAAAAGAGAAAAGCGCCTCCCTTTGTTGGAAAAGGAGGTTGTGCCCATCTTCCAAACGCGTTTTCCCTTCTTTTGAGCTCGTTGCTGGGGGGTTTCCCACTTCAAATGCGAATCGTTTCCAGCTACCTCTCAGCGGAAATTCTCATCTCCACACCCCCCTCTACCCAACTTGTTTCGATTAGAAACCAAGCAGCAGAGGGGGATTCTCCAAAAAGCAACGATTTCCACACCTTCTTTTTCCAATCTGAAAACGACGACTCCTCCTTTGGAGAAGAATCCCACTCTCGTGCATCGAAAGTGTGTAGAGCCCTTCAATTCATTTCTCCACCCTTAGGATCGATGCATTGGTTCGACGTGCCTTGTGCTTGGGAAGTGGTCCTTCGAACAAGTGGAATGTCGTCGTTAAAGTATCTCACGTCACTTGTTTATGTCATTTATCGTTTTGCTCCGTTTGATTTGTTTCGTCAATGCATAAATTTCAGCGCCAAATAGCTTGGCGCTCGATCTCAAAAGAATCGACTTACCAATAGAGCGCTTTCAAATTTGAACGCAGCAAATTTCATGTTCGAATCATTGTGTTTCTTACTTATAATATCTTTTAGGACTGCGTTTATCTTCCCGCGAACGAATCTTTACTCAGTGTATATGGGTTCAACGTGATTTGCATGTTACGGCTCAAAAGAAAAGAAAAAAAGGTGGTTTGCATGTGAATACACGAGGACTAGTACGACGCTGAAAGGATGCATCGTCGTGTTGGACTTGAAAAATGTGGCGGTTCCAGGACATGCTGGAAATAAATCAAAGGCCGAATCAAAAATCAAGAGCATGTTATTTTTTTTTTTTGGAAAATTGTAATGTAAGGTGCTTTCCTTGATGTCCCGATCAATCTTAATCTTAAGCTTAAACGTTATATGCATATGAACTATTGAAATAGGTTGAGTCACCATTACGAATTCTCAATGAGGTGGAGGATCCATGACCCGCATTCGTGTCCACCACAAGAGGGCGCACGTCGGATGGTTCTTTCTTTCGAAGATGTCACATGTCTCAATTGTTGCATTAAGAGCAAATTACAGGGAGTGGACTTACTACGGGAAAATCCCTGATTGACGCCGGGGGGGGGGGAGACACCGAGCCTAAATGTCCTATTCCAAGTCTATTCATGATATTGATAGGATTGCACACATCTTCTTCGTAAAATTGATCGAACTCGAGTGGATCTATTGCCCAAAACATGTTTCGGGCTTCGACGATCTTGGCAAGAAGCCAAACCCATGATCAAGTCTACCCGACGTGTCGTTGCATGTATATGTTGTCGAGTGAGCAACTTTCGATGCAGTTAATTAATTCTACTGAGCACGGAAGTTAATCACGCTGCTATTGGAATTTCTTTCCCATTTTCCGTTCTTGTAATATCCGGGAGCATCTCACATGTCATGCTCGAACCTCATGTGCACCATTTGGACTGTTGTTGCCCCAGGATTCATGTCAGTTCCCACGAGTCCTATCGTGGATTGAACTCGGTTGTTCGAGCAAAGAAATATCTTAACCAGGTTGTCCCCATCCCATCCAAACAAAATCTTTATTCCCATCACGCAAGTGTGCATGATCAATTATGAGGCCATGGGTGGGCCACTGGATTGATGCTGATCCATGCTTTTTCTTCTGTGGTGTGTATGTAGAGGGCAGGACGGCCTTCACTGGTAGTAACCCCCACAGGAAAAGAAAAGAAAGGGAAGAAAAAAGAAAAGTCAAGCACAGTGACAGAGACGAAGGGTTGCTTACAGAAGAAGGCATTCACATCAAGAAGAAGCTCTCGTTTCATCCCGTTGTCAGTTCTATATTTTATGGAAACCTGCATCTGATGTGCTCTCGGCGAGTAATGAGAGATTTCCTCGAGAAATTAAGCGAGAATAGGCGGAGGGAGACCGTGCGTGTATGAATGACGTGTCGGCCTGCAAAATTTGATGGATGAGGCGGGCGCACATGCGGAATTAGATGAGGGCAAACCTCGGCTCTGATGCCGTGTTAGGAAGTGGAAGAAGACCGCATCCCTCATGATCATCCTCATTATTACGATTTAAATTGCCATAACACAAGGTTTTTGGTTCTTTAGGCTATCAAATTTGTCATTTGGGTGCCTTCTCGGTGCTCATTTGCTGTGTCTCGCCACTGTGCTGCTGTAGTTTAAAGAGTTTGATTCATTTATTCAAAGAATTGATACCCGACACGCTCTTCTTTTGGACCAAAAGTGGAGACATCGCATACAGTAAAAGCTAGGCGTCCAATACACAGATGATGAAGATACACAAAAGGCTTGTCCTGGAGTCCGAAATGATCGTGGCACTGAAAGGTCTCGCCACACCAACCTTCCTCTTTACGACTTTGAGCTCATCTGCACGTGCAGTGCTTTGCATCCTCTTTTTGAAAGCTATGTGTTTTATTTTGCTTTCATCTGTTTTAACCGAGCGACAGATCAAGAACTCACTGATCTCATATGAGCAAGAGGAAAGAGAGGGGTGCATAGGGTAAAAGGCAAAAGCTTACCTACATTTGAGAGAATCGAACTTGTGTCCTGTCTTCGATATGCCGAGCTGACGGGTAACTTTAAGCTCCGCAAGATCTTTCGGATCGCGATTGTCTGAAGTATGGTTTGTTTGGTCTGATCATAATTAATTCTGCGAGTTAATCTGGCATGAGAAAGTGGGACTGTCTTAACACTCTGGTGAAAATAACCGGCGAGAGAGATGTAGGCCACCAAAAGGGCACCAAGCAAGAGACTCTTGCCATCTGTGTCGATCACATCCGAGGTACTGTGGATCGGATGGACCGAACAAAGACCCGATATTCAACTTATTCCACTCGATGGCGACAAACCATTCCTTATTTTATAGCCAAATCAATCTCTAGACATTGTTTAGAGAGGTCTTAACTTTTTCAAATGTCTTAGTCTGCTCAATTCCTCCTCTCCTTTTTCTGTTTTTCACATGATGATGTCTCCAAAAAGATGTCTATCCCCTCTCTCTCTCTCTCTCTCTCTCTCTCTCTCTCTCTCTACCAGTCTTTGGAGCCAATGGGATGGCAAAAGTGGATAGCTGCGGCTAACAGTTGTGGATGGATATATTTAACTTTTAACTATGTGCTTGGTGGTGCATCGATGTCTTTATACATACACAACTTAAGCAAAGGGAGCTTATGCTTGAAGCTTCTCTGGTTCAGCTCTGAATAGCAGGAGGGAAGAGAAGCCATCATGGTTCCCGACCCATTGTACTCCCGCAGCAAGGCTCGCGTGCTCGTTCCGCTGCTAAACTACCCCAGCTTTTTGACCAACGTACTTCATTCATTTAAATGTGATACCGGACTAAGTCCTAGAATTAGGTCTTGTATGAGTTCATGGTTTGGTGAGTCTTGTTTCGACATTGATCGTCATCAAGGATGGGAAAGGAATTTTCAGACGCCGAAGATGCCGTGTTGCCCCGAATCTGGTATATTGTACAAAGGGAGGCGGATACACTACTTGAGCGACGGAGCTTATGCTTGAATCTTCTCCGGTTCACCTCTGAATAGCGGGATGGAAGTAGCCACCATGGTTCTCGACCCATTGTACTCCTGCAGCATGCATTTAGGGTGCGCATGACAACGTTTCTGTTTCTCTGTTTCTGTTCCAAACCTATTTCAGAAATAGGTTTGGAATAGAACTCGTTTGGCAACGCAAATATGTTTTTTCTATTTCTGAAACAAAAATCTATTCCAAAAATAGATTTTGGCCCAAAACTAGAAATAAAAAATTTTTGTTTCTGGCAAAAATAGAAAAAATTATTTCTGTTCTAAAAATAATTTTTGCAACAGAATAGTTGTCATGCGCGCCCTTAAAATCGCGTTCAAACAAGTGGGCTCAGGTGCTCGTCGTCTCGCTTAACTACCCCAACTTTTTGACGAACGTACTTCACTTGATTTGATGTCGAATTTGATACCAGAATTCAAGTCCTAGAAGAGTTCTTGTATGAGTTTAATTATGGTTTGGTGGGTCTTGTTTCGACGTCCATGGCAGTCAAACACGGCAAAAGGAATTTTCGGAAGCTAGGCACGCATGACTAGAAATCAACTTATGCTTGCGAGCAAAAGTTGATTTTTTTTTTCTTTCTAGCTAGAGAAAAATTCTATTTTTTTAAGTGGCTCCAAAATTATTTCTGAAAAAAAATATTCCAAAAAAATGAAATTGCGTAACCAAACGAATTTTTATTTTAGAAGTCACGTTATCAAGCGAATTTCTACTCCAAAAATAATTCTAGAGTAGAAATTCTACTTCATAAGTTTTGTCATGTGCTCTCCCTAAAGACGTCGTGTTGCCCGAATCCCGCCTTGTATATTGAGGGGGCGGATGCACAAAGACCAAAGCAATTTACATGAATTCGCACTTAGTTGTGTTGAAGGTTTGACTACTCCGTGATTTTGAAGAAAATTAAAGAGAAATTAGAGGAGCGTTTAGTTGGGGAAAAATTCCATGAAAAATGAAAACACTTTCTAGGAAATCATTTTATAGGGTAATGGTTAGTTTTTCTATATTTGGTGATATATGACCGAAAATATTTTATGGTGTTTAAATGTCATTTGAAAAATGGTTTTAATATCGTCACTTTATCTCATGCTAAAAAAATAAAAAAAATTAAATTATTTTTTTATCTTTATTTTTCTTATTCTTTCTCCCTCCACCAGTGACTTGCGGGCCTTATGCTCGCCGACCCATGTTTGTAGCTGGTCGCTGGTTGTTGCTGAGGCCTGGTGACCGACGGAGGAAGAAGAAAAAAGAAAAATTAAAATAGAATATATAAAACAAAATAAATTAAGATATACAAAATGTTAAAAAAAAATTCGAGATGAGCAATTTTGGAAAGTTTCTTTATCTCTTTAGATTTAGGAATCCACTTGCCTAGTGTTATGTATGAACATTTGGTTGATCGGAAGGTATTTTCCATCGACAAAATTATTTAAACACTTTCATTGAAACAAATGCACTTGAGAAGGCCCAACAACGCGATTGGGTTTTGGCCATGTTGTTAATTGGGCCTTCAAAGACAACCGAAGTTGACAACCGCATCAAACGAACGAAATGAACTGGATCAATGCCTTGTTAACGATATCGACTCAACTTGCCGAGTAGTTTCTGCAGGTGACGTTTGCACAGATCAAGATCGAATCTGATTATCGGGCCGGGCTCTCCGGGTTCGTGGGCTTTAGTAGTTTGTAACCCTTTCTTCATGATCTAATATCTGCGAGGAAACGCACGATCCAAGCGAAACAGAATTAACAAAACAGTAATGTCACGTCTAAAACACTCATCACCCGCATTAACTCCCAGGAATCCTTCCTTCCTCAGACCCCCACCTCCAATCCCACCTCGCCAATATAAGCCCCCCCCGCCCACTCTTCCTTCTCGTCATTCTCTGCCATCACAACCAGCTTCGAAACGACGAAGCTCCTCTTCGCGTTGCTGCTCTGCTGTCTTCTCCTGAGCTCCGTCTTCATGGAGCCTGTCCTCGCCAAGCCGGGCGAGCCTCCGAAACTTACCCGCTTTTACATTCTTGTCGGGCCGAGCACTAGCTCAGCATTCGCAATGTAGTTTCTTCATGATGGCGTGACTGGTTGGTGACGAACCTGTTACCTTTCTTTTAACTCTTCTCGATGGTTATGTGTAGCAGCATTCTGCGAGAGCAAGTGCAGGGCAAGGAAGGCAAAGGCAAGGGCGAGGTGCGCCAAGTACTGCAACATCTGCTGCGCCGAGTGCAAGTGCGTCCCCTCCGGCACCTACGGCAACAAGCACCAGTGCCCTTGTTACGGGGACAAGAAGAACTCCAAGGGCAAGCCCAAATGCCCTTGAAGCTTCTTGATTCTTAAGGACAGCGCCTCTTGTCCTCTTCTCGTACAAGACGCCATAGCCAGCTGGCTACCCAGTAAAATTATGTGAAACTCTCTGAGATGTTGCTCGATAATAACAAGAACAATAAGGGCTATGTACTGTCCTTGGTCATGGTACTGTGTCGTTGTTGTCACCTCTGCGACTGAGCATTTGTGAAAGTTTAATAGCAGTTTATTTGACCGCTCTCTGTCGCAACTCTGTAGTGTCCATTATAGGCATCGCTCTTCATGAGAATGAATAAGTAGTCATGCTCATATGTATTGGCTACTGCACTTTGAACTTGGAAAAGTTTTACCAGAGGAGGAAATAACTCGGTTTGTGTACTTGTTTAATCTTGAGACGAGTCGGATTCAATTGTCCACATTGAATTTCCTTTTCGCGCAAATACAGATCGGTCCATTGAACTGGTGAAGATATAGGGGAACAACTTCCTTCAAACGTTACGCCTTTTTCGATACGACGGAGCATGATTATCCCTATTTGCTTCTTAGAAGGCCAAAATAGCCCCTTCATGGTTCATACTGCCATACTGTAAACAATGCATATATCTCGTCTCAACGTTGAAGATAACCTCCAAACCCACACACACACACACACTCTCTCTCTCTCTCTCTCTCTCTCTCTCTCTCTCTCTCTCTCTTCAGACTGAAGTTCAAAGTCAACGGACGAACAGCGACAGAAACAGCGACAGAAGCCGCCAGTCAATAAGGTAGTTACTAGGTTTACGGGTCCTAGCAACTGTCTAGGACTCGGGAAGTTGGCTAGGATTATACCATTGCATGCATTTGGCTTTCATTGGATCTTGCACACTGCTGACACGTGACATTTAAAATAAAAATAAAAATAAAAAATGGAAGACCAATACTAATCACCATTAAGTCAGTTAACATCTTCATCAGGATTAAGATTGCATGGATCCCCCCTTCAGGTCGCATTCTTTTCATTTTACTTCCGCCATACCGCATTATGAAAGCGGCAATCATCGCCAGGAAATTGAAAATGATCTCTTATTAAGAAAAAGCAAAATATACGCGACGGATCGGCCAGGATGCATCTGGTGTTGGGCTCATGTTTTATTTGGTCATGAGTCCGCAGTCGGTCCACTTATGATGGGTTATTTTATCTTGTAATGAAAAGACACTCATACTTGCATCATCCTTAATAAAGTACGCTGATTCGTGCCGGCCACAAACGTGTATGCACATGATCTCGACAGCGGTAGTTTGCAATAGCCATAAATGCCGCTTTGATTTATGAAACTTGCGAAACTTTTTAACATTGGTGTCTAATCAGAGCGGGGGCATGCTCGGTCAGCGCATTATTGCATTGTTAACATTAGTTAGTATTTTTTGTTCATGAATTGCCAAGAAATTGCGATAATTCACGGTTTCTGGATCTCAAAGCAGCATAGTCCAGTCCACACAGAGACCTGAAACTCCCTTTTCCTGCATTTGAATTTGATCTTACCTGGGTATTACTCACCGAAATTATGAAAATTCCCATGATGCTAATTCAGCACTAAAATTTTTAATTTTGCCAATTTAGTCACAAACTTTTACGCGAAATTCCATTGTAATCCTTTCGATTAATTTCCGTTGAGAATTGCTGATGTTGTGGTGTGCCACATAGGACGACTAGCGATAACTGGACCGACACCTCCGTAATTCCGACGAAAATCGACCAAAAGGACTACATTTGAAATTTTGCGCATAGGTTTAGGATTAAATCGACAATTAAAAATTTTATGATTGTATTAACATCCACACAGTAGTTTAGGATTAATTGGATAATTTTCTCGGATGAAAGCACACTGTTTTTCATGTGCGCCGGCCGAAGAAGATCGAGTTTATTCCCATGATTAGCTGTAGAAACAGTCAACAATCGATTGAGCAAAACTTGAGCTTTGATAATGTCGACCGTTGGGATGACTAGAACTTCGAAGATTCTTCGTCAACATGTACTATCGTAAGCCAATACCCCCTTGAATGAGTCAATTCATCTGTCTACTAGTAGCATCCATACCTGGGGACTATGGATTGGTCAGTCTTCGGCCCAATGCCCTAGTGATTCTTTTGGACTAAGCTAAATTACTATTAACTTTGGTTCAAGACCTAGACCAAACGATTGCGTTTGAAATCGTCAAATTCACTTTTTTATTTTTTTGCACCTTTCTATATTTCTAAAGTTTCTTACATACTTATAAATCTCTCAATACCGGCCAAACATCGTTATATGGACTAAGACCGGACGGAATCGAAAGCTTAAATTGAATTAATTCGCGATTGATGTGAGCTCACCATTGGATTCTTCAGTTGACTCGGATTCTTTAACATGTTTGTCGGCTATTTATATAGTCAGGCAAGATTAGGTGTCGCTTCTTTGTTTTGAACAAGACCAAGCATGACACACGCTATCTAAGCAGCTCATTACATTATGGTAAGATAATATTCTTGAAACCATTAAATTCTACTAGCAGTCCCATCGTGCTTGAGACGGAAAATTTAATTTATTAGGACCTAACCAACATTATATATAATTTATAAAAAGAAAAAAAGTCGACCTTCTTGGGGACACATATCCGGACATGTGTGACGTAACCTGGGAATCCTTCGAGAGAGAGAGCATATCATTGTGACAAACTTCCCGCGTAGAGTACAAACAATTCTTTTACGTGCCGGCTAAATTTTGGGATTGTATATAAACACAAACAACATTATTTATTGACATAGTTCTATAATGTTCTATAGGATTAAAGAAATTCTCACGGGGTACGATCGGATGAGCAGCTACATAGTTCCACAATGCTAAGATCTAGTGCATATGTGGTACCAAAGTCATGACAAACCCTGGGACTGCATACCCAGTTTTAGAGTCCGTTTGTTCGGAGGGAAACGGATTCCGGGAATTTGTTTTCTGACTTTTCGGTATTTGGGTAACGGTAAAGTAATTGATTTTTCCATGGATCGAAAACAACAAGCGTAGACTGAGTTAAAAAAAAAAAAAGAAGACTTCCCCATCCTGCCAATAAGGAGATTGTTTTTTCAAAAATAACCAAACAAATAAAAATTAATCATTTTCTTCGAAAGTAATTTTAGAGATAGATATATTTATTTTTTTATTAAATTTTCTCCGAAATAAACGCACCCTTGAAGTTACCTTCCATAGATTTCGTGTCAAGAGCACAATCGGTTTGTGTTCGAGCGTCCGAGTCAAGTGCAACTAAAGTCATTTCTTAATCGGTTTGTCTCCGCATATTAGTGCCTTTCATCCAGATTTCCACTTGCATAGATAAGAATCTGTCGGGGGGAGGCCAGACGGTCATTGTTCATTCGTTTGAGATTGCACCTCAAATCGCGTCGTTTTCGTGAAAAAAAGGAGATCAAGAACGACACCATCGAGTGAGTATAATAATAATAATAATTAAGTTTCTATTTATTTTTAGGATTTTTCGTGAAATAAATGGAGGTTATATTCGAGTATGCGTCGCCGTCGGTAAAAAGGAAAGCGATAAGTGCATTGCACAAAATTTCCACATGTCCCAATTAGGTCAAGCAAGAAACATTCCACTAGGAACCAAAACATCATCTGAAGTGGCCACATCTGTTTTCCCACAGGTTAATTGAACTCATTGCAAGAACACTGACGCCCCCCGAACCGTCCCAGTCATAGTCAACGTACAGCTTTCTTGTCCAAAGGTTGCCACAAGGAACTACAACGTACACGATTAACAAAAAGGAAAAAAAAGAAAAGAAAAAAAGAAGCAAGAGATTTAATTAAAGATCTATTTGGCGAGTCCATCGTTGACTTTCTTGTTTTTGGTCGGTGATGATCGTGGAAGCCTACCTTCTCCTTTCCGGGTTCCAATGCGGCCGTGCCGGGCTGAAATGCGACGAGACCACCCTCGAGTCTAGCAGCTCCATGATCGGTTTATAGCTGACGCACCTTGGCACTTTGTACTGGTTGATCGACGCGCCCCTCGAGATCGCGTAGTCCATTAGCTCTTCGAACGTGCCGTTCTTGACCACGCGGATCTCCAGCGGCCCGATCGAGTTGTCCGCGACCCGGCACTGCCGGTACACCGAGTTCATCGACTCCTCCATCGCCAGGCAGCACTTGCTCAGCGCGTCGCTGCTGGGGGAGTCGGCCGGGTCCTTGATCAGCAGTTCCCAGTAGATGACGTAGTGGCCCGGGATGGTTTTGGCGTCCGCGTAGCTCGTGTACTCGACCACGCTCGTGTTGAACTCGCGGAGTAGCTCGGAAGCGTTCTCCACGGCCTTCTGGAGCTCGGCCTCGTCCGTCTTGTCGGAGTCGATGCTGAGCAAAACGTTCTTCCGCCTCACGAAGTGGAACTGCGGGGCCGAGTTGTGGAACCCGGTCACGCGGAGTATGTCCCCGACGCGGTACCTGCACAGTCCGGCATAGGTGGTGATCACGAGCTCGTACTCCTTGCCGACCTCGACGTCCGCCAGGTCCACGAGCTTAGGGGGCGAGCCGCGGGTCAACTCGAGCGAGCTGGGCTCGTGGGGCAAGAACTCGAAGTAGGCCATGTTCGGCATGATGGTGTATGACACCTCAGATGGCTTGCACATTGGGTTGAGGTTGAGCCCGAAATAGCACTCGGAGGAGGCGTACATGGTGCACGCCAAGGGCAAGCCACCGCTGTAATAATCGAGGGTTGGGATGTACTGAGCCATCGCCCCTGTAACGATCACGTCCAAGTACTTTGTGTTGGGCCAAATTCGAGTGATTATGCCTTCCCAATTGTCATGGGAACACTCCTTGACAATAAGCTCGGCGAGTGCCGGGTCCGGCTTGAGAATCTGACCTATACAGGCCCGAATCTCCGTGTCAGCGACCTTCGGGTTGAGTGAGCCGGTCCTTATATCCTCGGCCAACTGCTGCCAGTTGAGCTGCAGGAACCGGATGGCCCGGAGCAGGCCGGATGCGAACACGGCACCGAGACGGAGCACCTGGGCGCGCTCGACGAGGCCGCACAACATCTGGGTGTACATGCTCTGGTAGGAATCGGCGCAGAGGATGGCCTCGTTGGGGCTGGTGTAGACCATGTAAGGGTCGTAGGGGCGGGTCTTGAAGTGGTCGCTCTTGTAGTAGCTGGTCAAGACGGGCCGGGCCAACAGCCCGCCCGGCGTCCGGGTCTCCGACTTGATGAACAGGAAGTAGAGGCCTTTGCCCTTGTCCAGCCCAGGCACACAACTGTCGCCATTAATACAAAGAAGAGAAATTATTAAAACCTCAGAAACTCAGAAATGGAACAGCACCATGCGCCACTAATTGTGGCGCGCATATTGCATGGAAATATAATGCAAAACGCAGCACTCACAGGTTCATCACCGGCATGAGAAGGCTATAAAGTAATTGGCGACGATCTAGCTCTTCCTGAATCGTCGGCATCAGCTTCCTCTCTCCAGCTGAAGTCCCAGAACTGCAAGGTTTTCCCAAGAAAATTAGCATGTCGAACCATCTTAACCGGCCAAAGCTTTTCATCGATGTATGTCACTGATAACTAAACGGAGGAAGAATTGGGGGTGTACCTTGTGAGGAACTCGGAGATGGGGTGGGCGGATAGAATCGGGGAGCGGTCGCCGTTGGCAATGCGCTGGATGTCGGGCTGGAGGTCCTCGTAGGTGACCATGGGCAGCTTGGATTTGAAGGTCTCCCGGTCGGTCGCGCCGTCGAGCTCGTACCTCCTCAGGTACTCGGTTTCGGCGTTCCGGCCCAAGATCTCGGCCAAGACCCTCTCCTGCACGGCGTCGGCGTTCCGGGTCATCTCCTCGAGGAACCGCAGGGCTTTCGCGTCTTTCTCGCACGCCGGCGGCCCCAGCGGCGACGAGAGCACGGTATCGCCTACGGCCATTCTATGTGGCGAGAGAAAGCTGAGAGGCTTTTGCCGGAGGAGAGAGAGAGAAGGTGCGGGGGGGGGGAGATGTAGAGAGATAAGCTCCAAAAGATGATAGCTTTAGAGAGAGAGAGAGAGAGAGAGAGAGAGAGAGGGGGGGGGGGGGGGGAGTTGCAATTGTATTGCAGTGGGTTGATGAGAAAATGGCGGAACATTTATAGACGGGAGTGGGGGGTGGGGGGGGGGGGATGGAGAGAGAGAGAATGGAAGGTGACCACCACTTCCAAAATCCCACGTCACTGGTTTCGGCCCACTGACAAATGGGAAGGTTATTTTGACTTCTACCTCTGCGTTGACCATAAATTATTATCGTCACCATTTCAATCGCATTCGATAATTCACTGAAATTATGATATTGGGGTTTAAAAAAAAAATTCATCATGAGATTTTTATTGAACGAGCGAAGAAAAAAGGCGGTCCACCAATATGGCGGACATACACATCGTTCGGTTCACGTACATCTGCTATAGCATTCACCACGCGCGAATAGTGTTTAATCACTCGGCCACTCATCTCACGACAACGGTGGGGGAGGGAACAAGTGGATGGGTGGGACGACTGAAAAGTAAAAAAAATAATTAGCAATGGAACGCATTCGGGGCAAAAAACATTAAAATAAAAAGTGAAAGTAAGGTGGCCAGAGGTGTCGGGCAGAGGGGGGGACAAGGTGGGGCCCCGGACACGTTAGCGAGGGCAGAGAGGGAGGGGGTGATGGGGGGGGCATGTGGGGTTGCGTGACCGCCATGTCAGCGGAGCACAGGGGCAGGGGTCTAGTCGTTGCCCAACCGCGAGGCCCTCTTCGGGTATTTTTGTTGCCACCAGATAGCGACGGCTTGCAGCCTCATCCGGCAGTCGCTACTGTTGCCGCCGTGGCTCACTGTGCCCCCTCAGGCATGGTTCTAGAGGAGAACAAATTGGTCCGGTTCAAGTTCTAGAGCATACAAAGCAGGTCTCATATTTCAAAAATTGAAAAATCGATTCTAGTAAGTAGGTTGCAGTTGAAATCTAAAACTTGAAACGAGTCTTTGTGTTTTTTTTTTTTGGTTCTATGTATTTGCGCGATCTTACAATATATCATCACATTTGATGATAATATATTTTTTTATCAAAATTTTATATTTTTCGTATATCTAAATATGATAAACCGACTTTGGAGCCGCCCACGTACCAATCTCTCTCGTTACATAACAAAAAAGAAAAAAAAACACATGCGTAGTACAATGCAAAGACCGGGTCAAACTTCTCCTCTTTCCTCTTCTTCGGCAAAGTTGCTTGACGTATCAGTGTCTGCCAAACTGCGAACCGTTTCTCAGCCGACAACTCTCGTGAGCTGTGAAAGAGTAATACAGGAAGTCTGAATGAGAAGGGTGACATGGCTCTTTCGAAAAAGCTCTTACGTTGTCTTGGTTCTTTTCGATTGAAACACGCATGGTCGGGGGAGGTTATACGAATAAAAGGTCCCCCCCCCCCTCCTCTTATTTATGCATGAAATGCAATCGGAGTCTCTCAAACATTTAGACTGATGCAATAAGTCTTAAAACCTAATTTAAGCAGCACGATCGTTGCCTAAACCTAATCAAACTTCAGAAATGTACCTACAATACGCAAGCAAGCCATAAATCGATAATTGAAAGTGCGATTTTTAGCTAGCCGCCGTGAACCCAACTTCAAATATTGTTTTCTCGAGAGGACTTGATTGAGTTTATGGAAGATGTATAGAGTTCAGTGCAATATAAAAGGTTTACAACCTTTGCTATGCAAGCATCGAGAGGTGCGCTATAAACTTTTTGAGGAAATGCGAATTGAGCTCATTAATATCTCGCGTCTTAGATGGAAGTCCGAGGAGATTGCTTGTCCCACAGATTTTTTTTTTCCAGTGGAAGTCGTTCTTTGTGGGCTCTAAGTTTGTTCTGAAGTTTGACTATTTTCATTTAAAAAAAAATTCATATCAGAGTAGAACACATTTGCACGATCCCTCATCTTGTCATTCCATGCACGTTGTGTCATTCTTTTTTTCGGCTCTTCTCCTCTTTTGGCATGTGCAGATTTCACTTCATTTTGCTGAACACTTTCTTCTTCTTCTTCTTCTTTTCCGTCTTGAATATCTCGGGAAGTGATGCGGTGAAAACGGGTAGGGACGAGTAAACTCGCAAAAACGCATACCCGAGGTGCACACGTCTCCGAGGTTTGTCACGTCCCGGGTCGAGATGAATTCGAGACCACGAGAATTGACGAGGGCACGGGTTTCATCCTTATCACGCCTCTCTCGGAGCAAACTTATTTTACTCCCCCTTGTTTGTAGGGAAGGAACATCTTGCTTTTATTAGGCACAATAAGAATTGTGTCTCTTATTGATGGAAGAATGCCCGGCGCATTAATGGCCATGACGTACGCGTTAAATTTCATGCATTCCCAAGTTTTTGGTTCAACGGGGAGGAAAGACAATTCGACTTAATTTCGGGGGAGGAAATTTTATTTCCTTGTACACAGCGAAGATTAGATTGGAAGATAACCGCCACAAGATTCGCTGCCTGTTCTTTAATTGCAGAATCACGTGTGGCCAACTTCCACAGCGGTTCCTAAGTTTCGTTCTAGGGTTTACTTTTAATATTTATGAATTTCAAGAGGACAGCGTGGATTACTCCACGTGTACACATGCAGCTGCTAAAGAGGTCGGTGCAAATAAAGGTCGATCCAGGAGATGATGGCTCCTGGAATCCGACAATCCAGCACTGGATCGTTCGATTCCGTCCTCCTAATCAATGCCTTAACTGGATTGCTCGCGACCGTCCACCCCAAAAATGGTTTTCCTAAATTAAAAAAAAAATTAGTTCGTTTAAGCAATTGTCTCGATGATGAAAGAGGAATAACAAAGGTAAGCTACCATAAAAACTTGTCGAGTGATCGAAGGGCATACCCAATTGTGAAATGTTGCCCGACAAATCTCGGCACGGGTCCCCTGGCACAAATAAACGCTCTTTTTCCATCTAGAAAGTGAAAAGAAAAAAATCTTGCTCTAGAGGCAGATGCCCAACGAGACTTCATATTCATACGATGAAATAAGAGGCGGCATGTCCTGGAAGCTTACGGGATACCAGAAATGGACAATTATTGTAGAAGGGTTAATTGCCGGAGGAAGTCCTATCTTTACTTCAAATTGCAGCGATGACTTTCTCCATAACGATTATTTTTGCTATCCTAATTCGTTGACCATTTTGTTCTTGCGTTCTCAAGCTCAAAGATCGCTTGAGGGAGCGCTCAGGAAGATTGCTTGGCACACATTGCGAGAGATAAGAAAGACAACACGATACCATGATGTCCACACTCGTACCGAGGCCCATGCCTCTTCCTGAGACACGGTCGGGTGACATTACCGATGGGCAGAGGGACATTACATTAGGGCTGACGTCAGCAACAGTCTGTGTCTTAACATATAACTAGGCTCAACCACTCATATTCACAACGCCTATGGCTTTCGTCATTCGTTTTTTTTTTTTCGTTTCTGTCCTTCCAACACCCAGCAAGTTCCATGGCAGATTCTGAATTTTACATAGAAAACTTGATTAAAAAAAAAAGACGAGAGAGCAGGAGAGGGATACAGACGAAAACGACTGCTACAAGGTGGCCGATTCAAAGAGATGACTGCGTTTAACGGTCCCCATCACTTTACTCAATGAAAAAAATATTCAAACTTAAATAATAAGCTCGCGTGAACGGACATTCACGAATATTTATCACGCTCTTAGACTCCTCCAAATAAATAACCCAACGATTCTTCCCGGAGACAACCTTCGCATGTAGTTTAGGGCTCCGTTTCAAACAGTTGATAGACAAAGCTACGTAATGATGTCGAGGAGACAAGCCTAGCATCGACTCGAACATTTGACTTAAGTTGATAGGGATGGATAATGTAACGACAGCGAAAACGTATGTAGGGTCCTTGAGGAGGGAGAATTGTTCAAAAAGTCTTAAATCTATTTCGCTTTTGCTAATTTAATATTAAACCTTTGAACTTTACCTATTGAATCTTAAAGCTTTTCACATTCTCCCACTTAAGTCCATTCGATCGATTTTGACCAGAATTTGCTGACGTGAACGCCGATCATTGTACATGACATGGCTGACGTTAACGTGAATAATTTTTAATATACCTTGATATTTTTGTCAATTTTTTTCCCCTTTCTTCTTCCTTTTTGCTAGTGGCTGGGCAGGCTGGCCTTGCCCTAAGCGAGGGTCGCCGTCGCTTGCCACAAGTGAGGCGCCGCTGGGTGAGGGTGAGCCACAACAAGGGATCCCTTCACAAGATCTGGCCTGGGCAAGGCTAACCCTCGCCCGGCCGAGCCTTACGTGATGCAGGTGAGGCGAGCCATCATTTGTGGCTAGTGGTTGGCCATCGGCAAAAGGAAGAAGAGATGGAAAGCAGCAAAAAAAAAAAAAACAGAAATATCGATATGAAGTTGGCCGGATAGAGTCAATTGACAAAATGTAAAATGACTTAGGACTCAATTGGCCAAATTGAAATGTTTAATACTGAATTGGCAAAAGTGCACTAGATTTAGGACTTTCTCGACGAAATTTCCCTCCTTGCCTTGAGGATAATGACTGATTCATGCCTAATCGAAAGATAAGAGCAGTCTACGCAATCTTTAGTGGACTAATGCCACCGCCGTGCTCGTAATTTCCAACCCCGAGAGGAAGACTCAGCAATGGCGTGTCCCAAAGGCCACGGCAATCCCTTTCTTGCCGGCCTCGAAGAGGAAGAGCTGGAAATCAGCGCCAGCGGCGACTTCTCATCTTTCTCTTGGCTTTTTCCTCATGATTTCAAAGCGGGTTAGGTGTAATCTCGACCTTCTAAACGGCGAAACCTTGACTTTACCCCCATCCAGCTAACTCCACAGAAGGAAACGGGAAACGAAGAAATTCAAGTTAAAACGCACTTTTCGCTTCGGCTGAGCTTCGATCGACACGCGCACACGTGGAGCTCGAGACAGGTGTGGGTTGGCTTCACCAGTAAATTTGGTCTCGTGGCGATGTCTTGCGCCGAAATGGCCAGACAACTAACGACGGTTTGTCCGGCCATATCGAGTCGTAAATGGCGTGTTTGCTTGCTGGGTTCTGAGAGGTTCGTGGGTTAACACGTAATCGTGGGCGGTTTGGGCAGATCAAGACCTTTGACAAAAAGATGTCGCTTGAATCGGCAGAAGTAAGACTCCGTTGGCAACATCGATTTCGAACCGTCCTGGCAACTAGGGCTGTCGCTTTTGCCAGTGGCGGACTTGATGCGTTTGTTTTATTTTTCGACCTTTTTTTTTTTTGCTGAGTAAAATCTTTTGCTTGACGTCGATAATCACTTCCGACCAAGAATAAGAAAAGAGAGAGGTCGAAAACGACCAAAAGTTATAAATTCAGCGTAGTCGTGGCATGCTTTGGAGATAATCGACTATTGACTAAGATATGATTGTCTATAACAATTGTTAAATTATAATGAATAGCCACGCCATTGGATTGAAACAAGGGGAGGAGCTGGTTCGATGGAAAGTTCATCACAATTATTGAGGATCAAATCGCGTTTGATTTAATTCATCATTGAGATTAACCAAGATTTATAGTACGTGTCCAGGGATAATCCTTTCTATTTTATCTACGTAATGAAAGGATGGTAATGACTGCATATCTGGATTCTCATGAAGGTTTCTCCATCATACCCTAAAAAAAAAAAGGATGTGGTGGGGGGTAGCCAAATTTCGCCTCACTGGCCTTTTGCTAGGCACTGAGTCTTTGCCGATTTTGAGTTTTTTTTTTTTGAAAAAAAAAAAGCAAAAATCATTTTCAAAGTGTGGTTTTACCAAATATCATTTAAGTCAAAATTGTTTCTCAATGCATTTTAAAGTCAGAATTCATCAAATACTACTTTAACCTTAATTCAAAGGGCTTTGCATTTTCTCGAAGATATTTCCTTAAAGTTAAACCAAACGCATTCAAAAACGGGTTTATAAAGTGGAGTTTCAAAAGTTATATTATAAACCCACAAGTAAACGGTTTAGAAAAATCGAGAAATATCCAAGTAAGCTCTTCAAAAAAAAGTTCCATATTATTTAATGGAAAGGACACGTACATACAAATATATATTTGTGCCTGAAATTTAACTAGAATCACCGACAACCTCCAAAAATTTCTCATAGCCTCTCAAAATTGTCCCTATAGATAGAATTCCCACGTCATTAGACCGGCACGCGAATCACGAATCGTGGCGCAAGAAGGCTATTTTCACCATTAACAATGTCTCAACTTGACGTCAAGCCTTGGACCTTTTCGCACCGGATGACAACCGTCGATCCCCATCAAAGCATAGGCCAAAACATATTTATTACGCCGGACAATAATAAGTTGTTATTAATAACAAATCGACCGGCTCTCAGGACTTGTACGACATGTAGTGCCACGCACATGGCCTTCCGTCTTCTTCTCTTCTGTTCCCACACTCTTCAATTCCCATGTCACACGATTTAAAACCACAACCGATCCATTTCTTTGGTCTGTACTTTGCTGCTCTTTCCGTACTACGACTGCACGACGCAACCTGATTTTGGTCCCTCCCTCTTTGTCCGACTGACAATCAATGATGGGATGAGGATACAGAGTCACTTCGCCCAAGACTTGATTTCTCGCGAAAAGATTTTTATTATTAACCTTATTGTGATTCTATTATGAAGTCCAACAACCCAAAAGAGCATATAAAACCTGCGCATATTTTCTTATGAAGAGACCATGTGTATATCAAAAATTTATAAATCTTATCGTGGTGATGCGGCAGATTATCAGTAACGCGTGGAATTTGACCGACATGGATGGGTGCAAAACCCTATCATATGCAATTTAAATTTGGAGTGGCGAGCGGAATTTGACTAGCATGGGGTGAACGTGCTTGCGAAAGTGGTGGAACCCCGCTTTCGTATCCCGTTAGAAAGTCCAATTTGTACGTATGTAAAGAGCATACAAAAATCCCGTCGCCACTCGACGCAAGACATTTCGTCGACGCCCGTTTCTCTAAGTTAAGAGCAGCCGCGAAGCAAAATGGAAACCGCCGGGGCGCCATCATATTTGAGCTGTATTTCATGCCATGACCCCCGTTAATACGTAATATATATTGACTAAGTAATGTCTTTGTTTATTTATTCATTTAGATGGTTTCAAGAAAGGAGTCCCCCCAAGAATGGACTAAACGCGGGAATTTAGTTGGGGAGGAGGGAAGGAAGGGGCGGGGAAGGTGAAAACCGGCAGGGATGCGCTTCCTTCTCGGGGGTGGCCCCCACGGAGACTGGTTTGACCGGGGGGGCTTTTGGACCTCGTCAAGAGAGACATCGTGGCACGTGAAAAGCTGTCGAATTCCTCCCATGCAAATGCCGGCGTGGGGTTGGGCTTACGTGGGGTGTCGATCCAGAATGTTCCCTCCTTGCATCATCTTCACGTGATAAATATGGGGTTTTTTTCTCCTCGCAATTCGCACGGCTGGGGCAAGAGACAGTTTGACCCCACTCGTGTGAAGGTGCTTGCCATGTCTACTTGAATTCCGGGTCTAATCACCAAAAGTGAAACTAAACACCTTTCCAGACATTTCCTGAGGTATTGTCTTGTATCGCTTCACAAAACATCATAAGTGCTCTATGTATTCGTGTGGTTTCCTTCTATTTATAAGTTTAAGCTTTTAAATCAACCGATAATTGTCTCACAGCTATTAAGTGGAGGGAGACTGCGTGAGTATAAAGAGCATCTATAATCCGCGCATCAAGAAGTGTAGGACGATACTTCAGCTATATTTTGAAAACAGGGTGATTGCAAACTAAGTAGCACTGATACGCAACATGACATGTCAATATGTTATTTTTCAAAATTAGAGAATTTCGACATGTTGGGACATGTTGTATATTAAATATATATTTATATATATGATAAATGATTATTCTTATTATTATTTCAATCAAATTACTTTGATTCAAATTCAGAAATGAATAAATAATTAAAAACACGGAGAATTGGTACCATCGGTGCCGAGGGAAAGAGACAAAAGCAAAATGGTTTGAAAAGATGCCAACTAAACCCTCCAATAAATTACTATGTCCATGAGAATAATCAAACGGGAAGTTTCCACATCGATGGCTTCATTCCCTTGGTGTCCTTGAGTCTTACTCGTAAAAAAAGACATGTATTGTTCCAAAAAACAAAGACCGACCTATCTTTGAATGGACAACATTTGACATTGTTACTCCATATCTCCGTCCGTGTTACCTCTCCAGTGAATCATCCGAAGCAGATCTCTCTGATAATTTGCTTTCTGGGTTGGCAGAAAGCAGTGAATCTAGATGTTGACCTTGCATCATGTGATTTTGTGAGGGATGGCTGCAGACTTGCAGTCAATTCTCCCTGAAAAGGTTCTCTCTTCAACTGTAGTAACCTTATCATCTTTCCTAGATGTTTTTTTTCGTCTTTTGCCTTTTAGTGTAGAGAGTTAAGGTCTTCAAGTTCGAACGGTCTGTGCTCTAGTTGAAAAGAATCTTTAGGAGTTCGGTGAGTGCAGACTGTCGATTGGGAAGTGACATAAATCCATGTATATTTGGAACTCTTCCTGATTGCGCAATGCCCACTATATACGAATGATTCCCAAAGAATCTGCAAAAGTGGACTTCGTCGTAGCTAGCAACTTTGAAATGTCACGCATTCAAGGCACGTTTCGATAGAATTTTGCATGTTGCCTGATCTTAATCTTGAGGAGAACTAATTTTGACTCACCTGCAATCCTTTTTCATAGTTTTTCAAACTTTGAATGATACCATCAGCTTTACCGGTAAGAAAAGGGAGCGACCATAAAATTCAGTAAGAGGATAAGTGTTGGGAAAAAAGTGAGGTAAGTATGGTCAAGCCGCTTTGATTTACTGCTTTTGCGACTTTCCGGTCAACCACATTACTCCCCCTTCTTTTCCTCCTCGGTCCAAATTTAACAACCGGTCAGCGGTCAGAAGCAAGACTCTTCCGGTCTTCGCCCCCATGATTACGGCGTAAATATCTCGCCGTGATGTTGCTCCGAAGCTACTCTCGGGGAAATCTATGACCCGACGACACACCATATTTGTCTTTCTGACGACCGGTTTTGAGTGACGAGGCGATCCATTTTGAGGGTTCGATTACGACTCATGAGCATCATGGTCGGGAAAAGGAGAGAGACAGCAGGGAAACTTCGGGGTAAGCACCTGCAAGAATTTCTGCTGCAGTTTGTCTGCGAAAATTCAAGGGGAAGATCTTTCTGGTCTCAGTGATGATGGAAGTTGCCGGGGGAAAAAAAAAGGGTTGGGTAAAGAAAAGGAAGGAAGGAAACCACCGCCGGGATATTAGAATCAACCCATCATGATCATGGGAAGGTCTAACACCACCGTGAACCATAACACCATCGTGGGTAGTGGGGAGTTCCGAGCCGGTGGAGTCGGGTCCAATCTATGCAAAGATAAATGGGAGACAGGGAGATCGGTGTACCGGTCGATCCGCTAAACAACGGGTTGTGTTCTCTTGCATGCATGAATCGGTCCACTTAATTTAGAAATCGCGTGTAATTTGTGGCATCATTTCGTTAAAATGCATGCGTGAATTGTGTCAAAAAAGTTTCACGTCAGAGAATTGATGTGGTGTGAAACAGTTAATACATCCTAGTTGGCTCATAGTTCATTAGCTTAAACTTTTAAGTAACGGTAGGTCAAAATAGATATGTTGATAGGCTCGGACTTAGCTCCCTCTTGTCGCGACCTAAAAATCGGTTTCCCAATTTTTAAAGTTAATGGATTACCATGTTAATTAAATTGAATTAACTAGCATAGCTCGTACTCTCCCGAGTTCTACCAAATCGTGACTTAGTCTGTCGCGACCCTCCCGAGATTTTCTATGGATCCCGAGGGAGCTAATGGATTGCTAGGCCCGTTGGGTATCTGGGTTCAGCTCGGGCCCTCCCAGGCCCATACCAAATCGCGTCAGGGAGATTTAAATCAAGGTTGACCTTAGTATGATCAAGTGACATGTGAATAGTGTGCATGCCATAGGAGTCGCCACCAATTATTTATTGGAGGGTATGACTGGGAACCCTATCGAACGATTGGGAGAGATCGCTCGATCCTACGAAAACCAGAGATCTAGATTCGGGGACTTAGTTACTTCGATACTACCATCGACGCCCTCTCGGTACCTAAGTTGAGTGATTTTCTAATCTAAGGAATTCATGCAGGCGAGATTGGATAAGGTAAGCTCTAAGAATCTAAGAGGGTTCATGCATGAGGGATAATTTGTCCTATCAATCACAATCAGGGAAGTAAATGTGCAATAAAAAAAATTATGCGGAGAAGATACACCAAGTCAAGTCAAAGCGGGCCTAGGGGGTCTTAGAAAAGTCTAGAAAACATGCCAATTTAGTTCAAGGTTGATTTGGAATGATTTAGGTCAGATTGACCAGAAGGGTAAAACGGTCATTTTGGAAGGCTCGGGGAGCCAAAGCCGTGAAAATAGGTCAAACCAGTTGAATGTGGTTTTTCCCTAATTTCCACGATTTTTTAGGAATTTCCCTGATTTTTCTAAAATTTTCTATGATTTTTCTAGAATTTTTTGGGATTTCTAAGAATTTTCTAAGGATTTCCCTATTTTTTGGAACATTTTCTGTATTTTCTGAGATTTTTATTTTTGATTTTCTAAATTTTCTCTATTTTTCCAAGCATTTTCTACATTTTTTAAAACAAATTTACCAATTTTCTGAATTTTTTTATGATTTATTATTATTTTTTTATTTGTTTCCCTATAATTTCGAATTTTCTTAATTTTTATAAGATTTTCAGAATTTTTTATTATTTTTATTTTATTTTTGTATTTTTATTCGATTATTTATTTATTTTTTGTTTATTATTATTTTTTTATTTTCTAATAATAATTTTTTTTTGGACCGGGTCGAGTCGACTCGGCCCATCCGAGAACCCGGCCCGAAGGTCCAAACCTAAACCCTAGGTTAAACGACGTAGTTTTGACTTTTCATTGATTTTTTAATTTTTCTAGTTTTTTTTAAAACTATTTTTGAAGTTTTTATTATTTTTTATTAATATCATTATATTTTTTTAGTTATACGGACCGGGTCAAATGGACCCGGCCCACTAAGCCAAATTCGGCCCAAAATCCTTAATGAAAACCTAGACCAAAACGACGTAGTTTTAGGTAAGATTTCGAATTTTCAGATTTTTTTATTCTATTTATTTTTTCCGCCTGTTTTCTAATTCAATGGCTGAGATACCGCCATGTGGCACCGATCTAACCACTCAATCTTCATAGCAATCCAACGGTTGAGATCTGGTCGGGAGACTAAATCCCGGCCGTCTGTCATTTTTTTATTTTCCTATGACAATTATAAAACCCAAATTAGCTTTTATCCTCAGTAAATCCAAGATCGCGACACGTGTTTCAATCTCACCCGTCCGATTTGAGTTTGCTATTTTTATTCTATTGCAATGGCCTAGCCGACGTGGCTGACACGTGTCAGCCACGTCATCGACACGTATGCGTTGACCGGGTCAACTTTTATTGACCGGTCAATGCAACGTCGGAGAAGAAGAACAGTGCCACCGGAGGCACTGTTCCGACGACAAATTCCGACGAACCTCGCCGGAAAAATTCTGAATTAACACCAAAAGCCATAGAAATCTCCCTATTTCAATCTAAACCTAATCTGCAACACTTCTAGGCAAGCCTACGCACATTTCAAGCAGATTTCTAGTCAGCAAGATGCCTAAAAAAAAATCTCCCGCCGAGACTATTTCCCGGCGAAGTCGCGCCCTGGCCTTTTCTATCGACAAACAGTTAGGCAATAACAGCCAGGAACGTCACAGGGGGTCGGAGGAACTTACCTGTCGCTTCGGATTGTACATCCACTCGGATTGAGCTAGTGAGTTCCAGATTTGTTCAAAGTTTAGGGAGCCGACTCAGTGTGTATATGCGTTGAAATCAAAAGAAGAAGGGAGGTATACGTTCAGTAGACATCCAGAAAGACTACGGCACAAAAATCTCGAAGAATTTCAGACGAACCGAGAACATGCCATTGATGAAGCTCGAAGAACCTAAACATGGCCTTTACCTTTCCGCGCGGTGAAACTCTAATCTAATGGGTTGCCGAAGCTCTTTGGAGTCGTGCGATGCTTGCGGGACTGCTCCGAGGATCTGCCGTCCCTTGGATGCCGTCGACGAGGCTTCGAACGTTTTCTGCTCCGAAACCAGGGTCCTCTCTGTTCAAAACCCTCCTCCTTTTATATTCTCAAAAAAAATCTCTCCCAAAAATCCCAGTTAACAGAACCCCTCAAATCTCTCTTTTGATTCCCATCGAAACAACCCTGTGATCTGCCAGGATCTTCCGGGTTCAAAAATCGCGTGAATCAGTTCAAGCTTCACTCTCCCCTGCGCGAAACTGACTCGGGGAAGATGATGACAGTTCGGGTCGGGTCGGGTCGGATCTTGTCCGACCCGAATGACCCGAATTGTCAATTTTCTCCAAATTACCCCGAATTTTCCATTCTTTTCCAAAATTGACACAAAAATTGGACTCAAGGGCATTTAATATACTTGAAAATGGGATTTTCGGCCGACAATTTTCAGTATTTATGCAAAAACCCCAAATTTTCAATTTGACCCGAGAACCCATTTTGCAAAATCCAAAGTCTTAGGGTCCTTTTTTGCAAAAATTGTTGCCACCATTGGATTCAGAAGGTAAAAAAATAGGGGGTGACGTCGCCCTATTTTCAATTCAGTCCCTAGAAAATTTTTAATTTCAGTTTTAATGATTTTAGGGACTAAACTAAAAAATCAGAAATTGCATTTTGGTCCTTTTTAGCGAAATTGGACAATTCTGAGGTTTTTTGGACTCAATTTTAATTTTGAAAAATAGAGGAGGATGACACGACTCTAAAAATGGAAAATTGGAAAATTAAAAGGCTAAAATGGAATTTCTATAATTATTTGAATATTCATAAAATTGAAAATGACAAATAAACCCTAGATTCCAGGCTTCATTTTTCAAAATTTATTCATCCAAAATGTAGAGAAAATTAAATTAAAAATATTTACTATTGTTTTGGAATTTTCTGGCTTCAAATGCTATTTTTTATTAATTTTCTATTATTTTCCTAATTTCTGAAAATGTTAAAAATGCAAAAAATAAGGAAAATTATTTTTTGTTCAAAATTGGTTCCCTAGGCTATGCTGAGGTCCCCAAAGCTGATTTTGCAATTTTCTCACTTTTTATTTATTTTTTATGAATTTTTTGAAAATAAAATGCAGAAAAATACAAAAAATACAAAAAATTATTTTTTGTTCAAAATTGGTTTCCTAGGCTATGCTGAGGTCCCCAAAGTTGGTTTTGCAATTTTCTCACTTTTTATTTATTTTTTATGAATTTTTGAAAATAAAATGCAGAAAAATACAAAAAATAAGGAAAATTATTTTTTGTTCAAAATTGGTTCCCTAGGCTATGCTGAGGTCCCCAAAGTTGGTTTTGCAATTTTATGAATTTTTATGGATTTTCTAAAATTTTTGAAAATAAAATTGGCCAAAAATCAAGTGTCAACAAGGTTCAATTTCATCAAAAGAAGGATTTATCTTGGAGTCGCCACTAATCATTTTGGGTAGGTTGATTAGACACCTAAATAAAGCATCGGGAGAAATACTTTATTCCTACGAACCAGAGATTAATGAGTTCGGGGACTTGATTACGCTAATTTTTCAATTAACGCCCTTTCGGTACCAATTTCATGAAAATGTTCAACTTGGCAATTTTGATGAATTTTCACTTGAGGTTCAAAGGTGCAATTTTTTTTTTGTTTTCTTTTTATGAATTTTTTTTAGATTTTTCAATGTATTATAAAGAATGCAAAATCACCCAAAGCAAATGAAGATGTGAAGAGAGAGCAGGTAAAGTAAAACTACCATAAGGACAGTGAAAATAAAACCCGCAACTCGTCGGGTGAATAATTACAGACCAATTAAATAAAACCCAAGACATGATCGGGAACACAACAAAAATGGACCGGAATGGACATCGGTCAAACACCCGTCGCCAAGCCTCGTGGGTCGGGAGTACAACAAAACGGACCGGAATGGACATCGGTCATCCTCCAGTCTTCAAAGCATCGGGCCGAAAGCCAAATGAAAATAATAAACTTATCCAATCGAACATGCACAATCACCAATGAGTTAAGACAATTTAAAAACTCAAAAAAAGTTTAACATGTGCTGATTAAACTTCATTGAGACCATTTTTTACATTTTCCAATGTATTAACACAAAAAATACGAATTAAATCATACTGTCCATGAACATTCTTAGGGAGAAAGTAGTAACCATAAAATATAAAAGAAATAATGAAATGTATGCAAAAATTCTGAGATTTTTTATGTGGATGGAAAAATGTGTCATTGACAACTTTCATGTTTTACATTCTTACTGAAGAGACACTCATTTTCGTGTAGAAAATGGTATTTCATGAGAACTCAGCAGCAAACAAACAAATTTCACAGAACAGATATACTTCAGGATTAAGCTCAAATGGACACTCAAATCTCAAAATAATGCACCAAACTTTCCAGTCTACTAAACAAGACCCCAATGAACAACTTTCATTTTTTGTGAAGTTTCAAAAGAAGACTCTAAACATGAGATAACTACGAATTAATATGACCACGCACAGAAAAACACTCAGACTCAAGGACGCCAGCAGAATTGCATAATTTCATTAAATGCATTAAAAATACGAAACGTGCATGAATATTTTTGTATTTATTATATGTTATGCATTAAGATCTTATGAACAAATGTCATGAAGAGGTCTTTATGAAACGAAGTCTAGAATAACCCATGGAAAATCATTTAGCATGAAAGGTCAGATTAGAAAAATTCCATCTCAGGTTCTGATCACCATATTTCCAGATTTCTGCTCTCCATTCCGGGACCCTTTTGACATAGCAAACGACGTCCATTTTCACGCCATAATATATCAAATCGAAGATCTCGAAGTCATCTACGAATGTTCAGTATATTTGTTTTCGAGATTTCGTCATCTAAACACGAAAAATTGAGTTACCAGATAATTGCACATGCTGATGCACCTAGAGCTCGTTGGAGATGAATCCGTCGCGTCGCCAAGGCTTGTTCCACTGTGGCGAATTTTTCTCTCTCAAAATTTTTTCTCTTGAAATCTCTCCAAATTTTTTTCCTCCTTTTCAAAATCTCTTCTCCTCCTCTTTTATAGACAACTCTTCCATCTCCCTTTCTTCATCTTCATCTTCCATTCTTATTTTCATCTTCCCTTCTAAATCCATCATCTTCCATTCTCCATCTCCCATTCTAATTTCTCCATCTTCCCTTCTATATCTTCCCTTTTCCATCTTCCTTTCTAATTTCTCCACTAACTCTTTTTTTGCAAAATAATCCCTAAAATTTTATGTATTTACAATTCAGTCCCTGAAGTATTATGTATTTGCAATTCAGTCCCTGTGGAAAATTTCTTTTAAGTCCAAATCTTCATAAGGCTTTCGGCATACCTCGCTCACGCTCAATCCAATTGTCCATCAATTTAAGCTCAAATCCTCCGTCGTTAGCTATAATAAAATGCATGACCGACAAAAAAAATTAAATATGTAATGCATGAAAAAAATTAATTTTTGGTGAGAACTAATTCTCATTTTTTTTATGTACTTAAGTGAATAAAAGTCAAAATTTAGGTGTCAACACCTCTTAACCATCTTCCTCAGTGAACTATATTGAAAGGAGATTTGAATAAATCAGGTTGTGGTACCATCGCGGCTTCTCTCTTCTTAAGAATCCATATTTCTATGGCCCCCAACAAGGTATCTCCGCATATCAGGAAGTTTCCCTCTACTCAGCTCCAAAATATCGATCGCCACTGTGGTACCACCATGGCTTCTCTCTTCTTGTGAATCCATATATCCATGGCCCCCTAACAAGGTATCTTCACGCATCGAGAAGTTTTTTTTTTTTTTTTGATAACTGGGGTGTCCAGCCGTGCCGGCGAGCTGACGCTCAAACCGACTACAACTGACTAATTCCTGGGGAGGCACCGCAGGACCCTACCACCACGGTATTCCGGATAAGACACCAGTGAATGTGGGTGCCAAAATATCGATTGCCCTCCAGAACTAACAACCTACGGTCCCTAGTAAGTTGCTGTTCCTTGTTCTCCGATTTGAGAAAACCCTACCTTTGGTTTTGCAAGTGTAGACGATGGAGATACAATTCTTCCCGGTTGCCGTATAGTCGAAAATTTCTTGCTTCACAGAGGCTTGCCGCCGGAACCTTTCCATCGAACATTCCGCTTGAACAAGAACAACTTCGCCTAGGTGGTGACAGATGATGAGGGGAGATGGTTTTTTACTGTTTACGGCGTCTTTAAGAGAGAGCTTACGTGAGGGGCAAAATTGGAACTAAATCAAAAGTAGCAGATGAAGACTCAGGGCAAGCAGTTGGAGCCCGAAGGAACATCAAGGCCCGAGGCCCATAAAGTTCAGTGACCTTTTCCTAATCCAGTTTTCCGAAATGGGCCTCACTTGATGGGCTCATGATGATTGGCCCAAATGAGGATTGGCGACGGGGTGCGGCCGCCGAATTAAACCGCCGTCGCGCAGGGGACCGATTGCGATTTCGTGTACAGGACGAGACGAGGGGTTTGCGGCGATGGAGGTGGTGGTGGACGAGAACGAGCTGAAATCCGTTGGTGCTCAGCCTCTGACCAACGGCCGACGCGGCCTCCGCATCCACGGTTGGGAGATCGAAACTCGCAAGCGCTCCATTCTCAACTCCTCCACCCTCCAACAGTATCTCTCTTTCTCTCTCTCTCTCTCGATCTCGTGTAGACGTGTTCATTTCTCTCTTATTTCAAGCTGGACTTATTTAATTATGCATGTTTACGGTGTTGTTCATCCGCGTTTATTCACTCTGAGGAGTTCTTTCTTTTTTTTTTGGTGAACTCGCTCGTGCAACAACGAACTTGTTTATTTTTCCTGTGGAGACATTGCGGATAGCTGGCGTTTATTGGGCTTAAGAGTTTTTTTGGACCGAGGATTATCTTCGCCGGCGTTTTAAGTACTTGATCTGTTTTGCCAATTTGTCTCTCCTATAGTTGACGCGGCAAGTTAATTCTATCAAAAGTCTGAATCTTAGCCATTTTGCTTTGTCTTGAATCATCGGGCATGCTGGTGATTAACATGGTTAGGAGTGTTGGTTGTCTGCTCTTTATCTGTTGCCCCATTGTTGGCGCCCTGCCGTCGGAGATGATTTTATCTCAAACGATTGATTTGCACAGTACCTTTGCAGGTGGGAACAAAAGCTCGGGACATCTCATTTGCCAGAGATGATATTTGGGGAGAGTGCGCTTATTCTTAAGCACTTGAATAGTGGGACATCAATCAATTTCAATGCTTTTGATGCTCTTGCTGGTTGGAAGCAGGAGGGTTTGCCGCCTGTTGAAGTTCCTGCTGCAGCAAAATGGAAATTCAGAAGGTATATAGTGTGTTTTCAGGGCTACTTTCACGTTTGCCGACTGATTGTTTATAATGGTTTTGTTACAACACTAACTTGCAGAAACTAACTGATGCTAAACCAATTTTAAGCTGTATTCATCTTCTAAGGATGTTGTACGATCCCTCTTTTTGTGGGTTAGTTTGACTGTCTATTGAGTTATCTCCCGAAAGTTCATCATGAATTTGCTGCTGGGTGGCTATTTTGTATGTTTTTAATCTGCTCACGACTATCATTGGCAACCCAGTTGCATGGTCTAGAAACATAAAGGACAGGAAGCTTTTATGCTTGGGTGAGAGATGTATAGTTCAGATTCTTACTGAGAATTTATTGATCTACAGCAAACCATTCCAGCAGGTGATACTGGATTATGATTATACATTTACAACACCTTATTGTGGAAGTGAACCATTTAAGATAAATGCTGAGGTATGTCCTAGTCGCTATCTCATACCATGCATCTGGGTAATATTTAAAATTCGGAAAAAAAGTTAAAAAAAATAGAAAAAGCTGATCAGGTAAACATTCTATCTCCTAATTTCTTTACCAACTTACCGAGGGTTGTGAATCTCCAAATTTTAGTCAAATAAATGAGGAGGATGAATATAAAGATTCCGTTTGAGGACTACTGATTGTACCATTTTCCTGGATCTGCTGCCATTCTCCTTTCCCCTCTCTTGTCGATCAGGATGAAACAGAAGCCATCTCTAAGGTGACTGGTAGCCTTCAATGGGATGATTGCGAGGAACGTATTGATATGGCCGCCTTGGCAATAAAAGAACCTATTCTCTTCTATGATGAGGTAGTAAAATTGTTACTGTGATCACACGAAAAATGGACATTTGCGAGTATCTTTCTAATGCTATCTTGTGATAATGATCATAATTAATGAATTCTGCAGATAATTTTATACGAAGATGAACTTGCTGATAATGGAATTTCACTCTTAACAGTGAAAGTGGTACTCTTTTATCTTGTTCTTGTTCTTTGTTTTTTAAATGTAGTTCTGAAGCTTTTTCATTGGCATCAATATTGATAACAGCTGATGGGAATCTGTGATTGTCTTTCTAGAGAGTCATGCCGAGCTGTTGGTTTCTTCTCTTGCGATTCTGGGTGAGTTTAATACTTTATATGTCTTCATATGCCATATCACCAATACGTTTATCGTTGACAATCTGCTTTAATGCAATCAGAGTTCTCTGTGGGATTGCAAAAGGGCGGGGTTAGAATATTAGCTGCCTTCTCCTGTAAATCCAGAATCCTCCCCCCCCCCCCCCCCCCCAACACCCTGGCCAAAAAAAAAAGAACACAGAGAGAGAGAGAGAGAGAGAGAGAGAGAGAGAGAGAGACTCACCCACATGCCACCCTGCAAGAATGATCTCTGCCCCACATCTGTCCGCTCCTCTCTGGGCACATGGTTCCCCTGCGGAGCACCACTCTGCAAGACAGCCAAGGAATTAACAAAAAAAAAATATTCGAAGAAAACTAAGGGGAATTTTTTTTTTTGGAGAAAAGCATAATTTCTGGACGTCAATCTGACGTGGAACGCTACATATGGGAAGTGGGAGATCTGTTCCTATTTCAATCAGAACAGTGATTTATGATCTCCCTAGGTGGCCCACATGTATCAAGCAAACCCTGGTTTGGTGTGAGTTGTGGTGGTGGTGGCGGCTGTCGAGATGCTGAGGTTCGGTTGTGGTGTCAAGAGGGGTGAGGCAAAATGGTAAGATGGTTGGTGGCCTTCAAGAGGCTGGAGGAGAGACATCTAAGACTACTCTGAAGGTTTTCAGGAAAGGGAAAAGGCATTATGAGCTATAGTAGGATCCTATGCTTTATGTATTTAAACACCACTTTTTTGCCAAAAATCTCCATGGGTGGTTTTACGGGGCAGGGCATATGAAATTCCGTCCACTGCTTGGCCCTGTGAAGGTTTTGCCTCATCTGCCCTGCAGCCCTCCTCATGCCCTGTTTCCCCACCCAAATTGGTGTAGGATCCCTGGATCCTGGGGAATCCCTGCCCTATGGCAATCCCTACTCTGTTGCTTTCTAGGAAATGCGTTTTTTTCCGTATTTATGTTCTGAGCACTTGGAAAACAACCATTATGTTATACTTATTGATAATTATTATGCTTAGATTGTCTATAAGCATTGGAAATTGATCTGATAGTTACAGAGCATGTATAGATTATTTGTTTTGACAGCATGGTGATTGCATTTGTCTCCTTGGATTTGTACCAGGTCTAATCCTCCAGGCTTTGTCTGTTTGGGGAATAATACATGCTTATCTAGCAAACAAAAAAAGAAACAATACAATGCTTGGCTTAGTGTATTAACTGATTGCGCAGTCAAAAGTATCTTGTTTACTCATTCTTTCAATCCTGCAGCTTAGAGTTGATGGAGTGCTAATGAGATTAAGGGACACCCGCATGTATTGTGGCTTTGAGGACAAAAAATGCCCTTCTATTCTACGAGAAAGCTGTTGGAGAGAGGCGACGTTCAAAGCCTTAGCTGCTGTAAGTATCTCTTGTGCAGTCACTGATGGTTATTTTACACATCTTGCTTTCCCCATTTTTGGAGCTTTGAGATGCTGGACCTTGATCAGTAATTTGGTTGTTACCGTGGAGATCATCTAGGTATTGATATATTGGTTTCTGTGCGGTGTTAGAAATAATGGTTTTTCTGAAATTCCTACTGCTTACTAGGGATAAAATGTGTATGTTTTTATTACTTAAAGATGGGTAGTGATTTGCTGCTAGCGAAGTAAAGTATAAGCTAGCCAATGCGAGTATTTAATTTGGCTTGCTGGAAGTCTTGCACAATAATATGTTCTTGCAGTTGATGTGAGTAACGGCTAATTATGAGTGCCATTCCTATTAATGTATAAGTACTGATGGAAATGAGATTATCTTACAAGTCTCTGCTGGTCTTTCATTGGAATAGGTTTTTGGCTTCTCACTAACTTAATTATGCCAACATAGATGCCTATCCAGAATATTTTATGGCTCGTACAATTTAAAAAAGGGTTCTTGGTCATAATTTGCGCAATCTATTATGATTCAACATCAACATCAACACTTCGACCAAAAAAAAAAAAAACATCAACATCAACATCAACATCACCTTTATCCCAAACCAGTTGGGGTCGGCGGTCGATGAACCTAAAGCGAAAAGCTTAAAAATATACTAAAATAAAAGTAAAAATATGGCTACTCAAAAATAAATAAATAAATAAACATATAAATAAATAGAAAGGACTAAACAGGGCACTCTGGAACACAGGAAATCCCCCCTTCTACAATGTGGATAGCTTTCCTCCACTCCGTCCTAAGGCATACCATACGCCAATCTATTTCCCACTCTATTAAATCTTGTTTTACTACTTTCCCCCAAGTAAGTTTCGGCCGACCTCGTCCTTTCTTCATATCGTTTTCTCGGTAACACACTTCTGTTCTTATCGGAGCATCTAAGGGTTTACGAAGAATATGTCCAAACCATCTCAATCTATATTCTCTCATCTTCTCTGCCACCGGTGCTATTCCAACTTTTCGTCGAATATCGTCATTTTTTATCTTATCCATCCTTGTATGACCACACATCCACCTTAACATTTTCATTTCCGCTAATCCAATTTTATGCTCATGTTGCTTTTGTACCGGCCAACATTCAGCTCCGTATAGCATTGTAGGTCTTATTGCTGTTCCATAAAATTTTCCCTTTAACCTAAGAGGGATTTTGCGATCACACAAAAATCCTGATGCACTGTGCCATTTCATCCAACCTGCTTTGATTCTATAGCTAACATCCTCGTCAATCTCTCCCCTCTTTTGCAAAATTGATCCCAAATATCTGAAAGCATCTTTCTTAGGTACCTCCTGTCCAAGCATATCTACAGATTCTTGATCATCTTTTTTTGTCGTGGCGAACTCACACTTCATGTATTCCGTCTTACTCCGACTTAATGTAAATCCTTTGAACTTTAACGTGTTTCTCCATAATTCTAATTTAGCACTGACCCCAGCCTTGGTCTCATCAATAAGTACAATATCATCTGCAAACAGCATACACCACGGCACCTCATCTTGAATATCTTTTGTTAGCTCATCCATAATTAGTGCAAAAAGATAGGGACTCAGAGCCGAATCTTGATGCAAACCTACTGTGATCGGAAAATAACTTGATGTGCCATCACAGGCCTTCACAAGCAATCTATTATGATTGATCATATAAATTCTCGTTGACTTCATCCCCTTGAAGAAATTTTTGTGCAATTGATTCATGTCTCCACACATTTGATACAGAACTTCTGTGTCCGGATTTTATACATTGCATGATGTGAAAGCCTTTCATTCTCTAGCGGTTACTGAACTGCAACGTGCCAAGGCACAGTTACATTAGTTCATTAGAGATTGATATTAGCATATTTTCATGTCCTTTATAGATATGTTGAAGTCTGCCAAAATGGCCACTGCATTAAGACCAATGGCATGTTAATTTTTTCCAAGGATATGGCATGCAGTTAGTCCATTTTGTGACAGTGGCACAGACTATCCTTAAGGGTTGGCATATCATCTACTTCACTGAGAGCTCTATAAGATCGCTTGTTCTGTTGCTGATATTCAAATTATTGATATTTGGATTTTGCAGAAAGGATACCCATCTGATGCTTCTTCATACAGTGACCCAAGCATCATCAGCCAAAGGCTGCCTATTGTCATGCATAAAACCCAAAAGCTTGTAATCCCTGATAATTTATAAGCTGGTACTTTGTATAGCAGGGATTTTGGAGAAATCTTTGAACCTCTGTAAGGTGAAATGGAGTTGCACCTATACACAAACTAATTTTTATAATGCAAAGAACAGTCATTCTCCTGGAGAATCATTCTCGTTATACTTCAATTTTGTGTTTTGTATTCCTATACTATGTTTCTTTTGTCTTCTTGTTGCATGCTTCATTTAAGATGTTGAGCTCGTGAGATGGAGGCACATTAATTTGGGTACAAAAAGAAACATACTCGAATTAGAGAACTCCTGATGTAACCGAAGGCAGTACGCTGGAAGAAGAATAGTGCATTTTATGTAGGAGTGATGGAATACCTTATCAGCTTTTTCTAGAAATGATGGCCGAAATTGGATAGCAGACGTTAGATTTGGAGATTTTCAAGTGGTACGATGATTTTTGTCTTCCTGCAGCAATGAGGAGTTGAAGGATCTTCTGCTGGTAATCTTGTTTATTCCTCTATGGTGTTACTGGAACTATGTGGCACATACATTAATATTACTGTTTTTCCCCACATGAGCAGCATGTTTATATGCGGCATGGTAGAAGTTGTTGCCTGACTGCTGCCCATGATGCTGGAGTTCATTGGAAGGAAAACTCGGTACTAAAAAAGCAATGCTAAGGATACTATGATCCATGTACTAAATTAGTTTACTAAAAAGATGTGCTATTCTGTACGAGTGTTTATTTATGTTAATGGGGCCCTTGAGCACCCAAGAGAAACTTGCCACGTCACTTAATAATCAAACTCTATAGACGAGTCTTAATATGTCTAACGTTATTCTAGTTTCAATTGGATTTAATAATGTTCAAAGTAAGAACGAGCTTGACAACTTACATGATGAAGTTGTGTTGATAATAATTTTCTTATAATGTTTGTCTTATGTTGCTTAGAGTTGGTACATCATGTATAGGGGTTAAATGTAGAGAACTACGTGAATTTGTTTTGGGGAGATGTTCTGAGCACTATGATTCATGATTTAGAGCTGGTGAAACATTGTGATGCTTTGTATGACATTGCATGTATAATTTCATTTAAGGATAAAATCACATTAGGTGTGGGTATTCATTCTTCTCAAATGATGAAAGGAGTATACATAGGAACCACATAGTTATGCAAGTGCATTGAAATTTGAACCTCGAACTACTACTAGCTCCATCTGTTGTTGTATACAAGATCAGTCGCCTTTTGTGGTGCTAGTGGAGTACTTCTTCTTGCCCACAGATCTTCACAGTTGCTAGTTTTACTAGCTCTATCTGTTGTATATGCCAAGACCAGTCATTGACCTGTGTGATCGTGCTAGTAGAGTACTTTTTCTTGCCCACAGATCTTCACAACCCCTAGTTTTTAATGGAGAGTGCTTCCTCGTAGTTTTGTTCACCTAGAAGAATGTTTTTCATTTTCAGTTTCCGGAGTTGATTGCGTGGTCTAGGTGAGTTAGGATGCAGCTTTTCTGGCAGGGACCAGGGTGCAGCTTAGCATGGCAGAAATTCTCTGCAAAACTTGCTTACACATGATCATCGAGTCATCTTGCTTCTCAAGAATTGGTCAACTTTTGGGAGATTCGAAATGGAATGAGTAGTTACATGAGACTGTTGTGTAGATTCTGGTTTTGCACTATACCCACAAGAAGCGTACAAGATATTTGCGGTATTTGGACTTTATTGGGCAGAAGCACCGACTCAACCTTGATGTTGTTGGCCTGCATCTGCAGTCTTACATGATAGAAAGAAAAAAAATGGGAATCTGTTTGGACACGAGTATTCAGATGCAGCTCAAGGATGAACAAGTTGATCAGAGCCGGAGGTTTAGGTCAAGCTTAACTGGCTCTGATGGAGGATTCGATTGTTGCACATCCAAGCGGAAGCTGCCTGGCCACATCAAGTCTAATGCATCCTCAAACATGAAGGGTTGCCATCCCGGTGCATTTCCTATATTATGGTCACTGAATCTTGCTACCATTGCTGTCCCATCTCTAATCGGTTTGCTCACTAGAGAATGGGGCCTAACACCGAGCGATCGGATGATAGGGGCATTCGTATTTGAACCCAACATCGTGATCATTCTCTGGGATTGGTATCTTCTTGCTGCCCCCCTCTCCCTCTTATGGGCATTCTGGTGACCTCCTAAAGCTTGTGAGCTGTAGAATTTCCTCATACAGAAGTTACATGAAAAAACTTTGGTTGAAGCTGGCCTCGATTGTGATTCAGAGTCTCCAGCTGTTGAGGTTGAATTTGTTCCCAGGCTCAAATTCAGCCACTCTTCTTGATTATCTTCTTCATTTTCCTCCTGGTAATTGTCACTCGGATTCAATCGATCTTGCTTTTCGTCGATGGTCAAAATTTGGTCTTCCTTTTCAGAGATCATCCTGAGGGATGTGGTGGGGAGGTGTTGCTGGAAGTTTTGAAAGAAAAATAGAGGGCTTTTGCAAAATGACTATGGCTGACACTTAGAAAGACCCTTTGATGAGTGAAGCAGAGTAGAATATATGGAGAAACCACCATGCACTGAGAGGGAATGCGATTAGATATTATTTTTAAATTTATCTGATTTTTGTCTAGTGGCCATCTGGTGAAGTTGCTTATTATTCCATAGTACAATGCTTACATCATCTATACTGTTGCTATTGTCAAGCTTGGGATTCCCCACTTTCACATTTCATCTTTATCTCTATTCTCAGATCATGTTAACTTTATGTTGTTCTGTTTAGACGACACAGGAACTGCTCGGTTGACAGTTCACCAAGATTTCCATCAATTAGTTGACACTATATCTGTGCTTTATTTGAGATGCTTGTCGTGAAATGCTCCTCTGATTGAGATCAGGATAAACAATAGCCCATTGTGAGGGAGTGCCGCCAAGCAGTTTAAGAATCTGAGTTCTTGATTAGTCTACTTATGTTGGTGTGAATGGTTTGTGCTTTCAGATCACATTTTATCATCTGTGCAGCCCCAGAAAGAAGAAGAGATACGAAGAACCACTGAGCCTGAGGTGGTGATGAGACTTTAAAAGAAGGTGAGTGAATGATAAGCGTGAGCCTCTGAATGCTGCTGTTCAGCTGAGTGGTGACAAGTCTATATTATTATCGTCAAATGCTGTTTGATTTAATGTGCTGCGGGGGCCCATATAGGGGCCCCAACAATTGCCAATAATGGTGATGAAAGTTAGGGGACGAGATAGAGTGGTATCTTACTATTTTTAATTTGATGTTCCCTCTTAGAGCAAGAGTATCTACGTCGGTGTCTTCATGTTGGGGCTTCTTGCGGTTCTCTCTCCCCTAATGACTTTAGTGGGCACTGGGCAAAGTATGTGTACAGCAGGAGATGGGCATTAAGCACAAGTTGGAGGCTTTTTTATTCCCCAACTTTTTGGCTATGAAATCTGTTGGGAAGCCAAGTTGGTCAGTTCCCCATAAAGGGTACTTTGTTTTGCACCTTTTAACGTCAGTGGCATATAGTGACCTTCCTGCCCTCCTGCAGAATCTCTTTCCCTAGAAGTCAAATCTTATCCGGCCAGAGGCTGTGTTTGGGTTCTATCTTTTGACACAGTTATTATGAGATGCTATGGAGTATCAGTCTTCTTTTTCACTTTCAAAAGTGGTATCAGCTATCAATAGCTTCTGTCTGTTCATTTCATGGATGGACAAAAGGAGAAGGGTGAACTGCATTAATCATGTTGAGTGGACTAAAAATAGCTGGATGCCATGGTGTGCGAGTAGGACGTGATTGGGGTTTGTTTAATTGGAGGCAGGTTGAGGCTGAATCAGATTCTCATCATCTCTATTATTCAGAGACGGGATCTGGCTTTCCATAGATTTATGTGGTTACCTGTAAACTGGTGTTGACCAACGGCCAGGATTAATTCGGGCGCATCATGAAAGTGGAGAGCATTCGCGGCCATATAAAGGCGTCCAGTAGAATTAAGGATGCCTGCATGACATGAGCGACTTATTGGTGTTGCGATCGTGTGATCAGTACGCTACATGCCCGAGTCCTCCCGTCTATTAAATGGTTAAGAACATGCTAAGTCCCGCTCTTGAGTTCTTCTATTGGATATGGAAGTGAAGTTTTTTTTTCTTTTTTTTTTCTTTTTTTCCCTTCATTTGTCAGCCCATCTGCCGTAGACGAGGGTGAAATCCTAGTTTGTAACTTCGAAACCAATAGGCGAAAAGGTCCTATGATTTATCATTTCCTTGAGACTGCTTGGGGATGACGAAAAAAATGCGCAGTGTGGCGTACAGAAGACAGGTAAAAGCTAGTGACTGTTCGTGATTTTTTTGCCTTGAAATCAGACCACTTGTGAACATGTTCAAGGCCCAAAGCAAAAGAAGAAAGTAACTGGCCGGGGCTACCACTATCTTTGCTTCTATCCATACGTGTTTGAATCCCAATCGAAGGGGGATTTGGATCGTTGATTGCAAACGGATGTGTTTGCGATCGGGTGATCGTGAATCGTGATGTGATTGAACGATATAGCCCCCCATTTTGGAGGCTTTTGCTGTAACTGTCTACTTGCTTCGTCAAATGCTTCTCTCACCCCTAAGGAAAATGCTAAAAAGGGGGAGTTTGGAAAAGGACCTGGAATTCATCAAGCAAAGTGCATTATCCCGGGCATTCTTTCGGAGCTATTATTGGATGATCCCGGTGCACGCGAGCCAAACGTGCACAGTCCTATGTGAGGCTGGCATGACCCGATTCGCATGTACTGAATCGGGCGACAAGTTTTCATTTGTTCGTGCCCTCAGACTTGGAGAGCATGGGGGGAGCTTCTTGCCTCCGTTCAATCAACATCCATGGTCGAACAGTCTTTCCCACATTTGTAACTCTGCTCAACCTTATCTAAGTCGCACTTTCTGTGTAGGTGATCGTTGATTCTCATCCCGAGACGCGAGTCAATGCACACGGAGCAAAGATGCTCGTCGCGCCCAAGATTTTCGGTACATGGTCGGTCACATGAATCACGTCAAGAATGAGGACGAATTGGACCACTCCCTAAAGGAAATATGCAAAGCACTGTGCTTCATTTTGCTTTTTCCTAGGATCAGTTCTCCACGAATAGTAATCTACAGTTCCGATATCCCACAAGTTGGAGGAGGTCCTGGTATTATCCGCTTGCAGCACCCAATGGCCAATCCAGACTCGATTTCGCTTTCTGTCCTTTTTTTTTCCCCTTTTCCCTTTCTCAGTGCCTGGCCTACAAAATGACGCGAGTTACCATCACTGCCTCAGTAGATATCCATTTCTGTTCGTTGAGCCTGGTGCCACCCCCCCCCCCCCCCCCCCCCCCCCCCCCCCAATTCAAAGACAGGGTCATTTGGCCACAGAGGAAGAAACAGCGTAATTGCTTACAAGCTACCATGTGGAGCAGTATGGACTTCCTCAATAGAAAGAACATGTTCAAGAGTACCAAAGTACGGCTGCAGAGGAAAACTGGTACTGCCGATCCGAGAAAAATTGTAAGAGGGCACTATCAAGGACTCGTTCACTGATGGGAAGAGCCTAAAAAGCCGATGTTGATCTCTGATCAGGTGAAAAACATAACGAGGCTGCTTGGCCATTCCGAGAGGAAACAAACAGGAGAGACATGGCCACTGCTCTTGCTCTGACTTGATTCATCCACGCGGGAAGGAACATGGTGGGTGGGTCATGCTGCATCCATTAGCAGCAACCACCCTCGTGCCCATTTGTCCCAGTCCGATTGCCGTCAAAAACAATGTTCCTGCAGCCTCATGTGCCCACCCGGGTTTCATTTGATTTTATCATTAAGTGATTGACGATTCTCAAGTGTGGAAGCCCTGAGCGGTGTGTGCGGACGTTAGATGTAGCTTCAATAACAGATGTCCGCAGTAATTTTCTTAAGAGACCCGTCAACGTAGGAAATATCTGCCTTGATCCGGGTCCGCTAGACCGGTTTCATGGCAACCGGGTCCACGCGAGCATAGTACTAGAAATTAGGAGTGAGCATGGGCCGGGTGGGCCAGGTCCAAACCTAGACCCTAAACCCGACCCTGTTATAACCGGTTCTCAATTTTTGGAACCGAGACCCTACCCTGTTTATCTTGGACCCTGTTTTTCGATCCGATTTCAGGGTCTACCCGGTTTCCCTATATGCGAAAATGAATACATATTACTCGGACAATGAACTCTACATATTCGACAAAAAAAAAAAGGAATTTGCATTTACAAATGTAAATACTCTCTAGTGCAAGATTGAACTTAGACATCAAGTCACATAACACTAAGAGAAATGAAGAATTTTAGGATTACATATTGCCCTAGTCAAATGAAAAATTATATTCAGAGGAGGCCACGGTGCAAAAATTATATTCAGAGGAGGCCGAGGTAAGGGGCTGCAAGTGTGTGATGCAACGCAAGGCGAAGACTTAAGTCGATTAGAGTTTTTTTTTAAAAAAAACATCATCTAAAAACCGGTCCTATAAACCGGTTCGGGTGGGTTCTTACCTAGACCCGGGAACCGGATTGGTTCTAACCGGTTCTCAAAAATTGGAACCGATTCCCGGCCCGATTTCAACGGGAACCGATTCCCGGCCCTTTTTTTCGGGTGGGCCGATCCGGGTACTGGGTAAACCCGGTTTGATTGCTCACCCCTACTAGAAATCCACCCTCTGCTACGTGGGCTCCAAATTTGAAGTACATCCATGTGCAGTTTAGATCATTGGATCCCAATATGAAACAAGGTATATCGTCGGACCAATTTCGATACAGGAAAATGGACAACTGCTTAACCCATTCATAAATAATTTCCCACAGTAGTTAGTAACTTATCAGGAAAAAAAGTTATTACGAGGGGTAGTATTGAAACTCGATCAAAGTATTTTCTCCACCTGAGTTATGATATGCCACTTCTTCATTTTAAGAGCAAAATTTCTTTTCCCCCTCAAGAGTTCCTTCTACTGCTCAATAATTAGAAACTCCCGAAAACGATTATTAACTTTTCAACTAGAGGGCAGATTTGCTCATCAAATAGAGAAATCAGTACTAACAATATGTACTACAAAGAATATGTTAATCACGAGAGAAGTTAGAGACTTAGTTTCCAGTATTTAATGTTTACTTGTGATATGCCACTTCTTCATTTTAAGAGAAAAATTTCTTTTCCCCCTCAAGAGTTCCTTCTACTGCTCAATAATTAGAAACTCCCGGAAACGATTATTAACTTTACTATGAGCAAAATTTCTTTTCCCCCTCAAGAGTTCCTTCTACTGCTCAATAATTAGAAACTCCCGGAAACGATTATTAACTTTTCAACTTGACAAGTAAACATTAAATACTGGAAACTAACTCTCTAACTTCTCTCGTGATTAACATATTCTTTGTAGTACATATTGTTAGTACTGATTTCTCTATTTGATGAGCAAATCTGCAATAGGGAAAGTAATTTTCAACATATGTATGACTTCAAACTTCTTCGAAAATGATAAGGAACTACCCAAATTAGTTAAGAACCAATAATAGACAAGTAAGATCTGGGTAGACTAGTAATTTATCCATGGAATATCAATTTCCTCACGAAAAGCTACAATTAATATACCCACAAATAGCAACAATTGGTGACATACAACAATTGGCTGGTATAAGCATCGACATAGGCAATAAAATTACACTGTTCGAATCCGACACAGCATATGCTTAGACCACACTCCACACGAGACCCTCAGCAGGTTTCGGTAGCGCCTCATTCCCCTCTGAGATTCTCTAGTTCAGCATTGCAATCAGATCAATTGGGGATATTTAATACAGATGCCCAACGAACCATTTTGTTAAAAGAGAATGACATGCATGAACAGCAATATATTGCTCGTGGCGACTCGAACATTAGCCGTCGCTAGAGAGGAAAAGTGCAAGTTCCCGGAACTAGTATTGTCACACAAAAGAAACAAAATCCAACATGATAACCAGGTCTGTTATGCCAATTGATATAACCTCTCATCCTAAGAGCTATCTCAAAGATTAGAAAGCCATTTTGCTCAAAAGGAAGAGTACTGAATGAAGTATCTAATACAAACTGCACAGAGAAGAATGCCCGTCCAAAAAGTCCTCAAGTTCTTTCCTGACAATAAAATTAATTAACACTTTATTTCTTAGGTCCAAAACTTTTGTCCATCCTAGCAACATCCACCTTCTGCAAGTTCCATCTATGTTTTAGCACAAGGTTGTGCTGATCCAAGAGCTGCTCAAGTACCTGCAATATAGCCGTGTGCACTTGATGTGAGAACGACTGCGGGCAAGGGCACCTCCAAGAAAATTGAGAAAGCAGGTTTCTACTAAGATTGGTTTCAAGTAGCCCTTGAATATCATCTTCATTTTCATTAGAATAAGCATTTAGTCTCGCACCACCAGCTGCACTTAGCCTTTCCAAATAAGCATTTTCTTGTCCACTTCATACAAATGATTAGCATCTTAATCATTATAGCTACAAATTAATCAGGAAAACTCAAGGTTACGATAAAACATGAAAGGATCAACCTTTCAAACTGGAAGACTTTCTTGCAACAAAATTGAACCAGTATGTAATTATCATGTAGTGGAGGGCCGGGATTTACTTTTGCCTTTTCTTCATCCAACCAAATTTCAATTTTACGTCAATAAACAGGTTTCTCTTAAATCAAAGATCCACAGCATTGCACATAGGGAAACGAGATGTGAGTTCAACGTCGTCCATAAAGGAATGCAACTAGTGCAATAATTTCATAATAAACACGAAGAAGCCTAAGCATTCAATGTCTCGATGCATGGACATTACCCAGGACTGGTCAACAAACATATATAACTACCAGGGTTATTAAGCACGTAGCATTGCACATTTTAGTCTCCAGCACAACCAGCAACTACTGAAAGTTTCAGGTTGGACAACTGCCAACGGACAGCTGTTTTCTGAGTAAGGCACACTTACAGAAAGCCGTAGGTATTAATCTGCTTCCAATCACAAGAAATACCATTTCCCAGCAACATGCATTTACTTTCTTCATAAGCAATTGGAGGGAAAAGCGGGGATATGGGAAATGAAACAAGAACGCTTTTCCATTCCTCAAACAAGATGGGTCTGTAGCTCAGTATCATCAAGAATTGCAAAAGATTTATAGAAAGAAAATAACAAATTTGAAAAGAGAAGCACCTACAATTTTCAGAACCATTACTGTGCCTTTGGATGATTGAAATTCCTTGTGCATCACCCATCTTTTCCAATCCTCCCTACCAAACCCAATCCCTTCTTATCAACTTGACATTTACCAAAGAAACGCTAAGAAAGAATCATCGTCTCATGATCCATGTCTTTTTGTGGCAATTACATGGTAGATGATGTTACAACTTCCACCAAAGAACTAATGGTTTGCAAAATAAAAATAAGTCAAAGACGAGAAATAAAAATTTCTTCAGATAATCCAATTGCAATGCGTCCTAGGTACAATGAGACTCACAAAGAAAATACTAGCGATCCTGACAAGTGCGGCAGAAGGTACCGTGATACAGCTCGCAGCATGCTCGCACAGCTACACTGAGGTGTGAAGTAAGCCTGGGAGTGCAATGCAGAGGCAGAAGAGACTGAGTGCAGCCTAGTTCACCCATGCTCCTACTGAAGAAAATGAAGCAGCAAGAGTACATTCAGAACTGCTCTAAGAAGTAATATAAATTTACTGGACACGACCTATGCATTGAAACCAGCAAAATGCCACTCGCCTACATGATTGCTCGAAGCAGCGTTCCTACTACATAAACAGGCTCATAAGACGGACAGTGCTTTCAAGTATGAATGATCTATAGATGGTTTAGTGGTCGAAATGAATTTGTTCCAATTCAAAGTCCGGTGCTCCTCCTTCAAAGACAAAGCCTAATCTCTCGGATCAACTGCTTCGCCATATAAAGCAGAATCGAATGGTACATCGCATGCCGGTCGTTTTCTCAGTCCTCAAATTCTCGAGAATGGCAGCCTACTGAATTCAACCAAAAGGCCAGCATCTTCCGCTGAAATTGCTGATTACTAGTCCAGAACCAAGGGGGGCAGAAACAGGAAGTACAGAGAAAATGAAGGGGGAAATGTGACCTGGGAGCGGCGAAGTAGAGGCGGCGAGACTGAAGGCGCGGCGACGCCGCGGGAGGCGGACGTAGGGGGCGGGAGAGAGGCGGCGACGAGCGAAACGGTGAGGAGGAAGCCCTCGCCGATGAAATCAGGGAGCGAGACAGCGACCCGCAACGCCCAGCCATGGCTCAGATCGGTGAGATGTGAGGCGCAGAGAGACGACCAAGAGGTTTTGGCGAGGGTTTTGGATTTGGGCTCGACCCGGGTATGGCGGCTCGGGCTTTTCAAGGAAAGACCTCTCCGGAGCCCGCCCATTTTCATATTTAGGCCTGTCGGTCCTGGTCCGATCAGGAGGCCCATGGACTCTTCAAGGGACCTAATGTAACCATAATTCCAAGTTTTTTTTTTATGGTTAATACCACGAATAATACCAAACCGGTAAATTTATGAAAAGTTCAGTACAAACTATTCTTTTCATCATAAAAAATCCTTAAACTGGTACACATGGGACAAATTTATCATAAACTGTTTTTTTATCACAAAAACTCCAAACTAGTACGCTTGTGATAAATTTATCATAAATTGGCACATTTATTTTATCTTTTGTTAGTTTTTCGTTAAAATTTTACCATCAAATTATTGAGTTGGATGACATGTAGCAATTGACGGCTGTACGGATTTAAGGTTTTTATCCTCTGTTTGTCACACATGTATTAGTTTGGAATTTTTATGGTACTAACCCGATTTAACAGTAACTAACAAAGGTTCAATTTGTCATATGTGTACCAGTTTAAGAGATTTTTAGCGGTCACAAAAAAAATTTAATGTAAATTTGGTCTCAAATGTATTATTTTAAGATTTTTCACAGCTAAAAAAATAGATTAGAATGAATTTATCACATGTATATCGATTCGAGATTTTCGTGGTATTAACCCTTTCAAATATGCGTTTGATGTAGTATATTCTTTTCGGAGGATAATTAATCAGGCAAAGTGAGCTTGAGTCGACATCTAGATTGATCCCAGCGGATAAACTTAAAAGGCCTAATGTGCTTGCAAAGTTGAATTCATGAGTTAACGTATGAGTTATAACGGTTGAAATATACTCTATCTGAATTTGCAGAGAATCCTGTTTATTACAGGGTTTAATCGACAGTAAAATATCTTATTACTGGGTTTAGACTCAACATGGGATACACTGTGTTCGAAGTGTAAGTTTTGCTCCAGACATCCTCCTCCTCCGTGGTTTTTCGATTGGGAAGAACGGATCCGATGTGTCCTAAAGCGAGGACGTCCTCAGGAGTCTCAACTGTCCATTGAATGTGTAGATCCTACAGGATGCAATGTCTACTCTCGCTGAAGTTCCCCTGTAGTGCAGCGTCAGAAGAGCGTTCCGGTCCTCGCACCAGACATCAACTTCATGGAGGTCTCCATCGCTCCAGCTGATGTTGACGGTCACCCCTCCGCGCGCTTTCAGTCCCTTCACCCCACCGTTCCCCCATTTGTCCCGGGGAAGCGCAGGAAGCAAGTACAGATCCTTCAACGTGCTCTGCACGAGCATTTCCGCAACCGCCGCTATAAATCTAGCAACAGATAAAGGGAAAACCAGTCACATGTAGCAGTTTATCGGATTGTCAGAATTCGCTGTCAAGATAAAAGCGCATGAACTTCTCTTACCCGAAGTTAGCATCAATCTGGAAAGGAGGATGTGCAGTAAATAAGTTACTATATAACCCTCCATGGAAGGACACCTCATGTTCTGGATCCACCAGGGAAATCAAATGCTTGACCATCTGATAAGCGCGCTCACTGTCGTGGAGACGTGCCCAGAGAGCGACTTTCCATGTTGTAGACCATCCTGGACCATCCTCTCCTGAAACCCATCGAAAACAAGTTTAGAAACCATCAAACCATCTCGAGCAGCATCGAAGCAGAAGAAATCGAAGACTCAAACAAATAACTGCTACACTGAGAAAAGAGCACGTCCAATGATTGGGAATGTTCCCGGAACTGATATTTTATAACAGAAATCTTGGGTAAAAGTGGAGCGTTTGTGGCCCCGGAAAGATGATGCGAAATGCGAAGATGGCAACGATAGTGCAGCCACTTAATAAGTGCAGACCTCTTTTATAGAGTGATTTCTGGGCAGCAGTGCATAGATCAGGAGTTCCTTCCAAGGTCATTGTATGGCCCGGAAACAGGCCAAACAGGTGCGAAAGATGACGATGTTGCACCTCTGGATCCTGAAAATCTAGGGCCTGCCTTCATAGAAATTACTGTTTAGGCCATGAAAAGCAGGCTGCTTTTGTAATTTAAAAGGAGAAATCAGCCCACTTGGTCTTAAGTTGAACTTGAGGAAGAACAGAAAAGCATTTAAGCAGTCACATACCCATTCCATGATAGAACCATCCATGGCTATTGTTATTGGACGAAGCCTTGTCTGAGCCTTCCGCACTTTATTGACTAGATCGCTGTCGGTATACCCAAGAACCTATTATTCAGAACTTAGTTATGAAGGTTTAGAAGTTACGAACCAGTAGAAAGCTAAGTATCTACGCCTGTTTTATGGATGCGGCTTCACCTCCGCAGCAGCAACAACTGCAGAGAACACTTCGGTTATGATCATCACGTCCATTGTTGTTGAGTAGCTCACACTAGCAGGCCTTCCATCGGGAGCAATAAAGTTGTGTTCTGGAGATGTTGATGGGTTGGTTTCGAGATACCCATCACGTCCTTCAATCAACCAGTCCAACAGGAAAGTTGCGCATCCTTCAAACAGAGGATACGCCTCATTTTTAAGGAAGTCCTGTTTAATGTCGAGTATTGAAAGATTTTAAAGCATGCCTACCAAACAGTGCAATCCCTTGTAAGTAAGAGGGAGATGCACCTTGCAGAGCTACAGCAGAAATACACGACTGCTCCGGATCAAAGAAACAGATTCTCCTTTTTTCTTTTTTCTTTTTTTTTTTGCGAAAATTTTCAAAGATTTAAAGAGCAGGAACTGCTTTTTCTTTTTGCGCAAAAAGACTATGCTCTCGGCTATTCATACATTCCAATCTACAAGAGGAACAAACCAAAGAATTCTAGTAAAGGGCCAAAAAATCTATATGAAACTGAAAAATGCATGAGGCCAGAACTTCTGCTTAGTCCTGACTCAGGCTCTAAGTGATCACTATCTGTTGTCAATCTCTACTTTCTCGCAAGAGGTGGGAAAATTTTCTAGAAAGAGGAAACACAAAAATGAAAGAAAGCTTTAGAGCATACAGCTTGAGATCCATGTCAGGGCTAGCAAGAAGGGACGATGATAAAGCAGAAGATAGGTCAACCAAACAGAGGAATTAGAACTACCTTGTCCATTGTATACGTATAGTGCTCCCAGAGATGTGTGCAAAGCCATGCGCCGCCCATTGGCCAGACAGCATACTTAACTTTACCTGGAATTGTCGATGACTTGGCCCATATGTCAGTTTGGTGATGTACAACCCAACCTCTGGCTTCATAGTTAACCTGTAACATTCTCTAACAAGGTAAGAGGAGATCGTTTAACATTTTGTCTTCTACAACAGTTAGTTCATGGTCAAACTGATTGCTGTACAACTGAAAATTTGAATATGCTCAATATATTCCAAATGGAGAATGGAATGAGAAAAATCAAAGAGGTGGAAGGATTGAGAAAGAAGTCATGTGTTCTCCTTTGCACCTGAGGACTTATCACCTAGGATACAACCATAACAATTGCGATGGAGTGGTCCACCTCGCATTGTTGTGGAAACCAAAAAGGCATCATCTGGCAAATTTACAGCCTCAATATCTTATCTCAGAATTATCAATCCATTAATTGGAATTCACAAACAGAATGCACAGTGGTACAGCTGAAATTGGCTCCTGAAGAGTGAAATTACTTGCTTTCATTTTATAGAAAACTGACCGACAAATAGAAATCATTGCCAATCTAGATCTTGCAGAACAATTAAAGTTGAATTCTCACCTCCGCAGTTTTAATCCCATTGATGGACAAAGAGGAAAGAAAATCAAACAAAGGCTCCTGGCACTCAGCAAGATTGCAGGGAAGGCAAGGCCAATAGTTCATCTGAAGATTGATGTTCAAGTGAGGAGCGCAACTGAGCAAAAGGAGGGGGTTCAGTCAGTCTGTCCAAACATAGTGTTCCTAAAATAGATGCAAGCTTTCCATACAACACAACAAGAATTTGAAGTGATGTCTACTTAATGTAGTCCATTTCTTTTTACATCTTTCGCTCTCTTTGCATGTAGCGGGATGAACACTGGAGCATGGAAACATTTAATTTAACTGGGGACTATGAGTAAACAAATGACATAAGTGATCCAACATCAGAAGTAACTCCTGGAAAAAGGAACCCAAACTCTGATGCAAATATGGAGATTTCGCTCTGCATATAGCAGAAAAGATCATAACAAATTAAGCTAACCATGCTCAAGCTCTTTCTACCTTACTATCCTAGAAGCCACATTTGCTGAACAAGAAAAAACCACATTAAGAAATGTTGCCTGAGGCATCGAGAAAGCACTGCGTCATCATTTTAGCTTACAATTGGCACAAATTCCAATGATATATCTAAAGTTGAACACAATCGAAGGGTGACAAGATCAACGCAGAATTTATCAAGGGTGGAGGAATGGAAGATGAGAGAGAAGAAAGAAGAGCATTTGGAAGAAAATGAGATCACAAACATACTCCCAAACTGGCGCAATATCCTTGTTCCAGATTCCTTGTAGATTTGACACCTGGGTTCCAGGTCTCGAGCAAGAAAGAAGTAGATAACGACCGAAATGGAATAACAACTCCAGAAGAGAAGGATCTTCATCAATTGCAAAAGACTTAATCCTATCAGCAGTATATACTCTACCACTGCCGCTTCCCTTATTGTATAGACAAGTCACTGAAGAAGATTCACCAGTGTCAGGAGACGTGAATCCCTTGGCACTGGTAGAGCTGGAACTTTTCTTAAGCTCGAGTGAAACACGTTGGAAGAGGGATTGGTAGTCACTTAAATGGCGTGCATAGAGCTCAGGGTATGAAAGGTTTCTTATTGTTTCCAGCACACGGACTGCATCTGCATTGGGATTCTTTCTAGAATATGAAGGATCTACTAGAGGTCCATTAAATGAAGAAGCAGCCACCAAGTGCAGAATAGCCCAATCTGAACCCCCAACCTTCAATTTTTTGCCATCCAAGACGCTTATCATGCCATTCTCATCACTAATATTCAGATCAAGAATGCTGCAAAACTGAATTCCCTTGGGATCATTGTCATTTACTTCTGGGGGAATTCTTTTACCAGGACAAGCCCCCTCCATAATGATTTGGCTACTTCCATTGACATATGAATGATGGTGTAACTGGCTACCTAGAGACACTGTAAATGAAACATATCCTGATTTGCTTGCAGCTAGTTTCATCACAATAACTTGGTCAGGATAAGATGAAAAGTACTCCCTTGAGAATTGTATATCGCCTACAGAATATCCAACTCTCACGGTAGCAGTGTTCAAGTCTAGCTCCCTGCTATACGTTTCTTCGTCATATGCAAGATGGAGATCATCAAAGTCCAGCTTGAGGTCCCCAAGGAGCTGGTAAACCTACATCATGAATGAAAAAGGTTAGAGGAGGGTGTAACTGTAAACAGAATGCTTTGTGTTCCCTAGCGATTGCTGACCAGAGGAGATGAGCTTCAAAATGCGAAATACAATGTGCAGAAAATCTGATGTGTACTAAACTAACGTATCTGAAGAAAGGAATACAGGGATGTTGATCGTGCATATAGAGAGAAATGCTAGAAGATTAGTCTTTGAGAAGCTCCTAATATCTTAACCACAACATATTTCAGCACCTGATAACTGATAAGTAGCCACATCCTTTAAAGACATAGGCCATAGAAGGGCCACATTATTACGACTACGAGCTGATTCCAGCATGCTTGGTTCGGTTGAGAATCAGGGTTCCCCACAAATCTTAATTCATGGAAAAGCAAATGAGCGAGCAAATTATTGTTATTATTTCATTGATACATAAGCTTGCTAAGTCTGAGCAATGTTGATGTGTATCCTATCACCTGACACCGGCAACACCCAATTAAGCTCACAGAAACCATAAAGCATGAAACTATTCAATGGTACAAAAAAGTCATCTTCACAACGTGGCAACAAAATAAAATTCATGCATAAACTAGATAAAGACACATACTTCAGATGGATTTCCCAACATATTGACTGCTGCTGCAGAAGCATCAGCATATTCACCATCATCCACGAGCTTCCTGACCTCGGCCATGACCACTGGTACATTAGGATTAGTGTAGTTGCCTGGAATCCCAGTCCAGAGAGTATCCTCTACACAAAAATTTACATTCGATCAGCATGATGTACGTCCGAGCAATTAACTTTAGCTAGTTATGAAAGGTATACTAAAACCGCTCTGCTAAATTGCAGTTTACCCTTTAAACAAGTGGGTCATATACGACATCGAAAGTCTACGTCACTTGTTAAACCAATATAGTAAATCGGTCTGGGTACACCCAGAATTGTCCAAACTTTAGCTGGCCTCGAACTTTCACCACTCCGAAAACCCGGAAGAGAACAACTTTTCGTTGTTCTTCAGTTTCCCAAAGAAACTGCTTCCTTATTTCTCGGATTCATCAGAAGAGAGGAGAAGAGTGTCATTCACCGTTGAGTTGAAGAAGTTCCGAGGGAACGCCACCCCACACCATGGCTCCGAGCCTGCCATTGCCGATCGGAGCAGCATCGGTGAAGTCCTTGGCGGGCCCACTGAACGTCACTTTCAACGGCTTAGAATCGTCCGCGCGCTCCATCAAGATCGCGTCTTTCTCGTCTTGATTGCTCACAGTTGCAGAGAACGAGAGGAGGGTCGACGACGCGGGCGGTAAAGTGCACGCTTATCAGCGAGTTCGAATGAGGAGGCTCGCAAACGGCCATACATGTACGAACGAGCGAGACAAGCCGGACCATCGTGTCTTGCAGCGATGTCGAAAGAAAACTATCGGCAGAAAATATTCACAGAACAGACGGCCCGTGACGGGGAGGAAAATGGCCGGCTGTTGCTTATATTTGGACGTTCCTGCGACGCATCCGGAGTTTAAATATCCCTGTTGATGCGAACAAGGAGCAGAAGAAGATTTTGAATATACTCATTCTATGAAAGAATGACGCGGCTTACAGTGTTACGACCGTGCCAAAGCCTGTATCTTTTAGCCGCATCGCCCACATCATCGGAGGTAAATCATTTTCCTCTGACTCGGAAGCCAGGTTCTGTTCACTTTGCTGTTTCAGTTCGGGATTAGAGAACCATCTTGAATTATTGAGTGTTTCGAGGAATACGGTGCCATGCGTTTATGGACAGTGCGGCGACCCCCTTTCATCATGGGCACCGAAGAAGGCGTCGCTGATCGGCTTCCCAAGCATGGGAGGGACCAAAACTGGATTCCCTGACACATGAATTACGGATGCGGTTGTTTTACAATGATGAGAACTCCCTGGCGCCCAGAACTGTTGTGTCCAGAATCCAGGCCAATTCTTGTGTTGCTATAAAAACAGAACCATGCATGCATGACGCAGAAACAAAAGCACTTTCAGAGCGTGAATATGCTTGAAAATGCATCAAATGGCGACTTCGAAGAATTGAAGAATGGCCACTGTGAATTATGATAGTAACCGGCAGACTTCTCAATTGAACTTCTAACAAAGAACCTAATTTTTGCTTCTCATGCCTCTTGCACAATCCCCAACCAACAAAATGTTTCAGGGCAAATTAGCATGGCATGAGTAAAGTAAATCTGCAAATTACTTGGTACTCTGGTCACATTATCATACAAGGTTGAGAGAACTCAAAAGCCCGAGCTTGAACAAAAAGAAAGGCCGGTCCCAAAATTTTATAGGTTCCTTACGTCCTCCTTTTTATTTTTGCTTCTGTTGGGAAGACGCACGTCTTAAAGGGAGCATGTCTTCATGAGTCTCAACTGTCCATTGAATGTGTAGACTGTATGAGATGCAATATCTACTGTCACTGAAGTTCCCCTGTAGTGCAACTTGTGAAGAGAGATCTGGTCCTTCGACCAAACATCGACTTCATTGAGGTCTCCATTGCTCCAGCGGATGTCGACTGTGACCCCTCCCCGTGCTTTCAGTCCCTTCACCCAACCATTCCCCCATTTGTCCCGGGGAAGAGCAGGAAGCAAGTATAAATCCTTAACACTGCTCTGCACGAGCATTTCTGCAACTGCTGCTATAAAACTGACCCACGATGAAAGGTAAAAACCGGATTAAGTAATGTCACCAATTCGCAGGACTCCTCCATTGCTATTACTTATGTATCCAAAAATAGTTCATTCAAAGAAAGGGTAGAATATTAAGTAGAAATTAGAAGAATCTCTTCTAGAGTCAACTCAAGGTAAGAAATTTGTCATGTGAATTCTATGGGAGATAGGCAAAAGGTAAAACTCTTTCAACTCACATGAAGTAGATATCGGATTGTTAAATATCACGTAGTTAATTCATAAAAGAAAAGGAAAAAGAAAAACTATGGTTTTTGCATCTTAAAATTTGACGTCCAAGAAATGCAGTGTGAGCAGTGAGAGACATACACATAATTTTCTATATTCACAAGGTACAAATTGAAATCACAATGTCTGATGGGACCAATGATATATATGAAGTTCAATTTTGAGGCAGTCACAGCCATATTCCCGAGTTCCAATTTGAGGTCGAAGAAGAGATGTTTGAAAAGCAAAGGGTTTTGTCAATAAATGACTTCATATACTGGTCCTGAGAGATTGTGTTCACACCACGATCATTCCCTATAGAAAACATACAATATCATCTTACCCAAAGTTAGCATCAATCTGGAAAGGAGGATGCGCAGCAAATAAGTTACTGTATAATCCTCCATGGAAGGACACCTCATGATCTGGATCCACCAAGTTAATCAAATGCTTGACCATCCGATATGCATGCTTGCTGCTATAGAGTCGTGCCCAGAGAGCGATTTTCCATGTTGTAGACCATCCTGGACCATCCTCTCCTGAACCAATCACAAAAATGTTAGAAAAGCATTCAACTATCTCGCTAGCAGCGTCACAGCATTAGAGAGTTCCAAGAAGAAGTCCACTACACTCTCATTTAATCTGAGCTTATGAAAGATGCAGCATAGAGATTGTGCTAGCCTGTTCTTAATTACCGTCACACAATAATCAAATAAACAACTTTTGTATAGACAAAGAAAGATGTCCAGTGAATGAGCATATTCCACTGACCAATATTTGCATTTAAAATGGCACGCAAAGCATTCACCAATCCCCTTCCCCCCCTGCAACCCAACCCAAAACAAAAGTAAAATAAAAAACCACTCCTACGGCCCCCAGACAATGAAGCCCACAAAACTTAAATGATGATCTGCCCACAAGAAGCCCACCTCTTTTATAGAGGGATTTCTCTGCAGCAGTACAAAGATCAGGAGTAAGTTCCAAAGTTATTGTGTGTCCCGGAAACAGGCCAAAAAGGTGAGAAAGATGGCGATGATGCATTTCTGGATCCTTGAAATCTTGTGCCTGCCATCACAGGAAGTACTGGTTAGATCACAAATAGGTGGTCTTTGTAATGAAAAAGAACAATCTTGTTCTTGAGCTGAACTTGAGAAAGAGCAGAAAGCATTTAAGCTACCACATACCCATTCCATGATAGAACCATCCATGGCTATTTTAATTGGACGAAGCCTTGTCTGAGCCTTCTGCACTTTATTGACAAGATCCCTATTGGAATACCCCAGAACCTGTTATTTAGAACTTCATTACAAAGGTATAAATGAAGCAGGAGAAAGCTAAATTTTTCTGCCTATTTGGATGAGGCTTCACCTCGGCAGCAGCAACAACTCCAGAGAACACTTCCTTTATAATTGCCATGTCCATTGTTGTTGAGTAGCTCACACTCGCAGGCCTACCATCAGGAGCAATAAAGCTATGTTCAGGAGATGTTGATGGATTTGTTTCAAGGTATCCATCAGGGCCTTCAATCAACCAGTCCAACAGGAACAGTGCACATCCTTCCAACAAAGGATAAGCCTTGTCCGTGAGAAACTCCTGCTTAATATCAAGCATCGAAAATCTTCAGTGCATCCCTTATAGTGAATGCAATATAAGCAGAGAGAGATGCACATCACAGAGCTAAAGAATAAATATGTGGCTGTTCAAGATAAAGCAAGAGACTTTCTGTACATTTTCAAAGATGATAATTGCTTGTCCTATTGGTGCAGAACAGCTATTATGTCAGTTCTGGATAAAAAAACTCCAATCTGCAAAAGGAATAGCTAAAGAAAACTAGAGAAGGGCCCAAAAGTCAATATGAAGCTCAAAAATACAAAGCCTTGACTCACACTCAAAGCTAACACTATCTATTGCAACCTCTCATATTGCAAGGGAAGGCAACTTTTGGGAATCTAAAGGGAGGGAAAGAAAGAAAGAAAGAAAGAAAGCTTCAGAGAACAAAGCTTGAGAATGCATAGTGACCTCTGGGAAATCATGTAATGCCATCAGGTCAAATTATCTCTCTGCTATTTAATGCAAGGATGTGATATAAGCATAGACCCATTTCTGCCTAGCAGGAAAGGAAGACAAGAAATCGGAAAAAGATTTCCACCAAACAAGGTGGCATTGGAACTACCTTGTCCATTGTATATTTATAGTGCTCCCAGAGATGTGTGCAAAGCCATGCGCCACCCATTGCCCACATTGCCCACACAACTTCACCTGAAACTGGCGATGACTTTGCCCATATGTCAGTTTTATGGTGTACAACCCAACCTCTTCCCCCATAGTTAACCTGTAACATTCTCTGACAAGGTAAGAGAATGTTTTATTTTGATATGCAGTCAACAACAATCAATTGATGCATGGTCAAACTGATTCTTTTACCACTGAAAATTTGAATATGCTCAACAATTTTCTCAAAATTGAGGAAAGGTTTAGAATTAGAAAAATCAAAGAGACATCACATGCTCTGTTTTGCGCGTGATTGCATCTTATCACTGAATATGATAGCAGAACTCTTGCAATGGAATGCTTCCCAAGCATTATTTTGGAAACTCAAATTTTCTTTTCAGCTGGAATCTACCTCACCAAAAGGAATGGAATCTTGCAAACATCTGGAAAACTTAGGAACTCATCATCTTATCTCATAATTCTCCAAGTCCATATGCTTAAAACTTTCAAGCACAATGCCTTGTGGCACAGATATTACTGGCTTCCAAAGAGTGAAACTACTTGCTTTCATTTTCCAGCTATCTGACAGACAGATATAAACTATGTGGTCACAGAATGTAGATTCTTGCAGAACCATTAAAGTTGAATACTCACTTCTGCAGTTTTACTCCCATTCACTGATAAAGAGGAAAGAAAATCAAACAAAGCCTCCTGGCACTCAGCAAGATTGCAGGGAAGGCAAGGCCAATAGTTCATTTCAAGATTGATGTTCATGTGAGGAGCAGAACTGAGCAAAAGGAGGGGAGTCAGTCAGTGACTGTCCACACATAGTTTCCCTAAAAGTAGCTGAAAGCACATCATATTAAGAGCATCCTGCATTAGAGAAGTACTATCAATCGGAACCCATCCGCAATACTATACATGCTGTTCGTCAACAAGCATTTGAAGTAAAATCTACCACATGCAATCCATTTCTTTTTGAAGAATTTAAAGAAAAGAATTATGATAATTCTCATTCGTCTACCTGTCATTGAGAGAATACAAGGAGAATATATACAAGAATAGAAGACCTAAATTAGGTAAGAAACCTAATTTTAGGTAAAGATCCTAGAAGACCTAAATTAGATAAGAAACCTAATTTACAGCTATAAAAAAAAATTACAGCAATTCCTAATAATCAAGACCTAAAAATCAGGATAATTCAACACTCCCCCTCAAGCTGAGGAATAGATGTCTTCCATTCCTAGCTTGGAAATTATTTCATGAAAAATCCCACCATTAAGTCCTTCGGTCAACACATCTGCGAGTTGATTTCCAGAAGGTATGTAGGACATGCAAATCAACCCCTCTTCTAGCTTTTCTTTGATGAAGTGCCTATCAATTTCAATATGCTTTGTCCTATCATGCTGTACAGGGTTATGAGCAATGTTAATTGTTCATTTATTGTCACAATACAGCTTCATGGGACCCTCCCACTCAATTTTCAAATCTTTTAGGATGATTTTGAGCCATAATAACTCGCATATTCCTTGGGCCATTGCTCGAAATTCTGATTCAGCACTTGATCTTGCAACTACATTTTGTTTTTTACTCCTCCAAGTCACTAAATTTCCACCAAGAAATGTGCAATAACCAGATGTTGACCTTCTATCCACCAAGGATCTTGCATAGTTAGCATCGGTACAAGCTTCTAGCACAAGCTTTTGGTTTCTTCTGAATAGAACTCCTTTTCCGGGACTTCCTTTCAAGTAATGTAGCACTCAATTGATGGCTGGTAAGTGTGGTTCTCTTGGGTCATGCATAAATTGACTAATCACACTCACTGAATAGGCAATATCGGGCCTAGTACGAGCCAAATAGATGAGTTTTCCCACCAATCTTTGATACATTTTTCAATTTACAGCAGGTTCTTCCTTTGCCTCCCTAAGGTTTTTATTATGCTCAATAGGTGTAGCTATTGGTTTACCACCCAATTTTCTAGTTTCCTTCAAGAGATCGGTCACATACTTCTGTTGTGAGACAAAAATCCCTTATTTAGAGTAAGAAACTTCAATCCCAAGGAAGTATTTGAGCCTTCCTAGCTCTTTTATTTCAAACTCTTTAATCAAATACTATTTTAGCTCTAGTTTCTCCTTATTATCGTCACCTGTGACAATAATATCATCAACATATACTAGAAGTGCTGTAACTCTCCCTGCAGCTGAATGCTTAGTGAAGAGGGTATGATCGCCTTGGCTTTGTTTGTAACCTGAAGCTTTCATAACTATGGAAAATCTCCCAAACCAGGCTCTGGGTGATTGCTTGAGCCCATATAGTGCTTTCCGTAATCTACATGCTTTGTTTGTTGTCCTTGTTGAATTATCCTGTTTTTTAGGTCCTGATTATTAGGAATTGCTGTAATTTTTTTTTTATAACTGTAAATTAGGTTTCTTACCTAATTTAGGTCTTCTAGGATTTTTACCAAAAATTAGGTCTTCTATTCTTGTATATATTCTCCTTGTATTCTCTCAATGACAAGTAGGCGAATGAGAATTATCACAACTCTTTTCTCTAAATTCTTCATGGTATCAGAGCATTAGGCTCGTTTTTTCTGGGATAGTATTGCAGCACAGCCTTCGTTGCTGCAATAATCTTTCAATCACAGTCTTCAGTGCTGGATTGTTTTTTATGCTTAAAAATCTGATTGCAATCGTCATTTTTTGTGATCCCTTCAGCTTTATTTTTTCCCACTTCATCTCTAACCTTGTTTCAGTTTTTTTTCCCCCTAAAACCTCACTCCTGCAACCTTTGTTGCTTCTGTTTTGCTGTTCCTTTAAAGCGCTTTCTCCTGTGCCTAGAAATATCCATATCTGATACAAAAACACAAGGTGAAGAGACCAATACCAACCGTACTGGAGATCTACAAAATTTGAGGGCATCTTATAGGCTGAATGAGAAGAATTATCTCAAATGGTCACAATTCGTCAAGACCTACTTGAAAGGTAAAGGAAGATTCAGCCACCTCTTCGGAACAGGTCCACAACCAGAAGACCCCACATTCAACGCATGGGATGAAGCAAATTCAATGATCATATGTCATGGCTATGGGATTCAATGGAACTGGCCGTATGTGATACATGTATGTTTCTCAAGACTGCAAAGGAGATTTGGGATTCAATTCGCAAGACTTATTCAAAAGCTCGAGATGCGGCACAAGTGTATGAAATCAAGGTAAAGACAAGTGTAGCAAGAAAAGGGAGCAAAACTGTGATAGAATATGCCAATACCATTCAAAACCTATGGCAAGAACTCGATCATTATCGAGTATTTGAGATGAAGTGCGTTGATGATGCTGCAACTCTTAAGACCTTCATTGAAAAGGATCGAGTATATGATTTGCTGGCCGGCCTTAATTCTGAGTTTGATCAAGTCAGGATTCAAATATTTGGAAAGGAAGAAACCCCTTCCTTGGAAGAGACAATCTCTCTAATTTGGGCTGAAGAAAGCCGAAGGAGAATAATGCTAGAGCCTCAAGCTGTGGAAGGCTCAGCATTAATAACTCACAGTGTGTCAACACAAGAAAGAGGAAGGATGGATGCTTCAAAGCCTGCATGGAAGGATAACCGAGACAGTATGTGGTGTACCTATTGTAAGAAGCCAAGGCATACAAAAGAGCGTTGCTAGAAGCTGAATGGAAAACCAACAACCTCAAGCCGAGAGTGGGGAAATAGGGGAGGATAGCCAAGCCCCAAGCTCATCTAATTGAACAAACCAGCAAGCAAAACAGTAATAGTGAAGGGCAGGAGAAATAATCCTTCAACAGTGAGGAGATGGAAAGAATTAGAGGCCTTTTAAGGTCTCTAGAAAAGCCCTCTGGTGCATGTTCTTTGGCGCTCTCAGGGATGTCTCCATTCTCTTTTGGTCTAAATGCCTCAGAAACTTTTTCTAGTGAAGCTTGGATAATAGACTCAGGTGCTACTGATCACATAACTTACACTTCACAATTTTTTAGTACTTATAATCCATGTCCAAGCAATAGAAAGATAGTGATGGCAAATGGTTCCCTAGCCACTGTTGTAGGAATTGGTGATATTCATATAACATCCATTCTCACTCTCAAAGGTGTCCTCCATGTGCCGAAACTATCAACCAATCTTGTCTCCATACAAAAGCTCACCAAAGATCTCAAATGTTGTGCAATTTTTTACCATACCTATTGTGTTTTTCAGGAACAGGATTTGGAGAGGAAGATTGGACTTGCTAAGGAAAGGAATGGGTTGTACTATCTTGAGACACCGAAGGTTTCGAAGAAATTCATGAATAATTCATCCTTGTCATTTCTTAGTACTTCAAACAAAGATGTCATTTGGCTTTATCATTTCCGTTTTGGTCATCCATCTTTTCGAGTTTTAAATATCATGTTTCCTTCTTTGTTTAAAGAATTAGATATGAGTGAATTCCAGTGTGATACATGCGAATTTGCTAAACACACTCGTGTATCTTTTCCTATTAACAACAAAAGAAGTTCTCATCCTTTTGTTTTGATTTATAGTGACATTTGGGGACCCTCCACAATTCCAAATATCTCAGGGCTTGTTGGTTTGTTTCTCTAATCGATGATTGCACTAGGGTCACATGGATATTCTTACTCAAAAACAAATCTGATGTGAGTAGTATTATTCCTGATTTTCATTCCATGGTTCAAAACCAATTTGGAGTTAAAATTAAGAGCTTTAGGTCAAGTAATGCCCGAGACTACTTTAATCAGATCTTGTCAACCTATTTCAAAAAGAAAGGGATTATTCATGAGTCATCTTGTGTAAGCACACCACAACAAAATAGGGTTGCTGGAAGGAAAAATGGTCATTTGCTTAACATCACTCGAGCATTGTTGTTTTAGGGGAATGTCCCTAAGTCGTATTGGAGGGAAGCTGTCCTTACATCTATATACATGATTAATAGATTGTCATCAAGAGTATTAGATTTCAAAACTCCTATGGCAATTCTTTCTAGCTTTTATCCCCATTTCAGGACAACAAATAATCTCACACCTAGAGTCTTCGGTTGCACCTCATTCGTACATGTTCATAATCAACAAAGGGGAAAACTAGATCCCAGAGCAATCAAGTGTGTCTTTCTTGGTTATTCCTCTACACAAAAGGGGTATAAATGTTATCATCCTCCCTCTAGAAAGACATGCATATCAGTCGATTTACATTTGTGGAAAACAAACCATACTTTTCAAGGTCTTATCTTTAGGGGGAGAAATCATTAGTGGAAGATAAAGACTTTGAAGATCTGAATCTTGATTTACCTCTTGATAATCTTCAAATTCGAGCTCCCACTTCTAATCAACCTATCCCCGACCAATCAGCTCTTGATCAATCAATTTTTGATGAGTCAGCTTCTACCACTTCAATCCCCAACTCACTACCTACGTCCGAATCCACTCCGGAACAAGTGTCTACCCCTGCATCTACCCATATTTATGAATCTATGAGATTTCCTCAGGAGTACTCAAGAAAGGCAGCTGTTCCAGGCCAAATACAAGTTCAAGATTCTCATCCAAGTCTTGCAAATGAATTTTCGATAAGTTCCGACTCTTCCTTGCATGAACAAACAACTGATATGCTAGAAAATGACTCGCACCTTCCCATTGCTGTTATAAAAGGTACAAGAGAGTGCACAAAGCGACTCTTATATCCACTATCTCACTATGTGCCACTTGAACGCCTATCACCAGCTCATAGAAATTTCATTGTGAGTCTAAAAACCATTTCTGTTCCAAATACTTTATCTGAGGCATTGTCTAAAGAAGAATGGAGAAATGCAATGAGAGAAGAAATGGATGCACCGGAAAAAAAAACAAGACTTGGGAGATTGTCGAAAAACTGAAGGGAAAAAATCTTGTGGGCTGCAAATGGGTTTTTTCCTTGAAATATAAAGCTGATGGTTCTCTTGAGAGATATAAAGCAAGATTGGTGGCAAAGGGTTATACTCAGACTTACGGAGTTGATTATCAGAAGACATTTGCTCCAGTGGCAAAGAAGAACACTGTAAGAATTTTACTTTCTCTAGCAGCCCACTTTGATTGGCAACTTCAACAGTATGATGTGAAAAATGCATTCTTACATGGAGACCTAGAAGAGGAGATCTATATGAATATTCCACCGGGCTTTGAAGGAGAGAGGACCGAAGAATTTAGAGAAAAGAATTGTGATAATTCTCATTCGTCTACTTATCATTGAGAGAATACAAGGAGAATATATACAAGAATAGAAGACCTAAATTAGGTAAGAGACCTATTTGGAATTGTGGAGGGTCCCCAAATGTCACTATGAATCAAATCAAAAGGATGAGAACTACTTTTGTTGTTAATAGGAAAAGATACACGAGTGTGTTTAGCAAATTCGCATGTATCACACTGGAATTCACTCATATCTAATCCTTTAAACAAAGAAGGAAACATGATATTTAAGACTCGAAAAGATGGATGACCAAAACGGAAATGATAAAGCCAAATGACATCTTTGTTTGAAGTACTAAGAAATGACAAGGATGAATTATTCATGAATTTCTTCGAAACCTTCGGTGTCTCAAGATAGTACAACCCATTCCTTTCCTTAGCAAGTCCAATCTTCCTCTCCAAATCCTGTTCTTGAAAAACACAGTAGGTAGGGTAAAAAATTGCACAACATTTGAGATCTTTGGTGAGCTTTTGTATGGAGACAAGATTGGCTAATAGTTTCGGCACATGGAAGACCCTTTGAGAGTGAGAATGGGTGTTATATGAATATCACCAATTCCTGCAACAGTGGCTAGGGAACCATTTGCCACCACTATCTTTCTATTGCTTGGACATGGGTTATAGGTACTAAAAAATTGTGAAGTGTGAGTAGCACTTGAGTCTATTATCCAAGCTTCACTAGAAAAAGTTTCTGAGGCATTTAGACAAAAGAGAATGGAGACATACCTGAGAGCGCCAAAGAACATGCACCAGAGGGCTTTTCTAGAGACCTTAAAAGGCCTCTAATTCTTTCCATCTCCTCACTGTTGAAAGATTATTTCTCCTGCCCTTCAAAATTACTGTTTTGCTTGCTAGTTTGTTCAATTAGATGAGCTTGGGACCGTGGCTATCCTCCCCTATTTCGCCACTCTCGGCTTGAGGTTGTTGGTTTTCCATTCAGCTTCTAGCAACGCTCTTTTGTATGCCTTGGCTTCTTACAATAGGTACACCACATACTGTCTCGGTTATCTTTCCATGCAGGCTTTGAAGCATCCATTCTTCCTCTTTCTTGTGTTGACACACTGTGAGTTATTAATGCTAAGCCTTCCATAGCTTGAGGCTCTAGCATTATTCCCCTTCGGCTTTCTTCAGCCCGAATTAGGGAGATTGTCTCTTCCAAGGAAGGGGTTTCTTCCTTTCCAAGTATTTGAATCCTGACTTGATCAAACTCAGAATTAAGGCCAGCCAGCAAATCATATACTCGATCCTTTTCAATGAAGGTCTTAAGAGTTGCAGCATCATCAACGCACTTCATCTCAAATACTCGATAATGATCGAGTTCTTGCCATAGGTTTTGAATGGTATTGGCATATTCTGTCACAATTTTGCTCCCTTTTCTTGCCGCACTTGTCTTTACCTTGATTTCATACACTTGTGCCGCATCTCGAGCCTTTGAATAAGTCTTGCGAATTGAATCCCAAATCTCCTTTGCAGTCTTGAGAAACATACATGTATCACATACGGCCGGTTCCATTGAATCCCATAGCCATGACATATGATCATTGAATCTGCTTCATCCCATGCGTTGAATGTAGGGTCTTCTGGTTGTGGACCTGTTCCGAGGAGGTGGCTGAGTCTTCCTTTACCTTTCAAGTAGGTCTTGACGAATTGTGACCATTTGAGATAATTCTTCTCATTCAGCCTATAAGATGCCCTCAAATTTTGTAGATCTCCCGTACGGTTGGTATTGGTCTCTTCACCTTGTGTTTTTGTATCAGACATGGATATTTCCAGGCACAGGGAAAAAAGAGAAAGTGCTTTAAAGGAACAGCAAAACAGAAGCAACAAAGGTTGCAGGAGTGAGGTTTTAGGTTAGAGATGAAGTGGGAAAAAATAAAGCTGAAGGGATCACAAAAAATGACGGTTGTGATCAGATTTTTAAGCATAAAAAACAATTCAACAATGAAGGCTGTGATTGAAAGATTATTGCAGCAACGAAGGCTGTGCTGCAACATTATCCCAGAAAAAACGAGCCTAATGCTCTGATACCATGAAGAATTTAGAGAAAAGAATTGTGATAATTCTCATTCGTCTACCTGTCATTGAGAGAATACAAGGAGAATATATACAAGAATAGAAGACCTAAATTAGGTAAGAAACCTAATTTTAGGTAAAGACCCTAGAAGACCTAAATTAGGTAAGAAACCTAATTTACAGCTATAAAAAGAAAAAACAAATTACAGCAATTCCTAAAAATCAGGACCTAAAAATCAGGATAATTCAACACTTTTTTCATCTTCCTCTCTCATTACATCATAAACTAGAGTGACAAGATCAGAAAGAAAAGCATGGTGACGACAAGAACAATGCAGGATGAATCAAAGGTGGAGAAAAACAAAACAAAAGTAAGTGAAAGTAACAAACAGCATAAGATAATTAGTTGGACTTATATATTAAAAGTAGAGATCCCGTCAGAAAGAAAATCATTTGGAATAAAATGAGGTCACAAAACATACTCCCATTTTGGCGCAATATCCTTGTTCCAAATTCCTTGTAGATTTGCCACCTGGGTTCCAGGCCTTGAGCAAGAAATAAGTAAATAACGACCAAATTGGAATAACAACTCCACCAGAAAAGGATCTTCATCAATTGCAAAAGACTTAATCCTATCAGCAGTAGATATTTTACCAGTCTCATTCTCCCGATTGCACAGACCAATCATTGAAGAAGGTTCACTGGACACAAGAGAAGCACATCCCATGGCACTAGAAGAGCTGGAATTTTTCCTTAACTTAAGTGAAACACGTCGGAAAAGGTTCTGGTAGTCGCTCAAATGGCGTGCATAGAGCTCAGGGTATGAAAGATTTTGTATTGATTTTAGTGCATGAACTGCATCTGCAGTGGGATCTTTTTTAGAATCTAAAGGGTTTGTTAGAGGTCCATCAAATGAAGAAGCAGCCACTAGGCGCAGAATAGCCCAATCTGAGCCCTCGACTTTCAATTTTTTATCATCCAAGATACTTACCATGCCATTCTCATCACTAATCTTTAGATCAAGAATGCTGCAAAACTGAATTCCCTTGGGATCAGTATCATTTGCTTCTGACGGAATTCTTTTCCCAGGACAAGCCCCCTCCATAATAATTTGGCTCTTTCCCTGAACATACGACTGATGGCGTAACTGGCTATCTAGAGACACTGTAAATGAAACATATCCTGATTTGCTTGCAGATATTTTCATCACAGTAACTTGGTCAGGATAAGATGAAAAATACTCCCTTGAGAATCCTACATCACCTACATAATATCCAACTCTCACAGTAGCAGTATCCAAATCTAATTCCCTGCTATATGTTTGTTCAGCATATGTAAGATGGAGATCATCAAAATCAAGCTTGAGGTCCCCAAGAAGTTGGTAAGCCTGCATCAACATTGAAAGGTTAGAGGGGGATCAGTGAATGTATGTAACGACAAGAAAACATTTATATGATCATGTATGGAGAACAAAAAGTAAAGGTATCAATCAGCAGACAAATGCACAGATTAGTACAAAGAACTTGCTAATATGCAATCGTTAATATATTTCGGCACCTGATATGCAGCTGCAGCTACGGTTCCTTATGATCCAAAGGCCATAGGAAGGGCCACATTCTCTTAACTCCATCCTGATTCCAGCATGCTAGTTTGATTGAGTATGAAATTCAACTTTGGTTGATAATAAAACAGAGGAGACTCATCATTATTCGGTTTTCTTTAGAAATCATGTCAAGGGGTCACAATCAACCAGTAATGTTGATTGCCTCAATTCATGGAAAAGCAATTATGAGAGTAACTTAGGTAAGACAAATTGATGAATCTGTGAACTTGCTAAGTCTAAATTCTGGTAGAAAAGTATCCTATCATCACATGACATCGCAATTACCTAACTAAGCTCACAGACAACCACAAATGAGGAAATTTAACAGTGGTACAAGTACAACACTGTAGCAACATGAAAATAAAAATCATCATTAGAGTAGATAGAGAGTACTTCAGAAGGATTTCCAAGCAAATCGACTGCTGCTGCAGTAGCATCAGCATATTCACCATCATCCACAAGCTTCCTGACATCTACTAGCGCTGCTGGTACATGAGGATCAGTGTAATTCCCCGGAGTCCCAGTCCAGAGAGTATCCTCTACACAAAAGTCAACATTTAATCAGCTTGATGTATGTGAGTATCAAACTTTAGCAGGCGCAGCTGACAAACAAATCAGACTCTGGTCTTCGTTTATACAGCACGAGACACTTACAATCTGTACGTCAGGACAATTAGCTTCGCAATTCGTATAGACTACGAGGACAAAGCCAGGCTCAATCAACACAAGAAAAACTGACCAACCAATTAAAGAACACTGATCTCAGATGTGGCAAATTCCTAAAGTAGGACAAGAGAGCACTAATGAACCTCTCCTCCAAGACTGAACGATGACTGTATTCAGTAGCTGCCGAACATCAGGCCTTCCCAGAAAAAGAAAAATTTTCCCAGCGAACTGTCTTGCTGTCCGACAAAAAAAAAAAAAAGTCTTGCTGAGAAACCACTGTCTAAGATTTTCTAAAGAGTGTCCGAAGTCCTTGTGAAACAATCAAACACCGAAAAGCTTTCAATGGGTTGGAGATCGAAGCTTTCTTGTTCCATCGGCATTACGCGCCCCTTCTAAAATACGTATACGGCATATGAATTTCTGAAACGAGAAGGCCGATCACTTCGCCAGTACCAAGAAGAAACTTTCTTAAGAGCTTCTCGAATCCAGTTCCCGCGAGCGGAATTGCAGTAGAAAAGGAGAGAGGAGTGGTTCACCGTTGAGCTGGAGAAGTTCCGAGGCCACGCCACCCCACACCATGGCTCCGAGCCTGCCATTGCCGATCGGAGCAGCATCAGTGAAGTGCTTGGCGGGCCCACTGAAAGTGACCTTCAACGGCTCAGATTCTTCCGCGTGCTCCATCAAGATCGAGCCGTCCTTGCTCGGCCCTCCGGTAGCAGAAGACCCAGTGCTACTTGAGAAGAAGTGTGGACGAGGCGACCGTAAGATATGAAGCACGTGGAACTTCTCCGAACCAGAAAGAGCACGTCATCGTCCTGAACAAGCTTCATACAATAATCGCTAAGAACGAGACATGACATGACCGGACAAGTTCCTGTGATAGGACAATGACCAGTTTGTCGGGGCCGCCGTTTGAACAGGGCTTTTTACGAAGAGCGGGCTATTTTTTTTTTTTTTATCGATTTAGGCCTCCTAAATAAAAATACGAAATAGGAGTGCATCTGGAGGGTACCGGACGGACCGAGTTCGGCACCTGCCCCGCACTTCACCACGACATATTTGCAGAGCAGAGAAATTTGGAGAGAGAGAGAGAGGGGGGAATTGGGAGGTGATGTACAAGATGGGGGGAGGTGGAGGAGCTTGATACAGGCGCTCGGGGGAGAGGGGGTGCCGGGAGGGTTTTGTCTCTTGTCATTCGACAGCCCCACTATCATACTGTCGGACAAATTCCTAACTCGTATTCTCCTCTCGACGAAACTTACATTAATAAATTTTATTTTTCTTGACCCCTGTTTCGTAAATAGCCCGTTTGGACAAATTCAATCCGATGATTAGTGAATCAATGCCTTTCCACATCCCGTTCCATAAAATTAATTTATTAGTTACTATATTCATCAACGAGATAATTACATAAAATATTCTTAATTTTGGCTCAATATGCAATGACATTTCACTTTTAGTTTATTCAATAGAACCTCTAAACTTTTGCTTAATGTATAATGGTGATTCTATGGTCTCAAAATTTTTTATCCCTAAACTATATGATTATCCTTTTATTAGTTTAAATTTCGAGATAATATTAAACATTCTAATATATTTAATTTATTGATAAACTAAATATGTATAAAAAAAATTCAATAATCACATTAAACGAATTCAAAATTTAAAAATACTATTGCACTTTGAGCGCATGTTGGGCCAAAACTTAAAGATCATTTATAATATTTTCCTATCATTAAATACTTGGCAATAAGAAGCTGTCATGAAATGACCGTATCTACTTACTCGTCGTCAATCAACCTCGAATATTTTCCCGCACCATAGTTGAAGTAGAGATGAAAAAGAAGCCGCCACTCCGGTACTTAGAATGATAACTGACAGCTGCTCTGGTTTCACCTGGATTGCAGTCGTCCATTCTATAACCATCGTCATACCGGCATATAAGGTCAGACCTTGAAGGTCTAGAGCTAATGTTGGCAGTTTGGCACGATGATGATCCAACAATGCCCATTTTATCTGATACCTTTGCTCATCTGATACGGTAACATGTCAAAAGAATAGTACTGACTTGCCAATTGCCAAGGCAGTCTACACTAGGGAAAGCTCAAAACTCCCACAAATGAAAAGAGATGCACCTCAAGCAACAAATAAATTATACAACTCTAGCGCTTGCTTTTACAACTCTGTTCCACTGAAAAGGGTCATTTCTCAAAGATAGCTCATCCTCGTGCATTTTAGTAGCTTGTTGAACGTATAAACTTTGCCTGGCGATAATTTTGCCGTCACAGTAGCTCCTCTGTAATGTAATTGCCTAATAGCATTGTGATTTTCCGACCAAAGACCGACTTCGTGCATCTCTCCTTCTTTCCAGCATACGTTGACCGTAACTCTACCTCTTGCCTTCAATCCTTTCACACAACCATTAGGCCATTTATCCCGGGGAAGAGCAGGAAGCAAGTACAGGTCCTTCACGGTGCTCTGGACAAGCATTTCTGCAACTGCGGCTGAAAACCTGATGAAGGAGAAAGAGTTAGTACAGCAAAATTGTCTTGAGGGGCAATACCAGATATACTAAAAGTCCGAGAAGGCCAATATCTTCATCGGCATTCTACTTTTTTCCTCGAATAGAGCATCGCAAATTTTGCACATCCGAAGAACCCTAAGCTCTTGACACGTCAAAATGAATTGACCATATGCAGTTGGACATATAGAAGCATACATGCTTACCCAAAATTTGCATCAATTTGAAATGGAGGGTGTGCTGTGAACAAATTGCTGTATAATCCTCCTTCAAAGCTGCCTTCATGATCTGGATCAACCAAGTTGAACAAGTGCTTCACCATCCTATATGCATGCTCACTATTGTGGAGACGTGCCCAGAGAGCAATTTTCCACACAGTTGACCATCCCGGCCCATCCTCCCCTGTATTATATTTCAAAATATGAAGTGATGCCACTGCTTCACACTTGAGTACGATTATTCAGACCACATGAAAATTCGAACACAATACTTGCATATTGATTGGATCTACTTCTTCAATTTATCAATGAATAACCCTTCTCTAATGCCATACCATTCTTTCGTAAATAAACGGAAACACCTTAAGCAAATAGGTCACACTATCAAACCTCTTTTGTAGAGGGTATAATCCGCGGCTCTGCAGAGGTCTGGAGTTTTCTCAACACTTATAGTGTGTCCTGGAAATAGACCGAAAAGATGCGACATATGTCTGTGATGGACATCGGGATCTTCAAAATCCTCTGCCTAAAAAATTAGAGAGAAATCCTCAGGCCATAGATATAAGGGCTACAGCATGTCTACACTACAGTATTTGAAAAAGAAACAGTGCGTACTAAAAGAACTGGCATCATATAACTTTTACATACCCATTCCATGATGGAGCCATCTCTTCCAATTTTCGTTGGCGGAAGCCTCTTTTGAGCCTCTCGGACTTTCAGAATAAGGTCATCGTCATTCTTTCCCAATATCTGTGATACAGATTAACAAGGATACGACTAGAAAACACACAAAGATAACAAATCAACAGTGTTTGGCTATAGCATAACAGAGTCACCTCGGCAGCAGCAACAATTGCCAGAAACACTTCTTTAATGATGGCCATGTCCATAGTTGTTGAGTAGCTCACACTAGCAGGTTTGCCATCTGGAGCAGTAAAAGTGTGCTCCGGAGAAGTCGAGGGGTTGGTTTCCAAGTAACCCCCCCGACCTTCAATCAACCAGTCCAACAGAAATGATGTACATCCTTCCAACAAAGGGTACGCCTTATTTTTTAGAAAATCCTAATGTTGCAGAAAGTATTAGCAATTCCTTAATTACTAGAGAATGAGATGAGGACGCATGTGTGTGTTGCAACCTTTGTGACTCTCAAACATTTAATACACAAAGACAAGCGATATAAACCTTCATAATCATAAGCCTCTCAAACATTCAAATCCCACACATGAACAGCCCATGCCAAAAACTATCTTAAACCTGATATTTGAAGATGAGACCCTTACTTTGTCCATGGTATAAGCGTAGTGCTCCCACAAATGTGTACAAAGCCATGCTCCGCCCATAGGCCATAGAGCCCAAACTGCTTCACCTCGATCAGGTGATGTTTTCGCCCATATGTCAGACACTTGATGGGCAACCCAACCACTTGCCTCATAATTAACCTAAATGATCCAATAAGCATATACCAGATTAATCTAAAGAAAATGTTCATAACATTGATTAGGATGATTGAACTATTGGAGGCCACAGAGGCTCAAGCAGAAACCTATAACCTATGTGTGCAAGCATGTGTGTGTGTGTGTGTGTGTGTGTATTGTACGAATCTTATAACATATATTATTCATCAAGATTTCAACTATGGGGGAACCATCAACTAGAAAATCCTGGTATCACGATATAAATAGGTGCAATGGTTTCGAAGTTCAATTTGTGTCCATCTCCCACAACCTCATTTAGGAAGGAACACCAGATTGCCAACAACATGGTCAAAAGCCACATATACTGTGCTGCCATGCAGCACTAGAATCGAACACTAGTCCACCTTGGCAAAATACATACTCAGTCAGATCCCTCGATTACATCAGCAGGGTATCACATAAAAAGATAATGAGGCTTTTCTTCCAGCGATGACCTCTTAACATGACAGGTTTGGTGGCACTTTTTAAGTAATTGGAGAACTCGCATGCCAGAAGTGACAAAAGAAAAATAACAACAAACACAGATCCTCTTTACCTTAGCTGTTTTACTTCCATTGACTGATAGGGAAGAAATGTAATCAAATAAGGGCTCCTGACATTCCTTGAGATTGCAAGAAAGTGAAGGCCAATAGTTCATTTGGAGATTAATGTTCAAGTGAGGAGCAGCACTGAGTGAAGGGTAGAATAGTTAATTGGAAAAATCGAGAGAGATGACAAATTGATAATGATGACAACAATGTCAATGATGAAAGTGATGCAGAATACAGAATAAGGTGACATACTCCCATGCTGGCTCGATATCTTTATTCCAAATGCCCTGCAAGTTTGTCACTTGGGTTCCTGGCCGTGAGCTAGAAATAAGCAAGTAACGACCATATTGAAACAGAAGTTCCACCAAAGAAGGATCTTCATCTGTCTGAAAAGATTTCACTCTCTCTGCAGTAGAAATGGAATCACTATCCTTGATTGAGGAAACAGAAGCGGAAGACAGGACTCTGTTTATTTCAAGAGACTTGTTCTTCAAGGCAGTTTTAGCATTCTTTGAAAGCTGCAACGAAGCTCGATGGAAAAGGCTCTGGTAGTCATTCAGATGGCGTGAAAGAAGATCAGAATATGACAAGCTCTTCACTGATTCCATAAATCGAATGGACTCCGAAGTAGGATCTCTGGGAGAGTCTGATGGCTTTGTGAATGGATCGTTAAATGAAGATGAAGCAACCAGAAGCAGGACAGCCCAGTCTGAACCCTCAACCACCAACCTTTTGTTCTCCAGAACATTTATCGTTCCCTGGCCATCACTAATCAGCAGATGAAGAACTGCAGCAAATTGAACTCCCTTAGGATTATCATTTGCATTCACTTTTGGAGAAACCCTTCTACCAGGGCAACTTCCTTGCATCACTATTTCAACTTTGCCATTTACATATGCATGATGATGCAGCTTGCTATCAAGAGAAACTGTAAACGAGACACATCCCGGCTTGTTTGCAGAGACCTTCATTACCACAACTTGATCAGGACAAGAAGCAAAATATTCCCTTGTGAATTCCACATCATTGACTGAATACTTTACAGTAACTGTAGCAGTATCCAAATCTAGCTCTCTGCGGTATGTCTCTTCTGCATATGAACTGTGGGAATCATCAAAGTCAAGCTTAATGTCCCCGAGAAGTTGGTAGACCTTCAAAGGGATTGTGAAAGAATATAGTCAGTATGCATGCCTCACTAAGGAAAAACCACAAACTTCATTTCTAGACTAAGCCTCAGGCATTAGCAAGATCCAACCCTTTAACTAACGAAGTAGAACCGGACTAAAAAGCATAACCAACAACGCATTTTGTGGAAACGTGCTTGTACTAGGTTGGGCAAACCTTAAATGTGACGTTAAAATGAAATGTATTTCCACAAATCATGGCAAACTCAGTGGACAACAAAAGCATAAAATGACAGTTAAATCAAGAAAGATCTGTACATCAGAAGGATGATCTGACAACTTCACTGCTGCTGCAGTTGCCTCGGCAAATTGGCCCTCATCAACAAGCTTTCTGACTTCAGATAGTGCCTTGGGAGCATTGGAATCAGCATAGTTGCCAGGAACTCCAGTCCAGAGCGTGTCCTCTGCATGAAGGGATGATGAGCACACTCACAGAGAGGATTTCAGTTTATTATGTCTTGGGGATAGTGAAGAATTCCATGCTCAAAACTTAGGTCCAATCATCCTTTCTTTTGTACCTCGATGCATCCCGGCAACAACATCATGTTAGTTTAAAACTAAGGTCAGGCCTAGAGATCTTAATGGTCGTCAATTACAAACAGAGTTGAGCAAAGCAACAGCAATGCCCGGGTGTTCGTTTCAAAACTCAAGTTCCTATTATCAATTTTGTTAATCTTCCTCGACACATCTCGGCGATGAAAGCCTATTACTTTTAAAACTAAGGATGGCCTGCCTATTAAAGATCAACGACAGAAAAACAGAGTCGAGCAAATTAAACATGGATGACAAAGCACTTAAAGTGCAGTAAACGTTGCAGCAGAGTTTCCCAAAAACAAATGACTGCAACTTCATCATCACTTTTATCAAAATACATCCCCACCCAAGTTTGTCATAAAGAGAACCAAGGAAGTTGCGAACCCACGCACTAGGCAACGAGCATGGTCCACATCAGCTGTGGCCTGTGAATTCTGCATTGTAACGACACAATAATCTGCAAATGCGCCTCCACAAGCAATATTGTCCCCTAAACTATGATCATTAGAGCGGGAAAACTACAGTACCGAAATTTGATGTTGTTTAATGTGAACTAAGGATATTGAAAAACAGTTATCCACTGACTGATCAAAACTTCAACTTCCCAACTCTAAACCGTCCAACAATAATTCTTCTAGTCGAGCAAAAAACTAACAAATCCACAATCTTAACAAGCCCAGAGATCCAAGATTTTCCTCTCCTACATGTTAGCATTCAATCATCGTCTTTCCCTGTCATTCACCATCAAGCGACCAAGCAAGCAAGAACTTCAAGTCTCTGCGTTTAAGTGCAAGAACCGGGAAAGAGTACCATTGAGCTGGAGAGTCTCCGAGGCGACGCCGCCCCAGATCATGGCTCCGAGCCGTCCATTCCCGATGGGAAGAGCATCGGTCCAGTGCTTCGCGGGCTCACCCGAGGTTATTTTCAGGGGCCCAGAATCCTCTGCATCTGAACCCACTGAGAACCCACTCGGGCTCCAGTGATCTTTCTCTCTCGGCTTCGAAACCAGAACCCACCCCTCATCTTCCGTCGCCATTACTGACAAAGAACCAAACAACAAAGAAAGAGAAACGCCCGAGAGCTAAACCAGCGAAAGAGATGACAAAAATGACACCTTTCTGAGTCTGGAACCCGCGAATGCGTTCGCAGAAAGGGACAGGAAGAGCTGTTACGTGAGTAAGTGAAAAGGGCGGTGCACAGCGAGAGAGTGGGACTGAGAGAGAGAGAGAGAGAGAGAGAGAGAGAAGAGGAGGAGATATGAATTCACGCGGCATTATTGGACAGTTGTCTTGTGGTAGAATGGACCCCACAGAGCAAGCGTGAGCATTTTCTGCTTCGGGTTCCTTGAACTATGCGTCTCCCGTGGTTTAACCTTAATGGACGTGGGCGATCACGGGAACCTCGAGAAAGATTTTTGCTAATCTAATCAATCGTTCTTCTTCCTCGACTGTCGTAGCGCGGCTGCTTTTAGTGCAAATCTTTTTCTCTTCTCTGGATCCGGGGAGCTAAATTCTTCGATGTCGGGCCGAATCTTCAACTCGGACGTCGGACTCTGCTCATTCTTCAGGCAAGTCGCCGCCACAGTAGAAGAACCAGACGCCCGTCATCCAGACCCGTGGGCTTTCTTCAATAGTGTGGGCTTTCTCTGAGGTTCCTCGTATGATCATCAGAAACGGTCCAAATGAAAGGTGTCTTTGTCAATCTAACCACAATTCAGAATTATTAGATAAGACGGTCGGTCGGTCGGAAATTTTTCGCCACGCTCGCGCATTTTCGTAGGATCATATCGAACAGCATGGGCCTATGAAGTTCGCTAATTGCTCTTATACGATGTACAGGGAGTCCAACATTCCTTATGAGCATTTAAGATGTGATCCGGCCAAAGCTGGCTTATATGGGCGGATCACGCTTAGAAGGAAATTGCTTATCCATAACCCTTTTGCTTCCGACGATTCGCGCTTCGACACTTGTGTCGCTCATGTAATGGGATTTAATCGTTAGTTTTAACATCGAATTTGCGAATAATGTATATTTGCAATCTCTTTTATTTGTAATCTCTTTTAACCAAATTCCATGACCCATTGACAATGCAAGATTTGGATGGATCGATATAAAATCTAGATAGGCGACAACACCCTTCGTAGAAGATAGTAGTTGCCAGAGACTTATCAAATCGCCACTTATATTTAGGGACTCATGCTAAAATTGAAAAGTGGACAGATTGAATAACTGAGGACCTTATTATAAGGTCATTAAACTTGAAATTACGCCCTTAATATCAGCCAACATATTATGCCAAACAGCTGCTCGAATCTATCCTTCACGAAGAAGGTGATAATTGCCAGACATACCAGAAACTAATCGTCATCATATTTAGGGGACTGGTGTTGAAGTGGAACAGTTTACACGAGTAATTACACCGTCAAAATATCAGCCAAGACACGAGCCTTATGCCCAAGCCAGAGCAGCCGAGCAAAAAGACAGCTGCTCGTGACTCTCTTCTTCACAATCACAAAACAACAAGAACACCCAAAAGTTCCCCCTTCCCCTTCTTAAATTCTTCTTTTCCCACTTCCATGCCCCATCATTTCATCGAGTACTGTTCTTTTCTCCACCCACAAGAAAAAGGAAAATGTACCATCTTTAGCCCTTGATTGTTTTTCCCTTCACCTACCTTTTTATGCTAAGTTCTGTCGCATCTTTCCTTGGCCTCTTCCCTTCAAAATGTCAAGGCAAGCAGACTCCCATCACTCCTCTTCAAAAGTACCCTAACTTTGCCTTAAGGCTTGGACATTGAAGCTGGTGAATTCATCTCTCTCTTGCTCTTTGGTGGAAGAAGAAAAGCTCGTGGCCATGGAAGGTGACCAAAGATCAGCTCCATTGTTCCTGCTTTGCAAGTGAAAGGTGCATGCCATGGGGACTAAGCACAGCCCTCTGCTCCTCAGGTCAATTCTGGATCCTTCTTGTCCACCGTTTTCGCCAACCTCCTAATAAATTTCATGGTGACAAAAAGGAAAGTCAGTCGAAGCACAAACTTTGAGACATGGGAATAATCCTCTTCCGCTAGAGATGGAGATCAATGCTATCAAGCCGCTATGCAGATCTGATCACTCAAGAAGCTTCAAATTTCTACATTATGACATACTCTTAAAGTTCCATGTCCCCAAACCCTCGCCATTCTCAGTCGAACCCGCTCTACATCTATTTATATGCCACAGCGAATTGCCAAGCCAAACTCGCCACTCCCAATTGGAATTTTGGTGCCTTCTTCCACCTGGAATTTTGCACCCCTTCTAATTTTCTCGCAAGAACGGTTGTTTAAGTGACCTACTGTTCTTCAAAGGCAGACTGCTAATGGGCGCAGCCCAATCATTGACCGACCCGGCCCGTGACCAGGTCACTGGTCCCCAGGTTCTGGACATACCGAGCACGGGTGGTGCAACTCTCAAGACAAAATGCCAAACATGCAGTCTAATGCTCTTACAAAAATTGATGTCTTAAACAAAGATTGGTCCGACGGGTTTGTCCCATGAATCTTTATGGCGCTCCACTCTCACAAGTCATAGAGATCCAAGTCACATGCGAAAACCGTATATAAATTTTTCCTATCCGGGTTTCTATCCAATCAAAGTGATATCAATGTTGTCTTTATATCTGAACTGAGGATAGGACAAGCAAACTGTAACAGAGAGAGAAATCAGAAACTTACAGAGAGGTGAGTTGGTGTGGGAGGCTGGCAGAGATAAGGAGAGCAGAGAACCTGAACCTGCTCATGCAGGAACTTGATATATCCCATCGCTTCGTGCAGCACTGACGCCGTATCTGTCTGCATATTTTCCAGTTCCCGACAAAACAAAACAATATTAATGAATTGACTCTTCAATTTCCCAAATTTTCTCCCTTTTGTTTTTATCTGCTCGGGTGAGGATTAATTTCGTTATTAGATATTCAAGAAACTTGGAAAGTTTCACCTTTCCGAAGGGCGAAACCAGCTGCTGCAGCGTCAGGATTCGCTCCCCAAGCTTCTCTCTCCTCCCCTGTTTGTTCGACACAGACCCATTATTGATTCCCAAAAGGAAAAAAAACGGGGAGAGAGAGAGAGAGAGAGCTTCATTAATTTGGTACATGCAAATGATGCTTATGTTTATCTAACCTTTGGAAGAGCCTTTAAAGAAGGGCTCTGGATTTTGCTCTTTTTGCTAGTTTTGCGGATTGGGACATCATCCGTGGAAGTCACTAGCGACTCTTGACTAGACCGCCCTCTCTTCCTCTGCTTGTTCAAAGAATCCAACAAAAGAAAAGGCAGCACCTTTAAGTAGAGAACAAGATGAACTCACAATGCACGATGATGTCTTGTTTGGGGAATGCAACTGCTGCTGCTTACTCTGGCTTTGTGAAGTGCGTTGAAGCTTGTGCTTTTAGTGCAGGACGGAGCAGGAAGTGAAGCAGGAGGAGGAGGCGTGCATGCGACAGTCGCTTGTTGGTTCTGATGGAAAACAAGAGCTTGGCCTTGCTCTTCAACTTCGTCTCTTCCGAAACAGAGCATCTGAGGAGAGTTCTCGTCCTTTGGGAAGATGAAACTCTGCTTCTCCATCGCGGACTCAAGACCCGCCACCCCATTCGCCAGAAGCAACTGACAGAAACTTCCGCTCTCATCAACATTGTCCTCCTCTGCAAAATCTACTTCGCCCGCCATCATTAAGTCCCTTTCACTGTTCAAAAATTGAATCTTTTTTCCTATGGGGTCTCTCACGGGGGAGAGAGAGGAAGAGAGGACGAGGAGGAGGGGAGGGAGAGAAAACAGGAGGAGGGGGGGAGGGAGAGAGAGGGGACGTGGGAGAAAGCAATGGAAGCTTCTTCGTTGGACTCCTTTAAATTCTAAATTCTTTCTGAGTGAGAGAGCGAAGACGTAGGTGTCAATGGTTAAAGACGGTACGTGGTGGGATCGGAAACCGAAAGGGCAGTGATGGGACTTCCGAGGAGGAGGAGCAGGAGTATGGGGGAGGGGTTGTGCTTCGGTAATCTGGCTTAAGATTGGATTTAGTGAGCGAGTTTAGTTCAGTCAAACCACCACGCCCGGCCCGAGAAAACAGGGGTACACCGTGTTTTACACATTTCACCCTCCAACGCAATCACTCTGTCGCAGCTCAGCCTCCTGAACCAGGACGAGAAAATTGAAATGCGATCACGGATCACTGACCAGTCGCTGTACTTCTCTGCTTTAACCTGACCGAGCTGACGCAGAATGCATTATTGGCTTGCTCGGACTGGACTTTGATTCTGGAAAGAGATTGAGGCTAGCATTTGCGAAGACCTTTCTCGTCCTTCGTTTGTAATTTCCAAACTGCGGGGGCAATTTCGACCCAAAAATAACAACTGTAGGGACAGAAGTTTCTCATTTCACGAGTACAGGACACGTTCCCGAGTAGCGAGTACAGTACTGTCGTCTTCTTCAACCGATGAAGTTGGCCCCTTCATTGGCCGGGGTCCACGACCTGCTGCCCAGGATATCACATTGGGCCCAAGTTATGTTCTTCTGACACGAAATATCAAAGCTTGATTCTTGGGGGATCTCTTGCCAGGGGTGACCCTGAGTTCACGAAAACAACTCGAAAAAAGAAACCTCGGACGGCTGGAAGAATCTCTGCCTCGTTCGCGACGCAATACGACTTGACTGGGTTGCTCAAAGTTTCATCGCATCACGAACTTCGGATGATTTGGCTAACGGGAGAGAGAGAGAGAGAGAGAGAGAGAGAGAGAGAGAGGCGAATTGGGTTCCCCGACATTTGTTTGTTTCGTCGTACGTTCTGCCTTCCGACTCCTCATTGAATGTCGGCTCCACTCCTGGGTCGGCGTCACGACCCGAAGCGTTCCTTCCTATTAGTTTATTGCTTCAACTGAGAGATAAACCAAGTTGCTAACATTAGTTTTCTATGATTGGGATGCTATAATTCACCAGAACCAAGAAGTTTCCAGTAACCCAGCCCAAATATTTACTCAGCTGGTTTATTTGGGAGGCGCTAAGCATTTTGACTAATCACTATGCTTCTAATTAGTTTCCCAAGTATAATTGGAGCTACCAATGAATATCTAACCGGCTATTTTCATACAAGTGAAAAGAGTAGGGTAAGGCTCTCCCAAAGAAATACTTTTGCATCTAAAAAAAGGCATTTGCAGGAATTTCATCAGCTAGAAATGTAAATACTCTGAGGCTGCATTTGGAATCAGCTTTGAAAAAGGACTTTGGACACCCAAAGGCCTTTGGGCCGAATATTGGGTATTTGGTAAAAAAGGCCAAAAGGCTGCTTTGAACATTCCAATGTTCTCGGCATTTATGGAGAATGAGTAAAAAAAAAAAATCTTTCACCCTAATTGTCCTCATATATATTTTTATTTCAAGTTTAGCCTTTTCTCATCAAAATGGAAACTCTATCTGCATCTCTTCTTCTCTATGATGGCGAGGCGAGGCATTGCAAGCCCAAGTCTGAGCTTGCGAGGTCGAGCCTCACCTAGCCATGGCCAGGCTCAACCTTATGGCAAGGCCTCGCAAGCCCAGATCTAGGCTTGCGAGGTTGAGCCTCGCCCCGACTATGGCAGGGCTTGAGCTCGCCATCGCCGCCTCGCCTTGCAGTGGCGAGGTCGAGCCTCGCCATAGTCGAGCAAGGCTCAGCCTTGCCAGCAGCACCTTTGGCCGTCGCCGAATCGGCGAGGTAGGGGAGGGTTGGGGAAGGAAAAAATAAAAGAAAATAAAAATCATAAAAAAATTCATAAAATATTTAGTCACCGACCAATCAAAAAACTTTTCAAATTTATATTTACCAATCAAGATTTTCCTAAAGCCGCATTCTAAGGCATGTTTCAATTATAATTCATCAAATAGTTTTTGTATCCACCAAATCCCTTTAATCTAAAGGTTTTTGCATTTCTCTAAAGACTTTCTCCAAAAATGAATCCAAACACACCCTAAATATATCAGCATAAGGAACCTCTTAATTCTTAACATCAAAAAGGTCAAAATGAACACGTGAAACTCCATACTCCACAGTTACTCACCAGCAGTACTGTTCCTGATGCATCTCAGCCTGCCGATGCACAATATTGGCATGCATCAAGAATGCCTTATTCCCAACTTTAAATGATTGAAATGCCCTAGGAATCAGATGCAATGATGCCAAAGAATAAATACTGACGGAGAGGGGATATCACAACCCCCACTTCGGTAACAGACTCGGTACTATTATAGTTGCACCGAGCAGTTCACACAACAATGCAGCCACATTTTCATTTGTCTTTCAGATTCCAAAGAACCTTGTCCCAAAGTAACAACTCTAGAACCATGGTCCAACATCTACCCCAAATAGAAGCATGGTCCTATGAAATTCACAAAACAGACCAAAACCCATGTGTGGTGTAGGAGAGAAGTCGCCGATTGAACTATTGCCTTCAAGTCCAGCAACTAGTTAAGAGGATCGCTCCAACTCAAAGACAGAGAGAACAGCTTCTCATATATCACATTTTCTAGCCCTCCTGCTCTTCATCTGCAATTGGCGAATGCCTTCTAGCTGAAAAAAAAAAAAAAAACGCATGGCATGCTTCATCCAACTAAAGCCATCACGAAAATTAGTCCCAAAGTTCCTAGCCTCTAAAGAACAAGGCAACATAAGTACAGCTGATTACTGGTTTCTGCTGTATCTAAATCAAAACCACTCCATTACACAGTTCCCGGTTTCACTCAGCATTCCAAAAGACCCTTGTAAAAAGTAGTACAACCCCAGACAACAGACAACCCACAAATGCTTTGGGAGTGCCGTGGTTATCTTGGCCACTCGTCCCTTCACTCTAGTGAATATCGAGAGCTCAGAAACCAAAAGGCAAAGCAACATGAGAGACCCAATATCTGTGCATGCATCCATCTAAAACCTCCTGAAACCGAAAGCTTGCGGAACACAGGGATTTGTTTATGTTGTTGCTTGGCCTGTAAGTTGCATGTGCTCAATCGAGCAAAAGACCGCAAAGCAGAAAACAACCATCCTCTCAAGATAGACAAACTTTACAGAAGCAAGGGACAACTCGAAAACAAACGCAGCCAGATTGTTACTTGTCATAAAAGATCGTAAATTGACTAAAGAAGGGGAAAAGATTAACAAAGAGACTTCAGTACATCGTATCCTCAAACTGGGAAAGTACCCAAGTGGCCTATAGCCAAGTAAGGCAGTTATGGAAGCATGGATGGTGATTAAATATGCTTTTTGCCCCTTAATAACAGCAATCTAATTACTTCTTATCCTTCACATTGTAGATGAAAGTCATCACATTACGTTAAGCGGTTGCCAACATCACATTATCTAGCAAAACAAAACCTGGCAAAACTTTATGGCAAGGATCAAAATTTGCATCCACCGAGGCATGATATAACCACGGATTTTCAAATTCTGAACACGACTCAGCTCTACCGACCACGAAACACTACTTGATCTCTCCAATGCCCACGTTCGCAAGCATCGATCAACTCGAAGAAGAACATGGACTGGTTAGCAAATGAACGTACCTGATTCATCAACCGAGGCAGATCTCTTTGAGCCTATGCGCAGCAGCTTCCTCCACCGAGTACTGTACTCAGAAGGACAAAGAATAAGGACAAAAAGACGAGCGGAACCCTAATCAAGCGACCCACAGAATCTCAACAACAGCGTAGATGCATAGGAAGTTAGCAAAAGGGAGAGCGCGCGCACCTTGTTGAGAACCCAGATGGAGTGGTTGTAAGCTCGGTGGAAGAGCTCGTCGAGGGCCTTGGGGTCGCCGGCGTCGACCTCTCGGTAGTTGACAAAGTTCTCGCGAGCGTACTTGGCGTAGTAAGGCCTCGTGTCCTTGGGCAACCGCCTCACGAGCCTCAGCACTTCGCCGTACACTCTCAGTGCTTTCTCCATCGTCTTCCCCCTTCTGCGAGGAGCGGTCGCCGCGCGGTTGCAGATGCTTGTTCTCTTCCCGGCTTTAACTCGACAGGTTCCAGCGGAGGCTGGGCCTCAAAAGGCCCGAGAAGCTCTCAGGCCCGCCCCTTAACTGAGAATAAAGAACCAACCTTTGTCAGTTGACGTTCTGTGCAAGATACTTTGCCCTATAAATCGATGCCACCCGCCATTTGCCGCTTCATTTGAAATTACGTCACCAAGCTGAAATTCTCTCCTCTCGAAAAGCTTTCTCGGCAACCTTCCGAAACTAAAGAAGACGATGAGGTCCAACACGACTCCGTCGACCCGGCCTGCAAATTCCGGCGATGGGTCGAAGCGGAGCCGCGACAATTCTTCCTCTTCGACGAACCCTTGGAGCCACGGCGACAGCAGTGGCCGAGGGAGCGACAGGAGGGCGACGAAGAAGGAGAAGAAAAGCAGCAAGCAGAAAACGTTAGGCATGGCCTGGGGCGCCAATTCTCTCTCCTCCTCGCGATCCTCCTTCCGCAGTTCTCCTTTCTCCGATTTCGGCAGGTCAGTCACGTAAAAAAAGTAACAGAAAGTGGACAAGATTTCGTTGACGCGGCATGTGCTTCAGTGATGTTGTACGAACGCCCTACATGTCATGATTATGCATCTTTGTCCCTGGGAATTGCCGTTCATCTACGAACTCGACAAATTTTCCGAGGAACTGGAGTATGTTGATCACGTTTAGACGGCGTGGCGTTGCAATTTCTCAAATAAACAGACGAATAGTGTCTGCAAGTTCTAGAATTTAGTGTTTCTGAACATTTAAGGTGCATTGCTCGGGTAATTTTGACATTCTTGGTCTTAAGTCACAACATTTCGAACACTAAAATATCTCAGAGTATGCTAAGGTCAATTCCCTTGAATAAGTAATAAGAGTAAGACACTTGGAACAGGTTATGATCTTTCATCCAGAAAGTGAAAAAGATGGAAAAGATCGTTGAGAAACAAATGGTATATCAGTTTCAAACAAACGTCCAATTTTATCTAGTTACATAGTAAACTGTGTTCTGCGTTAAATCAGGGCATGACACCTGATAATGTACCTTGAAGAGAAGAACTGAACAAGGCTTCTTTAGTCACCATCTATTTTTTTCCCCAAAATTGGAGTATACTATTGTAATGAAGACTTTACATGAGTGGTCCAATCCACCATTAATTTAAGGGTTTTTAACTTTCCACTCTTTCACTTATCATCAAATCACTGATGAATTAGTCCATTTGTGGGAAAAAATAATAATTTCAGTTGACGTATGCCATAATTTCCTTTTTTACGTGGACTTTTGACATTTTAAAAATGTTTGCTGCGATGTGTATAGTTATTTTCATTGGACCAGAATAAGTTTGTGACCATTAGAATTAAGGACCCTTTGTATTGAGGTTTCTGACAACTTGTGTGCAGTTACATGGTCGAGAAGAATAGGAAACTTCAGGAACAGTTCCATGCAGAAGCTTTGACTACTTCTCACAGTGATTTGAGTTCTTTGAAAGCTATATTTCGTGGAGTTTCTATTTTCGTGGATGGTTTCACTGTTCCTTCCAGTCAGGTCTGATATCTGAACTTCATTATCATTTTTCCTATTTCATGGAGTTTCTTTTCTGAGGTTATCTAGAATTGAAACTTGATTAAAAGGTATATACATATCCACAGTTGGTCTCCATATGGAGGAATCTTCTCTCTTCTCAGTTAATATTTCAAGTAAATCCTTTATGTGTCAACTATTCTGACTTTGGTTCTGTCATTTATTTGGAGCTTTATTAGGAATTGCGAGGCTATATGTCGAAATATGGTGGAAGATTTGAGAACTACTTCTCCAGGCATCATGTCACACATATCATTTGCAGTAACCTTCCTGACAGTAAAATAAAGAATTTGAGGTAGCTCCTCCATATCTTAGTCTCTTTATATGCAGTATGGTAGAGAGATCTTTTACCCATTTAATAGCTATATTCGGTTGCAAATCAGGTCCTTTAGTGGTGGACTTCCAGTTGTGAAACCAAAGTGGATTGTGGATTCTCTTGCAGCTAACAAACTATTAAGTTGTAAGTGTTTGACCAGCAGCATTGAGTTCTTTATTTGCAATTCTCTTAGTTGTGGTGCATGGCCTGTGTGTTGTTTTTTTAATCACGGGCATCTAGGAACCACCAGAGTTGAGTAGGAGAGCTCATTTTGTGGGTTCAGTTAAGATCATTCTTTCGACTGTTTTATTTGTGACCCAGTTAGCAGCTTTCTCACAAGAATCTTATTAATAAATCTTGTTGTCATATTTTTCATTTCCTAGACTTGAGCGTACATCAACATTATCTATAGTTGATCTTTCTGCTTATGCTGCAGGGCTTCCTTACCAGCTCGACCAGCTTGCAGATAATCAGCCAAAGTTGTCATTATTCTTTGCTACTAAAGATGGCTTGCTGTCTAATGATGTTTTGACCAAGACAGTTTGTCAGTTGCATGATATTGGGGATTCATCTTCAAAAGGTCAGACTTTGAAGGATGTTAGTTCATCTGAAGTGGGTCAATCAACAGAATACGGAAGTCCACTCAGTGAAGAGTTAGGCAAGGAGAATGCTGATGTTTCGGTGATTACAAAATCGATTAATTGCCCCCAAGAATGTCCGGGAAGTTGTAGGACTGAACCAATTGACATGGATAATGATGAAATGGGAATATTCAGGGAAGAACTTAAAGACAGTCTCAGTGAACCTAGTACTTCAGCTGGCAATCATCCCTTAGACGGAACAAGAACGAGGAGCTTACCAACTTCTGGACTCACAAAACATCCTAATAAAGGCCATTCAACTGGAGAGGATCCTAATTTTGTAGAGAATTATTTCAAGGTGTTGTTTTAGGTGCTCTGTCCTCTTATTATTTGCATGCTGCACCTTCCGTGCAAAATCGTACCCAGTTCATTGTTTTTGTGGATTGGCTTTACTTTTAGCTCGTATTTCTCTTTGAATCTTTGGGCCCTTTTCTTTGGTAAAGAGTGATGATACTTGCAAAGTCATAGAAGATGCCAAAATCTGGTTGAATTCAGTAATTTTTGTCTGAAATATATAAAAAGTATTCCTTTTGTGTTCATACCACTACATCATGGTGCTTTGCGTTCGTGTGACTATTTCTCAGTCAATTGAGCTTTTTAGAAGGCAATTGCTTCAGCTGAATTCCCTCGCCAATGCCTATTGTCAATAGCACAGTTGTTTCCAGTTCACTGCAGATATATATTCGTTAAATGAAGGATTGATAAAATTCTGCTCAATGAAAATCTTGATTTGAGTGCACTGTCTTCAAATATGATAAAATGCTCCATTGTCTGATCCTGCTGTTTGCAGAACCATGAATCGGTGTTCGCTTTTTATTGCTGTTTGAGCAATTTTTTGATTGGATACGTCTACTGCCTAATTTAGCCAGAAACTCTTTTGATTATCAGATACTTGCTATTTGGTGTTTCAGAATTCGAGATTACATTTCATAGGAACATGGAGGCATAGGTATCGCAAGCGGTTTCCTAGTTCTCTCAACCAGGTTAAGTGTGCAAGCTTTGATCTTAAAGCTTCGGATGATTCTAAAAAGGCATGTGTCATCCATGTTGACATGGTAATTTTCTCTTCTGAAGCTGCAGAAACATGTCTCATCCTATTGGAGATATGAGTTCACTTAGTTGAGATGGTAGTTTGCTGGATAGTTTATGCGAACTCCTTTTATGTATTTGTTTCTTTTTAGCACATATAGCAATTTAGCATGTCATTGATCGTCTTGTGTTGCTTCAGGATTGCTTCTTCGTTTCAGTGGTCATCAGGAACCTTCCTGGATTACATGATAAACCTGTGGCTATATGCCACTCAGACAATCCAAAAGGCACTGCTGAAATTTCATCTGCAAACTATCCAGCTCGAGACTATGGTCTGTACTTCCTTATCTCTCTCACCCATTGGCAGAATTTCTGGTGTGTGTGTGTGTGTGTGTATTTAGTGTTGAACCTTGTTTTCTAAAGGAATTAGGGCCGGTATGTTCGTCCGAGATGCCAAAGCACGTTGTCCTCATCTCGTCATTTTTCCATACAATTTTGAAGCTTACGCAGAGGTAACTCATCCTTGTTTCCTTAGTTATGCTTTTTGCGAGGGCGTAGAGATGAAGTCCCTTTAGTTTGTGTATTTTTATTTGGACATCATTTATGGCAATTTTCAGGTGGCTGATCACTTCTACAGCATATTGCATAAGCACTGTGCAACAGTGCAGGTTTGACCCATGGCAGCTTCTATTTATGAATTTCATCAAAGTAATTTTGGTAACTACTGCAACTGGTTTTGCAGGCAGTGAGCTGTGACGAAGCATTTTTAGATGTCACAGATTCAGAAGTGCAAGATCCTCAGCTTCTGGCTTCTATAATAAGAAGAGAGGTTTTCGAGACCACTGGATGCACTGCAAGTGCTGGTATAGCTGGGAATATGCTAATGGCTCGCCTAGCTACCAAGACTGCTAAGCCAAATGGTCAGTGCTACATCCCCTTAGAAAAGGTACAATTTAATTAATAAGCAGGGCTTTTTGTTTGCAGATATGCCAAGATAATTACAGTTTCTACGCTTGCCTATTTTGATTCTGTCAAGTGCATGTTGTTATTCTTCGTTCTTCTATATCATGTTCTCCATGAAGTTCATCTTTTCAGAAATCTCATTTAATTTGAAAGCCCTACATAGAAATTACTCCAATTATATAGGCTTTGGTTGACAAATTGAAGGGGGGCATATGTGGCAAGCATAACTCATATTTCAAACGTAGTGCATTACTTAGAAATGCGAGTTTTTTCTTTGTAAGATCTTAATTTAGTACGTATGATTCTTTTTAAGAGCTTGTTGGTCTCTTTAGAGCTGCACTTTGGTGGCATGAGATGTTGAAATGCTACATTTGGTGACACGAGATGTTCAATGCTTGAATTAGCTGTGGTTCATTGATGATCCCATGAGAACTTTGTCACGAGAATTTCTTTACTTGGTATGCGTAGCTGGAGTTTTCTGTGGCAATCTTTCTGCCTAAGTGTAAATCATGCTCATGTTTGTGCAGTTATGTTATTGTTTCTGCAAATCGTGCTACTCATGATAGATCTTTTAGAATAAGTGGATTTGTAGTCTAAACAGAAACTTCAAGGCATTGATAGAATTGGTTGTGATCCTGTTGATATCACACATTGGAGGTGTTGTCTATTCCATATTATGGATCAGTTTGCTTTTTTGGTGTTGAACAAATAAGTGCTTCTTAGCTAAGCCTCTTTTTTATATACCGGTTTCTTGTGATTATTTATATTGCTGTTTGGCCATTTATGCTGATATTCTGGAAGATAAAAAGTGGTTGAATATTTCAGGTGGATGAATATTTGTGCAAGCTTCCTATAAATGCACTTCCTGGAATAGGGTATGTTCTAGAGGATAAATTGAAGCAGCGAAATATTTGGACTTGTGGACAGCTGCGTATGGTGTCGAAGGTCTTTTGAACTGCTTCAAGCTCTTTTTAATTTTATTTACAATTTGAAAGAAAAATGCTCACAACTGATGCAACAAAGCAAATACATAGGGTTAGTTAACTTGCAGTGATACCTGTTCCTTTGCTCTGGCAACCTTGCCTTTAGTATATTAGGAAAATGATAGGACTAGCACCCAGTTGTCACAACACCAGACACCTAGTTGACTGGTCACAGATGTAAAGACTGGTTAGACCTGCAGATGTTGTTTGCCACATCCATCATTATTCCTGATACATTCAATTGACTAGATGAACTACTAAGAAGGTAGAAATCTGAACCACTGTCCAAACAATTGATCCTAAATGTATGAAGTACAATCACGCTGACGCCGTAGCCTTCAAAATATGTGGATAGTCTTGCTTTTACCTAAATTTCTTTGCATTATAGGATTCTCTTCAGAAGGATTTTGGTGCGAAAACGGGGGAGATGTTGTGGACTTACAGTAGAGGAGTAGACAACAGGATGGTCAGCACAATTCAGGTACACCCGGTGGAATTTATCCACCAAATGATTCCTCGCATCTTGCTTTACTTGTAGTTTCAGCTCCACATAAATTCATGTGTTCATGCGTTGGATCTTGCTTGTACCTTGAAGCTAAAGCAGCTGTGATGTCAAATGGAGACCATTCCAATGTTTATTTTAAACCACAAATGACCAATTAGACCATTCATTTGACCCGCCACCCATTCCTTACCAGAGTTCTTTTGCCATTCAGCCCCTGAATCATTGGTGGGAATTTGTGGATGCTTTCATTTTGTCTATTGTATTCTGATAATTTTTGCGGTCTGTGCTGGCTTATGGAGTCTTGAACTAGAATTTCCCTAAAATAAAGCCTATGTTATGCTGAACAGGGTTTCATGTGGCAAGGGTAGCGGCTCTATTTCTTAGTCAAGTGTCTAGCATTGTCAGCCTTGTTTAGACCAGTCTCTCTGTCTTTGCTTTTGATTAGTGAAGTAGTTTCATTTTTGCTCTTCTTATTTCTGAGTTGCAGGAAAGCAAGTCAATTGGTGCTGAAGTTAATTGGGGAGTGAGGTTCAAGGATGCAAAAGATGTTGGTTTCTCGATTACATTACAGAAGCTTCATCATTATTTTCTTTTGTTCATTTTATTGGAAACAAATGTCAACTGACAAATTGGTTTGTGCTGTTCCAGAGCAAATTATTTCTTGTAAACCTTTGTAAAGAAGTCCATTTGAGGTTGCAGGGATGTGGAGTTCATGGCCGAAAATTTACTCTTAAGGTATTCTAGCTAACTCTAATCTACCTTGAACGCAATTTAACTAGGGACAGCTTTTTTGCCAAGAAAAAGGATGATCCAGCCTTCATTTGCTTTTGTCATATCTCATAACATGGACATACTGGGTGTGACTTTGATATAGATCAAAAAGAGAAGGAAGGATGCTCAGGAGCCTGCAAAATACATGGGTTGTGGAGATTGTGAAAACCTCAGCCACACGATAACGGTATATCAAAGGGCCAACACCATTTTATGCACCTACTCTCTAAAAAGATATTTCTCTGCATGCAAAGTTCTCTGGTTTTCTACTTTTAGTTTCAAATGTGTTGCTTCATAGAAAGTTTATAATTTCATTGATATCGGCTTACAGGTTCCAGTTGCTACAGATGATATAGATGTTATTCAGAGGACAACAATGCAGCTCTTTGGATCATTTCATATAGGTGGACCATGCCTCCTTGGGTTGCCATAACATACTTCTCGAATTTCATCAAGAGTATTAGGATTGATCAGATTTTCTAATTTCATATAGATGTGAAGGAGATTCGTGGGGTTGGCTTGCAAGTTTCCCGCCTTGAAAGTGTGGATGCTTCTAAACAAGGTTAACTTAAAAATGCCTTCACAAGTTTCCTTTACCGCTATAAAAATTATAATCTGTGCCATTAATGACCTTTTCAGATTTTGTTTATTATCTTTTTTGTGCCCCATACTTGTGTAAGTACTACATACATCAAACCACACGTGCATATTGTCTCAATGTCAGTTCTTTCATTATTTCAGCCTTCAAGTTTTCAGTGCCTTTGTGTTTTCCCTGAAGGACTCGAAAGAAATATCTTAAAGTCATGGCTTGCCTCTACCTCCGCAAATCGAGATGAACAATGTGACACCAACAGTGTGGTGAAAGAGACAATTGACATAGGTGACCATCCTTTCCTTTTGTTTTTCTGTCGAACTTCTAGATGTAGTTTTCTTTGTCTTGCTGGACAGAATGAGAAGCATTTCTGACTTCTTCGATGGAACTCTTTTTTTTTTTTTTTTAAATCTTGTTCCCCTGTATCACTTTTTGATCCCCAGAAAAGATAAGGTAAATGGTGGCTAATTAGAGATGGATCATTGGTTACACAAGGTAAAAATGAAAATGACTTTGCAAATTGTTTCGTAGAAAATTCTGCATCATTTTCCTAAATTAGAAAATACTGCCTGTAATCCATTTTCTCCTTTATTTTTCCATATATTATTCATATTCTCTTTTTATAGTAAGCTGTTAGAAGTTAAATCCCTTATAATTGTCATTATGGCAGGTCCAGAGGGCCAGAATGTGGCTGGGGTTTCAAGTAATCTGTTTCCTCACTTAGCTCGGAATTCCAATCAAGTAGATGACAGTCCCTCAGATTGTAAAGCTTCTTCGGATCGGTCTGTCACACAACCGGCTTTATGTCATCTGGATATTGGAGTCATAGAGTCACTCCCACCAGAAGTCTTTTCTGAATTAAATGATGCTTATGGAGGAAAATTAGCTGCCTTTGTTTCTAAAGGCAAGGGCAAGTCTAATAGCATAGGCGATGGTGAAGTCAGAGGGAGTTCTCCATCCATGCATTCACAGCAAGTAGTGAAAGGTTGGTGCTTTTCACACATAAATTTATTGCTTGCTACTTTTTAGTCTAGCTACTAACTAGAATTTACAAGAAGGTGCAAGAGATGGAGCAGAGGTGTACTTTTCTGGTACCAATCATGTGGACAGGTTCCAACAAGATAAACAGGTAAATAGATTCTGGATTTGTATGATGTGGATGCGTAGCTTCATTTTTCTTGCTGTTTGAAACAGTTTTTGGACTGGCTGTTTAATGAATAATTATCCCATGGTTTGGCTTAAAAGACTTTGGATAATTCCGAAGCTCCATTACTACTCTTCAAAGTGATATTTGATTCTGTATTCTCTAAAGAGGGAAAGTAGTTTTCCCAAACTTATCTAAAGTGCATCATGTAAGATCTCTATTTTTAGTTGGAACAAGCTTTTGGCCTAATTTTATGATTTTCCTTGGAGTTCCTTTACTCGTTGACTTCATAAAAACAGAAATTGCAAACTTTTTGTGAAGGGCAGCAATCAGTTCTTTGGCATGCGGGGTTGCTTCTCTGTTATTTTGTTTTTCAATCTATGGGTAGTCTGAAGTTTAAATGCCTCCTTTTGCATCTTGAATATTTTTTTATCAATAAAAAAATGTTCTAAAAATACGAGAATATTGAAAGTTAGTCTTTTGAAGTGATCCTACGTTCAGGTGGCAAAGCTCCCTTTTAGAGCGTAAAAATTAAAAATATAGTGTCCAATAGTTGTTTTTAGACCAGTTGACAAAGAGTACATATCTATATGTGCACATATAATTCACCTTTGCAATTTTTTAAACCAGTTTCTGTGATAGTGCAAGTTTTTCCTTCTAGGCTTATTTCAGGTGGATGGAAATACACTTGTAGGGGAAGTTCCAAAAGGAATAACACAATCAATTGTTTGCAAATTCCTGACAGACTAATGTGTCATGCATGCTTTTGTAGATAATCATTTACTTTACTTTGACAGCAAAAGGGTACCTGTTATAAGGAGGCTAAATGGGTGACCCCAGGCAATGCTTAACTGCATGCTGACTGAAATTACTGAACCAACTGACGCTATGCCTTACATACCTTGTTTATAACAAGTGGTATACCAATCCCTATTGCTGTGTCGTGACCATAACATACCCTGATATTGGTAGTTTATGGCCGTAACTACTTGTTCCTGGATTTTGAAGGATAAGCAGAAATAATATTCTGTCTTCTCCTTTTCTCATTGTCTTCATTGTTATTTTGGTTTACTTTTTTAGACAGAGAAGCCTCTTCTTCAGGAAACAGATCTTTTCTGTGTGTCTAAACCAAGCTACTCTAATTCGGGGGCTTCAGTGCCCAGTCTTACAAAGACGGACTTGATGCCGTCATCTCTGAGTCAAGTGGACTGCTCTGTGCTGCAAGAGTTGCCTAAAGAGTTACGAGATGGCATTATCCGGCAACTTCCTGCCTGCAGGGGACAAGATGTCTCTTTGATTGCTCACTTCAGTGGAAGTGCAGATATATGTCAGGATAACTTAAATACCAAGAGTCTAGACAAAAGTTCAAGGTCAGTGCTGAGAGAGACTGAACTTTGGATAGGGAATCCTCCATGTTGGGTTGATAAGTTCCAAGTCAGCAATTGCTTGACGTTGAGTAGCTTGGCTGAGACTTATGAAAGATCAGGATCACCTCGAAGATTGTCATCAGTTCTGCAGAAGTTTATTTCCAAAATTCCATCCCATGTGGAGACCTCTAATGATTGGGATGAAGCTACTAGCAGCTTGTCTGAGCTTCTGAAGCAGTACATTAAGTTGAAGATAGAATGGGACATTGAAGAGGTCTATATTTGCTTTCGCCATATTAGAAGGTATCCATACACAGGATTTAGGATTCTTTTTGCCTTTCAGAATTTGTTTTTCTTGCTTAATGTGCTTCTATAAATTGTCTTTTCCTATACTAAAAAAATATGATCATCCAGTATAAAAACCAACCTTGTTCTCAGGTTTGAAGCAAGTAGTAATTTGTTCTGTTTTCAGGATAGCTGCATGAAATCTAATCTACCTCTTGTGTGAAAATTCTTGTATAAGAAACCCCCTTAAGACTGTCTTATTAGGTGAAGTTAATTAAGGTGCAAGTACTGGACATCTTTGCTCGACGTGAACTCAGATCACAATAAATTGAGTAAATAGTTGGCTCCTTTTGTCCCTCAATGCTAGATTCTAATTTCTACTATGGACAGACCTTGAATGCTTTTTATAGCCTCTCAATATAAACTAGTTTTCTTCAACAAGGTCGCAACCAGAGCAGTTATCTTTTTTTATTACTTTTGATAAATATCTTAAGGAGGTTTTAATTTTACAGCTTTTTTTTTTTGGCATAGAAGCGAAGTAAATTGCTGCCTGTAGAATAGGTTTTCTCTAAATTGTGGGATGTGGTGTTGGAGGGGGGACGGGAGACTTCACTTCCTCTCTTTCTCTGGAGGTTGAATAATTTTTTTTGTGGGTGAGTTATGCAGGACTTTTTAGTTCGCTGTATTTTTTTTTTATTACTCTCTGGGAAAATATGCCAGTAGCATTCTGTATTTGTGCATGTTCCCATCTTTAAAAAAAGTGCACGTGCGCACACACATGCACATAAATTTTTCGTTCTTGATCAAGTTTCTTTTTCTATGTGTTGATTGCTTCATTGCTTTTGTGCAGGTTAGCAGTGAAGTCGAAATTATTCCTCCAAGTTCAGAATACCATCTTTCCTTACCTCCAAGTCGGTGGTTCTCCATTTTGATTTATGAATTCCTGTTGTACAGCTTTGACCTTGGTCATCTCTCACACATAACGAGTCTATTTCATGTTTCTCTGGTATCCAATATCTCAGGCATCTGTTGGTGAAAAATATGGAGGAGACCTAAATATTTCTCTGGAGTAGTCGATTTCTATCACATGGGTTCTAGCCAGCTATTGAACTCTGGAATATTTGACAGACTAGTCAGGATTTTGTCGTTCACAACGGTGTGTACGATACTTGCGTTCATGGTAGTGTATAAGATTGGTGGAACTAGGAAATAGTTTGATCTTTTTCTTGACGAAGTCCTTTGGTGTTTTAGCAGACTTACTGGACTTTGTGTGTTTTCTATAAACATAGAAGACAATGTCTCATGGTGTAAACCTGGCATGTGGAAACAAAATTTGAGTTGAAACATCGTCATTTAGATGGTCATTGGCATGGGCAGGAGCGCTTACTTTCAGTGGTTCTACTAGGGAACATGTAGAAGAACAAGGATCGGTGATGGGACAAGGAACTTGAAACTGACTTCCGGTCTCATGGTGACAGTGTTACCTCGTTTTGATTGTTAAGACAGTCTGGTTCCATTTTTGTGTAGATGATTCTTATATCTGTATGTAATTGCATCTTAAAAACCATACGATGTTATTAGCTGATGGTTAGTGTGAGACTGGTATTGACATACATGCTTAGTGGTGGTGGCAAGCAATTTTCTCACTCTTGATTCCTTGTATTGCAGGCGACTTCAGCCTTATTGGTCTACTCTACGCATGAACTTCCTGTCATGATCCTGCCTCATCCTCCTGGATTTACATAAATAATTAAGTGGAAAAGTCAAGGTGGGGGTGCTCTTGTTTGGATGTTTGGCAACCGTACTTGAAGGGGGTATATTCAATTTTCACAGATCGTCTTTCGGTTTTCTTTTCAGGTATGCATCTTGGGTAGAGCTGATCAAAGTAGGTGGCAGCAGCTCTCTATGTTGCGGCTACAACCTGATCCATCATCTGCGCATCACACATGCGACATGTATCATGGAATTAGCTGGGGGCTATTTATTTAGCCCTCCCAGCGTGCCATTGCTGCCCAGTTCCATCACCTGGTCGGACCAAAGTGCACAAGCTAAACACACTCTTGAGGGGCCACCGCAGCATGCGAAGTGTTTGTAGCTCTAAAAACTGCTTGTAACAAATTAAGTTTTACATTGGTTTGTGTTTGATATTGTATATGAAAGTAAGCACTACTTGGTATGCAAAGAATGATTGACCGAGCTCTTATTTGTGGTGGCATCCATCAACCTTATACATTAAACTCCAGAAGCACCAGTTTTGCGAAGCACTGGCCATCTTCATAGATCCTTGAAGATGAGGGAGGATAAATTTTACCACTGGGTCCTCATGTTTGATCCTCCTTTTAAGAGTTAATTAGGTTTTTGATCCTCCTGTTAAGAGTTAATTAGGTTTTGGTGAAGTCATTTGAGATTATTAGACGACAGGAAAGAATGAGAAATATGAGGACCAGTAATGGTCCGATTTGCAGCCTGGGTGGGGTCAATAAGGAGACTGTTCAATCTTGGACCACTTGATCCCTCCCCAATATAAGAAACAATTTTTGCGCGAAACATCTACGGTGGAGATGATCATCAGTGACATTTTGTACTTGGAACGTATATGAACCCGTTCGTTTGCTACATCATCAGCTTAACATTTTGTTGTTGGAACAGATGTAGATCCAATCCATTGCTACCCCATTGGCTGGACGTTTCGTTGTTGGGACCGGACACAATTCCATTAATTTACTAGCATGAATTTTGGTTCTTAGGGAATTGAATTCCATTTGGGTATAATAACTATCAGACAAAAGGAAAGAGAAATCAAAAGCATATTTGTGTGTTAGAAGGATGTATCGCTTAACTTCCACCCCCACATAGAAGCCCCTCGCTTTTTGGATGGCACTCCACCCATTCTCCTACAGAACAAAAAGCAGGCAAGCAAGCCTTGGTGGTGTTGCTGTGGTATCTAGTTACATTTGCAGGATTTCAACAAGCTCATGCCGCGGAGTACACAGTAATAAATAACGCATCTTCAACAGCTGGTGGAGCTGATTCAACTCAAGTGATATCCGTCAAGCTCAATGAAAAAATGATTCGTTATGGAAAGTCCTAATATAAAAGAAAATTTTTTTTCCTGGGAAAAGATCTTTTGAAATACAATGATTAGCTACATAAGGACTTTTGTTTAGTGAACGTGTCACAGCCAATTACTCCAAACTAGTAATGAACTCATCCACTGGATTCATTTGGCAAATTTTCCAGGAATTGACCTCAGAGGACAGAGGAGGTGTGCACAATGTAAGTGTATTTTTTGAACCCATGGATGGGATAGCGTATGCTGTTATGGACGCAAACGAAATCCATGTCGGCTCAGAGTACATAGGAAGCTACTCCGGCGATGTGAAGAACGAGATAACCGGGATTTTGTATCACGAGATGACACACATATGGCAGTGGTTGGCAAATCGAGAAGCTCCGACTGGTTTAACAGAGGGGATAGCGGATTTTGTGAGGCTGAAGTCGGGGTATGCACCAAGCCACTGGGTGAAACCAGGCGCGGGAAACCGGTGGGACCAGGGCTATGATGTCACAGCACATTTTCTGGACTATTGTGATGGTCTTTTGAGTGGGTTTGTAGCAGACATGAACAAGAAGATGAAGAGTGGTTATAGCCCTGAGTATTTTGTTGAATTGCTGGGGAAGACGGTTGATCAGCTCTGGAGTGACTGCAAGGCCAAATATGGAAATTAGGTTGCTTACCCTGTAATGAATAAAGTTCAAGTAATTGTTTTCCATGGAAACAAAAAAGGGTGAACGCAAAATCATTCCCTGTATTGTACTGATCCGGAGATCAGTCGCCTAAGTTTTTTGTTTCCTCCATAAAGAAGTTCAAAAGGAGGTTATGTGTGGTTAAAGCTAATGCGGTCCTCATTTACTGCTCAAGTATTCAATTTGCTGTGTCATACAAGGAAAAGGAAAGGTTAAGGTAAAAACAATGGAAGAAAATTGGTATCAAACAAATAAGTACCTTCTCTAACAGCAGGGAGCCAGTTTGCAGAGGAAGCACATCCTTGACAGGGAGCTCAAGCGCTTCATTAGTATAGAATTTTTCCATAACTAGCGAATGCAGATGACCTTAAGGTAACTTAGGACATCCGTAAACTCATCATACGCCCAGCTTATTTACCTCTGGATTCCGGAAGACCATTAGCAAAAATAATTACGGTGAACATATACAACAGCTCTTACAGTGAGCATGCACGATCAACAAACAAAAAGAAAGTCCAAAAAAAAGGAAATGCCATAAGTATATGGTAGTGCCATAAGCAGCTCTGCATCAAGCAAAGCCGAGAAAGGCCTCAGCATATTCATTTTCCATGGATCCACGTAGACAAAGTAATAAGTATATTCATCGCCAGAGCAATGACTCATCAGTGGAACAAACCATCCAAGACAGCATAGAGTTGCAGATGAACTGATCAGACAGTGCATTGGAAACTACACTGGAACTTCAGACCCCTCATAAGTTTCGAAATGCATAAGTACCCACAACGGTAAAAGAGGGGGGACGCAAAGGAACCTCAATACGTTAAGCCAAGGCTCAGTTCAATTTCCTAACTAATGACACTACTTCACGGATTCCTTCAAACTTCCGCCTTTCCTTAAGAAGCATCCTAGCAAAATTGAGAGCTCGGCGCTCGCACTCTGCACGCTTACCAGCATCGGTTATTGACTCAAAATCTTCCACGTGTGCAACCCCAACAATTCTCCTGAAATCGAAGATGTATGAAGGCAAACAGTGAGCATTTGGACAGCTGTATGCTCAAAATGTGACATTAGTCCCAAAAGCCACTAGAGAAATCTAGCGAGTTCCTAAACTACATATAAGCATTGAGGAGCACGAAATGCCACATCATCCAGTCCCACCTTATCATTTTGGCAGCACCAAATCCAAGGGAGTCATGGAATAAATCCTTCATGAATCTCCTCTGGATGAGCTCAAGCAGCACATCATTGTTATAGATTGCTGGTAGATATGCCTCACCAGACCCTTTCTTGTGTTCATTCCAAAGGCTTACAAACTTCTGTTGGAAGAGATTCCACGTCTCTTCAGTGGTTTGCAAAATCCATTCCTTGTATGCCTGTGTAATATGCGCATTTATGGAACAATTCATTAACAAATCATCGATGGTAAAACATAACTTTTATGTTCCTTTCTTCATCTCTTATAGTAGTCTATGAGCGTGAAAGAGACGAAATGACTAATGGGGGAGAGCATAATACGATCTCATCTATATTGCCTCAACATCTGCCAATTACAATTGTCCATTATCTCTACAATTTACTGAAACAGCAGCCTCAGCTTTTTGTTTCTTTCTTTTTTTTTTCCCCTGGGGGCGGGGCATAAAAGAACAATAAACCACAAGTAATTATCACAAGTGAGAAACCAAAAAATCTTTTGTATACATAGAAGTATGCAAAAATCAAGTTAAATTCTCGCTGCGTGAGCAACAGATCCTAAGGATCATGACATGATAACCAAGAGTGGTCGTTAGGAGTAAGTAAGAGAAACCAATTTACAGAACTTTGCGAGGTCAAGGACTAGAAGAGCTATGAGACATAAGAAAAAAGACAGGAAGTTATATCATTATTTAAAGCATACTTTTCTGTCGTTCCCTTGATTTGCATGCCCATCCTGAGAGAAGAATGACAAAAACAAATTTCCCAGGAAGGCTCCAACATCAAACCCCATTGGCCCATAAAATGCGAACTCTGGATCTATTACTTGGGTCGAATCTCGGGTAACCATGACCGAACCAGTGTGGAGATCTGCATGTATCAGTGCTTGCGCTCTTTCACAGAACCTGAAATGTACATCCCACAAAATCATCAGCAAGCAGATGATGTTCACTTCATTTAACTTTTTTGAAAAAGGATAAAGTAGCTTCTTAGACAGTAACATTACATGGATTTCAACTCAGCTATTTCAAGCTTCAAATCATTATCCTCCCTTACAGCCTCAGCATCCGCGTCCAGATAAGGAGAAGTCCAACGGTTGTATTGGGATACTTTGTAAGGGTCAGAAAAAACAACCCGCCCAGTGTGCCTGCACATCTCGACGTTCCCGCAAAACTCCGCTACTGCAATGACAATGACATGACAAGAGTGTGACCACACATTAGTATAAAAAAAGAACTAAAGAAGCCAAAAGCATTCCACTATGTAGTTCTCTGGGGAACGGCCAATAGATTTCGAGGCCTCAGGAAACTATCAGAGTGGAGTAATGTGGAGAGGAGAACAATGTAACACTGCAGATGCTCGGTTGATATTAGAACTTATTTACCTGCACGTTTGTGCTCTGTGGTGGAATGATACAGAAGGGACGTGCAGAAAAGTGTTCTTGCCATAAATTCTGACATGTGCTCCGCGAGTAATGGGTACTCAATTCCAGCAATCAGTCCTTTCCTCAGGATTATATGTGGAGGCTCGAGGTAACGCATGCATATCAGAGACATGGTACGGTCGAAGTGATAGACCTCCGGAACATGACCAGGGCACCAATGCCCTTGCTCTTTCAATGCCACTGTCTCGAAGTATGCTCGCTCTTTGGTCAATGGCCATGATTCCCCAATGAGGCGAATGTAAGGGAGAGCCTGCAAATATGGGCATACAATTACCACACAGGAAAGAACACCTGACCTCTAGATTTGAACCAAAAGAATGGAACATCTTCCCGGTAAGACTCGAGAACTTCGACTCAAAGCCATATAACCCAATAGCTACATGTTAAAATTTATAAGCACTGAGGGGAATTCATAGGTTCCGCAAAACAAAGTATGAAGCAGGAAACATTTTCTTTTCTGCTAAGAGTGGGATCATTCCAAAATCGATAACTTCACTGTGCTTCCAGCTAAAAATGTAGCTAACCCGCCACCCATACCAAACCTCAGGGAAAAGGAATTAAACTTCTACCATTTTCTATTTTTTTTTTTATATTTTTCTAAAATTTTGAATTTTTTTAAGGATTTTTTTAACGAACTTCTCATTTTTTGGATTTTTTAAATCATTTCTGATTTTTTTTATTATTTTTCAAAAAATTATTATTAAAAGAATTATCTAGATCAAGTTGGGCTGAAATAGACAAGCGAAGAGATAGATAAAAAAAAATATGAAAAGGGAAGGCTAACAAAAAAATGATTTTTAATAATGAGAAGTAATTTTTTTTTACTTCTCAAAAGTTTTTCAAAAATAAATTTTAAAGTAAAAAATTGTTTCAAAAATAGAAATACATAATTATGAACCAAACAGATTCTATTTCAGAAATTATAATATCAAATGAATTATTATTTTAAAAACACTTTTAAAATAAAAATTCTACTTTCAGAGTGTTACCATGCGCGCCTTAATCCTGCATCCATACCAAACCTCAGGGAAAAGGAAATAGACTTCTACCATTTTCATTGTCACCCCCATCTGTAAATTTCTTCACATTCAGCGGCAAAGAAGCCACGAAAGACTTGATTTTGTCGGTCTAAAGTAAGACATGAGAATTAAAATCCCATAATCAACAACAACTTGCTTTCTCATCTGAATTTCGATCAGCAGTATTCCGTGTCTGCGTGACACACCAAGCCAACTTCCATTGATCATAAAGAGAGACCTCGGTCGCGCAGTTAAAGCATCACCTGCTTGATGACAAGAGAGCCGCCAGAGCCCGCTACGATGAAGACAAAGTTGAGATTGCCGTCTCCGACTTCTCTAATCTTCAGGTCATCGAATCTGTTCCCCAGCTTCGAGGCGAGAGCGGGCGTGTCCTTGACGTACTCCACCAGGGACTTCTCGTCCAGTGGCCGGAACTCCGCGAAAGCCATGGAAGCGGAATGTCGCCGGCCGAATTGAAGGGTCCGAACTGGAACACGGACTCAGTTTGTGAGGTACGATGAAAAATGGGGAAAAAGGTGAAATGTTAACAGGATGCTCTCGTGTCTGAACCTGGCCTTCAACTTGGGAAGATTGGGAATAAATAACTATTGACCTCATTTCGTTGACTAAAATCGAATACATATATATATATATATATATAGAGATTTATTGTTGGTCAGAGACTAAAATAGTATGTATACGCATATGTATATGTGTAGTTCTCCGTTTTCTTTCACGTTTTTCCTCCTCCTTCTTTTCTCGTTTCATGTGGGTATATCCACGCCGTCGGGTGGGGTGGGCTCCCGGTTCTGGAGGACTTTCCGAGAAAGAAGATAAGACTGATTCCTATTTCCTCTCTTTTTCAATCCCCCTCTCTCTCTCCTCCTTTCTTTCTACTTTGTCTTTTTATTCTCTTCTCGCGTTTTTGTGCCGGATCTGCAGCAGTGGGGGCGTCCTTAAGACTGAGACCACCACTAGTCTTTGAAAAAATATTAAATGGACGGAGACCAACGCATATCCGTGTATTCGGACCAATCAAAAGAATACACGTATCCTCTGCACCCTCTCTCCTCCTGTTTCGCTGCTGTTGACATCTGATTTTTAATTTTTTTTTATTTTCAAAAATTAATAGAAAATCCATAAAAATTCATAAAATTAAAAAATCAACTTTGAGGACCTTAGCCAAACCTAGGGAACCAATTTTGACCAAAAAAATGATTTTTCGTATTTTCAGTATTTTCCGATATTTTTATTTTCGAAAATTCATAAAAAAAATCAAGAAAAAAAAATGAGAAAATTGAAAAATCAACTTTGGAAGCTTTGGCCATGCTTAGGCAACCATTTTTGAGCAAAAAAATAATTTTTCATATTTTTTTGTATTTTTTAAATATATTTTTTAGAAATTAGGAAAATATTTCATAAATAATAGCATTTGAGGCCACAAAAATACATAAAAATAGTCAATATTTTTATTTTAAATCCCTTTTCATGTTGGCATCGTAAATTTAAAAAATCCAATTCGGGGTCGTGTATTCCTTCACGAGCATAATCTTGAATTGGGCCTAAAAAATTCAATTTGAGTCAATTTATTTTCATTTTTCACTTTTAGGAGTTGTGACATTGTTCTCTAATATTCTAAACTTTTATCTTGGCACAATTATACCCAGAATGACTCAATTTTACAAAAAAGGCTTTAATTAAATTTTACATTATTTTCAGTAACAAAAAATGAGCTTAAATTTGACATGTGGTGAATTGTGTCGAATATTGTGAGGAGATTTGGACTTAAAGAAATATTTTTTTCAGGGACTAAATTGTAAATAATTAAAATTGAGGGACTAGAATGCAAATACCTAACTCTTGAAGGATTATTTTGCAAATAACAAAAAGAAGAGTTAGCGGAGAAATTAGAATAAAGAAGGGAAGATGGAGAAGAGGAGATGGAGAAGAGAAGATAAAGAAGAGAAGATGAAGAAGAATGGATGGAGAAAATAAGAAAGAATAGAGAAGGGAAGATGGAGATGAAGAAGAGTTAGTGGAGAAATTAGAATGGGAGATAAATATGGAGAATGGAAGATGAAGATGAAGAAGAGTTAGTGGAGAGATTAGAATGTGAGATAGAGATGGAGAAGGGAAGATGAAAATGAAGAAGAGTTAGTGGAGAAATTAGAATGGGAGATAGAGTTAGTGGAAAAATTAGAATGGGAGATAGATGAGTGGGTTATAAAAGGAGGAAGAAGTGAGCTTGATAAGAGAATTTTTTTTTTAGAGAAAATTTTGGATGTTTGAGAGAGTTTTTGGAGATTGAAGAAAAATTTGAGAGAAAGAAAATACCAAAAAGAGAGAGAGAATTTTGAAGATGATGGGAGTTTAAAGCTAGAGGGTTATCATCATCAATTTCTTCATCGTTCAACATAAATTAAGAATTCATCCCAGATTTGAAGCTAAGTGTCCCCCTACTCTCTTTTATTTTTTAGTATAAACTAACTCAAATTTTCTACTCTTCTCCCATTTCCCCATATTTGATTTCAGGCATGAACCAATTATATCCATTAAGCACTTCTCATAATGCCATTGAAGCTAAGTACTTCTTTCATTGTTCTAATTTTTAATGTGAATTAAATCATATTTGCTTCATTACTCCATTTCTCTATATTTTTATGTCAGACAAAGGACAACTCCAAGTCAACGGTAAATTCCATGGAGGTGTAAAATTGGCGCTGATGAGCTCTTGAGTGCCCATTAAATTTTCAATTGGTCCGTCGATGGATTTTGGCCCGAATTGTCAAATCAATTCGTTTTATTTTAAAGAATTTAAACCCCAGAATGTGAAGGGCAGAGCCCGCTCACTAGAGGTCATTTTAAATTCCTGCAATTTAAATTCCTGCACCTTAAACCCCAAAGGAGAGGGCCAAGCCAAGGCTGAGCTATCCATTGGTGGTCTTTATTTATTGTCATTTACTTCCTGTAATTTAATTTTTGAATCACTAAAGCCTAAAATGAGTAGCTCGCAGCATTGCACAGAAGTCGTTAACTCACTCCCTCTTTCGGCTTCAGGGCTTCAGGGAAATACTTAATATTTTGAAAATGCCAAAAAAAATTTCACTCACGTATATTCTATTTAAAAAAGTGAAAATACAAAAAGAGAACACTCTACTAGAGCCTTAGGAATAAACCAAGCCTGAGTTGCCAAATTAGGATATCCATGAAATTAAGGTACCGAAAGGGCATTAGTTTTAATTAACTAGTGTAACCAAGTCCCCGAACTCATAATCTCTGGTTCGTAGAAGTAATTTAGTTCTCCCGCTAATTTACTTAGGTTTCTAATCAATCTACCAAAAATGATTAGTGGCGACTCTAAATTTTAAAACCATTTGAACAAAAAACCAAAGTCGCGATTTGGTAGAGCTTGGGAGAGCTCGAACTAGATTAGTTAATTTAATCAATTAATCTAGTAATCCATTAACCTAAAAAATGAATTTTAGGTCGCGACAGCTACTTCTCTCCTCTGCCCCTTTGTATCTATCTCTCTCCTCGGTCCCCAATCAGGAGAGTACACGTGCATGTGGGCTGCGGCGCATGAACACATGTTGACCCCGGCTCACCCAATATTTTCCCTTTGTCTTCTTCTTCTTCTTCTTCTTCTTCTTCTTCTTCTTCTTCTTCTTCTCTCTCGCAAGAAAAGTCTAGGCGTGCATGGTAACCAAAATTTCTTCTTCTAAAGTATTTCTGAAGTAAAAATTTATTTTATACTACAATTTTTGAAGTATAAGGATCCGTGATATGTTACCTTCAAAAAGTAACAACCAAGATGAGTATAACGAATGAGAATAAGTGTTTCCTCCATGACATCTATCCATACTAAAAAAAAAAGCAATTGTTAATAAAAGGCTGACCCAAGGAAAATTCCAGTTTCATTCGCTTTTGAAAAGAAAATCATATTAATTCATAGGCTTCATGAAATAGAGCCAAAATTTACGAGCACATAGCCAAGATGATAATGAACAACTTTCGTGTTTTAAGTTCTTGCAACAACAAAAAAAAAAATCCCGATCAACACATTTTAATGCATCTTTCAGAATACTTTGCTTAGAAAACTGATCTATCCAATTTTTTTATTGCGAAATAAACAAGCCATCAAAATTGTTGAATTAAGGTCTAAAAATTTCCAGTTCACTATTTCAAAGCTCATTCTAACACTTTTGACTTTTTGTAAAATAGCCTATTAACTAATGGTAAATGGTGAAATTAAACTAATGTCAGGAAAATCCTGAAATCTAGACTGGTTTGTCCTCATCATAAATTCAGTAATAAATGAAAAATATATTGAATTGATCTAAAATTTTTTGACATGATGAATTAGGAAATTGTGAACATTTTTATGCAGACTTTATCAGCCATCTCAAATCAAAGAATTCAGTAAAAATAGCAAAAGACCAGAAGGTCAGTATGAACTATAAAGATCACATGTAAAATGAATTAACCTAGACCATGGACCACCCCAAAATAAATTAAGGAAAAAAGAGATAAGGTTCAAGAAATTACCACCCTTAAAGCGAAAATATTAATTACAAAGATATGCACATGAATCGTGACTTCAAATTTAGTTCTTTTAGCAAAGTGAAGTGACAGACAGGACGATATGTTGTAACCTCACGCACTTTCACCATGACTAGTTGTCACCTCACATACATAATTATGACTAGTCGAGCCTATTTACTTCAGCTTGGTTCGGTAGACAAGGGTAATACCCATGCGTCTGAGCCTCATATGCATGAGAACGATCCTTAATCCATTTTTTGGGAGATTTCGGGATCCAAGTGGGATAATCTTTAGCGAAGTCTTACCATTAATGTAAAATAACCACTTACATACCATCCTAAAACTATTAAGTGACCCGGGTTCGGTCACAAATTGATGTGGTGTAGTGCAATCACACTAAAGCATGCATGATATTTAAAAGCAATCAGCAATTCAATAGTTCAAAGAATAAAACAAAAATTCCCATTCACCAAGTCTATAAAACAAAGGGTTAATCACAAACTCCTCCCCTTATAACTCCCATTCTGCAAAATTATTTAACACTTAAATATTAAAATTCAATCAAAATTGTCAAACAAAGTGCATTGTCCATGAAAAATCTCAATCTAAGTCCTCAAATTTTCGAAAAATTCAAGTTAAGTCCCCAGTAGAGTTACCAAGCTATCGCAATCTAAAATTAAGTTTTTAATCTTAGGTTAATGGATTATCAAATTAATTAATTGTATTAATTAACTTAGCTCAAACTCTCTTCTACCAAATCGTGACTTTATGGTTCAAGTGACTATCTTGCAAAAGGGGATTTTGAGGGAAAAAAATTGAAATTGCGTTAAGAGGTAAAGACTTTATTGTGCTGCAAAACATACGAACTTTTTCTCTCAACATGAGAGCCTTCTCTACCTATGGGTAGCAAACCCTATCCCTAGCCTTTCTTCTACCTTTACCCGTATTCTTGGCCATGCCAAGAGCTCTTCTCCTGGTGATGCTCACCAGAATCTTCCATAACCCTAAATCTTCTCCCAGAATATTCTTCCCCCCTTTCTCGACCCAATGCCCTTTTGTCCTAAGTTGGCTTCTCCACTCAACCCGATGACCAGTTTACCCTTCGCTAATCCCTCTTCCGCATCTTCTCCAGGCCTCGTTTGCCCTCTATGTATCGCTCCCACCTCTCTATTTTCAACCTGCTAGTCAAAGGGAGAAAACGGATCAAGACCAAAGGCTTAATGCCCTATGCAATCGACTGGGACATCCATGGCCCAGAACTAGGAGAGCTGTGGTAGATGACGTAGCCACTGAAGTTAGCTTAAAAGAAGGAGAATATATAGCCTTTGGGAGACTATTTGAAAACCCAGAAGTTAATTTTCAGGCATTCCAGTCGACAATGAAGAAGGCATGGAAAACAGAAAAGGTAGTGTGTACTCACCTTGAAATGGGTCTCTTTTCTTTTGTATTTGAATTAGTCGAGGAGAAAAACAGAATTTTGAAAGCTGGTCCCTGGTCTTTCTCACAGAATTTATTGGTCCCGATACCATGGGAACCAAATATGATCCCACAATGTCATGGCTTTACTTCATGCGATTTTTGGCTGCATATTATCGGGTTGCCTGTGGAAGGAAGGAAAACTGAGGTGATCGCCAGCATAGCAGAACAAGTAGGGAGAGTGGGGGAAGTAAAAATTGAAGCGAAAGGGTATACAGGCATTGCGGTGTGTAAAGCAAAAGTCACTCTTGATCTTTTATCCCCTCTGGAACCTGGAATGATTTATAGCTACAAAGGGAAAGAACTCTGGATTGACTTTTGCTATGAGAGACTCCCAATCTTTTGCTTCTCATGCGGAAAAATCGGACATTATACGCAAAACTGCGTCGAAATTCCTTATGTAGAGGAAAAATTTATTAAAAATGAAAGCATTTACTATGGTACGTAGTTGAAGACAGAAATGAATACCCCCAGCCCCTATTGGAAAGCCTTCTATGAGGCAAATATAGCTGAGAACATGGAGGAGGAAATTGTTCCTGAAACCCCAGAATCCCCCAAACCCAAAGTATAGCACACGGAGAGAGAATGGGGACTGTGAGAAGGGGGGTAAAACTTGTGAGGAAAAAAGGGAAAAGGAAGAAGAGTGATGTTAAGGGACTTACCTCCTCTTAGGTGATATAAAGCTCAGCTGCAAGTCCAGAAGAGGTACATCTACTCCTACTAGAACTCCCTTCATTCTATGGTAGCAGCTCCCTAAAGAAGAATCAGAAGAGTTACACTCTTAGAGAATCAAAAAGAGGCAGGAAATCACACTCAACCAACAATAAGGAGATGCATATGGTGTTAAATGAATCAAAACTGATGGAGACGCCTGTGTGTTCTACTGAAAACTCAGATGTGCGGGCATTGGTGGCTTACCCTAATAAGCCACCGAGTCACAAATGAGTATCTTGGCTTGGAACTGTCAAGGGTTGGGCACACCCTTGACAGTTCAAGCCCTGAGAGCCGTTTCCGCTCAAGAAAGGCCCAGGTTAGTTTTTTTATGCGAGACCAAGAACCGAGAATGGGTTGTTCAATGGGTGAGGAAGAGACTGAAGTTTCATAATCAGTGGGTGGTCGATCTGATTGGCTTTAGTGGTGGTTTGGCTCTGTTCTAGAACGACAATGTTGGGGTGGAAGTCATCTCCTCCTCAAAAGACCTCATCGACTTAAAATATGATTATCCAAACCTAGTGAGACCTTTTAGATTAACTTGCTGCTATGCCCCAGTGATTTATCAGGAGAGACTCCGAGTATGGGAGAGGATTAAACACATGAAAACAGACTGCAACCTCCCATGGGTTTGGATATGGGATTTTAATGAGACGCTTTATGTTTGGGAGAAAACTGGGAGGAGGGGAACTGAAAGCTACAGGAAGCAATCCTTTAAAGAGTTGCTGGAGGACTATACGATGATCGATATTAAGAGGAAGGGATGCGCATTCACATGGTCTAATAATAAAGAAGGGGATATGTTGACACCTGATTTTTAATCATTTTTTCTATTGCTAAAGTAATAAAAAAATCCATAAAAATTCATAAAATTGAAAAATCAACTTTGGGGACCTTAGCCAAGCCTAGGGAACCAATTTTGACCAAAAAACGATTTTTCATATTTTCAGTATTTTTCGGTATTTTTATTTTCGAAAATTCATAAAACAAAAAATGAAGAAAAAATGAAAAAATTGAAAAATCAACTTTGGAAGTCTTGGCCAAGCCTAGGCAACCACTTTTGAACAAAAAATAAAATTTCATATTATATATATTTTTAATTTTTTTTAAAAAAATACAAAAATACTTGAAAATTTTGGAAAAATAACATTTGAGGCAAAAAAAATACACAAAGATAGTTAATATTTTTATTTTAAATCTATTTTCATATTGGCCATCGCAAATTCAGAAAAATCCAATTCGAGTCACGTGTTCCTTCACGAGTATAATCTTGAATTGGGCCTAAAAAAATTTAATTTGAGTCAACTTATTTTTAATTTTCACTTTTTATGAGTTGTGACATTGTCTTCTAATATTTTAAATTTTCATCTTGGCCCAATTATACCCAGAATGACTTAATTTTGCAAAAGGGCTTTAATTAAATTATGCATTATTTTCAACGGCAAGAAATGAGCTTAAATTTGACATGTGGTAAATTTTGGTGTGTCAAAAATTGTGAGGAGATTTGGACTTAAAGAAATATATTTTTTCAGGGACTAAATTGTAAATACTTAAAATTCAAGGACTAGAGTGCAAATACTTAACTCTTGAAGGATTATTTTACAAATAACAAAAAGAAGAGTTAGTGGATAAATTAAAATAGAGAAGGGAAGATGGAGAAGAGGAGATGAAAAAGAGAAGTTGGAGAAGAATGGATGGAGAAAATAAGATAAGAATATAGAATGGAAGATGGAGAAGAGTTAGTAGAGAAATTAGAATGGAAGATAAGAATAGAGAAGGGAAGATGTAGATGAAGAAGAGTTAGTGGAGAAATTAGAATGAGAGATAAATATGGAGAAGGGAAGATGAAGATGAAGAAGAGTTAGTGGAGAGATTAGAATATGAGATAGAGATGGAGAATGGAAGATGAAAATGAAGAAGAGTTAGTGGAGAAATTAGAATGGGAGATAGAGTTAGTGGAAAAATTAGAATGGGAGATAGATGAGTAGATTATAAAAGGAGGAAGAAGTGAGCTTGAGGGGGGAATTTTTTAGAGAGAAAATTGGAAGTGTTTAGGATGAAATTTTTTGGAGAGAAAATTTTGGATATTTGAGAGAGTTTTGGGAGATAGAAGAAAAATTTGAGAGAAAGAAAATACCAAAAGAGAGAGAATTTTGAAGATGATGGGAGTTTAAAGCTAGGGGTTATCATCACAAATTCCTTCATCGATCAATATAAATCAAGAGTTCATCCTCGTCAACGAGCAAGCAAATTCGAGCTAAGTGTTTTTATTTATTCATTTATTTATGGTTTTACTCGCAAATTAGCACAAATTGTATACACTTTCTCCATCTCCCTTTTTTTTTTATTTCCATATTTATGTCAGGAGAATGATATCTCTAAGTCAACAGCAAAAATCTCGTAGACATGCAAAAATCGGCCCAAACAAGCTCCTAAGCTGTCCATCGATTTCTCAACTGATCTGTGACTAAAAGTGCCTCTTAATTCAAAAGAAACTCTCTATATTGGGAACATAGAGAGCAAATATCAATTATAGAAATCCCTCCCAAAAAAACGGGAGATAAGTACTCTTTCCACTCTTCTGGTTTTAGGTGCAGATTAGCACATATTTTGTATATTGACACTTCACTCTATTTTATGTCAGGAAGCCACAGCTCTATATCAATGGTCAACCCTATGGAAGCACAAAATCGGCTTGGAGGAGTCCTCAAGCGCGCACAAATTTCAAATTGTTGAATCAATTCGTTGTATTTCATTTTAAAGAATTCATACCCCAAAATGGAGAGGACAAAGTCCATCCGCAATTTAAATACCTGCACCATAAATCCCAAAGGGAAGAGCCAAGCCAATGCTTAGCCTCCCATTGGAGGTTTTTACTTACAGTAGTTAAATACCTGCAACTTAAATACATGTACCTTAAATCCCAAAGGGAAGAGGCAAGCCAATGCTTAGCCTCCCATTGGAGGTTTTTACTTACAGTAGTTAAATACCTGCAACTTAAATACCTGTACCTTAAATCCCAAAGGGAAGAGCCAAGCCAATGCTTAGCCTCCCATTGGAGGTTTTTACTTACAGTAGTTAAATACATGCAACTTAAATACTTGTACCTTAAATCCCAAAGGGAAGAGCCAAGCCAATGCTTAGCCTCCCATTGGAGGTTTTTACTTACAGTAGTTAAATACCTGCAACTTAAATACCTGTACCTTAAATCCCAAAGGGAAGAGCCAAGCCAATGCTTAGCCTCCCATTGGAGGTTTTTACTTACAGTAGTTTAAATACTTGCAACTTAAATACATGTACCTTAAATCCCAAAGGGAAGAGCCAAGCCAATGCTAGACCTCCCATTGGAGGTGTTTATTCACTGTCATGTACTTCCTATAATTTAATTTTTGAATCATCAGACCCAAAAGATGAATAGGTCGTAATACTGCACAGAAGTCGTTAACACACTCCCTCTTTCGGCTTCAGAGAATCTTTAACACTTAAAAAATATAACAAATAAAAATATATACCATCCACGCATCCTATTTAAAAAGTGAAAACACAAAAGAGAATACCCTACTAGAATCTTAGGAATAAATCAAGCCCGAGTTGCCAAATTAGGATATCCATGAAATTAAGGTACCGAAAGGGCATTAGTTTTAATTAACTAGTGTAACCAAGTCCCCGAGCCCCTAATCTCTGGTTCGCAGGAATAAATTAGTTCTCCCGCTAATTTATTTAGGTTTCTAATCGACCTACCAAGAACGATTAGTGGCGACTCCAAATTTTAAAATCATTTAAACAAAAACCAAAGTTGCGATTCGGTAGGGCTTGGAAGGGTCCGCGTTAGGTTAGTCAAATCTAATTAACCTAATAATCCGTTAACCCCCTTTAAAATTTAAAATTTTTTTAGAGGGTCGCGACAGACTGGCGACTCCGCTGGGGACAGAGATTTTTAAATTTTCGAAAAAAGATACCAAATGGAATACTTAAATTTTTTCGAAATTGTAAAAGTCTTAGTGGACTTAGGCCAATGAAAATTTCATGGATATCTCGGTTCTGGCGATCTTGCTCTGGACTCATTTTATAGGTGTTATATGTTTTTGCAGGATGGGAGTTATAAGGGGCGGAGTGTTCGGCTAACCCATTTGTTTTGCAGGTTCGGTGTTGGGATTATGTTTAATTTCACTCATTTTTAGAAGTCCTGTTTTGATATCAATTGTTGTGCATGTCTTGCATATTCTGAGGATCACAACACCTGCACACACAAGCGTCTAAACCCAAGTCGCGAAATTTTTCTTAGGTAACCATAGATAGGGATCGAATATGCAAAGCTCTTGCATCGATTGCGCTTGGGTTGACCATATTTTATCCCGCTCATTATCTGAATTGACAATTCTTCCCATTGTGATTTGATTGCGCGGAGGGTAAGGTTGTCAATTCAGATAGTGGGGGCCTTTTAGGTCCATACCCTGTCTCTCCTTCTTTTATTTTCTAGAGTCCACTCCTCACTTGAGTCATGCGCATGACTATGTGATTTGCATTTCTCCAACGTAAAAGTAAGTTCTCTAATTTTATCTTGTATTTATTTTCGGTTGGTCCATGCTAGGTGTTAGTCAGTTTTTGAGCTTTATATTACGACCATTCTTTTAAAAGAAAATAAAAATTAAATTTGTCCCTCATTTCTTTAAAAAAAATTTTGAAAAAAATGATGTGAAAAAAATCCATTCATAGGAATTTTATTAACCAATAAGGGATTTTTGTCATGTTTTTATTGCTTCAATAAAAATGAAATTTTCCTAACAAATTTTCCTTTGAAAATTTATTTCAACAAAAAGAAAAATTCCTTGAAAAAAACTTTAGTAAACATCAAGTGATTTTATCACATTTTTCAAATTATAAAAACTTGCAAGAAAATTCTTTTCGAGAAATTCGCTCATGTTTTTCTAAGAAATTTTTCTCTAAAAAAAATTAGACTAATATCTCGGGGGAATTTTATTAACCAATAATGGATTTTTTTTTCATGTTTTTATTGCTTCAATAAAAATGAAATTTTCCTGACAAATTTTCCCCTGGAAAATTTATTTCAATAAAAAGAAAAATTCCTAAAAAAATTTGGTAAACATCAAGTGATTTTAGCACATCTTTCAAATTATAAAAACTTGCAAGAAAAACCTTTTCGAGAAATTCGCTCATGTTTTTCTAAGGAATTTTTCTCTAGACAAAATTAGACTAATGTCTCGGGGGAATTTTATTAACCAATAATGGATTTTTGTCATGTTTTTATTGCTTCAATAAAAATGCAGTTTTCTTGACAAATTTTCCCCTAGAAAATTTATTTCAATAAAAAGAAAACTTCCTAAAAAAAAGCTTTTGTAAACATCAACTGGTTTAATCTCATGTTTCAAATTATAAAGACTTGCAAGAAAATTCCTTTCGAGAAATTCGTTCATGTTTTTCTAAGAAAATTTTCTCTAAATAAAATTGGACTAATGTCTCGGGGGAATTTTGTTGTTCAATAAAGGATTTCTGTCATGTCTTTCCTACTTCAATAAAAATAAAATTTTCCTGACAAATTTACCTCTGAAAATTTATTTTGATAAAAAGGAAATTCCTTCAAAAATTTTAGTAAACGTCAAGAGATTTTGTCACATTCCTTTTTTAAAAAATAAAATAATAAAAAAAAGAGTAATAAATGTACAAGAAAATTCGATATCAAAAATCAACTCGTTTCTTCCTATGGAAATTTTTTCTGATTTCTCTATAAAATAGAAAAATCAAATTGGACTAATATAGGAGTCATGGACCGACATTCCTTGTGTCGCATACTAATTATATCCTTTTCTTTTGTAGGGAGATCCTAGATACCCCAGACTGGTGTAAAAATTAAGTTGAATAATATATCAAGAATCATCTTCAGAAATACCAAAAGACGAAAAACACCAAGGCTTCAACCGTTAATTCAGGGGGGCAAACGAACACTGTCCATCTTTGACAGACAGAGTTGTGTCAATCCGTAAACTTGTATGGGCAGTGTATTCTGATATGACGGTGGATTTATATTGATTAAACACGGGGGCATATTTAATGTATTACAGAGGATCCCGCGTCTTTTGAAAGACAATATGGATTATATAATCAGAAATCATGAAATAAGTACCTTAACTTGATTAAATCAACCATAGACCGGTCTTAAAATTTCCTCGGATCCGAAACACGCGGAGGGTTTTAGAGGACCGAGGTTCTATTAAAGAATGTGGCCCACGAACGCTCCCCCGATGCTACAGGTGCCCGATACATACGAGTGGACGCCGAAAGCAACAAAACACGGTTGAAGTGGGGCACGCAACAAATGGCCGAATTTATTGGCACACTAATTAAGTGGTGGTAGCTTTATTAATTTACATGATTGAACACGGGTCTCTAGGCGGCTGGTGGAAAGCCACACTGAATGCCTCTCTAATGTTCTTGATATCATCGTCTACCGCAACCCGCGAGAGCATCATGAAGAAGATTAAACCTAGACGAATACGTCTACTTAGTTTCATCGCACGTTCTCGCCTTTTGTCGATGTCCAAAATTAATGCACAAGCTAGAAGTAATCATTTCCCTTTCCCCCCTATTAAATGCTCGGAGCCGTTAACCGCACCAAACTCGAAAAAATTAATATCGAGACGAAATCTGCGTAAATTTGAAGGGTAAATCCGTATCGTTTCAATTTACCCTTAAATTGCTCCGGTTTTAAATTTGATCCCTTCTATTTTCAGGAATTTGCAAAAGCGACTCGAGAATACAATTGTATCCAAAAACCAAATTTCCTGGTCGGGCTAAATTGGGGGCAAATCAACTCATGGACATTACCACGGGATGGACAGCTTCGGTTAAAGAAAAATACAAGCGAAAGATCCGAACAATCTCAGACATGGGTAATTCTGTATCGTTCTAATTTGCACATAATCATCTCGAGTCCTGAATTTTTTTATTCCATTCTTAACAGGGATTGCAAATTACCTCGAGAAATATCGTAACAAGGCCCAAGGTGATACAATAGGGCCACGTTATCCCCAAGGATTAACCTTTGAAAAGAAAGCCCCATGGACACCTAGGGTCCAATGGACCGAATGGTATGGGGGATGACAGTAGGTCCGAAATATCCCGAGTTCGATCCCCAAGGGTGGGGAATGTTGTATGTATTATAAATAAATGAAACAACTTTTTGTGCATTTCTTTTTTACAAACAGGAATACTCGACGAGTAATGTCAAAGTCAGTATTTTACCATAGTCTTCCCATAATGGTGAGGCGCCCAACAAAAGTCGAGGAAAATTCAATCCAACAAAACTGGTAAAAGACTCGTGCAAGACATTCAAGATGAAGGGTAAATCAGTATCGTTTTCAATTTATCCCTTTTAATACTGGCTGATATGTCTCTTTTTCTTTTTACAGGAAATATTTACACTAACATTTAACATGTTGAAGGAGACAAATCCAAAAGAAAATTATGATCATCTGACAAGATCTATTCTGGTGAAAAACGGGGCAAATTGATCGTAAGCTCTGAAGCGAAAAAGCAAATATGTCTTTCTTATCTTGTTTGATTTCGAGAATAATTTCTCTGCTTTTTGCAGGGGCATTCAACCGCAAACCATGGCGGTCGCTGTCACTAAACAAACCAAAATGCTCCCTCACCCATATGCCTCATCGTGCAGGGGCAAAACTTGAGACAAACCGCTCCTCGACATAAGGAGTGGCCTTCCCAATTTGTTCAATCCACCCACATACCAGGGGCAATTCAAATCCGCCCATGTTTGCACATTATATAAACACACATGATGCTAAAAATTGTCACATCGGCATTGTGTTTACACATTTCATGAATTATGTATGACTATTCCGCATGTTTAATTTACCAACTCCAACTTAGAGCATAAACTGCATAGGAGACATCAAATGTGCAAAATGGGGCATAACAGGATGAGGAAAGGCAAACCATTTCCACACAGGTCTAACATTTTAATCTACAGATAAACAGCCTTTCTTCAGAGTGAGAGAAAGCCCTTTCGGAATGAAGTCCCCCATTCATATTACATTCGAGGTGTTCATACTATAAGAACCTCCTTAAACAGAAATGGTAATGCAATACATGATCCATATGTTGATCAATTGCATCATGAGTTATTACACAGACTGCCTCTAATCATTGCCAACTTAGCTGAACAATTTTGTATGAACCAATGAACGCATTGATGAAAATGCTTGCACATGTTAGCTCTGACATTGCCTGACAGGCAACACATTCCCGGTGTTTGAGTTACCTTCCAAAGTCTTGAAATTCATTTGGCGATTATTGAATGAACAAGCCTGGTTGTCGAGAAGCCACCAAGCATTTCTTCCAAATTCTCAGGTAAGTATATCTTCAACCTGAACCTTTCAAGAGAATGAATTCTGACGGTTGTTGGGGTACTCGAATCCATTGCGGTATATATAGGTATCCACCTTCTTCAATAAAGCATGATTTGTCTCAAGGACAAAAATGTTCGAGACCTTTTGATCTCTGCCTCTTTGGTTTATTCCTAAAGTGACAGGAAAATATAATTTGGGTTTGAGCTTCCGTAGGATTCCTGATCTCCCCAGATTTCAGAATGGCACCCTTTGAGGTACACCAAGCCCTTCTTACAGGCAAACTAAGTCCTTCTTACAGGCAAACCAAGTCCTTCTTACAGGCAAACTAAGTCCTTCTTACAGGCAAACCAAGTCCTTCTTACAGGCATAAAGTCTTTCTTACAGGCAAATTAAGTCCTTCTTACAGGAAAACCAAGTCCTTCTTACAGGCACAAAGTCCTTCTTACAGGCAAACCAAGTCCTTCTTACAGGCATAAAGTCCTTCTTACAGGCAAATCAAGTCCTTCTTACAGGCAAACAAAGTCCTTCTTACAGGAAAAACAAGTCCTTCTTACAGGCAAATCAAGTCCTTCTTACAGGTACAAAGTCCTTCTTATAGGCACAAAGTCCTTCTTACAGGCAAATCAAGTCCTTCTTACAGGCAAATCAAGTCCTTCTTACAAGCAAATCAAGTCCTTCTTACAGGCAAACCAAGTCCTTCTTACAGGCATAAAGTCCTTCTTATAGGCAAATCAAGTCCTTCTTACAGGCAAATCAAGTCCTTCTTACAGGCATAAAGTCTTTCTTACAGGCAAATCAAGTCCTTCTTACAGGCAAATCAAGTCCTTCTTACAGGCATAAAATCCTTCTTACAGGCAAACAAAGTCCTTCTTACAGGCAAACAAAGTCCTTCTTACAGGCAACGCAAGTCCTTCTTACAGGCACAAAGTCCTTCTTACAGGCAAAGTAAGTCTTTCTTACAGGCAAATCAAGTCCTTCTTACAGGCAAATTAAGTCCTTTTTACAGGCAAATCAAGTCCTTCTTACAGGCACAAGTCCTTTTTACAGACACCAAGTCCTTTCTATAGGCACCAAGTCCTTCTTACAGGTATCTCCATGGGGTGACCTACCATACGGGTCAAATCTCAATCAAAATTTAATCAGTAGAATCCTTTTATTAGGAATCTACCATGGTACGACCCACCATACGGGTCAAATGGTATGACCCACCATACGGGTCAAATTTTAATTCAATTTTTAATCAGTAGAATCCTTCTATTAGGAATCTACCATGGGTTGATCCACCATACGGGTTCAAGTTCAACCACCCTAAAGTTTTTTTATATAACGAATCCTTAGGTTCTCATTTCATTTTCAGTGGAACATTCATATCACGACTCTTTTTATTTCCTTGTATTGAGTCGATTAGAATTCAGGTGTCATCTCGTCTTTGAAATGAACCTCTACCGAGCTTCCTTTCAAAGAGGGGCAGCTGTTGACACCTGATTTTTAATCATTTTTTCTATTGCTAAAGTAATAAAAAATCCATAAAAATTCATAAAATTGAAAAATCAACTTTGGGGACCTTAGCCAAGCCTAGGGAACCAATTTTGACCAAAAAACGATTTTTCATATTTTCAGTATTTTTCGGTATTTTTATTTTCGAAAATTCATAAAACAAAAAATGAAGAAAAAATGAAAAAATTGAAAAATCAACTTTGGAAGTCTTGGCCAAGCCTAGGCAACCACTTTTGAACAAAAAATAAAATTTCATATTATATATATTTTTAATTTTTTTTTAAAAAATACAAAAATACTTGAAAATTTTGGAAAAATAACATTTGAGGCAAAAAAAATACACAAAGATAGTTAATATTTTTATTTTAAATCTATTTTCATATTGGCCATCGCAAATTCAGAAAAATCCAATTCGAGTCACGTGTTCCTTCACGAGTATAATCTTGAATTGGGCCTAAAAAAATTTAATTTGAGTCAACTTATTTTTAATTTTCACTTTTTATGAGTTGTGACATTGTCTTCTAATATTTTAAATTTTCATCTTGGCCCAATTATACCCAGAATGACTTAATTTTGCAAAAGGGCTTTAATTAAATTATGCATTATTTTCAACGGCAAGAAATGAGCTTAAATTTGACATGTGGTAAATTTTGGTGTGTCAAAAATTGTGAGGAGATTTGGACTTAAAGAAATATATTTTTTCAGGGACTAAATTGTAAATACTTAAAATTCAAGGACTAGAGTGCAAATACTTAACTCTTGAAGGATTATTTTACAAATAACAAAAAGAAGAGTTAGTGGATAAATTAAAATAGAGAAGGGAAGATGGAGAAGAGGAGATGAAGAAGAGAAGTTGGAGAAGAATGGATGGAGAAAATAAGATAAGAATATAGAATGGAAGATGGAGAAGAGTTAGTAGAGAAATTAGAATGGAAGATAAGAATAGAGAAGGGAAGATGTAGATGAAGAAGAGTTAGTGGAGAAATTAGAATGAGAGATAAATATGGAGAAGGGAAGATGAAGATGAAGAAGAGTTAGTGGAGAGATTAGAATATGAGATAGAGATGGAGAATGGAAGATGAAAATGAAGAAGAGTTAGTGGAGAAATTAGAATGGGAGATAGAGTTAGTGGAAAAATTAGAATGGGAGATAGATGAGTAGATTATAAAAGGAGGAAGAAGTGAGCTTGAGGGGGGAATTTTTTAGAGAGAAAATTGGAAGTGTTTAGGATGAAATTTTTTGGAGAGAAAATTTTGGATATTTGAGAGAGTTTTGGGAGATAGAAGAAAAATTTGAGAGAAAGAAAATACCAAAAGAGAGAGAATTTTGAAGATGATGGGAGTTTAAAGCTAGGGGTTATCATCACAAATTCCTTCATCGATCAATATAAATCAAGAGTTCATCCTCGTCAACGAGCAAGCAAATTCGAGCTAAGTGTTTTTATTTATTCATTTATTTATGGTTTTACTCGTAAATTAGCACAAATTGTATACACTTTCTCCATCTCCCTTTTTTTTTATTTCCATATTTATGTCAGGAGAATGATATCTCTAAGTCAACAGCAAAAATCTCGTAGACATGCAAAAATCGGCCCAAACAAGCTCCTAAGCTGTCAATCGATTTCTCAACTGATCTGTGACTAAAAGTGCCTCTTAATTCAAAAGAAACTCTCTATATTGGGAACATAGAGAGCAAATATCAATTATAGAAATCCCTCCCAAAAAAACGGGAGATAAGTACTCTTTCCACTCTTCTGGTTTTAGGTGCAGATTAGCACATATTTTGTATATTGACACTTCACTCTATTTTATGTCAGGAAGCCACAGCTCTATATCAATGGTCAACCCTATGGAAGCACAAAATCGGCTTGGAGGAGTCCTCAAGCGCGCACAAATTTCAAATTGTTGAATCAATTCGTTGTATTTCATTTTAAAGAATTCATACCCCAAAATGGAGAGGACAAAGTCCATCCGCAATTTAAATACCTGCACCATAAATCCCAAAGGGAAGAGCCAAGCCAATGCTTAGCCTCCCATTGGAGGTTTTTACTTACAGTAGTTAAATACCTGCAACTTAAATACATGTACCTTAAATCCCAAAGGGAAGAGGCAAGCCAATGCTTAGCCTCCCATTGGAGGTTTTTACTTACAGTAGTTAAATACCTGCAACTTAAATACCTGTACCTTAAATCCCAAAGGGAAGAGCCAAGCCAATGCTTAGCCTCCCATTGGAGGTTTTTACTTACAGTAGTTAAATACATGCAACTTAAATACTTGTACCTTAAATCCCAAAGGGAAGAGCCAAGCCAATGCTTAGCCTCCCATTGGAGGTTTTTACTTACAGTAGTTAAATACCTGCAACTTAAATACCTGTACCTTAAATCCCAAAGGGAAGAGCCAAGCCAATGCTTAGCCTCCCATTGGAGGTTTTTACTTACAGTAGTTTAAATACTTGCAACTTAAATACATGTACCTTAAATCCCAAAGGGAAGAGCCAAGCCAATGCTAGACCTCCCATTGGAGGTGTTTATTCACTGTCATGTACTTCCTATAATTTAATTTTTGAATCATCAGACCCAAAAGATGAGTAGGTCGTAATACTGCACAGAAGTCGTTAACACACTCCCTCTTTCGGCTTCAGAGAATCTTTAACACTTAAAAAATATAACAAATAAAAATATATACCATCCACGCATCCTATTTAAAAAGTGAAAACACAAAAGAGAATACCCTACTAGAATCTTAGGAATAAATCAAGCCCGAGTTGCCAAATTAGGATATCCATGAAATTAAGGTACCGAAAGGGCATTAGTTTTAATTAACTAGTGTAACCAAGTCCCCGAGCCCCTAATCTCTGGTTCGCAGGAATAAATTAGTTCTCCCGCTAATTTATTTAGGTTTCTAATCGACCTACCAAGAACGATTAGTGGCGACTCCAAATTTTAAAATCATTTAAACAAAAACCAAAGTTGCGATTCGGTAGGGCTTGGAAGGGTCCGCGTTAGGTTAGTCAAATCTAATTAACCTAATAATCCGTTAACCCCCTTTAAAATTTAAAATTTTTTTAGAGGGTCGCGACAGGATAATCTGGTGAGGAAGATATTAGATAGGGTTGTATGCAATTTAGCTTGGAGGTTGGAGTTCCCACTAGCTGAGGCCTTTGCATTACCAGCTATCGGTTTAGATCACAACCTTATTATTTTATTCCTTTCCAGTGATAAGGTGAAAAGAAAGAAATCCTTCAAATTTGAGTCCTTCTGGTTATAGAGTAAAGACTGTAGTCAAGTTATCAAAGAGAGGTGGCAGGAAGCTGAAAGTGAAGGGGCTGACTTGGCAGGAAAGCTAAAATCAATTTCGGCTGCATTGAGAAAGTGGAGTGGGAAGGAATTCCCAAATAGTAAAGTTCGGATTCAAAGGCTGCAACTTTAGCTTCAAAGAATTATGAATGGACAACATCCTTCCGCAAGCAAAGATATCCAAAAAGAGATTACGGCTGATATAGAGAAGCTGTGGAGGAGGGAAGAATTGTATTGGGGCTTAAGATCACGAGTTAATTGGCTGAGATGGGGAGACATAAACACAAGGTTTTTCCATGCAACTACAATCCAAAAAAGACAAAGGAATCGAATTTCTATGTTAAAAATGGTGGGGTAGGATACCTGGATAAGAAACCCAACCCTATTGAAGGAGATGGCCTCAAACTTCTTCATTGATTTATACACCTCTTCTGGTCCTCGAAATTTTGAACCGGTGCTTGCTCAATGTCCTAAGATAGTCCCAGAGGAGATGAATGCAGAATTGGGAAAAGCTGCCACTCTAGAAGAGGTGCGGAAGGCGGTATTCAACATGGGATCGGAAAAGACACCAAGACCAGACGGACTTAATGGGCTATTCTAGCAGAAAAACTGGGAGAACATCAAGGTAGGGATATTTAAGGAAGTTAGGGAGTTCTTTGAGGCTGGGAAATTGAATCCGGAGTTGAATAAAACTCACATTACGCTGATTCCGAAGGTGAAAAACCCAGAAAGACTCGACCAATTCAGACCTATAAGCCTATGCAATTTTGCATACAAAATAATCTCGAAAATCTTAGCGAACGGACTCAAGAGCTGGCTGCACATGATTATAGCAGAAGAACAGAGTACATTTGTTGGAGGGAGACAAATCCAGGATAATATTTTGATTGTCCAGGAAATCTTAGATCAACTCAGAATTCGAAAAAGAAAGAAGAGGTTTCAAGCTATACTGAAACTCGTCATGAGGAAGGCATATGAAAGAGTTGAATGGGACTTTCTAGAGGCTTGCCTTACCAAGATGGGCTTTTGTTCGAAGTGGGTAGGGAGAGTGATGACTTGCGTTACCTCAGCTACGCTAAGTGTAAAGCTGAATGGAGAACCGCTACCGCATTTCCAACCTTCGAGGGGTATTAGACAATGAGATCCCATCTCCCCATACTTATTTATATTGATGTCTAACACCTTTTCTACAATGATGAAGCGGGCCGTTCGTGAGCAAACAATAAGAGGTATTAGACTTAACAAATTCTTCCCTCCACTATCCCATCTTTTGTTTGCGGACGACTCAATCTTATTTTTAGATGGCAAATTAGTCGAATGTCAGAACCTAATGCTACTCCTCAATCAATACTGCTATGCCTCGGGACAAGAAATTAATCTGAACAAATCTAGTCAGTTTATGGGTCCTAATTGCCCCATGCAGCTACAAGAAAGCCTAGCCAACGCCCTTCGTGTTCCAACAATGAGGAAAACTGGAAAGTATTTGGGTCTCCCTTCTGACTGGGGGGAGACAAAGAAGCAAATGTTTGCATGGATAAATGCAAGAGTGGATACGAAGTTAGAAGGCTGGAAGGAGAATCTTTTTTCTAAGGCGGGCAAGGAGACCCTAATTAAATCTGTCGTCCAGGCCATACCCCAGTATGCTATATCGATTTTTAAAGTACCAATCTCAATATGCAAATCAATCAAGAAAAGGGTTGCTCAATTCTGGTGGAAGAACAGCAAGAAGAAAACAGGGCTGCACTGGCGTAGGTGGGACGTCTTAAAATCCAGAAAAGACAGTGGCGGATTAGGCTTTGAAGACATGGCTGTGTTCAACAAAGCTTTGCTGGGAAAACAAGCTTGGCGAATCACCTAGAGTCAAAACTCCCTATGTAGCAGAATCCTTAAAGGGTTGTACTTTCCAAAGTACAGTTTTCTTCAAGTAGGGAGAGGCACGAGACCTTCCTAGGGTTGGCTCAGTATCCTTCATGGTAGAGAGATTATTGTTGAATCTGTAAGATGTTCTATAGGGACAGGGGAATCTGGTAAGATCATGGAGGATAGATGGCTCAAAAGAGAAATTATTGGGGGTCCAGCGAACCAATGGGAACCAACAAAGGTTTCAGGGTTAATCCAAGAGGGAGCAGCAGAATGGGATGTTGAATTGGTGAACTCCCTGTTCGATGAAGACACTGCTAAGGAGATTCTAGCTACCCCTCGAAGCCCTACACCGCGGGAAGATATGTTGAAATGGACTGGAAACGCAAAGGGGGACTTCTCAGTGAAAAGTGCCTACAACCTTCTAAGAGTTAGAGACTTCGAGCAGAGGATAGACACAGCATCAACTTTGAATCTACCTACAAGAAGACTATGGAATGGCATTTGGAATGCTCAAGTCCCTCCAAAAGTTCGAATTTTTCTATGGCAAATAGCTCAAAATGCCCTACCCACCAGAGATAACCTATTCCGACGTAAGTTGATCCCCCATCCCCTATGTCCCATATGCAATTAGCAGGTAGAAACCATAGAACATATTTTAATCTATTGTACATGGACTGAGCAAATCTAGAGAAACCTTACAATGAGGCCGCGTCATCCCCCGATCCATCGTATGGATACATGGCTCTAGGAGGTTTTGGACGACATTGACACTCAAGCCAATTTTGAGGTAATTGCTGTTACACTCTGGTGCATCTAGAAGTCGAGAAATGATTCAGTTTTCCAGGGAAAACATCCAAACGCACACGGCCTAATTGAAGAAGCAGTGTCGATTCTCACTAGCTATGAAAGATGGAATGACAAAGATCGAAACTTGATTAGATCAGATCCAGTCTCACCTTTAGAGTGGGCACCCCCGGCGAACCCAGATCTGAAGATGAATGTCGACGCCTCTGTGGGTGGCGTCAACCTTGATGGTGCTATCGCTTGCGTCCTTCGTGACTTTGGTGGGACTTTGCTGGAAGGCTTTGCGAGAAAAATCCCTCCTTCCACGGCATTGATCGCTGAAGCTCAAGCCTTACTCTCGGCGCTAAAGTTTCTCGAAGGCAAAAGCGAAGTCAGAGAAGATAATATGCGGGTCACAGTGGAGTTAGACTCAAAAGCCACTGTACTTACGATCAAAGGGACGGTGGAGGCCAACTGGGAAGTGGAAGCCATCATCCTCCAGGCCTAAGAAGTCTTAATTCGCTGCCCCAATATCTCAGTAGCCCATTGTAAGAGAACGGCGAACCAGGCTACTAATTGGGTCGCCAAGATGTTCCGAGCGGATCAAATCACTACCCATTAGGCCTCTAACCCCCTGAAGCCCCTTTGGGATCTTTTATGTATTGATGCCCCTTCATTGGGCTGTAATGTTCATAACTTTCCAAATTAGTAATGAATATCTCCTTTTCGACGAAAAAAAAAACTATCTTGCAAAAGGATTTTAACTTTTCAAAGCCACCACTAATTGTTTTAGGTAGGTCAATTAGAAATTTAAGTAAATTAGTGGGAGAATTAAATTACCTCTAACGAACCAGAGATTTTAATTTTGGGAGTTGGCATTAATTTTTAAAATTAGTACCCTTTCGGAACCAATTTCATGAGAAAATCTTCAATTTGGCAATTTTATGAATTTTCACTTAAGGTTCAAAGGTGCAATTTTTTGGGGGTTCTCTTTTTACTATTTTTTTGTTTGTATTTTAGAGTAATTTTAGAAATTAAAAATTAAATGAAAATGAGAGTGAATTGGCTTAAGATTGACTTATTATTTCCTAATTTAATTTGCATTAATTCCTAAAAATTTTAAGAAATCTTTTTACTGCCTACATCTTTTGAAAGTTAAGATGGATTCCTAAAGATTTTATTCATTAAATGCAATCCATTAGATCCTATCTTTCTAAAGAATAATGAGACGTGATTTTAAGAAACCATATCTTGCTACATCTTTTTTTTTAGGGGGATTCTCTTTAATTTTGTGGCATGAACTTAAAGATGAGCCATTAAAGATTTTTTGTGAATTTTTTATATGATATGAATGTAAATTCAAGTTGCAAATTTTAAATTGAAAGATAATTATCATTATTTCTTTCAACTTATGTTTCGATTTAAAGCCTGATAGATCGATCCTAAAACTCAAAATACCCACTATGAAAATAATTTCATCTAAGGCCTGATAGATAGGCTTATTTTAATGTGTGTGGTTGTAGATTAGGAAATTTTCCTAATCGATTACATTATGAAATATTTTGGGTATCTTGAATACCTTTGGAAAATCTTTAAATTACCATGGGATTACTCAAAATCCCCAAAAATATTCACATGGAATCACAATCTTTTAAATTGGGAAAGTATATATATCAAGATATTCAATGATGTTCAAACTAGATGTGCGATCCTCCAAAGAAGGCAAGTGATAATTGCAAGATCTCTTCTTCTTTTTTCAAATACCCAACATTAGATATGTAGAACATTTTAAAATTCGGCAATCAAATATGCCAATTCGAGATAGACAACTATCCACAATATGCTTGAGATATGCAAAATATGCTTCAAGATTTGTAATATTCAAAATATGCAAGATATCCATAAATTAAACAAGTGAATATTAAACTTCAAGATAGAAAATATACCTTATCTTTCGAGAAGGTTCTTTCCTAATTTGAATTTCAGGGAGAGCTTGCAAATCACGGGTTGGATTTGCGGCTACAATTGGCGACGATGCTTCATGGTGGCACGATTGGTGAGGGATGGCTCACAGTTCTCGATAGGGGTGTACATGGTTCAGGTTGGTTTGTTACCGATATGGAATTAGGGACCGAACAGGTACTATCAGTCCCCCAGGATTGAGAACAAGATTGGGATCGGACCAGCCCAAGATCGATGGTTCAGTCTGGTTCTAGTCCAATCTTAGTGAGACCATTAACACCAAATGCTTATAGAAATCTAATCATTTAATCTAAACTAACAACATTCAATCTCAACCATTCAACCTAATAAAATATACACATAACCATCATACAATAATCACATGAATACTTATAATCCTAAAATAGAGAACTAGAAAATTGTATTTTCTCCCACTAATTTTGCAGTATATACACTAATCCACTTTATTTTCAGCAAAACCAAATGAAGTGATGATGCTATGAAACTTTAAATACCATTGTCTGGATGTTTGCTTGAGACTATAGATTGATTTCTTTAGTCTGCACACAAGATCACTTGAATTATCAATTTCAAACCCTTCAGGTTGAGTCATATAGACTTCCTCTTCAAGATCTCCATTCAGAAAGACAGTTTTGATGTCCATTTGGTGTAACCCCATATCAAAGTGGGTTACTAAAACCATAATCACTTTGAAGAAATCCTTAGAAGAGACCGAAGAGAAAGTTGATTAATAGTACAGTCCTTCTCTTTGAGTGAAACATTTAGCCACCAGTTTGGCTTTAAACTTTTCTACTTTTTCTTGGGAGTACCTTTTTATCTTGTATACCCATTTACAGCCGATAGCCCTATGACTTTTAGGCAACTTAACAAGTTCCCAGATACTATTATGTCTCATAGATTGCATCTTATATTTCGTCGCATCCAACCACAAGTCTAATTGAGCACAAAAAACAACATCCTTATAGGTAACTGGATCAACTACGCAGCCTATATCGTAGTCCTGTTCTTCTAGATAGACTACATAGTCCGGTAAGATTGCTGATCGTCTTTGCCTAACCGACCTTTTCAGCGAAACTTCCTTAGCTTGATCCTGCAACTATAGGGCTTGATTTACTTCATCAGGATCCTGAAACTCAACAGGCACAGTCACCGATATGAGAGGCTCCATAACAATCTATAATGGTAGAGAAAACGATACAGTAATACCCGTCGTATTATCACTTTCAACAGTCTCTGAACAGGTATCCTTTCGGCCATGTCGTATTTTAGAAACTTCTCTGTTTGTGATTCCACAATCCTTGGGCCTCCATTAGGATTGTAAAATCGATATTCCTTGGAATGGTCTGGATAAGACACGAAGTAGCACCTTGTGGTCCTGGGATCTAACTTATTCAAGGTTACATTATACAGCTTCACTTCTGCAGGACAACCTCAAACTCTTAGATGATTTAGGCTGGGTTTACGTCCAGTCCATAACTCAAAAGGAGTTAGTAGAGCAGCTTTAGTGGGAACTCGATTCAACACATAAAGGGTTGTCTTCAAAGCTTCACCCCATTGAAATTTAGGCAGGTTGATCCTACTTATCATACTCCTCATCATGTCCATTAAGATGCGATTGCACCTTTCGGCCACATCATTCTGTTCACAGCTTTCAAGTATAGTAAACTGAGCTACTATCCCAAAATCCTCTAAGTATTTGGCAAATTGCCCTTTATGGCACAATGTGTAAGATTGTTCTTTAGATAGAGTCTTTTTGGAGACAACTTTCTTGGCTATATCAATTACGTATATATCATTGGGAGTTATGTTGACACTTGATTTTTGGCCAATTTTGTTTTCAAAATTTTTTAGAAAATTCATAAAAATTCATAAAGTCAAAAAATCAACTTTGGGGACCTTGGTTTGGCCTAGGAAACCAATTTTGAGCAAAAAATAATTTTTCTTATTTTTCGTATTTTTCTGTATTTTATTTTCAAAAATTCATAAAACAAAATAAATAAAAAGTGAGAAAATTGAAAAATAAACTTTGGTGACCTTGGTTTGGCTTAGGGAACTAATTTTGAGCAAAAAATAATTTTCCTCATTTTTGCATTTTTTAAATATTTTCAGAAATTAGGGAAATAATAAAAAATTAATAAAAATAGCATTTCAAGTCAGCAAATTACAAATAAATAGTAAATATTTTTAATTTAATTTTTTCTTCATTTTTTATGGATATATTTTGAAAAATAAAGTCTGGAATCTAGGGTTTCTTTGTTAATTTCATTTTTTAGAATATTTAAATAATTTTATAAATTCCATTTTAACTTTTTAATTTTTAATTTTTGCATTTTTAGAATCGTGTCATCCTCCTCTATTTTTCAAAATTAAAATCTAGTCCAAAAGCCCTCAGAAATGGCCAATTTCACTAAAAAGGACCCAAGTGCAATTTTTTATTTTTCAAATTAGTCCCTAAAATCACTCAAAATGAAATTAAAAATTTTCTAGGGACTAAATTGAAAATAGGGCGATGTCACCCCCTAGTTTTTGACCCTCTGAATTCAGTGGAGGCAACAATTTTTGCAAAAAAGGACCCTAAGACTTTGGATTTTGCGAAATGGTTATTCGGGTCAAGTTTAGAAATTGGGTTTTTATGCCAATTCTTAGGAAAAAAGACGTGGAAATTCACTTTTCTAATAAATTTCATGTCATGGAACTCAATTTTGGGACCTAATTTGAAAACTTTTAGGGCTAGGAAAGGTAATTTGAAGAAAATAGCCGATTCGAGTCAACCGGGTCGGACTAAATCTGACCCAACCCGACCCGAATGGCCATCGTCTTCCCCAAACTTGGATTTGCACAAAGACGAGGGGGAAATTTGAAGTTTGAATCCACGCGATTCTCGAACAGAAATTGGGAGATTTGGGGCAGATTTGAAAGTTCGGTTTGGCGAGAATGAAATGAGAGATTTGGGGATTCTGTTGCATGGAGATTTGCAAATATAAAAGAGGGGCGGGGGTGCTCTGTTTAGGGGATGCCATTTTTGAAGCTCAAGGTCCGACTGTGATTTGCTCGGCCTGAACAATCTAGAGCAAGTCGAAGCTGGAAATTGCCTCCGGAAGTTTTTTTGAGCGCCCAGAAATCAATCACACCAACTCCGGGAGCCGTAGGATCGCTAGAAAGGTGAACGCCATTGGAGCTTTAGAGCTCAGCCTTTAATGGCAACTTACTATTTCACGCGTGTTTTCTCCATTTTTTTGTTGGGTTTGGATCTCTACCTTCCCCTGTGTCCTTTCTCCTTTTTGTTTTGCATTGAATTGGTCTGAAACTGAGCCGTCTACCTCGCGAACTCATTGTCTTACTGTGAACGAGAAAGCTTATTTTGAGTGAAACCGAGGCGATCAATCCTCCAGGTAAGTTCCTTTGGACCTCTGTTGAGTTTGTTTGATGTGTTATTTTAGGGTTTGACGCGAAAATTGCTACTTAAACCTCGCTCGGGAATCATGTCCGACCAAAGCGTGTTAGGGCAGTTTTAGGTCAGATTTTCGCTCTAAATCCATGATGAGTCGCATGTAAGCTCGGTTAATGAAGTTAGAGGCGAAAATCTGAGGCCTTTGCGTAGTTTTTAGGGTCTGTTCTTGAGCTCTAGCGGACTCGCCGAAGATATGGCGTTTCCGATCGTCTTCTCCGGCGAGTCATCGGGTTGACGAATAGGGGTTGACCTGGTCAAAGCTGATGTAGCAACCACGTGGTTAGCCACGTCAGCTCATGGAGCCATCTAAAGTCCATCTTTGAAATAAATAAAAACAAAAACCTAGATCTAACGAAAAATATCGTGTCATGTGGCAGATTTTTAGCCGTAGGATTAGAACTAGGAGGAGAACAAATAAAACGGAATAAAAATCTAAAAACAAATTTAAAAAAATTAAAACAAAACTCCTAAAACTATGTCGTTTTGCATTAAGAATGTGTCTTGGGCCTAGGTAGTGGGCCGGGTCTATACGACCCGGTCCGTATAACCTAATTCAAAACAAAAATAATAAAAAAAAATTAAACAAAAACTTAAAAAATAAGAAATTATAAAAAAAAAATTGATACGACGTCGTTTAGGATTAGTTTAAGTTTGGGCCTCCGGGCCGGGTCCTGTAGTGGGCCGGGTCGACCCGACCCGGTCCGAAAAATTGAAAATAATAAAAAAATAAACAATAAAAAATAATAATAAACAAATAAAAAATAAAAAATAATAAGAATACAAAAATAAGAATACAAAATTCTGAAAATATGGTAAAAATTTAGAAAAATCTGGAAATTATAGGAAAATAAATAGAAAATATAATAAAGAAGATAAATAAATAAAAATCAATAGAAAAATCGTAAAAATTCGTAGAAACCTAAAAAAATTTAGAAAAATTGTTAGAACATATAAAAAAAACATTTTGAAAAAATTAGGAAAAATATTATAAATTAAAAATAAAAACTCCAGAAAATATAGAAAATATTCTAAAAAAAGGAAAACCCCGAGAAAATCTTAGAAAATCCTAAAAAAATAGGAAAAATATTAGAAATTAAAAATAAAAACTCCAGAAAATATAGAAAATATTCTAAAAATAATAATAATAGGAAAAACCCCAAAAATCATAGGAAAATCCTCAAAAAATAAATTTCGAAAAATGTCCAAAAATAAGGAAAATCCTTAGAAAATTCTAGAAGGTTTGAAAAAATTCCAGAAAAATTACAAAAAAATTCAGAAAAATGAGAGAAATTCCTAAAAATCGTGAAAGTTAGGGAAAAATCACATTCAACTGGTTTGACCTAATTTCACATTTTTGAATTCCTGAGCTTTCCAAAATGACCATTTTGCCCCTCTAGTCAATCTGACCCGAACCATTCCAAATCGACCCGAACCATTCCAAATCACCCCGAACCATCCTGGAACAAAATTGACGCACTTTCCTTGAATTTTAAGACTCTCTTTTATTTGTATTGACTGATTTCGACGTGATTTCCCTGGTTGCGCATTTATTTTATGGTTGAGATTGATATGATAGATAGTCCCATTCGCATGAACCCATTAGACTTCTAGAGCCTACCTTGCCCAATCTCGTCTGCATAAACTCTTTAGATTAGGAAATCATTCAACTTAGGTACCGAAAGAGCGTCGACTTGCGGGTTGACGTAACTAAGTCCCCGAACCCATTTCCCTAGTTTTCGCAGAATCGAACGATCTCTCCCAATCGTTCGATAGGGTTTCCAATCATACCCTCCAATAAATGATTGGTGGCGACTCCTATGGCATGCACACTATTCACATGTCACCCGACCACACTAAGGTCGATCTCGATTTAAATTTTCCTAACGCGATTTGGTATGGGCTTGGGAGGGCCCGAGCTAAGCCCAAATGCCCAATGGGCCTAGCAATCCATTAACTCTCTTGAGATCCCAAAAATCTCAGGAGGGTCGCGACATGTTAAACGCAATCTATACAATCCATTGGACATGTTGCAACCCAACTTTATTTGAATTATAGAAAATAGAAACCAGACCGTTCTTTATTTCAAAAGAATAACCACACATGTCCAAACATAATACAGAAAAAGTTCCATTTGAAGAAAAGTATAAAGAAAGTGTTTCTTAACATCAAATGAAACCCTGATTTTAGAATCAAAATAATATCTCCCACGAATTCAACGTCAGCTCTGTTGTTATCTCCCATTATGAGCTTTAATTCATCCTAATTTGGCTTCCTGCGATTTATGAATCCTTGTATGGTGAATGCAACGTGATTAGTTGCATTGCTATCTAGCCACCAAGAACTGGATGGGGCTTCAGATAGATTGGATTCAAAAATTAGTGCCAAAGAATTATTACCTACATGCTCTTTTTTAGATAACCAGTTCTTATATTTGCTGCAATCCTTCTTCATGTGACCTCTCTTCTTGCAGAAGAAACAGCGGTCACTTTCCATCTTAAAGGATGCCTTCTTTCGACTCAAGTTATCAGATGGACCAGTGGTGGGGCGAATATCTTTATGAGTACGAGATCTAGGCCCCTTGCTTTTCCTACTGCTAGAACTGGAAGCAATTAGGCCATAATGCCCCCCATCCTTTTTCAATTTTTCTTCTTCTGCCACTACCTTGGATATCAAATCATTTATAGACCAAGTTTCGTCTTGTGTATTGAAACTGGTCTTGATTATCCCAAACTAAGAGAGAATGGTGTTCAAGGCTTAATGTACCATCACCGTATTAGGGATTACTATACCAAAGACTTTCAATTTTGTCTACAAATCCGGCATTCTCATTATATAGTCCATACCACCTCCTATACCTATATACTTCATATTCAAAAGTACTTGGACAAGTGTCCCAATCTCAGCGTTCGAAGATACTCGATACCTTGCTTCCAAGGCTTCCAATATTTCCTTGGCGATGCAGTCAGTTGGCAGACTACTCTTAAATGTTCCTATATGGATTGCTTCATTGACAACAAACATATCTTGTTGCTCTTTTCCTAGGCGGCAAAATGCGCCATCTCAGGCGCTGTGTTGGTCTCAACGAGGTCCGCAGGCTTATCCTCGTAAAGAATGACATGAACATTTGCCAATTCCATTGCAAATAGAAAATCATCCTTCCATTTCTTGAAGTTCGAACCATTTAGGACCTATATGGTAATGGAGCTGCCATTCACAGTAAAGTTGACTGAAAAGACGAGTAATACTTACATCAGCATCATGTGAGCACTATGTAACTTTAAATCCTTAAAAGTACACATATCAGAGAGTCACACGCATCATCACATAATCACCTTTAGGCAGAATATATGACATGTAATTACAAACTCCCTATATAACAACGACCATAAGAATATGTTCCAATTTTCATGAATCACCACTTTTGGGTGTGCGAATCACTAGATTAGTCACCTCCCAGTCATATGTTGTTCATGCATCCCTCCACGAACTAACACACGATCACCTTCTTTGGGAGTATGATTATACATCAGAATATGAGACATTCCACCATAATACAATACCGATATTTTTCAAATTCAACTAAGAGTGCCACTTTGACGGTCACAACTCAATAGAATTTTTGAAACTCTCTCACACTAGGGATATAAAATTTCGTACCTCACATTTGCCATATGATGTGATCTTTAACTTGATGACATGAGCAATTGTCATTAAAATCACAATTAGTGCCAATAACATTGCTTCATGTATGTATGGGTTTCATATGTGTCAGTGCTCAATAATGCTCTACACATTCCTTATGTGATATTCAACAAATGAGTCAACCTCATTATTCCCAAAAATCGTATGAAAATAATTAAATAAAATAAAATATCAAAATTACCCCTGATTATTATATTTTCACAAGGATTTTTTGCATTTTTCAAGACTTTAAAAGACTCAAAAAATTAAAATAAATATACTACAATGTAGAGAATTTCCAAACAAGCACAACGGTGAGAAAATCACCTTCATCGGACTTTCCACGCCCCCTCACACGCCGCCAGAAGGTCAGCGCTTGAGGCTCATGCAACGCATGTGCCTCGTACGTTCGACGCCAACGGTTAACGGTTTAACCGTCGCCGTTAACGGTCAACGGTTGACCGAGTCGAGTTGACGGGTCCGGTCAACGGGTTGATTAACCCAGTCAAATCGAGTCGAGTCGACCTGAGATGACATCATCCGCCACATGGCAGCCGCCTGTAAGGCGACGGCCGCCCAACATAACGCCTTCAGAGAAGGCGGCGATCGCCAGCTGACGTCATGTGACACGTGGCAGCCACTGACGTCATCCGTGACGTTCAGCCTTTAAGGTGGTTGGTACGTGGGGCGCGTGGCTCCCACGCTCCGCCACAGCGGTTCCTTTAGGCCGGGCGTAGGGGCGCGTGCGACGTCCCCCTGTCGCGACCTTAAAAATAAGTTTTAGGTGAACGGATTATCAGGTTAATTAGATTAACTAACCTAATACGGACCCTCCCAGGTCCGACAGAATCGCAACTTTGATTTTTGTTCAAATGATTGTAAAATTTGGAGTCGCCACTAATCATTTTGGTAGGTTGATTAGAAACCTAAGTAAATTAGCGGGAGAACTAAGTTACTTCTACGAGCCAGAGATTATGAATTCGAAGACTTGGTTACACTAGTTAATTAAAACTAATGCCCTTTCGGTACCTTAATTTCATGAATATTCTAATTTGGCAACTCAGGCTTGGTTTATTCCATAGATTCTAATGGGGTGTTCTCTTTTTGGTGTTTTCACTTTTTAAATGGAATGTATGTGAGTGATATTTTTTGGTATTTTCAAAGTACTAAAGATTCCCTTAAGCGAAAAGAGGGGGTGTGTTAACGACTTCTGTGCAGTATTACGACCTCTAATAGGTGGCTCGGCCTACTCATTCAGGGGTTTGGTGATTCAAAAATTAAATTGTAGGAAGTAAATGACAATAGATAAATATTGTCACGACCCTCTAAAAAATTTTACTTTTCTAAAGGGGTTAACGGATTATTAGGTTAATTAGATTTGACTAACCTAAAGCGGACCCTCCCAAGCCCTACCGAATCGCAACTTTGGTTTTTGTTTAAATGATTTTGAAATTTGGAGTCGCCACTAATCGTTCTTGGTAGGTCGATTAGAAACTTAAATAAATTAGCGGGAGAACTAATTTATTCCTGCGAACTAGAGATTATGAGCTCGGAGACTTGGTTACACTAGTTAATTAAAACTAATGCCCTTTCGGTACCTTAATTTCATGGATATCCTAATTCGGCAACTCAGGCTTGGTTTATTCCTAAGGCTCTAGTAGGGTATTCTCTTTTGTGTTTTCACTTTTTAAATAGGATGCATGGATGGTATATATCTTTATTTGTTATATTTTTTTTAAGTGTTAAAGATTCCCTGAAGCCAAAAGAGGGAGTGTGTTAACGACTTCTGTGCAGTATTACGACCTACTCATCTTTTGGGTCTGATGATTCAAAAATTAAATTATAGGAAGTACATGACAGTGAATAAACACCTCCAATGGGAGGCCTATCATTGGCTTGGCTCTTCCCTTTGGGATTTAAGGTACAAGTATTTAAGTTGCAAGTATTTAAACTACTGTAAGTAAAAACCTCCAATGGGAGGCTAAGCATTGGCTTGGATCTTCCCTTTGGGATTTAAGGTGCAGGTATTTAAGTTGCAGGTATTTAACTACTGTAAGTAAAAACCTCCAATGGGAGGTTAAGTATTGGCTTGGCTCTTCCCTTTGAGATTTAAGGTACAAGTATTTAAGTTGCAGGTATTTAACTACTATAAGTAAAAACCTCCAATGGGAGGCTAAGTATTGGCTTGGCTCTTCCCTTTGGGATTTATGGTGCAGATATTTAAATTGCGGATGGACTTTGTCCACTCCATTCTGGGGTATGAATTCTTTAAAATGAAATACAACGAATTGATTCAACAATTTGAAATTTGTGCGCGCTTGAGGACTCCTCCAAGCCGATTTTGTGCTTTCATAGGGTTGACCTTTGATATAGAGCTGCGGCTTCCTAACATAAAATAGAGTGAAGTGTCAGTATACAAAATATGTGCTAATCTGCACCTAAAACTAAAAGAGTGGAAAGAGTACTTATCTCCCATTTTCTGGGAGGGGATTTCTATAATTGATTTTCGCTCTCTATGTTCCCAGTATAGAGAGTCTCTTTTGAAATGGACTTTTGGTCCCAGATCAGCTGAGAAATCGTTGGACAGCTTAGGAGTTTGTCTAGTCCGATTTTGCACCTCCGTGAAACTCGTCGTTGATGTGAAGTCTTTCTTTTACCTGACATAAAAATATGGGAAAAAGAGTAGGTGCTCAATAATAATAATAATAATAATAATAATAATAATAAACAAAGCATTTAGCTTCCTGCTATTGCTTGATATCGCTGGTGATCACCAAATTTCCACATTGGTAGCTTTCTTTTTCATAAGGAAATCACTCCCACTTGTAACTCGTTTGGCCCATATCACTGTACGTCCTTGCCTTCCTACTTTCTCGGACGTTGAATACTGACATAACACACGACTATAATAAACTTGTACCAGGCTATCTAACGACTACGCTGATCGATGTAGTATAACATCCCCAAGCGAAAAATAAATAAGTAAATAAATGAAAAAATAAGTTAACTGGTGAAAAGGATAAAGATTGTGACGTTGAAATCTAAGAATCGGTACTAAATTTTTACTTTAAGGGTACATAAGAACTCAGGCTTTTAAAATCATCAAATGACCACTAATAAAATAATGATTTAGGTACAAGGGCATAATATTTTATTTAAAACTCAAAGTGACGTATCATTATCCAACAAGGTCATATTTACCTTCTAGAAAATGAATAACGTAAACATTAGGCGGGGAGCATAACAATTTTCTACAAATGATGATTTTTTTATATGAATATAAGGCAGAATATTAAAAAAAAAAGACACGAAGCTATATACATATCAAGAGACGAGAGCATGCATTGTTGAATTCCATCGAATGAATAAACGGACTCACAAATAATAAAGCAAAACAGAACTAACTCAAACTGAGATAGCACGAGTTGTTTAAATTGAACTAGCTCCTCATCAATGCGGAAAGAAAACAACCCAAGTTTCGCCCTTTGTCTGTCATCTCCTCCGCTGTTAGGTGCAAGTATAATGGCTACAGAGAAGTTCTATTTCAGGAACTAGAATCATAAGAAAGCAAAATTCACAGTTACCTTCTCACTCGAGCTGCGGAGGAGCTGACGAAGTAACGGCAACGTGTCAACATCCACCGCAAAACAACTCGTTAAGCAAATCGATCTCGGCGAATTAATGAAAAAGAAGAAGAAAACCGAATCTTGCCTCTAGGACAGTTTATCACACAAAGGAAAAGCTCCCAACACCAATTCAAATCCCAAAACCACCGATTTTGATTTCGACAATGACTTGATAATGCTCAGCAAAATAGAGGGGTCGAATCCATCCGCAAGGAGCATTTTTTAACTCTAGAAGTCTAAATGTGAATAACCACATGAGCTAACACGAAGGAAAACGAAGCACAAACACAACTCTATTGGCGCACACAATGAACCTCGGTCACCTGCTCAACTGACACATGCGAGAGAGAGAGAGAGAGAGAGAGAGAGAGAGAGAGAGAGAGAGAGAGAGAGAGAGAGAGAACTCTCTGTGAACAAGATGCAAGAACAGTGCTCCCGCGGAGAAAACCCATACGCCAGCCATCGCGTCGCCTTCGTTACGGCTCTCTGACAAAATGGCAGCTCCACTAGAGTCGTTCTTACCAGGACGAGATGAGACCGTCCTCTCCCATTGAAGCAAATAGATCGATTTTTATATCCAAAGGAACCGATTCGATTCCTTCCTCCTCCCTCCATTGAAGTATAGCCGATGATCTTTTTAACGAGGGTGCCTCCAGCCTCTTTTTTTTTTGTGAAGCTTTACCCCAACCGAAAGTCTACCAGCCCTCCCCCAAGAGAAAAACGCGCGGATCCTCCAAAATGTCTTCCCTCCATTATTTTACGTGGAGAGATCCCCAGATCAACCTCCATTCCTCCATTCATCTTCCCCCATTTTTTATTCTTTCTCTAATCTCTTCCCCATTATTTTATTCTTTCTCTCATCTCTTCCCCCATTTTTTATTCTTTCTCCCCATTTTTGTTCACGTGAAGCTTTCACTCCAACTCTCTTTTTTTATTTTTTATTATTCTCTCCCTTTTGATCCCATCATCACCGAAAGCTGCAACTTAAAAAATGTCCTCTACCTGTCCACTTTTATTGAGAATTATGGCCTCATTTTCTTGTAACGGTGACATTGCTTATAGAATCTCTATTTCGGCTTTGTGTGGGGCCATTTGTGTCTCGGATTAGTTGCCTCTCGGTGTACGCAGGCTGGTTTGGACTAGGAAGACTTACTATTTTGCTGTGGAGAAATGAAATAACAGTGGGAATGGTGGGTCTATCTTTCGTAAGTTGGGTGCAAAGAAAACCCACATTTGTGCATCTTAAAATCTGCGTTTCAACGCGTCTTGAATCGGGATACTTCTCTAAGGAGCAAATTTCATGGGGGGGCTGAGATAGAAATTTTGGACATTAGAGGATAACATCACGACTCATGAAAAGTAAAAATGAAAACAAATTAACTCAAATTAAATTTTTTTTAGGCCCGATTCGAGATTATGCTTTGAAGGAATACATGGCCCCGAATTGGATTTTTTTTTTAAAATTTGTGATGGCCAACATGAAAAGGGATTTAAAATAAAAAATATTGACTATTTTTATATATTTTGGTGGCCTCAAATGCTATTATTTATTAAATATTCTCCTAATTTCTAAAATATATAAAACAATATATATAATACAAAAAATTATTTTTTGTTAAAAAATAATTGCCTAAGCTTGGCTAAGGTCCCCAAAGTTGATTTTTCAATTTTATGAATTTTTATGGATTTTTTTATTAATTTTAAAAGAGAAAAGATGATTAAAAATCAGGTATCAACAAATATCACCAATGGATGGCTCAACCTTGGCTTGATTCTCTCTTTTGGAGTTTAATGATGCGGAAATTAAATTGCAGGAGTTTAAAAGACAGTAAGTAAAAACCTCCAATGGGCGGCCTAGCATTGGCTTGACTCTTTCCTTTGGGATTTAATGGTACTGGAATTAAATTATAGGAATTTAAATAATAGTAAGTAAAGACCTCCAATGGGCGGCCTAACATCGACTTGGCTCTTCCCTTTAGGGTTTAATGATGCAAGAATTAAATTGCAGAAATTTAAATGACAGTAAGTAAAGACCTGCAATAGACGGCTCAGCATTGGCTTGGCCCTCTCTTTTGGGGTTTAAGGTGCAGGAATTTAAATTGACAGTAAGTAAAAACCTCCAATGGGCGGCCTCGCATTGGCTTGGCTCTTCCCTTTGGGGTTTAATGGTGCGAGAATTAAATTGCGGGAATTTAAATGATAATAAGTAAAAACCTCCAATGGGCGGCCTAACATTGGCTTGGCTCTTCCCTTTGGGGTTTAATGGTGCGGGAATTAAATTGCGAGAAGTAAACGACCTCCAATGAGTGGGCTTTACTCTTCACATTCTGGGGTTTGAATTCAATAAAATAAAATACAATGAATTGATTCAACAATTCGAATCAAAATCCATCCATGGGTCGGCTGAAAATTTGATGGACGTTTTGGACTGTTTAGGCCAATTTTGCTTGCACCTTCATGAAATTACCATTGGTATAGAGTCGGTATTACCTGACATAAAATATGGAAAAATGGTAGAAGGAGAAAGTGTATACAATTTGTGCTAATTTGAGACTAAAGGTGGTGAAACAAGATTTAATAGAGTGGGAAATAGATTGGCGCATGGTCTGCCTTAGGACGGAGTGGAGGAAAGCTATCCGCATTGTAGAATGGGGGATTTCCTATATCCCAAAGTGCCCTGTTTAGTACTTTCTATTTATTTATATGTTTATTTATTTATTTATTTATTTATTTTTGGATAGCCATATTTTTACTTTTTATTTTTTATTCTTATTTTTATTTCTTAAATTTTATATTTTTATTGTTACTTTATTTTTATTTTTATATTTTTACTTTTATTTTAGTATATTTTAAACTTTCCACTTTGGGTTCATCGACCGCCAACCCCAACTGGTTTGGGATAAAGGTGATGTTGATGTTGATGTTGATGTTGAGACTAAAACCACAAATAAATGAATAAATAAAAACACTTAGCTCGAATTTGCTTGCTCGTTAACGAAGATAAACTTTTGATTTATGTTGATCGATGAATGAATTAGTGATGATAACCCATAACTTTAAACTCCCATCATCTTCAAAATTCTCTCTCTCTTTTTGGTATTTTCTATCTCTCAAATTTTTCTTCAATCTCCCAAAACCATTTCAAACATCCAAAATTTTCTCTCCAAAAAATCCCTCTAAACTCTCTTCTTCTTCCTTTTATAGGCAACTCATTTATCTCTCATTCTAATTTTTCCACTAACTCTATCTCTCATTCTAATTTCTCCACTAACTCTTCTTCATCTTTATCTTCCTTTCTCCATCTCTATCTCACATTTTAATTTCTCCACTAACTCTTCTTCATCTTCATCTTCCCTTCTCCATATCTATCTCACATCCTATTAACTCTTCTTCATCTCTATCTTTCCTTTTCTATTCTCATCTTATTTTCTCACATCCTATTAACTCTTCTTCATCTCTATCTTTCCTTTTCTATTCTCATCTTATTTTCTCTATATATTCTTCTCCATCTTCTCTTCTCCATCTCCTCCTCTCCATCTTCTCTTCTCTATCTTCCCCTTTCCATCTCCTCTTCTACATCTTCCCTTCTCTATTCTAATTTTTTCACTAACTCTTCTTTTTGTTATTTGCAAAATAATCCCTCAAGTGTTAGGTATTGACACTCTAGTCCCTGAGATTTAAGTATTTGCAATTCAGTCCCTAGATAAATATTTCTTTAAGTCCAAATCTCCTCATAATTTTCGACACACCTCTCTTATGCTTAGTCAAAATTTACCTCATGTCAAATTTAAGCTCATTTCCCGTCGCTGAAGATAATGCAAAATTTAATTAAAGCCTTTTTACAAAATTAAGTCATTCTAGGTATAATTGGGCCAAGATAAAAATTTAAAATATTAGACAATAATATCACAACTCCTAAAAGTGAAAAATGAAAATAAATTGACTCAAATTGAATTTTTTTGGCTCGATTCGAGATTATGCTCGTGAAGAAATACACGACTCCGAATTGGATTTTTTAAAAAAAAATTTGCGATGGCCACCATGAAAAGGAATTTATATAAAAAATACAAAAAATATGAAAATTTATTTTTTGTTCAAAATTGGATGCCTAGGCTTGGCCAATGCCACCAAAGTTGATTTTTCAATTTTCTCAATATTCTTGATTTTTTTATGAATTTTCGAAATTAAAAATATCGAAAAATACTGAAAATATGAAAAATTATTTTTTGATCAAAATTGGTTCTCTAGGCTTGGCCAAAGTCTCCAAAATTGATTTTTCAATTTTATGAATTTTTGTGGATTTTCTATTAATTTTTCAAACTAAAAATGCCAAAAAATACTGAAAATATGAAAAATCAGTTTTTGGTAAAAATCGGTTCCTCAGGCTTGGCCAAGGTCCCCAAAGTTGATTTTATTTTATTTTATAAATTTTAAAAGAGAAAAGATAATTAAAAATCAGGTGTCAACACCCCCGACGACGTGCGACATCTCATTTTAATTGTCTCGACGAGACGATCCCAAATATACTTTCAAAATGAAATTTTAACATAACAAATTTCACGAAATCAGGCAAAATCAGAACGTGCTAAACTTGAGCTACGGTGGCTCTGATACCAGTTGTTGGTCATCCGATCGGCCGTCGGTCGTTACCTACGACTCCCTAGAATTGCCGTAGTTAGGTTCTAATAACTGAATATCCAAGGAATCGTCTTGCATACCTGATTTGGAATCCATCGTCGTACAACGCAAAAAAACCGACAACACGGGCTCGGACTCTTCCCCTCTATGCCCTCCGGATCGCCTGGCATCGATGAGACCGCCAACCCTCGCTTCTCTCTCTCTCTCTCTCTCTCTCTCTCTCTCTCTCTCTCTCTCAAGCCTTATGGAGAAAAAGGGAGCGTGAATAGCAAAAAATTTTAGGGTTAGAGAGGGGTCCTAACCATTTATAGAATTTTCGGTTAGACCCTCCCATCACGGACTGAGCCAGACTCGGCCCACACTAGCTAGGCCCATATTCGGCCTATTAAGAAACTTTAAATCCATTTTTTTTTATTAAATCAATACCGTAAATGGTAAATTAATATCGTACAATAATGAATTACAATTTCAATTACGGTGAACCCATATTAGGAAAACTCTAACATACATATCCAACGGTTCATACCGTGAGCACGCACGATCAACAAACAAAAAGAAAGCCCAAAAAGAAAAAAAAACAAGAATTGCCATCTGTATATGGTAGTTCCATAACCAGCTCTGCATCAAGCAAAGTCGAGAAAGGCCTCACTACATTCATCATCCATGGATCCAAAGTAGACAAAGTAACAACTCGATTCATCGCCAGGGCAATGAGTCATCAGTGGAATTAACTATCTAAGACAGCACAGAGTTGCTGATGAGCTGATCAGGCAGTGCGTTGGACACTATACTGGAACTTCAGACTCTTCATAAGTTTTGAAATGCTGAAGGACTCACAAACAGTAAAGGAGGGGGACCCAAAGGAACCTCAATACATTAATCCCAAGGCTCAGTTCAATTTCCGGACTAATGAGACAACTTCACTGATTCCTTCAAACTTTTGCCTTTCCTTAAGAAGCATCCTGGCAAAATTGAGAGCTCGGCGCTCACAGTCTGCACGCTTACCAGCATCGGTTATGGACTCAAAATCTTCCACGTGTGCAACCCCAACAATTCTCCTGAAATCGAAGATGTACGAAGGCAAACAGTGAGTATTTAGAAAGCTGTATGCTCGAAATGTGACTGTTAAAAAGTTGATCCAATTTCTAGAATATTCTAGGATAAACTTTTATAGAATAGTCTAGAAAGATATGAGTATTTAAGATACTTCTAGAAAATTTCTAGAATATTCCTAGAATGGTAATGTGTAGAAAAATCTAGAAAAATATGCTCTAGATTTTATAAAAAAGTCTAGAAATGTGTCTATCTAGGATGTTCTAGAATTTTCCACTATGGAGGTGGAAGAGGCCTATAAATAGGCCATGGAGTACTAGAAAAAGGAAGAGTGGGGAGATTGAGAATAAACTCCTGTACTCCTCCACCAACACCAACATCAACATCTCCTCCATCAACTATATTTGTACTACCGTTTTCATAAATTAGAGAAACTATCCTTTGTCCCATAAACTTTGCCTACATTCCTTAAAGTATCCGACCCTTGTCCATCCTCTATAAAAATATGCACATACCCTTGCACATATCAAAACACAAATTTCTATCAAAACCACGCATCCGCGCATAATCTAATTTTCAACATGGTATCAGAGCCAGGCATATTCAGATGGTTTTGGGCGTTTGTCCTCACCATCTCAACTAAAATTAAAGCCAAAGCCTATATAGCTAGAGCCAGAGCTATAGCTAGAGCTAGAGCTGGAGCCTGAGCCTAAGCCAAAGCCTGAGCCAAAACTAAAACTAAAACAAAGGCCAACATCGCCACATGAACAAAAACACCTAGCTATATGCATGCCTGACAAAGGTTTCCCATCTCTACATACGATGGAACAACTACAACTAAAAGTCTTTGATGGCCCGAGAAATTTGGGACTTCGTTAGAGAACATGTTTGCTTATTTGAAGGCAAGTGCAAGTGTTATGGCAAGTTAAGTATAGAAGGATGCAAGGGATCGTGAATGAATATGGCACAAAAGGTATGGGACATCATAAGAAGCATTTCTAGCCAAGTTCGAGACTATACAAAGCAATGGAGAGATCGAGCTCCAATATTGCAAGACTGAAGATCAAGTTGCAGATATATTCACCAAAGCACTGCCGCCAACAAAGTACGAGACACTACGGAGCATGCTTGGAGTATCACGAAATTGGATCAAGGAGGAGTGTTAGAAAGTTGATCCAATTTCTAGAATATTCTAGGATAAACTTTTATAGAATAGTCTAGAAAGATATGAGTATTTAAGATACTTATAGAAAATTTCTAGAATATTGCTAGAATGGTAATGTGTAGAAAAATCTAGAAAAATATGCTCTAGATTTTATAAAAAAAAGTCTAGAAATGTGTCTATCTAGGATGTTCTAGAATTTTCCACTATGGAGGTGGAAGAGGCCTATAAATAGGCCATGGAGTACTAGAAAAAGGAAGAGTGGAGAAATTGAGAATAAACTCCTGTACTCTTCCACCAACACCAACATCAACATCTCCTCCATCAACTATATTTGTACTACCGTTTTCATAAATTAGAGAAACTATCCTTTGTCCCATAAACTTTGCCTACATTCCTTAAAGTATCCGACCCTTGTCCATCCTCTATAAAAATATGCACATACCCTTGCACATATCAAAACACAAATTTCTATCAAAACCACGCATCCGCGGATAATCTAATTTTCAACAGTAACATTAGTCCCAAAAGCTACTAGAGGAATCTCGTGAGTTCGTAAACTACATATAAGCAAGCATTAAGGAGCATGAAATGCCACATCATCCAGTCACACCTTATCATTTCGGCAGCACCAAATCCAAGGGAGTCATGGAATAAATCCTTCATGAATTTTCTCTGGACTAGCTCAATCAACACATCATTGTTATAGATTGCTGGTAGATATGCCTCACCAGACCCATTCTTGTGTTCATTCCAGAGGCTTACAAACTTCTGTTGGAATAGATCCCACGTCTCTTCAGTGGTTTGCAAAATCCATTCCCTGTATGCCTGTATAATATGCGCATTTATGGAACAATTCATCAACATATCATCGATGGTAAAAATAGCTTTTATGTTCCTTTCTTCTTCTCTTATAGTATAGTCCATGAGCGTGAAAGAGACGAAACGACTAATGGGGGAGAGCATAATATGATCTCATCTACATTGCCTCAATACCAACCATTTGCAATTGTCCATTCATCTCTACAATTACTGAAACAGCAGCTTCAGCTTTTTGTTTCTTTTTTTTTTTTCCTGGGGGGTGAGGCATAAAAGAACAATAAACCACAAGTGATTATCACATGAGAGAAACCGAAAAATCTTTTGTATACATAGAAGTATGCAAAACTCAATTTAAATTCTCACTGCGTGAGCAACAGATCCTAAGGATCATGACATGATAAGCAAGAGTGGTCATTAGGAGTAAGTAAGAGAAACCAATTTACAGAACTTAGCAAGGTCAAGCACTAGAAGATCTATGTTACATAAGAATAAAAGACAGGAAGATATATCATTATTTAAAGCATACTTTTCTGTCGTTCCCTTGATTTGCATGCCCATCCTGAGAGAAAAATGACAAAAACAAATTTCCCAGGAATGCTCCAATATCAAACCCCATTGGCCCATAAAATGCAAACTCTGGATCTATTACTTGGGTCGAATCTTGGGTAACCATGACCGAACCAGTGTGGAGATCTCCATGTATCAGTGCTTGCGCTCTTTCACAGAACCTGAAATGTACATCCCACAAAATCATCAGCAAACAGATGATGTTTCACTTCATTTAACTTTTTTGAAGAAGGATAAAGTAGCTTCATAGACAGTAACATTACATGGATTTCAACTCAGCTATTTCAAGCTTCAAATCATTATCCTCCCTTACAGCCTCAGCATCCACATCCAGATAAGGGGAAGTCAAACGGTTGTATTGGGATACTTTGTAAGGGTCAGAAAAAACAACCCGCCCAGTCAAACTGCACAACTCAACGTTCCCGCAGAACTCCGCTACTGCAATGAAAATGACATGACGAGTGTAACCACACACTAGTATAGAAAAAGAACTAAAGAAGCCAAAAGCATTCCACTATGTAACTCTCCAGGGAATGGCCAATAGATTTCAAGGCCTCAGGAGAATATCAGAGTGTATTAATGTTGAGAGAAGCGAATAATGTAACACTATAGATGCTCGATTAAAATTAGAACTTATTTACCTGCACGTTTGTGCTCTGTGGTGGAATGATACAGAAGGGACGTGCAGAAAAGGGTTCTTGCCATAAATTCTGACATGTGCTCCGCGAGTAATGGGTACTCAATTCCAGCAATCAGTCCTTTCCTCAGGATTATATGTGGAGGCTCTAGGTAACGCATGCATATCAGAGACATGGTACGGTCGAAGTGATAGACCTCCGGAACATGACCCGGGCACCAATGCCCTTGCTCTTTCAATGCCACTGTCTCGAAGTATGCTCGCTCTTTGGTCAATGGCCATGATTCCCCAAGGAGGCGAATGTAAGGGAGAGCCTGCAAATATGGTCATACAATTATCACACAGGAAAGAACACCTGACCTCTAGATTTGAACCAAAAGAATGGAACATCTTCCCGGTAAGACTCGAGAACTTCGACTCAAAGCCATATAACCCAATAGCTACATGTTAAAATTTATAAGCACCAAGGGGAATTCATAGGTTCCGCAAAACAAAGTATGTAGCAGGGGAACATTTTCTTTTCTGCTAAGAGTGGGATCATTCCAAAATCGATAACTTCACTGTGCTTCCAACTAAAAATATAGCTAACGGCTATGGTCAAAAGTTAATTTTTAACATTTCTACTTTAGAAATAATGGTAACATTTCTACTTTAGAAATCAACTTCTAGTCAAAAGTTAATTTTTCTAGTTCGACTTTAGAAGCAGAAGTTGATTTCTGATAAGAGAAAGTTGTTTGATAATAGGACAAAATTTCTACTTCTCAAACAGAATTTCATTTTATAACAGTTGAAAATTTCTACTTTCGGAATATTATTAACATAAAATATTTTACGAAAAATTATTGATCCTAATATAAAATGCATGTTATTCAAGAAAATTTAAATGCAAATACTGTCAGATTTACATGTAATTCATCATTTAATTATTTATGAAAATGGGGACCAAATTATAAAAAAGTTGTATTAATGAATACGATGGCTGAGCTCATATATCAACACTAAAAACATGGGTAATTATCACAATATGCATAATATACGAACCTTTTTCATGTCTAAACCGTCTCTAGAAGCACAAATCTACGGTAGTTGTATGTGCTTTGAGATCACCTAGATATTAATGAGAACTTGGAACATAAAACTATAATAATGATGAGCTTGTTTTGGCATGAACGCATCTCTACGTAGAAAGACAAAAGAAAAAAATTTAAGTGTTCTCATCTTTATATTTTCAACCCAACTTTAGTTTTCTTGAAAAAAAAAATGGACGGAGTGAGATCACAAGTTCAATCAGATCAAAGAAGGATGTTTTGAAGCAGCTACATCCATTATTGGACTAAACCAGACAAGCGAAGAGAGAGGTAGAAAATCTAAAAGTTCATGCAAATTGGAATATCTAACCTATCAATCACAATCAATAAATATAGGTGCGCAAATCGAGAAACCAGAAATATGTAGATAAAATGCATCAAATTAAAGTATGGCATCCCTAATGAAGCCCAAAATGCTTGAATAAGAAGTGTTTGGAGGTTTGGAAGGAGTTGGGGACATTTGGAGATAATTTGTCCAAATTGGAAAATTTTTCATTTTGAAAAGATTTGGAATCAAAATCATTAAAAATAGGGTTGGCCAGTTGAATATGTCTATTTGCCAATTTCTAAAATTTTCTAAAATTTTTCTAGATTTTGAAAACAATTTGCCCATAAAATGGAAAAATCATCATTTTGAAAAAGATCAAAAGTGAAAATCACAAAAGATGGGTTTGGCCAATCAAATTTCACTATTTCGTATTTTATATGATCTTTTAAAATTTTTCAAAATTTTCCGAGACGATTTGGATTGGCCAGTTGAATGGATCCATTTTCTTATTTTTTTTTTTAGATTTTTCTAAATTTTTTAATTTTTTAAGGGATTTTTTTATGAATTTTCCATTTTTTTGGATTTTTTAATCATTTTCTATTTTTTTATTATTTTTTGAAATTTTATTATTATTAAAAGAATTATTCGGACCCGGGTCGGGTTGAGAGAGACAAGCGAAGCGATAGATAGGAAATATGAAAAAGGAAGGCTAATAAGAAAAAAAAATGACTTCTAATAATGAAAGGTAACTTTTTTTTTTACTTCTCAAAAGTTTTCCAAAAATAGTTTCTGAAGTAAAAAGTTGTTTCAAAAGTAAAAATATACAATTGCAAACCAAACGAATTTATACTTCAGAAATTACGTTGCCAAATGGATTTTTACTCCAAAAACACTTCTGAAATAGAAATATTACTTCCAAAGTGTTACCATGCGCGCCTCAATCCACCATCCATACCAAACCTCAGGGAAAAGGAAATAGACTTCTACCGTTTTCATTATCATCCCATCTCTAAAATTCTTCACATTCAGCAAGAAAAGAAGCCACGAAAGACTTGATTTTGTCAGACTTAAGCAAGACATGAGAACTAAAATCCCAGAATCAACGACATGCTTTCTGATCTGAATTTCGATCAGCAGTATTCCGTGTCTGCGTAAAACACCAGCCCAACTTCCATTGATCATAAAGAGAGACCTCGCTCGCGCAGTTAAAGCATCACCTGCTTGATGACAAAAGAGCCGCCAGAGCCCGCAACGATGAAGACAAAGTTGACATTGCCGTCTCCAACTTCTCTAATCTTCAGGTCGTCGAATCTATTCCCGAGCTTCGAGGCGAGAGCGGGCGTGTACTTGACGTACTCCATCAGGGACTTCTCGTCCAGTGGCCGGAACTCCGCGAAAGCCACGGAAGCGGAATGTCGCCGGCCGCATTGAAGGGTCCGAACTGGGACTTGGACTTGGTTTGTGAGGTACGACGAAAATGGGGGAAGGTGAAATGTTAACAGCATGCTCTCGTGTCCGAACATGGCCTTCTACTTGGGAAGATTGGGAATAAATAACTATTGACCTCATTTCGTTGACTAAAATCGAGAGAGAGAGATTTATTGTTGGTCAGAGACTAAAATAGTATGTATACGCATATGTATATGTATGGTTCTCCGTTTTCTTTCACGTTTTTCCTTTTTTTTTTCCCCCTCGTTTTATGTGGGTATATCCACGCCGTCTGGTGAGGGATGGCTCACGGTTCTGGAGGACTTTCCGAGAGATAAGATAAGACTGATTCCTATTTCCTCTCTTTTTCAATCTCGCTCTCTCTCCACCTTTCTTTGTACTTTGTCTTTCTCTTCTCTTCTCGCGTTTTTGTGCAGGATCTGTTGTTGTGGGCCTCTTAAGACTAAGACCACCACTAGTCTTCGAAAAACAAAAAAAATATTGGGTGGACCAAGGCCCATATATAACCATGTGTCCCGGCCAATCAAGAGAGGATACGTGTCCTCTGCACCCTCTCTTCTCCTGTCTCGCTGCCTATCTATCTCTTTCCTCTGTCCCCAATCAAGAGAGGACATGTAGGCTGAGGCACACGAACTTGTATTGACCTCGGCTCACCTAATATTTTCTCTTAATTTTCTTTTTTTTTACTTCTCTCTCGTAGGAAAAGTTTGGGCACTCATTTATGATGTAAGTTTTGAAGTAAAACGATCCGTAAATTCACATCTATTTATGATGAACCTTCTCTTCTCCTTTCTTTGGCCATCTATCTCTCTCTCTTATGAAGACCCTAACGTGTGGCTGTGTATTATATTTTGTGGCCCTCTTCAAGATTTGCCCTAAGAACTTCTAGTTATAAGCAAAAATTAGGATTTTAATTTTATAATTTCAATTATGCTAATTCCGCCTTTTAATTGCAAATTTCGGCCACATATGCATGCAATGGGCTTGCTAAAATTACATGCTCCAATGGCCTTAGTTCACATTAACAATTAAGTTTAGAACCATCCGCCACTGGTCCAAATTCAAATGCAAAATGTAATGCATTAATGCATAAAATAAACTATCATACACGAAAATTTATTTAAATGTATTTTGCTAGAGACTAAGGTTAATCCCTAATTTTTTTTATGTAAAAATTAATATCTATAAAGTATAGTCAAAATTTAGGTGTCAACACCTTCTCGATTTGTCAAACCCGGCTACTAAGTAGGGCATTAATTATGGCTAAAAACTTGATTACTTTACTCTTTCGAAGCAATCAAAGATTCCATCATCCTTGTCTTGTTAGAAAGTGAAAGATTTAGGCTGCATTTGGTAATTCAAATACGATAATATATTAACACGTTCGATATTTGGTGACGTCTTCTAAACCGACTATCTATAATTGAATAAAATTCAGAATAAAAAAACATCGGTACAATGGCAGGATAAACTCTAATTTATCTTCCAATGATGGAGAGAGGAACTAACGCATTTGAATATTGCTTCGCCAGCCATCATGTGTGGCCACCACCACAACATTCGATCATTGCTAACTCCGACTGCCCCATGATCATTGCTGTCCAATCAATTTATTAACGACTAAAAGTGAAAAGGAGAAGTTATACCTCACATGACTATCATAATTGAAAAACTCAAATCCCCACATGAGTCTATCAGATCCTTTAAGATTACCGTCCACAAAAGATGTCACGCCCCGATCCTCGAGTACGAGTCATCCCTATCAAAACGCCTCAGGTCGGAAGAATAGTGTCCTAAGCACGCTAACGACCATACCAAAGTTTCTTACGCATGCGAAAACGTTTTAAAACTCCCAGATAATTAATATATAGGGATAGAAAAGCGAGATACTTCATTAATTCAGCCATATAGTTTTAATTCAATAATAAGCAGAAGATCGCTAACCCTACGAAGCTAAATAACAAAAATATAACCACATTCTTCGGGTGGCTCGCTAAGACCGACAAAAAGATAGGTGGGTCAGAAAAGAGTTAGCTAATCGTCTACTCCCAAAAAGGGCTACTACTCCATCACCCTCATCTTCACTTTGGACCTGAAAAATGGTAACAACGACGAGATGAGAATTAAATCTCAATGGGTCAACGTCTAAGCCTGAATAAGAAGATGATTCGCTCAGGCATCCCAATTAATAATTGTTGACACCTGATTTTTAATTATCTTTTCTCTTTTAAAATTAATACAAAATCTATAAAAATTCATAAAATTAAAAAATCAACTTTGGGGATCTTGGCCAAGCCTAAAGAACCAATTTTGATCAAAAAATAATTTTTCATATTTTCAGTATTTTTCGACATTTTTATTTTTCAAAATTCATAAAAAAAAATCAAGAAAAAATGAGAAAATTGCAAAATCAACTTTGGAAGCCTTGGCCAAGCTTAGGCAACCATTTTCGAGCAAAAAAAATTCATATTTTTTGTATTTTTTTTAAATATATTTTTTAAAAATTAGGTAAATATTTAATAAATAATAGCATTTGAGGCCTAAAAAATACATAAAAATAGTCAATATTTTTATTTTAAAACCCTTTTCATGTTGGCCATCGCAAATTTAAAAAATCTAATTCGGGGTCATGTATTCCTTCACGAGCATAATCTCGAATCGGGCCTAAAAAAATTCAATTTGAGTCAATTTATTTTTATTTTTCACTTTTAGGAGTTGTGACATTGTTCTCTAATATTTCAAATTTTCATCTTAGCCAATTATACCTAGAATGACTCAATTTTACAAAAAGGGCTTTAATTAAATTTTGCATTATTTTCAATAGCAAGAAATGAACTTAAATTCAACATGCGATAGATGTGTCGAAAATTGTGAGGAGATTTGGACTTAAAGAAATATTTCTCCAATGACTGAATTGTAAATACTTAAAATCTCATAGACTATAGTACAAATACCTAACACTTGATGGATTATTTTGTAAATAACAAAAAGAAAAGTTAGTGGAGAAATTAGAATAAAGAAGGGAAGATGGAGAAAAGAAGATGGAGAAGAGGAGATGAAGATAAGAAGATAGTGAAGAGGAGATGGAGAAAAGGAGATGAAGATGGGAAGATGGAGAAGAGAAGATAAAGAAAATAAGATGAGAATAGAGAAGGGAAGATGAAAATGAAGATGAATAAGAGTTAGTAGAATGGGAGATAGATATGGAGAAGAGAAGATAAAGATGAAGAAGAGTTAGTTGAGAAATTAGAATGTGAGATAGAAATGGAGAAAGGAAGATGAAGATGAAGAAGAGTTAGTGGAGGAATTAGAATGGGAGATAGAGTTAGCGGAAAAATTAAAATGAAAGATGGATGAATAGGCTATAAAAGAAAGAAGAAGTGAGTTTGGGAGGGAGATTTTTTTCGGGAGAAAATTTTGAATGTTTGAGAGGGTTTTGAGAGATTGAAGAAAAAATGGAAAGAAAGAAAATACCAAAAAGAGAGAATTTTGAAGATGGTGGGAGTTTAACGTTAGGAGTTATCATCACCAATTCCTTCATCAATCAACATAAATCAAGAGTTCATCCTCGTCAACGAGCAAGCAAATTCGAGCTAAGTGTTTTTATTTATTCATTTATTTGTGGTTTTAGTCTCAAATTAGCACAAATTGTATACACTTTCTCCATCTCCCTTTTTCCAATATTTTATGATAATTAAAAAAAAAGGACAACTCCGTATCAACGATAAATACCATGGAGGTACGAAGTGAGCCCAAACAAATTCCAAGGTGCCCATCAAATTTGCAACCGACCCGTCAACGGATTTTAGTTCAAATTGTTGAAACAATTTGTTGTGTTTTATTTTAAAAAACTAAAACCCCAAAATGGAAAAGCAAAGTACATCCACTGGAGGTCGTTTATTTCTTGCAATTTAAATTTCTGCACCATCAAACCCCAAAGGGAAGAGCCAAGTCAATGTTAAGCCGCCCATTGGAGGTTTTTACTTACTGCAATTTAAATTCATGCACCATCAAACCCCAAAGGGAAGAGCCAAGCCAATGCTAGGCCGCCCATTGGAGGTTTTTACTTACTGCAATTTAAATTCAAGCACCATCAAACCCCAAAGGAAAGAGCCAAGCCAATGTTAGGCCACACATTGGAGGTTTTTACTTACCGTTATTTAAATTCCTACAATTTAATTCATGCACAGTTAAACCCCAAAGAGGAGAGTCAAGCCAAGGTTGGGCCATCCATTGGAGGTTTTTATTTGCTGTCATTGATTTCCTGTCGTTTAAATTTTGAATCACCAGACCCCAAAGTGAGTAGACTTTAACACTACACAGAAGTTGTTGACACACTCCCTCTTTCGACTTTAGGAAATTTTTAACACTTTGAAAATAAAAAAATATCACTCATACATCTTATCTAAAAAGTGAAAATACAAAAAGAGAACACCTCACTAGAGTCTTGTGAATAAACCAAGCTTGAGTTGCCAAATTAGGATATCCATGAAATTAAGATACCGAAAGAGCATTAGTTTTAATTAAATAGTGTAACCAAGTCCCCGAACTCATAATCTCTGATTTGTAGAAGTAATTTAGTCCTCCCGCTAATTTACTTGGGTATCTAATCAACCTACCAAAAATGATTAGTGGCGACTCCAAATCTTAAAACCAATTGAACAAAAACCAAAGTTGCGATTCGGTAGGACTTGGGAGGGTCCGTATTAGGTTAATTCATCTAATAAACCTAATAATCCATTAACCCGATCGAAAAAAATTCTTAGGGTCACGACAATAATCTGTTAAAATAGTTCATTGTTTTACGAAAATACTAGCCAAATCAAGGCTTCTCTTAAAATCCTTTTTACTGGTGGTCACAAGGTTCTTGGCACACGACTGGTGTGACCTTACACTACAATTGGTAGTGTCTTCTGATAGTCCGTAAAATTCGTACGATTGGCACGACACGTTACTATCAGGAAAATAGCACACGACTGGTGTGACTTCACACTACGACTGGCAGTGTCTTCTGATAGTCCGTAAGATTCGCACGACTGGCACGACACGTTTCTATCAAGAAATATAGCACACGATTAGTGTGACAGAGCACTACGATTGGCAGTGTCTCTCGATAGTCCGAAGGATTCGTACGACTGGCACGACACGGAGCTACCATGATAATACCGTACGACTGGAACGGATTTTAAGACCCTTATGTGACCATCCTCTTGAATTATAAAAATCAGTCAATTTCCCATTTTTCCAAACGAACACAAATAATCAATTCATTATTCAGTCGGACCCAAATCACTCCAATTATCGGGCAGTCCCATGTTGATTTCGACCTCAAGCAATCGGCCACAAAATTTCATAATAATTTCAATTATTAAACGAACAACCAACAATGACTACCAAACTACCAATCAATCAATCAAATAATTCATCGGTCGCTCAGCTCTAGTCCATCACTTGCTCTCAACCACAAATTCACATAATCAGTCAATCTAATTTTTCACTAGCCACCGACTACCTCGGTATTCCGTCTAACTTATTTAATCGTAGCCATTTAATCTAAACCCAATCACTAACTAATCCAGCCATGATTAAACTACGGGAATTTTTAATTAAAATAATTAATTAACTAACTAATTTAATCCCAAACGCAATAAACACCTTAGCCAAGGATTAGAAGTTGACTCACAATCGACGGCTAGTCCGACCGGCGACGGTGATTTTCCAACGAACAGCGGTGGTGGCTCAGCCACAAGCAGCTGAGCTCCACGGTGGCGTAAGCAAGGCAGTGAGTGAGCTGGAGCAGCGACAGTGCAGCACGCAATCGAGGGGCGAAGACAACCGCAGCAACAGGGGCAGCCGAGAGGAGAAAATAAAGCAGCACAGTTCACGGCAGACCGAGAACCAGAGGAGGAGCAGCGGGCGGTCGACCAATGGCAGCAGCAAACAGAGTTGCCAAGAGAGAATTCTCGAGCAACCAACCTAGAAGTAGCTGATTCAAGCAGCGACCGAGAGAAGACGAAGAAGCAGCAGCAACCGAGAGACCTCGTCACCAAAGGGAAGACCCGGAAAGAAGAAGAAGGGAGCAGAAAGAAAACGTGGCCTTCTTGCGTGAACAGAAGCCGTGGAAAAGTCAAAAAAGGAAAGAGAGAAAAGACAAGAAAGAGGAGGAAGCAATGGGAGCAGAGCTAGTGGCGTGGGGAAATGATGAAAATTGGTCTGATTTGCATGGGAAAAAGGAGTTTGCAGAGATGGTGGGGCCAAAGGGGAAGAGAGAGCAGAGAGAGAGACGTGGCGTTTTGGAGGGGGGTTTATTATTCGGCCGGGGTGAAGAATGAAAAAAAAGAAAGGAAAAGTTTGGGGAAAAAGTCATTAGAAAGGACACATTGGTGGGGAAAGGGACCTTCAGCTGAGAGGGGAAATAATGGGGGGTCCCACATGGCTTTCTCCTTCAAAATTTCTTTGTCCCTAACGCATGAAATGGGGGCATCACAAAAGAGGTTTGTCCGGCCTCGTCACTCACTTCTCTAGCACTATCCACCTGCTCTCCACCCACCCCTCCCCCTTTTTTTTGGTTGAACTTCTCCACACCCTCATTACCCTAAATTATTGGCTTCCATGTCAAGTGGTGCCCAAGCTTCACGCAAAGCATCCACCACCCTATCTCCACCCTTCACATCTGCATTGGCCATCGACTAGATTGGCCATGCCTATTGCCTCCCCCGGTTGTTTTATGACACTCTCGGTGACTCGAGACTAGTTTTTACCAAGTCTAGATTGCATTTGAGGTAGTAAAGTTGAGCAAGAACTACAACCTGGAGATGGATTTGGGAAACCTAGTGGCGAAGGAGATGAAACAAAGGAAGCTGAAGAAAATGGGTTTGACAATGCTAATGAGGGAGCTCAAGGAGCAAACATAGAGATCTCGAGAGAGATTGCGCGATTTTCAAAGATTTTAATTCCAATTTTAGGTTGCATAAAACATGTGATGTTTTTCTACGATTCAGAGGATATTCGAAGAATTTCTAATCGCATTTTATTCCATCCTATCTTGATTCGAATTTGAATGATGAAAGGCAGCTTTAATGTTTGAACCATCGACTATCAACATTTTGTCTAATTACGAGTTGCATTGGGATTTTCTAAACAAGCTTGACAATTTGATTAACCTTCAAGCTTTGATGGGCCAAGTCCATTGCTCTGATGGAGTCGTCAACTTTTTCGGGTCCATTAACGGCCCAATGACTCAAATCTGATAAGGGGCTTTTTTTATTATAAAACTCCATCGCTATTGTTAGTACTTTAATGGAAAATAGAGATCTCCAATGCTAGATTTTAAGGGTATGCTTGAGTCAACTGAGCACAGTTTAGTAATCGAGCTTATTTAGACTCGTTTCTTAACTAATAAAGCTTGCCAAACTTGAAAAGATATAGTCCCAAAACTTGGGCATAATGGATAATATAGTCCCCAAATTTTTAAAGGGTTAATACTATGGAAAACCTCAAACTGATACATCTTTGACAAATTTACCCTAAACTATTTTTTTTATAACAAAAAGCTCCAAACTAATACACATGTGAAAAATTTACCTTAAACTATTTTTTTACCAAGAAAATCCCAAACTGGTACAATTGTAATAAATTTATCATATGTTAGTATCTATTAAATTTATCTTCAAATTACTAAACTAGATGATACTTGACAGTTAACGGCGTATCGATTTAAGATTTTTACCCTTGTTTGTCGTAAGTGTATCAGTTTGGGGATGTGACAGTTAACGGATGTATCAATTTGAGATTTTACCCTATTTTTATCACAAGGGTGTCTATTTGGGATTTTTTGTGGTATGAACATAATTTAACAAAAATTAATGAAAGATAAATTTGTCATAATTGTACATTTTAGGGGTTTTGTTGACGAAAGAATTAATTTTAGATAAATTTATTACATGTGTATCAAGTTAAAATTTTTTGTGATAAAAAAATTTGTTTAGAGCAAGTTTGTTACATGTGTATCACTTTGAAATTTTTTTTGGTACTAATGCATTTTTAATTCGTGTAACATAATCCATTAAGTTTATCTTATTGTGTCATGTATGTCCCTGAATTTTTATTTGTGCATTATAATCTCTGAACGTTTGATGTTATGTTCAATCTAGTCCTTAGATTATATAAACTTATCCAATATTATCATTCTATCAATTTAAGTTAACAAAATTTGCTGATTTAGCTTCCAACATAGTATATTTGAATGATGAAAAACAAAACATCTTTATACATGAATAATCCTTGTGAGATTTCATCTTAAATCAGAGTATAATAGCTCACATCATCAAATAACATGGTTTTTTTTCCCACTGTTCAAATTTACAGGATTGGAAGCCAAATTAATAAATTTTTGTTATCTTGGATTACATTTTTTACGGTCAATGGACTAAATCAAACATTGTCGCGACCTAAAAAAATTCGGATTTTCCAAATTTTAGGTTAATGAAATATCAAATTAATTAATTAGATCAATTAATTTAGCTTGAACTCTCCCAAGTTCTACCAAATTGTGACTTATGATTTAAATGATTATCTTACAAAAGATTTTAAATTTTTTGGAGCTGCCACTAATTGTTTTTTGGTAGATTAATTAGAAACCTAAGTAAATTAATATACGAACTAAATTACTTCTACGAACCAAAGGTTTTAAGTTCGGGACTTGGTTACATTAATTTTTTCAACTAATGTCCTTTCGGTACCAATTTCATGAAAAATGTTTAATTTGGCAATTTTGATGAATTCTCACTTGAAATTCAAAGGTGAAATTTGTTTACGATTTTTTATGGATTTTTTTTTGTTTTTATGGATGAAATTTAAAATTCAAGTTGTAAAAATTAAAATATAATTACCGCTATTTCTTTTGAATTAAGTTTCGATCTAAAGCCTGATAGATCGACCCTAAAATTCGAAATACCCGCTATAGAAATAATTCTATTTAAAGCCTGATATATAGACTTATTTCCATGTATGCGGTTGCGGATTAGGAAATTTTCTCAATCGATTATATTTTGAAATATTTTATGTATCTTGAGTATATTCAGAAGATTTTTAAATTATCACAAGATTCCATAAAATTCCAAAAATATTCAATTTATGGAAAAATCTTTCCAATTTAAACGCAAGATGTATTGCAAGATATATTCATGAATATCCAATGTTCGATTCTAACGTGCAAAATCCAAATTAGGCAAGTCACATGTTGCAATATCCTTAAAAAAACGAAATTTCCAAGATGCGCAAACACGTGCAAGATACGTAAAACATGCTCAAAATTTGCAATTGAATATTTAGAATAATTCAATACCTAGATTGCAAAGTATGTTTTCCTCTTTTGGACTATTACGCCAAACTTGACGACCAAGTTTCAACTCTTCGGATTAGCCCGAGATGATCTTCACACACGGCTGGACTCGTGGGAGGCTCGAGATGGTCCCACGCACGACTGAACTTGTTCATGGATCTAACAGTTAGAGCTCAGCTACGGATCTTCGGATGGGACTTGCACGACTTTGAGAAAGACACGTTGAGACACGTACCAGCAGCTCACAGCCTGAGGGACGTCAAAACTGCAATTCGTATGACGGTAGAATAGTGCAACAAAGTAGATGAACAGCAGCACACAAATCTGGAAAAATCTAGGAACTTCGGTGGAAGAGTCTTGGCCTACCGGTGGTTCCCCAATTTCGGCTCCGCCTCTCACTTCTTCTCTCAAGTTTTCTGTGTGAACCCTTTGTATATTTCTGATTTTTATTTTGTGAGCCCATTGTGGACGTCCCCCCATTGTCTGCAATAGGTCTTCTTTTATAGCCCAACAGGTAGGGTTTCTTCAAGAAAGGACGTGACCAACTTTCCTATTATACATGCATATCTTTTATTCTTAGGTTAATATCATGAAAAACCTTAAACTGGTACACCTGTGACAAATTTACCCCAAATTATTTTTTTGACCACGAAAAATTCCAAACTAGTACACCTGCGACAAATTTACCCCAAACTATTTTTTTTACCACAAAAAACCGCAAACTGGTACACATGTGACAAATTTACCCCAAACTATTTTTTTGATCATAAAAAACCCCAAACTTGTATATTTGTGATAAATTTACCCCAAACTAATTTTTTTTTACCATGAAAAACTTCAAACTATTATACCTATGATAAATTTACCCTTTATTAAATTGGATTAGTACCATAAAAAAACTCAAAATTGATAAACATGTGATAAATAGAGGGTAAAAATTCTAAATTGGTATACCCGTGAAGGGCCATATGCCATCCAACTAAGTAATTTAACGTTAAATTTAACGAAAATTAACGAAAGGTAAATTTATCGCAAATATATCAGTTTAGGGTAAAACAAATGTACCAGTTTAGAGTCTTTTGATGTCAAAAAAATAATTTAAAGTAAATTTATGATATATGTATCAATTTAGAATTTTTCGTGATATTAATTCTATATTCTTCCTTTCGCACGCATATTCTCCCCCATCATAAGAAAAGATTTCTTTCTTTATGTTAGTGTGCCCCCTTTTCTCTTCATTGACCAAGTGTTTGTCAGAATTTGCCCTTTTTTCTTTGACTTTTCTACTTTTTATTTGCTTTTTTGAGTGTGAGAAACCGTGAATCTCGAGCTCTCAACGTGGCCCACCTTCCTTATGCTGGCGACGACCTTAGTGGTGCAGTAGATTAGTAAAAACACATTGTCGAAACTCGACCATCAAAGCAAGGACTCATTTTTCTTTTCCCTGTATGGTCAACTTATGCTCATTTTCCACCGTCGGTCCAAATAGAAACATAGTTTATGATTAATAAAAATTAAATATGAATGGTGAATTATCATTTTATTTTTTTGATAGGAATCAAAATTTAACTCCTATTTTTATGCAAAATAAATGATTAGAAAAATCAAAATTTAGGTGTCAACAAACATGTAGCACATGTTTAATAACCAAATTTAACAAATTAATTATTTAAGGATGTCACTATGTATAGGCTAAAATTCAGAAATCATGTTGAATAAATTAAAAGTTTAAAATATTGACCAACCGGATCATCATCACATTAATGTCGCTTTTGGGCTCGCCCGAACTCTCATCTCTTTAAATACTGCGAGTTCAATTATTTTGGCAACAAATTAAATCCTACGCTGAATTTTTGAGCAGGAAGTTCCGTCAAGATAAGGTAAAACTACAAAAATGGAAAAAACAGAGTGAAGAAAAATGGAGAAATTGAAAATGATGAGATGAGCTCCGATTCTGCCACGATTGAGGTAAAAACAATGAAAGAAAATGGGTATCAATCAAATAAGTGCCTCCCTCTAATGACAAGGAGCAAGTTTGCAGAGGAAGCACATCCCCGACAGGGAGCTCAAGCGCTTCATTAGTATAGAATTGTTCATAACTAGCGAGTGCTGACGAACTTAAGGTTACTTAGGACATCCGAAAAGTCATCGTACACCCAATTAATTTACCTCTCGATTCTGGAAGACCATTATGAAAGTGAATGAAGCAAAGAAAAATAGCCGAGAGAGAGAGAGAGATGGAAAAGGTCTGTCCATCCATTAATCTGTAGACCGTGTACATAGGGCGTATATGAATTATTTGACAAAGCAGAAAAAAATAAAAAAATGAAAGGCAAATATACAGATTTTGTATATTCCTAAAGTAATTCAGTCAATCCTAAAATTCCAAGACTAAAGATCAATCGAGAAGATCGCAATCTTCGCAATCTTCTACCAGTATCTCCAACACATTAGCAAACATCACCACAGCAAACATATCCAACAGTTCATACAGTGAGCACGCACGACCAACAAACAAAAAGAAAGCCAAAAAAAAAAAAACAAGAATTGCCATCTGTATAGGGTAGCTCCATAACCAGCTCCGCATCAAGCAAAGTCAAGAAAGGCCTCAGCATATTCATCATCCATGGATCCAAAGTACCCAAAGTAACAACTCGATTCATCACCAGGGCAATGAGTCATCAGTGGAATTAACTATCCACGACAGCACAGACTTGCTGATGAACTGATCAGGCAGTGCATTGGACACTATACTGGAACTTCAGACTCTTCATAAGTTTTGAAATGCTCAAGGACTCACAAACAGTAAAGGAGGGGGGACCCAAAGGAACCTCAATACATTAATCCCAAGGCTCAGTTCAATTTTCGGACTAATGAGACAACTTCACTGATTCCTTCAAACTTTTGCCTTTCCTTAAGAAGCATCCTGGCAAAAGTGAGAGCTCGGCGCTCACAATCTGCACGCTTACCAGCATCGGTTATGGACTCAAAATCTTCCACATGTGCAACTCCAACAATTCTCCTGAAATCGAATATGTATGAAGGCAAACAGTGAGTATTTAGACAGCTGTACGCTTGAAATGTGACATTAGTCCCAAAAGCTACTAGAGGAATCTAGCGAGTTCGTAAACTACATATAAGCATTAAGGAGCACGAAATGCCACATCATCCAGTCACACCTTATCATTTTGGCAGCACCAAATCCAAGGGAGTCATGGAATAAATCCTTCATGAATTTCCTCTGGACCAGCTCAAGCAGCACATCATTGTTATAGATTGCTGGTAGATATGCCTCACCAGACCCATTCTTGTGTTCATTCCAGAGGCTTACAAACTTCTGTTGGAATAGATTCCACGTCTCTTCAGTGGTTTGCAAAATCCATTCCCTGTATGCCTGTATGATATGCGCATTTATGGAACAATTCATCAAAATATCGTTGATGGTAAAAATAGCTTTTATGTTCCTTTCTTCTTCTCTTATAGTATAGTCTATGAGCGTGAAAGAGACAAAATGACTAATGGGGGAGCATAATATGATCTCATCTACATTGCCTCAATATCTACCCATTGCAATTGTCCATTCATCTCTACAATTACTGAAACAGCAGCATCAGCTTTTTGTTTCTTTCTTCTTCTTTTTTCCTGGGGCGTGGGGCATAAAAGAACAATAAACCACAAGTGATTATCACATGAGAGACACCAAAAAATCTTTTGTATATGTAGAAGTATGCAAAACTCAAGTTAAATTCTCACTGCGTGAGCAACAGATCCTAAGGATCATGACATGATAAGCAAGGGTGGTCATTAGGAGTTAGTAAGAGAAACCAATTTACAGAACTTTGCAAGGTCAAGGAATAGAAGATCTATGTGACATAAGAATAAAAGACAGGAAGATATATTGTTATTTAAAGCATACTTTTCTGTCGTTCCCTTGATTTGCATGCCCATCCTGAGAGAAAAATGACAAAAACAAATTTCCCAGGAATGCTCCAATATCAAACCCCATTGGCCCATAAAATGCAAACTCTGGATCTATTACTTGGGTCGAATCTTGGGTAACCATGACCGAACCAGTGTGGAGATCTCCATGTATCAGTGCTTGCGCTCTTTCACAGAACCTGAAATGTACATCCCACAAAATCATCAGCAAACAGATGATGTTTCGCTTCATTTAACTTTTTTGACGAAGGATACAGTAGCTTCCTAGACAGTAACATTACACGGATTTCAACTCAGCTATTTCAAGCTTCAAATCATTATCCTCCCTTACAGCCTCAGCATCCGCATCCAGATAAGGGGAAGTCCAACGGTTGTATTGGGATTCTTTGTAAGGGTCAGAAAAAACAACCTGCTCAGTCAGCCTGCACAATTCCACGTTCCCGCAGAACTCCGCTACTGCAAAGACAAAGACATGACAAGAGTGTAACCACACATTAGTATAGAAAAAGAACTAAAGAAGCCAAAAGCATTCCACTATGTAATTCTTGGGGGAACAGCCAATAGATTTCAAGGCCTCAGGAAAATATCAGAGTGGAGTAATGTGGAGAGAAGAGAATAATGTAACACTACAGATGCTCGATTGAAATTAGAACTTATTTACCTGCACGTTTGTGCTCTGTGGTGGAATGATACAGAAGGGACGTGCAGAAAAGGGTTCTTGCCATAAATTCTGACATGTGCTCCGCAAGTAATGGGTACACAATTCCAGCAATCAGTCCTTTCCTCAGGATTATATGTGGAGGCTCTAGATAACGCATGCCTATCAGAGACATATTACGGTCGAAGTGATAGACCTCCGGAACATGACCTGGGCACCAATGCCCTTGCTCTTTCAATGCCACTGCCTCGAAGTATGCTCGCTCTTTCGTCATTGGCCATGATTCCCCAATGCAACGAATGTAAGGGAGAGCCTGCAAATATGGGCATACAATTACCACAGGAAAGAACACCTGACCTCTAGATTTGAACCAAAAGAATGGAACATCTTCCCAGCAAGACTCGAGAACTTCGACTCAAAGCCATATAACCCAATAGCTACATGTTAAAATTTATAAGCACCGAGGGGAATTCATAGGTTCCGCAAAACAAAGTATGAAGCAAGGGAACATTTTCTTTTCTGCTGAGAGTAGGATCATTCCAAAATCGATAACTTCACTGTGCTTCCAGCTAAAAATGTAGCTAATCCGCCACCCATACCAAACCTCAGGGAAAAGGAAATAGACTTCTACCATTTTCCTTGTCACCGCATCTCTAAATTTTTTCGCATTCAGCCAGAAAAGAAGCCACGAAAGACTTGATTTTGTCATACTTAAGCAAGACATGAGAACTAAAATCCCATAATCAACAACGTGCTTTCTGATCTGAATTTCGATCAGCAGTATTCCATGTCTGCGTGACACACCAGCCCAACTTCCATTGATCATAAAGAGAGACCTCGGTCACGCCGTTAAAGCATCACCTGCTTGATGACAAGAGAGCCGCCAGAGCCCGCAACGATGAAGACAAAGTTGAGATTGCCGTCTCCGACTTCTCTAATCTTCAGGTCATCGAATCTGTTCCCCAGCTTCGAGGCGAGAGCGGGCGTGTCCTTGACGTACTCCACCAGGGACTTCTCGTCCAGTGGCCGAAACTCCGCGAAAGCCATGGAAGCAGAATGTCGCCGGCCGAATTGAAGGGTTCGAACTGGGAACTCGGACTAGTCTGTGAGGTACGAGGAAAAATGGGGAAAGGTGAAATGTTAACAGGATGCTCTCGTATCTGAACCTGGCCTCCTTCTTGGGAAGATTGGGAATAAACAACTATTGACATCACCTTACCAAAAAAAAAAAACAACTATTGACACCGTGTACATGTATAGTTCTCTGTTTTTTTCTCGTTTTATGCATGTTTTTTTTTTCCCAATCATGTTGGAAGAGGAATGATCCACGCCCTCTTGGTTTGTCAAACCCGGCTCCTAATTAGGACATCAATTATGGCTAAATACTCGATTACTTCACTCTTTCCCAAGTATCAAATATTCCATCATCATTGTCTTATTAGAAAATGGAAGATTTTGACTGCATATGATAGTTCGGATGGGATAAAATATTCACATGTCCGATATCGGGTGACGTCTTTCAAATCGAATAAACCTAGTTACGATTAAATAAAATGCCGAATGAAAAAACCAATACAAAAATGAAGAGATAAACTTGGATTTATCCTTCTAATGATGGAGTGATGAACAAATGCATTCGAATATTGCTTCACCGTCCACCGTGTGAGGACCACCGCCACAACATTTTATCATTGTCAACTCCAACCACCGCGTAATTATCGTCGCTTTAATCACCAGGTGATTATTGTTGTCCCGTCAATTTACTGATGACCGAAAGTGAAAGGGAGAAGTTATATGTTATATGGCTACCGCCATTGAAAAACAAAAACCCCCCACACAAGTTCGTGGGATCCTTTAAGATTGTTATCCACAATAGAGGTGTGACCGCCCTCGTCACTCACAATGCCAACACCATCCACCTCCTCTTCACCCCCTCACTACCCCCCTTACTGTCCGCTTCCATGTCGAGTGGCACCTAAACTTTGCGTGCATCTTCTGCCACCCTATCACCACCCTTCACATTTGCATTGGCCATTTACTAGATCGGCCATGCTTATTGCATTAGTTAAAATTTATATTCAAATTGCTGATTGGATGACTCGTAACAATTGGCAGGTGCATCAATTTGATATTTTTATCCCATGTTTATTACAAAGTATATCAATTTGAAGGTTTTTGTGGTATTAATCCAATTTATAAGAAATTAATGGAAAGTAAATTTGTCACAGTTATACAATTTTAAGAGTTTTCATGATCAGAAAATTATTTTTTGGTAAATTTATCATAGGCATATCGGTTTAGGATTTTTTTTTGTTAAAAAAATTTCTTTAGGGTTAAATATATTATATATGTATAAGTTTGAAATTTTTTATGACCAAAAAATAGTTTGAGGTAAATTTGTCACAAACATACTAGTTTGTAGTTTTTTATGGTATTAATCCATTTTTAATTTATCTAACATAATTCATGAATTTTATCTCAATGTACCATGTATTTCCTTGAATTTTTATTTGTGTAATATAATTTCTGAACTTTTGATATTATGTTTAATTTAGTCTTTAAACTATATGAACATATCCAATATTATCTTTTCATTAACTTAAGTTAAGGAAATTTGCTGGTTTAGAATGATGGAAAAAAATTAACTTTTTACACGAATAATCCTCGTAAGATATCTTCTTAAATGAGAATATAATAGCTCACATTATCAAATAATATAGATAATCATTTTTTTTCAAATTGAACAGATTAAACAAATTTCAACAAAAAAAAAACAGATTAAACAAATTAAGAAGACTATTATATTCTAATTTGAGTTGAATATGTCACGTGGATCATCTACACATAACATGATTTCTTTCACCATTCAAACGCACGATGTTGAAAGCCAAATTAATAAAATTTTGTTCACTTGGATTAATAATGGATTTGATAATATTATACATTTTTCATAGAATCGATGGATTACATTACATATTTAGCAACTAAATTGAACAAATTAATTGTTCGGTGATGTCATTATACATAAGTTAAAATTTAGAGATCCTATTAAATAAATTGAAAATTCGGTAATCGATATTGTGTATTGGGCCGATGTATAGGGGCAATTTCCATAAATTATCACCCGCCCGTGCGATGATGCGGTGAGCCCTATGCACGAGCAGGACCCGAACCGTTGAATGTCGGACGGGTTACGAATGAATCACGAGGCATATGGGCCGACCCGGCTCATCATCACATCGCTGTCACAGAGAGTCCCAAAAAGCATTATTTTGGCATCAAATCAAATCCCACGTGGAATTTTTGAGCACGAAGTTCCGTCAAGAAAAAGTAGAAACAACAAAAGATGGATAAAATGGATGGTGAAGAAAAATGGAGAAATTGAAACTGATGAGATGAGCTCCGATTCTGCCGCGATCGAGGCAGTTGCTTCGCTCTCCCGCCTCGTCAGATGCTTGGAGTAGATATGGTGCTGGGCCCGTCGCGTTCCGCGGAGTCGGTGGTGGTGGTTGTGGTGTTGCTGGCGGCGACCGGATTCGTCTCTCTCTGCAGCTCCGACTCCGGCGAGGGCATTGCGGTTGATTCAGCTCCCCTGTGTTCCCTGCTCATCGAGCCCGCCGGTTATCCTTGCTCCGAACACACCGTACTCTCTCTCTCTCTCTCTCTCTCTCTCTCACAATACTTTGTGGTTTCTTCTGGTTGCATTTCTGGCGAAACTGGAGAGATAGAGAGTCAGTGTATGCTTTGAGAGGGTTTGGCGCTTGGTCTATCTTTTAGCAAGAGTTTGAGGTTTTACCTGCATGCTTCTATTTTTCTTCGGATTTCTCGAGGTCTGCTTCGATAGTTTGTGAGTTTCTGTGTTTTAAGAACTCGAACTGAAGGCACAGGGATTTCCTTCCGGAAATTCTTCGTTACCGAAAAAGTTTGTGCTTTGCCTGAACTTCGACGAATCTGAAATTCTGGAGAATTTTATTTTATAGTTGTTGAAGACATCACGAGCTTCAACTCTTGAGTATAGCTGCGGAGAAATGCAATTTTCTCGAGTCAGTCCCTTTTAAAGTTCAATTATGCTACGCTAGCCTGTTCCATCTCTTCTCTGGAAGATTTCAGCTCTCTCTTCCGCAAATTTATTTCAGACGAGTCTAATTTCTTCACCGCATTTTGTGTTGGCCAGCTTCAAACGAAGGATGGTTATTTGTTGGCTCTTCAGCGCGTCTCATCCGGCAGCAGAGATTTATGGGCACAACGGGGTCCTCCTGTTCTACTTCAGCACGGGCTTTTCATGGTTATTTCCAGTTCCCATTTTCATCAGTTTTATTGACTTCACTGTGAGAAAGGCATTTTACTCCATTGCCGCAACCTGTGATGCTAAAGAAATTAATACATTGACAACACTAGGTGTAATTGATCTTCTAGGCTGAAATCTCTGCGGTCATTGGATTGGATTAGTTCTTTTCTCCTCATGCTCTTTTCCGTGTTTTCTGCGTTCTTTAGATTGGATTAATACTTGTTTCCCCTTTTTTTGGATGTGTTCTTAGTAATTCTTTATGGATACGTCAGTAAGCTGGTAATAGTTTTCTGTCAGATACTACTCGATTGATCTGGTTGTCCACTTAAGCGTATGCACCTCCCCTGGAGTATTATCATTCTGGAGTTTTTTTTTTTGGGTAAAGATCATTCTGGAGTTTTTTTTTTAACTGCCATCTTCTACTATTTATAGGAAAAACTCACGGCAGATGACTTTAATTGAACTGTTGAAAAAGAATCTTCCAATAGATTATGCACGGTTTCTTAAGACTCTGCATTGCATCACTCTACTATGCCTGAGACTCTTATGCTCTATATTCTCTGGTCCAGGTTCTGTCATACGATGATCGCTTCATTGAGTTGTCTTGCACAGTAGTTGTATTTTTTGTGCACAATATACATTGTGCATTTGCTTTATAGCTTTTCCAGTCATCTCAAGTTGTTATGCATCGAATTTCTCATGAGCGCATCCCAAAGTCGCATGCATTCACTTTAATATCTCAATGCAAAAGCATTTACGACACTATAAATTTATAATCATAACCTTCTATATATATTTGTCAACACCAAGCATGACCAATTCACACGCAGTTTTTTCTCGATAATCAATTGCAAGCAGGCAGGTGATGCATGGTTCCTGGATTCTAAAGGCCAATCTCTAGGCTTCATCCTAGCAGACCATGGTTTTGATGTCTGGGTTGGAAATGTACGTGGAACACGCTGGAGCCATGGGCACGTATCTTTGTCAGAGAAAGATAAGGTATTGTATGGTTGCTTGATGTATTGCATCTCCAGACAGGCATGCTTGGGGCATTTGGCGTTCAAAATTTGTATAAGTTTATTCATGGCAGCTGAATGAGAAGTTTTTGTTCTGTTTAAAGCATGTCTGTGTAAACTTCTACGCATTGTGCACTGATAAGTACCTTTTTCCTGCAGAATTTCTGGGATTGGAGTTGGGAAGACTTGGCACTGTATGACCTTGCAGAGATGATACACCATATAAGTTCCATAACCAGCTCCAAACTTTTTCTTGTTGGACATTCGCAGGTTTATACATCTCTTCTCTTGAAGTTGATTGTCTGATAAAATAAAAGAGAGAGGGAGAATTAGCTGCATTTGATTTTGCTCTCTTACTTTTGAACTTTGTTCTTTTGTTTTCTTCATAGGGAACAATCATGTCTTTGGCTGCTTTAACGCAGCCTGACATAGCAGAAATGGTAGAAGCTGCTGCCCTTCTGTGTCCAATATCATACTTGGGACATGTCAGTGCTCCTCTTGTTCTTCGAATGGTCAGCATGCATCTTGATCAAGTGAGTTGTTCCTATTGTCTCGTGTTGCTTTATATGGCATGCCAACAATGAATACATTATCCCACATGCTATTTTCTTGTACAGATGGTTGTCGCATTGGGAATTCATCAACTCAACTTTAGAAGGTTTAACCACATTTTTTCTCTTACGTTTAATTAAATGGAGCATTACACGCTTCTCACTTTCATGTTTGTTTTTTTTTCCTGTCGCGTGATCAAATAGTGAAATCGGAGTCAACCTTTTGGATTCTGTGTGCGACGGACACATAGAGTGCAATGACTTGCTGACTTCCATAACAGGTCTCTCCCTTCCTCCCACTCCACACCACCCCCAACAACCCCCCCCCCCCCCCCCCCCAAAAAAAAAAAAAAAAAACAAATGTACACACAGACAGACAAAAGAATTGCGTTGTCTTGTGTGGCTGTTTTAACATTTCTGAAACTATAGGGCATGAAGATAACTGTTGTGGCTTGTGCTGAACATCAAAGTGCAGCATAGGATTGGCGGTATAAATGCCTCCTTTTCTGAATTTTGACAAATGGTTGTGATGACACTGCAGGGAAGAATTGTTGTTTCAATAACTCACGAGTGGACTTCTATTTGGAGTATGAACCCCAACCATCATCCTCAAAGAACTTGCGCCATCTTTTCCAAAGTATGATTATAAAATCCTCTGCTATATTGCTGGTCACCAATTTCCAATTGACAGTGTACTAGCAACAGAAATAGATTCTCGAGCTTTTTTGCCTTCCTTTGTTTGAGTATTTTTTGTCCATTTAATTACACTCTGTAATTGGATTATCTTAATTTAGCTTCAGCCATAGTAGAGAATGTTGAAAATTTGTGAATCAGATCAAAGCGACCTCTCAATTCAAGACCCACCACGAGTGTCGGCACTTTCATATAAGGCTCCTTGTTTCCTGACCAAGTGAGACATGGTGTTTGAGAGCCAATCTTTTGTTCTCTTTAATTCCAAGATGATCTTTTGGATTGGCTTCCCTAATTAACACGCTATTAGTGCATGTATATTTCTGATTCTCCATATTTGATACTCACCTTCCTTCCTTTTAGGAAGTGAAACTCTGAATTTTTTCCTTGTTGGACTTAATCCTGCTTCTTTAATTCGTGGTGACGATTTTTTCAACCTTTTGGTGACAGTAGTATCAATCAATATGGTATAATTGGTCATGACTTCTTTCCTGAAGTATTTTGTTCAATAAAAGGGATTGTTCACGGGCTCTTCTCTGTCTAGTCTATTCACTTTTATGTGCTTCCATCAATGCCATATTTATTGATTTTTACTCCTCTTGACCGGTTTCTAACAGTTTCTTGTTTTGCTTGGCAGTGATCCGCAAGGGTAGTTTTGCTAAGTATGACTATGGATTTTTCAAGAACATGAAGATATATGGTCAGTTGAAACCTCCAGCATTCGATCTTAAACACATCCCACAAACATTGCCATTATGGATGGCTTATGGAGGCAATGATGCATTAGCAGACATGGCAGATCTCCAGCTCACTCTTGAAGAATTGCAGTCCAAGCCGGAGTTACTGTACATAGAGAACTATGGCCACGTGGACTTTCTTGTCGGTTTAAAGGCGAAGGAAGATGTTTACGACCATATGATTAGGTTCTTTATGTCGTTTGGAAAATCATCGAGTTCCTGAACTGATTGACCCCTGCAGGCTGTAAATACACAGTGTCATATAGTTCATCAGAAATGTGTGAAAAAAGTAAAGTGGTATATCTTTCCTCATCTTTATAAAGCTGATGAGGCCTGTTTGTTCAAACAAATGCTGGATGATTAAGTTTCAGGGAAATGCGTACAAGTTAGAAACTAGAGCTGTCAATATGGGTCATAAATTCATATTTGACCCATTTTTTTTTTATATAAAATGGGTCTTACATGGGTCATTAATTTTTAGAAGGCCTTTAAAAATGGATTCAAAATATTAAATTAAAATTAAATAGGTCAAATATGGGCACGCGTGAAACTCATTTTAGACTTACTTTTTACCCATTTTCAACCCACACGACGCTCAAAAAGGTTCCTTGGCTCCAACCAGACCCTCGCCGACCGATTCCTCAGCGTGTGGGTCTTGTGGACCAACGAGAAGGGCGAATTCGAGCGGCCCGCCTTTGTGCCGAAGATCAAGAAGAAGGACAAGCGCCGCGTCCTGTAGCCTTACCCACAGCACATCTTCCAGGTCTCCGACGAGATCGAGCAGAAGAAGAACGAGGTGAGGTTGTTCATGCACCTGGATGGGAGCGACCGGACAGGGGAGGGTGGCGCGCGGTGGCGATCGGTGCCGTTCCCACCCGGCGACGATCGACACCGTCGTGATAGACCCAAAGCTAAAGAGCAAGGTGAAGCCAGACCTCGAGAATTTCCTTAAATCGAAGCAGTACTACCATCGGCTTGGCCGCGTCTGGAAGCAGAGCTACCTCCTGCACGGCGCATCCGGCACCGGGAAGTCGAGCTTCGCGGCGGCGTTGGCCAAATTCCTCAAGTGCGACATCTACGACGTCGACCTCTCCCGAGTCCCCGACGACTTCGACCTGAAGACCCTCCTCCTCCAGAAGACGACCCGATCGGTGATCGTCGTCAAGCACCTCGATCGCTTCCTGGAGAAGAAATCGACGGACGTGAGCTTGTCGGGCGTGCTGAGCTTCATGGACGGAATTGTATCCTGCTACGAAGAGGAGCACGTGATGGTCTTCACGATGAACGACAAGGATTGAGTCGATCAAGCGGTGACGAGGTCCGGTCACATAGACGGCCACATGCACTTCCCCTTAAATGAGGTAATATGGGTCGGGTTTAGTCGGGTTGGGTATATGTCAGTTGCAGATCAGGTCAGGTGTAGGTCATTAAAAATGGGTCAAGACGGGTTAGACGGGTCAATATGGATCGGATCATATTCGACCCGATCCAAACCCGACCCGATCTACCCATTTGACACCTCTAATTGAAACTAATTTCAGATGTGCCGGATCTCAAATGATTTCCCAGTGGAAACTGAAAATTCTCAGGGACCAGGAGCTCTGTCCTGTCCTTTCATATTTCTTCATCTTCTAATTCTTCAATTGTATAAATGGATCTGTCAGATAACAATCTCTCCTGTTATGTGAAAGATTGCCGTCCTACACATAGGCTTAAATCTATCATTCAAGCGCGCGCACGAGGACGCCGACTTTCGCCCCACCGACCCGTGGGTAGCTGAAGCTAAAAGTAGGATTCTCACGCCGTGGGTAGCTGAGGCTAAAAGTAGGATTTTGCATTAGAAGGGGAAGGACAGTGCAATTGTGATCAGCAAGAGCCGAAATAAATCCCCAAAAGGATACGATAAATTCGTGGCTCCAGCAATCACCCAAGCCCTTTTCTTCCTCCTCCTATTGAGAAATCAAAGGGCCCTCCCGCCTTCGTTTCAGATGATGTATAAAGCCCTGGCTGGCCTTGGACTAGCTGCAGTTTCATGTTATTAGCCAAGCTAGTCGTTAGGTAGCAGACGGGGACAGTTGCAAGCACCCTTTTTTTTTTTTTCCAGATGGTCACGTTTTCTGAAAGACCGGACAGTAGGCCTGTGCCTAGCTGAACGACTTTTGGCCTGGAGGGTTCGGTTGAGCTTGAGCCCTGTGCTTAGCTGATCGCTTTCTCAATTCGTCTCGGTCTGAATCCAGCCAGTGTTAGCTGAACATAACACCAATTAAGAACATGCATAGTACCCAACCCCTCATCCGCTTTCGCTCCCCCGATTTTCTAGGGACGACCATTCGGACTGATGCCTCTGATGATCCTGCGATGTTGGATTGGCTGATTGTCCTTTGTCGACTTGCGCTGTCTTTGCCCGGGTAAGTAAACCCGCAGTTAAAATTTAGTCCGATTGACTAACATGTAATTAATGATCCCGATGCGAATTGGGATCTTTCTCTGAAGTCACGTAAAAACCATTAAGAACTACTTTGTGTTAAGCTTGCTTTACGTGAAGTTTTCTCGTGAGGCAATTGTTGATACCGGTGAAACTTGATAATGCTTTATTTTTATCAGTTGACCATGACTATGTTTTAATCCATGAGTCTAGTCTAATTTGGAAAGTGATTATTTGCCTGTACCGTACGCGCACGGCACTTAGGGAAATTAACCTTTGTCAACACTAAGCTAAATAGATAGATTAAGGGGAAGCGAACCGACGGCCAATATAAGAGTTTATTTTTTTCCACTTTTGACGGCGGTTGTCATATTCAAGGGGAGATCGAGACTTGACATTCTGTGAACGAATTTTTTTCCATTACCGTGTCGATCTCGACTCTTCGTGACTTCACGATTAGATTGGTTTAATAAATTAGACTAGCCAAGAGCTTGAAATTTGAGAAACTCGTCTCTATTAGCATTGTGTTGACATTTAAGATGACTCGTCTTTATTGGCTCTTAGATACCATAATAAGGGCAAGGTAAAAAAAAAAAGAGAGGAAGAAATGGTAAAATCAAACTTAAGGGAGGAGCATATCAGTTAGATTACAAATTGCTACAAGATTTCAAGAACATTGAACCAAAAAATATAAAGACCGTCCCGCACTATTCCAATTATCTCCTCCACGTGTCGGCGACGCCAGCCACGTCACGTCCTCCCCTTTAGGAGGAGGAGACCAGGTCCACCTTCCCATTGGTCGCTGCTGCTCCTCTGACCACCTCCGGGGCTTCGATCGCCGTTGACATGCTGCTCTTGGCGAGGGCAACCTCAACGCTCCTCCTCTTGACCTCGTCCACAAACGCTTGTATGTTCCTGTCCGAGGAGCCTCCCTCCGCCACCGCCGCCTCCGCTGCGGCCTTCCACTTCAGCGCGTTCTTCTTCATCTCTCCCGCCTTCTCCCCGACCGTTGCCTCGAGCAGGCACTTCTCCACCGCGTCGCGGGTGATGAGCTTGTCCTCCGCCTCTCCACGGCACATCCGAATCCCAACCTTGAACACGTCCACCAGGTACTTGGCGTCGGTCACCTGGTCCCCCCACTGCGGGAAGGCCACGACCGGCATCCCCGACGCGAGCGCCTCCATCGACGAGTTCCATCCACAGTGCGTCACGAATGCAGCCACTGCCGGGTGGGCCAGCACCTGCTCCTGCGGGCTCCACTGCACCACCATCCCTTTATCGCCGGCCTTCTCGAGGAACCCTTCGGGCAGCGTCAGCACGGTGTAGCCGGAGTCCTTGTGTGGCGGTTTCATCACCCACAAGAAGTTCACGCCGGAGTTCAATAGCCCATAGGCGATCTCGTCCCACTGGTCCTGCTTTAGGTACACCACGCTGCCGAACGAGACATACACCACCGATCCCGCAGGCTTCGAGTCAAGCCACCCGAGGCAGTCATCGGCCTTCATGAAGTCACCGCGCACATTCGCATTCCGGGACTTCGGGTTCTTGAACAGCGGCCCAACCGTTTTGATCGGGCATATCTTGGACATGTACTCAATTATCTCGAGTTCGAGCTCCCGGAACGTGTCCATCAGTATACAGAAGGGCTTGTCGAGGTTCTTATACTGTCCGAGGATCGCCCGACGGAGGAAAGGGTAAGGGGTCGTCGGGTAGAGGAAGCTCGGGACCTCGTCGTGCTTGAGGAGCGGCATGCATGGGAGCTGCACGTCGATCTCCATCGCCGACTCGCTCGGGAACGGGACGAGGCCGTGGTAGTAGTGGTAATAAGCGGCGAAGCAGGCGCAGGACTGGACCCAGAGCATTGCCGAGGGGAGGCCAAGGCTCTCGGCCACGTCGGAGACCCAGGGGATGAAGGGGTTGTTGATGAGGCAGGAGATGGGGCGGCCGCAGTCGGCGTTGCGGCGGACTATATCGGGGATGAGGACCTTGCCGACCTTCTCGAGCTGGGGGAGGTACTGGTCGAGGTCCTGGCGGCGGGGCTCGTCCTCGTCCCAGCCGTCGTGGAAGAACTCGAAGCGGATAAAGCCGTCACCGACGGGGGCGGGGTCGTGGCCGATGTTGCTGGCCTTGCGCATCTGCTTGCCGATGCTGTCGGGGGTGGTGAAGGTGACGAGGAGGCCCTTGGAGGCGAGGCGCTTGCCGAGGCGAAGCAGCGGGTTGACGTGGCCTTGGCCGGGGAAGGAGACCAGGAGCACGTGAACCAGTGATTCTGCATCACTTCCCATTCTTTTCTTGGGTTGGAGCTGCAAGAGAAATGGAGTACGTTTGTGTGTTTTTGTGTGGTGAGAATGGAGAGGGAGACTAAGAATATATACACTTGATGAGTGTTTTTTTTTTTTTTGGGGGGGGGGGGGGGGATGCATTGCATGGGTTTGAGTTTGGATTAGGAGAGACTGGTAGGTAGGTGGGTATCTCGATTGAAGGGTTGGTTTAAGAAGACGAAATCCAAAACATGATTGAACATTTGATCAACGGGTCGAGCTCATTAGGATTAGAACAAGAAGTTTTGGAGCTGTGATTCCTGGCCTCATCTCTGGCGTAATGGATGACTCAGCCGACGATGTAACACGGTCATCGTGATCTCGCGGCATGTGTCTGCACAAGCAAAGCGAATTCTTTTTCCCTTTCATGACGATCACAAACCATCAATTCTTCAACATAGAATTCGTGTACGCCATTTCTGACAATAAGGGATCACAAAAAAAGAAAAAAAGAAAAAAAAATGAATGGTTTGGTCATCGCGTCTTGTCTTGTTGTTGACGTATGGATTTGCAACGGGGTACTCGTCTTTTTTGTGGGTCGATATTAAATGGGTGAATTCGGTCTAAAAGAAAAGGGCGGGAGAGAGTTCAATCTGAATAGACCAATTTATTACAATGTAAATTTAGTAACTCGTATCCGAGTTACAATAATCTGACTCTGGAAAAAATCCATATCCAAATTGATGTGAAAATGCGCAATGAGCGAGCATCATGCCTCCCTGAAAATGAGGAGGCCGCGACAACATAATTCACAATGAAGATCCTACGTAGTGCAAATCGAAGATTTTGAGGGATTAATTCATCGGAGACGTCGTTGTACCTTGCTGTTCATCGGACAGAGAAATAAACCTGTGGACATGGACAAGTCAGGAGTGCTTGCTCCGCCAAAAACCCAGCTTTCGATCGCTAAATATCCTTCTCCTCTCTTCCTTTTGTGACGTTATCGCTTTCGTCCCAGCGGCTCTCAATTCTCCGGCGGGCTGAAGTCTAGCCGGGTTTGAGTTGTTTTGCGTAGCCATCAGTTCCCATCACTATCAGGATATTGCTTTATTAAGGAATCCAATTTGATCTGGTGAAACTGGCTATGTTAGAGAACAACGTGGAATCCGCTCGATCCTTAGTCTTGACAGCTTGAAAACTGAATCCGACAAGACGAGGAAAGTCTTAGATGCGTGTAAACCCACGATCGGGTGATGGGCTATGCTACGAATCGTAGTCGAGACGTTTTGTTCGATGCCGGGTAAACAGCCTTCGCATGCATTTTGTTTGAAGAACTTAAGCGGCTGGGGCGGGTTGGTAGTTGGACGTCTTTTGAGTGTGGATTTGGCCTTTTGGTAGGAAGGACCAACTTACATTTTCAAAACGAATATTAGTGCTAGGGGTGATCGGTTCTCGGTCCGGTCCGATTCCCTTCAAGAATCGGGAACCAGACCGGTGGTCCCGGTTCCCAATTTGTCGGAACAGAAAACTGGACCGACCATCCTGGGAATCGGACCAGACCGAACCGACAAATGGACCGGATCGGAACCGACCAAAAAAAAAAATTACCAAAATTATTCTCTAATTTTTGAAATTAATAACATTATAGAACTTCAATGTCTATATAAAATGACTTCCCAATAAAAAAAAAAGAGGTCCAAGGAGCCAAAATAGATTCATGGACCGAATTAGGAAAAAAAATTTAAAAAAAGAACCGGTTCGGTCCGGGCGGTCCAGTCCAATCCTAGAAACTGGAAACAAGGACCGGATCGCCCGGTCACCGGTCCCAATTTTAGGAACCGGGAACCGGACCGGACCTCTATAGAACCGGGAACCAGACCACCAGTCCCGGTCCGGTCCGAGCGGTCTCGGTTCGGGTGGGCCAAGTTGCTTACCCCTAGTTAGTGCCGATGTGTCGATGTCTTCTTTGAATCTTTCTCTCTCTATCTCTCCCACTGCCTTTATTGACGAAAAATCAAAGAAATTAAGAAAATAACATTCAAAGATAAAATTTCCTAGGAAAAGAATGTTCTTCACTGAAACCATAATACACAGTTACTTTCTTCTACGGTACATAATGTTATTAATATTAGCCATGTCACATGTCACTCTTGATTTACCCGCGATTTCCTCTCACGATTTATCCACGATTTCCTTTTTTTTTTTTTCTAAAATCTTCTCTTCACATGTCGCTCATGATTTACCCATGATTCTTTCTTGATTTCTAAAATCTTCTCTCCATGTTGCTCTTCACCTTGTCAGAAACCAAAATCTCTTCTTGAATTGCCAATAACTACACCTTTCGATGGTTCACCAGTATTATTAACCTAATTAGCCTCCCTCAAACTAGGATTAGGTGGAAAACCTACTCCCGGTTTGTATCGTAACCTGCAATGATCAAACCATGGTAAAGCTTTTGTAAATATATTAGCAATTCGATGAGCAGCAGGAACATAGCGGACTTCAAGTGACTTGAGAGCAACTTTCTCTCGAACGAAATGAAAATCGATCTCCACATGCTTTGTCCTTGCATGAAGGATTGGATTTGCTATCAATGAAATGGCCGGGCAATTATCACTGTAAAGCAAGGCCGCACCTGTGAGCGAAATACCCAAATCTCTCAATACAAAATAAACCCATGTAAGATTGGCTATGGCAGAAGCTAAGGCTCTATATTCAGCCTCCGTTGATGACCTTGATAATGTCACTTGCCATTTTGCAGACCATGAAATGATATTTGATCCCAAGAAGGTGCAAGACCCGGTCCTCGACCTCCAAGTGTCAAAACAGCCAGCCCAATTAGAGTTTGCATACCCATATAAATTCACTGTGCTATTACAGTGAAGATAAAGTCCCAGTTACTGAGTTACTTTCACATACCGCAACACCTGTTTTAAGAGTTTTAAATCGACATTCATAGGAGAATGCATTTTCTAACAGATTTGATTTATTGAATAAGAGATGTCCGATCTTATGATCGTTAGATATTGTAATCCACTCGCAAGACTTCGAAAGAAGTGAGGATCATGAAAACATTCAAGGTCTTGTACCATGGGATGAGTTTTGATAGGCACTGGGGTCTCAATCGACTTACTGTTGTGCATTTTGCTTTTTGCAACAAATCATCAGAATATTTAGATTGTGTTAGAAATAGTTCCAGACCCATTAACTTGTCTTCAATACCAAGAAAATAGTGAAGTCGTCCGAGATCTTTCATAGAAAAATTTCTACTTAAAGCTTCTATTAATTCCTAAAGTAGAGATGATGAGCTGCCCGTCAAAATGATGTTATCAACGTACAATAATAATACCAAGGTGTGCCGACCTGTGTGAAGAATAAATAACTGTTGACACCTGATTTTTAGTGATCTTTTTTCTTTTAAAGTTAATATAAAGTCCATCAAAATTCATAAAATTAAAAAATCAATTTTGGAGACCTTGGCCAAGCCTAGGGAACTAATTTTGACCAAAAAGTTATTTTTCCATATTTTCAGTATTTTTCAGTATTTTTATTTTCGAAAATTAATAGAAAATTCATAAAAATTCATAAAATTGAAAAATCAACTTTGTGGACCTTGGCCAAGCCTAGGAAACCAATTTTGACCAAAAAGTTATTTTTAATATTTTTTTGCATTTTTTAATATTTTTAGTAAATTAAGAAAATATTTAATAAATAAAATAGCACTTGAAGCCACAAGAATATGAATAAATAGTCAACATTTTTTTTAATTTTCTTTTCATTTTGGCTAAAGAAAATCTACAAAAAAAGAAAAAAATTAAATTATTTTTGAATCGGGTGTTACCTTGTTAATCTCATTTTTAGATTAATTGTAAAAATTGTAGAAAATCCGTAATTTTCGATTTTGGTATTTCTGGAGTCGTCACATTGTTCTCTAATATTTTAAATTTTCATCTTGGCACAATTATACCTAGAATGACTCAATTTTACAAAAAAGACTTTAATTAAATTTTACATTATTTTCAGTAATAAGAAATGAGCTTAAATTTGATATGCGGTGAATTGTGTCAAAAATTGTGAGGAGATTTGGACTTAAAAGAAATATTTTTTTTCAGGGACTAAATTGTAAATAATTAAAATTTAGAGACTAGAGTGCAAATACTTAACTCTTGAAGGATTATTTTGCAAATAACAAAAAGAAGAGTTAGTAGAGAAATTAGAATAGAGAAGGGAAGATGGAAAAAAGAAGATGGAGAAGAATGGATGGAGAAAATAAGATAAGAATAGAGAATGGAAGATGGAGAAGAGAAGATGAAAAAGAATGGATGGAGAAAATAAGATAAGAATAGAGAAGGGAAGATGGAGATGAAGAAGAGTTAGTAGAGAAATTAGAATGGGAGATAAATATGGAGAAGGGAAGATAAAGATGAAGAAGAGTTAGTGGAGAGATTAGAATGTGAGATAGAGATGGAAAATGGAAGATGAAAATGAAGAAGAGTTAGTGAAGAATTAGAATGGGAGATAGAGTTAGTGGAAAAATTAGAATGGAAGATAGATGAATGGATTATAAAAGGAGGAAGAAGTGAGCTTGAGAGGGGGAATTTTTTGGAGAGAAAATTTTGGATGTTTGAGAGGGTTTTGGGAGATTGAAGAAAAATTTGAGAGAAAGAAAATACCTAAAAAGAGAGAGAATTTTGAAGATGATGAGAGTTTAAAGCTAGAAGGTTATCATCATCAATTTCTTCATCGATCAACATAAATCAAGAATTCATCCCAGATTTAAAGCTAAGTGTCCCTCTACTCTCTTTGATTTTTTAGTATAAATTAGCTCAAATTTTCTACTCTTCTCCCATTTCCCCATATTTGATTTCAGGCAGGAACCAATTATATCCATCAAGCACTTCTCATAATGCCATTGAAGCTAAGTGCCTCTTTCATTGTTCTAATTTTTAATGTGAATTAAATCATATTTGCTCAATTACTCCATTTCTCCATATTTTATGTCAGGCAAAGGACAACCCCAAGTCAACGGTAAATCCCATGGAGGTGTAAACTTGGCGCTGACGAGCTCTTGAGTGCCCATTAAATTTTCAATTGATCCGTCGATGGATTTCGGCCAGAATTGTCAAATCAATTTGTTTTATTTTAAAGAATTTAAACCCCAGAATGTGAAGGGCAGAGCCCGCTCACTGGAGGTCATTTTAAATTTCTACAATTTAAATTCCTGTACCTTAAACCCCAAAGGAGAGGGCCAAGCCAAGGCTGAGCTATCCATTGGTGGTCTTTATTTATTGTCATTTACTTCCTGTAATTTAATTTTTGAATCACTAAACCCCAAAATGAGTAGCTCGCAGCACTGCACAGAAGTCGTTAATTCACTCCCTCTTTCGGCTTCAGGGAAATACTTAATATTTTGAAAATACCAAAAAAAAATGTCACTCACGTATATTCCATTTAAAAAAGTGAAAATACAAAAAGAGAACACTCCACTAGAGCCTTAGGAATAAATCGAGCCTGAGTTGCTAAATAAGGATATCCATGAAATTAAGGTACCGAAAGGGCATTAGTTTTAATTAACTGGTGTAACCAAGTCCCCGAACTCATAATCTCTGGTTCGTAGAAGTAATTTAGTTCTCCCTCTAATTTACTTAGGTTTCTAATCAACCTACCAAAAATGATTAGTGGCGACTCCAAATTTTAAAACCATTTGAACAAAAAACCAAAGTCGCGATTCGGTAGAGCTTGGGAGAGCTCGAATTAGGTTATTTAATTTAATCAATTAATATGGTAATCCATTAACCCAAAAAATGAATTTTAGGTCGCGACAATAACAACGAATCAATAGAGCTACAATAAAATCCTCGTTCCAACAAGAAGTTGCTGAATTTTTTGAACCAAGCTTGCGGAGCTTGTTTTAAACCACATAATGCCTTCTTGAGTAAACAAACTGAGTTAGGCATTATAAAACTCATAAAACCTAGCAGTTGTTCCAAAACGCCATCTCATTCAATGACCCATGAAGAAACACGTTCTTCACATCCAGTTGATGGATAAACCATCTTTTAACAATTGCCACAAAAAGGGCAATTCTCACAATTGCCTGTTTAACCATGGGACTGAAAGTTTCGGCGAAATCAATGCCTTCCTCCTGATGATACCCTTTTGCCACTAATCACCAAGTTTCCTTTCACATTCAACTGGGTTTTGAACACCCATTTACATCTGACGATATTCATTTCTGAAGGTCTTGGTACTAGCTCCCATGTTTGATTTAATTCAAAAGCCTCTAATATTTCTATCATAGCTTTTTTCCAACCTAGGTGACTTCGTGCTCCTTTAACTGTTTTCGGCTCTTTTGGGATCTCACAAGCTGTAGAGAGAACGTACTTCGGACTGAGCTTCCTTATTCCGGATTTCAACCTTGTTTGCATTAGGTGGGTAGACTATTGTTGAGTGAATGGAACTGGTAATTCACTTGAGGCAAAGATTGTTGCTTCTTCATGTGTTTCACTATATGTGCATGGTTCTTGTGAACCAAATTGTGGTTTCTACACATTTGTCTCATTCGACAGTTCATAATTTTGTTATCCAGAGCTATTATGATCCAATAGAAATCCCATGCTCATGTGTTGTGATATTTGCCATTCACTCACTGTTGTTTCAGATTGTTTAGTAAAGAATTCCACTCCTTGTAACCAAGTATGATGCAACTGTGAATACCAATTTAAACAATTCTCAATTTTTCAGAAAATGGGAATCTCGTCTCATCGAATATCACATGACGACTTACATACACCATTCCTATAGGCGGATAAAGACATTGCTAACCTTTATATTTCTGGCTGTACCCAAGAAAAACACAAGGTAATGAGCATGGATCGAACTTTGTTGCACCATACGGTCTAACGTGTGAATAGCACTCACACCCGAAGACTCTAAGAAACCCATAGTCAGGCTCTTTACAAAAGAGCTTACCAAACGGACTACTCATCCCCAACACTAGTGATGGTAATAGATTGATGAGAAACGTGGCAGTCAAAAACGCATCGACCCAATAAATCAACAGTACTTGTGCATGGCAGAGCGTACAAAGACCCACCTAAATAATGTGTCGATGTTCCCTTTCGGCATTTCCATTATATACTGGTGTATATGGACAGGAGATCAACATTTTAATTCCTTTCTCATTCAAATGATTTACAAACTAGCTGCTAGTGAATTCTCCTCCACCGTCGCATTGGAAAGAATTAATTCGGTTGTCAAATTGGTTCTCAACAAGATTTTGGAACATGACAAAGATGGAAAAGAACTCAGACGTTCTCTATTGGATACACCAATGAGAACCGTGAAAAACTGTTTATGAAGACTATATAGAATTTAAATTGTTGAAAAGATTCTACTAGGGTAAGTCCCCCCACACATCACAGTAGATTTTTTTTCAAGTGGCTTACTAACCAAGGAATCCGAGATATTGAAGGGCAGCTTCCTACTTTTTCCAACTTGGCAGCTTCCACATATTCCCTTTGTCACATGTATAGATTTGATCTTATTGTTGTTCTCCAGAAACTTTATTATTTGAAAGTTAGAGTGCCCAAGCCGAAGATGCCAAACTTGACTACTGGCGGTCCACTATTTGTGCTTGATTTACTTTGAAAAGATCCCGACATTTCTTTCCCAGATTGGTTACTGAATCCGTCAGATGATCCTTAATAGATACACTAAGTTCATCAAAGATTAATGAGCAAGGGTAATCGACGGTCAACTTAGACACCGAAATCAAGTTTTTTTAAATCTCTAAAACAACCAAAACATTTTAAAGGAAATAAATGCAGTTTAGTAGACAAAGATATTGAGCCAATATGGGTAATGGGCAAACAAACTCCATTCCCTACCATTACCCTGTCTAAACCATAGTAAGGAGAGAAAGAATTGAGATTACCAATCAAGGATGTGACATGGGCTGCTGCCTAGAATTCGGGAACCAATCTCCCCCTTGATCATCCTCCAAGTGAAGAGCAGTTAAGGCATTTTGTATTAGTTTGGTTTGATAAGAATTATCAAAGCAGTATCAGCAATGTAAAGCATCATGTCCCCACCTCTTGCATATCTGACATTGAAGCTTCGTATTATTCACATAAAACTGTCTGATCGAAGTAGAATTATCACCCGTAGGCGGATACTCCTTTGAGTTAGTAACCTTAGTTGGAGTGTTTATATAGGGTCGGAAGCCTTGATTTTGAGACGGTGAATTTGGTCTGTAATTTTCACTGGATGGATAACCACTAGATGAATCACCAAAGGTTCCTAAGGGTCTATAGTTTTGGAATCTGGGATAATTTTCGAACCTCCTTCCACGAAAATCTTAGCCTCTTCCTCTATTATAAAACCAACTATTCCTTCCTTCAAAACCTCTGTTAAAATTTCTTTAGCCAACAAAAATAAATGTTGAATCAAATGAATCCAAATCTTCCTTACTCTTCAATTTAGACTGATCAACCTTTTCACCAGTAAAGCCAAATTAGGATTTATTTAATTTGACAAATAATTTTGATGTCACACTTCATATCTCTCGAGCTAAGCAATAACGTATGTATAGCTCAGCTCTAGGTTAAGATAATAGATAGTTGTCTTAAACGTCTCATAGTCACCTTCAAGACCCTCCAAAACATTGAAAATCTTTGTGATTTCATCATCCAATTTCCCGATTGCATTTAACTAGTCACAAATCAATTTGAACTCAAACAAATACTCGATTAATAGCCTATTACGCTTTTGATGGGATTGAAGCTTGCCCGTTAATTCGAATTCTTTGGCCACAGATCTCCGAGTAAAATGATTACACAACGTATTTCATACCTCAAAAGCCAATTCAAGTCAGATTATGAGTCCCAACACATCCTTAGACACGGATCCACTAATCCACAACGACACAAGTTGATTGGTACGATAACATTGCTGATGCTCTGGATTAAGAACATCTTCATAATTTTTCCCATCTATGTGTGAGATTCTCAGTGGTGGAGGTTGAATTTGACTATTAATGAAACCCAACCGATCTTGACTTCTAATGAAGTGAAGAAATTGTCTGCCATAGAAGGAAATTTCCTTCAGAAAGTTTGATTGTCATAAAGTTTGAGAGGTTTATGTGTATAGGGTATGCATATTCCAACTTGGGTTTTCTGCCATGATTGTGTATATGAAGAAGAGATGAACTCAAGGAAAAAGATGGGGAAAAAAGGGTAAAATCGGCTCTCAATATCAAGCTCTAATACCATGACGAAAATTAAAAGAATTAAGAAAATAACATTCGAATGTATATTTCCTAAGAGAAGATTGTTCTTCATTGAAAGCCATAATAGACAATTACTTTCTTCTACAATATATAATACTATTTATATTAGCCACGTTACATGTCGCTCTTGATTTAACCATGATTTCCTCTAACAATTTATTCACAATTTCCTCTTACAATTTATCCATGATTTTCTCTTAATTTCTAAAATCTTCTCTCCACATGTCACTCATGATTTATCCATGATTCTCTTTTGATTTCCAAAATCTTCTTTCTATGTTACTCTTCACCTTGTGAGAAACCAAAACCTCTTACGATTTATCTATGATTTCTTCTTGATTTATGAAATCTTCTCTCCACATGTCACTCATGATTTATCCGTGATTCCCTTTTGATTTCCCAAATCTTCTCTCCATGTTGCTCTTCACCTTGTGAGAAACCAAAACATCTTCTTGAATTGCTAATAACTACACCTTCCGATGGTTGACTAGTATTATTAACCTTATCATTTATCATCTCTGGCCAAAGTACGTGCTGGTCGGATCAATCAATACATCATTAATATCAGGAACTTCAAGTGAGGTGTGTTTTCACTTGCAGATAAAAGATCACATCGTACTGGTTCGACGAGTTAGTTGCGTTTCGGTAGAGGCTTATACCTCCTACTTACCAGTCAATCCAAGTTGTCAAAGAACCTAGATAAGGAAGTTGAAGATGAGAAGCTTATCTTACTCAAACGAAGTAGACCTTGTGGCTTGCTAACTCAGTTCGCGATTAGTTTCGTTATGTTTCCATCGAGGTCTAATTCACTTTTTTGCAGAAAACATCAAAGACCAAACAATGAGATATAAAGTTCAACGACCCTCGAAAATTTACACTTTGGTGACTATCCACAAGTTGAGTGTGCATTGGAAGTTTGATAATGAACTTGGAACTAAGCCATAACATTAGTTATCACAAAATCTTAATGAACTGTATGTCCCTAGTGTCACGACCCTCTAAAAAAATTTTGAATTTTAAAGGTGTTAACGGATTATTAGGTTAATTAGATTTGACTAACCTAACGCGGACCCTCCCAAGCCCTACCGAATCGCAACTTTGGTTTTTGTTTAAATGATTTTGAAATTTGGAGTCGCCACTAATCGTTTTTGGTAGGTCGATTAGAAACCTAAATAAATTAGCGGGAGAACTAATTTATTCCTGCGAACTAGAGATTATGAGCTCGGGGACTTGGTTACACTAGTTAATTAAAACTAATGCCCTTTCGGTACCTTAATTTCATGGATATCCTAATTCGGCAACTCAGGTTTGGTTTATTCCTAAGGCTCTAGTAGGGTATTCTCTTTTGTCTTTTCACTTTTTAAATAGGATGCATGGATGATATATATTTTTATTTGTTATATTTTTTAAGTGTTAAAGATTCCCTGAAGCCGAAAAAGGGAGTGTGTTAACGACTTCTGTGCAGTATTACGACCTACTTATCTTTTGGGTCTGATGATTCAAAAATTAAATTATAGGAAGTACATGACAGTGAATAAACACTTCCAATGGGAGGCCTAGAATTGGCTTGGCTCTTCCCATTGGGATTTAAGGTACAGGTATTTAAGTTGCAAGTATTTAAACTACTGTAAGTAAAAACCTCCAATGGGAGGCTAAGCATTGGCTTGGCTCTTCCCTTTGGGATTTAAGGTACATGTATTTAAGTTGCAGGTATTTAACTACTGTAAGTAAAAACCTCCAATGGGAGGCTAAGCATTGGCTTGGCTCTTCCCTTTGGGATTTAAGGTACAGGTATTTAAGTTGCAGGTATTTAACTACTGTAAGTAAAAACCTCCAATGGGAGGCTAACCATTGGCTTGGCTCTTCCCTTTGGGATTTATGGTGCAGGCATTTAAATTACGGATGAACTTTGTCCTCTCCATTTTGGGGTATGAATTCTTTAAAATGAAATACAACGAATTGATTCAACAATTTGAAATTTGTGTGCGCTTGAGGACTCCTCCAAGCCGATTTTGTGCTTCCATAGGGTTGATCATTGATATAGAGCTGCGGCTTCCTGACATAAAATAGAGTGAAGTGTCAGTATACAAAATATGCGCTAATCTGCACCTAAAACTAGAAGAGTGGAAAGAGTACTTATCTCCCATTTTTTTGGGAGGGATTTCTATAATTGATTTTCGCTCTCTATGTTCCCAATATAGAGAGTTTCTTTTGAATTAATAGGGACTTTTAGTCACAGATCAGCTGAGAAATCAGTGGACAGCTTAGGAGCTTGTCTGGGCCGATTTTTGCATCTCTACGAGATTTTTGCTGTTGATGTAGAGATATCCTTCTCCTGACATAAAATATGGGAAAAAAAATGGAAGATGGAGAAAGTGTATACAATTTGTGCTAATTTGCGAGTAAAACCATAAATAAATGAATAAATAAAAACACTTAGCTCGACTTTTCTTGCTCGTTGACGAGGATGAACTCTTGATTTATATTGATCGATGAAGGAATTTGTGATAATAACCCCTAGCTATAACTCCCATCATCCTCAAAATTCTCTCTCTTTTGGTATTTTCTTTCTCTCAAATTTTTCTTCAAATCTCCAAAAACTCTCTCAAACATCCAAAATTTTCTCTCCAAAAAAGTTTTCCCAAACACTTCAAATTTTCTCTCCCAAGAATTTCTCAAACACTTCAAATTTTCACTCCAAAAAATCTCTCAAACACTTCAAATTTTCTCTCCCAAGAATTTCTCAAACACTTCAAATTTTCACTCCAAAAAATCTCTCAAACACTTCAAATTTTCTCTCCAAAAAATCTTTCTCTCAAGATCACTTCTTCCTCCTTTTATAATTTACTCATCTATCTCCCATTCTAATTTTTCCACTAACTCTATCTCCCATTCTAATTCCTCCACTAACTCTTCTTCATTTTCATCTTCCATTCTCCATCTCTATCTCACATTCTAATCTCTCCATTAACTCTTCTTCATCTTCATCTTCCCTTCTCCATATTTATCTCCCATTCTAATTTCTCCACTAATTCTTCTTCATCTCCATCTTCCCTTCTCTATTCTTATCTTCCATTCTAATTTCTCTACTAACTCTTCTTCATCTCCATCTTCCCTTTTCTATTCTTATCTTATTTTCTCCATCTATTCTTCTCCAACTTCTCTTCTTCATCTCCTCTTCTCCATCTTCCCTTCTCTATTCTAATTTATCCACTAACCCTTCTTTTTGTTATTTGTAAAATAATCCTTCAAGAGTTAGGTATTTGCACTCTAGTCCTTGAATTTTAAGTATTTACAATTCAGTCCATGAAAAAATATATTTCTTTAAGTCCAAATCTCCTCACAATTTTTGACACACCAAAATTTACCACATGTCAAATTTAAGCTCATTTCTTGCCGCTGAAAATAATTCAGAATTTAATTAAAGCCCTTTTGCAAAATTGAGTCATTCTGGGTATAATTGAGCCAAGATGAAAATTTAAAATATTAGAAGACAATGTCACAACTCATAAAAAGTGAAAATTAAAAATAAGTTGACTCAAATTAAATTTTTTTAGGCCCGATTCGAGATTATACTCGTGAAGGAACACGTGACTCGAATTGGATTTTTCTGAATTTGCGATGGCCAATATGAAAATAGATTTAAAATAAAAATATTAACTATCTTTGTGTATTTTTTCTGGCCTCAAATGTTATTTTTCCAAAATTTTCAAGTATTTTTGTATTTTTTAAAAAAAATTAAAAAAATATATATTTATAAAAAATATGAAATTTTATTTTTTGTTCAAAAATGGTTGCCTAGGCTTGGCCAAGGCTTCCAAAGTTGATTTTTCAATTTTCTCATTTTTTCTTTATTTTTCATGAATTTTCGAAAATAAAAATACTAAAAAATACTGAAAATATGAAAAATCATTTTTGGTCAAAATTAGTTCTCTAGGCTTGGCCAAGGTCCCCAAAGTTAATTTTTCAATTTTGTGAATTTTTATGGATTTTTTCAAAAAATAAAAATGCCGAAAAATATTGAAAATTTTTAAATGAGAAAAGATGATTAAAATCAGGTGTCAACAGCTGCCCCTCTTTGAAAGGAAGCTCGGTAGAGGTTCATTTCAAAGACAAGATGACACTTGAATCCTAATCGACTCAATACAATGAAATAAAAAGAGTCGTGACATGAATGTTCTACTGAAAATGAAATGAGAACCTAAGGATTCGTTATAAGAAAACCTTAGGGTGGTTGAATTTGAACCCGTATGGTAGGTCAACCCATGATAGATTCATAATGAAAGGATTCTACTGAATAAATTTTGACCCGTATGGTAGGTCACCCCATGGTAGATTCCTAACGAAAGGATTCTACTGATTAAAATTTGATTGAAATTTGACCTGTATGGTAGCTCAACCCGTGATAGATTCCTAATGAAAGGATTCTACTTATCAAATTTTGACCCGTATGGTAGGTCACTCCATAGTAGATTCCTAATGAAAGGATTCTACTGATTAAAATTTTGACCCGTATGGTATGTCACCTCATAGTAGATTCCTAATGAAAGGATTCTACTGATTAAAATTTGATTGAAATTTGACCCGTATAGTAGGTCAACCCATGAAACTGCATGTAAGAAGGACTTTGTGCCAGTAGAAAGGACTTGGTGCCTATAAAAAGGACTTTGGTGCCTGTAAAAAGGACTTGGTGCCTGTAAGAAGGACTTTAGTGCCTGTAGAAAGGACTTGATGCCCGTAAAAAGAATTTTGTGCCTGTAGAAAGGACTTGGTGGCTGTAAAAAGGACTTCGGTGCCTGTAAAAAGTACTTTAGTGCCTGTAGAAAGGACTTGATGCCTGTAAAAAGGACTTTGTGCCTGTAAAAGGGACTTTGTGCCTGTGTGCCTGTAAAAAGGACTTTGTGCCTGTAAGAAGGACTTTGTTTGCTTGTAAGAAGGACTTGGTTTGTCTGTAAGAAGGACTTGGTTTGCCTGTAAGAAGGGCTTGATTTGCCTGTAAGAAGGACTTTATGCCTGTAAGAAGGACTTGATTTGCCTGTAAGAAGGACTTGTTCTGCCTGTGAAAAGGACTTCATTTGCCTGTAAGAATGACTTGATTTGCCTGTAAGAAGGACTTTGTACCTGTAAAAAGGACTTGCTTTGCCTGTAAGAAGGACTTGCTTTGCCTGTAAGAATGACTTTGTTTACCTGTAAGAAGGACTTTATGCCTGTAAGAAGGGCTTGATTTGCCTGTAATAAGGACTTTGTGCCTGTAAGAAGGACTTGATTTGCATGTAAGAAGGACTTTGTGCCTGTAAGAAGGACTTGATTTGCCTGTAAGAAGGACTTGCTTTGCCTGTAGGAAGGACTTTGTTTGCCTGTAAGCAGGACTTGATTTGCCTGTAAGAAGGATTTGGTTTGCCTGTAAGAAGGAATTTGTGCCTGTAAGAAGGACTTGGTTTGCCTGTAAGAAGGACTTAGTTCGCCTGTAAGAAGGACTTAGTTTGTCTGTAAGAAGAGCTTGGTGTACCTCAAAGGGTGCCATTCTGAAATCTGGGAAGACCAGGAATCGTGCAGAAGCTCAAACCCAAATTATATTCTCCTGTAGCTTTAGGAATAAACCAAAGAAGCAGAGATCAAAAGGTCTCGAACATTTCTGTCTTTGAGACAAATCATGCTTTATTGAAGAAGGTGGATACCTGTATGTATCGCAATGGATTCAAGTTCCTCAACAACCGTCAGAATTCATCCAGGTTGAAGATATACTTACCTGAGAATTTAGAAGAAATGCCTGGTGGCTTCTCGACAACCAGGCTTGTTCATTCAATAATCGCCGAATGAATTTCAAGACTTTGGAAGGTAATTCGAACATTGGGAATGTGTTGCCTGTCAGGCAGTGTCAGAAGTAACATGTGCAAGCATTTTCATCAATGAGTTGATCGGTTCATGCAAAACTATTCAACCAAGTCGGCAATGATTAGAAGTAGTCTGTGTGATAACTCATGATGCAATCAATCTAAATGTGGATCATGCAAAATTATTCTGTCAAGCTTGCATTACCAATTCTGTTTAAGGAGGTTCTCATATTATGAACGCCTCGAATGTAATCTGAATGGGGAACTTCAGTCTGAAAGGGCTTTTTCTCACTCTAGAGAAAGGCTGTTTATCTGTAGATTAAAATGTTAGACTTGTGTGGAAATGGTTTACCTTTCCTCATCCTGTTATGCCTCATTTTGCACATTTGATGTCTCATATGCAGTTTATGCTCTAAGTTGGAGTTGGTAAATTAAACATGCGGAATAGTCATATATAATTCGTGAAATGTGTAAACACAATACCGATGTGACAATTTTTAGCATCATGTGTGTTTATATAATGTGCAAACATTGGCAGATTTGAATTGCCCCTGGAATGTGGATGGATTGAACAAATTGGGAAGCCCACTTCTTATGTCGAGGAGCGGTTTGTCTCAAGTTTTGACCCTACGCGATGAAGCATATTGGTGAGGGAGCATTTCGGTTGGTTTAATGACAGTGACCGCCATGGTTTAGCGGTTGAATGCCCCTGCAAAAAGCAGAGAAATTATTCTTGAAATCAAACGAGATAAGAAAGACATATTTGCTTTTTCGTTTCAGAGCTTGCAATCAATTTGCCCCATTTTTCACCAGAATAGATCTTGATAGATAATCATAATTTTCTTTTGGATTTGTCTCCTTCAACATGTTAAATGTTAGTATAAATATTTCCTGTAAAAAGAAAAGGAGACATGTCAGCCAGTATTAAATGAGATAAATTAGAAACAATACTGATTTACCTTTCGTCTTGAATGCTTTGCACGAGTCTCTTACCAATTTTGCTGGATTGAATTTTCCTCGACTTTTGTTAGACACCTCACCATTATGGCAAGACTATAGTAAAATACTGAATTTGATATTACTCGTCGAGTATTCCTGCTTTTTGGTAAGGTCGTCAAGTATTCCTGTTTGTTAAAAAAAATGCACAAAAAGTTGTTTCATTTATTTATAATACATACAACATTCCCCACCCTCGGGAATCGAACTCGGGATATTTCGGACCTACTGTCATCCCCCATACCATTCGGTCCATTGGACCGTAGGTATCCATGGGGCTATCCTTTCAAAGGTTAATCTTTAGGGATAAAGCAGCCATGTTGTATCACCTTGGGCCATGTTACGGTATTTCTCGAGGTAATTTGCAATCCCTGTTAAGAATGGAATAAGACAATTCAAGACTTGAGATGATTATGTGCACGTTAGAACGATACAGAATTACCCATTTTTAAGATTGTTCGCGTCTTTCGCTTGTATTTTCCTTTGTCCGAAGCTGTCCATCCCGTGGTAATGCCCATGAGTTGATTTGCCCCCAAATTTTGTTCAACTTGTATTCGGATATGATTGCGTTCTCGGGTCGATTTGCAATTTCCTGAGAATAGAAGGGATTAAATTTAAAACCTAAGTAATTCGAGGGTAATTTGAAACGACACAGATTTACCCTTCAGATCTACGCGGATTTCTTCTCGATATTAATTTTTTCGAGTTTGGTGCGGTTAACGGCTCCGAGCATTTAATAGGGGGAAAGGGAAATGATTACTTCTAACTTGCGTTTTAATTTTGGACATCAATAAAAGTCGAGAACGTGAGATGAAACTAAGTAGATGTATTCGTCCAGGTTTGATCTTCTTCCCTTTGCAAGCTCTTAAGTGATCAGCTAGCGTCATTCCGGATCAGGTACGCGTCGGCCGTGTTGCAGGTCCCGTGATCACTAGTTTTAAAATACAGGATCCGTATGCACATTAAAGCCCTGGTGCTTCATCAGCATCAAACTACCTGATCATGGCGGCGAGTTCGTCGTCAATGCCACCTGGCTGGTGGTGATACCTCTCCTCCTCCTCAGAAGGCATCTATGCTGGTCCCATAGTCTCGGTCTTTTCGTACCTTGCTCCAACAGAACTTGATCCTGCTATGAACTGATCTAACTCACCTCTTAAACGTGCATTTTCGATCCTTAGATAATGCATTTCATCGAGGGTGAGGAGAGTATTGCAGTTGGGGCAGGTGGCGGAGTCAAAAGCCTCTTTATATATCTTGTTCTCCGTTCGGAGGTTTTCATTTTCAACTCTTAGAAACTCGGCTTCGTTGTGCTCATGACGAGTCTTCATTCGGGTTCGTCTATTTTGAAACCAGAACTTGATTTGCGAAGGTTCAAGTCCTAGCTCTTGACTCAGTTCCATTTTCTGTTTGCCGTCTAGCATAGGGCACGTTCTGAAGAAATCTTCAAGCTTTCGTACTTGCTCCTCAGTATGGCGACGGTAACGCTTCTTTTGACCTTTACCGTTGTTGTCCTTGTCCTTACCGGGCTCTTGGACGTCGTCGGTGGAAGGGCCAGGCTCCATGGGCTCAATCCCAAACATGGCTTCGAACTCTTCCTCTCCCATATTCAGCAGGTGACGATAACTCTCAAGTGTGTTGGGTTGAGACATCTTCGATTTTGTTAACGATTTCTCAAAGTTTGCTACATCTTCTTGTATTTTCACTCTCTAGATTTTTTCTGGGAGACTGCATATGCTTTAAGAGTCTCTCTAAGGATTATCAAGAGGATGCTTTCTTTAAAATCAGACGTGGGTTTAGCAACTGTATTGCCTCTCCCGAGTGTTCTGTCTTTCTCAATTTTCTTTTCATCGTATCTCTCGCTCGGCTCGTCTCCTTCCATCTTTTCGTGATAGGGGGCCCCTATCGTTATCTCCACCGTCGATTTTGCTGGCGAGTCCCTCAATAAAGACGAGCCGTCTCCTCTTTTCTGCCGAAAATTTCTTTGTCTGCCACTCGGCTCATTTTTTTCTTTTCTCTTTTTCAAAGTGGTGGCGTCCCCTCAAACTCTTTTTTTTTTTGCAAAGATGTCGAATCTGCTTGGCTCGAGATTGGAGACGAGTGGCGGAGGTGATACTGATAGGGAATGGTAGATAGGAAAATCTGGCCAGTAGAGACTTCCCCTGCAAAAATGAAAGAGAATGCGGCAGTATATGTTCTTCATATTCTAGAAAAATTGGAACGATACTGTTTTACCCTGGTGTGTACTTCCATTGAATTTGAATTGAGGAAATTCCTTCATTTGGGCTGGATTAAATTGTATGTCCCGAGTTGCCCTTCACTTTGAGCTTGCCATATAAGTGCTTTACTTAGTTGGGCCTTGTTTTCTTTCGGGTTGCCTTGGACCATCATCATTTTCTATGCCATCGGGTCCGTGGATCGGAGGGCTCCTTTAATTTGAAGGTTACCTTCAAGGCAAATGAGTCCTATCGCATTCCATTGGGTCATTTCATTTTGCGACACTCTTGAGGTAATTTGCAATCCCCTGGGTGAGAATGGAACAAATCCAATTTAGCATTTTACAACGATTGAGGGTAAATTGGAACAACACACAGTTACCAGTCTTCGAGCTCGCCTGGGCTTTTCACTTGAAATTTCCCTACGTGAGGCCATTCAACATTTCTCATTATGGCAGTCAGCGACATTGTCACAAATTGATCCGCCCTGAGTCTAGCATAAAAAGGGATTCACGCATTCGACGGGATAAAAAATAAATTACCCCTTACCCCTGAATTAAATCTAGACACCTAGAAAGCTGGAAATATCATACGCAGGGGAATTAAGCATGAAATGAAAGGTGCACTTATTCAAGATCAGTTCTGCCTCTCCTGTGGCTCTTCGATAATCAGCTAGTCTCGTGTTGGTTCGGGTGTGGATGACCGATGTTTGAGAGTCCCTACTCACTGGCTCCTGATTGCGGCTTGGGACGTCTGTCAACCCTAAACTGGTTGACCAGGGCAGTAAGCTCATCATCTGGGTAATCTCTTGAACCTTCCAGCAACTGATACTCGAATTGGGCATTGTTGTTGGCAAATGCTGGCGGTAGATTTCTCATTCTGTCCTCGCCATGAGCAATTTGACTTCTCGTGCTGGAGCCTTCATCATTACTCGAGAAAGTGTGGGGATCACCAACTGTCCTGCTGCTAAAAACTCCTTCCATTCGAGGATTAGAGAAGTGGAAGTGCTCAGGATAACTTCTTGTCTGATTCCCTGGCTGCGTAGGCGCGCTGATCATGGGATGAATTCTAGCCACAGGTTGGTGCTCAAACCAAGGAATCTGAATACACTGCCCCTGCGGTCTATACTCTTGAAGAGCATTAGGGTGATTCTGGGGGATACTTTGATTAACGCCTGGGGGATTGATGGCACGGCTACTGGCTTAGTTGATGATGGGAAGTGGCTTGCCCCATGCTAACCTGCGGAACTTATGGTGGCGAGGAGACTTGACATTCAAGCTTGGATCAGTCCCGCCTTGGTTTTCTTGATTCTGAGCTGCATTGTGTTCTCTCACCCTTTTTCTGTACTTCTGAAGATGACTCGAAACATTTCCTTTAGTGAGTCCCTCTACCTTCATAATTTCCAGTATATGTTGCGGCCGTGCCGAATCGATTCCTAGCTGCTGAACTGCATTAACAAACATACGATGCAGCTCGGGAGACCAACTCATCTTCTTTTTCCAGTTGCTTGGAACAATATTGAAGGCTTGATGATTGTTCTCTTGGTCGTGCAATTGCTTCCTCACCACGTGCTGCCATATGTTTTGAAGCATCTGAACCCTAACTGGTTTCGTTACGACGTCTTGAGCCCCGTGTAAGACAGCCTTCATTATGGCTTGTTGATCATCGCTTGCCGATATTACGACGACTGGCATGTTTAATTGAGAATTGATGAATTTCAAGAGAGTGAAAACATCCATGTCAATCCCTACCATGGCGGTAAGGATGATATCAAACTGGTCACTACTCCTCTTTAATACTTCTAAGGCCTTTGTCGCTTTTGCTTGATCTAAAACCTTATACCGGCATTTTTTCAATACGGTAACAAGGATTGACAGAGAGACTGGATTACCGTCAATGGCTATGACCAGTAGACCCTCAGGGTAAGGAACTTCATCAGCTTCGACCAGGGTTGAACATGCGCCCGTTTCCCTAATGCTCGACATATTTCTGGATCTAGGATTGCCGACTCGAGACCGCCTCAGGATGTCTTCTTGGACTTGAGGGATCACGGGATCGTCGATGGCTTCTCGTAACAGGCTTTGAAAGCCGATGCTTTGATGGTGAAGGTTTTGAATTCCTCTCTCACGAGAACTCCTTCCTCTCTATCTTTCTCCTGCGAGTTCTTGCAGATAAACTCTCACTCTCACTATCAATATCAAATGAGGACAAGTTCTCTCTCTGGCAATAGTAACGACTTCCCTCTTCACGGGTAGCGCTATTAGATTTTTCGAGGGAGAAAATCTGACATTCAGCTTTTGATCAAAGGAGAAATCCTTGTTTCTCGCTCAGTTTATCTTCTTCTTTCTTTTCGTGATAGAGGGCCCCTGTCAAGATCTCCACCGTCGATTTACTGGCAGGTCCTCCAATGAAGACAAGTTGTATCTCCTTTTCGCTAACGTTTGCCGTATCTTCCATTCAGCTCATCTTTCCGTCTTCTTTTTCAAAGTGGCGGTGTCTCATCAAACTTTCTCCGGAGATTTCGGACTCGCTTGGCTCAAGGTCGCCATCTGATGGGAATTTGAGCAAACGAGGGTGGTGCCAATAGAGAATGGTAGATAAGAGAAATCTTGACTGGTTGATACCGTCACTATGAAATCAATATTTACTTCAAAGCAGATTACCATCTTCGCATTCCGCTCATCTGCCTCACCTCTCTCCCCCTTTCTTTCGTATTTTGCTTTCAAAAATGGCAAATTCTCTTAACCATACCTTATCCGCCGAAGTCCTGGCTGGGTGGGAGAGACTCTACAATCTTCTTGGTAAAGGTTACGCTCATATAGCCAAAAACTCTACCGTTGAGGCTGAAATCCTCGGTTTATTCAGGACCGTGGACGCTGCTTCTGTTGAGAGTACCCAACTAGGGAAGGAGTACCGGAACTTCTCGACCCTCTTCATCAATTTTTTGGCTGCCTATAACCGCGCTTATGAGACGGTCCTTGTGACTGCCGTCGTGAAAGCTCGTTACCAAGACCGGCACGAGCGTCTGGAAACAGTCACATTTGTGGCTGATAATCACAAGAAGGCCTCAAGTTTGCCAACGATCAGCTTTCGTGGCTGGTTCGTGAGAGGGGAAAGTTGGTGGACCGTCTGGCCTTGGTCCGAACTTACTCCGAACAGGAGCCGGGCAATATTGTGATGAGGTGCAAATGCGGTTGGCTGCAGGAGAGACTTGATGACATTACGGCAGACATTGCTTTCGAGAGGGCGGCAATTTCGGACCTGGAGTTTGCCGTCGAGCATTATGAAGCTAGTATGGCCCAGGCTAAGGAGAAGCGCGATCGCCTCTTCTTTAGGCTCGTAGAGCTTAATCCCGAGAGCGCCCGGTGCACCCAGAGCATCAACTGTTTGGAGAGTCAGTTGAGCTCTTTCGTAATGGTTATCAGGGCTCAGTTTGGCTTTACCTTTCCTCCCCAGTGAGCTATTGTAAAACCTGTTGATGTATGGAATAAAAGGAATGTTTCGCATGTCTATACTTTTGTTTTCCTGTCATCTCTTCTCCTGGGGAACGATTTACGGTGCTGAAGATATTGAGGCTTAATCTTCTTCATGATGCTCTCGCGAGTTGTGGTAGACGATGATATCAAGAACATTAGAGAGGCATTCAGTGTGGCTTTCTACCAGCCGCCTAGAGACCCGCGTTTAATCATCTAAATTAATAAAGCTGCCACCACTCGATCAGTGTGCCAATAAATTCGGCCATTTGTTGCGTGCTCCACTTCAACCGTGTTTTGTTACTTTTGGCGTCCACTCGTATGTATCGGGCACCTGTAACATCAGGGGAGTGTCTGTGGGCCATGTTCATTAATAGAACCTCGGTCCTCTAAAACCCTCCGCGTGTTTCGGATCCGAGAAAATTTTAAGACCGGTCTCTAGTTGATTTAATCAGGTTAAGGTACTTATTTCATGGTTTCTGATTATATATTCCATATTGTCTTTCAAAAGACGCGGGATCCTCTGCAATACATTAAATATGCCCCCGTGTTTAATCAGTATAAATCCACCGTCATATCAGAATACACTACCCATACAAGTTTACGGATTGACACAACTCTGTCTGTCAAAGATGAACAGTGTTCGTTTGCCCCCCAGAATTAACGGTTGAAGCCTCGGTGTTTTTCATCTTTTGGTATTTCTGAAGATGATTCTTGATATATTATTGAACTTAATTTTTACACCCGTCTGGGGTATCTAGGATCTCCTTGCAAAAGAAAAGGATATAATTAGTATGCGACACAAGGAATGTCGGTCCATGACTCCTATATTAGTCCAATTTGATTTTTTCTATTTTATAGAGAAATCAGAAAAAAGAAATTTCCTTAGGAAGAAATGGGTTAATTTCTGATACAGAATTTTTTTGCAAATTTATTACTCTTTTTTTATTATTTTTTTTAAAGGAATGTGACAAAATCTCTTGACGTTTACTAAAATTTTTAAAGGAATTTCCTTTTTATCAAAATAAATTTTCAGAGGTAAATTTGTCAGGAAAATTTTATTTTTATTGAAGCAGGAAAGACATGACAGAAATCCTTTATTGGTTAAAAAAATTCCCCCGAGACATTAGTCTAATTTTATTTAGAGAAACTTTTCTTAGAAAAACATGAGCGAATTTCTCGAAAATAATTTTTGTTGCAAGTTTTTATAATTTGAAAGAATGTGATAAAATCACTTGATGTTTACCAATTTTTTTTGAAGGAATTTTTCTTTTTATCGAAATAAATTTTCAGAGGAAAATTTGTCAGGAAAATTTCATTTTTATTGAAGCAAAAAAAACATGACAAAAATCTCTTATTGGTCAATACAATTCCCCCGAGACATTAGTCTAATTTTATTTAGAGAAAAGTTTCTTAGAAAAACATGAGCGAATTTCTCGAGAAGAATTTTCTTGCAAGTTTTTATAATTTGAAAAATGTGATAAAATCACTTGATGTCTACTAGAGTTTTTTTTAAGGAGTTTTTCTTTTTATTGAAATAAATTTTCAAAGGAAAATTTTTTCAGGAAAATTTCATTTTTATTGAAGCAATAAAAACATGACAAAAATCCCTTATTGGTTAATAAAATTCCCATGAATGGATTTTTTTCACATCATTTTTTCAAAATTTTTTTTTTAAAAGAAATGAGGGACAAATTTAATTTTTATTTTCTTTTAAAAGAATGGTCGTAATATCAAGCTCAAAAACTGACTAACACCTAGCTTGGACCGACCGAAAATAAATACAAGATAAAATTAGAGAACTTACTTTTACCTTGGAGAAATGCAAATTACATAGTCATGCGCATGACTCAAGTGAGGAGTGGACTCTAGAAAAAAAAAAGACAAGGGTATGGACCTAAAAGGCCCCCACTATCTGAATTAACAACCTTACCCTCCGCGTAATCAAATCACAATGGGAAGAATTGTCAATTCAAATAATGAGTGGGATAAAATATGGTCAACCCAAGCGCAATCGACGCAAGAGCTTTGCATATTCGATCCTTATCTATGGTTACCTACGAAAAATTTCGCGACTTGGGTTTAGACGCTTGTGTGTACAAGTGTTGTGATCCTCAGAATATGCAAGACATGTACAACAATTGATATCAAAACAGCGCTTCTAAAAATGTGTGAAATTAAACATAATTCCAACACCGAGCCTGCAAAACAAATGGGTTAGCCAAACACTCCGCCCCTTATGACTCCCATCCTGCAAAAACATATAACACCTATAAAATGAGTCCCAAGCAAAATCGCCAGAAGCGAGATATCCATGAAATTTTCATTGTCCTAAGTCCACTAAGACTTTTAAAATTTCGAAAAAATTAAAGTATTCTAATTGGTATCTTTTTTCGAAAATTTAAAAATCTCTATCCCCAGCGGAGTCGCCAAGCTGTCGCGACCCTCTAAAAAAAATTTTAATTTTTTTAAGGGTTAACGGATTATTAGGTTAATTAGATTTGACTAACCTAACGTGGACCCTCCCAAGCCCTATCGAATCGCAACTTTGGTTTTTGTTTAAATGATTTTGAAATTTGGAGTCGCCACTAATCGTTCTTGGTAGGTCGATTAGAAACCTAAATAAATTAGCGGGAGAACTAATTTATTCCTGCGAACCAGAGATTATGAGCTCGGGGACTTGGTTACACTAGTTAATTAAAACTAATGCCCTTTCGGTACCTTAATTTCATGGATATCCTAATTCGGCAACTCAGGCTTGGTTTATTCCTAAGGCTCTAGTAGGGTATTCTCTTTTGTCTTTTCACTTTTTAAATAGGATGCATGAATGATATATATTTTTATTTGTTATATTTTTTAAGTGTTAAAGATTCCCTGAAGCCCAAAAGAGGGAGTGTGTTAACGACTTCTGTGCAGTATTACGACATACTTATCTTTTGGGTCTGATGATTCAAAAATTAAATTATAGGAAGTACATGACAGTGAATAAACACCTCCAATGGGAGGCCTAGCTTTGGCTTGGCTCTTCCCTTTGGGATTTAAGGTACAGGTATTTAAGTTGCAAGTATTTAAACTACTGTAAGTAAAAACCTCCAATGGGAGGCTAAGCATTGGCTTGGCTCTTCCCTTTGGGATTTAAGGTACAGGTATTTAAGTTGCAGGTATTTAACTACTGTAAGTAAAAACCTCCAATGGGAGGCTAAGCATTAGCTTGGCTCTTCCCTTTGGGATTTAAGGTACAGGTATTTAAGTTGCAAGTATTTAACTACTGTAAGTAAAAACCTCCAATGAGAGGCTAACCATTGGCTTGGCTCTTCCCTTTGGGATTTATGGTGCAGGTATTTAAATTGCGGATGGACTTTGTCCTCTCCATTTTGGGGTATGAATTCTTTAAAATGAAATACAACGAATTGATTCAACAATTTGAAATTTGTGCGTGCTTGAGGACTCCTCCAAGCCGATTTTGTGCTTCCATAGGGTTAACCATTGATATAGAGCTACGGCTTCCTGACATAAAATAGAGTGAAGTGTCAGTATACAAAATATGCGCTAATCTGCACCTAAAACCAGAAGAGTGGAAAGAGTACTTATCTCTCATTTTTTTGGGAGGGATTTCTATAATTGATTTTCGCTCTCTATGTTCCCAATATAGAGAGTTTCTTTTGAATTAAGAGGGACTTTTAGTCACAGATCAGCTGAGAAATCGGTGGACAGCTTATGAGCTCATCTGGGCCGATTTTTGCATCTCTACGAGATTTTTGCTGTTGACGTAGAGATATCCTTCTCTTGACATAAAATATGGGAAAAAAATGGAAGATGGAGAAAGTGTATACAATTTGTGCTAATTTGCGAGTAAAACCATAAATAAATGAATAAATAAAAACACTTAGCTCGAATTTGCTTGCTCGTTGACGAGGATGAACTCTTGATTTATATTGATCGATGAAGGAATTTGTGATGATAACCCATAGCTTTAAACTCCCATCATCTTCAAAATTCTCTCTCTTTTGGTATTTTCTTTCTCTCAAATTTTTCTTCAATCTCTCAAAACTCTCTCAAACATCCAAAATTTTCTCTCCAAAAAAGTTTTCCCAAACACTTCAAATTTTCTCTCCCAAGAATTTCTCAAACACTTTAAATTTTCTCTCCAAAAAGTCTTTCAAACACTTCAAATTTTCTCTCCAAAAAATTTTTCTCTCAAGATCACTTCTTCCTCCTTTTATAATCTACTCAACTATCTCCCATTCTAATTTTTCCACTAACTCTATTTCCCATTCTAATTTCTCCACTAACTCTTCTTCATTTTCATCTTCCATTCTCCATCTCTATCTCACATTCTAATCTCTCCACTAATTATTCTTCATCTCCATCTTCCCTTCTCTATTCTTATCTTCCATTCTAATTTCTCTACTAACTCTTCTTCATCTCCATCTTCCCTTTTCTATTCTTATTTTATTTTCTCCATCTATTCTTCTCCAGCTTCTCTTCTTCATCTCCTCTTCTCCATCTTCCCTTCTCTATTCTAATTTATCCACTAACTCTTCTTTTTGTTATTTGTAAAATAATCCTTCAAGAGTTAGGTATTTGCACTCTAGTCCTTGAATTTTAAGTATTTACAATTCAGTCCATGAAAAAATATATTTCTTTAAGTCCAAATCTCCTCACAATTTTTGACACACCAAAAATTTACCACATGTCAAATTTAAGCTCATTTCTTACCGCTGAAAATAATTCAGAATTTAATTAAAGCCCTTTTGCAAAATTGAGTCATTCTGGGTATAATTGAGCCAAGATGAAAATTTAAAATATTAGAAAACAATGTCACAACTCATAAAAAGTGAAAATTAAAAATAAGTTGACTCAAATTAAATTTTTTTAGGCCCGATTCGAGATTATACTCGTGAAGGAACACGTGACTCGAATTGGATTTTTCTGAATTTGCGATGGCCAATATGAAAATAGATTTAAAATAAAAATATTAACTATCTTTGTGTATTTTTTTTTTGCCTCAAATGTTATTTTTCCAAAATTTTCAAGTATTTTTGTATTTTTTTTAAAACAAATTAAAAAATATATATTTATAAAAAATATGAAATTTTATTTTTTATTCAAAAATGGTTGCCTAGGCTTGGCCAAGGCTTTCAAAGTTGATTTTGCAATTTTCTCATTTTTTCTTTATTTTTCATGAATTTTCGAAAATAAAAATACTAAAAAATACTGAAAATATGAAAAATCATTTTTTGGTCAAAATTAGTTCTCTAGGCTTGGCCAAGGTCCCCAAAGTTAATTTTTCAATTTTATGAATTTTTATGGATTTTTTCAAAAAATAAAAATGCCGAAAAATACTGAAAATTTTTAAATGAGAAAAGATGATTAAAAATCAGGTGTCAACACCTAGCATCAGGGGCATGCCCTCATTTAAATCGTAATGATCAAACCGAGAGGAGGAGAATACAGCCATTTTTCTCACTTATCAGCCATGGCTGATGCTCCTAGCAAGAATGGAACATCTATTCCTCCACATGGAAAGTGCAGGAAAGTGGATTGTGGGCGTCCTCCTAGATTTTCATCTGAACACTCGATGCTCTTCCTCTAACTTTCGAATCCAAACCATAGATCCCAGCGAGCAAGAACAGGAGTGCCGCGGAGTAGAAGAGACTGTTGGTACAATACTGTGGGCGCCCATCAATTTAAGGGCTCCACGACAAGAAAGATAACATTGAAATGATAGTGAATTCTCCAGGCTTTGCTTTTGTGGAGGTAGTTCACAGCTACCTTCGACTGCTAAACTGGAAATGGCATAACGGTGGATGGGGTTGATTTAGTCTATCTGCTCGTAAGCAAATGAGGGCACCTTCTACTTTGTTTTATGAAAAATTATATCCTAAATGAGTGGCCCTCACAATCTTTTTCAATTTTTATTGACTAATTTTTACAAGTGATTTGGGTGATGATTTTTAGGAAATTATTTTTTAAATTATCATTTTCGCAAAACAGACGAAGTCTAAATTCAAATGATAACTTCATGGGAGTATGCGATTTTTTTCCCTTACAAAAGCAATGTATCTTCAAGTTTGAAACATTTTTTTAGTGAATTGACATAATCAGAGGACATCAAAACTATGTAAAAGAAAAGAATCGACGGGACAAAGAAAGAAAAATAAAATTAAAGAGCGAATTTATCGATGGCAATTTATGTCTAATTATTTTCATGGAAGATGAAAAAAATGCAATCATTCATTTTTGTAAATAATATGAGCAATCAATTTTAGAAAAATGTATTTCAAAATGACTTATTTTTTTGCGAAATAAACGCATCTTTAGACTCCGTTTATTTTGTGAAAAATAACAATTTTTTTTTGTGTTTGATTGAGACCTGATAATGAATAGTAAAATATTTTCAACCTCTTGGTATGAAAAATCTAATTTGATATTCCTAGAAAAAATCACCGAAAAAAGTTACCAATTGCTAGCCACAGTGCCTGCCCTAGGAGAAGGATGAGCTCACATAAGGCCAGCGAGCCTCCACCTTGCCAGATTCGGCAAGGTTGAGCTCGTCATTGCTTGTGGCTCTTTGACAGCAATCTTTGTGCCCAGATATCGGCTGAGGAAGAGGAAAAAGGAAAATGAAGAAAAAATAATTTTGGAAAAAAAGGAAAATGAAGAATTGCACATAGGTGAATGAGGAAATATATTTCCTCTTTTCAAAAAGAGGAATTTTTTTTCCTTGTACCAAAAAAGTATATACTCTTTTGTATTGACTAAAAATTTTACTTGACCAATTTATTTTATGTAAATCAAATGCCGGAAAATCCAAAAAAATATTTTTGAAAAGTTATTTTTTGTGAAACAAACAGAGCCTTCGTGAAAAATATCTTCCAAATCTTCCAATATTTGGTTTGTGAAAAATGAGCTAGTGTAGAAAAACATTTTCCACACATGAAAAAAACCTTTCAAAAGTGAGAAACATGCTTTCTTCTTTTTGAGAAGAGAAAAATAATTTCCTCGTCTTTCCTTCCTCCTCCCTTTCACACTTTCTATATAATTATTTTTTTTACTTTCTTTTCATTTTTATTTACTTTTAAAAAATTCAATTTTATTTTTATTTTTTGTTTTCTTTTTGTTCCTTTTTTGTCCTCTTTTTTTCTTTTCTCCTTGTTCCTCCTTCCTCTGCCGACTGCGGACCTCAGTGACGACCAGCCGCCTGATGATCGGCCATGACATAGGCCGGCAAGCTTGAGTTCGCCCAAGGAGTGAGAGCTCTCTGTCTCCATTCTTGTACTTGATAAAGCAGCAAAACACAACACTTCAGATTTGATCACAACTCGCATAGATTTCTTCCGTCCTATAAGTGTGCCGGTTAAATGGATGTTACATGTGCACTTGTTTCATCGTGAACGTGCGCACGACCAGCAGAAATTGAACTTATCCTCCACATGTTTTGGCCTTGGGTGATTGGATCTAGCGAGCTATGGCTCGTGAGGACTGGCCGAGCCACGAGCTCATTTGCAGTCGATCGTCGATAGTCACCGTGGCCGGTGACCCGTTGAAACTAGAAAAGAAAAAAAAAATAAAAAAATAAAATTTTAAAAAGTGAAAATTTTTAAAAAAATGAAAATAAAAAACAAAAAAATTAAAAGGAGTTAATGGAGGAAAATCAAGTTTGATTTTCCATACCAAACAATGGAAAATATTTTCCAGATCTTTTCATATTTTAGCTAACACTATTTCCTAAAAAGTAACTTTTCGGAAAATATTTTTCGAAAATGTCACATTTTCCGTGAAATAAATAGAATGTTGCGCTTCTATCTCCCACGCTATCCATTTTTCACAACTTCTATCCATTTTTTATTTAAATCTCAAATTTATTGTGCTTTTCTTAAATTAATTCAATTTTTCTTAAGCCGTGAATACTATCTACCCATCAGCTATATTTGCACTCTCACTATCGAGACAATGATAGAATTAGAGATTTCTCTCGTTGTTTCGTCTCTCTTTCTCTATATAATTTTGGCAAGAACGAATTAGAATAAATTGGTATCTTCCATTTACATATATTCAATTACAGGTCATGCCTTTATCCGTGTCTTTTTATTAATGCTTTTGGACTTGTACCGCCATTCCATAATGTGCAAATTCTTTTCACAACACGAGTGACCACATATATTTCAACCAAATTCCTGATTTTTCCTCTTTATTTCCTAATTTTTTTACGCATAATATCTTAAACTTTAGTAACATATACCTATCTGACTATAGGCCAAAGCATCTATAGCACGACTTGAGATACTGATAATCAGTTTTTTCTGGTTAATAATTGCTAATAACATGGGAAACATCCTTATTGATTAGGGGTGGGCCGGCAACAGGGCCAGGCCCATCCTATTTGTGACAGGCCCTTTCTTAAACTATTTCGTGCAAGAGTTTCTGCCCGTCCAAATCCCAAATCAAATTAAGAATTTTTCTTTTTATATTTTTGGTCGGACAAATTAAGAACTTTCGGAAGTTGCATTTCAACTTCCCTGCTTTAAATGAAAGGAAAAACACCACCAAAAATCATAAACTATATTTATCCTAAAAAAAATTTCGTGACATCAAAAATCTCAAATTTGTATCTGTGTAATATATTGACCTCAAATATTTTTTATGACACAAGAAATCTCAAGCTTATACTAATGTGACACATTTACTCAAAATTATCTTTTTGTGATATAAGAAAAATATCAAACTTGTAGGATTGTGACACATTTATCATAAATTTTGAGATAAATATTCATATATACAAATTTAGGATTTTTAGAGTCACAAAAAAAAAGGATAAATATGTCACATTAGTAAAAACTTGAGGTAAATGAGTTACATAGATAAAAGTTCGGATTTTTTTTTTTTGTGTGTCTCGAAGAAAATTTTAGGGTAAATAATATGCCACAGGGTATAGTGTGGATTTTTTTGGGGGCTTTTATCTCCACTCTCTCATGTCCTCTCGACGAAGAACACAAAAATCGTCACACCGCCTCTCGTGTACTCCGGCGAAGGTGAGAACGCTCGTGTCGGGATCGTTGCACTAATGAATGAGTCTCTTTGGACCTCAAAGAATAGTTAGTGTGTGTGTGCGTGTGTGTGTGTGCATACATATAACTACTGCTTCGCCACGATAATCCGTGTCCCTGCTCTTTCTTCATGCATGTAAAGGTGCATGATGTTCTCTAATTTTTCGTTTCTCTTTCGTTTTCGGTCAAAACAGTTGATCAAACCTCTGTCTCCGAGGTTTTGAGAGCGTTCTTGATATCCACAGACAGCCCTTGCTTCTGTTGCTTCTACTAATCGTCACTCCCGTTCCTCTGCATTTTGCTGTTTGCGCTAAAGCTTGCGCCTTCGAGATTGGTTTCAGTCGGCATGGCATTGGGTTTTGTTCTTTTTGTTTTCACGTAGTTTGGCACGGATGTATGGTGAGATGTACGGAATAAAGTTCGATTTAATATGCGGTGTGTATAAGAAACTATAAAAATCAGTTGCCTATGATTCCTCCGTGGTTAATGCCTCTCTCTGCATTGTCAGTCTTCCCTTATTGCCCATCACCTGTTTGGTGAAATTCCTCAACGAGGTGCTGATTCGCTTTAGATATATTAATTCCTATGTGTAAGTCTGTGCAGTAGTATACTTCAGCTTAGACCTCTACCCGAAAATAGAGATTGATCTTTTATGTTAGTTGGAATACGGATAAAGTTTTCTCTTTTTCTTAGCGATTTCGTCTCTTGTTCCGTTCTATTTTCCTAGTTACCGTACACAACAAACAATGGGAGATATAAAGGATGGAGCCATTTCTGGATGTTTGCCAAGCAGTAAGACATTTGTTGTCCACTATCCGGGTTATCCTTCCTCTGCCTCGCGGGCTATCGAGACTCTTGGTGGAAGTGAAGGGATTTTGAAGGTGTTGCCTCGATCACTTGCATTCTTAGCAGAGTCCTTTTGAGGTTTCTGGGGCCATATATATCAACTGGAGGCTTGAACTTTGCAGGCACGCAGCTCCAATTCAAACCAAATTGAACTTCGTTTCCGGCCTGAAGACCCATTTTGCCATCCTACTTTTGGGGAGCTTCGTCGATGCAATAATTTTCTGTTGAGAATATCAAAGAGGAGCAAGATGTGTACTAAACCTTCAATTACCCAAGATCATGGTGCTGTCAGGGATACTGGAATGAATCCAGAAGGAGATCAATGCACTAGTTCTTCTGGCGCCGGTGAAGAAGAGGATCAAACGCAACTGTGTGCTGATATCACTGCTCGCGTCTCTGAGGCATATGTTTTTCAAGGTTAGAAATTAATCAAAAGTCGTTTGCATCTCTTTGTGAATTTGTTCTTTACAAACTATTATATAGGCTAGGCTATTTGATGGATGATTTTATAACAAATGGTTGCCAACAAATTTCGAAAAGGGATGGCTGATTATCAGCATGTCGTTGCTGTTCATGCTGATATTGCTCGAAGGAAAAAGAGAAAATCAGGAGATGTTGAGGTGCCTCCCTTTGGTAAAAGCTTTCTCACACTTCTAATATCACCTACCGTGTCAATAGGTTGACTTTTTTCTTCAATATTACTATTTGTACTTTCTCATTTTCCATTCCATATTGGTCTATATAGCAAAGGATGGTCTTAATAGTGTCGAAAGCGAGGACGTAATGATGATAGTTCCCCCGCTCTTCTCAGCCAAGGATGTCCCAACAACTCTAGCGTATGATTCTTTGCTCCTCCTTTTGTGTCCTTTCTAATGATTTGACCTACTTCTTTATGATTCTAATTTTGGAATTGGCTCTCAATTTAGCCCTATTCTTTTGGCTCTTTGAATCGCATGTCTTTTAGTGATTGATAGTGGTACTCTCTATTGATTCAGCTGGAAATTTCATAGCAAAATATACATAATCACATAAATGTAGCAGAAGAGAGACACTGAAGAGTTGATTTGCTTAATGAAGTTGTGCACTGGGTGAAATTGATGCCTAAATCTGATCATAAGTGTATTTGGAAAAACCACTAACCATTTGACATTCAAAACCAATCAGGTTATAGTTTGAAGCCCATCCAGTGTACGCATTATGATTGCCATTGGCGCTGAATAATGTACAGTAATAGAATCAAAGGTACTAACATTTTTGAGGTAATGGAAGAAATAAGAGACGCGAGGGGAACAAGGACACCTGGGTGGGAGCATGAGTTTATACTAAGGATGGGTAATACCAAATGGCGGTAAGAAGTGATAAATAATAGCAAAAGGGGAGGAACTATAAAGTCTTACATAGACAATTTAATTTTGAGAATGATTCATTAAGGTCTGTGGATAAGTGGAAAAACATCAAGAGCCGTCCTCTTTTTAAAACATGTATTCTGTTTTTGTCACATTTTTTCAGGTTAAGTCGTCCCCGAGCTGCTTCAAATTTAAAAAGGAAACAGGCTACAGCCGCTGAGCATGTTGAGGTTTACTTTGGAGGCCTGTTTTCACTAATACCATCTGAAAAGCTTTATTTTGGAAGACAGTAAAGTAAAAGAATCATATCTGTACAACAATCTTAAGGAGGGTGCATTCCTTCTTTTGCAGGTTTTTGTGGAGAACAGCCTGGCGCTTGATTTCAAGATCAAAGATATCCTAATTCTTAGTTGAATGATGCTTGGTAATGGGTATACTAAGATGGTTTCCAAACTTGGTATGCTGAGTGATGTGGCAATCTCATTATCTTTCAGAGTCTTGAACATGACCCGCCCATCTCAGTATGCCAAATTATGGACTATACTCATTTTGTACACCACGTTTAGGATACTTCACATGTTGATACGACAACAAGCAGATTTATGTTTTTTCTTTATCTGTTTCACTTAATCATCCATACAGATCCCAAAGATAATAGATTGGGAGGAGCGACTAATCCAAGGATCAGATGAGTGGGAGAGGCAAATGGCTGTGTCTAAATTGTTTGAGGAGCAGCCCATATGGCCCAAGAATTCTCTTTATGAAAGATTGCTAGATAGAGGTTTGAACTTTGTAGTTCTTTCACTCAAAAGGTAGTCAGCATTCTTCTATTTCCAACGTCTCTTCAAGTTCTAGTATGTGATGATCTTAATTATTCTTCTGTCAGATAAATGTCAAATAATTTCCTTTAATATGTCAGATCTTGCAGCCTTCTCACAAATGTGGCATACTATTTCAATAATGGGCCGTTTCTGAAGTTCTGGATAAGGAAAGGATATGATCCTCGTGAAGATCCCAATTCTCGCATGTGAGGTTTCTGCTAAAACAAAATCTTTTGTTGTGATCCTTCTCTATTCACATTATTCGTATTTTGTTGTGATCCTTCTCTATACATATTGTTCTTCCACTATGTTCTTGAGATGTCTATGCAAGGCAAAACCGTCAGGGAATCTAGGGTGAAATAGGTCAGTCAAAAGATAAACACAGGTTGATATGTTTAGTCTGTTTTCTGTTCCCGTGCTTCTAATGATTGAAACACAAGGAGGTGGGGGGAGAGAGGAAGAGAATTATTGTTTCTTTGGACAGCACGTATTCTATGTACAAGTAGTGATAGGGACCAGAAGTAGTGTTGACAATTCGTTTCGCATGATCATATTCTCGTCGGTCATTTGTGCCATCGCCAAAATGTTTGAAACATGTTTCCAAGTAGTTTTTATCAGAATGGGTGAAATTGGGTCAATTTCGAACTAGTGGTGTTGTGTAGTCTCTAGTTAGAAATCTCTCAGTAAATTTTTGTTGCTGGGGCCATTACTGACCAAACCCATTGTTAGATATAGTTAGTTATTATGATATTATTTTCTTATGCATTAATCTGTTAATGATGATAAAACAGATATCAAGGAATTGATTTTCGAGTGCCACAACCGTTGCAAAGTAATTATGATTTAACAGCAAAAGATGAGTAAGTTATTTTTATAGCCCCTTTTGGTCATTCCAGCAAATTTTATTGTTCTTATCAACTCTGCAGCAGTAATATTGAACTGCCTTGGCCGAATGTGTTGCCTAACCTGTTTCACATGCTCTCTGCATTTAATTTTGTTGAACCAACCTCTAACTATTAATGATATCTTCCTCTCCCTTCTTTTGTCTATAGGCTGGAGCCTAGTTGGGAGGATATATGCACTTTTCGTGTTTTCCCTCGCAAGAACCATTTATCGTTGCAACTGTGTGAACTTGTTGATGAATACATTCAACAAGAGATAAGGAATTCCCCAGGGAAGAGTACTTGCACAGTAAGCTTGTCTTTAGTTATTCTAGATAGATGTGAACTGGTTGATCACCTTGCCTTGACTCCTTCTCTCACCTTCCTCGTCTGGCTTCTCCGTCTCCTTCTTTATTTCCTTCCCACAATTCCATCTATGCAACACCAAGACACGGTTGTAATATCTAGATAAACACAGTTCTGTCTTTGTTGGGTTATACATCAACATCACCTTTATCCCAAAACAGTTGGAGTCGGCGGTCGATGAACCCGAAGCGAAAAGCTTAAAATATACTAAAATAAAAGTAAAAATATGGATACCCCAAAATAAATAAATAAATAAATAAATAAATATATAAATAAATAGAAATGGCTAAACAGGGCATTCTGGAACATAGGAAATCCCCCCTTCTACAACGCGGATAGCTTTCCTCCACTCCGCCCTAAGGCAGACCATACGCCAATCTATTTCCCACTCTATTAAATCTTGTTTTACTATATTCCCCCAAGTAAGTTTCGGCCGACCTCGTCCTTTCTTCATATCGTTTTCTCGGTAACACACTTCTGTTCTTATCGAAGCATCTAAAGGTCTACGAAGAATATGTCCAAACCATCTAAATCTATGTTCTCTCATCTTCTCTGCCACCGGTGCTATTCCAACTTTTCGTCGAATATCGTCATTTCTTATCTTATCCATCCTTGTTTGACCACACATCCACCTTAACATTCTCATTTCCGCTACTTCAATTTTATGCTCATGTTGCTTTTGTGCCGGCCAACATTCAGCTCCGTATGGCATTGCAGGTCTTATTGCTGTTTTATAAAATTTTCCCTTTAACCTAAGAGGGATTTTGCGATCACACAAAAATCCTGATGTACTGCGCCATTTCATCCAACCTACTTTGATTCTATGGCTAACATCCTCGTCAATCTCTCCCCTCTTTTGCAAAATTGATCCCAAATATCTGAAAGCATCCTTCTTAGGTACCTCCTGTCCAAGCATATCCACAGATTCTTGATCATCTCCTCCTGTCGTGGCGAACTCACACTTCATGTATTCCGTCTTACTCCTGTCGTGGCGAACTTACACTTCAAATCTTGATCATCTTTGTCGGATTATGTTTGAGGAAAATTCCTTTGGTTTTTTCCTCTGCAGTTTAAAACAGGGTGGTTCTCGGAACCTGTGCTTGATAGCTTGAGACAACGTATTATGATGAGAGTCCTGTCTGTGTACCCAAAACCCGGTGCCGAGAGCTTTTTGAAACAAGCTTCAGAACGGTTTGAGAAGTCCAAAAAGATGCGGTTTCTTGACAACACAGTGAAGATTGATAAAAAGGATGACCAACAAGAGAAAGGTCGCTATTCCATCCTAATATTTTTTTCATCGATGTTGCCTTTCCCCACCACACGGTTATTTTTGTGAAGCTCGTTTAAGAGAGCGGCGAAACTCTTGTTTAAGTTATTAGTTGGAATGACGGATGGTAATTTTCAGGTGAAGAAAATCCAATAATAGACAGTGATAATGATGAAGAGGAAGAAGAGATTGATGATGCTGGAGAAGAGGAAGTCGATGCATATGCGGTTAGTATGCTTCAGCTTTGCTTTCACAAATTATACAGCCCTTTGAATCTCTTGTACATTTTGTTCAATTCCTTACTGATTGAAGTTTTGTCTTCCTGTTTCTAGGTGGCTGAGGAGGGTGACATATCTCTGCAGTCATTTCCTTGTATCCTTGGTTTATATTCAAATCCAAAACTGGCATTCATGAAAGTTCGACAGCTACTCATTTTATTCAGACATGAATTTCAGTGAATCTTTGCTAATATAGACCCATAACTAGTCAATTTCCTATATATTGCTAGATGCACCTATGGAAAACATCTCTAGAACCTACTTGCAGGAGCTCTTTGGCAGCTTTCCATCCACGGAGCATGGTTTTGATGCACAAAATGCCGATGGAAGCGATGGAGAGTTTCAAATATTTGAGCAAGAAAGTGAGGAGAATTACTCCGATGATTATGAAGATGAAGATTAAGGTCTACACATTTTGGTTGTAGAGGTTAACACTGATATTGCTTCTTCTTTTCCCAACCATGTTCTTCTTTTACTGTCATCATAATTTATTCACCATTTAGCAGTTGTCATCACTAGGAGGCTGGCCGTGTAATGTAAATGAGGTTACCAGAAGCGTCTTGTACATTTGATTTTTGTCACATTTTTGTCGTCATTTAATGAAAAGGTGTCACTTTTCTTTTCCCTTGAGTATTGAAATTGAGTATAAATTGGCGATATGACCAGGGACTGGGGCAGGTTTTTGCGAATGCTGACATGGCTCAGGGAGGCCTAGCCCTGGTCTCCGAGCCAAAGGCTGATGTGTCCTGTTTCCTTCGGAATTTCGTTGCTATCGACCAAGGGATACCTTTTGGTTGGAAGATTCGGAATCTTACTCTATTGAAAAGGTTGAAAAAACTGGTAATCCCAGATATGAGAATTCTAAGTACAATTACATAGCAATTCTGAGGGATATCCAAAGTACCCATGTGTAATGCAGGGTCGCATCGTACATTTGTTTGGATATAGCTACCAAAATTGGAAGTATATAAACAAGGAAAGGATAGAGAGAAGCTTGAATCTCCTCATAAGCACCGTGATGGCTTTGCTTCTGTCTTGATTTTCGAATTATGAATCGTCATCTTAGGTGGGTACTTGAAAAATAAGAAAACAGAAGGAAAAAGACGATGCTATCTTCGGACAAGCTTCGCCAACCACCAAGTTTACATAGCCCAACAAAAAGAGGGGGAGAGAAAGAGTTGAATGTGAGCAGAAATACTCCCCCGATGAAAAATGATAAACCTTGGAACTTATTCTTACGTCCTCCAAAGAGTGGGACGTGAATTGGACTCACTGATTCCTACCATTAACGTATCTGTGTCCCTCGCCGGGGCTCGGGCCGGAGTTCTTGATCGCCAGAAGAATACGAAGCTGTTCAAAACTCCATACACTAGCTCCGGCTTTTGCCCCCGAGTCTTGCACTTCCCTCGGAGAAAACTCCTTGGGAATAAGCTCAACCCTTCCGGCAACATTCCTGTTCAAGCTCGAATCCCCCAACGGCCGACCCTCCGTCTTTGAAGTCGTGGACATAAACAAGAAAAACAGCGGAAGTAGAAAGAAAAGGGAAAGGAGGTCGACAGACTTTGCTCGTCTCGCCATGTCAGATGACTGTGTACGAGCTTTTGCGTGCGCTCTGGGCAGGAAGAAAGATTTGTTCGTGAGTGTGTTGGGCGGCCAGCGTTCGTTTTGGTTTCCCACTCGAGAGAGAGAGTTTGACTTTTAAAGTGGAGATTTTCAACTGTTCAAAAGGCGTGCGAGGGTTTGAACTTCTTGAGGTGCCGCCACCCGAATTAGCCATATGTGCAAGGCAGGGTTACTGTCATAATGACCGGTTCCCCGTGAAACTAAAATTACTCTTGAAAAATAGGAGCTGATGTTGCCACATACTGGAACGGAACAGGGAAGCGCATATCACCCGTTCGATCTTTTGCGAAATTACCTAGTGCGAGCAAGCTTCGGGCCACCCATCGAAGTGTTTCGACTCCCGTAATTTGGTTGATTCATTAAATGGTCAATGGATGTCAAATCAGAGTAAGATTTTTACTGTGCGATTGAGTAGAGTAACATGATTTGAAAGGAACGCAGTGGAAGTCGTTAAAGTTGAATTTGATCCAAGCAAGAAAAAGGGCAATTTCTACTTCTACAGTTCGAGCCGTCCCCATCACATTGACAAGATCTTATTCGGGCGGGAATCAACCTTCAACGGAATGACTTGAAAGATTGGGATAACCTTAAATGAACTTTGCAAGCGTGGCATGCATGCAGAAGCTCAACTAGGGTTATCCATAGTAAGTAGACAAACCCTCAAGTCAACTGAGATCTCCACGTGTTTGACCAAAAAAATAAAACTGAGATTTTCGATCTTGGTGAGCAGTGAATGTGCAACCTAAATTTTCATAATCCCCGATATTCCAACACAAATAAGAGAATTTCATGGGACAAAGGATCAAGCGCTTTGACTTTGTCTACCGGGATCCACTACAGGTTGGGTTTGAGAGCCGTGTGATGGGTGACTATCCAGCACGGTTCGGAGAGCACTTTTAGTCTGCGCTGGTGAATGGAAGCCGCCCTATCAAGCAAGAAAGAAGCGGCTCTTCCCACGGCGGAGTCACCATTGACTCTATTTATTATTATGGTAAATCAGTCTATCAAGATGTCAATCTGAGATCTTATTTCGGTTCGATACGTCCACCTACGAGACTCACCTTTGGCTTTCGTCTCGGTAGGTGTATTATTCTACATTTTCCCAAAAGAACATTTATTCATTTCACTAAGATGTCTTTCTCAACAATATTCTGATGACAAGTCCTTGTTGTATTGGTTGTTATATTAATCTATCTCTATTAATACCTTATGTGAATAAAGAGCATCTTCTTTTTCGTCTCGGTGAACATATATCGTCTCCTGAGATTCTTCGTCTTTTGCGATTATTTCTTCATATAAATCTTATTCACTCAATGGATAGGGACACCCTTTGGAAATCTAAAAAAAGGTCTTATTCGTGTGGGCACGCTCACTATTAGTCTTTTTGACTTTCTTTTCAACGAATTTGATTTTTATTTAAGAAAGAGTGGTTATTTCTGTACTAGAGTAGAGTATGATCTTTTCATAGGTGTTCCTACCCATTTTTTGGAAAAGTCAAGTGTTGATGTCATTAAAGACTCTGTATATAACAATATAAGGGAGTCGTTAGCGAAAATCAAGATTCCAGTCGATGCGTTAGACGAGCTTCTTTCTTGCTATTTCTTTAAAGATGGTGAAAGTATGCGCCTCTTCGGCGGTGATTTATTACTACATAATAATACATTTTATTATCTTTCTAAATATACTGAGGAACCATGATTTATAGAAGATACGGCTTTTTTGATAAGGAAGAATTCCTATCTTTTTGGAGTTTATTACTACCTAGAATAGAGGAAGAGTATGCCAAGTCTCCTTATCCGGGATTTAGGGAAGCTGTTGTTAGCTTTAAAGCTCCCTACGTGCGATGTGGGGAATGTGAAGTAATAGCATTGGCTGTCATGCGACTCTTATTGTGTTGCGCATATCATACAGGTGCCACTTATGGTAAAGTGAATATCGGATATCATATGAGAATACCTAAGCACGATACCTTAACAGGTGTCGAGAACATTCTTTATAAAGAAGATATCTCCTTTATAATAGGACCTGCAATACCTTTGACAGATAAGGAAGGAAATATGGTTCCTAACATGGATGTTTATGATCGGATTTTCAAAGCAGTTATGAGAAAAGCTGAGATATACAAGTTAGAAGTGCTTTCTGGAATCTTCCTCCGAATCTATCTCAAAGATGATTTGGAAGGTAGTGAGACTATGTTGAAGCTGAGCTCCGAAAAATTAGCTAACATAATTATGGAATTAATTCATTTTGGTAATTATCAAAAGGGCACTTCTTGATACAAACTATGTAAAACCACATGATATTTTGAACTGATTTTCATGATATATTATGGCTTTCTTTTCAAAAATTTCTTTTATTTTCGATTCATTTTAGCTAAAACACTCCATATTCTTAGGGTTCGCATGACAACACTTTTAAAATAAAAATTTATTTGGTAATGTAACTTTTGGAGTAAAAATTTGTTTGGTTAAGCAACTTCATTTTTCTATTTTTGGAATATTTTTTTCTCAAGAAATAATTTTGGAATCACTTGAAAAACTAAAAAAAATTGACTTCTCTCAAAAGGAGAAAAATCAAGTTCTATTCAGAAATAGAAGTAAAAACAAAAAAATCAAATTTTGATTAAAAAATTAATTTTTAGAGTAGAAATGTTGTCATGCGCGTTTTAAAGGCACGAGAACATTTCAGTTTTATAATATAAATCACAATATCGTTTCCCGCAAGATATCATCTTATCTGTCAACCCATCATCACTTTTGCCCAGGAAAAAAAAAAATTGTTGATTTTAAGGATGAGTACAAAAATAGCACGGCCCAAAAGAAAATGTAGCCTTACGCAAACTAATTTGATCCTATCAAAGTTCCAAATGATTGATGCGAAGTCGGTTTTGCACTCTCCTATTCACTGTAGAATGAGAGGACTTCTCAGTGGGAGTCGAATCATTGCCACAAGTGATTAGATACGTTACATGGGCAACATTCCACGTCTGAAAATGAAATGTTCCAAACCTGCACCTCTCTTTTCCCCCCAAGATTAGATCTCAGAAGACCTTTCGAATTGCGTAAAGTAATATCAGACCCCAAACCCCTTGACCTCAATCGCCCCTCTCCTAGGCTCCTTGGAAAAAAGCCATGCAGAATTACAGATCGAGAGACGGAGACAGGTGGTGGGTATGGATGGCCCGTCGCCACTACATACCGTACCGGCTGAAATCACGGACTTCCTTATTTTTTTTTCCTGGCCATGTTCTTGGGACCTCCAAGATTGTTCTGTTCATCGTGGATTTGAGCGTATGCACCAGCAAGTCAAAGTACTTTCGGTCGTATGATGTGAGGCTGATAGCTTTTGCCCGATCATCTGAGGCCAACCTCGTGCAGTTGAATCTGCATAAAAGTTGCCGATTGCTTGACGTGGGGTTGAAGCAAATGTCATGTGTTAGGGGGGGGTACATAACTTGGAATATAAGAGCATTGTGGGTCGAGCTATTGAATTTCTTTCCCGTCCAACTCCAAGGTCAAAGCTGAACTGAAAAAGGAGAGAGCTTGAGCATCCCTAGGGCATTAAGCCTGGCATGTTTCCCTCTCGTTTGTTGCCATGAGTGGCCAAAACTCAGTCTCTTCTTTCCTTCTAGGGTAGATGCCGGATGGGGTCTAGAGTAGCTACGAGATCAGTATTACGTTGATCAATGTGTTATTCCTTTCCTTAATCATCGTTGCACAGAGAAAGTTGCCTTGCAATATTTCAAGGCCACAGCGTCTTGTGTGTGTTTTATTACTTAGACCGACTTGGAGCTAATGAGATTGGAGATTGAAAGTGGGGCTAAATCTCAGTTAAGCTAAGAGAACGTTTTTGAATGAGGAAAAAATCCAGATTCAAGGGAACCCTTAATTTGTTTAATTTAGATGAGAGACCTAGATAAGATTACGAGTTTATGTAAAAGCAAATCTATGACGAAGATATATGTGTGGCGATCGTCTTATTGAAAACAATGTACGAATAATAAGAAAGTTAGGTAGCACGAATCTTTATGATTAAAATCACATCGTCACAAAACTCTACCTTTTCCAACTTCCTTCGCATCTACAAACTAAGTGAACAAATTGAAAAAGTAAAAATGACGAAAAAGCTAAAGTTACCTCCTGCGTAGAACAGATTAAGTTTCAAATTAATTAGAATAAAAATCTTATTATTCCACTTACCTAACATCGATGTTCCCCTAAATGCTAAATTGAGGTTCATGCAATATAACATGGTTATTCCACTCATCTTGATGTTGTAGTATTCAAGAGTTTCCGCTGAGAAGGGGAGTCGTGTACTGGTTTGACATCAAACTTGTTCCAAAAGACCCCACAAACATCAATAAGGAATGCCCATCGTCTGACCTTTTTTCTTTTTTACTTATGTAAACATTAATTAAGGCTAAACAAACGTTAATCCCACCCCCCCAAACAACAACCCCAATTAATCACATGTGTCTCAAGGAAACAAGTATCCACATCAATCACTTAGAATATGGAGAAAAGATACTTGAAGTATCCCTCAGTTTTCAATTCTTGACCTAGGGACTTTAACTCCAGCTGAGCAGAGCCAAGATAATACTATTTAAAGGCACAAGGAGACTCATAAACCCACACAGCCATCTTTGTTAGAAACCCTCACAAGTCCCACAGTTCACACATTACATGAGATGGCAAGATCAAGAGTCTCTCTCACTTCAGCTCCGCTGCTTCTTCTTCTCCTTCTCCTGATGACCTGTGCTGTGTTCAACACTGAAGCTAGATCACTCCAGAGCATCCCCACCAACTTGCCTGGCTCGTCGAACAGCTTGCATCTCAAGATCACGGTCAGGCACTCGGGGCCGAGCCCAAGCGGTCCTGGTCACAAATACAGGAAGCTGGCCCCCTTCATCGGGTGGACTAAAACATCCGGCCCTAGCCCGGGCGTCGGGCACTAGTATGATTAAGGCACTAGTCTCGGTTTGCACGTGGTCATTCTTATGTAATCTCATCATCTAATCCAGTCGCTTCATGTACTACTTAGACCACACATTGCTTGTCATCGAACACTGAAACTTATGATAGTTCACTGGAAACAACAATGATTATCTAAAAAATGTTATAGGATGTGCATTATCGTATCATCAAACCTCTGCATGGTCACTCAAGATGTACTCCAATAATAGTAATAGCACGTATAGTCACGTGCATCCAAGTTACAACACATTTTCCTTGTATTTTATGTATCTCATATTGGTACTACAACACGTGCTATAGAATGTGATAATACTTTTGGTTCAACGAAATTTCCATTTCCCTCGCAAGCATCTCAAGTTGCTGCTGCGGCCCCTCTCTCTCTCTCTCTCTCTCACATTTTCCTTGTATTTTATGTATCTCATATCGGTACTAAAACACGTGCTATAGAATGTGATAATACTTTTGGTTCAACAAAATTTCCATTTCCTTCGCAAGCATCTCAAGTTGCTGCTGCGGCCCCTCTCTCTCTCTCTCTCTCTCTCTCTCTCTCTCTCTCTCTCTCTCTCTCTCCAAAGTTGACGTAACTTATTATTTGCTGATCACTGCTTAGATCACACATTCTTAGTCATTTGACACCCAAACTTATGGCAATTCACCGTATTGAAATTGAATACATAATGGCAATGATTATTTTGAAAATGTTATCAAACCTCTACATGATTACTCGATATGTACTTCGGTAGTAGTAGTACACACAATCGTGTGTATCCAACACATTTTCCTTGTGTTTTCATGTCTCATGTCGGTACTACGACACATACTATAGAATGGTACAGTAGTTTTGGTTCAATCATCCCATTTCCTTCATGAGTATCTCAAGTTGTTGTTGAAACCCCTCTCGAAATGCTCTAGCTAGAGTTCCTATTGAAGTTGATATGATATAAGTTGTGATCCGCAAGGCCCTGGCCCAGGAAAAAGGGCCTTTCATCTTCTTGGGCTTCCAGCCTTCAACAGCAGAAAGAGCCCAAATTTTGTAATTTTGGTCCTTCGAGGCTTCAAGCTTACGGCCCATAACTGAATGCAGCTCTTATTTGACGGAGAGTCTGATTCTTCATATTTTAAAATGGAAGACTGATCGAGAGAGACTCGTTTATCACCCACTTGATAACTAATCATAAAAGTTGGCCAGTCATTGTCCTGACTACGTTAAAGATATCAGTTTATACTAGCACATCGTTATCCCATAAGTTGCCTTTGACAATGATTATTTTGTAATTCTAGTCCTGCTCCGCGAACCGCCCCAAGCCACGTTCTTTTAAAGTAAAATGATCAGATGGACATTGCGGCAAGCATCGAAGAATTATATTTTTGGTGAGCAGATGGGATTTTGGGAAGTTCTCGATCTGGTTGGGGCAAGTTCTAATCAATCCAAAATCGAAAATTTTGAACGAAGAGGGAGAGGAAGAGTCTCTTTCCCAATGTTTTTTCGAACTGTTCAGAAATGGTTGGCATGGAGAGGAGTGGACCGGCTGACTTTTTTGTTTTGGCAATTGCTGTTGCCGTGTGAATTCTTCCCTTTGTGATTTAGGACAGATTGTTTTAGATTGGATAATTTTTTTTTTGTTTTGCCGTGGCGGCATCTCATGTAAGTAACAATGTTCATCTCATTATTCAATTAGGCAGGAATACACATAAGAGTTAAACAACAGATGAATGATCGTGCAGACCTAGCGAAAAAATTAGCATAATAGCAATAAGTCATGATTTTTATATAGATAACTTCAGTTCATGGCAAAAATGCCGCATGATCGGATGGAATCCACCAGATAAAAAAGAACATATATGTGTGTGTGTATGTATATATACACACACATCCAAGTCTGCATGCTTCGGGCGGTGCATGAGAAAATTCGGGCCATAAAATTAAGATTAGGCATTTAATTTGTTCGTTTATTGAAGAGACTTGCACATTTCACCCTTTTTATAATCTTCGAGCTATTCTATTGGTGACGAATGGAGCGTTTGATAAGCTTATTCATCACTTATTTGTACATTCACTGTTGACTTGCTATTACTTTGTTTGTTTATTTGAAGAGACGTCCCTCTCCTTTAGGAGGAGGAGACCAGGTCCACCTTCCCATTGGTCGCTACTCCTCCTCTGACCACCCCCGGAGCCTCGATCGCCGTTGAATTGCTGCTCTCGGCGAGGCCAACGTCAACGCTCCTCCTCTTGACCTCGTCCACGAACGCTTGTATGTTCCTCTCCGAGGACCCTCCTGCGGCCTCCGCCGCAGCCTTCCACTTCAGCGCGTTCCTCTTCATCTCCGCCTCGAGCAAGCACTTCCCTACCACGTCGCGGGTGATGAGCTTGTCCTCCGCCTCACCACGGCACATCCGGATCCCTACCTTGAACACGTCCACCAGGTACTTGGCATCGGTCACCTGGTCCCCCCACTGTGGGAAGGCCACGACCGGCATCCCCGATGCGAGCGCCTCCATCGACGAGTTCCATCCACAGTGCGTCACGAAGGCAGCCACTGCCGGGTGGGCCAGCACCTGCTCCTGTGGGCTCCACTGCACCACCATCCCTTTATCGCCGGCCTTCTCGAGAAAGCCCTCGGGCAGCGTCAGCACGGTGTAGCCGGAGTCCTTGTGCGGCGGCTTCATCACCCACAAGAAGTTCACGCCGGAGTTCAATAGCCCGTACGCGATCTCGTTCCACTGGTCCTGCTTCAGGTACACCACGCTGCCGAACGAGACATACACCACCGACCCCGCAGGCTTCGAGTCAAGCCACCCGAGGCAGTCATCGGCCTTCATGAAGTCCCCACGCACATTCGCATTCGGGGCCTTCGGGTTCTTGAACAGCGGCCCGACCGTCTTTATCGGGCATATCTTGGACATGTACTCGATTATCTCGAGCTCGAGCTCCTGGAACGTGTCCATCAGTATAAAGAAGGGCTTGTCGAGGTTCTTGTACTGTCCGAGGATGGCCCGACGGAGGTAAGGGTACGGGGTCGTCGGGTAGAGGAAGCTCGGGACCTCGTCGTGCTTGAGGAGCGGCATGCATGGGAGCTGCACATCGATCTCCATCGCTGACTCGCTCGGGAACGGGACGAGGCCGTGGTAGTAGTGGTAGTAAGCGGCGAAGCAGGCGCAGGACTGGACCCAGAGCATTGCCGAGGGGAGGCCAAGGCTCTCGGCCACGTCGGAGACCCAGGGGATGAAGGGATTGTTGATGAGGCACGAGACGGGGCGGCCGCGCTCGACGTTGCGGCGGATCATATCGGGGATGAGGACCTTGCCGACCTTCTCGAGCTGGGGGAGGTACTGGTCGAGGTCCTGACGGCGGGGCTCGTCCTCGTCCCAGCCGTCGTGGAAGAACTCGAAGCGAATGAAGCCGTCGCCGACGGGGGCAGGGTCGTGGCCTATGTTGCTGGCCTTGCGCATCTGCTTGCCGATGCTGTCGGGGGTGGTGAAGGTGACGAGGAGGCCCTTGGAGGCGAGGCGCTTGCCGAGGCGGAGCAGCGGATTGACGTGGCCTTGGGCGGGGAAGGAAACCAAGAGCACGTGAACGAGTGATTCTGCCTCACGCCCCATTCTTTTTCGGTTTGGAGCTGTAAGAGAAATGGAGTGTATTTGGGTGTTTTTGTGTAGTGAGGACGGAGGGAGTGACTAAGAATATATATGTGATGAGCGCTTTTGGGGAACGCAAAACAAAGTACAGAACAAAGTACAACTTTTGATTAACGGGTAGGTGGGTCGAGAGATTGAAGGTTTGGTTCAAGAAGGCGTGTTGAGAATTTAATATTGCACAGAAGCTTGATTTTTATATTGGTGTACATTATGTTTTAAATGTGTGCAAGGGTAGGTGTGCATTTTTATTGAGGATGTACACGGTTGGATATTTTGAGGAATATAGGCAAGGTTTATGAGACAAAAAATGCTTTCACTAGTTCATGAAAATGGTGGTACAAATATAGTTGGTGGAGGAGTTGGTAGAAGAGTACAAGGATTTAGAGTTTACTCTCAACTCCCTACACACCTACATAAATGAGCATTGAACCTTTTTATAGAGAGAACCCCACCATCATAGTAAATTACACTAGATACATCTAGACTTTTTTACAAACGTCTATTTTATAAATATCTTGTTCATGCTAGATATTTTTAGATTTTACTAGCAAGTGTCCACCTTGAAAGTATCTAAAAATTGGATCACAATTTCAATACTCCCCTTTGATCCAACTTTGTGATATTTTCAGCGAGCTTTGTGTAGTCTCGAACTTGGCTGGAAATACTTTTTATGATGTCCCATACCTTTTGACGATCCCTTGCATCTTTCCGTACTTGATTTTTCGTAACACTTGCACTTACCTTCAAATCAACAAACATGTTCTCAAACGGAGCCCCATATTTCTCGAGCCACCAAAATACTCTTAGTTATAGTTGTTCCCATTAAATGTAGAGATGGGAAACCTTTGTCAGGCACACTTATAGTTGGGTGTTTTTGTTCATGCTGTGACATTGGCCTTTGTTTTAGTTTTGGCTCTAGCTCTAGCTCGGGCTTTGGCTTAGGCTCTAGCTCGGGCCTTGGTTTTGGCTTTTGCTCTGGCTTTGGCTTTATAGGCTTTGGCTCAAGCTTTGATTTTAGTTAGGAATGGTGAGGAAAAATGCCCAAAACCATCTAAACGTGCCTGGCTCTGAAAGCATGTTGAAAATTTAAAATTGTGCGAAAGCATTATTTTATATTGTTGTAGTTTATGTTTCAAATGTGTGCAAGGATATGTGTGTTTTTTTTTATAGAGGATGGACAAGGGTTTGATACTTTGAGGAATATAGGCAGGGCTCATGGGACAAAAAATAGTTTCACTAGTTTATGAAAATGACAGTACAAAGATAATTGATGGATGAGTTGGTAGAGGAATACAAGGACTTGGAGTTTATTCTCAACTCGCCACACTCCCACATGAATAAGCATTGAGCTTATTTGTAGAGGACTCCATTGTCTTAGTAAATTACACTAAATACATCTAGAATTTTTACAAATGTCTATTCCACAGATATTTTGTCTGTGCTAGATATTTCTAGATTTCATTAGCAAGAGCCCATCCCAAAAGTTTTTAGAAATTAGATCACAGTTTCCAATAAGGCGAAATCCAAAACAAAAGTGCAACTTTCGATTAACAGGTTGAGCTCATTAGGATTAGAACAAAAGTATAAAGTTTTGAAACTGTGATTCTTCGTCTCATTTCTAGCATAAAGGATTCGACTTAAGCAAATGATGTCACACGGTTCTCATGATCATGCGACATGTGTTCGCACAAGCAACTTGGAAATGAGTGAACTCTTCATCCTTTCCACAACAATCACAAACCAGCGATTCTTCAACATAGAATCTATATACGTCATTTCCGACAATGGTTTGCTCTTCATGTTGGCAAAATGGGTTAAAGACCTATATTTTAACCCATATGTAGTGGAACGGGGTCATAAACGGGTTGTCTTAAGATCACGAACCACCAATTCTTTGATGTAGAACTTATGTACGTCACTTTTGATAATGGGCGACTCAACATATAAAAAAAAAACACTAGGGTTTGCTCATCGTGCCTTGTCTTCTTGTGGATGTACGAATTTGCAATGAGGGACTCATCTTTTTGCTGGTCGATATTAAGTATCCACAGTTCACACATTCCATGAGATGGCAAGATCAAGAATCTCTCACTTCAGCTCTGCTTCTTCTTCTTCTCCTGATGACTTGTGCTGTGTTCCACCCTGAAGGTAGGTCACTCAAGAGCATCCCCACCACCTTGCCTGGCTCATTGAACAGCTTGCATCTCAAGATCATGATCAGACACTCGGGGGCGAGGCCGAGTGATCCTGGGCACAAATACAGGAAGTTGGCCCAATGGACTAAAACATTCGGCCCCAGCTCAGGCGTCGGGCACTAGTATGATCAAATGCACTAGTCTCGATTTGTACGTGGTCATTCTTAGCTAGTCTCATCATCTAATCCAATCGCTTCATGTACTAATTAGATCACACATTCCTAGTCATTTGACACTGAAACTTACGGCAGTTCACTGAACTGATGTTGAATACATAACAACAATGATTATCTGGAAAATGATACGTGATGTGCATTATTGTATTATCAAACCTCTACATGGTTACTTGGGACATACTTAGATAGTAGTAATAGCACATATAGTCATGTGCATCGAAGTTCCAACACATTTTCCTTGTGTTTTATATATCTCATATCAATACTGCCACACATGCTATGCTATAGAATGTAACAATACTTTTGGTTCAATGAAATTTCCATTTCCTTCACGAGCATCTCAAGTTGTTGTTGATATCTCTCTCTCGAAAAAGGCTCTAGCCAAAGTTGACGTAACTTATTATTTATTGATCTCTCTCTCGCAAGGCCTTGAGGGCCTTTTATCTTCTTGGGCTTCCAGCCTTTAGCAGCAGAAAGAGCCCAAATTTTGGGGAAAATGACACTTCTAGATCAAAAATTGGGTAAGGAGATCACTTTGGTGTCAAAAGTTTCAATCGGATTACTTAAGTACCAAGTTTTTTTGTAAAAAGATCACTTTTGTGCCAAGTCTAATTTGTATGCTAAAATTCTGGTGTGGCATTATTTTATTAATATTTGAGATTGATGTGACTCCAATGAAGTCCGGTTAGCAATTAAAAGATTTTAAAAATCTAAAAATTAGAGAAAAAATCAAAATATAAAAATTTTATTTAAAATAAATTGAAAAATTAGGTTAAAAAATTAACAAAGAAAGTAAAAACTCAAAAAAAAAAAATTTCAAACAGACGACAAGGGATTAAGCCCTTACTATCGTCGCCCCATTGTCTCTGGCAATAGAGGCCCTCGCCAGTGGCTAGTGGGGGTCACCGGCCCTCAGCCAAACTTGGGTTGCTTGCGACCGACGACCCTCGCTGGTCATGCCTTGCTGCCTGGTTTTGAAACTTTTTATCTTTTTTTAATTTAAAATTTTAAGGTTTTTTGTTAAATTTTTAAGCTTATTTTTAAATTTTTTAAGAATTTTTTTATTATTTTAAACGAATTTAAATTTTAGATAATTTTTAAAATTGAATTTGATTTATTTTAAAGTGCAAAATTTCATGTGGCATCCCACATGGAATTTTTTTTAAAATGTCATTTTACATTGAAAAATTAATTATTAACGACACATGGCACTTTTGGCTAAAAAATTTTGTCTGAGGCACCAAAGTGACCTTCTGTCTCTTATTTGGCACTAAAGTGATCCTTTTATTTTCGATTTGGCACTTAAGTGATCTGATTAAAATTTTTTGCATCATACACAACTTTTGGCACCAAAAAGTGTCTTTTTTTTCCTCAAATTTTTGTAATTTTGGGCCTTCGAATCTTCAAGCTTACGGCCCATAACTGAATGCAGCTCTTATCTGATGGAGAGTCTTTGATTCTTCATATTTTAAAAAGGGAGGATAGATCAAGAGGGACTCGTTCTTCAACCACTTCACAACTAATCATGAAAATTGGCCAGTCATTGGCCTAACTACCTTAAAGATAAGAGTTTATACTGACCCATCGTTATCCCACGGGTTGCCTTTGACAATGATTATTTTGTAATTCTACTCCTACTCCCCCAACCACTCCCAAGTCATGTTCTCTCAAAGTAAAATGATCGGATGGACATTGCGGCAAGCATCGAAGAATCATATTTTTGGTGAAGCAGATGGGATTTTGGGAAGTTCTCGTCTGGCTGGGGCAAGTTCTAATCAATCCAAAATCGAAAATTTTGAAAATTTTGAAGGAAGAAGGAGAGGGAGAGTCTCTTTCCCAAGGTTTTTTCCAACTGTTCATAAATGGTTAGCATGGAGAGGAGTGGACCGGCTGACATTTTTGTTTTAGCAATTGTTGTTGCCGTGTCAATCAATTCCTCCCTTTGTGATTTAGGACAGATTGTTTTAGATCGGATAATGTTTTTTTTTTTTGGCCATGGCGGCATCTCATGTAACAATGTTCATCGCATTATTCAATTAGGCGGGACTACACATAAGAGTTAGGCAATAGACGAATGATCACACGGACCTAGCGAGAAAATTAACGTAATAGCGATAAGTCACGATTTTTATATAGATAACTTTAGTTCATCACAGAAATGCCACATGACCGGATGGAATCCACCAAATAAAAAGGAACACACACACATATCCTAAGTTTGCATGCTTCGGGCGGTGCATGAGAAAATTCGGGCCATAAAATTAAGATTAGGCATTTAATTTGTTCGTTTATTGAAGAGACTTGCACATTTCACCCTTTTTCTAATCTTCGAGCTATTCTCTTGCTGACGAATGGAGCGTTTGATAAGCTTCTTCATCACTTATTTGTACCAGAGCCATACTATCGTCAAGGTTTAGGAGATTTATAATTTGTCCCATATTTATTTATACCTTTTAATTTAATTTAATTTTATATGAGCTCCTCCCCTTTAGGAGCACCTTCCCATTGGCCGTTGCTCCTTCTCTGACCACCTCCGGAGCTTCGACCGCCGTTGACTTGCTGCTCTTGGCGAGGGCAACCTCAACGCTCCTCCTCTTGACCTCGTCCACGAACGCTTGTATGTTCCTGTCCGAGGACCCTCCCTCTCCCGCCGCCGCCTCCGCTGCGGCCTTCCACTTCAGCGTGTTCCTCTTCATCTCTGCCGCCTTCTCGCCGACCGTCGCCTCGAGCAGGCACTTCTCCACCACGTCACGGGTGATGAGCTTGTCCTCCGCCTTACCGCGGCACATCCGGATCCCGGCCTTGAACACGTCCACCAGGTACTTCGCGTCGGTCACCTGGTCCCCCCACTGCGGGAAGGCCACGACCGGCATCCCAGACGCGAGCGCCTCCATCGACGAGTTCCATCCACAGTGCGTCACGAATGCAGCCACTGAAGGGTGGGCCAGTACCTGCTCCTGCGGGCTCCACTGCACCTCCATCCCTTTATCGCCGGCCTTCTCGAGGAACCCTTCGGGCAGCGTCAGCACGGTGTAGCCGGAGTCCTTGTGTGGCGGCTTCATCACCCACAAGAAATTCACGCCGGAGTTCAATAGCCCGTAGGCGATCTCGTCCCACTGGTACTGCTTCAGGTACACCACGCTGCCGAACGAGACGTCCGCCACCGATCCCGCAGGCTTCGAGTCAAGCCACCCGAGGCAGTCATCGGCCTTCACGAAGTCACCGCGCACATTCGCATTCGGGGACTTCGAGTTCTTGAACAGCGGCCCGACCGTTTTGATCGGGCATATCATGGACATGTACTCAATTATCTCGAGTTCGAGCTCCTGGAACGTGTCCATCAGTATACAGAAGGGCTTGTTGAGGTTCTTGTACTGTCCGAGGATGGCCCGACGTTGGAAAGGGTACGGGGTCGTCGGGTAGAGGAAGCTCGGGACCTCGTCGTGCTTGAGGAGCGGCATGCATGGGAGCTGCACGTCTATCTCCATCGCCGACTCGCTCGGGAACGGGACGAGGCCGTGGTAGTAGTGGTAATAAGCAGCGAAGCAGGCGCAGGACTGGACCCAGAGCATTGCCGACGGGAGATCAAGGCTCTCGGCGACGTCGGAGACCCAGGGGATGAAGGGGTTGTTGATGAGGCACGAGACGGGGCGGCCACGCTGGGCGTTGCGGCGGATCATATCGGGGATGAGGACCTTGCCGGCCTTCTCGAGCTGGGGGAGGTACTGGTCGAGGTCCTGGCGGCAGGGCTCGTCCTCGTCCCAGCCGTCGTGGAAGAACTCGAGGCGGATAAAGCCGTCGCCGACTGGGGTGGGACCGTCGCCGATGTTGCTGGCCTTGCGCATCTGCCTGCCGACGCTGTCGGGGGTGGTGAAGGTGATGAGGAGGCCCTCGGAGGCGAGGCGCTTGCCGAGGCGGAGCAGCGGATTGACTACGCCTTGGGCGGGGAAGGAGACCAAGAGCACGTGAACCAGTGATTCTGCATCACGCCCCATTCTTTTTAGGTTTGGAGCTGTAAGAGTAATGGCGTATGTTTGTGTGTTTTTGCGTGGTGAGAACGGAGGGAGAGATAAGAACATATATTCGTCATGGGTGTTTTTGGGGGATGCAAAGCATAGTACAAAACAAAGTACAACTTTTGACTAATGAGTAGGTGGGTCGAGAGAATGAAGGTTTGGTTTAAGAATGAGCGCTCAAGATTTAATGTTGTACGGAAGCATGATTTTTATATTGGTGTAGATTGTATTTTAAATGTGCGCAAGGATAGGTGTGTGTATATATATATATATATATATATATATATATATTATAGAGAATAGATAAGGATTGGATACTTTGAGGAATACGGGCAAGTTTATAAGACAAAAAGATAGTTTCATTAGTTTATGGAAATGGTACTATGAATATAGTTGACGGAGCAGTTGAGGGAGGAATACAAGGATTTGAAGTTTATTCTCAACTCTCCACACACCCACATAAATAAGCATTGATAAAGGACTCCGCTACCATAGTAAATTACATTAGATACATCTAGACTTTTCTACAAATGTCTATTCCATAACTTGTCTATGTTAGATGTTTATAGATTTTATTAGCAAGTGCCCATAAATTGGATCACAATTTCCATCAAGGCGAAGTCCAAAACAAAGTATAACTTTTCATTAACGAGTTGAGCTCATTAGGATTAGAACAAAAGTACAATTTTTTGAAACTGTGATTCCTTGTCTCATCTCTAGCGTGACGTATCTAACTTAGCGAACGATGTAACACGGTCCTCATTATCATGCAACATGTGTTCGCACAAGCAACATGGAAATGAGTGAACCCTTTATCCTTTTCACAATGATCACAAGCCATCGATTCTTCAATGGTTTGCTCTTCATGTCGGCAAAATAGGTTTAAAACCTATATTTTAACACATATATATTGGCATGGGTCATAAATGGATTGCCTTAAGATCACAAACCATCAATTCTTCGATGTAAAACTTATGTACGCCATTTCCGATAATGGGCGACCACAACATATTAAAAAAATAAATAAACAAACACTAGGGTTTGCTCATCGTGCCTTGTCTTGTTTTGGATATATAGATTTGCAATGGGGGATTCATCTTTTTGCGGGTCGATATTAAGTATCCAGAGTCCACATATTACATAAGATGGCAAGATCAAGAGTCTCTCTCACTTCAGCTCTGCTTCTTCTTCATCTCTCGATGACTTGTGCTGTGTTCAACACTGAAGCTAGACCACTCAAGAGCATCCCCACCAACTTGCCTGCCTCATTGAACAGCCTTGCATCTCAAGGTCATGAACGGGCGCTTGGGGCCGAGCCCAAGCGATCCTAGGCACAAATAAAGGAAGTTGGCCCAATTCGCCGAGTGGACCAAAACATCCAGCACTAGCTCAAGCGTCGGGCACTAGTATGATTAATGCACTAGTCTCGATTTGTATGTGGTCATTCTTAGCTTCTCTCATCATCCAATTCAATTGCTTCATGTACTAATTAGATCACACATTCCTAATCATCCGACTCTGAAACTTATGGCAGTTCACTGAACTGTCAAATACATAACATTAATGATTATCTAGAAAAATTTTTATGATGTGCATTACCGTATCATCAAACCTCTATATGGTTACTCGAGACATATTTAGATAGTAGTAATAGCATGTATAGTCATGTGCATCGAAGTTTCAACATATTTTCCTTGTGTTTTATATATCTCATATTAGTACTACGACACTGCTACAGAATGTTACAATACTTTTGGTTCAACAAAATTTTCATTTCCTTCACGAGCATCTCAAGTTGTTGTTGCTACTGCTGCTGCTGCTTGCTCTCTCTCTCTCTCTCTCTCTCTCTCTCTCTCTCTCTCTCTCTCTCTCTCTCTCAAGGCCCTGGCCCAGGAAAAAGGGTCTTTTATCTTCTCGGGCTTCCAGCCTTCTAGCAGCAGAAAGACACCAAAATTTTGTAATTTTGGGCCTTGGAGGCTTCGAGCTTACGGCCCAAAACTGAATGCAGCTCTTATCTGATGGAGAGTCTCTCTAATTCTTCATATTTTAAAAAGGAGGACAGATCAAGTGAGACTTGGGGCGCGCATGAGAACCATTCTGTTTCTCTATTTCTGTTCCAAACCTATTACAGAAATAGGTTTGGAACAGAAATTCGTTTGGCAACGCAAATCTATTTTTCTATTTCTAGAACAAAAAATTGTTCTAGAAACAGATTTGGACAAAAAATCAGAAACAAAAATTTTTTGTTTCTCAGAGAAACAGAAATTGATTTCTGTTCCTCGCTGCCGCCGCCGACCGCCCCCGCCCGCCGGTCGCCCGCCGCCGCCGTTCGTAGGAAAAGTAGAAATTTTCAATTTTTGTCAAACGAATTTCTATTCTAGGATTAGAAATTAGTTTCGTTATCAAACACATTTTTTTGGCTCAGAAATTCATTCTGGAACAGAAATAGATTTTTCTATTTCTGTTCCAGAATGAGTTTCTGGAACAGAATGGTTGCCATGCGCGCCCTCACCAACTTCATAACTGATCATGAAATTTGGCAAAGTCATTGGCCTGACTACGTTAAAGATACGAGTTTATACTAATACATCGCTATTCCACAGGCTGCCTTTGGCAATGATTGGAAAATTTTTAATGGAGAGGGGATGAGGTGGGGTAGAAAAATCTTTTTAAGTCCACGGAATCGAAGAGGGAGAGTCTCTTTCCCAATGTGCTTTTGAACTGTTCAGACAAGGTTCGGTGTGGAGGAGGAGTGGACCAGCTGACATTTTTATTTTAGCAATTGTTGTTGCCGAGTCAATTCTTGCCATTGTGATTTAAGACAGATTGTCTTAGATGGATAAGTTTTTTTTTTTTTAAACCATTGCCAGCATCTCATGTATGCAAGAATGTTCATCTCATTGTTGAATTAGGTGGGGTGCCCAAAAGAGCTTAGGCTACGGATGAAAGAACACGTGAACTTAGTGAGAAATAGAAATTTTCATATAGACAACTTTAATTCATCATGAAAATGCCGCATGACCCGCTAGAATCCACCAATAAATGAAGAACATATATACGTCTAAATCGACATGCTTTGCATGGTGCATGAGAAAACTCGGGCCGTAAAATTAAGATTAGGCATTCACTTTCGTTCATTTGTTGAACAAACACGAGCATTTCATCCTTTTCTAATCTTCAAGCTATTCTAAATTCACGATGATTCGGGATTGGTTATGTTGCTGACGAACAGAGCGTTTGACAGGCTTCTCCATCGCTTATTTGTACCTTCAAGATGAATAAAACCACCCCTAGTTCACCTACCGCACCCTTGAAGATGATTGATCTCTCTCGAAATGCTCCAGCTGCAGTTCCTGTTGAAGTTAATATGATTGTTAGTTGTGATCCGCAAGGCCCTGGCCCAAGGAAAAAGGGCCTTTCATCTTCTTGGGCTTCCAGCCTTCAGCAGCTGAAAGGACCCCAAATTTTGTAAATTTGGGCCTTCGAGGCTTCAAGCTTACGGCCCATAACTAATGCAGCTCCGAGCTTATCATGAATTCTCTTTTTCTTCTTATTTTTTAGAAGGAGGACAAATCTCGGGAGAATTGTTCTTCACCTACTTCATATCTAATCATGAAAGTTGGCCAGTCAATGGAACGACTACGTTAAAGATGAGTTTATACTAACACATCGTTATTCCACAGGTTGCCTTTGACAATGATCATTTTTTCATATTCTAGTCCTAACTCCACCAACCACCAAGGGGCACGTTCCTTCCGAGTCATGTTCTCTCATGTCCTAATTGAAAAGCGAAAAATGATCAGACCAGATGGACATCATGGATGGCACGCATTGAAGGATTATATTTCGGGTGAATCAGATGGGATTTTGGGAAATTCTCGTCTGGTTAGGGCAAGTTCTAATCGATCCAAAATCAAAATTTTGGAAAGTTTTGAAAGTAGAGGGGATGAGGTGGGGGAGGAGAAATCTCCAAGTCCATGGAAGAGGGAGAGTCTCTTTCGAAATGTGTTTTTGAACTGTTCAGACAAGGCTGGTGTGTGGAGGAGAGTTCCGGCTGGCATTTTTGTTTTAGCAATTGTTGTTGCCGAGTCAATTCTTGGCATTATGATGTAGGGCAGATTGTTTCTGATGGATTTTTTTTTTTTGGCTATGTAAGTAGCAATGTTCATCTCATTCTTGAATTACGCCGGGTACATATAAGAGAAAAAAAAATGATCATGCCAACTTAGTGAGAAAATTAGCATAATCGCAATAGGTATTTTCATTTAGACAACTTTAGCTCATTATGAAAATGCGGCATGATGCGATAGAATCTAGCAAATAACAAGAACACACACGTGTGTGTCCAAGTCGACTTGCTTTGCTCGATGCATGAGAAATTTCGACCTATAAAATTGGACATGTAAAAATCTCGACGGTTAAAAGATTAGACTTCTACTTGTTTGTTTATTGAAAAGACATCTCTCTCTCTCTTTCTAAAGTTGCAGTGATTCGGGAAAGGTGTTGTTGTCAACGAGTCGAGTGTTTGATAGGCTTTTTCATCACTTATTCAGTTATTTGTACCTTCATGATGATTAAAATCATTGTACCAAATCCATACTATCTTCAATGTTGAGGAAGTTAATAAATTTTCACATGTTCATTTCTATCTTTGGTTTTTTTTTTAACTTCGATAACTTACCTTAAATGGGAGCCCCTAATATACAAGTTTACCTAGCAGTAATCATTTCAAGATGACGTTGAGTCTACTTCTTACCGTCACCTCCTAAATTAAGAGAGAATTCTTTTCTTCTTTAAAAGTTAATGCATGTGGGCACAGAAAATTTGAATGGATTGGACACAGGCGTTGACACTTAAACCACCCCTAGTTCACCTACCGCACCCTGGTTAGGTATTGCTTGCTGAGGTCTCCCTTTCGACCAAAGCCATCTCTCAGTTTTGTACTTTTGGCCCATTTTGTTTTGCTGTTTCTGGCAGCACTGCTTGTCATTGTATATATACATCACCGTCCATTCATCAATCTCTGATTCCTAGCCTGCAACTTCGCATCACAATCAACAGCAAGTAAACACCTCCGCCAAATCTCTCTCCAAGCATCAGCTTGAGGAAAAGCTTGAATCTTTGAGCAAAATGGGCAGTCTTGAAGCGGAGAGGACCACCACAGGTTGGGCCGCAAGAGACCCATCTGGCGTTCTTTCTCCCTACACTTACGACCTCAGGTAGATTCAAGAGCTTGCTTTTTTTTTTAGGGACTAATAGAAATAATCAAGTCTCAAGTTTTCTAGTGTTTTAATGATGTGGTCCTTCTGTTTCTGTTTTTGCTGAAATGCAGGGGCACAGGCCCAGAAGATGTTTACGTTAAAGTGTTGTTCTGTGGGATTTGCCACACAGACATTCACCAGGCCAAGAATGATCTTGGCATGTCCCACTACCCCATGGTTCCTGGGTAGGTCTTTTCTTGCATTTATGGCCGATGTTTCCTCGTCTTGGTTTGCTCATTTTTAACCATTTCCCCCACTGTCTTGCTGATGTCTTTTTAGGCATGAGGTGGTGGGTGAGGTTCTGGAGGTGGGATCAGATGTGACCAAGTACAGAGTCGGTGACCGAGTTGGAGTTGGCATAGTGGTTGGGTGCTGCAGAAACTGTGGCCCTTGCAAATCGGACCTGGAGCAATACTGCAACAAGAAGATTTGGAATTACAACGACGTTTACACTGATGGCAAGCCCACTCAAGGTGGTTTTGCTGGTGAGATGGTGGTTGACCAAAAGTGAGCACTTACATGCCTCTCACTACTCTCTTGTTCTAGCTGTTTCATCGTTGATTCTTTGGATTGCATTTAATTTGTCTTGGGTCAATGTTAATGCCCCAGAGTATCTCATGCAACTTGACGAACAATAGATCATAAAAACATGTCTGGTCGTGTCAATTTCGACGCTTATGTGCTTCGAACGGCATGAATAGATTTGATGGTGTATATAACTTTATTGACCTAGTTGGAGAACTTTGAAGTTTCTGGGAATTAGTTAGGGGGAATGATCGTTTGGAAGACACATGACAAGCTTAAGCCAACTTCTGCAACATTGCATTTACACCCATGTAAAATGAAATTGAGGGAAGATTGACAGATCCAATTGGGCCCTTTTTCCCCTTCAGGTTTGTGGTGAAAATCCCAGAGGGGTTGGAATTGGAGCAGGCGGCGCCACTGCTGTGCGCTGGTGTGACCGTGTACAGCCCCCTGGTGCACTTCGGGCTCAAGCAAAGTGGGCTGAGAGGAGGGATGTTGGGGCTTGGAGGGGTTGGTCACATGGGGGTGAAGATAGCCAAGGCCATGGGACACCATGTGACTGTGATAAGCTCTTCTGATAAGAAGAGAAAGGAGGCATTGGAGCACCTGGGCGCCGATGCCTACCTAGTGAGCTCTGATGAGAATGGAATGAAAGAGGCCGCCGATTCGCTCGACTACATTATCGACACTGTCCCCGTGGTTCACCCTCTTGAGCCTTACCTGGCCTTGCTGAAGCTCGATGGGAAGCTGATCTTGACGGGTGTCATCAATGCCCCTCTTCAATTTGTCAGTCCCATGGTTATGCTTGGTAAATTCTATGTCCCCTCTCTCTCTCTCTCTCTCTCTCTCTCGATCGATGGAACAAAGTTTTTGAATCTCATTGTTATAAACAGTTTTTACTATATAGTCAACTATCTGGATCAATGATCTGTACTAGAACAATCAATACAGCCTGTGTACCATATGAAAATCCGTTGTGAATCATTTTACTCCCGAACAAATGCAAAAATCCTCTCTTGGATTGACGGTCTTTCGCGAAATGGTATGTCACCTCATTTGTGTGGTTCCTGACATGCCAGGGAGGAAGTCGATTACAGGGAGTTTTATAGGGAGCATGAAGGAAACAGAGGAGATGCTTGAGTTCTGCAAAGACAAGAGATTGACTTCCGAGATCGAGGTGGTCAAGATGGATTACATCAACACGGCTCTAGAGAGGCTCGAGAAGAACGATGTCAGATACAGGTTCGTCGTGGACGTCGCGGGAAGCAAGCTCGATTAATACGGACTTCGAGCCCTTCATCGTCTTCTCCTCCTCTTTTTTTCCTCCTCTTGCCATATTAAACACGAAATCAATGTGTGCTCCTCTGTCAATTTGAGCTCCTCATAGGCTCTTGTCATGGTTTGCTGCGCTGAAAATATCTGTTTCCTTCCGTCTTTGTAATGATCTGTGAACCTGACTACGACTACCTGTGTATCCGATGAAGGTGTCGGGGGATTTTTATCACTTATGAATTGACTATTTCGATTCTGGAAGCATGTTGAATTGGGTTGATCTGTGCTTTCGGGAGAGGGTGGGAGAGCGTTCTCCTGTTGACAGAGACGCAACACCTAACTCCGATGAATAAAATTGACACAAAGTGTTTCAAATGGTGCTCACCAGCTTTTTATAAGTCAGCAAAAGGTCATTATCGCTTCCGTTATGGAGTTTTTATCCCCAAAGTCCTAGTAACAATATGAGGACAAGACATACTTCGTGTTGTTCCCGGGTGCTCTCTTTTTTTCAACCTTGGCCGACGTTTTGTCGGCTGCCGGCCTGCGAGGATGCTGATTTACCTAAGTAGCGTCGAAAATGTTCAGCTCGATGTTTCTGTGCGGTGTTGGGAAGAGTGGGAGTACCCGAACTTCGTCCGAAGTTAAGAGAGAGGGAAAATTCATTTCTCAAGAGAGTCGAGACCCTCAAAACAAAGGATAACACGTATGAATGACGACGGTTTTCCTAATGTCCGGGTCCACCCCATGACCAGCTCACAGCCTCTCAAACATCATCACCATCATCATCCTCCACCACCAAAACCCATGACTCTGACAAGGCACGCCCCCAAGACTTTCTTGCTCTCCTCTTTATTTGAGTGGGAAGATAAGATGATGACGTCAACTCCTACGTGCACATGACATCAGTGAAGTTTTGAGCTGGATCGCGGGGATTGGGAATTTCACGTGTTGAAGGTCACAGACACCCAACCGAAAGCGACCTTGAAAACTCCGAATGGGTCTGCCCGGTTCCGATGCCCTTCGATAAAAGACACCATATCTCACGACAAGCGTGCCGACTTCAAGTAATGACAGACATCGAGCCCTTCCACATGGGAATAATCTTGCGTTTTCAGGGCTTGTCATGCGCCTGTGAAATTTCCCTGTTTCTCTTCTCGTCCTCGCCCCTCCGCTGATTATATTCACTGATTCCTACTCAGAACATGCAACTTGAAATTGCCACGTGTCACTTCTCGCCCTTGACGAGTGTCCGCTGATTCCTGCTCGGAAGGCCCAGCTGCTAATGCATGCCCCAGGGAGTGCTTGCAATCGAAACCAATTGAAAGCAAATGAAATGCCAGCGCTTCAGAATATTTCTGGGGGCAAATTCAAAGAAAGCCTTATCTTTCATTACTGCAAGTTTCTATGTGCAACTCCTGCTAACATTTGATAACCACCAGTCGGTTACAAAAATTAAAATCCAGAAAACATGGAGGGGGTGTGAGATTATGGCGGAGTAAATTAGCCGTGCGTGGACGGACAAGGGAATATTGAAGGAAAGAAGCCTCAAAGAAAAACTACAGTGGCTCGTTTGGCATTGTCGTCCTGCATCCTTCCTATGAACCGAAACTACAATGGACAGGTATCCCGTTGAAGATGTTGAGCTACCAGCGCGAGCATAATATGGACCATCCCGCCATGAACAATTCAGAGTCTCTGACTAAAATACATGTTCATGAAATATCTGGACGGATTAAACCCGCTCAACATAACTGCAAAGCAGATAAAAGAAAGTATTCTAAGAGGCAAATAAATGATAAAGGTGCTTGAAAATGAAGTCATGAATAACAACTTACTAACACAATTCATATCCACAACTTACAAATAGGACAAAGGACAATGACGGCACCAATTGGGTATAGGAAGAAAGTGGTCCTCTCCAAAAAGGGCAGCACTGCAGCGAAAGAGAGTTTATCACCATAGGACTCCGTGGCAATTATTCAGCTCGCTACTTTTAGAGAGAAAGAGAGGGAGAGATTACCATCATAACCTAAGAAGTTCAGATAATGGTAGTAACAAGCTGCCACCATGAAAAGCAGATTTGACAGCAACACAGGAATAAAGCCATGAGCTACCAGGAGAGGTGATAAGAAATAGTGTATTACTGCCACAACATTCACAGCATCAGTTGTTGATGGACGACGCGAAAATATTGAGATTCAAAGATTGTGAGAACATGTATGGACTTAGGGTATACCATATAGTAAAACAAACATGGGGAAGAAGGAGTTGCAGTGGACATCGAACGCATAGAGCCTTCAAGAATTAGAAAATATTAACATCTGTTAGTACAAAAACCATCTGAGCTCTGATGCACATCAAATTAATCTAGACTCAAGCTAGTTAGTTCAGAAATGAAAGTATCTGCTGTAATGATAGTGAGATTATTATCTTAATGGAGTGCAGAATATATAAATCAAATCTCAACATGATCAACATAAGGTCCAAAGTTGAAAGTTTCAAGGACTGATAGCTGAAATTGACACTGAACATCTAAACATAAAGGAAAATGAATTCAAGACTTGCCATTCGACGCGTTGTTCAACCACATGACTATTTGGAACCTCCTCCCGAAGATAACTGTTTGTCAAGAACCTGCAAGAAAATCAAAGAACAAAAATGGATTTTTACACTAATACAGCACTAAATATTAACTCAATACACCCTTACCCCCAAAAAAAAAATATTAACTCAATACAAATTATCGGCAGATGTATTTTGTTTATTTAGCAAAATGGCTTCCATTGTTTCTTTATTTAACTTGCATGGAAGATGATAACAGGAAGTGACTGGGGATCAACCTCCACCAATAGAAAATCTGTCTCAGCTCTTTCCAGTGAAAAGCAAATTTCCTTTAGCTTGTAGTTAGAGGATAAATGTAGTTCTTCTAGATAAGATACAGAGAACACCAGATTTTTTTCCTTCCAATCCAAAAGCCAAAGAAATAAACTGATCGCTGGGCATCGGATTTAGAAACATTCCATTGCGTCATTGCGATAGGCTATTAAAGCTAATCATGAATACTGGATCCAAAGGACCAAATCCAGGAAGAACATTGAAAGCAGATGCTGATAATATGAACAACTAAGAAAATAAATACACAAGCAACTAATATCATGGTCAATAGATATGCCTTAGCTTCTATTGGACCAAAGACGACTCCATAAATTTCGTATGGTAAAAAATAAAGCCTACTAAGCAAATACTCAAGTGCATTTCACGAAACTTGCAAGAAGGAAAATGAAATGCACTTTATTACACTGCTGGGCAATTGCAGTTTCTGAATCTCTATTTTGGACTATATAACCCTCCTTAATGGTGGAGAGCCCAAAAAAAAATTTAATGATTACAATTTGCAGCAAAGTTATTAAGGCAAGAGGCTCTTACCAACAAAAAGTAGACAAGATAGCTCCAGTCACCAAAAAATGGAAAAGTAACACCGAAATAACTACAAAAACGGCATGTGCAACGCTGTGGTCATACCTGAAGTAAAGAACAGTTGCAAAACGAGAAAAAAACGGGTGAGTTGAGAAGTCTTCCTAGAAAAGACTTCCACATGACATGTGCATATGCAATAACTCAAACGCCTGCAGCTTATCATGAAAGAAAGCATCTCATGTGAAACTACCCATTGACTAGGAGCCAAAAATTTTTGAAAGTTTTTACTTTTGTTCTTCCCATCCTTGCATGCTACACCATGAGTTATGTGTACCATAAACCAAGAAAATTGGTTCTGCCCAATTGACAAAAAGAAGCTAACAAACACAGATATGCAACTTACGCGGCGCAATAAGCTGATACTGCGACTACCAAAAGAAGGCTGCTGATCACCACAAATGCCGGATCATCACGCGCCCACTGGTTCTTAGTTTCTAAGACAAGGGAAGGTAGAACAAAGTGACCTCTTGACCATATCAAACATTTTGTAGCAGCTTTCACAGTATAACTTACAATAAAGTCAATCCCCAAATGCCTAGGACAAAAAGCCAAACAACATCAACATCACATTTATCCCAAACTAGTTGGGGTTGGCGGTCGATGAACCCCAAGAGAAAAATATAAAATACACTAAAAATAAGAGTAAGGATAGGGATTATAAAAAAAAGGGGGGGGATTAGGCAGGGCAATTTGGAACATAGGAAATCCCCCCCCCCTCTACAATGCGAATAGTTTTCCTCCACTTCGTTCTAAGATAAACCATACACCAATCTATTTCCCACTCCAATAAATCTTGTTTTAGTACCTTCCCCCAACTAAGTTTCAGCCGACCTCTTCCTCTCTTCATGTCATGTTCACAGTAACAAACTTCTGTTCTTACCGGGACATCTAATGGTTTATGAAAAATATGTCCAAATCATCCCAATCTATATTCTCTCATCTCCTCTACCACCGGTACTATTCTAACTTTTCGTTGAATATCGTTATTTCTTATCTTATCCATTTTTGTATGACCACACATCCACCTTAACATCCTTATTTCCATTACCCCCATTTTATGCTCATGTTACTTTTGTACTAGCCAACATTCAGCTCCGTATAGCATTGCAAATCTTATTGTTGTTCCATAAAATTTTCCTTTTAGCCTAAAAGAGATTTTGTGATTACACAAAAACCCTGATGCACTGCACCATTTCATCCAACCCGCTCTGATTTTATGACTGACATCCTCATCAATCTCTCCCTCTTTTGCAAAATTGATCCCAAATATCTGAAATCATCTTTTTTAGGTACCTTTTGTTCAAGCATGTCCACGAATTCTTGATCTCCTCCTTTTTTCATGGCGAACTCACACTTCATATATTCCAACTTAACATAAATCCTTTAAACTCTTAATGTGTTTCTCCATAATTCTAATTTAGCACTAACCCTAGCCCGATCTCATCAATAAACACAATATCATCTACGAATAGCATACACCACGGCACCTCATCTTGGATATTTTTTGTTAGCTCACCCGTAACTAGTGCAAAAATATAAGGACTCAAAGCGGAACTTTGATGTAAACCTACTGTGATTGGAACAAAAAGCCAAACAAGAGGGGAGAAAAACAAGGGGAAGATACAGCAATCTGAAAATCATCTCATTACAAAACAAAATTTCTGCCCATGACATACTCAGCCGCTGTAGATTCTAAATTAGAAATTTAAGTTAGACTAGACATAACTCTAAACAGAGGAGGTGATGGTGACAAATTTTCCTGAACAAAGGACAAAACATAAAGCATGTTCTTACCAAAAAAAAAAACATAAAGCATGTACATTTAAGGAGCATAAAGCCTAAATTAGCTTGATTGAAACTGAAATTACTGAAAAACAAGTGGATGGAAACTTGCAACTGCGAGGACTTACGCTTGTGATACTTTGTGTGCTGATATCTGCATCCATCATCCCATTGCACCCGCGAGATGTAAAATTAATCCAGTTAGTTCATTGCAACAATCTAACTCCAAAAACTTCAGACTAACAACAAGATCAGTAATTTCTTAAACAACCATGAGAAAAACAGACAGAGAAAACAAAAACACACACCAAAAAAAGGCTTAATGAAAATAATGATGACAGCTATAAAGGAATGACTAGAATGTTGATGAAGATTCAAATTCTTACACAACTTTTGGTGATGTACACAGATGAAGCATTAGCCAGAAAGTGTATTCGATGTCCATTTGTTGCCACTGCATAAAGCAGAGAAGCAGGAGAATGAAAAAGAAGCAATAGCAACACTTCAAAAAAAAAATTGTCTCCAATAAATCGTTGATCAATGCTGTTACTACCGTATTTCAAATCGTCAAACATGAACAAATTTATGAACCAACAAGCAAAGTACCGTAATGACTTATACATATGATATATGTATAGGCGAGTGGTTCTAGGATCCACCTGGAACTAGAACCTACCTATCTATACAGGTTTCTCATTTTTTGGAATCTGAAACTTACCATGCATACCTTAAACCTTAGAACTTAAAACCTACCCTGTCACAGGTTCCAGGTTCCAAATGTATTCTTAGTTCAATGATTGCAGTAAATAATCACATTTAATGACCACCATCTGCCGCTAAAATCCAATAACCACAACTCATATTTAGGTATACGAATAATATGAAACATTAACAAAGTAAAAGTCTCCATAATAAAGTGATTCCAGATTACATACTCATCATCGGACACCATGAAATATAACAGAATAATGCGAAGACATATAAAAAAAAAATATGAAAACTTGCTCTATGTTCCAGATTTCAGATTCCACCTACCTTGAATCTGGAACTTACCCATCAGAACAGGTTCCCTTATTTTTGGAACCCAAAACCCACCCTCCATATCCTCGAACCTAAAACCGATTGGTTTCCACCGGTCCGATTCTCTAGGTTTCAAGTTTTACCTTGAAACCATGCTCACCCCTCACTCCTAAGTATATGTAGTAGCCCATAACATGAAAACAATCTACGACAGAGGAATCAGAAATTGGGATAACACCCAATGCTGCCAGTCATGGGTCATTGGGATCCAGATCAATGAAGAGTGTACCCCCACACATTTTGGAAGCAAATGACCGTCAGCAGTGTTTCATATGTGCTGTTATTTTCTTCACCAAGTTTATTCACAAAACAATGAGGGGCCCATTAGACTGTCACTTGTAAATATACAACACGCGACATTCCAGACAAGCTATGTTTCCTTAATAACATACCATGGGTTTTGGGTAATTGGTACTAAACTTCTTGACCGAAAATAACTTGAAAGTGATCATGACAATTGCAACAACTATAAAGAGCGGTATGCTGTACCATAGCAGTGCAATTTGAGTTCTCAATAGGAGAAGAAATTGCCACACAACATTCAATTGTCAAGCCTCGATGACTGACAGGGACCATGTTCCCCATGGAACCCCAGCGTGCAAAACTGAAGATTGGTCAGCACACAAATCTCACACACGGATCAAGCCATGATCAGATTATATCCAGACTAACATAAAAAAAAAATTAATAATAATAACAATAATAATTTACAAAGAGTCCTCAAAACAGCTCAACATTTTCAGTGATGCAGTAACGAGCTAATCCAAGAGCAATGTTAGCTAGACGGTCCAAATTTCCAAGACGTACACGAATCAAAATCTAATTAGCCGCTCAAATTTAGCGTATTTACTCGACCTGATCGAACAAACACAGGGCAATTTGACTAGCATTTTATCGCCAGCGAAGAATGCGCAAAGCTACGACCGTAAGGGAGATCAGATCTACTGAGCTACTAGCCCCAAAAAAAAAAAAAATTCACATCCAGAAAACGGGAAAGAGAGAGATTGAAATTAGGGACCTTGACAATTCTGCGGAGGTACTGAGCGAACATGTTGTTCGATCGAGAGGCGGAGGACGATGACCGTCCCTTGGATGCCGTCGGCAACATCTCTTTCTAAATCCTTCCTCTCCTCAATCTGTCTTTCTCTCTGACCCCCTCGATTCGGTTCGCAGAAGCTTCCCGGTCGAAACTATGACAGGATCGAAGAAGCTCTCGGTCTCTCTGGCAGAGTCTGTGAACTCCCTCCGTTGCCAACTCGAGCTGGAGAAGTCGATCGGTCGATGTTAGTTCTCTCTCTGCTCTTGCAAAATCCGAAGTCGAGCCTTGGGAGTGGGTCGACATGGCGGAACCGCTCCCGGGTCGGATCCGGTTGATGGGTAGACGAAGTAGTGTTGATTGAGCCTTGGGATTTAGCTGAACCGCAAACCAGCCCAGTGCTCCTGGGCTTGAGTCAAGGGGTTTAAAATCGCTCAGGTCGTGTGGTCAAGATCATCATCGTAATTTCAAGTAATGAGTCATCTTACGGTCCGTTTGCCATCATTTTTGTTATCGGAAACAATTTCTGTGCAAAAATAATTTTTTAAAATTTTTATATTCAGAAAATATATATATCTTTTTAATTTTCTCTGTTCCAAATATATTCCCAGGCCACTGATTTACTTCGGGAAAGAGAAAAATCAATTGACTCACGTAAATAAATAAATAATTTGTTCCAAAAAAAAAAGACCAGAAAAATATATAAGTAGGCCAGTTACCAAACATGCCCTTAGTTGCTACCTTTAGTAAAACCGGTATAAAGCCTAGAACGGCAAGATCTACAATACGAAATTACTTTTGACTGGGTGTTGTGTTAAGCATGACGTTGCCCTTATGATGGGTCTATTAGCAAGTGAGCTTATACAACTCTGAATTTTACGTACAAGTATAGTTTAAATCGTGCTTACTTTGTAATGTACATAGGCTTGAAGTTTATATCCAACCTTGTTGTATCCTATTATATATATTTATATATATATATATATATATATATTCACTTTGAAATGTTCAGCAATGCGTTTGGATTTAGTTGTGTTCTGCTTTGGGATTCCGACGCACGTTAACAAAAAAATAAGGTAGAATTCAAAAGTTCAATATCTACTAACGTATCGAAATCGGGCATCTTTAGATTGATATTTAATTGACATGCTAAATAAAAATGGGAGGATAACTAGAATCTTCGTGGCCGGTGGACATTAGAGTTCTACTCGAGAAAGGAAAGAGAGCTGGAATCATCGTGAGCCAAAGCAATCTCTACCTGAAACGACCTCATCAAGTCCCCTGAGATAAAACTCGTCATCCAACTTCGAAGAGATAATACAAATGAAAAGGAGTTACAACCGCCGATCAACTATTGATCCATTGGCTTAGAATTAATTATAGAATATGAGACATTTAATGTATGGCTCATCCTTAAGAATATTCTAGAGAACCCAAGAAATCCCTAGAAAACGAGTCTTCCGAGTTAAGAATATTCTAGAGAAATCAAGAAAACAAAAAGGCACATAACTGGCCAATTCTATTTTCAATGAATTGAGTTACTCATCTCTCTCTTTTTTTTTTGGTAATTTTGCCCATTTTGGTAAATTGTCTTCCAAAATGACGATTTGACCCCTTATGGGGAAATCGCCTCTAAATATTCCTAAACTCGTTTCAAATCTCCAAGCACCCCTTTTCTAAGCCTTTAGGGCTTTATTAGAGATACCATATATTGATTTGATACATTTTATCCGCATATTTTGAATCATTGATTACACCCTATCTTTATTAATTGTGAGTAATAGGTCAAATTTATCTATCCGCATGAATCCTAAGGTTCTAGAGCCCTCTTTATCCAGAGCAATCTGCATGAAATCATAATTAGGAAATCACTTAACTTAATACCAAAACGGTATCAACGGCAATATTGGCGTAACTAAGTTTTCGATCCCAAATCTCCGATTTCATTCGAGTCGTACGGCTACTCTATCAATAGCAATATTAACGTAATTATGCTTTCGATTCCAAATCCCTGATTTCGTTTGAGTCACACGATTGCTCCCATTGCCCAACGAAATTCCCAATCTACATTTCTTAAAAATCGACCGCGACTTCAAAAGTATGCACATGTCGCACAACTGCACTTAAGGTCGAAACTCGATTCTTAAATCCTGCTTCGCTCGAGATGAGGACTTGAAAGAATCCGAACCGATCCGCAGACTTCGATCATCATCCCTAAACTCTACATCCCTCTGACGGCGACGAGGAACTTCAAGTCTTCCGCCCCCCCAAGTGACATTACAATGATCGTAACCAAATCTCACGTCGGCCAAAAAAGGTTACCCGACAATCCACGTCCACCGAGTTACATGCGTCCGCTTGGAATCGGCACCATGTCGCGGAATTCAACAAATCTACCGGCATCCAAAATCTCTCTCTCAGGCAAGTAAAGAAATAAAATATCACGTCCGCTTTTGATGATAAAATTAAAAAAAATAATAAAAGACAAAAACCTACTCCGACATTAAATGCGTCCCCGAAACGTTCCATCCCAGATTTTCCTTTACCAATTCCAATTCAAGTCGCCTATCTTTTCCGTTGGCGCTCGGCTTACGCTACGCGCAAAGACCCTAACCGACCCTAACTTTCCTCGAAATCCTTATCTGTACTGAGGTGGCCTCTCTCTCTCTGCCTTTACTACCTGCGGTCAAGATATAGATCCGAGACAGAAAATACGCTATATTTTTTGAAAATATTCACGAAGAAACGCATTGTGAAAAACCCTAAAATCCTCCGTCACATCGTAATTCTGGACCTCAACCTCGCTTATATTTCATGTGGAGCCTCGAGAATAATCCCGTCTAATTAAATTTAAGCTCGTAAACAAATTTCGTTTATCCCACCCTCCCCGACTCAGATTCGCTAAACGGCGTCGTTTCGCGAGCCCTCATTGTCCTCGCCCCCTCCCTCCAGCTCAGTCATGTAGTTCCTCACCTCTGTCCTGATGATCGCCCGCATCGCCGTAGTGAACTCAGGCCCGAACGGTGTCGTCGTTCCTCTATCTCTGCTCGACCCCTCCCGCCTCGCTCCCATCTCGCTCGACTCGCTGCCGGGAATCGACAGCGACAGATTAGTCGAAGGACCGTCCTCTTCCCGATCGTCCACGCCCCGCGACTCGCTCCGTGTGCGCACCAATGCCGCCAGGTCGGCGGCTGTCCTCGCCCCCATGGGCTGCAGCTGAGAATCGGATCCCGACGGCGCGACCGGATCGCTCAGCTCGGAGCTCGGCGGGCTCCCCGGGCTCCTGCCACGAGGTTTCTTCTCCTCCGGCCTCCGCGCCGCGGGATCCCCGTCGGGGATCGCCGCGGAGAACTTGCGCTTGAGCGTGGAGTTCCAGTGGTTTTTGATCGCGTTGTCCGTGCGGCCGCTGAGTTGCCTGGCGATGGTTGCCCAGCGGTTGCCGTGCTTGGCGTGCTCCCTAATGATGAGATTGTCCTCCTCCTCCGTGAAGGGGCGGTGCTCCAGCCCCGGCGTGAGCTGGTTGCACCAACGGAGGCGGCACGACTTTCCGGACCTCCCGGGGATCGACTTGCTTATCGAGGACCAATTCCGAGGGCCTTGGTGCTGCACCAGCTTCCTCAACAGATCGTCCTCGTCTGCGCTCCATGGGCCCTTGACGCGATCGGCATCTCCATGCGACGGTTCCACCGCACCGTCCGATTCCATCGATTTTTTCCCAATCCAGGAATCGCCGTCCTCCCGCTAATCGACTCGACTCGACTCGTCTCGTCTTGCGACTGTAGCACGAGAGACGCAGATAAGGAGGAGAGAAGGAGAAGCGTGTTTTTATAGTAGGGCTTTAACGTGCAGTGGTTCGAACCGGCGTTACCCGGTAACCGGTGAGTCGACAGCCCAGCTGGATAACCACATAGGGCCGCCGCGTGGACGCGAGAATAACGAAACGGAAAAAACGGACTAAAATCTCGCAGGAGCAGAAAATATCGAAGCGGTTTCCTGAATTATCTTAAAGAGCGTCGGGGACAGTTATGGAAGTTGAAGGGAGTAGGTGAAAAAAGGTTGGAGCTGCGAAAACGTATCGCGAGAGATTGAGGAGATGGCGTTTAGGTAAGGGGGACTAGGATAAGTTTGACTGAGCCCACGTGGAAAGCAATATTCCCTTGTCTTTTTCCACAGGCAAAACCCAAACAAGCACACATTTTTGCCAAGTTTATTAAAATCGGATGTCTCTATAGTGTTCACTAAATATTTTTATTCTCAATTCGGAAAACTCAAATTTAAAATAGTGAATATTCATTACGCAAGAAGTGCCGGAGAATATGATATATTAGTTTCCTTAGATCCACACTCGATGCCTTTAGAATACTTAAATGAAAAGTCGAAATAAAGGCTAAAAGACATAATACAATGCGTAATCACTTGGGAGCATTTACTTTTCACGAAATCATCGACATTCATTGCCAAGAAAATCAGATTTCGTGCATTTTGGATTTTGGTGACGAGTGCCTTGTATATATAATGTGAATGCATTAATTTTTTGTTGTCGTTTGTGTAATTAATATTTTCAAAATCGAATCACTACCTATTGATCGTGCTTTTTAACATCGTTTCGGCTACATTGCTTAGCACGTACTTTCGAAAATTTTAACAAAGGGTTTAATTAACAACTAATGATGTCGTTAAATGTGCTCTCAAAAAATAGCTTCGAATTCTAAAATCATTGTGATACTTTTATTAAGTATAACTTCAATATTAAATAAGCCCAAGTTAATATCTGTTTTTTTTTTTTTGGTCGATGAAGAGGCGAAGGCAGCTTTAAGGTGCACGGAAACGGGGTGACGTGGAGAAAAGGACAAGGGTTGGAGTTTGGGGAAAACGACAAAAACGGTCGCGGGAATTGGAGGAGGCATGATTGCGGGAGGAGCTGTCGGTCCAGGCTGGCGACCTGACCCCCCACGCGACAACGATCCCCAACGGCACAAGCTAATCTTTTAACGACTTTTCGATTTCACTTATTTCCCTTTCGAATTACTCTGCGCGAAAATCGTGCGAGACTTTTCAAAACTGCGAAACAGAAATTCAGAAAAGAGGGTCGATTCAAATTGGACGATTGAATTAATGAAAATGCTTTTCCCACAAAAAAAATAATAATATGTTTTTTAAAATTCAGAACATCTCTTTAACGTTGAGAATATGAACTTTTTTTTTTAAACGACCCTCTTTTCTGAATTTTGTTAAAGAAAATAAATTCAGAACCTCTCTTTAACTTTGAGAATGTGACCATTTTTTTTCTGTCGAAAGAAATATTCTATTTATTAATAGTCGAGAGAGTTACATAGAATACTTTCAAATTCCCAAAAGACTGTAGAAAAATAAAAAGCCCAGAAAATAAATTCCGCAACTAAACGCACACTCTCATCCTCTAAAAGTAGATTTGATATCACAAAATTACAACGGTCGATCATCAAAGTCAATGATAGGCACACACCAAATCCTCTCAAAACTAAATGCGATGACTTGCGGTACGCGTCTAGGTTCGATGTTCTCATCACCAATGCCGAGTAATGATAACAACAATAGTATATTGAAAGAACACTGATTAGATACCTATAGAGGATTCCTAGATCTATATCGAAATATAAATTTGGGAGAGTAAAATTCTTAGATCTAAACCTGAATAAATAGCGAATTTATTCAAGAGTCCCTAAAGAATTCTATTAGAAAAATTTAAAGTCAAAGAAAGTCGTTTGAGAATATGAATAGTTGCAACGCAACAAAAAGACATTTTTGGTTTTGATCCGATGAATTCTTAGCGCTCCACTTTTCGGTATGATTTTCCTTTTATCGACTCCACCTTGATATAATTAGACCATCGGTGTTTCATTCGCTAAGTGGAGATTGCACAATAAAGTAAAAGAACGAATTATTACGGAAAATTGGTTATAGGTATTGAAAGATTCTGTTGTCTAATTCAATGTGATCTTTATAAGTAGTGAATAATTTAATGACTCTTAAATAAGCATTGGCTCGTTTGATCGCCTCTCTTCAAATTATCATGACAAACTGATGTGGTCATTTTCAATTAGATTTACTATTATTATTATTATTATTTCTATATCTCTTCTCCTATCTCCGTGTGATGAAGTTAATTTGAAATGAATTTGAATGAATATCTCATATCACCAACGGCATGAGATTTATTTCCTTGTTTATTATAAAAGACACACGATATCGACATCAGAGCGAATCGCGGAAAGTAGATTACAAAACGGAATTACGGAATACCGAGTGAATTAAGTTTACAGAAAAATCGGGAACCCAATAGGATCAGATTAATGAAATTGATAAGAACTAAAAAGGAGAAAAAAGAAAAATCAGTGCAAAAAGGGAAAAAAGGAAAAAGGTAATGGGTTTCTGTCAATACCAACCACCAGATATCGCCGACCGTGGGTTTCTTGTTGGGAGTTTCGAGCTCCAATCCCACGCAAGCCTCGAGCCAAACGGCACCACGATCAAAACGTGTGCCGCTTAAATTTGACCGGTCGTGGTTTCGTGTTCGGCTGTTCTCTGTTCTGTGGACCCCATCCGGTCAACCTGAAACCGGACGGGCCCATAAGCCGAAAGCTCCCTTTATCACTTCGGTTCGGGTCGTTATTATTTCGGGCCAAACACCAAACCCAAAAAACCCGACCCTCTACACTTCATTTGGACAGTTTTAACACGACAGTAGTCTGACGAAAAGAAGGCGTGGAGTAATATCCTAAAAAACTGTCGACTTTAACTCTTTCCCAATTCTACATTTTCTCAAAAAAAAAAAAAAACATCTCTAATTTTAGGTGCAATTCCAATTCTACTCTGTTTTTTTTTTGTCCCATGAACAACCTTCGACTTTAGGTCAATTCTTAATTTTACCCCAAACTATTTTTGTCTTGTAAAAAACTTTCAGCTAATTTAGGTCGAGTACCAATTATATCCTAAAATTTTTTATTGTCTCATAAACGATCTCAGCTTTAGGTCCAATTTCAATTTTACTATAGTTTTTTTTTGGTCTCGTAAACGATCACCAACTTTCGCTTGAGTCATAAATTTGCCTCTGCTAACCCTCCATCAAGACCACCTTTAGTGATTATATGCTTGGTTCTATTTCTTTTACTTGGGAATGTTCTATCTCTAGTGGCCGGTGAACTCGTGTCTGTTGACACCTGATTTTTAATCATTTTTTCTATTGCTAAAGTAATAAAAAATCCATAAAAATTCATAAAATTGAAAAATCAACTTTGGGGACCTTAGCCAAGCCTAGGGAACCAATTTTGACCAAAAAAAGATTTTTCATATTTTCAGTATTTTTACGTATTTTTTATTTATTTATTTTCGAAAATTAATAGAAAATCCATAAAAATTCATAAAATTGAAAAATCAACTTTGGGAACCTTAGCCAAGCCTAGGGAACGAATTTTGACCAAAAAATAATTTTTCATATTATATATATTTTAATTTTTTTTTAAAAAAATACAAAAATATTTGAAAATTTTGAAAAAATAACATTTGAGGCCAAAAAATACACAAAGATAGTTAATATTTTTATTTTAAATCTATTTTCATATTGGCCATCGCAAATTCAGAAAAATCCAATTCGAGTCACGTGTTCCTTCACGAGTATAATCTCGAATCGGGCCTAAAAAAATTTAATTTGAGTCAACTTATTTTTAACTTTCACTTTTTATGAGTTGTGACATTGTCTTCTAATATTTTAAATTTTCATCTTGGCCCAATTATACCCAGAATGACTTAATTTTGCAAAAGGGCTTTAATTAAATTATGCATTATTTTCAGCGACAAGAAATGAGCTTAAAGTTGACATGTGGTAAATTTTGGTGTGTCAAAAATTGTGAGGAGATTTGGACTTAAAGAAATATATTTTTTTCAGGGACTGAATTGTAAATACTTAAAATTCAAGGACTAGAGTGCAAATACCTAACTCTTGAAGGATTATTTTACAAATAATAAAAAGAAGAGTTAGTGGATAAATTAGAATAGAGAAGGGAAGATGAAGAAGAGGAGATGAAGAAGAGAAGTTGGAGAAGAATGGATGGAGAAAATAAGATAAGAATAGAGAAGGGAAGATGGAGATGAAGAAGAGTTAGTAGAGAAATTAGAATGGAAGATAAGAATAGAGAAGGTAAGATGGAGATTAAGAAGAGTTAGTGGAGAAATTAGAATGGGAGATAAATATGGAGAAGGGAAGATGAAGATGAAGAAGAGTTAGTGGAGAGATTAGAATGTGAGATAGAGATGGAGAATGGAAGATGAAAATGAAGAAGAGTTAGTGGAGAAATTAGAATGGGAGATAGAGTTAGTGGAAAAATTAGAATGGGAGATAGATGAGGAGGTTATAAAAGGAGGAAGAAGTGAACTTGAGAAGGGATTCTTGAGAGAGAAAATTTGAAGTGTTTGGGAGAATTTTTTGGAGAGAAAATTTTGGATGTTTGAGAGAGTTTTGGGAGATTGAAGAAAATTTTGAGAGAAAGAAAATACCAAAAGAGAGAGAATTTTGAAGATGATGGGAGTTTAAAGCTAGGGGTTATCATCACAAATTCCTTCATCGATCAATATAAATCAAAAGTTCATCCTCGTCAACGAGCAAACAAATTCAAGCTAAGTGTTTTTATTTATTCATTTATTTATGGTTTTACTCGCAAATTAGCACAAATTGTATACACTTTCTCCATCTCCTTTTTCTTCCATATTTTATGTCAGGAGAAGGATATCTTTACGTCAACAGCAAAAATCTCGTCGAGATGCAAAAATCGGCCCAGACAAGCTCCTAAGCTGTCCACCGATTTCTCAACTAATCTGTGACTAAAAGTCCCTCTTAATTCAAAAGAAACTCTCTATATTGGGAACATAGAGAGCGAAAATCAATTATAGAAATTCCTCCCAAAAAAATGGGAGATAAGTACTCTTTCTACTCTTCTGGTTTTAGGTGCAGATTAGCACATATTTTGTATACTAACACTTCACTCTATTTTATGTCAGGAAGCCGCAGCTCTATATCAATGGTCAATCCTATGGAAGCACAAAATCGGCTTGGAGGAGTCCTCAAGCGCGCACAAATTTCAAATTGTTGAATCAATTCGTTGTATTTCATTTTAAAAAATTCATACCCCAAAATGGAGAGGACAAAGTCCATCCGCAATTTAAATACCTGCACCATAAATCCCAAAGGGAAGAGCCAAGCCAATGCTTAGCCTCCCATTGGAGGTTTTTACTTATAGTAGTTAAATACCTGCAACTTAAATACCTGCACCTTAAATCCCAAAGGGAAGAGCCAAGCCAATGCTTAGCCTCCCATTGGAGGTTTTTACTTACAGTAGTTAAATACCTGCACCTTAAATCCCAAAGGGAAGAGCCAAGCCAATGCTTAGCCTCCCATTGGAGGTTTTTACTTACAGTAGTTAAATACCTGCAACTTAAATACCTGTACCTTAAATCCCAAAGGGAAGAGCCAAGCCAATGCTTAGCCTCCCATTGGAGGTTTTTACTTACAGTAGTTAAATACCTGCAACTTAAATACATGTACCTTAAATCCCAAAGGGAAGAGCCAAGCCAATGCTTAGCCTCCCATTGGAGGTTTTTACTTACAGTAGTTTAAATACTTGCAACTTAAATACCTGTACCTTAAATCCCAAAGGGAAGAGCCAAGCCAATGCTAGGCCTCCCATTGGAGGTGTTTATTCACTGTCATGTACCTATAATTTAATTTTTGAATCATCAGACCCAAAAGATGAGTAGGTCGTAATACTGCACAGAAGTCGTTAACACACTCCCTCTTTCGGCTTCAGAGAATCTTTAACACTTAAAAAAATATAACAAATAAAAATATATACCATCCATGCATCCTAGTTAAAAAGTGAAAACACAAAAGAGAATACCCTACTAGAGCTTTAGGAATAAACCAAGCCTGAGTTGCCGGATTAGGATATCCATGAAATTAAGGTACCGAAAGGGCATTAGTTTTAATTAACTAGTGTAACCAAGTCCCCGAGCTCATAATCTCTGGTTCGCAGGAATAAATTAGTTCTCCCGCTAATTTATTTAGGTTTCTAATCGACCTACCAAGAACGATTAGTGGCGACTCCAAATTTCAAAATCATTTAAACAAAAACCAAAGTTGCGATTCGGTAGGGCTTGGGAGGGTCCGCATTAGGTTAGTCAAATCTAATTAACCTAATAATCCGTTAACCCCTAGAATTAATAAAAATATTTTTAGAGGGTCGCGACAGCTTGGCGACTCCACTGGGGACGGGATTTTTAAATTTTCGAAAAAAGATACCAATTGGAATACTTGAATTTTTTCGAAATTTTAAAAGTCTTAGTGGACTTAAGCCAATGAAAATTTCATGGATATCTCGCTTCTGGCGATTTTGCTTGGGACTCATTCTATAGGTGTTATATGTTTTTGCAGGATGGGAGTTATAAGGGGCGGAGTGTTTGGCTAACCCATTTGTTTTGCAGGCTTGGTGTTGGGATTATGTTTAATTTCACACATTTTTAGAAGCGCTGTTTTGATATCAATTGTCGTGCATGTCTTGCATATTCTGAGGATCACAACACCTGCACACACAAGCGTCTAAACCCAAGTCGCGAAATTTTTCCTAGGTAACCATAGATAGGGATCGAATATGCAAAGCTCCTGCGTCGATTGCGCTTGGGTTGACCATATTTTATCCCGCTCATTATCTGAATTGACAATTCTTCCCATTGTGATTTGATTGCGCGGAGGGTAAGGTTGTCAATTCAGATAGTGGGGGCCTTTTAGGTCCATACCCTGTCTCTCCTTCTTTTATTTTCTAGAGTTCACTCCTCACTTGAGTCATGCGCATGACTATGTGATTTGCATTTCTCCAAGGTAAAAGTAAGTTCTCTAATTTTATCTTGTATTTATTTTCGGTCGGTTCATGCTAGGTGTTAGTCAGTTTTTGAGCTTGATATTACGACTATTCTTTTAAAAGAAAATAAAAATTAAATTTGTCCCTCGTTTCTTTTAAAAAAAATTTTGAAAAAATGATGTGAAAAATCCCTTCATGGGAATTTTATTAACCAATAAGGGATTTTTGTCATGTTTTTATTGCTTCAATAAAAATGAAATTTTCCTGACAAATTTACCTCTGAAAATTTATTCTGATAAAAAGGAAATTCCTTCAAAAATTTTAGTAAACGTCAAGAGATTTTGTCACATTCCTTAAAAAAAATAATAAAAAAAGAGTAATAAATCTGCAAAAAAATTCTGTATTAACCCATTTCTTCCTAAGGGAATTTTTTTTATGATTTCTCTATAAAATAGAAAAAATCAAATTGGACTAATATAGGAGTCATGGACCGACATTCCTTGTGTCGCATACTAATTATATCATTTTCTTTTGCAGGGAGATCCTAGATACCCTAGACGGGTGTAAAAATTAAGTTCAAAATATATCAAGAATCATCTTCAGAAATACCAAAAGACGAAAAACACCGAGGCTTCAACCGTTAATTCCGGGGGGCAAACGAACACTGTCCATCTTTGACAGACAGAGTTATGTCAATCCGTAAACTTGTATGGGCAGTGTATTCTGATATGACGGTGGATTTATACTGATTAAACACGGGGGCATATTTAATGTATTGCAGAGGATCCCGCGTCTTTTGAAAGATAATATGGATTATATAATCAGAACCCATGAAACAAATACCTTTACCTGATTAAATCAAGCAGAGACCGATCTTAAAATTTCCTCTTATCCGAAACATGCGGAGGGCTTTAGAGGACCGAGGTTCTATTAATAAACAAGGCCCACAGGAATTTCTCCCGACGCTACAGGCGACCGACACGAGCAAGTGGACGCCGAAAGAAATAAAATATGGATAAAAGTGGGCACACAACAGGTGGCCGGATTTATTACCAGCGCACTGATCGAGTTGTCATAGCGTTATTGTTTGTGATCTCAAGATGGATAGTGGGGGCCACCGCCGAACCCTTCATCAATGTTCTCGATATCATCGTCTGGAGCAATTAAACAAGAACATCAAGAAAAACATTAAGCCTCGACATCTTCGGTACCTCAAATCGTTCTGTTATGCTATGCGAAAGAAACGATAGCAGGAAAATTAAACAAAAAAAAACACGTGAAGCTTTTCTTTCATTCCATTCATCAAAGAGCATTACAACAGCTCACTGGGGAGGAAAAGTAAAGCCAAACTGAGCCCTGATAACCATTACGAAGGAGCTCAACTGACTCTCCAAACAGTTGATGCTCCGGGTGCACCGGGCGTTCTCAGGATCAAGCTCCGCGAGCCTAAAGAAGAGGCGATCGCGCTTCTGCTTAGCCTGGGCCATACTGGCCTCGTAATGCTCGACAGCAAACTCCAAGTCCGAAATCGCCGCCCTCTCGAAAGCAATATCTGCCGTAATGTCATCAAGTCTCTCCTGCAGCCAACCGCATTTGCACCTCATCATAATATTGCTCGGCTCCTGTTCGGCGTAAGTTCGGACCAAGGCCAGACGGTCCACCAACTTTCCCCTCTCACGAACTAGCCACGAAAGCTGATCATTGGCAAACTTGAAGGCTTTCTTGTGATTATCAGCCATAAATGTGACTATTTCCAGACGCTCGTGCCGGTCTCGGTAACGAGCTTTCACGACGGCAGTCACAATGACCGTCTCATAAGCGCGGTTATAGGAAGCCAGAAAATTAATGAAGAGGGTCGGGAAGTTCCGATACTCCCTCCCCAGTTGGGTACCCTCAACAGAAGCAGCGTCTAGGGTCCTGAATAAACCGAGGATTTCAGCCTCAACGGTAGAGTTTTGGGCTATATGAGCGTAACCTCTACCAAGAAGATTGTAGAGTCTCTCCCACCCAGCCAGGATTTCGGCGGAGAAGGTATGGTTAGGAGAATTGGCCATTTTTGAAAGCAGATCACGAAAGAAAGGAGGAGAGAGGCGAGGCAGATGATCGGAATGCGAAGGTGATAATCTGCTTCAATTTAAATAATGATTTCACAGGGGCAGTCCTTATTGGTCGAGTTTTTTCTATCTACCATTCTCTGTCGGCAACACCCCCGCTGGCTCGAATTCCAGTCAAGCGGCAACCTCAAGCTGAGCAGACCCGACGTCTCTGCAGAAAAGTTGGACGGGCTGCCACCACTTTGAAAAAGAAAGAATAAAAAACGAGCTGAGTGGGAGACAAAGAAATTTTCGGCAGAAAAGGAGATACGACTCGTCTTTATTGGAGGACCCGCCAGTAAATCGACGGTGGAGATCTTGACAAGGGCCCTCTACCACGAAAAGAAAAAAGGAAGACGAACTGAGCGAGAAACAAGGATTTCCCCTTTGATCAAAAGCTGAATATCAGATTTTCTTCCTCGAAAAATCTAATAGCACTGCCCGTGAAGAGGGAAGTCGTTGCTATTGCCAGAGAGAGAACTTGTCCTCATTTGATAGTGAGAGTTCATTCGCAAGAACTCGCAGGAGAAAGATAGAGAGGAAGGAGTTCTCGTGGGAGAGGAATTCAAAACCTTCACCATCAAAGCATCGGCTTTCAAAGCCTGTTACGAGAAACCATCGACGATCCCGTGATCCCTCAAGTCCAAGAAGACATCCTGAGGCGGTCTCGAGTCGGCAGTCCTAGATCCAGAAATATGTCGAGCATTAGGGAAACGGGCGCATGTTCAACCCTGGTCGAAGCTAATGAAGTTCCTTACCCTGAGGGTCTACTGGTCATGGCCATTGACGGTAATCCAGTCTCTCTGTCAATTCTTGTTACCGTATTGAGAAAATACCGGTATAAGGTTGTAGCTCAAGCAAAGGCGACAGAGGCCTTAGAGATATTAAGGAGGAGTGGTGACCAGTTTGATATCGTCCTCACCGCCATGGTAGGGATTGACATGGATGTTTTCACTCTCTTGGAAGTCATCAATTCTAAATTAAACATGCCAGTCCTCGTAATATCGGCAAGCGATGATCAGCAAGCCATAATGAAGGCTGTCTTAAATGGGGCCCAAGACGTCGTAACGAAACCAGTTAGGGTTCAGATGCTTCAAAACATATGGCAGCACGTGGTAAGGAAGCAATTGCACGACCATGAGAACAAGCATCAAGCCTTCAATTTTGTTCCAAGCAACTGGAGAAAGAAGATGAGTTGGTCTCCCGAGCTGCATCGTATGTTTGTTAATGCAGTTCAACAGGTAGGAATCGATTCGGCACGGCCGCAACATATACTGGAAATTATGAACGTAGAGGGACTCACTAAAGCAAATGTTTCGAGTCATCTTCAGAAGTACAGAAAAAGGGTGAGAGAACACAATGCAGCTCAGAATTAAGAAAACCAAGGCGGGACTGATCCAAGCCTGAACGTCGAGTCTCCTCGCCACCATAAGTTCCCCAGGTTAGCATGGGGCGAGCCACTTCCCATCATCAACCAAGCTAGTAACCATGCCATCAATCCCCCAGGCGTTAATCAAAGTATCCCCCAGAATCACCCTAATACTCTTCAAGAGTATAGACCGCAGGAGCAGTGTATTCAGATTCCTTGGTTTGAGCACAAACCTGTGGCTAGAACTCATCCCATGATCAGCGCGCTTGCGCAGCCAGAGAATCAGACAAGAAGTTATCCTGAGCACTTCCACTTCTCTAATCCTCGAATGGAAGGAGTTTTTGGCAGCAGGACAGTTGGTGATCCCCACACTTTCTCGAGTAATGATGAAGGCTCCAGCACGAGAAGTCAAATTGCTCATGGCGAGGACAGAATGAGAAATCTACCGCCAGCATTTGCCAACAATAATGCCCAATTCGAGCATCAGTTGCTGGAAGGTTCAAGAGATTACCCAGATGATGAGCTTACTGCCCTGGTCAACCAGTTTAGGGTTGACAGACGTCCCAAGCCGCGATCAGGAGCCAGTGAGTAGGGACTCTCAAACATCGGTTATCCACACCCGAACCAACACGAGACTAGCTGATTATCGAAGAGCCACAGGAGAGGCAGAACTGACCTTGAATAAGTGCACCTTTCATTTCATGCTTAATTCCCCTGCGTATGATATTTTCCAGCTTTCTAGGTGTCTCGATTTAATTCAAGGACAAGGGGGCAATTTATTTATCCGGTCGAATGCGTGAATCCCTTTTTATGCTAGATTTAGGGCGGATTAATTTGTGGCAACGTCGCTGACTGCCATAATGAGAAATGTTGAATGGCCTCACGTAGGGAAATTTCAAGTGAAATGCCCAGGCGAGCTCGAAGACGGGTAATTGTGTGTCGTTCCAATTTACTCTTAATCGTTGCAAAATGCTAAATTGGATTTGTTCCATTCTCACCCAGGGAATCGCAAAGTGCCTCAAGAGTGTCGCAAAATGAAATGACCCAATGGAACGCGATAGGACTCATTTGCCTCGAAGGTAACCTTCAAATTAAAGGAGCCCTCCGGTCCACGGACCCGATGGCATAGAAAATGATGATGGTCCAAGGCAACCCGAAAGAAAATAAGGCCCAACTAAGCAAAGCACATATGTGGCAAGCTCAAAGTGAAGGGCAACTCGGGACATACAATTCAATCCAATCCAAATGAAGGAACTTCCTCAATTCAAATTCAATGGAAGTATACACAAGGGTAAAACAGTATCGTTCCAATTTTTCTAGAATATGAAGAACATATACTGCCGCATTCTCTTTCATTTTTGCAGGGGAAGTCTCTACTGGCCAGATTTTCCTGTCTACCATTCCCTATCAGTATCACCTCCGCTACTCGTCTCCAATCTCGAGCCAAGCAAATCCGACGTCTCTACGGAAAAGTTGGACGGGACGCCACTACTTTGAAAAAGAAAGGATAAAAAATAAGCTGAGTGGGAGACAAAGACATTTACGGCAGAAAAGAGATACGACTCGTCTTTATTGAAGAACTCGCCAGCAAATTGACGGTGGAGACAGCAACAAGGGGCCCCCTTCCACGGAAAGATGGAAGGAGACGAGCTAGGCGAGAGATACGATGAAAAGAAAATCGAGAAAGCCAGAACACTCAAGAGAGGCAATACAGTTGCTAAACCCACGTCTAATTTTAAAGGAGACATCTTCTTGATAATTCTCATTCGTGCTCGAAAGAGAGACTCTTAAAGCATACGCAGTCTCCCAGAAAAATCCAGAGAGTGAAAATACAAGAAGAGATATCAAACTTTGAGAAATCGTTAACCAAATCGAAGATGTCTCAACCCAACACACTTGAAAGTTATCGTTACTTGCTGAATATGGGAGAGGAAGAGTTCGAAGCCATATTTGGGATCGAGCCTATGGAGCCCGGCCCTTCCACCGATGACGTCCAAGAGCCCGGTAAGGACAATGACAACAACGGTAAAGGTCAAAAGAAACGTTACCGTCGCCATACTGAGGAGCAAGTACGAAAGCTTGAAGCTTTCTTCAGAACGTGCCCTATGCCAGACGGCAAACAAAAAATAGAACTGAGTCAAGAGCTAGGACTTGAACCTTCGCAAATCAAGTTCTGGTTTCAAAATAGACGAACCCGAATGAAGACTCGTCATGAGCACAACGAAGCCGAGTTTCTAAGAGTTGAAAATGAAAACCTCCGAGCGGAAAACAAGATGTATAAAGAAACTTTTGACTCCGCCACCTGCCCCAACTGCAATAGCCTCCTCCTCACCCTCGATGAAATGTATGATCTGAGGATCGAAAATGCACGTTTAAGAGGTGAGTTAGACCAGTTTATAACAGGATCGAGTTCTGTTGGAGCAAGGTACAAAAGGACCAATGATACTGGATCAGCATCAATACCTCCCGAGGAAGAAGGGACAGATCACCACCAAGCGGACATTGACGATGATCTTTTCGCCATAATCAACCAGTTTGATATCGGTAAAGCATCGGGACTGTGATGCACTTGTTCAACCAGTGACCACCAGACCTTCAATATGGCCGATGCATACCTAATTTGGGATGAAGCAAGCTGATCATGGGAGAGCCTGCAGAGGAAGCAGAACTGATCCTGAATGAGTGAATGTGTTTTATTTCCTTGCGTGATATGTTTTTCTGCTTTTGTGAAAGTGTAAAAGCAAGGAGTAATAATCCGACTTCCCCCTATTAAATGCTCGAATCCGCCACCTCACCAACCTCGCGACGAATTGATGGCGAGTGAAAATCTGCATAAACCTGAAGGGTAACTCCGTATCGTTTCAATTTACCCTCAGTTGCTCCAAGTTTTAAAATTAAGCCCCTTCTATTCTCAGGAAATTGCAAATCGACCCGAGAACGCAATCATATCCGAATACATGTTGGATAAAATTTGAGGGCAAATCAACTCATGGGCATTACCACGGGATAGACAGCTTCGGACAAAGGAAAGTACAAGCGAAAGACGCGAACAATCTCAGAAATGGGTAATTCTGTATCGTTCTAATGTGCACATAATCATCTCAAGTCTTGAATTGTCTTATTCCATTCTTAACAGGGATTGCAAATTACCTCGAGAAATACCGTAACATGGCCCAAGGTGATACAACAGGGCTGCGTTATCCCTAAGGATTAACCCTTGAAAAGAAAGCCCCATGGACACCTACGGTCCAATGGACCGAATGGTATGGGGGATGACAGTAGGTCCGAAATATTCCGAGTTCGATCCCCAAGGGTGGGGAATGTTGTATGTATTATAAATAAATGAAACAACTTTTTGTGCATTTCTTTTTTTACAAACAGGAATACTCGACGAGTAATATCAAAGTCAGTATTTTACCATAGTCTTCCCATAATGGTGAGGCGCCCAACAAAAGTCGAGGAAAATTCAATCCAATAAAACTGGTAAAAGACTCGTGCAAGACATTCAAGATGAAGGGTAAATCAGTATCGTTTTCAATTTATCCCTTTTAATACTGGCTGATATGTCTCTTTTTCTTTTTACAGGAAATATTTACACTAACATTTAACATGTTGAAGGAGACAAATCCAAAAGAAAATTATGATCATCTGACAAGATCTATTCTGGTGAAAAATGGGGCAAATTGATCACAAGCTCTGAAGCGAAAAAGCAAATATGTCTTCCTTATCTCGTTTGATTTCGAGAATAATTTCTCTGCTTTTTACAGGGGCATTCAACCGCTAAACCGTGGCGGTCGCTGTCATTAAACAAACCGAAATGCTCCCTCACCCATATGCTTCATCACGTAGAGACAAAGTTTGAGACGAACCACCCCTCGACATAAGGAATAGGCTTCCCAATTTGTTCGGTCCGCCCACATACCAGGGGCAATTTAAATCCGCCCATATTTGCACATTATATAAACACACGTAATGCTAAAAAATTGTCACATCTGCATTGTGCTTACACAGTTCATGAATTATGTATGACTATTCCGTGTGTTTAACTTACCAACTCCAACTTAGAGCATAAACTGCACAGGAGACATCAAATGTGCAGAATGGGGCATGACAGGATGAGGAAAGGCAAACCATTTCCACGCAAGTCTAACATTTTAATTTACAGATAAACAGCCTTTCCCCAGAGTGAGAGAAGGCCCTTTCGGATTGAAGTCCCCCATTCAGATTACATTCGAGGCGTTCATACTATGAGAACCTCCTTAAACAGAATTGGTAATGCAAGCTTGACAGAATAGTTTTGCATGATCCATATTTGGATTGATTGCATCATGAGTTATCACACAGACTACTTCTAATCATTGCCGACTTGGTTGAATAGTTTTACATGAACCGATCAACTCATTGATGAAAATGCTTGCACATGTTACCTCTGATACTGCCTGACAGGCAACACATTCCCAATGTTCAAACTACCTTCCAAAGTCTTGAAATTCATTCAGCGATTATTGAATGAACAAGCCTGGTTGTCGAGAAGCCACCAAGCATTTCTTCCAAATTCTCAGGTAAGTATATCTTCAACCTGAACCTTTCAAGAGAATGAATTCTGACGGTTGTTGGGGGTACTCGAATCCATTGCGGTACATACAGGTATCCACCTTCTTCAATAAAGCATGATTTGTCTCAAGGACAGAAATGTTCGGGACCTTTTGATCTCTGCCTCTTTGGTTTATTCCTAAAGCGACAGGATAATATAATTTGGGTTTGAGCTTCTGCAGGATTCCTAATCTTTCCAGATTCCAGAATGGCACCCTTTGAGGTACACCAAGTCCTTCTTACAGGCAAAATAAGTCATTCTTACAGGCAAACCAAGTCCTTCTTACAGGCAAATCAAGTCCTTCTTATAGGCACAAAGTCCTTCTTACAGGCACAAAGTCCTTCTTACAGGCAAATCAAGTCCTTCTTACAGGCAAACCAAGTCCTTCTTACAGGCACAAAGTCCTTCTTACAGGCAAATCAAGTCCTTCTTACAGGCAAAACAAGTCCTTCTTACAGGCAAATCAAGTCCTTCTTACAGGCATAAAGTCCTTCTTATAGGCAAACCAAGTTCTTCTTACAGGCACCAAGTCCTTCTTACAGGCATAAAGTCCTTCTTACAGGCAAACCAAGTCCTTCTTACAGGCAAAACAAGTTCTTCTTACAGGCACAAAGTCCTTCTTACAGGCAAATCAAGTCCTTCTTACAGGCAAAACAAGTCCTTCTTACAGGCAAATCAAGTCCTTCTTACAGGCATAAAGTCCTTCTTATAGGCAAACCAAGTTCTTCTTACAGGCACCAAGTCCTTCTTACAGGCATAATGTCCTTCTTACAGGCAAACCAAGTCCTTCTTACAGGCAAACCAAGTCCTTCTTATAGGCACCAAGTCCTTCTTATAGGCAAACTAAGTCCTTCTTACAGGCAAACCAAGTCCTTCTTACAGGCACAAAGTCCTTCTTACAGGCAAATCAAGTCCTTCTTACAGGCACAAAGTCCTTCTTACAGGCAAATCAAGTCCTTCTTACAGGCACAAAGTCCTTCTTACAGGCATAAAGTCCTTCTTACAGGCAAATCAAGTCCTTCTTACAGGCATAAAGTCCTTCTTACAGGCAAACAAAGTCCTTCTTACAGGCAAATCAAGTCCTTCTTACAGGCACAAAGTCCTTCTTACAGGCAAAGTAAGTCCTTCTTACAGGCAAAACAAAGTCCTTCTTACAGGCAAACAAAGTCCTTCTTACAGGCAAATCAAGTCCTTCTTACAGGCAAAGCAAGTCCTTCTTACAGGCACAAAGTTCTTCTTACAGGCAAAGCACCAAGTCCTTTTTACTGGCACCAAGTCCTTTCTACAGGCACCAAGTCCTTCTTACAGGTATCTCCATGTGGTGACCTACCATACGGGTCAAATCTCAATCAAAATTTAATCAGTAGAATCCTTTTATTATGAATCTACCATGGTACGACCCACCATACGGGTCAAATGGTATGACCCACCATACGGGTCAAATTTTAATTTAATTTTTAATCAGTAGAATCCTTTTATTAGGAATCTACCATGGGTTGATCCACCATACGGGTTCAAGTTCAACCACCCTAAAGTTTTTTTATATAACGAATCATTAGGTTCTCATTTCATTTTCAGTGGAACAATCATGTCACGACTCTTTTTATTTCCTTGTATTGAGTCGATAAGAATCCAGGTGTCATCTCGTCTTTGAAATGAACCTCTACCGAGCTTCCTTTCAAAGAGGGGCAGCTGTTGACACCTGATTTTTAATCATTTTTTCTATTGCTAAAGTAATAAAAAAATCCATAAAAATTCATAAAATTGAAAAATCAACTTTGGGGACCTTAGCCAAGCCTAGGGAACCAATTTTGACCAAAAAACGATTTTTCATATTTTCAGTATTTTTACGTATTTTTTATTTATTTATTTTTCGAAAATTAATAGAAAATCCATAAAAATTCATAAAATTGAAAAATCAACTTTGGGAACCTTAGCCAAGCCTAGGGAACGAATTTTGACCAAAAAATAATTTTTCATATTATATATATTTTAATTTTTTTTTTAAAAAAATACAAAAATATTTGAAAATTTTGAAAAAATAACATTTGAGGCCAAAAAATACACAAAGATAGTTAATATTTTTATTTTAAATCTATTTTCATATTGGCCATCGCAAATTCAGAAAAATCCAATTCGAGTCACGTGTTCCTTCACGAGTATAATCTCGAATCGGGCCTAAAAAAATTTAATTTGAGTCAACTTATTTTTAACTTTCACTTTTTATGAGTTGTGACATTGTCTTCTAATATTTTAAATTTTCATCTTGGCCCAATTATACCCAGAATGACTTAATTTTGCAAAAGGGCTTTAATTAAATTATGCATTATTTTCAGCGACAAGAAATGAGCTTAAAGTTGACATGTGGTAAATTTTGGTGTGTCAAAAATTGTGAGGAGATTTGGACTTAAAGAAATATATTTTTTTCAGGGACTGAATTGTAAATACTTAAAATTCAAGGACTAGAGTGCAAATACCTAACTCTTGAAGGATTATTTTACAAATAATAAAAAGAAGAATTAGTGGATAAATTAGAATAGAGAAGGGAAGATGAAGAAGAGGAGATGAAGAAGAGAAGTTGGAGAAGAATGGATGGAGAAAATAAGATAAGAATAGAGAAGGGAAGATGGAGATGAAGAAGAGTTAGTAGAGAAATTAGAATGGAAGATAAGAATAGAGAAGGGAAGATAGAGATTAAAAAGAGTTAGTGGAGAAATTAGAATGGGAGATAAATATGGAGAAGGGAAGATGAAGATGAAGAAGAGTTAGTGGAGAGATTAGAATGTGAGATAGAGATGGAGAATGGAAGATGAAAATGAAGAAGAGTTAGTGGAGAAATTAGAATGGGAGATAGAGTTAGTGGAAAAATTAGAATGGGAGATAGATGAGGAGGTTATAAAAGGAGGAAGAAGTGAGCTTGAGAAGGGATTCTTGAGAGAGAAAATTTGAAGTGTTTGGGAGAATTTTTTGGAGAGAAAATTTTGGATGTTTGAGAGAGTTTTGGGAGATTGAAGAAAATTTTGAGAGAAAGAAAATACCAAAAGAGAGAGAATTTTGAAGATGATGGGAGTTTAAAGTTAGGGGTTATCATCACAAATTCCTTCATCGATCAATATAAATCAAGAGTTCATCCTCGTCAACGAGCAAACAAATTCAAGCTAAGTGTTTTTATTTATTCATTTATTTATGGTTTTACTCGCAAATTAGCACAAATTGTATACACTTTCTCCATCTCCTTTTTCTTCCATATTTTATGTCAGGAGAAGGATATCTTTACGTCAACAGCAAAAATCTCGTCGAGATGCAAAAATCGGCCCAGACAAGCTCCTAAGCTGTCCACCGATTTCTCAACTGATCTGTGACTAAAAGTCCCTCTTAATTCAAAAGAAACTCTCTATATTGGGAACATAGAGAGCGAAAATCAATTATAGAAATCCCTCCCAAAAAAATGGGAGATAAGTACTCTTTCTACTCTTCTGGTTTTAGGTGCAGATTAGCACATATTTTGTATACTAACACTTCACTCTATTTTATGTCAGGAAGCCGCAGCTCTATATCAATGGTCAATCCTATGGAAGCACAAAATCGGCTTGGAGGAGTCCTCAAGCGCGCACAAATTTCAAATTGTTGAATCAATTCGTTGTATTTCATTTTAAAAAATTCATACCCCAAAATGGAGAGGACAAAGTCCATCCGCAATTTAAATACCTGCACCATAAATCCCAAAGGGAAGAGCCAAGCCAATGCTTAGCCTCCCATTGGAGGTTTTTACTTATAGTAGTTAAATACCTGCAACTTAAATACCTGCACCTTAAATCCCAAAGGGAAGAGCCAAGCCAATGCTTAGCCTCCCATTGGAGGTTTTTACTTACAGTAGTTAAATACCTGCACCTTAAATCCCAAAGGGAAGAGCCAAGCCAATGCTTAGCCTCCCATTGGAGGTTTTTACTTACAGTAGTTAAATACCTGCAACTTAAATACCTGTACCTTAAATCCCAAAGGGAAGAGCCAAGCCAATGCTTAGCCTCCCATTGGAGGTTTTTACTTACAGTAGTTAAATACCTGCAACTTAAATACCTGTACCTTAAATCCCAAAGGGAAGAGCCAAGCCAATGCTTAGCCTCCCATTGGAGGTTTTTACTTACAGTAGTTTAGATACTTGCAACTTAAATACCTGTACCTTAAATCCCAAAGGGAAGAGCCAAGCCAATGCTAGGCCTCCCATTGGAGGTGTTTATTCACTGTCATGTACTTCCTATAATTTAATTTTTGAATCATCAGACCCAAAAGATGAGTAGGTCGTAATACTGCACAGAAGTCGTTAACACACTCCCTCTTTCGGCTTCAGGGAATCTTTAACACTTAAAAAAATATAACAAATAAAAATATATACCATCCATGCATCCTAGTTAAAAAGTGAAAACACAAAAGAGAATACCCTACTAGAGCTTTAGGAATAAACCAAGCCTGAGTTGCCGGATTAGGATATCCATGAAATTAAGGTACCGAAAGGGCATTAGTTTTAATTAACTAGTGTAACCAAGTCCCCGAGCTCATAATCTCTGGTTCGCAGGAATAAATTAGTTCTCCCGCTAATTTATTTAGGTTTCTAATCGACCTACCAAGAACGATTAGTGGCGACTCCAAATTTCAAAATCATTTAAACAAAAACCAAAGTTGCGATTCGGTAGGGCTTGGGAGGGTCCGCATTAGGTTAGTCAAATCTAATTAACCTAATAATCCGTTAACCCCTAGAATTAATAAAAATATTTTTAGAGGGTCGCGACAGTGTCATAGGCCGATTACTTGGCATCGAACCATACGATGGCTGAGGCTTCTCATATGGAGAGAAAGTGTTTACAGAGAGAATGTTTTATATTGCTCGAATGTTGGATGATATAAACGAGGGAGAGAGCTACCTATTTATACAAGAAGCTTTTTAGTGACTATCGATGTTCGATTCTAGATCTAACGTTGGATGTTGCATTTCCCCATGTAACAATTACCGATATTTATGATAAGAAAGCCCTAGGTTATGGTACATTTACCATATCACCTACACCTACGAATATTATAGAGGCCTTGATAAAACCTTAGAGGCCAAGACATTTTAAGTCTTGCAACCGAGGCCATGTTGTCAATCGAGTGGTTCATAGAACCTCCAATCCGTGGAACTTGCACTTGGGACGCTCAAATAGCTCATTTTTGGGAGTTTTTCAATTCTCTATTATCAACAAGATATTTTTTACCAGGGATTAGTGGAGCATATCTGTGACTCAAGTAAAAAGTTGTGAATTTTTTTAGGAGACTTTAAAATTTTTAGGGTAAAATAGAGATTGAACGATAAAACTGGGATGAAACCTAAAATCAGAGTTTTTTCACAGGACAAAAAAAAGTTTAATATAGAATTAGAACATGACCTAAAGTTAAGGATTTTTTTACGAGACAAATAAATTAAGGTAGAATTGGGACAAAAGATAAAATTGGAGTTTTTTTGGGTATTGGATCAATTCTACCTCTTGTCATATAAACGAATCTCAAACTTTAAGTGTGGACTCATTTCTACCATAGATTTTTTGTCTTTACCGTAAGAAATCCTCAACTTTACAACCAATCTTGATTCTACCATGATGTTTTTTTTTTCGTCTAGTAAAAAAAATCGAACTTTACAATAATAACTTTTCTGATAAATTTTCCATGATATTGATGTTCAAACACCGTGCTTCAAGCCTTCAAAAGCCAAAGTTGGAGGTTGTTGGTAGCACAAGGAAAATATGCATTTTTTTTGTCAGAAAGGAAAATATAAAATCGATATGCATACTTATATAGTGTTGACACCTGATTTTTAATCATTGTTTCTATTGCTAAAGTAATAAAAAATCCATAAAAATTCATAAAATTGAAAAATCAACTTTGGGGACCTTAGCCAAACCTAGGGAACCAATTTTGACCAAAAAACGATTTTTCATATTTTCAGTATTTTTACGTATTTTTTATTTATTTATTTTCGAAAATTAATAGAAAATCCATAAAAATTCATAAAATTGAAAAATCAACTTTGGGAACCTTAGCCAAGCCTAGGGAACGAATTTTGACCAAAAAAATAATTTTTCATATTATATATATTTTAATTTTTTTTTAAAAAAATACAAAAATATTTGAAAATTTTGGAAAAATAACATTTGAGGCCAAAAAATACACAAAGATAGTTAATATTTTTATTTTAAATCTATTTTCATATTGGCCATCGCAAATTCAGAAAAATCCAATTCGAGTCACGTGTTCCTTCACGAGTATAATCTCGAATCGGGCCTAAAAAAATTTAATTTGAGTCAACTTATTTTTAACTTTCACTTTTTATGAGTTGTGACATTGTCTTCTAATATTTTAAATTTTCATCTTGGCCCAATTATACCCAGAATGACTTAATTTTGCAAAAGGGCTTTAATTAAATTATGCATTATTTTCAGCGACAAGAAATGAGCTTAAAGTTGACATGTGGTAAATTTTGGTGTGTCAAAAATTGTGAGGAGATTTGGACTTAAAGAAATATATTTTTTTCAGGGACTGAATTGTAAATACTTAAAATTCAAGGACTAGAGTGCAAATACCTAACTCTTGAAGGATTATTTTACAAATAATAAAAAGAAGAATTAGTGGATAAATTAGAATAGAGAAGGGAAGATGAAGAAGAGGAGATGAAGAAGAGAAGTTGGAGAAGAATGGATGGAGAAAATAAGATAAGAATAGAGAAGGGAAGATGGAGATGAAGAAGAGTTAGTAGAGAAATTAGAATGGAAGATAAGAATAGAGAAGGGAAGATAGAGATTAAAAAGAGTTAGTGGAGAAATTAGAATGGGAGATAAATATGGAGAAGGGAAGATGAAGATGAAGAAGAGTTAGTGGAGAGATTAGAATGTGAGATAGAGATGGAGAATGGAAGATGAAAATGAAGAAGAGTTAGTGGAGAAATTAGAATGGGAGATAGAGTTAGTGGAAAAATTAGAATGGGAGATAGATGAGGAGGTTATAAAAGGAGGAAGAAGTGAGCTTGAGAAGGGATTCTTGAGAGAGAAAATTTGAAGTGTTTGGGAGAATTTTTTGGAGAGAAAATTTTGGATGTTTGAGAGAGTTTTGGGAGATTGAAGAAAATTTTGAGAGAAAGAAAATACCAAAAGAGAGAGAATTTTGAAGATGATGGGAGTTTAAAGTTAGGGGTTATCATCACAAATTCCTTCATCGATCAATATAAATCAAGAGTTCATCCTCGTCAACGAGCAAACAAATTCAAGCTAAGTGTTTTTATTTATTCATTTATTTATGGTTTTACTCGCAAATTAGCACAAATTGTATACACTTTCTCCATCTCCTTTTTCTTCCATATTTTATGTCAGGAGAAGGATATCTTTACGTCAACAGCAAAAATCTCGTCGAGATGCAAAAATCGGCCCAGACAAGCTCCTAAGCTGTCCACCGATTTCTCAACTGATCTGTGACTAAAAGTCCCTCTTAATTCAAAAGAAACTCTCTATATTGGGAACATAGAGAGCGAAAATCAATTATAGAAATCCCTCCCAAAAAAATGGGAGATAAGTACTCTTTCTACTCTTCTGGTTTTAGGTGCAGATTAGCACATATTTTGTATACTAACACTTCACTCTATTTTATGTCAGGAAGCCGCAGCTCTATATCAATGGTCAATCCTATGGAAGCACAAAATCGGCTTGGAGGAGTCCTCAAGCGCGCACAAATTTCAAATTGTTGAATCAATTCGTTGTATTTCATTTTAAAAAATTCATACCCCAAAATGGAGAGGACAAAGTCCATCCGCAATTTAAATACCTGCACCATAAATCCCAAAGGGAAGAGCCAAGCCAATGCTTAGCCTCCCATTGGAGGTTTTTACTTATAGTAGTTAAATACCTGCAACTTAAATACCTGCACCTTAAATCCCAAAGGGAAGAGCCAAGCCAATGCTTAGCCTCCCATTGGAGGTTTTTACTTACAGTAGTTAAATACCTGCACCTTAAATCCCAAAGGGAAGAGCCAAGCCAATGCTTAGCCTCCCATTGGAGGTTTTTACTTACAGTAGTTAAATACCTGCAACTTAAATACCTGTACCTTAAATCCCAAAGGGAAGAGCCAAGCCAATGCTTAGCCTCCCATTGGAGGTTTTTACTTACAGTAGTTAAATACCTGCAACTTAAATACCTGTACCTTAAATCCCAAAGGGAAGAGCCAAGCCAATGCTTAGCCTCCCATTGGAGGTTTTTACTTACAGTAGTTTAGATACTTGCAACTTAAATACCTGTACCTTAAATCCCAAAGGGAAGAGCCAAGCCAATGCTAGGCCTCCCATTGGAGGTGTTTATTCACTGTCATGTACTTTCTATAATTTAATTTTTGAATCATCAGACCCAAAAGATGAGTAGGTCGTAATACTGCACAGAAGTCGTTAACACACTCCCTCTTTCGGCTTCAGGGAATCTTTAACACTTAAAAAAATATAACAAATAAAAATATATACCATCCATGCATCCTAGTTAAAAAGTGAAAACACAAAAGAGAATACCCTACTAGAGCTTTAGGAATAAACCAAGCCTGAGTTGCCGGATTAGGATATCCATGAAATTAAGGTACCGAAAGGGCATTAGTTTTAATTAACTAGTGTAACCAAGTCCCCGAGCTCATAATCTCTGGTTCGCAGGAATAAATTAGTTCTCCCGCTAATTTATTTAGGTTTCTAATCGACCTACCAAGAACGATTAGTGGCGACTCCAAATTTCAAAATCATTTAAACAAAAACCAAAGTTGCGATTCGGTAGGGCTTGGGAGGGTCCGCATTAGGTTAGTCAAATCTAATTAACCTAATAATCCGTTAACCCCTAGAATTAATAAAAATATTTTTAGAGGGTCGCGACAGTGTCATAGGCCGATTACTTGGCATCGAACCATACGATGGCTGAGGCTTCTCATATGGAGAGAAAGTGTTTACAGAGAGAATGTTTTATATTGCTCGAATGTTGGATGATATAAACGAGGGAGAGAGCTACCTATTTATACAAGAAGCTTTTTAGTGACTATCGATGTTCGATTCTAGATCTAACGTTGGATGTTGCATTTCCCCATGTAACAATTACCGATATTTATGATAAGAAAGCCCTAGGTTATGGTACATTTACCATATCACCTACACCTACGAATATTATAGAGGCCTTGATAAAACCTTAGAGGCCAAGACATTTTAAGTCTTGCAACCGAGGCCATGTTGTCAATCGAGTGGTTCATAGAACCTCCAATCCGTGGAACTTGCACTTGGGACGCTCAAATAGCTCATTTTTGGGAGTTTTTCAATTCTCTATTATCAACAAGATATTTTTTACCAGGGATTAGTGGAGCATATCTGTGACTCAAGTAAAAAGTTGTGAATTTTTTTAGGAGACTTTAAAATTTTTAGGGTAAAATAGAGATTGAACGATAAAACTGGGATGAAACCTAAAATCAGAGTTTTTTCACAGGACAAAAAAAAGTTTAATATAGAATTAGAACATGACCTAAAGTTAAGGATTTTTTTACGAGACAAATAAATTAAGGTAGAATTGGGACAAAAGATAAAATTGGAGTTTTTTTGGGTATTGGATCAATTCTACCTCTTGTCATATAAACGAATCTCAAACTTTAAGTGTGGACTCATTTCTACCATAGATTTTTTGTCTTTACCGTAAGAAATCCTCAACTTTACAACCAATCTTGATTCTACCATGATGTTTTTTTTTTCGTCTAGTAAAAAAAATCGAACTTTACAATAATAACTTTTCTGATAAATTTTCCATGATATTGATGTTCAAACACCGTGCTTCAAGCCTTCAAAAGCCAAAGTTGGAGGTTGTTGGTAGCACAAGGAAAATATGCATTTTTTTTGTCAGAAAGGAAAATATAAAATCGATATGCATACTTATATAGTGTTGACACCTGATTTTTAATCATTGTTTCTATTGCTAAAGTAATAAAAAATCCATAAAAATTCATAAAATTGAAAAATCAACTTTGGGGACCTTAGCCAAACCTAGGGAACCAATTTTGACCAAAAAACGATTTTTCATATTTTCAGTATTTTTACGTATTTTTTATTTATTTATTTTCGAAAATTAATAGAAAATCCATAAAAATTCATAAAATTGAAAAATCAACTTTGGGAACCTTAGCCAAGCCTAGGGAACGAATTTTGACCAAAAAAATAATTTTTCATATTATATATATTTTAATTTTTTTTTAAAAAAATACAAAAATATTTGAAAATTTTGGAAAAATAACATTTGAGGCCAAAAAATACACAAAGATAGTTAATATTTTTATTTTAAATCTATTTTCATATTGGCCATCGCAAATTCAGAAAAATCCAATTCGAGTCACGTGTTCCTTCACGAGTATAATCTCGAATCGGGCCTAAAAAACTTTAATTTGAGTCAACTTATTTTTAACTTTCACTTTTTATGAGTTGTGACATTGTCTTCTGATATTTTAAATTTTCATCTTGGCCCAATTATACCCAAAATGACTTAATTTTGCAAAAGGGCTTTAATTAAATTATGCATTATTTTCAGCGACAAGAAATGAGCTTAAATTTGACATGTGGTAAATTTTGGTGTGTCAAAAATTGTGAGGAGATTTGGACTTAAAGAAATATATTTTTTTCAGGGACTGAATTGTAAATACTTAAAATTCAAGGACTAGAGTGCAAATACCTAACTCTTGAAGGATTATTTTACAAATAATAAAAAGAAGAGTTAGTGGATAAATTAGAATAGAGAAGGGAAGATGAAGAAGAGGAGATGAAGAAGAGAAGTTGGAGAAGAATGGATGGAGAAAATAAGATAAGAATAGAGAAGGGAAGATGGAGATGAAGAAGAGTTAGTAGAGAAATTAGAATGGAAGATAAGAATAGAGAAGGGAAGATGGAGATTAAGAAGAGTTAGTGGAGAAATTAGAATGGGAGATAAATATGGAGAAGGGAAGATGAAAATGAAGAAGAGTTAGTGGAGAGATTAGAATGTGAGATAGAGATGGAGAATGGAAGATGAAAATGAAGAAGAGTTAGTGGAGAAATTAGAATGGGAGATAGAGTTAGTGGAAAAATTAGAATGGGAGATAGATGAGTAGGTTATAAAAGGAGGAAGAAGTGAGCTTGAGAAAGGATTCTTGGGAGAGAAAATTTGAAGTGTTTGGGAGAATTTTTTGGAGAGGAAATTTTGGATGTTTGAGAGAGTTTTGGGAGATTGAAGAAAAATTCGAGAAAAAGAAAATACCAAAAGAGAGAGAATTTTGAAGATGATGGGAGTTTAAAGCTAGGGGTTATCATCACAAATTCCTTCATCGATCAATATAAATCAAGAGTTCATCCTCGTCAACGAGCAAACAAATTCAAGCTAAGTGTTTTTATTTATTCATTTATTTATGGTTTTACTCGCAAATTAGCACAAATTGTATACACTTTCTCCATCTCCTTTTTCTTCCATATTTTATGTCAGGAGAATGATATCTCTACGTCAACAGCAAAAATCTCGTCGAGATACAAAAATCGGTCCGGACAAGCTCCTAAGCTGTCCATCGATTTCTCAACTGATCTGTGACTAAAAGTCCCTCTTAATTCAAAAGAAACTCTCTATATTGGGAACATAGAGAGCGAAAATCAATTATAGAAATCCCTCCCAAAAAAATGGGAGATAAGTACTCTTTCTACTCTTCTGGTTTTAGATGCAGATTAGCACATATTTTGTATACTAACACTTCACTCTATTTTATGTCAGGAAGCCGCAGCTCTATATCAATGGTCAATCCTATGGAAGCACAAAATCGGCTTGGAGGAGTCCTCCAGCGCGCACAAATTTCAAATTGTTGAATCAATTCGTTGTATTTCATTTTAAAAAATTCATACCCCAAAATGGAGAGGACAAAGTCCATCCGCAATTTAAATACCTGCACCATAAATCCCAAAGGGAAGAGCCAAGCCAATGCTTAGCCTCCCATTGGAGGTTTTTACTTATAGTAGTTAAATACCTGCAACTTAAATACCTGCACCTTAAATCCCAAAGGGAAGAGCCAAGCCAATGCTTAGCCTCCCATTGGAGGTTTTTACTTACAGTAGTTAAATACCTGCACCTTAAATCCCAAAGGGAAGAGCCAAGCCAATGCTTAGCCTCCCATTGGAGGTTTTTACTTACAGTAGTTAAATACCTGCAACTTAAATACCTGTACCTTAAATCCCAAAGGGAAGAGCCAAGTCAATGCTTAGCCTCCCATTGGAGGTTTTTACTTACAGAAGTTAAATACCTGCAACTTAAATACCTGTACCTTAAATCCCAAAGGGAAGAGCCAAGCCAATGCTTAGCCTCCCATTGGAGGTTTTTACTTACAGTAGTTTAAATACTGGCAACTTAAATACCTGTACCTTAAATCCCAAAGGGAAGAGCCAAGCCAATGCTAGGCCTCCCATTGGAGGTGTTTATTCACTGTCATGTACTTCCTATAATTTAATTTTTGAATCATCAGACCCAAAAGATGAGTAGGTCGTAATACTGCACAGAAGTCGTTAACACACTCCCTCTTTCGGTTTCAGGGAATCTTTAACACTTAAAAAAATATAACAAATAAAAATATATACCATCCATGCATCCTATTTAAAAAGTGAAAACACAAAAGAGAATACCCTACTAGAGCTTTAGGAATAAACCAAGCCTGAATTGCCGGATTAGGATATCCATGAAATTAAGGTACCGAAAGGGCATTAGTTTTAATTAACTAGTGTAACCAAGTCCCCGAGCTCATAATCTCTGGTTCGCAGGAATAAATTAGTTCTCCCGCTAATTTATTTAGGTTTCTAATCGACCTACCAAGAACGATTAGTGGCGACTCCAAATTTCAAAATCATTTAAACAAAAACCAAAGTTGCGATTCGGTAGGGCTTGGGAGGGTCCGCATTAGGTTAGTCAAATCTAATTAACCTAATAATCCGTTAACCCCTTTTAAAATTTAAAATTTTTTTTTTAGAGGGTCGCGACAGACTGGCGACTCCACTGGGGACGGGATTTTTAAATTTTCGAAAAAAGATAACAATTGGAATACTTGAATTTTTTTCGAAATTTTAAAAGTCTTAGTGGACTTAGGCCAATGAAAATTTCATGGATATCTCGCTTCTGGCGATCTTGTTTGGGACTCATTTTATAGGTGTTATATGTTTTTGCAGGATGGGAGTTATAAGGGGCGGAGTGTTTGGCTAACCCCTTTGTTTTGCAGGCTGGTGTTGGGTTTATTTGTTTAATTTCGCACATTTTTAGAAGCGCTGTTTTGATATCAATTGTTATGCATGTCTTGCATACTCTGAGGATCACGACACCTGCACACACAAGCGTCTAAACCCAAGTCGCAAAATTCTTCCTAGAAAACCATAGATAGGGATCGAATATGCAAAGCTCTTGCGTCGATTGCGCTCGGGTTGACCATATTTTATCCCGCTCATTATCTGAATTGACAATTCTTCCCATTGTGATTTGATTGCGCGGAGGGTAAGTTTGTCAATTCAGATAGTGGGGGCCTTTTTAGGTCCATACCTTGTCTCTCCTTCTTTTATTTTCTAGAGTCCACTCCTCACTTGAGTCATGCGCATGACTATGTGATTTGCATTTCTCCAAAGTAAAAGTAAATTCTCTAATTTTATCTTGTATTTATTTTCGATCGGTCCATGCTAGGTGTTAGTCAGTTTTTGAGTTTGATATTACGACCATTCTTTTAAAAGAAAATAAAAATTAAATTTGTCCCTCATTTCTTTAAAAAAAAAATTTTGAAAAAATGATGTGAAAAAATCCCTTCATGGGAATTTTATTAACCAATAAGGGATTTTTGTCATGTTTTTATTGCTTCAATAAAAATGAAATTTTCCTGAAAAAATTTTCCTCCGAAAATTTATTTCAATAAAAAGAAAAATTCCTTAAAAAAAAACTCTAGTAGACATCAAGTGATTTTATCACATTTTTCAAATTATAAAAACTTGCAAGAAAATTCTTCTCGAGAAATTCGCTCATGTTTTTCTAAGAAAATTTTCTCTAAATAAAATTAGACTAATGTCTCGGGGGAATTGTATTGACCAATAAGAGATTTTTGTCATGTTTTTCTTACTTCAATAAAAATGAAATTTTCTTGACAAATTTTCCTCTGAAAATTTATTTAGATAAAAAGAAAAATTCCTTCAAAAAAAAACTTTGATAAACATCAAGTGATTTTATCACATTCTTTCAAATTATAAAAACTTGCAACAAAAATCTTTTCGAGAAATTTGCTCATGTTTTTCTAAGAAAATTTTCTCTAAATAAAATTAAACTAATGTCTCGGGGGAATTTTGTTAACCAATGAAGGATTTCTGTCATGTCTTTCCTGCTTCAATAAAAATAAAATTTTCCTGACAAATTTACCTCTGAAAATTTATTTTGATAAAAAGGAAATTCCTTCAAAAATTTTAGTAAACGTCAAGAGATTTTGTCACATTCCTTTAAAAAAAATAAAAATAAAAAGAGTAATAAATCTGCAAAAAAATTCTGCATCAGAAATTAACCCATTTCTTCCTAAGAAATTTTTTTTCTCTGATTTCTCTATAAAGTAGAAAAAATCAAATTGGACTAATATAGGAGTCATAGACCGACATTCCTTGTGTCGCATACTAATTATATCCTTTTCTTTTGCAGGGAGATCCTAGATACCCCAGACGGGTGTAAAAATTAAGTTCAATAATATATCAAGAATCATCTTCAGAAATACCAAAAGACGAAAAACACCAAGGCTTCAACCGTTAATTCAGGGGGGCAAACGAACACTGTCCATCTTTGACAGACAGAGTTGTGTCAATCCGTAAACTTGTATGGGCAGTGTATTCTGATATGACGGTGGATTTATACTGATTAAACACGGGGGTATATTTAATGTATTGCAGGGGATCCCGCGTCTTTTGAAAGACAATATGGATTATATAATCAGAAACCATGAAATAAGTACCTTAACCTGATTAAATCAACCAGAGACCGGTCTTAAAATTTTCTCGGATCCGAAACACGCGGAGGGTTTTAGAGGACCGAGGTTTTATTAATGAATGTGGCCCACGGACACTCCCCCGATGCTACAGGTGCCCTATACATACGAGTGGACGCCGAAAGCAACAAAACACGGTTGAAGTGGAGCACGCAACAAATGGCCGAATTTATTGGCACATTGATCGAGTGGTGGCAGCTTTATTAATTTACATGATTGAACGCGAGTCTCTAGGCGGCTGGTGGAAAGCCACACTGAAAGCCTCTCTAATGTTCTTGATATCATCGTCTACCGCAACCCGCGAGAGCATCATGAAGAAGATTAAACCTAGACGAATACGTCTACTTAGTTTTATCGCACGTTCTCGCCTTTTGTCGATGTCCAAAATTAATGCACAAGCTAGAAGTAATCATTTCCCTTTCCCCCTATTAAATGCTCGGAGCCGTTAACCACACCAAACTCGAAAAAATTAATATCGAGACGAAATCCGTGTAAATTTGAAGGGTAAATTCGTATCGTTCCAATTTACCCTTAAATTGCTCCGGTTTTAAATTTGATCCCTTCTATTTTCAGGAATTTGCAAAAGCGACTCGAGAATACAGTTGTATCCAAAAACCAAATTTCTTGGTCTGGCTGAATTGGGGGCAAATCAACTCATGAACATTACCACGGGATGGACAGCTTCGGTTAAAGAAAAATACAAGCGAAAGATCCGAACAATCTCAGACATGGGTAATTTTGTATCGTTCTAATTTACACATAATCATCTCAAGTCTCGAATTGTTTTATTCCATTCTTAACAGGGATTGCAAATTACCTCGAGAAAATACCGTAACATGGCCCAAGGTTATACAACAGGTCTGCGTTATCCTCAAGGATTAACCTTTGAAAGGAAAGCCCCATGGACACCTATGGTCCAATGGACCGAATGGTATGGAGAATGACAGTAGGTCCGAAATATCCCGAGTTCGATCTCCAAAGTGGGGAATGTTGTATGTATTATAAATAAATGAAACAACTTTTTGTGTATTTCTTTTTGCAAGCAGGAATACTCGACGAGTAATACCGAAGTCAATATTTTGCCACATTCTCGGCTTAATGGTGAAGCATCCAACAAAAGTCGAAGAAAACTCAACCCAGCAAAATTGGTAAAAGACTTGTCCAAGGCATTCAAGATGAAGGGTAAATCAGTATCGTTTCCAATTTATCCCTTTTAATACCGGTTGACATGTCTCCTTTTCTTGTTACAGGAAATATTTATACTAACATGTAACATGTTGGAGGAGACAAATCCAAAAGAAAATGATGATCATTTGACAAGATCTATTCTGGTGAAAAATGGGGGGCATTTAACTACTAAACCATGGCGGTCGCTGTCACTAAACAAACCAAAATGCTCCCTCACCTATATGCCTCATCGTGCAGGGGCAAAACTTGAGACAAACCGCTCCTCGACATAAGGAGTGGGCTTCCCAATTTGTTCAATCCACCCACATACCAGGGGCAATTCAAATCCGCCCATGTTTGCACATTATATAAATACACATGATGCTAAAAATTCTCACATCGGCATTGTGTTTACACATTTCACGAATTATGTATGATTATTCCGCATGTTTAATTTACCAACTCCAACTTAGAGCATAAACTGCATAGGAGACATCAAATGTGCAAAATGGGGCATAACAGGATGAGGAAAGTTAAACCATTTCTACACACGGGTCTAACATTTTAATCTACAGATAAACAGCCTTTCTCTAGAGTGAGAGAAAGCCCCTTCGGACTAAAGTCCCCCATTCAGATTACATTCGAGGCGTTCATATTATGAGAACCTCCTTAAATAGAATTGGTAATGCAAACTTGACAGAATAGTTTTGCATGATCCACATTTTGATTGATTGCATCATGAGTTATCACACAGACTACTTCTAATCATTGCCAACTTAGCTGAACAATTTTGTATGAACCAATGAACTCATTGATGAAAATGCTTGCACATGTTACCTCTGATACTGCCTGACATGCAACACATTCCCAATGTTCAAACTACCTTCCAAAGTCTTGAAATTCATTCAGCGGTTATTGAATGAACAAGCCTGGTTGTCGAGAAGCCACCAAGCATTTCTTCCAAATTCTCAGGTAAGTATATCTTCAACCTGAACCTTTCAAGAGAATGAATTCTGACGGTTGTTGGGGTACTCGAATCCATTGCGGTACATACAGGTATCCACCTTCTTCAATAAAGCATGATTTGTCTCAAGGACAGAAATGTTCGAGACCTTTTGATCTCTGCCTCTTTGGTTTATTCCTAAAGCGACAGGATAATATAATTTGGGTTTGAGCTTCTGCAGGATTCCTGATCTTTTCAGATTCCAGAATGGCACCCTTTGAGGTACACCATGTCCTTCTTACAGGCAAAATAAGTCCTTCTTACAGGCAAACCAAGTCCTTCTTACAGGCAAATCAAGTCCTTCTTATAGGCACAAAGTCCTTCTTACAGGCAAATCAAGTCCTTCTTACAGGCACAAAGTCCTTCTTACAGGCAAATCAAGTCCTTCTTACAGGCAAAACAAGTCCTTCTTACAGGCACAAAGTCCTTCTTATAGGCAAATCAAGTCCTTCTTACAGGCAAAACAAGTCCTTCTTACAGGCAAAACAAGTCCTTCTTACAGGCAAATCAAGTCCTTCTTACAGGCATAAAGTCCTTCTTACAGGCAAACCAAGTCCTTCTTACAGGCAAACCAAGTCCTTCTTATAGGCACCAAGTCCTTCTTATAGGCAAACTAAGTCCTTCTTACAGGCAAAACAAGTCCTTCTTACAGGCACAAAGTCCTTCCTACAGGCAAATCAAGTCCTTCTTACAGGCAAAACAAGTCCTTCTTACAGGCAAATCAAGTCCTTCTTACAGGCATAAAGTCCTTCTTATAGGCAAACCAAGTTCTTCTTACAGGCACCAAGTTCTTCTTACAGGCATAAAGTCCTTCTTACAGGCAAACCAAGTTCTTCTTACAGGCAAACCAAGTCCTTCTTATAGGCACCAAGTCCTTCTTATAGGCAAACTAAGTCCTTCTTACAGGCAAACCAAGTCCTTCTTACAGGCAAATCAAGTCCTTCTTACAGGCACAAAGTCCTTCTTACAGGCACAAAGTCCTTCTTACAGGCAAATCAAGTCCTTCTTACAGGCACAAAGTCCTTCTTACAGGCATAAAGTCCTTCTTACAGGCAAATCAAGTCCTTACAGGCAAACAAAGTCCTTCTTACAGGCAAATCAAGTCCTTCTTACAGGCACAAAGTCCTTCTTACAGGCAAAGTAAGTCCTTCTTACACGCAAAATAAAGTCCTTCTTACAGGCAAACAAAGTCCTTCTTACAGGCAAATCAAGTCCTTCTTACAGGCAAAGCAAGTCCTTCTTACAGGCACAAAGTTCTTCTTACAGGCAAAGCACCAAGTCCTTTTTACTGGCACCAAGTCCTTTCTACAGGCACCAAGTCCTTCTTACAGGTATCTCCAAATGGTATGACCCACCATACGGGTCAAATTTTAATTCAATTTTTAATCAGTAGAATCCTTTTATTAGGAATCTACCATGGGTTGATCCACCATACGGGTTCAAGTTCAACCACCCTAAAGTTTTTTTATATAACGAATCCTTAGGTTCTCATTTCATTTTCAGTGGAACAATCATGTCACGACTCTTTTTATTTACTTGTATTGAGTCGATAAGAATCCAGGTGTCATCTCGTCTTTGAAATGAACCTCTACCGAGCTTCCTTTCAAAGAGGGGCAGCTGTTGACACCTGATTTTTAATCATTGTTTCTATTGCTAAAGTAATAAAAAATCCATAAAAATTCATAAAATTGAAAAATCAACTTTGGGGACCTTAGCCAAACCTAGGGAACCAATTTTGACCAAAAAACGATTTTTCATATTTTCAGTATTTTTACGTATTTTTTATTTATTTATTTTCGAAAATTAATAGAAAATCCATAAAAATTCATAAAATTGAAAAATCAACTTTGGGAACCTTAGCCAAGCCTAGGGAACGAATTTTGACCAAAAAAATAATTTTTCATATTATATATATTTTAATTTTTTTTTAAAAAAATACAAAAATATTTGAAAATTTTGGAAAAATAACATTTGAGGCCAAAAAATACACAAAGATAGTTAATATTTTTATTTTAAATCTATTTTCATATTGGCCATCGCAAATTCAGAAAAATCCAATTCGAGTCACGTGTTCCTTCACGAGTATAATCTCGAATCGGGCCTAAAAAACTTTAATTTGAGTCAACTTATTTTTAACTTTCACTTTTTATGAGTTGTGACATTGTCTTCTGATATTTTAAATTTTCATCTTGGCCCAATTATACCCAAAATGACTTAATTTTGCAAAAGGGCTTTAATTAAATTATGCATTATTTTCAGCGACAAGAAATGAGCTTAAATTTGACATGTGGTAAATTTTGGTGTGTCAAAAATTGTGAGGAGATTTGGACTTAAAGAAATATATTTTTTTCAGGGACTGAATTGTAAATACTTAAAATTCAAGGACTAGAGTGCAAATACCTAACTCTTGAAGGATTATTTTACAAATAATAAAAAGAAGAGTTAGTGGATAAATTAGAATAGAGAAGGGAAGATGAAGAAGAGGAGATGAAGAAGAGAAGTTGGAGAAGAATGGATGGAGAAAATAAGATAAGAATAGAGAAGGGAAGATGGAGATGAAGAAGAGTTAGTAGAGAAATTAGAATGGAAGATAAGAATAGAGAAGGGAAGATGGAGATTAAGAAGAGTTAGTGGAGAAATTAGAATGGGAGATAAATATGGAGAAGGGAAGATGAAAATGAAGAAGAGTTAGTGGAGAGATTAGAATGTGAGATAGAGATGGAGAATGGAAGATGAAAATGAAGAAGAGTTAGTGGAGAAATTAGAATGGGAGATAGAGTTAGTGGAAAAATTAGAATGGGAGATAGATGAGTAGGTTATAAAAGGAGGAAGAAGTGAGCTTGAGAAAGGATTCTTGGGAGAGAAAATTTGAAGTGTTTGGGAGAATTTTTTGGAGAGAAAATTTTGGATGTTTGAGAGAGTTTTGGGAGATTGAAGAAAAATTCGAGAAAAAGAAAATACCAAAAGAGAGAGAATTTTGAAGATGATGGGAGTTTAAAGCTAGGGGTTATCATCACAAATTCCTTCATCGATCAATATAAATCAAGAGTTCATCCTCGTCAACGAGCAAACAAATTCAAGCTAAGTGTTTTTATTTATTCATTTATTTATGGTTTTACTCGCAAATTAGCACAAATTGTATACACTTTCTCCATCTCCTTTTTCTTCCATATTTTATGTCAGGAGAAGGATATCTCTACGTCAACAGCAAAAATCTCGTCGAGATACAAAAATCGGTCCGGACAAGCTCCTAAGCTGTCCACCGATTTCTCAACTGATCTGTGACTAAAAGTCCCTCTTAATTCAAAAGAAACTCTCTATATTGGGAACATAGAGAGCGAAAATCAATTATAGAAATCCCTCCCAAAAAAATGGGAGATAAGTACTCTTTCTACTCTTCTGGTTTTAGATGCAGATTAACACATATTTTGTATACTAACACTTCACTCTATTTTATGTCAGGAAGCCGCAGCTCTATATCAATGGTCAATCCTATGGAAGCACAAAATCGGCTTGGAGGAGTCCTCCAGCGCGCACAAATTTCAAATTGTTGAATCAATTCGTTGTATTTCATTTTAAAAAATTCATACCCCAAAATGGAGAGGACAAAGTCCATCCGCAATTTAAATACCTGCACCATAAATCCCAAAGGGAAGAGCCAAGCCAATGCTTAGCCTCCCATTGGAGGTTTTTACTTATAGTAGTTAAATACCTGCAACTTAAATACCTGCACCTTAAATCCCAAAGGGAAGAGCCAAGCCAATGCTTAGCCTCCCATTGGAGGTTTTTACTTACAGTAGTTAAATACCTGCACCTTAAATCCCAAAGGGAAGAGCCAAGCCAATGCTTAGCCTCCCATTGGAGGTTTTTACTTACAGTAGTTAAATACCTGCAACTTAAATACCTGTACCTTAAATCCCAAAGGGAAGAGCCAAGTCAATGCTTAGCCTCCCATTGGAGGTTTTTACTTACAGAAGTTAAATACCTGCAACTTAAATACCTGTACCTTAAATCCCAAAGGGAAGAGCCAAGCCAATGCTTAGCCTCCCATTGGAGGTTTTTACTTACAGTAGTTTAAATACTGGCAACTTAAATACCTGTACCTTAAATCCCAAAGGGAAGAGCCAAGCCAATGCTAGGCCTCCCATTGGAGGTGTTTATTCACTGTCATGTACTTCCTATAATTTAATTTTTGAATCATCAGACCCAAAAGATGAGTAGGTCGTAATACTGCACAGAAGTCGTTAACACACTCCCTCTTTCGGTTTCAGGGAATCTTTAACACTTAAAAAAATATAACAAATAAAAATATATACCATCCATGCATCCTATTTAAAAAGTGAAAACACAAAAGAGAATACCCTACTAGAGCTTTAGGAATAAACCAAGCCTGAATTGCCGGATTAGGATATCCATGAAATTAAGGTACCGAAAGGGCATTAGTTTTAATTAACTAGTGTAACCAAGTCCCCGAGCTCATAATCTCTGGTTCGCAGGAATAAATTAGTTCTCCCGCTAATTTATTTAGGTTTCTAATCGACCTACCAAGAACGATTAGTGGCGACTCCAAATTTCAAAATCATTTAAACAAAAACCAAAGTTGCGATTCGGTAGGGCTTGGGAGGGTCCGCATTAGGTTAGTCAAATCTAATTAACCTAATAATCCGTTAACCCCTTTTAAAATTTAAATTTTTTTTTTAGAGGGTCGCGACATATAGGCAAAAGGATACATGGAGTGTCAATATTTGTGTACAGTACTTACATTGGTGTTAATATTTTTTGGATCACTTTATTGTCAAATCGGAGAAAAAATCACTTAAGTGCCAACGACGATAAATTTCGACCAACGAATTACGTGTCATTTAATTTTAATTTTAATTTTTTTTGGTATCGAACTTGTCCGAGCCAGCGTCCGTATGAATCACGCACCTTGACTGATCCTCCGGAAGAGCTAGCGCAGCATCCCACTGCCACGAGCTTTCGCTTAAATCACCGGCACCCAACAAGGTTCGAACCCAAAACCTCTCGCAAAAAGACTAAAGCGCAAACTAGTTGGGCCACTGATGGGTAGGTTTTAATTTTTTATTGTTACGTGGTAACTTTTTAAAATCAACCCACATGGCGTTCGCGTGGACTTTTAAAATTAAAAATAATTATTTTTTTAAAAAAGTTAAAAATAAAAATAACCTAAAAATTAAAAAAAATAATCAAAATGTCACCAATACAAATGCTTCTTTTTTTTATAGGTTATTTTTAGTTTATTTTTATTTTTTTTAATATCACATGGATTTTTTTTATTGATTTTTAAATTTCTTTTTTGCTGACTATGAGCCTTCGGCGAGCTATGTAGATGCCACATATGAGTTTCAAAACTTACCGGAGTAGGCATTGAAATAACCGTTTTTTTTAAAGGCACTAAAGTTATCCAAAAGATAATTACTCTTAAACTGAGCGCCGTACAGAAATACCGGCACTTCATGTGTTCTTTTGCTCATATATATTGTAAATATAGACTTGATAACGAGGGGATAAGAAAGAAATCACGTGGGATCTAATGGACCAAGTATAATAGGAGCCCAAGTGTAGTTAATAATGATGCGAATTTCTTTCCCTAGGCAGTGCACATGTGCTTGGCTTCTTCATAAATTGTTAAATATGTCAGAATCTTCATATTAAATTCGACTGTAGATAACACATTAGCTTCTTGGAAATCCAAACAAAATCGGATTATGTAGAACGCGTTTGCTCCCTCAAAGCGATCCTACAACTCCATCGGCGGGCAATAATCACCGTTTGTTCTTCGATGAGGTCACAAGGAGTCAACTCCTATTGGGTTTGTAGTCGCCGCAACAAGCTCGGATGTGCAGGGTTGGGCTTGGGTATGGCGAAAAACGATCTGACCCAAAATTGATATATTTTCATACGACACAAATTCAGCGATCTATATCCAAACCGTACCCAACAGATATTGTCGAAACAGGCCCATATCATATAGGAAAACGCATGACCAAACTGAGGTGAGAGTGCAAAACGAGCGAGCGCGAGATCAAGGAAAGGCGAGGGAGAATGAAGAGAGAGTCATATGTCGCGACCTAAAATTCATTTTTAGGTTAATGGATTACCAGATTAATTAATTAAATTAACTAACCTAGTTCGAGCTCTCCCAAGCTCTACCAAATCGCAACTTTGATTTTTTTTTCACATGATTTTAGAATTTGGAGTCGCCACTAATCATTTTTGGTAGGTTGATTAGAAACCTAAGTAACCTAGCGGGAGAACTAAATTACTCCTGCAAACCAGAGATTATGAGTTCGGGGACTTGGTTACACTAGTTAATTAAAACTAATGCCCTTTCGGTACCTTAATTCCATGGATATCCTATTTTGGCAACTCTCACTTGATTTATTCCTAAGACCCTGGTAAGGTGTTCTTTTTATGTTTTCACTTTAAAATGAAATGCATAAAGGGTATGAACGCAAACGTTGACATACAAATACGACACACAAATACGGACATACGAATATGATATACGAATACGTAGATATGCGAATACGAATACGTGCGTGACGTGCGAATGACATACGTACATGACATGCGAACGACATACGTACGTGACATGTGTATGAATACGATATGCATACGAGATAGACGAATACATATACGTGCGTTACATGCGAAGGACATACGTACGTGGACATGCGAATGATATGCGTACGTGACATGCGTATGAATACAACATGCATGCGGGGATAGACGAATACGAATACGTATGTGACATGCGTATGAAGACGCACGAATACGATATGTAACATGCATACATACACCATACAAATACGTGATATATATATGTGACATGCATAGTGATATGTGTATGTAAATACGTACATTTTGATTTTGCCCATAAAGGGCAAAGTCGTCATTTTGAAAAGATGGGATAAAACCCTCATTTTTGAAAAAGAGGGGATAAAACCCTTATTTTGAAATTTTTGATTTTTCTGAATGAATATGCATGGGTTAATAACATATCATAACAGACAAATGTGGATTTGCAAACGTCGCGTATGTGACGTGCATACGAGAACAAACAAATACGATATGTCTATACGAACATACGGATAACATAACAAACATACATGAGACATACTACATGAGATGCACATGAATGGCATTTTTTGTATTTTCAGATTTTCCATTTTTTTTTGGTTTTTTGGATATTCTACATTTTTTTTTGTATTTTGGATGTATTATAAAAGAATGCAAAATCACCCAAAGCAAATGAAGATGTGAAGAGAGAGCAGGTAAAGTAAAACTACCATAAGGACAGTGAAAATAAAACCCGCAACTCGTCGGGTGAATAATTACAGACCAATTAAATAAAACCCGAGACATGATCGGGAATACAACAAAAATGGACCGGAATGGACATCGGTCAAACACCCGTCGCCAAGCCTCGTGGGTCGAGAGTACAACAAAATGGACCGGAATGGACATCGGTCATCCTCCAGTCTTCAAAGCATCGGGCCGAAAGCCAAATGAAAATAATGAACTTATCCAATCGGACATGCACAATCACCAATGAGTTAAGACAATTCAAAAACTCAAAGAGAGTTTAACACATGCTGATTAAACTTCATTGAGACCATTTTTTACATTTTCCAATGCATTAACACAAAAAATACGAATTAAAACATACTGTCCATGAACATTCTAAGGGAGAAAGCAGTAACCATAAAATACAAAAGAAATAATGAAATGTATGTAAAAATTCTGAGATTTTTTATGTGAATGGGAAAATGTGTCTTTGACAACTTTCATGTTTTACATTCTTATTGAAGAGACACTCGTTTTCGTGTAGAAAATGGTCTTTCATGAGAGCTCAGCAGCAAACAAACAAATTTCACAGAACAGACATATTTCAGGATTAAGCTTAAATGGACACTCAAATCTCAAAATTAATGCACCAAACTTTCCAGTCTACTAAACAAGACCCCAATGAACAACTTTCATTTTTTGTGAAGTTTCAAAAGAAGACTCTAAACATAAGATAACTACAAATCAATATGACCACGCACAGAAAAACACTCAGACTCAAGGACGCCAACAAAATTGCATGATTTCATTAAATGCATTAAAAATACGAAACGTGCATGAATATTTTTTTATTTTTTATATGTTATGTATTAAGATCTTATGAACAAATGTCATGAAGAGGTATTTATGAAACAAAGTCTAGAATAACCCATGGAAAATCATTTAGCGTGAAAGGTCAGATCAGAAAAATTCCATCTCAGGTTCTGATCACCATATTTCCAGATTTCTGCTTTCAATTTCGGGACCCTTTTGACATAGCAAACGACGTCAATTTTCGTGCCATAATATATCAAATCGAAGATCTCGAAGTCATCTACGAATGTTCAGTACATTTATTTTCGAGATTTCGTCATCTAAACACGAAAAATTGAGTTACCAGATAATTGCACATGCTGATGCGCCTAGAGCTCGTTGGAGATGAATCCGTCGCGTCGCCAAGGCTTGTTCCACGGCGGCGAATTTTTCTCTCTCAAAATTTTTTTCTCTTGAAATCTCTCCAAAAAAATTTTTTTCTCCAGTTTTTCTTCAATCTCCCAAAACTCTCTCAAACATCCAAAATTTTTTCTCCAAAAAAATTTTCCTCTCAAGCTCACTTCTTCCTCCTTTTATAAACCACTCATCTATCTCCCATTCTAATTTTTCCATTAACTCTATCTCCCATTCTAATTTCTCCACTAACTCTTCTTCATTTTCATCTTCCCTTCTCCATCTCTATTTCACATTCTAATTTCTCCACTAACTCTTCTTCATATTCATCTTCCCTTCTCCATATCTATCTCACATTCTACTAACTCTTCTTCATCTCCATCTTCCCTTCTCTATTCTCATCTTATTTTCTTTATCTTCTCTTCTCCATCTCCTCTTCTCCATCTTCCTATTTCATCTCCTCTTCTCCATCTTCCCTTCTCTATTCTAATTTCTCCACTAACTCTTCTTTTTGTTATTTACAAAATAATCCCTCAAGTATTAGGTATTTGCACTCTAGTCCATGAGATTTTAAGTATTTGTAATTCAGTCCCTGGAGAAATATTTCTTTAAGTCCAAATCTCCTCACAATTTTCGACACACCTATCGCATGTTGAATTTAAGCTCATTTCTTGCTATTGAAAATAATGCAAAATTTAATTAAAGCCCTGTTTGTAAAATTGAGTCATTCTGGGTATAATTGGGCCAAGATGAAAATTTGAAATATTAAAGAACAATGTCACAACTCCTAAAAGTGAAAAATGAAAATAAATTGACTCAAATTGAATTTTTTTAGGCCCGATTCGAGATTATGCTCGTTAAGGAATACACGACCTCGAATTGGATTTTTTAAATTTGCGATGGCCAACATGAAAAGGGATTTAAAGGAAAAATATTGACTATTTTTATGTATTTTTGTGGCCTCAAATGCTATTATTTATTAAATATTTTCCTAATTTCTAAAAATTATATTTAAAAAAATACAAAAAATATGAAAAATTATTTTTTTACTCAAAAATGGTTGCCTAAGCTTGGCCAAGGCTTCCAAAGTTGATTTTGCAATTTTCTCATTTTTATAGATTTTCTATCAATTTTAGAAAATAAAAATACCGAAAAATACTGAAAATATGAAAAATCATTTTTTGGTCAAAATTGGTTCCCTAGGCTTGGCAAAGGTCTCCAAAGTTAATTTTTTCAAATTTATGAATTTTTATGGATTTTCTATTAATTTTAAAAAAGAAGAAAAGAAAAGGTGATTGAAAATCAGGTGTCAACATCATAGAAGTAGGTTGGCTCTAAATAAGTCGTGACTCCGTTTAACCATATATGAGTTAACAAATAGATTTACGACAAAGAGATTTCTTCGATAAAAAGAGCATACAATTCGTTCGATCACGGGGGAGGGAGTTTTAATATGCAGTTGCAGTGGTATTCTCGCTAACTTGGGGTTCCAAGGCACATGCCCTCGTTTGTCACCTTGGCCTCGATCACCAGGAATCTTCAATCTGTGATTTGATCGGCCGCTAGGGTCTCTCTCACTCTTCCCCTCTTGTCGGGCGACGAGAGTAAATGAAATTGCCGAGGCAGACGGCTCCATGCATGGATAAATTGGCAACGATATCAAATCTACGTTGGGAAATGACGCGATTCGCACGTGCTTGGCGATTCGCACGTGCGCTCTAGTTCGCAATTGCGGAGGGGGATGAGGGAGTCTTAGGGTCTGTTTGGTAACGTTTCTGTTTCAAAAAAGTGATTCTGATTAAAAACACTTTTTTTATTATATTCTTTTAGAGAATGTTTGGTAACTATATAAAATTTTTGTTTTTTTGTCCAAAAGTAATCCTAAAAAATTGATCCAAAAAAAGTGTCGTGGGAAGAGGCTGAGAAGTCCATCTTTGAAAAGTGATCCTAAAAAAGTGTTCTTTTTTTGAGAAACAATTTTTTTTTGTTTCTGATTTTTGTTCCAAAAGTGTTCCCGGAAGCAGAATCAGAAACAGAATTATTTGCGTTACCAAACATGTTTCTGTTCCCAAAGTGTTCCGGGGAACAAAAACAGAGGAACAGAAACGTTACTAAACAGAACCCTATTCCCCGATGATCATCCACATTCCGCGCCCTAAGGAAGGATCTCGATTCTTGACCACCACCGCCTGTGGATTCGCGGTGGCCGTAGGATGGATTTTGGCTTTAGGGCAGGAGCCGTTGCTTTGGAAACAACAATGTTGAACTCATGGCTAAGTTTGGAATCTGAGAGCGTTGGCCCAACTCGTGATTGACCGTCGTGTTGCGATGTCAAAATTGCACGCGCGAGTTGAATTCGTAAATGACATTTATGCCCATGTGATAAATGAACCGGCTAACGATTATAAAGCCACCTAACTTCCGTTGACGACATGTTGTTCTTTTGAGAGATCTTAATCAAGAGCTTATTCACATGGTCCGAAAAAACGTGTCGATCAGGAGGGTTTCTATCCGTGATATTTCAAGAGAGATTGGATAAGTCTCGAGTATTCTAGAATGGTTATAAGGGCAAGCAATAAAGGAATAATGCTTACTTGTAATAAATGCCGGTAGATAGTAGATAGGAAGATGAATTCTCTACCGTTAGATATTGAGAAGAGATCCGACGTTGTTAGTGAGAAGTCCTTGTATATATTAGATCTCCTCCTCCTCATTTGAATCATCTCGTTCACGAGTAAAATACAAGCGAGAACTTCTCAAAAAATGATCAAATTTCTATTATAATCGGCAAATGACAGACTTGATGGATAATAATAATCTCAATGAAAATCCCACATGTGATTGCCGAGTGGAGATGTTTATGCATATGTAATTTGTTTTTTTAAAAGTGCCAGTTGATAATAGGTAACTGTTGTTGGATAATTATATTTATTGTAAATATAACTAAGAAGTTATTTGTCTTCGAAATGGAATTGGAAAGTTGTCTTTTCAAATTCAACAACCACTTTTACAAAAAAGAAAAATCTTTATATTTACTTTTTCTGCAACTTAAATGGTAGCCACGATTACCTTTCGTACTTTAAAATTTCTTGCCATTTACTTATTGTCCATAGTCAATCGAAGACTTTTCACAACTCTTGTTGATTGACTCACCCATTCATCTACACTTCGAAAGATATTTAATAGATACTTTCCGGCGCAACATTTTCAAATTTGGGTCATGCCAGATTATCCTTGAGTATTAGAGAACTAAAACCCAAGGTGGGGCCAAACATCACGAAAGATCTTGCTTGTAGTCTTATGAGTATGATTCATCTGTTGAGATATATTGACGCAACAGTTGAGATTTATCAATCTATCGAGCGGACCAAAGAATCGTCTACTTGAACGCCAGCATAGGTTGAATAGGGATCATCCTTCTCGTCGCTATTTGGTGAGCAAGATAAGATGAGCCGGTTTTCTTGGCTTATTCTAAGTAGAAGTATGTATTCCATGACTTTCCATCGCAAATTCAAGATATAATCAAGATCTTTTACACGATTACCTACCATATTAAACAAGTCAAGCAATCTTATATTCTCATAAGCTTTTGAATTTATTTTAGCTAACAATCACTTGATCTCTTCACGTGTGCCACTTAGGGTTCGAGAAAAGAGATTAAATTTTCTCTAGACTTTCAAAATCGAGCAATAAAAGGAAAACTACATTGCTTTGCACGGAGGAATTTTGTGAATAGAGCTAAATAAATATGCTAGTGAGCATGTTCCAAAATTTTGATTTAAGTTAATTTTGCAATTGCATCCCTAGTGGGCAGGGCACGAGGTACAAACAAGGCCCAATCACTAGAGGAATCGCACTCGTGCACGAAGGGCCCAAAATGGAGGGAAAAAGAAGAAGTTCTATCACTGAATTCGAATCCATCATCGGCGCTCGTCAGCGACGTGTCTCCGGTTTCAATCCCCCGTTCAGTCGTCTAATCGAATCGAATCGAATCGCATTTCGTTCTTCATCGACCTTCGGATCAAGCCATCCAGATTTCTGTCGTTGGATTTTCTTACTGCCGAAGGGAAAATTGGGGGGAAAACCCTAAATTGGACCCTCTGGGATTAGGGCTTTCTGATTACACATGTCGACGGGCAAACCCAGAGATGGAGACCTGCAGCTGGTGGCGGCGGCGGCGGCTGAGAAGCCGAAGTCGGCGCTCCCACCGAGGCCCCCGGCTGGCAGCGGGTCCACCGCGCTCGTGGAGTATGCAGCGCCGCTGCTCCAGGAGGAAGAGGAGGACTTGGAGATTAAGCTGAGGCGGATCATAGAGAATGTTCCGGTCCGTGTTAGTAACACCTCTGGTAGTTCTGCTGGTTCAGGGTCCGGCGATTTTCATCAGGTCAGTTTCCGAGGTTCTAAATTTTGGATGTTTTACTTCAGCTCTCCGTGCTGGAAAGACCTTGGGTGCGGTTTCTTCGGTATCCCAGCTTAGAGAAGGGCGAGTTTGTCATGAATACGATGTTTGAATACCCTTTGGTGTTGAGGTAATTGTAGATTCAGATTGTTAGAGAGACCTTGGTGTGGTTGCTTCTGTATCGCCCCTTAAGAAGGGGTGAGCTTGTCATGAATATGGTGATTTGATGAAATCTGCTGGTCACTTCGAGCAAAAAAGGGGGTGAAAGTTGTTTAAATAATCTGTGATGTTGTGGTAATCTGAGATTTAGGTGGGTAGCGGACACTTGATGTTGTGGTTGCATCCAGTGTGTGCGGTGCTTCTTGATCTTAGCTGGAATTTTTCAGAAGTAAGACGACAGTGGTGGACGTAGATTCGAGGTCATGGCCATAATTTGTGTGAATGCCTTTCTTTTGCATATCTGAATTCTTATCAGAGAAAAAAAGAGAAATTGATTTGGCCTCTTCGAAACTGTTTGCTCTGGTGTATTGCTGTTCTAGGCTTTACTTGCAATCATGAAGCTGTTTCTACTCCTGTCTTCGAGCTTCAATCCTCCCCTTTTATATTTGTGATGTATATACTTCTGTTTCATTATTTTGTTTCATTCTGCATCTATACGTTCAATTCCCGTTAGCATGATTAGCTCTAGCCTCGAGCTCATCTTTATTGTTTATGGCGTATCGATGTGGTCAAATAGATACAGTTTATGGTACTGAAGTCATAGGAGTATCATCGAAAGTGCGTTGAAAGGGAAATGAGATACTTTGTCAAGTTAGAAATACAGGCTTAAGTTGATTGGGTATCACATAAACATAAGAGCGGTCCCTTTTGGCCAGTGAATCGACAACATGACATGGATAGATATTTTCTTTTGTTGCATTTAGTATTCTGAGCTTTTACTGGAATGAGATATATATGATACTCATTATAGACGCTGACACTATTGACGAGGTGCACTTCTTTGTTTTGTGGATATTGTTGGCTGTTCTGCCATGCAATGTTTAAGATAAACTCATCTTATTAGTTGTGATATGGCGATTCAATTGATAGGCTTTCTCTTGCATTCAATTTAAGAGGAATAGATGGTCTCTTTATTTCATCGGTATTCTGTTATTTGGTACACTATCTGATTTTTTACTTAATTTGCAAATTATGCTTGCAACAGTACCGGCAGATGAGACGGAAGGAGCAAGACCGGCTAGCGAGAATGGACGTTGATTACCAGAAAAGGAAAGAAATGGCCGAATTCATGATGAGAAGGGAAGAGAGATTGAAAGCAGCGGAGGAACGTACAGCAAAGAAGCGTTTGAAGCGCCAAAAGAAGAAGCAAAGGAAGAAGGAGAAGAAGATGAGACCTAGCTCGGGCGGAGGAGAGCATTTGAAGGGGGAGTCCACTGACGATGAGGAAGGTGATTCCGACAATGACGAGGAAGCAGCAAGTTGATCAAGCCCGTTCTTCTTGATTTTTGTAGTGTTAACGTTGCTTTGTTATAGGAAATTTCATTTTCCTTAACACAGCTCGTCGTCCCGTCCATCCTTATGCCCGCCTAAAGCCTGTAATTGGATGTTAGAGGGCCTACATTGCCAAGAATGTACTGAAAATTGCAACATTTACAGGATATTGATTAAGTGACAAGAAAGAGATGGAGTTTCCATCTCACTACATGTTGGGCAAGCTTACAGTGCAGAGGTTGCTTTCACTAATAGTCAGTGATGGATCCATTCGTGGCAGATGTGACTGAACTATTCCAACCCTATATATTTCTTTGATGGACAGACACTTGAGGAAGAAGTTCTTTCTGTTCCAATTTGGCTTCTTAATGAACTCGAATGGTACGCGTGAGGCGCATGCAAATCTGAGTATCCAAAACATTCGAACGCAAAGGAAATACGTCGCCGTTTATGGTATGCCAATTAACTAGGAGTTGTAGATGGAGTTGGCGGGGCAGGCACGTCCTAGTTTCATTTCGTGCGTCCTGCTTTCAGGGACGAAATTGAAAAAAGAAAACTTACAGCTGGGGCCAATTGTGGAGCTTTCGGAAGCCCATTTCCCTATCAGAAAGGAGAAACTGCCTTTTCTCGGCCGCTGCCTTTTTGTATTCTCTTTCCCTCCTTCAACTTCCCGATCTAACCACTCCCTGATCACTTCTCGCCGTTCGCGTCTCGTCGCGTCTGATCGGCGAAGGATATCGTGAGACGGATACGCCATGGGAGCTTCGACGACTCCACCTCATCGCGTCGACGTTCATCGAGCTCTTGGCGGTGGCTCCGGTAACGCTCCCCTCGTCTTTTTGTCATTGTCGTTCGTTTCATACGTTGCGCTGTCGGTAGACGTCGATCGTATCTCATTGGTTTATCCAGCAGCAGGACTAGTCTTTTGCTTGCTTCGCCATCGTTGACGTGATCACTGATCCGTGGGACTGTTCGATCGATTCACTGATTCTGTGTCGTGTTGTGCTAGTTGCTGATTTGCTTCTGTGGAGAAGATGGGTTGCCGGGGTCGCGTTCCTACTCTCTTCGACGGCGATGTGGTTCCTGTTCGAGAGAGGCGGTTACAATCTGTTGTCCTTCGCCGCGAACACTCTGTTCCTTCTCGTTCTCGTACTCTTCCTCTGGGCTAAATCTGCTGCCCTCTTTAATCGGTACCTCCCGTTTCCATTCTCTCACGTCTTGTTTGATGTCTCTTCGAATTATGGTTATGCTTATTTCCATGGAGATGACGTACGGCTGGCTTTGTTACAGAGGGGGAATAATGGCGTAGGTGTTAGAGAAAAGAGAATCCACTTATTCTTAAATGGCAACTTTTGGAGGATTAATGGAGAAACCTGGACTACCATTCTTTTGACAGGGGGGAGAAAAAACGTTAAGTTTTCTGTAGATGCATTGTAATCTGAAACTCGGGAACCATATATTGAAATTGGAGTGCTGAGGCTTGATTATCGTGGAAATCCAGGATTTGATTGGGAAAATTCATTTTCTTCATTCCAGAGTTGCGCTTTATGACCTCATGAAATCTACTTTTTATCTTAGTTATATTTTATTGTGTGCAAATGTTCAGACCAATGCCTCCTCTCCCTGACCTAGAGATTTCTGAGGATTCCGTAGCCAAAGCTGCAGACGTTGTGGTAGAATGGATCAACCATGGTTTATCCATTGCACGTGAGATAACAGTCAATCAAAACTTGAAACTCTTCCTTCAGGTTTGGGGAAGTTTAATGAACGTTTTTTCCATATACTCTCCTGAGTTCCCTGTACTCCTCCAACTTTTTGGAAAAGGGCTTATTAGTTTCCTGCAACATGTCTAATCAGGTTGCCTGTGGCTTGTGGGCAATTTCATACATTGGCACTCTCAACTTTCTTACACTTCTTTATATTGGTGAGATCTGCACACCCAGTGCCTTTGTTTCCTATTGCCTTCTCATCTTTGTTATTGCTTTATAATTGCGAGATGATTTGTTATATTTGTTTGTCTTATGCTACCTGCAGGGATCGTTGTTGCCTTAACTGTTCCTTTTGTGTACGACAAGTATCAGGACCACATCAATGATAAACTGTGTGTAACACACACATTTCTGCAAAAGCAATGTAAAAGATTTGAACAGATCTTGAAGAAGATTCCAGTGCCTCCCAAAAAACAAAAGAAGATTGAATAGGCAAGTACAATTTCTCCTTTGTATCCCCTGTCTGAGAGCCTGTGCTAGACAATTCTGAATACTCAATGAGTTGTTGATATTACATAGTTCAAGTTCAAAACTGTATGCATCACCTATTTCCATTTCATCCATATCTACTTATGATCACTTTACAATGCTTTCTGAGTGCTCCAGAATCAAGCTTATTGTACTGAATGATGAATTGTCGCATTTCCATGTGTGTATATCTTACGATTGTCAAATGGAAGTTCTCTGTGGCTTCTGGTGCGAGCATCATAAAGTAGGTCGTGGAATTTTTAACCCTTGGATATATCCATATCTAGAAGCTGACTTTGGCAAAGCTATTGCAAACATTCGAAGTTAAAGTAATCAGGATCTTTCCAGGTTGAAATTTGAAAACTGGCAAGCCTATCCATCTTGCTGATTGGACATGCAAATTGCCTAAGAAACTTGGGTCGTATGTGTTTTGTTATTCTGATACTTGAGGACGTCATTCAAATTTTAGTGTTAGAGCTGGCTGAATGGAGCACTTACAAGGAGAAAAGATCTTAGCTGTGATATCAACACTCACTAGGAGTATCTCTACTATGGTGCATTTGCTTTGAAGGACTGGTGCTGGTTGGATTAACAATTGATGTTGAATGTAAGTCAAATATAGGACATAAGTTCTCTCCTTATTCAATTGACGTATGAATCCATGATAGATTTCAAAAGTGCTTTGGTTGGAATATGCCAATTATAGATTTCTGATTCCCGATGACACTCTTTTCCTGAATTCATGGCGATGGCACTCTTTTTTCCTGAATGCATGTCACTAGCTAGGAGTTCAGCGTCACGATTCCTTTATTTTTATGACACTGTAAAGCCATCATCACGAACTTCTGAATCTTTTCTCCTGTTGGCATCTTATCAGATTTTTCCTTTTCCAGATTCCTACTCGATGTTTTTCCTAGACAGAGCGTGCATTGGTTTGACTGTGCTCAAGTAGCTTGAAAGGTGTGACCAGAGAAGTGGAAATGGTTTCTTGGCATGTGACTTCTTCTTTTGGGTTCGCGGGTTTCTTGATGAGTTTAAGGTTGACCACATACTGGCAATACGATGCCATACCTCACGCCCATTAGCCTCTGCGTTTTGGCGAGAATTGGGTTTCAACTATCAAACGTCCTCTGTAAATTCGGTGTGAGATGTATTTTCCATAGTCGTGGCGTTCTGAATGTACATTTTTTTTTTCCAGTTACAAGAGAGATTGCAACTGCTCACACAAAACAAAGCTCAAGTAAAAGTCATCTAGAATATTTAACACCTAGATTATGAGCTAACAATAACACGCCCAAGTCACCGGGATGGAAATCGTACACGTTTCTCTGGAGTCTGAGTTGTGGCTCGCTCGGATTGAAAATCAGCACGGAAATATGCTTCTCGGTAGAGGTGGTGAAGTCGACAATACCCACCCGGTTCAGCAATCTTCTATAAGATGGAGTAGGGGATGAGTAGTATTACAGCACGTTGAAGTAGCATCAAACCCGAACCGCTCATCGAAAGCACATGTCCCACGCAAGAGAACGACAGTCAATTCTGCAACGATGTGGCTCCACCACTCCCAAATTACCTCGCGAGTCTCTGAGTAACCCTCCCAACGACAAAAGGCAGCTGCAAGACACCACCCACAGTCCGAAGAACAGATCCAAAGACAAGAAAGCATCATTTGCCAGTACATCTAGCAGATAGGCCCAAAAAGAGTTGCAACTCCACGATCCCTTCCTAGATATTAGATGCAACACACTTAACTAAACTCCGCACAAGCATGCTGCCAGCGTGCTGAATGTTTTCACTGGATTCACAAATTTAACATATAACTACATAAGGTAAAGTGAAGCTTATGCTTGGTGGTAGAGCTATTGATAACAACAACATTCCTTCCACTGGTCATTCTTCATTATCTTTTCTTGGATCTGTGAGAATTTCGCTCAAGAACACTATTGTCAAGCTTCGAGCAAGGAAACTCACCCAGTATTTCTTATGTAAAAAAAAATTAAAACAAAGGCAGTTAGTTATGCCACCTAGACTTTACCTCCAAAAAACTGATTAACTTTACCAAAGACAATTCTAGTCTTCACAACACTCAAAGTGGAGATTGCATTCACTGTTTAGAAGATATCGGCAAACACAACAGGAGAATTCTCTTTTTTAGAGTTTAGACAGCTGATGGCCATTCCTGCAAAGCACACCATCCAGAAAGACGCTACCTCCCTAAAGTGATGGTTCTCAATTACCCAAACCTTGCAATGGACTGTATACAAGAAAGATAGGTAACCACCAGACCCATGGGATTCACAAAACTCGAATGTCAGTACTGAGCTCCGCCTTCTGTGGCTCCCAAATTCTCATTAGTATCTGAGTCTACAGATACAATTATTGCTGCAGAGACGCAGATTCTAAGCAAGACGGGGCACTGGAATGGCTTCTGTCTGTGGCAATGTTACCGAGCGTAACAGCTCCAATGAGGAAACAAGGCCCAGGAAATGAGAAAGGATTGTGTTTGCTGAGGCCTGCATTAGAAAACACAGACAAGGTCAGCACCCAGTCACGACAATAAGAATTACACTGACACTTTCACTATCTTACCAATCAGTCTTCCTACTTTTTTAACCAATGCAGTAACTCTATAGGGGAAAATAGGACTAAACAACACAAACCGATATCATATTTAAGATTCACATCCGCTCCTATGGAATTGAAAATTTGAAAATAGGAGTAGGCAAATACCTGCACAAGGAAAACATCCAATGCAAGAACGGGACTATAACCAGGGGAAATCCCTTGGTAATATGGGTTCGCTGAGGAAGTGAGAGCCTTTGCTACCAACAACCCGACAGTTGCTTGCATGCCAAGAATGGCGGCACCCATCCCCAACAGGTTCAACACGATGCCATTCCTCAAACTTTTGACTACATCTGCACGAGGAGGGGCCTGAACATTGGCATACAGAATCAGAGAACCACTCATTAGTATCAGAAGCGGCAAACACAGTCTCACAGCTAGGATTTTCAGTCAAAACAGGCTTCGTATAACTGGTTGATACAAATGTCAGGTCTAAGAAGAGCTGAACCAAACATTCAATTCAAAAGCAGTCATTCAGAGTAAACACACGAGCAAGGTTGCAGACATTTAGGAAAAGGAAAGCACATGAAGCAAAAAAGAAAAAAAAGAAAAAAAAAAGAATAAGAAACAACATAAATATACACAAAGATAAGTCCACCGGGTAAAGATCCGCAATCGACCATTCCTTTAAAGAACTATGATCGGGATCTCTATGTTAAATTATCACTTCTGAAATTCTCCAATTTATGGAGTGAAATATTTAAGGTCAAAGCCTTTGCACTGAATGGCAAGCTGTGGATACAATAGGTCGTTAGCAGATGTCAGATGGATTTCTAAACTCCCTGGAGTTCACATACATGGGAGCACCAAGTTCTCATCACTAAAGAACAGTATGACCACTTTCACATTGCGGAAGGCTCCATCGCCAGGCGCACATATAAGCACAAGAACACTTGGGGAAGCAGTGCAGCAGGTGCATTGCAATTCAAGAGGTATCCATTTAATGTGGATTGGCCAACTTGCATTTCCTTGCATACATGATTTCTCTTGATTGAGACATAGGACAGGCTCTCGATAAAAGGAAGCTTAGGAATGTAGTTCAATACCTTTGAGGGATCACTAGCAGTTTTCCGAAGCTTGTCAGATAGCCGTATATATCCAAATGACCAGAAGACGGAAATGAAAGCTGCTGCTATACCGCCGGCAGTGGCATAAAACGTGGCCGGCGATGTGACCTTCCCAGTTATAACCACGGAAAAGGAAAGAATAACTGCAGCCACAACAGTGCACACCAGCTGTCCCCAAAACCCTAAATTCCCCAACCTCCTGAAATACCTTGAGGTATTCTCTAGTCTTTTGGCTACCTGCACAACATCATAACCAAAATCAAAACTTTTAAACCGAACCTGTAAGAACCGAATGAACTGACTGGTGTTAACCTTCAATCCAACATTGACCAAGGATCACAGCAACGGACACTCATTCTTACATTCAGTGTTCTTTAAAGTTGCCAGTTCCATTACTCACAGTTTGACGCTCACACATGAAAATTACAACTAAGTTCACAACCTGGTCCCAGGAGAGAGAGAAACAACATAGTCTAAATTTTGGATGTGAAGCAAGCTAATTTGATCTCACCTGAAGTAAAACTAAGATTCAGCACGATTTACAGTAGGCGAGTCTACCAAGAAAATTACCAATATTCGATTCCTTCGATTTCAAGCCCTTACAAGTTCAAACCCACCAAACAGAAGCGCCGAATGAAGGGACGAAACCTAAGTCACTCAACCTGGGCAAGCTTCGCCTTCTCAGCATCGTCGTTCGGAGAAGTGGAGGCAGGAGAAACCGGGGAGGAGGCCGACGAGGTGGAGAACAGCTTCGATCGTCTGCAACCGAGAGCATCGTAGGACGAAAGGGATATGAAGGGAAAGGCGTTCGATTTGTGAGCCGGTCCAGCGGTGGAGAGAGAATTCGGAGAGGAAAGATGAGGACGGTGGTCGACGTGCAATGGGGGCTTTCGGGCAGCGAGACGTCGGAGATATGGCGATGAGGTGGCACCCGACGGCGCCGGGAATGTGCCGGAGCTCGCCGCCGCCGGCAGGAGCAGACTCTGCATGATTCGAAGGTCACCGAGTGAAGAATGGAATCTGCTGAAGCGAGCTCGGTGCTGAAATGGGGGCAAAAAGAGAAGAGAGCGTTCAAGTATATATTACTTTTTCTTGTCTTTTCCTTTTTTCCATTTCATTTTTACAAACATTATTAAAGTGAAAACATAAGAAAAAAATTTTAATCACCTTTTTTAAATAAAAGAAATAAAATTTCCAACATACTAGTTTCAAAAGATCATTCTTTTTTTTAAATATATACACTAGAATTTTGTGAATACTTGAAATAACTACTAAAAAAATTATTGAGTTTAATAAGCAAAAATAAACTATGGCAATTTTTTGAGTTACGATGAATTAGTTAGTTTCACATGCTTTCACATTTATAAAACATTTCAGAATTTACATAATATGTTACCCCATTATACTATATTTGATAGAGCTGTTAAAATAGATGGTTAAAAACTAAAAGCTTTTCTTTTAAAAAAAATGGTAAATTTTGCATAACCTTACTAATTAGATGTCACCATGACAACAAACTATTAAGGAAAACATGGCAAGGGATTCACTGTCACAACCCCAGGAAGTACTTACCACAAATGACGGAGTGAACAGCAGGAATGTCCAGACAGCCCATTTTGTCCATCGCAGACGAATCTGGATGGAGTGTTCCAGAGTCTTTGCGTCAAAAAGGAAGGCTGCTGGCAACAGCTCTCCTGATTAAAAAAAGGATTCTACAGCTCGAACGAGCAACTGTGACAATAGAATCACGTTACACTCCTCCACATCTCGCGATCGAAACAGAAGAGGTATGCGATTAGCTGAGAGAGACTGCAAGTGGGTAGAGAGAGATTGAACAGAAGGAGATGGGACTGCATTAAAGTCTGTGGATTTATATGGTAGGCAAGGGAAAATGAGCAAAGCAATCTTTTTCATGAGCTGGGTCTCAATCATCCCTGTCAGACTTTGGAAGTGCGTCATTATTCTACACCGCAAGTTCTGTGAACGCATTCTCACCTTTCAACTTTGATTTGTTCTATGGTATTTCCACATGCCAAGTGTAACCGGACAACAATCGTGGCACTGCCTAAGTTGCAGCATCTAACCCTGTTTTGTCTTTGCAAGAACCGGAGCATCTTGTTCCACAGACCCTTTTCCTTCTGGGTACAAGAGTCGGAGAGCTTGTGCGAGCTCTCGAACGTGTCTAAAACAATGAACTACACACTCCGCCGCCTCCTCCTGTCGTCCGTCTCCCTTGCCCTTGTTGCTTTCCATGTCGCCGCCTCACTCTCTGCCTACCCGACGGTCCCAGGTGCCGACACCGGAGAGTGCTCTGTCCCTGCTGGCGAAAATCTAGTTCCAGTACGCCGGGAAGTGTACGATAACGGCAGGATCATCGACATCACGCACAGGATCACGTCGGACCTGCCGTCCTACGAATCGATGGGGAGCTTGGGGCAGTTCCTTTGGCTTGCTTTCAGCATGAAGAATGGATCGCTCACCAACAACTCCGAGATGAAGCTTCCGGCTCACACGGGCACGCACGTGGATGCGCCCGGGCATGTGTACGATCATTACTATGAAGCTGGGTTCGACGTGGACACGCTAGACTTGGAAGTTCTTAATGGTTAGTTTTCTGAATCCAACTTTGGTTGGTTTTGCTTAGTGTGATTGTTTCACGACCACGAGCCATAAGCCGGGAAGATGGGCTATAACTTCGTGTGAAAAGTTGTTCCTGTGTCCATCTCTGAGACCGATGACTTCTCTCAGATTAACTTCTGTCGGCAACTGCTCAGGCAATGGCCCTCGATTGCGTACTTCTTTGGGCTAATAGCACACTTTTATCCCTGAACAATTAAGTCTTGACATTGATATACCCTGCGTGTGCAATGACTGCATAAGAGTTGGCAAACATCGTCATTTTCAAAGGATAACAAGTCCCACAAAGATCACTTTTCTTTCTTGGTCATGAAATCAAACTTTCCTGGTCTTATCACCTTACCCAAAAAAAAAAAAAACTTTCCTGGTCTTATCTTGTTCATTTAATACCCGTCAAATTGTAATTAATTGATCTCAATAATGACTTAGTACAGCAGCCGATCCCGATTCACCGTTGAAAAACGTAGGGCAATTCTTCTCTCTTTTATCATAGCAGCCAATCGCTATTCCTTCTGAACCCCGGACTTCTTTCCTAAAGTACAAAAAAGACAGCTTTCTACAACTTCTTTGATTCTTGAACGAGGCCAAAACAATGAGCAGCAGACACCATCGCTTCCTCGTATTGCTACTATTAAGCTTATACGCTCTGACCGCGGCCTCCCTTGATGCCTATCCTTCTGTTCCCGGCCTCGACGGTGGGGCGTGCTCCGTCCCCACCGGCGAAAAGAATGAGAATCTACTCTCGATGCGGGTGTACGGCGATGGGAGGATCGTTGACATCACGCATAGGATCACGCCAGATTTGCCATCGTTCGACTCTAAAGAGAGCTTGGGACAATTCCTCTGGCTACTCCTCAGCATGAAGAACGGCTCCATCGCGAATTTCTCCGAGATCAAGCTTCCTGCTCACACGGGCACCCACGTCGACGCTCCAGGGCATGTTTTCGATCACTATTACGATGCTGGGTTCGACGTGGATAGCCTGGATTTGGAAGTGCTCAATGGTAATAATGTGTTCTCGCTTGGATTTATGATTTTTGTTTTGGTTCATTGCGACTTACGAGCAAACTATGCGGTCTAAGAACACTAGATTGACGAAGAGATATTCCCTCAACACGACACGCTATATATCTGTTTTGTGATTGATTTTGCTGCTCGAAAGCTAGTCGATCACTGTGGTTGAAACGAACGAAGATCGAGGAACCCAGGGATGGGCATGAAGGTGGGAATAAAGAAACTTGTCGGCACATATCCTCCTCTTACCTTCTTGTCAGTATTAATCCTCTTGAGAATTTGCAAATCATTGAGATAAAACTAACGTTGTCGTGGTCAATCCTGACATTTGATCCTGCACTCATGCGCTTCATATGAAACTCTGGGAAAATGATATCTTTTAGATCTGCGAGTGTTCCTCAAAAGTTCAGTTTTTTTTTCAGCAAAGGACCTTGAAAACTCACCAACATGAAATATATTTCTTTTTTGGTTCTTTTTTTCTCTTGGGCCAATGAATGGAATGTGGTCACTTGTCAAAGCCCAGAAGAAGAAGGAAGATAGCATGAATGGTCAAAGTTTGGAGATTATGTCTTTTTTCTGATTCCTATAACTCACTGACACGAACGCTCCTGCTTAACATACCCAACATCAGCTCTGTGGACAAAAAGAGCAAAATTTTCTCGCGAAAACCCCAGTTGATTTGAAGTGTGATTTCCAAGTCAACGATCCAATCCAACCCGCCTCGATATAAAGCAACGTCATCATCTACATAAGCGTCCTCGATTTTATCGGCCTGGTCACACCCTCCCCTCTCTACACTGCGAGTCACCATGAACGCTCTCTGCCCACTTCTAGTCGCTCACCTCCTCGCCGCCGCCGTAGCCATCGCCGTCTCCGCAGGCATCGACGCCTACCCGACCATCGCCAGCGTCGGCGACTGCTCGGTGTCCGACGGTGGCGAGGAGCCCAAGCCCATTCGTCGAGAAGTTTATGATGGCGGGAGGATCTTCGATATCAGCCATAGAATCACTAGTGAGATGCCGTCATGGGAATTGGAAGATGGGTTGGGTCAGTTTCTGCGGCTCGCGGCGAGTATGAAGAATGGGTCTTTAGCGAACAACTCGGAGATGAAGTTGCCCGCTCACACGGGGACTCACGTGGATGCGCCGGGTCACGTCTTTGATCATTACTTCGATGCGGGTTTTGATGTGGACACGCTTGATTTGGCAGTCCTCAATGGTAAATTTGTGGGCTTTTTGTGTTGGTTTTTGATGGTGGGTTTGATTCCTTCTTTTGGGTGTCAGTAGGTTTTTGGAGGAGTTGTTATTTTTGGTTTCTAGCTTCTGTAGTTGACGATTGTGTGGTTCCGCCGTCTATAGCATTAAGCATCCTCAAAATTGTTCTTTGTCGAGTAATAGTTTGCACTGACCGTTGTCTTATGAACTTCAAAGCCTCATGAGTCTCACTTGTCGATCGACGTTTGTTAATTTCAAAGAGTGTTTGTGGCCAAGGAATTGGACGCTTAATTGAAAAGGCAAGTCTTGTTAATTAGAGCAGACCAGTTCTTATAGTGGAGGAGTATGTAGAGACATATTGAATGTAATTCAAGTTGATTTAAGGGTCCCTCCGTTCTTATTTTCCTTATCCTGAGCTTTTCCATTGGTTTGGTTCCTTTTTCGCTGTTGGTTTATGTAGAATCCTCATCCTCGTTGTGGTAGTGCTATGCTACTCTGTCTTGTAAAATTTTGGTGTTTGTTTCTCCTTCCATAGGTCCAGCTTTGTTGGTTGATGTGCCGAGGGATAAGAATCTCACAGGTATGTCCCTCAGTTGAATTTCTTGTAGTATGCTGATCACTTATGTTTTATGCATGCTGAGTTGTCAAAAAAACATAGTCTTCAAATGCTTCTTCCACGAAGTTTCTCCATTCATGGGTTTGGGCAAACAGCACATATGGAGGACCAGTTCAATTTGTATGGTTACTTGTGCCTTGCTTGTTGGTTTTGTTTTAATTTGTAAAAATGTAGAAACAAATATCATCCCCTCGGATTTTCTCTAATGGTTCTTTCCATCCTTCCATCCAGCTTGATGTAAGTGACCATATCTTTATATGTGGATTTCGGTGTTCAGGATAGAAATAACCGTTCCTCAAATCATTGAAGGGCCACTCCAAATGATTGTTTGGACAAACTTTTCAATATAGATTCAGTTATGAAATATTTGGAATACACATCATTGTACATCTTATTATGCCAACTGCTTAACAAGTGCTCAGCATTGGATACTTAGGAGTGGATTTTGCGTAAGATCTGAGCTAGATAACAATGAAGTGAATGGTGGCTTTAACCATAATCACAATTGGGCTGTTGGTAGTTTTACATGGTTGTAGCGTTCAGCATGCCTTTAATACGACATTGTGATATTGTCCAAACAAACATGTAAGAATGACATAGACTACTTCCTGCAGCTGAAGCAATGGAGTCTCTACATATTCCCAAGGGCATGAGACGGGTGTTGTTCAGAACCCTAAATACTGACAGGTAAACTTCTGTTCCTAGACATCTGTTCTTGTGGTCAGCTGAACTGATGTTTTCTTTTCTTTTTCTTTTTTTTTTACTTTGGGTCAAAAACTGAACTAATGTTGCTTTTTAACACATTTTTGGGAATCGTATAACCCATGGTGTATGTACTATTGGAGCGCTGATCTCAGTATCTTAATATATTGTGGTACTAGTGAGTGCTTTGATCAGAAGGACAACTTTGATGTGTGCTCTGTTTCATTCTCAGACGGCTTATGTACAAAAAGGAGTTTGACACAAGCTATGTGGGATTCATGAGAGATGGAGCAAAATGGTTGGTAGAGAACACAGACATTAAACTTGTTGGTAAGATTTGTCCCTCTTTTGTATTTTGATGCATTTCTGGTGGGCAAGTTTTTTCTCTCTTATTTCCTTATTATCTTATCTTCACCTTTCTACCACGACTCACACTGCTTTATTGTACACTTCATGATCTTTCTCAATCGTCATCCAGAAACCATGTTAGGATCTATTTTCATTGGCGGGCAGCTACCTTCCATTACCACCGATTTTTACTTTCAGCTTCACTACAAGCACATGTTATTTCTTCTGGGCACAACAAGAAATGCATATTTCTTCTTCTTTTTTCGTTTTCTTCCTGACAACACAAGAATCGCACCATGGTGCTGTAACGAAAGACATGCATGTATAATAAATGCATAAGCATAAATTTTGTCAGGCTTCGGAGTATTAATGCAGGTTCTTTTATTTCCTGAATCTACGTCCCAAGAAATAGTGCTACTTGATCATCGGTGGTCCTCCTTGTTCTGCAACTTGTAGATTATTACATGTCTGAGATTGAGATGTACTCTTGCATGACCCAATATGTGCTAAAAAATGCAGGAATTGATTACCTGTCTGTTGCTGCATACGATGATTTGATTCCATCGCATCTTGTCTTCCTTGAAAGCCGGGTAAGTAAATGAACATGTGTGAAATTTCACCATCAAAGTTAAGAAGGACCATCCTTCATCTCTGAATTTGTGTCTCAGACCTAAGCTAGTGTTGGTAATTTTGCCTGGATTTCGCATCGTTGCATTCTCATATGAAACTCTAGGCTCAAGAAACTGACACTACGTTAATACTGCAGGAAATTATTCTTGTCGAGGGCTTGAAACTCGAAGATGTCCCTGCCGGGATATATACTGTCCATTGTCTGCCTTTGAGATTGCTTGGTGCAGAAGGATCACCTATAAGATGCATCCTCATCAAATAACTTCTATGAGTGAGTTTTGTTCTTTTTGAAGGGAATAAGAATTGCTTTATCCACGATTATCATCGTCAGACGAGATTGATTTTCCCTGCTTGTTTACCGTAGAGGTGTTGGTTGAAAATTCGTTGTGGTTTTCGTGACTTTGCATGTGATAATGCCAATTGCTAATGGGTTTTCCTTTCGCTGTTCCAGGAGAGTCGGAAGTCCTCCAAAGCGCCCAGGTGAGAAAAGGCATTGCATGCACGTTGGCCTCAGAATTCAGATGTACTTTGACGGGACAGATTCGCAGAGAATGTGAAACTTTAGCGGTCATGTGAATATGTTTAACTGTTACTATAGGCAAAACAGAGGCTATGGTTATGTTTACAAGAATAATGCTACGTTTCCAAAACGACTCGTGGGGATCGTTTCCCATGTTTTGGCATTTCGGTTACTAAAGAGCTGCTGTCTATTTACGTTCATTTGAGCTTATTCTTGCGAAGGCCCCTGCAAATTTTCTCTTCTATCGGTAGCTTCTGCTTGAAAATGTATAATACGACATTCGGCGTGAATTGAGAGATCGGAGCCAAAACTGTGTTGGTCAATGCAGATTAATCCAAAAGACATTTTGATTTACATGTGATCAAAAGATTAGCGGTTAGGACATGATCATTGACAAGCCGCGCCAACTCAATTGGGCTCATACACCCATCGTGAAAGACACATCCATTTGCAATACAATTGGTTCTTCCTCTTTCACTAGCAGGATTTTTAGGTTGACAGGACTTTACTTGTGATAAAAAGGATGGAACCAATGTGAAAACACGACGGTCTAGTAATTTACCATTCAACACTTCTTGACAAGCAACGATCAAAAAGGAAAACGAAAAGAAAAGGTTCGAGGTCAAACGAAGATAACTTCCGGTGTTAGATAATATAATTACAAGATCTATAATATAAAATACAACGGCAGCTGCCAGCGGAACCTTTGACTTTTCTTCTAGCAGAAGCCTCTCTCTCTCTCAGTAAGGTGGTGGAGGATAATGCCCTGGATAAGGACCTGAGAGATGAAAAACACAGAATTAGCATTATAATTAGGTTGTTCATCGCTGAGCCGAAGAATGACGTCATTAATGCACAGCAGTTGAAACTCAGCACATACCTGGATGGCCGGAAGGTGGAGGATAAGCTGAAGGTGGAGGGTATACTGGAGGAGGATAGGCTGATGGCGGCTGGGAAAAATGCGGTGGAGGCGGGTATGCAGCTGGATTCGGTGGATATGATGAGTATGCCGTTAGATTCGGTGGATATGATGGGTACGCAGGAGCTGTGGCAGGGTATGCTGTGGTGGGTGCACCGTAAGGAGGAGCTGATAGGAGAGGAGGTGGAGAGTACAAAGGCACCTGAGGAGCCGAAGAAACACATGGGGGTGCAGATGGTGCACTGCTCATTCCCTGTCTCTACAACAGCACAAGCACACTACTGTTCAGAATCCACTACAGAATGATCATAGTAAATGGCAATGGTCGATATTTTCGACTGAATTGAAATTGGTACTTACTATTGCATTTGCGTAATGTAATATCAAGCGTGCTTCTCCAGCATATCTTGAATCAGAGAAAAAGAGGCACTTTAGTCTAGGCAATCAAAACCTTCTTTATAGAGGGTAGTAATTGAAATGCTGAGTGAAAGTCGTCCCAATTCAGAATTTGATGCCATGGAGATAAGACCAAGGATGTCTGTTTGGTAGATAGTTTATACACGTATAAAGAAATAGTGAAGGAGAGAAGCATCTGCTAGAAAATCCATATGCATCACAAAATGTATGGGAGAAAGAATAAGCGATGAAACTGGTAAGTTATCATTGAATTGTTTCCAATTTTTCCTTCCACAACCCCCTTTCAAGTGTATCCAGGGGAGGAAGCTGATCGAGATCAGCATTTTTTTTTTTTTCCAAACAGCGCGCGGTGTCATATGATATAAAACGTCTTCTTGCTAAGTGGGAGGCTAAAGTGAGGCTAAAGTGGTTGGCTGCCTGTATCGTTCTATGTAACAAAACGTGGGAGCAGTACTACTAAGAACTCACATTAGATTTCTGGGAATCAAGTGAATTAGAGAAGTGAAACCACTACTCGTACAAAGGCCATCTTATGAGTAACTCCATCTTCTAAATTTTGTTTCTTTTAGCTTTTGAACCTGATGAATAATAATCGTACATGCATAAGATGAGAGGAGAATAGGTTCAATGGATTGTACCTGCCCGTTTTAGTCTGAAGAGGCCAGGCCATATCATCGAAGCCCTGAGAAAGAACCTTCTGGAGCTGAATCCTGGAGACAATGAAAAGCACAGCTAAGATAACAACACTGGCCACACAAGGACCAAAAATGAAAACATCTCAACAACAGATTTGTGAGCAAAACGGATTCAAGGTAGGTAGTACTTACTTTCCACTGCCGATGAAGTCATCGAAAGTGACGGTATTGCTGTTCCACACCGCAACATTCAGCTCCCTAAGCCCTTCAATGAGCGTGAACACAAACTTCTCTTGAAATGTTGGGTTTTTACCACCGTCTGCACACCAAATCAAATCAAAATCAAGACCCCCATTCGCACAGATTTCGCCAGACACCAGAAAACTTCACCCGTCCAAAACCCACATAAGAAAATGCCATATCCAGATCGGAACGGGGAAAGAGGAAATTGCACAGACAATTGGCGTGCACGACATTCAGAATTACCGGTGCAAGTCCTGGTGCGAAACTTGGAGCTGCCATATTGCACACAGACGTACGGATCCTGTCTCGAAATCCACTCGGTGTCCTTCAACTTATTGCACCCGACAACTGAATCGCAAATCGAGAAAAATCCGAGAAATTACTCAAGAAAGAACCAAGAAACCCAGACAAAGCAAAAGGGCGAACAGGACAAAAAACAAGATTAAGACGGAGAGAACAAAAAGGATCAACTATCCGTCGAGGTCAAAGGGCGGGGGTTTATAATGTACACACCTGTGACCTCAAGAAGCTGGCCTTGAATCGACATTCGAGGATCTAAAGTCTCGGTGGAGAGATGGAATTGCTGCGTTGACTTTGGCTCAAAAGCCGGTCTCCTTTATAAATACACCCAGAGGGATAAGGGCCAAGCACGAGGCCTGTGGTCGTGGATGACACGCAAAGTTCCAAGAATCCCTTCTTTTTTGACCGAATTTCGAATGCGCGGCTTCCTTTTCAGAACCGCAAACGGATCAAGAATGAAGGAACCGCGTGCCTCTCGTGCTTTCCGGGTCTTTCCCTGCTTTCTTGCCAAAATAACTCCAGCAACCCGATGACACAACAGTAATCTAACGAGGCAAAGGCACGCGCGTACCGAGATGATCAAAATGGTCAAGGTCTCCCCGGTCTTGACTTGACTTGACCTCCTCCTTCCCTACCAGGAGGTCAAGCTGCCGAGGTAGAAGGAGAGAGAACTAGATCCTCCCTGTCCGGCCCAACGTGGATTCGTGATTGGGCCGTTCATCTTCTCCAACTCAGCCAAGGTCTCATGGCAGTTCTCGCAGAAGTTTCGATGATCGAAAGAAAAGCACGGGGATTTTGCTTTCGGATGAGAGGGCAAAGGTCGGAGGGAGCCGCCTCGGCAGGTTATCAAGAGGGCAGAGCTTTCTAGACACTAAAGGGCTTTTGAGTTTGTATTTTATAATTAGTTTGGGCTCAAGCCTATAAATAACTACTATCATATGTGATCTGTTTTTATTGTAATTGAAGTCATAACAGAGACGTGTAATGTGCTAATTATAGTGGAATCCTCTATTAGATATAACCTTAATTTAACGATGAACAATAATAAACTTTTATGTATCGATTTCTCTTTCTCGCATTTACTTTTTACCTCATTGTAATTGTGAGCCTAATCTTGATATTGGATACAACTTCTATCAAACGTCGTATGTGGCAAGCCCAGTGTTTACTCCGATCTTGGCCATAGAAATCGAAACTTTTAACCAAAGTCGAAAGTATTTTATGACTGAATCGTAGAGAGTTTATAAAATATAGCAATAGAGACGAGAGGCTACTGCAACTCATGAAAGATGCAGCTAAGTCGGGACCACGAGAACACAGGGGGGTTCAATTGCCATGTTCATTCGAGTCGAGGGTTTTTTAGCCTAGGATTGCGACGGGCGAACGAATGTCTTGTGTACTGACACATAAGTTAAAATGCGCCAAGCGAGAGCGTTCATTTTTTGCTTTCTCCAATGCTCTTCTCGGACAAACTTAAACGAATATTCCGATCGTCAAGATGTTATTCATGTGTACATGTGAAAAAGGTGTTGGCCTAGTGGCGATGATTCATACTTCTCTCTTTCCAATCTTGGGTGGGGATGAGCAAAATCCGCACCGGACCGATGTTGGGAGAGCATGCCCCTGAGATCGCCCGAGGGATGGACTAGTCGAGCCACGCAAAAGCAAAGTCGTTCGATCACTCAGCAAATCTTACGGCAGTTTCAAGCGTGTATGATGATCGACACAATTATAGAAGGATGGTTATAGATGGGGACATGTGCCTTGTTTGTCCCATTGGAAAAGCCAAGATTACATAAGTTTTAGTGGCCAAAAAAAAAAATAAAACGTGTGCATGTCATGTCACGTCCCCGTCAAATTTCCTGTGCAGTGGGGCAGAAAACGGATTCTTGAATATCGTAATGCCCGGTCGAAATCTGGATGAAATCGCACCTAAGCAAATTCCCACCTCCCAAAACTTAAATAGGAGGACCCAAAAACTCTCTCCATCACCCCGAAACGACACCCCACACTCTCTCTCTCTCTCTCTCTCTGTCCATCCGGTGACGCTGCGTTTGTCGTTTCGGACGCCTTCCTATCCCAACCTACGACACGCAGCGCCATCGCGGAATTGAAAACCGCCAGCGTGTCACCGACACAAAACCCTCTCTTCCTGCTCTCTCTATCTTTATCTCCATCTCCATCGCTCTTTACCCCCAGCGACGTACGCTTTTGGTCACGCGCATCACGTGATCTCCCCCGCGCCTGAGAGGAAAAAAGGGACGCACGAGAAATGACAGGCGTGTCTGCGGAGGAAAACAGTAGAAAGCACCCACGAAATCACCGGCTCCCCTTCCTCGTCCACCACCACACGCCGGGCCTTTCGCTTTGAGAATCCGCTCACCTTTTGCATTTGTTTATTCCCCAGAGAAGAGATGGGGGGGGTCTTCTCTTCTTTCGGTTTTCTTTTGCTTTATTTCGATTTTTAATCCCCTCTCTCACCCCCACCGTAACCGCAATCACCGACAGCCCCCGCAATCATTTCTTGGACCGATGTCTCGTCTCACTGTCCAAATTTACTTTTCTCGTGCACCCACAAAGGAAAGAACTTTTTTTTTCTCACCAACAATCTCGCGATCTTCAGTAGGATCTGTGATGTTGGCAAAAACATACCCCCGCGGGAAAAACGAAAAATTGATCAGAGATAGGGCTGGAGCGGAAACAGGAAAATGGCAGAAAGAAACGGACATCATGTTCAGACAGCTTGACCGGGCAGTAATTCAGGGTTTCTATATTTTATACTAGTTACAATTTCCCAAGAACAATGCAGAAATGCCACATTCAGCGAGAACCCGGAATTCATATCAATCCTCTTCCTCGTCACCATCCGACGAGAGCAACGACGTCGCCGTCGGCGACGGCTTCGTCGTATTCCTGCAGAACTCGACACTGTCCCTCTCCATGCTCTGCATCACGAAGTGCCCCAATGAATCCACCGTCTCCACCAAGTTCTCTTCACACAGAAACTCCTCGCTGCAAATCCTCTCCACCTCCCTGTCGATATCATGCACGAACACATGCGTCTTCCCGTCCCCGCCACCGCCCTTCTTGCTCCTCCCCAGAACCCCCGCCGTGAATATCGCCGCCATCCTCCCCGGGGCTGCCGGGAAGTACCCGCGCGGCCCGTCGATCAAGATCACGTCCCAGTCCACCTCGTATATGTAGTTCGGCAGATCGTTCAGGGCCAACTTGCACTCGGAGAAGAGCAGGTTCTGCACCGGCCTGCACTCGGTCTTGATCTGGTCCCTCGCCGATTTGATCAGGCCGGACATTTGGCTGACCCGGGTCGTGAACTGGACGTCGTAGGCTTCGATCCCCGGGTGCTGCTGCTCGAGCCGCGAGATCAAGAACTCGCTCTCGTCGAGGAACACCGTGCGGCCGTTGTAGTTGAGGGCCTTGAACAGAAGGGTCTCGTGGGTGAGGCCGAAGACGAGGAAGTTCGCGGAGGGGGAGCGGCGGAGGACGGCGACGATGGAGGCGATCTCGGCCTGGGTCATGTGGGTGGCGTTGGTGGCGGCGGCGTAGTGGAGTAGGGCGTCGGCGACGGCAGCAGGGAGGGCCGCGGAGGCGGAGGAGGAGGATGCGGCCGAGGGGGAGTGGGAGGAGGGGATGGCGGAGTTGAAGAGGGCGAGAGTGAAGGCTAAGGTGAAGAAGGTGATGAAGAAGAGGAGCCACAGGCGGTGAGAGGCTGGGGCGGCGCTCGCTTGCTTGTGGACTGAAGGGTGGAAGACGATGAGCTTCGTGTTCGCGTTGCTCTTCATCTCGAGAGAGAGAGAGAGAGAGAGAGAGAGAGTTTCAAAGATGGATTGCGTGCTAGTTGGGTCTTCTGCTTTGTCTCTTTCTCAGAGAGCTTTCACCATCTTCCTGCGAAGCCGTTCTTGCTTTCAGAGATCTCTTTCGGGTCTTTCGAAACTTTTTGAAATGTTTGAACATGGCGAAGTGAATATAATGAAGGCCATGGAAAATAGAAGTAGAGAAGGAGAAGAGACGGAGGAATCGCGCAGGATATAGAGCGAGGCCCCACGTGGTCGTGGGTCCTCCGGGGCAAAAAAAAAAAAAAAAAGTGAACGCGGCCTCATGGTAAGAAAAATTCAACCGAGGCTCTTGATCTCGGGTTCGAATCACGGAGGGCTTTTTGTCTTTATTTACCAGATTCAGAAGACAGACAGGGTGACGAGAATGCCATCGATGACCGACGACGTAAAAGGAAACGAGGAAGGAAAACAACATTTCACGGTGAAATTTTGCTCCGGGCCCTTCACAGCTTAAGGGACACGCGAAGCACAGCGAATGGCCAATTTTGAATTCGCAGCGCAGTTGCCCGTTTTGCCGAATCGATACATGGAAAAAGACAGTACGGACACCACGCAAGCTGGAGCAAACCAGCGATTTTTCCTGGATTGCCTTATTGGGTTTGGGCAATTGCAATTTTTTCCTTAAATTGTAGTTTTCTGCTCTGTGAGTGTCGCTCCGGCATCCGATTGGCCACCCATAGGATTAATTCCCCCAATTAATAGGAGATCAATCCGGTTTAAGCTTTTGTTAGGCAAGTGTTAATGTGATGCTCCCTCTTCGACCATTTTCTTACCCCACAAAAAAAAGGAAAGAAAGAAAATAGTAACCATACTTTTTGCTACGTTATAAAAGAAAAAAAAAGGAATGTGATTATCGAGCTACAAATGAGAAAATCACCAAAAACGCCTAAGCTTGTTATACTTATGCCAATTTAATCACAGGTATTTCAATTTTGCTAATTGAGTAACAGACCTTTTGACGATCAAAGTGGTTACAACCCAATTGGCAATATTGAAAAACTCACGACTGAATTGGCACGAACAAAATAAGTTGAGAACTTAATGGAGCTCGTCATGCTACTTCTTAAAGATCGTTTTTTCGGATTCGTAAACGACCATTTGTAGGGCAAATTCCCGTTCATGAAAAGCGCATACTGCAATCTTGGACAGCGGCCATTATTCTGACGTGGTGGGACCAGAGACTGCGTCCAACTACGTGACTCGAGCTAGACATGATAAAATCTCCACGGGATTTACAACATAAACCCTGCTTATCCCATTGGCATTAGACTAAAGTTGCAAACATCTTTTCTTGAAAGAGAATTCTTTTGTCAGTTGTATTTTTTTCTTTTTGGGGGGGGGGGGGATTATGAACCCTAAACTAATAATATTACGCTTGTGGGGGCGAAAAAAAAAAAAAGAGGAGTCAACAAGTTATCCGAGAGGTCATGATCAGCAAATGTGGGTCGTCAAAGTGATCATAATCTCTTCCGCAATTGGCGAGCGATTGCCGTTATCGTCTCGCATTTCAGCAGATTCCCCCCCCCCCCCCCAAACCGAGGGTGAACTTGTCACGACACGACCTCCGACCCGAAAAGAGGGAACCGAAAGGAGGTGGGGGAGAGCTTTAATCTCGATCGGTTGTTGGCTCGGAAATCAAGAAAAGCACCCAACAAATGGCTCGGACCAGCACAAAAACAGCACATTTCGATCCCGCCCCGTAGTTAAGATGTTTTTGGCGTGTCCCCTCCCCATAACAGTCAATAATACAAGTTAGGTCGGCTAGGGTTTTACCCCCCCCCTTTTTTTTTTTTCTTTCTCTAGCATCCGCGAGATCGAGTTAATGGCATCGTACTTCATGTGGGCCGTACCGTCGATGTAAAGAATAATTCCGGCTATGGGTCTATAAGCTTTTTCGAATTTTGATCGATGACATTTTAGCGTACCCGATCGCGCGAAAAGATGGATTTCTCCATTAGAAATAATCCGAAATGGGCGTGATCGTGCATTTGTTATGCCTTCCCATCGAGAGGCAACTTTAGCAAAAGCTGGTCCTCTAAACTAGCTACAAGTGACAACCACCCCCCCCCCCCCCCCCCCCCAATCTGTCACGTTAATTAAGACCAACTTTTATTTATTTTGTTTTCTTTTTTTTCCCTCCTTCTTCGAGGGCCACTATCTCGTAAAGGGACAGGGGAATCTATTTAATCTCTCCCCCTGGAAAGTGGCTTATAATGCTTTGTTGGTTGGTTTGCGGTAATGGAAGCACTCATTATCGTCCTCGCGTTTTTCAAAGGCCACTATCAGCATAGAATGATGTCGAAATCACGAGGCGGGGCTAGGCTCTAGCCTTTTGATTGATGCAGATGACTCACCAGATAGAGAGCCCCGGTAGATATTTTCATCTTTCGGAAATTTTCCCATCCGTTTCCGCGAAAAGCAGCTTCCAAAAAAATATATATATTTCGAAATTTTCCAGCATTCGATTCATAAAAATAAACTAACCAAGAAAAACGAAGAAATCGCTTTCCCAAGTTTAGATGATTGCCGAACGACGTGGATAGCTGACAACTTGGACGATGCTTAGGAGTTCAAATGGCACAAACGCGAGGAGTGACGTTTGGTCGGCCCCCGCATTCTTGAAATCTCCTGCTAAATCATCCCGCTAGACGAGTCTTCAAGGCCCTAGCAACCATTGACGTACTCCTTGGGGGGGCCAAATCAATACCCGGTATACGGAGCGAGTTCAGGGCTTGAAGGCCCAGTGGAGAAGGATCGAAAGGGGTTGCTCTTCGTTTGATATTGAAGGCTACTTAATCCATGAACAATCGCGGACGTCTGTTAAGCTTCTTAGACGTGTGAAAGCTTGATGTCAAGAATCTGAAATCCACTGAAACTGTGATTTGGTTTTGGGCCGCGAGCCCCAACTATGGTTGGTTACGAGGAAAATGGACCGAATTAATTAGTAACCTCTGTTGTCTTTTGTCCGAAAACTGTTGCCAGCTGGCTAGTTGGATACGTACATCTCAGAAGGCCAGTTGTGCAACAGCCAAACGTGTCATTGACATGTGACGACCGACGAGGTGGAGTTTGTCATCCTCTTCCTGTCTTTTTACTCTTGCTTCACTGTTTTTGGTCACTTTTAACGTGCAACTACCATTCTACGGAATATGAATTTGCAAGGAGCTCCCCGCCAACTTGAGTCTCAAGGACAGAAAACTCAGTATAGGGACCGGGCATCTTCTTGTTGAAATTGCAACTGGGAAACTTTTATTTCTTCGGCGTCAAAGAGCCCAAGATCACGCTTTGCTTCGCCTAATACCTGAAAAGATATGAAGATCAAATGATCACGGCATTCCTAGAGTACATCCGATGAAAAGAAACAGCAGATCCAGCATTTTTCTCTACTTAAAACACCGCGACGGTGACTCTGAAATTGAGAAGGGGAGATTTCTATTCCTTCAGTTTTATTCTCCGGAAGCAGAACTTCAATATTGATTGCGTCAAGTCATGCATCGGATCTTCTAGTTGTGAGCCAATCTCTGCAATCTGAGCTCGTGAAGCAGGGCACCCAAATCAGACCAAGAAGATCCACCTTCTTCCACAGCCCCTCTCGCCATCTCTGCCAGTGCTTTCGCTCTCCTCCTCATCTCCTCCGCTTCCTCCCCCACCAGCACTCTCTTCACTGCCTCCTCCACTCTCTCCCTCTTCACGCTGTCCCCGGAGAAGAGGACCCACTGCTTCACCCCGGCGTCGACCCCGACCTTGAGCACTCAGGTCACTAGCTTCTCGCTGTAGAATGGCTCCACCGCGACCGGCCATGTCACCATTGTCACGCCGGCTGTGACCACCTCCAGGATTGAGTTCCACCCGCTATGCGTCACAAAACCCCCCCGGTGGCCTCGTGGTCGAGAATCAGCACCTGAGGAGCCCAGCCCCTGATGATGAGGCCCTTGTTTCGGATTCTCGATTCGTATACATCAGGCAGCCACTCTTCTTTGCCTTCTTCCACGTTCGGCTACTTCATCACCCAGATGAACTGTTGCCCTGATGCTTCTAGTCCCACTACGATCTCGTGGAGCTGAGCAGCATTAAAATCTTCCATGCTTCCAAAGCAAATGTAGATCACTTAGCCGGGTTGCTTCGAGTCAAGCCACTCGAGGCACTCGTGCTGGTCAATGGATGCTTGGTTGCCCCCGTGTGCTTTGTCCTCAATCTCCTCATTGCAGAGCGAGAGCGGGCCCACAAACCAGGTTTGCCTCCCGAGGAAAGTCCTTCAATGGTCAGCGTAAGCCGGCTCGAGCTCGTAGAAGCTGTTCATGACGACACCGAAGCTCCTCTTCTCCGATTCCCTCACCTCAGCGTAGAACTTGGTGAACTCGTTCTCTTCCCTGACAAAGTCCTGCAAGTGCATCCTCGACAGTGTGATTTCTCCTGGGAAGTTGGGGATGACGAAGGGCTCCGAATTGCACAGCACCTTCTCATAAGGCTCTCACACATTCCGTGCCTGCCACGGAGGGGGCACACGTCCCGTGTAAAACGAGCCTAGGAACGCTGCACTTGGCCGCAATATCAGTTGTCCAGGGGAGGAACACGTCCGAGTTGGACAATCGGGGGCCAGTTTCTTTATCAGCAGCCCGAGCAGTCGGTCCAGCATCATGATGGCTCACGAATTGCCGGCGCCTTTCCATCGTAGTGACCTTGTTCGTATTTATCAGTCTTCTGGCGAGCCAACCTCCTTCAGGGGCAATGTCACCATGACCACATCGACGTTGAAGCCTGAATCCTTGGGTTTCACAATGGATTTCGGGATGGCGGGCTTATCATGGGGGCTGGCGATGAGGTTGGACTTGCAGCCGCTCGTGGCGAACGGCTTGGCCATGTCGATCATCAGGATCACGTGGCCCGGGACCGTAAAAGGGAAGAAGAAAACGCGAAGCTGATGGCTTTCACAACCCATTTGGCCTCCCATGAGAATTTTCAGCTGCAGGAACGTATTTAGGAATGATGAGGTTTGGTTGTGATGCTGTTGACTTTTGAAAGCTTGAGTTTACAAGGACGGGCCGATTCCTTCAATGCTTTAGACGCCTTAGAAAAATCCTGATTTAAATGGTAACCAGAATTCTGCAGTTGCCAAGAATATTGGGCTTGCGATTGGGGTGATTAAGAAAAATGAGTGGACATAATCTCTTAGGCCAATCATTGGAAGAGGTAACAAATTTACTCACTCGTCAAACCTTGTAATGGGACGACAGATCCAAATTTAAAGTTAAGGGGTTTTTTTTTTCCAATTTAGGTTTTTTTTTTTACCATTTAGGGTTTAAATTTTTTTTTACGCTTTTGGGTCCGCGCGGCAGTCTTATTGCCGCGCCAAGCCCAACGAGGCACTTTGAGTGCTGCGCGAGCCCATTTCTTTTTTTTTTTTTCGTTTTTTTCGTTTTTTTATTTTAAATCTTCATTTTAAATAAATTTTGTAATTTTTGACTAGTTTCTAATAATTTCAAATTAATATAAATTTGTATATATAATTTTTTCCTTTTGAAGCTTATTTTTTTAACATAATTATCAATAGTTAATTAAAAAATTTATTAATATGTATGTAATTAATTTATTGACTATAGAAATTTTTCTTTTCAAATTAATGTGTATATAATTAATTTATTAATCTTTCTTTTCAAATATTATTTTTTTACTTCGAGGCTTATTTTTATAACTTAATTATCAATAATTAATTAATAAAAAAATCATAAAATAAAATTAATAAGCTTATATAAATATATAAATTATATAAATAATTTATATATTTATATTTATAAATATATAATTTAAATATTTATAAATTAAAAAAATTATATAAATATATAAGTTATATAAATAATTTATATATTTATAAATATGAATATATAATTTATATATTTATAAATATGAATATATAAATTATAAATTTAAAAACTTATATAAATATATAAGTTTAACAAATATAAACTTATATAAATATATAAGTTTATATTTTATTAAACTTATATAAATATAAATTTATAAAAACAAGTGAAAAAATATGAAATTATAAAAAAAAATACCGCACCAGCCTCCTCAATATTATTTATTAATTATTTACATAGTAATAAATTAATTAAATTCATATTAATAAATTTTTCAATTAATTATTGATAATAATGTTATAAAAATAAACTTCCAAAAGAAAAATTTTATATTTACAAAGTTATAAAAATTAAAAATTAGTAAAATTACGTAAATAAAAACATAATTTAAAAAAAACTGCTGCACTGGCCTCCTAAATATTTTATTATTATTTATTTGCATAAATAAATTTTTTATTTAATTATTAATAATTATGTTATAAAAATAAGGTTCAAAAGAAAAGTATTTATATTTACAAAGTTATATAAATATAAAATTATTATAAACACATACATTGAATTATGAAATTATAAAAAAAAATGCAATTGCACGGGAAAAAAATGCAATGGTACTAATTTATTAAGCGTGTTATCCATGTTTTTGTAATCTGAATATCTTATTAATTTTATTTTATGATTTTTTTATTTACATACTAAATAAACTAATTACATATTTCTTAATAAGTTTTTAATTAATTATTGAGAATTAAGTTATAAAAATAAGCCTCAAAGTAAAAATAATAATATTTGAAAAGAAAGATTAATAAATTAATTATATACATATTAATTGAAAAGGAAAATTTATATAGTTAATAAATTAATTACATACATATTAATAAATTTTTTAATTAACTATTGATAATTATGTTAAAAAAAGCTTCAAAAGGAAAAAATTATATAAACAAATTTATATAAATTTGAAATTATTAGAAACTCATCAAAAATTACAAAATAATATTCTTTTTTTTTTCATTTTTTTTCGTTTTTTTATTTTAAATCTTCATTACGCGCTGCACTTTGAGTGCCGCGCGGGACCCAAAAGCGTAAAAAAAAATTTAAAACTCTAAATGGTAAAAAAAAAACCTAAATTGGAAAAAATCTCAAGTTAAGGCTAGAGACGTCATGCATGACCAATTGCAGAAGATCGGCCCTTCCTTTTGGAGATTTCCATTGCTTTCCAGAGGGCTACATTTTGACGATGAAAGTTTTCAAACAACTATTTTTTTGACGATGAATGTTTTCAAACAACTATTTATATGGCACAGCTTTTGAAAAAATTGACCCCGTAGACCTAACTTTGTTGGGAAATCCGACGTAGCTTGTCAGAATCACTTGAGTCGACGTTTCGAGAAGTTTTATACCGAGTAATGATGTTAATTTGGAATTGATTCGAGCAGATGGAGACCATGGATTTTCATCTTCGGACCATTCAATTTGGAACAGGAAGCTATTCTCAGCCACAAAAACAGTTCTAGCAGCATTATTGTCTGTGTTTTGACGTTCATTCATGCAGAGATTTCTCGCACAAATACCATCTAGTCTTTATTTGGCAAATGTATGGCATCACACCCCTATGATGTGAGGAAATAGTGCAGGAATTGAACATTTACAGCAGTAACTCACGCACCCATTTTCGTCACGACAAGAAAGACATCCGGGACTCGAACATATGGTGCGCGGGACTCGGCTTCATTTAGATTCACGAGCAGCTTTGTGTTGCTTGAGTTCTTCGATTAGGGAAGTCAAATCTGAGTCGGATGATCCACCTTCCTCAATAGCCTTCCTGGCCATTTCGCCGAGCACTTTCACCCTTCTTCTCATTTCCTCCGCCTCTTCACCCACCATAACTCGTCGCACCGCCTTTTCGAGGTCATCTCTGCTCACAACATCTGCACCGATTCCGCACTCAGCAAACTGTTCAGATCCAACGCCAATCCCGATCCCCAGCACTTGAGTGACCAACTTTTCGTTGTAGAATTGCTCAGCAAACATTGGCCATGTGACCATTGGCACACCTGCGCATACTCCTTCCAATACCGAGTTCCATCCGCAGTGAGTCACGAATCCGCCGACCGACTCGTGATCGAGAATCAACACTTGGGGCGCCCACCCTCTTATGATTAGGCCCTTCCCGTCCATTCTTTCTTCGAAATCTTCCGGCAACCAATCTTTTTCTTCATCTTCATCTTTCCTCACAGTGCATATGAAATATTGTTCAGATGCCTCGAGCCCCTTTGCGATTTCCGCCAGCTGCCGAGAACTCAGTATGGTCATGCTGCCCAAACACAGGTGGACAACCGAGTCGGGCTTCTTCGAATCTAGCCATCTTAAGCATTCGTGCGTGCTGATCGATGCTTCCTTACCCCTCAGCGCTTTATCGACAGTATCTCTATTGCGGAGCGAGACCGGACCGATAAGCCAGGCCTTCCTTCCCAAGACATTCCGGTAATAATCGGCGTAATCCTTTTCCAGTTCGTAAAAGCTGTTGAAAATGTTTCCGTAGTTCTTTGGCTCTGATTCGACGGCTTCTCTTATCAACTTGGACAAATCTGTTTCCACTTCTTGTATTAAAAATTCCGGAAGCTGAGTCCTCGTCAGCTTTATTTCTCCAGGGAGGTGAGGCACAAGGAAAGTTTCCGAATCAGATGAAACTCTCTCTTGTGGTCGATACAGTCCCATAACTCCCGCAGCGCACATACCAAAGAAACCCATCCCACCAAAGACTAGCCTGGGAATTTCCAACCGAGCAGCAACATCTGCAGCCCACGGAAAGAATAGATCTGCTGCTATACAATCCGGTCTATGTTCTTCCAGGATGCGCGACATGGGTTCCCGGAGCAAGCTCACGGCCTTCCAGAATTTGCCCAACAACTCCGTTGGATTTTGGCTCCGAATGATGGCCTCCGGATTCTCCCAACCTTCCGGCAGGCCTACCTCGCTTGATGGGAACTTCACGGTTCGGATGTCGATCGCCAAACCCAGCTGACTGATTCGTTCGATTTGTTTCGAAAAGAGGGTGGCGTAGAGAGGGGTGGTGATGACGGTGACCTTTGCGCCTCGAGCTGCGAAGGCTTTGGCGATGTCCATCATCGGTATCATGTGGCCTTGAGCCATTAATGGCAGCAAGAAAATTCGAAGTCGGTCACTTTCATTCTCCATAAGAGAGGGTAAAAAGATATGCTTCGTCTATGCAGAATGCAGAGTTGCACGAAGCTGAAGCTGAAGCTGAAGCTGAAGCTGGCTGGCTAACTTGTTTAGATTATATGTCTATGACAACATACTGACGCGCATCACAGTCTACAGGAGAAGACGACAAAGTCCTTGAAGGGATAAGCTAACTTAATATGATAATTATCACGAAAAGGACGGCAGGAAATTCGCAATCACATGACGTCAGGTACATACTGTGACGTCAGGAAGCACCCGAGATTTCTCCAGCACCATCGTATCGAAGGTTGCCTAAAAATCCGTTAAATTGACGTGAGCTCATGACAACACTTTTTTTCTTTTGAGAAAAAAAATAAATTACTTCTTCAAGTGATTTAAAACTACTTCTAAAATTTTTTTTTTGAAGTAGATAGATGAAATTGCATAATCAACCTGATCAAATAGATTTTCACTTTAGAAATTTTGTCATGTCGGTCCTCGTGGTATGAAAGTTTGATATTTATCGATTGTTGACTTTGGTTGATGACAAACCGATTTATGGATCTGGTTTTGGCAGAAAATACCTTCAAAATAAGCAAAATTACCGTGAGAGACCAAAAGAATTACCTCTCAATCTTCACTCTAAAATTGTTGCCAACTGTCCAAGTTCTATACATCTCACAAGATTATGCAACAGCCCAATATGTCGTTAATATGTGACGACTGATGAGGTTGAGCTTCTCGTCCTCTTCTTGTGTGTGTGTGTTTTTTAAATAATACGAAAACGCTATGAGATCTTTACAAAATGAGCTTGCGAGTTATGATTGTTAACCGAAGCCACATTTAAGAAAGAGCCGCTTGGATTTTTTCATAAGTTGTTTATTCCTTATTCCCAAAATCCTATTTCAATCCGATCATTCTCTAATATTAAGATAAGCTTCACAGCTCCAACCTATGCTAAGGACTTTGGTTCCCTTAGTATAGGTTGGGTTGCTAGACACGAGATCCTTGTAGTAGGCTGGACTGCTCTTTCCTTTCATGTCATGAAGGTAATGTTCCTAGAGCTTTCAGGAACCCAAAAACGAATTCTTTTGACCTTGTTCATGGATAGTATTCACGAGGGATAAACATGATTTGGTTCAAGTGTCAGTATTTAACCCACAAGAAGAGTTGGCGGTAAATAATCCATCAATAATTGAAGAATTAGGATAGCTCTCGCTCATACATTCGAGTGTTTCTCATGTCTGGATTAAGCTCAAAATCTACTATGTTTATAAAAAGATTTTAGACGTAAAAATCAAAGCAAGGCCAGCATTTTTCTCTGCTGCTAAACCACAAGGTCCACCACATTGACTGAGAAAAGAAGATTTCGATTTCTTCAGCTTTATTCTCTCGGAGCAAAAACTCAAAGATTGACTGCTCCAGGTCATGAATCAGATCTTCTTAGAGGGTGCCGATGTGTGCTGTCTGAGCTCTTCAATCAGAGCACCCAAATCGGACCAAGAAGACCCACCTTCTTCCACAGCCCCTCTCGCCATCTCTGCAAGTGCTTTCGCTCTCCTCCTCATCTCCTCTGCTTCCTCACCCACCAGCACTCTCTTCACTGCCTCCTCCACTCTCTCCCTCTTCACGCTGTCCCCGGAGAAGAGGACCCACTGCTTCACCCCGACGTCGACCCCAACCTTGAGCACTCGGGTCACTAGCTTCTCGTTGTAGAATTGCTCCGCCGCGACCGGCCACGTCACCATTGGCACGCCGGCTGTGACCGCCTCCAGGATTGAGTTCCACCCGCAATGCGTCACGAAACCCCCGATCGCCTCGTGGTTGAGAATCAGTACCTGAGGAGCCCAGCCCCGGATAATGAGGCCCTGGTTTTGGATTCTTGATTCGTACCCATCCGGCAACCACTCTTCTCTGCCTTCGTCCACATTCGGGTCCTTCTTCACCACCCAGATGAACTGTTGCCCTGATGCTTCTAGTCCGACAGCGATCTCATGGAGCTGAGCACCGTTGAAGTTCGCGATGCTTCCGAAGCAAATGTAGATCACTGAGTTGGGTTCCTTCGAGTCAAGCCACCTGAGGCACTCTTGCTGGTCAATGGATGCTTGGTTGCCCCCGTGTGCTTTATCCTCAGTCTCCCTGTTGCACAGCAAGAACGGGCCGACGAACCAGGATCGTCTCCCGAGGAATGTCCTGTAATGGTCAGCATAAGCCGGCTCCAGCTCGTAGAAGCTGTTCATGACGATTCCGAAGCTCCTTTTTTCCGATTCCTTCACCGCGTCGTAGAACTTGGTAAACTCGGTCTCTTCCCTGACGAAGTCAGGCAACTGCGTCCTGGACAATGTGATTTCTCCGGGGAAGTTGGGGATGACGAAGGGCTCGGAATCGCTGGACACCTTCTTGTGAGGCTCATAGAGCTTCACGCATTCTTCGGCCGCCAGGGAGAAGGCACTAGTCCCATGGAAAACGAGCCTAGGAATGCCGCACTTGGCCGCGACCTCAGCTGTCCAGGGGTAGAACATGTCCGAGATTAGACAATCTGGGGCGAGTTTGTCTATCAGCAGCTCGAGCTGTCGGTCCAGCATCGTCAGTGCTCTCATGAATTGCTTGCGCATTTCCATCGAAGCCACGACCTTGTCCAGATTGTCACAGTCTTGTGGCAAGCCGACCTCTTTCAGGGGCAACGTCACCGTGACGACACCCACGTCGAAGCCCGAGTCCTTGGGTTTGGCGATGGATTTCACGAAGGTGGGCTCGTCATGTGGGGTGGCGATGAGGGTGGACTTGCAGCCTCTCATGGCAAACATCTTGGCCATGTCGATCATGGGGATCATGGCCCCGAGCCAAGAAAGGTAAGAAGAAAATGTGAAGCCGATGGTTTTCAGTACCCATTTGTCCTCTCGGGAGAATTTTCTGGTACAGGAACGAACTCAGGAATGATGCCGGTGAAGCACGAGAAAGAGATTTAGGAAGTAGTGATGCTATTGACTTAGGAAAGCTGTGGTTTGTTTGAAGGCTTCAAATGCACACACACACATATATATAAGGGCTAGTAGTGTGCCATCGTCCCCTTAGGAGTTCTCCTGATTTAAATGGGTGACCAGAAAGACGAGTGGCCTAGAATGTCTTGTAGTCAAGATGACGTAATCCCTTACGTCGAACATGCAAAGTCATTAGGGCAATAATTGAAAAGAGTCAATTCCAATTCCGATTCCGATTCACTTACTTTTTGTCCCAGTTCTGCGGAGACGTCATGCATGATCCAACTGCACCCGATGATCAGAATTCGGCTCGCGGGACATTCAATTTCGAAGGTTCGTTACTTTCATGGGCATCGAAATCTCACTCAAATTGGATAATCAATGCGTGGTCAATGAAGCTTGAAACATGCTCATGTCTCCTTCCAAGGGCGGCAGCAAAAAATGCGGCATCAGAGTCCCAATAACTATACGACCGATGCTAAAAAAAAAAAAATTCATACTATTATTTAAGTGTTCAGTATTTTTGAATAGCGGCCAATTAAATAACTCTGATGAATTGATTTGTGAAAAATCAGACGTTGAAATCGATGCTTTTGAGAAGTTTTTTTTTTGTAGTAAAGCGGTGTTTGTGTAAGATTTTTTTGCTCCAATTTTTTTTTTTAAATTAGAAATTTGCCGAAACAAACGAGTGAACCAGAAGCAAAAATCATAAAGTAAAATTCTGTCGCCGCTTTATTACTTAGTATTTGTTTCTTTTTATTTTGAGATTAAACAATAGAGCTTGAGAACTTGTGGAAATGGACTGCTTCTCTTGATCAACTCCGAGGATCAAACTGATGGAACATTTGGGAACAAATTTATTCGTTACTAATGCATTTACTCGTTGAGTAGAATCAGGTGAAAGATGCACAAGCTTTTATGCAAACGTTGTCTAGATGGAACTGTCTGACGGTTATGCGTTCTTTTATCAATGGTGAACAAGGCATTGGACATAAAGGTGCCTACATACTGGAATAGAAGGTGAACAAATCTAGAGCGGAGAGTTTAATAAATCTTGAAAAGACCTTGAATAGGTGAATAGTGAGGTAAAGTCGTGATTGCCAATGCGCTTGGGGGGATTAGAAATTGGAAGCTCAATCGAATTTCTAAATATTGCATCTAAAGTTTGTATGTGCTTAGAGGTCGATGCATGACAAGCTCAGACATTGGCAAGCTCAAACGTTGTTACGTAGTTCAAGTTCTAAAGGAGTATTTTACATTCAACGATGAGATTATCAAGAGATATCTTCAAAATAATTTAACTAAGGTTATATATATCATAACGGCTAGCAAATCAAGCTGGATTTGTTTTCTAATATTGTCAATCATGAAGGTTAATCAAGGACGCGGATTAAGGGAGACGAGGATGGCTCACCTAATGAAGAACTCTTCCTATGGAAATCGAATATCATAATTGTATGGACGATTTGATCTAACCGGAGATTATTTCTTTTATTGACATCAACGATTACGAAATCCTTTACTCGTCCAAATGGGAAGTTTGGAAAGTCATCCTTTAGAGACCTTGCAACGAGAAGTTCAAGATGAAGGAGTATAAAAGGAGACCTCAAGGCTGAAGAATGACTAAGAGAGAGTAGGATTTTAAATTCCAAAACCAAGAAAGCTTCACATCTTTCATGTATCTTGATCCAAACACTGTAATATTTAGATGTTCTCATCCAAATGAGAGATTGTTAGATGAGAAATCTATCAACTCGGGAATTGTTATTGTGTTGTAATCTCTGAGATATTCACTAGTGGAATTTAGCTGATTCGCTATTGGCATGGAGAAATAGATGTAGTCTTGAATAAAGTCGAACCACTATAAATTCTATTTGCAAATTCTGTATCCCTTAAAACTCTTTATTATTGTATCGTGCTAGTTAAATTTTGCACGACGCTGCATTTGAATACATCTCAAATCTTGTTAGCGATCTTCATTTGGACTAACTTGTGAGTTTATTCGTTTAAATTCCACATTGATTTATATAATTCTTTGAAATTACCTATTTACCCCCTCTAGATAATAATGCTAACACTAGCGATCCAAGTTCTCTAGTGATGTTGTTTGGTACATAAATTATGCACCGCACAACTTTAAATTATTATCTTTGGGTGAAAACTTAAAAACAAAAAACAATCATTTTAGTGTTAAAACTTTACGAGATCAATTTAGCGTCAAAATATTTGGATAAGTCAAGTAAGATTTTTCGTCGCCAAATTTATTTATGCGATTGCTATGGCACCTAAATGATCAACTAAAAAGTTTTGGCACCAAAGCGAGTACCTTATAATATTTATAACACTAATACCGTCCCTCTCAAGTGTGAAGGGTAAGCTACTTTCAGCTACAAAAACATTTTTTCAAATTAGGTTGTTTGCGATTTAACATTCATTCGCGCGCAGCGCAAGAACGCCCCTTCTCTTGCCCAAACAGCATCTAGTCATAACCAATAAGGGTAATGCATCATACACCAAGGATGCTACGCAACAATGCAGGAACTGAACATTACAGCATTACAGCAGTAACTCCTACAACGAAAGCATGGTGCACCATCCTCTTGAACGATCATTGATGCATCGAAATATCGGAGAAAGAACATAACGATGCAATTGACTACGCTTCATTTCGATTCGCAAGCAGCTCTGTGCTGCCCGTGTTCTCCGATTAAGGAAGTCAAGTCTGAGTTAGATGATCCACCTTCTCCGACAGCCTTCCTGGCCATTTCATCAAGCTTTTTCGCCCTTCTTCTCATTTCATCTGCCTCTTCACCCCCCCATAACTAGCCTCACCGCAACCTTGATATCATCTCTACTTACAATATCTGCATCAACTCCGAAGTCGGCATACTGTTTAGATCCAACGCCAATCCTGATCCCTAGCACTTGAGTGACCAACTTTTCATTATGGAATTGCTCAGCAAAGATAGGCCACATGACCATTGGCACACTGGCACATACTCCTTCCATTATCGAGTTCCATCGGCAGTGAGTCACGAACCAACCCACCCCCGCCCTGCCTGCAATATTGATCAGGTGACGAGTAAGGTGGCCGGGTTCCCCTTTGGTCAAATTCCAATTTTGTAGGTTTTTTAGAGCAAAAATCTTGCAAATGATCAATTTAGCTCCGAAAAATTTTCAAACACCACCACTGTAGTCCAAAAACTTCTTAAAAACACACATTTAACGTCAGATTTTCCCGGCAAGCTAAGTCACCGGATTCATTTCAGTGGTCCGTATCCGAAAGTGCCAGGACACTGATGCCGCGTTTTTTCCTGCCGCAGTGGGAAGGAGACAGGAGCGCATTCCAAGCTTTATTGACCACATGTTGATTATCCAGACATGCCCAAAAAAGTGAGGAAGCCTCCAAATCATATGTCGCGTAGCCAATTCTGATGGGGTGGGGACTGGGAGGCACGATCTGGTGCAAGTTGGTTTTTGATGACGTTTCTGCAGAACTGGACAAAGAACGTGGGAATTGCCTCTTTTTTTCGATGATGGTCCTACAGCTTGCATGTCTGACGTAAGAGATTATGTCATCTTCACTACAAAATATTTCTACTCTCTGGTCACTATTTAAATTACATTTGACCCGAGGAAATCCACCTTCTCTTTTATGCACAAACCCCCTCCCCCTCTCTCCTTATAAATATATTTGTCCCAGGTTTGACGTCTTCAAACAAACCTCATCCTTCCACAGACAACAGCATCTCTACTTACTAAATCTCTTTCTCGTGCTTCCCAGGCACCATTCCTGTAGCAGAAAATTCACCTTAGAGGCCAAATGGGTAGTGAAGACAGCCATCAGCTTCACGTTTTCTTCTTCCCTTTCTTGGCTCCGGGCCACATGATCCCCATGATCGATATGGCCAAGATGTTCGCCATGAGAGGCTGCAAGTCCACCCTCGTCACCACCCCACATGACGAGCCCGCCTTCTTGAAATCCATCGCCAAACCCAGGGATTTGGGCTTCCACATGGATGTCGTCACCATGACATTGCCCCTGAAAGAGGTCGGCTTGCCTGAAGACTGCGACAGTCTGAGCAAGGTCAGTACGATGGAAATGCGCATGCAATTCATGAAAGCCGTCGGGATGCTGGACCTGTTGTCGATGGTGTTCCTATGTGTGTGTTCGCATAAATCAAGACGAAGGAATTAGACAAACCTGAATCAAGTGTTGACGAATGGTTGATTGGATGATTGATCCGAGCCCGACGAATTCACGTCGTGTCCTTAAGACGAATTTGTCCCCTCCACGGGTACCCAAGGTTGCGTGGACAATCGCCTCCCAGGATAGAACGGATCACAGTTTCGTCGAAGTGGTACTTCGTCGACGAAAATCCTTCGAACTCAACTTCGGGAATTATCGCACAGATGAGAGTGAGTGATGGATGAATTTTCGAAAAGCAAAAATGAATGCTCGTATCTTCTTCGAAAAATCAGAATGTATTATTATATATGTCCAATCGAAGAGTCACGAATTCATGGTTATTTGGAGTTCGGTTATTACCGAATCAACACCTTCATTCGGCGTTCGGTTATTGCCGAATCAACACCTCCGTTTAGTGTTCAGTTATTGCCGAATCAGTGTCTTCGTATAGGTTGAAGAGAAATTATGAATAGACATGATTCGAAAGAAAAAATAATAATAAATAAAAATTTCGGACGAACATGTCTATTCGGGAAAAATAAAAACGATGGGTTTAACTCGGACCCGGCCCGGCCCGATCCGATCCGATCCGATCCGAGCTGGCCGGACGGACGGCTGCGGCGGCGCGCGCGCGCGCGTGGACCGGTCTTGCTTTGTGTAAGACCTCCCTCCTCCACAAAAGTGGGGTGCCCCTTGGGGCCCAAACCCATTATGAAGGCTCCACTATTTAAACCCTCTTTCCATCTCTCTTTTATCCCATGTGGGACTCCCTCAACCACATTCTCATTCAACTTTTTAAGGGCCTTTTTGGAACCAAAATCCCAACAATCCCCCACATGAATGAGAATTTCAGATATCATGACTCTTAGTGCATGTATGAAATGCAATGTGCGATTATTCCATGAGAGAACGTTGCATTGGGATAAGTAGTCTGAAACTTTGAACTTTCCCTAGTGAGACCTATCGGACTTACTCGGTCAATCAGTAGACTTGATGTCTTTGAACTGTCGACTTTCGGTGTAAGTCAAGACAATAAGAATCACACAACTCTCTCTCAAACAAAATTGGTTCTCACTATTGTGTTCGTTTTGGCCATGAACACCGCCTGGTTTCATGAGTGCTTTCGGGAATTCGGCCTTTCAAATTTACCTTAGAAGCGGCCCTCACTTCACACTTACATAGGTGATTTCTGAATGTGTGGTATTTTACATACCTAAATCAGAATCATTAAAAACTTATGCTTAACCTTCACTTGTCTGTACTATCTTTAAATGGGAATGAGTAAGAGTCGATAGTACTCTACTTAGCTTTCATAACTTAGTTGTCCCTTTGAACCTAGATCTTGGGATCTCCAGTAAACTAGGTAGGGTTTCCGCTATGACGACTTATTTTATAGGCCTTAGACCCATTCCCCTTGATGTTTTCTCAACCAACTCTCTAGTTAGGCCTTTTGTTAATGGATCCGCAATATTATCTTTTGACTTCACATAGTCAATCGTGATAATTCCACTAGAGAGTAGCTGTTTCACGGTATCGTGTCTTCGACGTATATGTCGGGACTTTCCATTGTACATAACATTCCTTGCCCTTCCAATTGCCGCTTGACTATCACAATGGATACATACAGCTGGCACTGGTTTAGGCCAATTAGGAATGTCTTCTAAGAAATTTCGAAGCCACTCTGCTTCTTCACCAGCCTTGTCCAAAGCAATAAATTCTGCTTCCATAGTAGACCTTGCAATGCAAGTTTGTTTGGATGATTTCCAAGACACTGCCCCCCCACCAAGTGTAAACACATACCCACTTGTGGATTTTGTGTCTTTTGTGCCAGTTATCCAATTTGCATCACAATATCCTTCAAGTACCGCTAGATATTCTGTGTAATGCAAAGCATAATTTTGAGTATGCTTCAAATAGCCCAATACGCATTTCATTGCTTTCCAATGATTGTCATTCGGACTAATTGTAAATCGACTCAGCTTGCTCACAGCACAAGCTATGTCCGGCCTAGTACAGTTCATGACATACATTAAACTGCCTAGTATACTAGCATAATCATTTTGAGCTTTACTTTCACCAGTATTCTTTGAAAGGTGTAGATTAACATCTATGGGGGTCTTTGCTGGTATAATGTCTAGATTCTTGCATTTCTCAAGAATCTTTTCAATATAATGAGACTGCGATAGAGCTAGTCCTTCATATGTCTTTTGGATTTTAATTCCTAAAATAACATATGCAACTCCCATATCTTTCATATCAAACTTACTTGTGAGCATGCGTTTGGTTGCTTTAACAACCTCACTATCACTACCCATTATAAGCATGTCATCTACATACAAGCACAGAATAGCAAAGCCATTATGAGTATTTTTAAAATAAACACATTTATCACACTCATTTATCTTAAAACCATTCGACAACATGACTTGGTCGAATTTAGCATGCCATTGTTTCGGTGCTTGTTTCAATCCATAGAGTGACTTGATAAGTCGACATACCTTTTTCTCTTGTCCTGGAACAATGAACCCTTCAGGTTGTTCCAGATATATTTCTTCCTCCAGATCCCCATTTAAGAAGGCCGTTTTCACATCCATTTGATGGATTTCAAGCTTATACACTGCTGCTATAGCAATTAGCATCCTTATGGATGTAATTCTTGTGACAGGTGAATAAGTGTCGAAATAATCCAGACCTTCTCGTTGCTTGTATCCTTTTACCACAAGCCTAGCCTTATATTTATCAATAGTGCCATCCGCTTTCATTTTCTTCTTGAATATCCACTTACATTGTAGTGGTTTATTACCAGAAGGAAGATCAACCAATTCCCAGGTATGGTTTGACAAGATGGATTCAACCTCACCATTGATAGCTTCTTTCCAGAACGGAGCTTCTGGGGATGTCACAGCCTCTTTAAAGGTTCGAGGCTCATTCTCTAACAAATATGTTAGAAAATCAAGTCCAAAAGACTTAGAGATTCTTTGTCTTTTGCTATGCCTAGGTTCATTCTCTATAGGTTCGCTTCTAGGCGTAGTCTCCCTAGGCCTTTTATCATTATTAATTGTCTCATATACTGTGTTATACGGAAAAATATTCTCGAAGAACGAAGCGTCCCTCGATTCAATAATCGTATTAACATGTATATTAGGGATTTCAGACTTGTGAACCAGAAATCGATATGCATTACTATTAAGAGCATATCCAATAAAGACACAATCAACGGTTTTCAGTCCTATTTTAACCTTCTTAGGTTTAGGAACGGCAACCTTAGCTAAACACCATCACACTTTGAGGTATTTCAAATTAGGCGTTCTGCCTTTCCACTTCTCATATGGAGTTTGCTGTATCTTTTTGTGGGGTACTCTATTTAAAACAAAATTAGCTGTCAGAACAGCTTCCCCCCACAAATTCTGTGGTAAACCAGAACTATTCAACAACGCATTCATTGTTTCCTTTAACGAACGATTTTTCTTTTCTGCGACGCCATTAGACTGTGGCGTATAAGGAGGCGTAATTTGATGAATAATCCCAAATTCTGAACAAATTTCCTCGAAAGGAAATTCATATTCACCACCTCTATCACTTCTTATCGTTTTAATTTTCCTATTTAACTGAGTTTCAACTTCAGACTTATAAGTTCTAAAAGTATTTACAGCTTCATCTTTACTACTCAGCAAATAGACATAACAATACCTTGAACAGTCATCTATAAAAGTGATAAAATATTTCTTGCCACCTCTTGACGGTATTGTTTTCAAATCACATATGTCAGTATGTATTAAATCTAAAGGTTCAGTGACTCTATTATCTATAGAATGAAAAGGAGGCTTGGAGAACTTTGATTCAACACATACTTGGCACTTTTCATTTGGACAATCAGATTTTGGCAATAGTCCCATGCTCATCAATTTCTTTATTGACTTGTAGTTAACATGTCCTAATCTAGCATGCCATAAATTAGGAGACTTAAGCATATAAGCAGAAACAACTTTATTCATAGAATCATTAGGTACAACAGTCATTACATTCAGCTTGAACAAACCCTCACTCAAATAACCTTTTCCTACATACATCTCATTCTTAGAGAGTACAAACTTGTCAGATACAAACACCAACTTAAAACCATTCTTGCTAAGGAGAGATCCAGACACTAAGTTCTTGCGTATGTCTGGCACATGCAGCACATCGACTAGTGTCACGGTTTTTCCAGACGTCATCTTCAGAGCAACCTTGCCAATGCCTTCAACCTTAGAGGACGATGAATTACCCATATAGAGTTTCTCATCACGTGCCATAGGCGTATATGATGTGAACATCCATCTATTGGCACATATATGGTGAGTTGCTCCAGTATCAATCCACCATTCCTTTGGGTTTCCCACCAAGTTGCACTCGGATATCATAGCAGTCAGATTGATATCTTCAACGCCATCGGAAATTTGTTCCACCACATTAGCTTGAGTATGCTTTCTCTTCTTGGCTCTACAATCCTTGGCACGATGTCCAGATTTTCCACAGTTGTAGCATTTGCCAATGAACTTTTTCTGGGTTTGGGTGGAACCCTCTACAAACGTCTTCCTCTTCTTATTGTGTTTCGATCCTCCTTCAACAAAGTTGACCCTTGAGACCTCCAGTTTGCTACCAACTTTCTTTTCAGAAAGTCTATTGTCTTCCTCGATCCTCAATCGAACAATCAGGTCTTCAAGTGATAATTCCTTTCTCTTGTATTTCAGATAATTCTTGAAATTTTTCCAAGATGGTGGCAACTTTTCAATGAAGGCAGCCACTTGAAATGATTCATTTAGAATCACACCCTCGGTATGAATGGCATGCATAATCACTTGAAGTTCTTAGACTTGACTTAAGATGGTCATGAAATCGACCATCTTAAAGTCCAGAAATTTGCCGACAATAAATTTCTTCAATCCAGCATCTTCGGTTTTGTACTTCTTGTCTAGGCTATCCCATAATTCCTTAGCCATTTTCAACGGGCTATACACATTATACAGGAAATTGTCCAGACTATTGAGGATGTAGTTGCAACACAACATCAGAATGCTTCCATGCATCTACCTCAGCAAACTTTTTCTTGTCAATTTCTCCCTCATCCAACTTAGGAGCATCCTCGGTGAGGAATTTTGCCAAGTACAAAGTCATGAGATAGAACAACATTTTTATTACCATCTCTTGAAATCAGACCTATTGAACTTTTTTGGCCTTTCTTCATGAGTTGGAACAGATGCAATAGGCGTCATTGATGTCGAGGCCATTTCTATTATGAAAACAGAAATGATTGGCGAGTGAATATATGGTAAGACTAGTAATACAATTTTCGAGAAAGTCTAAACAGAAAGTATTAAACTAGTAACATATGATAATACACGAATGAAGCAATTCTGTATATATAGACAGAGATTATTGAGAAGGGGCATACGACGAGGACGACATAAATGAATACAGTAATCCAATTCATCGCACTAATACGATCACAGGAAATGACTATACGATGGCACTCGTCAAACAGACTTGAAGGCGAACACAGTATAGGGCAAATTCGTCTTAAGATTGTTGTCGATTGTGTCCCTATGTGTGTGTTCGCATAAATCAAGACGAAGGAATTAGACAAACCTGAATCAAGTGTTGACGAATGGTTGATTGGATGATTGATCCGAGCCCGACGAATTCACGTCGTGTCCTTAAGACGAATTTGTCCCCTCCACGGGTACCGAAGGTTGCGTGGACAATCGCCTCCCAGGATAGAACGGATCACAGTTTCGTCGAAGTGGTACTTCGTCGACGAAAATCCTTCGAACTCAACTTCGGGAATTATCGCACAGATGAGAGTGAGTGATGGATGAATTTTCGAAAAGCAAAAATGAATGCTCGTGTCTTCTTCGAAAAATCAGAATGTATTATTATATATGTCCAATCGAAGAGTCACGAATTCATGGTTATTTGGAGTTCGGTTATTACCGAATCAACACCTTCATTCGGCGTTCGGTTATTGCCGAATCAACACCTCCGTTTAGTGTTCAGTTATTGCCGAATCAGTGTCTTCGTATAGGTTGAAGAGAAATTATGAATAGACATGATTCGAAAGAAAAAATAATAATAAATAAAAATTTTGGACGAACATGTCTATTCGGGAAAAATAAAAAACGATGGGTTTAACTCGGACCCGGCCCGGCCCGATCCGATCCGATCCGGCCGGACGGACGGCGGCGGCGGCGCGCGTGGACCGGTCTTGCTTTGTGTAAGACCTCCCTCCTCCACAAAAGTGGGGTGCCCCTTGGGGCCCAAACCCATTATGAAGGCTCCACTATTTAAACCCTCTTTCCATCTCTCTTTTATCCCATGTGGGACTCCCTCAACCACATTCTCATTCAACTTTTTAAGGGCCTTTTTGGAACCAAAATCCCAACAGGACCGACAGCTCGAGCTACTGATAGAGAGACTCGCCCCGGATTGTCTAATCGCGGACTTGTTCTACCCCTGGACAACAGAGATCGCGGCTAAGTGCGGCATTCCTAGGCTCGTTTTCCACGGGTCCAGTGCCTTCGCCATGGCGGGAGCAGAATGCGTGAGGCTCTATGAGCCTCACAAGAAGGTGTCTAGCGATTCGGAGCCCTTCGTCATCCCCAACTTCCCCGGAGAAATCACACTGTCCAGGATGCAGTTGCCGGACTTTGCCAGGGAAGAGACCGAGTTAACCAAGCTCAGCAACGTGGTGAAGGAATCCGAGAAGACGAGTTTCGCAGTCGTCATGAACAGCTTCTACGAGCTCGAGCCGGCTTACGCCGACCATTACAGGACATTACTCGGGAGACGATCCTAGTTCGTGGGCCCGTTCTTGCTGTGAAGTAGGGAGATTGAGGACAAAGCACACTCGGTTCTAAAAATAATTTTTGGAACAAAAATAGATTTTTCTATTTTTGCGAGACGCAAAAAATTTTTGTTTTCTTTTTTGGGCCAAAATTTATTTCTGGAACAGATTTTTGTTTCAGAAATAGAAAAACAGATTTGCGTTGTCAAACGAGTTTCTGTTCCAAATCTATTTCTGAAATAGGTTTAGAACAGAAACAGAAAAATAGTAACGTTATCATACGCACCCCAAGCATCCTTTGACCGGCATGAATGCCTCAGGTGGCTTGATTCGAAGCAACCCAACTCAGTGATCTACATTTGCTTCGGGAGCATGGCGAGTTTCAATGCTGCTCAGCTCCACGAGATCGCAATGGGACTAGAAGCATCGGGGCAACAGTTCATCTGGGTGGTGAAGAAGGACCCGAATGCGGAAGAAGGCAGAAAAGAGTGGTTGCCCGATGGGTACGAATCAAGAATCCGAAACAAGGGTCTCATCATCAGAGGCTGGGCTCCTCAGGTGCCGATTCTCAACCATGAGGCGACCGGGGGGTTCGTGACGCATTGCGGGTGGAACTCAATCCTGGAGGCTGTGACGGCCCGTGTGCCGATGGCGACGTGGCCGGTCGCGGCGGACCAATTCTACAACGAGAAGCTGGTGACCCGAGTGCTGAAGGCCGGGGTGGACATCGGGGCGAAGCGGTGGGTCGTCTTCTCCGGGGACAGCGTGAAGAGGGAGAGAGTCGAGGAGGCAGTGAAGAGAGTGCTGGTGGGTGAGGAAGCAGAGGAGATGAGGAGGAGAGCGAAAGGACTTGCAGAGATGGCGAGAGGGGCCGTGGAAGAAGGCGGATCTTCTTGGTCCGATTTGGGTGCTCTGATCGAAGAGCTCAAGCTGCGCAAATTGGCTCACAATAACAAGATCTGATTCCTGACCTGGAGCAAATCAATCCATCTCGAGTTTTTGCTTGCTCCACGAGGATCAAACTCACGAAATGTTTTATCTTGTTTTCTCAGTTTCTTTCTGTTGTGATTTAGCAGCAGATAAAAATGATGGATTTGCTGTTTCTTTTCGTGGGATTTATTATAGGAATGTCGTGATCATCCGAGGTGGTCGGATGTGACTTCTTTTCTTTTGTCGCTGTTTACCCACGTTCATTCTTTGACCATGTCTGCTTCTTGACTGGCTGAACGCATGCTTTGTGCACGTACGTTTTGGTGCGCAGTCTCATTCAAATTAACAAAGCCGATTTAGAGTGTTTTTTCCTTTTTAAAGTAGTGATGCAGTTGACTTAGGAAAGCTGAGGTTGGTTTGTTTAAAGACTTCAAACCGGGGACCAATATATATAAGGAGGGGTTTAGGCTGGATTTCCCAGAAAGATGAGTGGCGTAGAAATGTCTTGTTGTGAAGATGACGTAGCCTCTTACTTTGTCCCAGTTCTGCAGAGACGCCGTGAATGGCCAAAAGCACCAGATGGTCCTCCCATCAGAATTTGGAAGGTTTCTTACTTTCTTGTGCATGGAAATGTCACTCACTTTTGATAATCAACAGGTGGTCAATGAAGCTTGAAACGTGCCCGTATCTAAAGGTGTCAAATGGGTGAGTCGAGTGAAAAATAATCCGATTCATATTGACTCATATTTGATGGCCCATACTCAACTCAACTCGCAACTGGCCCATGCTCGTCCCGATCCATTTTGATCAATATTACCAAAACACACTAATATTCTAGAAAAACTTATACAGCACATTGAACTTATTTTAAGCTCTTCACATGTGTAAGTTATCAGATAAAAACATTACATCAAATAAAAAAAAAGAAAATTTAAATAATAAAAAAATCAATAACTAAAATAAAAAAGATAATATTATTAAAATACTTTCGTGCAATAAAAATCTGATGAGAGTTTTCAAAATTTTTTTAGCAATATTGGGTCGTTTGAAAACTTGCGTAAGCTGAATCGATGTGCGATCGAAAGTCGTGGAGGATTTACGCGCATGATCTGCTCTCTCTTTCCACAGATGGAGTGTTTCAATTCTTAAGAGGACTGAGAGAATTGGGAGCCCTCACTGAATTCTCAGGAGAAAGATCCGCCATTCCACGGGCGTCAGTGCCAAACTCCTGGCAATAACATCTTCTCCAGCCTTTGATTCCATAAGATCAGAGAATGCCCCGAAAATCAGGAAGCTGTCCGCGCCTCCGTCGATATCGCTTCTTGCCAACAAGGAGATATTGGCGTTGAGAATAGCGACGGAATGGAGGAGATGATAGCAGCTGAGTTAGCGTTGGAAGATGAAGTGAACAGAAGCGGAAAGGTGACGATGGAATAAAGAATTAGCAGAAGTGGCGGTCGGTGTTCAGCGGGCTGCTGCCGGTCGGCAGCTGCGGGTGGTGGTTGGTGGGCAGGCGGCGGCGGCGGCGGCTCGTGACCCAACCCAATTACAACGATGATTTATCTTTTGGATGGGTCGAAAACCCATTGGATGGAACAAAAATAGGTTCTATGTGGTTTTACTTATAACCTATTTTTGACCAATCAGATTTAATTTCAATTTTTTGGACCTATTTTTATTAGGCCATCTAAAAGCTAACAACCCATATAAAACTCATTTATTCGAAATATGGGTCAAATAAGGGTCATGGATCCATATTGACGATTCTACCCATATCTCCTTCCATTCCAACTGCAATAGGAAAAAAGGGGTAGCATTAGTGTCCCAATTCCTATATCACGTTCATTTTGATGTTAAATTCTTTTCAAATTAGTACCAAGTGTCGATATCTTTGAATAAAGGGAATGTTTTCTTGACTATACTGTTATGGACGATACAATCTCAACCGTAAATCGGACGGTACCATCTCAACCGTAAATACACAAACTATCACTGCGTGTTTTGTACAAAGCACTTATTGATGGAGAGATTTTATGATTAGAAATAATTGACACTATTATTAGACTATCAAGTTAACATTTTTTCTTTAAATAACGATCACTTAAATGACTCCAGTGAATTAATTTGCCGGAAAATCGGACATTAAATGAATGCTTTTAAAAAGTTTTTGTATGGTATTTGCAAAGTCTCGGAACTAAATTCGTCATCTATAAGATTTTTGCTCAAAGCAAAAATCATAAAGTAAAAATTTTTTGGGTCTCTTGAAAATTCGCATTTGTTTCTTCCCGTTTTGAGATTAAACAGTAGAGCCCGAGGAAAAGTGGAAATGTACTACTTCTCTTGATCGACTCTGAGGATCAAACTGAGGGAACATTCATTCCCGTAGAGTGCGAGAACGCCACTTTCATGCCCAAATATCATCTAGTCATAACATAACAGGTAGGATGATGCATCACACATCAACGACGTTAGGCAACAATGCAGGAACTGTACATTACAGCAGTAACTCCAAAAACGAATGCATGATTCAGCGTGTTCTTGATCGATCGTCGACCCATCGAAAGATCGGAGGAAGAACATAATGTTACACTCAACTAGGCTTCATTTCAATTTGCAAGCAGCTTTGTGCTGCTGGAGTTCTTCGATTAAGGAAGTCAAATCTAAGTCAGACGATCCGCCTTCTCCGACAACCTTCCTGGCCATTTCACCAAGCTTTTTTGCCCGTCTTCTCATTTCCTCTGCCTCTTCACCTGCCATAACTCGCTTCACCGCCACCTCGATGTCATCTCTGCTTACAACATCTGCACCAGCTCCGAAGTCGGCGTACTGTTTAGATCCAATGCCAATACCGATCTGCAGCACTTGAGTGACCAACTTTTTGTAATAGAATTGCTCAGCCAAGATTGGCCACGTGACCATTGGCACACCAGCACATACTCCTTCCATTATCGAGTTCCATCGACAGTGAGTCATGAACCCACCCACCGACTCGTGATCGAGATCCATTCTTTCTTTGAAACCTTCTGGTAGCCAATCCTGTTCTTCACTTTTGTCTTTCCTGACAATCCATATGAAATCTTGTTGAGATGCCTCAAGCCCCCTCGCCAATTCCACCAGCTGTTGAGAACTGAATTTGGTCAAGCTGCCAAAACACACAAAGATAACCGACTTGGCCTTTTTTTGAATCTAGCCATTTTAAGCATTCATACCTACCGATGGATGCTTCCTTACGCCGCAGTGCTTTATCTACAGCATCTCTATTGCAAAGTGAGACCGAACCGATAAGCCAGGCCTTCCTTCCTAGGACATTCCCGTAATAACTGCCATAATCCTTTTCTAGTTCGTAAAAGCTATTGAAAATGCTTCCATAGCTCTTTTGCTCTGATTCGACCATTTCTTTTGCAAACTTGGAAAAATCTGTTTCAACTTCTTGCCTTAAATATTCCGGCAGCTGAGTCTTTGTCAGCTTTGTTTCTTCAGGGAGGTGAGGCGCAAGGAAAGTTTCTGAATCAGATGAAACTCTCGTGTCGTTGATATAGTAACTCCCGCCACGCACATGGCAAAGAAACTTGTCCCTCCAAAGGCTAGCCTGGGAATTTTCAACCGGGCACCAACATCGGTAGCCTATGGAAAGAATAAATCTGATACTAGACAGTCCGATCTATGTTCTTCTAGGATATGCAAGACCGGTTCCTGGAGCAAGCTCAGGGCCTTCCAGAATTTATTCCGCCTGATTTTGGCTCCAGGTGATTGCATCCATGTTCTCCCAACCTTCTGGCAGCGCGACCTCAGCTGACGGGAACTTGATGGTTTGGATGTTGAACGACAAGCCCAACTGATTGACTCATTCGATTTGCTTGGCAAAAAGGGTCGCACACAGAGGGGTGGTGACGATGGTGACCTCTGCGCCTCGATTTGCAAAGGTTTTGGCCATGTCCATCATGGGTATCATGTGGCCTTGAAGCACCAATGGCAGAAAGAACTATGCAGTCAGTTACTCTCGTTCTCCATAGAGAGGGAAAAAAGATAGCTCCAGGCTTTGCTTCCTCTATGGAGATTGCTCAGTTTTATGAAGCTGGCTAGCGTGCTTGATTCGAGGTCTATGGCTATGACCATGTATTGAGATCAGCACCACAGGATCCAGGAGAAGAAGACAATTCCTTGAAAGGATAAGCCAACTCGTTCAGAATCACATATCCTCAAGTACACATCTGTCAGGAAGCACTAGAGGTTTCTTATCCAGCTAGGGAATATTGGCGGTTCCCACTTCCTAATAAAGGAAATTTACAGATTAATGATATGACCAGAAGAAACAGGACAATCCGTGCTAAAGTGGCTGGTCAGGTATTCCATAAGAATCTCTATCATGGCTACTTCTTTGTCCACAGCGATGATGATGAGGAGGGATTGAAGTTTCTATAGGATGATCTGAATCCTAGAGAAGCCAGCATGATTCAGTCTTGAAGGCTAAATGGGAATAAGTTGTCGGACTCACTCTATCACTATCAGCGTGTCCTGCTTATGTGTGGAGGGCTAGGAAGTGCAGGATATATGTAGTGACATTTTGACTCAAACACAGCTTCAAGAACAAGAGAAAAATTCTCAACAGTAAATTTTCCATAATTTAAACGCCATTTCTATCAATCGCAGGTCTGAAAACGAACATTCAAACCTAAAGCTACAAACTTCAATTAATGTCTCGGAGACAAGGTAAGGAACGATAAAAGGCTTAATTTATACCACCCCACAAGACGATAAATTCTTAATTGAGTTTGGCAAGAGAATAAGAAGAAGACAGCAATACTAAAGATCCGGTTCAAAGTTCATTGGTAGAACAAAGGTTATTATCATTCAGTTTTCAGAAGATTATCTAATCTGATAAATGTACATTTCTACAGGCTAGGTTTGCTGTATTAGAATTTCGTTTAACGCAGATTGTTTTTTCACCCCTCGTTTATGAACGTACTCGAGTAATTAATAAACTGTCTCTCCTATGCAGGAGGAAGGGCAAACAGATTAACATTATCTGCTTTCTGGGAGGAATATGTGTTGTTCGGGATGTCCAGGAAAACATATTCACATGATCAGCCAGTTATAGCGTCCTGGTGAGTAGGCCAGAATTCTCAAGCTATCTCCAACCGTTATAACCCATTGTTTAGCCCCCTATGCTAATCCCAACCTTGAGCAGATCGGTCACCAACTTGCTGTTATAGAACAGCTCAGAAGACAGGCCAGGTGATTGTAGGCACCCCGTCACATAATCCTTCCAGCGTCAAGTTCCACTTCCACCAGCAATGGGTCCGAACATTCCAACCGATACATGATTGAGGATCAGGACTTGGGGTGCCATCCTCTTAGAATCAGGCCCTTGCCTTCCATTGTCTCCTTGAAACCTTGTGGTAGCTAATCATCATTTCCATTTGGCTCTTCCTTCTTCCCTTTCGTGAAGACCTATATGAAGTTTTGTTTGGAAGCTTCAAATCATAATGCAATCTCCATAATCTGCTGAGAAATGAAGTCGGCCTTGCTGCCTAAACACACGTAAATGATAGAAGTGGATTCAGTGGAGTCTAGCCATGTCAAGCACTAGATGCTTCCTTTCCTCTTCGCGCTTCATCTTCCTTTTCCTCATTGCAGAATGAGATTGGACCAACATGCCATGCCTTCCTGCCAAGACATTCCTTTAATAAACCGCACAATCCGTTTCAAGCTTGTAAAAGCTGTGTTAACAACATTTCCGAAGCTCTTTAGCTCCGATTCACATACTTGTCTGGACAACCTGGTGAAACCTGTTTCACCTTCTTGTCTAAGAAAATCTGGAAGTTGATGCCTAGTCAGCTTTATCTCCCCAAGAAGATCAGGTACAAGAAAAGCTTCCGAGTCAGATAAAACTCTCTTGCGGGGTTCATGTCGCACAGATGGAGAAGAAACTTAGAGCTTCTAAAACTGTCATAGGAATCTCACACCCAGTAGCAATATCTGTAGCCCATTGAAAAACAAAGGCTCCCTTTGGAAACCACTTTCCCAACGGGCTTTGGAGGGCCAAAATTTAGGTCAACTTAAAACTTGACCAGTTGAATTAATTTATGGCTGAACGCATGCTTTGTTTTCGCACGTTTTGGCCCGCAGTCTCATTCAAATTAATAAAGCCGATCGAGAGTGATTTTCACGAAATAGGAGTGATCGTGAATGCTCCTTTTTTAGGAATAAAAAAGAGAGTAACGGAACAGTTAAAAATAGCATATCCCAAAATAAATAAATAAAAAGATAAGAAGAGGACGACCAACTCATCCCCGTAGTCACATGTTAATGATGTTGGCGATATATGTTAGAATGGGATAAACAAATGAATCAGATTTTAAGGCGTGTAACATCTCTTTAGAGAATAATTATTTGCCCCACAACGTAAAATCCTCTAAAATACAATATAGTCTCAAGCGAGAATATTAAAAAATAAGTATAATATTTCTTTGAGAACTCTTTAGGAAACAATCGAAAATGAATATTGTAATTCTTTTATTTTGAAAGAACGAGAATTGAAAAAGAATAAATCCAAAATGAACATAACACCTGAATATATAACGAAAAATGAACACACTTTTTATGCTCGAAAAGTAATTAATTCTCACACAACTTTCCGTGTCCAAAAAAAAAGTTTATTTAATCAAACCTTTTAACTCAAGACAGCGCAATTCTTCATGTTTACACCGTCAAATTTGAAGAGTTACCATTATTGGACATAATTAATCAATTAAAATTCAAAATTAATATAAAAAATAATCGCAATTCTTAAGTAAACGTTACAAAATGCTGAGTGCACCTACTAATGACAGTTCGCATGTCATACTCATAGATTTTGCTGTCACATTTCGCAAAATGATAAGCTTAACACGTCAAATGCTCATGCATTTAGGTAACCTTCAAGATGAAGGAGAACGGAAGTATCCAACTTCGTATTTTCTTTCTGGCATTAGTGCTTCAAGGCCACATGATACCCATGACGGACATGGCCATCGCCGAGACCTTTTGCGATTCGACATCCAAACCGGCAAATTCCCGTCGACTGAGCTAGGGTTGCCAGAAGGTTGGTAGAATACGCATGCAGTCAGTTCGAGCCACAATCAGGCGGGATTGGTGGGTAAATTCTCAAGGGCCCTGAGATTGCCCCGAGATCCGATCTTGCATGTCCTGGAAGAACTTAGGCCGGAAATGGGCTACCGATGTTGCTGCTCGGTCAGGCTACCCTCTGGACGGACAAGCTTCTTTGCTATGTGCACCGCCGCAACCACACAAGGGAGTTTCAGCTTGCTCAGAAACTTTCCTTTGTGGCCCCCTCTCTGGACAAATAAAGCTGACAACGAATCAGCTGGGGGATCATTTCAGACAAGAAGTCGAAACAGATTTTTCCGAGTCGGGAAAAGAAATGGGCAAATCAGTGATAAAGAGCTATGAAAGCAATTTTAACAGTTTCTACGAACTTGAAAGGGATTATGCCGATTATTACAGGCATGTCTTGAGAAGGAAGGCCTTACATCTCGGTCCGGTCTCATTCGGGGCAACGGAGATATTTTAGATAAGGCACTGAGGGGGTAAGGAAGCATCCATCAGCAGGTATGAATGCTTAAGATGGCTAGATTCGAAAAGACCCAACTCAATTATCCAATTGTATTTCGGCAGCTTGATCAGATTAAGGTCTCAACATCTGGTGGAAATTGCAAAGGGGCTTGAAGCATCTCAACAACATTTCATAAGAACAAGATTGGTTACCAGAAGGTTTCAAAGAAAGAATGGATGGGAAGCGCCAAATCATAAGAGGGTGGGCGCGCGCCCCACGTGTTGATTCTCATGATTAGGTCGGTGGAGTTGTGACTCACTGCGGATGGAACTCGATAGTGGAAGGATTATGCGCTGGCAGGCCAATGGTCACTTGGCCAAGGTTTGGCCATGTTTATGGTCGGTATCATGTGGCCATGAGCCATGGGTGACAGGACGAAGATGCGAGGTTGACCCATTTCAGTACCCATAGCAATTTTCGGAGGGGCTATTCTAACACCAGAGAAAAGACAGGAGTGAAAAATGAACCTAAGGTATCATCCTGCGGTGGAGAGAGTTTCCCGAGGACGACCCAGATAAATGATTCCTCCTGTCCATCCATGCACAATGAAATTAGATGAGCACCGCAAGGTTAGGGACAGCCAAGATACGAGGACAAAAACATATTCAGAGGACAAGCAAAGCTGTATCTGCTAGCCAGCGTTGAGACTTCACATGTTCTTGTTCACCTGTCTGGAAGCATTAGTAAATATAAAAGTTGCCTCTTCAGCAACAAAACAATTTTTATTCAAGCTTGATGACAAGAAAGTTGTCTGAATGCGAAGTAAACTTTAAGTGTTCGAGCTTATTCGGATGTTAAGACTAGGATAACCAGAATGGTGATCCGCGGTTACCTTTTCCCTGATCTGGAGCCACCTTGACATATGCCTCCAAGCCAAGCCATTTGCGATCCGCATCAGTCTATCCTGATCCTTGGTGGACGTACCCCGGTACCAGTATGATTTCGGTAGCTACTTCAAGGCCCATGACATCGGAAATCTTGCTGAGTAGTTCTCTTCTTTCCGCCGTAAGATTATCGATTGTAAGAGTTGCTAGTGGCACCGATTCATTTTCACTTGTCTTTGCAAGTCTCGTACAACAAAGACTTCTGGAGTTGTTGAAGATGCAATTTCAGGGGCTTGATTTGGCATTGACAAATGGGGAGACGATACAATTTGTCTCCTGCAGCCATTGAATACATAGAGGCAATGTTCCCCCTTTCTTTGAAGCTGGTAACTAGAAATCTGAAACTAAATTACAATTTAGCTGGTCATTAATAAGCACGGCAACGTCACAGACGGAGCGACTACGTCCATTAGTTCACGAGTTTGAACTCTCCTTGCTGTTGCTGCGAGGCCGATATCGTATTGCACACTAGGATAATGTATTACCGACTCGATAACTTCGAAGTTAGACTTTCTTGCGAGACTTGAGTTCTCGAATCAAGGCCTCAGCATCTTCATACGATGATCCGCCTTCTTCGACTGCTCTCTTGGCCTTCTCTCCAAGATCACTGGCTCTTCTCCTCATCTCCGCCGCCTCCTCTCCTCCATCCATCAACTTCCTCACAGCCGCCTCCACTTTCTCCCTACCCACTGGCGGGCCAGGCTCGGTCTTCCAAGATGTCCACTCCATGCTACCGACCCGGACCCCAATCCTCAACACATCGGTGACAAACTTCTCATTGAAAAACTGCTCAGCTGAGTGCGGGAAAGTGACCATCGGAACGCCGGCGCTCACACCCTCCAGGGTGGAGTTCCACCCGCAGTGCGTCATGTAGCCACCCACGGAAGCGTGTTCAAGAATCAACAGCTGCGGTGCCCATCCTCTGATAATCAACCCTCTCCTGGACTCCTTCAATCTCTCTTCAAACCCACTCGGAAGCCAATCCTCCTGCTCTCCCTCGCCATTTTCCGACGACTGGAAGATTTTCCCAACTGCCCAAATGAACGAACAGCCCGAGGCCTCGAGGCCATATGCAATCTCAAGGAGCTGTTTTGGGGTCAACCTGGCCAAACTCCCAAAACTAACATAAAGAACAGATTTGGGTTCTTTAGCATTGAGCCAACTCAAGCAACTGTGCTTATCAATAGCCGCTTGTTGCCCTCTCTCGGCCTTATCCTCGACATTCCTATTGCACAGAGACACGGGTCCGACCACCCAAGCTTTCTTCGCCATCTCCTTCTTGAAATACTCCACATAAGCCGGTTCCAGATCAAGAAAGCTATTTACCACAACCCCAAGGCTCCTCTCCTCCGAGTTCCGCATCCGACCCGGTGGGTGCCCCCCTGGATGCTTGTGAAAATGCGGAAGCTGCGATCTTGTCATCACGATCCTATCCGGCAGGCCCGGAATCTCAAACGGCTCGTATTCGGATTCCACCGCCTCGTGAGGCTTGTGGATCCGCATTAATTCTTGAGCGCCCCGAGAGAAGCAGCCGTTTCCATTGAACGAGATCCTGGGAACTCCCACCGCGTCAATGACATCGGCAGACCAGCGGTGGAACGTGTCGACGACGATGCAATCGGGCCGTCTCGCAATGAGCAAGAGCTTGAGGGGCTCCTGGAGCATGGACGTGTCGGTGAAGGGGGCGGCGGACATGTCGGAGTCGGGCGGCTCGGAGCCCGGGGGCAAGTCCAGGGGGTGGATGGAGATGGGCCGACCCGCGTCTTGGTCGCGGGAGACGGAGCGTTGGAAGGAGAGAGCGTGGTTAGGGGCTGCGACGATGGTGGACTTGACGCCGTGGGAGGCGAAGAGGCGGGCGATGTCGATCATGGGGATCTGGTGCCCTCCTCCCACGAAGGGGAAGAAGAACATCTCCACTTCGTCCGCCATTGATGAATGCACAGGAGAGAGAGAGAGAGAGAGAGAGAGGGGCTTAAGGATGGTTTGAGCAGCTTGAGAGTGAGAATCTGATCCTCCCTTCTTTATAGGCACGTTTGGAGGGATCAGATTATTCAATTTAATTTCTTTTTTTTATAATGCACAGACTCTTTTTTTTTTTATTGCTCATCATCATATTAATCTCGATGAGAAAATATTAAACATGCTTAACAAAAAGAGAATCTCATTATCAATTATACTAAATAAGATAATATTTTGATCTCCGATGTGAACATCAGAAAAAATATAATTCCAAAATGCCCGGCCTTCTTATATCGAACTACTTGGTGACTACCCGTCAATAAGTTGCAATAAAAAAAATAAAAAAAGAATTTCAAGTTTTTTTATAAAATAAAAACCAGTATTCTCGAGCTCCACGACTCGCTCGATCAGTTTCTCGTCTTCGGATTTTTCATCAGCAAAAATTGATTTTTCGTCATGTTAATAAGAGCCGTATCGATATTTACTAAGCTATTTACGTCGCGATCGCTCGCATAAATATCACGAGAGAAACTCTCGCTCATGGAGATATCGCACCGAACTCTTCTTTATTCGATTACTTAAGAGACGACCCGGAAGCATGAAGCCCGCTCTCGAGTCTCGACAGATCTATCATCTGCAATCACATCATCCAATATTCTTTATAAAAAATAAAAATGCAAAGTCTTAATCTGTCTGATGCTCGATTTAAGAACGGGGGATTAAACAACGAAAAATTCGATTTTACAAATACGTGGAAACTGGGAAAAAAACCCGATTGCGGCCGGACCGGCACGCGGCTCAAGAAAAAGAGATTTTTGAAACGACTTCGATGCGCATTCACATGGCTCGTTACGAACTTGACATGCAATCATGGCAAAGAGGGTGGCTTTCTTTATTTCCTGCTTTCAACGAGGGATGATAAAGCCAAAAAGAAAAAAAAAAGTCACATCATGGTGACGGGCACTGTGACGTCACCTTCTTTGGTTCCCATTGGCCAGACGACATTGACACGTTCACATCATAAAAGCGCCCCCATCCGTGTAGCCTTTTTTCTAATAGTGCTGACGGTGGCGGTGACGTCAGCTGCCCGCGACTTGATTGCTCGACGAAAAAACGGAGCCCGTTTAGGAGTCAAACCAATTCTAGGACTCCGGGAGTGCATCCTCGCAACCTTGCTAACGCTTCAAACAGGCGCTCGTGATGAAATTGGCTTGTGTTATTGCGGTAATTAAGGATACTCCGATACGAAACCGATCGAAGAACGACGGTGGTATGACGCGTCGGTGTATCTCAGAATTTCTTCACGGCTGTAAAGGCTCGTTTAAAGTAGAGGCAGGAAAATCTTATAAACCTGTGAACCGATACGACGAATTTCCAAATTCAACTCAACTTGGTAGCCGTCGATCTGGAGCTCATAACTTTTCAAATAATTAGCAAATCATTTTTCTTTTTACAATAATGGTAGCTTTTTTATTGCGAGATTTTGTTTGATCACGGTCGACTGTTTTAAGGACTTAAACAGTTAGAGAATGTGTGATTAAATAACTACCACGAATATAGTGGTAATTTCAAGTTAGTGACTCTCATTATTTTGTTGGTAATTTTATAAACAGTTTAAGGAATATCTAATTGGTAAAATTGTATGCTCGTGTTGATATCCAAAAGTTGTCTTTCAATGATTGGGTATCTTGTAAACGACATATCGAGTGGAAAGGCATCACTAGTGGATCCCAAAATGCAGTAAGGAGAAAATAACATACCGAATGCTACAATGGTATTTTTATAGTCAAGAAGTTTAAAAAAACAAATACAAAAAGATACCAAATGGAGAACACGGTGCATGTGAATTCGGTAAGTCTTAGCTATGTGATGTGGGTATTTTATTCCGAAATTCAGGAAATGTAGAGCAAAAATCATGAGTGCAAACAGGTTTATGGAAGTTAAAGGACGTTATAAAAAAAAGGTTCAATTAATCATGCGGTTACAATTGGGATTAGAGAATATTCCAACTTCCACGGACAAGTTATGAGGATCATGGATTCAGAAGAGATGAGTAGCAACGCTAACATTCAAAGGTTTGAAATTAAAAAATAACTGCTTAAGCGATTGAGAATGCAAGACGAATAAGTAATCTGGAAAAAGGAAAATGAGGGGACACATCAAAGAAAAAGGCTCTGTTTCTTTCCAATTTTCATTGCTGCTTGTAGTTTTATTTTCTTGCACGTTTCATTCTTTATACCTTCAGATTCCAGCGATTTACTTCCCATTTACAGCAAGTATGAGTATTATAATCGTAGATCATTCAACTTTCGAAATATCCCATCATTCAAATTCTCCATTAAAATAGAGCGACAGAACCCGTATTAATAAAAATCGAAGAGCGAGTTTCAATAAAAGATATTTTCGATACAAATCACGCGAACAGCTTGATAAGGAGTCTTGAAAGTGCGAACCAAAGTCGTAATTTTTTTTTAACTATGACTTATTAAACTTCAGTTTGTTTCACAAAAAATGAATGATTTGAAAAATCATCTTTGTAAAATCGATCGCTTGTATTGTATTGCTTTGAATGAATGATATTTTCATTACTCATAACAATCTATATCTTAATATTTTTGTGAACAACGAAAATATTTTTCGCTTAATTCATTTTTGTAAGCATTACAAATAATTGGTCTTGAAAAAAAGAATTCCATTGCGAGAATATATTTTGTATATATAATATGGGATTTTTTTTATTATTATTGTAATTAATTTTTGATCTAATAATGGAAAGATATCAAGTTTCTTAATCTTAATTGAATATGAGATTGGATAAAATGGGCTGAGTTATTTTCTTATCCATAATGAGGGGATAGGTTACAAACTCTATAAATAGAGTTCAAGTCTCTCTTTAAACCCTAATGTCTAAATAACCTCACAAAAAGAATCGTCACAAAGCGATAGAGGCCATCTCATTGAAGCCAGTGCATAAGGAATTTCATATAGGAGAAGCTCTTGAGTATCAAATCGTCGTAATTCTGCATCAAAAATCGATCCGAAATAAGATGTGTCAATTCTTCTACTTTATGGAATAACGATTCATATATCTATACGTAATGATCTTGGTTTACCGCATAAGGATTAAAGTCGCAGCTAACATGTGGTATCAAAGCCTACACGTTTTAGATCTCAAATTCACATTTTGGGTATTTTTTTGAAATTTTATTGATCAATCAAATCATCAAATCGTGGGATAGAAAAATAATACTTGATTTTCATTTTGATTTTGTTGATAGCTTGTTATCTATGCACATTCTCCACAACCCATCTTTCTTAGGAACCATTAAGGCCGACATCGCATAGGGACTCATGCTCTCTCAGACTATGCCTTTCTCTAAAAGCTCCTACACTTGTCTCTGTAGCTCCTCATGTTCCTTAGGATCGTTCTGTGAGCTGCCTTGCGTGGAATAACAGCTCCTAGAATGAAATCAATACAATGCTAAATGTCTCTCATGGACAGCAACCTAGGTGGCATCTGTTCCGACACAACATCAGCAAACTCCTCAAAAAGGGGCAGAACTTGTATAGGAATTTCAGAATTGTTAGAATTCGATTTCATCATTACAACAGCAAAAAGCTCAAGTGTGCTCATTGCCTCTTCTTGGAACTTTAACATGGACAGTAGATTATTCTTCACCTCCTTTCTCGAACCTAAAGAACCTAGGGTAATGGTCTGACCATATTTCTTGAAGATGTAGGCATTTCTGAAACTGTTATGTTGCGTCCTTCCCAACAGAACATAATGGGTGTTGACACCTGATTTTTAATTATTTTTTCTATTGCTAAAGTAATAAAAAATCCATAAAAATTCATAAAATTGAAAAATCAACTTTGGGGACCTTAGCCAAGCCTAGGGAACCAATTTTGACCAAAAAAATGATTTTTCATATTTTCAGTATTTTTCGATATTTTTATTTTCGAAAATTCATAAAACAAAAAATGAAGAAAAAATGAGAAAATTGAAAAATCAACTTTGGAAGCCTAAGCCAAGCCTAGGCAACCATTTTTGAACAAAAAATAAAATTTCATATTATATATATTTTTTAAATTTTTTTTAAAAAAAATACAAAAATACTTGAAAATTTTGGAAAATTAACATTTGAGGCCAAAAAAATACACAAAGATAGTTAATATTTTTATTTTAAATCTATTTTCATATTGGCCATCGCAAATTCAGAAAAATCCAATTCGAGTCACGTGTTCCTTCACGAGTATAATCTTGAATCGGGCCTAAAAAAATTTAATTTGAGTCAACTTATTTTTAATTTTCACTTTTTATGAGTTGTGACATTGTCTTCTAATATTTTAAATTTTCATCTTGGCCCAATTATACCCAGAATGACTTAATTTTGCAAAAGGGCTTTAATTAAATTCTGCATTATTTTCAACGGCAAGAAATGAGCTTAAATTTGACATGTGGTGAATTTTGGTGTGTCAAAAATTGTGAGGAGATTTGGACTTAAAGAAATATATTTTTTCAGGGAGTAAATTGTAAATACTTAAAATTCAAGGACTAGAGTGCAAATACTTAACTCTTGAAGGATTATTTTACAAATAACAAAAAGAAGAGTTAGTGGATAAATTAGAATAGAGAAGGGAAGATGGAGAAGAGGAGATGAAGAAGAGAAGTTGGAGAAGAATAGATGGAGAAAATAAGATAAGAATAGAGAAGGGAAGATAGAGATGAAGAAGAGTTAGTAGAGAAATTAGAATGGAAGATAAGAATAGAGAAGGGAAGATGGAGATGAAGAAGAGTTAGTGGAGAAATTAGAATGGGAGATAAATATGGAGAAGGGAAGATGAAGATGAAGAAGAGTTAGTGGAGAGATTAGAATGTGAGATAGAGATGGAGAATGGAAGATGAAAATGAAGAAGAGTTAGTGGAGAAATTAGAATGGGAGATAGAGTTAGTGGAAAAATGAGAATGTGAGATAGATGAGTAGATTATAAAAGGAGGAAGAAGTGAGCTTGAGAGGGGAGATTCTTGAGAGAGAAAATTTGAAGTGTTTGGGAGGATTTTTTTTGGAGAGAAAATTTTGGATGTTTGAGAGAGTTTTGGGAGATTGAAGAAAAATTTGAGAGAAAGAAAATACCAAAAGAGAGAGAATTTTGAAGATGATGGGAGTTCAAAGCTAGGGATTATCATCACAAATTCCTTCATCGATCAATATAAATCAAGAGTTCATCCTCGTCAACGAGCAAGCAAATTCGAGCTAAGTGTTTTTATTTATTCATTTGTTTATGGTTTTACTTGCAAATTAGCACAAATTGTATACACTTTCTCCATCTCCTCTTTTTTTTTCCATATTTTATGTCAGGAGAAGGATATCTCTACGTCAACAGCAAAAATCTCGTAGATATGCAAAAATCGGCCCAGACAAGCTCCTAAGCTGTCCACCGATTTCTCAACTGATCTGTGACTAAAAGTCCCTCTTAATTCAAAAGAAACTCTCTATATTGGGAACATAGAGAGCGAAAATCAATTATAGAAATCCCTCCCAAAAAAATGGGAGATAAGTACTCTTTCCACTCTTCTGGTTTTAGGTGCAGATTAGCACATATTTTGTATACTGACACTTCACTTTATTTTATGTCAAGAAGCCGCAGCTCTATATCAATGGTCAACCCTGTGGAAGCACAAAATCGGCTTGGAGGAGTCCTCAAGCGCGAACAAATTTCAAATTGTTGAATCAATTCGTTGTATTTCATTTTAAAGAATTCATACCCCAGAATGGAGAGGACAAAGTCCATCCGCAATTTAAATACCTGCACCATAAATCCCAAAGGGAAGAGCCAAGCCAATGCTTAGCCTCCCATTGGAGGTTTTTACTTACAGTAGTTAAATACCTGCAACTTAAATACTTGTACCTTAAATCCCAAAGGGAAGAGCCAAGCCAATGCTTAGCCTCCCATTGGAGGTTTTTACTTACAGTAGTTAAATACCTGCAACTTAAATACCTGTACCTTAAATCCCAAAGGGAAGAGCCAAGCCAATGCTTAGCCTCCCATTGGAGGTTTTTACTTACAGTAGTTAAATACCTGCAACTTAAATATCTATACCTTAAATCCCAAAGGGAAGAGCCAAGCCAATGCTTAGCCTCCCATTGGAGGTTTTTACTTACAGTAGTTAAATACCTGCAACTTAAATACCTGTACCTTAAATCCCAAAGGGAAGAGCCAAGCCAATGCTTAGCCTCCCATTGGAGGTTTTTACTTACAGTAGTTTAAATACTTGCAACTTAAATACCTGTACCTTAAATCCCAAAGGGAAGAGCCAAGCCAATGCTAGGCCTCCCATTGGAGGTGTTTATTCATTGTCATGTACTTCCTATAATTTAATTTTTGAATCATCAGACCTAAAAGATAAGTAGGTTGTAATATTGCACAAAAGTCGTTAACACACTCCCTCTTTCGGCTTCAGGGAATCTTTAACACTTAAAAAAATATAACAAATAAAAATATATATCATCCATGCATCCTATTTAAAAAGTGAAAATACAAAAGAGAATACCCTACTAGAGCTTTAGGAATAAACCAAGCCTGAGTTGCCGGATTAGGATATCCATGAAATTAAGGTACCGAAAGGGCATTAGTTTTAATTAACTAGTGTAACCAAGTCCCCGAGCTCATAATCTCTGGTTCGCAGGAATAAATTAGTTCTCCCGCTAATTTATTTAGGTTTCTAATCGACCTACCAAGAACGATTAGTGGCGACTCCAAATTTCAAAATCATTTAAACAAAAACCAAAGTTGCGATTCGGTAGGGCTTGGGAGGGTCCGCATTAGGTTAGTCAAATCTAATTAACCTAATAATCCGTTAACCCCTAGAATTAATAAATTAAATTTAAAATATTTTCAGAGGGTCGCGACAATGGGCATCTATTGGGACCACATCACAGCACACCTCATCAATGTACTTTTCTCCAATCGAAAACTGCACAAGATACCTTTTACTCACTTTTACTTTCTTCCCCTTTCTAAGCCACGACAGCTTGTATGGTTGAGGATGATCTTCTATTTTCAGCCCCAACTTATCTACCATGGTAGTGGACACCACATTCCCATAGCTCCCTCTATCTATTATCACGTTGCATACTTTTTCTCCACTAGTGCACTTAATACGAAAAATATTATGTCAAAGCCATGATTCATCTTTCGCTATAGCAACATTCAAGACTCTTCTAACGACTAGAGACTCACCTAAATCAGCATAAACAATCCGATCTGAATCCGCATCCCCTTGTTCCCTGTCAGATTCATCATAAACTGGATCTTTATCAAGGGTTGAATTATAAACGAGCATCACAATCTGTCGGTTCGGACAATTACCAGCAAAATGCTCGATTCTCTAACACTTGTAACAACGCTTGGGTGCAGCTCCTCCAATACTAGTTCTTACATTACTCTATCCCTCATTGGGTGCAAGTTTAGAACTCTCACTCTTAACTACTACTAGAGTCAAGTTGGTGGAAGAACTCCTTGCTTTTCCTCAAAATTTTTTACTTAACCACCGACTCTGAAATATGAAATTACTGCTCTTCCTTTTACACTACGCTTCTACCTTCAAGGCCAACCTGCACACATCTTCATAGGTCCCATACTATTGTAATTGGACAACATTAGAAATTTCAATCTGTAGCCCTACCAAATATTGAGCAACCATTTGCTTGTCTTCCTCATATACATCACGATACATTTGCAACCCTTCGGTATATTATTCGACTATTAATTCTCACCGCTTAACATTGTGATATTCAATAAATGCCTCCTACCTATAATGAGTAGGCAAAAATTTCCTCTATAGCAATTTCTTCATATTATCCCAGCGATTCACCTTCAATTTCTCCTCTCTGGCTTTTTTTTTTTTACTTCACATGCTCCTATTATATTGAAGCATATTTCTATAGCTTTATGGCCACCAATTTAACCTTCTGCTATTCAGTCAGATCCTCAAAATCAAAGATTCTCTCGACCATATACAACTAGTCAATAAACTCATCAAAATGAGTCTTACCTTCAAACTCAAGAATCTTCATCTTCATCCCGATATGACGAAAAGTGAGTTGATTTCCAAGTCGTGTTCCTTAATTCCGTCCCTGGTTCGGAACCTAGAAAGGATTGATGTCCTCCTCTTTATCATACGATGGATCCTCAGATTCCACTCCTTCTTCAAATTGATCGCCTAACCTCATTTGCGTAAGTTGTCACTCCAAATCATGGATTCGCCTTCTATGCTCCTCAATTTCTATATCTCACAAGTTTCTTTGATGCAATTGTTCATCTGCTTCTAAAACAACCCCACGTCCCTAGCCACCACAACCCCGCCGTCCACCTCCACCGCAAATCTATTCAGTCATCAATTTAAGGCAATCTGTGCTTTGATAGCAGATAATGCCGAAACGCAATACAATTGGCTAACATAAAATTTAGAATTATCAGAGGAATAATTAGTTCTCTCGAATACAAATAACTAATATCAAAATAATATTATGCCTCCACAAGGAACCCTAAACGCCCTTTTATATGTTGTTAATCCTAATTAAAACAGGAAACATAATATTAAGGAAACACTTAAAAACGACTAAAAACCCATTTAAATGACACCGAAACGCAAAAATATGATGTCTATCATAGCATATCAGTGGCCTATTTCCAAGCAACCCATCAAATTTTAGCCCATTTCGAGTTCGCTAACTTTAAGTGCATTGCCATTTGCAAACAGCTTAAACCACCAACTATTTTTTTTCCCTTGCATCTTATTTTGTTCATATGAAATTAATACGATATGGTTAATGGCAATCAATACTGTTACTAGCAAAGAAAATTACAAAAAAAAAAGTCATAAACATATTACAATTGTACAAATTCAGTCTTAAACTCTCTTTTTTGCCTAATCAATCCTAAATATTTTGCAATTATATCGATTTAGTATGTCCGCCCCATTTTGGCGATTCGCCATCAACTTGGACGTCGGTCGACAACACAATATATTTTTTATTTTTCATTTTTTTCTTCCCTCTTTTTTCTCTAGCCAGCCATTGCCTTTGGCCAATCACCGAGGTCCGGCGACCGGCAGGAGCAAGAAGAGTGAAGAAAAAGAGAGAGTAAAAAACAAGAAAAAATAAAATAAAATAAAAATTTTGATATATTATATCACCGGATGGACTGAATTGGCACAATTACGTGAACAGGTGGCGGCTAAAATGCACGTGGATGTGCGTATGGGCATTCAACTCCCCTCTTAGGTCCAGCGTACCTACGTGACCACGTCCATATAGATCAGGTTATTTCATAACAATAGTGAATAACTTTTTAAGCATATAAATTAGCGTATGCAAGAACTTTTAGATCCCAATACGAGGATGACTCCGTCGATCGATGGGGTCTAAGACTAAGAGTGATTAGGATAACATAGGGGTGTTATTCTTCACTCCCTCGTCTCATTTATGTCACCCCGATTTTCCTTTGATTTTATGATAAATATTCACGATGAAATCACTAGCCTTACCAACAGACCGTATTGCTCACGCTTTAGCAAAAGCAAAAGAAATATCATTCGCGTTTTAAAATGCTATCGTGCATATTCATGTTTGAAGGATTATGAGTTGTGAAAGTTTCGGGTGTTTTGGATTTAAAAATAAAGCCAAAAGAAAGGGGGGGGGAGATTTTGATTAAGTAAAATGTTGAGAAGTCAATCTAAAGTGCTCTAGTCATCTCAAACAACGATGCATGATAATTTACAAGCATAACAATCTTCGAGAATGATCGTACCTTGCTAGAGACAAATTTTTAAAAGAGCTGACCTCATAATAATTTTAATTGAATCGTTATTTATTTTTTGTGGCTCAAAACAGACGGTTAGACCGTTACATAATCAATTTGCTAACAAATATAGTGGGGAAATCAGGTCTGACGGCGCGACAGATGGAAGGGGGCCGGCCGCGTCGGAGCTGACGAGAGAAACTTAGAGAGATGGAAGAGCGGAGCCCAGAACGAATACTGGGCCAGTCCTGGGGCTCGACTTGGAGCCGAAGCCCGGAAGATGGACGACGTTACTGTTGACGACGACGAACCACGAGTGTATCGACGAGGACGTCCATGGGAAATGAATATGGAGCCGCGAGTTCAATCCCCACTCCTTCTGTACCACCCAAAAACTCGAGAGACGAAACGAGAATGGTGGGACTGGGACTGGAGCGAGTCGAGGCAGAGAGGCACGTACGTCCTTTTGGTATTCGGATCGGAAGGCTTCACGTCTCTCCTCCACTCCATCTTTATCCCCATCCCCCAATGAAACCTGTTTCTTTCTTTCTTTCTTTCTTGCTTTCTTTCACCATAACCAGGAGAAATTCCCTTAGACTTGACCATTTGATACGGACTGCTGTGCGCCCTCATCTTCTTCATACGATCCTGAGGACGACGACGACGACGACGGTGATCACGAGCTGACCGCTGAGCAGTTGCTGCCTGCTGGTGCGTGATCACCTCATCCTCTTGCGCCTTCTCTTTTTTCGTTTTCTTTCCCCCCAACTCGTATCTCCATGTCCTTCAGCTTTTGCGTTTCGCCTGCAGTTGGTTGCTGCAACCTCTGCCCTACGTATGAATTAATCTGCGTTCGTTATTGTTATGTACATTTTGGCTCGGTCGCATGCTCTACTTGTAGTTTCCTTCTTTCTTGTGTCATTTACCATTTCCAAAACCAAAATGTCTCCGTCTCTGCCGGTTCCCTGGCCTTGCCTCAGCTTTGATTGCGGCTCGTCCGCTGCTCTTATTCCGTGCTAATTAATCTGTAGTTGGTGGCATTCTCTTCCCCAAGAATGATTTGAGCACTAAAGTTCCGTGTCTCAATTGCTTTCCATTGAAATACGAGAGTAGGATATTGGTCTCTTCATTTGCGCTTGCAGTAGAATGTTCAGCTGTCATGCTTCGGCAGACACTTTTGATGTCCTGCACAAGTCTGGAGGTTCGATATTCCTGGCAACTTCAGTTTCAGGACATTTGCCGTTTCATCGCATTTAATACCACTGATCGGGTTCTCTTCTCTTTTAATCTGTGTTTCCTGTCGGTAACCCGGTAATAAAATAAAGACGCTGTAAAGGCATGTGAAACGTAGAAAATGAATGTCAATCATTTGCACGATCTTTTAACGTGATGCATGCTAAATTCTTTTAAATCCGAAAAAAAGAGATTGTGAAACGACTTGGAAGCGCATTCCCATTGTTCATTGCAAACATGACATCCAATCATGGCAAAGAGAGGCTGTGCTTTCTTTCTCTCTTCCTTTCCGCGATCGACGTATGATGAAGTAATGGATTGGAAACGAAAGAACGGATGACAGAGGCCCCCCTCCCCCAAAAAAAAAAAATGACATCATTGGTGACGGGCACAGTGACGTCACATTCTCTGGTTCCCATTGGCCAGCCAGACGACATTCACATGTTCACATTATCGGTTCTGCCAAAACTCCAGTACGTGCAGCTTTTTTGCTAATGTTTTCGCTGACGGTGGCGGTGACGTCAGCTGCCCGCGACGGAAAAGCCGAGCACGTTTCGGAGACCTGAAGTGTATCCTTGCAACCTTGCTAACCGGTACAACGAATTTTCTAATTCAACTCAACTTCATAGTCGTCGATTTTAAGTTCGTAACTTTTCAAATAATTAGTAAATAGTTTTTTTTTTAAATTGTTCGGTTGGACATATGCCTTAAAAATATGAACTATAATGACAAAAAAAAAAATTTGAGATAAGGTTGGGAATGTTTAAATTATGATGGTGATTTTTATGCCTGTTAGCAATATTTTCATTCGCATCTGTAATTTCAAGCAAGTAACTTTATGAAGCATTTTTTAAAAAAAAAAATTACAAAGCATTAGCACATAATGAGTATGGGATTCCATCTACTTGGAAGTAAGTCTCGAAAATGCAAACGAGAATCCCATACTTTTTGGAGATATGACTAGTCATCTCAAATACAACAATGGTGGCTTTTTTATTGTGAGATTTTGTTGATCATTGACAATTATCATAAAAATTTAAGCAATTAGAAAATGCGCGATTAAATATGATAGTAACTTCGAGTTAATGACCCATTATTTTGTTGGTAATTTTCTAAACAGTTTTAAGGAATCACCGATTGGTAAATTTGTCTACTTGACAAGGAGTCTTGAAAGGGTGAACCACATTCACAAATTTTTTTTTAACTATGACTTATTAAACCTCAATCATTTTTGCAAGGATTCCATGTGAATGGTTTTGCCGGCTGGAGCTGACAAGCCATGGATACGATGAATTCTAATGGTAAATCAAAGAAGCAAAGGCATCCGGCACCATCTATGTCCTGATACACTCATATAGAATCGTATAAAGCACAAAAGAAGCCATGGCCATACCCAAAGAGCAGCAGTATCTAACAAACAGAACAACAGAATGATGTCCATCAGTTCTGGTATGCTTCATAGCCCTGAATATTTCTGCCCAAGTATCATACAGCACTGGGACAATAATTCGGCAATGGATCACGGCCGACTCAATCCTAGGTTTGCCTGCTGCATCCACGAGATCGAATCCTACATTCGATTAATGGGACATAATAGGTGCACTGTTTCTGTCACGCCATGTCCTGGAAAATTTTTCCAATAATTTGGATGACAAACAATCAACTCTCATCAATACTATGCCTGTTTCGCGTGGGGGCAAGAATTTGTGTACTCCCGCACCCTTCTCATCTGCTAGAATCAGATAGGACCCCCATAAAAATTAAAAAAAAAAAACTATTTCCGCATACTGAAAATCAAGAAGAACGCTCGCTCGCGCGCTTCATCTGCAGGGCAGCTCTAACCACATTTCCCCTTGTTATGATTCCAATCTGAAACATTGGAAATTCACTCATGAATAATTAACACCATGCAGACATCCAAAGTGTCCGGAAAGAATTAACTCACCAACTTGCCGTTAACATCAACCACCGGCAATCGACGGTATTTCGTTTCCAGCAATAACCTATCATTGTAACCCAATGTTAATGATGGCCCTGGCTTTATTAGACAAAAAAAACCTTCAAAGAAGACTCTGCGTGCATTTCAATAGCATTATCATTTCACAAGCATAATTTGGATAACACTTAATCTCAAAGGACACTTGTCTTGACGCAAGGTACAGACTAAAAAAATCTGCAATGAGAACAGATGAGCAAGACAGAACTGCCGACTGTCACGGAAAATACTTGAAGGTATCCTTACTCCCAGTGGAGAATGGAGACTGATTAAAAAGCAAAACTTGCTTATGTAAGAGTTATATCATCCTCAAATCATGAGCATTTTAGGAGCCCGTAAATGTTCTTATGGAAAAGCTTAGGCAAGGGAAGGGCTCAGTAATTTCTTGTTAGGAGCGTAAAAAATTTCCAGTGATCAAGTTGAAAGAAAAAAAAAAGAGGTGTTTAGTTCTTTCACCCCAAACTAGGAGCACTTTAGGAGCATAAGATTATTAGTAGAAATGAACAATTTTTTTTTAAGAAACAAAGAGTTCAGTTCTTTCATCCTCCAATTACTAGCACTTCAGTGGTGCGTATGAACAAGTTTAAGACATCTAGCATTACTAAGGCAAAAGCAATACCTTGCAGCATCTTCCAAATTGGTAGTTTCCCTAACAACAAGTGGTGCGGGTGTCATCAAGTCACCAACAACTTTGCCATGGGTCTTCATTAGCAATCGCTGTATCCTATTGAAAGCCTGCTTGGATATCCAGAACCAGCAACAGGACAAATGGCAATATGCAAATTTATATTCCCATGGAACGGAAAACAGAACAAGCAATCAATAGCCAAGAAAAGAACAGAATGGAAGATCTCCTACATACTTTCCAAGAACTATCGACGTCAGGGAAAATGTTTGCATCCCCTTGACCACCACCTGGTACACAGAAGTAGGATAATCACCAAAAGATGCAGCATGGCAGATTATTAGTGCTATAGAAGCCTGATAAAATGATCGAGCATGAGGCATAGGCTAAAACTCAATGATCATGAAAAATGACGAGCTTCATTCTAGCACCAGATGGAAATGTCAGATTTGCTTAAGAAAGAATGATAGGACAACCAAAGGAAGCATATTTCTCCTTTCTCTTTTATGGTAGATGGGAGAGAATCAAACAAAGATTTGCATGATTCAAGGAAAAGAGAGGGAACATTACCTAAAATGATCATTTAGATCTAAATGGTTAAGGTATCACACCCACGATGAAAATGTGCCACATACTTGAATCATGCAGTCAAAAGAACTAATCAAAAGAAAGCTGAGCTGTTTTAAGAGGTTTTTTATATGATGAGTTAGTTCACTTTCTTAACTCTCACTTTACCTGCTAGGAAATCACTGCGCATGTAAAATATCCTAACCACAAATCGGAATTTAATACGGAGTCGTCCATGCAATGCACAATACCTGATATAGAATCAAGTGCCAACAGGTCATAATCTGAAACAACACCCACCTGCCACAGATTATCTTTGTTCAGTTTCATGGAGAACGTGAATCACTAGGATTATCTTGAGTTAAGACAAATTAAATAGCAATCCAAATGACACAAAAGGACCAACAAGATTTCTTAATCTTAATGGTGTCGAGATAATTTAGTAATTGCAAGTACAAGTCATCCACGCTTGGAGTAGACACCAACAGCAATACTGAAGTTGTATTAACCTCCTTTTTAATCAAAGTTAGGCTCGTCAGAAACATGATTGACACATAAAAGTTGGAGATAATCCTCTGTTTGCATTGTGCAGGGTTCTCAAGGCCAGAAGATCAGCACAAAAGCCACCAACTTATCATTAAAGTGAAAAATTGTCTGTCTCGGTGGGTCATTCTATGAAGAGAGCTAAAAAAGGAATTACTGCAGACTATTCCCACGGCCCATACCCCTAGCTCAAATATCCATATCGAGAGAATCAATGGTAGCAGATCACGAACCACATATTGCACAGATGATAGCTTATTTCATCTAAAGAAAGCAGCGTGAGAAACACTTGAGCTATGAATGGAATACATCGCCTGACAGAACTCTAACCTATAGTCACCAAACTCCGGGTGAAAATTGAGTAAACAAATCAATTTGAGATTGTTTAAGAAACAAATCCTTAACAAGGCTTATTAAAGTGAAGAGGCACTGAAAATTACCAAATTCCAGTCATCATCAATCACAGGGAAGCCGGTTACTCTCTTCTCCACAAGCATCTCTAAAGCTGTAATGGTTTGGTAACAGGTATCTGTAAATCGGCATGTAATTCACAAAATGACAACCCACACAAACGCGATGCTCAATCATACCTTCATCTACATTTGTTGTGGGCTTGACAACATGTAAATCTTCTCTCCTTGTCATAAAATCACCAACCGCGTACGCCCCATTCCTCGGCTGTAACCAGGAAACAGAACAACCGTTGATAACATATATATCCCATTTAGTGCGAGCGAAGATAATCTAAAACTAAAAACAGTCGAGACTTAACAGTGACAAATCACCCTTCCCTCCACCATTAAAGAAAACACATCCTATGACAGTTTCTCTGAACGAGTAACCAGAAGAGTTAAGAAACCAAGCGCGTGAATTCCATCACTTCATACAACATCTCCCTTAGCTCGATAGTGATAACGCAAAGCAAGGTCAATAGTAAATCTCCAAAAAGTAAAGCGCAGAAAGAAAAAAAAATATGAAAGAAAAAGGGAAGAATCTAAACCACACTTACAGGTACAGAGTTTGTCACACTTGCTCTCACAGCTGCAACTGTGACAGACTGGCGATATCGCCCTCTCGAGAGATTATCACCAGGAAAATCGAAAGAGCCTCTATCGCAGCGACGATAAGCGAGGTAAGTACGGGGAAATTCATAGCTTTTGTTAGAAAACGAGTTGACTCCAGATAGCTGCATGGATTGGAGAGAACTTGTGAAAGAAAAAGATGCCATCTTTTCACCAATTTCTCTGCTGTTTATGAACGGATAGCATCAATAGCATGCTCAACTCAACAACAAAAACCACACCAATCTGTATCGATCCAAACAGAGGAATTGACGAAACGGAGAGACGTAAGAGACTCGAGAGGGAGGGGCTAATGAAAATTCAGAGAGAAAACAGAGGACCCTTCAGATTTGAGTTCATGGGGGCTGGAGGGTTCCGTAGAGGAAGCAAATGCTGCGAATTTTCCTGAGAAAAGGTTTGAAATTGGATGATGTTAACCGACGATTGACCAAAAAGGGTCGGTAAAGACGGCAACTTTCACGCGCCAAAAACCAAGGGTTCATGTGGGGATTGGAGGCGGACCTCCACCATAACGTGAAGGCGACAGCTTGTGGGTGGTGGTGACCAAAATATGTGGTGGATGAGGCCTCCGCTTTCCGTTCCCTTGGTCTCTCCATCAATGTCTTCCCTAGAAAATAGTGGGTACGCCGGACTCGCCAATTCAACAAGAAGACACCTTATTTAATGATCGACATATACTTTCAAAAAAATATTTAAGGATGTCTATGAGAAATAAAAATACTTTTGTTAAGTGATACACTAATTTGTACAAATTTCTCGATATTTAAAGAGATTAAGAAAAATTTATAAATAAAACTAATCGGATCAATTCTTCAAAATCGGTTCTCTCTCTTTTTTCCATCCAAACACGATTATATTTTTATAGCTCTTTCTCTTCCTTTCTAATCTCTATGAACGAACACAATATCAGAGGACACAAGATCCACTCTAACTTCTCCAGTATGTTGACACCTGATTTTTAATCATTTTTTCTATTGCTAAAGTAATAAAAAATCCATAAAAATTCATAAAATTGAAAAATCAACTTTGGGGACCTTAGCCAAGCCTAGGCAACCATTTTTGAACAAAAAAAATTTCATATTATATATATATTTTTAATTTTTGAAAATTTTGGAAAAATAACATTTGAGGCCAAAAAAAAAAAACACAAAGATAGTTAATATTTTTATTTTAAATCTATTTTCATATTGGCCATCGCAAATTCAGAAAAATCCAATTCGAGTCACGTGTTCCTTCACGAGTATAATCTTGAATTGGGCCTAAAAAAATTTAATTTGAGTCAACTTATTTTTAATTTTCACTTTTTATGAGTTGTGACATTGTCTTCTAATATTTTAAATTTTCATCTTGGCCCAATTATACCCAGAATGACTTAATTTTGCAAAAGGGCTTTAATTAAATTCTGCATTATTTTCAACGGCAAGAAATGAGCTTAAATTTGACATGTGGTAAATTTTGGTGTGTCAAAAATTGTGAGGAGATTTGGACTTAAAGAAATATATTTTTTCAGGGACTAAATTGTAAATACTTAAAATTCAAGGACTAGAGTGCAAATACTTAACTCTTGAAGGATTATTTTACAAATAACAAAAAGAAGAGTTAGTGGATAAATTAGAATAGAGAAGGGAAGATGGAGAAGAGGAGATGAAGAAGAGAAGTTGGAGAAGAATGGATGGAGAAAATAAGATAAGAATAGAGAATGGAAGATGGAGAAGAGTTAGTAGAGAAATTAGAATGGAAGATAAGAATAGAGAAGGGAAGATGGAGATGAAGAAGAGTTAGTGGAGAAATTAGAATGGGAGATAAATATGGAGAAGGGAAGATGAAGATGAAGAAGAGTTAGTGAAGAGATTAGAATGTGAGATAGAGATGGAGAATGGAAGATGAAAATGAAGAAGAGTTAGTGGAGAAATTAGAATGGGAGATAGAGTTAGTGGAAAAATTAGAATGGGAGATAGATGAGTAGATTATAAAAGGAGGAAGAAGTGAGCTTGGGGATGGAGATTTTTGAGAGAGAAAATTTGAAGTGTTTGAGGAATTTTTTGGGAGAGAAAATTTTGGATGTTTGAGAGGGTTTTGAGAGATTGAAGAAAAATTTGAGAGAGAAAAAAAAATACCAAAAGAGAGAGAATTTTGAAGATAATGGGAGTTTAAAGTTAGGGGTTATCATCACAAATTCTTTCATCGATCAACATAAATCAAGAGTTCATCCTCGTTAACGAGCAAACAAATTCGAGCTAAGTGTTTTTTATTTATTCATTTATTTGTGGTTTTAGTAGCAAATTAGCACAAATTGTATACACTTTCTCCTACCTCCATTTTTCCCATATTTTATGTCAGGAGAAGGATATCTCTACGTCAACGGCAAAAAATCTCGTAGAGATGCAAAAATCGCCCAAACAAGCTCCTAAGCTGTCCACCGATTTCTCAGTTGATTTGTGACTAAAAGTCCCTCTTAATTCAAAAGAGACTCTCTATATTGGGAACATAGAGAGCGAAAATCAATTATAGAAATCCCTCCCAAAAAAAGGGGAGATAAGTACTCTTTCCACTCTTCTGGTTTTAGGTGCAGATTGGCATATATTTTGTATACTGACACTTCACTCTATTTTATGTCAGGAAGCCGCAGCTTTATATCAATGGTCAACCCTATAAAAGCACAAAATCGACTTGGAGGAGTCCTCAAGCGCGCATAAATTTCAAATTGTTGAATCAATTCGTTGTATTTTATTTTAAAGAATTCATACCCCAGAATGGAGAGGACAAAGTCCATCCGCAATTTAAATACCTGCACCATAAATCCCAAAGGGAAGAGCCAAGCCAATGCTTAGCCTCCCATTGGAGGTTTTTACTTACAGTAGTTAAATACCTGCAACTTAAATACCTGTACCTTAAATTCCAAAGGGAAGAGCCAAGCCAATGCTTAGCCTCCCATTGGAGGTTTTTACTTACAGTAGTTAAATACCTGCAACTTAAATACCTGTACCTTAAATCCCAAAGGGAAGAGCCAAGCCAATGCTTAGCCTCCCATTGGAGGTTTTTACTTACAGTAGTTAAATACCTGCAACTTAAATACATGTACCTTAAATCCCAAAGGGAAGAGCCAAGCCAATGCTTGGCCTCCCATTGGAGGTTTTTACTTACAGTAGTTAAATACCTGCAACTTAAATACCTGTACCTTAAATTCCAAAGGGAAGAGCCAAGCCAATGCTTAGCCTCCCATTGGAGGTTTTTACTTACAGTAGTTTAAATACTTGCAACTTAAATACCTGTACCTTAAATCCCAAAGGGAAGAGCCAAGCCAATGCTAGGCCTCCCATTGGAGGTGTTTATTCACTGTCATGTACTTCCTATAATTTAATTTTTGAATCATCAAACTCAAAAGATGAGTAGGTCCTAATACTGCACAGAAGTCGTTAACACACTCCCTCTTTCGGCTTCAGGGAATCTTTAACACTTAAAAAAATATAACAAATAAAAATATATACCATCAATGCATCCTATTTAAAAAGTGAAAACACAAAAGAGAATACCCTACTAGAGCCTTAGGAATAAACCAAGCCTGAGTTGTCGAATTAGGATATCCATGAAATTAAGGTACCGAAAGGGCATTAGTTTTAATTAACTAGTGTAACCAAGTCCCCGAGCTCATAATCTCTGGTTCGCAGGAATAAATTAGTTCTCCCGCTAATTTATTTAGGTTTCTAATCGACCTACCAAGAACGATTAGTGGCGACTCCAAATTTCAAAATCATTTAAACAAAAACCAAAGTTGCGATTCGGTAGGGCTTGGGAGGGTCCGCGTTAGGTTAGTCAAATCTAATTAACCTAATAATCCGTTAACCCCTTTAAAATTTAAAAATATTTTTAGAGGGTCGTGACAGACTGGCGACTTCACTGGGGAATAGAGATTTTTAATTTTCGAAAAAAGATACCAATTGGAATACTTAAATTTTTTCGAAATTTTAAAAGTCTTAGTGGACTTAGGCCAATGAAAATTTCATGCATATCTCGCTTCTGGCGATATTGTTTGGGACTCATTCTATAGGTGTTATATGTTTTTGCAGGATGGGAGTTATAAGGGGCGGAGTGTTTGGCTAACCCCTTTGTTTTGCAGGCTCGGTGTTGGGATTATTTGTTTAATTTCGCACATTTTTAGAAGCGCTGTTTTGATATCAATTGTTGTGCATGTCTTGCATATTCTGAGGATCACGACACCTGCACACACACGCGTCTAAACCCAAGTCGCGAAATTTTTCCTTGGTAACCATAGATAGGGATCGAATATGCAAAGCTCTTGCGTCGATTACGCTTGGGTTGACCATATTTTGTCCCGCTCATTATCTGAATTGACAATTCTTCCCATTGTGATTTGATTGCGCGGAGGGTAAGGTTGTCAATTCAGATAGTGGGGGCCTTTTAGGTCCATACCCTGTCTCTCCTTCTTTTATTTTCTAGAGTCCACTCCTCACTTGAGTCATGCGCATGACTATGTGATTTGCATTTCTCCAAGGTAAAAGTAAGTTCTCTAATTTTATCTTGTATTTATTTTCGGTCGGTCCATGCTAGGTGTTAGTCAGTTTTTGAGCTTGATATTACGACCATTCTTTTAAAAGAAAATAAAAATTAAATTTGTCTCTCATTTCTTTTTTTTTTTTTGAAAAAATGATGTGAAAAAATCCCTTCATGGGAATTTTATTAACCAATAAGAGATTTTTGTCATGTTTTTATTGCTTCAATAAAAATCAAATTTTCTTAAAAAATTTTCCTCTGAAAATTTATTTCAATAAAAAGAAAAATTCCTTAAAAAAAAAACTCTAGTAGACATCAAGTGATTTTATCACATTTTTCAAATTATAAAAACTTGCAAGAAAATTCTTCTCGAGAAATTCGCTCATGTTTTTCTAAGAAAAGTTTCTCTAAATAAAATTAGACTAATGTCTCGGGGGAGTTGTATTGACCAATAAGAGATTTTTGTCATGTTTTTCTTGCTTCAATAAAAATGAAATTTTCCTGACAAATTTTCCTCTGAAAATTTATTTCGATAAAAAGAAAAATTCCTTCAAAAAAAAAAAACTTTGGTAAACATCAAGTGATTTTATCACATTCTTTCAAATTATAAAAACTTGCAACAAAAATTCTTTTCGAGAAATTCGCTCATGTTTTTCTAAGAAAATTTTCTCTAAATAAAATTAGACTAATGTCTCGGGGGAATTTTGTTAACCAATAAAGGATTTCTGTTATGTCTTTCCTGCTTCAATAAAAATAAAATTTTCCTGATAAATTTACCTCTGAAAATTTATTTTGATAAAAAGGAAATTCCTTCAAAGATTTTAGTAAACATCAAGAGATTTTGTCACATTCCTTTAAAAAAAATAATAAAAAAAAGAGTAATAAATATGCAAAAAAAAATTCTGTATCAGAAATTAACCCATTTCTTCCTAAAGAAATTTTTTTTTCTGATTTCTCTATAAAATAGAAAAAATAAAATTGGACTAATATATGAGTCATGGACCGACATTCCTTGTGTCGCATACTAATTATATCCTTTTCTTTTGCAGGGAGATCCTAGATACCCCAGACGGGTGTAAAAATTAAGTTCAGTAATATATCAAGAATCATCTTCAGAAATACCAAAAGACGAAAAGCACCAAGGCTTCAACCGTTAATTCAGGGAGGCAAACGAACACTGTCCATCTTTGACAGATAGAGTTGTGTCAATCCGTAAACTTGTATGGGCAATGTATTGTGATATGACGGTGGACTTATACTGATTAAACACGGGGGCATATTTAATGTATTACAGAGGATCCCGCGTCTTTTGAAAGACAATATGGATTATATAATCAGAAACCATGAAATAAGTACCTTAACCTGATTAAATCAACCAGAGACCGGTCTTAAAATTTCCTCGGATCCGAAACACGCGGAGGGTTTTAGAGGACCGAGGTTCTATTAATGAATGTGACCCACAAGTATTTCTCCCAATGCTACAGGCGCCCGACAAGAGCAAGTGGGCACCGAAAGAAACAAAACACGGTTGAAGTGGGGCACGCAACAAATGGCCAAATTTATTGGCACACTAATTAAGTGGTGGTAGCTTTATTAATTTACATGATTGAACGCGGGTCTCTAGGCGGCTGGTGGAAAGCCACACTGAATGCCTCTCTAATGTTCTTGATATCATCGTCTACCGCAACCCGCGAGAGCATCATGAAGAAGATTAAACCTAGACGAATACGTCTACTTAGCTTCATCGCACGTTCTCGCCTTTTGTCGATATCCAAAATTAATGCACAAGCTAGAAGTAATCATTTCCCTTTCCCCCTATTAAATGCTCGGAGCCGTTAACCGCACCAAACTCGAAAAAATTAATATCGAGACGAAATCTGCGTAAATTTGAAGGGTAAATCCGTATCGTTCCAATTTACCCTTAAATTACTCCGGTTTTAAATTTGATCCCTTCTATTTTTAGGAATTTGCAAAAGCGACTCGAGAATACAGTTGTATCCAAAAACCAAATTTCCTGGTCGGGCTAAATTGGGGGCAAATCAACTCATGGACATTACCACGGGATGGACAGCTTCGGTTAAAGAAAAATACAAGCGAAAGATCCGAACAATCTCAGACATGGGTAATTCTGTATCGTTCTAATTTGCACATAATCATCTCGAGTCCTGAATTTTTTTATTCCATTCTTAACAGGGATTGCAAATTACCTCGAGAAATATCGTAACAAGGCCCAAGGTGATACAACAGGGCCGCGTTATCCCCAAGGATTAACCTTTGAAAAGAAAACCCCATGGACACCTATGGTCTAATGGACCGAATGCAGGAATACTCGACGAGTAATACCGAAGTCAATATTTTGCCACATTCTCGGCTTAATGGTGAGGCATCCAACAAAAGTCGAAGAAAACTCAACCCAACAAAATTGGTAAAAGACTTGTCCAAGAAATTCAAGATGAAGGGTAAATCAGTATCGTTTCTAATTTATCCCTTTTAATACCGGTTGACATGTCTCCTTTTCTTGTTACAGGAAATATTTATACTAACATGTAACATGTTGGAGGAGACAAATCCAAAAGAAAATGATGATCATTTGACAAGATCTATTCTGGTGAAAAATGGGGGGCATTTAACTGCTAAACCATGGCGGTCGCTGTCACTAAACAAACCAAAATGCTCCCTCACCCATATGCCTCATCGTGCAGGGGCAAAACTTGAGACAAACCGCTCCTCGACATAAGGAGTGGGCTTCCCAATTTGTTCAATCCACCCACATACCAGGGGCAATTCAAATCCGCCCATGTTTGCACATTATATAAATACACATGATGCTAAGAATTGTCACATCGGCATTGTGTTTACACATTTCACGAATTATGTATGATTATTCCGCATGTTTAATTTACCAACTCCAACTTAGAACATAAACTGCATAGGAGACATCAAATGTGCAAAATGGGGCATAACAGGATGAGGAAAGTTAAACCATTTCTACACACGGGTCTAACATTTTAATCTACAGATAAACAGCCTTTCTCTAGAGTGAGAGAAAGCCCCTTCAGACTAAAGTCCCCCATTCAGATTACATTCGAGGCGTTCATATTATGAGAACCTCCTTAAATAGAATTGGTAATGCAAACTTGACAGAATAGTTTTGCATGATCCACATTTTGATTGATTGCATCATGAGTTATCACACAGACTACTTCTAATCATTGCCAACTTAGCTGAACAATTTTGTATGAACCAATGAACGCATTGATGAAAATGCTTGCACATGTTAGCTCTGACATTGCCTGACAGGCAACACATTCCCGGTGTTTGAGTTACCTTCCAAAGTCTTGAAATTCATTTGGCGATTATTGAATGAACAAGCCTGGTTGTCGAGAAGCCACAAAGCATTTCTTCCAAATTCTCAGGTAAGTATATCTTCAACCTGAACCTTTCAAGAGAATGAATTCTGACGGTTGTTGGGGTACTCGAATCCATTGCGGTATATATAGGTATCCACCTTCTTCAATAAAGCATGATTTGTCTTAAGGATAGAAATGTTCGAGACCTTTTGATCTCTACCTCTTTGGTTTATTCCTAAAGCGACAGGAGAATATAATTTGGGTTTGAGCTTCCGTAGGATTCCTGGTCTCCCCAGATTTCAGAATGGCACCCTTTGAGGTACACCAAGCCCTTCTTACAGGCAAACTAAGTCCTTCTTACAGGCAAACCAAGTCCTTCTTACAGGCAAACCAAGTCCTTCTTACAGGCAAACAAAGTCCTTCTTACAGGCAAAACAAGTCCTTCTTACAGGCAAATCAAGTCCTTCTTACAGGTACAAAGTCCTTTTTACAGGCACAAAGTCCTTCTTACAGGCAAATCAAGTCCTTCTTACAGGCACAAAGTCCTTCTTATAGGCAAATCAAGTCCTTCTTACAGGCAAGCTAAGTCCTTCTTACAGGCAAACCAAGTCCTTCTTACAAGCACCAAGTCCTTCTTACAGGCAAATCAAGTCCTTCTTACAGGCACAAAGTCCTTCTTACAGACATAAAGTCCTTCTTACAGGCAAATCAAGTCCTTCTTACAGGCATAAAGTCCTTCTTACAGGCAAATCAAGTCCTTCTTACAGGCATAAAGTCCTTCTTACAGGCAAACAAAGTCCTTCTTACAAGCAAACAAAGTCCTTCTTACAGGCAACGTAAGTCCTTCTTACAGCCACAAAGTCCTTCTTACAGGCACAAAGTCCTTCTTACAGGCAAAGTAAGTCCTTCTTACAGGCAAATCAAGTCCTTCTTACAGGCAAATTAAGTCCTTTTTACAGGCAAATCAAGTCCTTCTTACAGGCACAAGTCCTTTTTACAGACACCAAGTCCTTCTTACAGGCAAATCAAGTCCTTCTTACAGGCACAAAGTCCTTCTTAGAGGCAAATCAAGTCCTTCTTACAGGCATAAAGTCCTTCTTACAGGCAAACAAAGTCCTTCTTACAGGCAACGCAAGTCCTTCTTACAGGCACAAAGTCCTTCTTACAGGCAAAGTAAGTCCTTCTTACAAGCAAATCAAGTCCTTTTTACAGGCAAATTAAGTCCTTTTTACAGGCAAATCTAGTCCTTCTTACAGGCACAAGTCCTTTTTACAGACACCAAGTCCTTTCTACAGGTACCAAGTCCTTCTTACAGGTATCTCCATGGAGTGACCTACCATACGGGTCAAATCTCAATCAAAATTTAATCAGTAGAATCCTTTTATTAGGAATCTACCATGGTACGACCCACCATACGGGTCAAATGGTATGACCCACCATACGGGTCAAATTTTAATTCAATTTTTAATCAGTAGAATCCTTTTATTAGGAATCTACCATGGGTTGATCCACCATACGGGTTCAAGTTCAACCACCCTAAAGTTTTTTTATATAACGAATCCTTAGGTTCTCATTTCATTTTCAGTGGAACATTCATGTCGCGACTCTTTTTATTTCCTTGTATTGAGTCGATTAGAATTCAGGTGTCATCTCGTCTTTGAAATGAACCTCTACCGAGCTTCCTTTCAAAGAGGGGCAGCTGTTGACACCTGATTTTTAATCATTTTTTCTATTGCTAAAGTAATAAAAAAATCCATAAAAATTCATAAAATTGAAAAATCAACTTTGGGGACCTTAGCCAAGCCTAGGCAACCATTTTTGAACAAAAAAAATTTCATATTATATATATATTTTTAATTTTTGAAAATTTTGGAAAAATAACATTTGAGGCCAAAAAAAAAAACACAAAGATAGTTAATATTTTTATTTTAAATTTATTTTCATATTGGCCATCGCAAATTCAGAAAAATCCAATTCGAGTCACGTGTTCCTTCACGAGTATAATCTTGAATCGGGCCTAAAAAAATTTAATTTGAGTCAACTTATTTTTAATTTTCACTTTTTATGAGTTGTGACATTGTCTTCTAATATTTTAAATTTTCATCTTGGCCCAATTATACCCAGAATGACTTAATTTTGCAAAAGGGCTTTAATTAAATTCTGCATTATTTTCAACGGCAAGAAATGAGCTTAAATTTGACATGTGGTAAATTTTGGTGTGTCAAAAATTGTGAGGAGATTTGGACTTAAAGAAATATATTTTTTCAGGGACTAAATTGTAAATACTTAAAATTCAAGGACTAGAGTGCAAATACTTAACTCTTGAAGGATTATTTTACAAATAACAAAAAGAAGAGTTAGTGGATAAATTAGAATAGAGAAGGGAAGATGGAGAAGAGGAGATGAAGAAGAGAAGTTGGAGAAGAATGGATGGAGAAAATAAGATAAGAATAGAGAATGGAAGATGGAGAAGAGTTAGTAGAGAAATTAGAATGGAAGATAAGAATAGAGAAGGGAAGATGGAGATGAAGAAGAGTTAGTGGAGAAATTAGAATGGGAGATAAATATGGAGAAGGGAAGATGAAGATGAAGAAGAGTTAGTGAAGAGATTAGAATGTGAGATAGAGATGGAGAATGGAAGATGAAAATGAAGAAGAGTTAGTGGAGAAATTAGAATGGGAGATAGAGTTAGTGGAAAAATTAGAATGGGAGATAGATGAGTAGATTATAAAAGGAGGAAGAAGTGAGCTTGGGGATGGAGATTTTTGAGAGAGAAAATTTGAAGTGTTTGAGGAATTTTTTGGGAGAGAAAATTTTGGATGTTTGAGAGGGTTTTGAGAGATTGAAGAAAAATTTGAGAGAGAAAAAAAAATACCAAAAGAGAGAGAATTTTGAAGATAATGGGAGTTTAAAGTTAGGGGTTATCATCACAAATTCTTTCATCAATCAACATAAATCAAGAGTTCATCCTCGTTAACGAGCAAACAAATTCGAGCTAAGTGTTTTTTATTTATTCATTTATTTGTGGTTTTAGTAGCAAATTAGCACAAATTGTATACACTTTCTCCTACCTCCATTTTTCCCATATTTTATGTCAGGAGAAGGATATCTCTACGTCAACGGCAAAAAATCTCGTAGAGATGCAAAAATCGCCCAAACAAGCTCCTAAGCTGTCCACCGATTTCTCAGTTGATTTGTGACTAAAAGTCCCTCTTAATTCAAAAGAGACTCTCTATATTGGGAACATAGAGAGCGAAAATCAATTATAGAAATCCCTCCCAAAAAAAGGGGAGATAAGTACTCTTTCCACTCTTCTGGTTTTAGGTGCAGATTGGCATATATTTTGTATACTGACACTTCACTCTATTTTATGTCAGGAAGCCGCAGCTTTATATCAATGGTCAACCCTATAGAAGCACAAAATCGACTTGGAGGAGTCCTCAAGTGTCGCGACCCTCTAAAAAAAAATTTTAAATTTTAAAAGGGGTTAACGGATTATTAGGTTAATTAGATTTGACTAACCTAATGCGGACCCTCCCAAGCCCTACCGAATCGCAACTTTGGTTTTTTTTTAAATGATTTTGAAATTTGGAGTCGCCACTAATCGTTCTTGGTAGGTCGATTAGAAACCTAAATAAATTAGCGGGAGAACTAATTTATTCCTGCGAACCAGAGATTATGAGCTCGGGGACTTGGTTACACTAGTTAATTAAAACTAATGCCCTTTCGGTACCTTAATTTCATGGATATCCTAATCCGGCAACTCAGGCTTGGTTTATTCCTAAAGCTCTAGTAGGGTATTCTCTATTGTGTTTTCACTTTTTAAATAGGATGCATGGATGGTATATATTTTTATTTGTTATATTTTTTAAGTGTTAAAGATTCCCTGAAGCCGAAAGAGGGAGTGTGTTAACGACTTCTGTGCAGTATTACGACCTACTCATCTTTTGGGTCTGATGATTCAAAAATTAAATTATAGGAAGTACATGACAGTGAATAAACACCTCCAATGGGAGGCCTAGCATTGGCTTGGCTCTTCCCTTTGGGATTTAAGGTACAGGTATTTAAGTTGCAAGTATTTAAACTACTGTAAGTAAAAACCTCCAATGGGAGGCTAAGCATTGGCTTGGCTCTTCCCTTTGGGATTTAAGGTACAGGTATTTAAGTTGCAGGTATTTAACTACTGTAAGTAAAAACCTCCAATGGGAGGCTAAGCATTGGCTTGGCTCTTCCCTTTGGGATTTAAGGTACAGGTATTTAAGTTGCAGGTATTTAACTACTGTAAGTAAAAACCTCCAATGGGAGGCTAAGCATTGGCTTGGCTCTTCCCTTTGGGATTTAAGGTGCAGGAATTTAAGTTGTAGGTATTTAACTACTATAAGTAAAAACCTCCAATGGGAGGCTAAGCATTGGCTTGGCTCTTCCCTTTGGGATTTATGGTGCAGGTATTTAAATTGCGGATGGACTTTGTCCTCTCCATTTTGGGGTATGAATTTTTTAAAATGAAATACAACGAATTGATTCAACAATTTGAAATTTGTGCGCGCTTGAGGACTCCTCCAAGCCGATTTTGTGCTTCCATAGGATTGACCATTGATATAGAGCTGCGGCTTCCTGACATAAAATAGAGTGAAGTGTTAGTATACAAAATATGTGCTAATCTGCACCTAAAACCAGAAGAGTAGAAAGAGTACTTATCTCCCATTTTTTTTGGAGGGATTTCTATAATTGATTTTCGCTCTCTATGTTCCCAATATAGAGAGTTTCTTTTGAATTAAGAGGGACTTTTAGTCACAGATCAGTTGAGAAATCGGTGGACAGCTTAGGAGCTTGTCTGGGCCGATTTTTGCATCTTTACGAGATTTTTGCTGTTGAGATAGAGATGTCCTTCTCCTGACATAAATATGGGAAAAAATGAGAGATGGAGAAAGTGTATACAATTTGTGCTAATTTGCGAGTAAAACCATAAATAAATGAATAAATAAAAACACTTAGCTCGAATTTGCTTGCTCGTTGACGATGATGAACTCTTGATTTATATTTGATCGATGAAGGAATTTGTGATGATAACCCCCAGCTTTAAACTCCCATCATCTTCAAAATTCTCTCTCTTTTGGTATTTTCTTTCTCTCAAAATTTTCTTCAATCTCCCAAAACTCTCTCAAACATCCAAAATTTTCTCTCCAAAAAATTCTCCCAAACACTTCAAATTTTCTCTCTCAAGAAGTCTTTTCTCAAGCTCACTTCTTCCTCCTTTTATAACCTACTCATCTATCTCCCATTCTAATTTTTCCACTAACTCTATCTCCCATTCTAATTTCTCCACTAACTCTTCTTCATTTTCATCTTCCATTCTCCATCTCTATCTCACATTCTAATCTCTCCACTAACTCTTCTTCATCCTCATCTTCCCTTCTCCATATTTATCTCCCATTCTAATTTCTCCACTAACTCTTCTTAATCTCCATCTTCCCTTCTCTATTCTTATCTTCCATTCTAATTTCTCTACTAACTCTTCTTCATCTCCATCTTCCCTTCTCTATTCTTATCTTATTTTCTCCATCCATTCTTCTCCAACTTCTCTTCTTCATCTCCTCTTCTTCATCTTCCCTTCTCTATTCTAATTTATCCACTAACTCTTCTTTTTATTATTTGTAAAATAATCCTTCAAGAGTTAGGTATTTGCACTATAGTCCTTGAATTTTAAGTATTTACAATTCAGTCCCTGAAAAAAAAAATATTTCTTTAAGTCCAAATCTCCTCACAATTTTTGACACACCAAAATTTACCACATGTCAAATTTAAGCTCATTTCTTGTCGCTGAAAATAATGCATAATTTAATTAAAGCCCTTTTGCAAAATTAAGTCATTCTGGGTATAATTGGGCCAAGATGAAAATTTAAAATATTAGAAGACAATGTCACAACTCATAAAAAGTGAAAGTTAAAAATAAGTTGACTCAAATTAAATTTTTTTAGGCCCGATTCGAGATTATACTCGTGAAGGAACACGTGACTCGAATTGGATTTTTCTGAATTTGCGATGGCCAATATGAAAATAGATTTAAAATAAAAATATTAACTATCTTTGTGTATTTTTTGGCCTCAAATGTTATTTTTCCAAAATTTTCAAATATTTTTGTATTTTTTTTAAAAAAAATTAAAATATATATAATATGAAAAATTATTTTTTGGTCAAAATTCATTCCCTAGGCTTGGCTAAGGTTCCCAAAGTTGATTTTTCAATTTTATGAATTTTTATTGATTTTCTATTAATTTTCGAAAATAAATAAATAAAAAATATGTAAAAATACTGAAAATATGAAAAATCGTTTTTTGGTCAAAATTGGTTCCCTAGGCTTGGCTAAGGTCCCCAAAGTTGATTTTTCAATTTTATGAATTTTTATGGATTTTTTATTACTTTAGCAATAGAAAAAAATGATTAAAAATCAGGTGTCAACAGCTGCCCCTCTTTGAAAGGAAGCTCGGTAGAGGTTCATTTCAAAGACGAGATGACACCTGGATTCTTATCGACTCAATACAAGTAAATAAAAAGAGTCGTGACATGATTGTTCCACTGAAAATGAAATGAGAACCTAAGGATTCGTTATATAAAAAAAAACTTTAGGGTGGTTGAACTTGAACCCGTATGGTGGATCAACCCATGGTAGATTCCTAATAAAAGGATTCTACTGATTAAAAATTGAATTAAAATTTGACCTGTATGGTGGGTCATACCATTTGACCCGTATGGTGGGTCGTACCATGGTAGATTCCTAATAAAAGGATTCTACTGATTAAATTTTGATTGAGATTTGACCCGTATGGTAGGTCACCACATGGAGATACCTGTAAGAAGGACTTGGTGCCTGTAGAAAGGACTTGGTGCCAGTAAAAAGGACTTGGTGCTTTGCCTGTAAGAAGAACTTTGTGCCTGTAAGAAGGACTTGCTTTGCCTGTAAGAAGGACTTGCTTTGCCTGTAAGAAGGACTTTGTTTGCCTGTAAGAAGGACTTTGTTTTGCCTGTAAGAAGGACTTACTTTGCCTGTAAGAAGGACTTTGTGCCTGTAAGAAGGACTTGATTTGTCTGTAAGAAGGACTTTGTTTGCATGTAAGAAGGACTTTATGCCTGTAAGAAGGACTTGATTTGCCTGTAAGAAGGACTTTATGCCTGTAAGAAGGACTTTGTGCCTGTAAGAAGGACTTGATTTGCCTGTAAGAAGGACTTTGTGCCTGTAAGAAGGACTTGATTTGCCTGTAAGAAGGACTTTGTGCCTGTAAGAAGGACTTGGTTTGCCTGTAAGAAGGACTTAGTTTGCCTATAAGAAGGACTTGGTGCCTATAAGAAGGACTTGGTTTGCCTGTAAGAAGGACTTGGTTTGCCTGTAAGAAGGACTTTATGCCTGTAAGAAGGACTTGGTGCCTGTAAGAAGAACTTGGTTTGCCTATAAGAAGGACTTTATGCCTGTAAGAAGGACTTGATTTGCCTGTAAGAAGGACTTGTTTTGCCTGTAAGAAGGACTTGTTTTGCCTGTAAGAAGGACTTGATTTGCCTGTAAGAAAGACTTTGTGCCTGTAAGAAGGACTTGTTTTGCCTGTAAGAAGGACTTGGTTTGCCTGTAAGAAGGACTTGGTGCCTGTAAGAAGAACTTGGTTTGCCTATAAGAAGGACTTTATGCCTGTAAGAAGGACTTGATTTGCCTGTAAGAAGGACTTGTTTTGCCTGTAAGAAGGACTTGATTTGCCTGTAAGAAGGACTTTGTGCCTGTAAGAAGGACTTGTTTTGCCTGTAAGAAGGACTTGATTTGCCTATAAGAAGGACTTTGTGCCTGTAAGAAGGACTTGTTTTGCCTGTAAGAAGGACTTGATTTGCCTGTAAGAAGGACTTTGTGCCTATAAGAAGGACTTGATTTGCCTGTAAGAAGGACTTGGTTTGCCTGTAAGAAGGACTTATTTTGCCTGTAAGAAGGACTTGGTGTACCTCAAAGGGTGCCATTCTGGAATCTGGAAAGATCAGGAATCCTGCAGAAGCTCAAACCCAAATTATATTATCCTGTCGCTTTAGGAATAAACCAAAGAGGCAGAGATCAAAAGGTCTCGAACATTTCTGTCCTTGAGACAAATCATGCTTTATTGAAGAAGGTGGATACCTGTATGTACCGCAATGGATTCGAGTACCCCAACAACCGTCAGAATTCATTCTCTTGAAAGGTTCAGGTTGAAGATATACTTACCTGAGAATTTGGAAGAAATGCTTGGTGGCTTCTCGACAACCAGGCTTGTTCATTCAATAATCGCTGAATGAATTTCAAGACTTTGGAAGGTAGTTTGAACATTGGGAATGTGTTGCCTGTCAGGCAGTATCAGAGGTAACATGTGCAAGCATTTTCATCAATGAGTTGATCGGTTCATGTAAAACTATTCAACCAAGTCGGCAATGATTAGAAGTAGTCTGTGTGATAACTCATGATGCAATCAATCCAAATATGGATCATGCAAAACTATTCTGTCAAGCTTGCATTACCAATTCTGTTTAAGGAGGTTCTCATAGTATGAACGCCTCGAATGTAATCTGAATGGGGGACTTCAATCCGAAAGGGCCTTCTCTCACTTTGGGGAAAGGCTGTTTATCTGTAAATTAAAATGTTAGACTTGCGTGGAAATGGTTTGCCTTTCCTCATCCTGTCATGCCCCATTCTGCACATTTGATGTATCCTGTGCAGTTTATGCTCTAAGTTGGAGTTGGTAAGTTAAACACACAGAATAGTCATACATAATTCATGAACTGTGTAAGCACAATGCAGATGTGACAATTTTTTAGCATTACGTGTGTTTATATAATGTGCAAATATGGGCGGATTTGAATTGCCCCTGGTATGTGGGCGGACCGAACAAATTGGGAAGCCTACTCCTTATGTCGAGGGGTGGTTCGTCTCAAACTTTGTCTCTACGTGATGAAGCATATGGGTGAGAGAGCATTTCGATTTGTTTAATGACAGCGACCGCCACAGTTTAGCGGTTGAATGCCCCTGTAAAAAGCAGAGAAATTATTCTTGAAATCAAACGAGATAAGGAAGACATATTTGCTTTTTCGCTTCAGAGCTTGTGATCAATTTGCCCCATTTTCCACCAGAATAGATCTTGTCAGATGATCATAATTTTCTTTTGGATTTGTCTCCTTCAACATGTTAAATGTTAGTGTAAATATTTCCTGTAAAAAGAAAAAGAGACATATCAGCCAGTATTAAAAGGGATAAATTGAAAACGATACTGATTTACCCTTCATCTTGAATGTCTTGCACGAGTCTTTTACCAGTTTTGTTGGATTGAATTTTCCTCGACTTTTATTGGGCGCCTCACCATTATGGGAAGACTATGGTAAAATACTGACTTTGATATTACTCGTCGAGTATTCCTGTTTGTAAAAAAAAGAAATGCACAAAAAGTTGTTTCATTTATTTATAATACATACAACATTCCCCACCCTTGGGGATCGAACTCGGAATATTTCGGACCTACTGTCATCCCCATACCATTCGGTCCATTGGACCGTAGGTGTCCATGGGGCTTTCTTTTCAAGGGTTAATCCTTGGGGATAACGCAGCCCTGTTGTATCACCTTGGGCCATGTTACGGTATTTCTCGAGGTAATTTGCAATCCCTATTAAGAATGGAATAAGACAATTCAAGACTTGAGATGATTATGTGCACATTAGAACGATACAGAATTACCCATTTCTGAGATTGTTCGCGTCTTTCGCTTGTACTTTCCTTTGTCCGAAGCTGTCTATCCCGTGGTAATGCCCATGAGTTGATTTGCCCCCAAATTTTATCCAACCTGTATTCGGATATGATTGCGTTCTCGGGTCGATTTGCAATTTCCTGAGAATAGAAGGGGCTTAATTTTAAAACTTGGAGCAACTGAGGGTAAATTGAAACGATACGGAGTTACCTTTCAGGTTTATGCAGATTTTCACTCGCCATCAATTCGTCGCGAGGTTGGTGAGGTGGCGGATTCGAGCATTTAATAGGGGGAAGTCGGATTATTACTCCTTGCTTTTACACATTCACAAAAGCAGAAAAACACATCACGCAAGGAAATAAAACACATTCACTCATTCAGGATTAGTTCCGCTTCCTCTGCAGGCTCTCCCATGATCAGCTGGCTTCATCCCAAATTAGGTATGTATCGGCCATATTGAAGGTCTCGTGGTCACTGGCTGAACAAGTGCATCACAGTCCCGATGCTTTACCGATATCAAACTGGTTGATTATGGCGAAAAGATCATCGTCAATGTCCGCTTGGTGGTGATCTGTCCCTTCTTCCTCGGGAGGTATTGATGCTGATCCAGTATCATTGGTCCTTTTGTACCCTCCTCCAACAGAACTCGATCCTGTTATAAACTGGTCTAACTCACCTCTTAAACGTGCATTTTCGATCCTCAGATCATGCATTTCATCGAGGGTGAGGAGGAGACTATTGCAGTTGGGGCAGGTGGCGGAGTCAAAAGTCTCTTTATACATCTTGTTTTCCGCTCGGAGGTTTTCATTTTCAACTCTTAGAAACTCGGCTTCGTTGTGCTCATGACGAGCCTTCATTCGGGTTCGCCTATTTTGAAACCAGAACTTGATTTGCAAAGGTTCAAGTCCTAACTCTTGACTCAGTTCCATTTTCTGTTTGCCGTCTGGCATAGGGCATGTTCTGAAGAAATCCTCAAGCCTTTGTACCTGCTCCTTAGTATGGCGACGGTAACGCTTCTTTTGACCCTTACCGTTATTGTCCTTATCTTTACTGAGATTTTGGACGTCGTCGGCGGAAGAGCCAGGCTCCATAGGCTCGATCCCAAACATGGCTTCGAACTCTTCCTCTCCCATATTCAGCAGGCAATGATAGCTCTCGGGAGTATTGGGTTGAGACATCTTTGATTTGGTTGATGATTTCTCAAGATTTGCTACTCGCTTCCGGTGTTTTCACTCTCTTTGAATTTTTCTGAGCGATTGCCTATGCCTTAAGACCCTCTTCCGAGCATGGCGTCTCTTTTAAAATTAAACGTGGGTTTAGCAACTGTATTGCTTCTTCCAAGGGTCCGGCCTTTCTCAATCCTCTTTTCTTATCGTGTCTCTTGCTCGGCTCGTCTCCTTCCATCTTTTCGTGATAGGGCCCCTTGTTGTTGTCTCCACCGTCAATTTGCTGGCGAGTTCTTCAATAAAGACGAGTCGTATCTCTTTTCTGCCGAAAATGTCTTTGTCTCCCACTCAGCTTATTTTTTATCTTTTCTTTTTCAAAGTAGTGGCGTCCCGTTTAGCTTTGCCGTAGAGACGTCGGATTTGCTTGGCTGGAGATTGGAGACGAGTAGCGGAGGTGATACTGATAGGGAATGTTAGACAGGAAAATCTGGCCAATAGAGACTTCCCCTACAAAAATGAAAGAGAATGCGGCAGTATATGTTCTTCATATTCTAGAAAAATTGGAACGATATTGTTTTACCCTTGTGTGTACTTCTATTGAATTTGAATTGAGGAAATTCCTTCATTTGGATTGGATTGAATTGTATGTCCCGAGTTGCCCTTCACTTTGAGCTTGCCACGTAAGTGCTTTGCTTAGTTGGGCCTTTATTTTCTTTCGGGTTGCCTTGGACCATCATCATTTTCTATGCCATCGGGTCCGTGGACCGGAGGGCTCCTTTAATTTGAAGGTTACCTTCGAGGCAAATGAGTCCTATCGCGTTCCATTGGGTCATTTCATTTTGCGACACTCTTGAGGCACTTTGCGATTCCCTGGGTGAGAATGGAACAAATCCAATTTAGCATTTTGCAACGATTGAGGGTAAATTGGAACGACACACAATTACCCGTCTTCGAGCTCGCCTAGGCATTTCACTTGAAATTTCCCTACGTGAGGCCATTCAATATTTCTCATTATGGCAGTCAGCGACGTTACCACAAATTGATCCGCCCTAAATCTAGCATAAAAAGGGATTCACGCATTCGACGGGATAAAAAATAAATAAATAAATTGCCCCCTTGTCCTTGAATTAAATCGAGACACCTAGAAAGCTGGAAAATATCATACACAGGGGAATTAAGCATGAAATAAAATGTGCACTTATTCAAGGTCAGTTCTGCCTCTCCTGTGGCTCTTCGATAATCAGCTAGTCTCGTGTTGGTTCGGGTGTGGATGATCGATGTTTGAGAGTCCCTACTCACTGGCTCCTGATCGCGGCTTGGGACGTCTGTCAACCCTAAACTGGTTGACCAGGGCAGTAAGCTCATCATCTGGGTAATCTCTTGAACCTTCCAGCAACTGATGCTCGAATTGGGCATTGTTGTTGGCAAATGCTGGCGGTAGATTTCTCATTCTGTCCTCGCCATGAGCAATTTGACTTCTCGTGCTGGAGCCTTCATCATTACTTGAGAAAGTGTGGGGATCACCAACTGTCCTGCTGCCAAAAACTCCTTCCATTCGAGGATTAAAGAAGTGGAAGTGCTCAGGATAATTTCTTGTCTGATTCTCTGGCTGCGCAGGCGCGCTGATCATGGGATGAATTCTAGCCACGGGTTGGTGCTCAGACCAAGGAGTCTGAATACACTGCCCCTGCGGTCTATACTCTTGAAGAGCATTAGGGTGATTCTGGGGGATACTTTGATTAACGCCTGGAGGATTGATGGCACGGCTACTGGCTTGGTTGATGATGGGAAGTGGCTCGCCCCATGCTAACCCGCGGAACTTATGGTGGCGAGGAGACTCGACATTCAGGCTTGGATCAGTCCCGCCTTGGTTTTCTTGATTCTGAGCTGCATTGTGTTCTCTCACCCTTTTTCTGTACTTTTGAAGATGACTCGAAACATTTGCTTTAGTGAGTCCCTCTACGTTCATAATTTCCAGTATATGTTGCGGCCGTGCCGAATCGATTCCTACCTATTGAACTGCATTAACAAACATACGATGCAGCTCGGGAGACCAACTCATCTTCTTTCTCCAGTTGCTTGGAACAAAATTGAAGGCTTGATGCTTGTTCTCATGGTCGTGCAATTGCTTCCTTACCACGTGCTGCCATATGTTTTGAAGCATCTGAACCCTAACTGGTTTCGTTACGACGTCTTGGGCCCCATTTAAGACAGCCTTCATTATGGCTTGCTGATCATCGCTTGCCGATATTACGAGGACTGGCATGTTTAATTTAGAATTGATGACTTCCAAGAGAGTGAAAACATCCATGTCAATCCCTACCATGGCGGTGAGGACGATATCAAACTGGTCACCACTCCTCCTTAATATCTCTAAGGCCTCTGTCGCCTTTGCTTGAGCTACAACCTTATACCGGCATTTTCTCAATACGGTAACAAGGATTGACAGAGAGACTGGATTACCGTCAATGGCCATGACCAGTAGACCCTCAGGGTAAGGAACTTCATTAGCTTCGACCAGGGTTGAACATGCGCCCGTTTCCCTAATGCTCGACATATTTCTAGATCTAGGACTGCCGACTCGAGACCGCCTCAGGATGTCTTCTTGGACTTGAGGGATCACGGGATCGTCGATGGTTTCTCGTAACAGGCTTTGAAAGCCGATGCTTTGATGGTGAAGGTTTTGAATTCCTCTCCCACGAGAACTCCTTCCTCTCTATCTTTCTCCTGCGAGTTCTTGCGAATGAACTCTCACTATCAAATGAGGACAAGTTCTCTCTCTGGCAATAGCAACGACTTCCCTCTTCACGGGCAGTGCTATTAGATTTTTCGAGGGAGAAAATCTGATATTCAGCTTTTGATCAAAGGGGAAATCCTTGTTTCTCGCTCAGTTCGTCTTCCTTTTTTCTTTTCGTGGTAGAGGGCCCTTGTCAAGATCTCCACCGTCGATTTACTGGCGGGTCCTCCAATAAAGACGAGTCGTATCTCCTTTTCTGCCGAAAATTTCTTTGTCTCCCACTCAGCTCGTTTTTTATTCTTTCTTTTTCAAAGTGGTGGCAGCCCGTCCAACTTTTCTGCAGAGACGTCGGGTCTGCTCAGCTTGAGGTTGCCGCTTGACTGGAATTCGAGCCAGCGGGGGTGTTGCCGACAGAGAATGGTAGATAGAAAAAACTCGACCAATAAGGACTGCCCCTATGAAATCATTATTTAAATTGAAGCAGATTATCAGCTTCGCATTCCGATCATCTGCCTCGCCTCTCTCCTCCTTTCTTTCGTGATCTGCTTTCAAAAATGGCTAATTCTCCTAACCATACCTTCTCCGCCGAAATCCTGGCTGGGTGGGAGAGACTCTACAATCTTCTTGGTAGAGGTTACGCTCATATAGCCCAAAACTCTACCGTTGAGGCTGAAATCCTCGGTTTATTCAGGACCCTAGACGCTGCTTCTGTTGAGGGTACCCAACTGGGGAGGGAGTATCGGAACTTCCCGACCCTCTTCATTAATTTTCTGGCTGCCTATAACCGCGCTTATGAGACGGTCATTGTGACTGCCGTCGTGAAAGCTCGTTACCGAGACCGGCACGAGCGTCTGGAAATAGTCACATTTATGGCTGATAATCACAAGAAAGCCTTCAAGTTTGCCAATGATCAGCTTTCGTGGCTAGTTCGTGAGAGGGGAAAGTTGGTGGACCGTCTGGCCTTGGTCCGAACTTACGCCGAACAGGAGCCGAGCAATATTATGATGAGGTGCAAATGCGGTTGGCTGCAGGAGAGACTTGATGACATTACGGCAGATATTGCTTTCGAGAGGGCGGCGATTTCGGACTTGGAGTTTGCTGTCGAGCATTACGAGGCCAGTATGGCCCAGGCTAAGGAGAAGCGCGATCGCCTCTTCTTTAGGCTCGCGGAGCTTGATCCTGAGAACGCCCGGTGCACCCGGAGCATCAACTGTTTGGAGAGTCAGTTGAGCTCCTTCATAATGGTTATCAGGGCTCAATTTGGCTTTACTTTTCCTCCCCAGTGAGCTGTTGTAATGCTCTTTGATGAATGGAATGAAAGAAAAGCTTCACGTGTTTTTTTTTGTTTAATTTTCCTGCTATCGTTTCTTCCGCATAGCATAACAGAACGATTTGAGGTACCGAAGATGTCGAGGCTTAATGTTTTTCTTGATGTTCTTGTTTAATTGCTCCAGACGATGATATCGAGAACATTGATGAAGGGTTCGGCGGTGGCCCCCACTATCCATCTTGAGATCACAAACAATAACACTATGACAACTCGATCAGTGCGCTGGTAATAAATCCGGCCACCTGTTGTGTGCCCACTTTTATCCATATTTTATTTCTTTCGGCGTCCACTTGCTCGTGTCGGTCGCCTGTAGCGTCGGGAGAAATTCCTGTGGGCCACGTTCATTAATAGAACCTCGGTCCTCTAAAGCCCTCCACATGTTTCGGATAAGAGGAAATTTTAAGATCGGTCTCTGGTTGATTTAATCAGGTAAAGGTATTTGTTTCATGGGTTCTGATTATATAATCCATATTGTCTTTCAAAAGACGCGGGATCCTCTGCAATACATTAAATATGCCCCCGTGTTTAATCAGTATAAATCCACCGTCATATCAGAATACACTGCCCATACAAGTTTACGGATTGACATAACTCTGTCTATCAAAGATGGACAGTGTTCGTTTGCCCCCCGGAATTAACGGTTGAAGCCTCGGTGTTTTTCGTCTTTTGGTATTTCTGGAGATGATTCTTGATATATTTTGAACTTAATTTTTACACCCGTCTAGGGTATCTAGGATCTCCCTGCAAAAGAAAATGATATAATTAGTATGCGACACAAGGAATGTCGGTCCATGACTCCTATATTAGTCCAATTTGATTTTTTTTATTTTTATGAGAAATCAGAAAAAAAAATTCCCTTAGGAAGAAATGGGTTAATACAGAATTTTTTTGCAGATTTATTACTCTTTTTTTATTATTATTATTTTTTTAAGGAATGTGACAAAATCTCTTGACGTTTACTAAAAGTTTTGAAGGAATTTCCTTTTTATCAGAATAAATTTTCAGAGGTATATTTATTAGGAAAATTTTATTTTTATTAGAGCAGGAAAGACATGACAGAAATCCTTTATTGGTTAACAAAATTCCCCCGAGACATTAGTCTAATTTTATTTAGAGAAACTTTTCTTAGAAAAACATGAGCGAATTTCTCGAAAAGAATTTTTGTTGCAAGTTTTTATAATTTGAAAGAATGTGATAAAATCACTTGATGTTTTTTTTTAAAGGAATTTTTCTTTTTATCGAAATAAATTTTCAGAGGAAAATTTGTCGGGAAAATTTCATTTTTATTGGAGAGAAAAAAACATGACAAAAATCTCTTATTGGTCAATTAGTCTAATTTTATTTAGAGAAAATTTTCTTAGAAAAACATGAGCGAATTTCTCGAGAAGAATTTTCTTGCAAGTTTTTATAATTTGAAAAATGTGATAAAATCACTTGACGTCTACTAGAGTTTTTTTTTTTAGGGAATTTTTCTTTTTATTGAAATAAATTTTCAGAGGAAAATTTTTTCAGGAAAATTTCATTTTTATTGAAGCAATAAAAACATGACAAAAATCCCTTATTGGTTAATAAAATTCCCATGAAGGGATTTTTCACATCATTTTTTCAAAATTTTTTTAAAAGAAATGAGGGACAAATTTAATTTTTATTTTCTTTTAAAAGAATGGTCGTAATATCAAGCTCAAAAACTGACTAACACCTAGCATGGACCGACCGAAAATATATACAAGATAAAATTAGAGAACTTACTTTTACCTTGGAGAAATGCAAATCACATAGTCATGCGCATGACTCAAGTGAGGAGTGAACTCTAGAAAATAAAAGAAGGAGAGACAGGGTATGGACCTAAAAGGCCCCCACTATCTGAATTGACAACCTTACCCTCCGCGCAATCAAATCACAATGGGAAGAATTGTCAATTCAGATAATGAGCGGGATAAAATATGGTCAACCCGAGCGTAATCGACGCAAGAGCTTTACATATTCGATCCCTATCTATGGTTTTCTAGGAAGAATTTCGTGACTTGGGTTTAGACGCTTGTGTGTGCAGGTGTCGTGATCCTCAGAGAATGCAAGACATGCACAACAATTGATATCAAAACAGCGCTTCTAAAAATATGCGAAATTAAACAAATAAACCAAACACCGAGCCTGCAAAACAAAGGGGTTAGCCAAACACTCCGCCCCTTATAACTCCCATCCTGCAAAAACATATAACACCTATAGAATGAGTCCCAAACAAGATCGCCAGAAGCGAGATATCCATGAAATTTTCATTGGCTTAAGTCCACTAAGACTTTTAAAATTTCGAAAAAAATTCAAGTATTCCAATTGGTATCTTTTTTCGAAAATTTAAAAATCCCGTCCCCAGTGGAGTCGCCAGTCTGTCGCGACCCTCTAAAAAAAAATTTTAAATTTTAAAAGGGGTTAACGGATTATTAGGTTAATTAGATTTGACTAACCTAATGCGGACCCTCCCAAGCCCTACCGAATCGCAACTTTGGTTTTTTTTTAAATGATTTTGAAATTTGGAGTCGCCACTAATCGTTCTTGGTAGGTCGATTAGAAACCTAAATAAATTAGCGGGAGAACTAATTTATTCCTGCGAACCAGAGATTATGAGCTCGGGGACTTGGTTACACTAGTTAATTAAAACTAATGCCCTTTCGGTACCTTAATTTCATGGATATCCTAATCCGGCAACTCAGGCTTGGTTTATTCCTAAAGCTCTAGTAGGGTATTCTCTATTGTGTTTTCACTTTTTAAATAGGATGCATGGATGGTATATATTTTTATTTGTTATATTTTTTAAGTGTTAAAGATTCCCTGAAGCCGAAAGAGGGAGTGTGTTAACGACTTCTGTGCAGTATTACGACCTACTCATCTTTTGGGTCTGATGATTCAAAAATTAAATTATAGGAAGTACATGACAGTGAATAAACACCTCCAATGGGAGGCCTAGCATTGGCTTGGCTCTTCCCTTTGGGATTTAAGGTACAGGTATTTAAGTTGCAAGTATTTAAACTACTGTAAGTAAAAACCTCCAATGGGAGGCTAAGCATTGGCTTGGCTCTTCCCTTTGGGATTTAAGGTACAGGTATTTAAGTTGCAGGTATTTAACTACTGTAAGTAAAAACCTCCAATGGGAGGCTAAGCATTGGCTTGGCTCTTCCCTTTGGGATTTAAGGTACAGGTATTTAAGTTGCAGGTATTTAACTACTGTAAGTAAAAACCTCCAATGGGAGGCTAAGCATTGGCTTGGCTCTTCCCTTTGGGATTTAAGGTGCAGGTATTTAACTACTGTAAGTAAAAACCTCCAATGGGAGGCTAAGTATTGGCTTGGCTCTTCCCTTTGGGATTTAAGGTGCAGGTATTTAAGTTGTAGGTATTTAACTACTATAAGTAAAAACCTCCAATGGGAGGCTAAGCATTGGCTTGGCTCTTCCCTTTGGGATTTATGGTGCAGGTATTTAAATTGCGGATGGACTTTGTCCTCTCCATTTTGGGGTATGAATTTTTTAAAATGAAATACAACGAATTGATTCAACAATTTGAAATTTGTGCGCGCTTGAGGACTCCTCCAAGCCGATTTTGTGCTTCCATAGGATTGACCATTGATATAGAGCTGCGGCTTCCTGACATAAAATAGAGTGAAGTGTTAGTATACAAAATATGTGCTAATCTGCACCTAAAACCAGAAGAGTAGAAAGAGTACTTATCTCCCATTTTTTTGGGAGGGATTTCTATAATTGATTTTCGCTCTCTATGTTCCCAATATAGAGAGTTTCTTTTGAATTAAGAGGGACTTTTAGTCACAGATCAGTTGAGAAATCGGTGGACAGCTTAGGAGCTTGTCTGGGCCGATTTTTGCATCTTTACGAGATTTTTGCTGTTGAGATAGAGATGTCCTTCTCCTGACATAAATATGGGAAAAAATGGGAGATGGAGAAAGTGTATACAATTTGTGCTAATTTGCGAGTAAAACCATAAATAAATGAATAAATAAAAACACTTAGCTCGAATTTGCTTGCTCGTTGACGATGATGAACTCTTGATTTATATTTGATCGATGAAGGAATTTGTGATGATAACCCCCAGCTTTAAACTCCCATCATCTTCAAAATTCTCTCTCTTTTGGTATTTTCTTTCTCTCAAAATTTTCTTCAATCTCCCAAAACTCTCTCAAACATCCAAAATTTTCTCTCCAAAAAATTCTCCCAAACACTTCAAATTTTCTCTCTCAAGAAGTCTTTTCTCAAGCTCACTTCTTCCTCCTTTTATAACCTACTCATCTATCTCCCATTCTAATTTTTCCACTAACTCTATCTCCCATTCTAATTTCTCCACTAACTCTTCTTCATTTTCATCTTCCATTCTCCATCTCTATCTCACATTCTAATCTCTCCACTAACTCTTCTTCATCCTCATCTTCCCTTCTCCATATTTATCTCCCATTCTAATTTCTCCACTAACTCTTCTTAATCTCCATCTTCCCTTCTCTATTCTTATCTTCCATTCTAATTTCTCTACTAACTCTTCTTCATCTCCATCTTCCCTTCTCTATTCTTATCTTATTTTCTCCATCCATTCTTCTCCAACTTCTCTTCTTCATCTCCTCTTCTTCATCTTCCCTTCTCTATTCTAATTTATCCACTAACTCTTCTTTTTATTATTTGTAAAATAATCCTTCAAGAGTTAGGTATTTGCACTATAGTCCTTGAATTTTAAGTATTTACAATTCAGTCCCTGAAAAAAAAAATATTTCTTTAAGTCCAAATCTCCTCACAATTTTTGACACACCAAAATTTACCACATGTCAAATTTAAGCTCATTTCTTGTCGCTGAAAATAATGCATAATTTAATTAAAGCCCTTTTGCAAAATTAAGTCATTCTGGGTATAATTGGGCCAAGATGAAAATTTAAAATATTAGAAGACAATGTCACAACTCATAAAAAGTGAAAGTTAAAAATAAGTTGACTCAAATTAAATTTTTTTAGGCCCGATTCGAGATTATACTCGTGAAGGAACACGTGACTCGAATTGGATTTTTCTGAATTTGCGATGGCCAATATGAAAATAGATTTAAAATAAAAATATTAACTATCTTTGTGTATTTTTTGGCCTCAAATGTTATTTTTCCAAAATTTTCAAATATTTTTGTATTTTTTTTAAAAAAAATTAAAATATATATAATATGAAAAATTATTTTTTGGTCAAAATTCGTTCCCTAGGCTTGGCTAAGGTTCCCAAAGTTGATTTTTCAATTTTATGAATTTTTATTGATTTTCTATTAATTTTCGAAAATAAATAAATAAAAAATATGTAAAAATACTGAAAATATGAAAAATCGTTTTTTGGTCAAAATTGGTTCCCTAGGCTTGGCTAAGGTCCCCAAAGTTGATTTTTCAATTTTATGAATTTTTATGGATTTTTTATTACTTTAGCAATAGAAAAAAATGATTAAAAATCAGGTGTCAACATCAAGCGCGCATAAATTTCAAATTGTTGAATCAATTCGTTGTATTTTATTTTAAAGAATTCATACCCCAGAATGGAGAGGACAAAGTCCATCCGCAATTTAAATACCTGCACCATAAATCCCAAAGGGAAGAGCCAAGCCAATGCTTAGCCTCCCATTGGAGGTTTTTACTTACAGTAGTTAAATACCTGCAACTTAAATACCTGTACCTTAAATCCCAAAGGGAAGAGCCAAGCCAATGCTTAGCCTCCCATTGGAGGTTTTTACTTACAGTAGTTAAATACCTGCAACTTAAATACCTGTACCTTAAATCCCAAAGGGAAGAGCCAAGCCAATGCTTAGCCTCCCATTGGAGGTTTTTACTTACAGTAGTTAAATACCTGCAACTTAAATACATGTACCTTAAATCCCAAAGGGAAGAGCCAAGCCAATGCTTGGCCTCCCATTGGAGGTTTTTACTTACAGTAGTTAAATACCTGCAACTTAAATACCTGTACCTTAAATCCCAAAGGGAAGAGCCAAGCCAATGCTTAGCCTCCCATTGGAGGTTTTTACTTACAGTAGTTTAAATACTTGCAACTTAAATACTTGTACCTTAAATCCCAAAGGGAAGAGCCAAGCCAATGCTAGGCCTCCCATTGGAGGTGTTTATTCACTGTCATGTACTTCCTATAATTTAATTTTTGAATCATCAAACTCAAAAGATGAGTAGGTCCTAATACTGCACAGAAGTCGTTAACACACTCCCTCTTTCGGCTTCAGGGAATCTTTAACACTTAAAAAAATATAACAAATAAAAATATATACCATCAATGCATCCTATTTAAAAAGTGAAAACACAAAAGAGAATACCCTACTAGAGCCTTAGGAATAAACCAAGCCTGAGTTGTCGAATTAGGATATCCATGAAATTAAGGTACCGAAAGGGCATTAGTTTTAATTAACTAGTGTAACCAAGTCCCCGAACTCATAATCTCTGGTTCGCAGGAATAAATTAGTTCTCCCGCTAATTTATTTAGGTTTCTAATCGACCTACCAAGAACGATTAGTGGCGACTCCAAATTTCAAAATCATTTAAACAAAAACCAAAGTTGCGATTCGGTAGGGCTTGGGAGGGTCCGCGTTAGGTTAGTCAAATCTAATTAACCTAATAATCCGTTAACCCCTTTAAAATTTAAAAATATTTTTAGAGGGTCGTGACACAGTACTCAGACTTTATGTTTATTAATTTGGCTCTAGCTAATATTTATGTTGTTACAATAGACTTTTCTAAATGCAACTTTTCCTTTGTTTTCTCTAGAAAGTCCTCTCTCACTTTCTATTCATACTCTTAAATTTTTCCCGGTCCTTTTTTTTTTAAGGGAAAAAAAGACTTGTAAATTACTTGTTCAAAGTTAGCAAATACATCATAGAAGTAGGTCCCAAAGCGTTTCAGGAGAATTGGAGAACCAATTTTGAGATGAGGCTTTTCATTCGCCGGGCTTTTGCAGCCTAGTTCACAACCTAAGGCTACGTATGATAACGATTCTGATCCCAAAAACTGATTCTGATTAAAATGACTTTTTTTCATTCTGTTCCTGGATGAGTTTTGGAGAACCAGAAACGCGTTTGATAACTGCACAAAATTTATATTTCAAAAAACTGTGTCTCTTTCTAATTTTTTTCATTTGAGTCAAATAACTATCTAGTTACTTTGTAAAATTTCATCCTAAACGAAGGCTAATTTCCAATGCACACAAAAATAATTTAAAATACATTTATTTTTTTAGCATGTTAAAAATGAAACACAAATTTTAATACATGATGTTTGAAGTTCGATTGAAGCATGAGATACGTTTCCATATTAAGGACTCATTTTTTCTTTGAATGTTGCATTGTCCAAATACATACAAACATAATAGTCAAATAACAAATTATCTACTAAAAAAAAAGACCAATTGTCCTTTTTCATATGAAGTACGAGTCTTTCACTATCATTTTGCAACTTCTGTCCTAAATCAAAGTGGGTGTTTGACTCTAGCTCCACGTGTAAATGGCCGCATTTTGTGACACACGGCTACGATTATATATGTTACCATCCGCATGTTGGATGCCTTCATCTTTTACATCATTTTTTGTATAAGAGTGAAATTTAGGAAATCTAGAAAATTTAGGCCCCAATTTATGAAAATGAGGTCAAACTAGCATAATCTAAGCTTTTTCTATTTTTAGGAAATTTCTAAATTTTTTGTGATATTTAAAAAAATTTCTAATTTTTTTTAAATTTTTTTTATTTTTATTAGGTTGAGAGAAAAGTGATGAGAAAACTAAAAGGGAAAAGCGAAAGATGTGAGATTTCATTATTTTTTGTGATTGTCAAAAGTAATTCTTTTTTCAAAACCAACTTTTTTTTGTTTTGGATTTTACTCTAAAACTGATTCTGATTCTCTAAAATTGATTATGGGAATAGAATCAAAATCAGAATTATTTAGATTACCAAACATGATTCTCATTCTTTACTGTTCTATGGAATAAAACCAGAGAATGAGAATGGTTATCATACGTAGCATAAAGTTAACTCTTTATTGCAATGGGCGAGAGAACCTTCAAGAAAGGAGCCATCAAGGTTTGATTTCGAGCACTTCCTTTTTCCTTCTCCATTTCAGTTGGTCGGCCATAATACTATGCATGGACAGACCAAAGCTTATGATTTCGACGTGGAGAAGCCTTTTGCTGGGGGGAAGATGACATTATTTTTCGCTTTCCAAATGTTCCAATTTCAAAACCCAATCTTCAACTGACTTGAAATCTTGATCTGCAGGGCGTGATCTGACCAAACGTCACGTGTCCAAGGGCAAAGCAGAAGCAAGTACTCCAATCATTTTGAGTTGTCGACGACCCTTTGGGGAAAAAACCTAGTTTTTTCATATGTGTTAGGCTCTCAGCTCGAGGGGTCTGGTAGGACGTTGAGGCTGCAATCTGACCACATTTTTCAAAATCTTTCCTTAACCGATTATAGCCACTATTCACTGAACACATGCCAAATTTTAGTGTTGGTCCATACATTCTCCGTTCAAAGTCCCTTAGCATGTTCCTCTGTTTTCTCTAAATTCTGGTGGCATACAATTATTTGGTCCTTAACCAGTTAATTCTAGATCTCACTTCTCAATACATCTCCTCCTGCCTCCATCTCTTCTCTATTTCATCTTGTAGGTGTTGCACTAAAGCTCTGTCGCGGGTTAAGGCTGTGTAATCAGCAACCACCTGCAATTCTCTTTTCATAGAAATAATCTCCTTTTTGGGCATCAAAAGAAAATTTTTCCCTTACTCCAAAATGATAGGACTTCTGTAACGGCGAGTAGTTTTCCGATGAGTCCACATTCTCCAATTCTAGAGAGTGCCAAGTATTCTTGACAGGCTGCCCATGCTCTTCTTCATCTTCTAGTCGATAAGTCTCCAACGCGAATTCCTTTGCCCTCTTAACTATAACTCTGGAGAGACGGCCAGCAGAAGGGGACTGCGATTCTGACCCAATAGCTGGTATTAGGTACCCATGGTTGGAGGATGAGCAAATGATTTGAGACGTTATAGCATAGATGCCACTGTCCAGAGACCCAATAATCACATTATCTACTTTTCATGCCTTTTCTAAAGAGAGTAAGCTAGCACTCCTTTGATCTTTCAAGCGATTCTTCTTCGTCCAGGAATGCTATTTTTGAACCTGACCCAAGATTAACTAAACGTTTGTAGAGAGCCAGCCGTCATTTGTCTTGATCTCAACCTCATCTTCCTCCATGATCAGATTCCGAGATGGAAGAAAGACCCACCAGCAGAGGAGAACAGGAAAACACAACAATGGATAGCATAGCACTTCCCAGATATAAGAGCAGAGAGGCAGTGCATGAAACCCGGAGTCGAAGAGTTATGATCGTGGAACTTGAGGGGAAGAAACGTGATGGAGTCGATAGACCTTGAAACCGAAATTTCTGGGAACGAGTCATGGTTCGATGGGGGAGCTAAACCCCATTTTGGGCAAGAAGAATCTTGTTGTGCTAGGAGCTTGACATAGCCAAACAGTAATGAGCTTACTCGGACTTCTCTGCTCCTGTCAACAGTCAAAACGATTTTTCATTTGTTACCCTTATTTTAAACATATTTCTTTTTGCCTTCCCTGTAGGAAAAAAAAAATTGCTAGATTGCACGTAGTTTGTGCTTGTCCTACGTTCTTCTTACAACTTTTTTAGATTTGTTCTATATGGATTGCCGAAATTTGTGTAAAAACTTATCATAACTTTTGCATCAACATAAAGAGGAGTTGTAGGTTAATGAAGGTTTGGTGGACAATGCTTTCTTCAAAAGAGAGTCCAAGGAGCAAGTTTCAACTCATATGAATTTTCGACCCAAAAAATAAAAATCATATGAATTGAAAAATTTGAAGTGCAATAACCATATCTAACTTGTCTTTATCCGATGCAGAAGTTCTAAGCCACCAAACCTGGCTAAAATCCATGCAAGATTTTGAGTCATTATCAACATGCCACCGTAACTTATCAAATATCTCAAAGTAATCACTAAATAAATGATCTATTCAATGAAAATTTGGGCTTTTATACTTTCATTCTTCCCATCCTTATATCGTGTAAGGCATTCACTGCCCTGGAGAAAATTTTTGACATAAAAATGAGTTTTTTTTTTGTAAATAAAGAAGGTATTGTTGTAGAGGCCCGAGGGAAAGATGTTCGCAATGATCCTGTGAAAAGCATGAAGTTTTCAAGGGCATCAATTTTAGTAAAGTGAGAAGCACTTTCAATTAAATCGCATTTATGGGAGTGAAATTAAGTCATCCCAAAATATCTTAAAAAGGGGTAATTGGCATAGTCGTTTTATCTCATGTTTTAGAGTATATTCATATTCACAAGCAAAATCGTGATCGTTATGATTGAGACTTATCATAATAAAAAGAACATGATTTCCATAAACTCGTCGTCGAGATGAATTCCAAAACTATCACCGAACTCGTTAATCAAAAAAGTACATGAGGTACCACAAGATCAACACTACTTAAAAGATATTAAAAGACTCCTAAGCCGTCTTTTTTACTTTAAAATCTGTCATAATCTTCGGGAAGGCGATCAACCTTCTCGGAAATTATCTCGTGTTTTGTTTAGCGATAAAGTTGGGATTATGGGCTTTAGACCTTCAAACAAAATTGCCTAATACCCAAGTTCAGAATATCGATTGTAATGAATAATTTTCGTTATTTAACTATCAAGACAAGACGTGCTCCGCATGTTTGGGCAAAAAAACAAAAACATAACATGAGCAAAGCAAAAGCTGCGGAAAAAGGTAATTCATGACGTCACCAATCACAATTTTTTTTAAAAAACTAAAACCCTCGTCATTAAGTTAACTTCCCCGGTATAACTATTTCTCTCTCTTCGAAAAAGAAGGGGAAAAAAGAAGGAGAGGTTATTGATTTTATTTATAATGGAAAGTAAAGGAAAGTGAAACACGCGGACACAGACAAGCAGAGATCTAACGGCCCAGATTCGATGGTAGGATCGGATGATGCAAAGGAAACCCTAGAGCCCCTAGAGAGAGAGAGAGAGTGTATATGATCCGTCACAGCCTCCAAACGTCGCTCCTCTTTCAGAGCAGTTCTCTGCTGCCCTCTTTCACAATCCATCCTCCCCCTCCCCCCCTCTCTCTCTCTCTCGCTATCTCACGCGCCGCCCGCCGCCAGCGGCGGTTATCTATTACTCCGCCCTCCTCTTTCGTTCCCTCTCCTCTTCTGTTTTTCATTCTCTACCCACCGAACAAAAAAACCCAAAAAGAAAAAGCCTATTCCTTTTTCCCGGGCCTTTCGTCGAGCATTTCGCGTGCATTTCTGTTTCCCTGTATCGTTTCCTTTTTATCTGTCTTCCTAGGGTTTTGCATCGAATAATCGGAGGAGAGGGAAGAAAGAATCTCTGAAAAAAGCACAAAAAAAAAATAGGGTTTCTCTTTTGAAGGCTTCGGGGAAGAAAAAAGAAAAAGAGAAAAAAGGGGGATTTTGTTTTGCTCGGGAGAATGGCGCAGGTTCAGCCACAGCCTCAGAATGCGATGCCGGGAGTGAACGCGGGGCCGAACCAGTACGCGACGACGTCGCTATACGTCGGGGATCTGGATTTCAATGTCACTGATTCCCAGCTTTACGATCTGTTCAACCAGGTTGGCCAGGTGGTGTCGGTTCGTGTCTGCAGGGACTTGACCACACGGCGATCGCTGGGCTATGGCTATGTCAATTACAGCAACTCAATCGATGGTTAGGGCAAATTTAGTTTCTTTTCGTAGCTGGAATGTAATTATTGTCTGTCGATTTGGGAGTTTCTGGAGTTTAGTAAATCTATCGTCGGTTTGAGATGCTTTTTTTTTCCCCCTTTGCGTTGTTGCGGAGATTTTTTGCGTTCGTAAAATCGACGATTAAGTAGGGTTTTAAAAACACCCCCCTCCAAGAACAAAAACCAAACCCCCATAATACTGGAGGATGTTATTTGGTCGGCCGTTTCGGTTTTTGTTACCATGAGTTCCATAGCTTGAGTAAATAGGGGCTTATGTACGAGGCTTAAATAGAGACTAGACTGCATCTTTGGGTGTTTTCTTCGACTTTGAATGTCGTGATGTTAAGATTACTTGATGAACATTTAATGTGCTGTTATCAGTTATTTCTGAAATCACAAGAATAAATTCCTTACTCAATGGGTTCTGGACTACTTGTTTTGGTTATAGAACGAGATTGGCTGTTTCTGGACCGAGCAATCTTTTGTGGTGTCCTGCCCTGACCTTGAAAAAAAATTTACATGCACTGAAGAAATTGTTGTCTATGTTTTTCCTTTTTATTTAAGCCTTTTGTAATTAAGCTTGTAGATGCAATTGTCCACATTTTTTTTTGGGGGGGGGGGGGGGTTCTTTCCTTTTTGTTCTTGTGGATTGACATTTTCTGTATAATTATGAGAGTTTGGACGACAGATTAGGTTCTTCTGTCAGCCGGATAGGAATGACTGGATATTTTATCGTGTGTGCTTCCAGTTGAATAAACAGTGATCTTGAGTAATTGAGTGTTTGCTCTCTGAAAAACAGATTTTTTTTTTGCACTGTTATTTCTCTTGGGAATCGTTGAATGTACCTCTTGTAACTAGAGGTGGAAGGACTGCTGGTCCTGCGTACCATAAAACTTAATTGTGCCCATTATTGGCTAGATTATTTTGACCCTTCATGTCATAGATATTTGTAGTTATCTATTTGCAGTCGTGCAGGATATCATTAATCATGTCGATGCTATTGGGTGCCATTTGTGATTCAATTGACTCCAGAAACTTCTTTCATATCTTGTTATTTCAGTTGACATTCTTGTGTCCTACTTTTCCTCTCTATTTTCTCTACAATGTGCTAAAAGGAATTCACGACAGCTGCTCGGGCTTTGGAGGTGCTGAACTTTACTCCTCTTAATGAGAAGCCAATTCGGATAATGTATTCTCAGCGCGATCCTAGTGTCCGTAAAAGTGGAGCTGGAAATATATTCATCAAGGTATACCAATCTGCAGTTTATTTTTTTATACTTGTTTCTCTCTTTCCAGCTTTCGCGTGTATTTGATTTATGTATTAGCTAGTCAAACATTTTGCCTGTATTTTGATTTTGTAGAATTTGGACAAGGGAATTGACCAGAAAGCATTGCATGATACGTTTTCTGCTTTTGGGAATATCCTCTCTTGCAAAGTTGCTACAGATTCTTCTGGTCAGTCAAAAGGCTATGGCTTTGTGCAATATGATAATGAGGAAGCTGCTCAGAAAGCTATAGAGAAGTTGAATGGCATGCTATTGAATGACAAGCAAGTGTACGTGGGACCCTTCCTTCGCAAGCAGGAAAGAGAAAGCGCTAAAGATAAGACAAAATTTAACAATGTCTATGTGAAAAACCTAGCAGAGTCGACAACTGAAGATGAGCTGAAAACAGTTTTCGGAGAATTTGGACCAATTACTAGTGTTGTGGTGATGAGGGATATGGATGGTAAATCCAAATGTTTTGGATTTGTGAACTTTGAGAATGCAGATGATGCTGCTAGATCAGTTGAGGCTCTGAATGGGAAGAAATTTGATGATAAGGAATGGTATGTTGGGAAAGCTCAAAAGAAATCTGAAAGGGAAGTTGAACTGAAACTTCGATTTGAGCAGACCATGAAGGAAGCAGCTGATAAACTTCAAGGGGCAAACTTGTATATAAAGAATCTAGATGATAGCATAGACGATGATAAGCTTAAGGAGCTGTTCTCTCCGTTTGGTACCATTACATCGTGCAAGGTTATTTTCATTTCCTCTACTCAGTAGTTTCTATTTTGGGATGAAAGTTATGTGCCCAGTATCTCCCTTCATATTTCTTAATTTGAGCATGTCATTGATTTCATTTTGTTGGCGATGCTTTTCATTTCAACAGGTTATGCGAGATCCCAATGGCATTAGTAGAGGATCGGGATTTGTTGCTTTCTCTACTCCTGAAGAGGCATCCAGAGCTGTAAGTAATTACTTGTCCTCTCAGATTTTGATTTTAAAAAATTTCCTAGAAGATGACTGTTCTTTTACCGACCACCTGGTTTCTTTCTCCTTTCTCCTTTCTAATTAGCTTGCTGAGATGCTGGGCAAAATGGTTGTCAGCAAGCCTCTGTATGTTGCACATGCACAAAGAAAAGAAGACCGAAGAGCCAGGTTGCAGGTGTGCTTCCTCCTGATGTCATGCAATTTCTTCAAACTTTTGGTGCATGTAGTATTGATGAATGTCCCGAAATATGATGGGCATCTGATGTGTTGTGTAGGCTCAATTTTCTCAAATGAGGCCAGTTGCAATGGCACCAACTATTACTCCTCGCATGCCATTTTATCCACCTGGAGGTCCTGGTATTGGCCAGCAACTATTCTATGGTCAAGCCCCTCCTGCTGTTATGCCTCCCCAGGTAAGTTTCTCCTACATTTAGTTTTTTTCCTGGCATACAGTGGGCGATTACATTTGGTTGTGTTAGTTCCTAACAAAGGTCAATTGCTCTTTGCTTTACTCCTGTCTCCAACTACTCATCTTGTGGTTACCTTTCTTGCCTTTTTTGTTAGCCGGGGTTTGGGTATCAACAGCAGCTTGTTCCTGGAATGAGACATGGTGCAGCTCCCATGCCAAATTTCCTGGTGCCTATGGTTCAGCAGGGGCAGCAAGGTCAGCGACCAGGTGGTGGGAGACGTGCAGGAGTCGTTCAGCAATCACAGCAGCCAGTTCCAATGATGCAACAGCAGGTTGGTACTTTTGCCTTAATGTTTCCTCTATGCATTGGTTGAACATGCATTTTAAGCTTTTTACTCTTTATTTGAATGACAGATGCTTCCGAGGGGACGTGTTTATCGATATCCTCCTGGACGTGGGTTGCCTGATATGTCAGTGCCTGGTGTGGCAGGAGGAATGATGCCTATGCCATATGACATGGGTGGAATGCCATTACGTGATACACCAGTCTCTCAGACTGTTCCAATTACAGCTCTGGCTTCTGCCCTAGCAAACGCTTCTCCAGAGCAGCAGAGAATGGTAGGAGCCACAATGCCTTAAATTAATAGACGTTCTACGGATATTCTCTTCTCTGTGTCCCCACCTAACCACAGATCTAAGCAGGGATACATCCTCTAATAATGTATTGAGCATTAGTTGGCCAGAAAACAAAAATACATACATGTTCTGCTTTGTTGAGTCGATGAGGGCTAGGTAGTAAGATAAATTTGAATTTCTCAGTGAATTATTCATGATATCAAAACATGGAAAAATGACCCGATAGTGGTAATGTGACCGTCCTTATGACCGTCCCTTGTGCATGTTTTTTTTTTCCTTTTCTTTTTCCTGGTCGTAGGTTTTTTAGCACGAATATTTCTTCACATGTCATACTAAAATGACTCTGGACATGTTATTCATCATGTGTGGGGGAAATTGTTGCAGATGTTGGGCGAGAATCTTTATCCGCTGGTGGAACAGCTGGAGCCTGATGCAGCAGCCAAAGTCACTGGCATGCTTCTGGAAATGGATCAGACTGAGGTCTTGCATTTGCTGGAGTCCCCAGAAGCCCTGAAGGCAAAAGTGGCTGAAGCAATGGAGGTTCTTAGGAGCGTTGCGCAGCAACAGGCTGGTGGCCCCGCCGATCAGCTGGCATCTCTTTCTCTGAATGACAACCTCGTCTCCTGAGTGCTGGAGATGGGCTTGCGGATTTTGAGACCCCGGATTTTGAGACTGGTCTTTTTGTGGCTTTGAGACTATGGTTGAGTTCCTTTGGTAGGCAGATATAGGGTTTGCTTCCAGGAGTTTGTGAGGAGTTGAAAAGACCTAGAAGATTAATTTGCTCTTTATTTTTTGCTTGAGATTTGATTTTATGGGTGTGATTGCACATTTGTTTTGCTTGATTTATCCTGCTTACGCACAATGATCTCCATTCCCAATTGGTCCTTTTTCTCATTTTGAGTTGGTTTTGCCATGGTAGGGCAGTTCAGTAAATTTACTCACTTCGTTATCGGGCATTGGTCTGCTCAAAGTGGGGTCTGCTCAAAGTAGGCAGGTACAAATTTACACATCTTGAGCAAACACTAGATGGTTGCGTCTAATCTTTCTATGTGAGGGTGGCTCGTCGTCAATCGACGGACTCTAACCACAACGTGACGACTAGTGGAAGATTATCGTGAGGTGACCATACTTTGCGGAAGCACGTTTTCACTGGTCAGTCGCATTAGATGACAGTAGCCCATCTGTAGTCTACTGGTATCACTAGAGGAGCATACATGGGTGGGTTTGTTTAATCAGATTTCTAATCGGAATAAGACTAGATATAATAAAGAGGAGAAGAAATTCAAATGGTTTGTCATATCCTATTTATTGTTCGTGGATAGACTTTAAATATTGTTTGTGAATAGCGGACTTAAGGTCGGATAAGCTAGGTACCGTTTAGTTTCGGGTCGGGCCTATATGATGCCCGGCCCATTGACAGGAGGAAAAGGCACGAGTCCACATTAAATTAAAAAGTTCGAAAAACACCCAAGATTTTGCCAACTTGGACATTTAGGAAGCGATCCGATCAGCGAAGAGACGAATCAAAGAAACATACTTGAAAGTCGAACAAGATGATTAACAAGTTGCCCTCGAAGAAGAGTCACTGTGGTGGTCTGCTGGTCGGGAGAGCTCTCAACCCCTCACTTTCTCTCTGTCTCGCGAACTTCTCTATTCTGAACTGAGCTCTCTACTAGCTATCGCCTCCGCTCATGAACCACCACCGTGGCCAACTCTGTAGTGAGTGCAACAGCAGTTTGAAGCAGCCGTGACAATGGCCTCCAGGCTCGTCGGGCTGCAAAGTCGAAGGTGGCTGATCACAAGTCCGACTGGATCGGTCTCACAGGCATGTCCTCTCTCTCTCTCTCTCTCTCTCTCTCTCTCTCTCTCTGTACGAAACTGCAGTCGAGCTCTATTCTACTTGGGTCTGCTCGGGGTAGGGACTTACGCAAAGGAGGAACAAGAAGGAATGATGGAAGTGAAGGATGGAACTTGGAAGAGATCCAGAAGGTTTCTGAGAGCGTCGGGTGTGCAAAGTGAAGAAGCGCGTAGCGACGGTAGCCCAGCGTAGTGGGCTTTTAAGTTTCGGCCCTGAGTTAAGGGTCTAATAGTACCGGCCCTTATCGAAACAACACCAAGGTCCGGCTGGAAAATTCTCTAAATTTTAGGGCCGGGCCGGGTCAAGTCGGGTTGGCATGGACCTTTTTGACTCCCCTGGAACTAGGAGTCTTGAGTTGAAGTTGAATCCTTTGAGATTGAAGTCGGATAAACAGAACTAAGGCAAGTCTATTTTGTTGAATATCATAATGCTTTAAAAATAATTCAATAATAAATTATGACAAATTAGTTGCTGTTGAGCAAAGGTTTATACCATATGAATTCGAGCACAGCCTATCTTGTAAAACCAGAACTCTTGACTTGGAATTGAATTCTTTAAGAATGACCTACTGAGCTTACTTGTCTTATCAAGTTAAAAAAGCACTAATGCAGATTATCTAAGAGAGTTATTTTAAAAGTTGATGATCAACGCATGCCGAAACCCCTTTCGTGTGTTGAAAAGGTTAAAAACTGAATGTTGAGAAGGTTAAAAAATTAAAAAAACGAGATAACATGAGCACATATCATGTCAAAGCGCGAAATTGTGGACATACTTAGCTTTGCAACCAAAGATCTAGCCTAGCGCCACCAAAGAGGTAGCCACTTGACAGTTGCCACCACCGGATAGACATTCCGAAACTAAGGAAAAGTGATGGTTGTGAAAAACACCTTATTCTCTCAATGACTGCTCTTTCGAGAAATCCTATCTCAATCTATCCCATCCCCTCCCCAAGATATCTTTATCCAGACCATATCCCCTTCATCCTATTTTGGATAACTACTACCAAACACAAAATTTGATCAAACATGTCCAATCATGATTTTATCCAAGCGACCAAACACAACATTAATGGCTCACCGACAGTGTGCAATGTTTCCAAGTGCTTAGGAGTACGCCAAAACGTCAAAAACCTCACCACATTTAACATGAAATGAGAAAGAGCAAATGGCTTGGCCGGGGCACATTAATGACGCCACTTTACCGGTACGCCATTACTATCACAATGAACACATACTGGGTGAACATGATGTGTTGTATTCCCTCCCAATCGAAGATGCTGAGTTTCAACAGAACATAGCGCTACACCTGTATAAGACCCTAACGATTCTACTTCGCTAAAGTAACATAAGCCCAACCCTTGCGTTAGAACTTTCACGAGCAATAAAAATGTGAAAGGGTGCACACAGCTTGACACCAGATATTTAAATGCATAGGACCAAAACCTCCCCAGTACCCCTTTTCTCAAGCGTCACTGTCAATTAACATGCCTCAGCCTCAATCCCACATCGACTTCCCTATCCAGACGAACCAAACCAGTTCCCGCAGTTGGGGAATCAGCTGTTGTCTCTGCCTCTGCCTCATTTTGCTTCTTAACTTCATTGTCCTCTCCAAAGTTGTGCAACCGGCGCCCAATCAGGTACCTATCATCCCTTATGGCGTTGTGAAGGTTAGTGAACCAGACATGGAACCTCTTGGCACAGAAGCATAATATGCTCAAGCCAAGGCATCCCAGCCATGCAAACCGATAGACAGCAGAATTAACCACCAAAGGGTATCCAAACACGGGAAACACCCCTCTTGCCAAAACATAAGGTACGCAAAGAGCAGTCAGAAGCTTCATCATGATTGGTAGAACGATCTCGCGGAGCACCCAAAGGCCCTGCAACCTGGAGAAACCATCCTCTCTGACCCTTTCGAACTTTAACCGCCAACTCTCATCGACAAATGGCATCATATGATCCAACATGACCTACAGAAGAAGCAGTATGGGATTTATATCGATAGGTACATAATCTATGGGATTCCCCAAAGTTAATTAATAGAAGGGATACCCGAAGAATTGAAAAATCACAGACAAAAAAGTTAGCAATGTCCAGAATCTTCCACTTGAGATAATAACAAATACACACCAACCGTAAAAGAAGGAAATTAAAATCTTTTTTTTTTTTTTTTGGACTGACTTCTTGTTGTTTCATCTCCACTGTGTACTAACTAAAAGCTCTTCAAATCCAGCGTCACAGAATAACAGAAAATGAAGAACTACGGAAGGCAAGTCACTTCTCAAGCAAAAAAGATCTTATCCAACCACCGCTTTGATCTCTTTACAATCACGTGAGTTGGCTATATTGGTAATATGGAATAATAAATGCACTGGGAACATAAAACAGGATTAGTCAAATACGAGAAGGAAGCTTGTATGCAGGAGCAATCAAGTTGCCTTTACCCTTCCATATTACTTTCATATTACTAAGTATGCAAGAGCATATAGCTTATCTCAAATGGGGAAATTACTAGCTTTCAGACGTCCCTCTAAATCCAAATAAAGACACTTACCAGTCTAGTCCAGATCTTCAGGAAGATGAGTCCGAGAGCCCAATCTTGATACAAGAGGAAAACTGGACTCTCATCTGTAGGCACTCTCATAGGCACAATAACCAAAAGTTCAAAGAGCAAGCCAATCAACACTGGAATGACAAAAATCTGCACAATAATTGCAGAAATCAGTGACGCAATAATCCATAAATAGCCGCCACTAGGAAACTAAACATTACAGGGAAATAAGAATGCTTCTCACCCATAACGAAAGTAGAGCAGAACTCTTGATGACAATACAACTGCACCTCCAGATTTGACCCATCAAAATGGCAGCTCTCCTGCTCCTAATGTGCTCAAGTGTATATCTTACTCCCGCAATCCCAGTCCAAATAACGTAGCTACCGATAATGAAGGCATATAGATCTACAAACAATAGCATATCAGTTCAAACAAAATCATCAGTCTTTATCCAAAGATAATGAGACAGAGCCAAAACAATTTGAACCAACCACATACCATTGCACTTGATCCCATGAGTTATGGGGAGAAGGGGGATGGCATTGAACAACTTTCGTCCAAGTGAAACGGGCACTATGATTAAGGCTGAGTTGAAGATAAGCAATGTCATCCATGCCACCATTAACAAGAGGACAATACGGAGGACAAAGCTGTACCTGCTACAATATGTTAAAATGACATGTCATCTAACTAAATTCTCTGCTTGTATCCAGAAAGATTCGGGAATCATATAGTCCATGAAAGCAGAGAAGGCATGAGATATGGCTTTAAACAACACCAAAAAACTGAGGGCTACGACATGTTTGAAGGAGAGACAGAAGAAAAAAAGTTGCCCATAATGGACAAATCAAAGGTTACCCAGAAACTAGAACAAGAGAGTCCTGTGTGCAGAGAGAGAGACAGAGACAAATCCAGTGATGCCAAATATACGACCCTTTTAAGCATGAGCAGCAAAGTTGCGGAATACAATATAAACTTACTCAGAGTCAGATTGCTCATCGCTATCATACTCTTCCACAACATCAGAGTTCTGAAACACATTGCTGCTGCCATTACTATCATTGGCGACTGCCATAGCTCTATCATGTCCACCAAGTGGAACTACCTGCAGTCGATCCTGCCTTGCTGGCTCTCCATTAACAGTTTCCTGGGTGCCATTATCATCAGGTCTAGGTAGTAAGAAATCAGTCAAGCCCAAGGCCCAGCCAACAGCTGTAAACCAATAGTGAAGAAGGGATCTGATGGTTGACCGCAACTTAAAATGTTCAATTGCAAATGGAATACATATTTGAAAGAGAAGCATGTCGGCGGGGATTTCAGTAAAGGGATCAGATACTCTGCAAAATAACATGTAAGTTGTGAGTGTTGGCAAAGTAGATGACACATAAACCTCAAAACTGCAAATTTAGGCTAGGAAACAATCTCACGATATATCAAGAGGAAATATGGAGGGTGCTATCCGCATAGCAAGCTTCACTGGTAAAAATACCAGCATCACAATTAAACTACCATAAACCGCCACTGACAGCAAAACCCTACGAGCATGCTTGTGGACTGGGTCATCAATGAGATCGCGGAATGGATTATAGTTCGGATCAGCAGGATCTCGAAGGAAGTACAAAACCCCATTACGCAGAACCTGATAGACACACCCAAAAGAAAACGCCAAAGAGATGAAGAGGAAAGCTATGTGGTAATATTTGCAATATATAGAACAACTAAGCACTTAAGGAAGTACAAGAAAGGTGCATACCCCTCTGAGAAGGCTGACAAAAATGCTTATCTGAAGCATGTAAACTATTCCCACAACCCAATGAACCAATGAGCTTGCTAAAGGGGAAAGTGAAAAGAATTGAACTCTATTTGACATTGACTTCCCAAACATTCTTATTGTGCAAACATCAAGCCACCATCCACACATCAATGGGAATACCCCAAGTTCGATTACCAGAAGAAAAGCAACTTTGATCATTGTCATCAAATGCCTCATAGCAGCCAAGAACTGCCGAAGAAGAGATGGAATTGTCTCTGCTATCGAGGCAATACCATAGAACCTCCGGTTAGTCAACGGCTCACCCTTTGTGTACCGAATCAGAAGGACAATCCCAAGATAGCATAACACCGCAGAAAAGATCACCAAATATCCAATAGCAAGAGTAGTGACATCGGAGAGCCTTGATGTTCCAATGGGAGCTGCTTTCAAGAAATCCCCAGAGAGATTTGAGCTTATGTTGCTGGAGATTTCATTTAATCCACTGGTGTTTGCACTCAAAACCTCTGCAACCTGGCCAACCAGCCTTTCACTTTGACCCTCAGAAGACAAGTTCGTAGCAGCAGTTAATGCATTCTTCAATGTAATATTCGCCAAAGATAGAGCCGATTCTGTGAGTGGCATGACTTTCGACAATACCGGGCCATTAGCAAGAAGCCATGACAAATAATAAAGCGTGACCCGACCTAAAGAGAATGGGACAAATATTATGACACCAAGGAAAATCATGTTGCTTGCCAAAACCTGCAGCAGAAGAAACCCGAGTCAATATGGAAATCAAGCAAAACAAAGGAGCAAAGGAAAATTCTTGAGGAGCATAAACGCAACAAAACTTCTTCAGCTCAGCCACAAACAGCAAAGAAGAACAGAAATAACCCAAGCAGAAAGAGACATACTGTGAATGCATTTTCAACCAAGTGAAAAACTGGACCCTGCATGCCAACCAATTCATCAAAGGGGACGTCCTCTGCACCATCACCATCATCAAGACCATCAAACATTTGCTCAACATGAGCTTCAAGACGAGCTGCCTGCATCTCCCATCGAGCTGCAACATTTTCTGCATTTCTTCTAATAACATGACCAGCACCAGCAATTCCTTGGGCACCATTAGCTTCTTCACCATTAGCCTCACCAGCCAAATTTCTATTAGGTGGTGCCACAGGTCTTCTTGCAGCCCTGGCACCGTTTCTGTCCCCTTCGTCATCCCTCTCAGCATCTTGACCTCCAAGCTCTCTTAAATGCCTGAAGTAATCCCTCAAAGAAGTTGCTCCAAGAAATATAAACACGATGCTAGCAGAAAGCAGGAATCCATGCAGGCAATCAGTAAGAATAACTGTAGTCGACAAGTGACTCAGGAACAGTCTCTGGGCTTCAGTAAAACTCCTCACAAAAGCCAACCGCCATATCCAAAATGTAATGAAGGGAATTATGAGGAGCCAAACAGAAAGAACAAAAGTCAGGCGCAAAAAGAATTGCAGAACATGGCAAGCTTTCATAGCCATCCCAACCAGAAACTCCTGAAAAGGAAGCCTTGCTGGAGCATTCTCTGCATAGACAGGCGAAAAGGAAAACGCATGCTTGCAGACCTGCAATAAATCAAATATTTCATGAAAAGCCACCACCAAAAAGTCCAGCTACTCCAAGGATCAAAAGATACAAGGATGAATACTATTGGACCCAGCAATCAGAATTGACAGCCCTGGTAGAGATAAGTAGCAAAATAAAATATGATATGCTCAATCTTGTCTGGGACCCCTTGTCACACATTCTCAAAACCTGAATTTGAATCATCCTACACCACAAAAATCTTAGGTTTTCTGCTGTAAATTGTACACTTTAACACACAAAAAATCATCTCGAGTACAATTGAGCGAGGATAAAGGATAGAGCTAATAGTACCCACTGAAAAGAAACTGGCTAAACAGGAGCCGATAATAGCACTAACTAACCAACGTGTGTCCATCCCCCAAGCAACCTCTAATGAGAAAACGAAAAGTTGACACGAATAATTACAGTAGTTACCAAAGTATCACCTTCCTATTTAGCTTACTAATGAATCCATTCACTAAGCAACCTCTATATCATTAACGAAAAAATGACTTCAACTAAGTTCTGATTACCAGAAACAACTATAGATGCACAAAAGTCACCAAACCAATACGTGACATTTGATAGCCGGCACTATCACACTCCCAAACCACATCCCCCCCCTCCCAAAAAGAGAGAGAGAGAGAGAGAGAGAGAGAGAGAGAGAGAGAGAGAGAGAGAGAGAGAGGGAGAGGGAGAGAGAGAGAGAGCAACTTGTTCATGGCTAAACGAACGCCTTCAGAAGATTTTTTTCACAATTAATCTTCAGCTAAACTTCAATTGCTTGTTGCAGGCGTTAAATTATCATCTTCGAAGCGTGACAAAGTCAATTTCACTCTAAAAATCTGAAAATGAATAAAAATTGTACGTCCAAGAACAGCACGTATATGCACAACGGTTCCATTAAACACATCATCTTATCAGTCAAAAACGAAACGAGCCATACCTCAAAAGAAGCCCTGATTTTATGAAATGGAAAAGCGAACAAAGGTAAAACAAATTCTGGCACTTAATTCTCTTAACAAAATGATACTCGAGGCGTGCGACTGAACCAACCTCGCATTGACGAGCATTACTATGATCGAGCCACTGGAGAAGACAATCCTGATGCACGAACTTGATACTTCCACTGCAAGCGCACGGATACCGAAGAGGGTTGTCGGCGTCGCCGGGGTTCCTGCAGATCCGGCACACGTCCTCCTCCTCCTCCTCCTCGTCGTACTTCAACCGACGCGCATGCTCCGGCGCAGACGCGGGTTGCTCCGGCCGCGAACCCGAATCGGGGTCGGGGGAGGACGAGGGAGGAGCGGCTGCGGCTGCGGATGCGGCAGAGGCGTCGACACCCGAGCCGCCCTCCCACGGTGGTGGCGCCGCCGGTGAGATCTCCATGCGGAATCGAGTTGACTCAGGGGGGAATTGGAGGGTTTGATCTTCGTCGATGGAGAGAGTCACAGCCTCGTCCCGTGCTGCGAGGAAAGGATGAAGATGGAGACGGAGGAGATGATTGGAATTTTCCTTTCTCCGTCGCCCGATTCTGCCCCTGGATAGACGGCCAAATTACGGCTTCAACTTTATATATCGTTATCATCTTGATTAAAAAAGAAAGGCGGTTCCCATTTATATTTCGTTTCCCTGGGCACACGTGGAAGCCAAGGATACGTTCGGGATTTCACAATAGGAAACAAAAAAGATAAATAAACTTACCTTATCAAGGAATTATGAAGCATTCTATATGATTTGGAAATAAACTTAGCTATCAAAATCATTTAAAATATGAACTTTTAATGAAACTATCCTTGACCTCTCTATTTTGATAATAAAAAAAGAACTAGTAATTTGATGTGCATCAAAACCACGGTTGCCATCCGGCTTATACAAAAATATAGTAATTTCAAAGGGCGACAATAATTATAAAAATTCATTAAACGCAAGGAAGCGCTGCCTTGAAAAATAAGATATTATATGGTAAATAATTATGACAATTAATTCATCTACTTTATATGCGCCGAGTTCATGCCGTAGCCGTCCTTATTGGGCTATTGAAGACATTCGCAAATAGATGTCACATGCGAAGTGCATAAGGTAAGAATCTTTTAGTTTGGTTGATAGTCACTTCATTTATGAATGCAAGCAACCATCTTACTAATTTTTCGGGATTTTTTTTCTCTCATCGTATTACATTTCTCGCCGTCCGTCCTTTGCTTGGACGGATCGGGAGGCATATAGAGAGTGCACTTGAATTAAGACTTACATTTATTTCACGTAAAATAAATAATTCAAAAATATTTTCTTAAAAATAATTGCTTATATTGTTTATCAAAATGAATGAACAAAAAAAATATTTACATTATTCACGAAAACGTTTAGATGTAAATTATTAATAGTTAAAATATTTTTCATTAACTAACTATTTCAATCGATATTAATGACCATTTTTAGTTTTTTTTAATCATTCATTTGTATTTTTTAAAATTTTTTTCTACGAAAATGATAGTCAATATCCTATGAAAGGGCAAGTCGTGTCATAATCGAATTACCCAAAAATCTGTGGCCTCTGGACTCATATCCACTACCAAACCACGGGTGGAGGACTTGGGCCAATCACAAAAGTATCAACTTTGGCGGCGGAATCCCACGGGATTCCCCTTGCTGATTTCACAGGAACTTTAATCTACAAGAATGAACTCACCACTTAATCGGCCTTTCTTCCATTCCCTCAAAGAATCAAACGAGGAAATATCATCAACCCCTGCTTAAAAAAATGCAAAAAGAAAAGAAAAGCGGGACTCCCCGGAACTGAGTCGCATCTGATCCGACCGACCTGTCACCAGGAAATGCTATGATCCCTTCAATTTTTTTTTTGCTCTCTCTTTCCCTGGATCCGGGGACTAATACGCATCACCGTCGACATTTTACTGCGGTCGAACCCACATTTAAATCAAAATGATCACAGCTTGGTCGTGTTGATGAAAGATGTCGTGATCCTCGTCGGTGAGTTCCCAAACCTGGTGCAGAATGAACTTGGATTGAGTCCCGCTTCAGCCTCGTCCAAAGAGACCTGCATTACAATGAAGAACCGATATTTACTCCTTAGGTTGCGAAATCGACAAATCAAACAGGAATCTCTTTCTATAATCAGTAATTTTTTTTTTTCCCTGGAGATGGATGAAGTATGCATCCCGGAGTAGCTGTGCAGGTGCCTTGCCCTTCTTGATATCCTCTTGTTTTCCCTCTTCTGACACTTCTTCTTTGATGTACTCCAGTAGTTCATCCTCCCACTGTAGTATTTGAGCTTACTTCCTGAACCACCTGACATTCTCGCAGACAAGCACAAGAGGTACTGAAGCAGGATGCGTTCATAGCGATGAATAGGCATACCTCATGTGTGTAGCCTAATGTCCACCATGGCAATTTAAGAGTCACCCTAGCAGCATCTTTAGCTTCCGAGGCCCGTCCAACTCTGCCAAATGTGAAGTATTTTTAGAGAGAGAGAGAACAGGAAAATAGCATGAGCATAAAGTAGAATTGACAAACCTTAGTAAAATCTCCGCTTAAAAGGCAAAAGGACGTCCAAATCCTGGAAACAGATCTTTCTTTGTATAGAACTCCCCAGTTACCATGGCTGAAACCCTGCACACAGGATTATGATGTTCACGGTGATGCAACAGAGAGACAATTTGAAAGTAAAGGGAATAAAAGGACAAATTGGTAGGAACCCACTTTATCCCCATCGTCAAAGTGGCGATTCATCTTGCGCTCTAAGACATCTGGAAACATACCAACCTGGAAAGAAAGAGGAAAGCAAAAAATGAATCAAATGCATTCTGTGTAAAGTGAAAGCTAACTCACTTTCCTGTTTGGTTACCTTTTCCAAGAGATATGCCTTGAGATTCTTAATCTGAGATTTTGCAAAATCACCCTAGTCGTAAAGTTCCTTACCAGCCTCAGACGAAGCATGGTAGAGTTCATCCCTACTCTTCTGTGAATTGGCGTCTTCTTCAGCAACAATCCTATGTATGTATTTGCTGATCAACCTGTTCTGCAGTTGCTAAAAATGCTGAACTTTTTTTTCACCAACTGCAAACAAAGATGGTAAAGGGGGAGAGCAAGAGTTCAAATCATGGACTGCTTGGCATGTACATAGTACCAATAAGCGGAAGTGTATAACCTGAGATGCTGGAGACAACACGATAAACTATACATATCATGCATAAGGTGAATCTTGCAGCTCAATGTATTACATTCTTAGCTAATAGCCACACACCATGCTTGCGGACTTCAACAACCAGTGTTTCCATCCCGTGATGGATGGCAATGAACTGCAGATAATTTAAGGGGCGTAAGAGCTACAATTAACTTTCTAATATCCACCACAGCTACATCTCTTACCCAGGTGGGGCTGTTGGCCACCTTAGCAACCCAGCAATATCACCTATTTCAGAGCAAGAATTCCAGCATTAAACTGATGATGCTTCATGAGTTGCTAGCCCTGGAAACAATGTACCTACTCTTAAAAAAAACCACATACGCTGCCTGAAAGAGTTTGCATCAAAGGAGTGACTAGGGGAATCAACCCTTGCCTAGATCCTGGAGATACTATCGTTTCACCTGCTAAAGAGTTTACTAATTAGAAGGACAAGTTCTTTAATGGCTCAAAACAGGGAATAAAGAAAATCATTAGATTTTAGTTTATATCTTTGTAACTGAAACACTGATTTTGTGCATTTTGATCCATTTTACGGCGTTTCTAACTTTTAGAATCATCGTCTCAACTAGACCTTAGGACACAGGGTGAGTGGCAACAGAAAAGAGTAATTGAAGTTTATAACTTTTTTTTAAAAAAAAATAAGGAACCCCTTCATCATATAACCAGGATAATAAGCAGAAAGGGGTACTACAATTTCTTGCTCAAAGGTCAATCAATACGAACTCAAGACAAGTTACGCCCTAAATTTGAAATCATCCTATCCACAAAGCATATTATGTGAACTTCCTCATGTACCACATGCACCACATATGTCAATCCAACAGAGGAAGGTTCGACTTAAAGCAACCTATTGTCTGAAGCACTTTTAGCTGGTGATGAAGATGCTTAGGAGGTTCAGTGGCAGCTACATCCTTGATGAATGATAAATGACTTGCGTTTTGATTCACAAAATCCCAAGCAATTAAGCCTAAGCATGACAAGGAGTGAACAATACTAGTGCAGAACATCAAAAACCAACAAAGGAAGGAAATTTTTCTCATAATACGGACTTACATCTACTAAAAGCATCGCCAAGTTATTGCAAATATGTCAGTTTTCAAACCCGACACCCAAAAGGGAAGATGCTTAGCCTTGATAGTAAGCAATCGCCTAAACCAAGTCTTTAAGAAAACATATGAGCCCCACCTCAAGGAATTAACCATCACCGAGAATATCATACAAGCTACAACTAATGAAAACTTAACCACAGTGACTAGAACTTCAACTTCATGCTGCTATTCTTCAGCGTTAGACAAATCAACAACGAGTGAAGCGTTGTTGCGCTAGTAAAAGTTCTATTGAGATCAACCCGTTGTCATTGTTGACCAAACCATAAAGTCCAGCTTGAATGAAATATATTATTCTTCTACCCCCACATGCTCCATATTCCTCGAAGATGGCACTACTTTAAGACGGTCGCTCAGAAGAAAGGCAGGTCAACGGAGTTCCAGTACGAACCGTGGACTTGGTCCTGGTCCAACGCGGTCCGCATTGCCTTCCCCCTCAATAACGAGAATGAGATAGAGAAAGAAAATGGAGGGTTCACAACTAAGTCGTCCGGATGCAGCAGAATTCAACTAACACAGTGAAATTGCTTCAGTACCATCCAAAGCTTAAGAAACAGAGAGATGGGTCTTTCGTCTGAGAACGATTTAACTCCGAAAATGGGGAGTAAGGCAAAATTCACCGAGAGACAGAGAGAGAGCCCCGGAAGAGGAAGAGCATTTGACGACGGTAGCTCTAGCGCGTCGCTGGGAGCCCCATGAATCACTCCGACCTTCATTCTTCTTCTTTTTCTTCTTTGCTCAGCGATCTCTCACGTGAAGCTGCAAATGCTTAAGTCAAAGTGATTAACAGTTGGGGGTGGGCAAGTCGAAGAAACTGAGACCGCTGGTCCGATTCCTGATTTGAGAGGAGTACGGTCTAATTTCCGATTTCTAAAATTGGAATTGATAATCGGCGCTCCTGTTCTCAGGAAATAGGTTTGGACTGGTCGAATTCTTTTTTAATTTTACTCATTTGCTTCACTTCGCAGCCCTATTTTCTTTTCTTTTAGCAAAATGAAACACTACTGTGGATGTACATAAAGTGGAGGAAACAAGTTTTGCACAAACATGAGAAGAAAATGATTGATGAGCAGGAAATTATGATGCATATTTTTTTTGTCGTGTTACCGATCCAATGAAGCCGCTTGAGAACCAAACCGCACTTGTTGGTCTGGTCTTGTTTGGATCCAGATTCCAACAAATTAAAAATCAGGACCATCGATTCGATTTTCGATTTTTGAGAGGAATCGGATCAAATCGGGACCTAATCACCCCTAACAAGAGCGAAGACGCCGCGGCACGGTCCAGGCCATTCAATTCCACGTGCTCGAGCCTCTCAACTTCCACTCTTACTCGGATAACATCCCTCCTTTGTTGTTTCCCTCAAATTTTGTTTTTTGTTTTTTGTTTTTACCGCCTATTAGTATTTAGCCATTGGAGGACATGTGTAATTCCTGCAAAGTGTTTATATTTCTAGGAATGTGTTTTCTTTTAAAAAAAAAAGAAATTCTTCCAGGTTTTTAAATGTTGAAGTTATTTATTTATCACTTTAGGAGAATTTGGATTCATTTCCTCAAAAATCTTTGACTTAATGTTCATTTACTCAAAATAAATACCATTTGGTTAAATGACTCTCGATATATCTTTTTGCGATAGAGCATTGACGGTAAAAATAAAAATAAAAAAAGGAAAACAGAGAACGAGCATTCATCACCTATGTCTGTCGTGGGAGCAAATCCGACCAAAACACTTACAACGATCGAACTGTTGAAAGGAGCCAAGCGAGTAATGTTGAGGGTCGCACGACCTCAGCAACTCAGACCCTTGTGATCCTAAGACTCCCATTGACCTCAGCAATCTAGAGATTTACCCAAAAAAAAAATTCATAAACCTATTTTGGCTAATCAATTTTGTCAATTCAATTCATCCGATCAATTTTGGCTGATCGGCGCTAACATATACAATTTTTAGAATTTTAATATTTTTTTTGAATTATTTTTTTTTTGTTCTTTTCTTCCTCTTTGCTATTTTTTTTTCTTCCTTTTTCCTCCGGCCGGTCGCCGTAAGGCAAAGGAAAATAAAAAAAAAGTTGCAAAAAAATCTCACAAAGAGTAAAACATTATTAAAAATTTATCCACGCATTCACGTCGGCGCCGACTAACTTCATTGATCAAACATAAGACAAAACTTGGATCAATGGCGTGAAATGTTCTTTTTGTCCCAAGAGAACATCATATATAAGTGGGATCGATTTCATTTTATTCTGGTGTATAATCACACCTGTATAAGAATACATTACACATCTTCCGTCCTAACATTACAAGAATGTGTACCTCTTCATTTGTTCAAGGTAGCAGAAGCTGCTGCTTTCATTTCAAGCAAAGCATCCTCAAAGCACTTGGCCAGAAAATCAGGGTCGGGGATGACGTCCTTGGCCACCAGAATCTGCATGTCCGCCCTCCCCGCATAGCTCACCATGTGCATCGTGAGTGCCTGCATCCATCTCGAACATCCACATCAGTCCTGCTAAAGAATTCATTCCAGATGCCACAGAAAAAGAAGGGAAAAAAACGACTGAGGCGCGAGTACTTTTTGGGGGGCCTTACGTGAGGTAGACTCGAGGAGTTCGCCCTTATGTACGTGATGGGGTTGCCCAGGACCGCGATCTCCTCTTGCGGGCCGAGCACGTTGGAGATGGTGAACGTGGTGTTGCAGACGATCCTGTAGTTGAGCAGGCTCGCGACCTGCATCGGCGAAAGAACAGACAGATTGCTGAGTTCGTCAGCTCGTACTCGTTCTGTTTGCAGAATTGCAGAAGCGTGAACGGATTCTTACATGTGGTGCTAGGTAAGTCATGACGATATCCCCAATTTTGTAGGAGAAGTGAGCCTCCAGGGACTTCTTCTTCCGGTCGATCATGGACTTGGCTTTTCTCAGGTATTCGAGAGGGTCGCCGCAGCTTCTATGGTAGTGAACGGGGAGGAGGAGAATCCCGAACTTGTTGCCCCACCGCAGTCCCGGGTCGCCTTTCATCAAATTGGATAGCTCCTGGTTAACAACACCAACACCGCACTCGATTCAATCAACTTCAGTTGAGAGGAAGAGAAGCAAACGAGATCGCGAAGAAGGAGGAGAAACGAGGAACAACGGCGAGACTCGCCTGCAATCCCGGCTGCTCGCGCAGATTAACCATCGCCACTCCCGTTATTCGAGTCCCTTCCCGCACAGCTGACAAAGGCAAATGAGCATACTGGTCATCGAGATTCGATGTCTTTTGAATCGACGAAAAATGACGGCATCGTCGTAAAAAGGCTATTCCTCTCTTACCATCGGGAGATCGGTGGTCCAAGTATTTGAACAAGCCGGCCGATATGATCCCGAAGAGAACATCGTTAATGGTCTGCATTTGCAGCAACTAAATCAGATTCATCATTTGGTACTAGCATGGAATATTCATCATCTGGAAGTTGAGTACAACAAGATGTATTGATAGTTATGAAATCCAAGATATATCGATAGTTATGAAATGGCCCGTGCACGTACTATTAGTCACGCTTGCAGAGTCGTGCAACCCTTAGGGAGTGCTCGCCGGGGCCGTTCCAACGACCCCGGCCGGCCTTAGGAACTAACGACCGCGCTCGCTGGTAAAGTGGTAATCTACAGAATCTGTTTCTCTTTCTTTCCAAACATCAACTTTTTCTTATTTTCTGTATTTTTACATTTTAAATATGATCATTTTGCGTTAATGAAAAAAAAAAGAAAAATAATATAAATAATCTTTGAACTTCGATCCAATATGTAACGTGATCCTTTGAACTTTTAAATTATTTAATGCGATTAACGTGCAATATTACATATTAACTTTTAATTTATTCGATGTGATCCCGAACTTTTGATACATGTTCGAACTATGTGAAAATGTTCAATATTGTCGTTCCATTAATTCAATTTTAGGGACAACATTGAACATTTTCACACGGTTTGGAAACTAAATTGAAGGGCCAAATAAAAAATTTAAGGACCGCGTTGCACATTAGGCTAAAGTTTTAAGGATCATATTGAACAAATTAAAAGTTTAGCAATCAAATTGCACATTCTGCTAAAGTTTAGGAAGCATTTGTCCACTTCAACCGCCCGTTGCCAATTTAAGATTTAACCGCCTTTTTTAAATGACAAGATTAATTTGAAGAGAAATACAATGGGCTCATTTTGAAAGGATAATGTAGGCAAGATTGGACAAATTAGAAAATATCGAATCATTATCCTTTTAGGACAACAAACACACAGGAACTTCAGAACGTACCGCATTGGTGACCGCAGACTTGACTACTTTCATGTCTTCCAGCCAAAACCTCGCCGTGGCCAGCTTCCTCGGCCAGAGTTCCACCCCTGCGCCGCCACTGACCGGCGTCTTCCGGTCACTCACCCACATGCTCCTCAGGACGAACTCCACTACAAAGACCACCGTGAACCACACCACCTCCAACACTCTCACTACCGCCTTCCACCACTGGCCGCCGCCGCCGCCGCCCCTCCTCCTCTTAGCCGACGACGAAGGACCGATCGTCGGCAGCGCCTCGGGGTCGTCCACCCGCCGGCATGACGCCAGGAACATCGACATCAGCGAGATGCCGTCGCCGAGTGCGTGGTGGATCCGGAACACCAGGCACCGGTGGGCCATAAGGAGGTGGACGTCCCACAGGGGCTTGTCGTCGCCCAGGAGCCCCGGCGAGTCGGTGGACAGGTCGGCGAGATACTCGTTGACCGCCGCCTCGTCGGAGAGGCCGTCGGCGACGGGGCCGTGGACCTCGACGACGTGGCGGTCGATGTCCACACGGGTCCTCCTCCAGTGCTCTCGGCCGGCGGAGTCGCGCACCATGAGGCTGCAGAACCTGGGGTGCTTCACCATGAGTGAGCTCTGGATCGCCGACTTGAGGGCGTCGATGTCGAGGGGGTGCTTCACGCCAACGACGCAGTAGATCACCTGGTTCATCTCCTTCTGGAGGAACAGGCGCCCCGCCGGCGTCAGGGGTTCGTCGGAGCCGTTCTCCGGCGACCCCATTTCTCGCGAGAAGATCGAAAAGGAGGAATCTTCAGTACGATTGAGATGGCCAGAAAATCGCAACAAGTGGCGGCTCGGACGAAGTTATAACTTCTGGAATGAATGAATGAAACACGAATTAGAATCTAAACGAGTAATCTAAAAATCGAAACTTTTGCGCGTTTCTGTACCAATGGACCAATCAATCAGACTTTGACTTTGGTGGGTGTGTGGTGGGGAAGTGGCGGAGATAGAGAAGATATATCCCCATGTGGTTTGTCTTTACGCAGCGAGAGGCGCCGGGGTGCGACAGAGCGAAGGCAGGGTGACGTGCGGCCGACGGCGATGACCGAAGCCGCGCGTCCAGTCGGACTTCTTTGACTCGATTCGTTTCGGCTCGGACCACCTTTCCCCCAAGTGGGGAAAACTCTCGTGCCTTAATAATCATATATATATATATATATATATATATATATTATCAGATGCTCTAAGAGGCTCTAACACTAACCCGAAGAGGTCGATTAGATCGTAAGCAGGCGAGAAATCTCTTTCATAAGCCTTTTGCGTGGTAATCAAGATCAACCACTCGATAAAGCAATATTCCGTGTTCCTACTCTAGGTATAGGCAATATTCAATGGTAGGTACACTAATGTCACGGACCGGCGTTCGATTCACGGCCATGCGACAGCTCAAACTATCCGGACGGATGTTTTGCCTGAGTCAAGCCTTTGGCCCTAGGATTCATCACGCGCTCACAACTCACACGAATCGTAGAGAGGAAGACAGGGAACTGAGAAAGAGTGATTCAAGGGAGAGAACGTACTCTATTGATTGATGTTGTGTGTGCGATGGGATTTACAATGAGGGGGGAGCACCCCATGTTCATACAAGAAACGGACAAAATTCATGTGGCTATTCAACTCATCCGTTTCATCTATTTTTTTGCTCGTCCTATTCCCCTTGTCTTGCATAGCTTGGATTCCCATGCTTTTGTCTTATGTGGTTCGTTCCTTGTGGGACTCTTGATCTGTCTCGTGATTGCGTCATTGTGTGGCTAACCCCTTGGACGTTCTAGAAGGTCTTGGGATGCAAGGATTCATGTCCATTCATATGCCCGATTGATCGCCTGGCCTCATGCGTTGATTCATGTCGTTTATAATCTTGTTCTTGCAACGATTCATGCACCGATTCATTTGCTCGGCCTTATTGGTTAATGCTCAGTCGAATTGGATCGATCAATTCTGGTCGATCCCTATGCCTGACCATGGATTGATTCATGTCAGTCCGTCCGTCGCACTAGCAATTAGCATACGGATGGCCAAATAAAATCCCAACATACACAAAAAAAAAAAAAACAGTTTAAACGGACTTCGGCGTCCTGTCTCGGCCCATCCAAAAGCCATTAAGGCCGAAACGTAAAGCCCAAAGCAAAACCCTAGCGTTCGCTGGTGCATCATATTTAATGCCTCGGCTCGCTCGCCTTGCTCCGTGTAGCGTCTCCGTCTCCTGCGCCAGTTGCTAGGGTTTCTTCACTCTCGCCGACCCGGAACCAGAGTCGAGTCACAGCCATGGCGGCGCCTATCGAGTCCGTCCAGTGCTTCGGTAGGAAGAAGACGGCCGTCGCCGTGACCTACTGCAAGCGCGGCCGCGGGCTCATCAAGATCAACGGTGTCCCGATCGAGCTTGTCGAGCCGGAGATCCTCCGGTTCAAGGCCTACGAGCCGATCCTCCTCCTCGGCCGGCACCGCTTTGCCGGGGTCGACATGAGGATTAGGGTCAAGGGCGGCGGCCACACCTCGCAGATTTACGCCATCCGCCAGAGCATCGCCAAGGCCCTGGTCGCGTTCTATCAGAAGTACGTGGACGAGCAGAGCAAGAAGGAGATCAAGGACATCTTGGTCAGGTAAATTGAAGCCTTCACTTGTGCTTGGACTAGTAAAGTCTTTCTTTTTTCAATCGAGTTGGTAATGGTAAGAAGGTGATTGAAGTATTGCATTTCGAAGAGCCTGAGATTGTTGCTTAAATTCCAGCGTGGGGTAATCTTCTAAGGAATTATTTTCTCATGGATGTCTCAGTTGTGATGTGAATAGTCTTTCTTTGAGTTGACGACGGAGGTGGGTTTAGTTTGATATGTGAAGGTAGATAAAAGATTCAGCCTTTCCTGCTACGGAAGGAAGAAAGCCTGCCATTTTCCCTCACCGGATGTTCGTACGTTTCGTAGGTATGATAGGACTTTGCTTGTGGCTGACCCGAGGAGGTGCGAGCCCAAGAAGTTTGGTGGACGCGGTGCTCGCGCCAGGTTCCAGAAGAGTTATCGTTGAAGGGGAATTCGAGGAGGGGAAGTTCTTCCTTACGTCGTTCTACTTTTGTTTATGTTTCAACTTCTGGTTTTTCGGTTTGAGGACATGGATTCAGCTGAGGTTTCAATTTGATATATGGATGGGTATTTTGGCGGACCGGCTAGTCAGTGCTCGTCTTTGTTATTTTAGTATTCCATCTGTTGGCTATAGCTGGTTGAAAGATGAATTCGTAATTCACTTCCAAATGTGCTTTTCCGTGCTTATTTTGCATCAGTGCGTTTGCCGTAGTCTGTCTACTATTCCGGGTTGATTCAGTTTTCCGTGAGTTGGCAATGGTGAGCAATGCCTGTTCGATGCCGGGATGCGGAGATGATGCTTATAAGGTCATATACTTCTGACGAGCTGTATCTGCCGCTTTATAGACTCTGCATTACTATCCAAATCATAATTCTCTTTAGTGTGCTCGTTCGAGTATCGGTTCTGGGTTTTTTACGGTCTTACTGGGTGAATGGGTGATGATGACCCATCGCAAAGGATCTGTAATGTAGAGGGGGATGGATGGGTTTCGGTTTGGGCAATCTTAGATGCCGAGTAGATCGACCAAAGACGGCTTTTTCTCTAGGGGGAATAGTGAATATGTGATGGCTTAGCCTCGCTGCGCGGCATTATTCTTGTTCTGCTATTGACTGGCTTTGTCGTGCTGAACTGGTGTCCGCCATTACCATGGGTAATGTAAGCAGGTGATTGGTAGGTTCTACAGGGCGGTTTCTCTGCAAATATGCATCCTTTTTGGCTGGTGTTTCCTTCGTTGGGCATATACGCGGCGCCTCTACTCCAATTTGCAATGAGGTTTAACTCTGAAGAGGATCTATTTTGGATCTGAATCTGATTTTCACTCGTAAAATTTTCTTTGAGAAACTGCTGCTTCCCAGTGGTCTACATCAGGGGTGTAATACAAAAACCAGAACTGACCTGAAAATTTGCGGGTCTGTCTTGGTTGGATTTCATCCCGGGATGGTCGATAAAAAAAAAATCAGGCGACCTGACTGACGTCAAACGATAGAAGTGAACACTAGGGGTGAGCATGGCCGGGTGGGCCGGGTCTAGACCTAGACCCTAAACCCGATCATGTTATAATCGGTTCCTAATTTTTGAAATCGAGACCTTACCCTGTTTTTCTTAAAATCTGTTTTGAAACCGACCTTATTTTTCGGTCCGATTTTAGAGTTTACTAGGTTTTCCTATTTTTTAGTCATCCTCAAAAGAAAATAAAGCTAACGGTTTCAAGATTTACCCAATTTCCCTATTTTTAGTCATCCTTAAAAGAAAATAAAGTCAATGATGCAGAAAATATATTCACTTCATTTGGGTTACGGTAAAAACTGGGAGACATCCCTAAAGATTAGTGTACTGTGAGTGCGTAAGGTAAGGCTGTGGCGAAGGCTTAATCACTTCACTTAGGGTTTTTTTTTTAAATAGCATGTAAAATCGATTCTATAAACTGGTCCGAGTGGATTTTTACCTAGACCCGGTTCCCGGATCGTTTCTAACCGGTTCTCAAAAATTAGAACCGGTTTCCGAACATGTTTGAATGGAAACCTATTCCCGACGCTGTTTTTCGGGTGGTCCGATCCGGATATCGGATAAATCCGGTTTGGTTGGACACCCCTAGCGAACTCTATTGCTCCCAGTTCGTGGGGACCTCAAATCCATTGTCTCCTTCCACTACTTTTCCCTTGAGATGTGCGTAGTGCGTGCACATCCTCTCCTTGCACAATATCATCTTCAAATCATCGATTCTGTTGCTCCAAATCCTGGCGACCAAGAACACCTTTGGTCTGGCTCTCGATGCTGTCCTCTCCTTGCCTCCACCTTGATCGCCATTCTGGTCTCCCTCTTTGCCACCGACTTTGACTCTGCCCTCTGCCTTTGTCGTCACCCCCCTGCAAAAGCTCCAATCTGTTGAGCTTGCCACATTGTGCCTCTTCAATGAGAACGCTCCCTCGATTGTCAACAGCACCAATCTTGCCGTCAAGTAACGGCCCCTGCCATCTATTGATTAGGTTTTCTGTCTCAACTCAATTGCAGAGAGGAATTAAGTGGGATACTCTTAAGAATGTTCTGAAAGGAGAACTTACTGCGGTTATCCTGCTGTAGTATTGATCATCTGTTTGACGGACCGTTCATGTAACAAACGAGTTATTTCATGATGTAGCTGCTTTATCACTTGCATCTGAGAACGATTTGTCGAGCTCGATTTTGCAGCACTCGGACCTCACTTGGCATCAGCGAGAGAAACTCGTCTATGGCAGCAAAGGAGGATCGTGCGGCATTGTCCCACATGGTGCAGTGAATGGTTGATTTTCAGATGAATCTTGATAATTCCTATGACAAAGAAGTCGAGATGAATGTCTGGTTCTTGTCCTTCGTTGCCCCAGAGCGAACGGTGCGTTTGATGGGCTGTTCATTGCGGCCTTTCCTAGGTGAACATGACTTAACAAATGGATTCCTCAGCTGGCCATCCGGATTTATTCATGCCAGTCATAGATCCTGTTTCGAGGATGACCCTCTGCCTCTAATGCTTTAGCTATTAATTGATCGCTTATCTTGAAATCATCAGTAAGTGTAATTTTTCATATTAATAGTCTATTGTCTTGAATAGCATGAATCATGAAGTTATATCACATGATAATCAGTGATAAGCGTACGTGTGGCCCAAAAAGTTTTTTTCGTTGAGGCGCGGACGGTTGAAGGATCGAAACGATATGAATACATTGGTCTCTTCGTTTCTCTAAAATCAAAAATACGAACTAGGGTTAAAGTAGTCATAACATGATTAACAGGATTCACTTTGCTTTTTGTTTTGGGCCACAGTATTCTCTTCTGCATGACCGATGGAAGAAATCGAGATGATTCAAAGAAACTCACAAAAGAATAATTATAAAAGAAATCGAGAGCACGTGAATAGCAACAGAATCATGGCATTTGATTAGGATTCCTTCCTGCTTCTAAACTCAAACCAGCTCCTTTAGGAATAGAATTTGCTTAATCCACGACAATATCCTGGAATAGAAACAGCAACAAGATATACGTAAATCTCTCTCTCTTTTTGTTCCTGGGTTCTGCGTTAAGAATGAACCCCGATCACAAGGAATTCAGATTAGTTGCTCAGCTGATCCGGCGGCAGAGAGTGATGCCATCACCCACAGGGAGCATGCAGATCTCAATCCTAGGATCAGCAGCGAGAGCCTTGTTGAGCTCCAGCACAAAGTCCCTGTAGTACCTCACGTACTTCCTGAGTGGGGCATCTGGCGGTGCGACCACCGAGCCGTTCCACAGGGTGTTGTCGTAGCCGATGAGGCCACCAACCTTGACGAGCTCGATCAGCCTCTTGTGGTAGTTGAGGTAATTGTCCTTGTCCGCGTCCACGAATATGAAGTCGAACGTCCCCTGCTTCCCCTGCAATGATAGCCCAAGTCACCCTCCTGATGGCATCCAACTAATTTTTCAAATGAAGTTCTTTTTCCTCCACCAAGAAGAAAAATCGATATAGATTCAATGTTATCAGCAAAGACATCAATATAAATCTTATGAATGCTCAAAGCGGATCTATCATCTGTGCATTGACTGCCTTTTGCGTTGGATCCAACAATCGAAATGCATTAGGAGCAAAGCTTCTCAAGCAAACAGCAATCAATCGTCACGCTGAGATGCTCAAAAGAAGCGTCACTCACATCTTGGATCAACTGATCAAGAACAGGCAAAGCAGGGCCTTCTCTGAAGTCTATCTTGTGGGCAACACCGGCTTTCTGGATGACCGGCAGGCCAAGTTCATAGTTCTCTCTGTTTATGTCCATGGCCAATATCTGCAGAAAACAATCATCAACAGCGACATTTTCAGAGCCATACTCGCTTTCATTTTTTGTCAAAGCAATTCAATGTTCTTGAAATGCGTGACAAAAGCTTCCGGTCCGAGATTGAAGAAACTTAGTTGACTTGAAAAAAAACAAACCCTACCGACCTTTCCATCGTCAGGAAGAGCGAGAGCGGTGGCAAGGAGAGAGTAGCCAGTGTAGACGCCAATCTCCATGGTGTTCTTGGCGTTGATGAGCTTGAGAAGCATGTTCAAGAACTGCCCTTCGTCCGCTGATGTTGTCATTATGTTCCTATTTTTTTAGCAAGTTTCATTCCAAGAAACGAAAAGGGTTCAGCTCAAGAAACAAACTCGCGAATCAGACAGGGACATCTATCGAAGTCTGATCTGTTTGTGTTTCTGAATCATGTATGAACTCACCATGGATGTTTTGCCGTTATTTCCCTGAGCTCCTTCATGGGCTCAGGCTCCCTTGGGTACACACTCGTCTCCAAAATATACTGCAGAACGGAGAAGCGATTGATGATCAGAGACACAACGCCTCAAGTTGCAGAAAGAAAACAATCATCCATTGAATTCCAACAGAAGCTGAAAACATTCACACTCACTTGGTAAAGAGCATCACTCTGAAGGAGAGACTTGTGGCCAACCTCCTGGTGCCTCCCGGCTTGGTTCTGGGTCTCCTCTCCTGTGGTGGCCATTGATTCAATCTCTGGCTTCCTCTCTCTCTGTGCTTAGGGATTTTTGGAATGTGTTGTGATCAAGAAATGTTGCGGTTGACCTAAGCTCTACGAGCAGGTACAACTGCAACATATATAAGGACAGTGATGGTCCGGTTCGGACCGGTCTGGAGGGTATCGGCCCGCCAGCCAACAGGTACCTGGTCCAGGGTTGGTGAGCTCCTCCTAGAAGCATACAGATCTCCTGATCTTGGACTTGTTTATCCTCTTCTCATTTCCAGAGAGACATTCTTAATGGCTTTGGTGGTGTTACTCCATCAAGGAGTACAATCATTGAACGAGACGACCAAAATGAGTCGAGCCACCTAAATTTTCCGTTTCCAAAAGAACTTCGTTTTTCGGGCATCACGATAATTTCGAACCGAACCGAACCGTTGAGGGGGGCTAATTATGAGCTTTCTGATAAAATCATACTGGGTCCTGAAGTAGGTGATGCCAGAACATGACAGGGTGGGGCCCGCCAAATGAGAATATGGAATCGGTCAATATGGGACTGGAGGAACAAAAGGGTTGGTGAGGGAGGGCGACATGTTTGGTTTTGAGCCCCCACCATTTGGGTTGGTGGCTGGCCAGTCCACCTCCCTTAGGCCTTCGTCCAGGATTCGCAAATCGCATGAAAATGAGCAGATGATCCTTGGGTTCAAGGAAACTGCCCTTTAACCCATCAATTTCAAGCGAGTAAATGCGACCGAGGGATCGGTTCCAAGCACATCCATCCGTCGCTGCCGTGGCCGTTGCGCCGACACAGTTCGACTTATGAAACTGATCGAGTAGGTTCGCTTACGAAGCGATGGATGGATTCCAAAATCGATGCATCGGGAGAAATCGACGTTCCCTTGCCGTGTATTTAGGCGATTGAACAACGATGGGGACGATCCTCGGCTGTCTCTCTTTTGATGCCCATGTTTTGATCGGCATGGACAAGCAAATTGAACAAAGACTAGTCTTCACCTCAAGCAATTTGACTCAATTGAAGGAAGTGTCCGGCGAAAAGTAGAAAAAGTTGAGAAAGATTGGATGACGGTGTGAGGTCCAGTTTGTTCCACCGAACTCACTTTTGAGATTAACCTTAATAAAGAAGATATTTTTGGTAAGCGTCGCGTTGACGTTGATTCCAATATGTTATATGAGGAAAGTTTCAGCTTTTGCAATAATTATTACTTGCGATCCGAAGAGAAAGAGAGAGAAAAAAAAAAGAGAGAGAGAGAGACTCCATTGGGCAATGGCGGGCTTGGAAGCGCCGCTCACGAGCCGAGGAGGGCCATTGAGCCCTGTTTTCCATCTCCGAGGTTGAGCAACGCTTGGTAGGGTCGCCTCATCCTAGTCGATCTAGCCCGGGTCACGAAACACAAGCCAGATCTAACCTTGGTACCAGTTGTCCAACCCCGGTAGTTGCTCGCTAGGGTGGTGCGACCCTTAGCATGTGGCCGTTGACAGCGGCACGTCGCCTTCTCGCCGTCTGTGCTTTCCTCTTAGTTTTATATTCATTTTTTTTTTCTGTGGGATATTCTTTAGTCTTGAATCGATCTTTTGTACATGCCAGGTAGGACGCCATGTCGCCATGTCAGCCTAAAACGGCCGCGTCGGCATTTCCATCCGCAATCTTGACGGAATGACCAACTTGATCAAAAACACAAGGAAAAAAACACATATAGGAACTCAATAGTACAAGAAGAGAGTTTGAACACCTGATAAAGCAATTTGGTAAAGTTGGAATATCTCTTGTGAATATCTATCTGCTCATTGGCTAATCCATACCCAAATCATTCGACTTTTCTTCTGCAAAGACTGAATAGTTGTTCCATCCTCTCGACGTGGAGATTCAGCAAGAAACAGTGTGGCCTTTCCGACATGTTAACGTCAGGCAACCAAACGAGTAGGTTGTTCTGTCTTGTCGACAACGATGACAAGCCTTTAAAAAATGGTGGGTTGGTAAAGATTGAGTTTTTAAGCGCGTTTGCAGTTTGGTCTTCCTGCTCATGCTGGCATAGATCCCTCATAATCCGTTGAAAGAATCAGTCAGAGAGAGAGAGAGAGAGAGAGAGATTGAAGCGCCAGATGAAGTGAACTGGCGTGAAATTTGATAGACCTGCTGATAAATCAGGCCAAGCGTTGGACCAAGACCACAGAAAATGGAACAGGTTGCTGTAGCCGGGGGAAACCGCCAGATGGTCCGGCAATCCGTCCGCCGTCCGGCAATCAGCTTGATCTTCAAAACAGCGACACATCTGTAAATGGTCTGGGATAGAAGGTGATTTTGACTAACTGATCGACCCTTGAAATGTGCCGCGAGGGCGCCCACACTCATACAGACGATCTCAAATACTTTACCCGACAGTCACACATAATTATCCAATGGACCGATCTTGACAAGGCACAGTTGTAATATTTTTTTCGCCAAAGCATGCGAATGTGCTACCGCTATCTAAAAGGTTGAGCATAAATTGACACAAGTTAAATAAATTTAATTTTTTTTTTGTACTTCTTTTGTAATTTCCTCATATATTTCATCATAACATAATATAACATAAAAATGGATAAATTTAGATCAAAATATTTTCGACCCGACCCGACCCGCCCATGCGTTCAACAGTTGGTATTCACTTCTGCAGACTTTTTGTTTTGTTTGGGAGCATCATAAGTCCAGTATTTCTGTTGAAGCCAATTATATTCTCGCCGCCAAGATAACTATTCTCAAGTCAAGTGAACATCCTATCAATCTGGCCTTGGCATCGAATTTAAACTTGCATGCTCTCTGTTTCCACTCAACATTCTGAATTTGTCTCGTACACCGCGGCAAGGGCTCGAAACATGATCCTACCCTGTCTTCGCGACTGTTATTCTAGCGGGAAACCGGCCACTGAATTGTTGCGTCAGTTGAGGGGTCATGAGCACCCTCGCAAAAACATCAGTGTAACGGGTCATGACAAGACTAGAAAACAAGAACAACATAGAAGTAATTCGTTAGGCAAATCACGAAATCATGACGTGGTGGATGCAGAGGCTCCGCTCGACCAAGGACTTTCCAGCTACACGTCCGCCAGAAAAATGGCCTAGAGAGAGTGCTTCCTCCTTTCGGCTATAGAAGAGTCTTCCCTTGAGAGCAAAATAATTCTGCTTTGGCACCTTCCAGGTGTAGTGTTACCGAATCCTGAAGAAACTTGTCACTGAATTCACGTCATTCCGGCATAGTCGAATACGGATGCATCTTACCCGATTCATTGCACCTGATCGCATTTCAAACAAGTTTAAGCAAATGGCAACATGGACCTTGAAATTGGGACACAGCCTCAAGATTCAAGACATGGCCACATGCCCGAAAGCAGACAAGGATACCAGCTGGAGTTTAAGGGGTTACCTAAATTGTTTTCTGGTAACACCAGCCTACTCAGAATCCTCAACAGCTAAAACAGGAAATTAATAGGGCAAGTGGTCCTCAAAAGGTTCACAGGATTGCAAGATCACATGCCATTAAATTATCTGACAAGACAATAGGACAGATTAGATACATAGATTGTTTTGGTCTATCTCCTTCACTCATTCCTTCTGGCTTTATCTAGGAACGTTAGATTCCATGAGGATTGTGACAGGAGCCTATTTAAGGAGACAGGGACTTGTATCTTTCCTGAAATTACTCATCACTCCCCTTGACTGTTCTAACCTGTAGATCCCCTTTTGAAGAATTTTCTGTCACGCCTCTTGGCATTAGCATGTCCATGTGAAACCATAAACGGCAGATACAAGTGATGGGTAATATGCTGATCTGAAAGAACATAGAAACCAACTCTTCGTACAAGAATAACCTAATGGCCACAAAATATAAAAAGATATTTAACTGCATACCTCTGTCACCATCACCACAGGTCTTCTGAGCCCCTCTTCAGGCGGCATAAATCAATTCTGCATCCAGTCCCAGTTCATTACGCCTCATGACTGTTCTCACTCTTGTCCAGTCAACTGCTTAGCTCATGCTTAATGACTTCGAATCAACTTGCTCTTTCCTGATGGACTTACCCATGGTGCTTCTAGAAACCAGAATGACATGTTGTGATGGAACATCATCAGATTGACTGACATTAGAACTGGTTCCAGCTGCAACTACAAGTACACTCAAGGAATTAATGATGGACAGGAAAAGAGGGGAAAATAGTGCAATGTCTAATTCAATTAGTTGTCTCCTTGACCTAGATCTTCCTTATTTTCACACGCATATTGTATCCTTCAATTCCTCTGGACTCAGGTCATGATAAGGAAATTGTAGCGTTTTCGCTTGTACTTAATAGTCGAAGAAGAGAAACAATCGACACAATGAGGAAGTGTTACGTATTACTCTGCTTCAATAACTAGGTAACCTCGTATATCAAATGCGAGGGACACAACTAAAGGTAATATCCTGTCTTAGAATACAAAGCAATACTCAATGTAGATGACAGTGCATATACAGCAAGGCGCCAAGAACAGAGGGAAAAACAAGTCACAGAATAACTGCTGGACTAAAGTAACCATCTAACATCTAAAAGTCCTTATGAGAAAGGATCAGGTATTAATGGGCCCAAAGCGAGCTGTAAAACAAGAGGCAATCCAAAAATTCCCACTGTGGTTGGAAATTCAATGCTTGATACTCTAAAGATCCTACTCCTAATTCTGGCATGGAATAAGGATGCTATAGTTCTCCCCTCTCCTGTATTTCAGCAAGTATGTTGAGATATAGTATCCAGTAGTTATGAAATTGCTAACTTTAGGCTATTGGAAACTTTATTCTATGACTACCTGAAATTGCTAACTTTAGATATCCTTTGAGGGTATAATCTGCAACGGTAGATACATATCAATGGTGCGATATGTTTGCTCAAGGCTCGGTATCACAATGCGGGTTTAGTCCAGTTTGTCAATTAAGTTCAAAACTATTCACTTGAACCATATGCGCCACCACCAGCCCAACGAAAATGCAATACATCATCGACAAAAATTAAATATACATGATGAATTATTTATTGTTGGTAGGAATAAACGCTAATTCCTCATTTTTATGCAAAATAAATAATTAAAAAGGTTAGTCAAAATTTAGGTGTCAACATGTATAAATCAACTAGTTGTCTCTTTGACCTAAATCTTACTTATTTTCTTATGCATATTGTATCTTTCAATTCCTCTGGACTCAGGTCATGATAAGGAAATTGTAGCCTTTTCACTAATGTACTCATTAGTTAAAGAAAACAATCGACAAAACAGGGAAGTGTTACATTTACTCTGCTTCAATAACTAATTAACATCGCATAACACAAAGCAGTCCTCAATGTAGATGACAGTGCATATACACAAAGTGCCAAAAACAGAGGGAAAAACAAGTCACAAAATAATTGCTGAACTAAAGTAACCAGCTAACATCTAAAAGTCCTTGCGAAAAAGGATCGAGCATTAATGGACCAAAGCAAGCTGTAAAACAAGAGGCAATCTGAACATTCCCGTTGTAGTTGGAAATTCAATGCTTGATACTTCAAAGATCCTACAACTAATTCTGGCATGGAATAAGGATGCTATAGTTCTCCCTTTCCTGTACTTCAACAAGTGCATTTAGATATATGCCGTAATCACACATTGATATGTTTATTCCGTTACAGTTTATATCCTTGAAAGTTTCCAGTAGTTATGAAAGCCGCAGGCAGAATCTGACCTAGTGACCTCATAGCATTCCAACAAAAATGCAAAAACTCTCGGTGCTGAATCTTATAGTCCCTTCAGATTATGAGATTTTTTTTACACTCAATATGTTAATTGAAAAGGGAATACAAGTCGCTTGCAATGTAACACAAACCTCAAACCAACCAAGAACATACTGCTAGACCATTGAGGGTGATGTAATTAGAGATGCATTACATGCAAGATCGGATAGATTGTGGAATTATATAGAAATGTTGTTGAACTGTTTTCGCCATACGGCATTCAAGTATCTGTCTGGTAGTGGGTGGCCAAGGGTGGTTGCTTTTCGAGGAAAATTTATGCGAGCGTTAATTGAGCAAAATATCAGAGTAAATTGCAGATAGTTGATGATTAGATCGGAATCAAAGCCACTCTTCCTGTTCACATGGAAGAAGAGCCTCTGGTTTTCTCATTCTGTTCCCGCAGTGATATAACAAAGCATCTTTGGAAGGTAAGAGAGCCATTTTCTTTTTTCTTTTTTTTTTCATTTTGAAGACTCGGTAGGAAGAAAAATCTCACTATGTTGCTACACAGCTAACAGTTGTTGCCCATCGTTTCTATACAATTTCGTTGTGGAGAAACCCTTGCTTTAAGTTTGAATTGGAAAAAGCTCCTCATTTCCTACTCTGCCAGTATCATTGGCTCTAAAAGAGTAAATGGGACTAAATCTAAATCAAAGAACCCAGGAAAATTCACCAAAAAAACCTTCTTTACCTCTCCATTGCAGAGAAAAAAACCAAACGTGAAACGATTCCGCCCCATTAAATCAGCGGCAATCAGATCTCTCTGTCAAGCTGCAAATGCACTGAACAACTGGCCACTAAATGAATGACGCTGGTCGTGGAAATCCTTTGCTAGTGCGGCCAATGCATCTCGCAGAACCAGACCTCCTCCTGAACTTACCTCCCAACCAGCATCCACACGACGGTGTGTCTGATGATCGTGCGATGAACTATCTCCTAACTCAGTACACAATGCCGAATAGTCCTCCCTCATTAGCAGGGCGTTGTGAAGAATTGAACAAGCGCCTACATAAGCAACTGCGGTCCTGGAATCCTCTTTAATTGGCCTGCTTAAAACACCCCAATTCCTGAGACTAGCGATGGTTTTAAGGGCAGGCATAAGCATCAAACTATGCGCTACATTGAAACAAGCCTCGCATGATCCTGTTGTGGCATTCGCAAAAGGCACGATCAACCAAGGAAGCAGAGGGTACCCAACATCTCCAACCAAATACGGATTCGCATTGACCCCCTTAACATCCACAGGAGGCGAATTCAGTAACCTCTCTTCCTCGATGTCTTTGAACAAACTTGATAGCCGAAGAACTCGTGAACGGCCCTTATCACCGCGAAATCCCGCAATGACACTCAGAATTCTCGAGGTGGAGTCAACGACTATTTGCGCAGCGACAGTATCATTGGGCCCGCAATCGGTGAGGATCTCAAATCTTGCACAATCAATCACACCGCAGCAATTCGGCAACCCAGCCAGTGACTCGAACCCTCTTGACACGAATTCGAGCTCGTCCGGGCTCGGGAAACCTGCCCAGAACCGGAAATTGGTGCACAGGACGCGGCACAACTGCTTGGTGCAAAACCGAGAGGCCGACTCGGAGACTCCAAACTGGCGAGCCACGTCGGAGTGGTCGCTGCCGGTGGCCAGCTGGAAAAGCCCGACCCCGAGGCGAAGCTCTGGCGACAGGTTCAGCGGCGACCCGACCGGGTCGCGGCAATCCAGCAACGGCTCGAGCAGGCCCGCGAGCCACTCGAAGGTGGAAGACGTCATCTTGAAAGAGCTGACGAACGAGTCGGGACTCCGAGCCGGACCGAGCCCGACTCGGCGGCGGTCGCTGAGTCGCCCCATGAGTTCCGAGTCGGAGTCGTCCGTCTCATCCTCGCAAGCAGGTCCAGAGTCCGGCTCCGCAAAACGGGTCCTCTTCCTTTTCCTCGAAAGGGATCGCGGAGACAAGGAGGCGGCCATCTCGTGGTGAGAGAGGAAATGGGCGATCAAAGGGAAGAGATTTGCGAACGAATCGAAGCCGTGGGAAGAGAAGGAACTGGGATTCGAAGTCAGAGAGAGGGGGCTGGAAGAAGGGAAGAGGAGGAGCAGCAGCAGCATGATCTCGGCGACGAGAGAAGACAGTAAAGCTGCCAATTTTCTTGATTCCATGGTTTCTTTCTTTCTTTCTCGCTTCTCTCGAGAGTGTCGGAGAATGTGGGGGGGTTCCCGGCTCTTTCTTTTGGCTCGGAAATCGAGACGAATACAAGAATCTGAGAGAAGGACAGACGGAGAGAGAGAGAGAGAGAGCCACTTGGCTCTTGGCTGATTGGCTGTTTTGGTTTGGAAGCTTCCCCCTTTGTTTTTTTTTTTTTTATAGCGCACGTGAGAGAAGTGTCTTTGTCGGAACAGCGGCAATGATTTGGCTTCGAGGGAAGTTCCCATGAGCTCGGTAGCTTTGCGCGCTGATCTCGCGGCCACGCAGTTGCCACGTCATCCGGACTAATCTTTGTCTTTTTCGATGTGTACGAAGTTGTCTGAAAACTCATTCAGCTTGTTAACACGCCGATGTTCAATTTAGGGATAATTAGATAAATAATTTCTGAATTTTCGCTAACGAGTAGTATGATCTCCAAACGTTACTTGAATATATAATGTAGTACTTATCTTTTAATTTATTTAACGTGATCCCGAATTTTTAGCACGTGTTTAATTTAGTTATTGCTTATGTATAATGTTGTCCTTTCGTTAATTCAAGCTCAAGATAATATGAGCATTTTAATATAATCAAAAGTTTGCGAATCATATTGAATAATTTAAAAGTTCACGAATGACATTACAGATTATAAACTAAAGTTCGTGAATCACATTGCGTACTATTTGTATCATTTTCTCTTCAATAAATGAAATTTTGTATTTTGAATTGTAGATAAACGTCTAAATAAATTGTTGTATTTTACGCAACAATCAGCTATTGCATGACTTAAATTTATCAATCGTGCACATCATATTTAGTACAACATGCTATATAGGGCATTGCTAACAAATAGTTTTTGCTTGAAAGTGAGAATAATAGTAGATTGTTAATTATAAATTCTTGAATGAGTGAACTCTATAATAATTTTTTTTTATCATTTGTTACTTATTTCTTAAGGTCCAAAACAGGTTGTTATTCTTACAGTAAATTAAGGACTCTTGTATAATCATTTTCATAATATGTAATTTTTTTAAACTTTTCTTTTTGTATTGGGATTGAGATGAACTAAGGGTATTTCGGTCATATGGAGAGTACAGACCAAATTTGAAAGTTGAATTTATGTATGGCATAGATTAAAAAAAATAACTTATCCTTTGTTTTTACCGGACATGTCAAATAACATGCCTTTACAAGCAAAAAGAATTTATATATCGTATAGATTTTAAAAAGAATTTATCTGATTTTTTACAGGATATGTCAAATAACATGCGTTTCCAAGCAAATTCACATTACCCGTATTTCCTTTTGCATTTAATTCTTACACGCGTGGGTGTGAGACTTGCCATAGTGGACAGATCAAATATATCGTGCCTCTAGATTTTGATTTCCTGATTATTTTCATTTAAGACAGACAGTTAATTCCAGGAGTAGAGACTATTTTGTCTTGTGCCGACAGCTAATGTGTGCAGAAATGGGAATTTCAAATTACCTCAAATAAAATAATGTTACATTTCACATATTTGATTAAAAGAGTTTTTTGTCATTAGTAAATTATTATGATTCATGCCCACAAAAAGGAATTCAGCGATTAAGAACTTGTCACCCAATTCCCTTGAAAAGTTTTAACTTTAGTAAGAGTCCTGACTCTACCTCAAATTTTTATTTTATCTAGTAAAAAAGGTACAAACTTTAACTCAGGTCCCAATTAAATCGAAAGTTATTTTGTATCGTAAAAAAGTACAAATTTTTCGATTGTTACCCAAATTTGAATGCGTCGAGTTTCCTCCGAGTATGTAGAACATTAAATCTTAGTGGAATAATTGGATGAAAGCTTGACATGGGTTAGACTTTGAAAGTGATTCTAAATCTATGTTTTTTATTTTTCTTTTTTCTCAAAAAATAATAATTGTCCATCAATATACAAATATGAATATAGCAAATGGTCTTTAATTTTTCAAAGTAGCTAGCTAATTATTTTTTTTTATTGTACATAAATATATTCAATGCATTCTTTTTTCATAGCGTATTCAATTAGGTGATTTCATGAGTTAGTTTTTGTACATAGTAAAAAATGATCCATTATGAGATTATGAGATACATGACAATATATTCAAGGCAATGACTAACGAGTGTCTTAAAATATATATTCAAGGCATGACCAACGAGTGTCTTGAAATACTTACTTAAATTTCGCGGAAGAGGTTTCTTCAACGATTTGTATGTTTGTCTTTAGAAAAATACCAAGAACTTATCAATTTATTATTGCATCACTTTGCAATAGAGACTTTTCAGTTTCATAATGAAAATTGATGTAAAGAGAAATAAAAAATGATACTATAATCACTTTTCCATTGAGTTTCCTGTTCAATGCCAACCAAGCAGTCGTTCGTTATTTGTAAAATTTTTTAGCCACAATTGAAGAAATACAAAGTAGAAATAACTCATATAGAGATAATCCACGAGGGATATTAAAATGAATTGAAACAAAATCGTATCCCATATGAGTACTAAATCTCATGGTGTGTCTTGTAACGATGATTCGACTTGTATAACATGATTATATCTAAGACAGTACTTTATTTGATAAGAGAAGAAAAAAGAAATAAAAAAATGTACGGTGATCTCTGAAAAAAAAAGAATTGTCACAAATTTTTGTATAAGGTAAATTATGGATGCGAAACTTCACAAAAAGATTATAATTCTTGAGGAAAAGTGACATTATACCTGTTTGGGTGAAATTGAAGTGGACGATGTTGCCCAAAGAAGAGATACATGTGTACAATAACACGCAAAATACAATTGCAATCCCACGGTCGGAAATCGAAAGTTTCCGAGGAAAATAAATATCAAAATCAGAGGGAAATAAAATGGAGATTATCACACTGCTCAGAGCCAAGCTACCCCCTTAATCTCCTCTCCCCCACACCCTCTCTCTCGCTGCCCATCTCTCTCTCTCTCGTTGCATTTGCTCACTGGCCCTTTCTCTTGTTCCGATCACCAGAAACGAGGAAACTGAAACAAAAATTTTTGCGAAGAAGACGAGGCGGGGTGAGTCGGAAACGCGTCTGATTGATTCGCGTTCAGTTGCAACCATTTTTTTTTTCATCTTTTTTTTTTTTTGCGGGTACCCATTTGATCTTTGTTTCGTTTTCGTGCCATTTAGAATTGCTCCGCTCCTCTCAAGCAGACGCGGACTTGTGGGTCTCTGAGGTTCAGGTACTTGTCTTGATTCTGGTCCATTTCTTGAAATTGATGTCTCAAACGAGCTGTGCTTGCTTGTTCATGTTCTTTGTATGATCTAGTGATTACTTGGGCTTTTCTTCTTTTATCGGTTTGTTTTTTCAGGTCGATGTTTTTCTGAAGTTGCCTTGGAGGTATAGGAAATGGGAAAACACCCTTAGGGGGCGATTCATGAAATGTAGAACTTTTTATGCCCTTCACTTGCATGTGTGTTAGTTGTTCTTAAAGTGGCTGATCAGGGTGTTGGCATTTTGATATGGTTTATCGGATGATGCCCTGAATTGGGTCGTTCTTTTTCCTTTCCTAAGGAGTGGTACTCAACGTAGTAATTTCATTAACTTCTCCTGCTCAAGGATCGGCTCATTGATTATAACATGTATATCTGGTTCTACGTTGTGTTATTTGGACTCAGTGATGTGGTTAGATTTTTCCGCTGGGATTGTATATTTGTTTTAATGGTCTGACACCACCATCGAATTATGTTCGTTTTATCTCACATCTTGATTCAAATATTTTTTTGATTGAATGAGCCTCTTTGTGGATGCAGTCTATTACGGAGGATAGTCTGTTAAAGCATTTGGCTCTTGTACACCAACAATTGCCTGAGTAAACTTTCTGAGCTTAAACCGCCCTTCTTTCTTTTCTGGACCTGGTTATCATATCCATTTAAGATGTTTCTGAAATCCGGTTTTCGGTTGATATGTTCGTGAGGCTTCATCCGCCACTTGGTATCAGCATTCCGTAAGTTTAGATTACAGAGATGGGTCATGTAGTTCCCGGTACTGCTTTGGCAATCAAGATTGTCTGCTTTGGTTTCCTTTTCAGTTTCTTTATTGATCTCAGTATCTCTCACATGCAAAGATGGTTTGTAAGATTTTCTGCTTAACTACCGACACCCCAAATTGAACTCCATACCTATAATTTTTGAACAGAGAGAGATCAACTAAATGCATTGAAGTGCACTGCTGGTTTGAGCACAAGCTTGCCGGCCACGCAGACACCTCGGTTATAAAAAAAAAAAAAACTAAAAACTAAATGCATGGAAGTGTAACTTAAATGACACTTTTCATTTCATTCTAGTTTATAGCGATTGCTCCCGCTAGTAACTTGTATTTGCTACTATTTTGCTCAATGCACATTCCTGAGCAATCCATGCCTAGTTATATAAATATGTTTGTACTAGTCGCCTTGAGATTCATTTCTCGGTGAGTTACTTTGCACCTTTATCTTGCTTCTCTGTGCCAGGGAGGTGATGCTGAACACCATTATTATTGGAAGTTGAAAGACGGTTTGCATCTTGTGCTCTCGATCAGGAGAAGAGAGTTTTCTTTAATGCAAGGGCAGAAGAGCAACAGCGGTTCAGTCCCTGACAATTTTGATGTCAATATGGGGTCTTTTTCTCGCAATAATGACCTGAATCACCACTCTACTCTGAACAACAGTTCACATCTGGAAGGTAGCCGTTTCCCAATTAACATGGGATTGTCTAATGAAGCAACACTGGCGAATGCGGTTGGTCATGGCATTGAGGACTTCACTGGGTGGAGTCTGGGTCATCCTAGCTCTATATTGCATCAGGAAAGCCAAGCTAGTCACGAAGATAGAAAAGGGAAACAGTTATGTGCTCCTTCAATGAGTGGTGAAGGAGGTTCCAGTTCAGCTGGAAGACAATTTGAACGGCCCAATGTGTTTCTTCCGGGGTTGCATATAAGCAATCAAATCCCTGCTGGCCCAGTAGGTTTCTGCAATTCAAGTGCTAATGCTGATCCTTGGTGTGCCAATCTGAGTGAGCGATATTCAGGTTATACTGCTGGACCTGGAGCTTCTACTAGTCCTAGTCTCAATAACTCTCGTTCTCAGGAAGATAACGATATGATTTCAGATATAGCTTCGTCGGCTAATTTTGGGAGTTTATCTAGTAGCTCTGGTCAGATGGAGGAGAGACATGATGGGTCGAGTTCTTCCATGGGGTACTGGGGATCATCATGCAAAAGAAAAGCCTTTGAAGGGACTTCGGGACATCCACATACTTGTTCAAGTTCAGGTTACTATCCTCAAACTGCAGGTGTACCTTGGCCTCCTACTGGGCTGAGTTTATCTCAACCTACCTCATGGAATTCTCCTGGTGCTCATTTTCGGGAGCCACTGTACCCCAGAAGTGGGATTGGCATGAGAGAAGGTAACCCTGCCCCATTTTCTTCTTCAAGGGTGACAGGAAATAGTGAGATTCCCCCGAGAAACTACAGTGGGCAGGTAAGTTCAGGACCTCAACAGGAGTCTGATCCATTGAGGAGTGCCAGACGTGCTAATGCCTTTTCTCTTCAGCAATCACATAGATCTCGTCGGCCTAATCCTTTGGACCCAAGATTAGCGTTTATGGTGGCAACCAATATGCACACACCACAGACAGAGTTGAATATGAGACCTCCCTCTGGTCCAGCAAGAAACATGGATGCTGTTCCCTGGAATGCCACTTCTGCATCGAGAAGTAGCAATGTTTCAAGTTCTTTTCTTCCTGGAGAGGTAGTGGTCCAAGATGGAGTAAATTTTAGAAGCAATTTGAGAAGCATTTCCGATGTTCACATGTTTCCATTAGCTGAGGCCAGAATGCTGCAAGATCCAGCAAGTTGGAGTTCAGCTGGTAGAAACACAAGTGGTCCGAATGGTCCTCCTACTGTTCTCGTGGATGCCGCTTCAAGCGTGCAGTCGTCACCTCCTTCCCGGGTACCTATCCAACCACCAGTCCCAAATGGAGAACAATTACTGGAATTGGCTCCTTGGTCTCTCTCTCCTCCTGTTGATGGCGTGTCGAGCAGACGCAGTAGCCCCTTGCTCCCAATCCCATCAAATGCATCTTCGTTGCAGGAGATAGCAGTCTCAACTGGAGCTAATAACCAAGGAAATCATCCTGAAAGCACAAGATCTTCCTCTGCAGATAGACGACTAGAAGGTGTGCATGAGTCCTGGCGTGCTTTAACAGCTAACGTAGAAGGGAGACAACGCGTTGTTTCCGAGGTTCGTCTTCTAAATGTTTTAAGTTCTTTCAAGTTCGTAATTTATGCATATCTAACTGCTTTAGTTCTGGATTGACATTGCCTCAATCTGGCATGTTTTCCAGTTATTATCTTAGTTAGGAATGGTGACTATCTGAGTCCAGATTATGGATTAACATCAAGTAGCAAATATTAAATAAGCATAGTATGATGTATCTCAATGTTCCAATGCTACTTTAGAAGGGACAGAAATAATCATGGTTCTGAGTTGAGCCTGCTTCACCTCTGTGGATATGCCTTTTTGTCTGATCATCTGTGTAAATGGTCATTTTAGCTATGAAGCGCTCCTCTTTCATGTGTCTGTTGCATATTGTTAGAGGCTCTTGGCCAGGGTCTTCTGATGGGAATAGACCAATGAGTCCGATAGCAATTATTGGCTTGGTGTGGTCCTCTTTTAATTGCTTTGTTGTTGCTCAAAACTGAATTGGACCAGTATTGACCATGGCTGGACCCATGACTTGTTCAATGCAGCAGCCAGCTCTAACTGGGTTAAAATAATATGCTCACTTGGAAGAGGGGGGGGGGGGAAGGCAAAACCGGTTGCTCTAGTATGAGTAGAAGGACGCTCTTCTTCTCGACGAGACAGTTTTCTGACATGCACTGTATAATGTGATGTACTTTGAAGTAGTTTATTGGTAATTCATCAAGAGATGGATTTAGTTTCAGGAGAAAAGCTTGACCATTGATGAAAATTTGACCTCAATGATGTGAGAGGCCATGATCCTAGCTTTATGCAAAACAATACATCTTTTACAAAGTTGAGTGCTCTCATAGCGGATACTGCCAAAAAGTAAAAGAAATTAATGCAAGTTTGATTTACGCATTGTGATGTATACTAATTAAGTCAACTTTAATTTACTCTTCTGATTACAGTGAAAGGTATTAGTGATTGGAGTCTGTTAGAATCAGGACCATTTAATCTCTTAAGAAAATAAAGTGAACATTACCTGGATTAAGCCAGCTAAAAAGATATTAATCACAAGATCAGAAGTACAACTGATTGTGAACATAATGGCTTTGTTATTTAACTATTAATTATGATTTTGTAGAAGCTCTTTTAATTCAGAAAAATATATCATTTATTTTCAAGCCATATACTATGTATTTTCAAGTTCATACGCAGCATGGGGATGGTTGTTTTCATTATTATGTCGTTAGAAATATTACAGCGATACAAATGATGATGTCAGCACCTATGACCTTGAAGTTCTACCAGTTGCTCGGTCTCTCTACCTGTTTTTAAACTCATGCTTTGGACCTTGCTTCCAGTAACTTTTCCAATCTGTCATAACTCGAGGGTTCAATGAGAACATGTAAGACTGCATCAATTTTCAGAAGCTGAGTTTATGGTTTGTCTTGTTCCCATCTTTGGTAAGGTCATTCGCAGCCACCATATACAGTACTGACTAGACAATGGTTTGAAGGATGAGGCTGTTCTGTCTTCCTCCATCATGCAAATTGCTCGGGAACTTTTCTTCAGAAGGTTACTGGGCGAAGCTTGTGAAAGAAGCCATATGATGGACCTTGTCATATGTACTCTGAGACATAACTGGGCCTTGATGCAGTTGCCTGTTGAGTGGGGTTTGCGGATTGAGTACGGATAGCATTGATGACTAGAGTTGTTGGTTTTATTTGCATCTTTTGAGAATTTGACCGACGTAAGCTATATGAGTTTTCTTCTTTGGAACTATCCCTAGATAAGTATACAAAATCCAAAAGTTGATTGATTCTTTTCCATGATTTATCTTCATAAATCTCTCTTAGTTCTCTAGGCTAATAATGTTTCTCTTTGATGTGAGTTCATCTTTTGGTTTTGATCTTTCATTGTGTTACTTTTCCTATCTTGAGGTTTTAATCATTCCTGTGGAATTGAAATGTTTTATGTATCACTTTTGAAGTCAGAACTCTCTTTTTGCATTAGAGTTCAAATAGATCGGTGGTCCTACTTTATAAACGTCTGCTTCACATCCAAGATGTCTGGAATTATGATATATCTATTTGTCAAGGACAATTCCGTAATCAGAGCTTTAAAATAGTCTTTGAGTGCTTATGTTAGTGGTGTGGGTACAGTGGAATGTAACAGGATTTAAAGCTGAACAGGTTTGGAAACTCAAAATTGTTTGTGCATTAATGTATGTTTGGTATGAGGTTCGCGATTCTACAAAATTATTTAACATAATAGAGGAGCTATGGCACAGTAAAGGAGGCAACAAATTAGGTAAGTCAGCTGTGAATTGGAAGCTTATTGAAACTCCGTACACCAAAATCAAAACATGCTCTCTGGAAGCTGGAGATATGGAGGTGGGAGGATATGATGTATTTTACTGATCAATTTTGATGGCCACAAAATGCCCGACTTAGCAGAGTTGTTCACATAGGCCCTTGTTGTTCGGTTAGTTTTTAATTTGATGGGTTGATTTAATTTCCAGAATGAAAAGATCGCTGAAACAATGTTCGTAACAGAAATTTTTGTCTGTTCCAAATTTTGTACTTCTTACAACTATTTTGGCAATGAAATAATTCTATCTAAGCCCAACTATTATCATTGAGATCTCTAATCTGAGGTTGATTAGAATACTCAAGTTCAATTGCTTGAAATATAAAATTCAGAGAATTGTAGTACTGCATTCTATGCTTAAATTTATATTTGAGTCATTTGACTTGAATCTGGTAAAAAATAAAAGTAACGTTCTAATATTCCTATTGAGATAGGCATTGTCATTATAGAACAGTTGGAAATACAATATAACCCTATTCTGAAATGATGTGGTTATATCGAATATCTAGGAATAAATTAACAGTGGATTGCAAAGATATGCAGTTATTGCATTCATGTTTGCTAATCAAACTCAAATGCTCTGCCTTTATGCAGACATGATACATATGAGTATGAGCACCCTTGAACATAGGGATTTCATTATGTGGCTTCTTCTGCATTTAGTGAAGGAACACATATTCAATTGGAAAGAAGTTGGTAGGATCATGAAAGTGTCATAGTAAGTATATGGTATATATGTGTCGTTGTACTGAGTTTGCTTGCTGTATATGTGGATGTGCAGCATCCATTCCAAATCCGGTTATTCTTTCTGGCAACGACTATCTATTGTCGTCGCAGTTTTGTTCATGTAAGAAACCTTTTACAAAATCATCATTTCATCGCTTTACCGTCAGACTTTTATATGTAGATTCACTTCCATAGTCACACTTTAACGGATGTTGCAATTATTCTTATAGTAGCAATTTCCTTTTCTTTTATAATTTCCTTTAGACAATTAGCATGTTTGTACGCACTTTCCTATTAGGGTATACAAATTGTAAGGCTATTTCAAATTCGGGGACTTATACAAGTAGATTCTCAAGGACTTCATTGCAATATATGCATGCATACTGGAAAGTGGCATCATATAGACCTGAATTTACCATAAGTCTACGGAGCCAGTAGAGTCTTGAAGTCCAGGCAAATTTTTTGAAACCAAAACCATGTGACCCCTTATAGAAATTGCTTGGAAATTCACGTCAGTTTCATAGTCTAAGTAGGATATTTTTGTCTTTGGTTCACAAAGAGGACAGCTTGGCTTGGTGGTGGTAAGCGCTCTTTTTGAATTTGAGTAGGGACTATGAAGTCTCGAGTTCGAACCCTACCGACACCAACGTTTTCTTATTGTCCTTTAGCTAATAAATTGATTCTTGTCGTTATCATGGCAAAATCAGCGAGTCCTAGTGCTTAGCTTGCGTAAGGTGATCCACCTAGGGACTATAAAGCCCTTGGTATGAATCATCACCACTACTCAACCTCATTTGGGTTTACTATTCAGTTTGACCGGTTGAACATGGGCAACACAGGTTTGGTCTGGGTTTAGGAAGTTTGTTGTTCAATAGGGTTGACAGGATTGGACCTTAGACCAGTTTGAGAACCAACTGAAAATATGGTTCTGATTAGTTTTTAAAACAACACTCAGGAGTGTATGCATATTTACTGAATTTAAGTCTATGGAATAGGTTCTTTCATTGTGGTTATGGTGAGGAGTAATTTTCCTTAATCCTGAGTTACGAGAATATTGGTCACTAATTGTCAACTTCCTTTTCTTGTGATTGCACTTTTTGCCCGCTTATCTAGCTATATAAAACTTTCCCAACACTCCATCAGATATCTGTGCAGTACATTTTCCTGCTTGTGTTTGAATTTCTTTAGTACTTGGAACTTTATTCCTATACACTTATATTTTGTGTGTTTCCACTATATATGACAACAGCACTGCATTTAATGGACTCGTCCATGAGAGCCAATGGATCATGATATCTTTCAGTGCTTGTTTGTGTGACATTCCTTGTAATTTATGTGGTATCTCTTATATGAAAAGCCTTAGCTCTTGCCTGTGGACTTCCTTTTCTTCCTGATTTGATTTCTGTTGGCCTATCTGATTATGCTTTTTGAACATTCCGTCATGTCTCTCTAATCAAGTCTGTCTAGCTGGATATGTTATTTTATCTTGAAGACTTAGAATATTATTTGTATGCCCTTAACTTCTGTGAGTTGCCTTTATATGTGGCAACATTGCCACATCTGATGGACTAACTTATGCACGTCAATGCTCAACATTCTTTCTAAATTAAGAGTAGGGGCTTGTTTTTGGACATTCCTCATAACTCATGTGATGCCCTCTTATGTGGAAAGTTCGTATAGAAATGTTGTAGTTTGGCACTATTGTCTGTATAAGAGATTCTGTGACGTTGGAGTAATGACGTACAAGATCTATTCAAAATATTTATGTCTATCTGAATTTTGCAATTATAGATAGTTTGATCCAGTGATTGCTGTCTTTACATCTGAATGTGTTGAACTCACTGTGCTCGGTGGCCCCCCCCCCCCCCCCCCTCTTCTTTTTTTAAGATCTTTTTAAATCTTAGGTATCATCAACTGCTTTTATGGTATTATCAATTGGTGGCATTATGCTCTAGAGTTGTAGAGTACTTCTTTGGAGGTATTCAATTGTATTGGATCCTTTGTTGAGCCACCATGCAGACTATGGATGCAAAACGAGATCATAAAACAGCTTCAAACTAGTTTGCGAGATTAATAAATGCTCTAGAACATGCAGATATATGAGTGAAAATTGTGCGTGCATCACTGTGCTTATCTTAATTATTAAATTTTTATCCCTCATATGTGGGTTTGCATATGATAAGTTGCAAATTGGGTCATATGGATTACCGGTAGCGATTTTTCTATTCGCAGATTCTTCAAGTTTTAGAAGCCATGCAAAGGGGAGAACATGTACGAGCTGAGGTTTGGTTTTTATTTCTCGCTTTGTTTCATGATTATGTAGATATAGTTATTTATTAAAGGAATCGTCCTGGATTGTATCCGCTTCAGTAAACAGTCATTTGTGATGAACTATGCTGTGTCAAAGCATTCTCTTTGTCATAAGGCATTCTCTTGTCCTTATGATGGTTGCACTTGAAGTCCAGGGCAGAGTCAGTGAAACTCTGTCGGTTACTGTTTAGTAACCGGATCACTTGCTTTGTGTTTTTATTCTTTTAATTATAGGATATTAGCGACTAGCTTCACCAGAAAATTCTACCTTTCCTCCCATGGGAAACTATCTGTATAAAGGTTTGCACACCCTTTATAGGTGGGTTTTCCTTTATCTATATAAGAAATGTCAGGATTCGCGTGATCAGCATTGTGTTGTTGCCTAACGGCTGTAGGTCATCTCTGGTTGTCTGCGCTGGCTGAATATAAAGATGTAAGGTTCTTTAGTTACTGTTTGGTTCAGCCAATTAGTGGGTAATGTAACTTGTAAACTTCTGTTTGGTTTTACTTATAACTTTGTTTGTTGACAAGCAAGAGCTGATCGGACCCTTTGCAAGTGATAAGAAAGGTCTCTAAAATATTTAATGATCTAGGATAATGCCCGCTACTCTTGTTTTATCTTAATTATTGCTGTGTCAATCAGGATTACGTGATTTTTCAGCCCTTCTTAAATAATGGTTTTGGCGAGATGCACGACAGACATCGAGATATGCGCCTAGACGTTGATAACATGTCTTATGAGGTGACCATTAGCAATCATTCTTTGTTTTCCTGGACATGCTGCAAGTTCGAAAGGCTTGTTTTGCTATATCTGCTTGTTTTTTCAGGAATTGCTAGCACTTGAAGAACGCATAGGAGACGTTAGCACTGGTCTGAGTGAGGAAACCATTTTTAAGTTCTTGAAGCGGCAAAAGAAGAACATATCTGTTGCTGGAGAGCTCCCGCAGGATGTGGAGCCATGTTGTATTTGTCAGGTGAGAGCCTTGCGTCTCTAGGGCTAGTGAATGGGAGCAGAATTGTGGACCTAACAAAATATAGGTTGGGTACTTTTCATAGTTAAACTTGTTCCATTATTTGGATAGATGTGCTTCTGCCTCACAAATGTATATGAGAGTTCTGTCTAATTTCGATAATGTACGCCCCTTATATTCTAGCAAAAAACGATTATATGATCTGTTGAAAGCCATTAATTCCAGCTAGCGAAGATATTTTAAGGTTCTTGCATTCGTAAGTGTCTTTGTTTCCATATCAGTTTTTGCTAGTGTAAGATTGTGATCATATCAGAGCACATGAAGTTTTTTACATGGTAGATATTATGTTATTTCAAAGTTAAAATTCTTTTATGCCCTTACCGATGCTTGAATGTTAATCATGACAGGAGGAATATGCTGAAGGAGATGACCTTGGGTTACTGGGTTGTGGCCATGAATTTCACGCCAACTGCATCAAACAGTGGTTAATGCGTAAGAATCTTTGTCCGATCTGTAAAACAACAGGCTTACCTATATGACAGGTAGGAACTTCATGAGGCAGCAGAATTTCCAGTCAGAGCGTCACTTCATTCAGAAGTTGGTGGATGATACTCTCAAGGTTATACATACAATTTTAGTCTGGACTCAGTTTTGCTCCTATATTTTTGGAGACAAATTTTACCGCATGAACCATTTTCTCAACTATTGGGATACTTGACAAGTGATAGATAATTATATAGACAATGACTTATCATTCATGATTTCGTCGTGCTTTTGAATTCTGCCATTATTTTAGAGCTTGGAGTACTTACAATGAGATGTAGGTCCAAGATTGATGTGCTTTCTTATCCTTCATTGCATCTCTTGCTGTAGAGAAAGCTTAGGACCTCTCCGTACACTGCAATTTTTAATTTATTTGTGCTAATGATTTCTATCTGGAGTCATTTAAGCACATGAATTACTGTGCTTGAAAGTTAGTGTGGCCGAGAAAAGGTGACTGTGCTAGAATCTCCTTTGATATACCCAGATCAAGAAAATCCATCGGTTATAGACGCCAAAATCTTCTCTCCCTAGCTTCGGTTTTTTGGTAGTCTTTTAATCTGTTGTTCTTGTCCTCCTTGGTAGGCATCGATCTGATTCTCTCTTGCATTTTCTCCTTATGTAAAGTTTCCTAGGAGAAGGTACTAATTCTCTTTGTGTCTCTTTGAATCTGTTGATTAGTGTGCACTCGCTTTCTAATGTGTTGATGCTGCATCCTATTCAGATGGTCATGTGGGTAGTGGCCACCTGAAAGCTTTCTCATAATATACCATCATCAACATCAACATCACCTTTATCCCAAACCAGTTGGGGTCGGCTCTCGTAATATACCATATTGCATTAAAATCGGTATAAGGTTAAAGTAGCATGTAATAGGGCCATATTGCGTGACATTACCTAAGGATTGTTGTTTTCGTTGTTAGTACAAGTTTTCGGTTCTCATTTCCAGCGAAAGATTTTTATGTTGTATTCTGATTGACAAGAACATTGGAACAGCTTCTTTTTGTGCTTTAGTTCGACTGAATTATTTTCGGGTTTCAAAAGACTAGAGAAACAAGGAAGCATGCCAGTCTCTGTTGGAAGATTTTCTGAATCAAACTGGCACCAAAATATTTCCTAGTCTAGTCTTTTCCCGCGTCGCACTAAATTTTCCTCTCATGTCCAGCTAGGTCATTTATGCCAAGCCATTATTCCACATTGAAACATTTTGTCCAGCACTCCCCAGAATATCCACTTGACTCTCAGTTCGTTTCTTGTTCTGCGAATTTGGAATGCAGGGCATACTTCCTTTAACCTCTACCCATGGTTCTATCGTTTCTCAAACAAGGTTTTGGCCATTGTAGTTAAACCTACCCCCATCGTAGGCTAGTCGATCTATTATATTTGCTTTCATTACATTGCATCGAGTGGGTTTGCTTTAATGCCATCGCTGTAATCATCGATCTGCGAACTTCTGTTGCATGTTGAGCTGTGGATTCCACTCTTACGCAACCATAAACCGAGTTTATCCATGGGAAACTGCATTACCTATGGCATAACAAGTAAACAAGCCTTCTTCCCATTTATGTAGTGATCTGAGGCATGGCCTAATGACGCTTGATGCTTATAGCTAGCTTACGGGCTAATTCACCTGGCCTTGGTACCTTCTATGATGGGAAGATGTTATCCGGCGTGGGGGACCAGAGGAACAAGTTGGTCTGCGATCTGTCGTCGGTAGAAACACTAGATCCAAACAGATGAAGACACGCTTCAATCAAAGGTGAGCATAACCAAGGCATGCTAAGCAATATATAGGCAGCATTTGAATCATTTCTTTCGAGTGAAAGTCATCCTTGTGATCCAATTGGATTTGGTCGTTAGTGGTTCAGGAACAGATGATGTGCGGATTAAGCGCACAAAGTGCAAAAGATGCCATTGCTTGGGTTACACATCTGGGATTCGGCTCGTGCCTTATCTGGTCTATAAGATTAGTAGGATATTTCATGAACCGGGATTTGCTTACTTCTATAAGGTGGCTTCCCTCGCCACAGCGGTTAAAAAAAAAAAAACTGAACCTCTGGTGATGAAAATGGTTGCTGCAGGCTTGTGAGTGCATCAAAACCTTAGAAGGCAGTTGCAAAGCTGGAAAAGATAAAAGCACCAAGGCGAGTGTGTTCGCTTGAGTGAAGGAATTTGTCACGAACAAGTTTCTTGGATTTTCACGTCTTTGATTTGCTGGATATAATTAGTTAACGGAAAATCATTTATAGTCAATGAGAAAAATTTTATTCCTAGTGTTAGGAAAATGAATTCTGGAGCTTGAAAAAGGAAAAATATTTTCTTGAAAAATGATTTTTCAGAAAGTATTTTCCTTTATCGTGAAATTTCTATCAAGATAAGCACACGGTTCAATCTCGACCGGAAAAGCTAGCCAATGTCTCCGTGGAGGCATTCATGAGCAGGTGTCGTCTTCCAATTGTTCTGGCCAACTTGAACTCGTTTCCATCCGTGCTTTATTCAGTGACTTTCGATGCTCTGTGCTGGAGAAGCTTAACATCGAGGTCATGGCCGGTAGCCGGATTTCTTGTGATCAGAACATAAGCATGTTTCCCTATTCAAGTTTGCTTGAGTAGCCTCATTCCTCCAACTCCTCCTCCTCCTCCATCCTCCACCTCCATATCTCTATATCTCAGCATAAGCAGGCAACTGAATCTGCTAATGGAGTCACGGCAGCATCGTGGGATGAACAGATATACAAGCGACACAGTTGAGGAGATCATGCTAATGCCAAATGAGATCTCTGCATATACAACTAGGCAAACTCGGCCAAAGAGAAGAAACCGTTAATTCAGCTAGGGTTCGCTTGAAGATTAGTTATCGTACCTCTCTATTCAACCCAGAGTGATGGTTCTGATTGTGTTTGCCGTTGCTGTACTATTCGTTCTCTGGCACATCTCTATTCCCCAGATAACTCCCTGCAAAGCTTGTTCATTTCCTTATGTGTCTTGGATCTCGCTTTTGTTCAAATTCATGCTTCGCATGGACATTGTCTCGTCCATGGGGAAAATTCTTCGTGAGTGAAATCGACTACCAAAGAAGCACACAGATCAATACAATCCATCCAGTACTAGCTAACAATCCTTTCGTACATATACTTATGCATGCATCGCCAAGAATTGAGATAAATACAATTCATTCAGTCCCAACTTATTATTTTCTTTCAAAGGCTTACCCCCTTTGGGTCTTGGGACACAGCCCAAGAAGCAAAAATTTATGCTCCAACCAGTTCCAAAGCGATGGTATCACAAAATGGGCTTCAACAAGGAATTCAAGCCAGCCCACAATCAGACCAAGCAATTCGACTTAGATCAAAGAAGGATATAACCTTCTGACCCCTTCAAATCCCATGTCCACCAACAGCTAATTCTAACCTGCTCTACTTCCTTTTGGTGTCAGGATGTTTCTTCAATCACGACCGTATCAAAGGGTGCAAAAAGAAATATTTCCTTTTCTTCTTCAAACCCAGAAGAGGATTACTAGCACTGTTCCAAATAGCCGCCACTCATGAGGTGATCGATTACGGCAATGAGCAAAGCTAGTAATGCGTGCGGCTGGGATGGGGGCAATTCTGGGCTTCGGTACATCACAAGAGCCAAAAGTCATGTTTGCCTGCGCGCACATAGCGATTATGAGTCATTTGTTTGCAATCCTGACTACCTGATCAATTTAGGAAAGCCTCGTCAGGATAGGCGGAAAAATAAATCTTGGAAGGCACCGACTGACCTTGCAAGATGTTATACTATTACATCCGCAGACAAGATGACCATTTGCCATATCCATTGCCGCTGGGGCTCCCCCACCATCGCTCCTCTGAAGATTTTCACAAGCACGATGCTTAGAAGTTTAATGCTTCATTTCATCTTTACTTAAATGTGTAATCTTGGAAAATAAAAACTTGGCCAAACCTTGTAAAAGTCAACTGCTATGAAGTTAGGCCATCGTTTGCCGGCTGCTTCGTAACAGGTGTCAACCATGCTGACCAAGGGGGCTGAATTGTACTTGCAAGCTTTGGTTAAGTCTGGCATGGTTGGGAAATAGTTCACAAGAACCAGAGATCTGCTTGTTGTGTTTATTGAGGGTGATTCCACGCGGTTTGGGCAAAAACCGGCTTTCATCCCTCCATCACCATCTGTAGAATTGATTGACATAATAGTCAACCATTGACCCATAATACGAAAGCTCCTAGTGCAACGAGATTTCTGAACAGAGAGGTTGATGGAGACATACACTGGTTTTCCACCATGTATCGCCACTGGTATGCAATTCCTTCAGAAGCCTCTTTTGATGCTATCGAAGTGAAAACTAGCAGGCGCTGATTCTTTTGGACCATATCGCCCACTGTTGGCCAATTGCCACCATTTTTCGGCATACGAGACAGTGGAAACCAGTATTTCCTCAAGCCAGCAGCATCAAACACCTTGGTCAGTCCATTAGGCGACGAAACATAGTCTTCGATTATAATAGTTACAATCTCGGATGGGTTTGCTTGCAGAAATGTTTGAACTTCTTTCAGGACGTTAATGGCTGGTTGCTGGCAAACAAAATTTCTTTGTTACTGTTGTTCTTCTAGAGTGAGCAAGAACTCAACAACTCAAAGCAGGGTTAGAGGAAAATTATGAATATATGGTCAGTTAGTGCATATTGATTTTGTTTAAAAACTTAACATACAGAGCGCAACAGAATTGTCCATTCAACTTACAAAAGCTGTATAGTTATAGCAGCGTCCCCCAAAGGAGTGACATAGCCAGATGTCATTTTCGAAGTCATACATATCCAGCATCAGTCCCCTAACGCCATTCTGTAAAGTTAAAATAACAGGGCAGATATTTTAGTGCATGAACAATCGGAACTTTTTGCAATTCGCACCAGTATAAGCCTAATAGGCAACATATACCAGCTAAAGAATGATGATTCATCATCAAATGATCAGCTCATAAATGCTGATCATGTGCATACAAATTGTAGGGACTCAAGAAATGCAGCAGTGAAGCTATGACAAAGAGGAGACTATGTCCAGGCAATTACAGCTGCCCCTACAGTAAGAAAATAACTTGTGACTTAGAAGGCCTGTAATGCTACTGGTCATTAATTTCGACCGACTTGAACTTCCAAGCTATGATCACGTTTAGAATGATCCTTCAAATAGTGAAAGGGTAACCACAGTTCATCAGGACTAAAGGCTGCTCATTTGGTCAACATTTATCGATCAACCACCGAGTAATTAGAATGATCCTTCTTCCACATACAGAAATGAGAGAAGAAACTGTACAAAGTCAAATATTTTATTTCTGAAGCTGCTTGCTATTTGCAACAATCTACCGCATATCTTAATTGCACGAGAGGAACTCAACATGCAAGTGGATAAGCAAAGAACAGCGATTTCTTCTTCCCTTTTGTTTTTCGGGTTTGGAAGCTTCGTCAAATGAAAAGAATATTGAATTCAATAAGGACTAGCATGCAAGAATATGATAATCAATTATAATTACATCATACAGGACCTAGAGTTAAGTCGACAAACCAGGTCAATCCTCTAATAATCATATCCCCCATCATTAAAATACTAGCACTTGATGGAAAACCAAGTTGTTCTGTATTATTATAAAACGTAGGAAGATGATCTCCACATGCACCGTGTCCCACACCCACGCACCACCAGTACCTGAACAAACGTATTCAAACACAGAAAAGCTCCTCAAAGGAAAAGACCAAGATTCCATTTCCAGTCTTTCATGCCAAGATTGCAGCTTTACTATTTGTCTTTGCATATGATAATTCACTGAGTTCAAATCTTTACGTTGGAGCATCAAACTCCCTCAATTATACTCGCAGATGCATAACACTTTGATTTACTTCAACGTCAAACTACCTCGAAAGCTCAATTGGGTGACCAAAAGATTTTGATTTCTCCCATTTTTTTTTATCTGATGTAAAAAGAGAGATCGAAATCACCCACATTGAGCTGATCAGTGACGGAGTCTTGCTGGTTTCTGGGAGATACTATGACTGATCCAGTAGCCGATTTCACTTGCATCCTTGCATATGCATTGTGAGTCGTCAGCCATGAGTACCTGTTAAATGGCAAATTATTGACCTGTGCAAACAATCGAGGCCAACAAAAAAGAAGAGGCTGTGAAGTCGAGCAAATTTTGAAAAAGGATCAGTCCGGAAATGGAAACAAAGAGAAGAGAAGGACGAACCAGTGAAGTGGGATTGGAGGGCCGAATCCGGGTGCATCGAGGGCGTGTATTTCCATTGGCGACGCAAGTCTCGCAGTGCAAGCCGGAGTCGCAGAATTTGTTTGCGACGCAGGTTTGTCCCTCCTGTTGAAGAACAATTAGCAGAACCATTCGAGCAGGCACACGTCCATGTTGATTTCACCATTATCGAAAAGCGATAGCCTATAACCAAGTCTTTTCCATTATCACGTGGGGGTGTGTGTATGAGAGAGAGAGATAGAGAAAGGGGAAGGCAGGACCTTGAGAGCAGCTGAAATGGTGAAGAGAGAAGCTGTGATCAAAAGGGTCGCGATGGAAATGATCCCCTGCGCGAATGAATTGCGATGGTTGTAACTCGCGACTACAGAAAGAACATGAACAAGACACAGGACCATGCATTCAGAGAGCGTGAGAGAGAGGGAGAGTTTTACATGCCTCCATGGATATCTGCAATGAAGGTTGTGACGGTGGCATATGGAGAAGACAGAAAGCAAGGTCACCCTCTGCGTGTGGCGTGAAGCTTTTGGGCTTTTGTTGTTGGGTAGCGACGAGGAGGCATACGACAAGGACGACGCAGCAGCTGTGGAGTGGCTTTTGGGACCGATCTTTCAGCTTCGAGTTTCTGTTCCCACGCGGCGTAGGTGGTCCTTCCCTTCGTTGGGGGAAATACTTGCGTGGTCTCGCTCACCAATCATGTAGATTCTATACGTGAGACGTAAGATCCACGTGTTAAGCAATGATTATGTGAGGAATGCTACGTTTACTAGCTCGTGACTTTATTGTAACTTAGATACGAAACGTCCGACTTACAAGTATAGAAAAGTCACGAGTTACGATCATAAGACATAACACGCATAAATAGACATATTAACCAGACATTCGTTATTTTCTTGAATCTCTGAACTATTATAAGACATATCTTGCAAATGTTACAGTAGAAAGTTGTCCTTTTTACGTCTTGTCAGGAACCTAGAGAAACCCACATTCGATAAGCTATAATGAGCAAAACAGAGAGGCCACAATAACGCTCTTTATCTTCCTTAAGCGCCACGCAATACCACCGGCACAAACAGGACAACATTCCATTAAAAGAGAGTTTATATCTTGCACGCCAAGGCCCTTTAGATCGCTGAAGATGATGTGCTTTCCCAGAGTAGAGTGCATTGCAAGCATCTCAAACCAAACAAACACCCCGAAAAATGCCACCTAAAACAGAGTCGCATTTGCAAAGGCACGCATCCACACAAGTCCTTTCCATACATGCTGTCTTCCATTGTTGAAGCAAAACACTCGCACCGGAGGAACATCAAATTTCACCATAATCTAAATCAAAATGCAACCTTCATTAGCAGATTATTAGTCACAGAGACAACACAGTAGAGCTTCGCATGGCAGGTTCTAAAACGCAAAATTTGATCCATGCGGGGACGCACATTGCACGAAAAAACAGGTGTGGTCCAAGCTCGTCATCCTTTATGTGACTTTCGGGTGACCCAAGGAAAAGAAAGGAAGAAAGGAAAGAGAAAAAAGGAGGAAATTTCAGGATCTTAAGCATGCTTCAATTAACTTAAAACTAATGTAGTTTACAAGAGTTTTGACAGGCATCTTGTTCTTCTAGCAACCAGCTGCCGCCAAGAATTTCCTCTTGCTTAGAGGTTCTTCATGCAAGGTCACCACATCCCCAAACTTCTTGAAGAGCTCCTCCAGCCCATCCACACCAAACTTCTGGTAATCGAGCGGTCTCTTATAACGTTGTTCATATATTGCCTCAAAACAACCCAAGAAAATGCGACATGAATAGCTTACTAGAATCTCTTGCAGCTCATGCTTGAACTGCTCAAGACTTTGAGCATCGAGGTCACATGGGGAACCGCTTCTGGCACTAGTCTTCCCTTGGACGTTCCTCTCTTCACATTCCAGTTGGTCTTCATCTGATAACTCATCTGAAGATCCGACACCCACAATGGCATCAGTCTCTTCCTGAGGCCCTTTTCCTTTCTTATCTTTCTTTGTCAAAACCAAAGCAGGTGCATTGTGTCCTGCCTTCCAGTTGCGGAGATAGACAAACTTCTTTTGGCCTTTTCCCTCCACGGCCATTGCATCATTCATCTTCTTGAAAAGATTCACAAGCTTAAATACACCATATTCAGACATATAGAGGGGTCTACCAAAAACCTTTTGATACTCCGCAGGCACACGGGTCAGAGGCAAACATCCTCCGGAAAGTTCTAGCAACTTTACAAGCTGCCCTTTGAGTCCGTTCAGATCCCCAGGCTGTACAAACAATATCGAATCATTTTGATCGGCAGAAGAAATCGGTCCTCCAGCCGCAACTTCATTCAAACCAGTTGGAAGACTATGAGATCTTGACGTTGAGGCAAAACAAGGCATTCCAATAGTAGTGCTGTTGTACTCGGACAAGGACTGCGATATTAACGAAAAGTCTCTTGAGTTGCAGTAGCTCTGTGAAACCCCTCTGTACACAATTGCTTCCTCCTCATTAGTACAGTCCTGGTATTCAGTAATGTGACACCCCATGAAGTAGCCTGCAATGTCACATTGTCCGCCACGGGGGGCCGTTATAGCCTTAGCAGGGGGAACAAACCCTTCTCCACGTGCTACACTGGGCCAGTCCCACACAAACTTACCAGCATTGCAGAGAGCAGAGGAAACACCTACACCAGAAGGGATAACGAGGATTATGATGTATCCACGTTGCCCGAGTATGTGGAGAGCAGGGGCAAAATCGACATCTCCAGAGATAAGCATTATAGATGATGGTGGAGGATTGTCTAGTGCAAACAGGAACATGTCAACCAAGATAGCCTTATCAGCAGCATCTTTTCTCCCATTTGGAACATCAACGAGTTTTACACCGGTTCTTTGGCATCCTTCCCTTAGACGCCTCGGGAAAGCATTGAAATCTCCATAGGCAGAGAACGTCATGACAGCTCCATTAATTATGGGATGCACACGCAAAGCCATTCTGATATTACCAGCTACATCTTCGGGACGGACATCACTGGGAACAGGGCAATTCTCAATGTCCCAAAGGATAGCTACTGGACCGTCAGAGCTACTCCGGTTTTGGCGACGCAGAGGAGGTTGCAGTGCTGGGTTAGCATCTGCCATATCTGTTCCCCTTTGTTCCGATGAACTAAAAGAGACCAGTGAGTTTGGTGAATGTGGATTAGCCATCAATGCCCCCTTCTAAGATCAAATCATCCTGCTGTTTTCAGAAAAGATATTAATTTTCTAAACCCAGAAAAATAATGTTATTGATGTCCAATTCAAATGTACCTAGACTAGACGATTAGATGCTCTTCGTGTGATGGACTGTAACAAAGAGATTGGTTTTGTTGAAAATTTAAAGCATGAAACATGATCATCAGGCAATTTCACAACGCTTTGAGTTTCTCATCTTATAACTTAATAATCTTCTGATCCTAATCTTAATCCAAAAGAGAGAGGCTGGCATAGAATGGACAAGTATTGTCACAAACAACTCGATCGCAATTTCTCCTTTATATTTATCACAAATTTCCCACTGGAAGACTTAAGATAACTCGAGTCTTCTGCTTCAAACAATATAAATTTCGGACAGAATACCACAGTATAAATACATATGTACGGATAGTGGAAGAAGAAATTACATGCTAATCGGGTGCATGGAACTGCAGCTAGTCTTAAGACAAAAGCGGCTAGTTCTAGGACAAAAAGTTCCATAATCTAAATAACCCAATAACAAATGATGAAGCAAATCATTCCAGTGGGAAACATATCATAGTTCATACCTCAAAAAAATGCTTACTGTGAGATGAACCCTGATAGCCAAAGCTCATTTACCCATCTGCAATTTCCAAACTGAAGCTTCATCTAATTCTTACTATTGGTCCAATAAAGCGGCAGGAAGAGATTAAAGTGACTTATTTGGATTTGCAATTAATCAATTTTCCCCATTAAATACGACTTGATAACACACTAGCGTAGACAATTGGATATAGATTCTCCCTGTAGATTGTACGATAAATAGGACAAAATTGGAGGAAGCACGACAACATTTTATGAACATAAACGTTGAGAAAAAAGATTTGACTACATAGTCTCAGGAATCTTGTCCCATCAGAAATATCTTGTTAGGATCTAAAAAAAGGGCAGAGATCTCTCATCCAAATATCAAAACACATTGGCATTTCACTTGAAAGCATTAAAATGTCAAGATACCACCATCAGCATGACATCAGAAAATGTGATTGTGAGATCTTTCGAAGTACTAAATACAAGAATTTAAAGAGACGGACTATAATCAAAATCAACCAGCCACTGTAGGGGGGAGTAATGAGCCATCTATTCTCCAAAGCAGCTCACCAAATCACAGAAATCCTAGACTTCCTCAGTTTATAGAGGCAACATGTTATGCAACTACATGGTAGTAATAGTCAGATTTAAATGCTCCACGTCAATTAGGGAAATGTGATCAAACATTCAGTGGCAAGTTCCAATCAGAGATTAAGAGGAAGAATAGATATAGGGAACCTTTTACACAGCACTAAACCGATATACGAAAACCTATCTGCGCTCAAAGTATGCGTCTTATTATTTTTAGAGCATGCGACAACAAAAGGTAGGATCTGAACTACAAAAACTGCAGCAGCATCCAAAAATTAGCATAGGCTTAGCTCGTTTCGTCACTTAAGAAGGCAAGCAGCGCATTACACTTCCCAACGATAAGCAATATGAAGACGGTCCCCATAGTCCTTAATTAAAGATGGAAAGCAAAAGTTCGGCATCACTTTCATCAAGCTGCATCCTATATGGGAATAAGATAAGCTAAAGACACCTAATTTGCTTCAATATGAGAAGAACCTTCTCAGCAATTAACCAAGTAGGCCGCAAAGATAAAAGCAATGGGCAACATCTAAGACACCCACAGCAAGCACGAACGGATCGTTTGCATTGAACCAAACACAGCTGGCAAGAGAAGCAATTACCTCACGGCGACGCCCCCATTATTTTGTACAGCTCCGAAGGGGAAAACACTCCTGAAATCGGAATCACCGACAAATATAACCATCATATGAAACACAACTTAAACTTAAATCGACTACTAGAACTAAACCAACAAGACGTGATCATACTTACCCAGAACACTAAAACGGAATCTTTCGGGATGGAGACCAAATTTCCAGCAAGAAGAACGGGGGCAACCCGCGCACAAAGAAAGCTCTTTTGATTCCTTTCTGCTCACAAGGTTCAGGGATTCTCCCCGTCTTTCCTTTTCTTTCTTGTGGGGAAGCTGAGGTTTTTGGACGGGGGACTCGAACAAGAACTTTTCACCGGTGGATCAGTGGCAAAATCCAGCTTCTCGGGGAACCGACTATGGGAGGTGCGCGCAGGTTCGTCCGCCCCTCTTGGTTCCTTTGGTGGGCGTGGCGCGTTAAACCGACTCCCTGGGTTTGATCAAACGTTGTGGGCTTTGGGAACGTCCGGACTCCGGAGCCGCTTGATTTGGAGAAGGGATCACAAAAGTGGGTCCCACTCGCTTGACCTCGAAGGCGTCCCCTCGTACATAGCAACGGAAAAATGAAACGAATTATGTTTAAACTTCCGCCAAACATATAATGTGATATTTCAGTTTTAAATTTGATTAATACGATCTCTCAATTTTAGTCCAATATGCCGCGTGAACTTTGATTTTTTTTTAATTTATATAATATGATCTCTGAACTTTTGAAACATTTTCAACTTAATCAATAAACTATAAGAAAATACCTAATGTTCTCCTTGAATGTAGATTAATTGAAAGATTACGTTAAACGTTTTCCTATAATTCAAGGATCAAGTTAAACACATTTCAAAAGTGCAATAATCATATTGAACAAATTGAAAATTTAAGGATCACATCGCATATTAATCTAAAAATTATGAATTATATTGATCAAATTAAAAGTTCAGGGATTACGTTGCACATTAGATGAAAGTTCATGAACCATTTGTGTCGTTATCCTATAAAAATTGAATCGCTTTTTTTGGAAGAAAATCGATCCACTTTGACAAATATATCTAATTAATGGCTTGATACCCAAAAAAAAAATCTCAAACTTTAGCACTCGTGACAATTATATTCAATTTTTTTTGTTCATAAAAAAATCATTAACTTTTACTTTTATCCTAATTCTACCGGTCTAACACTAAAAAAAACCCTCAACTTTACCATCTATCTCAATTATATCTGAAACCTTTTTTTCCTCATAAAAAGTTCTTAACTTTTATTTTCATCTCAATTTTACCATCGTCAGCCTTTCATCCATAATCATCGCTAGTTAATCCTATATGGCTCGAATTTTTTTGCCAAATTTACTAATGAATCTTTGAAATTTAGAAGCGGTAGATTTTAGGGATGATGAGATTTTAGATTGTTCGTCCAAATATCTCTATGTCTAGCCTTTTTTGAGATGTTGAATGCCAAAGAGAATATGAAACATGCTATCTTAAGTAACTCTATGTCTTCCCAAAATACGTAGGGGAAGCAAACAATAGAAGATAAGTTCGAGGTTTTTTCATATCAGCTTTGTCGAGTTGTAATTTATTACCGATATGGAAATGTCATGTAGGATTAGTTAATGGTGATCATGAAGGGAAGGTATAAATGTGGTAGAATTATGACGAAAGTAAAAGTTGAAGGTTTTTTTACGAGACAAAAAAATTTTAAATACAATTGGGACACATGCTAGAGTTGATTTTTTTTATACTAAGCTTGTAGAATTAACATAACAATAAAAGTCTGGAATATAATTTAAATGAAAGTAAAAGTTGGAAGTTTTTTATGAGATAATTTTTTTTGGATATAATAGTTATAAATGCTAAAATTGAAAGTTTGGTTTTTTTTTTTGGGGTATTGGGCCTCTAATTAATAGATTTTCAACAACCGCAAAGACAAAAAAGGAAAAATAGAAAAAACCCTCAACTCGATATAACAAGTAAGTTTCTAAGTTTTAGATATGGAATTTATCAACCTTGCTCGTACTTTTTAGGTGCTCTTTTCTCTTTCTCCCGGCCCAGGCCTCCCACTGGTGATCAGGACCGTTCAGAAATTTCAACATCCCCTTGCAACTTATGATTCGTCAGTTCAACGATTGGTTCCTTTGGCCCTTTGTCCAAGCAACCTGCCTCATGGTCACGTTGTATGTCTACTGCACGATGCTCTCCTGTTCCCTACAAATTTGTGCTGGTATGGAATACGTACTTTCAGTCATCGTCCCTGTTGACACCTGATTTTTAATCATTTTTTTTTCTATTGCTAAAGTAATAAAAAATCCATAAAAATTCATAAAATTGAAAAATCAACTTTGGGGACCTTAGCCAAGCCTAGGGAACCAATTTTGACCAAAAAACAATTTTTTCATATTTTCAGTATTTTTCGGTATTTTTATTTTCGAAAATTCATAAAACAAAAAATGAAGAAAAAATGAGAAAATTGAAAAATCAACTTTGGAAGCCTTGGCCAAGCCTAGGCAACCATTTTTGAACAAAAAATAAAATTTCATATTATATATATTTTTAATTTTTTTTAAAAAAATACAAAAATACTTGAAAATTTTGGAAAAATAACATTTGAGGCCAAAAAAAATACACAAAGATAGTTAATATTTTTATTTTAAATCTATTTTCATATTGGCCATCGCAAATTCAGAAAAATCCAATTCGAATCACGTGTTCCTTCACGAGTATAATCTTGAATCGGGCCTAAAAAAATTTAATTTGAGTCAACTTATTTTTAATTTTCACTTTTTATGAGTTGTGACATTGTCTTCTAATATTTTAAATTTTCATCTTGGCCCAATTATACCCAGAATGACTTAATTTTGCAAAAGGGCTTTAATTAAATTCTGCATTATTTTCAACGGCAAGAAATGAGCTTAAATTTGACATGTGGTAAATTTTGGTGTGTCAAAAATTGTGAGGAGATTTGGACTTAAAGAAATATATTTTTTCAGGGACTAAATTGTAAATACTTAAAATTCAAGGACTAGAGTGCAAATACTTAACTCTTGAAGGATTATTTTACAAATAACAAAAAGAAGAGTTAGTGGATAAATTAGAATAGAGAAGGGAAGATGGAAAAGAGGAGATGAAGAAGAAAAGTTGGAGAAGAATGGATAGAGAAAATAAGATAAGAATAGAGAATGGAAGATGGAGAAGAGTTAGTAGAGAAATTAGAATGGAAGATAAGAATAGAGAAGGGAAGATGGAGATGAAGAAGAGTTAGTGGAGAAATTAGAATGGGAGATAAATATGGAGAAGGGAAGATGAAGATGAAGAAGAGTTAGTGGAGAGATTAGAATGTGAGATAGAGATGGAGAATAGAAGATGAAATGAAGAAGAGTTAGTGGAGAAATTAGAATGGGAGATAGAGTTAGTGGAAAAATTAGAATGGGAGATAGATGAGTAGATTATAAAACGAGGAAGAAGTGAGCTTGAGGGGGGGGGGATTTTTGGAGAGAAAATTTGAAGTGTTTGAGAGGATTTTTTTTGGAGAGAAAATTTTGGATGCTTGAGAGAGTTTTGGGAGATTGAAGAAAAATTTGAGAGAAAGAAAATACCAAAAGAGAGAGAATTTTGAAGATGATGGAAGTTTAAAGCTAGGGGTTATCATCACAAATTCCTTCATCGATCAATATAAATCAAGAGTTCTTCCTCGTCAACGAGCAAACAAATTCGAGCTAAGTGTTTTTATTTATTCATTTGTTTATGGTTTTACTTGCAAATTAGCACAAATTGTATATACTTTCTCCATCTCCTCTTTTTTTTTTTCATATTTTATGTCAGGAGAAGGATATCTCTACGTCAACAGCAAAAATCTCGTAGAGATGCAAAAATCGGCCCAGACAAGCTTCTAAGCTATTCACCGATTTCTCAACTGATCTGTGACTAAAAGTCCCTCTTAATTCAAAAGAAACTCTCTATATTGGGAACATAGAGAGCGAAAATCAATTATAGAAATCCCTCCCAAAAAAATGGGAGATAAGTACTCTTTCCACTCTTCTGGTTTTAGGTGCAAATTAGCACATATTTTGTATACCGACATTTCACTCTATTTTATGTCAGGAAGCCGCAGCTTTATATCAATGGTCAACCCCATGGAAGCACAAAATCGGCTTGGAGGAGTCCTCAAGCGCACACAAATTTGAAATTGTTGAATCAATTCGTTGTATTTTATTTTAAAGAATTCATACCCCAGAATGGAGAGGACAAAGTCAATCCGCAATTTAAATACCCGCACCATAAATCCCAAAGGGAAGAGCCAAGCCAATGCTTAGCCTCCCATTGGAGGTTTTTACTTACAGTAGTTAAATACCTGCAACTTAAATACCTGTACCTTAAATCCCAAAGGGAAGAGCCAAGCCAATGCTTAGCCTCCCATTGGAGGTTTTTACTTACAGTAGTTAAATACCTGCAACTTAAATACCTATACCTTAAATCCCAAAGGGAAGAGCCAAGCCAATGCTTAGCCTCCCATTGGAGGTTTTTACTTACAGTAGTTAAATACTTGCAACTTAAATACATGTACCTTAAATCCCAAAGGGAAGAGCCAAGCCAATGCTTAGCCTCCCATTGGAGGTTTTTACTTACAGTAGTTAAATACCTGCAACTTAAATACATGTACCTTAAATCCCAAAGGGAAGAGCCAAGCCAATGCTTAGCCTCCCATTGAAGGTTTTTACTTACAGTAGTTAAATACCTGCAACTTAAATACATGTACCTTAAATCCCAAAGGGAAGAGCCAAGCCAATGCTTAGCCTCCCATTGGAGGTTTTTACTTACAGTAGTTTAAATACTTGCAACTTAAATACCTGTACCTTAAATCCCAAAGGGAAGAGCCAAGCCAATGCTAGGCCTCCCATTGGAGGTGTTTATTCACTGTCATGTACTTCCTATAATTTAATTTTTGAATCATCAGACCCAAAAGATAAGTAGGTTGTAATACTGCACAGAAGTCGTTAACACACTCCTTCTTTCGGCTTCAGGGAATCTTTAACACTTAAAAAAATATAACAAATAAAAATATATACCATCCATGCATCCTATTTAAAAAGTAAAACACAAAAGAGAATACCCTACTATAGCCTTAGGAATAAACCAAGCCTGAGTTGCCGAATTAGGATATCCATGAAATTAAGGTACCGAAAGGGCATTAGTTTTAATTAACTAGTGTAACCAAGTCCCCGAGCTCATAATCTCTGGTTCGCAGGAATAAATTAGTTCTCCCGCTAATTTATTTAGGTTCCTAATCCACCTACCAAGAATGATTAGTGGCGACTCCAAATTTCAAAATCATTTAAACAAAAACCAAAGTTGCGATTCGGTAGGGCTTGGGAGGGTCCGCGTTAGGTTAGTCAAATCTAATTAACCTAATAATCCGTTAACTCCCTTTAAAATTTAAAATTTTTTTAGAGGGTCGCGACAGCTTGGCGACTCCGCTGGGGACGGGATTTTTAAATTTTCGAAAAAAGATACCAATTGGAATACTTAAATTTTTTCGAAATTTTAAAAGTCTTAGTGGACTTAGGCCAATGAAAATTTCATGGATATCTCGCTTCTGGCGATCTTACTTGGGACTCATTCTATAGGTGTTATATGTTTTTGCAGGATGGGAGTTATAAGGGGCGGAGTGTTTGGCTAACCCATTTGTTTTGCAGGCTCGGTGTTGGGATTATGTTTAATTTCACACATTTTTAGAAGCGCTGTTTTGATATCAATTGTTGTGCATGTCTTGCATATTCTGAGGATCACAACACCTGCACACACAAGCGTCTAAACCCAAGTCACGAAATTTTTCCTAGGTAACCATAGATAGGGATCGAATATGCAAAACTCTTGCGTCGATTGCGCTTGGGTTGACCATATTTTATCCCGCTCATTATCTGAATTGACAATTCTTCCCATTGTGATTTGATTGCGCGGAGGGTAAGGTTGTCAATTCAGATAGTGGGGGCCTTTTAGGTCCATACCCTGTCTCTTCTTCTTTTATTTTCTAGAGTCCACTCCTCACTTGAGTCATGCGCATGACTATGTGATTTGCATTTCTCCAAGGTAAAAGTAAGTTCTCTAATTTTATCTTGTATTTATTTTCGGTCGGTCCATGCTAGGTGTTAGTCAGTTTTTGAGCTTGATATTACGACCATTCTTTTAAAAGAAAATAAAAATTAAATTTGTCCCTCATTTCTTTTTAGATTTTTTTTTTGAAAAAATGATGTGAAAAAATCCCTTCATGAGAATTTTATTAACCAATAAGGGATTTTTGTCATGTTTTTATTACTTTAATAAAAATGAAATTTTCCTGAAAAAATTTTCCTCTGAAAATTTATTTCAATAAAAAGAAAAATTCCTTCAAAAAAAAACTCTAGTAGACATCAAGTGATTTTATCACATTTTTCAAATTATAAAAACTTGCAAGAAAATTCTTCTCGAGAAATTCGCTCATGTTTTTCTAAGAAAATTTTCTCTAAATAAAATTAGACTAATGTCTCGGGGGAATTGTATTGACCAATAAGAGATTTTTGTCATGTTTTTCTTGCTTCAATAAAAATGAAATTTTCCTGACAAATTTTCCTCTGAAAATTTATTTCGATAAAAAGAAAAATTCCTGCAAAAAAAACTTTGGTAAACATCAAGTGATTTTATCACATTCTTTCAAATTATAAAAACTTGCAACAAAAATTCTTTTCGAGAAATTCGCTCATGTTTTTCTAAGAAAATTTTCTCTAAATAAAATTAGACTAATGTCTCGGGGGAATTTTGTTAACCAATAAAGGATTTCTATTATGTCTTTCCTGCTTCAATAAAAATAAAATTTTCCTGATAAATTTACCTCGGAAAATTTATTTTGATAAAAAGGAAATTCCTTCAAAAATTTTAGTAAACATCAAGAGATTTTGTCACATTCCTTTAAAAAAATAAAAAAAAGAGTAATAAATCTGCAAAAAAAAATTCTGTATCAGAAATTAACCCATTTCTTCCTAAGGAAATTTTTTTTTTCTGATTTCTCTATAAAATAGAAAAAATAAAATTGGACTAATATAGGAGTCATGGACCGACATTCCTTGTGTTGCATACTAATTATATCCTTTTCTTTTGCAGGGAGATCCTAGATACCCCAGACGGGTGTAAAAATTAAGTTCAATAATATATCAAGAATCATCTTCAGAAATACCAAAAGACAAAAAACACCAAGGCTTCAACCGTTAATTCAGGGGGGCAAACGAACACTGTCCATCTTTGACAGACAGAGTTGTGTCAATCCGTAAACTTGTATGGGCAGTGTATTCTGATATGACGGTGGACTTATACTGATTAAACACGGGGGCATATTTAATGTATTGTAGAGGATCCCGCGTCTTTTGAAAGACAATATGGATTATATAATCAGAAACCATGAAATAAGTACCTTAACCTGATTAAATCAACCAGAGACCGGTCTTAAAATTTCCTCGGATCCGAAACACGCGGAGGGTTTTAGAGGACCGAGGTTCTATTAATGAATGTGACCCACAAGTATTTCTCCCAATGCTACAGGCGCCCGACAAGAGCAAATGGGCACCGAAAGAAACAAAACACGGTTGAAGTGGGGCACGCAACAAATGGCCGAATTTATTGGCACACTAATTAAGTGGTGGTAGCTTTATTAATTTACATGATTGAACGCGGGTCTCTAGGCGGCTGGTGGAAAGCCACACTAAATGTCTCTCTAATGTTCTTGATATCATCGTCTACCGCAACCCGCGAGAGCATCATGAAGAAGATTAAACCTAGACGAATACGTCTACTTAGTTTCATCGCACGTTCTCGCCTTTTGTCGATGTCCAAAATTAATGCACAAGCTAGAAGTAATCATTTCCCTTTCCCCCCTATTAAATGCTCGGAGCCGTTAACCGCACCAAACTCGAAAAAATTAATATCGAGACGAAATCTGCGTAAATTTGAAGGGTAAATCCGCATCATTCCAATTTACCCTTAAATTGCTCCGGTTTTAAATTTGATCCCTTCTATTTTCAGGAATTTGCAAAAGCGACTCGAGAATACAGTTGTATCCAAAAACCAAATTTCCTGGTCGGGCTAAATTGGGGGCAAATCAACTCATGGACATTACCACGGGATGGGCAGCTTCGGTTAAAGAAAAATACAAGCGAAAGATCCGAACAATCTCAGACATGGGTAATTCTGTATCGTTCTAATTTGCACATAATCATCTCGAGTCCTGAATTTTTTATTCCATTCTTAACAGGGATTGCAAATTACCTCGAGAAATATCGTAACAAGGCCCAAGGTGATACAACAGGGCCGCGTTATCCCAAAGGATTAACCTTTGAAAAGAAAACCCCATGGACACCTATGGTCCAATGGACCGAATGGTATGGAGGATGACAGTAGGTCCGAAATATCCCGAGTTCGATCTCCAAAGTGGGGAATGTTGTATGTATTATAAATAAATGAAACAACTTTTTGTGTATTTCTTTTTGCAAGCAGGAATACTCGACGAGTAATACCGAAGTCAATATTTTGCCACATTCTCGGCTTAATGGTGAAGCATCCAACAAAAGTCGAAGAAAACTCAACCCAGCAAAATTGGTAAAAGACTTGTCCAAGGCATTCAAGATGAAGGGTAAATCAGTATCGTTTCCAATTTATCCCTTTTAATACCGGTTGACATGTCTCCTTTTCTTGTTACAGGAAATATTTATACTAACATGTAACATGTTGGAGGAGACAAATCCAAAAGAAAATGATGATCATTTGACAAGATCTATTCTGGTGAAAAATGGGGGGCATTTAACTGCTAAACCATGGCGGTCGCTGTCACTAAACAAACCAAAATGCTCCCTCACCCATATGCCTCATCGTGCAGGGGCAAAACTTGAGACAAACCGCTCCTCGACATAAGGAGTGGGCTTCCCAATTTGTTCAATCCACCCACATACCAGGGGCAATTCAAATCCGCCCATGTTTGCACATTATATAAATACACATGATGCTAAAAATTTTCACATCAGCATTGTGTTTACACATTTCACGAATTATGTATGATTATTCCGCATGTTTAATTTACCAACTCCAACTTAGAGCATAAACTGCATAGGAGACATCAAATGTGCAAAATGGGGTATAACAGGATGAGGAAAGTTAAACCATTTCTACACACGGGTCTAACATTTTAATCTACAGATAAACAGCCTTTCTCTAGAGTGAGAGAAAGCCCTTTCGGACTAAAGTCCCCCATTCAGATTACATTCGAGGCGTTCATATTATGAGAACCTCCTTAAATAGAATTGGTAATGCAAACTTGACAGAATAGTTTTGCATGATCCACATTTTGATTGATTGCATCATGAGTTATCACACAGACTACTTCTAATCATTGCCAACTTAGCTGAACAATTTTGTATGAACCAATGAACGCATTGATGAAAATGCTTGCACATGTTAGCTCTGACATTGCCTGACAGGCAACACATTCCCGGTGTTTGAGTTACCTTCCAAAGTCTTGAAATCCATTCGGCGATTATTGAATGAATAAGCCTGGTTGTCGAGAAGCCACCAAGCATTTCTTCCAAATTCTCAGGTAAGTATATCTTCAACCTAAACTTTTCAAGAGAATGAATTCTGACGGTTGTTGGGGTACTTGAATCCATTGCGGTATATATAGGTATCCACCTTCTTCAATAAAGCATGATTTGTCTCAAGGACAGAAATGTTCGAGACCTTTTGATCTCTGCCTCTTTGGTTTATTCCTAAAGTGACAGGAGAATATAATTTGGGTTTGAGCTTCGTAGGATTCCTGGTCTCCCCAGATTTCAAAATGGCACCCTTTGAGGTACACCAAGCCCTTCTTACAGGCAAACTAAGTCCTTCTTACAGGCAAACCAAGTCCTTCTTACAGGCAAACCAAGTCCTTCTTACAGGCATAAAGTCCTTCTTACAGGCAAACTAAATCCTTCTTACAGGCAAACCAAGTCCTTCTTACAGGCATAAAGTCCTTCTTACAGGCAAATTAAGTCCTTCTTACAGGCAAACCAAGTCCTTCTTACAGGCATAAAGTCCTTCTTACAGGCAAATCAAGTCCTTCTTACAGGCAAACAAAGTCTTTCTTACAGGCAAAACAAGTCCTTCTTACAGGCAAATCAAGTCCTTCTTATAGGTACAAAGTCCTTCTTATAGGCACAAAGTTCTTCTTACAGGCAAATCAAGTCCTTCTTACAGGCATAAAGTCCTTCTTACAGGCATAAAGTCCTTCTTACAGGCAAATCAAGTCCTTCTTACAGGCAAACAAAGTCCTTCTTACAGGCAAACAAAGTCCTTCTTACAAGCAACGCAAGTCCTTCTTACAGGCAAAGTAAGTCCTTCTTACAGGCAAATCAAGTCCTTCTTACAGGCAAATCAAGTCCTTCTTACAGGCACAAGTCCTTTTTACAGACACCAAGTCCTTTCTACAGGCACCAAGTCCTTCTTACAGGTATCTCCATGGGGTGACCTACCATACGGGTCAAATCTCAATCAAAATTTAATCAGTAGAATCCTTTTATTAGGAATCTACCATGGTACGACCCACTATACGGGTCAAATGGTATGACCCACCATACGGGTCAAATTTTAATTCAATTTTTAATCAGTAGAATCCTTTTATTAGGAATCTACCATGGGTTGATCCACCATACGGGTTCAAGTTCAACCACCCTAAAGTTTTTTTTATATAACGAATCCTTAGGTTCTCATTTCATTTTCAGTAGAACATTCATGTCACGACTCTTTTTATTTCCTTGTATTGAGTCGATTAGAATTCAGGTGTCATCTCGTCTTTGAAATGAACCTCTACCGAGCTTCCTTTCAAAGAGGGGCAGCTGTTGACACCTGATTTTTAATCATTTTTTTTCTATTGCTAAAGTAATAAAAAATCCATAAAAATTCATAAAATTGAAAAATCAACTTTGGGGACCTTAACCAAGCCTAGGGAACCAATTTTGACCAAAAAACAATTTTTTCATATTTTCAGTATTTTTCGGTATTTTTATTTTCGAAAATTCATAAAACAAAAAATGAAGAAAAAATGAGAAAATTGAAAAATCAACTTTGGAAGCCTTGGCCAAGCCTAGGCAACCATTTTTGAACAAAAAATAAAATTTCATATTATATATATATTTTTAATTTTTTTTTAAAAAAATACAAAAATACTTGAAAATTTTGGAAAAATAACATTTGAGGCCAAAAAAAATACACAAAGATAGTTAATATTTTTATTTTAAATCTATTTTCATATTGGCCATCGCAAATTCAGAAAAATCCAATTCGAATCACGTGTTCCTTCACGAGTATAATCTTGAATCGGGCCTAAAAAAATTTAATTTGAGTCAACTTATTTTTAATTTTCACTTTTTATGAGTTGTGACATTGTCTTCTAATATTTTAAATTTTCATCTTGGCCCAATTATACCCAGAATGACTTAATTTTGCAAAAGGGCTTTAATTAAATTCTGCATTATTTTCAACGGCAAGAAATGAGCTTAAATTTGACATGTGGTAAATTTTGGTGTGTCAAAAATTGTGAGGAGATTTGGACTTAAAGAAATATATTTTTTCAGGGACTAAATTGTAAATACTTAAAATTCAAGGACTAGAGTGCAAATACTTAACTCTTGAAGGATTATTTTACAAATAACAAAAAGAAGAGTTAGTGGATAAATTAGAATAGAGAAGGGAAGATGGAAAAGAGGAGATGAAGAAGAAAAGTTGGAGAAGAATGGATGGAGAAAATAAGATAAGAATAGAGAATGGAAGATGGAGAAGAGTTAGTAGAGAAATTAGAATGGAAGATAAGAATAGAGAAGGGAAGATGGAGATGAAGAAGAGTTAGTGGAGAAATTAGAATGGGAGATAAATATGGAGAAGGGAAGATGAAGATGAAGAAGAGTTAGTGGAGAGATTAGAATGTGAGATAGAGATGGAGAATAGAAGATGAAATGAAGAAGAGTTAGTGGAGAAATTAGAATGGGAGATAGAGTTAGTGGAAAAATTAGAATGGGAGATAGATGAGTAGATTATAAAAGGAGGAAGAAGTGAGCTTGAGGGGGGGGGATTTTTGGAGAGAAAATTTGAAGTGTTTGAGAGGATTTTTTTTGGAGAGAAAATTTTGGATGTTTGAGAGAGTTTTGGGAGATTGAAGAAAAATTTGAGAGAAAGAAAATACCAAAAGAGAGAGAATTTTGAAGATGATGGAAGTTTAAAGCTAGGGGTTATCATCACAAATTCCTTCATCGATCAATATAAATCAAGAGTTCTTCCTCGTCAACGAGCAAACAAATTCGAGCTAAGTGTTTTTATTTATTCATTTGTTTATGGTTTTACTTGCAAATTAGCACAAATTGTATATACTTTCTCCATCTCCTCTTTTTTTTTTTCATATTTTATGTCAGGAGAAGGATATCTCTACGTCAACAGCAAAAATCTCGTAGAGATGCAAAAATCGGCCCAGACAAGCTTCTAAGCTGTCCACCGATTTCTCAACTGATCTGTGACTAAAAGTCCCTCTTAATTCAAAAGAAACTCTCTATATTGGGAACATAGAGAGCGAAAATCAATTATAGAAATCCCTCCCAAAAAAATGGGAGATAAGTACTCTTTCCACTCTTCTGGTTTTAGGTGCAAATTAGCACATATTTTGTATACTGACATTTCACTCTATTTTATGTCAGGAAGCCGCAGCTTTATATCAATGGTCAACCCCATGGAAGCACAAAATCGGCTTGGAGGAGTCCTCAAGCGTGCACAAATTTGAAATTGTTGAATCAATTCGTTGTATTTTATTTTAAAGAATTCATACCCCAGAATGGAGAGGACAAAGTCAATCCGCAATTTAAATACCTGCACCATAAATCCCAAAGGGAAGAGCCAAGCCAATGCTTAGCCTCCCATTAGAGGTTTTTACTTACAGTAGTTAAATACCTGCAACTTAAATACCTGTACCTTAAATCCCAAAGGGAAGAGCCAAGCCAATGCTTAGCCTCCCATTGGAGGTTTTTACTTACAGTAGTTAAATACCTGCAACTTAAATACCTATACCTTAAATCCCAAAGGGAAGAGCCAAGCCAATGCTTAACCTCCCATTGGAGGTTTTTACTTACAGTAGTTAAATACTTGCAACTTAAATACATGTACCTTAAATCCCAAAGGGAAGAGCCAAGCCAATGCTTAGCCTCCCATTGGAGGTTTTTACTTACAGTAGTTAAATACCTGCAACTTAAATACATGTACCTTAAATCCCAAAGGGAAGAGCCAAGCCAATGCTTAGCCTCCCATTGGAGGTTTTTACTTACAGTAGTTTAAATACTTGCAACTTAAATACCTGTACCTTAAATCCCAAAGGGAAGAGCCAAGCCAATGCTAGGCCTCCCATTGGAGGTGTTTATTCACTGTCATGTACTTCCTATAATTTAATTTTTGAATCATCAGACCCAAAAGATAAGTAGGTTGTAATACTGCACAGAAGTCGTTAACACACTCCTTCTTTCGGCTTCAGGGAATCTTTAACACTTAAAAAAATATAACAAATAAAAATATATACCATCCATGCATCCTATTTAAAAAGTAAAACACAAAAGAGAATACCTTACTATAGCCTTAGGAATAAACCAAGCCTGAGTTGCCGAATTAGGATATCCATGAAATTAAGGTACCGAAAGGGCATTAGTTTTAATTAACTAGTGTAACCAAGTCCCCGAGCTCATAATCTCTGGTTCGCAGGAATAAATTAGTTCTCCCGCTAATTTATTTAGGTTCCTAATCCACCTACCAAGAATGATTAGTGGCGACTCCAAATTTCAAAATCATTTAAACAAAAACCAAAGTTGCGATTCGGTAGGGCTTGGGAGGGTCCGCGTTAGGTTAGTCAAATCTAATTAACCTAATAATCCGTTAACTCCCTTTAAAATTTAAAATTTTTTTAGAGGGTCGCGACAGTCCCCTACAATCAGGCGAAAGCGAGCGGGGCGATCTCTTCTATTCCTCAGAGCTTGGAGTTTCGGCTTTTGTCACGGCGTCAATCTTTCGGCTAAGCAAACGTGCCAGATTTAACTAAACACGTCATTCTAAGGCGAAGGCAAATTTCCATCGGCTAAAGGTACCATCATAAGTAATCAGCGCATCAGGGGAACCATGTCCACCTACATACAACTCTGGGTGCCTCACATAGATCCAGAGCACACTACTCATCTACCTAGGTGACAGAATACCGCCTTATTTGACATTACAATGGCTTCTGATCCTATATGATTCGGATTATATTCACAATATATAGCATCGGTAGTGCAGGCTCATCAGTGCTTCCCAATTGGATCTTCCAAGTTTGGCACAGACGATTGAAGAGCGATAGCAGAGTAGCTACAGATCGAAACTATGGCTGTTGAAATGGAAGACCGGCCGAAGTGACCTGTTCCTTAAGTTCTGTGACCTGCATTCTTTGGCAACACTAGACTGAAGAGTCTCAGGACCACACACAATTACGCCGATGTCAACATTGCCCCACTGCTCGGACACGGATGTGAAAATTTCTGCGCAGAGTCACACCAGAAAATCAATGCGTGGGATTCACAATGTTCCCGCATAGCACCACCAAGTACTCAGTGCTTCAGTTACTGAGGTCAATCTACTTTAAACAAGTAAAGAATATCATTTACTGAATGGCATGGCGAAGAGTACCTTCAAAGTTCGGTCTAGTGCCATAATACATTCTCCCCGAAACAGCACGATCTTTTGGCGCTAAGTTGTCCTGCGTTGTATTAACACCGGCACTGTGCTGCAACACTTCATCCTTCCCGGAATCTGCAGATTCTTCCACATTTATAGTTCTTTTTTCCCAGAGATGCCATAGATAGATGACAGGGCCGCCAAATATGATTACACTGGCAAACATGCATCCTACAAACAAGAGGCCTTTGTACCACCATGAGACTACGTTCAAAGGGTTTATGTAGAAGATGTCCAGCAGGGCCATCAATATGGCAAAGCCGACCACGGACAAGATAACATAAACCCCAGACCACACACGGTGTCCAGTGCCAACTAGAACAGACATGCGGCTTCCCTTGGATGGAGGAGACACGGAAGAGCTAATGCCCTTGCAAAATTTACCTTCTTCCTGCATTATGATAATTCAGTTCTACATGATTTAAAATTTGAACAGCAATAGCAGAGAAGCTAACTGATCTGAGGCAAGTTCTATGTCAAAGACACAAACGAAATTTACCAGAGGAGGATCTGATTCCCGAGTGACATAAACACAGACTTCGAGATTTAGTTTCTCAGAATAGTAAGGGCAGATCGACTCCGCATCGAGAGTGAAAAGTATAGGGAGCTCATCTGATTTTTTGATGGCCCAAATGACTAATATATTCCTGGGTACGCATGGCTTTCCTTCCTTTGTGAGATGAAGTATATCACTCAAGATAGCCAAAAAGGGGGATATCCCAATTCCTCCAGCCACTAGGATGAGATTTTCATATCTACGATAGAAAACGATTCAAGTAAGAATATGCCTTTGTCATGATGGTCAAAACTCAAATCACCAAACTTTTACCAATGAAATCGAACTGAACAAACTTAAGATACTTCCTAACTTTGGAGAAGAAATCGAAGTCAGAATGTACTCTTTGAAATTGAGAAGGGTCCAAATGCATGATGTTTTACTCATCACTAATTGTATGCTTCATGCATTGCTGTTCTTTTGCCATCAAGTATGAAAAGTGTACTAGCGAAATCAGAACTCATACGTCAGATGGTAAGGCAATTCATGGCCGTAAGGCCCTTCAACAGACGCTGTTATGTTGGAATAATATTGGTTGGATATTTCTTTTTCGCCTTCCTCACTTGACATGTCCAATACGTTGCTCTTCAATTTTGCCGTCCATTCCCCTAAGACCTTTACGAGGACAGAGACATGATTCTTCCCATCCAAAGGACTAGAAGAAACACTGAAAGGATGCCACTGAAGCCAAGATAATTCCCTAATCTGAAGGAAAATGAAACTCAAGGCATTGTACCGCAGATCTGCAATGAGAAAGGAACAGTCATTTAGTTAATAAAACATTCTCGAAAAGGGTACAATCAGCAGAACATATTAACAATAGACAATATAAAAGAGCACAAGAACAATTATTACTTGGTGGCTTTGAAAAGACCAATTCTACAGTTCCACAAGGGAGGGATGTTGCTGAAATAACATCCACAGTCCTTCGTGATTGGCAGAATCTCAGAAACCGGTCAATCACGAAGAGGAAAATTCCTCCAGCAGCTATACTGAAAACAAAATCTCCAACATGCAGAGCCAAAAAGACGACAAAGACAATGTAGAGTTGGTGCGTGTAGAAGAATAATTCAAATTGCTTCTTCCTCACTGGAGACAATGATGTCACCCACATTAGTAGACCAGCCAAGAGGCTGATAACCCCAGGTAGATTAGCAATACCAAAATCTCTCCACTCCAGTATCTGAACAAAACATTCTTAGTCAGGAATATGAAATTCAGCACAATCAAGTTCGGTGTATGCAAAGAATCTCTAGGAAAAAGAGTTGCCATGGACCAGGATCACATAAGACATTTTACAGAAGCTAAAGGTACTGTGTGCCGACATTCCTATCTCTTGTAGTCATGACTTGTTGAGACAACGTATAACTTTTTAAACAGGATATCGAATGCAAAGCTAGAGCCTTGCCCAATTATCAAAGGAAAGGTACAGAAGCTACAATACTTGGAAAATATCTTGTAGCTGCAAAAGTTAAGCAGCAGATTTAGCATGATTTTCAAATTGGCAGCATTGATCTCAGATTACAGTCTTTAATTTTCACGTCACTTTGAGACTTCATACATCCTGCACAGTAATTGGCCCTGTCATCTAGACCTGTTCCCTTCGACTTTTGAATGGCAGAAACCATATCTTTTGTTTTAAAATCAGTTGTTCAATATGTCAAGCTACCATGCTTGCTTGATACATGTGACAGGAAGTTAACAAGAGGGCTTCTTTCAATAAATTGGAGTGAGAAAGACATGAAACTAAAGCTAATTTAGGAGTACAGAAAAAAAAAAGAAAGGAACAGTCGGGGATTTAGCAAAAGCACAGTATGAGGGCTCACTTCCTGTAGCAGGCGACCTTGCAGACCCCATGCGATTAAGTAGAATAGCCCGTGGAGGGTGAAGACAAACATTGTGAGATGTCCAAGCCAGACATGATATCGAGTTGCTTGCTCAAAGGGGATATCAATGATACTGAGAAGAACAGATCCTCTAGTAATTGGGAGGAAGAGAAACGCCAAAAAGTACAGCCCGATGGAACCAAAACGAAGTCCAGAAAGTTCCAGCATCACCATGCTGCAAAGAGTGATGAAATCCTCAGTGGAAAGGCTTTTGTGAGGATAATATAAAAGCTGCGTACAATGTTTGTAGTTAAGATTCTTGATGCATGAATTCAAATGATACACTGACTGGCCTCGGTTTATGTAAGCCTCAATTTAGGTCAATGGGAAAAGCCGGATTATGAATTAGAGCGTAAGAGGAGTAATACCCTTTCAATTCAGAAGGTACTTGGAGCTCGGATAACAAGTTGAGATTCTGCAGGGTATAACCATAAACGGCCCAGAAGACAAACACGACAAACAGGCAAATCCCGATAAACTCAGCTGCTGAGACAACTCCAAATGGTCCATCGACCAGGATGGGAAATGTCCGTAATCGAAACCTTGGGTATTTGCTAGTCTTCTTCCTGTGATCTCAAGTTACAGTGGCAGCGAGAAATTAAATTAGCACAACAAAACAGCACAGACTACCAACACAATGACTGGAATTTTGTTTCAACGTACAATTGGAGCTCTTTCTCTCCAGCAATGATAAGACTTGCTATGGCAAGAAACGCAATAGCTAGAATTGGGCCGCTGTATAGCAAGAAAATGCTTCCTGCATGGTTTTAAGCACCAAAATGAGGCGACAATGACTGCTAATTATGCGAAGTCAGGGTAAGGGACAGCAAAGGCTGAACCTGTAATGCCATATACGCTTCCGCTGGCTGCTCTAGTCCAATTTCTCGTGAACTTCTCCGCGGACTCTGAGGGGGAAGCAAACATGACCGTAACCCAGAAAATGAAGAAGAGCCACATGGCGATGTTGAGAACCCATTTGACCAATGAAGCGGGGGCGAAACGAGGTGGCTTCTCGACATCGGTAGGGTTGAGCAGCAGAGGCTCATTAGCAGAGTGCTTTTTAGCCATTGCAAGAGATATGATGATGGAGGGTATTCTGGAGCAGCCTAGGCTAAAAACATGGATATATATACACAGAACCTCACAGAGAATTTGAGGACATCTCCAAGTCCAAATTATGTGGAACCATACAACAATAAGGAATTTGGCATGGCATACATCAGTTAGGAGAATTCAAACCACTCACATCACAATCTTAGCATCGCGCCTGAGAAGAAACCATATCCCGTCGCGATGCATACAGAATGAGCAGGTGGCGTCGTCTTGCCATTCTGTGGTTGAGACGGTAGACACCATGATTCTCCATACACGAAGAAGAGGACATATCAGTCGCCGCTCAACCGTACTGGGTGCATTTTGTTCTCTACCAGTGAAGCTGATAAAAGATCCTCTCTTTGCGTTTCCCCCTCTTGGACTACCAAAATATGACGATGAAGAAGTGAACAACAAAACCAAGTCCACAAAAAATGGGAATTGGACAGGGTAATTACTGATCGTTGGTTGTCTCATCCCAGAGTTATCATCCTACAGAGAAACGATCAGGTCCACTCAATTACATGCGTACCCGAGAACTTGCATTGTCACGTCATCCTTCTTCACATTGTCAGCCGTATGGGTGGGTCACATTTACGCAAGTGCCAGCTCGCTCGAGCGATAGGAAACTTGATGAATACGACCCAGCAACCTGCGGCCTTTGTTCGACCAGCAACCTGCGGCCTTTGAAGCCGATGATGAGCTTGAATTGTACACTTCTTCGTAAATTTGAAGTGAAAAAAAAAAATGCAATCTTTGGCTTTTCGACTCGAGAAAGAAAAGAATTTGATTGACCCAGTGAACAGAAAAAGATACCCCTATGATTTTTCAAGAAACTTGCAAAGCATTACGTACGATTTCGAACGACTTTAAGCTACACGGACCTCCATCGAAGCTGAATTTTTCACTGATCCTAGTTAAACCTTTCACATGTCAGCAGTAATCAAAGTCAAATCTCGAAGAATCGAACATTCAATAAACGATTTTTGTGCATTCCTACAAGAACCTGGGCTCCATTTCGGTCACAAAATTTAAAGATATTTTCTTTCTCTGGGGTTTCGACGAGACGTGTAGATTGGACGACCGTGTTTGGTTCTGATTCCCGGTCATTTTCGGCGTCCTTAATTTGATCCACTTTGACATAAATATCCCTCGTCTTGCCTCAGTTTTGTGTATTCAATGATCATGATCGTTGTTAGACTGGTGCACGCACAAATTATGGCCATTTGGAAACTCGTATCAATGAAAAGAAACTCGATAGTGGAATGAGCACCATTAGCGAAACAACGTCCAACAGACATCCGAGGGCGTCTCCCGTAGAAGATCCGGACTGACTAGGAGACCGATCAAGTAGCTTCGCAATGAGACAGTGACGATGACATCTAGTCCAGTATAATTAGGATAACACTCCTTGTCTACGGTACATCGCATTATTAGCATCGGCTTACCAATGCTCCCAGTTGGATCGGTCGACTGCGAGTTTGGCATGGGCACGTAGGAGAGACGTTACAAAGTCGCTACAGATCGAAACTATGGCTGTTGAAATGGAAGACCGGGCCAAGTGACCCCCTCCTTAAGTTCTGAGAGCTGCATTGTTTGGCAACGCTCGGCTGAAGAGTCGCCGGACTGCACGCGATCACGCTGATATCAACGTTGCCCCAGCGCTCGGACACTGATTTAAAGATTTCTGCACAGAGTGGTACAAGGAATCAATGCATGGAATCCCATCGGTCCAGCAAAAGCATCAACAGTACTCGGTTCTTTAACTAATAATGAGATCATTTTTTTTTGGGTAAGGGACTAATAATGAGATCATTCAACTCCAAACAAGCAAAGAACATCATCTCCCCAGTGACATGGCAAAAGAATACCTTCAAAGTTCGGTCTAGCTCCGAAATGTATACTCCTCGAAACTGCGGGATCTTCTAGGACGAAGTACTCCTGCATTATATTCACATGGGCACTCTCACTCCGCTGCGACCTGTTGCCCTTCTCGCCATCCTCGGCTTCCTCTGCAGCAAGGATCCTTCTTTCCCAGCGATGCCACAAATAGATGACAGGGCCTCCAAATATGACTACACTCGCAAGCATGCATCCTACAAACAAGAGGCCCCTGCACCACAATGGGACTACGTTCATAGGGTTTATGTAGAAGATGTCCAGGAGGGCCATCGATACAGCAAAGCCAACCACGGACGAGACGACATTGACATATAGTCCAGACCACATATGGTTTCCCGTACCGACTAGAACGGGCATGCCTCTTCCCCTTAATGGAGGCGACATGGAACAGCTAAAGCCCTCGTTGTTGTTACCTTCTTCCTGCATCATAACCACACTTAGCTCTATCAGATTTAAAATTCAAAACTGGAATAGTAGAGAAAACTTCACCGATCTGAGGCAAATTGTGTGTCAAAGACACAAGTCGAATTTACCAATGGAGGATCTGATTCCTGAGTGACGTAGACACAAACTTCAAGATCAAGTCCATCCATAAGGTTAGGGCAGATCAACTCCATATCCAGAGTGGAAAGTAGATGAAGCTCATCGGATTTCTTGATGGGCCAAATGACAAAGACTTTCCTCTCGGTAAGCATGGTTTCCCTCGCTTTCTGAGAGGGAGGATGTCACTCAAGATGGCCAAAAAGGGGGATACCCCACTGCCACCAGCAACTGGAATGAGTTTTTCGTATCTCCCAAAGAAAATAGCTCAAGTAAGAATCTGCTGTAAAGAGGGTGGAAATAGTCACAAAGTGATGAATTTGTGGTCCTGATGGTGAAAAAATCAAATTGAATTGGCATAAACTTTAGATCCGTCCTTAAAGGTTAGGATATGCTTCATGCACAATTGCCTTTTTCACCGTTGTTATGGAAAACGTATCTGGCGAAATAGTCACACAAGTCAGATGGTAAGGTGATTCATGCCCATAAGGACCTTCTATAGAGGCATTTATTTTGGAACAAGATTGATCAGGCAGCGCTCTTTCCCCTTCTGCACCGCACATCTGGAATACATCACTCTTCAATTTGTCTGTCCATTCCCCTATGGCCATCACGAGAACGGAGATACGATTATCCCCTGCCAAAGGACTAGAAGAAACACTGAAAGGATGCCATTGAAGCCATGACAATTCCCCAATCTGAAGGAAGGTGAAGCTCAGTGCATTGTACCTCAGATCTGCATTGCCAGCAGAAAGCAGACTTATATATTTGAACATTCTTGGAAAGGGTGTACAAAGCAATTTATGAACGATCCACAGATGAAAGAAAGAAAACTAGAATAATTAGTACTTGCTGGCTTTGAGGAGACCAATTCTACAGTTTCACAAGGGAGGCACCTCACTGAAATCACGTCCACGGTCCTTCGCGATTGGCAGAATCTCAGAAACCAGTCGATCACGAAGAGGAAAATCCCTCGGGCAGCTATACTCAATATGAAATGTCCGACATGCAGAGCCAGAAGGAGCACCAAGACAACATAGAATTGGTGTGTGTAGAAGAATAACTCGAATTGCTTCTTCCTCGCTGGAGGCATTGATGGTCACCCATATCAGCAGACCAGCCAAAAGAGTGATAACACCTGGTAGATTGGAAATCCCATCATCTGTCCACTCCAGCATCTGAATGAAACATTCTTGTTCATGAATTAAGAACTTCGGCATAACCAAGTTCGGTTCTATGTCTACATGATGCAAACAGAAAGTTACCGTGGAGACCGGTCACAAATCAATTATCCATAGACATTTGGTTGGAGCTATAGATTGTTTGGTTATGCATTCTCATCCCGTGTTTTGTCATGACTTGCACAGATGGTGCTTAACTTCTTGATCATGAAACCAGACAAATGATAAAAGATGTAGCTGATCGGAGTGGAAAAAGAAGAAGGATAACTAATTAAGCAAAAGCAACCAAGTTCTGGGGCGTACTTTATCTAGCAGCACACCTTGCAGCACCCATATAGTTATGTAGAATAGCCCGAGGAGAGTGACGAAGAACGTTGTGAGATGTCCAAGCCAGACATGATACCGGGTTGCTTGCTCGAAGGGGACGTCTGTGATGCGAAGAAGAACAGATCCCTAGTGATTGGGAGGAAGAGATGTTGGTGGAAAGCCTGTTTAAAATCAACTCCAAAACAATTCAGATTCACTAGTTCAGAAGGAATGTTAGGAAAATCTGTTGAGCCTGAATCTGAATCTGACCAGCTCAAAAAGGGGCGTTCAGAAGCAGAACGTGTCTGAATCTGAATTCCTAGAAAAACACTTACTATTTAAAAAGGTTTAGTGAAAACTTTCAGATTCACTTGCAAATAGCTTTTCGACATAGGAAAAGTGGGAACGACACAAGTATAAACCGAGGCCTGTGTTGAACACAGTTTCCTTAAAACAGATTCGCTCCCTCAACTCTGTGCTTGAGGTTTTGTGAGCGTCTGTCTCCCAAGATACAACGGTTGACAGCTAGGAGGTGAGCACAGTACCTCAGAGCTTTCGGCAAACCTGAAGAACTTGTGTTTGAACACTATCGAAAACAATGCAAGAAAACAGAGGAGAACAGAAGGAGAGTTTTAGTTTTCGTCTCAATGTGTGTCCGTGTCTGTGTATTTTAAAACTGAAAGAGAATCATCTATTTATAAGATGATTGAGGGGTTATTTCGGAATTATATGGTGTAATAGTTGATAACGGCCGATTAAATTTGCCATTTATAACTGTTGTGGTGTAACGGACATTTAAATCTGTCGTTTATGTCATAATGGATGATTAACTCTGCCATTTATAACTGCCGTAATGTAATGACATTCCAAAACCGTTACAAATGGTCAGCATCTGAGCGTCGCGAGCTGCTTCTGAACCCGCGCGAGCTGCTTCTGAACGCTGGTTATGAACCCGCGCGAGCTGCTTCTGAATCTGAATGTTGCTTCTGAGCTCATCCGAAACATACTTGCTTCTGAGCTCGCATTAAAGCATCGTTACAAAATCATCTATTAACACCAACCGTTACAAAATCCGTAACAATATTTAATTCGTTGGAAGCAAAAGGAAAATTGATCCGAGATGCAAAATGGGCTTGTCGCGAGGCACCCTTATCGGTCCTGCATTCGTGTACGCAGGTCGTGCGTACGCGCCCCTCGTCGAACCTTCGTTGAGGCCCGAGATTTGCACCCCCTGCGCCTGCACGCGAGTCATAGTACTTTGTTGTTATGTTACCACTCCAAAGGAATATAACCATATAAAAAGCACTTGAAAGCCTTCTTCCTTTCCAATGTGGGACTAGTGTTTCCCACTTCCCAATTCCAACTCAAGGGTGTTCTTTGAGAAACAATTTCTCATTCACCCACACCATATTTCCAATAATCCCCCACATGAATGAAAATTGTTTTTATTTTGACTCGATGATAGTGTTCGACAAATGAAACCTGCATAGGATAGGTAGGTATTACCCTTTGAACCTTCCCTTGTGAAAGTATATTTACTTTACTAGCTGTCCAGTAGACGTGATGTCCTTGAACTGTCCTGCTTTCTTATGTAAACGAACCATATATTCCACACAGGAGTCATCAAACGTTTCTTCAGTTCTCATGATTGTGTTCATTTTGGCCATGAACACCAACCTGGTTCTGCGAGAGTTTCTAAAGAATTTAGCCTAAAAAAATTCTCCTTTGAAGCAGCCCCACTTCTCTCTCACATAGGTGATTACTTAATTTTGAGTAATTTGATTACTACACTTAAGAATCATTAAAGCAAAATTGCTATCATTTTCCTTACAATATCACTGTTATTTCTGAGGAATGGTTTTAGGGATAAACCCCCACAGTGCCATCACTAAGTCAATATAATTAGGTTGTTCCTTTGAACCTAGATCTTGGGATCTCCAGTCAACTAGGTTGGGTTTCCTTTATATCAACTTATTCTTTCATGGGCTTCAGTCTCATTCCTCTTGCCGATTTCTCAACTAACTCTCTGTTTAACCCTTTGGTTAGCGGATCCGCAATATTATCCTTTGACATCACGTAGTCAATAGAGATAATTCCAGTTGAGAGCGGTTGTCTAATGGTATTATGTCTACGACGTATATGTCTAGACTTACCATTGTACATTTTACTCTGTGCTCTTCCAATTGCAGATTGACTATCATAATATATGCAAATTGGTGGCACAAGTTTTTGCCATTTTGGAATATCCTCAAGTAAGTGGCGTAGCCATTCAGCCTCTTCTCCACATTTATCCAAAGCAATGAATTCAGATTCCATTGTGGATCTGGCTCGTTTGTTTATAGGATTTCCATGATACAGCTGCACTCGCTAGTGTAAATACATATCCACTAGTAGACTTTGAGTCTTTCATATCAGATATCCAGTTCGCATCACTGTATCCTTCTAGAACAGCTAGGTATCTGGTATAGTGCAGACCATGATTCCGAGTATATCGTAGGTACCTAAGTACTCTTACAATTGCTTTCCAATGGTCAGCACTCGGATTGCTCGTATATCTACTCAATTTACTAACTGAGTACGCAATGTCTGGTCTAGTACAACTCATTAAGTACATCAGACTTCCAATAACTCTAGAGTATTCTACTTGAGAAATACTCTCTCCTCTATTCTTGGATAGACGAAAACTATTGTCGAGTAGTGTTCTCGCAATACCAGAATCATTCACATTGAACTTTCCAAGAATTTTGTTCACATAGTGTGACTGATTTAAGATAAGACCTTCTGACGTTCTTGTGATTTTAATTCCTAAAATCACATCAGCAAGTCCCATATCTTTCATGTCAAATCTCGAATTCAACATATTCTTAGTGGATTTGATCATTTCATCATCATTACCGACGATAAGTATGTCATCTACATAAAGACACAAAATGACATAGCCATTTTCTATTTCTTTAATGTAGACACATTTATCACATTCATTGATCTTAAATCCATTGGTAATCATTGCATTATTAAACTTTTCATGCCATTGTTTTGGCACTTGTTTTAAGCCATACAATGATTTAACCAATTTACAGACTTTCCTTTCTTTTCCTGGAACTATAAAACCCTTAGGTTGTTCCATATAGATTTCTTCATCTAAATCGCCATTTAGGAAAGCTGTTTTTACATCCATTTGATGTACTTCTAGATTTCGCAATGCTGCAATTGCAAGTATCATCCTAATGGAGGTTATTCTCGTTATAGGAGAATAAGTATCAAAGTAATCTAAGCCTTCTCGTTGCTTGTATCCTTTGATTACTGTTGATACCTGATTTTTAATTATTTTTTCTATCACTAAAGTAATAAAAAAATCCATAAAAATTCATAAAATTGAAAAATCAACTTTGGGGACCTTAGCCAAGCCTAGGGAACCAATTTTGACCAAAAAATGATTTTTCATATTTTCAGTATTTTTACGTATTTTTTATTTATTTATTTTAAAAAATTAATAGAAAATCCATAAAAATTCATAAAATTGAAAAATCAACTTTGGAGACCTTAGTCAAGCCTAGGGAACCAATTTTGAACAAATTTTTTTTTTTTCATATTTTTGATATTTTTCGGTATTTTTATTTTCGAAAATTCATAAAACAAAAAATTAAGAAAAATGAGAAAATTGCAAAATCAAGTTTGGAGCCTTGGCCAAGCTTAGTCAACTATTTTCGAACAAAAAAAATAATTTTTTGTATTTATATATATTTTTATATATTTTAGAAATTATGAGAATATTTAATAAATAATAGCATTTGAGGCCACCAAAATATATAAAAATAGTCAATATTTTTATTTTAAATCCCTTTTCATTTTGGCCATCACAAATTTAAAAAAATCCAATTTGGGGTCGTGTATTCCTTCACGAGCATAATCTCGAACCGGGCCTAAAAAATTCAATTTGAGTCAATTTATTTTCATTTTTTCACTTTTAGGAGTTGTGACATTGTTCTCTAATATTTCAAATTTTTATAGTGGCCCAATTATACCCAGAATGACTCAATTGTGCAAAAGGGCTTTAATTAAATTCTGCATTATTTTCAGTGGCAAGAAATGAGCTTAAATTTGACATATCGTGAATTAAGGTATGTCAAAAATTGTGAGGAGATTTGGACTTAAAGAAATGTTTTTTTCAGGGACTAAATTGTAAATACTTAAAATTCAGGGACTAGAGTGCAAATACCTAACTCTTGAGGGATTATTTTGCAAATAACAAAAAGAAGAGTTAGTGGATAAATTAGAATAGAGAAGGGAAGATGGAGAAGAGGAGATGGAGAAGAGAAGATGGAGAAGAATGGATGGAGAAAATATGATAAGAATAGAGAAGGGAAGATGGAGATGAAGAAGAGTTAGTGGAGAAATTAGAATGGGAGATAAATATGGAGAAGGGAAGATGAAGATGAAGAAGAGTTAGTGGAGAGATTAGAATGTGAGATAGAGATGAAGAATGGAAGATGAAAATGAACAAGAGTTAGTGGAGAAATTAGAATGGGAGATAGAGTTAGTGGAAAAATTAGAATGGGAGATAGATGAGTAGGTTATAAAAGGAGGAAGAAGTGAGCTTGAGAAGGGGTTCTTGGGAGAGAAAATTTGAAGTGTTTGGGAGATTTTTTTTAGAGAAAATTTTGGATGTTTGAAAGGGTTTTGGGAGATTGAAGAAAAATTTGAGAGAAAGAAAATACCAAAAAGAGAGAGATAATTTTGAAGATAAAGGGAATTTAAAGCTAGAGATTATCATCACTAATTCTTTCATCGGCAACATAAATCAAGAGTTCATCCTCGTCAATGAGCAAGCAAATTCGAGCTAAGTGTTTTTATTTATTCGTTTATTTGTGGTTTTAGTCGTAAATTAGCACAAATTGTATACACTTACTCTCTCTTTTCCCCATTTTTTTCCCGATACTTTTATGTCAGTTAAAAAGGAGGACTCCATATCAACGACAAATCTCACGGAGGTGCAAAAAAATGGTCCAGGAAAACCAATTCTAGAAATCCCTAAAAAAAATGGAGGTCAGGCAGCCGCAGCCCTATATCAACGGTCAATCCTACGAAAGAACAAAATTGGCTTGAAGGAGTCCATAAGTGCGCACAAATTTCAAATCGTTGAATCAATTTGTTGTAATTTATTTTTAAAAACTCAAACCCCAGAATGGAGAGGCAAAACACATCCACTGGAGGTCATTTAAACACATGCACCATAAATCCTAAAGGGAAGAGCCAAGCCAATGCTTAGCCTCCCATTGGAGGTTTTTACTTACAGTAGTTTAAATACCTACACCTTAAATCCCAAGGGGAAGAGCCAAGCCAATGCTTAGCCTCCCATTAGAGGTTTTTGCTTACAGTAGTTTAAATACCTACAATTTAAATATCTGTACCTTAAATCCCAAAAGGAAAAGCCAAGCCAATGCTTAGCCTCCCATTGGAGGTTTTTATTTACAGTAGTTTAAATACCTGCAACTTAAATCCCAAAGGGAAGAGCCAAGCCAATGCTTAGCCTCCCATTGGAGGTTTTTATTTACAGTAGTTTAAATACTTGCAACTTAAATACTTGTACCTTAAATCCCAAAGGGAAGAGTCAAGCCAATGCTTAGCCTCCCATTGGAGGTTTTTACTTACAGTAGTTTAAATACCTGCAATTTAAATACCTGTACCTTAAATCCCAAAGGGAAGAGCCAAGCCAATGCTTAGCCTCCCATTGGAGGTTTTTTTTACTTACAGTAGTTTAAATACCTGCAACCTAAATATTTGTACCTTAAATCCCAAAGGGAAGAGCCAAGCCAATGCTAGGCCTCCCATTGGAGGTGTTTATTCACTGTCATGTACTTCCTGCAATTTAATTTTTGAATCATCAGACCCAAAAGATGAGTAGGTCGTAATACTGCACAGAAGTCGTTAACACACTCCCTCTTTCGGCTTCAGGGAATCTTTAACACTAAAAAAATATAATAAATAAAAATATATACCATCCATGCATCCTATTTAAAAAGTGAAAACATAAAAGAGAATACCCTACTAAAGCCTTAGGAATAAACCAAGCCTGAGTTGCCGAATTAGGATATCCATGAAATTAAGGTACCGAAAGGGCATTAGTTTTAATTAACTAGTGTAACCAAGTCCCCGATCTCATAATCTCTAGTTCGCAGGAATAAATTAGTTCTCCCGCTATTTTATTTAGGTTTCTAATCGACCTACCAAGAACGATTAGTGGCGACTCCAAATTTCAAAATCATTTAAACAAAAACCAAAGTTGCGATTCGGTAGGGCTTGGGAGGATCCGCGTTAGGTTAGTCAAATCTAATTAACCTAATAATCCGTTAACCCCTAGAAATCATAAAAAATATTTTTAGAGGGTCGCGACAATTACAAGTCTGGCTTTATACTTATCAACAGAACTATCTGCGTTCATTTTCATTTTAAAGATCCATTTTGATCCTAAAGGTTTGCATCCAAGAGGAGGATCCACTAACTCCCAAGTATGATTCTGCAATATAAAATCAACTTCACTTTTAATTGCTTTTTCCCATAGAAGTCTCTCGGAAGAATCTACTGCTTATGAATAATTTAGTGGTTCCTTTTCTAACAAATAAGTTAGAAAATCATTTCCAAATGATTTCTCCACTCTTGCTCTTTTCCTACGTCTGAGCTGGTCAGAAGCAGGATTGCTCTGCTTCTGAACTCTTCTTTGGAGTAGGTTAGAAGCAGACTCGCTCTGCTTCTGAATACTGTCATGATCAGAAGCAGACTTGCTCTGCTTCTGAACTCTGTCATGATCAGAATCATGACTTTCTTCATTCATAGTGTCAATCGTTCGCTTGGACGAACTAGATCCATCATTGGATTTGCAAGGAAATACACCTTCGAAGAATGATGCATTTCTAGATTCCATGATCGTATTCTTGTGTATATCTGAAATTTTCAATTCATGTACAAGAAAACGATATGCATTACTGTTATGTGCATAGCCTATAAAGATACAGTCCACCGTTTTAGGACCTATCTTTATTTTCTTTGGTGTTGGAACAGCTACTTTTGCAAGACACCCCCACACTCGTAAGTATTTATAGGATGGTCTCTTACCTTTCCATAACTCATAAGGGGTTTTATCCTCTTTTTTCCGAGGTACCTTATTTAAAAGGTAATTACTTAACAAAATAGCTTCACCCCACATATTTTGGGGTAAACCTGAACTTAGTAACATCACGTTCATCATTTCTTTCAATGTGCGATTTTTATGTTCAGCCACACCATTTGATTGAGGCGAATAAGGTGCAGTTACTTCATGTATAATTTCGTGTTGTGCACAGAATTCACCAATTGGTTCTTCGTACTCACCATCTCTATCGCTTCTCAATCTTTTGATTTTCTTGTTGAGTTGATTCTCAACTTCATTCTTATAGAGAACAAATTTCTCTAAGACTTCACTTTTGCTTTTAAGCAAATACACATAGCAGTATTTAGTGCTATCATCGATAAAGGTAATAAAATATTTATTACCACCTCTTGTTTGTATGAATTTCAAATCACAAACATCACTATGAATTAGCTCAAGGGGTTTGGTGTTTCTTTCAACTATTTGAAACGATGATCTCGTTAACTTTGCCTCAACACAAATTTCACATTTGTATTTACAATCAATTTGGAATGAGGGAATGTGCTCCAAGTTAATTAATCTACGCAATGTATCATAATTAACGTGTTCAAGTCTGCCATGCTATAAGTTGGAAGACTCAAGCAAATAAACGAAAGACTTATTATCTTTATTGATAATTGTCAACACATTGAGCTTAAAAAGCCCATCAGATACATATCCCCTTCTCACATACATTCCAGATTTTGACAAAGTAACTTTGTCTGACTCGAACACCATACGAAATCCGTGCTTGTTCAATAGAGACCCGGAGACCAGGTTCTTTCGGATTTCTGGCACATACAGAACATTGTTCAGAGTCAGCTCCTTCCCAGAGGTCATCTTCAGAAGCACCTTCCCTTGGCCATCAACGGCAGACGTGGCCGAGTTTCCCATGAAGACTTTCTCTCCATCAATTGGTTCAAAAGTTGTGAACAGGTCCTTGTTGGAGCACACGTGCCTCGTAGCACCAGTGTCAATCCACCATTCCTTTGGATTGGACCCGACCAGGTTCACCTTAGATACCATCGCAGAGAGATTTATGTCTGAGAAATTATGAGTGACATCAATCACCATGTTCGTCTCATGCTTCTTCTTCTTCTTCGGAAATCTGCATTCCATTGATCTATGGTCCATCTTGCCACAGTTGAAGCATTTCCCTTGGAACTTTATTTTGGAGACTCCTCATTTCGGTCCCAGCTTCGGTTTAATGGCATTCTTGTTCTTGTGGGCTTGCTTGTGCTCCACAACGTTTACCTTAGCTGCGATGGGATTGAACCTCTTACGTTTAGAGCTTCTGTTGTCTTCTTCGATGCGAAGTTTGACAATCATCTCCTCCAGGTTCATTTCCTTTCGCTTGTGCTTAAGGTAATTCTTGAAATCCTTCCACCCAGGAGGTAGCTTCTCAATAATGGCAGCCACCTGGAAGGTTTCACTCAGATTCATCCCTTCAGATTGAATCTCGTGCAAAATCACTTGGATTTCTTGCACTTGACTGATCACAGTCTTGGAATCCACCATCTTATAATCAAGGAGTCAACCGACAACAAATTTCTTTGCTCCGACACCCTCTGTTTTATATTTTCGGTCCAAAGATTCCCACAACTCTTTTGCCGTATTGATTGTACAATAGACATTATACAGAGAGTCGTGCAAGCCATTCATGACATAGTTCCTACAGAGGAAGTCCATATGCTTCCAAGCCTCAAGAGCATTGAAGGCTTGTTTATCCGTTTCACCATCGGATATTTGAGGAGCTTCCTCAGTCAAGAATCTCGCAAGATTCAACGTTGCTAAATAAAACAACATCTTCTGTTGCCACCTTTCAAAGTTCGATCTGTTGAACTTTTCAGGCCTTTCATCTTGGTGAACAGAAACAGGAGCAGGAATAGGAGCAGAAGATTAACCAAGGTTTTCAGAACTAAGTTGTACAACATCTTTCTCAGTAGCCATTTTGAAAACAAGGAGAATCTGTTTCGTCAGCCAAAGATGCTGCTTCTGAATAATCAGAAGGAGTTCAGAAGAAGAACCAACAGCAAAACTTTCTGCTTCTGAACCATTAGAACGAGTTCAGAAGAAGAATTGACAGCAAATTTCCTGCTTCTGAAGTATCAGAAAGAGTTCAGATGAAGAGTCGATAATAAACGTATCTGCTTCGGAACTATTAAACAGAGTTCAGAAGCAGACGAATCTGTTTTAAGATTGTTGGTGGAAAGCCTGTTTAGAATCAACTCCAAAACGATTCAGATTCACTAGTTCAAAAGGAATGTTAGGAAAATCTGTTGAGCCTGAATCTGAATCTGACCAGCTCAAAAAGGGGCGTTCAGAAGCAGAACGTGTCTGAATCTGAATTCCTAGAAAAACACTTACTATTTAAAAAGGTTTAGTGAAAACTTTCAGATTCACTTGCAAATAGCTTTTCGACATAGGAAAAGTGGGAACGACACAAGTATAAACCGAGGCCTGTGTTGAACACAGTTTCCTTAAAACAGATTCGCTCCCTCAACTCTGTGCTTGAGGTTTCGTGAGCGTCTGTCTCCCAAGATACAACGGTTGACAGCTAGGAGGTGAGCACAGTACCTCAGAGCTTTCGGCGAACTTGAAGAACTTGTGTTTGAACACTATCGAAAACAATGCAAGAAAATAGAGGAGAACAGAAGGAGAGTTTTAGTTTTCGTCTCAGTGTGTGTCCGTGTCTGTGTATTTTAAAACTGAAAGAGAATCATCTATTTATAAGATGATTGAGGGGTTATTTCGGAATTATATGGTGTAATAGTTGATAACGGCCGATTAAATTTGCCATTCGTAACTGTTGTGGTGTAACGGACATTTAAATCTGTCGTTTATGTCATAATGGATGATTAACTCTGCCATTTGTAACTACCGTAATGTAATGACATTCCAAAATCGTTACAAATGGTCAGCATCTGAGCGTCGCGAGCTGCTTCTGAACCCGCGCGAGCTGCTTCTGAACGCTGGATCTGGACCCCGCTCGAGCTGCTTCTGAACGCTGGTTATGAACCCGCGCGAGCTGCTTTTGAATCTGAATGTTGCTTCTGAGCTCATCCGAAACATACTTGCTTCTGAGCTCGCATTAAAGCATCGTTACAAAATCATCTATTAACACCAACCGTTACAAAATCCGTAACAATATTTAATTCGTTGGAAGCAAAAGGAAAATTGATCCGAGATGCAAAATGGGCTTGTCGCGAGGCACCCTTATCGGTCCTGCATTCGTGTACGCAGGTCGTGCGTACGCGCCCCTCATCGAACCTTCGTTGAGGCCCGAGATTTGCACCCCCCTGCGCCTGCGCGCGAGACATAGTACTTTGTTGTTATGTTACCACTCCAAAGGAGTGTAACCATATATAAAGCACTTGAAAGCCTTCTTCCTTTCCAATGTGGGACTAGTGTTTCTCACTTCCCAATTCCAACTTAAGGTTGTTCTTTGAGAAACAATTTCTCATTCACCCACACCATATTTCCAACAAGAGAAACCCCAAGGAGAACATCAAGATGGAACCAAGGTGAAGTCCTGAACGTTCTTTAATCTCTAACCTGCAAAAAACAATCAAATACGCCGCGGAACGGCCTTCTTTACTAAGAATCGGAAAGATGTAATAACTCATTAACACTCGAGATTCTTTAAGTGAATTAGTCCTACAATTTCCCATCGGAAGGTGCTTGGAGTGCCTCCCATAAATGGTCAAGAATCTCCGTGGCGTAAGCATATACAACCCACAGAGTAGAGCCGTCAATATGGGTCAAAGACCCATATTTGACTCATATTTTGTATAAAATGGGTCTTATATAGGTCATTAACTTTTGAATGACTCACTAAAAATGGGTCAAAAAAGTTGAAGTGAAATTAAATAGGTTAAAATTGGGTTATGTATGAAACCTATTTTTGACCCATGTTGGACCCATTTTTGACCCATAACTCCCTCAACTTACAAATGGACCCATGGCGTCGTCCGTCGGTCGCCGTTGCGGTTGCGGTCACCGCCGCCGTTCCTGGTCACGGTCGTCGCCGTGGTTGTGGTCCGCGATTGCCACCACGGTCGCCACGGTCGCGGTCGCCGCCGCCATCCGCAGTTGTGGTCGTCGCCATAGTTCTCGTTCACGGTTGCGATCACGGTGGCTGCCGCCGTCGCAATTCGTGTTTGTGGTCGCGGTCGCAGTCGTCGCCGTAGTTCTCGTTCGCGACTGTGGTCGCGATCGCTGCCGCCGTCGCCGTCGCAGTTTGCGTTTGTGGTCGCGGTTGCTGCCGCCGTCTACCGTCACCGCCGCAGTTCGCGGTAGCGGCTGCGGCCGCCATCCGTCGTTGCAGTCGCGGTCACCACTCGCCCCTGCGGATGCCGCCATCGCTGCGGTTTTACCGCCGGTTGCCGTCTGTCGCTGATCGCTGTCTGCCGCCGATCGCAGTCTGCTACCGCTGCCACCATTTTTATTGCATGAAAGTATTTTAGTAATATCATTTTTATTTTATTTAATAATTTTTTTATTATTTAATTTTTTTATTTGATGTAAAAATTTTATCTGATAACATATACAATTGAAAAGCTTAAAATATGTTAAATGAGTTATATAATTTTTTTTAGAATATTAGTTTGATTTGACAATATAGGTCAAAATGGGTCAGGTCGAGTATGGGTTGGTTACGGGTTGGGTCGGGTATGGGTCATTGAATATGGGTCAAAACGGGTTAGACGGTTCAATATGGGTCGGACCATATTCGACCCGACCCAAACCCGACCCGACCCACCCATTTAACACCTCTACCACAGAGCAAACAGAACAAAGAGGCCCATTCCAATAAACTCAGCTGCCGAGACTACTCCGAATGGTCCATCGATCAGGACGGGAAATGTCCGCAGTCGCACCCTTGGCTGTCCGCTAGCCTTGTTCCTGTATAGCATGGAAAGAATTTGTAATTTAATGGTAAAATTAGTAATTTGAGTGTTCTCCATAAAATACTCTAAGCTTGTAAACCTGTCAATTGTTGCATGCCATTTAAATTAGTAATTTTACTGTAAAATTTAATGGAAATTCATGAAGGGTAAATTTTTTAAAGGTATATCAATTTGATTGTAAAATTTAATGGAAATTAGCGAAGGATAAATTTTTTAAGGGTATACCAATTTGAGATTTTTTATGGTTAAAAAAATAGTTTGGAATAAATTTAACACATATGTATTGATTTAATATTTTTTATGTCCAAAAACTTATTTTTGGGTAAATTTGTCACTTGTGTACCAATTTAGGGTTTTTTTTATAGTAAAATAATTATTTTGGGATAAATTTTTTACTTGTGCACTAATTTTGTGTTTTTTTTGTGGTAAAAAAATATTTTGGAGTAAATTTGTCACTTGTATATCAATTTGGAGTTTTTATTATCAAAAAATTATTTTGAGGTAAATTTATCACTTGTGTGTCAATTTAGGGATTTTTTTATAGTAAAATAATTATTTTGGGATAAATTTTTTACTTGTGTACTAATTTTGTGTTTTTTGTGGTAAAAAAAATATTTTGGAATAAATTTGTCACCTATATATCAGTTTGGATTTTTTTATGGTCAAAAAATTATTTTAGAGTATCAGTTTGGAGAATTTTGTGAAAAAATTAGTTTGGGCTAAATCAAGCGTATTTGTTTTTGGGGGCTTTTTTTTTTGTAGTATTAGCCCTTATTTTTATTGACTATAACCTAATTTCCTAAAAATCCCAAATTTTAGGTCTACTTTCAAATCTATCCTGATCTTTTTATGTTCTAAAAAAAAATTCTCAACTTTTATTTTGAGTCCCAAATCTATCCTCGCCGTCCAAGTCGCCGCTAGTTACCCAACATTGCACGCCTCACAGGGCAATATAAATGAAAAGAAAAAGAAAAACTGAGAGAGAAAAAGAGAGAAGAAACTAAAAAGAAAAACTGAGAGGTGTCGCGACCCTCTAAAAAAATTTTAAATTTTAAAAGGGGTTAACGGATTATTAGGTTAATTAGATTTGACTAACCTAACGCGGACCCTCCCAAGCCCTACCGAATCGCAACTTTGGTTTTTGTTTAAATGATTTTAAAATTTGGAGTCGCCACTAATCGTTCTTGGTAGGTCGATTAGAAACCTAAATAAATTAGCGGGAGAACTAATTTATTCCTGCGAACCAGAGATTAGGAGCTCGGGGACTTGGTTACACTAGTTAATTAAAACTAATGCCCTTTCGGTACCTTAATTTCATGGATATCCTAATTCGGCAACTCAGACTTGGTTTATTCCTAAGGCTATAGTAGGGTATTCTCTTTTGTGTTTTCACTTTTTAAATAGGATGCATGGATGGTATATATTTTTATTTGTTATATTTTTTTAGGTGTTAAAGATTCCCTGAAGCCGAAAGAGGGAGTGTGTTAACGACTTCTGTGCAGTATTACGACCTACTTATCTTTTGGGTCTGATGATTCAAAAATTAAATTATAGGAAGTACATGACAGTGAATAAACACCTCCAATGGGAGGCCTAGCATTGGCTTGGCTCTTCCCTTTGGGATTTAAGGTACATGTATTTAAGTTGCAAGTATTTAAACTACTGTAAGTAAAAACCTCCAATGGGAGGCTAAGCATTGGCTTGGCTCTTCCCTTTGGGATTTAAGGTACAGGTATTTAAGTTGCAGGTATTTAACTACTGTAAGTAAAAACCTCCAATGGGAGGCTAAGTATTGGCTTGGCTCTTCCCTTTGGGATTTAAGGTACATGTATTTAAGTTGCAGGTATTTAACTACTGTAAGTAAAAACCTCCAATGGGAGGCTAAGCATTGGCTTGGTTCTTCCCTTTGGGATTTAAGGTATAGGTATTTAAGTTGCAGGTATTTAACTACTGTAAGTGAAAACCTCCAATGGAAGGCTAAGCATTGGCTTGGCTCTTCTCTTTGGGATTTAAGGTACAGGTATTTAAGTTGCAGGTATTTAACTACTGTAAGTAAAAACCTCCAATGGGAGGCTAAGCATTGGCTTGGCTCTTCCCTTTGGGATTTATGGTGCAGGTATTTAAATTGCGGATGGACTTTGTCCTCTCCATTCTGGGGTATGAATTCTTTAAAATAAAATACAACGAATTGATTCAACAATTTGAAATTTGTGCGCGCTTGAGGACTCCTCCAAGCCAATTTTGTGCTTCCATAGGGTTGACCATTGATATAAAGCTGCGGCTTCCTGACATAAAATAGAGTGAAATGTCAGTATACAAAATATGTGCTAATCTGCACCTAAAACCAGAAGAGTGGAAAGAGTACTTATCTCCCATTTTTTTGGGAGGGATTTCTATAATTGATTTTCGCTCTCTATTTTCCCAATATAGAGAGTTTCTTTTGAATTAAGATGGACTTTTAGTCATAGATCAGTTGAGAAATCGGTGGACAGCTTAGGAGCTTGTCTGGGCCGATTTTTGCATCTCTACGAGATTTTTACTGTTGACGTAGAGATATCCTTCTCCTGACATAAAATATGGAAAAAAAAAGAGGAGATGGAGAAAGTGTATACAATTTGTGCTAATTTACAAGTAAAACCATAAACAAATGAATAAATAAAACACTTAGCTCGAATTTGCTTGCTCGTTGACGAGGAAGAACTCTTGATTTATATTGATCGATGAAGGAATTTGTGATGATAACCCCTAGCTTTAAACTTCCATCATCTTCAAAATTCTCTCTCTTTTGGTATTTTCTTTCTCTCAAATTTTTCTTCAATCTCCCAAAACTCTCTCAAACATCCAAAATTTTCTCTAAAAAAAAAATCCCTCTCTCAAGCTCACTTCTTCCTCTTTTTATAATCTACTCATCTATCTCCCATTCTAATTTTTCCACTAACTCTATCTCCCATTCTAATTTCTCCACTAACTCTTCTTCATTTTCATCTTTCATTCTCCATCTCTATCTCACATTCTAATCTCTCCACTAACTCTTCTTCATCTTCATCTTCCCTTCTCCATATTTATCTCCAATTCTAATTTTTCCACTAACTCTTCTTTATCTCCATCTTCCCTTCTCTATTCTTATCTTCCATTCTAATTTCTCCACTAACTCTTCTTCATCTCCATCTTCCCTTCTCTATTCTTATCTTATTTTCTCCATCCATCCTTCTCCAACTTCTCTTCTTCATCTCCTCTTCTCCATCTTCCCTTCTCTATTCTAATTTATCCACTAACTCTTCTTTTTGTTATTTGTAAAATAATGATTCAAGAGTTAGGTATTTGCACTCTAGTCCTTGAATTTTAAGTATTTACAATTCAGTTCATGAAAAAATATATTTCTTTAAGTCCAAATCTCCTCACAATTTTTAACACACCAAAATTTACCACATGTCAAATTTAAGCTCATTTCTTGTCGCTGAAAATAATGCAGAATTTAATTAAAGCCCTTTTGCAAAATTGAGTCATTCTGGGTATAATTGAGCCAAGATGAAAATTTAAAATATTAGAAGACAATGTCACAACTCATAAAAAGTGAAAATTAAAAATAAGTTGGCTCAAATTAAATTTTTTTAGGCCCGATTCGAGATTATACTCGTGAAGGAACACGTGACTCGAATTGGATTTTTCTGAATTTGCGATGGCCAATATGAAAATAGATTTAAAATAAAAATATTAACTATCTTTGTGTATTTTTTTGGCATCAAATGTTAATTTTCCAATATTTTCAAGTATTTGTGTATTTTTTTTAAAAAAAAATTAAATATATATAATATGAAAATTTATTTTTTGTTCAAAAATGGTTGCCTAGGCTTGGCCAAGGCTTCGAAAGTTGATTTTTCAATTTTATGAATTTTTATGAATTTTCTATTAATTTTCGAAAATAAATAAATAAAAAATACCGAAAAATACGAAAAATATGGAAAATCATTTTTTGATCAAAATTGGTTCTTTAGTCTTAGCCAAGGTCCCCAAAGTTGATTTTTTAATTTTATGAGTTTTTATAAAAAAATTTTTTTTTATTAATTTTAAAACAGAAAGGATGATTAAAAATCATGTGTCAACAAGAGGGAGGCAGCCATGGCCGCTCGAGCTTCCAACTCCCGATAGCTAGCTTCGGGCTCATGTTGGCCATGGTCGTTGGAGTTTCGAGCCACGAAGCTCGCGGAGGCCATAGCCACTCAAACTTCAGGCGCATGATGACTAAGCAGACAAAGGGAGCAGACGGAACTTTGTTTTTGTTAACTTTCTGGAAACAGAGCTCTGTTTTTGTTGTGACTTGAGTTGGTGTGTTTACGAATTTGATTTGCAAAATACTCTGGATGAATCCCGATGTTTGGAGTTCAAATTCGATCCATGTTAGCCGGTATCTTTCAAGAGTGTGAATTGGGTTTGTGGATTAACTTGCAGTAGAGCAAAATGATGGCGTTGTATGCCGTCCAATCGGCCGTCCGTCCTCATGAATGGTTTCCCAAGATCGTCGTAGTCGCGTTTTAACAACAAAACAAGCAAGGGATTGGCTTGTGTACCTGATTTGGCGTCCATAGTTGTACGGCACGGAAAACCAACGAACGGGCTTCGGAATCTTAACGAGACGGGCTCGGAACTTCCCCCTTATGACCCTTGATCGCCCGGCGTCAATGGAGCTGCCAATCAAGACCTCTCACTCTCTCTATAGCCTTATGGAGAAGAAGAGGATGGAATGACATTCTTAAGGGCTAAGGGGGGGTGCCTAGCCTTTTATAGAATATTTGGCCGGCCCCTTCCATCACGGGCTGAGCCGGGTCTCGGCTCACACTCGCCAGGCCCATATATGGCCCATTAAGATACCTTAAATCCTTTCTTTATTAAACCAATACCATATGCGGTAAATTAATACCGTATTACGATCGATTACAATTACAATTAAGGCAAGCCCACAAACGGAAAATTCTAACATTCTCCCACTTGGGCGAGCGTTAATTGAAATTGTACTTAGTGCACGCCTTTATATTGGTTTAAGGATTATTCTTAACGGCCAATCCGATCCCATAAAGTTTTAAACACCGGATCATGCCAGTAACTGCGTTAGCAGACACAGAGCCATTCATGGTCACGAGTGTCTTTAACTTTACTAATATGGATTTAATATGATAGTGTGGCAATTAGATAACACCTCAAAAGAGATATACTTTATGTGTTATCCACTTTGTCGGACACCATTCTCTCTCTTTATGTGACACAGAACCTGATATGCCACTAGAGAATATCTATATGGTTCTAATGAACTTGCATATGTCTCTGCTTTATAGTTAATTTTTCTTTATGTGTAGCAAGACATATAAACATGGCTAATATCCAAATGCCCATACCCAATACTCGAGATTTACACATATCTCAAGATTTACAAGAATATGTATTTAACATTAATAGTGCTGCAGGCACTTTAATACATATCTTTATATTACAAAATGTAATAAAATACAAATGCAAACTTTATTAGAGCAACCTGAAATATGCCTCCCACTAAAACACAGCATCCAATGATGCCACTAAACCCATACTAATGACATGTCGTTCAAAAACACATGGGCGAACACCTTTAGTTAGTGGGTCTGCAATCATATTATCTGTAGAAACATGTTCTACTGCAACGTTGCCTTTTTGCACGGACTCCTTTATGGTCAAAAACTTGACCTCCATATGTTTAGACCCCTCAAGACTTCTGTTGTTGTTGATAAACAACACTGCTGAATTGTTGTCACAATACAACTGTATGGGTCTGTCAACAAAATAAAATACGGTCACCCTAATGAGGTTCCGGAGCCAAATCGCCTGAGTAGCTGCTGAAAAACATGCTATGAACTCCGCTTGCATGGTCGAGGAGGATATGGATTTATGTTTCTCACTTTTCCATGATACTGCACTGCCCGCTAACATGAATATGTAGCCTGTAGTCGACTTCTTGTCGTCCTGACAGCCCGCAAAATCTGAATCTAAGTATCCAACAAGCTGCAGGTTTTGAACACGCTTATATGTCATGATGTAGTCCCTTGTCCTCTTTAGATACCTCAAGACCTTCTTGGCAGCAACCCAATGATCATGTCCTGGGTTTGACTGATATCTGCCCAGAAGTCCTGTCGCAAAAGCGATGTCTGGCCTAGTACAAACTTGAGCATACATGATGGTCCCAAGTATACTAGCATAAGGTACATTCTTTATTTCAGATTTTTCCATCTCAGTTTGAGGACACTGCGAAAGATTCAACTTATCGCCTTTACAGACAGGGATAATACCTGACTTGCAATCCTGCATGTTGAATCTCTGCAGAATAAGATCAATATATGCCTTCTGAGATAAATCCAAAATACGGCGTGAACGATCCCTGAGAATCTCAATGCCAAGGACAAAGGACGCCTCACCAAGATCCTTCATGTCAAAATTCTCTGACAGCATACGCTTTGTCTCATGCAACAGATCCATATCACTGCTTGCTAGTAGAATGTCATCCACATAGAGAATAAGAAAAATGTATTCTCTCCCACTGACCTTGCAGTATATACACTGATCCACCTTATTTTCAACGAAGCTAAATGAAGTGACGACGTTATGAAACTTGAAATACCATTGCTTGGATACTTGTTTAAGGCCATAGATCGAATTCTTTAATCTGCGTACAAGGTCACTGGAATCATCAACCTCAAAACCTTCAGGTTGAATCATGTAGACTTCTTCTTCGAGATCTCCATTCAAAAAGGCAGTCTTGACGTCCATCTGGTGTAGCTCCATGTCAAAATGAGCTACCAATGCCATAATCACTCTGAAAGATTCTTTAGAAGAGACGGGAGAGAATGTTGATTCATAATCCACTCCCTCTCTTTGAGTGAAACCTTTGGCTACCAGTCTGGCTTTGAACTTCTCTACCTTCCCTTTAGAATCCCTCTTCGTCTTGTAGACCCATTTGCAGCCGATCGCCCTATGACCCGTAGGCAACTTGACGAGCTCCCACACTCTATTATGCCTCATGGACTGTAACTCATCCTGCATCGCTTCCAACCACAGGTCTAAATGCTCACAGCTAACAGCATCCTTATGAGTAACTGGATCAACTACACAGCCAATGTCATAATCCTGTTCACCCAGATAGACTATATATTCCGGTGGGATCGCTGATTGTCTTTGTCTAACAGACCTCCTTAATGGAATTTCCTCAGCTTGAGTCTGTGGCTGTGGGGCTTGATTTGCTTCATCAGGAACTATGTCAACCATAGGATCCTGGAGCTCAACATGCACAGTCACTGGTATGAGAGGATCCAAAACAGTCTGTATTGGTAGAGAAGACGACGCAGTATTTCCTGCCGTACTGTCACTTTCAATAGTCTATGAACGGGTACCCTTTTCGGCCACGTCGAATTCCAGAAACTTAGTTGTCTGTGACTCTACAATCCTTTGGCCTCCATTAGGATTGTAAAATCTGTATCCCTTAGAATGTTCTGGATAGGATACAAAATAGCACATTGTGGTCTTGGGATCCAACTTGTTTAAGGCTGGATTATATAGCTTCACTTCTGCAGGACAACCCCAGACCTTCAAATGATTCAGGCTGGGTTTACGTCCAGTCCATAACTCAAAAGGAGTCAGTGGAGCAGCCTTTGTGGGAACTCGGTTCAGTATGTATAGCGCCGTCTTTAAAGCTTCACCCCAAAGGAATTTAGGCAGGTTGGTCTTACTTATCATATTCCTCATCATATCCATCAAGGTGCGATTTCGCCTTTCGGCCACACCATTCTGTTCAGGGCTCCCAGGCATAGTAAATTGAGCTACTATCCCAAAATCCTCTAAATATTTGGCAAACGGCCTTTTAAGCTGTCCAGCATCGCCATGTCTGCCATAATATTCACCACCACGGTCAGATCTCACAACCTTGATGACTTTTCCCAACTGTTTCTCGACTTCAGTCCGGAATATCTTGAATTTCTCAAGAGACTCAGACAGATAACCATATCGGGAATAATCATCAATAAATGTGATGAAATAATAATTTCTACATAAGGTTGGAGAGTATGGCCCACTTATATCAGTGTGAATGACCTCCAATAGGTCAGAAGTACGGACTGCACCCTTTTTCTTTACTTTGGTCATCTTTCCTCTACAACAGTCTATACAAGTTTCCAGGTCATCTTTAAGAGTAAGTAAAATGTCGGCTTTTACAAGCCTTTTTACTCTTTCTCTGGAAATATGACCAAGACGTTTATGCCATAATGTGTAAGACTGTTCTTTAGGTAGAGGCCTTTTGGAGACAACCCTTTCGGCTGTATAAGCTGCATATATTTCATTAGGAGTTAAACACAATATGTATAATCCATTGGACATGTTGCAGCACCTAACCTTATTTGAATTATAGAACATAGAAACCACACTGTTCTTTATTTCAAAAGAGTAACCACACATGTCCAAACAAGATATGGAAACTAAGTTCCGTCTAAAGGAAGGTACATAAAAAGTGTTTCTTAACATCAAATTAAAACCAGACTCTAGAATTAAAATGACATCTCCCACGAACTCAACAGCAGCTTTATTATTGTCTCCCACTATGAGCTTTGACTCATCCTGATTTGGCTTCCTCCGGTTTATGAACCACTGTATGGTAAATACAACATGATTAGTTGCACCACTATCTAGCCACCACGAATTGGATGGGGCTTCAGATAGATTGGATTCACAAACTAGTGCCAAAGAATCAATACCTGTCTGCTCACGTTTGGATAACCAGTTCTTATATTTCGGGCGGTCTTTCTTCATGTGACCTCTTTTCTTGCAGAAGAAACATCGGTCACCATCCTTCTTAAAGGATGTTTTCTTTGGACCTAGATTTCCAGATTGACCAGCGGTGGGACGAGTATCTTTATGAGTATGAAGTTTAGTCCTCTTGCCCTTCCTATTGGTGGAACTACTAGCAACCATGGCATAGTTTCCTGCCTCTTTCTTCAATTTTTCTTCCTCTGATACTACTCTAGAGATCAGATCAGTTATAGACCAAGTCTCATCTTGTGAGTTAAAGTTGGTCTTGAGGATCCCAAACTCAGAGGGAAGGGTGTTTAGGGCTTGGTGTACCAACACACTTTCAGAGATTACAGAACCTAAGGCATTTATTTTAGTATGCAAATCTAGCATTCTTAGGATGTAATCTCTTACACCTCCCACACCCATATACTTCATATTAAACAGCTGCTGGATAAGAGTTACAACCTGAGCATTGGAGGATACTCAGTACCTTGCTTGCAGGGCTTTCATCATCTGTTTTGCGGTGCAGTCAGCTGGGAGGCCACTCAGCAAATGTTCCTGGATGGATCTTCTCATTGACAGTAAGCAGATCCGGTTGCTCTTTTCCCAGGCAGCTAAATGCGCATTCTCAGATCCTTCACTGGTCTCCTCGGGAACAGCAGGTTTATCTTCGGTAAGAGCAATGTGAACATCGGCTAATTCCATGACAAACAAAAAATCCTCCCTCCATTTCTTGAAGTTTGAACCATTCAGAACCTCTATTACGAAGTTGCCATTCACAGAAAAGGCGACTGAAAAATAAGCAATATTTACCATTAGCATTAAGTAAGCACAGTGTAACTTTAAATCCTTAAAAGTACACAATTCAGAGAATTACATACATCATCACATAATCACCTTTGGGTAGAATACATGAAATGCAATTGTAAATTCCCCACATGACAATGATCATGAGAATATATTTCAATTTTTCGTGAAACACCACCTTTGGGTGTATGAATCACTAGAATCGGTCACTTCCCAATCATATGTTGTTCATGTACCCCTCCATGATCTAACACACAATCACCTCCTTTGGGAGTATGACCATGTATCAAAACAGGAGACATCCCACCACAATGTGAGATTGATATTTCTCCAATTCAACTGAGTGTGCCACTTCAGCGGTCACAACTCAATCAAATTTTTGAAACTCTCTCACACTAGGGATATAAACTTCATGTCTCACATATACCGTATGTTGTGATTTCAAACTTGATGACATGGGCAATTGTCATTGAAATCACAACCAGTGCTAATGGAATTTCTTCTCTCATTTGTGAGTCTCATTTTTAATTATCAGTGCTCAATCAAATTCTACACAATCCTTATGTGGTATTCTACAATTGAGCAAACTATATTATTCCAAAAAAAAAATCGTATGGAAATAATAAATTGAAAATGACGAAAATGCCCTTGAATTTTATACCTGCACATGGGTTTTTCGCAACTTTCAAGACCTTAGGGGGCTCAAAAAATTAATTTGAACATACCACAGTGTAGGAAATTTTCATACGAGCACAACGGTGAAAAAATCACCCCAATTAGCCACCGCATGCGTCCCCACGCGCCGCACGTGCGACGCACGTGCGGTGGCCCTGATCGTTGACCGTTGACTATCGGTCAACGGTAACTGCCGTTGACTATCGGTCAACGGTAACTGCCGTTGATTGTTGACTGGGTCGGGTCAATGGGTCAAACCGAGTCGGGTCGACTCGGGTCGGGTCGACCCAGATCTGGTTAGATGCCACGTGGGCTCGGCGGTGCCTCCAATGGCCGCCGTCGACGCCTCAAAATGCTCGTCTCGACGAGACGAACCCAAATATGCATCCAAAATCCAATTTCAGCATGTAAAAAATCGCGAAATCAAGCAAAACAGAACGTGCCAAAACCGAGCTACGGTGGCTCTGATACCAACTGTATGCTGTCCAATTGGCCGTCCGTCCTCATGGACGGTTTCCCAAGATCGTCGTAGTCGCGTTTTAACAACAAAACAAGCAAGGGATTGGCTTGTGTACCTGATTTGGCGTCCATAGTCGTACGGCGCGAAAAACCGATGAACAGGCTTCGGAATCTTGACGAGACGGGCTCGGAACTTCCCCCTAATGACCCTCGATCGCCGGCGTTAATGGAGCTGCCGTTCAAGACCTCTCACTCTCTCTATAGCCTTATGGAGAAGAAGAGGATGGAATGGCATTCTTAAGGGGTAAGGGGGGGTGCCTAGTCTTTTATAGAACATCCGGCCGGCTCCTTCCATCACGAGCCGAGCCGGGTCTCGGCCCACACTCGCCAGGCCCATATATGGCCCATTAAGATACCTTAAATCATTCCTTTATTAAACCAATACCGTATACAGTAAATTGATACCGTATTACGATCGATTACAATTACAATTAAGGCAAGCCCACAAACGGAAAATTTTAACAGGCGTCGCTCTCGCTTGCTTGTCTGATTACCCATATTAACCCTCAAAAGAATTGCCTGCCACGACTCTTGCTTTCAGTGGCTTCATTCTTGCAAATTTTGGCTCGAGGTCTCACCATTGAAGGCTACCAGTGATTCTAGGCGAGCGTCTTCCCATTCTTAAATTTTGGCTCGAGGTCTCGAGGTCTCACCATTGATAAACAACTCAAATGAAAGTTGGTAATATAGAATCGGTCAATTATTTAACCGGATAAAAGTTGATAATCACTGAAATTAAAATTAGTAATAACATATAAAAGTTGAGAAATTTAATGCTGGTAAAAGATAAGAAAAACCGGTAATTGCAAGAAAAATAAATTCAACAAATAACTCAAATGAGAGTTGGTAACCCCAATTTAGTTGACAACTAAACCAGAGAAAAATCGAAAATTCACTCTAATTAGGGTTGGTAATTTCTCTAAAAAGTTGGTCAATTTAAGAAGTTGCTAAGGAATGCAAATAAAAGTTAGTAAACGATAAGAAAAGTTGGAAAATTATAAAATAAATAAATAAATAAATATCGATAAGTAACTCTAATGAGAATTGGTAACCCAATACTATATAGTACTTTAATCGGAGAAAATTTAATGAGGCGCGCTGACTCAAGTTGGCAAATGTAAAAGATTGTTAATCAATGTAAATAAATATTTGTAACTTGGCTCTGTTTGTTTGGGGAAAAATGGCTTCCTGGAAAATGTTTTCCGGATTTTCCCATGTTTAGGGGGCGAAAAATGGCTTAATCTTGGAAAACATTTTCCTCTTATAGGAAAAACTCTTTGAAAAGTGTGGAAAACGATTTTCTCTTTTTGAAAAGAGGAAATCATTTTCCGTCGATTGCCGTCGTCGGTCCCCGGCCGTCGATCGCCATCGTTGGTCCCCGGCCGCTGACCGCCATTCATGGCCACCCGCCGGTTGTTGACACCTCATCTTTAATCATTTTTTCTATTGCTAAAGTAATAAAAAATCCATAAAAATTCATAAAATTGAAAAATCAACTTTGGGGACCTTAGCCAAGCCTAGGGAACCAATTTTGACCAAAAAACGATTTTTCATATTTTCAGTATTTTTACGTATTTTTTATTTATTTATTTTCAAAAATTAATAGAAAATCCATAAAAATTCATAAAATTGAAAAATCAACTTTGGGAACCTTAGCCAAGCCTAGGGAACGAATTTTGACCAAAAAATAATTTTTCATATTATATATATTTTAATTTTTTTTAAAAAAATACAAAAATATTTGAAAATTTTGAAAAAATAACATTTGAGGCCAAAAAATACACAAAGATAGTTAATATTTTTATTTTAAATCTATTTTCATATTGGCCATCGCAAATTCAGAAAAATCCAATTCGAGTCACGTGTTCCTTCACGAGTATAATCTCGAATCGGGCCTAAAAAAATTTAATTTGAGTCAACTTATTTTTAACTTTCACTTTTTATGAGTTGTGACATTGTCTTCTAATATTTTAAATTTTCATCTTGGCCCAATTATACCCAGAATGACTTAATTTTGCAAAAGGGCTTTAATTAAATTATGCATTATTTTCAGCGACAAGAAATGAGCTTAAATTTGACATGTGGTAAATTTTGGTGTGTCAAAAATTGTGAGGAGATTTGGACTTAAAGAAATATATTTTTTCAGGGACTGAATTGTAAATACTTAAAATTAAAGGACTAAAGTGCAAATACCTAACTCTTGAAGGATTATTTTACAAATAATAAAAAGAAAAGTTAGTGGATAAATTAGAATAGAGAAGGGAAGATGAAGAAGAGGAGATGAAGAAGAGAAGTTGGAGAAGAATGGATGGAGAAAATAAGATAAGAATAGAGAAGGGAAGATGGAGATGAAGAAGAGTTAGTAGAGAAATTAGAATGGAAGATTAGAATAGAGAAGGGAAGATGGAGATTAAGAAGAGTTAGTGGAGAAATTAGAATGGGAGATAAATATGGAGAAGGGAAGATGAAGATGAAGAAGAGTTAGTGGAGAGATTAGAATGTGAGATAGAGATGGAGAATGGAAGATGAAAATGAAGAAGAGTTAGTGGAGAAATTAGAATGGGAGATAGAGTTAGTGGAAAAATTAGAATGGGAGATAGATGAGTAGGTTATAAAAGGAGAAAGAAGTGAGCTTGAGAGAGGATTCTTGAGAGAGAAAATTTGAAGTGTTTGGGAGGATTTTTTTTTGGAGAGAAAATTTTGGATGTTTGAGAGAGTTTTGGGAGATTGAAGAAAAATTTGAGAGAAAGAAAATACCAAAAGAGAGAGAATTTTGAAGATGATGGGAGTTCAAAACTAGGGATTATCATCACAAATTCCTTCATCGATCAATATAAATCAAGAGTTCATCCTCGTCAACGAGCAAGCAAATTCGAGCTAAGTGTTTTTATTTATTCATTTGTTTATGGTTTTACTTGCAAATTAGCACAAATTGTATACACTTTCTCCATCTCCTCTTTTTTTTTCCATATTTTATGTCAGGAGAAGGATATCTCTACGTCAACAGCAAAAATCTCGTAGATATGCAAAAATCGGCCCAGACAAGCTCCTAAGCTGTCCACCGATTTCTCAACTGATCTGTGACTAAAAGTCCCTCTTAATTCAAAAGAAACTCTCTATATTGGGAACATAGAGAGCGAAAATCAATTATAGAAATCCCTCCCAAAAAAATGGGAGATAAGTACTCTTTCCACTCTTCTGGTTTTAGGTGCAGATTAGCACATATTTTGTATACTGACACTTCACTCTATTTTATGTCAGGAAGCCGCAGCTCTATTTCAATGGTCAATCCTATGGAAGCACAAAATCAGCTTGGAGGAGTCCTCAAGCGCGCACAAATTTCAAATTGTTGAATCAATTCGTTGTATTTCATTTTAAAAAATTCATACCCCAAAATGGAGAGGACAAAGTCCATCCGCAATTTAAATACCTGCACCATAAATCCCAAAGGGAAGAGCCAAGCCAATGCTTAGCCTCCCATTGGAGGTTTTTACTTATAGTAGTTAAATACCTGCAACTTAAATACCTGCACCTTAAATCCCAAAGGGAAGAGCCAAGCCAATGCTTAGCCTCCCATTGGAGGTTTTTACTTACAGTAGTTAAATACCTGCACCTTAAATCCCAAAGGGAAGAGCCAAGCCAATGCTTAGCCTCCCATTGGAGGTTTTTACTTACAGTAGTTAAATACTTGCAACTTAAATACATGTACCTTAAATCCCAAAGGGAAGAGCCAAGCCAATGCTTAGCCTCCCATTGGAGGTTTTTACTTACAGTATTTAAATACCTGCAACTTAAATACATGTACCTTAAATCCCAAAGGGAAGAGCCAAGCCAATGCTTAGCCTCCCATTGGAGGTTTTTACTTACAGTAGTTTAAATACTTGCAACTTAAATACCTGTACCTTAAATCCCAAAGGGAAGAGCCAAGCCAATGCTAGGCCTCCCATTGGAGGTGTTTATTCACTGTCATGTACTTCCTATAATTTAATTTTTGAATCATCAGACCCAAAAGATAAGTAGGTTGTAATACTGCACAGAAGTCGTTAACACACTCCTTCTTTCGGCTTCAGGGAATCTTTAACACTTAAAAAAATATAACAAATAAAAATATATACCATCCATGCATCCTATTTAAAAAGTGAAAACACAAAAGAGAATACCCTACTATAGCCTTAGGAATAAACCAAGCCTGAGTTGCCGAATTAGGATATCCATGAAATTAAGGTACCGAAAGGGCATTAGTTTTAATTAACTAGTGTAACCAAGTCCCCGAGCTCCTAATCTCTGGTTCGCAGGAATAAATTAGTTCTCCCGCTAATTTATTTAGGTTTCTAATCGACCTACCAAGAACGATTAGTGGCGACTCCAAATTTTAAAATCATTTAAACAAAAACCAAAGTTGCGATTCGGTAGGGCTTGGGAGGGTCCGCGTTAGGTTAGTCAAATCTAATTAACCTAATAATCCGTTAACCCCCTTTAAAATTTTAAATTTTTTTTTAGAGGGTCGCGACAGACTGGCGACTCCGCTGGGGACAGAGATTTTTAAATTTTCGAAAAAAGATACCAATTGGAATACTTAAATTTTTTCGAAATTTTAAGAGTCTTAGTGGACTTAGGCCAATAAAAATTTCATGGATATCTCGCTTCTGGCGATCTTATTTGGGACTCATTCTATAGGTGTTATATGTTTTTGCAGGATGGGAGTTATAAGGGGCGGAGTGTTTGGCTAACTCCTTTATTTTGCAGGCTCGGTGTTGGGTTTATTTGTTTAATTTCGCACATTTTTAGAAGCGCTGTTTTGATATCAATTGTTGTACATGTCTTGCATACTCTGAAGATCACGACACCTGCACACACAAGCGTCTAAACCCAAGTCGCGAAATTCTTCCTAGAAAACCATAGATAGGGATCGAATATGCAAAGCTCTTGCGTCGATTACGCTCGGGTTGACCATATTTTATCCCGCTCATTATCTGAATTGACAATTCTTCCCATTGTGATTTGATTGCGCGGAGGGTAAGTTTGTCAATTCGGATAGTGGGGGCCTTTTTAGGTCCATACCTTGTATCTCCTTCTTTTATTTTCTAGAGTCCACTCCTCACTTGAGTCATGCGCATGACTATGTGATTTGCATTTCTCCAAGGTAAAAGTAAGTTCTCTAATTTTATCTTGTATTTATTTTCGGTCGGTCAATGCTAGGTGTCAGTCAGTTTTTGAGCTTGATATTACGACCATCTTTTAAAAGAAAATAAAAATTAAATTTGTCCCTCATTTCTTTTTAAATTTTTTTTTTGAAAAAATGATGTGAAAAAATCCCGTCATGAGAATTTTATTAACCAATAAGGGATTTTTGTCATGTTTTTATTGCTTCAATAAAAATGAAATTTTCCTGAAAAAATTTTCCTCTGAAAATTTATTTCAATAAAAAGAAAAATTACTTCAAAAAAAAACTCTAGTAGACATCAAGTGATTTTATCACATTTTTCAAATTATAAAAACTTGCAAGAAAATTCTTCTCGAGAAATTCGCTCATGTTTTTCTAAGAAAATTTTCTCTAAATAAAATTAGACTAATTGACCAATAAAAGATTTTTGTCATGTTTTTTTTCTCTCCAATAAAAATGAAATTTTCCCGACAAATTTTCCTCTGAAAATTTATTTCGATAAAAAGAAAAATTCCTTTAAAAAAAACATCAAGTGATTTTATCACATTCTTTCAAATTATAAAAACTTGCAACAAAAATTCTTTTCGAGAAATTCGCTCATGTTTTTCTAAGAAAAGTTTCTCTAAATAAAATTAGACTAATGTCTCGGGGGAATTTCGTTAACCAATAAAGGATTTCTGTCATGTCTTTCCTGCTTCAATAAAAATAAAATTTTCCTGACAAATTTACCTCTGAAAATTTATTTTGATAAAAAGGAAATTCCTTCAAAAATTTTAGTAAACGTCAAGAGACTTTGTCACATTCCTTTAAAAAAATAAAAAAAAGAATAATAAATCTGAAAAAAATTATGTATCAGAAATTAACCCATTTCTTCCTAAGGAAATTTTTTTTTCTTTCTTCTGATTTCTCTATAAAATAGAAAAAATCAAATTGGACTAATATAGGAGTCATGGACCGACATTTCTTGTGTCGCATACTAATTATATCATTTTCTTTTGCAGGGAGATCCTAGATACCCCAGACGGGTGTAAAAATTAAGTTCAATAATATATCAAGAATCATCTTCAGAAATACCAAAAGACGAAAAACACCGAGGCTTCAACCGTTAATTCTGGGGGGCAAACGAACATTGTCCATCTTTGACAGACAAAGTTGTGTCAATCCGTAAACTTGTATGGGCAGTGTATTCTGATATGACGGTGGATTTATACTGATTAAACATGGGGGCATGTTTAATGTATTGCAGAGGATCACGCGTCTTTTGAAAAACAATATGGATTATATAATCAGAACCCATGAAACAAATACCTTTACCTGATCAAATCAACCAGAGACCGGTCTTAAAATTTTCTCTTATCCGAAACATGCGGAGGGCTTTAGAGGACCGAGCTTCTATTAATGAACGTGGCCCACAGGAATTTCTCCCGACGCTACAGGCGACCGACACGAGCAAGTGGACGCCGAAAGAAACAAAATATGGATAAAAGTGGGCACACAACAGGTGGCCGGATTTACTACCAGCGCACTGATCGAGTTGTCATAGCGTTATTGTTCGTGATCTCAAGATGGATAGTGGGGGCCACCGCCGAACCCATCATCAATGTTCTCGATATCATCGTCTGGAGCAATTAAACAAGAACATCAAGAAGAACATTAAGCCTCGACATCTTCGGTACCTCAAATCGTTCTGTTATGCTATGCGGAAGAAACGATAGCAGGAAAATTAAAAAAAAAAAACAAAACAAAACACGTGAAGCTTTTCTTTCATTCCATTCATCAAAGAGTATTACAACAACTCACTGGGGAGGAAAGGTAAAGCCAAACTGGGCCCTGATGACCATTACGAAAGAGCTCAACTGACTCTCCAAACAGTTGATGCTCTGGATGCACCGGGCGCTCTCGGGATCAAGCTCCGCGAGCCTAAAGAAGAGGCGATCGCACTTCTCTTTAACCTGGGCCATAGTGTCCTCGTAATGCTCAACGGCAAACTCCAGGTCCGGAACCGCTGCCCTCTCGAAAGCAATGTCTGCCGTAATGTCATCAAGTCTCTCCTGCAGCCAACCACATTTACACCTCATCACAATATTGCCTGGCTCCTGTTCGGCGTAAGTTCGGACCAAGGCCAGACGGTCCACCAACTTTCCCCTCTCACGAACCAGCCACGAAAGCTGATCGTTGGCAAACTTGAGGGCCTTTTTGTGATTATCAGCCACAAACGTAACTGTTGCCAGACGCTCGTGCCGGTCTCGGTAACGGGCTTTCACGACGGCGGTCACAAGGACCGTCTCATAAGCACGGTTATAGGCAGCCAGAAAATTGATGAAGAGGGTCGAGAAGTTCCGATACTCCTTCCCTAGTTGGGTACCCTCAACAGAAGCAGCATCCACGGTCCTAAATAAACCGAGGATTTCAGCCTCAACGGTAGAGTTTTTGGCTATATGAGCGTAACCTCTACCAAGAAGATTGTAGAGTCTCTCCCACCCAGCTAGGACTTCGGCGGATAAGGTATGGTTAGGAGAATTGGCCATTTTTGAAAGCAGAATACGAAAGAAAGGGGGAGAGAGGTGAGGCAGATGAGCGGAATGCGAAGATGGTAATCTGCTTTGAAGTAAATATTGATTTCATAGTGACGGTATCAACCAGTCAAGATTTCTCTTATCTACCATTCTCTATTGGCACCACCCTCGTTGGCTCGAATTCCCATCAGATGGCGACTGTGAGCTAAGCGAGTCCGAAATCTCCGCAGAAAGTTTGACGAGACACCGCCACTTTGAAAAAGAAGACGGAAAGATGAGCTGAGTGGAAGACACGGCAAACGTTAGCGAAAAGGAGATACGACTTGTCTTCATTGGAGGACCCGCCAGTAAATCGACGGTGGAGATCTTGACAGGGGCCCTCTATCACGAAAAGAAAAAAGAAGACAAACTGAGCGAGAAATAAGGATTTCCCCTTTGATCAAAAGCTGAATATCAGATTTTCTCCCTCGAAAAATCTAATAGCGCTGCCCGTGAAGAGGGAAGTCGTTGCTATTGCCAGAGAGAGAACTTGTCCCCATTTGATAGTCAGAGTTCATTCGCAAGAACTCGCAGGAGAAAGATAGAGAGGAAGGAGTTCTCGTGGGAGAGGAATTCAAAACCTTCACCATCAAAGCATCGGCTTTCAAAGCCTGTTACGAAAAGGCATCAACGATCTCGTGATCCCTCAAGTCCGAGAAGACATCCCGAGGCGGTCTAGAATCGGCAGTCCTAGATCCAGAAATATGTCGAGTGTTAGGGGAACGGGCGCATGTTCAACCCTGGTCAAAGCTGATGAAGTTCCTTACCCTGAGGGTCTACTGGTCATGGCCATTGACGGTAATCCAGTCTCTCTGTCAATCCTTGTTACCGTATTAAGAAAATGCCGGTATAAGGTTGTAGCTCAAGCAAAGGCGACAGAGGCCTTAGAGATATTAAGGAGGAGTAGTGACCCGTTTGATATCGTCCTCGCCGCCATGGTAGGGATTGACATGGATGTTTTCACTCTCTTGGAAGTCATCAATTCTAAATTAAACATGCCAGTCCTCGTAATATCGGCAAGCGATGATCAGCAAGCCCTAATGAAGGCTGTCTTAAATGGGGCCCAAGACGTCGTAACGAAACCAGTTAGAGTTCAGATGCTTCAAAACATATGGCAGCACGTGGTAAGGAAGCAATTGCACGACCATGAGAACAAGCATCAAGCCTTTAATTTTGTTCCAAGCAACTGGAGAAAGAAGATGAGTTGGTCTCCCGAGCTGCATCGTATGTTTGTTAATGCAGTTCAGCAGCTAGGAATAGATTCGGCACGGCCGCAACATATACTAGAAATTATGAAGGTAGAGGGACTCACTAAAGCAAATGTTTCGAGTCATCTTCAGAAGTACAGAAAAAGGGTGAGAGAACACAATGCAGCTCAGAATCAAGAAAACCAAGGCGGGACTGATCCAAGCCTGAACGTCGAGTCTCCTCGCCACCATAAGTTCCCCAGGTTAGCATGGGGCGAGCCACTTCCCATCATCAACCAAGCTAGTAGCCGTGCCATCAATCCTCCAGGCGTTAATCAAAGTATCCCCCAGAATCACCCTAATGCTCTTCAAGAGTATAGACCGCAGGGGCAGTGTATTCAGACTCCTTGGTTTGAGCACCAACCCGTGGCTAGAATTCATCCCATGATCAGCGCGCCTGCGCAGCCAGAGAATCAGACAAGAAATTATCCTGAGCACTTTCACTTCTCTAATCCTCGAATGGAAGGAGTTCTTGGCAGCAGGACAGTTGGTGATCCCCACACTTTCTCGAGTAATGATGAAGGCTCCAGCACGAGAAGTCAAATTGCTCATGGCGATGACAGAATGAGAAATCTACCGCCAGCATTTACCAACAACAATGCCCAATTCGAGTATCAGTTGCTGGAAGGTTCAAGAGATTACCCAAATGATGAGCTTACTGCCCTGGTCAACCAGTTTAGGGTTGACAGACGTCCCAAGCCGCGATCAGGAGCTAGTGAGTAAGGACTCTCAAACATCGGTTATCCACACCCGAACCAACACGAGACTAGCTGATTATCGAAGAGCCACAGGAGAGGCAGAACTGACCTTGAATAAGTGCACCTTTCATTTCATGCTTAATTCCCCTGCGTATGATATTTTCCAGCTTTCTAGGTGTCTCGATTTAATTCAAGGACAATGGGGCAATTTATTTATCCCGTCGAATGCGTGAATCCCTTTTTATGCTAGATTTAGGGCGGATCAATTTGTGGCAACGTCGCTGACTGCCATAATGAGAAATGTTGAATGGCCTCACGTAGGGAAATTTCAAGTGAAAAGCCCAGGCGAGCTCGAAGACGGGTAACTATGTGTCGTTCCAATTTACCCTCAATCGTTGCAAAATGCTAAATTGGATTTGTTCCATTCTCACCCAGGGGATTGCAAAGTGCCTCAAGAGTGTCGCAAAATGAAATGACCCAATGGAATGCGATAGGACTCATTCGCCTTCAAGGTAACCTTCAAATTAAAGGAGCCCTCCGGTCCACGGACCCGATGGCATGGAAAATGATGATGGTCCAAGGCAACCCGAAAGAAAACAAGGCCCAACTAAGCAAAGCACATATGTGGCAAGCTCAAAGTGAAGGGCAACTCGGGACATACAATTCAATCCAATCCAAATGAAGGAACTTCCTCAATTCAAATTCAATGGAAGTATACACAAGGGTAAAACAGTATCGTTCCAATTTTTCTAGAATATGAAGAACATATACTGCCGCATTCTCTTTCATTTTTGCAGGGGAAGTCTCTACTGGCCAAATTTTCCTGTCTACCATTCCCTATCAGTATCACCTCCGCTACTCGTCTCCAATCTCGAGCCAAGCAAATCCGACGTCTCTACGGAAAAGTTGGACGAGACGCCACTACTTTGAAAAAGAAAGGATAAAAAATAAGCTGAGTGGGAGACAAAGACATTTTCGGCAGAAAAGAGATACGACTCATCTTTATTGAAGAACTCGCCAGCAAATTGACGGTGGAGACAGCAACAAGGGGCCCCCTTCCACGGAAAGATGGAAGGAGACGAGCTGGGCGAGAGATACGATGAAAAGAAAATCGAGAAAGCCAGAACACTCGAGAGAGGCAATACAGTTGCTAAACCCACGTCTAATTTTAAAGGAGGCATCTTCTTGATAATTCTCATTCGTGCTCGAAAGAGAGACTCTTAAAGCATACGCAGTCTCCCAGAAAAATCCAGAGAGTGAAAATACAAGAAGAGATATCAAACTTTGAGAAATCGTTAACCAAATCGAAGATGTCTCAACCCAACACACTTGAAAGTTATCGTTACTTGCTGAATATGGGAGAGGAAGAGTTCGAAACCATATTTGGGATCGAGCCTATGGAGCCCGGCCCTTCCACCGACGACGTCCAAGAGCCCGGTAAGGACAATGACAACAACGGTAAAGGTCAAAAGAAGCGTTACCGTCGCCATACTGAGGAGCAAGTACGAAAGCTTGAAGCTTTCTTCAGAACGTGCCCTATGCCAGACGGCAAACAAAAAATGGAACTGAGTCAAGAGCTAGGCCTTGAACCTTCGCAAATCAAGTTCTGGTTTCAAAATAGACGAACCCGAATGAAGACTCGTCATGAGCACAACGAAGCCGAGTTTCTAAGAGTTGAAAATGAAAACCTCCGAGCGGAAAACAAGATGTATAAAGAGACTTTTGACTCCGCCACCTGCCCCAACTGCAATAGCCTCCTCCTCACCCTCGATGAAATGTATGATCTGAGGATCGAAAATGCACGTTTAAGAGGTGAGTTAGACCAATTTATAACAGGATCGAGTTCTGTTGGAGCAGGGTACAAAAGGACCAATGATACTGGATCAGTATCAATGCCTCCCGAGGAAGAAGGGACAGATCACCACCAAGCGGACATTGACGATGATCTTTTCGCCATAATCAACCAGTTTGATATCGGTAAAGCATCGGGACTGTGATGCACTTGTTCAGCCAGTGACCACCAGACCTTCTATATGGCCGATGCATACCTAATTTGGGATGAAGCCAGCTGATCATGGGAGAGCCTGTAGAGGAAGCAGAACTGATCCTGAATGAGTGAATGTGTTTTATTTCCTTGCGTGATATGTTTTTCTGCTTTTGTGAATGTGTAAAAACAAGGAGTAATAATCCGACTTCCCCCTATTAAATGCTCGAATCCGCCACCTCACCAACCTCGCGACGAATTGATGGCGAGTAAATATCTGGATAAACCTGAAGGGTAACTCCGTATCGTTTCAATTTACCCTCAGTTGCTCCAAGTTTTAAAATTAAGCCCCTTCTATTCTCAGGAAATTGCAAATCGACCCGAGAACGCAATCATATCCGAATACAAGTTGAACAAAATTTGGGGGCAAATCGACTCATGGGCATTACCACGGGATGGACAGCTTCGGACAGAGGAAAGTACAAGCGAAAGAAGCGAACAATCTCAGAAATGGGTAATTCTGTATCGTTCTATTGTGCACATAATCATCTCAAGTCTTGAATTGTCTTATTCCATTCTTAACAGGGATTGCAAATTACCTCGAGAAATACCGTAACATGGCATAAGGTGATACAACAAGGCTGCTTTATCCCCAAAGATTAACCTTTGAAAGGATAGCCCCATGGACACCTATGGTCCAATGGACCGAATGGTATGGGGGATGACAGTAGGTCCGAAATATCCCGAGTTCGATCCCCGAGGGTGGGGAATGTTGTATGTATTATAAATAAATGAAACAACTTTTTGTGCATTTCTTTTTGCAAGCAGGAATACTCGACGAGTAATACCGAAGTCAATATTTTGCTACATTCTCGGCTTAATGGTGAAGCATCCAACAAAAGTCGAAGAAAACTCAATCCAGCAAAATTGGTAAAAGACTTGTCCAAGGCATTCAAGATGAAGGGTAAATCAGTATCGTTTCCAATTTATCCCTTTTAATACTGGTTGACATGTCTCCTTTTCTTTTCACAGGAAATATTTATACTAACATTTAACATGTTGAAGGAGACAAATCCAAAAGAAAAGTATGATCACCTGACAAGATCTATTCTGGTGAAAAATGGGGCAAATTGATCGCAAGCTCTGAAACGAAAAAGCAAATATGTCTTTCTTATCTCGTTTGGTTTCAAGAATAATTTCTCTGCTTCTTGCAGGGGCATTAAACAAACCAAAATGCTCCATCGCCCATATGCTTCATCGCGCAGGGGTAAAGTTTGAGACAAACCACCCCTCGACATAAGGAGTAGGCTTCCCAATTTGTTCGGTCCGCCCACATACCAGGGGCAATTTACATTCGCCCATATTTGCACATTATATAAACACACGTGATGCTAAAAAATTGTCACATCTGCATTGTGCTTACACAGTTCATGAATTATGTATGACTATTCCGTGTGTTTAACTTACCAACTCCAACTTAGAGCATAAACTGCACAGGAGATATCAAATGTGCAGAATGGGGCATGACAGGATGAGGAAAGGCAAATCATTTCCACACAGGTCTAACATTTTGATCTACAGATAAACAGCCTTTCTCCAGAGTGAGAAAAAACCATTTCAGAATGAAGTCCCCCATTCAGATTACATTCGAGGTGTTCATACTATAAGAACCTCCTTAAACAGAAGTGGTAATGCAATACATGATCTATATGTTGATCGATTGCATCATGAGTTATTACATAGACTGCCTTTAATCATGGCAAACTTAGCTGAACAATTTTGTATGAACCAATGAACGCATTGATGAAAATGCTTGCACATGTTAGCTCTGACATTGCCCGACAGGCAACACATTCCCGGTGTTTGAGTTACCTTCCAAAGTCTTGAAATTCATTCGGCAATTATTGAATGAACAAGCCTGGTTGTCCAGAAGCCACCAAACATTTCTTCCAAATTCTCAGGTAAGTATATCTTCAACCAGAACCTTTCAAGAGAATGAATTCTGACGGTTGTTGGGATACTCGAATCCATTGCGGTATATACAGGTATCCACATTCTTCAATAAAGCATGATTTGTCTCAAGGACAGAAATGTTCGAGACCTTTTGATCTCTGCCTCTTTGGTTTATTCCTAAAACGACAGGAGAATATAATTTGGGTTTGAGCTTCTGCAGGATTCCTGGTCTCCCCAGATTTCAGAATGGCACCCTTTGAGGTACATAAAGTCCTTCTTACAGGCATATCAAGTCCTTCTTACAGGCAAATCAAGTCCTTCTTACAGGCATAAAGTCCTTCTTACAAGCAAACCAAGTCCTTCTTATAGGCAAATCAAGTCCTTCTTACAGGCAAACCAAGTCCTTCTTACAGGCACAAAGTCCTTCTTACAGGCAAACCAAGTCCTTCTTACAGGCACAAAGTCCTTCTTACAGGCAAAGTAAGTCCTTTTTACAGGCAAATCAAGTCTTTCTTACAGGCACAAAGTCCTTCTTACAGGCAAATCAAGTCCTTCTTACAAGCAAACTAAGTCCTTCTTACAGGCAAACAAAGTCCTTCTTACAGGCACAAAGTCCTTCTTACAAGCAAACCAAGTCCTTCTTACAGGCAAATCAAGTCCTGCTTACAGGCAAATAAAGTCCTTCTTACAGGCAAATAAAGTCCTTCTTACAGGCAAAGCAAGTCCTTCTTACAGGCAAATCAAGTCCTTCTTACAAGCACAAAGTCCTTCTTACAGGCAAATCAAGTCCTTCTTACAGGCACAAAGTCCTTCTTACAGGCAAACAAAGTCCTTCTTACAAGCAAATCAAGTCCTTCTTAAAGGCATAAAGTCCTTCTTACAGGCAAATCAAGTCCTTCTTATAGGCAAACTAAGTCCTTCTTACAGGCAAACCAAGTCCTTCTTACAGGCACAAAGTCCTTCTTACAGGCACAAAGTCCTTCTTACAGGCAAATCAAGTCCTTCTTACAGGCACAAAGTCCTTCTTACAGGCAAATCAAGTCCTTCTTACAGGCAAATCAAGTCCTTCTTACAGGCATAAAGTCCTTCTTACAGGCACAAAGTCCTTCTTACAAGCAAATCAAGTCCTTCTTACAGGCACAAAGTCCTTCTTACAGGCATAAAGTCCTTCTTACAGGCAAATCAAGTCCTTCTTACAGGCATAAAGTCCTTCTTACAGGCAAACAAAGTCCTTCTTACAGGCAAATCAAGTCATTCTTACAGGCACAAAGTCCTTCTTATAGGCAAAGTAAGTCCTTTTTACAGGCAAACAAAGTCATTCTTACAGGCAAATCAAGTCCTTCTTACAGGCAAAGCAAGTCCTTCTTACGGGCACAAAGTTCTTCTTACAGGCAAAGCACCAAGTCCTTTTTACTGGCAGCAAGTCCTTTCTACAGGCACCAAGTCCTTCTTACAGGTATCTCCATGTGGTGACCTACCATACGGGTCAAATCTCAATCAAAATTTAATCAGTAGAATCCTTTTATTAGGAATCTACCATGGTACGACCCACCATACGGGTCAAATGGTATGACCCACCATACGGGTCAAATTTTAATTCAATTTTTAATCAGTAGAATCCTTTTATTAGGAATCTACCATGGGTTGATCCACCATACGGGTTCAAGTTCAACCACCCTAAAGTTTTTTTATATAACGAATCCTTAGGTTCTCATTTCATTTTCAGTGGAACAATCATGTCACGACTCTTTTTATTTCCTTGTATTGAGTCGATAAGAATCCAGGTGTCATCTCGTCTTTGAAATGAACCTCTACCGAGCTTCCTTTCAAAGAGGGGCAGCTGTTGACACCTCATCTTTAATCATTTTTTCTATTGCTAAAGTAATAAAAAATCCATAAAAATTCATAAAATTGAAAAATCAACTTTGGGGACCTTAGCCAAGCCTAGGGAACCAATTTTGACCAAAAAAACGATTTTTCATATTTTCAGTATTTTTACGTATTTTTTATTACTTTAGCAATAGAAAAAATGATTAAAGATGAGGTGTCAACAACTGCCCCTCTTTGAAAGGAAGCTCGGTAGAGGTTCATTTCAAAGACGAGATGACACCTGGATTCTTATCGACTCAATACAAGGAAATAAAAAGAGTCGTGACATGATTGTTCCACTGAAAATGAAATGAGAACCTAAGGATTCGTTATATAAAAAAACTTTAGGGTGGTTGAACTTGAACCCGTATGGTGGATCAACCCATGGTAGATTCCTAATAAAAGGATTCTACTGATTAAAAATTGAATTAAAATTTGACCCGTATGGTGGGTCATACCATTTGACCCGTATGGTGGGTCGTACCATGGTAGATTCCTAATAAAAGGATTCTACTGATTAAATTTTGATTGAGATTTGACCCGTATGGTAGGTCACCACATGGAGATACCTGTAAGAAGGACTTGGTGCCTGTAGAAAGGACTTGCTGCCAGTAAAAAGGACTTGGTGCTTTGCCTGTAAGAAGAACTTTGTGCCTGTAAGAAGGACTTGCTTTGCCTGTAAGAAGGACTTGATTTGCCTGTAAGAATGACTTTGTTTGCCTGTAAAAAGGACTTACTTTGCCTGTAAGAAGGACTTTGTGCCAGTAAGAATGACTTGATTTGCCTGTAAGAAGGACTTTGTTTGCCTGTAAGAAGGACTTTATGCCTGTAAGAAGGACTTGATTTGCTTATAAGAAGGACTTTATGCCTGTAAGAAGGACTTTGTGCCTGTAAGAAGGACTTGATTTGCTTGTAAGAAGGACTTTGTGCCTGTAAGAAGGACTTTATGCCTGTAAGAAGGACTTGATTTGCCTGTAAGAAGGACTTGATTTGCCTGTAAGAAGGACTTTGTGCCTGTAAGAAGGACTTGATTTGCCTGTAAGAAGGACTTTGTGCCTGTAAGAAGGACTTGGTTTGCCTGTAAGAAGGACTTAGTTTGCCTATAAGAAGGACTTGATTTGCCTGTAAGAAGGACTTTATGCCTTTAAGAAGGACTTGATTTGCTTGTAAGAAGGACTTTGTTTGCCTGTAAGAAGGACTTTGTGCCTGTAAGAAGGACTTGATTTGCCTGTAAGAAGGACTTTGTGCTTGTAAGAAGGACTTGATTTGCCTGTAAGAAGGACTTGCTTTGCCTGTAAGAAGGACTTGCTTTGCCTGTAAGAAGGACTTTATTTGCCTGTAAGCAGGACTTGATTTGCCTGTAAGAAGGACTTGGTTTGCTTGTAAGAAGGACTTTGTGCCTGTAAGAAGGACTTTGTTTGCCTGTAAGAAGGACTTAGTTTGCCTGTAAGAAGGACTTGATTTGCCTGTAAGAAGGACTTTGTGCCTGTAAGAAGGACTTGATTTGCCTGTAAAAAGGACTTACTTTGCCTGTAAGAAGGACTTTGTGCCTGTAAGAAGGACTTGGTTTGCCTGTAAGAAGGACTTTGTGCCTGTAAGAAGGACTTGGTTTGCCTGTAAGAAGGACTTGATTTGCCTATAAGAAGGACTTGGTTTGCTTGTAAGAAGGACTTTATGCCTGTAAGAAGGACTTGATTTGCCTGTAAGAAGGACTTTATGTACCTCAAAGGGTGCCATTCTGAAATCTGGGGAGACCAGGAATCCTGCAGAAGCTCAAACCCAAATTATATTCTCCTGTCGTTTTAGGAATAAACCAAAGAGGCAGAGATCAAAAGGTCTCGAACATTTCTGTCCTTGAGACAAATCATGCTTTATTGAAGAATGTGGATACCTGTATATACCGCAATGGATTCGAGTATCCCAACAACCGTCAGAATTCATTCTCTTGAAAGGTTCTGGTTGAAGATATACTTACCTGAGAATTTGGAAGAAATGTTTGGTGGCTTCTGGACAACCAGGCTTGTTCATTCAATAATTGCCGAATGAATTTCAAGACTTTGGAAGGTAACTCAAACACCGGGAATGTGTTGCCTGTCGGGCAATGTCAGAGCTAACATGTGCAAGCATTTTCATCAATGCGTTCATTGGTTCATACAAAATTGTTCAGCTAAGTTTGCCATGATTAAAGGCAGTCTATGTAATAACTCATGATGCAATCGATCAACATATAGATCATGTATTGCATTACCACTTCTGTTTAAGGAGGTTCTTATAGTATGAACACCTCGAATGTAATCTGAATGGGGGACTTCATTCTGAAATGGTTTTTTCTCACTCTGGAGAAAGGCTGTTTATCTGTAGATCAAAATGTTAGACCTGTGTGGAAATGATTTGCCTTTCCTCATCCTGTCATGCCCCATTCTGCACATTTGATATCTCCTGTGCAGTTTATGCTCTAAGTTGGAGTTGGTAAGTTAAACACACGGAATAGTCATACATAATTCATGAACTGTGTAAGCACAATGCAGATGTGACAATTTTTTAGCATCACGTGTGTTTATATAATGTGCAAATATGGGCGAATGTAAATTGCCCCTGGTATGTGGGCGGACCGAACAAATTGGGAAGCCTACTCCTTATGTCGAGGGGTGGTTTGTCTCAAACTTTACCCCTGCGCGATGAAGCATATGGGCGATGGAGCATTTTGGTTTGTTTAATGCCCCTGCAAGAAGCAGAGAAATTATTCTTGAAACCAAACGAGATAAGAAAGACATATTTGCTTTTTCGTTTCAGAGCTTGCGATCAATTTGCCCCATTTTTCACCAGAATAGATCTTGTCAGGTGATCATACTTTTCTTTTGGATTTGTCTCCTTCAACATGTTAAATGTTAGTATAAATATTTCCTGTGAAAAGAAAAGGAGACATGTCAACCAGTATTAAAAGGGATAAATTGGAAACGATACTGATTTACCCTTCATCTTGAATGCCTTGGACAAGTCTTTTACCAATTTTGCTGGATTGAGTTTTCTTCGACTTTTGTTGGATGCTTCACCATTAAGCCGAGAATGTAGCAAAATATTGACTTCGGTATTACTCGTCGAGTATTCCTGCTTGCAAAAAGAAATGCACAAAAAGTTGTTTCATTTATTTATAATACATACAACATTCCCCACCCTCGGGGATCGAACTCGGGATATTTCGGACCTACTGTCATCCCCCATACCATTCGGTCCATTGGACCATAGGTGTCCATGGGGCTATCCTTTCAAAGGTTAATCTTTGGGGATAAAGCAGCCTTGTTGTATCACCTTATGCCATGTTACGGTATTTCTCGAGGTAATTTGCAATCCCTGTTAAGAATGGAATAAGACAATTCAAGACTTGAGATGATTATGTGCACAATAGAACGATACAGAATTACCCATTTCTGAGATTGTTCGCTTCTTTCGCTTGTACTTTCCTCTGTCCGAAGCTGTCCATCCCGTGGTAATGCCCATGAGTCGATTTGCCCCCAAATTTTGTTCAACTTGTATTCGGATATGATTGCGTTCTCGGGTCGATTTGCAATTTCCTGAGAATAGAAGGGGCTTAATTTTAAAACTTGGAGCAACTGAGGGTAAATTGAAACGATACGGAGTTACCCTTCAGGTTTATCCAGATATTTACTCGCCATCAATTCGTCGCGAGGTTGGTGAGGTGGCGGATTCGAGCATTTAATAGGGGGAAGTCGGATTATTACTCCTTGTTTTTACACATTCACAAAAGCAGAAAAACATATCACGCAAGGAAATAAAACACATTCACTCATTCAGGATCAGTTCTGCTTTCTCTACAGGCTCTCCCATGATCAGCTGGCTTCATCCCAAATTAGGTATGCATCGGCCATATAGAAGGTCTGGTGGTCACTGGCTAAACAAGTGCATCACAGTCCCGATGCTTTACCGATATCAAACTGGTTGATTATGGCGAAAAGATCATCGTCAATGTCCGCTTGGTGGTGATCTGTCCCTTCTTCCTCGGGAGGCATTGATACTGATCCAGTATCATTGGTCCTTTTGTACCCTGCTCCAACAGAACTCGATCCTGTTATAAATTGGTCTAACTCACCTCTTAAACGTGCATTTTCGATCCTCAGATCATACATTTCATCGAGGGTGAGGAGGAGGCTATTGCAGTTGGGGCAGGTGGCGGAGTCAAAAGTCTCTTTATACATCTTGTTTTCCGCTCGGAGGTTTTCATTTTCAACTCTTAGAAACTCGGCTTCGTTGTGCTCATGACGAGTCTTCATTCGGGTTCGTCTATTTTGAAACCAGAACTTGATTTGCGAAGGTTCAAGGCCTAGCTCTTGACTCAGTTCCATTTTTTGTTTGCCGTCTGGCATAGGGCACGTTCTGAAGAAAGCTTCAAGCTTTCGTACTTGCTCCTCAGTATGGCGACGGTAACGCTTCTTTTGACCTTTACCGTTGTTGTCATTGTCCTTACCGGGCTCTTGGACGTCGTCGGTGGAAGGGCCGGGCTCCATAGGCTCGATCCCAAATATGGTTTCGAACTCTTCCTCTCCCATATTCAGCAAGTAACGATAACTTTCAAGTGTGTTGGGTTGAGACATCTTCGATTTGGTTAACGATTTTGTTGACACATCATCTTTAATCATTTTTTCTATTGCTAAAGTAATAAAAAATCCATAAAAATTCATAAAATTGAAAAATCAACTTTGGGGACCTTAGCCAAGCCTAGGGAACCAATTTTGACCAAAAAACGATTTTTCATATTTTCAGTATTTTTACGTATTTTTTATTTATTTATTTTCAAAAATTAATAGAAAATCCATAAAAATTCATAAAATTGAAAAATCAACTTTGGGAACCTTAGCCAAGCCTAGGGAACGAATTTTGACCAAAAAATAATTTTTCATATTATATATATTTTAATTTTTTTAAAAAAAATACAAAAATATTTGAAAATTTTGAAAAAATAACATTTGAGGCCAAAAAATACACAAAGATAGTTAATATTTTTATTTTAAATCTATTTTCATATTGGCCATCGCAAATTCAGAAAAATCCAATTCGAGTCATGTGTTCCTTCACGAGTATAATCTCGAATCGGGCCTAAAAAAATTTAATTTGAGTCAACTTATTTTTAACTTTCACTTTTTATGAGTTGTGACATTGTCTTCTAATATTTTAAATTTTCATCTTGGCCCAATTATACCCAGAATGACTTAATTTTGCAAAAGGGCTTTAATTAAATTATGCATTATTTTCAGCGACAAGAAATGAGCTTAAATTTGACATGTGGTAAATTTTGGTGTGTCAAAAATTGTGAGGAGATTTGGACTTAAAGAAATATATTTTTTCAGGGACTGAATTGTAAATACTTAAAATTAAAGGACTAACGTGCAAATACCTAACTCTTGAAGGATTATTTTACAAATAATAAAAAGAAAAGTTAGTGGATAAATTAGAATAGAGAAGGGAAGATGAAGAAGAGGAGATGAAGAAGAGAAGTTGGAGAAGAATGGATGGAGAAAATAAGATAAGAATAGAGAAGGGAAGATGGAGATGAAGAAGAGTTAGTAGAGAAATTAGAATGGAAGATAAGAATAGAGAAGGGAAGATGGAGATTAAGAAGAGTTAGTGGAGAAATTAGAATGGGAGATAAATATGGAGAAGGGAAGATGAAGATGAAGAAGAGTTAGTGGAGAGATTAGAATGTGAGATAGAGATGGAGAATGGAAGATGAAAATGAAGAAGAGTTAGTGGAGAAATTAGAATGGGAGATAGAGTTAGTGGAAAAATTAGAATGGGAGATAGATGAGTATGTTATAAAAGGAGAAAGAAGTGAGCTTGAGAGAGGATTCTTGAGAGAGAAAATTTGAAGTGTTTGGGAGGATTTTTTTTTTGAGAGAAAATTTTGGATGTTTGAGAGAGTTTTGGGAGATTGAAGAAAAATTTGAGAGAAAGAAAATACCAAAAGAGAGAGAATTTTGAAGATGATGGGAGTTCAAAACTAGGGATTATCATCACAAATTCCTTCATCGATCAATATAAATCAAGAGTTCATCCTCGTCAACGAGCAAGCAAATTCGAGCTAAGTGTTTTTATTTATTCATTTGTTTATGGTTTTACTTGCAAATTAGCACAAATTGTATACACTTTCTCCATCTCCTCTTTTTTTTTTCCATATTTTATGTCAGGAGAAGGATATCTCTACGTCAACAGCAAAAATCTCGTAGATATGCAAAAATCGGCCCAGACAAGCTCCTAAGCTGTCCACCGATTTCTCAACTGATCTGTGACTAAAAGTCCCTCTTAATTCAAAAGAAACTCTCTATATTGGGAACATAGAGAGCGAAAATCAATTATAGAAATCCCTCCCAAAAAAATGGGAGATAAGTACTCTTTCCACTCTTCTGGTTTTAGGTGCAGATTAGCACATATTTTGTATACTGACACTTCACTCTATTTTATGTCAGGAAGCCGCAGCTCTATTTCAATGGTCAATCCTATGGAAGCACAAAATCAGCTTGGAGGAGTCCTCAAGCGCGCACAAATTTCAAATTGTTGAATCAATTCGTTGTATTTCATTTTAAAAAATTCATACCCCAAAATGGAGAGGACAAAGTCCATCCGCAATTTAAATACCTGCACCATAAATCCCAAAGGGAAGAGCCAAGCCAATGCTTAGCCTCCCATTGGAGGTTTTTACTTATAGTAGTTAAATACCTGCACCTTAAATCCCAAAGGGAAGAGCCAAGCCAATGCTTAGCCTCCCATTGGAGGTTTTTACTTACAGTAGTTAAATACCTGCACCTTAAATCCCAAAGGGAAGAGCCAAGCCAATGCTTAGCCTCCCATTGGAGGTTTTTACTTACAGTAGTTAAATACTTGCAACTTAAATACATGTACCTTAAATCCCAAAGGGAAGAGCCAAGCCAATGCTTAGCCTCCCATTGGAGGTTTTTACTTACAGTAGTTAAATACCTGCAACTTAAATACATGTACCTTAAATCCCAAAGGGAAGAGCCAAGCCAATGCTTAGCCTCCCATTGGAGGTTTTTACTTACAGTAGTTTAAATACTTGCAACTTAAATACCTGTACCTTAAATCCCAAAGGGAAGAGCCAAGCCAATGCTAGGCCTCCCATTGGAGGTGTTTATTCACTGTCATGTACTTCCTATAATTTAATTTTTGAATCATCAGACCCAAAAGATAAGTAGGTTGTAATACTGCACAGAAGTCGTTAACACACTCCTTCTTTCGGCTTCAGGGAATCTTTAACACTTAAAAAAATATAACAAATAAAAATATATACCATCCATGCATCCTATTTAAAAAGTGAAAACACAAAAGAGAATACCCTACTATAGCCTTAGGAATAAACCAAGCCTGAGTTGCCGAATTAGGATATCCATGAAATTAAGGTACCGAAAGGGCATTAGTTTTAATTAACTAGTGTAACCAAGTCCCCGAGCTCCTAATCTCTGGTTCGCAGGAATAAATTAGTTCTCCCGCTAATTTATTTAGGTTTCTAATCGACCTACCAAGAACGATTAGTGGCGACTCCAAATTTTAAAATCATTTAAACAAAAACCAAAGTTGCGATTCGGTAGGGCTTGGGAGGGTCCGCGTTAGGTTAGTCAAATCTAATTAACCTAATAATCCGTTAACCCCCTTTAAAATTTAAAAATTTTTTTTAGAGGGTCGCGACACCGGTCACCGCTGCCGGCTGCCGGTCGCCGCCGCCGGTTAACGGTCGCCGGTCTCCGCCGCCGCCGCCGGTCACCGCCCGCTGCCTTCACCGGAAAATCAATTCCTTGCCAAACGACAAAATTGTTTTCCAATTCATTTTTAAGTATTAGCCAAACACCAGAAAATATTGTTATTTTCTTGGAAAATGACTTCCTGAAAAATGTTTTCCCCCAGGAGGTAATTTTTCGTGAAACAAACGGAGCCTAATTGGAAAAGTTGGTGACTCAATATACATTTATACATATATACACATATATAAATACATATCTCAAATAAGAGTTGGTAACCAAAAGTAATTTAACAATTTAATATGACAAAAGTTAGCCAATCACTCTAAAGGTCGGTAATTCTACATAAGAGGTAGTTAGTTCGAACTACTTATGCGAATATTTGCTAAGTTGCAAACTATTAAAATATGTTATTAGTTTCATAAAATTTTTGCTGAACACTAACAAATCACTTGAAAAAAAGTCACCGCGTACTTTTTTAACTAATAGTTTTTTGATACTTTCCAACCATAATTGAACGTTAACGGTATTAGAAAAAAAAAGGAAAAATGACATAAATGGTTCATAAACTTTGGTCTAATGTGATCCTTGAACTTTGGAAAAATTTCAAAAAAAGATCCCAAGTGCTTTTATTTTTTCAATTAAGGGCCAGAAGTAGATTTTGTTTCAAAGAATGGCATGAAGTTGATATACTTGTTTCAAATAAAGGCATGAAGTGTCTATACTTGTTTCAAATAAGGGCCTAAACTCGTCAGCCGATTGGGTATTTTTTTTTCAAATAACCTAATTTCATTAGTTAAATTATATTAAAAATTTAAAAAACCTAAAATTGAAAAAAAAGACAAAAAAAACCCCAAGCGGGAGGGGGCTGCCCTCTCGCCTGTGGTCGCCTGCCCCCCACCAGAGGGGCGGCGGCCACTGTTGTCGGGACTGCCGACGCCTCGGCAAGGGTTGACGAACCTATCGACCAGTGGTGAGGGCTGGCGACCCTATCGACCAATGGTGAGGGCCGTGACCCTCTTCTAGATCTAGGCGAGGGTCGCTGGCCCTTGCCCAGTTTTGGGGGCGCGCCGCTAAGGATCACGGGGGTCATACTGCCAACGACCCTCCCAGATCTGGGCGAGGGTCGCCGGCCATCGCCAACCCTTGGTGGCGTGCCCCCAAAACTGGGCAAGGGTCGGCGACCCTCGCCTAGATCTGGGAGAGGGTCGCGGCCTTCTCCTGGCTCTGGCGAGGGCCATCGGGCCCTCGCCAAGGTGCTGGCGATGGCCACAGGTGGGAAGGTAGCCCCCTCTCGCCTAGGTTTTCTTTTTTTTTTTTTTTTCTTAATTTTAGTTTTTTTTAAATTTTTAATTAATTTAAATAATGAAATTAGGTTAAAATTACATTTTTTTACAAAAATATCCCTAATCGATTGGAAAATTTGGCTGATCGGTCGGCCTACGAGTTCAGGCCCTTAATTGAAAAAATGAGAGCACTTGCCACTTGGGGCCTTTTTTTGAAATTTTCCCTTGAACTTTTAATTTGATCAATATGGTCTTTAAATTTTAGCCTAATGTGCAATATGATATTTGAACTTTCAATTTATTCAATGTAGTCCATAAACTTTTGAAACATGTTCAATTTAATCATTAAACTATACGAAAATGTTTAAAGTCGTCTCCAACTTGAATTAGTGGAAGATTTATATTGAACATCTTCATATAATTTAAGGATTGAGTTGAACATGTTTCAAAAATTCAGAGACCATTTGGTTAAATTAAAAGTTCATGGATCATATTATATATTGGGCTAAAGTTCAGGGACTGCGTTAGTCAAATTAGAATTTCAGGAACCACATTGCACATTGAATCAAAATTCAGGGGCCATTTGTGTCATTATCCCAAAAAAATGAGAAATTTCAAATAAGGGACCAAATGTCATTCATTTTCTTAAATAAGAGTCTGAAATGGATTTTGTTTTAAATAAGGGCTCGAAATGCTCCGTTTTCTTAAATAAGCGTCTGAAGTTGCCCTATAGTTTTAAAAGAGGGCCTAGCCTCAATGGCATTTTCGCCATTTACCTTTTTAATTTTTTCTCTTTATTTATTTTCATTTTCTATTTTTAAAAAAGTAAAAAAAAATTAAAAAGGAAAAAAAGAAAAGAAAAAGAAGCCATTGTCGTCACCGCCTTCAACTTTCCCGTAGCATCCACAGAGACTACTACGGAAGACCACCACCACCAATGTCATAGTCACCGTCACCGGATCTCTATCCTATCTCACATCGCAGTGACCACCTCGAGGCCCTACCCTCTCTACTTCATGGTAGGGTGTCGGCAATGCTAAGCGAGGGCTTTCAACCCTCTCTCGAGTCTGGCAAGGTCGCTAATCCTTGTTAAGGCATAGACTGTCACACCCCGAAACCACAATAATAAGGGCCTGTGATACGGCTGTCCCTTTTTCAAAAGGGCGCAGCTTTAACTTAATCTGAATTCAACTTGATAACAAATATGTATATCCATATATACAAGCTCAAGAAGTTCATTGGTTACAAACATTAAAGCTTGCTAATAAACCATAAATAGATAGATACACACACATATCCTTCCAAATGATAGAAACGTCTAATATCAACTTAAATGGGCTCACCAAAGCAAAAAATAACTCACAACTTATAATAAAAGCTCTCCCAAGAAAATGTCCTCCACTAACGATCGCTCACATCTTACGGACGACTCGCTGGATTTGAAAAACAAAAAGATAAAAGGAATGAGCTAACACGACTCAGTGAGCAATACATTTCTTCTAAGCGGATCGAACAATCACTATGCACATTTAATACACAAAATAAATACCACTGGTTTAATCTATTAATTAATTTCAGCAAAACACATGTCAATAGTCTATCCATTGACTAATCTCATGCTCAAGGCTCTAACCGTGATCACGTATAATGCTCGTGACAAAAGACGATCAAGATTCCCCCCTTGGCAAGATCTTCACCTATAAAGCTGGTGGCTCGGCTCACAAAAATATCTTAAATAGTATGCGCATATCCACAAACCCATCAGTCGGGTTCATAGTTATCTTGAGCATCACAAAGTCATAACAACTCAAACCAATAGTAAAAATCTATCATAAACTGTCTCAATGAGAATGAACATCACTATCAACTCAACATCAATAGCGCAAAGTAATCACAAACCGTCTCGAATAGACAAAACAATAGTAAATGTTCGATCCTGTTTTAATGTAACAAAAATTCTCTAAACCCCGCTTTTACTTTCTTTTCAAAAGGAAAATTCATATTATAAACTCATATTATACCTTTTCAGAAAAACATGAGTTTATACAAGTCAAAGAAGAAATATTATCACTCACCAGACGAAGGCAAAAGTAAAATGCGACAGTTACTTGAGCCGACGCTTATTCAAAAGTACGAAAAATGGATTAAAAAACGAGTAATATGACACTCTAGGAAAGACTTAACTAATATACACCTATTTAACGATAGAACGATGACTACGAGTCAACGGAAGCTCATCCATAGTGGATACCATTTGCTGTCCATAGTGGACAATTCGCGCTGCAGAACGGATAAGACCATAACTCACTCTACTGAACTTTGTTTCAAGCCATCTTATAATCCAAACGAAGCTTATTCAATGTACTACAAAAGTCCTAACATATTCAATCTCAAACAACGACCTAAAAATGAAGATATTGGCTCTTGAAGTATGCTGTTTGCACGCGTACTGTAGCGACCAAAATTGAAAATCTTATTTCGAGAAAACCATAATTTCAAATTGAGTTCTGTAAAGTCCCACGATTCCACAACACTCCAAATCATCATTTTTTCAAAGAATCTCAGCTCAACGACTCCAAAATCTGATTTCATGGCTTAATTTTTCTATAAATCCGAATTTGAGCCCTAATAACGGAAAACATTTCAAATTAGTCGAACAAAGAGGGCGAGCACATACCTAGCCTTGCGACACATGGTGAAACGAGCTTAGTGATGCATTTGCGGCGAGCAGTGTGCACATGTGATTTTATTTCTTTCCCTTTCTTCTTTCTCTTTTCTCCTTCTTTCTTCTCTCATTTCTTTCCTTTCGCTCTTTCTTTTCTTTCTTCTCTTTGTGCTCTTATTGCAGAGGGAAGAGTAACTGCTACCTTTTTTTTTGTTTCTTTTCTTTTTCTTTTTGTGAGTCCCACCACTAGGTGTTGACCTAGTCAAAGAAACCTAATTATTACATAGATGACCCTGCCAGCTAGGTCGCGGTTTGCAGCAGTTGGCTATGGGAAAGAGAAGAAGACAATGGATTTTTTTGTTTACTTCTTTACTTTTTCAATTTTTTTATAAAAAAAGAAAGAAAAAACTAAAAAGTAAATAACAAAAATGCCTTTAAGGTCAACTCCTTTTTTGAGACTACATAGCTAGTTGAGGCCTTTATTTGAAACTTTTATGCCACTTTAGGTTTTTATTTAAACAAAAACTACTTCATGTTCTTGTTTGAGAAAATGAGCGCATTTTGGACCCTAAATTGAAAATTTTCCCAAAAAAATATTTGAAGTGGTGGATACTAATTAGAAGAAGATATTTGAGGTTGTTTCGAACCCATTCTAATATTCTCTGTTATAGATATCCTTTGAGCGTATGAACAAGAATTATAAATTAGAGAAGAGGATTAGTAGATCAACACATGAAGGGTTCAGTCAATACATAAGTCTGGGTGTCTCACATGTTTTATTCAGGGCACACTAATCAACTAGCCAGCATCATAAGACCTTGTCGCGCGACACATTACAACGGTATCCGGTCCTATACGATTGTCGATTCAGATACTATATAATGAGCACCCTAGGCTAACAGATGCTCACGGATCCGATCAGTCACTAGTTCGGCGCGGATGAGATTGAAGAGCATTGACATGGCAGCTACAGATCGAAACTGTGGCTGTTGAAATGGAAGACCGGGTGAAGCGCTCCCCTCCTCAAGTTCTGCGACCTGCACTGCTTGGCAACGCTCGACTGAAGAGTCGCAGGACCGCACACGACCACGCCAATATCGACATTGCCCCAGCGCTCAGACACCGACGTGAAGATATCTGGAGCAAAGATGGGAATTGGGATCATATTGTTCCAGCATAAGCATCAATAAGGGCTGAGATCTTTAACTACTGCTACCGAGTTCTTTAGTTACTACCAAGAGTGAGATCATTCCATCTAAAACAAGCACATCGTCTCCCGAATGACTTGGCAAAATGTACCTTCGAAGTTTGGTCTAGCACCGTAATGCGTAGTCCTTGAAACACCACGATCTTTTGGGACGACGTCATCCTGCATTGTGTTCAAATGTGCACTCTCCTGCAACTTGTCGTCCTTCTCGCCATCATCGGCTTCCTCTACAGCAACGGCTCTTTTTTCCCAGCGATGCCAAAGATAGACGACAGGGCCTCCAAATATGACTACACTGCCAATCATGCATACTACAAGCAAGAGGCCTTTGTACCACCATGAGACTATGTTCAAAGGGTTTATGTAGAAGATGTCCAGCAGGGCCATCAATACGGCAAATCCAACGATGGACGAGATGACATAAGCTCCAGACCACGCACGGTTTCCCGTACCAACCAGAACGGACATGCTGCTTCCCCTGGATAGAGGAGACACGGAAGTGCCGATGCCCTCATCAGTGTTGCCTTCTTCCTGCATCATAGCCACGCTTAGCTCTCTATTTCATGGATGCAAGGCAAACTGTATGTTGAAGACACAAGTCAGATTTACCAGTGGAGGACCCCATTCCCTAGTGACATAGACATGAACTTCAAGGTCCAGCTTGTCGCAAAAGTTAGGGCAGATCGACTCTGCGTCGAGAGAGGATAGCATATGAAGCTCATTGGATTTTCTTATGGCCCAAATCACCAAGACACTCTTTGGTAAGCATGGTTTCCCTTGATTTGTAAGATGGAGTATGTCACTCAAGACAGCCAAAAAGGGGGATATCCCACTGCCTCCAGCTACGAGAATGAGATTTTCATATCTACCAAAGCAAATAATCCAAGTAAAAAGCCAATCAAATGGACATAATCTTAAGATACTTCCAAATCCAGAAGCACTAATATTTTTATGGAGGTCAGAATGTGTTCTTTTAAATGAGAAGGATCAAGCTTTGCCTAGTTTTACTCATCACTGATTGTTTCACGCCTTATCGTTTTCTAGCAACAAAGGATGTTCTAGCAGATCATAAAACATACGTCAGATGGTAAGGGATTTCATGCCCGTAAGGCCCTTCAACAGAAGCCGTTATTTTGAAATGAGATTGGCGGCGGAGTCCGTTTTCTTCTTCTGTGTCGGACAAATGCAATACCTTGCTCTTCAACTTTGAGGTCCATTCCCCTAAGACCTTTATGAGGACAGAGATATGTTTCCTTCCAGCCAAAGGACTAGAAGAAACACTGAAAGGATGCCATTGAAGGCAAGACAATTCCCTAATCTGAATGAAGATGAAACTCAGGGCAGTGTACTCCAGATCTGCATCACCAAGAGAGTTCCGACTCAAATAGCAGAACATTCTCCAAAAGGGTACTAGGAACTAATTAACGATCCACAGATGAAGAAAAGGAGAAACTATTAGTACTTGCTGGCTTTGAGAAGACCAATTCTACACTCCCACAAGGGAGGCACGTTGCGGAAATTACATCCACAGTCCTTCGCGATTGGCAGAATCTGAGAAATCGGTCGATCACGAAGAGGAAAATCCCTCCAGCGGCTATACAAAAGACAAAGTCTCCAACATGCAGAGCCAGAAAGACGACGAAGACAGCATAGAGTTGGTGTGTATAGAAGAACAACTCGAAATTCTTCTTCCTCACCGGAGGCAACGTAGTCACCCACATCAGTAGACCAGCCAAAAGGCTGATAACCCCAGGAAGAACGGCAATACCTTCATCTGGCCACCCCAGCATCTGAAGAAGACATTCTGAGTCATGGATTAAGAACTTCAGCATAATCAAGTCCTCCTATGCCTGATTATGGAAATGTCTAACAGAAAGTTACCACGGACACCAATCACATGTTAAGAGACATCTTATAGGAGCCATAAATTTGTGCATGCATTCTCATATCATGTCTAGTCACGACGAGCACTTATGATGCTCGGCTTCTTAAACAGGAAACGAAAAGAATGACAGAGAGCTAATTGGAGAAAGGAAAAGATAACCATTTAAGCAAAAGCAAATTGCTGGGGCTCACTTCATCTAGCAGTCGACCTGCTAGCGCCCAGGCAACTACGAAGCATAGCCCATGGAGAGTGAATAAGAACATTGTGAGATGTCCAAGCCAGACATGATACCGGGTTGCTTGCTCAAAGGGGATATCTATGATACTAAGAAGAACAGATCCCCTAGAAATTGGGAGGAAGAGAAGCGCGAAGCAGAATATCCCGATGGTACCAAAGCGAATTCCGGTAAGTACCATCATCAAAATCCTGCAAAGAACAATGAAGTACCCAGTGAAACGCCCCTGTTTACTGAGAATTGAGAAGACGCATACCGCAATAACACTTGATATTTTTTATGCACAATTTCAAACGATTGGCCAGCGTAGGTTAGGTTCATTTAAGCCTCAATTTCGGCCAAGGGTGAAAGGGGTGACTATGAATTTAAGCTGGAACGAGGAATACCGTGTCTCTTCAGAAGATAATGAGAGCTCTGATGATTCTTCGAGATTCTGGATGGTATAAGCATATAAAGCCCAAATAACAAACACAACAAAGAGGCAAATCCCAATAAACTCGGCTGCTGAGACTACTCCGAACGGTCCATCGACCAAGATGGGAAATGTCCGCAATCGAATCCTAGGGTATTTGCTGGCCGTCTTCCTGAGATCTCATGTTCAATGGCAATGCATGAGGAAGTAAATTTGTTCAGTGAAAAATGCGGAGACAAAAGAGGGACAATGACTAGAGGGTTCAACATACAATTGGAGCTCTTTCTTCCCATCAACCATAAGACTTGCTATGGCCAGAACCACGATGATGAGAATCGGACCGCTGAACGCCAAGAATATGCTCCCTGCTGGGTAGTTCAAGCACCAATAAGATGACAATCATCGCTACTAGGCCTAAGTGCAGGATCTGAGGAAAAATTAAAAAGTAGCCGGACCTGCAAATCCGTATATGCTTCCCACGGTTGCGCTGGTCCAACTCTCCAGGAAATCAGTCCTGGCATCCGAGGGGAAAGTAAACGTGAGCGCAACCCAGAAACCGAGGACCAGCCACATGGCGATGCCGAGAACCCATTTGATCAGCGCGGTGGCAAAGCCGGGACGAGGCGGACTCTCGCTCGCCGCATCGGTAAGGTTCAGCAGCAGTGGCTCATCAGCAGAGTGGTTATCGGCCATGGAAAGTGCTGTGGCGATGGAGGGTATTCACAGCGGATGCCGAGTGACTCGTCCCGATTATCTGGAACCAGACATCACTTAGGAATTCAGCCTTCCATGGCTGGCACGTATCAGTTAGGAGGACTAGTAGAATCCTAGCTACCGACATCACAATCTTAGTACTCTCCCTGAGCACCAGAGTCTATACTGTTTGCTTTTTGCGTGTGGCAGCCAGATAAAAATCATGTTTTTGCCTTTTTTTGTGTCTGATCAAACACTAAAAGCCAAGTCCGTACCAGGTTGTACGGGCAGTAGAGTCCGACAGTGAAGTGAGGGTGGGTCCCTTTTCTATGCGAGGACGGACACGAGATTTCCTATTGTCATTGTTCATGATCGTCGTCCTCACCGAGTCGATTCATGGCCGCATGCATTTATGCTCATGCCTGCCCACAATAATTGATCGACGCCGACCGCCATGTATCACCTGCAGTGCACGAGGAGTAGTCCCTCTTATAAATAATAAATCATGATCCCACGTTAATGAAATACCGACATTTATATTACATCAATATCATGACCCTTCCGAGACTTCCGGATTCCGAGAGAGTTAATGGATTGCTAGGCCCATTCTGATATCTGAGCCCAACTCGGATCCTTCCAAACACATACCAAATCGTGTCAGGAAAAATTTTAAATCGAGATCGATCTTAGTGTGGTCGAATGACATGTGATCAATGTGCATGCCATCGGAGTCACCATCAATCATTTCTTGGAGGGTATGATTGGAAACCCTATCGAGTGATTGGGAGAAATCATTCGATTCTGCGAAAACCAGAGAATTGGGTTCGAGGACTTAGTTACGCCAATATTGCTATTGACGCCTTTTCAATACCTAAGTTGAGTGATTTCTTAATCTAAGGAGTTCATACAGGTGAGATTAGGTAAGGTAGGTTTTATGAGTCTAATGGGTTCATGCAAATAGGAGTATCTATCTTATCAATCACAATCATGAAAATAAATGCGCAATCAAAGAGTCAAAGCAAGGAGAAATCATATCACATCAAGTCAAAACAAGCCAAGGGAAGTCTTAACAAGCCTAGAAGACATGTCGATTCGGTTCAAGGGTGATTTGGAATGGTTTGGGTCAAGTAGACCAGAAGGGTAAAATGGTCATTTTGGAAGGTTCAGGAAGTTAAAAATGTGAAATTAGGTCAAACCAGTTGAATGTGGTTTTTCCCTAATTTTCACAATTTTTGGGGATTTTTCTGAATTTTTTTTAGAATTTCTTAGAATTTTTCTGAATTTTTTTTTTCAGATTTTCTAAAAGTTTCTAAGAATTTTCCTATTTTTTGGGACATTTTCTATATTTTCTGGTATTTTATTTTGATTTTTTAGATCTCTCCTATTTTTCCAACATTTTCTGTATTTTCTAATAATTTTTCCAAATTTTTCTAAAAATTTTTATGAATTTTTACTATGATTTTCTTTTATTTTTCGGAATTTCCTAATTTTTTTAACATTTTCTGAATTTTTATGAATCTTTGTAATTTTTCTATATTTTTATCCTATTTTTTATTTCATTTTCCTTATTTTCTATTATTATTTATTACTATTATTATTTATTATTTATTACTTTTTTTTATTTATTTATTACTATTTTTTATTTTCCTATAATTCCTGAATTTTCCTAAAATTTTTTGAAATTTTTTTTATGACTTTTATGATTTTTTAATAATTTATTTATTTATTTCCTTTTATTATTTTTATTACATTTTTTATTTTCTTTTTATTTTCTTTTTTAGGACTTTCGACCATATGAAGATGTACTTGATTTGATTTTTTTTATTTTTATTTCCAAGTTGAACTTAACTCACTAAAGATTTAAGTTGATATAATTTCTAAAAAATTATATCCTTCTAAATTTTAGGAATTTCAAAGTCTTAGAGAAGTTCAAAATCAAACAAGATATCAATCAAATAAATCCAAGATAACTAATCCAAGCAAATCAACCATTTCTATCTCGCAAAAAAAAAGATGACTAAATCTAAAATCGTCTTTTGAAAGATGATGAACTGGATCTAAATGGCAATAGATCGGGTTGGTTATCTTTCCCGCTTTTCTAAACCAGAGGATCGTTCCCGAATGGCGACGGGAAGAACCGTCCAAATTAAAAAAAAAACGTTGCCTATTAAGAAAGTGTGCCCAATTAAAAATCGAACCCTTTTCAAAAAATATGATAAAGAAATTAGGGTTTGATGATTTTTAATCAGGCCAATTTTTCTTCTTTTCATTTTTTTGAAAAAAAAATTAAGTGTTTTATCTAAAAAAACAAGAAAACAGCATTAAAAAAACATGCCAAAACATCATCAAAAATAATCTAGAAATTACCTTTAAGCTCTTGCAAAAATTCACATGGTTGGTGATCACGACATATGCGAAAAAATGGTGCAAAATGGCTTTGAAAACCGCATAAAAAATACAAGCAAAACAGCACAGGAAAAATGCAAATCACCACAAATCACGTTCATATAAACCCTAAAAGGATATGGAAATTACCTTAGTTCGTAGGGCAAAAGTTGAGCCGATTTGAGGTATAAGCACCGTTGGACAGCAGTGAATTCGCAACAAAAGATTGGACCTCCACGGCAATAAATTTGAGCACGCTAGAATGCGTGGGGATTTCCTTAGACAAATACACGTCTGGATGGCAGAGTAGTCAAGGGGTTGAAGAGGGTTGAAAATCCCCCCTTTTTTTTTGGGGGGTCTTGGCTTCTTTTCTGACTCTTTGAAACTCCTTTTCGTCTTTTCTAGTGTGGTAGGGCCCTTTTTCTATGGAGTGAATCTTACTTTCGTGTGGACTAAAGCTGTGCCCCCCACTTTTTTGCCAGATACTCTTTTTTGCTGTCCTTTACTTGACAGAACCTCCCTTGTGTCAGACTTTTTTTCGTGGAAAAAGGTTTGCCCTCTCTTCTTCACTTTCTCTTTGCACAGAACCCCTTTTTTTGCACGAAAACCTCCTCTCCAACGGCGTCCAGAACTTCTCCTTTTATGTCCTCTTTGGCTCGAAATTTTTTTTTCAAAAACAACTGTCGCGACCTAAAAAATCAGTTTCTCAATTTTTAAAGTTAATGAATTATCAGGTTAATTAAATTGAATTAACTAGCCTAGCTCGAACTCTCCTAAGTTCTACCAAATCGTGACTTAGGTTCAATTTCATCAAAAGAATGATTTATCTTAGAGTCGCCACTAATCATTTTGGATAGGTTGATTAGACACCTAAATAAAGCATCGGGAGAAATACTTTATTCCTACGAACCAGAGATTAATGAGTTCGGGGACTTGGTTACACTAATATTTCTACTAGCGCCATTTCGGTACCAATTTCATGAAAATGTTCAACTTGGCAATTTTGATGAATTTTCACTTGAGATTCAAAGGTGCAATTTTTTTTTATTTTCTTTTTATGACAAGGTAAGGAACTAAATTATATGCAATGCATGCGGTTTAATCTAAATATTTACAAGATAAATTACGCGTGCAATTATCTACATGATGTGAAAATATGCAACAAAAGCAAACCCTTTTTTTATTTTTTTAAAAAAATATTACAACGTGCAATAAAAATCTCAAAAATTGGATATGCAATTTATTCCAAAGAAATGCAATATGTCCAACAAGGTATAATCGAAATTCAAATCAATCTATTTAGGCAACACAATTTCGAATATTCTAAATGATTAGAATCGTTACCTGACTTGACGGATTTGATTATCGAACTCGAACCTCGGATTTCCTCGTGGATCAAGATTGCGGATCGCGGCTCAAACGATGGGGATGGACTCGCGGATTGTATTGGTCGATGAAGATGGTAACTCCGAGCTTCGAACTCTCGTTTCCCTCAATTCTCTCTTCTAAAAGAATTCTTTCTTTCTTTTTTTTATTTTCTTTTTCTCTCTAAATTTTCTTCTCTCCCAAAATCTCTCCTCAAATTTTTTTCAATCTCCAAAGTCTTCCTAATTTCTTTCTAATCTCTCCAAAAGTCCCCCCTTCAAGGCTCTCATTCTTTCTCCTTTTATAGCCTACTCCCCCATCTTCCTTTCTCTATCTTCATCTATCATTCTAATTTTTCTACTAACTTCATCTTCCCTTTTAATTCCACAATCTTCCCTTCTTTATCTCCATCTTCCCTTCTAATTCACCATCTTCCATTCTAATCTTTCCATCTCCCATTCTAATTCTTCATCTTCCCTTCTAATTCTACCATATTCCATTCTCCATCTTTCCTTCTAATTTCTCCATCTTCCCTTCTATATCTCCTATTCTCCATCTTCCTTTCTAATTTCTCCATCTTCCCTTCTCCATCTTCCTTTCTAATTTCTCCACTATCCCTAAAATTTTATGTATTTGCAATTCAGTCCCTGAAGTTTTATGCATTTGCAATTCAGTCCCTAAAGTTTTATGTATTTGCAATTCAGTCCCTGTGGAAAAATTTCTTTTAAGTTCAAAACTTCATAAGCCTTTCGGCACACCTCCCTCACGCTCAATCCAATCGTTTGTCAATTTAAGCTCAAATCCTCCGTCGTTAGCCATAATAAAATGCATGACCGACAAAAAATTAAATATGCAATGCATGAAAAAATTAATTTTTGGTGAGAACAAATTCTCATTTTTTTATGTACTTAAGTGAATGAATTTTAAAAAGTCAAAATTTAGGTGTCAACAACTGCCCCTCTTTGAGCGGAGACTCGTAGAGGTTTCGCTCAAAGACAAAATTGAACCTAAATTTTGACAATGCAAATGAATGATGATGATGATTTTTTGATTTTTTTGTGGGGGAGTTTTAATCCCATTTTATATGCAAGTGCAATGATGCATGATGTGCAAGATTGTAAATAACATGTGTTAAGATTTCTCTGCTCCTAGAAAACGGATTAAAGAAACCTGCACATGGATCGCATATAAAATGTCGGTCTTACCAGACACTTCATAATGCTAGTGATTCCCTTAAGCTCCAGGCATTTTGTGGATGCAAGAATCTTAAGGTACTGGTGCCTATCCGTTACCAGAGGTTTCCCCTGATGAGAGAAAGCGCAAGATCTGTAAGGAGATGTGTCCACTGCATCTCTTCGAGTGGAGTCACATAGTTTCTTTCAAGATCATTAGAGCTGGTCCTTGATGATCTGAAAGGGTATTAAAACCATAAGAGCATGTCGATTATGGTTTTTGATAAAATTTGTCGAGATCACGAGAGCATGTCGATCATGGTTCGAACAAGCATCCAGACACAAGAGCATGTCAATTATGAACTGGATGGATAAGATCAAGAACATGAGAGCATGTCGATCATGAACTTGATAGGGTACCAAAATCACAAGAGCATGTCGATTATGATTTTGATAAAATTTGTCGAGACCACAAGAGCATGTCGATCATGGTTCAAACAAGTTTTTCATGCAGGTCACAAGAGCATGTCTATTATGAACTGGACGAAATTTAGAAATGTGCTTTCTCATTGGTGCAAACTCAAAGTTTACGATTTTTGAAAAGGGTTAGAAAACTTGCTTGGGTTTTTTGGGTAGTTGAAAGGTAGACTTCTTTCAAGATCATTAGAGCTGGTCCTTGATGATCTGAAAGGGAACGAGATCACTAGAGCTGGTTTTTGATGATCCAGAAGAATTTCGAGATCGCTAGAGCGGGTCTTGGACAATCCGAAAGAGAAATGTGCCGCCAATCTCACAGGGCGGTGACCACATCGAGAGGGTGTGCTATACGAGCCATGTCAGTGTAAACACAAGATATTCAAAAATGGGTTCAGAAAACTTACCTGAGAGCTTGGAAGGTGGCTAGGTGGACACTTACCAGCATGGCTTTGTTCATTCAATCATCCTTGGATGGATTTCAAGACCTCATGAGGTAACTCGAATATTCGGGATGCATGTGCTTAAACAATGTTTAGATGTAACATGTATAGGCATGCATGCTGAAATTCATTCAGTGGATTTATGCAAAACTATTCTGTCAAGTTTGCATTACCAATTCTGTTCAAGGAGGTAATTACATTGTGAATACCTCGAATGTACTCTGAATGGGGGACTTCAGTCCGAAAGGGCTTTCTCCTACTCTTGAGGAAAGCTATTTATCCTAACTGTAGGATTCAAGAGAAATCATTCAATCTCACCATCATCGCATTGAACAAGGATCTGAGTAATCTGGCAATTGATTTGACCAAGCCGATCCGGAGGTCTTGATTGGGACCGTAATATAGGCTAGGCCAATGGTTTACCAAATGGGACTCCTGTGGAGTCAAGGCTTTTTTTGAAAGAGATCTTTATCTTCTGTTCCGGGTTTACAAGTCAAGAACCCTGCAAAAATGAGAGAGAAATAATCTTGCTCGAACTTCTTCGAGCGATGCTTAAAATCATTCAAGTCTACGTTAATTCATGTACCCTAATCAGAAGAGAGGTAGGTTAGGATTTGGGACTGAGAAATGAAAAGGCTCGCTTTGGCTTAGAAAATATATGAGAATGGCTTGATGCTAGTGATCATTGCTGTCTTGTCACCGATCTTGGCCTTCTGAAATTGATTTCAAAATGTGCAATCACTGCTTGAGGATAGAGCTTCCGCTGATGATTGCAACTTCCCATTTGACTCTTTTGGAGACTTTTTCTTTACAAGTCAACCCGTCGGGATCTTCAGGGAGGATAAAATGCACTCCCAAATTTCAACGTATTTTACAAATGAACGAGGATTGAATGGGCATTGGCCTTGCTCTTGATAGGCACTTTGCTTTTTGACTGCCCGGGATTTTCTGTGGGACTAACCTTTGCTTTTCTTACTCCCGACTCCCATTTTCTTTCTTGAGAGAGAGTTATTTTTTGACACATCTTTTTCTTTTCCTTTCTTTGTAAGGAATGATGCTAGACACTACATGAGAAATCTAACATACGAGATGAGTTCACTTGGGGATTCTTTACTGCCTCGGTTTCTTCAATTCTGTTCCTTGGTGATGACGTCATCTTCAAATTGGGACGAGCAATGATCACCAACGGGGCTTGAGAAATGAATACATACATGCTCAATTGGGCTGTACAATGGATATAGTGTATAGGATAGAGAAAAGAATGCTCTTCATCATCCTAAGGCACTTGAATTAAAGTCGAGTTCAATGTAAAGAAACACTCGAAAATTGATGCTAATTTGAGCAAGAGAATTTCTAACCATTTACCTCATGCTGCGGCTGGAATTATCTCGTCTTGCCCCAATGTGGGGTGGTTCTTGACAGGGGTAAGAAAATGAAACCGCCGCTTAAGGGGTTTGCAATGGACACCTGTAGTGTTTAGATAGAGAAATGGATGCCTCTGTCACTTCGGCTATCGTACCTTTTGCGAGAAAACCCATTGCCTCGAGGAGTGCGGATCCTGACTACCGCTCATCTCACTAGGGATTAGATTACAGGACGTGTATGGAAATGGCTTGCCTTTCATCATCCTGTCATGCCCAATTCTGTACATTCGATGCATCATATGCAATTTATGCTCCCTATTCAAAGTTGGTAAAATAAACATGAAGAACAATCATGTATAAATCACACAATTTGCAAGCATTTTTTTTTCAATCAGGCAGATGTAGCAATTAATCAGAATTGCCATGTTTCTCAAGAACAGATGAAGGGGAATCTAAGCTGTCCCAAGACATGCGAGTGGATCAAACGAGTTTGAGTCGAGGAGGAGCTCATTCTCATGTTTGCCCCAGAATAAAAATATGCTCGGTTTAGTTGTGATATGGTGAAGGCCAACATGGTTGGTCGAATGCCCTTGTTTGTCTCATTTCCATAAGGATGGATCGCATCAGGCGATCATGGCTTTTGCCAAAATTAGGAATTGCCCCAGACATAGTCACTGCTGGGGATTTGACTTTGAATTCTGGTTGATTACTCGTTCCCACAATTGACCCTGCATAAAAAGAATGTGCATGAATAGGGTCTTAAAATGATGGAGTGAATGAATATTAGGAAGCTCTGGTTTTGACTTGCTTCAGCAGTAGCAATCGAAGGCATGTCCTCTAGCTTGGCACCTGCAAGAAGAAAATTGGGTGTCACTTTGAAAGACATATGATAAAGAGATAGGACACTTCCCCCTTTTTTCAAGTTGGAGCTCACTATAGTTTGCCCTGTTCTCAATTAGGCCAGGCTTTGGTAGAATCCAAAATTGCCCCCGTACATGCCCCAGCTGGGAGTTTGACTTTGGGAATTTGGTGGACAAGGACTTCTTCTATTTGCCCAGTATTCCTTTAGCTGACGTCACATGGTCAAAGGGTCGATGAAGTAAAGATTTGCCTTGATCGATCGATATTAAATAACTCATGAGATTTTTTGTGAAAATCTTGATAAACAAGTCATGTAAGCATGCAAGAAGACTCTAGGGATCATGAGTTGTCTTTGTCCATGTGAATGAGTTTTAGAAACTTTGGAGCCTGCTTTGAGAATTTCAAGATTTTTTTTTTTGAGTTTTAAGGGGAAGTGATACTTACCTATCCGGCACAGTGATGACCCCTGCAGAAATGAAATGGAATGTGTTAGTATACGTTCTCATATTCTTGAAAAATTTAGAACGATACTGCTTTACCCTTGTATGTACTTCTATTGAACTTGGATTGAGGAAGTTCTTTTATCTGGGCCGGGCCGGATTGAATTGTATGTCTCGAGTTGCCCTTCACTTTGAGCTTGCCACATAAGTGCTTTGCTTAGTTGGGCCTTGTTTTTTTCGGGTTGCCTTGGACCATCATCATTTTCCATGCCATCGGGCTCGTGGATCGGAGGGCTCATTTAATTTAAAGGTTACCTTCAAGGCAAATGAGTCCTATCGCATTCCATTGGGTCATTTCATTTTGCGATACTCTTGAGGCAATTTGCAATCCCCTGGGTGAGAATGGAACAAATTCGATTTAGCATTTTGCAACGATTGAGGGTAAATTGGAATGACACATAGTTACCCGTCTTCGAGCTCGCTTGGGCTTTTCATTTGAAATTTCCCTACGTAAGGCCATTCAACATTTCTCATTATGGCAGTCAGCGACGTTATCGCAGATTGATCCGCCCTGAGTTTAGCATAAAAAGGGATTCACGCATTCGACGGGATAAAAAATAAATTACCCCCTTGCCCCTGAATCAAAAATAGACACCTAGAAAACTGGAAATATCACACGCAGAGGAATTAAGCATAAAATGAAAGGTGCATTTATTCAAGGTCAGTTCTGCCTCTCCTGCGGCTCTTCGATAATCAGCTAGTCTCGTGCTGGTTCAGACATGGATGACCGATGCTTGAGAGTCCCTAATCACTGGCTTCCGATCATGGCTTCGGATGTCTGTCAACCTTAAACTGGTTGACCAGGGCAGTAAGCTCATCATCTAGGTAATCTCTTGAACCTTCCAGAAACTGATGCTCGAATTGGGCATTGTTGCTGGCAAATGCTGGCGGTAGATTTCTCATTCTGTCCTGGCCATGAGAAATTTGACTTATCGAGCTAGAGCCTTCATCATTACTCGAGAAAGTGTGGGGATCACCAACTGTCTTACTGCCAAAAACTTCTTCCATTCGAGGATTAGAGGAGTGGAAGCGCTCAGGATAACTTCTTGTCTGATTCTCTGGCTACGTAGGCGTGTTGATCGTGGGATGAATGCTAGCCATAGGTTGGTGCTCAGACCAAGGAATCTGGACACACTGCCCCTGCGGTCTATACTCTTGAAGAGCATAAGGGTGATTCTGGGGGATACTTTAATTAACGCCTGGGGGATTGATGGCACGGCTACTGGCTTGGTTGATGATGGGAAGTGGCTGGCCCCTTGCTAACCTGCGGAATTTATGGTGGCGAGGAGGCTTGACGCTCAGGCTTGGATCAGTCCCGCCTTGGTTTTCTTGATTCTGAGCTGCATTGTGTTCTCTCACCCTTTTTCTGTACTTTTGAAGATGACTCGAAACATTTCTTTTAGTGAGTCCCTCTACCTTCATAATTTCCAGTATATGTTGTGGCCGTGCCGAATCGATTCCTAGCTGCTGAACTGCATTAACAAACATACGATGCAGCTCGGGAGACCAACTCATCTTCTTTCTCCAGTTGCTTGGAACAATATTGAATGTTTGATGATTGTTCTCTTGGTCGTGCAATTGCTTCCTTACCACGTGTTGCCATATGTTTTGAAGCACTCGAACCCTAACTAGTGTCATTACGACGTCTTGGGCCCCGTACAAGACAGCCTTCATTATGGCTTGCTGATCATCGCTTGCCGATATTACGACGACTGGCATGTTTAATTCAGAATTGATGACTTCTAATAGAGTGAAAACATCCATGTCAATCCCTACCATGGCGGTGAGGATGATATCAAACTAGTCACTACTCCTCCTTAATACTTCTAAGGCCTCTGTCGCTTTTGCTTGAGCTAAAACCTTATACCGGCATTTTCTTAATACGGTAACAAGGATTGACAGAGAGACTGGATTACCGTCAATGGCCATGACCTGTTGTTGACACCTAATTTTTAATCATCTTTTCTCTTTTAAAATTAACAAAAAATCCATAAAAATTTATAAAATTAAAAAATTCAAGTTTGGAGACCTTGGTCAAGCCTAGGGAACCAATTTTGACCAAAAATTGATTTTTCATAATTTTTTTGTATTTTTATATATTTTTTAGAAATTAGGAAAATATTTAATAAATAATAACATATGAGGCCACAAAAATACATAAAAATATTCAATATTTTTCTTTTCATGTTGGCCATCGCAAATTTTAAAAAAAATCCAATTCGGGGTCGTGTATTTCTTCACGAGCATGGTATCGAATCAGGCAAAAAAAAAATTCAATTTGAGTCAATTTATTTTTATTTTTCACTTTTAGGAGTTGTGACATTATCCTCTAATATTTTAAATTTTCTTCTTGGCCCAATTATACCCAGAATGACTCAATTTTTTCAAAGGGCTTTAATTAAATTTTGCATTATCTTCAGCGGCAGAAAATAAGCTTAAATTTGACATGAGGTGAATTTCGACTAAGCATAGAAGAGGTGTGTCGAAAATTGTGAGGAGATTTGGACTTAAAAAAATATTTCTCCAGGGACTGAATTGCAAATACTTAAAATCTTAGGGACTAGAGTGCAAATACCTAACACTTGAGTGATTATTTTGCAAATAACAAAAAGAAGAGTTAGTGGAGAAATTAGAATAGAGAAGGGAAGATGGAGAAGAGGAGATAGAGAATGGAAGATGGAGAAAAGGAGATGGAGAGGAGAAGATGGAGAAGAATAGATGGAGAAAATAAGATGAGAATGGAGAAGGGAAGATGGAGATGAAGAAGAGTTAGTGGAGAAATTAGAATGGGAGATATATATGGAGAAGGGAAGATGGAGATGGAGAAGAATAGGTGGAGAAATTAGAATGTGAGATAGAGATGGAGAATGGAAGATGAAGTTGAAGAAGAGTTAGTGGAAAAATTAGAATGGGAGATGGAGTTAGTGGAGAAATTAGAATGGGAGGTAGATGAGTTGATTATAAAAGGAGGAAGAAGTGAACTTGGGAGGGAGGATTATTTTTGGAGAGAAAATTTTGGATGTTTGAGAGAGTTTTGGAAGGTTGAAGAAAAATTTGAGAGAAAGAAAATACCAAAAAGAGAGAGAGAATTTTGAGGATGATGGGAGTTTAAACCTAGGAGTTATCATCACCAATTCCTTCATCGATCAACATAAATCAAGAGTTCATCCTCGTCAACGAGCAAGCAAATCCGAGCTAAGTGTTTGTATTTATTCATTTATTTGTGGTTTTAGTCGCAAATTAGCACAAAATTGTATACACTTTCTCCATTTCTCATTTCTCCATATTTTTATGTCAGGCAAAGGACAACTCCAAGTCAACGGTAAATCTTATGGAGGTGTAAACACAAAAAGAGAGCACTCCACTAGAGCCTGAGGAATAAACCAAGCATGAATTGCCAAATCAGGATATCCATGAAATTAAGGTACCGAAAGGGCATTAGTTTTAATTAACTAGTGTAACCAAGTCCCCGAACTCATAATCTCTGGTTTGTAGAAGTAATTTAGTCCTCCCGCTAATTTACTTAGATTTCTAATCAACCTACCAAAAATGATTAGTGGCGACTCTAAATTCTAAAATCATGTGAAAAAAAATCAAAGTTGCGATTTGGTAGAGCTTGGGAGAGCTCGAACTAGCTTAGTTAATTTAATTAATTAATCTGGTAATCCATTAACTTAAAAATGAATTTTAGGTCGCGACACCTGTAGACCCTCAGGATAAGGAACTTCATCAGCTTCGAACAGGGTTGAACATGCGCCTGTTTCCCTAATGCTCGACATATTTCTGGATCTAGGACCGCCGACTCGAGATCGCCTCAAGATTTCTTCTTGGACTTGAGGGATCACGGGATCGTCGATGGCTTCTCGTAATAGGCTTTGAAAGCCGATGCTTTGATGGTGAAGGTTTTGAATTCCTCTCCCACGAGAACTCCTTCCTCTCTATCTTTCTCCTGCGAGTTTTTGCGGATGAACTCTCACTATCAAATGAGGACAAGTTCTCTGTCTGGCAATAGCAACGACTTCCCTTTTCACGGGCAGCGCTATTGGATTTACCGAGGGAGAAAATCTGACATTCAGCTTTTGATCAAAAGGGGAAATCTTTGTTTCTCGCTCAATTTGTTTTCTTCTTTCTCTCTTTCTTTTTTTATGTGATGGCCCCCCCGAAATCCTTTCACAACTTTTCTTATGGATTTGTTGACACCCAAGACTATAGATCAACAGTAAGCCCACGATTCTCGATTTACACGTCATTTCTCTCCAAACTGTGATCGTGCATGGGGCGCGAGATTCGATTTCTATCTGGGGTTGCTTGATGAGGTTGGAGTTCCATATACGATTCTAATACGGTATTCACACATTTGATGGGAAGAAATAGAATTACCCCATTACTTAACCCTAGATACTGAGAAAGCGAAAAAATATCCCACGCAGGGGAATTGTGCATGAAATGAGAAATTCGGGATTGGTTCTGATTTCCTTGAGGGTTCTCTCAGTGGCCAGCAAGCTTCATCCGGGATCAGGTATGCATCAGCCATATTAAAGGTCTGGTGGTCACTGGCTGATCATGTGCATCACAGCCCCGATACTTTACCGATATCAAACTGGTTGATTATGGCGAAAAGATCATCGTCGATGTCCGCTTGGTTGTGATCTGTCCCTTCTTCCTCGAGAGGTATTGATGCCGATCCAATAGCATTGGTCTTTTTGTACCTTGCTCCAACAGAGCTCGATCCTGTTATAACTGGTCTAACTCACCTTTTAAACATGCATTTTCGATCCTCAAATTATGCATCTCATTGAGGGTGAGGAGGAGGCTATTACAGTTGGGGTAAGTGGCGGAGTCAAAAGCCTCTTTATACATCTTGTTTTCCGCTCGGATGTTTTCATTTTCAACTCTTAGAAACTCGGCTTTGTTGTGCTCATGACGAGCCTTCATTCGGGTTCGCCTATTCTGAAACCAGAACTTGATTTGCGAAGGTTCAAGTCCTAGCTCTTGACTCAGCTCCATTTTTTATTTGTCGTCTGGCATGGGGCAGGTCCTGAAGAACTCCTCAAGCCTTTGTACTTGCTCCTCAGTATGGCGACGGTAACGCTTCTTTTGACCCTTACTGTTGTTGTCCTTATCTTTACTGAGATCTTGGACGTCGTCGGCGGAAGGGCCAGGTTCCATGGGCTTGATCCCAAACATGGCCTCGAATTCTTCATTTCTCATGTTTAGTAAGTAGCGATAGCTCTCAAGGGTGTTGGGTTGAGACATCCTTAACGGGTTACTGGTTCCTCAACGTTTGCAGCTCTCTCTTGTATCTTTACTCTCTCTGAGCAAGCGTGTATGCTTAAAACTCTCTTCTGAGTATGGAGGAAGATTACCAGGAGGACGCCTCTTTTAAAATTTAGGCGCGGGTTCAGAAATTGTATCGCCCCCTCCTAAATTCCTGTCTTTCTCAACCTTTTGCCGTGTCTTCTGCACGGTTTGTTTTCTTTCATCTTTTTTATAGTGGTAGGGCTCCTGTCGTTATTTCTTCCACCTGTCTCAAGCATCGGCGTTGCAGGTGAGGTCTTTTCCCGTTCTCAAATGAAGACAAGCCTTCTCTTCTTTTTCGCTAAAGTTTGCCATGTCTTCCACTCAAGTCATCTTTTCCTTCTTCTTTTTTCAAAGTGGCGACATCACCTCAAAAATTTTTTGCAAAGATTTCGGATTTGCTCGGCTCGAGATTACAGATGTGCCAAGGGATTCGAGCTGATAAAGACGACACCAAAAGAGAATGGCCGGTAGGGAGATCTAACCAATAGATATTGCTCCTGTGAAGTCAATATTTAACGTGACGCGGATTACCGTCTTTTCATTCCGCTAGTCTATCATAACTCTCTCTTCTCCAATACTCTCGTGTTCCGTTCGTCTGCCTTGATTTTCTCCTCTCTTTGAAATGGCCAATTCTCCTGACCACATCTTCCCGGCCGAAGTCTTGGCTGGGTGGGAGAGACTCTATAATCTTCTCGGCAAAGGCTATGCCCATATAGCCCAGAATTCTACCGTTGAGGCTGAAATCCTCGGTCTATTCAGGACCGAGGACGCTGCTTCTGTTGAGGGTACCCAACTAGGGAAGGAGTACCGGAACTTCCCGACCATCTTCATCAATTTTCTGGCCGCTTATAACCAAGCTTATGAGACGGTCCTTGTGACTGCCGTCGTGAACGCTCGTTACCAAGACCGGCGCGAGCGTCTGGAAACAGTCACATTTGTGGCTGATAATCACAAGAAGGCCCTCAAGTTTGCCAAAGATCAGCTTTCGTGGCTGGTTCGTGAGAGGGGAAAGTTGGTGGACCGTCTGGCCTTGGTCCAAACTTACGCCGAACAGGAGCCGGGCAATATTATGATGAGGTACAGATGCGGTTGGCTGCAGGAGAGACTTGATAACATTACGGCAGATATTTCTTTTGAGAGGGCGGCGATTCCGGACCTGGAGTTTGCCGTCGAGCATTACGAGGCCAATATGGCCCAAGCTAAGGAGAAGTGCGATCGCCTCTTCTTTAAGCTCGCGGAGCTTGATCCCGAGAACGCCCGATGCACCCAGAGCATCAACTGTTTGGAGAGTCAGTTGAGTTCTTTCGTAATGGTTATCAGGGCTCAGTTTGGCTTTACTTTTCCTCCCCAGTGAGCTGTTGTAATACTCTTTGATGAATGGAATGAAAGAAAAGCCTCACGTGTTTTTTGTTTACTTTTCTTGTCATTTCTTCTCTCGTATAGCATGAATGACTTAAAGTATTTCTCATACCCATCTCAATTAGAATCAGAGCACCTCTTGGGAGCACCTTCTTCACGACATATGGACCATCACAGTCCAGAGCAAACTTTCCTTCTGAAATAAGGACTGTTGACAGCAAACTTCGTAGGACAAGGTCATCCCCCTCTACTAGATTCAATCCGCTTCTATCAATTGTACCTCCGAAAGAATACGTAGGGCTGTGAAATAATGGCCCATCGTCTAACAGATAAAAGTGAGACCCCCATTACTTTCCTCTGATGATGATATCGAAACCACGGAAAAAGGATTCGGTGGAGCCCCCACCGGTCATAGTGAGGCCCGTGACTAGTCATTCAAATTAATATAGCTGCAACCACTCGGTCAATGTGCTAATAATGAGCCCGGCCCCTCGTTGTGTGCCCTACTTTACTCACGCCTTATCTCTTTCGGCGTCCACTTGAATGTGTCGGTCGCCTGTAGCATTGGGAGAAACGTCTGTGGGCCACGCTCAATAATAATTCTCCAATCCACCAAAATTCTCCACGTGGTTCGAATCCGAGGGAGTTAAAAAACAAGCCTTTAGTCGATTAAATCAAGAAGGCGTTGCAAGGTCGGATCAATATACACGCTTCATGGGTTCTCGATTACACCGTTTACGCTTTTTTCAACAAAAATACAGGAGCCTCTCCAATACATTAAGAATGCCCCCACGCTTGATCTGGATAAATTTACAGTCCCATCAAAATACATAACTTATACATGCTGACTGATTGACACAACTCTGTTTCCGGGAGGTTTGATCTCTTCGCTTGCCCCCAGGGTTATCGGCTAGTACATCGGTAATTTTCTGTCGTTTTGTATTCTTCATGATTATTCCTGGTTTGTTATCACCGACGAGTCCAATTTGCTCCCGCCTGGGGTACCTATAATTCCCTGTAAAAGTAGAGGGAATAATGAGTATGTGATCAAAAAGAGGTCGGTCCATGACAGGTGCCTAGAATCTTTCCCATCTGAGTGTAACTTGTGGACAAAGGTGATGGTGTACATACAGTGACAGGATTCCATTTCAGAAGATTTCAGTTCGTCCACTTTTGACGTGAAAATTCAACAAGTGCTCAAAATGACGCCCAAATTTACAGACACATGGCCAAGATGATTATGCACAACTTTCATGTTTTGACTTTATCCAAAAAAATGTACAAATCAATACAGTTTAATGCATCTTTGGAGAAAATTTGTTCAAAAAGCTGATTTGTCCTGTTTCTGTCTAATGAACGAAAGGCCCATAAAAAGTGAGTTAAGGTCCAAAATTTTTTAGGCCAATAGTTTAAAGTCCATTCTCCAACTTTCATGTTTTGATTTCTAGCAAAAAAAGCTTGTTTAGCAGTGCTTATTAATGAAACAAGATGAGGTCAGAAAACTGCCAAAATTTCAGACTGCTTTGCATTGGATCACAAATTCTGTATTAAATGGAAAACTGATTGGATTTATTTGAAAATTTTTGATGTGCAAGATCAGAGTCCATTAGACATTTTTCATTCTTTGGATTTATCTGAAAATTTTTGACGTGCAAGATCAGAGTCCATTAGACATTTTTCATTCTTTGATCGGGATCCAGAATTGAATCGAAGGGGCTCGAAAAATTCTCGGGAGGAGGAGAGTCGATCAGTCAGAATGCTTTGTAGTTTTCATCCAATTAGAAAAACGTGAGTTTGGCCCAACTTCATCCCAAGCAAATGAAGTCCATTGGTTCTGATTTTTTTTATATGTTGAAAATCATTATGTTGGCTACAACTTTCATTAAGGGTGTTTGCCCAAAATTTGACCATAGAATTTTACAAAAATCGTGCAACACAGAAAGGTAAATTAGAACATGGGGAGAAATTCATTGGATTACATTTCCTTGAAAAATTCGACCAATCTAACAATGTCATGGACCGACCCAAAATAGAATAAATGCAAGATGAAGTTAGAGAACTTACCTTCACCGTGAAAAATACCATGTAGATCACAAAGACATGCACATGAATCGTGAGTTTAAATCTTAGCCTGTCTACTCTAAAGGCTGACAAATTGAAGCGAAAGACTTACGGCAAGGCGACAATCTCGTACACATAATCAAGATTAGCCGTGATCCCACGACGTAATCAGGATTAGCCGGGTCTCCCCACTTCGGCTGCTCGAGCTAAAAATTAAAACCACTGCTTTGGTAATCTTACCAAGCATGGGGCCTAACTTTTAAACTCATTTTTGAAAAGAGGTTTGGGATTGAATCTGGGCTAACTTTCGACGTGATCTCACGCCGAATGCTAAAATCAAATCACAATACCATCCTAAAACTAGAGGCCCAGGTCCGACCACGGGACGTGTGTGATGTAGTGCTAAAGCGATTAAACATGCATAACAGTTAAATACAAACACCGCTTCAAAAATGTGCGAAATTAAACAAACAATTCCAACACCAAACCTGCAAAATAAAGGGTTAGCCAAACACTTCACCCCTTATAACTCCCTTCCTGCAAGACCATTTAATACCTAAAGATTAGAATTCACCAAATCCAGACCAAATGAGTTTTCAAGAAATTTTTCTGGCATAAGTCCTCTGAGTTCTTAAATTTTTCTCAAAAATTAAGAACAACTCCCCAGCGGAGTCGCCAAACTGTCGCGACCTAAAAAAATCAGTTTCCCAATTTTTAAAGTTAATGGATTACCAGGTTAATTAAATTGAATTAACTAGCCTAGCTCGAACTCTCCCAAGTTCTACCAAATCGTGACTTAGGTTCAATTTCATCAAAAGAAGGATTTATCTTGGAGTCGCCACTAATCATTTTGGATAGGTTGATTAGACACATAAATAAAGCATCGGGAGAAATACTTTATTCCTACGAACCAGAGATTAATGAGTTCGGGGACTTGGTTATACTAATATTTCTACTAGCGCCTTTTCGGTACCAATTTCATGAAAATGTTCAACTTGGCAATTTTGACGAATTTTCACTTGAGATTCAAAGGTGCAATTTTTTTTATTTTCTTTTTATGACAAGGTAAGGAACTAAATTATATGCAATGCATGCGGTTTAATCTAAATATTTACAAGATAAATTACGCGTGCAATTATCTACATGATGTGAAAATGTGCAACAAAAGCAAATCCCTTTTTTTATTTTTTTAAAAAAATATTACAACGTGCAATAAAAATCTCAAAAATTGGATATGCAATTTATTCCAAAGAAATGCAATATGTCCAACAAGGTATAATCGAAATTCAAATCAATCCATTTAGGCAACACAATTTCGAATATTCTAAATGATTAGAATCGTTACCTGACTTGACGGATTTGATTATCGAACTCGAACCTCGGATTTCCTCGTGGATCAAGATTGCGGATCGCGGCTCGAACGACGGAGATGGACTCGCGGATTGTATTGGTCGATGAAGATGGTAACTCCGAGCTTCGAACTCTCGTTCCCCTCAATTCTCTCTTCTAAAAGAATTCTCTCTTTTTTTTGTTTTCTTTTTCTCTCTAAATTTTCTTCTCTCCCAAAATCTCTCCTCAAGTTTTCTTCAATCTCCAAAGTCTTCCTAATTTCTCTCTAATCTCTCCAAAAGTCCCCCTTCAAGGCTCTCATTCTTCCTCCTTTTATAGCCTACTCCCCCATCTTCCTTTCTCTATCTTCATCTATCATTCTAATTTTTCCACTAACTTCATCTTCCCTTCTAATTCCACCATCTTCCCTTCTTTATCTCCATCTTCCCTTCTAATTCCACCATCCTCCATTCTTTATCTCCATATCACCATCTTCCATTCTAATCTTTCCATCTCCCATTCTAATTCTTCATCTTCCCTTCTAATTCTACCATATTCCATTCTCCATCTTTCCTTCTATATCTCCCCTTCTCCATCTTCCTTTCTAATTTCTCCATCTTCCCTTCTATATCTCCCCTTCTCCATCTTCCTTTCTAATTTCTCCATCTTCCCTTCTATATCTTCCCTTCTCCATCTTCCTTTCTAATTTCTCCACTATCCCTAAAATTTTATGTATTTACAATTCAGCCCCTGAAGTTTTATGTATTTGCAATTCAGTCCCTGAAGTTTTATGTATTTGCAATTCAGTCCCTGTGGAAAAATTTCTTTTAAGTTCAAAACTTCATAAGCCTTTCGGCACACCTCCCTCACGCTCAATCCAATCGTTTGTCAATTTAAGCTCAAATCCTCCGTCGTTAGCCATAATAAAATGCATGACCGACAAAAAATTAAATATGCAATGCATGAAAAAATTAATTTTTGGTGAGAAAAAATTCTCATTTTTTTATGTACTTAAGTGAATGAATTTTGAAAATTCAAAATTTAGGTGTCAACAGCAACCCATTAACATAACGAAAATCTCTCAGTCAATTCACGCCAAAGATCTTTGCTAATCTGTAGGTCTTCAACAAAACTCCTTCGAATTGAAAATCAGTGTGCGCATGAGAAGGCTTCTGGAAGAAGATGATGAACACTGCTGTTGACACCTGATTTTTAATCATCCTTTCTGTTTTAAAATTAATAAAAAAATTTTAATAAAATTTTTTTTAAAAAAAAAACTCATAAAATTGAAAAATCAACTTTGGGGACCTTGGCTAAGCCTAAAGAACCAATTTTGATCAAAAAATGATTTTCCATATTTTTCGTATTTTTCGATATTATTTATTTATTTATTTTCAAAAATTAATAGAAAATTCATAAAAATTCATAAAATTGAAAAATCAACTTTGGAGACCTTAGCCAAGCCTAGAGAACTAATTTTGACCAAAAAATGATTTTTCATATTTTTCACATTTTTTAATATTTTTCAGAAATTAGGAAAATATTATAAAAAATATAACGTTTGAGGCCATAAAAATATGAATATTTGGTCGTTATTTTTATTTATTTAATTCTCTCTTCATTTTGACCACAGAAAATCTACAAAAAAGTTGGTTTGGGATCGAGAATTAATTAGTTAATCTCATTTTTAGATTGAATAAAAATTATAGAAATTTCAATTAGCTCTGAAGTTTTCAATTGTTGCATTTATGGAGTCATGACATTGTCTTCTAATAGTCTAAATTTTCAATTTGGTCCAAATTGTACCCGAAATGACTCAATGTTGCAAAAGGACCCCCGGTTGAATTTTGCAATTTGGCCCACAAGTTAATGAAAAAAAAATGAAATCAAGCCTTTCCTAGGGGCATCCATGAAAATCAAAACCCATCAGAAAAAGGGAAAGGAACTATAAAAACAAAAGAAAAAATATTTTAGTAAAAATTGTCCATCACAAGGAATTTTAATCGAAATTATATTATTAAAATATTATGGATACTTTTATAATTAAAAAAATGAAATAAAAAATAAAGATGGAAGTGTTTTTAGTTATATGGGTTGGATCGAACAACGGTTGGATTAGGAATAAGTCGATAGATTTATACTATATAAAAATAGATCAAAATAGATTAAATAAGTCAATATAAATCGGCAGTATTCAATTCGATACAACCGTTTGGGATTCATCCGGTCTTTTTGAAGTAGCGTGTCCCGGAATGTGTTTTGTCATTGTGACCCAAGAGAGTTGGTAGTAAATCCCTGAATTATTATTGTGTGGTTCAGTGGATTTGGGTCGTGGCCTGGCTAAGTTTGCCATCCCAGATATTCGCCCATTTTTTTTACCCATTGCGCGACAGCTTTTCCCTATTCCTTTCCTCCCAAACTCACCCCATCATTTGATGTATAGATAAAGGAGGAATGTCATCGGATGTATTGGGTTGTCGTTTTGTTATAATTTGCCGATTCCCATTCCAAATCTGAAAGCGATTATAGTATCTCACTTCCTAAGGAATATTCCCAAAACACTCATTAAAATATGTCATTATGTTGGAATTTTTTTTTAATTTATTATGTTGCATTTTCAAAAGTATCGATTTTTGCATGTGACGAATACGGTTGAAGCATTGATTATCTAACAATGTTTCAGGCTAAAGTCCTATGCTTGTTATTTGACATATATGAATATCTTATTCAAATATTTGCAATGAAATATCGGCTTTGTTAGTGAATAAATTAGGAGCACAAGATAAATTCGATTTTTCACGCCATTGGAAAGAGGAAGATAAATGGTACTTGAAGTTCACGTCACCTCGGCGGCCTCGGCTTGTATAAGAACATCGTGATTTCTATGATAAATTATGAAAGCATGCTGATTCGAATCAATGTGCGAAATAAATGTATCCTCTCGCACTATGTCCATTTTTTAAAAAAAAAATCATTTCTCGTTTGAAATGGTGGTCATATCATGCAAAGGCATGGTGTCAAAAAATTTACGAGCACAAGACCTTCCAAGGGAGCCGGGTGGAGGCGACGAGTAGCTGAAAAGTGGGATGGATGCGTTTTTGGTGCGGGGGGGTTCGAGAGATCAAGAGAGATGAACTCAAATTTTTGGGATCCATTTCAATTTTTTCCGCTTTTTTTTGCCTCTACCCTCACGGTGTCTGGCGTTGGTAGGTTGAGGATCAAGAGAATTCAAGCACGTCGAACCGATTATCTCGGTCATTGTTCGTGTGCTTCTCCTTTTCATCGTTTTACTAATTGTGGAATGTTAGCTTTCCCTCGTTTATCCATCCAAGAAATGCATAGTTAATATCTCTTAAAGAATGAAAAATTAAAAAAAACTGCAACTTTGCTTAGTTCGTGGACTGCTTGAACTAGAGGGGCTTGAGTAGTGAAGGGTCAACATCACGTCTTTGGCAGCAGGGGGTAGATAGCACGTGCACCGAAAGAGAAAGTATGGTGGAAGTGCAGGGGAGTCTCGGAGAACAAAGGGAGGGGGAAGATTGGTCGGTGGAGACTAGAGGAAATGGCGCCGAACGAAGGGAGGAAGGGAATGGTCTAAAAAAAACACTGGGGGTTCTTATTTTGAGGGTCGCAGGTTATTATAGGGAGCCCCCATGCATTCCGATGGGGACGAAGAGAGTCAACTGGAAGAAAAATACATGTCTTGAAAGGGGTGTCCTCAAAAAAAAAAAACTCCGGGCCATCAATTCCCATCCAAGCGATCTGGTGGTTCTCGACCTATCTCATAGCGAGGATATTACGGAGGAGCGGGGTTTTAGGGACGAGTCCTATTTCCCTTCAATTTTTTAGCACGTAGACGGATTTGCTAACACTCTTTATCTGTTTTTATACAATACAAAGTAAGTTCTCTCTCTCCCTCTCTCTCGCTTTCTAACCGCCTCGATCTCTCTATCACATTCTTCCTATGGCTGAAGGACGCAAGAGAGGAGCGAACAAGAACAAGAGTAAGCGTCAGTTGAGTTTGGGCGATTTCATTCTCTTGCTAAAGTTAATGGTCACCCTGTTTGGCCTGCCAAGATTAGCAAGCCAGAAGATTGGCAACAGACTCCTAATCCCAAAAAAAAAAGCACTTTATGCATTTTTTCGGAATGCAACAAATGAACTAACAATTGTACTGATGAGCTGCTCTCTCTTTTGTTTTTGGGTAAACCTCTAGGTTATTTTGATTTATAGACTTGCCCAGTTCATCTATTCCTGGTCCCTCATGCCCCTCTTCTCCACAGACGTAGACAGTAGCATAGATAGAAGAATGAGATGACAACTTGTTGATTTGAATCCCTTCCTTCTAGTATTTTGCTTTATGCCATGCTTTTGATTTTTTTTCTTGTTGGGGCATATCTTTATTGTTCTATAGGAGAAGTATCTTTTGGTGTACGATAGAAAAAGCAGGTTGTACTCTGGTCTTAGTCATTATTTTGAGCTTTCGGCTTGAGGATTGAACTCACCTATTAGACAAAAGAGTGAGTTATAATATATCTTTATACCTCATATTCAAATGAAGAGATGTCTTCTTCCCCATGCACTTCATATATAGGCTACAGTCCGTACCTGCTTAAACTGTTGCATCTTTCTCTCGAGTTGTTTTTTCTTTTTTCACCAAGTCTCTTTGATCACTTTTTTATTTGTTTTTATTATTTTTTTTTCTTACTTATGATTTTCGATCCCAATGCAATTTTTGGGAAAGTCTTTAGTAGGTCTTTTGCATAAATGCGAATCGTTGGAATCTGGAAAGCCCACCTTGGCTTCATGTTCTCGCATGTGTAATTGGTTCACATTTTTGCGATGAACTTAAATTTGTAATCTTTAGTCCGCTTGTTTTGTGGTTTGGACACACATACTGGATCAACGGACAGACAAAAAAAAACCCTGTGAAAATGCTCTCACAAGGTGGTTACTTCTTTGAATGCTAGTGATTTGGTTATAATAGGACTAAAACTGAGAAGTATCTACAACAAATGTGTCATGCTTTATAGTAGTGATTATCCTATCATTGTTGTCCTACTGAAGTTTATATGAAAGCACTTGTCTGCGTAAGTTGGTCAATCACTATTAAAGTTCCCATGCTCATATTGCGTTTGCCATTTACTTGGAATCTATTTGAACAATTGTGATTTTATGTCGTGTTGGCTGGAAAAACAGGCTTTGGGAGATGCATTTGGGTCAACCAGTAAAATGGAGTCCCTCTTCCCTAAATTTTTTATTATTATCATTTTTTTTGCATTTTGTTGCTTTATGTAGTATGTCGATTTTTCAGTATATATATATATATATATATATATATTTTAAGCTATATTGCTCTTAAAATACACGTATTAGACTTTTACAGTTTGCAAAACAAAAGTCGTACAAGTGAAGTTAACTTGAGTGTATTATTATTATTATTATTATTATTATTATTATTATTATTATTATTAAACGAGGGCAAATTTTTCCCGCAGATTTTCTTTTCCCTCTTTCCCCATATTTTTTTTTATGTCAGGCAAGAGGGCAATTCCATATCAACGGCAAATCCTATGGAAGTGCAAAAATCGACCCAGACAAACTCCAAAGTGTCCACCAATTTCTCAGCTGATCGGGGACTAAAAATCCCTCTTAATTCAAAAGAGACTCTCTATATTGGGAACATAGAGAGCGAAAATCAATTATAAAAATCCCTCCCAAAAAAGGGAGATAAGTGCTCTTTTCACCCTTCTGGTTTTAGGTGCAGATTAGCACAGATTTTATATACTGACACTTCACTCTATTTTATGTCAGGAAGCCGCAGCTCTATATCAATGGTCAACCCTATGGAAGCACAAAATCGGCTTGGAGGAGTCCTCAAGCGCGCACAAATTTCAAATTGTTGAATCAATTCGTTGTATTTCATTTTAAAGAATTCATACCCCAGAATGGAGAGGACAAAGTCCATCCGCAATTTAAATATCTGCACCATAAATCCCAAAGGGAAGAGCCAAGCCAATGCTTAGCCTCCCATTGGAGGTTTTTACTTACAGTAGTTAAATACCTGCAACTTAAATACATGTACCATAAATCCCAAAGGGAAGAGCCAAGCCAATGCTTAGCCTCCCATTGGAGGTTTTTACTTACAGTAGTTAAATACCTACAACTTAAATACCTGTACCATAAATCCCAAAGGGAAGAGCCAAGCCAATGCTTAGCCTCCCATTGGAGGTTTTTACTTACAGTAGCTAAATACCTGCAACTTAAATACCTGTACTTTAAATCCCAAAGGGAAGAGCCAAGCCAATGCTTAACCTCCCATTGGAGGTTTTTACTTACAGTAGCTAAATACCTGCAACTTAAATACATGTACCTTAAATCCCAAAGGGAAGAGCCAAGCCAATGCTTAGCCTCTCATTGGAGGTTTTTACTTACAGTAGCTAAATACCTGCAACTTAAATACCTGTACTTTAAATCCCAAAGGGAAGAGCCAAGCCAATGCTTAGCCTCCTATTGGAGGTTTTTACTTATAGTAGTTTAAATACTTGCAACTTAAATACCTGTACCTTAAATCCCAAAGGGAAGAGCCAAGCCAATGCTAGGCCTCCCATTGGAGGTGTTTATTCACTGTCATGTACTTCCTATAATTTAATTTATGAATCATCAGACCCAAAAGATGAGTAGGTCGTAATACTGCACAGAAGTCGTTAACACACTCCCTCTTTCGGCTTCAGGGAATATTTAACACTTAAAAAATATAACAAATAAAAATATACACCATCCATGCATCCTATTTAAAAAGTGAAAACACAAAAAAGAATACCCTACTAGAGCCTTAGAAATAAACCAAGCCTGAGTTGCCGAATTAGGATATCCATGAAATTAAGGTACCGAAAGGGCATTAGTTTTAATTAACTAGTCTAACCAAGTCCCCGAGCTCATAATCTCTGGTTCGCAGGAATAAATTAGTTCTCCCGCTAATTTATTTAGGTTTCTAATCGACCTACCAAGAACGATTAGTGGCGACTCCAAATTTCAAAATCATTTAAACAAAAACCAAAGTTGCGATTCGGTAGGGCCTGGGAGGGTCCGCGTTAAGTTAGTCAAATCTAATTAACCTAATGATCCGTTAACCCCCTTTTAAAATTTAAAATTTTTTTTTAAAGGGTCGCGACAACTGCGGGTCACCATGGTCGGGTCGACCCGACCCGATCGACCCGCTTTGGATAAAAATCCCAAATCGACCCCAAATTTTCCACTTTTTCCCAAAATTGACACCAAAATTGGACTCAGGGGCGCTGAGTCTACGTGAGAATGGTATTTTTCCAAGCAATTTTTCAGTATTTCCGCAAAAACCTCAATTTTTGGGTTTGACCCAAGAACCCATTTTGCAAAATCCAAAGTCCTAATGGCCTTTTTTGCAAATATGGACACCACCAATAGATTCAGAAGGTCAAAATCTAAGGGGTGACGTCATCCTATTTTCAATTTAGTCCCTAGAAAATTTTTAATCTCATTTTAAGTGTTTTTAGGGACTAATTTGAAAAATTAAAAAATTGCATTCTGGTCCTTTTTAGCGAAATTAGACAATTCTGTGGGCTTTTGGACAGGATTTTAATTTTTAAAAATAAAGGAGGATGACACGTCTCTAAAAAATGCAAAATTGAAAAATTACAGAGCTAAAATGTAATTTCTAGATTTTTTTTCAAATAATCTAAAAAATGAAATTAACAAAGGAACCCTAAATTTACGATTGAATTTTTCAGAATTTATTCATCCAAAAAGGAGAGAAAATTAAAATAAAAATATCAACTATTTTTTGTATTTTTTTGGCCTCAAATGCTATTTTTATTAAATTCTAGTATTTTTATAATTTTTGAAAAATATAAAAAATACAAAAAATAAGGAAAATTATTTTTTAGTCAAAATTGGTTTCCTAGGCCAGGCCAAGGTCCCCAAAGTTGAGTTTTGCAATTTTCTCATTTTTATTGATTTTTTTATGAATTTTTAAAAATAAAATACAAGAAATACTGAAAAATATGAAAAATTATTTTTTATTCAAAATTGGTTACCTAGGCTAGGCTAAGGTCCCCAAAGTTGATTTTTCAATTTTCTCATTTTTTATTAATGTTTTTTTATGAATTTTTGAAAATAAAATATAGAAAAAAATACTGAAAAATATGAAAAACATTTTTTAGTCAAAATTGGTTCCTAAGGCCAAGTCAAGGTCCCCAAAGTTGATTTTTCAATTTTATGGATTTTCTAAAAATTTTCTAAAAATAAAATTGGCCAAAAATCAAGTGTCAACAATCAACACTATATTATGCACATTAATTTTACGTGGTAACCATCTCTCCTGATAACCGTCTTGATGGGAGACAGTTATCTATAAGGGCAAACGTCAGTTTAAATGGATTATCTAAGCCAAACCCCCTATGTCAGTTTTAAAAAACAGTTACGACGTCATTTTTTAGTCGTCGTCAATTTCTCATTGAGAACGTACTTGAGAGTTACGTTCATAGAGAAAACTACAGAGCACACACCATCGCTTTAGAGGGGGTAATTGGCTAGAAAAATCCCGTATACGAAATCATCGTTTTCATCAATGGCTGGAGGTATGTGATGAGATTTATCTAATCGAATCGGAAGAATTGCAGAGATAAGAAAAAACGAACAATGCGATTTATCCAGGTTCATCCAGAAAATGGCTACGTCATGCAGTCTGTATTATTAGGTTTTCTGTCGCACGGTTACAATAAACGAAAAAACAATATATATAGCTCAAAACGGGCCTCGCAATTAATGGGCAAACTTAAATAAAAGCCTAAAATCAATATTGTTTCGGGGCGCTGCCCCCACGCCCCCGCCCGCTCACCGGCCAGCGGGACCTCCGTGTCGGGGGCGCTGCCCCCAAACCCCCGCATTCCGTGCGTCGGGATCACATGTCGTCGGTTCATACTTCTATTTTCCTAAACTCAAGTGGGCATGCCCGATGTGAGAAATAAGGGTCCCCGAAGTATTCGCTAACTCCAACATTCTCCCACTTGGTGAATATTTCATGCAAATGAGAGCCTTCCCAACATCATTCCTCTTCAATCCAATCGCAGCAGAGCACCATTCAAACTGCGCACCCGTGACGGCTTTAGTAAGGAAGTCTCAACAATTTTTCACCGTGTCAACCTTTTCAAGCCGAACCACTTTCTTCTCTACCTTCTCTCGGATAAAATGATATTGTATATAATGTGCTTCGTACGTGAGTGAAATGTTGGATTCTTAGCTAAATAAATAGCCCCTTGATTGTCGCATCTCACCTCTACGGCACCTTGCTCAAAACCGAGCTTCAAGCACAACCGCCGTAACCATATGGCCTCTTTTCTAACATGTGTAAGAGCCATGTACTTAGCCTCCGTAGAAGAGAGCGCTACCACGCTTTGCCTCCTGCTCATCCAACTCAACGCAGCACCAAATAATGTGAAAACATACCCGCTAGTGGATCATCTACTATCAATATCTTCACCCCAATCTGCATCTACATGGCCTACGATATCTACGAAGTTTCTATTTCCCATACCTTCAAAATATAAAGAAAGATTACAAGTTCCACGAAGATACCTGAAAACTCTCTTGATTGCATTCCAATGTTCTCTACCCGGGTTAGAAATATATTTGCTCAAGACTCCGACGCGTGCACACCATAGCATACATCAAGCTACCCACTGCGCTTACGTATGGAACTCGGGCCATCTCCTCAACCTCCTCATCTGTTTTAGGGCACTGTTTTGCATATTGCTTGGTCCCTAAAGGTATAGGGGTACCAACAGGCTTGCAGTCTGTCATGTTGAATTTCTTCAACATTTCTTTGATGTATTTCTCTTGTCCTACCCACAGCTTCCGTTTTCCACGGTCCCTCATAATCTGCATGCCCAAAATAAAATTCGCAGGCCCCAAGTTTTTCATATCGAACTTCCTAGCCAACAAATTTTTCACGGTTTTCACCATCTTTACGTTGTTCCCGATTAACAACATATCGTCCACATAAAGTGTGAGAATGACAAACTGATCGCCCGCCCTCTTCACATAAACACAGTGGTCAGAATTTGAATGCACAAAATCAAGCTGAAGCATATACGTATCAAACTTCTAGTACCACATCCTTAGTGACTGTTTCAACCCATATAGAGATTTTTTTAACTTGCACACCAGATTCTCCTTTCCTTTTGCTTCAAAGCTTTCTGGTTGCCTCATATAAATCTCCTCTTCTAAATCCCCATGAAGGGAAGCCATTTTTACATCCATCTGTTCCACCTCAAGGTTGTATGCAGCTGCTATAGACAAAACAAATCGTATCGAGGTCAACTTCGCTACGGGAGAAAAAATCTCGTCATAGTCAACTCCCTCAATCTGATAATACCCCTTAGGCTACGAGTCTCGTCTTGTACTTCTCCACAGTTCCATCTGGTTTCAGTTTTCGCTTGAACACCCATTTGCACCCAATTGCCTTTCTATCTTTAGGCAATTTACACAAGCTCCATGTCTCGTTATGATCAAGCGACTGCATCTCTTTTGCCATTGCGAGCTTCCACTGATTCGCATCATCCATGGATATCGCCTCTTTTACAGAACTAGTGTCATCCCCGGTAATGCTCAATGCATGAAATGTCCTCAATGCACTAAGTGAATATCGGAGTGGTACCCGCCTTTCCCGCGTTGATCTCCTGAGAACTGGTATGCTATCTGTGTCCGGGTCTTCATCTGAATCTGCATCCTCAATTTCATTAGTCAAGTCCCCTTGTTCCGGTTCAGAATCAGACTCTTCTGGTGTACTTTACGAAACTATTTCCATAGTTTCATTTCTCGGGCTTTCTTCAAGCACTATTACTTTCTTGGGCTCATCACCTTTCTGTGTGCTTGCTTATGATTGTTCTTCATGAAAGACAACATCCCTGCTATATACAATGGTATTTGATTTTGGATTCCACAACTTGTAGCCTTTAACCCCTTCCTTGTATCCAATGAATATGTTTTTTTCAGACTTATTATCAAGCTTACTTCTCTTCTTCTTGGGTACATGAACATACGCATTATGCCCGAACACCCGAACATGTGACAGATTCGGCTTCTTCCCAAACACTGCCTCATATGGTATACAGTTCTTCACTAATGAGGTCGGTGACTGGTTCTTCAAATAACTGGCCGTGACTACAGCTTCTGCCCAAAATTCAGGTTTCAAACCTGCCCAACTCAGCATGCATCTCGCCTTTTTTATGAGTGACCGATTTAATCTTTTGGCCACCCCATTCTGCTGAGGCGTATATGGCATCGTCTTCTGTCTCGCGATACCATTATCCACACAGAACTGCTCGAACTTGTTCATACAGAATTCACCTCCATTATCTGTACGAAGTATTTTGATTTTCCTACCCAATTGGTTTTCAACCAAAACCTTAAATTTTCGAAATTTTTCAAAGGCATCTGATTTACTTTTAATAAAATAAATCCAACTATGTCTCGAAAAATCATCTATGAATGATAGATAGTACCTGGATCCTCCAATAGATGGAATCGGAGTAGGCCTGAAACCGTCGCTGTGATTCAGCTCCAGAACCTCTGTTGCTCTCGCACCGGTGTGTTAGAAGCTAATACGGTTCTGTTTCCCATGAAGACAATGTTCACAGAACCCAAAACCCATAGAGCAATCTAGTACTCTCTCTACCATTTGACTCGAAGCTAAGGTAGACAGTCCCTTTTCACCTATGTGTCCTAGCCTCTAATGCCACAACATGGACGTATCACATCCATCTTCCTTTGCCTTTTCAGAGACGAAACCACCACCAACAGTCACCATTTCCCCGAGCAGCTTGTACAGCGTCCCGTAACGAACTCCTCGTGCAATCACTATCGAATCCCGAGTCATCTTGCACGAATTCTTATCACAACTAAAAGTAACCCTCAATCAGCCATCGTACCAACTGATAACAGGTTTCTATTCATCAAGGGTATGTGCATCACATCCGGAAGAGTCTTCACTATGCCATTACTCATCCTCAGCTTCACCTTGCCACGCTCGACAATCTGAACTGCAGTATCATCTCCTAGCATGACATCTCCACCATTATGTTGCTCATATTCACAAAACCAGTGTCTATGAAGCGTCATGTGATATGAAGCACCGGTGTCGACGAACCAGATATCCTTGTCTGACTGCACCATACATGCAGCAGCCACATGCATATATCCTGTCTCGACCTCTTTCTTCCCCGACGCTTCTTTCTTAGACACGGGCTTGTTTTTACAATCCCGCTTCACATGTCCCCACTCTTGACATCTCCAACACTGTACCTTCATATCCTTACTCTTCGATCGTCCACTAGATTTGGATCTGGACCCTTTTCGATATACAACCTTTTCTGCTGGCCTATCCCTAGCCGTTAAAGCTTCTTTACCAGAACTTCTTGATCCCTTTCTTCATGTTTCCTCTGATAACAAGGCAGCACACACAGTCTCATATGACAATTCCTTATCCCCACCACTGATTACCACAATCAAATTATCCCATGAATCTGGCAGTGAACAGAGTAGTATTATCGCCTTATCATTATCCTTAAACTTAACACTAATCGATATGAGTTGACTTATCAACGTGTTAAATTCATGCAAGTGTGCAGAAAACGAGTCGCCCTCGTGCATACGAAGATTATACAGTTTCTTTCGTAAGAACAACTTATTAACCAGCGACTTACTTTGATACAGTGACTCCAATTTCCGCCATAAATCCCTGGCTGTTGGTTCGCTCATCACGTTCGTCAGAATGTTGTTCGCAAGACAAAGCCGGATCAAACCCTTTGCTTTGCGATCGATCCGATCCCAATCGTCAATCTCCTTTGGATCTACCTGTTTGGATGTTGAATTCGATTCCTTACCGGTTCCTTGCCTATCACAATACTAGGCGTCGCAGCAACAGGCCTTTCCCATTCGATTGCCGACCAAAGATCTCGTTCACGAAGGAGATCTTTTATCTTCATCTTCCACAGATCGAACCGCTTCCCATCGAACTTTTCTATCTCAATCCGCGACCCTCCTGACATCTCAGATAAACCCTAATCCCTCGAACACAAGGCTCTGATACCAATTGATAAGATTTATCTAATTGAATCGGAAGAATTGCAGAGATAAGAAAAAACGAACAACGTGATTTACCCAGATTCACCCAGAAAAGGGCTACGTCCTACAGTCTGTATTATTAGGTTTTCTGTCGCACGGTTACAATGAATGAAAAAATAATATATATAGCTCAAAACGAGCCCCGCAACTAATAGGCCAACTTAAATAAAAGCCTAAAACCAATATTGTTTTGGGGGCGCTGCCCCCACGCCCCCGCCCGCTCATCGGCCAGCAGGACCTTCGTGTCGGGGGTACTGCCCCCGAACCCCTGCATTCCGTGCGTCAGGATCACATGTCCTTGGTTCATACTTCTGTTTCCCTAAGCTCACGTGAGCATGCCCGATTTGAGAAACAATGGTCCCCGAAGTATGCGCCAACTCCAACAGTATGTTCGTTTACTATCCATGTTTCCACATTTTCGTTCCCAATATCGCACGAATTTCGTTTCGGGATTAAGGTTTTGGGATCGTTAGTTTCTTCAAATTATAGTTCTCACATTTGGTATCAGAGCGTCAATGATCTTTGCCTTGATGTTTAATGTATGATTTGCGTTGAATTATTATGTTTTTGGTGAATTTCATGGGAATTTTTTGGTAAACCGTTTTTGGGGTATTTTGGCCAATTCCAACCGAATTTCGGCAAGTCACAGCACGATTTCTGAACCATAGGGTCGTCTCGCCATGGGGAACAAAAACCCTAAGGTGTCTCGATTTTTGATTGTTCGGCGGAGATGAATTTCGGAAAGAATTTGCAGATTAGGGTTTTTTGCGTCTAAGCGATTCTCCCTCGATTCCGGAAAAAATTCTTTATCGTTTTCGTTGATTCTTGAACCTATGTGGACGTGCCGATGTGATGTTCAAAACCTACTATTAATTTCGGTTTGAGGTGGGCTGTCGAAGGAGAATCGAGCGAAGGAATTCGCGGCTTAACGAAGGAAAATGCAAAAAAAACTATTCTGTTCATGGGGAAGAAGATGGTGCGTGTACGCACGCGCCCATGCTACGTGGGCAGATGTGAGCACGTGAAAAGTGACCCCATCTCCAATTTAAAAAAAAAGACAAACAAAAGAGGAAGTTATCATGGGGAAAGAATAGTGGGCACGCCCCACGTGGGCAGAACTTTAAAAAAATTATTTTTTTATACCTAAAATTACGATTTTGCCTCTACCCTCTTGGTTTACCATTATGCCCCAAATTGTGCCAGAAAATTACGGTTATGTCCCAATTTAATTTTTTTTACAATTTTACCGATTCAGTTAATTTACAGTTTAGTCCATGCCCACGTAAATTTACAAATTTGCCCTTATATGCAATATTAGGTATATTTTGCATGAAATTAAATGTCTAGTGATCTATATATTTTTATTAATTAGAGTTTAGCCACATCAACTATAATTAATTAAATTATATATTAAGAACCTCTTGATCACATATAGTAAATGACATTTATTTGTAATTAATTATATTAATACAATGAATTTTATCCCACAGGAATTTTCATTATATTAATATGATTAATTAGGTTGAAATATCATATTATTTTTCTTAATTATCCCACAGGGATTAGGAGAAATGAATATAATATGATAGTTTCATCATACAGTTTTTATGAATCTGTTATAAATTAGAAACTTAGCCCACAGACAGTTTTTGGTGTTATTTGATTCATGTTAGATGACATGTTTTGCATGGGTAAAACATGTATCAAGTGAATTTGCCTCAAATATTGTGACGTAAGCATGTTTATTTATTTATTATGCAGTTTTACCTCCTGTGAATATCTCTGATATTAATGTTCCCGAGCTAAACAGTGACAACTATAAGGCTTGGAAGGAGTTAATTCTTCTTCAATTGGGGTGTATGGGCATTGATTATGCTATTCGAAAAGATGAACCACCAGCTGTTACAGAAGCTAGCACTCCAGCTGAAGTTTCTCTTTATGAACAATGGGAGTGGTCTAACCGCCTTAGTGTAATGTTCATAAGAAATAAAATTTATGCTAATATTCGTGGTTCAGTCGCTCAGCATAATAATGCTAAGGCTTTGCTGGCGACTATTGATGCGCAATTTGCGTCTTCTGAAAAAGCCCATGCCATGACCCTGATCATGAAGTTTTTATCGTTACGGCTTACCAGTGTTAGAGGAGTGCATGAGCACATTATGAAAATGAAGGATATTGTGACTCATCTCAATAATCTTGAGGTTGAGATACCTGAATTTTTCCTTGTATACTACATTCTAAACTCTCTTCCTCAACAGTATACACCTTTTAAGATTTCTTATAACACACGTAAGGGGAAATGGTCAATTAATGAACTCATAACCATGTATGTTCAAGAGGAAGAAAGAGTACTTATGGAAGTGGGAGAGAGTGCTCATTTAGCAACACAAGTGTTGACACCTAAATTTTGATTTTTCTTTTTTCATTCATTTTTACATAAAATTGAGAATTAATTCTCACCAAAAATATTTCACCATGCATCACATATTTATTTTTTTGCGTTGCATTTTTTGGCTCGACGACGTCGTCAAATCCCACGTCGTCCCTCTCGTCCATCTCCAAACCATGGACCGAAAGACCAGCGACAGCTGTTCAACGTTCACTGTGACTTATATCTGGTTTTTGTCTGCGTAATGTTTGACGGTGGCTTGAAATCACATTGCATGGGCATTCAACGAGAGAAAAAAAATGAAAATGAAATTTCCACTTAAGTCTAGTGACAAGCTTTACAAGGAGAAACGAGATCTCAACTTTGAAGTTGTTGTCCAGGTTTCACGTCAAAAAAGCAACATCAATGAGCATCGCCGTATGACAACAGCTCCATCAAAACAGCTGTATAAAATCGTTCACGCTTGCATGTCATGTTTGTATATCCATGATCGCATATTCATGATTGCATGTCCGCATTCGCATGTATAAAATCGCGTGTCTATATTTACATGTTCACGTTTTGCTTATCTATGCACCCATTATCATCCATGCATTCCATCTAAAAGTGAAAATATAAAAAAAAAAAAAGAGAAGAGAACACCTCACTAGAGCCTTAGGAGTAAACCAAGCCTGAGTTGTCAAATTAGAATATTCATGAAATTAAGGTACCGAAAGGACATTACTTTTAATTAACCAGTGTAACCAAGTTCCCAAACTCATAATCTCTAGTTCATAGAAGTAATTTAGTTCTCCCGCTAATTTACTTAGGTTTCTAATCGACCTACCAAAAATGATTAGTGGCGACTCCAAAATTCTAAAATCATTTCAACAAAAATCAAAGTTGCGATTCGGTAGGGTTTGGGAGAATCCGTATTAGGTTAGTCAATCTAATTAACTTGATAATCCGTTAACTTGGAAATTTTTTCACAATCGAAAATTTTTAGATCGCGACAACAAGTAAGGCATAAAGGGCAAGGCAAGCGTAAGGGAAAGGGTAAACAAACCATTTTCCGAGAAAATTATTTTCCGAAAAAGGAATTCCCCTTAAACGTTTACATTAAACAAATGCACACAAAGCCTACTTTGGACCATCTTTTGAGAAAATTAGGGTATTTTGAGCCCCTATTCCAAATGCTTCTTCTGTAGAAAGAGGGGGCATATAAAGAAAGATTGCATCAGATATAAGACCTGGCTTGAGAAGAAAGGTAATCCAATCTCTTGTGTTTGTTATGAATCTAATATGACTGATGTGAATCACAACACTTGGTGGATTGATTCTGGATCTACAATCCACATTTCGAATTCCTTGCATGGCTTTCAAAGCCACAGGAAGCCGGTGGGAAGTGAACAATGCATCTATTAAGGAAACAAGATGCGTTCGCATGTAGAAGCTATTGGGATATGTAGTTTAGTCATATATAGTGGCTTTGTTTTAAATTTGGAAATGACCTTTTATGTACCTAGTTTCTCTAGAAACTTGATTTAAGTTTCAATACTTGTACCGTTTGGTTATTCCTTTCACTTTTCAGATTCAACTTTTAGTTTATCGTATAAATGTGAAATTGTTGGGAATGGTATCTTGTCTGATGGTCTTTTTTGACTTAATTTGCAAGACAATGCCTTTTATAATTCTATGTATATTCATGATAACGCTGGTATAAAACGATGTGTTGTGAATGAAAATTCCTCTGCTTTGTAGCATCGGAGATTGGGACATATCTCCATAGATAGAATTAAGCGATTGGTAAATGATGGAGTACTCAGTGCTTTAGATTTTATTGATTGTGATACTTACGTGGACTGCATAAAAGGAAAGCAAACCAACAAGTCAAAGAATGGTGCCAAGAGTAGTACTGAAATATTAGAAATCATACATACATATATTTTTTGAGCTGTTGAATGCTAAAGTGAATATGAAGCAAACAATAGAAGAAAAGTTTGGGGGTTTTTTTCATATCAGCTTTGTTGAGGTATAATTTATTAATGACATGGAAATGCCACGTGAGATTAACTAATGGTGATCATGGACGGAAGGTTAACGGTAGTAGAATTAAGACAAAAGTAAAAGTTGGAGGTTTGTTATGAGACAAAAAAAATGGATATAATTGGGACCTATACTAAAGTTGATGATTTTTTTGATACTAAGCTGGTAGAATTAAAATAAAAGTAAAAGTTTGGGGTAGAATTTGGACAAAGGTAAAAATTGGAGGTTTTTTATAAGATAAGAAAAAGTTTTGGCTATAATTGTTACAAATGCTAAAATTGAAATTTTTTTTGGGTATCGGGCCTCTCATTAATAGATTTTCAACCATCGCAAAGACAAAAAAAAAAAAGAAAAAATAGGCCTAATCCGTCCCAATTTTTAGAAGAAAAAAAGGAAAAAAAAAATCTCCAGTGGGCTCTAAATGGCAACACCGTCCCTAATGCCCGTTTCTTGGGACGGGTTTGTCGGCCGTTGTCTATTATCAGGCGAGGCGATGTCCGTCCCTAACTTATACGCGGTGTCGGGCTATCGGCAATTCTCCACGGCTAATCGATTTAGAGACGGATGTAGGCCGTTGTGTCTTGTTCTTCTATTTCAGCAGTGACGACTGTACTAACCTAACAAAGATAATTGAGCACAGCACAATTTAAAATCTATAGTGGCGAAGTTATATAAATACCTTAAAAAAATTATCTTAACCAAGATTTCTGAGTAGGCTTTCCGCTTCAAGGAGATGTTTTGTGGATATCAATGTCGGAAAAGAGATAATTTTTCGAAATAAACTAATTCGCAACTGTGAAATCATGCCCCCAATTAGCGAATCCCTTTTAGATGGGGGTGTGCACCCAATGAACCTGCTCTTTTTTTTTTTTTTGGGATAATGAATTTTATTATTCAATCTTTTATTTTGAATCGTTTTATTACTACTCATATTATTTTGCTGAAAAATAAAATTAAAAAAAAAAGAAACAAAAGAAAAACAGGTTCTCGAATAGACCCTGAAACTAAACCAAAAAAATAGAATAGGTTCCAGATTTCAAAAACTGAGAACCGATTATAATAGGGCAGGTTTCAGGTTTTAAATCTGAAATCTATCAATCCGGACCATGCTCACTCTTATTTTTAACTGTCCTTTTCTCTTTCCCCCAGCCCAGGCCTCCCAATTGTGATCCGGACCGTTCAAAAATTTCAACATCCCCTTGCAACTTATGATTCATCTGTTCAACGGTTGGTTCCTTTGGCCCTTTGTCCAAGCAACCTGCCTCATGGTCACGTATTATGTCTACTGCACGATGCTCTTGTGTCCCCTACAAATTTGTGCTGGGATGGAGCACATACTTTCGGTCATCGTCCCCTACAATCAGGCAAAAGCGAGCAAGGCGATCTCTTCTATTCCTAGAGCTTGTGGTTTCGGCGTTTGACATGATGTCAATCATTCGGCCAAGTGAACGTGCCAGATTTAACTAAACACATCCTTTGAAGGCGAATTTCCATAGGCTAAAAGTAACCTCATAAGTAATCAGCACATCAGGGGAACCATGTCCACCAACATACAACTCTGTGTGCCTCACATATTGGATCCAGAGCACACTACTCATCTACCCAGATGACAGAATGCCGCCTTATTTGACATTACAATGGCTTCTGATCCTGTATGATTAGGATCATATTCACAATATATAGCATCCGTAGTGTAGGCTCATCAGTGCTTCCCAATTGGATCTTCCAAGTTTGGCACAGACGATTGAAGAGCAATAGCAGAGTAGCTACAGATCAAAACTATGGCTGTTGAAATGGAAGACCGGCCGACGTGACCCCTTCCTTAAGTTCTGCGACCTGCTTTCTTTGGCAACACTTGACTGAAGAGTCTCAGGACCACAGACGATTACGCCGATGTCAACATTGCCCCACTGCTCGGACACGGATGTGAAGATTTCTGCACAGAGTCGCACCAAAAAATCAATGCGTGGGATTCCCATTGTTCCCGTATAGCACCACCAAGTACTCAGTGCTTCAGTTACTGAGGTCACTCTACTTTAAACAAGTAAAGAAAATCATTTACTGAATGGCATGGCAAAGAGTACCTTCAAAGTTCGGTCTAGTGCCATAATACATTCTCCCCGAAACAGCACGGTCTTTTGGCACTAAGTTGTCCTGCGTTGTATTAACACCGGCACCTTGCTGCAACACATCATCCTTCCTGGCATCCGCAGGTTCTTCCACATTTAGAATTCTTTTTTCCCAGAGATGCCATAGATAGATGACAGGGCTTCCAAATATGATTACGCTGGCAAACATGCATCCTACAAACAAGAGGCCTTTGTACCACCATGAGACTATGTTCAAAGGGTTTATGTAGAAGATGTCCTGCAGGGCCATCAATATGGCAAAGCCGGCCATGGACAAGATAACATAAACCCCAGACCACACACGGTTTCCAGTGCCAACTAGAACAGACATGCGGCTTCCCTTGGATGGAGGAGACACGGAAGAGCTAATGCCCTTGGAAAATTTACCTTCTTCCTGCATTATGATAATACTCAGTTCTACATGATTTAAAAATTGAACAGCAATAGCAGAGAAGCTAACTGATCTGAGGCAAGTTCTATGTCAAAGACACAAAAGAAATTTACCAGAGGAGGATCTGATTCCCGAGTGACATAAACACAGACTTCGAGGTTTAGTTTCTCGGAATAGTAAGGGCAGATCGACTCCGCATCGAGAGTGAAAAGTATAGGGAGCGCATCCGAGTTTTTGATGGCCCAAATTACTAATATATTCCTGGGTATGCATGGCTTTCCTTCCTTTGTGAGATGAAGTATATCACTCAAGATAGCCAAAAAGGGGGATATCCCAATTCCTCCAGCCACTAGGATGAGATTTTCATATCTACAAGAGAAAATGACTCAAGTAATAATATGCCTTTGTCATGATCGTGAAAACTGAAATCAGCAAACTTATACCAATGGAATCGAACTGAACAAACTTAAGATACTTCCTAACTTTGGAGTAGTCATCAAAGTCAAAATGTACTCTCTGAAATGGAGAAGGGTCCAAATCCATGATGTTTTACTCATCACTAATTGTATGCTTCATGCATTGTTGTTCTTTCACCATCAAGTATGAAAAATGTACTAGCAAAATCATAACTCATACGTCAGATGGTAAGGTAATTCATGGCCGTAAGGCCCTTTAACAGAGGCTGTTATGTTGGAATAATATTGGTTGGATAGTTCTTTTTCTCCTTCCGCACTAGACATGTCCAATACATTGCTCTTCAATTTTGCTGTCCATTCCCCTAAGACCTTTACAAGGACAGAGACATGATTCTTCCCATCCAAAGGACTAGAAGAAACACTGAAAGGATGCCATTGAAGCCAAGATAACTTCCTAATCTGAAGGAAAACGAAACTCAATGCATTGTACCGCAGATCTGCGATGAGAAAGGAACAGTCATTAGTTAATAAAACATTCTTGAAAAGGGTACAATCAGCAGAACGTGTTAACAATTGACAATATAAAAGAGCATGAGAACAATTATTGATTGGTGGCTTTGAAAAGACCAATTCTACAGTTCCACAAGGGAGGGATGTTGCTGAAATAACATCCACAGTCCTTCGCGATTGGCAGAATCTCAGAAACCGGTCAATCACGAAGAGGAAAATTCCTCCAGCAGCTATACTGAAAATAAAATCTCCAACATGCAGAGCCAAAAAGATGACAAAGACAATGTAGAGTTGGTGCGTGTAGAAGAATAACTCGTATTGCTTCTTCCTCACTGGAGGCATTGACGTCACCCACATCAGCAGACCAGCCAAAAGAGAGATAACACTGGGTAGATTGGAAATCCCATCATCTGTACACTCCAGCATCTGAATGAAACATTCTCGCTCATGAATTATGAACTTCGGCATATCCAAGTTTGGTTCTATGTCTACATGATGCAAAGAGAAAGTTACCGTGGAGACTGGTCACAAATCAATTATCAATAGACATTTGGTTGAAGCTACAGATTGTTTGGTCTTGCATTCTCATCTCGTGTTTTGTCATGACTTGCACAGATGGTGCTTAACTTCTTTATCATGAAACCAGACAAATGATAACTAATTAAGCAAAAGCAACACATCTCGCAGCACCCGTACAGTTATGTAGCATAGCCCGTGGAGAGTGACGAGGAACGTTGTGAGACGTCCTAAGCCAGACATGATACCGGGTTGCTTGCTCGAATGGGACGTCTGTGATGCGAAGAAGAACAGATCCCTAGCGGTTGGGAGGAAGAGAAACCCCAAGCAGAGCATCACGATGGAACCAAGGTGAAGTCCTGAACGTTCTTAAATCTCCAACCTGCGAAAAACAATCAAATACGCGGCGGAACGGCCTTGTTTACTAAGAATCGAAAAGATGCAATAACTCATTAACACTCGAGATTCTTTAAGTGAATTAGTCCTACAATTTCCCATCGGAAGGTGCTTGGAGCGCCTCCCATAAGTGGTCGAGAATATCCGTGGCGGAAGCATATATAAGCCACAAAGCGGACAGAATAAAGAGGCCCCTTCCAGTAAACTCAGCTGCCGAGACTCCTCCGAATGGTCCATCGACCGGGACGGGAAATGTCCGCAGTCGGAACCTTGGCTGTTTGCTAGACTTGTTCCTGAATAGTATGAAAGCATTAGTAATTTGACGGTAAAATTACTAATTTGACTGTTCTCCACAAAATACCCTAAACTTATAAACCTGTCAATTGTCTCGTGTTATTTAAATCAGTAATTTGACGGTAAAATTTAACGAAAACTAACAAAAGGTAAATTTTTTAAGGGTGTTACCAATTTGGGGTTTTTGATGGTCAAAAAAATAATTTGAAATAAATTTATCACATATGTATCAGTTTCAGATTTTTTATGGTCAAAAACTTATTTTTAGGTGGTAAATCTGTCACTTGTGTACCAATTTAAGGGTTTTTTTATAGAAAAATAATTATTTTGGGATAAATTTGTTACTTGTGTACTAATTTTGTATTTTTTGTGGTAAAAAAATATTTTGGAGTAAATTTGTCACTCGTATATTAGTTTGGAGTTTTTATAATCGAAAAATTATTTTGATGTAAATTTATCATTTGTGTACCAATTTGAGGAATTTTGTGGAAAAAAAGTTAATTTGGGCAAAATCAAGTGTATCAGTTTTTGAGACTTTTGGTGATATTAACCCTTATTTTTATAGACTATAACCTAATTTCCTAAAAATCTCAAATTTTAGGTCGACTTTCAAATATACCAAATTTTATTTTAAGTCCCAAATCTATCATCGCCGTCCAAGCCCCCGTCAGGTATCCAACATTGCACGCCACACCGGATAATATAAATGAAAAGAAAAGAAAAAACTAAGAGAGATAAAGAGAGAAGAAACTCAAAAGAAAAACTAAGAGAGGGAGGCGGCCATGGCCGCTCGAGCTTCCAACTCCCGACGGCTAGCTTCGGGCTCACGGCAGCCATGGTCGTTGGAGTTTCGAGCCACGAAGCTCGCGGAGGCCATAGCCACTCAAACTTCGGGCGCATGATGACTAAGTAGAGAGCGCGAGCAGACAGAACTTTGTTTTTGTTTACTTTCTGGAGAGCAGACCTTTGTTTTTGTTGTGATTTGAGTTGGTGTGTTTACGAATTTGATTTGGAAAATGCCCTGGATGTATCCCGATGTTTGGAGTTCAGATTCGATCCATGTTAGCCGGTATCTTTCAAGAGTGTGAATTGGGTTTATGGATTAACTTGCACTAGAGCAAAATGATGGCGTCGCTCTCGCTTGTTTATCTGAGTACCCATACTAACCCTCAAGAGAATTGCCCGCCTCGACTCTCGCTTTCAGTGGCTTCATTCTCGCAAATTTTGGTTCGAGGTGTTGTGTATCAAGGCTGCAGAATATTTTGTTTTTAGCAATTCTATCTTTGAGATTTGATTAGATTTTGTTAAGATTTGAATCAACTAGATAGTTTCCTGTTTTATTATTCAAATATTCTGTTTTGATTAGAATCTTAGGATAAAGATTTGTTTTGGAGTATGTATTTAAGTGTTACAATCTTTCGGAATAATGAGAGAGTCGAAAAGTTTCTCTTCAATACAATCTTTCTCTTGGATTACATTCTGCTCTGTTTTGTGCATCTGAATGTCCTTCAAAACAATTCAGAAGCAGAAACAGAACTGCTTCTGACGTGCTTCTGAATCCTTCAGAAGCAACAATTCTGCTTCTAACGTCCTTCTGAATCCTCCAAAACGCAACAATTGGTATCAGAGCTCTCTTGATCTTAAGGGGCTGTGCTGTGAGTGACTTGTGAGATTGATTGAGAGTGTGTTTGTATCCAAAGAAGACGAAGGCAAGATGGAGGCTGGATCGAGTGGTTTTTTAGCTATGGCTCCACCAATGTTTGATGGAGAAAATTATCAAGCCTGGTCAGTGAGGATGCAAGCTTATCTAGAGGGTTGTGATTTTTGGGAAGCAATAGAAGAAGATTATGAAGTTGCTCCCCTTCTTGACAACGCAACCATAAATCAAATCAGGTATCACAAGGAGAGGGTTACAAGGAAAGCAAAGGCGAAGTCTTGTTTTTATGCTGCTGTCTCACCTGCCATCTTCAGTAGAATTATGGTTTGCGAATCAGCAAAAGCTATCTGGGATTTCCTTAAAGCCGAGTATCAAGGAGATGAAAGGATCAGAAGCATGAAGGGACTGAATCTGATCAAAGAATTCGAGAGACTTCAGATGAAGGAGTCTGAGACAATTAAGGAGTATTCTGATAAATTGATAAACATAGCAAATCAGGCAAGAGTTCTAGGCACTGATCTCTCTGACAATAGGTTAGTGCAGAAAATCCTTGTCTCTTTGCCCGAAAGGTTTGAGGCAACAATTGCCTCGTTGGAGAATACCAGGGATTTGTCTCAGATTCGATTTGCCGAATTGCTAAGTGCTTTGCAAGCGCAAGAGCAGAGGAGGTTAATGAGGCTAGAAGGTAGTGCCGAAGGAGCTCTACAGGCCAAGGTACAGCAGAATGTTAGAGAGAAAGACAAGAAGTGGAAATGGAAGAAGTGGAATAGTGGTAGTGGTTCAGAAGCTACTGCGAGAGAGAACAATGCTGCTAATTCGAAGAACAATTGGGGAAGGTATTCTTCGTGTAAGCATTGTGGAAAACAGAATCATCCACACTTTAGGTGTTGGAAGAGACCAGATGTAAGATGCAGAAAGTGTCAGAAGCTTGGGCACATTGAGAAGTTCTGCAAAGAGAAAGGAGATCAGCATCAAGGTGAAGCACATGCTGCAGTTCAACAAGAGGCAGATCAACTTTTTGTTGCTTCTTGTTTCTCTTCTAGTACTCCATGTGATAGTTGGCTTGTTGATAGTGGTTGTACAAACCATATGACAAGTGATGAGAAGTTGTTCACTGATCTTGACAAGTCTTTGAAGTCAAGAGTGAGGATTGGGAATGGTGAGTATTTAGAAGTGAAAGGTAAAGGGACTGTAGCAATGGAGAGTTGTGCTGGAACAAAGTTTGTTTCTGATGTAATGTATGTCCCTGAGATTGATCAGAACTTGCTAAGTGTCGGTCAGTTAGTAGAAAAGGGATTTAAGGTGGTATTTGAAGAAAGAGAGTGTTTGATATTTGATTCAGATGGACAGAAGCTGTTCAGAATCAAAATGCAGAAGAAGAGTTTCTCTCTGAATCCTCTCGAGAAGGAGCAAGTGGCATTCAAGTGTCAAGCTAGTGATTCAGAGTTATGGCACAAGAGGTTGGGTCACTTTCATCACAAAGGGTTGCAGTTTATGCAGAGGAATGAGATGGCAACAGGGTTACCGAGTATGGAGGAGGAGATCACAAGGTGCAAGTCTTGTTTGTTGGGCAAACAGACGAGACTTCCATTCAAAGAATCAACTTGGAGAGCTACAAAGAAGCTGCAGCTGATCCATACAGACCTCTGTGGTCCACATGCGACTCCTTCACTAAATGGCAGCAGGTATTTCATTATCTTCATTGATGATTATACTAGAATGTGCTGGATTTACTTCATGAAGTAAAAGTCAGAAGTTGCTGAGGTGTTTCTGAAGTTTAAGAGATGGGTTGAGAACCAAAGTGGCTGCAAGATTCAGGTCATCAGATCTGATAATGGAACAGAATACACTTCACAGAGGTTTAACTCTTTCTGTGAAGAAGCTGGTATTGAGCATCAACTAACTGCTCCTTACTCTCCACAACAAAATGGAGTTAGTGAAAGGAAGAATAGAACCATCATGGAGATGACTAGATGTCTGTTACATGAGAAGAATCTGCCAAAAGAGTTTTGGGCAGAAGCAGCAAACACAGCAGTCTTTCTGCTGAACAGACTGTCTACAAGGGTATTGGAGAAGAAGACACCCTTTGAAGCTTGGTTTGGTGTCAAGCAAATATTACGAAATCTAAAAGTGTTTGGCTGTTTGTGTTTTTCTCATATCCCACAGGTCAAAAGAGACAAACTGGGAGAGAAAGCTGAATCTGGAATCTTTATTGGCTATTGTTCAATATCAAAAGCCTACAGAATCTATCAACCACATACAGGGAAGGTGATTACTAGCAGAGATGTTCAGTTCTTTGAAGATGAACAATGGGACTGGACAGAAGAGTCACAAGACAAGCAGAAGAAGGTATCTCTGGAACCTGACGAGCTGGAGGATGATGTTCCAGTTAGAGGGACCAGAACTCTGACTGATATATATCAGAGGTGTAGTGTGGCTGTTTTGGAACCTTCGAGTTATGAGGAAGCTAAAAGTGATCAGAAGTGGTTGATTGCAATGAATGAATAGTTGGCTATGATTGAAAAGAACCAAACATGGGAGTTAGTAGAGAGGCCTGATGACAGGAAGGTGATTGGTGTAAAATGGGTCTTCAGAACCAAACTAAATTCTGATGGCTCAGTGCATAAGTACAAGGCCAGATTGGTTGTGAAAGGATATGCACAGGTTTGGGGACTTGATTTCTCTGAAACCTTTGCACCAGTGGCAAGAATGGATACAATCAGAATGACTCTTGCCATGGCAGCTCAACAAGGATAGAAAGTATATCAGTTAGATGTAAAATCTGCTTTTTTGAATGGTGTATTGCAGGAGGAGATTTATGTTGAGCAACCAGAAGGTTTTGTCGCACCAGGCCAGGAGGAGAAGGTTTATTTGCTGAAAAAAGCACTCTATGGCTTGAAACAAGCTCCTAGAGCTTGGTACAATAAGATTGATGAGCACTTGCTGAACTTGGGTTTTAAGAAAAGCCTAAGTGAATCCACTCTATATGTCAAGAAGTTAGCATCTGACTTGGTGGTAGTGTCACTTTATGTGGATGATTTGCTAGTAACAGGAAGTAAGAGTGCTCAGATTATTGCATTTAAGCAGGAGATGATGAAGATGTTTGAGATGACAGATCTTGGTGAGATGTCATATTTTCTGGGGATGGAAATTAGTCAGACTCAATGAAGTTTTTATATTTCAGAAGAATTATTCGAAGGAGAAGAGATTTAACATGGAGGAGTGCAAGAGTGTGAGTACTCCAATGGTTCAGAAGGAAAAGCTTCAAAAGGATGATGGTTCAGAACCTGCAGATGAAAGAGTTTACAGAAGTTTGATTGGCAGTCTTATGTATCTCACGGCAACTAGACCAGACATCATGTTTCCTGTAAGTGTCTTGTCTAGATTTCTTGATTGTGCAAGTAAGTTACATATGGTAACAGCAAAGAGGGTGTTGAGATACTTAAAGGGTACTCTTTCATATGGGATTAGATTCTGTAAAGTCCAAGAGTTTAAGTTACAGGGGTATTCAGATAGTGATTGGGCAGGTTCAATGGATGATATGAAAAGCACTTCAGGTTATTGTTTCACATTTGGTTCGGCATGTTTTTCCTGTAGTTCAAAGAAACAGGAAATAGTAGCTCAATCAACTGCAGAAGTTGAGTTTATTGCAGCTACTGCAGCTGTAAATCAAACATTATGGTTGAAGAAGTTAATGGATGATCTGCATCTGAAGCAAGAAGAAGGCATTGAAGTGTTTGTAGATAATCAAGCTGCATTGGCAATTTCACATAGTCCTGTATTTCACGAAAAAACAAAGCATTTCAAGATCAAATATTATTTTCTGAGAGAGGTGCAGAAGGCTGGAGAAGTAAAGTTGGTATACTGTAGTTCAGAAGAACAACTTGCAGATATATTCACGAAGTCATTCAACGTTAGTCGATTTGAAGTTTTGAGAGCAAAGTTGGGAATGTGCAGCACTTGATTCAGGAGGAGAATGTTGTGTATCAAGGCTACAGAATATTTTGTTTTTAGCAATTCTATCTTTGAGATTTGATTAGATTTTGTTAAGATTTGAATCTATTAGATAGTTTCCTGTTTTATTATTCAAATATTCTGTTTTGATTAGAATCTTAGGATAAAGATTTGTTTTGGAGTATGTATTTAAGTGTTACAATCTTTCGGAATAATAAGAGAGTCGAAAAGTTTCTCTTCAATACAATCTTTCTCTTGGATTACATTCTGCTCTGTTTTGTGCATCTGAATGTCCTTCAAAACAATTTAGAAGCAGAAACAGAACTGCTTCTGACGTGCTTCTGAATCCTTCAGAAGCAACAATTCTGCTTCTAACGTCCTTTTGAATCCTCCAAAACGCAACACGAGGTCTCACCATTGAAGGCTACCAGTGACTCTAAGCGAGGGTCTTCCCATTCTCATGACGCCTGCTCAGCGCAGGTGAGTGATGCCATATGGCCATGGTCGTCGTCACCCCTCTCTCTCCCCTCGCTCATCACCATCTATATTTGCTCGCGTGCTTTGTTCAGTCATCACATGCTCGCGGCAGCCATGGCCATGGCCGGTCAACCTTCGTGCTCGCCGCGGCGGGGAGCTTGGAGATTGAGCGGCCATGCCACCAGGAGCTTAGAGCTTGTGGGGCCACGGGCGCCTGCTCTTTCTCTCTCTAAATTTTCTTTTTTTGTTTTTGTTTTTGTTTTTATTTTTTCTTTTCGTTCTCTTTTCGTTTTTTGGTCGAATTTTCCTTCTCTTTCAATCTTTCATTTTTTCTTTTCTATTTCAATTTATGTTTCTTTGTGTGCATGTCATTACACACGTATGCCACGTTGGATGACTAACAGTAACTTGGACAACAAGCATAGATTTGGGACTCAAAAATGAAAGTTGAGGATTTACTTTGAGACGAAAACAATTCGATGTAAATTTGAAGCTAGACCCAAAGTAGGGAATTTTTAGGGAATTAGATGGACTCTTTTACGAATTGTCAATTGTTTTTTTTTTTTTTGCGACTGGCCAACTTTTCTCTAATTAAATTAACTAATATTATTTGAGTTACTAACTCTCATATAAGTTGCTCATTAACCTTTATTTGACTTCCTATGCCAAATCATTTTTTTTAGCCACTTTTATTCGTCTTACTTGCCAACCATTTTCTACGATTGAATTTTGAGATATTTGAGGTAGTTGCCAATGTTTATTTAGTTTGGTGCTTTTAAATCACCAACTTCTCTTATATCTAACAAAGAAAAACTAATCTTACTAAATACCAACTTTTATTTAACTTTCTTTTATTCACACTCTAAATTTATGAACTATTGTATTGGATTGTCCAACTTTATTTAGTAATTTATCAGTTTATTACCATTTAAGTTACCCAATAGAAAAAGTAGTACATTAAAAGAAATCAAACAAACATTGATAAACAACTCAAATGAAAGTTGGTAACATAGAATCAGTCGATTATTTAAGTTGATAATCACTTAAATTAAAATTAGTAATAGCATATAAGGGTTGAGAAATTTAAAGCTAGCAAAAGATAAGAAAAACCGGTAATTGCAAGAAAAATAAATTTGACAAATAACTCCAATGAGAGTCGATAACCCCAATTTAGTTGATAACTTAACCAAAGAAAATCGAAAATTCACTCTAATTAAGGTTGGTAATTTCTCTAAAAAGTTGGTCAATTTAAGAAGTTACTAAGGAATGCAAATAAAAGTTAGTCAATGACAACAAAAGTTGGCAAATTATAAAAAACAAATAAATGTCGATAAGTAACTCTAATGAGAGTCGACAACCCAATGCTATATAGTACTTTAATGGGAGGAAATTTAATGAGGCGTGCTAACTCAAGTTGGTAAATGTAAAAGATTGTTAATCAATGTAAATAAATATCTGTAACTTAATTGGAAAAGATGGTGACTCAATATGCATTTATACATATATACACCGCGTATTTTTTTTAAAAAGCAAAAATTAGTTGATCATTTAATATGACAAAAGTTAGCCAATCACTCTGAAGGTCGGTAATTCTACATAAGAGTTAGTTAATTCGAACCACTTATGCAAATATTTGCTAAGTTGCAAACTATTAAAATATGTTATTAGTTTCATAAAATTTTTGCCGAACACTAAAAAAGCACTTGAAAAAAAGTCACCGCGTATTTTTTTTAACCAATAGTTTTTTGATACTTTCCAACCATAATTGAATGTCAACGGTATTAGAAAAAAAGGGGGGATGATACAAATGGTTCATAAACTTTGGCCCAATGTGCAATATGATCCTTGAACTTTTAATTTGATTAATATGGTCTTTAAATTTTAGCCCAATATGCAATATGTTCTCTGAGTTTTCAATTTATTCAATGTTATCCATAAACTTTTGAAACATATTTAACTTAGTCCTTAAACTATAGGAAAATGTTCAAAGTCATCCCCAAACTTGAATTATTAGAAGAACTATATTGAACATCTTCATATAATTTAAGGACTAAGTTGAATATGTTTTAAAAATTCAAGGACCATTTTGATCAAATTAAAAGTTCAAAGATCATATTATCTATTGGGCTAAAGGTCAAGAACCATATCTGTCAAATTAAAATTTCAGGGACCGCATTGCATATTGAATCAAAGTTCAAGGACCATTTGTGTCATTATCCCCAAAAAATGATAAATTTCAAATAAAAGACTAAATGGCTTTCATTTCTCAAATAAGGGTATGAAATGGACTTTATTTCAAATAAAGGCCCGAAATGCTACCATTTTCTCAAATAAGAGTTTGAAGTTGCCCGAAATGCTACCATTTTAAGAGAGGACCTGACCTTAATGGCATGTTCGTCATTTACCTTTTTAATTTTTTCTTTTTCTATTTAAAAAAAAAGCCTATCGTCTTCATCGCCTTCAACTTTCCCATAGCATCTACAAAGACCACCGTGGAAGACCACCACAGCCAATGTCACCATCGCCCTCGCCGGATCTCTATCTTGTCTCTCATTGATACGACCACCTTGAGGCCCTACCCTCTCTACTCCTTTCCTCCATTGATCCCAAATTCAAACATTGTTGAAGTCGCACGTTAATGGTTTCTCCCACCTCACTCCCTCCTCCTCTCGGCCCTCAGCCACTGCCACTAATAGATCTTCCCTTTAGTCAGCAAGAGTGCTGCCCTCCCACTTGTGGCCGTCGGCCCACCATCGAAGGGGTGTCGGCGATGCTGAGCGAGGGCCTTCGACCATATCCCGAGTCTGGCGAGGTCGCCAACCCTCGTCGAGGCATAGGCGACCCTGTCGGCTATGGCCATGGTTTGCAACAGTTGGCTATGGAAAGGAGAAGAAGACGATGGATTTTTTGTTTACTTCTTTACTTTTCTATTTAAAAAAAAGAAAAAAAATCGAAAAGTAAATAATGAAAATGGCTTTAAGGTCAGCTCCTTTTTCGAGACTACATGGCTAGTCGAGGCCTTTATTGGAAACTGTTATGCCATTTTAGGTCTTTATTTGAAACAAGATCTACTTCATGTTCTTATTTGAGGAAATGAGCGCACTTCGGACCCTAAGTTGAAAATTTCCCCAAAGAAATATTTGAAGTGGTGGATACTAATTAGAAGAAGATATTTGAGGTTGTCTCGAACCCATCCTAATATTCTGTGTTATAGATCTCCTTTGAGTGTATGAACAAGAATTATAAATTAGAGCAGAGGATTAGTAGATCAACACGTGAAGGGTTCAGTCAATACATAAGTGAAACATCGTCCTCCAATATACATCTGGGTGTCTCACATGTTTTATTCAGGGCACACTAATCAACTAGCCAGCATCATAATACCGAGTCGCGCGACACATTACAACGGTATCCGGTCCTAAAAGATTGTCGATTAGGATACTACATAATTAGTACCCTAGGCTGATAGACGCTCTCACGGATGCGACCAGTCACTAGTTCGGCGCGGACGAGATTGAAGAGCATTGACAGGGCAGCTACAGATCGAAACTGTGGCTGTTGAAATGGAAGACCGGGTGAAGCGCTCCCCTCCTCAAGTTCTGCGACCTGCACTGCTTGGCAACGCTCGACCGAAGAGTCGCGGGACCGCACACGACCACGCCGATATCGACATTGCCCCAGCGCTCAGACACGGACATGAAGATATCTGGAGCAAAGATGGGAATTGGGATCATATTGTTCCAGCATAAGCACCAATACGGGCTGAGCTACCGCTACCGAGTTCTTTAGTTACTACCAAGAGTGAGATCATTCCATCTAAAACAAGCACATCGTCTCTCTAATGACATGGGAAAATGTACCTTCGAAGTTTGGTCTGGCGCCGTAATGCGTAGTCCTTGAAACACCGCGATCTTTCGGGACCACGTCGTCCTGCATTGTGTTCAAGTGTGCACTCTGCTGCAACTTGTCGTCGTCCTCACCATCATCGGCTTCCTCTGCAGCAACGGCTCTTTTTTCCCAGCGATGCCAAAGATAGACGACAGGGCCTCCAAATATGACTACACTGCCAATCATGCATACTACAAGCAAGAGGCCTTTGTACCACCATGAGACTATGTTCAAAGGGTTTATGTAGAAGATGTCCAGCAGGGCCATCAATACGGCAAATCCAACGATGGACGAGATGACATAAGCTCCAGACCACGCACGGTTTCCCGTACCAACCAGAACGGACATGCTGCTTCCTCTAGATAGAGGAGACACGGAAGTGCCGATGCCCTCATCAGTGTTGCCTTCTTCCTGCATCATAGCCACGCTTAGTTCTCTATTCCATGGATCCGAGGCAAACTGTATGTCGAAGACACAAGTCAGATTTACCAGTGGAGGACCCCATTCCCTAGTGACATAGACATGAACTTCGACGTCCAGCTTGTCGCGAAAGTTAGGGCAGATCGAATCCGCGTCCAGAGTGGATAGCATATGAAGCTCGTTGGATTTTCTTATGGCCCAAATCACCAGGACATTCTTTGGTAAGCATGGTTTCCCTTGATTTGTAAGATGGAGTATGTCACTCAAGACAGCCAAAAAGGGGGATATCCCACTGCCTCCAGCTACCAGAATGAGATTTTCATGTCTACCAGAGCAAATAATTCAAGTAAAAAGCAAATCAAATGGACACAATCTTAAGATACTTTCAAATCTAGAAGCACTAATATTTTTATGGAGGTCAGAATGTGTTCTTTTAAATGAGAAGGATCAAGCTTTGCCTAGTTTTACTCATCACTGATTGTTTCACGCCTTATCGTTTTCTCGCAACGAAGGATGTTCTAGCAGATCATAAAACGTACGTCAGATGGTAAGGGATTTCATGCCCGTAAGGGCCTTCAACAGAAGCCGTTATTTTGAAATGAGATTGGCGGCGGAGTCCGTTTTCTCCTTCTGTGTCGGACATATGCAATACCTTGCTCTTCAACTTTGAGGTCCATTCCCCTAAGACCTTTATGAGGACAGAGATATGTTTCCTTCCAGCCAAAGGACTAGAAGAAACACTGAAAGGATGCCATTGAAGGCAAGACAATTCCCTAATCTGAATGAAGATGAAACTCAGGGCTGTGTACTCCAGATCTGCATCACCAAGAGAGTTTCGACTCAAATGGCAGAACATTCTCCAAAAGGGTGCAAGGAACTAATTAACGATCCACAGATGACGAAAAGGAGAAACTATTAGTACTTGCTGGCTTTGAGAAGACCAATTCTACACTTCCACAAGGGAGGCATGATGCCGAAATTACATCCACAGTCCTTCGCGATTGGCAGAATCTGAGAAACCGGTCGATCACGAAGAGGAAAATCCCTCCAGCGGCTATACAAAAGACAAAGTCTCCGACGTGCAGAGCCAGAAAGACGACGAAGACAGCATAGAGTTGGTGTGTGTAGAAGAACAACTCAAAATTCTTCTTCCTCACCGGAGGCAACGTAGTCACCCACATCAGTAGACCAGCCAAAAGGCTGATAACCCCGGGAAGAACGGCAATACCTTCATCTGGCCACCCCAGTATCTGAAGAAGACATTCTGAGTCATGGATTAAGAACTTCAGCATAATCAAGTCCTCCTATGTCTGATTATGGAAATGTCTAACAGAAAGTTACCACGGACACCAATCACATGTTAAGAGACATCTTATAGGAGCCATAAATTTGAGCATGCATTCTCATATCATGTCTAGTCACGACGAGCACTTATGTTGCTCGGCTTCTTAAACAGAAAACGAAAAGAATGACAGAGAGCTAATTGGAGAGAGGAAAAGAAAACCATTTAAGCAAAAGCAAATTGCTGGGGCTCACTTCATCTAGCAGTCGACCTTCTAGCGCCCAGGCAACTACGAAGCATAGCCCATGGAGAGTGAATAAGAACATTGTGAGATGTCCAAGCCAGACATGATACCGGGTTGCTTGCTCAAAGGGGATATCTATGATACTAAGAAGAACAGATCCCCTAGAAATTGGGAGGAAGAGAAACGCCAAGCAGAATATCCCGATGGTACCAAAGCGAAGTCCAGTAAGTGCCATCATCAAAATCCTGCAAAGAACAATGAAGTACCCAGTGGAACGCCCCGTTTACTGAGAATTGAGAAGACGCATACCGCAATAACGCTTGATATTTTTGACGCATAATTTCAAACGATTGGCCAGCGTAGGTTAGGTTCGTTTAAGCCTCAATTTCGGCCAACGATGAAAGGGGTGACTATGAATTTAAGCTGGAACGAGGAATACCATTTCCCTTCAGAAGAAAATGAGAGCTCTGATAATACTTCGAGATTCTGCATGGTATAAGCATATAAAGCCCAAATAACAAACACAACAAAGAGGCAAATCCCAATGAACTCGGCTGCTGAGACTACTCCGAACGGTCCATCGACCAGGATGGGAAATGTCCGCAATCGAATCCTTGGGTATTTGCTGGCCGTCTTCCTGAGATCTCATGTTCAATGGCAATGCATGAGGAAGTAAATTTGTTCAGTAGAAAATGCGGAGACAAAAGAGGGACAATATCTAGGGGGTTCAACATACAATTGGAGCTCTTTCTTCCCATCAACCATAAGACTTGCTATGGCAAGAACCACGATGATGAGAATCGGACCGCTGAACGCCAAGAATATGCTCCCTGCTGGGTGGTTCGAGCACCAGTAAGATGACAATCATCGCTACTAAGCCCAAGTTCAGGATCTATGGAAAAATTAAAAAATAGCAGGACCTGCATATCCGTATATGCTTCCCACAGTTGCGCTGGTCCAACTCTCCAGGAAATCAGTCCTGGCATCCGAGGGGAAAGTAAACGTGAGCGCAACCCAGAAACCAAGGACCAGCCACATGGCAATAGCGAGAACCCATTTGACAAGCGCGGTGGCAACGGCGGGACGAGGCGGATTCTCGCTCGCCGCAGCATCGGTAAGGTTCAGCAGCAGGGGCTCATCAGCAGAGTGGTTATCGGCCATGGAAAGTGATGTGGCGTTGGAGGGTACTGACAGCGGATCCGGAGTGACTCGTCCAGATTACCTGGAACCGGACATCACCAAGGAATTCAGCCTTCCATGGCATATATCAGTTAGGAGGACTAGCAGAATCCTAGCCACCCACGTCACAATCTTAGTACACCCCCTGACAACCAGAGTCTGTACTGTTTGCTTTTTGCGTGTGGCGGCCAGATAAAAATCATGTCTTTGCCTCTTTTTTGCGTCCGATCAAACACTAAAAACCAAGTCCACATAAAAATTCTATCCGGCCATTGTTATCCGTCGCAGGTTGTCCAGGCAGTAGAGCCCTCCGACAGTGAAGTCAGGGTGGTCCCCTTTTCTATGCGCGGGCGGACATGAGGATTCCTATTGTCGTTGTTCATGATCGTCGTCCTCTCCGAATCGATTCATGACCGCGTGCATTTATGCTCATGCCTACCCACAATAATTGATCAACGATGGCCGCCATGTATCACCTGCAGTGCACGAGGAATAGTCCCTGTAGGCTGTATTCTTGTTCTCCCCTTAGCCTTATATTAAAGACAAAAGTTTCCCACTGCTCCTCCTCCTACTTTTGTGTACACTCACTGCTTTGATATAGTCGAAACGCCACCAAAGTTCTCCCCACCTCAGCTCTTCATCATCTTCAACCCGAGCCAAGAGAGCCGGACCAGACCGATCGCTCTCGGCTTTTACTACTGCATCCTATGCACTCCACACTGCCGACACCGTGTTTGTTTACCAAATCCGCTGCTTGTTCCTGTTGCTGATTCTTGTCAGTGAAATGCAAAGCAAACAAGAAGAAAAAGAAGACGACGACCCATAAATGGGGAAAAAGAAATTGAAATTGGCCAAACCACGCCCGGTGGGACTCGAACCCACAATCGCCTGATTAGAAGTCAGACGCCTTATCCATTAGGCCACGGGCGCTTCACAGTCCCAGCGGTCGATCTATAATTTACATTTAAAAAACATGACATTATAGAGCTTCTTCTAGAACACCTCCTAAATAATGCTATTAGAAGGTCCAATCCAAAAGTTTAAGTTATAGACAAAAAAAAATCATATAAATATAAAGAGTATACATAACTCATTGGTAGGACAACACATGCAAACTAAATTATGGGCAGCATGAAGGATGAGCCCACGTACCCAAAAAAAAAAATAACATTAAGCTCTCATACCATGTTAGAAAGTTTAATCTAAAAATTTAAACTAATAATTGAAGGAATGCCACATGAATATAAAAAAGAGGTCCTGCGGTGCCTCCCCGGGGATTAGTCAGTCGCCGTCGATTTGAACGTCAGCTTGCCGGCACGGCTGGACACCCCGGTTATCAAAATATATATATAAGCATTAAGCCTATTATCAAGCGATATGAAACTTTGTATCGAGAGACTTTCGTAGCGAAGACACTCTTTCTCCACAAATATTTGTGAGTTTTACGGGACGAAATATCAGGCCATGCACATAGAAATAGGTACATTCCCAAGAACTCCCGACGAGGATTTTCCCTTTGCATCTTTCCTCCAGGAAGGATTAATTTGGGAAGCCTTGGGTGAACATATGGCTGGGCATGGATTCTCCTTGATCACTGCCAATCTCCTTGATCAATGTTCGTTTTCACATTCGAAAGAAGACAAGATGAGAGGACCAAATGATCAACTGAAAGCGTAATCATCCCCCGAATCATGCTCGTGGATAATCTCACCTCAAATCGAAAAGGCTAAAACCATTATACAACTCTTAATCACCATGCATAAAGTTCCCCAATTACTCAGAAACAAACCAACCAAGTGACTTTGATTTTATTACATGTAATGCGTTTCCTTTGTGATACAAGATTGGAATAAAATCACCAACTACGGAACGATGTGCAGTGAAGATGCAATGCCCTGCTCCAGCAATCAGTTCTGTCCGATCCGTCAAATCTACCACGGACCTGTCAGCGTCCTCCTCAAGCAACATTGCCTCTTATTTTCCCAGTACAGTCCATCCACCTTCTGTGAGATCTGTTCACAACACATCAGAAGGTGATCATCAGGCCCTACTCCGCAAAACAAGTGGACTAGTAGCCTCAAATTTGCGGACTATGAATGCTTTACTGAAGTTCCATTTCCCACTAAAGATGCGGGATAGAGATAAGCCGATCGATGCAGAGTGTTGAACTAATTTTCTAGAGGACTTCCCGGAAAACCAACTTTTTGGACCCGAGTCTAAGTGTATATCTTTAAGATGAATGATACACTTGTCATTTATTAGTTGTTAATTATCGAATGATACGCCCAGGACCCATTGCACTCGAGCTCCTGGCAAGTTCTCTGGAACCAAACAATATAGCAAGTTAGCTAGCTTTGCCTTTTACATGGAAAGTTTCTTAGTTTCTGTTGCGTGAAGATGATCCAGATGGTTTACCAATCAACAACACGCATAAACAGAGTACAGAGCCGTTTTGCAGTAAATTATCAGACGAGAACGCCCATTTACAAAATAAAGCGGTTATACATATGTGCAGGTCCTGATAGGCCCGGTTGCCGCTTCAACAAACCTACCATGCTTAACAGTACCTCAAGATTTAAACAATTATAAGAAATTCGATGCTCGAGACCAGAAGAAGAATATTTATGCACCTTTCTCGAACACAAATGTCTAAGCTGCTTAGTCATGATAGAAGCAATACGTTCGGATGAGTATATGTGGAAGCTACGCATACCTGGTCCTTCTGCATTTCCATCATTTCAGCCTGTAAGAACAGAAAATACTTGTCATGAAGGGCAGAAAAGAAAAATAGTGATCTGCAGCTTGCCTGCGACAGCATCGTAGTATTGGTGAATTACCTGTTTCCTAAGTAGTTCCTGATTTATCTTTTTAAGCCTTGCGACTTCTGCTTCCAGTTCCATGTTATAGGCCTGCATTGAATAGACTAGGAAGATGAACTACTGATCCATTTCTTACTAATACACCTGAAAATCGAAGTGTCTGTCTGTGTCTCTATTTATAAACCTTCGTTGGGGATGACTGGGTCCATCAAAAGGCCTAAAACCTACCAAAATAGCCTAAGATCAACTCCTTTTCAACGCATTCCCCAATCTTAGTCCGTAGAAATTATACTCCTATTTCAAGTAGAAGACACACATTTAAACCACAATACCATACAAATATGCATTTATGTATCTAAACAGCATCTAAGAAAACGGCTTATGTTTTAAGGAGTTCAACAATCAGAAACAAAAGAACAATACTTTTTCTTCTCAAAGAAACTTTCATAGGGTGATATTCTTTAACCTCGCTCTAAATGATTCTGAATGATAGTTTCAGCAACTCAGCACCGTCAGCAGAGGTACAAACCACGTTAGCTGAAAAATAGGACTACAGCATACGCAGGTTCCAGGCTACATACATGAGATGCCCAAGTAAATCACCACAGTGGGGTCCGAACTCTTTCTCTAGCTTTCATCGCGTAACGTTTCCTCAAACTTCTTGATAGCTAAGAAAAACAGCATATTGTGCTGGTTGGTTTAAAAAACGACGAGCTAGTAAGACCTAGCCTGTGAATTTTTCCTAGTCTAATGAAGAGCATAATCAAAGAAAATAAATTTTCTAGCATCCCCACCTGCTTGCGAGCTCTTGACCTGGAAGCAGACTCCCTATTTTTTATCATTCTCTTGTGCCTTCTCACAACTGCTTTCTCCAATAAATCATTGGATTTTCTTCCACGGCCAAAAGCATAAGGAATTGGTGATGAGGATACATCTGCACTACTGTTGGAAATCGCATCCGGTGATACCAGATTTGCAGGAGAGCCCATTGGAACAGCAAAACCTGTACGGCCCAAACGCCCCAAGCACAGTCCTCCAGCCTGCATGGCACCATTGTGTGCTAACGTTTTGTTTAATGATGAATGCGTGCTTCCAATCGCATCCCTCGATCCTGGACTTCCAATATGAGCTGTATTTGCTTGATGCAAAGAGGATGCAAATGGCATATTTTCCGGCTTTGGAAAAAGCAAAGCCGGTGGTTCAGGTGGCTGTGGTTGTGGTTGTGGCTGTGGCTGTGGCTGTGGCTGTTGCTGTTGCTGTTGCTCTAGCTGAAAAGGTCTAGTTCCATTAAAGTCAAACACCGAACTAGCAGGCTTACTAGAGAATAGGTCACTGTTTCCAGCAGCTACAGTACTGGCGAGACCATTACTAGTGAACCATGAACTTTCCCCATGAGATCCATTTTCAGTGGGCTTTGCCATCATTAGTGTGTCCTCCCTCACAACGCCGGCTCTCACTAGGAACTCCTCCAATGTCATCTCCCCCAAAGTCCGTTGCCTCTGTAGCAAATTTATGCCGCCTCCTCCTCCACTCTCTTCTTTCACATCCTCCGGCTCTTTGAACAAATATCTCCACACTTCATCAACGGTTTTTTGACTAAGAGTCCGTGACAGAGTCAATGACCCCTGTCTCTGCAAATTCCCTACTTGACCACCTCCTTCCCCTCCATTACCAGAAGGCGCCATGGCTTGTAGTTGTAGTTGGCTCTCCTCAGCTGTCCATATGTTTTTGAGGAGCTCATCCATGTTCATGGATCCAAAATCCTTAGTAAATCCACCCCATGTGTTCTGAAACTCATTAAAAGTCAAGGAATATATTGAGGGTTGTCGAGATAACGGCAGAATTCCTGGTTGCCTCCCGGTGCTTCTTTCAGCTGCTGGCACATCGCCAAAGTTTCCGAAGTTCATTTGAGGACCCATTCTGCAAGCTAGAATTTTTCATGCTCATCCAAGTGAATTAGATCAGTCCTTAATATCTTTTAAATCGTTTTCTTCCATTCACGTTCAGATAACGAATCAGCGACAATTAATAGACGCTAGACAGACTTAGGCAGTTAGAATATTAACACATCTTTAAGGTTCAGTTCTGGGAAAGAGATGCCTATTACACCACTAAAAAAAAAAAGTACAAACTTGGAGAGCAAGTGCTTGTTAACCGGCAGGAAAAACCTCGGTCCTTTTCCATCCGACAAAACAATATAAACTTGAAAACGGACAAAACATCAAGAAGCTTGTGAGCATAAAGGGGAGAAATTAATTTAAGTCCAGTTGCAGAGATTTCAGATAATTTCAAATCAACCAGACTCTGAAGCAGTACAGAGCACGAATGCCAGACCCCCAAGTTGTCTCCCTCATTTTCATTGCAGGAAACTCTGATCAATTTAAGACGTCACACCTCGAATTTACCACTTGAAAATCTGCAAGCTTTATGACAGAGAGAACAAACCAGGTGGTGGGTTCAAGAAAGAACACGAATCTAAGAAATTCCAAGTTCAGTAAACTACTTTTTCCGACTAGGTCGCATTAGCCCAGAGAGCAACAATACAAACTCGAGCGCTGCCAGCCAAGAACAAGAAAACGCAACGCGCGCTCTTTCCAAATGAAGGATCAAACTGGGGCGGAGGGAGGGTGACGGTTTTTTACCTGCGATTGCTATTTTGGGTCAACGGGATTTTCTCCGAAACCGAATCGAATCTGCGAGGGCACTTTACTTGGAGATGACAAGTGTCGAACTTCTTCTGGACTCCGGACACGAGTCAGTGATTTAAGGAGGTAGTTGGTCGAGCTTCCGGGGGCTCATGAAGCAATTTTTATTAAAGGGCAGGGGAGCCATAAATGATCTGTAACCTGGACCAATCGTGAAGGCGTTGCAACGTGCTGTGTTGATGTGATGATTGTCGGCCAATCGGATCGGGAAGCGTGGCTCCATGACTCACCGCTGGAATAGGAAATCGACATGCTCGGGCAACATGATAGATCTGGTTCTGTCCGAAGTGTGACGTAAAATTGCTTCCTTAACGATGAAAATAGGGAGAGAACGCTCAAGGCTCCCTCCAGGCCGAGTTAGGCAGAGCCGGCTTCCCTAAGAAAGGGTCCTCCCGATTGTCAAAAAACTAAGGAGGGTTTCCACAGCTTTCATGTCAAGAAAAATATAGTGGCGGTCCATTAGAATTAAGGATTCGTCCTTAGCATGACGTTAAAAGGCTACGTCCGAATTTTGTGATGTAAAACACGAGGATATTCCCAAGGATGGAAAAGAAAAAAAATTCATCCTCAATTAGGAAGACAGGGGGTGCGGGATCCAGCACGTTAAAGTAAGGCGTGTATTCAGGCTGGACGTCGAATCACTGAACTGCCATTGGAAGCCTCTTTTGAGAGATTAGATTGGAAAGGGAGAAAAACCCTGAAGGTAGAGGCTCTCTTTGATTGAGTCTGTGTTAAATCACATTTTGATAAATCGGATGATTCAACCGGGCCCTTGATTTATCAGAGTATGATTGTTTTATATTTATAGGGATTAGTTTTATTTTTTCTTCTTCAAAATTTCGGAATCGAACAAAAAAAAACATTAGAGGTTTAGAGCAATGAGAATGATCTAATGCATATCGAGTTTTGATGTTTGACATTCAACAGAGCATCGAGTCGTACGTTAGGCCTGTGGGGGGATTGCGCGCCTAACGTCGCATTGGAGGTGAATTAACCGAGGTGCACGAAGGCGGATCCAAACACCACAGAATCGCTGAACCTAGAGAAGAAAAGAATCGTACGGAAAAATGCGGGTATGGTCCGTGAAAGACGGTTGAGAAGGGACGGGGCTATTGCGATTTTTGGTGCCCTTTCCATATCTCTCTTTCGGAGAACATCCGGTATGCTATATTGACGACCCTTATGAGCAAAATTTGAGATTGGTCGACAACGAGTTTGCTGGAAACTTCGATTGCGTCGGTGATTTTTGCCTTAGACCGACAAGTAAGATTGCTTTGGACAATGAATGGAATGCTGCTGACTGGTCACGGATCCATGAAATCGGGCATTGTCTCCATGATGATATTACTTAGCTTCATTTTGCGTTGTTTTGAGCTGGAGAATCCTTGCGGGGTAACGCGAGAACTTCGTCGGATAAATTGCCACGTCAGATGCTTGTGCCGACGTGGCTCTCCTACGAAGCGAAAATGATGTCTGTCTCCGTTTAGATATTGGGTGATGGGGGGGGGGAGAGAAAGAGCGTCGACTCGGACCATGTTAGCCATCCAATATGACCAGGGAATTTACCTAATGGTTCCATTAGGGTATCAAGTACACAGACTCAACCGAAGGACGTCACGGGCTTTTTCAAGTAACAGGAACATGGGGGGAGTCGATGCTTTGGAAGTTAATACTTCAGAAAAAAAAAAAACATTTCTATTTCCAAAGTATTTCGAGAATACTTTGGAAACAGAAATGCGTACAGTAAAAAAGTATTTTCAAAATGTTGCGGGAACACTTTTAACAAATAGAACAATTCCTTCTTCATTTTCGGAACACTTTTTAGAAACACATTTGAAATATTTTTTAAAAACAATTGGGAATATTTTCTTAAAAGTAATTAAAAATTAAAAATTAAAAATTGAAACAATTCAAATAAATAATTTATTTAATTTAAAATAAAAATAATTTTCAAAAAATAAAATAATTAAAATTAGAAATAATTAAAATAATTAAATATAAAAATAATTTTTTTCGAAAAAATAAATAATTTAAATAAAAATGAAATGAAATAAAATAAACTAATTAAAAATAGAAATAATAAAAAATAAAAATAATTAAAAATAATTTTTTAAAAATAAAATAAAATAAAATAATTAAAAATTGAAATAATAAAAATAGAAACAATTAAAATTAAAAAGAAACCAATTAAAAAATCAAAAATAAAAAAAAATCGAAATACTAAAAATTAATTAAGAAATCAAATCATTCACAAAGAGTAAAATTATGAATATAATTTTTTTTTTTGCAATTACCAAACGTGTTTATGTTCCATTTTTGTTCCAACAATAGAAATTTTATGTAATTATCAAACGCGTTTCTATTCATAAAAATTGTTGTCGGGAACAAAAACGAAAAAAAAAAGTGTTTTCATTTCAAAAAGTTATTTCAAAAACAGAAATGTCTGTCACACGTAGCTTAATTGCTTCTTTGTCCCGGCGATGTGACGAGCAATGAATGGATTTCCTCTCGTTGATGCGACAGAAGACAGAGAGAATGTCGCCTAGAATAGGCGAAATCGAAAGGCAAGAAGCAAGGTTGGTCATTACGTCCGGATCTAATCAAAGCGACCGTGGGGACTTTGGCGGACAACGTGAGCCCCCCATGCATGTGCAATCAAGATCGGCGAGGCCCCCAGCTTCCCAAAATGCGCAGGCACGTGTCGCCATCATATTCATATGCTAGGGTAGGAATATGTTGTTTATGTTGTGGTTATTCATGTGGTATGGATTTAAGTAGGATCAAATCATAGTAAATTAGCCATAATAGCCTGGCCGGCGTGGCTCCTTGTCCTTGCACCACGTGGTGATGGGTGTGCCTGCTCTAGAATAATGTGGGCTGTTTCGAAATATCTCACCACATAATTGTTTACTTTAATCAATGAGAAGGATGTAAATGATTTTAGGAAAAAATTTAAATAATGACTTAAGGTATCCTTATTTAAAAATAAATAAATAAAGACATGAAGCGGACCGTTATTTCAAATCAGGACATAAAGCGATCATATTAGTGTCAAAGAAAGATTTGGTCTCGTTAGCAAAACGACATTTCGATTGGCAACGAAGGCTGCGAAACTCAAGCATGGGCCATTCTCGCCGACCTTAGGTGAGGGTCGCCCTCACTAAATTTGGTAAGGGCGGCCCTCAATAGATGTAGCGAGGAAAGCCCTCGCCTACCGGTGATGGCCGAGCTAGGAAAGAAGGAAAAAGGAAAAAAAAAGAAAAGGAAAAAAATAATTACTTAGATTTTTTAAAATTAAAATACCCCTTCTCCGATGGTTGGAATAGCTACGTGCTTGCCACGGCTAGAAGAGTCTTTATTTGAGACGATTTGGCCACTTTATCACTTATTTCAGGCATTTTGATTTTTTTTTTGTCTAGTTCTATTCTATTTTAGTCTATTTCAAGCCACTTTGTTTGTGCTATGTGCAGGTTGCGAAACCCTACTCTCTAATCATGAGTCCCTACCCCACTCCCTCTAAAGTTAGGGATTCAAACCCCTACCTCTTTCTTTCCAAATATGAAGAGTGGTCATTGGGGCAATCCCCCCCGGATGATTGAGGCAATTTGATCACTTTATGCCCCTATTTGAAATTTTGACATCATTTTATAACGTCCATTCTCGAAACCTATCTTGAAAATTTGATGAAAAATAAATAATTTAAAAAATATTTTCCTAAAAATGATCGTGTACAAGAATTTACGAAAGAAAATTATTATCTTCATCCTCGAAGAAGAGAATATGTAAAAAGGATTTCTGTTTTGAGTCAAGGTTCCGATTTAAGAACTTCATCGATCTTGAAAATGAGTCGAGCGATGCCCCGAATCACTCGATCATTAAGAATAAAAAGAAAAAAAATTGGAAATGGCTCGAGTTTAATGTTCAAGGGACTATTTATCAATCTACTTTGTTCTCATAAAAAATTAATTGGGGAACTATTATTTAAATTGAGGAAGGAGGGGTAATTAAAGAATCAAAATCAAATCAAGATATTTTTATTGACGGGGCCACCGGGTTCACAGCTCAGCAAGGCGAAAATCAGGGTCAACTTGCTTATCTGCCTATCTGGACCGAAGGCTCCAGAACCAGAACCAATTCCCTTCAGCTTACATGCCAAGCCAAAACGGCACCCCACGACTCGTCATTGACTGCCGTTTTGCGCCGTATCTTTCCTGAAGTTCAGCCCTGATTTTGGCGTACCATAATAGACCCGTCCATAATTAAAGAAGGAATAAAGTTGCTCAAGCTGTGCATGCAGTGGATTGGTTAATTGAAAATCTTGAATAGCTTTACAATATTCCTTTCGATAAGAAAAATAATCTTAAAGGGTTAGGTCGAATCTCAGATGGACGCACTTTTTTTTTTAAAATCAATTATTGCGTTTGGTAGGCCGAATTTGAGCTCAGATATTATCCTATCTGGTGTCCAAGGACGTGACCCGAATAAGTCCGAGTAAAATGTCAAATGAGAAATTCCGAGATAGAGGGTGGGATAAAGTCGGATTGGATAAACAAAAAAAAATAAATAAAGGGTTATGTTTGATCGTTGGGATAAAAGTTGGGATAGGATAAAGTTTATCCTATCCTGAGTTTTGACTCCTATCCAAGACGCGATAAAGTTTGATATAGTCTTGATAAAATTATCCCACAATGGGGAGTTGGGATAAGAATAAAGGTGTATATGAATAACTAACTTTTTAGATAAAGAATTAAAATGATAATTTATATTTGAATTCCAATGTTAAAAATACTCAAAATAATAAAAAATAATTCCTTTGTAGTTTCTCGTTTCACGCCAAAATTTTACAAAAACAGCAAGAGATTCAAAACTTTTCTTCTTCTTAGCTTTCTGGTTCACATCAAAAGTATATGAAAAATGGAAAGAGAGTGAAAACTCCTCAACTTCCCGTAATTTTGTGATTCACGTTAGAAGTTCAATGAAAGTAGCAAGAGAATTCTTTATAGTCACATGTGAATGATTATATTTTCTCCCACTCACTAGATTTAAAGATTTTTATAGTTTTCATTTGCACATTTTCAGATTTATTTACACCGGTATGTTGTAAATATTAAATCTTTAGTACTTTGGCAAAAGCCATGTGTTTTGTATCTTACGCAACCAAAAAGTCAACTCAACAAAACAAGAAGAACAAGCTGATGATTTGTCGCATGTAACCACAGTGCCTACTCCGGCTTCGCCGATCATCCTCGTCGGCCATCGAATCAAGTTCCCCCAATCGGAGCTTCCCGACCAGCATCTCCACCTTCGCCCCAGACCGACACCTTCCATTGGAACCTTGACATTAACGAGTTCCGACGTCATTGCTCGGCCTCTGTTACGGCTAAGAAGGCCCGATCGACAAAGTGATTGAGAACTTCCTCCTGCGGACACTAACCTGCGAGTCTAGTCCTTTTCTTCTACGTGTTACCAAGAAAGAACTGCTGAATTCTCACCTACAAGGACGGGCCTGATGATCGATGCGTATGGATGTTTGCCCTTGCGCGGTTGCAAAGTCAATAAGCTCTTCTCTTGACAAAGCTATGCTGCCGAAGTTAACTTGTAGAAGCGAGTTCGGTTCCTTCAAGTTGATCCATCTAAGACACTGTATCTTCTTTCTACAAACATGTGATGGGATTTTTCATAATTTGGAGGATATTTGAAGAATTTTCGATCCAACCTCATCATATCCAATTTAAATCCGAACAATCAAATGTAACATAAAGATGATAACGACTACCTACGATGGTTCATAAAAATAATGGGAAAATTTCAAATTATATGGATTCAGTCATAAAATCTTTAATTTTGTCAATTTAATCCCAAATGTCGGTGTGAAATTTCAATAAAATCTTTCCGATCAACTTTCACTTGAAATTGCTGAAGTACCAATCCAATCATTGCCCCTTCTTACTTAGCATACCGTCAGCGACCTTCGACGAAAGGAATTTATTGACGGAACATTGAAGTTTTGGACAGAATCTTCAATCATACATACATAGCACAATTGTTGTGCAACTCTTGCGAGGCAAGCGCCATAATGCGAAGTTTACTCCGATAATAATATGACCTGGGTATTTGGAAATTGGGAAAAAGAATATGCCAATATTCAAATTATGGCAAGTCCAAGCAAGACACGGCTCGTCGCTGGAACAATCCAACGTGGCCATGACGGATTAACCAGGTTTCCAAATCCTCGTTTTCTGTCCTAATAATTCGGCAATATCTCTCAATTCCTCATTCTCGAAAGTGGGCAACTCTAATCTCGCGCCTCCCTATAAAAATCTCCCTCGTCCGACGGGAACATCCTTAAATCTCTCCTCCTCCTCCTCCTCCTCCTCCTCCTCCTCCGCCTTAGTTTTTTCGAACTTCCAAACCCTCCGCCCGCAGCTACCACCCCCCGCGAAGAGGCGGCCGCCATGTCGAGGCCTAGCGCGCCGCAACGGCCGCTCCACAAGCAGCACTCGTGGTCCCCGGACGTGCTCCGCGACGAGGCGTGGCAGAGGCGGAAGGGGAGCTTCAAGGGCCGTCGCCGCACCAGCGTGACGGACGACGACCTCGACGAGCTGAAGGGCTGCATCGAGCTGGGTTTCGGGTTCGACGCGCCCGACGTGGATCCGAAGCTCTCCGACACCTTGCCGGCCCTGGAGCTCTACCGCGCGGTCAACAAGCGGTACCACAGGAGCCTGTCGAGGTCGTCGTCGGTCGAGTCTTCCCTGTCGCTGTCCTCCTCCTTGGTCTCGGACAACGACGCCGAGAGCACCAGCTCCATCTACGATCCAGGTACGTACATACGGATTGACGAATCGAAATCGAACACAGAGGACGTTTCATCGCTCTTTTTTCCTGACGCTTTTTCCTCGATGTGGGGCTGAAGGTGACGATCCTGAGACGGTGAAGACGAGGCTGAGGCAGTGGGCGCAGATCGTGGCGTGTTCGGTGCGGCAATCTTCGTCTCCTTCCTCACATTGATCGGCCTCGGGCGATACCGAAAACCAAATGCCGTGTACAGGAATTGATGATATATACAGTAGTTGATAAACTTGATATGATCTTTCTCAGTCAAGTCTTTTCTTTCATAGCATCGATTTTCTCCCTCATATTCGACCCTTTTCAGTACCTTGGCTATCAAAAGAAAAATACCAATCAATTCATTACCATTTTTGGGAGCACAAAAATGGTAAGAAATTGATATTTTGGATTTTTTTTTTCCGTTTGGTAAAATATTAGCTGGCAGAACAATGTTAGGTTTGCTTCGGATGTTATGTGAATGGAGTCAACAGCTATTTTATTATAGGAAAAACCGGAAACATGGGAAAAAAATTTTATATTTTGAATTCGTGATGAATACGGCGAAATAATAAGTACGATGGAGGTCGAGGAAGCAACTCGAGGTGACTAAGACCACGGAGCAATTCCGGTGACTCCAACAATGCAATTCCTCGCAAGTTCTTCGAATTCGACGTTCCCATTGATCGGACAACAGGTGTGGAATTGTTCAATGCATGAGGATTATTATATAAGGAAAGTACAGCCAAAGTGGATTTATTTTACTTGTTCTTTGGGCTACTCTTCGATGAAATTTCTCGGAAAAATATTAAGTTGGAAGGATCACATAATCTTAGTAAGACATAAATATTAAGACTACCCCTCCAAAGATTGTCAATTGAAGAGAGAAATTATGGGGAAAATTGCCATAACGCACCTCCTGATCGTGAGTTCGAACCTAGACTCCCAAAAAAAAAACAAAAAAAAACCGTGAGTTCGAACTTCGAATGTTCTCTATGTCTGTAAAATTGGGCCATTGGTATGTCTGTCTATCCACGTTACATGCCAATTCAGAAAGGTGTAAGTCTTGGATTGGACCCACTCGAACAAAGGGTGGGCTTCTTGTTCTCATGGAACGAAGCTGGGAAGTCTACGCGTATGTTAGGAGACATGGGCCAGGTTTGAAGCCCAGTTCAGTCATTAGATGGATGTTCTGCTCTTCATGTCGGATTGATCCCACCAAGCATCTCCACTTTCGTTCAAACGTTTCTGTCTTAGCTAGCGATTGAAAACATGCATGCGATCATCATCCACCGGTGCTATGTTTCATTCCGTTGCGAAGGCGAATGCTTAATGATTATCTCAAGATACAAGCAGGAAAGCGTGTTTTTTTTTTATCTGAATGGTTATACAAATTAAATAGCAAATACATTGTGACGAGAGCAGCACACATGATTAAATCAATGCACCATTACGAAGAATTGTATTTGTGCTTCTTATCATGCCCTTCCGTCTCTCCATTAGCAAATTATCCTTTGCATAGAGTATTTCGATAGTGTTAACCTAGAAAGATGAACGATGCTAGTAGTATTAAGAAGTTACGTAAAAAAAAAAAAAGATGGTGGGCTGGATTAACGTCGCTGCACAGTTACAAGGTCATCTATCATTTCCGAAGTAACCCACTGTTTCACCTTTCCAAGTACTTGAGTAAGTTAAGTGTCATCTTCATGATTAACAGACAATCCATCGCCAAACCTACCGGACCTTTTGAAGCTTCAGATCGCAGGTACCCCCTTGATCAACAGTTCTACCTACTTTGGGTGTGGCACTTTGCGCCTTTTCAGGTTTTTATCTTTTGCGAAGTGACTAGAAGACCTTCCTTACCTTTTTCTTTGCTGCGGTTTTTTGTGGGGCTGAAGAATGCCCACCTGGCTTGGAAGTCTGCTTGTGCAAAGTGGGAACTACGAACGAACTAGGAAGGAGGGCCACGATTTCTTTTCTTGCTAGCCCTCGATTAAACAGTGCGTATAATTTTTTGTGGGTAATTTGAATATTCAATGAAATTCGTTCGCTTGCATTGACTTCCAAGGAGAAAAAATCTCTGCTTGCGGTCTGACCTGCCAAAGCAGCGTCCCCTTCCATTTCTGATCAGCCGATGAAATCGAAGAGACGACGAGAAGAATCCCGAGACCCATCAGGTCTTCTTGTCCCAGACCCTGGTTCACTTCTTTGAAGTTGTCTCGATCTCCCAGCTTTGGAGGGATCAGATACTCCAAATCCGTATTGTTTCCGTAGGAGATGGAGAAGCTGGCGAATCTTGCTTCGAATCAGAGATTCTCCAGAGCCGCACATACCCACGAATCTCTGCCCATTGCCAATGGAAATCTGGCGGCTTCCAAGAAGAAATGGACCAACTTCATGCCTCTCTTCGTGATTCTTGTGGTGGTTGCGGAGATCGCGTTTCTGGGTCGGCTCGATATGGCCAAGAATGCTGCTTTGGTCGACTCTTGGGCCGACGTGTTTTACCGTTCGCATCCTGGGGGCGAGCTGCCCCTGAACGGCGACGATTTGCCCGTCACGATGGAGGGTAGTGAACGGAATTTGGGGTCGGAGACGGAGAGTTGCGAGGACTGGTTGGAGAAAGAGGATGCTGTGGTCTATTCTAGGGATTTTGACAAGGACCCTATTTTGGTTTCTGGTTCTCAGGAGGTTCGGACTATGTTCATTTGTTAGTCTTATGTCCAATTCATTCTTTGTTTGATCCATTAAGTTCATCAATTGTTCTGCATGTTACTTTAATGAGAATTTTTAACTGATAGAGGATGCTGTATTCTTGGGCTTTTGGCGACATATAGTGTGGCGATTGGATTGTTTGGTGTTGTTTGGATTCTTGAAAATGAAGATTTTCTGAGAAAAAAAAAAACGACTTGGAATGGACAAGCAAGAAATAAATGCTTAGCTACTGAGTCATGGTACACATAACACAAGGAAGAAGAACAGGCTAAGACGTGTACCTCTTTTTTCTGTTCTTGGCTTCTCTTCCTTGTTTGCTTCACTCGTGCTGGCTCAGGTCTGTGTGAGGGGGTTTTTTAGAAAACCAAGCATTCGAGTAGGAAACTGCCGGTATAAAATGACATTGAAGTTGCACATGCGAGGATGTTCAAGTTTGGCAGTTACCGTTTGTAAATTCTTATCTTCTTCCTTTACCTGGTACTGTTGTTTTCTCAAGGGAAAATTCTAGTTCCACTTCCTTTAGTCTGGATCGGTTTTAGCTACGTGTTTGAGCGTTCCACTTGAGATATTGGTGTTCCGCTCTATGCTTGGATGGTTGTGGTTCAATCTGACTTTTGGGTGTGTTTCTAGCACAATGTTGTGATTAGTTGTCAGTGTGATTTGGTTGGAATGGTTCTTACGATATTATGCTGATATATAGACATGATCGGGCATCCTTTTTATACAGGAGTGGAAATGCTCTGTCGGATGCAAGTTTGGGTTCAGTTCAGATAAGGAACCTGATGCACAATTTGGATTGCATGGGCAAGCCGGAAAAGCTAAGATACTTAGATCAATGGAGTCTTCACAATACTATGCAGAAAATAATATTGATCAGGCACGACGGTGGGTAAGCACTACCTGTATTGACTTGATTGGAATTTCGAAAGGTGTTGTAGGTTCAAGAAGATTGTGTAGTCCTTTTCATTAATTGTTTCAGATGCTGAGCACATGTTTTTGAGCTATGAGATTTTTTAACAATTAAGGGAAGCAATTAGCTTGGTGCAATTTGTCCCATGCATAAGCTATGCATTAGAGAGAGAGAAAAGGAGAAAATGGTTGAGACTGTTGTTTAGAACTGAATCACTTTGCTTGTCATCTGTAGTCTGATAGTTTCGTTTAGAGTGACCATGGAGAGAAGATGTAGCCTTGGGGTCTTAGGCTGCTACCAGTATAAAACATGGGAAGAAGTTCAAAAGTGTGTAATTCTGAATAGTGCGCAAACAGTTTTTTTACTAAAAAATGGCAAGTTTGTATAGTTCGTGGCCGTAAATCTCATTTATCACCAAACATCTGATAATTCATTGTTTTTGCATTTTTGTGAGGGCATTTGAGGATTTATGTCCACCTATATAAAACTGCAACATCTAAGTGAACTCCATGATCCTAAAGTGATTTACTTGATTACTAGATCTAAACTCAGAATTTCTCAGATCACCGCCATACAATCATGTGCAGTGAAATGAATTATGTGGAGATGGTCATATTAATTCTGAGAGTCACTGTGTTTGTTTCTCTGATCCATGAGGCCAAGCTTCTGCTGTTGTTAAGATAAGGACATGTAACGCAAGAGAGAGAATTTTTTGTAGATTAATTACATAAGACTCATTTTTATAGATTACGATGGTAATGACTGATGCTGCCTCTATCAAATGCTCTAAATTACAATGCTAGCAGAGTGACTGGGTTGCATCATCACTCTCTATTCTTTTTCTTGCTATTTTTCTTTATTATGATCTTAGATGTCTTGTGCTACAGGAGGGGCATTGATATCGTGATGACAACTAGTCTTTCCTCTGATGTTCCAGTTGGATATTTTTCATGGGCTGAGTATGACATTATGGCTCCCGTGCAGCCAAAGACTGAGAATGCCCTTGCAGCTGCCTTTATTTCTAACTGCGGGGCTCGAAATTTTAGATTGCAGGCTCTTGAGGCTCTTGAAAAGACCAAAATAAAAATCGATTCATATGGTGGCTGCCATAGGAACCGAGATGGGAGAGGTGAGTGTTATTAGTTTTAGCTGCTTGATATGAAAATGTATACTGTTATAGTATAGAAGTATTTCGTTGGTTTAGGTTGTGTAACATTATGTGCAGAATAATATTGTCATTGTCACTGACTCACTGGACAGCATCTCCTTTTTTAAATCTTCATGGCTTCCTTTGGCCTTGTTCACATGATAAACAAATGGATTTGGGATGCCATAAACAAACTGACTTCTGTTAGAATGATGAATCTGTGTATCTCACTCATGCATGTTAACATCCAAACAATTCATCTCTGTATATTCCATAAGGAACATGAGTGGTGAAGATTTGTTTCATAGAGAAGGGCCAGCATTAATCGACTCTCTAATAGGTTTACCATGAGTAATTGAACTCCTAATGAGTCCAAAAGTTGAGAAACTTATCTTCCAGCATGAAGCATTGGCGCTCAAATGTGTGAGAATCATATGTCTGCAAGTTATTTTAACCACTTATATTCCACAAGAGAACAGAGTTGGATGGGGCTGTTCACATCTTTTGTAACTGTCTCTACTGATTTTGCAGTGGACAAAGTGGAAGCTCTGAAGCACTACAAGTTCAGTTTCGCTTTCGAAAATTCTAACGAGGAAGATTATGTCACTGAGAAATTCTTCCAATCGCTTGTTGCTGGTAAATGGCGTTCTTTGTCTCTTTAGGTTTTTCCAAATAGATGTAGTTTTGTTGAAAAGTTTACCCTTTCTCCCATTTGATCTCCTGAGTGGTTCTCTCTTTTTTGGATTGCCTAAATTCTAATACCAAGTTATCTGGCTTTAGTCATTCTAGATTTCAGTTCTTACTGTTTCTCTTTGGGGCAGTCACTTGAACTATTTTGGTCCATTGGGCTAGTTTGTCCTGGATAGACACCAGCTAATATATGTCTATCTGTAAAATTTCAGCAACTTGATTACCTTTTAACTTTGTCACAGTGCTGAAACAGTTGTGACGTAATAAATTTTGCAGGTTCCATACCTGTGGTTATCGGTGCGCCAAACATTGAGGATTTTGCACCTGCCCCTGGATCATTTTTACATATCAAGGAGTTAAAAGATGTTCCAGAAGTCGCTAAGACGATGATTCACCTCTCAGAGAATCCTATTGCATATAACCAATCATTAAGGTACTCTCTCTCTCTCTCTCTCACTCACACGCGGATAATTTTTTTCCTTAGTTTGTTCTTTTCTTTTTTGAAATGCTCATTATGTTCTGATTCTGAGGATCTGTGCTTTGGAATTGCAACTAATTCTATGCCTGAAAGACTTTTGACATGAGTGTGCCTCTATTAGGTGGAAGTATGAGGGTCCATCGGATTCTTTTAAGGCCCTTGTGGATATGGCAGCTGTTCACTCATCATGCCGTCTTTGCATTCATCTTGCTACCATGATCAGGCAGAAAGAAGAGAAAAGCCCAGGTTTCAAGAATCGTCCATGCAAGTGCACTCGAGGCTCCGAAACTGTGTACCATTTGTTCGTGAGAGAACGAGGGAGGTTTGAAATGCTGTCGATTTACTTAAGGTAAGTGCTTTTATATGTATAAAACTATTGCAGCACAGCAGCAACTTGTCTATACATTTGACATGTAGGATAAATCTATCGGTTCATCCCTGTGTTAAAACTAGTCTTCCTTGATGTTTCTTGTTTGATATGCCAGTAGAATTTTCAACATATTTAAATGCTCATACAGAAAACTCACGCTGGAGGCCCTGGAGTCTGCAATTTTGAGGAAGTTCACTTCTATGAACCATGTGCCAATTTGGAAGGAAGAAAGACCTGAAAGCATTAGAGGAGGGAATGAACTTCGAATTTACAGAATATATCCCGTTGGCTTGACGCAGAGGCAGGCTCTGTATACATTCAAATTTGAAAATGATGCCGACCTGAGGAGTCACGTGCAAAGGAACCCATGTGCGAAATTTGAAGTGATTTTTGTCTAAAGTGGTTTCTCATCCCGACTCTGGTTTGGCAGAGTAGCCCATTTGTGCGTTTCCTGACGTGGGAACTCGCAAGGAGGTGAACTAATCGGATTGATGTCTTTCGGTGCACTGTCCTCTTTTGCATATCGTGCTTATGCAAGTGATGGACAGAGCATTTAGCAAAGAATTGATGGAATACTTATGTAGCTCGCTGCGGCAAGCTCAATACTTTTGATCATTGTGTTTGCCCACGACGGAAGCTGGATCTAAATTATTTCGGTGCAGGGCATTGGATTAGTTCTGGGGTCATGACCTTTGATGTATTTCTTTGACCCTTTGAGGTGGCGATACAGAATTTCATGGTTCATATCTCAATCTTCTGCGTATGTTTTGTCCTGTGTTATGGAATTAGAAGAGTGATGGACATATTCCCCCATGATTTATTGGGGCCTTTTAGTATTCAGGTTGATGTGTTGATTCTATCCTTGCCTCTGAGATTGCACATCTAGAAGAGGCTTGGCTCTCAACTGCTGGAGTTGAACTTACTTCTTCTGATATAAACATGCAAAAACTTTCGGGTGCAAAATCCCATCCGGGCCTCCATTATTGATCAGGTCAATGTTGAAGTGGGTGCGTTGCAGTACCCGACTTTTCTCTCCTGGTTGAAATCATATTCCGTTGAGATCCCGGAGAGTTCCTTCCTGGACTTGATTACAGGACATCGTTGGGCCTAATCGAACTTAGCACCTGATGCTTAGCAAGGCGCCTGCGTGTATCATCTTCCAGGATTCATCCTGCTTCAAAATGCTGCTTCTGGCTAAACCTCGATTATTTTATTGTTGGGCAAAAGACAAGGAAGAAGAGGAGCAACACTTAGAGGGGGGAGAAATGCGAGAGAAAAATCTTAAACTTATTACATTTATCTCAATTCAATATTAACCGATTGCGTTGATCCCAATTCAATATTAAACTTTTTAATCGATCAGTCTAGTTTTAAACTTTTTGTATTTATACCAATCGAGTTCGTTCGGTCAATTTTAGCCGAAAATTCATATTGTAGATGTTGATTGTCTTATGTGGCACGGCAATCGCTGACGTGGACATATTTATTATTATTTTTTTCATAATATTTTTACTTTTCACCTTCTTCTTTTTCTTCGCATTATTTTTTTTTTTATTGAGGGTCAGCTAAGGTCGTCAGTCGACTCCTGCCGTCCACAGCGAGAGCCCATAAGCCCTCGCCTAGTGGTCGGCCTTCACTAATAAAAAGAGTAAAGAAAAGAAAAGGCAATCAATTTTTTTAAAAAAAATGTTTAATTCCGCGTTGGTTATGTCTCGTAGGACAACTGGCGTTTACATCAACAATTCTTATTTAAAATTGATCAAATCAATTCAAATGACACAAATACAAAAGATTTAAGACTAAATTGATCAATTGAAATGTTCAATATTAAATTAGCATTACTATATATATATATATATTTTACACTTTCATAACTCCTCGCATTAAATTAGCCAAGACCCTTTTCTTTAATCCTAAAGTATAAACAATTCACGATTTCATAGTTCAGGAATCAATCAACTTCTGTCAAATCCTGGAGTTTTTATTTTGCATCAGTCAAACTCCTCCCAAATTGACCTGATGAGCTGGACGGAGCTAGCTGTTTTTTTCAAGTCCGTGTGCCCCCATGGGATGACCTTTGGCCGCTTTGGAAAGGTGAACAGCTTCTCAGTTCCTTCACAAGGCCACGTGTCCCTCAAACCATTGGGCTCCGCCAAATCGCGGCCGTTGGTTTTCCCAATCGGGACTTCATCATGTCATGTTGTCCTCGCCGACAATGAAGTCGGTCGTTAGAGATTCAATAATAATTGATGAGGAAGGATACGTAAATTAGGGAGAGCAAATTTAATATTTGGATTCACACATGATAAAGAAGATTGTGCTAACGAGTTATACTAGAAAAGTTTCATCGAAAAATTAATGTGATGTGAAGTGAAGTGATTAATATATTTTAATTGATTTATAATTTATCGATTTAAAATTTTTTAGTGGAGATAAATTCAAAAATGTTGCCGGCGAGGAGAGATTGTTAACTTGTTGCTTTGCTTTCAGGCCCTTTTTCTATTGGCGATCTTTTTGAGAAACGTAAGTTGACAAATGTTCCTTCGCTGACGAAGAGTTGAGTCCAAAGGCCCCCGATTGCTCAGCTATTTCCAAACCCCTTGACCAATGGCAAAAGTCATTTGATCCTGCAGCACATGTTACAGCCGCCTCCACCCGACCTATATACAGAAACAGGAAAAATTTCAAATGTCATTATTTTCTCGATCGAATAGAGACATAAAGTGAATATTATTTAAAAGTTTGAAGTGGTCAAATCGTCTTAAATAAGAACTTTTAACCAGTTGGCGAGATATGTGACTAATTCGATAGTAAGAGAAGAGGCATTTTAGTGTAAAAAAAAACAAAAATAAAATTCCCAAATGTATGAATAGATATATATTTAGTTATCTTTACTTTTCGTGTTTTATATTTTTTTTTTCTGTTTTCTTCTCCGGCCACAATGGCGGCCCTTGTCGATGGCCGACAGAATAAGGATGAAGAAGGAAAGAATAAACAGAAAAAAAAAAGTATTTAAAAAAGGGGAAAAAAATCCTGCGGGCGGCAAATGAAACGGTAATTAAAAGAACGTAGAAACTATTTGGCTAATACCACGCAGTAGTAAGGGCAATCCGAAACGTTTTGTCCCTTCTTCACTCTACCATTCATTCTCCATCTATCTATCTGACCTCTCGAGGGGACCAAAACAAAGATGAATGACAAACTGGCCTTTTAGCGACACCCAAGAGACCATTCAATTCATGCAGCTTCTCCTCGTCTCTCCTTTCCATCTGTCCTAAGGTCCCGACAACGACCTTCATAAGGCCAAGAAGATGCTAACATAGCATCCATTTCTACCTCCATCAAAGCGAATCACAGCCAAGAAGCTCTTGATCTTGAGCAGCACGTAAGCGTCGCACCATGTCTTCCATGTCCATCCGCTTTCTCTCCTCTCCCTTCCCGTGTCAGAGGAGCTCAGCTCCTCTGTCCCGGACGAAGGTGTCTGCCGCCACCACCCCATCGACGGCTGCCCCGCCTCCGCTGGGGGCGGAGGAGGAGGCAGGCCTGGCGAGGCTGGAGCCGAGGGTGGAGGAGAGAGATGGGTACTGGGTGCTGAAGGAGAAGTTCAGGCAGGGCGTTAATCCTCAGGAGAAGGTGAAGATCGAGAGAGAGCCGATGAAGCTGTTCATGGAGAATGGTGTTCAAGAGCTTGCTGAGATGTCAATGGAAGATATCGACAAGGCTAAGCTCGCCAAGGATGATGTCGATGTAAGGCTCAAGTGGCTTGGCCTGTTTCACAGGAGGAAGCATCAATGTGAGTCCATACCTTATTTAACACGTTTGTATTCCATTATGATCTGATCTGAATAACCTCACGAGTTAAGAAATTACTCTTCCTCTTCTCTGCATCAGCACTGACGTTTTGCTTTATTTGAATTCTAAAGAACATGTGCGGCACATCAGATGCAGAAAATCTCCGAGACATTTACGTGACACTGCAAATAGTTTGCTGAACAAATGGCGAGGTCACCTAGAGTGCTAATCTAGTCTCTTTATACTTTGCGTCTATGGTGTTTAGATGGTAGATTCATGATGAGGCTGAAGCTGCCAAATGGGGTGACGACAAGTGCACAAACCCGATACTTGGCGAGCGTCATCAGGAAATATGGAAAAGACGGGTGCGCGGATGTGACCACGAGGCAGAACTGGCAGATCAGAGGGGTGGTTTTGCCAGATGTTCCGGAAATACTCAAGGGCTTGGCTGATGTCGGCTTGACCAGCCTCCAAAGTGGCATGGACAATGTGAGGAATCCTGTTGGAAACCCCCTGGCGGGCATTGATCCTGATGAGATAGTCGATACACGGCCGTATACTAATCTACTGTCCCAATTCATCACCGGGAATTCCCGTGGAAATCCCGCCATTACAAACCTGTGAGTTCTTTCTGTTTCAGTTTGTAGATCTGGCATTCTTTGGCATGATTGTAATTCGTTATGACCGACTGTGTTCAGGGGTAACTAACTATCATGTTACTGCGAATTGGCAGCAATTAAGTTGTGCACTATCTGTCAGTGAATCTAAGGGAGCCTTTTATCTAAAAATGAAAAATGAAAAAAATCTAAGAGAGCCACCAAAATGACTTATTTGGAAAGTTTTTGACTTTACGATGTTTCAATCAACGAGCTCAATTGTATCGATACTGTGCAGGCCGCGGAAATGGAATGTCTGTGTTATCGGTTCTCATGATCTTTATGAGCATCCTCACATCAATGACCTTGCCTACATGCCTGCCATGAAGAATGGACAATTTGGATTCAATCTGCTGGTCGGTGGATTCTTTAGCCCCAAGCGTTGGGAGGAGGCAATTCCTCTCGATGCATGGGTCTCAGCAGATGATGTAATCCCTGTGTGCAAAGCTATTCTCGAGGCCTACAGGGATCTTGGAACCAGAGGAAACAGGCAGAAGACAAGAATGATGTGGTTAATTGATGAACTGGTAAGCAATGATGGGGTTAAATTCCAAATGGATGTTCTATTTCTCTTCTTAAGAGGTCTTATCAGTTATGACATTTTGGTTTATTCATCCTGTTAATTTGATGAACATGTGAACTCTCCAAAATAAACGCAGGGCATCGAAGGATTCAGGTCAGAGGTAGTAAAGAGAATGCCCCACCAGAAACTAGAAAGGGCATCCCCCGAGGACCTGGTTCTCAAGCAGTGGGAGAGGAGGGATTACCTAGGGGTCCATCCACAGAAGCAAGAAGGCTTTAGCTTTGTTGGACTTCACGTTCCAGTTGGACGGGTCCAAGCAGATGACATGGACGAGCTAGCTCGGCTAGCCGATGAGTATGGATCGGGTGAACTCCGGCTCACTGTGGAACAGAACATTGTCATTCCCAACGTCGAGAACTCAAGAATTGGAACCTTGCTTGATCAGCCTCTATTGAAGAACAGATTTTCCCCCAGTCCACCTCTTCTCATGAAAGGACTAGTTGCGTGTACCGGCAACCAGTTCTGTGGTCAAGCCATTATCGAGACAAAGGCTCGGGCACTGAAGGTGACTGAGGAAGTGGAAAGGCTTGTTTCCCTGACCAGACCGGTGAGGATGCACTGGACTGGATGTCCCAACAGTTGTGGACAAGTACAAGTAGCTGATATCGGGTTCATGGGATGCATGACTAGGGATGAGAATGGGAAGACTTGTGAGGGGGTGGATGTTTTCTTGGGTGGTAGAATTGGCAGTGACTCGCACTTGGGAGATGTTTATAAGAGCAAGGTTCCTTGTAAAGATGTGGTGCCTTTAGTTGTTGACATACTGGTCAAACACTTCGGAGCTGTTCTCAGAGAGAGGGAAGAAGCGGAAGATTGATCGTATGTTACATAGAAATCGAAGTGTTGTCCATACAAGAACCTCCGGTGGGATGCCGATAATTGAAGGGATTGTAAACTACACTAATCATTGGGGGTTACATATGATCGGCGGCAAACTTCTAGCACAATCATTTGCCAGCTTATTGGTATTGGTAGTCGCCTCGCTTGATAGGCAGTTCTTCAGGGAAACCATGTTTTGGGGGGCTATTGGCACGAAAGCTGTGATTTTTCCACTTCGAATGGAAACAGACGAGAGATACCCATACAATTCTACTTGTGCTCATGATAATATCAGGCCTAATAAGTCTAATTTTTGCTGTTATGATCGCTTTTCAGTGTGAAAAGGCGTGAGGGCATGAGGGAAAGCTTGGTGTGTGGAAGCTTTTTCACTGGTTTATAATCTTCATTCAGTTCCAGTTCACCTTATACATGTTACTTCTCCAGCTTTAATTTTCAGACACCATTATTTTGAAGAGTTAAAAAAAAAAATTCACCTCCTTTTATCTACTTGTCCCTTCTGTTCTTGTGATGGTCACGCAAAGAAGACAGTTTGCTCACATAAATGTTTGACCTTTTCAATGGCAGTGTATGCGAGTCGATTCATAGTACTCTAGATCCCATCAGCTCTCGCAGTTAGCCGCTGAGACAAAAGGAGAGTTCAAGTGAAGTGTAGACTAGAAAAAGGAAAAAAAAAAAAAAACAAACACACTACTAACGTAAATTACATTCAACAGTTTGACAATTCAATACATCCGTCGTCCAATATATGAAAAAGCTTGAATGCAGCAGAACTCAACCTGTATACTGTATAGGTAGGTATTGTCTGAATCAGTACCAGAGTTTCTTAGAAATCCAATGGCATTCCAAACATCTTACTAATATCATCCATGGCCTCCTTAGTAAAGACAGTTGGCTCAAACAAGTCGATTTCTCTTGGTTTTCTTGATGTTTGTAGGGCCACCTTATGTTCAGGATGTTTAACGTCATCAGAAAGAATTGAAAACCCAAGATTGCTTTCCCTGTCGAAAGCTTTTGCAGCCGATATTCCTGGATCCTCAAATTGTTCACTTTCAAATTCATCATCAGGAAGTATCAGAAATCCACTACAATTTTCCTGCTCCAGTAATTTTTCCCGCTTCTTTGATCTTCTAGTTCTTACAAATTCTATTGGCTTTCCAAACATGTTATTTATGTCCTCCATGGCCTCTTTCAAGTTGATGGTGGGTTCTACTAGGCCATGGTGGCAAACATTCTCCACCACTGGCTCATCCAATATGGTAGAACCAACAAATTTGCCAACGACTGTATCCTCTCTGAACCTTCCTCTGGATGAGCTTGCTATACCCAGCTCATCAGAGGATTCAGGAGCAAGATCATTTGGTCGAGGAAACACGAAACCATTCACATGTGAAGCGGAGAAATTTTGTGCTTGATCCTGCTCTGAGTATCGATTTTCCTTTCCATCATCATTGCCTTCTTCATCAACATATATTTGAAATCCTTCCTCTTGAGGCTGAGCAAGTGTGGATCGTGTGCGCTGAAGTGAACAACTCTTCGCCTGATTCTGATCTTTAGATGCTTCAACTGGCTTCTCCGGGTTTTCATCAACAAAAACCTTGAAATTGCTGCTGGAAATCTGCTTTTCCCTTTCGTACCTCCTAAGCGATCCTCTGCCAACTGGCACTGATTCAATTGGCTCTCTGAACATGCTGTTGATGGCATTCATTGCCTCCTTCATGTTTATTGTTGGTTCCACCAGTCCATGATGGCATGCATCTTCTTCCTCGGGGTTTCCAGCGAGGGCAGTATCCACCAACTTTACCGCTACAGAGTCAAGGCAGGATATGGCAGGTTCATCCACTTTCTTTTCCTCAGTCAGTTGCTGGTTTGATGTTTTTCTAAGTCCCATACTTCCGCTCCATTCCTTTCCCCCTGTCCCATCTGTTCTTGATTCTGCTAGTGGCTTACCATTCTGAGTCTTTTCGTCCCGAACTTGGTCAATGCCTACATTTTTTTCCTGAGAAACCGACTTCTTAGTGTTACCTTCCTGGTATGTCCCATCATGCCTTCCACAGGAGTGGCACATGTTTTCCTTGTTGGCTCTCCTTTCTTGATGCTGTGGAACATCTGCCGGTTATTAGATGTCTATGACTATGATAAGGATCAGTTAAAGCCGCTACTAGCAACATCAAAAGAAGAACGTACGATACCTGAATCCTCTTATTCTTGTGTCTCTCCAACCGATGGAGAAATTGCTCGTACGATTTCTGCAGCTCATCCACCGGCTCGGCTAGGCTGCCCAAGAGTTAAACAAAGCAGCTTTACAAGCCAAGAAGTGTAAACTCTCTGAAAAGTTGTATTTGAAACCAAAACCAAATTATCTATACACAAAAAGGTTAGCAATGGTTCTGCCAATTTGGTACACTAACAGAGCTTCACAGTTTGTGTTGCGAAAAACTCGTTGCTTGTCAATGAGCTATCTCCTTGTTTTTCTGCTGAGTAACCATGCATCTGGAAGAGGTAAAAACAGCAGGGCAAAAGCTTACTTTTGCACTCCTAAGTGATAAATCTTATCCGCTTCCTCGAATTTCTTCATCTTCTCAAAGTAAAGAGCATATGCCTGGTAGAAGAGAGACCGCTTCATCCCAATGCGATTCATCTCCATTGCTCTCAAAAGTACCTTTGGATCATCGACATAATCCATCTGCACATTTATTGACAACAAAATCTCTACTAAAGAAGACTGGATCTTGCGAATGCATTTTCACATGATAGAACTACAAAAGCTCCACCTAAATCCAACTCCTTGGCTTACTTTGAGCAAGACCCACTCTATTCAAGGAAAGAAAGTAAGGAGAAACTAATGATTCCCGTAACTTCGTTCCCAACATATTCACATGTCACTCACATTCAGCCATTCTTACTCTGCTTGTTGAATTGCAATGAATTCAGTTAAGAGCAAAGGAATTACCAACTGTAACCAGACACGAAGGTAACGCAAGTCGTTCCTGTAACGGCGGTCCGACTGGAACTTCTCGGCGCACTTCTGGAGAAACCTGGGGAGCTTCTCTCTCAGGACCTGAGGAGGAAGACGCTCCTTCATCCTCCTGATCCCACTGCCACAACACCGTAAACATCGAAAGACGTCAATCCACAGTTCTAGAGAATGGGAAACGGAATCAACCGCAGCGCGAGAATATGGAACGGCGCGGGGGGTAATAATCTGGCGTTACCGGATCCAGGGGAGAAGCGGATCGTCGCCGGTGTAGGTTCTGATGTCGGAGATCAGGGAGGAGAAGAGATCGTCGTGGGGCGATTCGGTGGTGCTGGTCTCTGCCATGCTCGCGATAAGAGGAGAGAGAACCGCAGGTGTCGAAACAGTGGAAGAAGCAGAGTTCAGAGAATCTATTTCCATGGCGGTCTTGACCTAAATTTGAATTTTCCGGGTGGGCGGGGTGCAGTAAACGGTGCTTTTTTGCAGCCTATTTGTCAAAAAAAAAAAAGCATACGTATGTATGTATGTGCGCATATATACCCACGATGTTGAATTGAATTTGATTTATGAACGATGATCCAATGTACAATATCATTCATGAACTTTAAAGCCATTTAATGTGTGTCATAAATTTTAGTATAATGTGCAATATCATCTCTAAATTTATTTAATTATTGGTACATATTTAATTTACTCGTAAAGATTATATTAAAATATGAATTATATTAAATAAATTAAAAATACACGGATGATATTAAACCAAAATTTAGAGCTTATTTTGAACAAATTTAAAGTTTTAGGAACGAGGTGGTACCTTGCAGGAACCATATGTCCCATTTATCGCTTGAATTTTATCCAAAATGCAAAATTTTTTCATTGATCTTGGAGAAATTAGAGGCGGTAGGGGTGTTGAGTCTCGCTTCCTTAAGCAGGCCGAAGGCTTTATCATTGCGCCAACTCGGTCGCGTTTGACGAGTGACGAGCCAGGATCAACTCAGCGAGAGTGGACAGAAAAAGGAACGGGGAAAAAGCAAAAGGCAAGAGTCAATCTCATTCGCTCGGGTTGGCATATTCGCAAACACTCGGCCAAGTCGGAGATCGCTGCCCGCCCATGGACTCGAACGCGCCAAGCACTGTTGATTTCCTTATCGCAGTCTACTTCGCCGTCGCTTTCGTCGCGGCTCGCTTCTTCTTCGACAGATACATCTTCCGAGTAAGCTTTCCCATTGCCCTGCACTCTGAGCACGTGGCATTTTCGAACTTGTTGAGCTCTCGATGATGACTCCCGCGGTGTGTTGCTTGTACTTCTACGCGATGCAATCACTGTACATTTGAAGCTAGTATAGACTGGGTAAGGACTTCTTTTCTTGAGATGCGCGCGGATCAGATTTCTTTCGGTGTACAACTTCAATAATGGTGCATTGAGTAGATTCAATGCTTCTCTTCCTCTAATCGTTTAGACTGAGTTCGCAATCCTGTCCAATCAGGTGGGACTCAGTCGCATTGTGGAAGCGCTTTTGTCAGTCTCTCTCGCCTTGAGAAGTATCTGGGGATCTTCCTTACGAGCATTTCTCTCCTGTATATGTCCTCTGCATATGAATAATGGTTGGATGGTTGTCAATAAAGTACTGCATTATCATTTGAAGAAAACATTCATTCTATTTATTCTGTTAATCCTCTGCTACGAGAGAGAACTTTTCGAGATCATTTCTTCTCGGTGCAAATATAACGGTTAAGGAGGATTTCTGCTAGTCCTTTACCCTACCAAGCCTTGTGGATCTCATACGCATTACTTGGAAATCTAATGAAAAGAAATGCCTATAGTCTTGCATCTGACAATAGAATCAAAATCAATAGAATTAGAAAAGGTAGCTGCTATCTGATTGAGTGATGCTTCCTCCTTTTTGAAATCTTTCTCTCTGCTCACTTCCTATTATCTATGAACCAAGAGGGTTGCCATCTGGTTGCTGAGTGATGGGCCTACTCCACTTAAGATCAGCAAGGCCACTCAAGTGAAGATCAGTAAGATCTCAGAATCTATGTGGAAGCTAATGTACTTTGCTACTGTTGAAGCGTTTGTCCTGTCGATCACTTACCAAGAGCCATGGGTTAGAGATACAAAAGAATGGTTCAGAGGCTGGCCCAATCAAGAACTGAAGTAAGTAATCCGTTTGCTTGAAAAACTGAAATTGATCAATCGTTCCAGCAACACAAACCTCACTCAACAGATTTCAGTGTGCATGAAACTTTATTGCTTTGTCGGAAGAGTATGTGCCAAATTCAAGTGTCTTACATTTTTCTAAATATCCTCTTGTGATCATCTCCAGCTCTGTGTTTGGCGATCCTTTCACAGTACACGAGAATGTCAAGGGTTTTTATACTAAATTGCGATAGCTTCAGTTATTAATTCATTAGTTACGCTATGCCATGATTTTGGCTGTGGCTTTAGTAGAAAGTGGCCTGGATACCAAATGCGAACTGAGATAATCTCACTTAAAAAGAATAATTCAAGTATTTGCCACTCCAAATACTTAGCAGGAGCTAAAGTATGAGGGATATTTACTTTTTCATGGGATGAGGCTGTATAGAGTTATACTCAAGGCGATTATCTAGAATCCTGGTCAAGTCTGAAGTTTCGAATACAGTTGATGGGATGTGCGAATTGACTTCTTTTTTTTTTTTTCTGGATAAGCTTACTTATTGTTTCCTTCGTTGTACTGTCAATATAAATGTCCCTTTTCCCCATAATTTCTAAAAAAAATGGCAAACGAAAACTGGAGGCTATAAATTATTTTCTCATTCCACTTCGAGTAGGCTTAGGATCGGATCAATAAGTTTGTTGTCAGCCACTATTCGCCTTAAATATCAGCAGATAGCTATTTTTGATGTCTTAGAACCAAAACTGAGATGTGTGATGGAGTTTTCTCAGATTAGGTCATAATCTCGCTTACTGTTCTTTCCTCTTAGAAAACAAGGTTCCTGCATAAGATGTTATTTTTTGTGGACGTGCTCTAGGCCAGGACCTAGGTTACTCTGATGAGGTGCATTTAAGACATGAGATACTCTCTTTATCTTCCATCTTCACCAGTGAGAAGAGGAAGGCTGCTGTTTTGACTCTCTCTTTGATGTATGGACTTTTCAAAATGAATTTTAATGTCCAAAGTGAAGCTTGAAAATCTAAATGAAGTTTGTCAGAAAATAAATTCAAGATTGGGTAATCATATTAATATCCATTTGTTTCCACGTGTCAGGCTTTCCCTTAGGCTTTTCTACATGTGCCAATGTGGCTTCTACATCTACAGCATTGCTGCCCTACTTACATGGGAGACTCGTAGGAAGGATTTTGCTGTCATGATGTCTCATCATGCAATAACTATCATCTTGATTGGTTATTCCTTCTTGACAAGGTAGGGTCTCACTGTCTCAGTAATTCCTTGTTCTTGTCATGTCCAGAACGAAAAGCACCATTTTACTAGTACAGGTGAGACGTTGCTCGTCAATTGTGAAGTAATCTCTGTCTCCTAGCTTTAGCCTTCCAAATGGAATAAAAGGGAAACTAGCTATCATTGGAGTGGAGCCTACCTTGTTTCGTAATATGTTCTCTCCTTGAGCACATCCCTCCTGTAATGCACTTCTAGTAGGTGGTGACACCTTTTGCATGGACAAGAAAATATTGTACTATCTCTCTCAAAGAAAGGTCAATCTGCATGAATTGTGATAAATTGCAATATGCATTTGTTGGATTCTTCTAAGGATGAGCTGGACCATATAATCAAACAAGTTTTCCTTAGAATGACAATTTATTGAGAAATTAGAGAAGGATGTGGAGTGACTAGAGTGGCTGCATTATTTTTAGATCGTGGAACCTTTCCTCGTTACAGAAATCTAAGGATGTTCAAAAAATATTTGGTCTTAGCAACGTGTGGCTTATGTTACCATGTTAAACTAAGTCATCGCCTGGCTGTAGACAAATTATAGTGCCCACTATTTGGTAATTTTCCCACTGAGTTTCTTGAATGCTTTTACTTTACTGAAAACTGATTAAGGAAGTCTGAGCTGCCCCAGGAGCTGCTTTCCCTGAGGTTGACTCTAAGGCTACATAATACCAATATGTACCTCAGACCTAACAGCATAATTTTATTCAAATTCCAGCATGTTGTTGATTAGTGCTTGACTGGATACAGAAAAGCTGTCAAAATTGCTGTCTACTTTTTGTTTCAAAAGATGATTGCTATCGAGGTGATGCCTATTCTTTATCTTCTCTCTTTTCGAGTTAAATGTTTTCATATGGAGAAAGTAGCTTTGGGGTTTGGGGAGTTGACATTTCAAGGTCTAGTAAGTACGGACAATCAATGAATTGAAAGATGGACAACATTCGGGATTCTCTTCACCCTGTATGGTGGACCTCTGCCAGAGTCTGGACTAGTTATCAGAAAGGACTACTTGGTGGAATTGAATCATAGAGCTTTAAATGGCACACACGAAAATTGTGTGCACACTGGTATTAGAGATGTTTTCTAGTCACGTGTTCTTTTAGGTTTTCGGTTGGTAGATGTTTCATTTCATGCTATGGCTATTTAAAAGAGATAGTTAACAAAAGCTGTTCAATGGTGAAGCAGGTTTTTTCGGATAGGCTCTATTATTCTTGCCCTCCATGATGCCAGTGACGTGCTGATGGAAGCTGCAAAAGTCTTTAAGTATTCAGAGAAGGAGTTCAGAGCAAGCCTGTGCTTTGCATTATTTGCCATCTCGTGGCTCGTGCTAAGGCTTATATTCTTCCCCTTTTGGGTCATCAAAGCAACAAGGTTGCATTTGCTGGTGTCTGATTTTTTAGCTCATCTATAATGGGTACTGATGCCTTGTGCTTTTTCGCTTTCTGATAAGCAGCTATCACGTACGTGAAGTTGTGCCGCTATCAGAATTCTATGGCTGTTCCTTGTACTACATCTTCAACACGATGCTTCTGACTCTGCTTGTGTTCCATATTTACTGGTGGGTTCTTATATACTCGATGATCATGAAGCAGCTAGAAAACAGAGGCAAGGTGGGAGAAGATATAAGATCTGGTAAGCAGTTAAAGTCCTAGTTTTAGTCTGATATTGTTTCATGCTGCTGGTGATGCCATACATTCAACAATCATCTATTATGCTTGAATGCCTACTAAAACTTTGGTTGATCAGAAAATTGATTGAATTGAATTGACCAATGTTTACACTTATGACTACGTGAAATTTATGTAGAAAAAGTTATGAAAATTTTCCACATAACTGGATACTGGAAGTGCTGCTGTTCTACTTCCTGAGGAAAAATAGTGCGCTGCTTGTCGTGCGCCCTGAATTGGCATATATATTGCTATGTTGCTTCTCTAATCTTCTTCCATACTTCCATTAGATAATGCCGCTGCTTTATTTGAGGCATACTGGTATTTTAGGAAGAGCCAATGAAGTGAAATGGTAACTCATTGGTCACTCTTTGACTATGAATTTGTCACATCTTTCGATTAGCTTGACTGCTCGTCCAAACTTCACCGTGGCACTTGCAATTGTTTTCTCGATCAATCTTTTTATTCTTGTTGAATTGTCTGACTTTTCCCCGATTGAAATACAGATTCGGAAGACGATGACTAGATGGAAGTTTTGGCTCATCCAAATTAGTTCTAGATGAGGAAGCTAGTTATGGGAGTGTAGCATCTTTGCCCCTCTTGTTGGTCGTGAGTTCTCATTGATCGTGAGAAGTTGAAAATCCTATGGTCCCTGAATTTTTGTTCGACCCTTTTTAGGACAGTTTTGGAGAGGTAGGGTAAGGAAGGAAATCTTTCCCATTTTTTCTCCCCTTTTCGGTTTATAAATCATAGGCTATTCCTTCTGTAACCTCTCTTTCCGCTCGTATGATAGGCAGATTGGATTAATTGAGAATTTCCAAACATGGGCAAAAAGAAAAGGCGATTTCATCCCGATGCAATTCATCTCCATTGCTCTCAAAAGCACCTTTGGATCATCCACATAATCCATCTGCACATTTATTGACAACAAAATCTCTACTAAAGAAGACTGGATCTTGCGAATGCATTTTCACATGATAGAACTACAAAAGTTCCACCTAAATTCAATTCCTTGGCGTACTTTGAGCAAGATTCGCTCTATTCAGGGAAAGAAAGTAAGGAGAAATTAACGATTCTCGTGACTTCGTTCCCAACATATTCACATGTCACTCACATTCGGCCATTCTTACTCTGCTTGTTGAATTGCAACGAATTCAGTTAAGAGCAAAGGAATAACCAACTGTAACCAGACACGAAGGTAACGCAAGTCGTTCCTGTAACAGCGGTCCGATTGGAACTTCTCGGCACACTACTGGAGAATCCTGGGGAGCTTCTCTTTCAGAACCTGAGGAGGAAGACGCTCCTTCATCCTCCTGATCCCACTGCCACAACATTGCGAACATCGAAAGACGTCAATCCACAGTTTTAGCGAATGAGAAACTGGATCAACCGCAGCGCGATAATGCCGAGCAGCCCCCGGTGGGCGGGAAGAAAATCTGGCGTTTCCAGATCCAGGGGAGAAGCGGATCGTCGCCAGTGTAGGTTCTGATATTGGAGATCAGGGAGGAGAAGAGATCGTCTTGGGGCGATTCGATGGTGCTGGTCTCTGCCATGCTCGCGATAAGAGGAGAGAGAAAGCCTCAGGTGCCCAAACAGTGGAAGAAGCAGAGTTTGGAGCATCTATTTCAATAGCGGTGTTGACCTAAATTTGAATTTTCCGAGTGGGCGGGTTGCAGTGAACGGTGCGTTTTTGCAGCCTATAACTATTTGTCCCAAAAACAAAACATACGTGAGCGCGCACACATATATATATATATATATGTTTGAATATTTGCGATGCTGAGTTGAATTTAGGTAAAATGACTTAAATGACCTATAAACTTTAAAGTTATTTAATATGTGTCATATATTTTAACATGATGTATAATATTATATTTGAACTTGTTTAATTATTAATACATATTTAATTTAATCATGAAAATTAAAATTGAAATATGAATCATATTGAATAAATTAAAAATATACGAAGGATATTGTATATTGAACTAAAACTTTGGGCTAATGTTGAACAAATTTACAGTTTTAGGAGCGACATCGTACATCGCAAGAACCATTCATCGCTTGAATTTTATCCAAAATGCAACATTTTTTCATTGATCTTGGAGAAAATAGAGGCTGCAGGAGAGTTGAGTCTCGCGCGTCTTTGCGCAGGTCGAAGGCGTTATCATTGCGCCAACTGGGTCGCGTTTGACGAACGACGCGCCAGGATCAACTCAGCGAGAGTGGACAGAAAAGGAATGGGAAAACGTAAGGCAAGACTCAAGAGTCAATCCAATTCGCTTGGGCTGGCATATTCCAAGTCGGAGATCGCTGCCCGCCCAGCATTGCCCCTCCGGGGAAAAGTTTCGGAATGCGGATGGGGGAGCTCGAGGACTCGATCTGTTGATCGATCGGGTTCATGGTTGTCTCGCTCCCTCTCTGGTTGTGATTCTCAACATGGCCTCGAACGCGCCAGGCACTATTGATTTCCTTATCGCAATTTACTTCGCCGTCGCTTTCGTCGCGGCTCGCTTCTTCTTCGACAGATTCATCTTCCCAGTAAGCTTTCCATTGCCCTGCACTCTGAGCACGTGGCATTTTCGAACTTGTTGAGCTCTCGATGATGATTCCCGCGGTGTGTTGCTTGTGCTTCTACGCGATGCAATCATTGTACATTTGAAGCTAGTATAGACTGGGTAAGGACTTCTTTTCTTAAGATGCGCGCGGACCAGATTTCTTTTGGTGTACAACTTCAATAATGGTGCATTGAGTAGATTCAATGCTTCTCTTCCTCTAATCGTTTAGACTGAGTTCGCAATCCTGTCCAATCAGGTAGGACTCAGTCGTTACTAGCATCGTGGAAGTGCTTTTGCCAGTCTCTCTCGCTTCGAGAAGTATCTATGCATCTTAATGGTTGGATGGTTGACAATAAAGTACCGCATTACCATTTGAAGAAAACATTCATTCTATTCATTCTATTAATCCTCTGCTACGAGAGAGAACTTTTGGTGATCATTTCTTCTCGGCGCAAATATAACAGTTAAGGAGGATTTCTGCTAGTCCTTTACCCTACCAAGCCTTGTGGATCTCATACGCGTTACTTGGAAATGTCACGGAAAGAAATGCCTATAGTCTTGTATCTGACAATAGAATCAAAATCAATAGAATTACAAAAGGTAGCTGCTATCTGATTGAGTGATGCTTCCTCCTTTTTGAAATCTTTCTCTCTGCTCACTTCCTTTTATCTATGAACCAAGAGGGTTGCCATCTGGTTGCTGAGTGATGGGCCTACTCCACTTAAGATCAGCAAGGCCATTCAAGCGAAGATCAGTAAGATCTCAGAATCTCTGTGGAAGCTAATGTACTATGCTACTGTTGAAGCGTTTGTCCTGTCGATCACTTACCAAGAGCCATGGGTTAGAGATACAAAAGAATGGTTCAGAGGCTGGCCCAATCAAGAACTGAAGTAAGTGATCCGTTTGCTTGAAAAACTGAAATTGATCAATCGTTCCAGCAACACAAACCTCACTCGACAGATTTTAGTGTGCATGAAACTTTATTGCTTTGTCGGAAGAGTATGTGCCAGATTCAAGTGTCTTATATTTTTCTAAATATCCTCTCGTGATCATCTGTAGCTCTCTGTTTGGTGATCCTTTCACAGTACACGAGAATGTCAGGGCTTTTTATGCTAAATTGCTATAGCTTCAGTTACTAACTCATTAGTTACGCTATGTCATGATTTTGGCTGTGGCTTTAGTAGAAAGTGGCCTGGATACCAAATGCGAACTGAGATAATCTCACTTAAAAAGAATAATTCAAGTATTTGCCACTCCAAATACTTAGCAGGAGCTAAAGTATGAGGGATATTTACTTTTTCATGGGATGAGGCTGTATAGAGTTATACTCAAGGCGATTATCTTGAATCCTGGTCAAGTCTGAAGTTTCGAATACAGTTGGTGGGATGTGCGAATTGACTTTTTTTTTTTTTTTCTGGATAAGCTTACTTATTGTTTCCTTCATTGTTCTGTCAATATAAATGTCCCTTTTTCCCCATAATTTCTGAAAAAAATGACACACGAAAACTGGAAGCTATAAATTATTTTCTCATTCCACTTCGAGTAGGCTTAGGATCGGATCAATAAGTTTGTTGTCAGCCACTATTCGCCTTAAATATCAGCAGATAGCTATTTTTGATGTCTTAGAACCAAAACTGAGATGTGTGATGGAGTTTTCTCAGATTAGGTCATAATCTCGCTTACTGTTCTTTCCTCTTAGAAAACAAGGTTCCTGCATAAGATGTTATTTTTTGTGGACATGCTCTAGGCCAGGACCTAGGTTACCCTGATGAGGTGCATTTAAGACATGAGATACTCTCTTTATCTTCCATCTTTCTTCACCAGTGAGAAGAGGAAGGCTGCTGTTTTGACCCTCTCTTTTTGTATGGACTTTTCAAAATGAATTTTAATGTCCAAAGTGAAGCTTCAAAATCTAAATCAAGCTCGTCAGAGAATAAAGTGAAGATCGGGTAATCATATTAACATCCATTTGTTTCCACGTGTCAGGTCTTCCCTTAGACTTTTCTACATGTGCCAATGTGGTTTCCACATCTGCAGCATTGCTGCCCTACTTACATGGGAGACTCGAAGGAAGGATTTTGCTGTCATGATGTCTCATCATGTAATAACTGTCATCTTGATTGGTTATTCCTTCTTGACGAGGTAGGGTCTCACTGCCTAAGTAATTCCTTGTTCTTGTTATGTCCAGAACGAAAACCCCATTTTACTAGTAAGTGTGAGATGGTGCTTGTCAATTGTGAAGAAATCCCTCGGTCTCCTAGCTTTAGCGTTCCAAATGGAATAAAAGGGAAGCTAGCTATCATTGGAGTGGAGCCTCCCTTGTTTCGTAATGTGTTCTCTTCTTGATCACATCCATCCTCTAATGCATTTCTAGTGGGTGGTGACACCCTTTGAATGGAAAAGAAAATATTGTACTATCTCTCTCGTCCTATAAGAAATCTGCATCAATTATGATAAATTGCGATATGTATTTGTTGGATTCTTCTATGGATGAGCTGGACCACATTATCAAACAAGTTTTCCTTAGAATGACAATTTATTGAGAAATTAGAGAAGGATGTGGAGTGACTAGAGCGGCTGCATTATTTTTAGATCGTGGGACCTTTCCTCGTTACAGAAATCTAAGGAAGTTCAAGAAATATTTGGTCTTAGCTTAAGCACCGTGTGGCTTATGTTACCATGTTAAACTAAGTCATCGCCTGGCTGTAGACAAATTATAGTGCCCACTATTTGGTAATTTTCCCACTGAGTCTCTTGAATGCTTTTACTATACTGAAAACTGATTAAGGAAGTCTGAGCTGTCCCAGGAGCTGCTTTCCCTCTGGTTGACTCTAAGGCTACATAGATATCAATATTTACCTCAGACGTAACAGCATAGTTTTATTGAAATTCCAGCGTATTGTTGATTAGTGCTTGACTGGATACAGAAAAGCTGTCAAACATTTTGTTTCAAAAGATGATTTCTATTGGGTCATGCCTTTTCTTTATCTTCTCTCTTTTCGAGTTAAATGTTTTCATATGGAGAAAGTAGCTTTGGGGTTTGGGGAGTTGACATTTCAAGGTCTGGTAAGTACGGACAATCAATGAATCGAAAGAGGGACAACATTGGGGATTCTCTTCACCCTGTATGGGGGACCTCTTGCAGAGTCTGGACTAGCTATCAGAAAGGACTACCTGGCGGAATTGAAGCATAGAGCCTTACATGGCACCCAAGAAAATTGTGTGCACGCTGGTCTGAGAGATGTTTTCTAGTCACATAGTCTTTAGGTTTTCAGTGGGTAGATGTTTCGCTTCATATTTAAAGAAGAAAGCTAACAAAAGATGTTCAATGGTGAAACAGGTTTTTTCGGATAGGCTCTATCATTCTTGCCCTCCATGATGCCAGCGATGTGCTGATGGAGGCTGCAAAAGTCTTTAAGTATTCTGAGAAGGAGTTCAGAGCAAGCCTGTGCTTTGCATTATTTGCCATCTCGTGGTTCGTGTTGAGGCTTATATTCTTCCCTTTTTGGGTCATCAAAGCATCAAGGTTGCATTCGCTGGTGTCTGATTTTTCTTTTAGCTCATCTACAATGGGTACTGATACCTTGTGCTTTTTTGCTTTTCGACGGGCAGCTATCACGGACGTGAAGTTGTGCCGCTATCAGAATTCTATGGCTGTTCCTTATACTACATCTTCAACACGATGCTTCTGACTCTGCTTGTGTTCCATATTTACTGGTGGGTTCTTATATACTCGATGATCATGAAGCAGCTAAAAAACAGAGGCAAAATGGGAGAAGATATAAGATCTGGTAAGCGGCTTAAAGTCCTAGTTTTAGTCTTGACGTTGTTTCATGCTGTTGGTGATGCCATACATTCGACGATCATCTGTTATGCTTGAACGCCCACTAAAACTTCGGTTAATCACAAAATTGATTGGATCGAATTGACCAATGTCGGCATATATATTGCTATGTTGCTTCCCTAATCTCCTTCCATACTTCCATTAGATAATGCCGCTGGTTTATCTGAGGCATACTGGTTATTTAGGAAGAGCTAATGAAGTGAAATGGTAACTCAATCGGTTACTTTTTTATTATGAATTTGTCACGTGTTTCAATTAGCTCGACTGCACGTCCAAACTTCGCCGCGACACCTGCACTTGTTTTCTCGATCGATCTTTTTAATTCCTGTCGAATTGCCTGGCTTTTCCCCTATTGAAATACAGATTCGGAGGATGATGACCAGATGGAAGTTTTGGCTCATCCAAATTAGTTCCTGATGAGGAAGCTAGTTATGGGAGCGGTAGCATCTTTGCCCCCACTTGCTGATCGCGAGAAGTTGAAAATCCTATGGTCCCTGAAATTTTTATCGGGCCCCTTTTTGGACAGTTTTGGAGAGGTAGGGTAATGAAGGAACTGTAATCTCTCCTTCCGCTCGTATGATGGACAGATTGGATTGATTGAGAATGTCCCAAACGTGGACAAGAAGATAAACGCGGCGTCCTTTTTGGAGAGTTGTTTTCCCCTCATCTCTCCCACTTCATGATTTTCTTTTCCTCTTTTCCTTTTTTTCAGTGCGCGACCACGGTTTTTTATTTTTTTAATCAGTTCAGTGTACTGAGGGCGAAAAGGAAAAGGCGTTGAAAGACATTTGAAAGGCCCCGCGATGCTCCGCCGCGCCTGCGTCGAAGCAACGGAAAAATATCTGGCCTCGGTGTACTTCGGCACGTGACGCTTCCAGGACTCGGCATGTATTTTCCGTTGGCCACCTCTAGGAAACCCCACGGGCTACGTGTCGTTTTCCCATTTTTAGGTGGGGGACATGGCAGTAGGCACCCTTTTAAGGAACAAGGAAGGGTCCACCCCAGCAGTCCGCATCTTTTCCGATGCGGGGCTTTGCGCGTTCGGCATCCCGCCTTTTGACCGGTATTGCCGGTTCCAAGTCACCGGTCGATTCGCTGGAACTGTACCCCGCGCCATCGGAATGCGCTCTGGAAGTGGGTCGGTTTGTATGGAACTGCCAGCGGACAACTGGCGCCACCTTGTCTGGCATCGGACTGTCTGAAGATTTGGTCAAGACCTGGTCCGTCTGTCATGGACGGTTCGGGCGTAAACCGAGTCGATCGTGACTCAGAGCTCATTTGCACCGACTCGGTCAAGGCCCGCGTTGCGGCCTTAATTCATTTCTTAACCTTAATGGGGGGAGGCCGTCCAATCTGTCTTTAATTTGAGGTTTAAAGGTTTAGATTTGCCAAATAGATTAGTACGCTGATTTATCCGTTGCTGATGGACGGACGTGGAATGTCATGAATATAAGTAAAAATCGAAACCAAAACGTTCGAGAAAATTTACTTATTTCACACTTAGGCTCCGCTTAGCACCAAACATTTTAATTTTCAAAAATATGTGAAGAACGTCACCAGGATTAGTGTTTTGAAAGAAAATCTTCTCGTAGATTAATTAGGATCATTAATTGAGTTAACAATCTCGTGGAGGGAGAATTTTGAATTACAGTCTGAACGTGGAGCCATTTTTTTAGAGAAGAATTTTTCGAGAGGATCTTATCTCAAATAAATCTATATTTATCTCGTGATAGATGAATAATTTAGAAAATATTTTCATAAGACCAATCGCTTGTATCGCTTAAAATAATTAGGCAATGAGAAATATACTGACAATAGTTTATGTGAACGATGAAAATATTTTTCGTGCATTCAATTTTAGAGAAGATACAAGCGAACTTTAAGAAAATATTTTGTAAATCATTTATTTTCGTGAAACAAACATAGCCTAAACAAGTATTTGTTTCACACAAAAAAATCCAAGATTTGAAAAATGTTTTCCAATTTTTTAATTTTTCACGAAACAAACACGCTTCAAGTGTCTAATTTGGTCAAGTTAATCTCAAATAAGGATCCAAATTCACTGGCCAGCCTTTCTTCTGGCGACTCGAGTAAGGGCATTTTTCTCAAAAATTTGCAAATGGATGAGAGAGAGAGAGAGAGAGAGAGAGAGAGAGAGAGAGAGAGAGAGGGTGGGTGGGTGGTGGGGGGTGTTGGATAATGCCTTAGGAAGTAAAGAAACCATTTTCACGCCACCATTAGTTCCCAGCCTGTGAAGTCCCCCTCCTACGAAGAACGCCATCACATCGAACGTGCCTTCTCCACGAATGAAAATGCATCCCCCGTAGCATCACCTTCATCACGGCCACAACGCACTACAACTTCATAAACTAACTGTAAAAACATCGATTCGCTGAATCTGACGGGGAAAAAGCTCTTCAGAGGAACGGGAAAATTATTTTAAAAAGTGCCTAAACATATTATAATTGTGTCAATTCAATCCCAACTCTTTTTTTTTGCCGATCTTGTCTTAAACCTTATGCAATCATACTAATTCAATCAATCATGCCAATTTTAGCCTCCTCGTGATGCCGACTAGATCATGCCGACTTTTATATTTTCTATTCTTTCTCTCTCTCTTTTTTTTTTTCCTTCCTTGCTCTCCTTCTTCCTTTGATTGGCGAGGGTGAGCCTTGCCATTGCTGGGAGAGGCTGGACTCGCTGTAGCTGTGGAGGGCGAGGCTCACCATGGCTCGGCGAGGCCGGCCGATCCCTTGCCCAATGATGGCGAGGTTGAGCCTCGCTAGATTTGAGCTAGTGAGGCTCGGCCTTGGCTGCCAGAGGAGGGTAAAAGAAGAGAGAAGAAAAGGAGGGAAAAAAAGGAAAAATGAATAAAATAAAAATTTCAACAAAAATATTAAAATATTCGACCTACCAATGTTCACATCACGCTAGTTGACCAAAATTGATTGGATAAACTGAATTGAAACAATTGCAAAAGCTTTAGGATTGAATCGGCAAAAAAAAGAAATTTAGAATAAAGTTGGCACAATTACAACAGATTTATGACTGTTTTTAGTAATTTTTTTTAGGAGAAACAACATGCAGTGTCAGGTGAGAAAATGCCTTATCCAAATAATTTTTAAGATGGCAACTGCAAAACCACCAAAAATCCCGCCACATCTGATCATTTCCTTCGTGAACTAGTGAACTCCATTTGGGCCTATTTCTTTCGTAGGGTTTTGGCCATTCTTCAATTCGTCAGTACGAACCCTAGCTTCAATTTAGGTAAAATCATACAAAATTGGGAAAATCACCCCTACTTTCTTCACCGAAAAAAAGCTGACAGATGAGCTTGAACCTTTATTTGAAATTAAGTAGGCCACTTTAGACTTTTAATTGAGATAATTGTCCATTCTTCGCCCCTCCTCTTTTTTTTTTTGTTGAGAAAATGATTTAACTTCAAGCCCTTATTTAATTTTCTCTCGTATAGAGGTGTAGTTTGATGAGAAAAAAAAAAGAACGTATGATTTAATGTCTTTTACATCAAATTCGATTAGTCGGAGACATCATACAAATTCCCTGATAGTTCTTCTATATATATATTAATAAAAAAGAATCTGAAACTCTAAGCCGGTGGCCCGTCGTTGAAGCGGTCCACTGGACCTCGCCTCGGACGTCAGCACACTAGTCGGCACCTCGCCACGTCAAATCACCACATGCTCGCTTTTTGGCACGTGACGGCGTTACTTCACACTAAACGCCTCCGAACCCAAGCCGTGTGTGAACGGTGTACACAGGCTGGCAAACATCCACGCAGGCAACTACCGCAGCGTATATAAACCCGTTGACTCCCTCTCCCTCGCTCGCATTCCTCAACCGCCAGAAGAAGAGGAGAACCCAGAGCTTCAGCGACGAAGTAGAGAAAGTCATGCACAACAAGAGACTCAAGCTCAAAGGCCCAGCCGCACCGCCGCCGTCTCCGCCGCAGCACCGCCTCACCCACGACCAAGAGTTCTCCATCATGGTCACCGCCCTGCAAAACGTCATCTCCGGCGCCACCTCCGCCGGCCTCACCCCTTGCATCCCTCCCAGCTCCGCCAGCACTACTAGCGATAACTACTACTGGGGCAGAGACTTCGCGGCCCTCCCGGACCTCGGCATGTGTCAGGTGTGCATGATCGAGGGATGCCTCGGATGCAACTTCTTCACCCCCATCGCCGGCCAAGCAGAAGAGAGGAGCAGCGACCGCGCCTCCTCCAAGAAGAGGCCGGCGTCCACGTCCCACTCGCCGGGAAAGAAGAAGTACAGGGGCGTGAGGCAGCGGCCATGGGGGAAGTGGGCGGCAGAGATCCGGGACCCGCGGCGGGCGGTCCGGGTGTGGCTCGGGACGTTCAACACGGCCGAGGAGGCCGCGCGCGCCTATGACAAGGCGGCCATCGAGTTCCGCGGGGCGCGTGCCAAGCTGAACTTCCCGCCCGTGGACCACTCGCTCTTGATGTCGCCGCCGCCCCTGGCGCATCCTCAGAGACAGGACCCGAGGCGGAGGACGACGACCACGACGACGACGGACAATAACGATTCGGGAATGGGGTCGAACTCGGTGGAGAACAAAGGGAAGGGCAAGGCGGTGGAAGAAGATTTCTGGGACATGTTCAAGGACGACGAGATGGAAAGGCAGCTGATGATGTTCATGGACCAGGGAGGCAATTCCTCGGACTCCAATGGGCAGACCGTGCACTCATTATGATTCATTGATTCACTCGAACGATAGTTGCATGCATAATACTGTGTAATTAGTTCTCGTGTTCTTTTCTTGATTTTTTCCACTGTGCATGAGCATAATTTTTGTATTGCTCATGATAGTGATTTTTTTAGCAATAATGGTGATTTTGTTTCAGACCGCCTCTTCTTCTTCCCGAACTTTTGATCTTGTGGTTTTGTCGGTCCGAATGACTACGGAATCTGCATAATTACGTGGAGCGTTTCACAGCTATAAGGTGACTATGCCCACTTACGGACACGAGCGTAGATCGATGTGAAATCGTGCCTACAGAAACGCGAAAAGATTATGTTATCCAAATCAAGGGCAGACTGGCCAGTGACTGATGAAGTGACGTCATCTTTGTTCGTTTCCCTCTTCCTTTTTTTGCCTTAGAAGGCGTCGTAACGAGTGCAGACGCGAACGCTTTGACTTAATGTGCCGTGTGAACCTCTTTGACTGTACTCGGTCGGTCAAACTGCGTGTCGTGTTCTGACCCAAAAAAAGGAAAAAAAAACCGCGTGTCAGGTCTCGCGACACATAGCCTGCGATAACGAGGATGCATCTCTCCACGTCATAACCTATTTTGCCCTCGCCAATGAAAATACCAGAATAATTGAAATGAGTTCTGAATTTTTTTTTCTTTCTTTCTTCTTCTAAACCCGACCCAGTTAGGCTGTTACCTCCTTTCGACCGAAGGAAATGATCTGCAGGGTAGAAGTATGATCCGACGGGCTAGAATCGCTCGCGTTCGATCACTTCCATTTCGTGGCCAGAGCAGCTGTTCTTCTCGAGGCCTTTGCGCGAGCCGAACTCGTTACGCTGTGAGTAGATTCTCTCTCTGTCACACCGCTTCCTTATGTTACTCGCTCTACACTTGGAAACTGGCCTCGGTTTTCCGAATTCTTCGCGAGTTTTGGTTGCTATGCTTTCACGGGGGATATGAGTCGGTGTTTTGCGCTTATGTGGTTGGTCTAGGGCATTTCCAAAATGCTTCCTCTTTCTTTTCTTTAACTTCTTAGGTCAAAGTTCGTCGCTTTCTTTGCCCTTTCGTCCGTTTAAGGGAAACCCGGAAGCGATGTGCCTTCGGGGTTTCAGCTTTTCAGGCAGGTGAGGCTCCGCTTTTTGTCTGATTCTGGGTTTGAAAGTTCTTAAACTTGATCGTATCACGATGCGGATAAATTCGCGATGCTTTGCGTGGTCCGTTGGCATTATTCAGGTAGTCTGAAAATTGCAGACACCCAATATTTTGAAAAGGAGAAGAGAAAGGCAATCTAGCTATACGTTGCATGAGCTCTTTAGGCAGGTGAAACTCTGCTTTCTCGGATTTTGTCGAGAAAGGACTTAAATTTGGTAATATCATGATCCCAATCGATTAGGTCGTTGCAGCATGTGTTCCTTTATGTGGTTCAATGTGATGATGATTTGGTGCAGAGTCCGGTCTGTGATGACAACATGTTCTGAAACATGATGGGCTACAAATTGTTGTGATCCTTGTTCATGCTAGTAGAGCAACTGTGTTGTTCTAGTTAAAGCATACCCTTTCTTCCATCATGTTGATTTTCTTCACTTTTAGATATGGCTAGATTTGCTAGAGTGATTTTGCCCACTGCTATTTCTTCTTGTGAGATTACTCTCTACAATGCTTATTATAGATGGGTTACGGCTAATGGCGTTTTTGTTTTTTTCTTTTTTTTTCGGGGCAATGTTGTTAGTCACGACAGTCAGTGATTAGTGGCTTGATTTGAGTCTTCTCAAGTGTTGAAAAAGTTCATTCCTATCCCTTTGTTACATCTTGAGTTTTATGATAAATCTGCTCTTTGACGGTTTTGGTTCTAGTTCGAGATGGCGCCTCAGACTAGAAGGTTGGCTGCGGCTCAAGGAAATTTCCAATCAGTTGAGCCTAAAAAGGAATGGATGCATCACAAGATGAATTCAGTCGACAATACTGTTAGACACAAGCTGGGTGGGCAGCAGCTAACTGGGGGCAGACCTGTGCTGACTGCATATCAAAGGGATGTACTTCGGGAGATGCAACAACATTGTGCTGGTAGTTGAGCTTTGTGCAGGCAGCTAGTGCATCGTAATAATTTCATGAAACTAAATCCAAGAACTTTTTTGGGGTGCCAACCACTCAGAGGCTGTGGCTTGGTTGATTAAAATGGAGGAACTTTTCAATGTATTTGGATGCTCTGATGAAGAGAAAGTGAATCATGCCACCTATGGGTTAAGCGGGCCTGCTATCATTTGGTGGCGGCTTGAGAAAAGTGAGTGCAAACAGGGCGTGGAGCCTTGGGATAACTTTAAAAAGGCTTTCTGTGCACAGTACATCCCAGACAGCATTCGACTTCAAATGGCAGAAGATCTCATCAGCCTGAAGCAGATGAACTTGACTAAAGTTCAGTATGAAGCTCAATTTAGTAAACTGGCAAGGTTTGTGCCAACGTGGGTGGACAGTGATGAGGTCGTTGCTTGGATATTTGAAGGGGGATTAAGGCATCGGTGATCCCTTTCGAACTGAAGGCGTACAGGGATATTGCAAGAAAAGCTTCTTTAGTTGAGAAATGTGTCCTCGAGGTAGGCAGGGATGTATATGATGTGCAAAAGTAGAGGCATGCCATTGAGGTGCCCCAACGAGAGCAGGAATTATATAATCCGGAGCACAGGGATTCTAGGCACTTGCGCCTGCAGATGGAAAGGGACTTGATCAATTTGAAACATAATAACTTGACAGTGGCTGAAAACGACCTTCCCTGGTAGCAGATGAGGTGATCCGTGCATTTAGATTCGAGGAGGGATTGAAGCGTCGGATCAAACTTTGTTGTGGTCCCATTTGGGCTGAAAACTACCAGTGCCGTGATGAAGAAGGCTTAAGCTGGTAGAGAGAGTTCTCGAGGAGGAAGGTGGGCACGGACAGGTTTGAATCTGCTCGGTCAGGAGTTCCATCACCCTTTTTTTGCCTCATCAATCAGGACTTGGGATGCTCGTGGCGTAAAAAAAATGTGTAGGGAGTTAGGGACATTGTGAATAGCATGGATCTTCTCTTCTCTTTCATTTTTACCTTGTTATCAGGACTCGGGATCCTAAAGAATGTCGATGGTCCGTTTCGAAAGGTTCGTGGGAACTAGTGGGAAGACAACAAAGAGCTCGTGAATGGCGATTTGCTTTTATGAGTTTTTTTTTTTTCCTTTTTGTTTACTCCCAAGAGGAACTTTTCTTTTGGGACTATTGCTGTCAATTGACTTTTGCTAAATTCAACTTTTCGTTTACGACGATGCCCTAGATTATGCTAAGAGTTCGTCGTAACTAGTGGTTATGCACTTGAAATAATGTAAATCTAGGCAATGTCACAAGAGTGGAGACCAAGAGCGTTTTAAGTTTTTTACTTTGGAACGTTGTGGAAGTCAACCATTTCGTAATGGCACTCCCCTTGAATTTTGTTGTTCAATTGCAATGTGCCTTGTGTGGAAGCATTAATTCCAGCGATGAAGAGCTCATCATGATCATCAAATCTTCCTCTCAACAGGACCCTCGTATTTGCTGAAAACTTAGAAGAAAAATTCATTGCCACTCCGAAAATCCTCATAAAAACGATAGGTCATCTTCATTCCCAAGAGAGACTAGTCAGCAAGTTCTATGAATCACCACTCAGAGGCCAGAGAAATACAACTCAAAAAGAAGAAAAAAAATAAGAAAAGGGAAACCTAATTACATCATTTGTGCACCACAAGGGCACAAAAAAAAGAAACTTATATTCTATACACGAGTCGGAATTCAACTAGTTATCGCCTGCCAGAGAGACTGATGGAGCTAACTTTCATGGGGGTTGCCACCACCAATGGAGCTTCCGGGGAGTCGCTGACGGCAAACTTGTCGTGCATGAAGCGGCTTTCGACTATGGATTCATCCTTCAGCAGAATCTTGTAACAATAACAGCTTTTAAGGCCTTGCTGATTCCGGTAGCACTGGTGCCCGCTATTCTTCACTTGCTGGAAGTCCCATATCACGCTGAATTTTCCCACCGTCGCTACGAGATGCCTTTCTTGTTTACCATTCTCAGTAACCTGAAAGGAAAAAAAACAATTCAAGATACTAGACAAAAATACGCGAAAGTCATGTCCGAGTCCATCCAGATGCCATTTTCGGCATAAAAGAAAAAGGCCGTAAAAACACTATCAACACAAAAAAACAATGCTAAGTCGGAAACACAGATCCAGCAATAACGTACTAGTTCTCGTACCCACACAATGAGAATGTCTTGTAACACTAAGGCTCTGTTTGTTTGTTTTGCGAAAGATGAATGACTTGAAAAATATTTTCTTAAAAATAATCTCTTGCATTGCTTATAAAAAAAATGGAAGAAAGAAAAATATCTTCAAAGTTAACAAAAATGCTTAAACATAAATTGTTATGGTAGTGAATTTTTTTTTCATTGACTAATTATTTCAAGCGAAACAATCGATCATTTTTACAAAAAAGTTTCCCAAGTCGCTCAGTTTTAGCGAAACAAACGGAGCTTAGGAAGTTAATTCTTGCCCAGCACCAGCTGTCACAGAAAGACGGCCTCCCTTCTTGACAAGCTAATGGATGATACAAGCATATTGAAATAGAAAAACTTCCACAAGAATAACCGCAATTCACATAGACTCGCAGATACCTAAAGCTTCAAACGTGACAAATAGCGGAACTACAGATAACACAATCCACCAATGCATTCATATAAAGATGAATCAAAGGCGACTCTCCTGCACAAAGTAAGAGTAAAAGAAAGAAATAAGGTTTACCCATGAGAAGTGGCCACCATGGAACTTGTTGCCCTCGCCGGCCAAATGTGAATCCAATGGAGTCAGCTTCAACAAACGTGGAGCTGGAATCTTGTTCCCCATGCGACCAGTAAATCCAGTTTTTGTCCTCCCATCTTTGTCGGTGAACAGAGTGCATATAAGAACCAAGTATGTGTCCGTCGTTCCCAGCACCCACTTTCCATCGTAAGTCACATCAACATGTGTAATTGGAGAACCAAGCCCTGGAAATGCAGTTTTGGCCTGCCTCATCGAAGTCTTGGAGTACAACCTTATCTTACCATCGATGGAACCAATGACAATTGAGCCATCCCCGGTGGTCGCAAAGCACTGGAAGTTTGTTCCCCGTGAAAACTGGTGACCCTGAGTCCATTGCAAAACAGGAGAATTCGAACTTGCAATATTTTGTACAATCCCTCTCCTATCCCTCATATCCCACTGACAGAGCCTGTTATCATCCAACCCTAAAAATGTCGATTCTGAGGGATCCAGCTGCGAGCCTTTTGTGTCGTTCGTAATATCTCTCATTGAAATATCGGCCCCATCCTTCTCAAACTTCCATTCAGTCACAATTTTGCCTGTCTCGATATCCAATTGCTGAAGCCCTGTAGCATGGGGTTTCCCTTCCTTCAAAGGACTCATCAACATCATATTAGTCTCTCCCCTCATTAACATAGCCTTTTTTGGGGTAGTCTCCGACAAGCTTGGGCCTACTTTCTTGTTCCCACTGTCGTATCTCACATGCATGCCTTTCCCTCTAATCCCATGCGCTGAATTCCTATACACCTGAACCCCCAATTCATTGACCAAGAAGCTATTATCCAATGCACCGAGAGTCAAACTCTGAATTCCACCATTTGCAGCCTCCTCAAACTCTTCCATCAATTCCGGATTCGGATGATTACGTGACAACAGCTCGGGGCTCTTCCTCAGATCATTCTCCGCGTCCTCCCACACCGAGTCGTCCGCCACCTCAGGCTTAACCCACCCAAGGAAGTCCTTCCCATATACCTTCTCTTTATTCTCCTCAGTTGCTCTTAGGCCATACACATTCTCAAACAAACAATCCTGAAACCTCGTCACGAAGCTCCGATACTCCTCGTTACTGAAAAACTTCATCGCCCAAACACCATTACTAACAAAATCCACGCGCCTCTGCTCGCCGAACATCTTCAACTGCATATCACTGGAAACCCTAACCCGCACCTTCGACCCCACCTTCAAAACCCACCAGGACCCCACCCCGCGGCCCACCGACTCATCCTCCTCGTAATCATCATCGCCGCCGCCGTCGACTCTAGACGTCCTCACAAACTTATACGACGTCAACTTATCGGAAATGATCCACTTCGCTCTCGGCGTGTTCCCGCCGATATGAAGGTAAAGCTTAACCGGATTTTTCAAATCCGGTGGCGGCGCCGCCGGATACTTGACCCGGAGAGATTTCAGCTTCGCATCGATCTCGTCGAGAGAGTTCAGCGATTGAGAAGTACCTGAAGAGGAAGAGGCTCGGTGAGGCTCTTTTTGGCCGTGCTCTTCCTCGACGTCCTCGTACTTTTCTTGATCGGAATCGTAGTCGCCGTCGTCCTCTTCCGAGGAATCGATCTCGAGATCTTCGCGGCTGTGAGAACTTCCCATGGCTATTCGGCTGTCAGTTCTTCTCGGGAATTGCGAGAGCGAAGACGGAAATGACAAATTTCGAGGGAGAGTGTCGAGCGGACGAAGCGAGAGAATCAGAGATGATTTCGAAAGACGATATGTTAGTTATCCAGCTGTGGGGCTTTCATAAGGAAAGGTAGAGTCACCGCCTGTGACGAGTAGCGTCGGCCAAACGCCGGCGTTTGCTTCGCTGTGAAGTAAAATGCAAAGTGCGGGTGGTCCCGTCGCTTTTACAGCCTCTCTTTCCGGGGTGGGCCCGGCTCTCCGCGAGGCAGACACGTCCGAGGCGCGCTTTCCAGCTCGGCACGGCACAATCAGGCCGAGGCTTTTTCGTTTCTCGGGTCGCGTTTGTTGTTCTGGGCCAGCCCAAGTTGCCCAGTCAGGCCCATCTCCTTATTGGGCCAGTCCTCGAAAATGCATACGGGCCTCAAATGAGCATTTCGCTCAGAATTTTCAAATTAACCAGAAGACCAGTACTGTCATTACATTGCAAAGATCTTGTTTATCTCTAGATGAGTGGAACAAGCTCATTAGGCACGTACATCATTTGCAGTTACCAACCAAATCTCTTTCTCATAACCACCACCACACAGAACATCATGCTCTCCTGCAGCCATAATTTGCATTGCAGCAATATCTCACGGCAACAGCTAAACATATGAACTTTTCTGCAGCACTCGGTATTCTCTGCATTTCTGAATATCTAAAGAGTATTGTGCAAAAGCAAGATCCGGAGTCGGAATAGGCGAGCAGGAAGTCATGTTTGATTTCATAAGGCATCCCTTGCAGCAATGCGGCATGTAATGGCGTCTGCTAGCGACGATATTCCCAATTCTGGGCCAGATATCTTGTAGTGCTGCAGTGCACAAAAGTTTGGATTATTTAGCAAGTTGAGCATCAAAATCCCAACAAAAGGAAAAGCACTAGTCTATAGCATATCAAAAGAACGAACTGGCTCACCTTCTGTATCTGGGCTAGGTTTGCTTTCCCTTCAAGTTCTTCCAACTCAATTTCTTTCCCACCGATAAGGGCGGAAATGGCCTTCATCTGATAGTAGGAGGGAATGAAGTCATGACCAAAATCGCTGTGATGCCCTAATTTGACCAAAAGTAGGTCCAGAAATCTGCTAGATAACCAGATGATAGAGCAAGATACCTCATCAGGTGATGCATTAAAACGAGCAGCAAGAACATAGGTCGAGCTGTCAGAGATGCCACATCTTTTCAAGGATTCTGTAATCTAACAATAGATAAATCACCAAGAGGTTAACAACCACACCAACCTTAAAATAAAGCGGAAATTTTTTTCGCTCTTCATTTATTTTTCCAGGTGAAAGAGGCATGACAAAAAAACGAGCTTACATACATGCTTAGACCCTGAATAGTTGAAAACAAGCTCCGAATGGAGAGTGCGGGTTGTCAATGAACCTCGAGAATTCAACAGAAGTGTCTTGTGTGCAGCAGCCAGAACAGGGAAAATATCGGGAATCTGTCACCATAATTTTCATAAGAAATATTAAAAAGCGCAACAGGTGGACAACAATCATCATAGAGATTCAAAGTTGTGCCCAAGTAACACATACAAGCAGAGCATTGAGAAGAGCAACCTCTGGTTCCAAAGTTCCAGCCTGCATAGAATCTAAAAGTTCCCTGCATTTTGACAAATGGATATCAAGTCCTTCGAAAGAGCCTTAGTCTTTAAGTAATCTCATGCACATTTCACTTATGGACAGAAACTATCCACCAACCAAACACAATCTAGAGAAGTTGAATGCAGCTAATAATTTCAATGAGGACTCGAAGAAAAGAGTGGTCGGTGGCAGATGAGAGATAATTAATCAGAGAATCCTAGACAACGGGTAGACAAATAAGCGGATAAAGAATGCATGCACATTCATTTCCACCTTCGGCTGCCGTATTCGCCAAAAAAAAAAAAGAAAGAAATACAGAACTTCCTACAGCTCATAGAAAATAATCGGATAATATCTTCAAAAAAATTGCCAAAGGGTGGAAATCCATCAAACACACCAATCCGATGCTCTAAGGGGAGACTGTAAAATTGAGGGGTCTAGATGAGAAATAAGACATGGCATTGACCGGTTCGACTTCTTTAGGTTACCGCCACCGAACGACATCCCATCCAATTGGCAGGGAGAACCTTATCTGCTGTTTTCGATACCACCCTCTCCGCTTACTTACCGCCGCTGCTATTGTTATCTTCGCATTCTTAGCAAATCTACTTGCTCTTTTCCTCTCTGCTCCCTTAATTTCTATACCAACCACAATAACTAGAATCATCACCAAGCTTCCTTAAAGTAAGAGCGGACGTCTTTCGAGGCCTTTCCCAAACGTGGACGAGACATCTCCTCCCTCCATTTCTGACGCACAAACACTCCCAAATCAACGCAACCAGGCGAAGCGAGCCACGAGAGCTCCATAGTTTTCAAATGTACGATACGTCTATGCTGATTCTTTCAAGCAATGAGAAGCAGACACTAGATGAAGACACGCAGATAGAGACATACTTGGAATTGGTGACGTCGGTGAAAAGGGCGACGGAGAGGGTGTCGCCATTGCTGATGCCGAATGCTTTCATGGCTGCAACACCAAGGGCTGCGCCGGGGTTCCCAAACTCACTGCAATCAAGACAACCCTCAATTGGATGAAGCTAGGGTTTTTCTTATGCCATGTGTCTCCAGTTTCCGACCAGACGGGTGCTTCCGCCTTTTTGTAGGGCGCCACGTGGCTCCAAGTCAACGGGAACCCCCAAAAAAAAAACTTAAAACAATAAATTAAAAAAACGATATAATTAACACGTTCCGCGCCAGGTAGGGGTCGAACCTACGACTTTCTGCTTAGGAAACAGACGCTCTATCCACTGAGCTACAGGCGCTACCTAATCCTAGGTTTCTATACAATTTTTATTTGAGCCTTTTACATTTGAGTGGTTCCAACCATCACTTGAGTTTCGGGGAAATTAAATTGATTAATACACGAAGGTGGCTGAGTTCGTCGAAATATAAGCGTATGAATTTTTTCACTTTTGAGAAAGGTAAAATGAGACAAACGGTCATTAAATTTTGATTTAATATGTAATGTAATCTCTGAATTTTCACCTAACATGTAGGCTCCGTTTGTTTCATGGAAAATAACTTCATGGAAGATGTTTTTCGAATTTTTCGGCGTTTGGCAAAAAATAAGCTAATCCTAAAAAACACTTTCCTCTTATAAAAAAATTTCTTTGAAAATATTTTTATATAATTTAGGGATTAAGTTAAACACGTTTCAAAATTTCAATGATCATATTAGTTAAATTAAAAGTACATTAATCGTATTGCACATTAGGTTAAAGTTCAAAGGGACCGTATTGATCAAATAAAAAGCTCAAAGACTATATTGTATATTGAATCAAAGTTTATGGACTATTTGTGTCGTTATCCCTTGAGAAATTATAATCGATCTTCATGAATTAAAAATGATAAATAATTCAAAAGCAGCATTTCATTGTAAAGATAAAACATTTTAATCAGAGATAGAGCTTGATGAAATTAACATGCAATGTCCTCCATGACATTGATGAGAAGCCCATCAAGCTTCGTTCCATGAATCCATTTCCCCTTCAATTTTTAGTATCTATCTTCAAGCACAACCATTGACGTGTCCCCCAACCAGACTCCACATTCCTGGCCATGTCCATCACCTTCTTTCTCTCTCTCTCTTCGCTCCCAGAAACCAGAACTTCCCATTTTCCATCAATCTTTCTTGTTTTTTTCCTGGGAAACTATTTTCCCAAGAGAAAGATGTGTCTCTCCATCTTCCTCCTCTGGCTTGTTAGCATCCCGCTCTTTGCTCATTCAAGCCCTGCCCCCAGAGGTAACCTCTCAACACATCTTATGATGCAATTCCAATCACGTAGACATAGAAAAATCGGATCCGTCTTCTGAATAAGCACGTTTTGTTCTTTATGTTCGTCCATTTGGGGTATAATTACATATGTTCGCGAACGTTTAGTCCCAGGAAAGATGTGAAGTTCGAACATTTTCTCTCTTTCATGATGAGGGAACAAGAAGGTTGTTGAATCCCATGATTCTTGGGTCCTATTGGCTCATCCATGAATGGCCAAAATGCAGGCTTTCTGATCGACTGTGGAGCATCAGAAGAGTCGACCTCAGGCAGCCTCAAGTACATTCTGGACGACGGCTTCATCTCCGTGGGGAAAAAAACCGCCATCAAGACTCCCAACGCGTTGCCTGAATTGGCCACATTGAGATACTTCCCTGACAAGTCGGCACGGAAATACTGCTATGTGATCCCCGTCATCAAAGGCGGGAAATACCTCGTGAAAACCACGTACTTCTACGGAGGTTTCGACGGAGGGAAGGAGCCCCCGGTTTTCGATCAGATCGTTGATGGGACCAAGTGGAGTACGGTCAATACCACGGAGGATTATGCCAATGGACTCAGTTCCTACTATGAGATCTTTGTGGCCGCCATGGGGAAGACATTGAGCATCTGCCTCGCGAGGAACGAACGTACAGTCTCCGACCCGTTTATTTCGGTCCTGGAAGTGGAGTATCTTGAGGATTCCGTGTACAACACCAACGACTTCAAGAAGCACGCGCTTAGCACAGTTGCTCGGCACACTTTTGGCGATAGCAAGGACATTCGGTAATAAGACTAACGCCGTCCTCATTAAATCCATTCCTGGTTTCCACCAGTTCAGTACAAGTGTTCTGCCCTGCATACCTACTGCTTTCTATTCCCAATTGTCGAAGAGTTTTCAGACATTGCTAGCAGACTTTTAAAAGTGGCACCGGGAAGATAATGTTGAAACTAGGAATGAAGGAAATCAACATTTCCATTTAATGGTTAAGAACACTCCGAATTGGTGTTGCTTTTGGTACAATCAATCAAGGATTACCACGAACTTGGAAGGCGAGGTTACAGTCATCTTAGAGCTACCTGTAGGAGAATGTTATAGAAGAATAGGTTCGACAGGATTGGTATTGTCATTTTAAATTGTCGGATTCATTTCGTGCCGTATTATTTTGAAAAAGAGACGGGAGGAATTGGAAACTGAAGCTTGTGGGGTCTTTCTGATTTCTTTTATGTACTAATTTGTGCGAACCTAGGTATCCAGATGATGAATTCGACCGTTTCTGGCAACCGTTCGCGGACGAAAACCCTGTGGTCACGAGCAAGTCCAAAGTGGACACTTCTGATTTCTGGAATGTCCCACCGGCAAACGCATTTAACTCGGCAATCACGACAAGCAGAGGGAAGACCCTTAAACTCCAGTGGCCGCCGGTACCTCTCCCTAGCAGCATTTACTATATTTCTCTCTACTTCCAAGATACCAGATCGCCGAGCCCCTACAGCTGGAGGGTCTTCGATGTGTCCATAAATGGCAAGAAGTTCTATTCTGAGCTCAACGTCACAGCTAGTGGAGTGACGGTTTACGCAACACAATGGCCTCTCTCAGGGCAGACTGAAATCTCCTTGACTCCGGGTGATGGGATACCTGTTGGGCCGTTGATCAACGCAGGCGAGGTCTTGCAGATACTGCCCCTAGCAGGGAGAACTCTCACAAGAGACGGTACACTTCTCGAACTTATAATCAAGCATTGCGGCATTGCCTATTTCTCTAATGTTTTGGTCAGGTAAGAGGTACCAACTTCTTTCGTTCATGTAAATATAGTAGCTTATTTTGTGTTCAATAGTGGTGGTCATGGAAGAACTAGCGAGAAGCTTGAACAACCCACCTTCCGATTGGAGCGGCGATCCGTGCCTACCTCAACAGCACTCGTGGACTGGAGTTACATGTTCTCAAGGAAAGCTAGCCCGAGTCATCAGTCTGTAAGTTCATCAGATTGTGAATAAGTCAACAGCTCTTTCTTTTATAAGATTCCAAGTTTACTGAAAGTAGAAATACACAAACCGTTTGAAGGAACTTAACAAATGCTGGATTGTCCGGGTCATTGCCGCCAAGCATAACCAATTTAACGGCAGTCCAGAATCTGTAAGTAACTTTCTCCTTTCTTTCTGCAGGATATTCTATCTTCATTCATTCTCACCACTTGTTAATTTGGTTACTTGCTTTTTAGCTGGTTAGGAGGGAATGAATTGTCAGGGACCATCCCAGAAATGGAGTCGTTGAAGGCACTTCAGACGTTGTATGTTGCCATAAAATAATTATCCCTCCTGATCTCATTCATCAGTTCACTTGCAACTAAGATTGTTTTCTTTTGCATCATCTCACATAGGCATTTGGAGAATAACAAATTTGAAGGATCGATTCCTGAATCGCTAGGCCAACTACCAAATCTTCGCGAAATGTAAGTTTCGGCATTGTGGAAGCAAAACTAGTTTTCGGTATCTTTCCCCAGAATTTCCGTAAGATTCACATTTATTCTAGCGACTTTCTTTTCAATTTTACAGATTACTGCAGAATAATAAGTTGAATGGTAGCATTCCCGATGCCCTACAGAACAACAATGGCATAAATCTACAGTAAGAACGTGCATATGTCTTCTTCTATGGATCATTTGGATGAATAGCCCCTTTCAATTCAGCCTCTTGAGTGACTTGATTGCTGAAAAATTTCTCCTTTATCAGGGTTTCTCCTGGAAATGACTGGTCAGAATCGAGATGATGATAGCACGATTGCTGTAGCATCTGGATCAACTGATTCATCGCTGTACTTACGACCTTGAGATAGAAAATGGGGAAGTCTTTGCAATTGAACATGACACTAATGGAATGACAGCATTGTATGCTGATGCTGCTAATGCCATTAATAGGGTTCTCTGGGAGATATCGGAGGACCGATGGAACTGTCTTGGTTCTCTTCATACAGTGGCAAGAGGGAGGGGTCAACAGGACTGTATGCTAGAGCTGAAAATGCCATTGACACTCACGCAACTTATAAAAGACGATTGATTATAGTCTACCTACTAATTCTTTATAGAGAGTCTTGACTGGCAAACCAGTTCATCTGCTCAGATTTTCGCGCATAATAATGAGCTAACTCCATTGATACTGCAGGGAAAGCATTTGAAGAACGAAGTGATACACAGTTTGTTATTCAACACACCCAACGTAACACAGGAAAACTCAACTACGATCGTTATTTCTCTTCGTCGGATTCCTCGTCTCAAGCACATTTTACAAATTGACGATTGACAATTGACAGGGTACAAGAACACTGGTGCTTTGTGCACGATGATTTTGGACCCACCCTTGACATCCCCTAACAAGGCAGCAACAGCAACTGTAGTAAGCTAATGGCGACTGTAGAATTGCTTCTCCTTCTTTCTTTCTTCGTTTCACTTACAAAGATGGAATTGGAAATTCATCAAACACAAGTTGTTTTCATCTTGTCATGCTCTGACCCATAACAGGAGGCACCATAACACCCCTGTTCTGTCTATCCACGTTGACTTCCCATCCTTCATTCACTCAAAAACAAGAGAACTTGCTAGTCAACTTATGAATTTCAAACCTTTCAATGAATGTCAATACAGAAACACAAGAAAACACTTTACTAGATTAATAAGACATGCAGAAGTAAACATTGATCACTCTATTATGCGTCAGAATACGAGGCAACAAGGCTAGTGATGTGTGGGAAGGAACTAATCAAGCATATCCTAAGCTCCCCAGTTGACCCGTGTTTTGTCTCTTCTTGCGTCCATGACATAGAGCCACAGGTGAGAAGTCTACGTCAGAGAAGGCTTATTGCTTGCTCTTAGTTTCATTGAAGCTGGATGTTACAACCCTCTAATTTCAGAAAGAATTCGTTGTCCATGTCTAAGGATATCCATGCTAAGCATAGGGATGCAAGATCACTTCTGATCGAGGCAGACATGTCTTGTAGGTGGAAACTAGACCTGATCAATGCGCAGGCAGGGCCAAGGACCGAGCCTTAATACCTTGCCTAGGCTAGCTTATGATTTAAAATACGGTCGCATTTTATTTGGAAAAATGATCGAGATGGGACAGAGCTTGTGCCGTTCACATTTCAGACCCTGCGGCTAAGAAAACTTCTGAATACAAAAGTAATGGATGGAAGTGAATTACCAATTCCCATATCGAAGCCCCGGTTCTTGAGCTCTCTGTATTCTTGACACAAAGCACAAGCTTCACAGAAGAAATGAACTAGGCAGTCCACACATGGATCCTCTGCCAAGTCATATTGCCCCCTCAGCTTTGATCGGTAAAAGCATGAGTATAAGCATGCGAATCCGGTCATCGCCAATAGCGCGTACATCGTGCCATTCGAAGCACAGGCTAAAAGTCGTGCAATTGCAACCATCAATATCTAGTATTATAAACCTTGAAAAATAAGTCCAAGTAACAATACATAGTTGGAGAGATAATCATCAATTGGTAAGCTTACTTGTGGAACCTCTGTCCACTATCTCAGCAATCTGTCCAAATGTGATGCAAGGGCAAAAGCAAGTGATCACGCCTATTACATGAAAGTAGGAATGGAAATTATTGTTAGGATATGCTATGAAGTAGTCAATAGTCCTTAAATCAATACTCTGGATTCAATAAAACAGTTCTTCACATGTGCTTACAATTTGCAGGATCATCACAACAGTGACAAAGATTGCTCGACCATTTGCCAGTGGCCGCATGAGGCCGGAAATCAGGGGCAGCGTATGGAGGAGCAACTGCTTGGACTGAGCTCGCCATCGGGTTCGGATACCCAGAAGTGGGAACGTGATGACCCGGATGGCCGTCAACACTGTACTTCTCAGGCTGGTTGGGCGAGGGATACATCTGATATGTTTGCACGCAACCTGTGGTCTGAAGTTTTGAAATGATGATAATCGTGCATATGAACTCAGCGCACGGTCTGAACTTATAAAGGGTGGGAAGAGTTGAGGTCTTTAAGTATAATGTAAAGCCAAAGAGGATACTTGGTGGAAACTGCAACCAGAGAATCCCAGATTTAATTTAAGGGAAAAACTACCAAATATCCAAAATTATGCTCACCGTGACACATTTATCTGATTTGTTTTAATTGTGACATAGAAATCTCAAACAATGCCCATTGTGACACATTTACCCTTAACTTTTTCTTATAACATAAAAACCTCAAATTTGTAGCAATGTGACACATTATCCCCCGTCAAGGTTCAGTCAATTAGCACCATTAAAAACCTACCTACATGGACGCCAAAAAGTAAACCGTGTTGACATGGACTCACATAACTTGAGTGAAATAAAAACGATGTGATTTTGACTAAGAAATCATCCGACAAAACTTTACGGAGGGTAATCAGACAAGCATATGTTTCTGGTTTTTTGGTTTAGCATAAAAGAGTTTAAAGTAAATGTGTCAAAGTAAGCGTAGTTTGAGGTTTTTGATGGGTTCTCTCCTAAATTCAACTCGTCAGATAATTAAATCCTGGTACTAGTTATGGTTAAGGTGCCTTGCGCAATGAAGGGGAGGAAGGTGTGTAGCATCTTACCGCCACCTTATTTCCATATCTGTTTTGTCCTGCATTGATTTGTTTATCCCGAGCTCTTGTCTAAGCATTGGAGTCGTGTTTCTCTTGGACTGAAGTTGGTGTGCAGAATCACATGGCTAAGCATCGTTCAAAGAGTCTTCTCTGTTTTTTTTAGTGTTGATGTGAAGAGGACCCAACGATTAGGTGGTCGTTAAACATGTGAACACGAAGGCCTAGAGTTGACTAACCAATGAAATTGATCACGGGTCAACCCAATCCCAGAAATCAGTGATTCATTACGTCATTATTTGACGTCATGCAGAGTGTGCATGCAAGATGTTGTCTGAACTCTGAATTGACCATGCAGTTCTGGTGCAGATCATCAACCAAGCAACCGACTCTTCAATACAACATTGGAGGAAGGCATAAACCGCATCTTACATGGGGTCAGTAATTCTGGATCTTGTTTGACTTCCTTGTCTTGATCACTGTCTTTGATCGGTAATATGTAAACTCAAATCGTTTGATCTTTCTGCAGCATCGACTTTGATGGCCGGATGTTCATTCGGTTCGGTCGTCTTCAATTTCTGATGTAAATGTCATCGGCTAGGATATTCAAGGGCAGTGCCATCCTTGGTAAGATCAAGGTTGACAGGCTAACCAGTAAAAAGGAAACGAAGTGCTGCGAAATTGTTCTTTATGTTTCTGTTTGGAACAACTTATGCACCTTCTCATATGACAACTATTATTGACTTGACTCCTGATTATGACAATATGCCAACTTGCAAATAATAAGCAGGTTTTGAAGACTAGGAGTTGGCTGTCTGTATTTGGTAGATGGCAAGCTAACCTGCTAACCGAATTACTTAATGTTTTGTTGTTTGTAGCCTCATATGACATAAGTGTTTCATATTACAGACGAACGTCATTAGGAGTTAATAACATAAACTACTAGAAGTTAGTCTCAAGAAGAACCAACTTAACGAAATCGTCAACGATGGGATAAGTCATTGATCCGCTAATTTTACAAGGTTAAAAGAGGTAGAAAAGATGCCCCAAGCCAACGATCATGATCGCATCGACGTTGAAAGGACTTATGCCATACTCTCACAGTAAAACCTGTGCAGCTTGGTCACATCACGAGAATCCGGCAACCAGCTTCAACTCGAACTTTGGAACAAGTTGTTGTCTCTATACCAACTAGATCAAATTGGCATGTCAATTGGTTATGCAGCAAGCAGCATAGATGGTACGGACTATTGTTTAGGCTCTTCTATTTGCAAAAGTCATTGAGAGAAAACAAGCTTACAACATGGGCAAAAACATTGGACATGTCAGTCTATTTGCAAAAGTCATTGAGAGAAAACGAGCTTACAACATGTCAATTTCTAAGTTGAGATATTGGGCTATGTCAGTTAGATAACCCATTGCTAGGCCCAAATGTACAATCTGTCAAGGCCCAGTAAAGAAACCAGTGAATGGATCATGGGCCATACTCGATTCCTCGAACTTCCGAAAACCGAATATATACTTTTGCAGACTCCTGGTTGATGCAGGGCTGTCAAAGCTCAATAGCTTCAGCTTTCTCTTTTCCTTTATTTCCTCTGGGTTAAAGTAATATTCTACCCATCTTCTTGATCAAGTGCATGTTCAACGTCGAGCTTTCATTTGTTATCACGAGCGTGGAAGAACATTAACTTTGGAAAAGAAAGAAAAAAAGAATCAGTCAAGCAAAAGGCAAACCTACAAGCTTCAGACAACGTGGGAAAGCATCATGACAGATTGATCTTCATCGACACTCAAAAGTGTCAAGGGTATCACAACCATACTAAAATATCCCATTCTTGAGTAAACGATGCTCGTGGAAACTAATGAAATGGCATTCTTATCTTCTAGTTCCACACAAAGACAAAACCCCATCCACATAAAATATACTTTCCTTGGCATATACTTAGCAAAAGAGAGAGAGGAAAAAAATACTATTGAAGGCTTATGAAGCTATATGTAGAACTTGAGCTACATTCAAGGTACCCAACTACGTAACTAAAAACTCAAAGACTGTTTTCCATCTGATCTGACATTGTAAACCGAGCCTTCAGCTTTTTAAGAAATTTTGTTTTGTGCTGTTTAGGATTAAACTATGGAGGTGTTGCTCACCAAATGGGAGACCGGGACAGGCAGTGTCTATAGTCAAACTTAGCTCCTTTCGCTCCTTGTAAGATTGGCCGAATAAGGTTGAAGCAATTCTTACTTGGGAATCATGCCGCCTGTCCCATGAGTGAACAATTGAAAAATGCTGGGAACTTTGAGCTGCATGTGAGGATCATTTACGAGTATAAAGAAACTGTATTAGAATTTAAGTCTCTATGGAGAGGGACCAAGAAAAATAGTAGTCAATGCGAAGTTCTTAGCAAAAGGGGGTTTGGGTTTTGGCTTTTTGTGTAGTGTTGTATCGGTAAAGAATCCAGGGAACTTCACGATTTTTAAACTCGGTTCTGAAGGGGAACCGCTCCAAGTTTGCATGTGCCTTTCTTGGCTAGTGTTTGGGTTGTGGTCGTGGAGATTGAAGTAGGCAGAGTCCTAGGCTAAGTTGGCCTTCTCTAGAGGGATTAGTACTCGCATGACCTCGCTGGTGGTGCATGTGTATTTGGCGAAAAAGAACAATCTGTTCAAGTGGAAAATAAGCGAGACCCGCCTGGAGGAAGGTTTCTTATGGATAGCAGATGTCATGTGTATCTATCTAAAACCATCCAAGTATCTTGACAATGTCACTGTGACATGAGAAAGAGCATAACATTTGTCTTAAATCATTTAAGGCGCAAAAGAAAGAGACCGTAGCTCATGGAAAGATAGGTTTTATCATAAAAAGAAACCTTTAAAATCATATCGGTGAAGAACCCTTTGATTCTTGTAGATGAGGACTTAGGAGGGGTGGTCCACAAACTTGTGAGGACAAAGAGGACGAAGGAAAACAGACATGCAACTAGGACAATCCTTTGCTGTCATGAGAGCAAACAGTGAGGATCCAAGGTAGTGAAAGTATCAAAATTATTCTACCAGTTGGCATTTTAGGGGGTATCGTTCATCTGTAGTAATCTAATTTGATTCATATGCATTTTGAACCTGATGCAGCTATTTATGGACAGCAATTTAGTCAGGTGATATCTCTGTGTACTTTGAAGATGATTGTCTAGGATGGCCATATATAACGCAAGAAAGCATGTAAAGTCTCTCTCTTTGTTACCCACAGTTTTGCCTTTTCTCTTGTCCGATCTTTTCGTTTCTCGCGTTCCCTTCTTCTTTATGCAAAGCTGGCATTTAACTAGCGAGTTACGAGCCAGCTTACTTAAGTAAGCAGGACATAAGGGAACAGAGAAGTGAAATTGAATATTTGCAATCACTTTACTGGATTCACATTAGACATCAGCTAATATAATACATGACCGCGTTTGTGTTTTCAAGATCAATTTTACCCTGTCAGAGAGCAGCTATGCTGTGGAATTTTTATATTCGCAGCAAGTTCAAAAACCTCCGATGGAGATCAGTGTTACTGTGCAAACATAAAGAATGTTTCTGTACTGTCATTTTATCTTAACGGGTGCATGTGAAATTTAAACCTTTCCTTTGGTTTGATGCTGCAAGTAGGTTTTTACCACATATATACTGGCTAGAGGAGCGAAAGCTAGTATGATTACGTTATTCTATTTTAAATTTGGAGAGAAAATTAAACCGACAAGCTTACACAATTTAATCGATCTGTTATCCATTACGGCTTCTGGAATTGATGCTTTCACGTTACATCTACAGTTTTAAGAATACCAATACCAACATGATCTGATCATAAGAATTTTCACCCTTTAGGAGGATGTATCAATTGAAGAGGCAGGGAAGTAAATATGATTGATGTGGTTACTGTCAAAAGGTAGATTTATAAGTCATCCAGAAAGGGAGAAAAAAAGGCTGTTCTGAGAGTGAATACATGGCCCATTTAAAATGTGGTATTGGAAAGGAGCAAGCTATTACCTTCATCTTTTCAATCACAATGTGGACAAATCTAAGTAACATGAGCTGTCTCCTAGGCAGACTCCCACAAACAAGCTCACTGCTATATAAAGTCCAACATAGGCATGTGGATTCTAACAAGGGATTTAGACATTAATAACTTAGCAATTAGCACTAGATCTTTGAATCTTCTTGTCCCCTAGAGTGCATGCTTAAACATGTTCAACAGTGAGAAGGAAGGTTTCTGTGCTCCCTCCACCATGTTGGGCCCTAGGATTTCATTTTCCCATGATTTTGCAGAAACCCAACAACAACAACCACCCATCAGGCAAGAAGCTAGAAGCTATAAGGAAGCACCGGTCTCTGCAGATTTCGAGTTCTCGGTGAACGATGACTCCATGATACCTGCTGATGAGATCTTCTCCAAGGGCAAGTTGCTACCTCTGAAGAGCAATGGGGCCAACCCGTTGAGGAAGATGACGCTTCGGGACGAGTTGCTTGCGGACGAAGACGACTCGAACAATGGATTGCCAAGGTTGACAAGTAGTCCCGGCCGGTGGAGAGAAAGGTGGGGCTTGAAGAGGAGTCACTTTGCATCCAAGAAAGGGGACAGGAGTGAGAGTTCCCTAGAGAAAGTGGTGGAGGACAAGGCTTCCATCTTTGCCTTGACTAGCAAGAAGTAGCGGCGGGTAATGTTTGGGAGTGTTCCCTAAAAAGTTGATGTCAAAAGGGTGTTTTCAGGAATGAAAGGGGGGAAAATCTCTCAATTAAAACAGTATGTGAGGCTGATTCCAATTTGCAAATGGTTTTGCAAAGTAAAATGACTTCGGTTATCTCATTTCATTTTTCCAAGTCACACATTCTGATTATCTCTCTATTTTTTGGGAACAAATAAGTTGACACAATTTAAGTCTTGAGACCAGAAACTCTGAACTTCCCTCTAAAAAACAGGGGATTCAGACAGCTGTTTCAGAAAAAATAACAGTCCGTCGCAGGCATTGACATCATTTTGTCTCTGAAAACTAAAGAACCCTCCCTTTTCAAGATCGGTTACTTATGTTTTGACCTCTTACTTCACTTTCTACAATGAGTTAACCTAATTTATCAGCTGCTCTTGCAGGATCTGATCCGAAAGCAAGTTGGGGCTTTGGAAAGAACACCAAAGAGAGAGAGAGAGACATCGGAAGGATACTCCCAGGTGCCTCATTTGTCGATTTGCCTGTGAATTATCAGAACAGCGATGCCGGGGTGAATATGTAGAAAGCAGTTTTACCTTATGTATTTTTTTTTCATTAATTTCCTCGAGCATTAATTCCCCTTTCATCATTTTTCACTCGTTAATTCCATATTTTGAAGTCTTTTTTTTTTTTGTGGTTTTTGTTGTGACTGGATTATCCAGTGTTGATCATACTAGCGATAAATCCACCCAATAGATGTGGAAAGACGGAAACCAACCCAATAAACCTCGAGAAAACGGCCAATAACTTCTTTAAAAGAATGACTGATAGGACTTCCTTCTCGATGAACCGGAATCTGTTATTGGACATTGTTCTTTGAAAAAGACCAAAATGGTTGCCCAAAACAAATAGTTCCTAGTACGACTAGGATGCCCGGTATGATAGTTTAGTGTGTTGGTCTTCATTTTCATTTTCACGGAGTGCATCTAGAACATCAGGAATTGAGCAATTGCTATCTGCAAATCTTGAACGAATCGACACACTTTCCCACCAGAAGTGTTTCGAACAAAACACCGGCATATGCACTATCACAGCAAGAAAACATAGCACCGTCATCAAACCAAGGAACCATCACGGCATGCCATGTATTTTCTCGAGTAAGTGACAGAAATTCCCCCGACGCACCCTTTCCAATGAGCAACATGCCCCGGGGCCCAATACATAGTAAAACTGAGAAGTCCTCAGTCACTGGGAACCAAAAAACCGTGGCTTAGAAAAAGAATTCATCTTTGTATCATAACAAACCGTCTGTCATACAATATGTCAAGGCTTTGAAAGAATGGGTAGCTGTTTCTGTACAACTATGCAAATCGAGGCATTGCAATTACAAGGCCCTCCTATGTGGGTGAAACTAGGATACAAAAATTATTTACACTTCCTAGGCCATAAAAATGTACACGATTCAGAAAAAGGAATAACCCTCCCTATTGTATTGTGGAAACAAAAAGAATGCTGACATTAATCCATTCTATGTTACCTGCAACCAATAAGTTTGTTCATGAGGTGCTGAAGTTCAGTACTAACCAAAAAAATAGCCAAGAATAAAAACTGAAAGAAGAGTATCATGTTGACACAGAGTAGGAAAACACATTCAAGACGAAATTTCTGCTATGAAAATACTACCGGAATAAATCTAGAACAATGGAGAAAATTTAGAGAAGTTTCAACTCACAGTCTGGAATGGCGTCTAGACAAGCAGGCAGCTCTTCTACAATCCTCTTCCTCCCTGTGAGGAAACTCGTCCTCGTCCATATTTCTTCATTCTTCAAAGCTGCACGTTGGATAAGAAGTTGAAATTTCACAACTGCCATATTGATATATTCCAACTGAAAGATACCGACTCACTTATGAATCTACTCTTGCCGCTGATTATATTTCTCCATAGACTCCTTTTTATGCTCTGGATCAAGGCTGAAAACACAAGACTAACACATCAATCATTGTCTCAACATAACATCATATAACAAGAATTAAAATGAGGAGGTCTTCAATTCAAGAAACCTATTTCTGATGCCAAGAAGAGCATAATGTACAGCACTCGCACAAGCAGACACCGGAGCTATGGTGGCTGCAGGAACTGCCCGGAAAGCAGTCGATATAGCTGCTCCAGCACCAGCTCCTCGTTGGTATTTCTTCAAGGGGGTTTGAACCAGAGCAGAAGCAGACTTGCCCAAGCCGTCACTAATACATTCGTAAGCCTGCATGGAAAGCATGTCCTCTAAGCCAATATGAAACAAGAATTAAGCATGTGTCTGGTATCTTGCCAAAGTCATAATCAAATAGATATATGGGCCAAAAAAGAAAAGAAAACCAATGAAGAGACATAAGAACCCTCGTATATGGCAAGCAATAGCCAATCCCAAGTAAAGTGGCAAGGTCCCATGGCCTCTGATAGTATATTAACAACATTACAATAGTAACTCAAAAGCATCCAAAAACAGACCAGATTATAATTCAACGTCATGAATGCTTTGATGATCCCATAGACGTGTGTCATGATCAACTAACAGAGAAAAGATCAACTAACGTGGGGTGCGTCAACACAACCCATTGTTCAAACACAACTGAGTCCACAGCCAAAAGGAAGATTGGGTATAGTTGTGAGGCACTGAAGCTATCAAATCAAAGGAATCTAAATACCAGAATCAACTGTGATGCCATCACTAGTACAGATACGACATACCATAATCCTCACTGGAAGAGATGAATGAACAATTGGAGTAAGAAACTTAAGTAGTTCTGCAAAAGCTGAACCAGAAAATTCAAAAAAGTCGACCATAAATCAACAAATATATATAAACCTGCTTTATTCCATGCTGAGCATCCTTAGGCTGATTAGATCTGACATTTGCATTTGCTCTATTTTGCAGAGGCCACGGAGAAGAAGGTGGAATACTCGCAAGAATATACTCTGCTTGCAGCAAGATATCATGGGCGCCTGCTGCCAAATGCACCCCTAGCCCCACAGCTTCAAGAGATATGCTTCTCAAAAATGCCACAGTACCTGGATGAAGATGATTAGTAAGACTTCCGGGTAAATAAAATAACTAGAAAATATGACATAGAGAAACACAAACAACAAGCTTCGTCAGAGGCTTAACTTTTGTCCCCTTTGAATTACTACAATATTTAGCATAACATGCGGAAACCCATTCAGCTAAAGAACAGAAAGAGGGAGACACCATAAGCTACCAAACAAGAAAATCCTAAATCCAAATTCTCCACTAAAATGCATTACTTAAGGAAAATTTCTGCCATAAGATTGTCACAAGAACTACTAGAATAGACATGAAAAATTATGCATTCGACCTTCCTAAATAGAATTCCAGCTATTACTCAGAAATCTGTCCATTTTAATCACAAATTCTGTCTTTTAAAGAGAGACAGAGAGAGAAGAGGAAAAGAGGGGGGGGGGGGGGGGGGGGGGGGGGGTGGGGGGGGGGGGGGGGGGGGGAAGAGGAGGAACACTGCGCTCCTTATTTCTCAAAACTTCTGATCAAATTTTGTCTGCTGCTTTACCTCTTTGCAATCCCTTGAGTACTCTATGATCCTTCTTGTAATTCTCAACTGGGCAAGAAACTAACTTTGCAGCAGCACTCGTGACAGAAATCAAAGACCTGATGGTTGGTAGGCCACGTAGTACCTTACGAATCTACAAATATATATTCGTTCAAGAGTGAATCAAAAGGCAAGGTAGAACAACAAACGAATAATTATCCCACGCAGGAAAAAAGGCTAGGTAAAAAAACAAACAAAAACTAATTAAAAAAATCATTTTAATAACCTGATTTTGAGATATATCTTCCAACCATTCCCCTATGATTGTTTCACAAATATTATTCCAGCCATACACACCAACAGCTTGTACGGGCTTGAGATGTAGCTCAATTCCCTGTAGCACAAATTATATGACAGAATGAGCTTAAAAATTGCAAAACAAGCACCACCACCAGAAGCAAATTGCATACTGACAGGATCCCTTATAACCAATTTCAGGACATCACAAAGGATCAAAAAATGTAACTAAGGAAACATCTCTTTGGCATCCATAGACAAGACATACCTAGTGTCAGATTAATGTATTTATGAATCAACTTTTACCCAGAGAAAATAATAATGCAAGAAAGAAAATTACCTATTTAAAGAAACATAAGAGAGAAAAAGAGGGATGGTTAAATGCACTTGCATTACCACTCTGGCAGAGAACGTCGGATGAGAGCAAGTGAAAAAGGGGCAAGGATGCTTACATTTCATGGGACAATCGTGAGATCATTAACCAAAGGAAAAGAACCACAATTAATGTTTGAGCTAAAATGAAGACAGTAAAGTACCAGATTAACAACAAACTTGGCCATATTCCATAATAAGAAGGCATAACCCATAAAAAGTGCTTTTTATTCCGAGAGAGAGAGCAATTCAAAAGACAAATTCTCATTGAGGGCATGACGATAAAGACCTACCTTCCAGGGAACCAGGTTTACAAGCTCCACATATTTCCCACCTCCTAGTGCTGCTAAATCCACATGCTGTGGTATGTAATCAACCCGAACACTGAAAGGCTTTATGTCAAATTTCTGTTGAGAACACGATGTATTAGTCAAAAGTTTCACTATTTGAAAGAAAGTGCACATGATGAAAGCTGCCCATGTGAACAAAGTACAACCAATAGGCAATAGGATTTGTCTAGTCATATGGTAAGTATCTCTGCTTCCACCATGGATTATTTGCAAAAACAGCCCAATGGTGGAACCAGGAGTACATAGCCAAAACCAAGACTGGATCAAGACTCAATTAATGAGGTAAATTTAATGTTTCCACAGAGGCAAATGGTAAGGACTAAGGACAGCATTCAGAAAAGCAACATGTGGAGTAATTCTAGCTAAAAACATTAAGTTCCACAATAAGAGAACTTAGCAGAAAGCATGCTTTTACCTGAAAATACGGAAGCAATGCCTCATCAACAATTGCATTCCGCATAGAACCACTTTGGGCATTTTGCAGCAACACTTCTGATCCACCTAGATTATTTTGAACACCTGAAGACCAGTCCTGCGGTGGGTCCTCATTTCCGAAAAAAGAAATGAGAAAATCAAGCTGGCGCTGATGGAGGTGCAATCGCAAAGGAAGTAGAGCAATGCACAACCTAATAATACAAAAAAAATTAGTAAGTGATAAGTCTAAGCAGGTACTATACTAATACTTGAGCAGGAGAAGCAGAAGAGGACCAGCAAAAAGCAGTTTGTCAGATTGTCACCATAACATTAAAAGAACCAGCTAAGGATTCTAGCATCAGACATGGGTTTGAACCCCAGACACTCAAGAGCGCAATACAAACACTGCATGCACTAACTCCGGTTGATAAGAAAATATGCATAAAATATGATCAATGAACCCCTGCCAGTGGCCCCAAACATATGTAGAGGAGGATTTCCTCCGTTCCAAAGATTGACTTTGTCAAATTGGGAACTGGCAGGAATACATGTTTTTCCTTTGAGTAAGGGAAGGAAAGCGCTATAAACCAAATGAAACCAACATCAATAAAGACTAGAACCAACTTATGCACCAGTGAGTAGGCTACTATCTGGCTTTGCCAGTTATAGAAGTCCTACTGAACTTGCATCAGAACTCTTCTACCACCATCACTGCAATTGAGAAAAGGGCTGTCCTCGGACAAGGCTCCCATATAGCAGGATTGCACATGGTCATCTCATCTCCCGCATATGCAGCCCACAAACTCCAAGTTGCAACGGCATCATCAGCATAACTAATCCAACCAAGTTGTTCCATCATGGATCACTAAACCTTCATGTACTACACCGTATCTAGCTTATGTGCCACAAAAAAGGAAATCCCCACCAAAATAAACCAGAGAAGTATTTGTCCAAAGTGGAGCATTAGCCCTCTCTATTTAATGGATAAGGCCTAGTTTGCTGTTGTCGAAGTTGAGAGTTAATCTTGAATTATACATGTTAAGGGAGTACGTCACTACTCATTCTCATTATAAGCATCCAGATGCAACCACTGGATTCCATAAAGATTACAGTGCACAAAATTATCTACAGATACTATCATTCATTAAATCCCAAACAGATTGACCCAGTGGAAAACAGAACTGAAAACATGCACAAAATGAGGTGTAAAAGGACTTTTACCAATATGCCTATCAGCATACCATATGCCAGTCACGGGATAAGGGACAACTTAAAGAAAATGAGATCAAAGCCTTTTTACCGATACTCCTCGAGAGGAATCAAAGGGTCCGGTCTCACAGCTTCCAAGTTAAGCTTCAATGCCTTTGAAGATGATTCTCTGGGATGATCTTTTGAGCTATAATGTCCAAGCACCTTGAAGTTCAACAATTAAAAATTTAGAATTGCACAAAAGAAAAGAATAAGAGGACTCTTAAGGAGTCAAACTTCCATAATTACCAGTCTAAGTGGTACGTCTTTGCTTATATCATAGAGATGAACATCCTGTACAGAGAAAGAAAGCTTAGATACGCAAAATCCACCAACTGGATAGATGTCATACTGACATTCAATCCCACATAGACCTAGTTCTAGGCATATTGCCGTATCCCTCCGGCCATTTTTTCCAGAATGTTCATCAGTCACTGTAGAGTTATCCCAGTCAGCACCAGCAAACATTCTCCATCTGACATCTATGTCCTTGACAATCACTCGGCCCACAAGCTTTCCAGAATCATTAGTATCTTCAGGACTAGGACTACAAGGTTGGCTTTCTGCTGACTGTTTCATGCTGGACATCTCACAGATGTCTACAATATGGTTTTCAAGGATTCTCAAAGAATTTTCTCTATACCATCCGCCGTCGCCTCTTCCAGCATTAACATTTTCTGCAATTCCACTTGCGTGATTGACTATCGCCCCCGAAAGATCTCTGCCTGCAGATAACTCTGATAGAGGGCATAGGTCTGATATACAATAGCCTTCTATAAACTCTGGAAAGTAACCATTCTGGATAAATGAGGCCTGACTGCTTTCCAATCCTACCGAAGGCACTGACCCATTTACTAATAGATCTTGAGATAGTGTTTCAGTAGCTGCAGTATCAAAATCACAATTCCCTCCAAGAAAGCTTTCCTCATTTGATTCAGAATCATATTGACAAGTTCTATTCTCATCTGAAAGAAAAGCATCCTCACGTATCTCATCCATCAATCCAATCGCCGAGGCTTGACTCTTCGCATTTGCGCTTGAAGAGTGCACCTGAGGAGTTGATGCGGCAAGATCACCAACAGAAGTTCTTACTTCAGCTTTCAAATGATTCCTCTCTTGTTCCTTTTGAACGTTATCCCACCTACTCTGCAAGTGAACAAGAGATTCTTCCAAATCAGGAGCAAAAAGCCGTTGAAGTTGTGTGGCCAATTGTATCAGAGCCAAAGTTGAATCATGACAAGTTTCCACAACAAAGTGAGAATTAGACAATTCTAGCTCCCACAAAGTGCCATTCCTGCAGTTAGTCCTCAAATTTGCCACGACAATTGTCTCCCAAGCAACTTTAACATAGCCAATCTTCTGAAGATGTTGCACACTGTAAGTACCACCGAGAAGCTCAAGTTCTGATGCTGAGCAAAGGAGAAGCCCGAGATCTCGCACTCTTATATCATAATCAGTGTCAATCGAATCTCCAGAAGTTGCACTGGAAATACTGAAGCAAGATGCAGCTAGAATACATGCAACATAACAGTTGTCCAAGGATGACTTGACACTTGAATGACTGAATCCAAGGTCAACAATTTGCGAGGTGACCATCAGGTTCTTTAGATAAGGTTCATAGCTCAAACCTGTGTCGACCAAGTTTAAAGAAAAAGAAGAACCAGGAAACTGTTGGCAATCTCCTTTTGATGAAGGACATTCACCAGAACCTTCAGCTTCAGAAGCTGGCAAAGTAAAAAAAGACGGTATTGCATCGAACCAATCAAATCGACCACCTATAGCAACAAAAGTGCCACATCTGACAGTGATGGACAGAAATCCATGGAAATTCACTGGATCCCACATGTGGACGAAGTCAGAACCGGCTAATCCATTAGATGAAGCAGGGGCTCCTCCCCCATCACCCCGTTGCATTGTTGAATTGCAACATGAGATCAAAAGAAACTCTTCATCTGGCACACCAGTAATTGAACCCCACAACTTGCCTTCCCCATGAGCCAGCCAAAAGAAATTGGCACCATTAACACCGCCAATATCTGACACATTCAGTAATTCAAACTTTTCAATTGTCAATTTGAGCCGAAACCATGACCCAGGAAGTTCATTCTGTATTGAGCTTTTGATGTTGTCAATCTTATCAGGGTGAATAACAATCTCTACAGAATCACACTCCATATATATTGATGTCTGACCTACAGAATTTTTCTTCGAAGAATCAACATCTTCAAAAGCAACTCTAGTAAATCCTTTTATCACTTGACTTAAAAGACAGTTGAAGACCTCATATTCATAGCTCCGAAGAGTAACAACAGCAGAGGATAAATGCAAATGTAAAAGGAAACTTGAGCTCATAATTATCTCTTGACGTATTTCAGAAGCAGTATCACCAGAATCTCTCAAAGTTGTTACGGAGGCAAACTCATATCCTTTTCCCACAAACTTATTTCTGCTCCTCTCATCTGAAACAGCTAAAGACTTTGCTCTCTCGGCAACCCAAGCACCAGTCACAGGACCCTCCTGCCAAATCATACTGAATATGGAAGAAGGTGTGTTGGCAACAGACAGAACCTTCAGAGAAGAAAATTTACACCCTTTAGCAGTGCGGCAGGACTTACCCCCACCATCAACCTCCTCACATGCAGTACTGACTAGATACATGTCAACGTTACAGGCATTCAGATGCACAGAAGTTGTCACCATTGAAGAAAACCTCTTCTTCGAATTTGAATTGCAGTAGGGTGAGAAACTATCAACCTTCCCTTCTCTTGTAGAAAAAGTAGGATGAAAGTCCAGAGCAATAAACTGATCCCAATCAAAATAGCTCGCTACATCATCTCTGCCATCAAAAGGAAAGCAGAGAATAACTCTCGCATCAGAGACCGATAAGACACCCTGTAGTCTCTCTCTTGAAGACGTGGTCGTTATACAAGTTCTAGGCCCTCTGTTCAAATCCTCAGGAGATCCTTGCTTAACCTCCGGTTCAAAGTTATTAATGAAGTCATTTACTTTGAGAAATTTCTCCATTTCCTTTATGAAAGACAGCAGCTTGAGGATAAGCCGGAAGTTAACCCAAAAAACAAATGGTGGTAGTGATAATGAGAATGACATTGGCCCCTTCAAGCTGCCATCAGACAGGCCAGAATTACTAGCTAATTGGAAACAGACAAGTCCCGAAGTTCTAAGCAGCAATATTCTGATCACATCATTCCACTTTGCAAATGGAACTTTTGAAGCAGATTCCCCAACCAGCTCATTTTCAGGAACATCCATATAAGAGGCACGCGGAGGAAGAGTGCCTAGAACTTCTGCTTGCAGCCGCCGAATAGAAGCGCTTTGGCCACATATCTCCTCACCAAAGGACATGCCATTTTGTCGATGACTTATAAATTCATTCACCTCAATATGTTTAACTGTTCCTTCAAACTTCATGTCTTGAGGACATATCTGTTAATATTTCAAATTAGTCTACTGGGATTAGGCAGAATAAACAGTGTATAGTCCAGAATCTGAAAGAGGAAGGTGTACAATATCAAGAATCTTCATTCTTACCTGCACCATTAAAGATATATCCCCGCATTCTGCACCTAGACAATGATAATCAAAGCTAACGTTTTCTTGATCATCATTCAACTCTGGAAAATTCCCTTCATCTTCATCGTGGAGAGAGAACATGAGAGACATTCCGGCAATGGACGCTCTGAGATTAGTTTCTATATGCTGCTGTTCTGCATGTAATTCGATCAAAAGTGGAACTTTGTCAGGCATTTGCCCTATAAGATTGTCTTCCGTTTCCATGCATTTCTTCTGAGCAAGAAATATCTCATTTACCATGATTGAAAAAAAGGAATGAGAAGGCACAATTGCACCACAAACGCTACATCCACTATATATAGGTAGAAGAATCTTTTCACTGTTTCCTAATGGAAAAGGTTTACAGCTAAACTTGACAGTAAAGCAGTCTACTTTCCTTCAACGTAAGCTATTTTCTTAAAGGCACCCTGTCCAACGTAGAGCAATAAATCAGATACATATATAGCTATAGCTCAAAGAATACATACCAGAAGGTGTAAGCAATGACCCTGAAGCCAAATTGGAGGCCGCAGTTATTGCGCTGAAAACAGAACATGTCCAGTTCCACATCCCACTCCCACCTAGGGCTGATTGAAAATTTCTCAATTCATCGAAGCACTCAAAAAATTGATCCACACTGCGCAAGAGCCAAAGAGGACACAAAAGGCACATTAAAGTCATTGAAATTACCCTGAAAATATTCTCACTGTAAATACTTCCATAAGAAAAACGAGGATGCCAAATGTGTTGGCATTCCAAATTGAGAGAAGCGAGATGTTGAAACCAAGTAGAGCGTGAAATGTATAGGACAGATAATTTAGTTCATAAGCTCTGCCATTTGCTTCATTGGCCAAATGATGGAGTTATATGTCCCTTCACAGAAATTTCCAAAATGGGTTTTTGTACCATCGTGCATGTTTTTTACCAGGAGAGGTATGTTGTTTCAAAAGCATGTGTCAGAAACAAGATCGCCGACCTTAGAAACACGAAGAATAGCCAAATTGAATCCACCCCAGCAGGCCATAAGCACAAAATGAAAATAACAACAGGAAGAATGTCCAACCTTGCCCCAAAATCATCTTCCTCCTTATCCGCAACGAAAGGAACCCAATCTGAGATCACATTTGGTAAGTGAAGATCAGACCCTGTTCGCTCGCTCAGAGAGGAAGAAAGCTCAACAGATAAGCCATCATAGAGTGGTGATGCTTTGTTAGTGGCAACTTCACACGATCCAGTTGCTGGTGAAGGGCTACTAGATGCAGAACTGAAAGGAACATTGTTTGCTGACTTGTGCAGCATACCACACTCACGCTCCTTGCCCAAATTAACAATTGTTTCCCATGAAAACAAAAGCCATTTGATCGTACTTGGTCGAAACCTTAACTCTATAGGATCTATAGAAACATCTGCATCCACTTTTCGAATGTCTAAGGAACCATTCTTCCAAGGAATGCTTAACTTTAAAGTCCCTGAAAATCCTCCTTCCCTACCAATCATTATTGGCACCGTAGAACTTACTGGTGGTAATCCAGAAAGTAATTCACCCGAATCTATCCCTGATACACTTGGAGGCCATGTTTGCCTATCAACAACATCCATGTGAAGCAGCTCAAGAATCGCTCCTTGAAATGTTACATAATTTGTTAGGCGACTGACTCCAAGGAAATTCTTAGCACCTACGTTGCCCATCAAATGAGAATCCTCTGAAATATATGTTCCACACGCCAATTTTGCAACTCGTAAAACCATATCTCTGTGATGTGTATATTCTCCTCCATTTTGACTCAAATATGGATCAAACGCAATGATGACCTTTTTCATGGTTACATTAAAACTGGCGAGCAACCATTTCACCATCTTTACAATTGTCTTAACTCCTTCGTGAACATCTCCTGAAGAAGGTATAACTGAATTCCCCGTCATCTCTTGCTCGAGCTTGCTCTGGCTGGGACAGACGCTCTGGTTATTATCTAGGCAGGAACCTTGAGAACCAACTGGATCTGACATATAGTTGTCCACATAAGGTGCGAGCACCAATTCAAATTCGTCAACCTCCACCTGGCAGCCTTTACCCTTCCAAGGCATTCTAACTAATAGAGAGCCAATAGATCCTTCTTTTATCATTAATGAAGATGCTGAACCAAACTGGAAAAAGAAGAGCATATAAGAACTTGCATTACCAAGAGAGCTAACTCGATGCTTATGCAAAATGTCACCTGCTCACAATGTTGAACTATAGCACTACCATAGTCGATCATGATAAGAGAATAAAATTCAACCTGTAGTGGCATGCAGGTCATTCCATAATAAAATGCACCATCTACACTAAAGGCTCAAGTAGGTCTCCTCTTGTAGCAACAAAATCCAAGCGTTAGAAATCTAAACACAAGTAGGAGGCCCTTATCCATCAGGAACCTGACAGATAGCTATCCTTCAGAGTGTCCTAACATTCCCGTCCAACTGTTTCAGCTTCCTGAAGAATCCATCAGTATACCGAGAACTCCCAACCCATAAATATCAACATTTTCAGAACAATTGATGCTACATTATAACTGGCCTTAAGAGCTACTAAAATCATGAAGGGCAAAAGTGTTCTACTTCTACACCTAAGGGAACAAATTTCATGCTCTCAATGAAGAATTGGACCCGGCCGAGCACAATTCAACCGTTTCGGCCGACAAACAGAACAGAAACTACTGTATCCTAACTTCCATTGTTTTCACCAACATTAAGAGAAATTCAATACACTCGGCATACCTTCTTGTTAAGATAGTCCACATTAAGAGCGAGATCGTTGAGCTGAATCGTTCCATCTCTCAGCTGGACATCGAGCTGGTCCAAATCAATATCTCCCAAAATGAACTGCCCCAACTTCTTCTTCAAGAGGAACTGGCAGACCCTCTTCACGGCCCACCGCGAGAACATGGCCTCCGCGGACTTCGCTATGTTCCACGGAAACATCGTCCCCTCGAAAAATCTCGACTTCCCTTCGATTCCCGCGCCCGAAAGACGACGAGCTCAATTCAGGAGCTTTGCGGGTGAAAGACTAGGGTTTCGAAGGTCCGGGAGAAAAGGGGGCGGGCTCGCTACGGAAGGACAAGAAGCCTCCATGCAGAGCACGAAACGAGAGAGACGGCTGATCGCTTTCTTGAATTGCCGAGAGGGTGAGGAGAGACGAGATTAGCAGATGTTTGATTGATGGATTTTGTGATTGTCGCCGGCCGATGTATGATTGATGGATTTCCCTTGGTGTTGTCGGGTTCCGTGTCGGGTTCGGACCCGAAAGTTTGCCCCTTAACGACTCTGCACCAATTATTAAATTACTTTAACATATGTCCAATTTTAATTATCCTAGTCGTTTTCTTTTGTTTGCCACGGGACATTTGATGTGTGTAACTTTCGAATTTATCATCCTTCAAATGATTAAAAAACCCTCATTTATTATTATCAATCTTAAAAATATAAATTTAAATTGTATTTCGCTGCTAAAGCTTTTCTAGTATTTACCACTGAAGACCACCTATCAATACGTTTTCAATTTAACACTCACATATGGAAAAATAAATTTTCAATTTTTAATGCATTAAATATACTACAAGCACAAGTGTCGTTTAGGGGTTGTGCATAAAAGGGGTGTCAGTAGTTAAGGGAAGGGAGTGGCCAATGAATTAGTACAATTCCGTCCATTGTCTCTCAATCAAAATGGAAAATTTATCGAATGCATGATTAAATTTAAAGGACTACGTTAAGAAGGGTGATCTTAAGACCAAATCGAATAGACTTTATCGCTTGAGAGTCACATCATGGGTTTTATTTTCGATTGTCATTTTTAATTTTTATGGTTTTTCATGGCATTTGCCAATTGGAAAGCTCATTTTTTGGATCTTTGTGGCTAACCAAATTCTAATTTTCCTAGAAATAGGTGAGAAAGTATTTGGAGGGGAGACGCGTGCCAAATGGGTCAAAGGAGGGCATCTTCATTGCTTCGCTTAAAGAGCAATGATGCAAACATCGACAAGAAGAAATTCCTACGGGACAAGAAAGGGGAGTCCACATATAAAGCCAATTGGGGGTCGTTGTTTCGCTTATCACACAAGTTATTAATTATTTAATGGATCAAAGAAACGTTTGGTGCACTCTGAATATTAATCAATAGTCGTTCCAGCGTCACGTTACCAATCAACAGCTTTTCTAGTGGAACACAGGGTAGCGGGATAAAGCCGAGACAAACATTTAGAGTTCGGATAAATATTAAATCAACATCAATATCACATTTATCCCAAATCAGTTGGGATCGGTGATCGATGAACCCGAAGCGAAAAGCTTAAAATATACTAAAATAAAAGTAAAAATATAAATACACATAAATAAATAAACAGAAATGACTAAACAGGGCATTCTGGAACATAGGAAATCCCCCTTCTATAGTGTGACTCCGTCCTAAGGCAGACCATACGCCAATCTATTTCCCACTCTATTAAATCTTGTTTTACTACCTTCCTCCAAGTAAGTTTCGGCTGACCTCGTCCTCTCTTCATATCGTTTTCTCGATAACACACTTCTGTTCTTATCGGAGCATCTAAGGGTCTACGAAAAATATGTCCAAACCATCTCAATCTATGTTCTCTCATCTTCTCTGTCACAGGTGATATTCTAACTTTTCGTCGAATATCGTCATTTCTTATCTTATCCATCCTTGTATGACTACACATCCAACTTAACATTTTCATTTCCGCTACTCTAATTTTATGCCGGATAAATATTAAATAATGCATCAAAATTTGAGTTTAGGGCATGGAAAATCCGTGGAAAACCGGCATATGTTTTAGTAGTCTGGCCCTTATTCAAGGTCTCAAAGTGGAAGGGAACTCTGGCTTTGAAGTTTTTATTACATCTTGATCGAATACCATTCAGAAATACGCTGGAATATCCATCTTTATACACGTGCGTGAACTTTTTGCTAACTTGTGTGTTGTTGTTATTGCTATCTTCGTCGTGTTATTGCTCACAATCCACACATCACGAGTTAAATTCGAGTTGCAAATTCATATCCTTAAAGTATCATTGCAAAATGTTAATATTTTATGTGAAACATGAACATGCGAAAGAAAAGTCAACAAACAAGTCTTTGATTCGCATTTTTTCTAATGCCAACTTTTGCTTCGGTGACGGGGAAAGATGGTCATGAAGAGCAATGGGAATTTCACAGCTGTCAGCTTGGACACCAGTAAAACGCCTAAATTTCACCTGACGCACTTCCTCGAGAAGTAACATTCCATCCTCCAACCCCACACCATGCAAAACGCCATCAGATCCAAAGCGATATCCGATCTGGGACACCGGACCACCATTCCAATTCCGCTTTGTAGGGTTTGGTGCGCACTTCAATCCTACTCTACCAACCAATTCCCAGGAACAAAAGAAAACGAGATAAGAAGTGAATCGAGAAGGGGCGCAACACAGATGTTGGAGTCGAGCGAGAAAACGAGTAAGATAAACTGCCAAAAAAAAAAAACAAGAGAGAGAGACAGAATCCCAAGTACATCTCAAGAAATCTGCCAAGATTGAGAGCTTAAGGACGGTTTTCCAGGGGCTGGAGGCGCAATATCGCGTGGATGTTAGTAAGAAAAGCATGGGCTTGGTTTGGTTTTGGTACGTGTCGATCTATACTGAAGACTGTACATTTTTACCAAGGCAGGTAGGGAGCAATCAGAGTGGCGAGATCCCCATTTCCATGGTACGTACCACCGCCGGTGACTTTAGCGTTTCCTCCACCGCACCCGCGCTGAGGGGAATCCACTCGTAACGGCCTTCGAGCGGCACGTCGTTTACGACGTCATAATTGTATCTGCCAAATGGAAGAAGAAACCCAAAAAGAGAAAGGCAAAAAAAAAAAAAAGCAAAGAAGCGAATAGAGGGGGTTTGTTAAGTTCGTTTCGAGTAATGAAACCTCCAAGCGAAAGCTAAAATGCGCACTGCTTATCCTGTGCACACTCACTTCTCCGCGAACCGCCTCTGCTGTCCCTTCTCCGTGGCGGACAAGTACGCATCTATCTCCGCCGCGCACCTCGACTTCACCTCCGCCGGGTCGGCGTCTGCTGCCGGCAGTTGCATCTCCGGCCTCCTGCGGGCATCGAGCGACGCCGGACCATCTCTCCTGCGGGGTGTAGCGCGAGAGAGGATTACAGTTTCAGCCATGCGCATCGAAGAGATTCGTATCCCGTTGGAAGCAAAAGAACGGGAAAGAACATGGGAAAAATATAAACCTGAGGTTGCCGTCGGCGCACGTCTTGTCCTCGGTTTCAATTTTCAAATGTTCGGCCTGCCACGGAATGTTCACAAATTTTTAAAGCGCTAAGTCGTCGGAAACAGATAAAATCACACTTGCGGGCCAAGCAATCCAGTGAAGCAGAGTTTTACGATCACGATGATAGAAGATCAGAAAATGGAGTTTTGAAAATTATTCGGTGAGATTGCGAGCTAAATCGCTACCACTCGTATTTTGAAGCAGATTAAGAGAAATTATGACAAAGGTTCCCTCACAATAGGTCACAATCCGCAAATCCTGGGCGAGAGAAAAAAAAAATTCAAATCCTGAGTGATTCAAGGAAGGAGACAGTACTTTCTTTTGAGATCAGATCATGCATTTGCTTTCCTTTTGAGGAACGATAACAACATCCACTCGAGACCGTTGTTGCTCGATCTTTTTTGAAATTCAAAGTTCCGAAGTTACCTCTGAACCTAAGAATCTCTTCCTCTTGTTCGAGTTTTCTCTGGATTTGACAACGGAGCGGAGCTGCGGAGAGTCGCCGGCGACACAGCCGCCGCATCGTGGCGCCGATTTCTCCGACGGAGCGGTGAAAGGGAGGTGGCTCACGACGGCGGGAGTGGAAGAAGGCGGTCTCGACGATTCGTCAGAGCCGACGAGTGACATGGTTCTCTTGGACGTACTTCTGCTGGGCGTGGGAGGAGCAGACTCCGTTGCAATTCTCTCGTACTTTATCACGAGATCTGCCATCTCTCTCTCTCTCTCTGGTTTTGCTATTTTCGGTTTTGTGGAAAGAGGGGGACTCAACGGGCAGGGTTTTGCGGTTTAAGGCGAGGGGCGGATGACCATGATCATTGTCCAATTCATCAATAGGAAAGCCTGCTCGTTTTCGAATACTTATTAATCGATGGAGTAAGGATGATGACAATAAAAAATCAAAACGCCTTAATCGACTTTTGTTCAAAAAATTGTTCGACTCGATAAGTGATTTATCACTGTTAAATGGGTATTGTGCGAACGAAGTCGATCGCACGACCATTTCAAAAATTCCACATGTCGCCGATCAATGTTGTCGATCTAGAGGTTGAACGTGCAAAAATGGAGTTGAAAAACAAATGATAAACTAAATTGTGTCGATGTAGTAAAAAATCTATCCGTTTTCGAGTGATTAGTTCGCTTGAATTTTAAAAAATCATAAGAGACTCTCGATGAACTTGAGCTCACTTGGCACTGGCACCGCTACTATTGGGCGAGGCCGACCTCACCCAGTGATGGCGATGCTAGACTCACCCGGCATGGCTATGTCGATGGTCAGCGAGGCCAGTCGCTAGATTGGCAACCAGCTAGAGAAAAAAGATGAACAACAAAAACAAAATAAATAATTAAAAATTATTAAAAATTACTCTGTCAGCACTAGTCGGCGTCCACGTTAGTACTGGCCGATCAAAGTTAGTTGAATGAATTAAATTGGCATAAATGCAAAAGATTTAAGACTGAACTGGCAAAAAGAAAAAGGTTTATGACCAAATTAACATAAATACAAAAAGTCTGGGACTAAATTGATCAAATTAAAAAGGTTTAGGACTGAATTGGAAAATGTATAATATGTTTTGGACTTTTTTCACAATTTTCTCATTAAAAAATTTATATCTAAATTGGCATAATTGAAAAGATTATAACCAAATCGGAAGTCGTACAATGATCCTGGAGACTCCCCTATGCCAATTTTGCTATGTTCGGATGATAACTTGTTCTTAACTTTGAGACGCAAAGCTTGCGGAAATTACTTCTTTCTTAATGAAATAGCATATAGTTTTGTAAAACTTGAAATTGGCTTATTAAACATCATTAACGAGTATATTCCTATACTTTGTTTTTTGAACTTGGTTCCGCTTGTTTCACCGAAAATATTTTCTCGAAAAATATTTTTCCTAATTTTCAATGTTCAGAGTGCGGAAAATGAAAGGTAAATGGAAAATATTTTCTAGTCAATAAAAAAAAATCTTCTATAACTAAGGAAAATGACTTCCTTTTTTGAGAAATGAAAATCATTTTCCCCTTCATGTAAGGCTTTTCTTTCACATGTAACTTTTCGAAATGGGAAAATTTTCTTTTCTCTCTCCTCCATTCTCGACGAGACTGCGATCTGGGATCTTCACCTCCATAGCAAGGCGAGCCATGATCTCGTCAAATCTAGCAAGGTTGAGGCTCGCCTCGCTATTCTTGAGCTTGGTCAACCCTCACGCCCTCGCTCGCAGCCACGAGCGAGCGTTGGTGGAGCCGTTCCTCGACACCTTCAACTTCCTCACTCACTAGTCGTGGTTGCTCGCTCATTGACTTCGATTGAGGCTGAGCTCGAGACTCGCCGAGATCGGCCGAGCCTCGAGTTTATTAACCTGCATCATGGTTGATGGCCGGGCCGAGGAAGGAGCAGCGACGTAGGAAGAAAGGAGGAGGAGGAGAAAGAAAGAGAAAAAAAGAAGAAAAGAAATTGAAAAATTAAAAATTAGGGAAAGAAAAAATAAAAAAAAAATATTTAAGAAAATATTTAAGAAGTAAAAATAGCGATGGAAATTAAGTTTCCTTACCAAACAATGGAAAATATTTTTTAATTCATTTTCAGATTTCAACCAAACACCGAAAAATATCACTACTTTCCTAAAAAATGATTCCCTAAAGATTAATTTTCTACAAATGTTTTATTTTTCACGAAATAAACGGAGCCTTAAGGTATTTCATAAAATGAAACTCGAAAAATATTTTGTAAACATTGAAGTAGCCAATTATATTTGGGTACTTATCGATTAGTGGCTGCTTGTGTTTCGATTCGATAAATCTTTCAAGGCTTTATTTTTTGTTCTAGCGACGAAGAAAATCTCTTAAGCTTATCACAACAAATAAATTTCAATTTGGCACATATTAGGGCATTTTAAGGAAACAGCTTCTTAAAAAAAAACAATTTCTTTTGGCGAATTTATATTTTCCTCCTCCTCCTCCTCTTTTTCTTCTTCTTGTTTTTTTTTTTTTGCAGGCTTGCTATTTTCCCACGAAGAAATGGAGATTACCAAAAGATGTTCAAACATTATCAATTAGTCACGAAGATATTGTACGCAGGAACTCCAGCCGTAGGAAAGCTAGCTTTGCCTCTTTCTTTTTTTTTTTTCCGTCCTTAATATAGAAATTGGAAAAGATACAGTGCAACTAGAGGTACATTTCATCCAAGAGACGGAAAAATTGTCAAAAGAGTACTAAAACTTTTGTAATTTTATCAATTTAATCACAAACCTTTCATATTTTTCAATTCAGTCTTCAATTTCTTCACATTTTGCTAATTCAGTTATATCGGCTAAAAATCAGTAACATAGATGCTGGCCGTTCTATGGGACATTGCCGATGCCAATGTGTATAATTTTTTTATTAATATTTTAATATCTTTTTAAAAAAAATATTTATTTTTCATTTTTTTCCTTTTCCTTATTTTTTCTTTTTATTTCCTTCGACCGCCTCAAGCGAGGGCCACCCTCGTCAGATGGAGCAAGGGTAGACCTCCTGGCCTCCAGTGAGGACGACCCTCACCTTGGGTGGAGTGAGTGGCCCTCACCAAGCAAAAGAAAAAAAAAGAAAAAGAAAAGAGGGAAAAAAAATTAAAAAAGAAATAAATAATTTTAAAAGAAATATTAAGATATTATTAAAAATTATCAATATTAGTATAGGATAACCGATTTTCACATCAACGATTTTCAATTAATAAAATTGAATAGGCAAATTAAAAAGATATAGCATTGAATTAACAAATGGTGAAAATGTTTAATTTTTTTTTTTTTTTTACAGTTCTCCCTCCAGGAGACAATGTTTGTACTGTACTTATTTTGCACGGGCAATCCATCCGTGTTGGTCTTTCCATTGAGTTGAGGATTAATGTTACAAGAAATTCCTTGAATAGTGGAGAATCTCACCATGTGTTGAGAGCGCCTCCGCTAAGATTGGGAAAAAAAAAAAGGTACTGAAAAATGAAAAAGGAAAAAGAAAAGTCAATCTCCTGCAACAACCACCTCCGCGACCGAGGTGGCAGCGATTGGAGGCGCGGTGGCCATCTCCATCGCGATTGGACGGCCGAAGGAAACTCCCCTGCAAAGATAACCGGAACCTGCCATCAGAGGAGGGCAACCATCGCGGGCGGCGGCCTTTTGACGGACACCTCCCGCATGGGTCTCGGATCTTCGACCAGAAACAGTTTCTTGACCGTGGGCCGCTTAATAACACGGCGAGCGCCGCCGCCGTCGGCGGACAACATCGGACTCGCCAATAAAAATTGTGGACAAGACAGCGATCTTATTGAACTCGAAATTACCATCACATTACATGGACATGTCGAGTTTTTATGACATCAAGAAAGTTAAAACAGACCAACAATTTCCCCCTCGCAGCCTTGCGCATTCAAAATCCAAACTCCAAACGAAACGAGACGATAAGAACTAAGCGAAGTCCGAAAAACATCAAGTCAGATGAAAAAGCACACGAAAAGCGACGAACTACCATCCGATCATCCACCAAACGGTGGAAATTAGACGCCATCATGTCACTCGTTCAAGAACTTGGCGAATGTCTTCATCATCTCCACGGCGTTGTCGCAGCCCGGATTCATCAGATGGAACACGTGATTTTCGCCTTTCGTCTCCACAACCTCCACGCTCCCTCTCCACCCGCTCTTCTTCAACACCTCCTCGTAGAACCACCCTCTGCTGCTCAGCACGTCCTTCTCCGCCACGAACACCAAAACCCTGTCGCTACACAAACCCCCGAGACGCGGATCCGATTCCGGGTTAAAGATCGGGTCGTCGGGCCCGCTGAACGTCGGGCACGCCATCTCCATGAACCTGACCGTCCAAGCCCGCCTCTCGGCGTCCGTCGTCTCCGTCCCCACCGGCTTGCTACCCCAGAAGAACGCGTGCACCAGCGCAATCCCCGCCACCTGCACGCCGTCCAACTTATCAGACCCGATCCTCAACCCCATGTGGTGCGCTATGTTGGCCCCTGCGCTGTCTCCGGCGAGGAACACCCTCTTCAAGTCGGCGTGCTCGTTGAGCCACTCGTCGGCGCCGTCCCCCGCCGCGTGGGAGGCCACCCACTCGAGGGCGGCCCAGGAGTCGTCGTAGGCGGCGGGGAGAGGGTCCTCGGGGGCTCGGCGGTAGTCGACGGAGACGACGACGACGTTGGCCTCGGATGCGACGGCATTCAGGTAGTTGTGGTACGTCGGGGAGCTGGCGGTCTCGATGCAGAAGCCGCCGCCGTGGAAGTAGACGAGGAGGGGGAGCTTCTTGTGGTGGCCGGCGGGGAGGTAGAGCCTGGCGGAGACGGCGGGGTCGGAGGAGAAGGCGACGTCCTTGGAGGCGACCCCGGTCTTGTCGTCGAGGGAGGCGGGGACGGTGGCGGTGCCGATGAGGCGTTCGATGCGGCCGTCCTTGTAGATGCGGAGGAAGGGAGAGAAATCCTGGGATATCTCGGAGGCCATCGAACTTCCGAGGGTGTTTTTTCTGTCGGACGTGGGTATGTGGTTCGGGAGGAGAATGGAGGTAACTTTGCTGTGGTGAGCGGGACTGACCGTTGAGTGCGCTTTGGCGATGGAAGATATTTGGTCAAACGGGGACCGCACACTTTCGGGACGGCGAAATCCATATGCGGCCGGACGAACGCCACGCCATTCCAATAATTGACCCGTGGGGCAGGGTTTCGTCTGCGATTGGACGGTCGGAGATTTCGTGCCCATTTTTCCAAATTGAAAAGGGTTTTGCCGAAAATTTCTTACCTGTTGACATGGCTAGCCTTCAGGATAAAAAATAGGAGGGATTTCGAGATACAGCTTAGGGCCTCCCCTTGTCAGAGAACGTGAGACCAAGTAGATCGGATTCGCACATCAGTTGGGAAGACGGTAAAGCATGGAGCTCTTAGATTTCCTTACTGAGGCCGAACTCGTCTAGATCGGATCCATTTTAACCGTTAATCGTGTACACGATCAGTGATTGAAATAGACCCGAGTCCGTGAATCCGATGAAAAATGACATTGAAAATGCGTTTCGAGCAGAAGGTTTATGAATTGATGTTGTTTATTTGGAAATGAGTTAGTGAATGCACCCACTCGCGTCCTCGTTAGTTAGAATCAGGTGAATTGATGGGGTCGGGAACGAGGCCATCGGAGGGAACTACACAGTTTCTGTTCTTAGATCTGAAAACCACCCTTCACCGTGCCTCGCTGAGCTAATCCAGCCGCGCCCGGTTTTGGCTGCTTTTGCTTTTGGCGAGCATCTGGTCTGGCGGCTTTTGCACTTAGGTTAGGACCATTCTAATAAGTTTCTAAAGGAGGACTCGTGGTTGCACTTGCGTTTCTCTTAGGAAGTTTCATATGGAACTTCCTTTTCCCAGCAAGTTGGTGACGAGGTCCTGCTGGTAGCACGTGGACCATACAAGTCATGTAGAATTCCCAGAGCTCCATTTATTTCGCGAAAAAATAAGTAATTAAAAAATATTTTTCGAAAAAATAATCACTTGTATCGCTTGAGATGATTAATAAATGAGTTATCGACAACATTTTATGCCTAAATTTTTTCATAGACAAGAAAAAATATTTTTCGCTCATTTATTTTCAAAGGCAACGCGTGCAATCATTTTTTGAAAAATATTTATCAAATCATTCATTCTTCAAGAAACAAACGGAGCCTTAGACTCGCACGTAAGGCTGATGCAATCGATTTTCTATTATTGAGTCTATTCCTCCATCTTTTCTAGCCGGCTAGTATAAAGCAATCTATATACCGTAGCACCGTTGGGTGAACATTATATTTCCTGCCATCTAAATGGCAAAATCACTGAGTTTGAGAGCTCTAAACCTCTAACGAAGGTAGGTTAAAAAAGGGACAAGCACTCTATTTAGGCTCTAAATTGGTAGGCTTCAATCTAGCTTTATAATCGAATTCATTTAAGAGTGTTTCCTTTTTTTTCCTTTCTTTTTTTTTTAAACATAAAATGAATAATTTTGAAAATATTTTCATTTTTAATGTAAAATGAAGGATTTTGAAAATATTATCCTAAAAATAAATGTTTGCATTGAATGCATTAATGCAAAATACATTCATCAGTCAGTGAACTACCATTACACCTAACCAACTAATTAATTAGCTTCTTCAACAAGCAGGAATTAATCAACTTTGCTTGACGAAGGATGCGAATTTGTCCACCAACTGAGCAGCTTTCTCGTACCTGAGATTACTTATGTGGAAACAATGCTCTTCACCGAAGTTCTCCACCAACTCCACGCTCTTCCCTCCCCACCCGCTCCTCTTCAACTCCTCCGCGTATCTCGCCCCAACCCCTCTCAGGTGATCCTTCTCCGACACAAAAACCAGCACCCTCTCGCTCCCGACCCGGCCCAGATCCTCCGCCGCCGGCCTCAGCCTCCGGTCCTCCAGCCCGCCGTTCTCCGGGCACATATACAGCCACATCGCGTCGTCCTCGGTCCCACCGAAATACGGGTGGACCAACACCATCCCCGCGAGCCTGACCCCGGGCAACCTGGCGAGCCCGATGCGGACCGCCATGTCGTGCGCGATGTTCCCTCCGGCGCTGTCCCCGGCGACGAAGAGACGGCTCAGATCGGCGTGGCGGTTGAGCCACGATTCGGTTCCGCTTCCGCCAGCGTGAGCCGCGACCCACTGGAGCGCGGCCCAGGAATCGTCGTAGCAAGCCGGGATCGGGTGCTCCGGGGCCAGCCGGTACTCGACCGAGACGGCGACCGCTTCGGCCTTGGCGGCGATTGAGCTGACGTAGTTATGGATGTCGGGAGAGAAGGCGGATTCGAAGGAGAATCCGCCGCCGTGGACGTAGAGCAGCACGGGGAGCTTGGACTTCGGGTCTCGGATCTCGGGGAGGAAAATGCGGGCCGACACCCGGGGTTCGGGCGAGATGAGGACGTCCTTGGATCGGACCCCGGTGAGCGGATCGTCGAAGGGAGGGATTTTGCGGGTCTGATGGAATTTCTCCACCCGGCCGTCTCTGTAGACTCGGAAGAATCGGAACTCGTGTGCTATTTCGCCAGTGCTGCTGCTGCTGCTGCTGTTGCAGCAGCTTTTTCGAGGCGGAATAGAGATGGAGTTGGAGAGGGAATTGAAACAGGAAAAGTCCAGAAATGTGGGGTTTCGGTGGGATGGGAATGAGACGCGGTATTGTCTGAGGAAGAGGAGAGAGAAGGGGCGAGAGAGGGACGCCATTTTTGGGCGGTCGAGGCTGTGGAAGCAGCGGAGCAGGATTGGAGTTCGGTCTGGTTTCTGTTGCGATTGTTGAGGGAGACGATTCTCAGTGGGTTCAGATTCAGACCAGTCTAATGAGCATGTCTATGTGTAAGAATGTGGTTTGGGGGCAAATGACTGGGTGGGTATGCGGCCCACTAATGATCGGGTTCGGGTCCTCTTGCTTCGGTGACGTTGATACTGGGTCAACAATTTCTGTCCGGCCGTCACATTTTTTACCCTTTAATCGAGGGCCGACGAAAACGTAGAACCATCACCGCATTGCCATTGCCGCCCTCTGAGCATTTGTTACTTTTCAGTATCCGTCTACGCGATTAGTTTTGTTTACACCAAAAAAAAATAACCAAAGTCATCCACATAAACGAGCATGTGGCTAATGCGCAGATATTGTCGTGCACCTGACACATTATTGACAACCATAAGGATCGGTATCGGTGTTAGCGCAAGTCGAGGGTCACCGCCGATCGGTCGTCGATATTCAACAACAAAGACGAACATTTAACAACGATGGACAAGAGTATTGATGAGTAAGGATCTATAAATTTGTCGAGAGGGAAACAGAATGCGTAAGGAGCATCGAGATATGGCTACATGATCGAAGTCACCAGAGGACAAAGCAATTGAGATCGTGCAACAACCGGCATGCATTTTTTTAAGGAGCAATTGTCCAAGAATAAGATCGTGGCGTGTGAGAACGAAGGCGCAAAATGTTTGGAGGTGGAACAACATTGGTTACAGTCATTGGAAACTGCCCAGAAGTAGTTGTATTACTGCCATTATAAGTACCGTCGCTCCTCTATTGAAGAGTATCAAACAAATTTACTATCTTTTTGCATCTTCACTTTCCTGATTGTACTTTTATCTTTCAAACTCGTCTGTCTGTCGATTATATTCCGGCATATATCTTTATCCTGTATGTTACGCCATTGAGTAAATTCAGACCTAATATATAAATAGTGTTTTAAGCTTTGATGTGAATTGATTTCCGGCATAGTTTATTCGCATTGAGTTATGTTGTGAAAATCTATACGGCTCAAGCCGAGCCGCCGATTAAAATCCCGACTCGGTTTGTATATGTACAGATTAAAATTCGAATTGTTGATTCCTTTATTACTTATGATATTTCAGTCTGGAGTAATTACAAGACTTGTTTTCATTTTATTAAAAAATCAAAAAAATAATTTTCGATTAAAGATATTTTCTCGTGGGAGAAATTCCGCCCGAAAGAAGTATGATTAGCATAGTGTTGTTTTTCAATATACTGCCGATGGCTGGCTAATAATAATAGATATTCGTAGAGGTAAAAAGATCAACCCAGCAAATTATTAGTTTAGCTTACAAGGATTGGTAGTTCGCCAGTTGATCCCCGCGCATCAAAGATCATTCGGAATTTCATGGCTCGATCCATCAGTTGTGTTTGATGAAGGAGACGAACTTGTCCTTCAACTCCACGGCCTTCTCGTACTTTGGATCGAACAGGTGAAAGCAGTGCTCTTCCCCAGCATTCTCAACCAGCTCCACACTCCCTCTCCACCCACTCTTCTTCAACTCCTCCGTGTAGCCAATTCCAACCTCCCTCAGGTGATCCTTCTCCGCCACGAACACCAACACCTTCTCGCACCCCAGCGTCGCCAGGTCCTCCTTCGCCGGCTTCAGCCTCGGATCCGACAGCCCGCCGTTCGTCGGGCACATGTGCAGCCACATCTGGTCGTCGTCCGTCCCGCCGAAAAACGGGTGCACCAATATGACCCCCACCACCTTCACGCCCTGCGGCAGCCCGATCGACCCGACCCGGGCGGCCAGTGTGTGCGGTATGTTCCCCCCGGCGCTCTCCCCGCCGATGAAGACCCGCCTGAAGTCGGCGTGCTCGTTCAGCCACGGTTCCGCCCCGTCCCCCCCGGCGTGTCCAGCCACCCAACGGAGCGCGGCCCAGGAGTCCTCGTAGCAGGCCGGTATGGGGCGCGCCGGGAAGAGCCCGTACTCGACGGAGACGGCAATCGCGCCGGCCTCGGCCGCGAGCGTGCTGACGAAGTTGTGGTAGGTGCGAGAGAAGGCGGATTGCATGCAGAACCCGCCCCCATGGGTGTAGAAGAGGAGGGGGAGCTTCAGGGCCGAGTCGGAGATGGGGGGCAGGAAGATCCGGGCGGAGACGGGCGGGTCCAACGAGATGAGGACGTCCTTGGATCGGACGCCGGTGTTGGGGTCATCGGAGGGAGGGATCTTCTGGACGGGAGGCATGAAGAATTCCAAGCGGCCATCCTTGTAGACTTTGAAGAGTCGGAACTCTTTGACCACCTCCTTGCTCTCCGAAGCCATTTTTACGGGGAGGGCGATACGAGGATGGAGATAGAGGAAGGAGGTCCTTGTACAAAATGGACAATGCGATGGCGGTGAACACTTGTCGGTCTTTCCTTCTCTTTTTTTTTTTTTTTGTCCCCTTCCACGTGGAAAGGACGGCGTCAGGGGTTGACCCGAACGCAGTTTACTATTATGTTGAATCGGTCTTTCCATCTCTGCCCATTTACACGTCAGGTGATAAGGTAGCGTACTGTGTAAAGATGGTCTTGATAAAATCAAAAGAAATAGCCTAATTTTTAAGATCTCGTTGGTTCTTGCCTCACCGCATTTAGTCACAGATAAATCAATATGTTCGACGATCGATCTATTATCTTCCCCAATAAAGAAGGCGATTCCAAGATTTTGAATCTCATTTTGAAAAGGTTGATTATATATCCGTTCAAGATATGCTTTCTTATGGACAAACCAAATAATGGCGTAACGATTGAGCCCCACGTCGGCTGCTGTTCCATCCTATGGGCCATAACTCGTTGAAGTGAGATGCAAGAATCATCCTAACAAGTTGGCATTGGGTGCTCTTGGGCCAGTCCATAATCAAATATGTGATTGGTTCAATCTTTGGTAGTGATTAATCTTAAGTTTTTCAAGTGCAAACTTACTACTAAAATGCAAACACAATGTTCAAAAAAAAATTTGGGGGGAAGAAAAACACAATGTTCAATTTATATCTCCAAGAACCAAAAACTAGGGATTTGGAGCTACTCCGAGACTAATTTGAGAACAAGACAAGCGTAACTTAAGAATGCGGTGTTTTGTTTTTCTTTTTTCTTTTTTCTTTTTTTGCTCTTAAGAGGAAAAAAGAAAAAGAAATCATACGCAAACCTTTCGACAACAACAAGCAATCGTGTTTCTACAAGGAAGAAAAAAAAGGCAAAAGAGTAATTAAGCTAGACATTTGGGAAGAGAAGTCCAATATGTCACACTCTTGTGAAAATTGCGAGCTAGAGGTCAAGGAAACCTAACAATGGCAGAAGCAACGCGAACGAAGGGATAAGGTCGTGAGTCATGAAATTGAAGAGCGAGAGAGAAAAGAACTCGGGAAATATGACCAAAGTGGATTGAACCTAACCTTTTTTTTATTAAATAGGTTCGAAATGGGTTTATAGACCCACTAAAATCCATTTATTTTGGACTTTTTAACTTTAAAACTAATTATGACCTACATTTTAAGTTTGATACAGCCTATTTAAACAAATATAGATTGTAATATATCGGTTTGTGAGTGACCCATTTTAACAGGTTCAACGTGGGCAAGTGATTGAGTGGTGGGTGGGCATGCGGCCCAACCATGATTGGGCCAGGATAGTCTTGTTTCAATTATGTTTTGGGCCGATCGGCATGTCCACTTTTCTGAAAACTTGAATCGAAAGCAAAATGGTGGTGATTACAAAATCATTCGTGGATCCATAAGTGCCCAACGGATCAATTAAGAAATATTTGAGAAACAGTCTGAAATTCAAATGAAAATCCATTTTAATTTTCTTTCGGCCATTCACCGATGGCACATCTCGGTTTGGGATCACCTTCGATCCAGTGATTTCTACCCTCTATAGCAACGCTCACCAACTAATTGTCAATAACATTAATTAACTAATGCTTGGTTAACGATTCCTTTTATGGTGTGGGGTTAACTTCAAAATATCCGTATTTAGTGAACTGAGTGAATTATCATGCAAATTAGATATGACTGCTAAAACTGATTAATTAGTGGGTACCAAGCATGGATAGGCTTGAGCTAAAAAAGGGAATTAACTTACGAAGATTGGTAGATATCCAATCATCAAAGCCATGAGCAAACAGTGAGAATTGACCGATCCCGCGGATCAAACATGACTCGGAATTTCATGGCTCCATCAATCAGTTGTGTTTGATGAAGGAGACAAACTTGTCCTTCACTTCCGCGGCCTTCTCGCCCTCGGGATGATGCAGGTGAAAGCAGTGCTCTTCCCCGACATTCTTCACCAGCTCCACGCTCCCTCTCCACCCGCTCTTCTTCAACTCCTCGGCGTACCCAATTCCCATCTCCATCAGGTGATCCTTCTCCGCCACGAACACCAGCACCTTCTCGCACCCCAGCCTCGCCAGGTCCTCCTTCGCCGGCTTCAGCCTCGGATCCGACAGCCCGCCGTTCGTCGGGCACATGTACAGCCACATCTGGTCGTCCTCCGTCCCCCCGAAGTACGGGTGCGCCAATATGACCCCCACCACCTTTACCCCCCGCGGCAGCCCGATCGACCCTACCCGGGCGGCCAGCGTGTGCGATATGTTGCCCCCAGCGCTGTCGCCGCCGATGAAGACCCGCCCGAAGTCGGCGTGCTCGTTCAGCCACGGCTCCGCCCCTTCCCCTCCGACGTGTCCCGCCACCCACCGGAGCGCGGCCCAGGAGTCCTCGTAGCAGGCCGGTATGGGGCGAGACGGGAAGAGCCCGTACTCGACGGAGACGGCGATCGCGCCGGCCTCGGCCGCGACCGTGCTGACGAAGTTGTGGTAGATGAGGGAGGAGGCGGATAGCATCGAGAACCCGCCGCCGTGGACGTAGAAGAGGAGGGGGAGCTTCCGGGCCGGGTCGGAAATGCGGGGCAGGAAGATCCGCGCGGAGACGGGCGGGTCCAACGAGATGACGACGTCCTTGGATCGGACGCCGGTGCTGGGGTCGTCGGAGGGCGGGATCGTCTCGACGGGAGGCATGAAGAGATCCACGCGGCCGTCCCTGTAGACTTTGAAGAATCGGAACTCCTTGACCACCTCATTGCTCTCCGAAGCCATTTCCGGGGAGTGACGTGAGCGAGAGAGGAGGATTGTAATAAATGGCGAAAGCGACGGCGGCGAAGCTTTTAAGGTTTTCGTTTCACTTTTGTTGCCTCGGGCGAGGAATGGAAGGTGTCGCTGTCGACCGTCAAGCGTAAGAAACGTTGATGGCGAAGTAAACGGACATCCCACGTTCTCCACCGGTCGGTCAAATTTGATCTTCGTCGCACCACTTTTTGCGAGCAATGAGTTATGTTCGAGCTTGTGAGTCGGACTAGCCACCGAAATTTCAAGTTAGTAACCGGAGAAGAGAGATAGAGAGAGGATTGGTATTTCGAGGGCAGCGATGGCTTATGCCTCTTTGGATGAAAAGTAATTTCACCGGTTGTCTTTTTATGCCTTTGTTCGCAAGTCAACGGCGCCAAGGGAAGTTTAATGGAATGTCTACATAGCACTCGAGAAAAGGGAAAGTCTACCCATAACTTGAACCGGGCCGAATACGTGGGCCAACACAAGAAGACAAGTTTCTACTGGGCTGAATCGAAAAGCCTATGTTTCACATTTTTCCAACTCAATTTCTTTTTTTGTTTTCTACGGTTGATTGCATTGGCAAGACCTAGCCAACTCTGTTATTTATCTATTTTTTGTGGGCCCTCTCTCTCGCGTCCCTGCCGTGGTTCACTGGCCGCTAGTCCCTGGCTGCCATTTGCGGGCCGCTGTTCGCTAGTCTTCGGGGCCGCCGATCGTCCAAATTTTATATTATTACCAAAGGAATTTCTGTTTCGGAAACATAAATTTTGTGTCGTTGTCAAACACGTCTCTGATCAGAAACTCATTTAGGGAATAAAAATAGAAAAATCTATTTCAGGCTAGAAATAAAGTTCGGAAAGCTAATGGTTGTCATGCGCGTCCTCACCATCCAAAGAAACTACGTTATCTCTAAAAAATCAAAAGAAAGGGCTTCACTTCCACATGTAATCACACGCTCCCGATATATAAGGAAGAAGGAAAGCGCAAATGCACAATACATCACAAAGAAGAAAGAAACATTGCGGTCGTGCGACAGATAAATTATCACGATGAGAAACGTGCTGGTGCAACTTAAGAAGGTGGTGTTTTTTTTTTTCTTCATGTTCTTTTGTTCTGGAGGAGATGAAAGGAAAAAGAAATCAAACGCAGACATTCCAACGACAACGAGCAATTGCTTTTATGCAAGAAAAGAAAAAAAAAAAGAGAGAGAGAAGTTAAGCCTTACCTTTGGGAAGAGAAGTGCAATTTGTCATAGTGGTGTCAAGTTGCATGTTAGAAGGACCAAAGTGGGTTGGACCTGACCTATTTTTTAGAAGGGTTGAAAATGAATTTAGAATACACCTACTAAAATCCATCTATTTTTTGGCTTTTAACTTTAAAACTCATCACGACACATTCAGTCAAGTTTGAGGGTGACCAATTTAAATAAATATGGGTTAAAAAAATGTGAATTTGTGACCCTTTTTGACAGCCTTGTTAGTTGTCAAATGACTGGGTGGTGGGTGGGCATGAGGCCCAACAAAAACTGGGTCAGGGTTCTTGTTTCCGTGACGTTTCGGGCCAATTCGCATGTCCGTTTTTTTTTTTTTTTGTAGAGACTTGAACCGAAGCCGAAATGGCGGTGACTACAGTTTCACTTGCGGATCCATAGATGCCCAACGGATCAATTAGACACCCGAGAAACAATCTGAAACTCAACCAAAACCCATCTTAGTTTAGTTTTCTTTCAGCCGTGCATAGATGACACGTCTCGGTATGGGATTATCTTCGACCGGTCATTTCTACCCTCTATAGTAATGGTAAAATGAGCATCATACGACAACTAATACTCAGCTAATGCTTGGTTAACGATTCCTTATGGGGTGGGGGTTAACCTCAAAACGTCCGTAGTTAGTGAACTAAGTAACTTATCATGGAAATTAGATATGACTGCTAAAACTGATCTAGTTAATGGGTACTGAGCATGGATAGGCGGAACCTAAAAAGCGAATCAGCGCTATCGAAGTCAATCCAGTGATCTCTGTACTTGAACTATCGCCCTACATTTTCTGACAAAAACAAAAAAGTCCGTCTAGTGATTATCTATATTAGTAATTTGAACCCCTTTTTTTTGGCCCCCGACGTTGTAGGATCAATATTGTCGTATTTGATTAGCATGATTGCCTTTTAATAGGCAGCACCGAATCACGTAAAAACTGCCGGTAGAGACTAGAAAATAGACACGAGTGTCGGCTGCCGCGGCTGGCTAGTTGGATATTCGCGGCGGTAAAAGATCAACCCGCCAGCCAAATTATTTGATAAACTAACGAGGATCGGTAGATACCCAATCACCCAGATTCATCACCCAACGGTCGGGATTAATGGATCCCGCGGATCCAAACATTGCTCGAATTTCATGGCTCCGTCCGTCAGTTGTGTTTGATGAAGGAGACGAACTTGTCCTTCAACTCCACGGCCTTCTCGTACTTTGGATCGAACAGGTGAAAGCAGTGCTCTTCCCCGATGTTCTTCACCAGCTCCACGCTCCCGCCCCACCCGCTCTTCTTCAACTCCTCGGCGTACCCAATTCCCATCTCCATCAGGTGATCCTTCTCCGCCACGAACACCAGCACCTTCTCGCACCCCAGCCTCGCCAGGTCCTCCTTCGCCGGCTTCAGCCTCGGATCCGACAGCCCGCCGTTCGTAGGGCACATGTGCAGCCACATCTGGTCGTCCTCCGTCCCCCCGAAGTACGGGTGCACCAATATGACCCCCACCACCTTCACGCCCTGCGGCAGCCCGATCGACCCCACCCGGGCGGCCAGCGTGTGCGATATGTTGCCCCCGGCGCTGTCGCCGCCGATGAAGACCCGCCCGAAGTCGGCGTGCTCGTTCAGCCACGGCTCCGCCCCATCCCCCCCGGCGTGTCCCGCCACCCACCGGAGCGCGGCCCAGGAGTCCTCGTAGCAGGCCGGTGAGGGGCGAGACGGGAAGAGCCCGTACTCGACGGAGACGGCGATCGCGCCGGCATCGGCCGCGACCGTGCTGACGAAGTTGTGGTATTGACGGGAGAAGGCGGATTGCATGCAGAACCCGCCGCCGTGGATGTAGAAGAGGAGGGGGAGCTTCCGGGCCGGGTCGGAGATGGGGGGCAGGAAGATCCGCGCGGAGACGGGCGGGTCCAACGAGATGACGACGTCCCTGGATCGGACGCCGGTGTTGGGGTCATCGGAGGGCGGGATCTTCTCGACGGGAGGCATGAAGAATTCCAAGCGGCCATCCTTGTAGACTTTGAAGAATCGGAACTCCTCGACCACCTCATTGCTCTCTAAAGCCATTTTTGGGGAGTGATGTGAGTGAAGGACGAGGATCCAGAAAAGAGGTCCCCCTAATAATGGAGATAGCGAGGGCGACGTGGCTTTTGCGGTTTTTGCCTTTTACTTTTGTCGCATGGGCATCCGACGTTCTTCACCTGTCGGTCAAATTGGGAGATTTGGGATCCCCTGCCATAGAGAGCTATGGCAGGGGATCCGAATCCCCAAATTGGGTATTAGCCTATTAGGAAGGATTGCGAATTCCACCCAATTTGACTTTCAACGGCGCCGTTTTTGCAATACTTCCTATTTGCAAGCGATAAGTTATTTTTCGAGCTTGTGACCCGGACCAGCCACCGAAAATTATGTTTGTTCGTCTTTGGATGAATTAATTTCATTAAGATGAAGGCGCAGTTAACAATATTAAAGCCATCCAGGCATGGGGACTTAATTCATAGGCTAACTTACGTCTTGGTTGGATGACGGCCACCTACTGTTTGGACCGGTCGGGCTGTTAAACTACTGCCGCGGATCGGCCGGAGTTTCGTGCTTGGGGTGGTGGTGACTCTGGTGAGGTCGTTGCCTCTTCCAATGGGACTAGCTTGCTCAGAATGAGGGGTTACCCTCGAAGTTTCGGGTCGGGTGGTCCGAGACCTACCTGTTTGGAGCAAATTGCTTCGAATTGGATATATTATCCATACAGGTCATCATGCTTTTCTTCTAATCGGACATGTTGAGAACACAAATCTATCAGGCGCAAATGGTGCTAGGTTAGTCATTATTAGCAATTCCTTGCCATTCAACGCCACGTTTGTAATAGCTCGTGATGTTGCTCATTCCATGGCATTCATAATCAATCGAACGAGCTGTAATCAACATCTCAAATAATAAATTCAATCCATCTGACTTGCGGTTCCACTAATGGAACAAGAACACATTGTTGGTGGCAACTACGAGCTTGTTGCAAGACCGACGGTGCAAATTTGTGCCCTAACTCATCTTCAGGCTTTCGTACAGGAGTCAAGAAAAACAAAATTTACTGATTTTGATTCCGTCAAGAGAAAAATACGAGTTAGGAGTCTGTCCGACAATCTTATTGTCGGATGGATCTTGGTTCAACAGTAGAGCTGCCGAATGAGTAACCGCTCGGCAAAGCTGTTATCGAATGACAAGGGAGAACCCCCCGGTAGCTCCCTGCCCCCCGATCCCCCGAGCGCCTGCATCAAGCTCCTCCACCTCCTCCTCTACCCTATCTTGTACATCACCTCCCAATTCCCTTCTCTCTCTCTCTCTCTCTCTCTCTCTCTCTCTCTCCAAATTTCTCTGCTCTACAAATTTGTCGTGGTGAAGTGGAGGGAGGCAGTTCGGCAAATTTAGGTGCTGAACTGGGTCCGTCCGACAACCCCCCCTCCCCCCCCTCGAGAACAGATCCCTATTTCATTTTTTTAGGGGACCCGAATCAGTAAAAAAAAAAAATTTTAGCCCTCTTTTCATAGAAAGCCCCTCATCATCTTCAAATGTTCTAATTTGTGCACTTACATTTGCTTTTGCATCTTCTCTACCATATTTGTGTCCATTGCTCTTCTTTTTTCTTTATATTGGATTGTAGATGAAATTCTGGGAACCAAGCTTGATATTCCTAAGACAAGTTGACTAATTCATACTCTCTCTTCCTTTGCTGCCCGACCCCAAGATTTAGGTTTATTGAGATATGGTTCATAATTCTCTACAATAGAAAAGCAATCTCGTTTCATACTAAGCGGACGGGGGCTCGAGAGAGCTACCTTGGAGGGCATTACCCTCGAGACACAAGAGAGCTTTTACGATTTAAACTTGTATTTTTTTTAATTAATAGTTAGACTTGAACTCATGAATAACAACGATTATTATATATTAATTTTTTTTTCTTATAATTAAGGGATGTTACAAAATGTGTGAAGTGCTAATTATAGTAAAAAAATTTTATTGGACGTAATCCTAATTTAAGGTTGAGCCATGATAAAATTACGTGTCACGATTTCTCTTTTTTCACTTTACGTTTTACTTTGATTTGATTGTGCGTCAAATCCTAATAAGGCCGAGAAAGGGCCAAAGAGTTTGGAGGCGTCTTCTCTAAACAACCTTAGTGAATGAATGCATAGACCAGGTACATAACCACTCCTCTTACTACATGATGCTTACCTAACCGGCGCGACGGTAGTTATGGCGAAGGGGGATCGGTGTTGAGATGGAGCATCAAACACACGGGGCAGGGGTTTGATTGCAAAAAAAAAAAAAATTTTAGAGACCCAATTGATAAACGCATTAGTAAGACTAAAACAACAGCTTTGCTGCAAATTTTCATATGTATAAACTCTGGATTAATAACGATAACGAGCTCGGGAACAGGATCAGTTGTGCTTGATGAAGGCGACGAACTTGTCCTTCAATTCCACGGCCTTCTCGGTCTTGGGATCATTCAGGTGAAAGGAATGCTCTTCCCCAACGTGCTCCACCAATTCCACGCTCCCTCTCCACCCACTCTCCTTCAACTCCTCGGTGTACCCAATCCCCACCTCCCGCAGGTGATCCTTCTCCGCCACGAACACCAGCACCTTCTCGCACCCCAGCCTCGCCAGATCCTCCTCCGCCGGCTTTAGCCTCGGATCCGATAGCCCGCCGTTCGTCGGGCACATGTACAGCCACATCTGGTCGTCCCCGGTTCCGCCGAAGTACGGGTGAATAAGTATGACCCCCACCACCCTCACGCCCGCCGGCAGCCCGATCGACCCGACCCGAGCGGCCAGCGTGTGCGATATGTTCCCCCCAGCGCTGTTGCCGCCGATAAAGACCCGGCTGAAGTCGGCGTGCTCGTTCAGCCACGCGTCGGGCCCGTTTCCGTCGGCGTGGCCCGCGACCCACCGGAGCGCGGCCCACGAGTCCTCGTAGCAGGCGGGTACTGGCCGAGCCGGGAAGAGCCCGTACTCAACGGAAACAGCAATCGCCCCGGCCTCGGCCGCGACGGTGCTGGCGAAGTTGTGGTGGCGGCGGGAGAAGGGGGATTGCATGCAGAACCCGCCGCCGTGAATGTAGAAGAGCAGGGGGAGCTTCCGGTCCGGGTTGGATACGCGGGGCAAGAAGATCCGAGCGGACACGGGCGGGTCCGATGAGATGACGACGTCCTTGGAACGGACGCCGGTGTTGGGATCATCGGAGGGTGGGATCTTCTCGACGGGAGGACTGAAGAGTTGGACGCGGCCGTCCTTGTAGACTTTGAAGAATCGGAACTCTCTGACCACCTCGTTGGTTTCCGAAGCCATTTGGGGCGGAGTGAAGCGGCTGATGGCTGAGAGGTCAACTAAGTGAGATTGAGGAAGGAGGAGGTCTTTGATAATAAACTAATAATTGAGTAGGGAAATGGACAATGGGACACCCAATGCACGAGTCCTCCTCAACTGTCGGTCAAACCAGGAGCTAAAGAGTCCTCGTGAAGGAGGAAACTTAGTCGAGGATTCAACCAAATACTACACCCCCGTGAAATATTTTCCTACGAATTGGCAAATGAAAGTTTCGTACGTTATATCCGTGTATTGAGAGTTCAATGCAGCAGAGAGCCTAGAGAAAATGAAACTCTCTCTCTCTCTCTCTCTCTCTCTCTCTCTCCCCGAGTTAAAGTGGCATCGCTCTACTTTGGGGTGCATCTTTTAGTCCATGCGCAAAGGAAATATCCGTTTCCCTCCACCAATAGAATTAGACTCAAGGCACTTTAGGTGGGAGAAGCATCTAGATGGTGATCTAATCCAACAGTTGTAGCTCAAAATTTGCTCCTCGACGGAACTCTTGCCTATCCCAATCCAAGTTCAGGACCACAAATTCTGGCTTGGACGAGAGGACCATCCACATCTAAAAGGGCCCAAGAGGAATATGGCATCTTTGTTCGTCCCGATAAGCAACAGCGCCACCACAGAGAGAAGGGGATGGAGAACGTGGGCATTGATCCTGAATTCGCTTCATGAAGGACATCACACGAATGTGGTATTTACAGGAAGTAAGCTTCTTGTGCGATCAAGCATCTCTGTTCTCAGCAAGGGGATGAAGAAGTAGAAGCAGAGCAGGCTCGACCCAGCAAAAAGCTTGATCTGATGATGGTAATTGCAGACTCGCGATTAGAGCTGAAAGGATACGCAAAAACATGGAGAAGCTTCATAACAATTCTCACTCCCGAGCGACTGCCAACTGATGATTGATTACTTATTATTGACCCGACCAAGAGAATAAGTAGACGCTTTTAACAACAAATTACAGACGCTGCCTCGCTCCTGACTCCTGATTCAGGAAAGAAGCGAACTTCTTCACCAGTTCCGCGGCCTGGTCGCAACCCGGCTTGGACAAGTGAAACACGTGACCCCGCCCTTCAGTCTCCACGATCTCCACCACCCCCTTCCACCCACTCCTCTTCAACGCCTCGTAGTACGACCGCCCCCTCTCTCTCAGATGGTCCTTCTCCGCCACGAACACAACCGCCCTCTGCCCCGCCATCCTCCCCAAGTTCGGGTCGTACGCCGGGTTCATCCGCGGGTCCGTCGCGCCCGAGCTCGAAGGGAATATGAACTCCATCAGCTTATCCGGCCCGTCGTTCCTAAAGAACGGGTGCACCAGAGCCACGCCCACGATGCTCAGACCCGGCAGCCCCTCCACCCCGGCCCTCGCGGCCACGTGGTGAGCGATGTTGGCCCCGGCGCTGTCGCCGGCGAGGAACACCCGGTCGAAATCGGTGCGGTCGCGGAGCCACGACTCGGCCTCGGCCCCTCTCTTTCCCAGGGGGTGCGCGGCGACCCACCGGACGGCGGCCCACGCGTCGTCATAGGCTGCGGGGAGGGGGTGCTCCGGCGCCCACCGGTAGTGGACGGAGACGGCGGCGACGCCAGCAGCGGAGGCGAGGGTGTTAAGGTGCGTAGTGTAGATGGGGGAGAAGGGGGACTCGATGCAGAAGGCTCCGCCGTGGAAGTAGACAAGGAGGGGGAGTTTGCGGGCCGGATCGGAGGACGCGGGTAGGAAGAGGCGGACCGAGAGGTCGGGGTCGGAGGAGAACCGGACGTCCTTGGATTGGACGCCGGTTTTGGGGTCGAGGGAGGGAGGAACGGTCTCGGTGCCCCGGAATCGATCGACCCGACCGTCCTTGTAGATCCGGAAGAAGGGCGAGTCAAAGGCGATTTCGCCGGTGCTGGTGGTGGAGTCCATTGGGCGAGAGTGAGAGAGAGCTGGCGGAGATGGAGATTGCTTGTGGGGACGTAAAGTGGTTGCGGAAACGCCAGGATTCTCGCTGTCTTTACTTGACGTGGCTTCTGTTCTGGTGACAGGCCGTGGTCGACGGCAAAGTGGGGACAGCCCAGTTTGGCTGATCAGGACGGATCTGGATCTCCACTATGGCAGGGGTGACATAGTTCTAATCTCGGCCGTCCGATTAAAATGGACGGCCGAGATTTCGCCACGTCGCTAGGAGAGGATGGCAAAATTTGCGCGCGGGTTTATGTTACTGTAGTAATACTGTAGCGGTTTTTGAATTTTTTTTTTTATTTTTATCTTCAGATCAAATCTCTCGTTTCTCTCTCTCCTCTCTGACGTTTCTCTCTCTCTCTCCCCGACGCCTCTCTCTCTCCCCCCGACGCCCCTCTCTCGGCGTCCGACCAAATTTCCCCGACGACCAAGCTCCGACCTCCCCCGACGCCGCCGACCAAGCTCCGACCTCCCCCGATGCCACCGACCTAGCTCCGACCTCCCACATTTCTCCCCGACGAACGCCTCCACCGAGTGGCCTCTGCTCTGCCCTTCGTCCCGACCCCGACGAACGTCCGACGACTCTCTGCTCTCTCTCTCCCAAATCGACTGACGACCGACCAGCAGAGGGGAGCGCTCCGGCTGGAATCCCATATATTGCTGTGGCTTCTTGTGTTACTTTAGGTACTGGGAATTCTCTGGGCCCGGAAGGTCCACACTAGCATCGATAGCAAAGGGCGTCGGCAAACTGTTTGATAAGAGTTCGCAAAGAAGGCTTTCGCTTGTGGCGGCGGGGTCTGCTGCTGGAATTTCCTCAGGTGGATATTTACCTGGACAGCTCGTTTGCCTTCTTAGTCGTTCTAACAGACCCTTTACATACATATTTTCAGTTTCTACAAAAGGGCATGTTTCTCTGTTCGACATTTTCTGTCAGGGTTTTTATATAGGAAGCTTCAAGGGCAATGCAAGGTAGTTTAGTTAAGAGATTGGCGGTTTAAGTTTTGGGAAGGTGTTAAGAGGAATTGATGTTTTGGTGGGTTAGGCTTCAGTTGGATGAAATGGGAAGCTTTTGATCTTGAAATTTTAATTCCAAAGGCTGTTTAATTTAGATTCGAGTTTCTAGTCCTGTAAGCTTTCTGTTTTCAAGAAACGCTTCACAATTTCACTTCTGACTGCGGTAAAATAGTACATTTTTTTTTAGCTTCATGTCAATAATTTGGTGAATAGGTATATCAGTGCCACATTATGTGATTAATCGTGAAGCTTTACATTAGGAACGTATTCTTCCTAGTCTGTCTCTGACTAGATTTATCTCAAAAAGCATAAGCGAGCACCCTAAAAGCTGCTGCAAGCTGAATATAGGTTTGTTACAGTGCATTTTATAGCTAAGGGGAGAAATGGAATTTGAATATCTAACTTCCGCATTTGAGCAATCACATGAATTCCTCTAGATGCTCTCAAACTTCAGCCATCACAATAGAACTTAGGAGTTATTTTGCTGCTGAGGCATAACGACATGAACCTTCGTCTTGAAAGACCCAAAGATTCCAAATACATAAATTGTTATCCATTCATCGCCATTTAAACAGCGCTTGCAACTAGAGATGTCTTGTTGTCGTTTTTTTTTCCACTTGTTTTTTGGGCTTATTCTTTCTCTTCTTATTTTTATAGGTTCCCAGGGTTATTGGTCTGTTGCATTTTTTCAGCAGGTCGCTTCATTGGGAAACAACATCGCTATTCAAATTGCTGCCGGCAGTAGCCTCAAGGTTAGACAAGTTTTCCAAGCCTCTCCGTGAAAAACATGAATTCCTCTGGGATTGTGAAGCAACAACTGAAGAAGGCATTAATTATATTTTCTTGATGACCCTTCCTGTATTGTATCAGAAGTTGGCCTTGGCTCTCAACCAGCCTTCAAAATCCCACTATATGACTTCAGATCTCTAGGGGGTAAGTCATGCATTATCAATGTTCACCACTTACATAGACATGCTCATTGTTTAGTCTCCTAAATTGAGGGTTCTGTCAGACATTTTTTAAAACATGATTATGAAGTGTGGCGAACTGTATCAATATTAGTACAAGACTTCTAATAAAATGGGTCACACGACACGAAAACATGATTATGAAGTGTCACTGTATCAGTTGTTGACATGACATGACATGTTAAATTGTAACGTTCACGTGCATACATGATAAACGCGTTTATAATTAATTACCTGTGTTAACACATTTAACAAGTTTCAATGTTTTTAGACCATATAGCATTACACCTACAGTGAATCGTTGAGTCATGATTGGTATATTTAATGATATATGTATCCCTGAATATGTCTTCGCTTTTAAGATGACGTTGTTTTTATGGTATTTTTAAGGAGTGAAAATTTATTAGATAGGGGTATCAAATGTGCTTAAACACGTCTTGTATTGAGTTAAATAAGATGACATGTTAACTGAATATGTATCCCTGATTGAGGGTTCCCATCCTCGACAATTTACCGTACGCACAGCGATGTACATTATCATGACATTACATCATGTTCATTGTTGATTTTGGCCTATGCAGGGAAGAGTTCGAAACTGTACAAGCATTTGCTTCTGGGCTGTCAACAGAGAATTGGGTCTACTGTAAGCTACAGATGTTGAATCGACCATTGGCTCCGGTTCTCATTTTCATGTTTAAAAGATAATCATGTAGCATTGGCTTACTTGCAAATTTTTGAGATTAAATCCTGCCTCAAGAGTGGAACGTCCTGTTTGCACTTTTTCATAATTCTATGTCGTTCTCTGAGTTCTTTTTTTTTTTTTTGGTCTTTAGTTTCTTTTAAGGTCCTTGTCTTTGCCCCCGTCTTGGTAATTTTTCTATGGAAGTGTTCTTCGCATGTCTTGCCCCAACTAAATCGGAAAAATAGTCTAATTGATCTCTGAAACTTGGGAAAGACGTTTGCAACTTGACATGGCATGGCCCAAAGAATGAAAAGGGATCACAATCCCAAATGTGACTTTTAGCGCATGTAATCGGCTTCTTATACTTTCTATTCACGACCGTAATGACGCCTAAGCAAGGATGAAAAGAGAAACCAGTCGCAAAGCTATGTTCCAGAATCTGAAGCAAACATAGATGCACGGATAATGTTCAAAGTCGTATGGGAATCGAGTTTTATCCCTTTGGGTAACAACTGTTCAGATATGCCTTTCCAGAAAATGGCATACATATACAAACAGCTAACAAGATATCCTCCTTCTACCAATATGTTCTTACCGGTCAGATTCCCTCTACGATTTTGATTTTTTCCCTTCAAAGATATCCAACCCTTACTTTGCACTAATTTCCTTTATTAACGTACACCAATTGCCATGTTCAAAACAATTTGCAATTGACAAAGGCAAAATAGAACCACATTTTTCTTGTTCAATCTCTCCTGTCACAATCAAGAAGCCGTAATGTAAACCTCATACTGAGAAATTCCACAAGTATCGTTTGGAGGTGCTGTTTTATCTTATGATTTGTCGACAGGAGTGTCAGATTCGGCACCCCATTCGGTCCATGATCCATCATAAACAGCAACATCGTGCTTCCCAAGACGATGGAGTCCCTAAAGAAAAAACACATATATGACCAGCACTTTCCTCATGTATTCACTTATCACGATCCTTACATTTTGTCAAAAAGGCTACCACTGTTTCGATTGGAGGATTTGTGTCTCCTAAATAAAAGCCTCAAAGTAACATATTGGAAGAGAGAACTTACCAATGCAAGAATGCAAGCTGTAACCCCAGTACCGCAGGAAGTTACAACGGGACTTTCCAAAGATATGCCTGCAGAGACTTATGTGAGACAGATCGATGCAAATCTTAATTTCCTACTAATGTGTTCAGACATTCAGTTCGAAAAATGTTCAAATCTTCTAGCATCGTCACTTCTGCATATTGACTATTGAGGTCACATCGAATCATGTGACATTGTCTCCAAAAAAGCACAAGAGGAGAGAAAAGGCATCATTCATAAATAACAGAAGACTCTTGCTCACCCTAAAAGGGACAACATGCTCGACTTCTTCTGGCTCACAATGCTATCGAGTGCTCAGGTAGCTCAATTCCAGAAAAAGACTACTATCTGGTCGTATACAGTAAACTATACCGACACTCCCTGGTGTAACAGAGCCTAATCCATGCTTAGCAGCGGTAACACCAGGACGAATGCAAACCCAATCCCCAACCTTGAATTCTTCAACCCTTTCCATCTCCGCCGGGTTCGCTTTCCATCCCCTGGATACTCCAGGAAACCCAACAAGCAGAATGCCATCATCATCAACACATAAAACAGTGCCAATGTTGTCCCTTGACTGACCGCACCAACCAAACCTGAGCATTGAACCAGATTAAACATGGGAGTTTTTAAGGTAACTGCACCTAGATAGACTGCTGCAAGGGCAATTCCAGATGCCTAAATGCTTTAACAAAATGCTTAAAAATACTGGGCAAGCCTTTAGACAGCACTGGAACAATGAATTTTGCAGAACTAGCTCAAGACAATGAAGAACGTGCATATTTATTCTACACAATTCATCAACACTCCATGACCATGAATCTGAAATTGACAACAATTAGCAATCAATGCCAAAATATGTCAATTGTTATATGCATTGTAATATGTGACACTATATAGACCACCATTTGTCTAAATACCACATAATGTAAAGTTACCCAGAGTGAAATCATAAATCTACCTGATGTTACAATAACATTTGTCAAAGCAACATTGCGAATTCTCTCTTCAAATCAAGCCAATTCTACAAGAAATTTCCTGCTCTCCTAATGAAATCACTATTTTCTTTTTATAAACCATAATTTTGCGTAAAAAGTGGGCAACTCCTACTTCCTTAAGACAGAATAATCAACTTGACTTGAGAGGACAGGAGCAACAGCTCAAGTTCCATTGAGTGAACAAATGAGACTTCCTAATTTTTTTGGATGAATTTAGGGACATTCCTGTAGCAGTTTGAGAGTATTTTATTAACAATGCATGATAAATTCCCCGTCTACAAAGAATGCTCCGTCAAGTGAAAGATTAGCAACTATTCAATTCGTACCTGGGTTCTTCAACATCTGCTTTAAGTTTCACATGATGTCCTCTGTCCAGGGGTATCACTTTTACAACTTCACTTGCCAGTACACGAGCCTCTCCAGAACAAAATGAAACAATGAGGTTCTCTTTGTCTGGAACACCTTGAACAAACCCAACACTCTTATGGTTTGCACCTTGCCATCCATATGTACCACTTCTTTTGAACTTTACCCAATCTCCCACTTCATACCTAAACAAATAGAAGCAAACAATCAAAATAACGTTCCTTAGGATCAATAATAATTGCTTGAAAAAGCAGAACCTTGCTACTCACATTGTGGGAGATAGATGAACTCCTGTATTTGCAAGAGCCTCCATGAGATCTTCTGATATCCATTCTCGAGGAAGGGCCTCCAAGAAATCTCGCAATGTCTTACCACTACCAAAAAACAGCAAGGACAGGTTTATGCTAAGAATAAAGAGAATAGGTATCATCCTTAGGTCATCAGGTTCAAACTTTCTCACAAATTTAAGTGCAAGATCTTATAAATGAAAAATGTATGTAGGTAGGTGAATAGCTAATTATGACCATCGGTTTACATATATGGTAAAATCAAAGAGGCAGTAGGTCTGTATTGGCACTTGCCTGTGATTTCTCGCTTCAACAGCAGCATCAGGGCTTCTAAGCATTATTATGAGCCACTGAAGATTTTCTCGTATCATTCTTGAGGATTCAGCAGCTATGTGGAATGCATTCTCACCATCATCATCCTGCCAAGGAAAAGCAACGAAATCAAACAAGGAGAAAGATTGCAAAGTAGATTCTACTCTAGCAAACATACAATCTGCTAGGTGAAGAGAAGTGGTTATCCAAGACATTTCAGTGAACTAAAGGAAGAAATTTCAGAACCCTAAATGAGCACTTCTAGTTTTTGGTCTTTCACTTTTCTTCTATTTTGGTACAACAACAAGCACCAGTTTGACTTGGGGAGGTGGTGATTTAGTGGTAGTAGGTGGCAAGGTTGCTTTATCACCTCCAGGAAGATAGCCCAAATTGAATGCCACAAGCCTACAGGGTACCACAACTACTAAAAAAACCATGATAGGCTGCAGATCTTTTGATTGAAATGCTGTCATATACTTTGCATTCAATAGGATATCAACTCGTGATATTAGCTAATATCATGAGTCATTAATTGATTGTAATCTCAAGAAAGTATAGCTTTTTGGCCAAGTTGCAAAACACCAAACGCAAGAAAAGGTAGAGGCTGCCCTGTAATATTGCAAGCATATCGTAAGATGTTTTTTTGACATTAAAATGTTGAGTAGGAGATGCAAACTGAGTATACACTACATATAGGAATCCTTTAACTTGGTCAATATTCAGGATTACTGTACCTTTGGTCGAATACATTACATGTAGGAATAATTGATTTGCCTCTACAAAACGAGGGATTCAGAGGATATGATTGCTTGTGTTGATAAAAGAATCAAAGATGACAAGGCCATTGAGCAAAACTGACAGTGACAAACTGAGTGGAGTCAAGTTATTTCATTCAAATGCTGAAGCAAGATGCTGAGGAGTAGATTACCTCACCAAGGCATCCTCAGGAACAATTTCCGCCAGTTTACTATGACACATAGGAAAAAGCTTCACAAGCTCCATCTGCACGCAAGCCACTACCAAAGGCATCAGCAATGCAAGAGGAATGGGACTTAAGAGGATAAACTAAATATGATTTACAGTGATCTAGTTGTAATCATTAAGTTTCTTTTACGTGTGAAAGAGAAAAACAAATGAGTGAAAGTGCAGAAGAGGACGACCTCCTGGGTGCTTAGAGATTGTCCCAGGAAGTAACAGGTGCTCTGTAAAGCATCTTCCTGGATGTCCATTGCATAAACACGACCCCTTGCCGATGCACCCGCAACTAGTTTGACTAGTGCTAAGGTATCATGACCATTGCCACATGTGGCATCAACAATGGCGTCACCTTCTCGAAGCACATGTTTCCAAACTCTGGGAGAGAGGGCAAAAGAATGCATCGGCTTTCAATAAGAAGGTACACGTCGAACTATGAGGCTTTTGGGAAAGAGAACAAACAGGAAAAGTCCAAGCAAAACAGCAGGAAAGGAAGTACATGTGGAAATGAATGATGGGCTACCCACGAGTGAACTACATCAGTTGCCTTCCTCCTTCCAAATATGTATCCAACCATTTGATCTTCGAGTCCTAAAAAATTCACAACACCGGACATCCTCCATCAATCAATGCAGTGTAATTTTCCACGACCACGTGAACAGCCATAACTCGGAGGAGAAAAGGGTAATGTGAGAAATGAAAAAAGAGCAAAGTGAATTGAATATCCACAATTCTAGGGTTCAAGCCCACCCGTCATTTCCGTCCTCTCCTCCTTTAAAGTTCAAATGAATGGACAGTAAATGATCGTAGAAGAGCAAGCTTAACCAGAAAAATCGAACTGCGCGTCCAAGCAAATGCAAGGAAATCCAAAAGAATCCTAATTTACACGTGCAATTGCTCGACTGACTCCATCATCGAGAGAATAAACAGAACCGATATCAACGACTCATGCCCCCAATCGCCTAAACGGAAAACACAACGAATCCTGCCTCGGGAGCTTACCGAGTCCTCGTGAGAAGCTGCAAAGGTGATGACAGACGAACTCCTCCTATCAAGGGAAAGGAGACGGAAGTGGAGCCCCCTCTGAGTGACGCTTTCAGAAGCAACGGAGAACCTGCAGGCGCGAAGGGGAGAGAGAGAGGCGTCGGGTTCGGGTTGGGGGACGCCGACAGGAGAATCTTGCTCATCGTCGGGGGAGGTCGGACGTCGCTCGGCGTCGGGACGAAGGGGAGAGAGAGAGGCGTCGGGTTCGGGTTCGGGGACGCCGACAGGAGAATCTTGCTCGTCGTCGGGGGAGGTCTTTCCTCGCTTGGCGTCAGGACGAAGGGGAGAGAGAGAGGCGTCGGGTTCGGGTTGGGCGACGCCAATAAGAGAATCTTGCTCCTCGTCGGGGGAGGTCGGACGTTGCTCGGCGTCGGGGCGAAGGGGAGAGAGAGAGGCGTCGGGGGGAGAAAGATCAAAACTTGAGAGAGGAGAGAGAATTTTGAGGGAGAAAGGGAGAGAAACCAGAGATCTGAAGATAAAAAATCAAAAAAAAATTTCAAAAAATGCTACAGTGCTGCTACAGTATCCCCGGTAACGCGCGCAAATTTTGGACAACTTCTCCGAATGGCGTGGCGCATCCTCGGGCGTCCGATGAGAATGGACGGCCGAAATTAAAACTATGTCACCCCTGCCATAGAATAGCTATGGCAGGGGATCCAAACCCGATCAGGACATCTACATGCTGGAGTGAAAGTTGCCTCCTCGGACGTCCCGACCTTTCGTCTTTGTCGGTAAAGGGCCCCACGGCGAGGATCTGGATCCTCTAACATAGTAGATCTATGTTAGGGATGACATAGTAGATCTGGGCCATCCGATTCGAAAATAGACGATCAAGATTGATCAATTCAAAATTTTAAACTTCCCGCCAAAAATTTTTCCCCCTCTTACAAAGATGATGTGGATTAATCTGGATCATCCATTTTGAATTGGACGGCCCGGATTGAATAATGTCACCCCATAGCCGGAGGAAGTATGTCCCAAGTTTGGTTCTTTCAACAATTATTATTACCGTTATTTTTTTAAAAAAAATTTTGGTTGCTATTTTTGATGGAAATCATCATGAAACGCCATGGAGTGTGCTGGAACTGGAAGTGACCTGAAAAAATGAGGATGGAAATGGGAAAATCACTTTATTGGTCCCGTGTCCCTCACTATTCGTAGACAAACGCTTTCGTAAATTTGCGTTTTTTTCCTTTTTTTAATGAATTAATGACACAAAAAATCTCAAATCGATACATTTGTGATATATTCATCCCAAATTATTAATTTTTTAAAATTTCAAACTTGTACATCTGTGAAAAATTTATCTCAAATTATTTTTTCGATCGCCGAAAATTCCAAACTAGTATATTTGTGATAAGTTTAACCTAAACTAATTTTTTCGACCATTAAAAATCCCAAAATAATATACACGAGACAAATTTTTCCCTCCGTTGATTTCCGTTGAATTGGATTAATATTACAAAAAAAAATCCAAAATTGATATACTCGTGATAAATAGATGGTGAAAACCCCCCAAATATGTACATTAGACAATTGTCACGTGTCATCCAATTCAGTAATTTGACGATAAAATTTAACGAAAATTAACGGAATGTAAATTTATCATAAATATACTGGTTTGAGATAGATTCGTTAAGGATGTATTAATTTAAGGTTTTTGATGGTCAATAAATAATTTAAGATAAATTTATTACAAACGTATCAATTTTTTTTTATATTAGATCTGAATTCACGGTTGGCCCATTGTTAATATGGATGCGAATCAATACTATACATAAGAACAATGAGTTCTCTCTCTCTTTACAGATTTGAGCGTTGGATTTCGACATTTTATTTAGATAGGCAGGAGATTATCTATCATCCACCAATCCATGCATCGACGAGTGCGAAGATTATGATTAATTAATCCGAGGGATGCGATGGCACTACCTACTTAACAACAATCAAACAATTTTGCACCCCAAAGCCGGGACAACGCGAGAACAAAAGGCCCCAGAAAAAGGGCGAAAAGTCAAGCCCAAATTGCCGCACGGGTCGGGTCTCGGGGGCCTTTTCTTCTAAAACCGAAACGAACGAGCGGGATCAATGTCGACGTGGCGCCGTCAGAGGCTCTCTCCACGGCTCCGGAAAACGACCTCGTTTTGCACTCCGTTCTCCTCCCTCGTTCGTTTCTAGAGCTGGTCAGGTCACGCAGCTCCCCCCCCCCAAAAAAAAAAAAAAAAAAAACGAACTAGCGTGGATTGCAAAACGGAGGATCTGGTAAAAAGAAATCCCCGATAAAACAAAGCGAAGCGGAGCGTGCAACGGTCTTCGATGCATCCAATCATTCCGTCCTGCTTCACGAGAAAAAAGCTCCTCCCTCTCTCTCTCTCTCTCTCTCTCTCTGCGCTTCGTATTTTCTCGAGAAAATGAGGGAAAAAGCTTGAGCACGGTTTGAAGGAAAAGGAGGAACCCGAGCTGCCCGATGCTTTTTTTGTTCCGCTTCTCTTGAGCTCGCGCGACAATGGCCGACGATCTCTGCTTCTTCACCAAGGTACGGCGGCCGCATCTCTTGTCCTCGATTACTGTTTCTCGCGAGCTGGAGTCTCTTCGAATCTTCTGGTGAAATCGCTGCCGGATTTTGTGCGCAGAGCACGTGATGTCTTGGTCTTCGACTATGTACATATGTTGTCTGTGTCCTTTTAGCTCTGAAATTTCTCAAGCAGCTCGATAAGTTTTTTTTCCCCCCCCTGATCCGACCAGCTGATAATTTAACTTGCCTTTTATTTTTGGTTTCCCTGATATGCATTTAAAGCAAGCAAATCCAGCTTCCGATTGATTCCGTCGCTTTCCCCTTTCGGCCATAATCGTCCATCGAGTCTGATTCGTCCCTGCTCAGATTCACTAGTTCGTCAACGTCATTGTGGTTTCAGTAGATCAGTAGATGTGATGATTAACATCTGTGCATACCGGGACTCCAATGAGCCGACTTTCTTCTACATGCTTGCATAACCCTAAGTATCTGTATTGCCATATAAATACAGGAATCTTTTGGCATCAAGTCTGTGAAAAAATCTCCGTTGGTGCTGCGGATGGTCGTTCTGGTCTTTGCAATGATATGCGGCGTTTACATTTGCTCGATATGCATCAGGCAAATTGGCATTCAAACCAAGTCTGGCCTTTTGAATGTCCAAGTGATCAGAAGTCCATGTCCAGAACCGACAATTGAGCCTTGGGAGATTCCTTATTTGCACTATCCCAAACCCAAAACTTACAGCAGGTATGTCACTGCATACGGTGGCTTGGCTTGGGATCTTATGCAATTTTACTGATGGGTTGCTTTTTATGTATTAAGGGCTGAATGTTCGTGCAATCCTGTACGGTACTTTGCCATTTTGTCGATGCAGAGGTCCGGTAGTGGGTGGTTTGAGACATTGCTGAACAATCACACGAATATTAGCTCAAATGGGGAAATTTTCTCTGTTAAGATTAGAAGGAGCAATATCTCCACGATAATGGAGACTTTGGATAAAATTTATAGCCTGGACTGGATGAGCAGCGCATCAAAGAACGAGTGCACAGCTGCAGTTGGCTTAAAATGGATGCTTAATCAGGTGACTGCACCTAATGAAGTGTTCCCTTATTCCGATTTTTGTCTTTAGGTATTTGTAATAAAGCAGATTTCTCTTGGATATTATACTGTCTAAGTCGTATTTGTGAACTTCGAATAGATATAATCCCACCTAAGTTATACAAGCTTTTGGCGAATCATGCATCGACAGATTTTCCTAGTCCATCTAAAAATTCTGGACTCTCTCGTCAGCAACGCATGCTTTTCCTAGTTAGTAAGAAATTGTGAGAAGACTAAAAAGAGGACAATTGCCATTCTTATTTTGCTGCTCTAGTTGGTTATTTATACTTCTTTTCAAAGAGTTATAGAATCTCCTCTCATCCGCCATCTTGTTTATCTGTATTTATCATCTGCGCTTTATTATGGCTCTTTATTGAGATTCAGATATTCAGATACACCTATTTTGACAAACGAGGGCAGATCTTGGTCAGTCTTGGTGACAGTACCACTAAGTGCGTTTAAGTGGTGCCAGTGTCCATGGATTGATACCATTGAGATGGGGCAATGAGTTAAACTTGAATTTCCCACTTTGTTACAATTGCTCGGTAAAATTTTCTGAGTATGATTTGAATCCTCAAGAAATGTCAAATGTGAAAAATCCTAAATGGATGTGCTAAACAACCCAGGAATTTTTCAGTGACCTCGCATCAGTTTCTTCCAACTATCTGCTGAGGAATCTCCTGTCGAGGTTAGAAGGGTCACCATGCATCTAGAATGCCAAAATGGCATGTACAAGGGAAATAGCCAATTAAAGATATGCTTTATAGAGATTTTATCATTTTCTCATAGGGTGGAATGATTTATATGTTTCTTTAATCCTTTTTTCAACCATTATGTTTCTTTTACTGTGATTCAAAGAGGCTGTCGTTTCTTTTCCTGTACTGGAACCTTCGCACACCAATTATTTGCTTTCCGAAATCAAGGATTCAGTTATTAGACTAGAAATGGTTTGATTATCTTCATAATATGTGATGCTATACATTTCGTTTTTCTGAACCTAAGTGATGTTTGGGACTGTACTAGTCGAGACCTATTAGGACCCATCTTCTTTGTTGTTTGAATGTTTAAGATGTTGATACTGCAGAAGAATTTTAGTCATAAGGCGTGTACCTTCTTTAGCCTCATTAAGTAGCATATTGTTGGAGAAAAAATCAGGATGGTAGTTTCTCGGTACAATGTCCTGTTTATCCTCTAAGATTTGTAGCATGCAGCTATCCATGTACAAGTGATTTTTATGGGAACAAAACTGATTGGTCAATTGTTTCCCTTATCTGTATTTTGCACATACCTTGTTACTTGCTTATCGATCTATGATTGTTAATTCACAAAGTTCGCACTTGTCCTCGCACTTCATTTCAATATCTTGAGGTTGTCTGTTTTATTTGTGATGATTTATGAGACATTAAGAGACTTTCTTTCTGCCTCCCCAATTAGCTGCTCTTTGCTTGCACTGGATCGTTGTCCTACGCTTTGGAATTTTAGTTTTTATGGCTTCTTACGAGGTTGCCGGACTTTCTGCTGGTGATTTGAGGGTTTCTTTGTTACTGATGCTTAATGCAGGGTTTGATGCAGCATCATGAAGAAATAGTAGACTACTTCAGAAACCGGGGTGTTTCGCCCATTTTCCTCTTCAGAAGAAATCTTTTGCGCAGGATGATATCAGTGCTCGCAAATTCCTACGATCGAGATGCCAAGCCACTAAATGGCACTCACAAGTCTCATGTGCATTCACCTCACGAGGTGTCTATCCCTCCCTCTCTCCCTCCCTCTCAAACCAATGTGTACATACAGTAACAAAGCTTATTTTGTGATAGATATCTCTAAACCATCTAGAAGAAGGGATTTACTTGGTGAATGTTTAATGCTTTCAGGCTGAGATACTAGCGAGATATAAGCCTTTGCTGAATTCTACCTTGCTTATAGCTGACCTGAGGCAAGTACAAGAGATGACAGCAAAAGCCCTGGAGTACTTCAAGAGCACCAGGCATATTGTCCTCTATTATGAGGATGTTGTGAAGAACCGCACTGTAAGGAAATCAACTTCCATATTGTTTGTTGCTTGTGTTGTCTATCGACATTCTAGACTGTATGGGTGAATTCAATTCATGATACATGATACACATCGTGGTCGGGAAAAGAGTAAGGGAAGAACCTTTTTCTTTTGTGCGCAGAAATTAGTGGATGTCCAAGATTTTCTCAAGGTTCCACGCCTGGATCTGAAGAGTCGCCAGGTCAAGATACACCAGGGTTCCTTATCTAATCAAGTTGATAACTGGGATGAAGTTCAAAAGACACTGAGAGGAACGCAATATGAGAGCTTTCTTCATGCAGATTACCGGAAATAAAGGCTTAGGATCTTGTACAGATTTTTTTGTAAGCAGGTGCCCACAGGTCGGCCACCCTGTTGAAATTTTGTCCTTGGCAACTGCATTTTTGTTATCCTTCCTTCCTTTCTTCTTTCTTTTCTTCATTTACCTTATCTTTCCCTCCAAAATTTTAATTATATTCAATTAATTCTTTTTTCCACCGTCTGGGTTCCAATTGGGAGTGAAATTGGGCTAATGATTGATTGGAGCTAACGAAATTCATTTCAGCTCTACTTTGTTTCTCGTTTCGATATGATTCTGCTGCCATTCCCTTTTTTGTCCCTTGCAATTGAGTGTTTAACAATCGGTTAATCTCTGTATCTGCGCATCATGGAACAGAGAATTTGGATTTGCGATCAATTTCTACTCGCTTCCCCGGTTCAGCGGAAAGAACTTTCGTATTTGTGAACACACCAGGAGAGTGTGAGCCCAATGCATTCTAATCCTTTGAACTCACATTCATCGGGCATCATTTAATTTGTTTTCTTGTTCTAATTGAACCATATACGTTGCCGAAGTAATTTTTGCAATCCCGCGCGCCGATAATGGAACAGCCGCCCTCTCGAGACGAGGCTGCTTTCTCACAGCTTAATGGTCAAGTCAACGAGATCAACCATTTAGCTTCTTGTCGAACATAAAATATTATGTTCGCCCACATGTCTGCATTTCGTCACTTTCAACGACATGCGGAAAGTCAAAATCGATGGATGGGATGTCGTCGGTATCAATAATTATCCCCTTAAATGTTTCCCTCGGACCGGTGAAGGGTGTGAATCGGTTTGGAGCCCACCTCAGTGCAACACCGAGGAAAGCTGCTGCGTCGCGAGCTTGCAAGCCGAACTTGAAAATTCGACTCCATCGAACCTTCCTCTGTCCATCGATCCCTCCGTTCCCACGGACTCTTTTTTCGGCTTGGTTTTCGTCTATTTTAGCGAGCGAAAACGAAAACGTGCCGAAAAACCCCGTGCGTGAGGGTGACTAACTCTCGGGCTCATAGTTGAAGTTTCGCTGCAGCGAACGCTCGATCAGCGTGCATGTAATTCGGGTAGATGGAACGGGGCAAATTGGTAGGGGGACAGAGATACTGAAGGAGGACGTCATGGAGAGCCGGCCGTGACTAGAGTAGCTTTTGCGGGCGTGGAGCGACTCGCGGATCATAACACGGTTTCTAAGTAAACATGATGCGCCATTTGAAGGGAAAATTCAGAAGAAAAAAAAATAGCTAATCTTTCACTTTTTTTTTTAGCTTATCCGATCAATTTTGATCTAAAATCGCTGACGTGACGGTCCTATCATATGAAGAGAGTCCACTTATCAGAGGCCGCTTTCTTCCAATCAGAGATGGTGGGAGGAATGACCATGTTGCTAGACGTTTTTAATAATGATCCCTTCTCTCTTACTCTCCCGTCCACTATATTTCACCATGCCGCATATTAGGAGCGGTATTTTCTCAAAAATGATAATTGAAGAGATAATGAAGGGACTAATGTCAGTTATAGAGAAGGTACATACCAAAATTTTCTCCCCTTGCCTCTGCCATTTCAATTTTTCATCGAGGAGTCGCTTCAGTCTGAAATTCCAAATTCGGGTTAGTAATGGCTCTTCTTGAGTTCTTTTTTACTCGGGAATCATTTCTAATCTCGGAAACTGGCAATTTCAACCTGCTCTGAGTGAATTCCTGACAAACCTTGTCGTGGCATGATTCTGCACCGATTGGGAAAGGAGGGTCCAATTCGTGCAATCTCTCTGATTTTCCTCATTAAACAAAAGAAGGGTTTTCTCTGTGAAAAAAACCAACCAGACATGCCACCAAAGTCAAACTCCTGACAGGACCTAAAAATTCGAAAAAAGGAAGGAAATTCAGATGGCTCGTCACTCATGTCCTCTCGTTCCTCTGGGATTAACATCTCGTCCCGTATTCCTCTTTTTGGTCTAGCCTTTTGGGGATATTAACGTTGCAAACAAGCTCGTTTGGACGTCACTGCAGGAGCAAAAGCGCTTCTCCTTTCGGGGCTTGCGCAGGGTGAATTATCTTTTCTCCCAAAGGGAATGCCTTTTGAATTTTGAAACTCGGGAATCCACTTGCTCTGGACCGACAATTACCCCGCAGATCGAGTTCACGTCGGTCCGACACGCTATCGAAAACTTGCTAGACGATACGGACGAGTTTCGTATTAGGGCAAACGTGAAAAAGATGCAGGAAGTTCTGGGCTGCACCTCGGTCGAGCAACGATGGCGATTTTCTTCCTTCTGAACAAGGAGCCACCGCACACGTGTTGCGAAAGGCTAAAGGTTGACGTTTCTAAGGTTTAAGTATACATTTCAAATCTGTTTGCGTAATGGCAAGAACCCAATTAGCATTTTGCAACTGAGGCGAAATGGCTGACCGGCTCCGTTAATCTCGCGCCTTGAACTAAACAATCGTCGGCACCCTGTAACTTGCTGGTCCTCTTCATTACGTCATTTTGGCATTTTCAATTCCTCGGACCGTCAAAGATTAACTCCTTCGACAAATAAAACCTAACCCTTTTTTTTCTAGATATACAAAGCCTAATCATGTCATTGACTTTAGTAAACACCTGAGGCTAAGCATTCCTCGTGGTGCTGATCACTCTTGACTCAGTCCATTCGGCAAGTATCGCTAGGGTTTTGCCTAGATCGCTTGGTAAATACAGATAATTATACGTCTTCCAAGTAGTGTTTTTCGTGTGTGAGGTTATACAATTATACTCCATTTTCGATATTTGAGGTTCTTACCTAGTACCCATGAGATTTTTAGTTATAAGGAAATGCTTTCTAACGGTACTGTAAATATTAATAATATATTCATACACCATCATCGCGTGTTTTGTAGAAAATGCTTATTGATTAAAAAATCGTGTGATCGAAAATCACCGTTAGACTGTCAACCTAGTACCTCCGTTAGTTGTATTATGATTACAACGTCTTGGCAAAATTCATGTATAAATAAAAACCGGCCAATTTTTTTTTTCGGCGCCCGTACACTTTCTTTGGATAGTACTTCGTTTCATTATTAAATCTTTAAGTTTATGTGTCACATCTCAAACGACCATGCCTCCCACTATGGACCATTCTTGTAAATTTTGACTTTGAGCCTATGATTTCCTTGAAAGTACTCATTACCTTGAAGAAGGACCAAAGTATGTACTCCACAATGAATTCCAGGCCACCTTCTTAATCTTCATGATTCAAAAAGAATAGGCCATCTGAATTTCTCTGCATATATATATATATATATATATATATTGGGGTCGAAAATTTTCTCTACATTCAAAATGCTGAAAAACATGCTCTTCCAAAATGCACAGTAATAGCATAACACGAATATGCACGGATACCCTCATTACACTAAACGGGGAAAATTTTTTTTTTCTTTTTTTGGTTAAAAAGTAATCTTTGTGGTATATATATCGAAATCGGAGTTCCGTCCAACGGATGCGATGTTTCCCTACTTGGTCGCATCCGCATCATGTCACCAATTTTCCATGTGAATGTGAGTTTGCTATAATTCGTGATTGAATACATTGGCGGTTGACAAAACATCGCTAAAGATATGCAATTTATTGGATGGAATTTTATTTTTTGTTTGATCTAAATCCAACGCGATGTACTTTGACTTGTTCAATACTAAGATATTTAAACGTAAATTCATGTGTTATTTTTTTTTATATATATAGTTTTTAGATATCCGAATCATAATATAAGTATATTATAAGAAAAAGGTAAAAAAAAATACTTTATATTCAAAGTAAATTCTAAACAAACAAGCGCAAGATGCATTGACATTTAGGATGCGTATGATAATACTTCTGAAAATGAATTTTTGCTCTAGAAGTGCTTCTGAGCAGAAATCCGTTTGGTAATTTAACTTTTGAAGTAAAAAATTGTTTGGTAAAAAAGTTTACTTTTGAAAGAAATTTCTATTTCTAAAGTGATGTTTTACTTCTGGAAATATTTTTTCCCAATTAGAGAAGCTAAATTTTTTTTTCTCGATTGAAGAAGTACTTCTCACTTCAACCTATTTTCATTACGCCGTTACTCTCTTTTCGACCACGCCCACCTCCGCTAGCCGCCGACCTCCACCGCTGCTTGCCGTCCCCCATTGCCTCCCGCCCCTCTCGCTGCCAATTGTCGACCACCGCCGCCCCTCACTGTGGACCTCCGTCACTTGTGACCACCGCCACCCATCATTAACCTCCATCGGTCGCACCCATCGTTGCCCGCAACCACCACCAACCGCCACTCGCCACCCATCGTTGCCCGTAACGGCCATCGCCACCTTCAACCTTCGACCACTGCCCTACCTACCACGATCGCCACTAGTACTACCAACTACCACCTTCGAGTCGCCATATCCAGCCGCCAGAGTAAAAAATCAATAATATTTTTGGTAAAAATTTTATTTTTAAAAGAAATTTAGAAAGTTTTAAAGTGAAGTAGAAATTTTTCGACCGTCGAAAATAATTTTTCATAAAATATATTATGTTAATAATGTTTTGAAAGTAGAAATTTTTAGCCGTTATCAAACGAATTTATTTTATCAGAAATTAAATTCTAGCAAGAAGTTGATTTTTGAAGCATAAATGTCGCCATGCCCGCCCTTAATACCTGTAGATTTTTCTTGAGCATATCATCACTTTTAATAAAGGAAAAAAAAAGCACTTGGCAAAAAAGTAAAAAAAAAAAAAGAAAAGAATTTTAACCCGAGGTAAAACTTAAAAGCAAAGGTGACAAAAGTAAAAATCACCAAAAATCTTCCCCACGTCCTCAGAGTAAACGCCAACTACACGGACACAGACTGAAAATGACTTTGTCACACAACAGCAGCTGGAGCGGCAACTTATTAATTTTCCATCAATTACAATATCAAAAAAAAAAAAGGGAAAAAGAGGCGGCTTTGTCATTTCTGACCGATCTCTTCTCTGGTCAATCTTTTCTCCACCCATCTCCTTCCTCCCTCCTTCCTTCGCTCTCCACCGGCCCTATAAAATCCTGCGTTCTGACTGTTCTTCCTTCTTGAATCCTCTCAAACCACCACCATGGAAGTGGAAGTCGCGATTCCGCTTCCGAACCTGGAATTCAACTTCGACAGCACGTCTTCCTCTCCGTTCATGACCGCTCCGTCGAGCCCGCAGCGCTTCGGCAACTTGTATTTCAGTGCGCCCACGAGCCCCACCAGAGCTTCGGCTTTCCTTCACGAGCTCAGGAATTCAAGAAGGTCCCTGTCCTCGATACCCTTTGCCTGGGAAGAGAAGCCCGGAGTCCCGAAACGCAGAGGGAGCGACCAGAGCGGCGGCGGCGGCGGCGGCGGCGGCGACGACGACGACTACGATTTCGAGTTCGATTTCAGTGGTCAACTAGACAGAGCTTCGGCTTCTGCTGATGAGCTCTTCGATGGAGGCAAGATCAGGCCTCTCAAGCCTCCACCGAGGTTGCAAGCCAACTCGGGTGACGCCGACTCGGTGATGAACTCGCTTCCGGCGTCTCCGAGATCGCCGTCGAGATTCGCCCAAGGGAAGAAGATGGTCCAAGAAGTTCTCTCTCCTCGCCACCCGAAGAGAGACTTTGACCCCTTCTCAGCAGCCTTGGAAGAGACCCGGAAGAGAGAGATGAATCTCAACCAACACGAAGACCTAAACCGTTCTCGTGGAAGGGAAAGAAAGGCGGAATCATCTTCGTCTCTGCGAACGTCGTCGGCCAGTTATGTTCGTAAAGGAACGAGATCTTTATCGCCCTTGAGGGTGTCGGACATCGTGGAGGCCGATCGAGAAGCCGAAGATCGCGCAGCGCCCTCATCCTCATCGAATCATGCTTCTTCATATTTCTCTTCGCTGTTGTCGTCCATGTCCTTCTCGAAGGGCTACAGGAAGTGGAGCTTCAAGGACTTCTTGCTGTTCCGGAGCGCGTCGGAGGGGCGGGGCACGGAAAAGGATCCCCTGCGCAAGTACGTGGGTCTGTCGAAGAGATCCTCGTTCAATTACGCAGCACCAAGCGAGGTGAAGAGCTCGAGCTTCAGGTCGACGGAGAGCGCCGGCTCGGTGAGCTCGAGGAGGAGATCAGGGGCCGCGCCGGTGTCGGCTCACGAGCTGCATTACACGTTGAACAGAGCGGTTTCGGAGGAGATGAAGAAGAAGACCTCGTTGCCATACAAGCACGGGCTGCTGGGTTGCTTGGGGTTCAACTCTCCTCCGGGCATGCACGACTTGGCCCGGGTACTGGGTCGCTGACGCATCAACCGACCCGGATCTCGCGATCCGAATTACTCTCTCTCTCTCTCTCTCTCTCTCTCTCTCTCTCTCACGCGCGTTCGAACTGTAGATGTTTTTTGGCCCTGTAATGTTTCATACTGGAAGCATATTGAACATACCCAAGCGATGTCGATTCGATCGTGTGTTTCTTTTTTTTTTTTTTTTTGCTTTGTTCTCGCACTCGCAGGCCTTATTATTCCTAAATCGGGCTCGAGTGCACAGGCGTTCGTAGTTGGACAGAAGGGAGACGTTGAACCCGTCCACCGCGCGCGGTTTATTTCGTAGAATCGAAGGACGACAAAGAAAGCAGTATTCTTCTCCTTTTCGCATTATGCAGAACGGAATCGAGAGAGAGGGCCACAAGAGGCGTGTTTCCGCCACTTTCGTCGTCGATCAACCACCGTTATGTAATCAATTCCTCTTCAGATTGCACCTCCTGACCGTACATAATTTGTCAAGTTGCTGTTTTCTTTCCCGAATGATCCCCACCCTCAACGTTAAATTTCGGCTTCCGGGTGTAAATTTTATTTAATCTGGAGAGCGAAATCGAGAACAGTCGTAGGAATTACCCTCCCCAAAAACCAAAAAACAGACAGGTGGAAAGACAATTTTAGGGTACGAAAAATCAGGTATAGAAAGATTGGATTGGCCAAAGGGAAAAAGTGGGAAATCCCCCCCCCCCCCCCACGGGGAGACAAAAAGTCGTCGTGCCATGATCCTCGGGTTGGGAATAATTGCGCGCTGCGTTAGGTGTAATAAAGGTGTCGTTCCGCCTTTGATTTTGGCACCAAATGTCTCGATGAAAAAGGTCCAAACAAAAGTTAGATAGCAATGATAACAAGTAGTCTTCTTTTTTTTTTTTTCCCCTCCTTTTCTTTCTTCTTTTTTGAATTGAGGATAAGTAAACAGAACTGCTAGCATAGCATGACCCGTAAAAAAGTGTGACAGGTGAAATGCTAGCCACAAAATCAAAAGGGGGGTCCAATTTTGACTTCTACATTTCCCTTGCGAAACGAACAATTGAATGCACAATACGGCCGAGATATGACCATTGCACTGTCGCACCGTATGCAAGCAATTTCTCATTAGGGAACTCTGTACCCATTAGGAGGATAATTACCATCATTTCCATTGTGAAACACGCAATTGAAAGCACCACATAGAAACTTCCACGGAAGAGATTATAGAGAATTAGGCTTATATAGTTTGAGATTAAGACTAAGTTCGGCTTTTGATTGGAAGACCCTTTAAGGCGCAAAATTCCATGCTTAGTATATTTCCGCTCACCTAAATGTTTTGTTGCATCTTTTCATTCTAACGGAGCGGGATATTAGCCATTACAATATGCATATTAAAATAGTTAAGCCGAGATAAATAGGTTAGGCATACTCAGGCTAGATAAATTCTACAAGTAAAGCTAACCTCGTCGTAGAGAGATAAGGCAACAACGACGGCGAATGCGACACCAAAATGGTCGGTCATTTACAGAGAAAGAAGAAGAAGAAGGATTATTTGTGAGAATAGAACGAGTCAGCAAATAAACAAATCGGATGCGCTAAGTAGGCAATCTCATGGCCAATATTGATAATGAAGGAGAAGAAAGACAGAAGAAGCAGCAGCAAAACAAAGAGGACGATTTCTATCGTGCCACGTCATGCAGCATGCTGCCCGACAACGTGGACAAAAGACAGACGTGCATGCGAAAGCGCCTTTAGTTTTCTCTCCCCCTCAAAGCATATTCTTCAAGGTCGAGTCTATCCTATAGTCTAAGAGCAAAATGGACCCACTACAAATCAAATGTGATAGAACCGTGTTCGTAGATAGATTAGTTTTCCGGCTTTTTTTTTTTAAGGTTTGCTCCTCGTGAATTCGAGGTTGTCGGAATACTGTTGCTCGACATGCTTGAATGAGTGTGCTTCAAATCAGTGAAGGCTAATGCATGGTGTGACTGCCCTTGTTTCCCACTTTCTGCGATGGAGATCTATGTAGCATCGATCGACCGGAGAAATTCGAAATTAGAAAAATTTTGATACTGCTAAGGTAAAGTATATGAAGGGGAAAGATTACAATTGACATGTGTATTCGCGGTCTGCTCAAGCACCACATTTCTCTTTTTTTTTTCTTTTTTTTTTGCTTTTCGTGTTTCGGCTCATGTCGCCGATGCCAGTCCAGCTTATCGCCCCACCAAGCACCAACAAAAAATGATGCCCCCAACAACCTCCTACAGTTCCTTCATTCATAAATGAATTCCTTGTTCGTAATATGCTAATGCTGTACTTAAGTGCATTTCACAGTATCTCTGTATAATTAAAATGTTGTAATATACAGATAAATGAAGAAATTTTTGCGAATATTACTGCCCGCTCTTCTTTCTAATTCTAAAACCCACCTGGCTTCATTGTAGCTTTTTACCTGAAGAGCGGGTGTGTCGCACCATGCGTCTGTAGTTCTCTCTTGAAGGAATCACTAGTTATCTGTGCACTTTTCATCACTTGACATGAGAATTGGTTACGCGATCCTACAATAGAAACCTCTTCAATGCTTGTCTGAAGTATTATTTCATTACCCTTTTGTTCCCTCGTCTTCCATCCACGAGTTTTACTCTCAACATTGAATGTCGAGAAGGTGCTGAGTCTGGACCTTTTGTTGTTACACGTTGGGATTCATTAGGGACCAGCACAAGTAGACCAATCGGTCCAGAATCAAGATGGATGATGAACCCCCCCCCCCCCCCTCACAAAAAAAAAAAAAACAAACACACACCCAGCCCAAAGTCATAAGATAGCAGGGTACGGAAAACCACGTGAAAGCCCTAACGTCGACTAAACATGGCATTGACCGTCATTTTCACCCGGTCCTATCGTTCACCCGTCTTGATTCCGTCACAGCCGATAAACCTGACTTTCGAGTCAAAGGAATGGGGAGCAGGTCCAAAGTATGCAGCAGCACGTGCTGCGTACCATTGATGGAAGTTAGCGTTCTTGAAATGATACCACAAACAGATGCCAGGCACTACAGACTGGATGATTCTGACCAACTTGGAACGATGCAACAAATTCAGCTACCGAGAAGAAGAAAGGAGAGTAAAAGATCCACTTCAGTCGCATTTTCACGTGATGTTGCTCAACACGAATTGGCATGTTCAATTACCGATAAGGCAAGACCTCTGTATAAGATCATCCATTCTAATCGTGATAGGGTCGAAGAAGATAAAGGGTAATCACCCTTCGGACTATGTGGAGGGGCAACATGGAGACTGAAGAGAGACTCGAGAGCAGAGAAATCAATTCAAAGAATTTGAAGGCTCAAAGCCACCGCCACCATCGGCCAAGGCACCACCATCCGCTGATGACCAACATCAGCCCCATCAACCACTGATCAGTTCAGGTTCTTCAAGGAAACAAAAATGCTTCTTTCAATTTGTTGAAAGATCACACAAGCACAACTTCCCAGTGGCAACTTACTTGCTTGGGTAAATAAATGAGTCAGAAGCTCAATTCGAAAGATAAGAACTCCAAAAATTTGAAGGCTTAGTTGTACAACATAATGTTATCAGTAAACCATCTGGTCGACTAGAAGTAGTTAAGATACTAATGCACTAAATCACAGGCACATGGATACCTTTTTCAAAGGCATCGCAACACCTTAGCATAGTACATCAACAATCGGATCATCGTTGATTGCATCAGGCAAAGAAGTTGTCTATATGATGAAAACACACGCACAGTAAAGTACGAAGAGTGTTTGCTTTATCATTTCCAACTTCCGCTGTAAAGACCGAGCAATGGTTTCTCCCTCTCTTCGACTCTCCTTTTTGCAGCCGCCCTCGCTTTTAGGGCTGCTTCTTCCTCCTTTGATATGGCTTTCGGCTTCTTCTCTTCTCTCTTCCTTTTATTAACAGCAAAAGAAGAGGCGGCTCCTTTAACTGATCTCACAGGATTCAAGGATTTTGAAACAACCGGCCCAGGCGCTAGCACATTTTGTGGTTTAGCCATTCCTCCTTTTTCTGAATCTTGACTTCCCTTCAAAGATGATGCCAATTTTCCAGAGACAGGTTTCCCATGTTTGGGATTCCCTGAAGCTTGGACCGCCTTGTATGCCTCTTCCTGTGGCACCCAATTTCCTGCCGCATTAAAAAGCAAAGTTTAATATCAGTAATGCAAACATCATCATTGGTTGAAACTTCTCTTTTAGACTCCCTTTTCTTTGGTAATTACTTCTTAAAAAAACTTCATTTGGTACCTATAGCTTCGGAATAGTAGAAGCCTGATTTAGGATCGTAGTAAAGCCCAGTGCTCTGGCTATAGTAATAACCCGAACTGCTGTCATGCTCCCATTCTGCAAAAGTTTAGATAGGTTTTCGATTGGAAGAGCAACAGTGTTGGAGAAAGATAGATATCCTGATTGGATGATTTCATGCTTGAAATGTTAACATCAGATAAATGCCAAAGCTCAGAGAGACTAATGAAGAAATTCTCAAACTATAAGTAGATAGGCATCACATGCTCCAATTACTTATTAAGTTAGCACCAAGATGAAAATGCATGCTAATGATAGTGCCAAATAACTCAATAGACACTTTGGTCAGTACACAAAATCAAGTCTGAAATAATGGAATAGCATTTGGCTGACAGTGATCACGTCAGAAAAAAAATTGATCTGAAGCTATTCGAGCAAACTTGGCCTGCTTAAAAAACCATGCCAATAATAGTAGTCTAGCTTGTTTCCATCTTGTTTAATTGATAAGATAACCCCGACAATCTCACAATAACCTCACTCCACTTTCTAGGATCAAACCTCGACTACAATGTGACAATGCTTTGATCTCAAGATATGACAATAGCATCAAGATGATAGATAGAAACTTCTCTATCAAAAGATTGCAAAGAACACCAAGGGGCTAAAAATATTCCGAGACCATGAATTCTTCTCGAAAGGTTGAAAAAGGCCCAAGGGCAAGGGCCTTCCCCACAACAAAGGTGAAAAACTTATAAAAAGCATTGATTCTTCTTGCATCTCTCAAGTCCTCAGTACTCACCCTCTTCACCGCCTGCTTGAACATCTAATACACGGGCATTAGTATCCCTAGCCTCCTGACGATTCACAACATCCTTCTGGTAGCTACGCTTCGCTTTCTAGCATGAATATAAACAGTAGATGTTATCATGAGAAGTCAAGAAAAACATTTTCTACACATATAGTACAGCTCCAGGAGCCATCTTATCTCAACTAATGTTGTGTTACATCAAAGTGGAAGTGGAACAATGCCTTCAACAAGTAAGATTAACCCTTGACCTGACCACAGGCAAAGCATAACTTCTTTTTATGCTGAGTATGGAAAAGAAATCTTACCAACTAATACTTACTGCTTCAATTTGTTCAATGGCACGAGCTGCTTCCTTCTGCTCCTTATCCTTGGCAGCCTTCTCCTTCCTCATATCATTGAGCTTCTTGGCAACATTATCCTTGTGTCGCTGACCAAGTTCATGGTTTCTAATGGTGGATGGATTGTTTGACAAGAAGATCTTGCAGAAGTCGCACCATTTATTACCCTGACTCACCCAATACTGAAAAAGAAAAAGAAGAGAAAGAATGAATTCCCAGAAATATAGTTACTAGACAATATGTCGCAAGGTGTAATATCCATACTTGTCTAGTCGAACGTAAGCAGTATAAAAACACAGTAACTACAATCAAGTGCAACAAACATAGGGCAGTCCAAAAAATTCAAAGAACATAGCCATAAGTATTCGAACAGATAAAAGAAGAGTTAACCCAGATTGTGCTAGAATCAGATCCTAAAATTTCAACATGCTCCTTAATATGTAAATTATTCTGAAGAAAATGTGGCTATGAAGCGTCCAAGGGCAGTCAAAATATTTCAACCAACAGAAAGAAACGTGGCCATGAAAATATCAGAAGACAAAGGGTGAAATGAACTCGGGCATCGAAAGGAATCAGATTGTGAAAGACAAGTCTCATCCATGCCCGGTTAGCCAGACCTCATTTATTCTATCCAAATTTGAAGGCAAGGAACTCTTCTGATTTATCATGACTCCGGAATGCATTATAACACTAGACACACACTTATGCTGACTCTTCTGATTCAATTCGCTCATAGTTACTTATTGATCTCTAAATGGCTCCAAAGACGGGCAGTTTTGTTCTGTCGATATGAATGAGCAGATTCTATGATGCAATGACGTTATTAACCGGCCATATCGTAATCCAGAAAATCATAACTTCCAGCCAAATCGCAGATCATTGTCGCAAATAAGAAACCAAAGGGCTAAGAATTTCAATATTACCTCAGTCATTGCTGCGAATCTAAGTTTCTCAGCTTCCCGGTGGATGCAAAAAGGGGCAAAATTGCAAGAAATTGTAAATCACTTGACGAATTTGAGATGATGCCGCAAAAACTTGCTGAATCCGGAATCTTGTAGAGTGAGATTGTTCAAGAGCACTGGTCGAAGGCGGGCGAGGTTTGCGATTTCTTCGGTGTCTACGACGGGCACGCCGGAGAGCGCAGGTGGCGGAGCGTGCAGGGAGAGGTTGCACCGGTGGTGGCGGAGGAGGTAGAGGGCCGTGACTGGGAGGGGAGGGACGATGGTGGGGTCGACGGCGATGGTGGCGAATTGGGGGGACTCGTGGGCGGTGCTATGTAGAGGACTTATGTAGAGGAGGCATCGGTTTGACTGATGACCGTAAGGTCCACGTTACCCGGACCCTCCGCAGGCCACCGTATCATATCGCGTTGGGCCGTATCCAACATCCCGTGATACTCCAATACTTCAACATTTCGGCATTTGTGGACATGAAATGAACACGTGATCGGCGTTTCAAACACTCCGGCAATATGCGAGCCCGGCATTCCGATACTCACGAGGCCAATTTTAAAAATTTTTAATAAATTAGATATCAAAATACGAATTTATAATAAATATATTTAAATAAGTCATATATTTAGCCATCTTAAAATTAATATATCCAACCAACCCTAAAAGAAAACTTAATCGTGAATTCCTAATAAAAGATGAAACCCATTACTGATATTTTTAAATATACATGATTATTTATTGTGTATGTATAAATATATAGTATGTCTCTAGATATCGAAATTCTCTATCTTTTGACAAATTACGCGTCGGTGTTTCATGTCGTATCGGTGCAATATAGCGTAAGGTACCTAAACATATGTTGGACATATATGGCAGGTGCTGGGTTTTATTCTGTCAAAACTAAGATCTTCGTATTCTTCAAGAACGTGTAGGAAATTTTGCTTTGGCAAGAACTGAGATTTTACATGATGATTATCCCTTAAAAATTACGTATCGTGGAGACTATGAATTAGATTACAGTTACATCAGATAAATTAATCGATTTTATGCCATGTCATGATATAGAAAATCATATCTTCCGGCTAAACTCAAGAGCATTGCTAGGAAATGGAGTTTTTGAGCTTCCCGATGAATGCAAAAAGAGGGGGAATCGTAAGAAAGTATAAACCGCCTCGATGTATTTAATTTATGCAGTGAAAACATATTAAATCTCAAATGTGCAAAATAAGAAGAAAAAAATCTAATAAGTCATAAATATATTACAATTATGTTAATTATATTCTAAATACTTCGTATCAATCGAGTCGTAAACATTTCACACTTGTGTCAATTCTATTCATCCGGCTAATTTTGGTAGAAAATCGTCGGCGTGGACGCCAACCATTTTACATGTCGCGGCCAACAATAACGTGAATAATTTTTTTTTTTATAATCCGTGTCTTTTGAATTTTTGTTAACTTTTTTCTTATCCATTAGAGTGGCCGGCGAGGGTTCTGGGTGAGACCATCATGGCTTTGCCCACGATGATGATGATGATGATGATGATGATGTGAGTGAGATAGTCTTGCTCAAATTATTTTTGGATATGCTCGTTGGAAATCCTAAAATTTGCAACTAAAGTACAATCAAGTCCTAAAAGTTTTAAAAAATGTAATCAAATTCTAAAAATTATCAAATTGGTACAATCAAATCCTTCCGTTAACCTCGTCAAATTTAAATAACGAAAAATACCGACGTGGCTTTTTTTAATATTTCTCTCTTGTACGTGACGATGACGTTGCTAAAACGACCTCACTTTAGTCCAAAGGGGACAAGAAGCAGAACAAGGACGAGGGCTTTGTAACCCTAGCCACCACCGCTTGCGCCTAGCTGCCGCTGGAAAGGGCCGGCGATGGCGAGGAAATGGCTGGTGAGGGTCTCCGGGGTCGGGGTCTTTTGTTTAGAAAGAGACATGTTCTGGGAATGAGATGTGAAGTTCAAATTGTTTGTCTAAATCCCAAATTGATTGGCGAATGTCGAAGGGCAATAGGTCAACGCCGAAATTTTGTGCTCAATTAAGTACCACAGCGTTTTAACCATTGAAACCATTAACCTAGAACACAAACTTCGGTAGCATAACGAGTATTCCATCTGAAACTCACAATACAGATCTGGAAGACCCGTAACTTCAAGGCCACTCTTGAGTCCCACGGATCCCTGCTTGGTGCGGTAGAATCAATGCCCTAGCTCTGCTTCTTTGAAACTTGATAGCTTGAGGCAGAACTAGGCAAGGGCCACCAACACTCGCCTTGATTTAGACGAGCCGCTGGTTGGGGCGCGGCGACCCCACCGATCACTCTTCCACCATCATCAGCCCTTCCCGATAGTGGTGGGGGCGGCGGGCGGCCAAGGCCACAAAGCCCTCACCATTGTTCTGCTTCATTTTTCAAAAAATTTAATTTAAATAAAAATAATATTTAGATCAAAATGGCGTTAATTTAGTCACATCATCGCTTGCAGGATAAAGAAAATATAGAGAAAAAAAATCGCGTTAGCATTTTTCGTTAGTCAAATTGAACGGAATTAACAGGAAGATTCGATGTATTAATTTGATAAGTTTTAAGATTCGATTGTACTTTTTGTAAGTTTTAAGACATAATTACATTTTCGTTATAAGTTTTAGAATTTTCAATAAACATATCCCAGTCTTTTTTTTTTAAATTGCACCCAAAATGCACTTGTCTTGAAAAAAATCCCCAAATTAGATTACTTTGTTCTAGATTACCCCTCATATTCGTCGGCCCAGAAAACACCTCTCGATGACCGGGTGCCCGATCACATGCCCCTCTCTTGCCGTTGGACTGCCTGTACCAAAAAACACATTTTCTCCCGATTTCTCCAACATTTGATTTGGGGTTTATGCAGTCGAGGAATTTGGAAGCGGAAATTTTATAATTTTGTTTTGGGGAGTTTGATCAGGAGAAATGTGTTTTTTGAGTCACGTGATCAACACGTGACCATCGAGAGATGCTTCTTTTTTTTTTCGGTCAAAAGAAAGATTCTATTCATTTATTAGAATTATATTCGAGAGGTACATAAAATGCTTTCAAATACTGAAATAACTACAAATATATATATATATCAGAAAGCAAATAACAAAGCGTATTTTGCAACTAGAAGCACAGTCTTATTCTTCAATAATATATCTACCATCACGAATTTTCGGCGGCCAATCACTAGATTCAATAATAAGCACACACTGAGGACTCCCATCCCAATTGCAACGGTTTACGGTGCACATCTAAATTTGATGTCCCATCATTATTGTTGAGTAGTAACACCAATATCAGTATGTTGAAAGAGTACAAATCAAATACCTATAAAAAAAATCCCACGTTTATATCTAAATCTAATTTGAGAGAGTAAAATAATTGGATCTAAACCTAAACCTAAATTGAAAGAGGAGAGCGCCATAATCTTGAAGAGTTTATGGACTCTTGTCGTGAACATCCTTATCGGTATTTATTTGAAACACATTAATCCAATATGGGATCGTTTTGTGACAAGTGATATTAGAGAGCTTTTTTGAGAAAATGCGTTCAATCTCAATATGTGGTTTTTCAAAGCAAAGAAAAAAGAAAACAAAATAAAAGAAAAAAGCATGAAAGTGTGGAGGTTAAGTAGCATCGACATCCACACACGACATGATACGACATATCGATATGTCATTTATATAAAAAAATAAAAAAACTTAACATGATGTATATTAAATATATATATTTTTATGCATACATGATATAAAATTATCAACGGTACATTTTTTTTCTTTTTCTATTAGAATTCACAATTAGATTTTTTTTAGAGCTGATTAGGTACATTAATTTCGAGATAGTTGAATATATGACTCCGGAATTTACTGAAACTAATGCTTGTCGAGATCAAGTGTTGCATGTCTAATACCTTGTTCATCACGTCTCGATCGCGTGTTCGAAATTAGCGAACGCGGTGTACAAAAGCTCTCGAAAAATGCCGGTTGTCGTCTAAGTGGGAGGTTTAGACCTTAAAATAAAAATGTGGGAGGTTCGGGTCAGGCTGTTTTTAGCACCAAACTGACCCGACATCGATAATTGAGAGTCTGCAGCTGTACATGCGGAGATCGAGAACGACAGCCGCCGCCGTGCCGCGGCCGCCGCCACCTCCACCTGCCGCCGCCACCATGTGATGACCTCCTCGCTCCATTTCAACGCCCTAATTTAGCACCAGCACGCGCACCGTCACAATCGCAGGCGCTCGAGACATGGATCAGTCACTGTTGCTAATGCTCTCCAACCTGCTCCACCTCCACAACCACCTCGACCCCACCACCTCCCTCCTCTCCACCACCTCCTCCTCCGCCACCACCTCCTCCGCCAGCTCCCCGACCTCCCTCCTCTCTTCTTCCTCCGCCGCGCCACTCCTCTTCTTCACTATCGCCTCCGTACTCTCCTACGTCGCCTCCTCATCCGCCTCCTCAAACCCTAAGTCTAAACGTAACCCTAATTCCGCTCCGTCGAAATCCTCTCCGCCGTCTCCGTCATCCGACTTCTCCGTGACCGCCTTCCGCGCCCTCTCCACCGAGCACATCTGGTCCCTCGAGGCCCCACTCCGCGACGCGCGTTGGCGCTCGCTGTTCGGCCTCTCGTACCCCGTCTTCACCACGGTCGTTGAGAAGCTCCGCCCCTTCATCGCCGCCTCCAACCTCTCTCTCCCCTCCGATTATGCAGTCGCCATGGTCCTCTCCCGCCTCGCCCATGGCCATTCTGCGAAGGTCGTGGCATCCCGCTGCTCGCTCGACCCGTTCCTCGTCTCCAAGATCACTAATATGGTTACGCGCCTCTTGGCGACGAAGTTGTATCCGGAATTTATCAAAATCCCAGTGAGTCGCCGCAGATTGGTTGAGGCGACCCAGGCCTTTGAAGAGCTCACCGCTTTGCCCAATATTTGCGGGGCCATTGATGGGAGTGCGATCAAGCTTCACCGACTTCCACGAGACCGGGTTTCTTCAAGTTCTTACAGATGCAAATATGGTTACGATTCGGTTTTGCTTCAGGTTGTGGCTGATCACAAGAAAATTTTCTGGGATGTTTGTGTTAAGGCACCTGGTGCGACTGATGATGCTACTCACTTTAGAGATAGTTTGTTGTACAATAGGGTCTCTTCGGGGGATATAGTCTGGGATAAGGTGATAAATGTAAGGGGTCACCATGTTAGGCCTTACATAGTTGGGGATTGGTGTTACCCGTTAATGTCTTTTTTGATGACTCCCTTTAATTCGAAAGGGACAGGTAGTCCGGCTCAGAATTTGTTCGATGGGATGCTGATGAAAGGGCGGTCTATGGTGGTGGAAGCCATTAGACTTCTGAAAGGGAGGTGGAGGATTCTTCAGGACTTGAATGTGGGTCTTAATCATGCACCACAGACGATTGTTGCTTGTTGTGTGTTGCATAATTTGTGTCAGATTGCAAGAGAACCGGAGCCTGATACTGCCCGGGAGCCTGATGAGATCGGTGCACCAGCAAGGGTGCTTGAAAGCGAGAAGACGTTCTTTTATCATGGGCAGAACTTGAGGCAGGCGCTGGCTGATGAGTTACACCAGCGACTTTCATCAAGATAAGGAGATCACTTGACATCTCCTTTTGTGCTGCGAGAATAAGGTCTTTTAGTCCTACTAGCTTTGACCTGTTCACGTAGGTGTGGTTGGTTGTTTGTTACATTTGTTGATCTATCAGAGGGTATTAGAATATCCTTTGTGGAGAGTGGAACTTACATCTGGTGCAACCTTTTTGTATGTCATTAGGGTGCTGATTCTAACCTAGGAATGTACCTTAAAACATCGGTGACTATGTACTCTAGAATTCAGTAATTGCAATCATTTATCTGCATCTGAGAGTATTTTATCATTTTCAGAGGCCCTATGAACTGCTTGGTGACTTTTGTGATAATCTCTTTCTACTTTTGTGATGTTCTCTTTCTTTGTAGAAAGAACATTATTAGCTTCCTCCTTGTAAAGGAAAGGTTAGTGATGTCTTAAATTGTTGTTAGATGCATGTGGTGAATAGTAGTTTTGAATGTTGCTGTAATGATGATGCAAATATGGTAGTTCGCTCAGCCATTCTTGCCTTTGTGTCTGGGGATGAATTAGCAATTGTTGGAGACTAGAGGTCTTAAGGTGAGGGAAGGCCATTTTTCCTCGTGCAGCCCTTTGGTTGGAATTTAGAAGCATTTTATAGATTTGTGATATTTATCACGTCTCCAGTTCTGCCGTGCTGGGTATTTATGAACCAATTATAACTGGTCTCCTTGAGGATTTGGATTAGATTGAAGATTTATGTCCACAGAAAGTATTAGAAGGCAGTCTTTATTGCACTTTGCTCGTCTTAGCAGGGTCAACATATAGGTTTTCGTTGAAGCAGATCAGTTATTTTGTGTAGGACTGCTTTCCGTTAAGACTCGTCAATGTCCTTCGCTCCAAGCTCTTAGACACCTTGTTGAGCTATATACTTTGGCCAATATGGCTATAATGGCTCATTTTCGCCATATTCTTTTGTGCAGTCTTAACATGATGCCCAGTTTTCATTTGTTGTTTGTGTTTTAGTGCTGTTGCCAAATTTGCGGACGGTTGTGGACAGCAAAGATGACATTATCAAAACGCATTTATCCTGGATACAGGGTAATATGAATCATAGCTTGCTTAATCAAGGACTTGGTTGTCACTCGAACGGATCATCTTCTAGTGTGCCATTGATTTGTCATTGGCAACCTCAAAATGCATGGTAAATGGTAATAGCGGCATACACTAGGTGAGAATCTTCTAATGTGCCAATATAGTCACATATGCAGTCTTCAACATTCACTGCATGCAGTGCTCGTACATTACAAACTCTCTCTTCAACATTCACTGCATGCAGTCCTCGTACATTACAAACTTTCTCTGTAGAGTCAATCTAGAATCTACGTACACATTGTTGTTTACCTTCCGTACGCGAGATCATATGCCTGTGTGCTGAGAAATCAACCTGGTTTCCTTCCACACCCAAAAAGCCGAAAAACAGATAGCAAATATTTGCTTACCTGAGCATATTGATAACAGTCCAGCATCCGATTCGAAAGTTTACGCATTTACATGAACTTGAACTTCCCCAACTCATTTTCTATGCCTAATAGGATCTCGAGAATTTTTACAATCAGCATATGCCTCAATGAAGAGTTCATCAGCTATCTTATGGGCATCCGAACCTAACTAACGAAAGTTAGCGTCTCCTCAAACTTGATTTCAAGAAATAACGCAGTCCACCGAAGGATGAAGTACCTTCGATATAGCAATATTGTACTGGCTTAACAGGTCCAGTAGAATGGGCAACCGAGGCATCATGATTTGTCCATTCACTTGTTTGGGAAGGTCTGGCTCACGATGTGCCAGGATCTATCATGCAGAGCCATCTTCTTTTTTTTTTTTGGTAAGGAATGCAGAGCCATCTTTCATACCAATCAAAATCATAAAAGTCCATGCCTGTTCTGAACCAGTAGTCCTCTCTCCCTGCAGCATATCAATTAGAACCACAAAGAGGAGGTTTACTCAACTCAGCCATCGATCCAGCCACATCTAACGGAAACTCAAGTTTTGCACCGGTGAATGGGGATATTGCTCTGGTCATGGAAAGGTGGCCATTCCCTAGCAATTTTTGTGGGCAGAGGACGTAGAAGTTGCCTGTCTACTGTAAAATATGCTTTTGATCAGCACCACTGCTACTCCGTAGAAGTTGCCTGTATACCAGTGAATGGGGATATTGTTCTGGTGGTCATGGAAAGGTGGCCATTCCCCAGCAATTTTCGTGGCCAGAGGAAGTAGAAGTTGCCTGTCTACTGTAAAATATGCTTTTGATCGGCACAACTGCTACTCTGGGGAAGATGTGCAGAATCATTCTGTTGCAATAAAAAGGGTAATTTTGAAGACGTTATAATAACAAGAGATGATAAGCATGAGCCCAACGCATGGGACTCCTATGATTCATGAATCACTAAATGAGAGTGTAGATCTGCTTCTCCATGAGCAGACACTGACAGAGCTAGGAGATGTCTAAACGACCATGAGAAATGGAACGGAGGAAAAACTCCATGGCACACTTTCTGTAATCCTAAACATGAAGTTGCTGGTCCTCTACCACAAGGCATACCGCTTGTAATAATGTACATGCTTTCTTTCATGATCAATTAATGAGCAAATTCTTAGATGAAAACGTGCAATCAACAGTCTCCTTTGAATTGAACCACCAAGGAAACTTGCAGAAACTATTCATGAATCTTTTTTTTCACCCCACAAAATTACAATTAGAATCAGCAAGCGAGAAACTTACAAAGTGCAAAATATGAAAATCAGTTCAAGAAGAACATAAATTAAGAGCTTTTGATAAACCAACAATTGCTTCAACAGTAGCTTGATGAAAACAACGACATATAGACAGAACAAGAACATGGTCTATCACAGTCATTTGGAACAAGAGGCGAGTAAATCCTACATCATACAGTCATGAATGCAAGGATATACAATTTGTCAGAAAGGAATTTCAGACATCGTCGGACAGCAGAGGCATTAAGAATTTTTAATTTTTTTATTTTTTTTTTATTTTCACAGTATGTCAACAAATAGGCAGTTTCAAGACCAAGAGCTTTTGATAAACCAACAATTGCTTCAACAGTAGCTTGATGAAAACAACGACATATAGACAGAACAAGAACATGGTCTATCACAGTCATTTGGAACAAGAGGCGAGTAAATCCTACATCATACAGTCATGAATGCAAGGATATACAATTTGTCAGAAAGGAATTTCAGACATCGTCGGACAGCAGAGGCATTAAGAATTTTTAAAATTCGTTTTTTGATTTTTTTTTTTCACAGTATGTCAACAGATAGGCAGTTTCAAGACCAAGATGACTTTCATCTGCTCCGACTCCTTTCATTTATTTATGAAGTATTCATATTTTGATTTTGAAAGAGAGGAGACAGAATATGAAACGAAATGGACAAAAGAAATAAAAAAGGAGGAGGATAATCCAATTTGGATATTTAATGTATAGGATACTTTTTATACTCTTTCTAGAAATTTTCCTCAGCTATAGCTATAAAATAAAGGAATATAGTTCCAGATACCTAGATGGGTAAGGATGTATCATGATCTATACTATTAATGAATATGTATGTCGATCCATATCAATTAAGTTGTAGATATCAATTTCATTTATGGAATAGAAACTTATACAAATTAAGTATGTGCCAGGAACCAGATTTGAACTGGTGACACGAGGATTTTCAGTCCTCTGCTCTACCAGCTGAGCTATCCCGACCATTCCTTACACATCATCCTCATATGTCAATTAAAAAGATGAAAGGGTAGAAAAGGTTCTCATCCAGGCCCCAGAATTTTCATATTTTGAAAAGGAAATAAAAAAAAAGAATAGGATAAATCTTTAAGTTAACAAGTCAAATGGTCCCTTTTTAGGGATAGAGGGACTTGGACACTAATGATTTTTAAGTCGACGGATTTTCCTCTTACAATAAATTTCATTGTTGTCGGTATTGCCATGTAGAATGTGACTATCTTTATTCTCATCCGATTAATCAATTCTTCAAAAGATATAGCAGACCATGGTGTAAATGATTTAATCAATGAGTTTTCGATTCTTTCTTCAACTTAGAATTGATTCACAACAATTCTTTCCTTTTTCATATAAAAAATTCTCGTCATCATTAATCGTTTGAGTTAGTATTATAGGGTGAGCTACTCACTCATTTCACTAAAGCATCCACACGACATACCCTAGAAGGAACTGAACAAGAAGTATCGACATTAGGCACGAACTTACACGAGATGCCAGCTTCTGCTGAATGCGCCCACTTAAGCATCATTTTCTTTCACGATCACAGCCAAAAATACTTCTATGCTTCATTAATCAGTTACTGAAAATTCTCGCTCATTCTCCATGAGTCAATGCCGACAGAGCTAGGGGATGCATAAAGGACCAGGAGGAAATGGAACAGAGGTAAGATTCCATGGTCCACTTCTCCAGAATACCAAACACGAACCTTGCTCCAAAATCACTGGTCCTCTTCCACAACGCGCACTGCTTGTTGGTGATCATCTCCTAGCAAATCATCCAGCATAGGCAGTTCTTCCACTATTCGGAAGGAGGCCATCCTTAGCCATTTCTGAAAGCACATTAAATACTGCATCCATGTTCCCTTCCTTATGGTTGATATCAACAAGCACTTTAGCAACTTCTGCATCAGAAAGCTTGCAGCTCTTCATTGTATTGTGTATTACTTCACTCAACTCATCATTCATCTCACTCCCATGAAGTGCTTTTATCAGGGCAGTGACAGTTACAGTATGAGGAACTAGGCCAGCCAGCGTCATTTCTTTGTACAGATTGAATGCCTTCTGTATGTTCCGACCTTTACAGTGCCCATGTATGATTACATTATAAACTGCTTCACTAGGCCTGTGGTTCCTCTGAAGCATTGAATCTAGCACCTGATCTGCTTCCTTCATCAAACCCTTCATACAAAATCCCTTGAGAAGAGCTAATGCACTTTTAAAGTCAGCATTAGTGCAAGTCTCTATAAGGGTATTGTAGGTAACATCGCCCGGAACAGACTCATTGTAAAACAACTTGAGCAAAAGCCTCTTCGCTTCTCTCGTCCGAGCTCGTTTATTGAGTCCATTGATGAGAACACTATAAGTAACCACATCTGGAAGAAAACCCTTTTGTATCATTTCATTGTGCAAATCAAAAGCAGTATTAATATTTCCTTCTGCACAATGAGCGTCTATGAGGGTAGTGTAAGTAAACTCGTCAGGAACCAGGCCCATCTGATACATCTGTTGAAATAGTTCGCAAGCTTCGGTCAATCTTCTTTGTCCACAGAACCCCAGAACGAGTGATGTATAAGTGATTGCATCTGGTTCTATGCTTTTCTCAATCATCTCTCGTTTCAACTCCAAGGCCCTCTCGAGATCTCCATGTTTGCAGAACCCAGATATGATGGTACTGTAACTGACCACATCTGGTGAAATCCCTTTATACCCCATTTGTCGAATTACCCCTAAAGCCTCTTCCATTCTTCCCAGGAAACAATGTCCGTTAATTAGAGCATTATACGTCACTATTGTCGGTGGGAACCCCCTGTGAGTCATCTCATTCAAGATCTTAAACGCCTCTTTCAACAATCCCTGTTGGGAGAAGCCGTTGACCAACGTTGTGTATGTCTTTTGATTCGGACAAAGCCCCCGAGCATGCATTTGATCAAAAAACTCCATAGCTCTGGTCAAGTTCCTAGCTTTACACATACTATTTATCAAGGAAGTATACGTGACAACATTCGGTGACAACCCATTCCTCACCATTTCTGCATGCAAAACCAGTGCTTGATGGAAGTTACCATCCTTGCAATTGCCATTTATGAGCGTATTATAGGTGACTTCGTCAGGAAGAAAACCCACTCTGCTCATCTCATTCAAAACCTCACTTGTTTCTTTCATTTTCCCTTCTCTGCACAACCCATTAATGATCACATTATATGATATCACATTAGGTTCCAAACCTTTCAAGGACATGGACCGTAACAACTCGTATGCTGCATCCATGCTTCCCGACTTACAATATGTATTGATCAGCGTGTTATACGTCACCACGTTAGGCAGACAACCATGCTTCTCCATATCACGAAACAACTGCAATGCCATTTCCAAATTACCAGCCCCGCAAAAACCCCGTATTAGTACATTGAAAGTAAACACGTTCGGCGACACTCCGCACTTGATCATATCGTCATACACCTCTTCCACTAATTTAACCGATTGCCTAGACCTAATCATGGCATCTAGGATCGAATTGTATGACAATACGCCCGGCATAAAACCGTGCGATTTAGCAAAATTAACCATTTGCAAAGCCTTACCGGCCATATTGACATGCGAGTAGGACTTGGCGACCAGATCAAACACGGCGGAGCTAGAGTTGCACTGATTGTACGAATCCTTGAGGTACGTGAAAACCAACTCACCAGTCTCGTCAACGGTGCTGAGAGCGAGGTCCTCCGCGACTGTCTGGGCCGATTTGTACAGCTTGAAGCGGGTCAAAATGTGAAGAGCGAGGCATTTGCACTGGAGGTCGAAAAAACCATGGGGCTTAGCCCAGTGGAGGAAATTCAGGACCGAAGTCTTGTCGTTTTGGCACTTGAGGAGGAGGTGCGAAGCAGCTTGAGGAGTGAAAGTGGAGGAGAGAGAGTCGAGGTGACGAGGATGGCGTCTGAGGAAGGTAAGGGCTTTCTCCGCGAGCATAGCATCGGATGGTGAAGGAAGAGAAGGGAGTGGCCGGAGAACTTCGGGATTGAGAGTGGGCATTTGGGTTCTGTGAAATCCTCCTCCTCCTTCGTCGTCCTCGAATCAGAAGGTTCTTCTCAAAGGCTCATGCGATTTTCGAAATATTTCGATTAAGGGCCCACCTGCTCCTATTTTCTCAAAAAAAAAAAAAAGGTTTATTTCAAAGAAGGGCCTAAATATCCAATTTTGTTTCAAAGAAAGGCCTCAGTTTATCAGCTGGCGAACATGGACTATTTCCAGCAATTCAATAGGACCATTTTTGTCAAAAGAAATTTGAATTAAAAAAGAAAGACAAAACTCTAAAATTAAAAAACAAAACCTTACGTTATCACTTTTCTCTTTCTTCCTCTAACCCATCTACGCTCGTCAAGGAGAAGGAGCTCCCTATGTCCGATCGAAGACGTGCGATTTGGAGACGGCAACGGTGGCTCGCGACTAGGCAACGGTGGCAACAGCGACTGGGGTGGCAACGGCGACCTTCAAAGGTGAGGGATTTTGAGTGAAATTAGAAGATCCCACCAGTTCATACAAACCCTCGTTTGTAAAGGAGAAGGACTCGATTGTGTACAATTGAGCGATGACGTGCAATCGAGCAGTAGTGGTGACGGGAGCATGGGATCGGGCTACAGTGGCGATGGGACTTTGTTTCAAGGCTATGGTGACAGGAGCATGGGACCACCTATAATGGCAACGATGACGAAGGTGGCCACGGCGGCGACAACGACCTTAGAAGGTGAGGGATTTTGAAAGAAATTAAAAGATCCCTCTTGTTTACACTAAGCCTTTGCCCTCAATTCAAGAATGGTTTCAATTGGGCCTCCCATGTTACCTCTGTGATTCTCTCCCGAGATATGGTAACGCTAGTGATGTGCAACTAGACGGCAACTCTGCGACCGGGAAGAAAGCCCCGACCACCAATCCAACCATGACTAATTCGAAGGTGGAGCCACTGTGCAACTTGCTCATTGGAAGATCCATAGCTTTACATCATCTTCTTACCAAAAATTCAAGCCTTTCTAAATGATTGTACTGCATTTTCTTTTTTGGTCTGAAAATACTTGTACTCCATTGATCGGTTGGATTTTAGTTGTACTCATTTAGCTAGATTTTTCCTGTGTAACTCCAAAATAGTTAAGGTGAGACTAAGAGTTCAGAAGGAGGTTCTAAATGTTGTGTTGCTGGGTATGCACAGCAAGAGCACATGTGTGAGTCTTGTTAGTCCTGCAGGTTAACCCCATTAGTGGGATTTATCTGTTGTAGTTCATGTGACAAAATTCTAGCATCCAAGCATCCAAGTAAATGGATCAAGGAATTGAATTTTCTGTGAAATGTGTTGAATTTATCAGTAGTTGCTCTATTAAGGCGTTGCAATAGCAAGTCAATTTCAGGAATACCGATTACAAGTTGTGGATGAAACATGTGATGCTTTTGTTGGAGGGTGCTCCTCTTGGACTTGCCTTACAAATCTGTTACATGTTTTGTTATCATGATAAAAGCAAAACAACATCTAAAATGATCTTGAAATGTCATTGGGGTTGACTTGTACCAAGGAGAAAAGAATGAATTTCATGATTCACTTATAATGTTGTCTGAATTCTCGACTGTGATTTCTTTCCACTATCATCATGTTTTCCTTGGTGCCACTGTTGGGTAATTCCCCTGAGTCTCATTTCTAAATGTAGGCTTCACTGAGGTGTATTATAGTAAAATGGCAATTTCCTTGAAGAAATTTCGCGCAAATACAAGCAAACTGAGCTTTGTCAAAAAGGTCAAGTTTTAAGCTTCAGTCATCTACCTGTGTGTTGTTCAAGTAATGACTTGAGTATCATTTTCTCGCAATGCAAAAAAGTAGATCTGAACATCGTATAATACTTGCTCAAGATGATTAAAAACACAGAGTGCACATCATTGATATAGATTGTTGCTACAATTACAAAAAAATCATCATCTAGTTACACTTCCCTTAAATCTCATAAACAGGATTCATTCAAGAAGTTTGCCACCAATTGTGCAGAAGCCCATTAAAGTGCTAAAATGCACTCGATCTCAATCTTCCCATTCAATGGCAAAGTAACACCCTGATATGTTGAGTGAGCTCGGGCAAATGCTGGAAAATCGGCAACATAAAGACATCTAGTCACTTTAAAGGTGTCTAATAGTGAGTATTGAAGACTCCTAATTGTATAGATATGATAGATGAGTCCTATAGTTCAAAGCATATGCTAGTCAAATATAAATCTACTTTGCATCAAGCTATCCCAGTTAATGAGTTCAACCGCAAATATGAATCTACTTTACATCCGCTAGTTAAATATGAATCTACTTTGCATTGTAAAGTTGAGTTACCTTTCCAGGTTTTCTACTACACATCGCAAGCACATCTATCGTCGTGTTGTCAAAATGTGCAGATGCATGATAACTCTGCAAAACTTTGTTCGGTCAGTAAATTAACTAGCAACTGCATTACGCAAAGCCAAAGCAGGACATTTAAAACAACCAATACCTTTCCAGATTATCTGCTGCACATCGCAAGTACATCTATCACCGTATTGCCAAAATGTGTAAAGGCATGATAACTCTGCAAAACTTTGTCCTATAAGTAAATTAACCAGCAACTGCATAATGCAAAGCCAAAGTAGGACATTCAAAACAGCCAATACCAGTATATCTTACCTCACTCATCAAAATTCTGCGACTTCATTCAGTGAAGGTTTTTCTATTGCCCGTAAAGCCTAGTCTCCAAAGAAACAAAGCACAAAAAGAGGGCAAATGGGAGTTTCTTGTGGCAGATATCCTTTGTGGATGAATAGACAAAACCAATAGGATTAGAAGATCAAGTCAGGCTCAACATCGTGGGCCAATACATACTCTAACTTTAAGATGCTTCCAAAAAAGACCCATCTATATCAACTAAGGGTAAAATAAAAAGAGTGTATTAGTGGTCTTGTTACTCTTGCATATCTTAAAAAGTTGCTCGTTTTCTATTACTTTCATGTTGAGGTCATTACATCCTCCTCTTTACCTACGGTTGAATCGCAAAATAAATCATTAGTCAAAACAAAGTTAAGTACAAATAATAAAATGTTTACGATAAAGTGAGGCACAAATGAATACCTACATCTTCTCTCTTCCCATAGATGATGTTTCTGCAACTACTGCTGATTCTATCGATGAATTCTTGCAATTATATCTATTATGGCCTAACCCACCACATTTTCCACAAACGATTGTGGTATTTTGTCTCTTCAACTTGGTTCCCACAGGCTCTTGTGCAATTTTCTTCTTCTTTATCTTTCAATTGTTATCAGCTATTTCGTTCAATGATTTTGTTCTTTTTTTCTTCTTTCTACCGACTTGCTTGGGCACATCAGGTGGGAGTAAATGCTCTCTAGCAGGCCAGATGTCTTTGGAATCTACAGCATGTATAATATGGCAATAAGTTTTCATGAATGTTTCCATCTTGAAACATGTGTGAACCCCTTTTTCAGGTGGTTCCTTTAGGTATACAAGAGCTGCCACAGCATGACAACAAGGTATTCCACTAATGTCCCATCTTCTATAGCTGCAAGTTTTGTGTCTTATATTAACCACCCTTCCACTCAATTCAAACTCATCTGTCCCATTCCATGAATGAACCTATGATGCTGAATTTTTTTTTTTGAAGTTCCAGTATCTCCTAAATCTTAGGACAGATCATACCATTGTAGTTAGCCAACCAATCTCTTTACTTATGAATCCTTTCCATGAGTTGCACTCTTATAGCTTTAAGCAATGTGATGATAGGCTTGTCTCTAGCGTCAATAATGCTCTTGTTGAAGCTTTCACACCAGTTATTCAAGAAAGCATCGCATTTTGAGTTTGTTCTGAAATGAGACTTGCTCCATTGTACTGGAGGCCTTTGGGATAACCAATCGTGAGCTTTTTTATTGATTACCTTAAGATCTTCCACTGCCAAGTTGAAATCACACACCCTAGTTGCCATGGCAGCCTTCCAAACCAAACATTTAAGTTCTAGTCCTTTGTAATGCAGCCTGAAATTCTCATAAAGATGCCTCAAACAAAATCTGTGTTCTGCTTCAGGCATCAAATTTGCTAGTGCTTGCATCAATCCCTTTTGTTTATCATACAAGAAGGTCCAATACTTGGAATTTGCAAGGTCTGTGATCCCTAGATCTTCTGCCATCATACTAATAAACTAGTGTCATGTTTCGTATGTTTCTTGTCCCACGACTGCCCATGCAAATGGATACATTTGATTGTTTTCGTCTAGGCCTACGGCTGCTAGAAGTATACCCTTATAACCTGATGATAAATGACAACCATCAAACCCTACAAAGCGCCTACATCCTTCTAGAAACCCCCTCCTCAATGCATCTAGACATATGTAGACTCCTCTAAACTTGGCTTGGTCTTGACATTGCTCACTCTTGATTACATAAGTGGATCCCGGGTTGGAATCAAGAAGTGCTTGACAATAACTTCTAAGCATTTGAAATTGCTCCTGCTCATTCCCTGTGACCATACTCATTGCTGTTGCCCTAGCTCTATGGACCATCGTCCTGGATAGCTTCAAAACATTCTCGGACTCCATTGTTTTCTTCATTGAAGCACTTGGCCATGTTGGATTATTTCTCAATCGATCACAATACTTGTTTGCCAACCATTTAGAGCTTACGTGAGGAACATATAGAGCTCTATTACATTTAAGTACTGGATTGAAGGTTTTGACTTGTAAAGTATGCTCCCCTTGCATTTTGGAAGCATATATAAGCCAATCACAACCATCTGAACACACGACCCTCAACTTATTTGGCGCATTCTTAGAAAACCCCACCTGTCTCCCATTTTTTATGGCATAATTCTTAATTGCTTCTCTAGACTTCTTAGCATTGCTAAAGCACATCCCCAACTTGAAGGTAGGATTCTCCATATCAACATCGGCATTGAACTCAGGATGAGTATATTCAAATTGACTATCCATATTCAAGAAATCTACATTATCAGATGACGTATCTGCATACAAGCTTATATCTCCAACCTCCATATCCCTCTGCATCGAGCTACCTTCTATACATCGTGCATTTCTTCCATACGACTCATCAAGATCAATTATGACAAACCCATTTTCTTCAATATCCTCAACACTCCTACTATCAAGCCTACTATCAGATGTGGCATATCCCTCACCTGGTGCGATTGGAAGCAAAAAAAAAAACATAAATATGTTCTTGGACCCTATATAAGTTCAACATAACCACACTTGCTCAAAACTGTGAAGTGATAAATGCAAGTCACAAGGACAACATATTTAAATATTGGGACCACGAACAAATATTTGAGAATCATGGACCATAAACAAGTATTTCTGTTTGTTAATAAACAAGCATGCGTAAACAACAAAATAATAAATAATTGACAAACATGAACAATGAATGACAATAAGGACCAGAAAATATATAAAAATGTAACTTGTATTAGAAAGTGAAACTCACTGCCATCATTGCTGCCATCCATGTTGTATTCTTGCCTTGTCTCAGACGAAAGAAGTACCCATTAAACCACTTCATGAAACTAGTCTCCATGGAAATGAAAGAAATTAAAGATTAGAGGATTTACCAAAAATCAACAGAATGGATATGAGAAAAATTAAACATGGAGAACCAACCAGGTTGGGTTGGAGCACATTGCCCTCTACACTTTGTAAGTCGTACTGCGTCTCCACCTTCGAATCGACCATGGTTGCTTTGGTGGTCAAAATATTCTTCCTAGTTGCAAAGCAGCCATCAAGTCGCGCGTTGCCAACACCACTAGATCTCTCCAGAATCATGGAGGTAACACGGAAGACACAATCGAAACCATTCTTGAATTGGGGGTGAGGGCTTTGCGTAAAACCTAGGAAGAGGGATCTTCCAATTTCAATCAAAATCCCTCACCTTTGAAGGTCGCCGTTGTCGCGACCCTCCCGAGATTTTCCGAGAATCCCGAGGGAGCTAATGGATTGCTAGGTCCATTGGATATTTGGGCTTAGCTCGGACCCTCCCAGGCCCATACCAAATCGCGTCAGGAAAATTTAGATCGAGGTCGACCTTAGTGTGGTCGCGTGGCATGTGAATAGTGTGCATGCTATAGGAGTCGCCACCAATCATTTATTGGAGGGTATGATTGGAAACCCCATCGAACGATTGGGAGAAATCGCTCGATTCTGCAAAAACCAGAGAAATGGGTTCGGGGACTTAGTTACGTCAACCTGTAAGTCGACGCCCTTTCGGTACCTAAGTTGAATGATTCCTTAATCTAAAGAGTTTATGCAGGCGAGATTGGGTAAGGTAGGCTCTGGAAGTCTAATGGGTTCATGCGAATGGGAGTATATATCCTATCAATCACAACCATAAAATAAATGCGCAACCAAGGAAATCACGTCGGAATCAGTCGATACAAATAAAAGGGAGTCTTAAAAGTCTAGGAAAGTGCGTCAATTTACTTCCAGAATGGTTCGGGGTGATTTGGAATGGTTCGGGTTAGATTGACCAGATGGGCAAAATGGTCATTTTGAAAAGCTCGGAAATTCAAAAATGTGAAATTGGGTCAAACTAGTTGAATGTAGTTTTTCCCTAATTTTCACGATTTTTAGGAATTTCTCTGATTTTTCTGAAATTTTTTATAATTTTTTCTGGAATTTTTTCAGACTTTCTAGGAATTTTCTAAGGATTTTCCCTATTTTTTAGAATATTTTCCATATTTTCTGGATTTTATTTTTAACTTCTAATATTTTTCCATTTTTAGGGATTTTTTAAGACTTTCTAGGGGTTTTCCTATTTTTTAGAATATTTTCCATATTTTCTGGATTTTATTTTTAATTTCTAATATTTTTCTAATTTTACAAAACATTTTTTATATATTCTAACAATTTTTCTAAATTTTTTTAAGGTTTCTACGAATTTTTATGATTTTTATAATGATTTTTATTTTTATTTTTATTTTCCTATGATTTAAATTTTTACGAGATTTTCAGAATTTTTTATTTTTTTTATTATTTTTAATCCCGAGACCGAAACGGCGCCGTTTAGTTTTTCTGTTTTTTATTTTTATTTTTCATTAATTTTCTAAATTTCCTATTATTTTATTCCAATCCTATTATTTTATTATTTTTGTTTAATTTTCAACCCCTTTTTTTTATCGAGCCGGGTAGACTCGGCCCACTAAACCGACCCGACCCGAACGAATGACCGTCCAAAACGACGTAGTCTTAGGAGTTTTATTTTTTTGAATTTTCAATTTTTTTCAGAATTTTTATTCTATTTTTTATTTCCCGCCTATTTTCACGCTGTGAAATCTCCACGTGTCACTATCCTGACCCTTCATCCTTAATACTGAACCTACGGCCAAGATCTGACCCGGAGTCTAAATCTCGGCCGTCCATTATTTTATGTCTAAAAATGCTTATAAAATTCGAACTAAATTTTATTTTCTAAAACTTCACGATGATGACACCTGGCTCATTTTCACCCGTCCGATCAGATTTGTAGACTATTTTTATGACGAACGAGCAGACGTGGCTGCCACCTGGCGCCACGTCTGTACCACCTGGACGTTGACCTGGTCAACGTCTCGCCGGGAGTGACGACCGGAGCTTCCCTGGTCTCCGGCGAATCGTCGGAATCTCACCGAAAGTCCGCAGAAATGACTAAATCGTCACCAAAATCTCCCGATTTTGCTCGAAACCCGATCTACCCCTCTCCTAACATGCATGTACGTGATTTTTGGATTACAAAACCGACTGGAAACACTCATTTCGTCCTCGGCCGAATGTTACTCCGGCGGCAAATCATCCTAGTCGTGTCTAGCACCAAATAACTCGTAAAAACCGTCGAACGAAATCATGGGAACATGGGAAAACTTACCCGATGTCCAGTTAGGCTTGATTTAGCACGGAACGAGCTCGTGGGCTCAACGCAGGCCGAAGGTGTTTCAGAGGCCGACGAGGGATGTTGTGCGATAAAAATGGAAAAGCAAAGCAGAAACAGAATCAGAATAACTGCAGAGACATTTTGAGCCAGGAATCTCGAAGAACGATAGAGAAATGCGAAATCTGCCATTGATGGACCTTGGACTGTGCATCAATGGCAAATAACCGTAATGGCGACGAAATTACTTACCACTCAGTTCTGTGGATTCCCCCAAGCTTCTAGATGATCGTGTAACTGGAATTGGAGTTCGATCCTTCTTTGAATGGTCTGACCAAGCTTTTCAATTCTCGGCCGATTCTCTCTCAAAAACAGAGTCCCCTAAACTCGAGGCTCCACTTCTCCTTTTATGCCCTTTTCAGTTTGTTGTGTTTGCTGAAGAATTCCCGGAAGATCCGAGAATCCCACTATCCTATCAACATCCGAAACAAACTCAATCTTCCAGAATCCTTCCCCCTGGTTTTGAACATTTTCGCGCGAGGAAGAAGGAGAACCAGATTTGGTTCTGGGGAAAGCGGGTCAAATGGGTTAACCGAGTCGGGTCAACTCGACCCGGTTGACCCGACCGAAAAAAAAAAACGAAATTAACCCTAAATTGGCCAGTTTTTCTCACAATTGACCTCAAAATTGGACTCAGGGACGTCAAATTTATTTTAAAATGGTGTTTTCCCCCGACAATTTTCAGTATTTGCGCAACAACCCCAATTTTTGGGTTTGACCCGAGAACCCATTTTGTAAAATCGAGAGTCTTAATAGCCTTTTTTGCAAAAATTGTTGCCACCATTGGATTCAGAGGGTCAAAAACTAGGGGGTGACGCCGCTCTATTTGCAATTCAGTCCCCAGAAAAATTTTAATTTCATTTTTAGTGATTTTAGGGACTAAATTGAAAAATCAGAAATTGCATTTTGGTCCTTTTTGCAAAATTGGACAATTCTGAGGGATTTTGGAATCGATTTTAATTTTTAAAAAATAGAGGAGGATGACACGACTCTAAAAATACAAAAAATGGAAAATTAAAAAGCTAAAACGGAATTTCTAGAATTATTTGAATATTTTGAAAATTGCAATTAACAAAGAAACTCTAGATTCCATAACTAATTTTTCAATATTTATTCATCAAAAGTGAAGAGAAAATTAAATTAAAAATACTCACTATTTTTTGGTAATTTTCTGACTTGAAATGCTATTTGTTATTGATTTTTTTTATTTTCTCAATTTCTAAAAATATCAGAAAAATATCAAAAATAAGGAAAATTATTTTTTGCCCAAAATTGGTTCCTTAGGCCAAACCAAGGTCCCCAAAATTGATTTTTCAATTTTCTCACTTTTTATTTATTTATTTTTTTATGAATTTTTGAAAATAAAATGCAGAAAATATAAAGAATAATGAAAATTATTTTTTGCTCAACATTGGTTTCCTAGGCCAAAACAAGGTCCCCAAAATTGATTTTTCAATTTTCTCACTTTTTATTTATTTGTTACGAATTTTTGAAAATAAAATGCAAAAAAATATCAAAAATAAGGAAAATTATTTTTTTGCTCAAAATTGGTTCCCTAAGCCAAACCAAGGTCCCCAAAATTGATTTTGCAATTTTATCACTTTTTATTTATTTTTTATGAATTTTCTAAAAATTTTTGAAAATAAAATTGGCCAAAAATCAAGTGTCAACAGCCGTCGCCACCCCAGTCGCCATCACCGCGGTCGCTTGGTTGCAAGCCCCCGTCACCATCGTCGAATTGCACGTCATCAGTCGCACACAAGGAGCTCCTTCTCCTTGACGAGCGTAGATGGGTTAGCGGAAGAAAAAGAAAAGTGATAAGGTAGGGTTTTGTTTTTTAATTTTAGAGTTTTGTCTTTCTTTTTTAACTCAAATTTCTTTTGACAAAAATGCCCCTATTGAATTGTCGGAAATAGTCCATGTTCGTTGGCCAGTAAGGGCGCGCATGACAATCATTCTGTTCCAGAAATAATTTCTGGAACAGAAATAGATTTTTCTATTTCTGCCATAAACAAAAAAAATTTGTTTCTGGTTTTGGGCCAAAATCTATTTCTGGAATAGTTTTTTGTTCCAGAAATAGAAAAACAGATTTGCGTTGCTGTTGACACCTGATTTTTAATCATTTTTTTTCTATTGCTAAAGTAATAAAAAATCCATAAAAATTCATAAAATTGAAAAATCAACTTTGGGGACCTTAGCCAAGCCTAGGGAACCAATTTTGACCAAAAAACGATTTTTTCATATTTTCAGTATTTTTCGGTATTTTTATTTTCGAAAATTCATAAAACAAAAAATGAAGAAAAAATGAGAAAATTGAAAAATCAACTTTGGAAGCCTTGGCCAAGCCTAGGCAACCATTTTTGAACAAAAAATAAAATTTCATATTATATATATTTTTAATTTTTTTTAAAAAAAATACAAAAATACTTGAAAATTTTGGAAAAATAACATTTGAGGCCAAAAAAATACACAAAGATAGTTAATATTTTTATTTTAAATCTATTTTCATATTGGCCATCGCAAATTCAGAAAAATCCAATTCGAATCACGTGTTCCTTCACGAGTATAATCTTGAATCGGGCCTAAAAAAATTTAATTTGAGTCAACTTACTTTTAATTTTCACTTTTTATGAGTTGTGACATTGTCTTCTAATATTTTAAATTTTCATCTTGGCCCAATTATACCCAGAATGACTTAATTTTGCAAAAGGGCTTTAATTAAATTCTGCATTATTTTCAACGGCAAGAAATGAGCTTAAATTTGACATGTGGTAAATTTTGGTGTGTCAAAAATTGTGAGGAGATTTGGACTTAAAGAAATATATTTTTTCAGGGACTAAATTGTAAATACTTAAAATTCAAGGACTAGAGTGCAAATACTTAACTCTTGAAGGATTATTTTACAAATAACAAAAAGAAGAGTTAGTGGATAAATTAGAATAGAGAAGGGAAGATGGAGAAGAGGAGATGAAGAAGAAAAGTTGGAGAAGAATGGATGGAGAAAATAAGATAAGAATAGAGAATGGAAGATGGAGAAGAGTTAGTAGAGAAATTAGAATGGAAGATAAGAATAAAGAAGGGAAGATGGAGATGAAGAAGAGTTAGTGGAGAAATTAGAATGGGAGATAAATATGGAGAAGGGAAGATGAAGATGAAGAAGAGTTAGTGGAGAGATTAGAATGTGAGATAGAGATGGAGAATAGAAGATGAAAATGAAGAAGAGTTAGTGGAGAAATTAGAATGGGAGATAGAGTTAGTGGAAAAATTAGAATTGGAGATAGATGAGTAGATTATAAAAGGAGGAAGAAGTGAGCTTGAGGGGGGGATTCTTGAGAGAGAAAATTTGAAGTGTTTGGGAGGATTTTTTTGGAGAGAAAATTTTGGATGTTTGAGAGAGTTTTGGGAGATTGAAGAAAAATTTGAGAGAAAGAAAATACCAAAAGAGAGAGAATTTTGAAGATGATGGGAGTTCAAAGCTAGGGATTATCATCACAAATTCCTTCATCGATCAATATAAATCAAGAGTTCATCTTCGTCAACGAGCAAGCAAATTCGAGCTAAGTGTTTTTATTTATTCATTTGTTTATGGTTTTACTTGCAAATTAGCACGAATTGTATACACTTTCTCCATCTCCTCTTTTTTTTTTTCATATTTTATGTCAGGAGAAGGATATCTCTACGTCAACAGCAAAAATCTCGTAGAGATGCAAAAATCGGCCCAGACAAGCTTCTAAGCTGTCCACCGATTTCTCAACTGATCTGTGACTAAAAGTCCCTCTTAATTCAAAAGAAACTCTCTATATTGGGAACATAGAGAGCGAAAATCAATTATAGAAATCCCTCCCAAAAAAATGGGAGATAAGTACTCTTTCCACTCTTCTGGTTTTAGGTGCAAATTAGCACATATTTTGTATACTGACATTTCACTCTATTTTATGTCAGGAAGCCGCAGCTTTATATCAATGGTCAACCCTATGGAAGCACAAAATCGGCTTGGAGGAGTCCTCAAGCGCGCACAAATTTCAAATTGTTGAATCAATTCGTTGTATTTTATTTTAAAGAATTCATACCCCAGAATGGAGAGGACAAAGTCCATCCGCAATTTAAATACCTGCACCATAAATCCCAAAGGGAAGAGCCAAGCCAATGCTTAGCCTCCCATTGGAGGTTTTTACTTACAGTAGTTAAATACCTGCAACTTAAATACCTGTACCTTAAATCCCAAAGGGAAGAGCCAAGCCAATGCTTAGCCTCCCATTGGAGGTTTTTACTTACAGTAGTTAAATACTTGCAACTTAAATACATGTACCTTAAATCCCAAAGGGAAGAGCCAAGCCAATGCTTAGCCTCCCATTGGAGGTTTTTACTTACAGTAGTTAAATACTTGCAACTTAAATACATGTACCTTAAATCCCAAAGGGAAGAGCCAAGCCAATGCTTAGCCTCCCATTGGAGGTTTTTACTTACAGTAGTTAAATACCTGCAACTTAAATACATGTACCTTAAATCCCAAAGGGAAGAGCCAAGCCAATGCTTAGCCTCCCATTGGAGGTTTTTACTTACAATAGTTTAAATACTTGCAACTTAAATACCTGTACCTTAAATCCCAAAGGGAAGAGCCAAGCCAATGCTAGGCCTCCCATTGGAGGTGTTTATTCACTGTCATGTACTTCCTATAATTTAATTTTTGAATCATCAGACCCAAAAGATAAGTAGGTTGTAATACTGCACAGAAGTCGTTAACACACTCCTTCTTTCGGCTTCAGGGAATCTTTAACACTTAAAAAAATATAACAAATAAAAATATATACCATCCATGCATCCTATTTAAAAAGTGAAAACACAAAAGAGAATACCCTACTATAGCCTTAGGAATAAACCAAGCCTGAGTTGCCGAATTAGGATATCCATGAAATTAAGGTACCGAAAGGGCATTAGTTTTAATTAACTAGTGTAACCAAGTCCCCGAGCTCCTAATCTCTGGTTCGCAGGAATAAATTAGTTCTCCCGCTAATTTATTTAGGTTTCTAATCGACCTACCAAGAACGATTAGTGGCGACTCCAAATTTTAAAATCATTTAAACAAAAACCAAAGTTGCGATTCGGTAGGGCTTGGGAGGGTCCGCGTTAGGTTAGTCAAATCTAATTAACCTAATAATCCGTTAACCCCTTTTAAAATTTAAAATTTTTTTAGAGGGTCGCGACAGACTGGCGACTCCACTGGGGAATAGAGATTTTTAAATTTTCGAAAAAAGATACCAATTGGAATACTTAAATTTTTTCGAAATTTTAAAAGTCTTAGTGGACTTAGGCCAATGAAAATTTCATGGATATCTCGCTTCTGGCGATCTTGCTTGGGACTCATTCTATAAGTGTTATATGTTTTTGCAGGATGGGAGTTATAAGGGGCGGAGTGTTTGGCTAACCCATTTGTTTTGCAGGCTCGGTGTTGGGATTATGTTTAATTTCACACATTTTTAGAAGCGCTGTTTTGATATCAATTGTTGTGCATGTCTTGCATATTCTGAGGATCACAACACCTGCACACACAAGCGTCTAAACCCAAGTCGCGAAATTTTTCCTAGGTAACCATAGATAGGGATCGAATATGCAAAGCTCTTGCGTCGATTGCGCTTGGGTTGACCATATTTTATCCCGCTCATTATCTGAATTGACAATTCTTCCCATTGTGATTTGATTGCGCGGAGGGTAAGGTTGTCAATTCAGATAGTGGGGGCCTTTTAGGTCCATACCCTGTCTCTCCTTCTTTTATTTTCTAGAGTCCACTCCTCACTTGAGTCATGCGCATGACTATGTGATTTGCATTTCTCCAAGGTAAAAGTAAGTTCTCTAATTTTATCTTGTATTTATTTTCGGTCGGTCCATGCTAGGTGTTAGTCAGTTTTTGAGCTTGATATTACGACCATTCTTTTAAAAGAAAATAAAAATTAAATTTGTCCCTCATTTCTTTTTAGAAAATTTTTTTTTTGAAAAAATGATGTGAAAAAATCCCTTCATGAGAATTTTATTAACCAATAAGGGATTTTTGTCATGTTTTTATTACTTTAATAAAAATGAAATTTTCCTAAAAAAATTTATCTCTGAAAATTTATTTCAATAAAAAGAAAAATTTCTTCAAAAAAAACTCTAGTAGACATCAAGTGATTTTATCACATTTTTCAAATTATAAAAACTTGCAAGAAAATTCTTCTCGAGAAATTCGCTCATGTTTTTCTAAGAAAATTTTCTCTAAATAAAATTAGACTAATTTCTCGGGGGAATTGTATTGACCAATAAGAGATTTTTGTCATGTTTTTCTTGCTTCAATAAAAATGAAATTTTCCTGACAAATTTTCCTCTGAAAATTTATTTCGATAAAAAGAAAAATTCCTGCAAAAAAAACTTTGGTAAACATCAAGTGATTTTATCACATTCTTTCAAATTATAAAAACTTGCAACAAAAATTCTTTTCGAGAAATTCGCTTATGTTTTTCTAAGAAAATTTTCTCTAAATAAAATTAGACTAATGTCTCGGGGGAATTTTGTTAACCAATAAAGGATTTCTATTATGTCTTTCCTGCTTCAATAAAAATAAAATTTTCCTGATAAATTTACCTCTGAAAATTTATTTTGATAAAAAGGAAATTCCTTCAAAAATTTTAGTAAACATCAAGAGATTTTGTCACATTCCTTTAAAAAAATAATAAAAAAAGAGTAATAAATCTGCAAAAAAAAATTATGTATCAGAAATTAACCCATTTCTTCCTAAGGAAATTTTTTTTTTCTGATTTCTCTATAAAATAGAAAAAATAAAATTGGACTAATATAGGAGTCATGGACCGACATTCCTTGTGTCGCATACTAATTATATCCTTTTCTTTTGCAGGGAGATCCTAGATACCCCAGACGGGTGTAAAAATTAAGTTCAATAATATATCAAGAATCATCTTCAGAAATACCAAAAGACGAAAAACACCAAGGTTTCAACCGTTAATTCAGGGGGGCAAACGAACACTGTCCATCTTTGACAGACAGAGTTGTGTCAATCCGTAAACTTGTATGGGCAGTGTATTCTGATATGACGGTGGACTTATACTGATTAAACACGGGGGCATATTTAATGTATTGCAGAGGATCCCGCGTCTTTTGAAAGACAATATGGATTATATAATCAGAAACCATGAAATAAGTACCTTAACCTGATTAAATCAACCAGAGACCGGTCTTAAAATTTCCTCGGATCCGAAACACGCGAAGGGTTTTAGAGGACCGAGGTTCTATTAATGAATGTGACCCACAAGTATTTCTCCCAATGCTACAGGCGCCCGACAAGAGCAAATGGGCACCGAAAGAAACAAAACACGGTTGAAGTGGGGCACGCAACAAATGGCCGAATTTATTGGCACACTAATTAAGTGGTAGTAGCTTTATTAATTTACATGATTGAACGCGGGTCTCTAGGCGGCTGGTGGAAAGCCACACTAAATGTCTCTCTAATGTTCTTGATATCATCGTCTACCGCAACCCGCGAGAGCATCATGAAGAAGATTAAACCTAGACGAATACGTCTACTTAGTTTCATCGCACGTTCTCGCCTTTTGTCGATGTCCAAAATTAATGCACAAGCTAGAAGTAATCATTTCCCTTTCCCCCCTATTAAATGCTCGGAGCCGTTAACCGCACCAAACTCGAAAAGATTAATATCGAGACGAAATCTGCGTAAATTTGAAGGGTAAATCCGTATCGTTCCAATTTACCCTTAAATTGCTCCGGTTTTAAATTTGATCCCTTCTATTTTCAGGAATTTGCAAAAGCGACTCGAGAATACAGTTGTATCCAAAAACCAAATTTCCTGGTCGGGCTAAATTGGGGGCAAATCAACTCATGGACATTACCACGGGATGGGCAGCTTCGGTTAAAGAAAAATACAAGCGAAAGATCCGAACAATCTCAGACATGGGTAATTCTGTATCGTTCTAATTTGCACATAATCATCTCGAGTCCTGAATTTTTTTATTCCATTCTTAACAGGGATTGCAAATTACCTCGAGAAATATCGTAACAAGGCCCAAGGTGATACAACAGGGCCGCGTTATCCCAAAGGATTAACCTTTGAAAAGAAAACCCCATGGACACCTATGGTCCAATGGACCGAATGGTATGGAGGATGACAGTAGGTCCGAAATATCCCGAGTTCGATCTCCAAAGTGGGGAATGTTGTATGTATTATAAATAAATGAAACAACTTTTTGTGTATTTCTTTTTGCAAGCAGGAATACTCGACGAGTAATACCGAAGTCAATATTTTGCCACATTCTCGGCTTAATGGTGAAGCATCCAACAAAAGTCGAAGAAAACTCAACCCAGCAAAATTGGTAAAAGACTTGTCCAAGGCATTCAAGATGAAGGGTAAATCAGTATCGTTTCCAATTTATCCCTTTTAATACCGGTTGACATGTCTCCTTTTCTTGTTACAGGAAATATTTATACTAACATGTAACATGTTGGAGGAGACAAATCCAAAAGAAAATGATGATCATTTGACAAGATCTATTCTGGTGAAAAATGGGGGGCATTTAACTGCTAAACCATGGCGGTCGCTGTCACTAAACAAACCAAAATGCTCCCTCACCCATATGCCTCATCGTGCAGGGGCAAAACTTGAGACAAACCGCTCCTCGACATAAGGAGTGGGCTTCCCAATTTGTTCAATCCACCCACATACCAGGGGCAATTCAAATCCGCCCATGTTTGCACATTATATAAATACACATGATGCTAAAAATTGTCACATCGGCATTGTGTTTACACATTTCACGAATTATGTATGATTATTCCGCATGTTTAATTTACCAACTCCAACTTAGAGCATAAACTGCATAGGAGACATCAAATGTGCAAAATGGGGCATAACAGGATGAGGAAAGTTAAACCATTTCTACACACGGGTCTAACATTTTAATCTACAGATAAACAGCCTTTCTCTAGAGTGAGAGAAAGCCCTTCCGGACTAAAGTCCCCCATTCAGATTACATTCGAGGCGTTCATATTATGAGAACCTCCTTAAATAGAATTGGTAATGCAAACTTGACAGAATAGTTTTGCATGATCCACATTTTGATTGATTGCATCATGAGTTATCACACAGACTACTTCTAATCATTGCCAACTTAGCTGAACAATTTTGTATGAACCAATGAACGCATTGATGAAAATACTTGCACATGTTAGCTCTGACATTGCCTGACAGGCAACACATTCCCGGTGTTTGAGTTACCTTCCAAAGTCTTGAAATCCATTCGGCGATTATTGAATGAACAAGCCTGGTTGTCGAGAAGCCACCAAGCATTTCTTCCAAATTCTCAGGTAAGTATATCTTCAACCTGAACTTTTCAAGAGAATGAATTCTGACGGTTGTTGAGGTACTCGAATCCATTGCGGTATATATAGGTATCCACCTTCTTCAATAAAGCATGATTTGTCTCAAGGACAGAAATGTTCGAGACCTTTTGATCTCTGCCTCTTTGGTTTATTCCTAAAGCGACAGAAGAATATAATTTGGGTTTGAGCTTCGTAGGATTCCTGGTCTTCCCAGATTTCAAAATGGCACCCTTTGAGGTACACCAAGCCCTTCTTACAGGCAAACCAAGTCCTTCTTACAGGCAAACCAAGTCCTTCTTACAGGCATAAAGTCCTTCTTACAGGCAAACTAAGTCCTTCTTACAGGCAAACCAAGTCCTTCTTACAGGCATAAAGTCCTTCTTACAGGCAAATCAAGTCCTTCTTACAGGCAAACAAAGTCCTTCTTACAGGCAAAACAAATCCTTCTTACAGGCAAATCAAGTCCTTCTTACAGGTACAAAGTCCTTCTTATAGGCACAAAGTCCTTCTTACAGGCAAATCAAGTCCTTCTTACAGGCAAACCAAGTCCTTCTTACAGGCAAATCAAGTCCTTCTTACAGGCAAATCAAGTCCTTCTTACAGGCAAACTAAGTCCTTCTTACAGGCAAACCAAGTCCTTCTTACAGGCACAAAGTCCTTCTTATAGGCAAATCAAGTCCTTCTTACAGGCAAACTAAGTCCTTCTTACAGGCAAACCAAGTCTTTCTTACAGGCACCAAGTCCTTCTTACAGGCAAATCAAGTCCTTCTTACAGGCACAAAGTCCTTCTTACAGGCAAATCAAGTCCTTCTTACAGGCATAAAGTCCTTCTTACAGGCAAATCAAGTCCTTCTTACAGGCAAATTAAGTCCTTTTTACAGGCAAATCAAGTCCTTCTTACAGGCACAAGTCCTTTTTACAGACACCAAGTCCTTTCTACAGGTACCAAGTCCTTCTTACAGGTATCTCCATGGGGTGACCTACCATACGGGTCAAATCTCAATCAAAATTTAATCAGTAGAATCCTTTTATTAGGAATCTACCATGGTACGACCCACCATACGGGTCAAATGGTATGACCCACCATACGGGTCAAATTTTAATTCAATTTTTAATCAGTAGAATCCTTTTATTAGGAATCTACCATGGGTTGATCCACCATACGGGTTCAAGTTCAACCACCCTAAAGTTTTTTTTATATAACGAATCCTTAGGTTCTCATTTCATTTTCAGTAGAACATTCATGTCACGACTCTTTTTATTTCCTTGTATTGAGTCGATTAGAATTCAGGTGTCATCTCGTCTTTGAAATGAACCTCTACCGAGCTTCCTTTCAAAGAGGGGCAGCTGTTGACACCTGATTTTTAATCATTTTTTTTCTATTGCTAAAGTAATAAAAAATCCATAAAAATTCATAAAATTTGAAAAATCAACTTTGGGGACCTTAGCCAAGCCTAGGGAACCAATTTTGACCAAAAAACTATTTTTTCATATTTTCAGTATTTTTCGGTATTTTTATTTTCGAAAATTCATAAAACAAAAAATGAAGAAAAAATGAGAAAATTGAAAAATCAACTTTGGAAGCCTTGGCCAAGCCTAGGCAACCATTTTTGAAAAAAAAATAAAATTTCATATTATATATATATATTTTTAATTTTTTTAAAAAAAAATACAAAAATACTTGAAAATTTTGGAAAAATAACATTTGAGGCCAAAAAAAAATACACAAAGATAGTTAATATTTTTATTTTAAATCTATTTTCATATTGGCCATCACAAATTCAGAAAAATCCAATTCGAGTCACGTGTTCCTTCACGAGTATAATCTTGAATCGGGCCTAAAAAAATTTAATTTGAGTCAACTTATTTTTAATTTTCACTTTTTATGAGTTGTGACATTGTCTTCTAATATTTTAAATTTTCATCTTGGCCCAATTATACCCAGAATGACTTAATTTTGCAAAAGGGCTTTAATTAAATTCTGCATTATTTTCAACGGCAAGAAATGAGCTTAAATTTGACATGTGGTAAATTTTGGTGTGTCAAAAATTGTGAGGAGATTTGGACTTAAAGAAATATATTTTTTCAGGGACTAAATTGTAAATACTTAAAATTCAAGGACTAGAGTGCAAATACTTAACTCTTGAAGGATTATTTTACAAATAACAAAAAGAAGAGTTAGTGGATAAATTAGAATAGAGAAGGGAAGATGGAGAAGAGGAGATGAAGAAGAAAAGTTGGAGAAGAATGGATGGAGAAAATAAGATAAGAATAGAGAATGGAAGATGGAGAAGAGTTAGTAGAGAAATTAGAATGGAAGATAAGAATAAAGAAGGGAAGATGGAGATAAAGAAGAGTTAGTGGAGAAAGCCGCAGCTTTATATCAATGGTCAACCCTATGGAAGCACAAAATCAGCTTGGAGGAGTCCTCAAGCGCGCACAAATTTCAAATTGTTGAATCAATTCGTTGTATTTTATTTTAAAGAATTCATACCCCAGAATGGAGAGGACAAAGTCCATCCGCAATTTAAATACCTGCACCATAAATCCCAAAGGGAAGAGCCAAGCCAATGCTTAGCCTCCCATTGGAGGTTTTTACTTACAGTAGTTAAATACCTGCAACTTAAATACCTGTACCTTAAATCCCAAAGGGAAGAGCCAAGCCAATGCTTAGCCTCCCATTGGAGGTTTTTACTTACAGTAGTTAAATACTTGCAACTTAAATACATGTACCTTAAATCCCAAAGGGAAGAGCCAAGCCAATGCTTAGCCTCCCATTGGAGGTTTTTACTTACAGTAGTTAAATACTTGCAACTTAAATACATGTACCTTAAATCCCAAAGGGAAGAGCCAAGCCAATGCTTAGCCTCCCATTGGAGGTTTTTACTTACAGTAGTTAAATACCTGCAACTTAAATACATGTACCTTAAATCCCAAAGGGAAGAGCCAAGCCAATGCTTAGCCTCCCATTGGAGGTTTTTACTTACAATAGTTTAAATACTTGCAACTTAAATACCTGTACCTTAAATCCCAAAGGGAAGAGCCAAGCCAATGCTAGGCCTCCCATTGGAGGTGTTTATTCACTGTCATGTACTTCCTATAATTTAATTTTTGAATCATCAGACCCAAAAGATAAGTAGGTTGTAATACTGCACAGAAGTCGTTAACACACTCCTTCTTTCGGCTTCAGGGAATCTTTAACACTTAAAAAAATATAACAAATAAAAATATATACCATCCATGCATCCTATTTAAAAAGTGAAAACACAAAAGAGAATACCCTACTATAGCCTTAGGAATAAACCAAGCCTGAGTTGCCGAATTAGGATATCCATGAAATTAAGGTACCGAAAGGGCATTAGTTTTAATTAACTAGTGTAACCAAGTCCCCGAGCTCCTAATCTCTGGTTCGCAGGAATATATTAGTTCTCCCGCTAATTTATTTAGGTTTCTAATCGACCTACCAAGAACAATTAGTGGCGACTCCAAATTTTAAAATCATTTAAACAAAAACCAAAGTTGCGATTCGGTAGGGCTTGGGAGGGTCCGCGTTAGGTTAGTCAAATCTAATTAACCCAATAATCCGTTAACCCCTTTTAAAATTTAAAAATTTTTTAGAGGGTCGCGACAGTTGCCAAACGAATTTCTGTTCAGAAATAGCGAAACAGAAACATTCTCATGCACGCCCTAAGAGGCCCTTCTTTGAAACAAAATTGAGTACTTCAAGCTCTTTTTTAAAACAAGCTTCACTATGGGCCTTTTTTTGAGAAAATAGGAGCAGTTGGGCCTTAATCGAAATTTTCCCTGCGATTTTGGACAATCCCCATTTAATATATCGTTGTATGAACAGTGAAATGACCAATTTTTAAGGTAAGTTCAATAAAATTCCATAAATCTCGGGGGAATAATTTGAATCCGTTTCATCCTGCAGTAGTCTTTAATTTCTTTAAATTGTGTTTCACTTAATCCAGTAATCTCTTTTTGTTGTTTTATGATTCAAACATTTCATAGAAAAAAAAATATATCATTTTGCTCAATAAGCAAGGAGACACTATGATCTAAATCTTTTATATATCACTTTCACAAATTTTTACGATGTTTTTTCCGTTTGTTTTACAAAAAATAAATGATTTGAAAAATATTTTTCAAAAAATAATTATCATATCATTTAGAAAAATTAGTCAACAAAACATATTTTTGTCATTGATAATAATTTATATTTAACTATTTTCGTAGGTGATGAAAAAAATTCAATTTATCCATTTTTTAAGCAACATAGGTGACTATTTTTTGAAAAATATTTTTCAAATTGCTCATTTTTCGTGAAACAAATGGATTAATGATATCATATTTTCACTCCACTTTCTTTGGATTATATATTTGGAGAGAAAAATAAAAATGTGAAAAAGCAATACACTTATTTGAAAACCATGTAGAGTTCCCAAATTTTGAAGTATTTGAGATTAAAATGTACATCTTAGAAGTAAAATTTTGAAACTAAAACGAAGCATACGCCCATCAATTATTGATGCGTTAAGAATCCTACCAAAATAACCATTGTAACACCTACATCATTTCTACACATGATCACGTTTGCCAGTATACAATGACAGTAACTCACAACATAAAACAAATAAAAACATCGTTAGACAACAATAATAAGTAATTTCTAAAATAATTAATTCCAAAGCATCTTTCATTATATTAATAACTAAGAAAACTAGGGAACATGGAGGCTATGTTTGTTTCACGAAAATGATTTTTTTATATAAATATTTTCTCCAAATTCTTGATGTTTGAGGGTGGAAAATATATGGTTAAAGAAAATATTTTCTGGTCAATAGAAAAACTCATTCTAAAATCATGGAAAATGATTTTCATATGTGAACAGGAAGGAAATCATTTTCCAATTTCTCTCTTTGTGAAACTTGTGCCCTCTCTCCCTCTGGTCATCACTTCCATCTCCCCCTCCTCACGCGGCCTCACCTCCTTTTGAGTTGCTCCTTTTCCCCCCATCTTTTTTCATGCAACCAAGAGAGCCATTGTTGCCTATCGCCGCCATTGTCTCCCTCGTCACCTCCTACGTCTACCTCCCTGGTGAGTCCCGGAGAGATCAAGTGAGTCGCAACAAACTCACTATATGTGAATCTCATGGCCTCACGAGTCGGCGTTGAGTGAGGTTGACGAGGTGAGATTCAACCTCACCTAAGGCCGATGAGCTTAGGGCAAGCCTCGTTGAATCTAGCGAGGTTGGGCTTGGCCTCAGGTGATGCCAAGGCTCATCTTGCCTTTGGCCGATCACTAGTAGTCGTCGTGGCTGTTGATTGACTAATGAAGAAATTACATGAGAAGAAAGAGGAAAAAAAGGGGGGGGGGATTTTTTAAAAAATATTAACAAGTAAAATAGTTTAAAAACAAATCACAATAATTTTTTCAAGGAAAATCCATTTCGCGCCAAAGGGTAGAAAATCGTTTTCTAGTGCATTTTCGAATTTTAGCCAAATGCCAAAAAATATTATCATTTGCATGAAAATAACTTTTTGAAAAGTAATTTTTAAAAATGCTATATTTTTCACGAAACAAATAGAGTTAGAGACTAGTTAGAGTTAGCAAACATTTGGATTCTCGAGTTCTTAAGAGGCAAGTTTTTCATGAAGTTAATATTATAAGCACGAATAATTCATATCATTAACCCTTTTTGCATTACAATTGATAATTAATAACATGTCTATATATTTAATCGGGAGAAAGAAAATGATTAGAACGAGAGAGAACAATAATTGATGAACTGAGCATGCGAGATTTTCGTCCACAATCTATAAAGAACCTCACAATCTGAAAAAGAGATTTTCGTTTTTTGTGTGAAACTGAAAATCACTCGGGATGAAATATACTCAACAAAACTAATGCAAAATAAGGGAAAAAAAAAATTAGGCGTGACAACGGAATTCCGAACATTCTTACCGCACGAAAGAGATCGCGCCGCGACACGTGTCCCGGGCCGAGCTCGAATTCTGCTCAAACACAGTCCCGTGGAGCCGCGGATTGTATCGGCACACCGCCTCACCCCGAGTTCATAATGATCCGAATCGAAGCCTCGAGGAAGCGATCGAGAACCAGAGGAACAGCTAAAACCCTAGCGAGAGAAAATCGCAGAGCTTAGAGGGGAGAAGCGAATGGAGATGGATCGGGCGTCGGGGCGGGGAACTCTCGATGGCGATCGAGTCGACAAGGGGAAGCAAGAGTTGCCTCCCGATGACGATGTTTGCCCCATCTGCTTCGGCGACTTCACCATTCCCTGCAAAACCGTCTGTGGCCACTGGTACTGCGGTGAGTTCTTTGCCCTTTTCTATTTCTCGGATGAAGTGCAAGCAGAGCTACTGAATCCGAGCACGATCGCTTGAAATCCGCGTCTGGAGTGACCTCGTAATCGGCTTCTGATAGTTCCTTTTTCAAACGAAAGCATGCATACCAACAGGCTATCTCTGGATAGTACATTGCAAGTGCTCTTTCCAAATTAATGGCTTGTGATTACGGTTAATGGCTACGAGTTTTACTGTTCTGTGGATGCAGCCAGCTGCATTTTGCAACTTTGGAATTACACTACCACATCGGCACCTTGCAAGTGTCCCATGTGCTCTCGCAGCATTCATAGACTGACACCACAGGAATCACTTCTTCATCGGCATGAGGAGGAGATTGTTAAGGTTCTTACGGATGTTCATCGGTATAATCTCCTTTTTGTTGGTGGGGCTCGGGGCTTTGTTCAGGTTTGTATGGATCTACGAGCCTTCTTTCGCATCTAGAATATGGCAGCATCTTAATCTGAGAAAAAATGTTTAGGAACCCCATTCCCCATTAAGAAAGCAATGAAGAAGGCTAACAATAAGCGGAAGTGAGAGAAGGGTGACCTTCCTGAACCACATGTATTAGCAATTGGCTTTGCAACATGTCGGTGTATTACCTGTAGTTGCTTCTTGTTTGGCTACTGTGAACATCTCATGTAGTATTTTCTTTATGCCTCACTAGATGTCGAGGCCTTCTGACATTATTGTCCTCCTTCCCTTACAGAAAGTGTATCAGTTGCCCTCTTATGTCAAGAGATACCTCCTAGGAATTCTGGATCCAGATAGGCCTCATCCGAGTGTTTCTGAAATTCGCCTTATAGCAGTAAGTCATCCTTCATTTTGAGCCCATCTTTTCAGTATTGATTTTTATATCAATTTCTGCTGCTGCATTGGCTTGGGGAGTGATGTCCTTGCTGCTCAAATTTGTAGTATAGTTTGTTGCTGATGCCTGTGCTTGTCTACCTAAAACTATAATTTGAAAGGAGAAACTTTTGGTATACCAATGTGTATATGTCCAATATGATCAGGACTCGTCATTTTGTATATTGACTTTTGCATACCTTCTTTGTATGCATGGCTTTTCCATTTTGGAGAAGGATGTAGGCGGTCTACGTAGAGAGTGGTAAAGTGTTTGCTACGTCTTGTCATTTGCCCCTTTGCTAGCATTTTTCATGATATCTATGGTTGTTTCATAGAATCTGGTGAACATATAGAACACATGAGTAAACTGTCCGGGTGTAGCATCATTTGAATCAGTGGATATGATGTGATAGAGAAATGACAAATAGCTTTCTGAGTATGGCACAATTTGTCAATTACGAAGACTCCATCTCATAGAAACATGGGCCTTTCTTTCCAATGCATATCTTCTTTGCAATGCAATCTATATATGGATACTTGTTTTGCCCTGACTTCAGGATTCACATAAAGCACCTCTTAAGCCTCTCCACGTGCTTTAGTGGTTGTTGAGTTTGCATGAAGTCCATTGACTTTGAAGCCTATAATCATACTTGATTGCTTCTATTTAAGGCACATGCGGTTCACCAGTGCAGTCCACAGCAAGAAAAGTAATAGGGAAGTGATGCAGATATGAGCCCGCATTGCTTTTTAACAGCAGTACAGCTCAGGACTTCAAAGACCAAAGGCCATAATGATACAATTTAGCAAGCTCACTAGCTCAGGGCCTCATACTGTTTAGGCCTTAATTTAGATTGAGCAATGTAATTCTGAAATTATGGAAAGTATTATAGAAGAGTCTGGATGGGCTGTGGGCTAAAAGGGAGTACCAGTTGTACAGACACGGCTGCCCAGCTTCTTTTTTTGACCTTTCTTTTAAATGGTTCTATGGATAGTTAAGACTGTATCCATCAATCTGTCATATCTGCTGCTCTTTCAGCTGATGATTGAGTCATAATATAGTTAGACTAGGAAGATGCCAATAGGTGATCTTATTTTGGGGCCTTGCTTGTATGTAATGAACATGCCAAATGGGTGTTCGAAGTCGTCACGTTGCAAATAGCAACTGAAGTGGAACTCTTACTGTCATTTCTTGTTCTGGGTGGGTGGATATGTTGTATTATTCCAAGTTATCAGAATTTGTTAGTCTGCCATCTTGCAGATGTAACTCAATATGTAAGTTCCTGGATAGTGTGTTAGATACATTCATGGTATCTAAAGCTGGTGCAGCCATGTTGGCAAATGTTTTCAGTTCATATGAAAATATTCACGAGCTGTTTTTTTTTTTTTGGTCTAAAAGTTCATGAACTGTTTTATCAGTTAACTTTTCGGACTGATCTATTAGCATTTGGGCTTCTGTCTCATGATTTGCAGATGTTACTGAGTGCTCTGTATATGGCTACACCATTTGACTTCATTCCAACAGGTGAGTTCTCATTAGGGGGAGCCAGAAAACTGCCGCTTGAGTAATGAACATCAGTGTCAGGTTATTCTTAACAAGCCACGGTAGATAGTTGACATCGTCTCTGGCGGGAGCCAAACTTCTCCGATACCTTTTATGACCCATCTTGGATGAATTGCAAAGGCTTTACCGACAAAATCTGCTCTTATTAGCAAAAATCCTTGTGTGACCCATCTTGGTCATAGTTTTGTTGTACCTGGAGACTGTGTGAACTTGCTATATTGAGCTCTCAGAACTGGTAAAAGATATTCCTTTGTTTTTCCTGGGTTCTATTTTATCATAAGAGTTTTCGAATCAAGAAATCAGCCAAACGTCGAAACTGGGAAGAGAAGGGGAATTCAAAACGGAGGGTGTAGTCTGTGGTGTGCTTCACTTTTTTCTCATGTATGGAGCAGACAACACTGCAACTGCGTCATTGATGGCCAGTCTTTTCCTTCTTCATGTGAATGCCAATCTGTATTGTAGGTTGCTACAGCTGTTCTCTTCCTAAGAAGATTTGCTATCTGATAACTGTCCCTCGCCTCTGTTGTGCAGGTAGATTGGGTATTGTGAGAGTCTTTGACTACACTGCCGTTCTACTGTTTATGGTCCTACGTCTAGTCGGCTTTTTTCAAAGACGACGGCTTGCCCGGCGCGTGAGGGAGTTGGGTGATACCCAACTCAGGTATGAGTAAACCACGAGTGTTTTGCAGGCTGATTCTGCAGCTTCTTGGGGGCCTGTACATGTGGTAAGAGTCGCCACGGTTGTTGAGTCATTGGGATGGGGTTGACATTCCATGCTTTGTATATAAAGATTATCACAGCGCATTTATCACTTTACTTTCATCATGAATTGCTCGTTTGGTGCAAATATTTAGCCGTGATTCTAAAAGAAATGTTGCGCAAGTGGGTCTATTTAGCGAGAAGATAGAATGGCGTCTCATGTATGTTGGCGCCCCATGTGGATGTTTCTAGTTCGATTCCTTGCGCTGTACTTCTCCTCGTGTAGATTCTGGAGTGAAACGAGTGACTAGCTCGCCCAAGAAAGTCTCGGAAGGCATACTACCTAATTTTTTGACACGCTTCTATTGAAAATTGAGGAACGAATTGTAAAAATATCTGACCGGTTATAAAAGTCTTTCGACAAATTCTGCATATTTTTCTCATTCCCGACTTCGTGGTATGAGGTTCACTCGACTCTTGTTCCAGAAGACCATGATTGGATCGTGTTCTTGTTCTGTCTTCTATGATGTGCTTGAGGTCATAACATATCTTCCGCCGAACTGCTTGATAGCATTTGAAATATCCATTTTGCAAGCTATTTTTCTCAATCTCTCTGCATCTGTTCCATGAAAATGTAACGTAAGGTACTTCACACAACTGTACCCTATTGACAACCCATGAGTTTAGATTGTATTTGAAGTCACGATTTCCACGTGGATTTGACAATTCTAGTCGACACCACATGTTTGGGTCAAAGCCAGCGTCCTTTTTTTTTTCATGAACACTCAGAAATTTCATCAAATTGATATAAGTTACTGAGTATGCATATTTGAGAAAATTGTTATTTACGCAAATTAAACTCAACGTCGTTGTTAATAGAGGTATTCACTGGTTGACTTTTTGAGGACTACCTAAATAAAATATGGTAGGTACGATTTTGTGGAAAGTAATTACATGAACTCGGAATCAAAATTCAACCAAGACAAAGGATAAATGAGTAGGGCTTTTAACTTGTAACATGATGTAAATTCTAGCACATATAATATGTTTTTTTTCTCTTTTTAATTTCTATGCAATCAAATTTTACCTCTCTTATTTTCTCTTCTTTATATTGACTCAGGCTTTTATTTTTTCAGTTTTATATGATAGAATTTGCACTGCGCACATAGTTTTATTTTTTTAAAATTTAAAATGCTTGAAATTCTCGCAAATTCAATGTAGACACGTATATTCTGACATGTAACTGTTTTTCATCGACCGTAGGAAAGGACAATCGAGCATTGGTCTCGTTCAAACTTCAAATGCCCAATCCTCGAACCGGGAAAACTCGCGCAGCCCTGTGCGCAATACGCATTGCGCAGCTCCAGCAGAGCAACGCATTTTCGCGGAGTAACGCATCCCCGATCGCCGCCGGAGCTCCCCGCCGGAGGAAAACTCTTGGAGAACCTCGACACCTCCCTCACTGTAGTGAAAGCTAGATCCGATCTCCAAATCAAGCACACCATCGCAGAACAACTCCAGTAGCAGTCACTCGAGGAAGCTCGAGATTAGGGCAAAATGGGACCGTCGGGGGGCGTTCGCACAATCTCGCAGGAGGCATTCGATGATCTGGTGAGGGAGAACATGGAGGACCTCGGAATGGATCCCACGGAGGCAGTCCAAGACGCCGTTGAAACCCTCTCTCTTCAAGGCGTCGATCTCTCTGGTCTCGGTCTCTCAATCCCTCCTTTGACGCTCGATCCTCTATTTGTGATTTAGTTTTCTGTTTTTCTACATCAGGACGTTATCCTGTTTGGTTCTCGCGCTAGAACAGTGGCGCTAGTGGTCGGTTGATGCATTTAAGGATGATTCTCAGTTGAGGCGTTTTGTCTCCTCGTTCTGCATATGTGTCGTAAGAAAACTTTACGCTGGTTGTGGATCCTTTCGTTCGATGTGTAAAATCTATCATGTTCTAACACTGGTTGAATGCTCATCTTGTCTTCTGATTGTTGTTGCGTCGAAGTATGTGCATGTTCTTGCATTTTCTTGATATTCAGACTGGGATAGTGGATCTGATAGGTTATTGGCATCCTTCTCACGAATTGTGGCCATGTATTTAATCTCTCAGGGATTGTGACATCCGCACGAGGAGAGGGAGGTGCCAAAGATAATCCAGTGATACGGTGCTTGGATGGGTTGAAGCGCATGGATTCAGATTTTAAGATTCAAATTCATGATAAAGAGGTGCACAGCGAGTTGGTGGCATTATTTGATCAGCTAGCTCATTTGTGTGTTGAAGAATGTGGAAATGCAGCCATTGCAATGAGGAATGGTGGAGTAGAATTGGTCTGTTCCTTCTGTTCTAAGATTCCAATTGAGTGTGACCGTGTTCTCCTTTCATGTCTGAAGCCCTTAACACCAATGCTATACGGTAAAAGTGCTTAATCATTTGCTGTTCTTATAGATGCTTAATTTTAGCAAGTAGACCTTTATGATGCAGTTGTGATTTCTTATAACATGATTTCTAGCTGGTCTAGCTTGATGCACATCACATTCACAATCAAACCCTTCAGTGCATTGTCTCTTCTGCTTCCAGCTCATTCTGGAAATGGTTGCATAGGTGGCTCAATAGCTGCTGCATTAGTGGATATCCTTTAATCTCTCTCTCTCTCTCTCTCTTTCAAAATTTACACCCCTATCTCCTACGTAGCTTCTTAACCTTTTAGGCGCATGCAGATGATAACCCTTTCGTAGAAAATAATCAAGACAGCAGGAAATTATCAACTGTCCCATGGTCATTCCTCCCTCCCTCCCTCCCTCCTAATTGTCAAAATTTACACCCCCCATCTCCTACTTAGCTTCTTAAGCTTTTAGGCGCATGCAGATGATAACCGTTTCCTAGGAAATAATCAAGACAGCGGGAAATTATCAACTGTCTCATGGTCATTATGCTCCAACTTTTACATCTGTAGTATCAAAAACCTGGCCATCAATGTCCCTGATCGGTCTACATTAATAAATATTGGACAAAATAGGCTAACTTTCTCGAGACTATTGGTTTTCAAAGTCTTATTTTGATGGTGTGAGATTGATGAACTTTGTTATTGGGGCATTTCTCTTTAGCAAAGCTTCTTTCACAACATTTTCTTAGCCGAAGAAGGCTCTGTCGTTACCATTCAGGGGCACTCAGATAAAATCCTGTTCTCTCGTAAAGTTAGGCTTACTTGTTAATCGAATACTTTGGCTAATGTATGGCTTCTGTGAGCTTGGTTGATTGCTTTACACTTTCTTCTCTTTGACTTATGAAACAATGACTAAATTTTCTTCATTATTAGTTATCTAGTCAGAGATAACATCCAAAGCACCTTCAATTTTTTAGGGTTATGAAATGGAGGATAGAAAATAGAATAGTTTGAGCAAGAAGAGGTGAAACTTAGAATTAAAAAAATTTTATACTCCAATGGAAAGGTCATTTATGAGTCCCGACCCTCATGTACTTCCAGTTTGGGAGGTTTACCTGTGCAGCCTAGGTCCCTGGGGTATTGCATAAATGATATGTCCCACTAACTTAGCTTTTCATTGGTTGAATTGCTTTGCAATATGTAGTGGCATGAGCAATTGCAACCTGTACAAAGAAGAACAAATGAAGTTGTCCAATTGAATGGGTGTTTTGAATATGAAATTAGGTGTAAGGGCATGAAACTTATCATCCTTTCTTACTCTCTAGGCATTGTTGTAATCAGTGTCTGCCTTTTCCTATTGTTGCCATTATTTTATTACAGGTCATCACAGGTCCTATTCTTATCTAACATGGTAGGGTTTCTTACAGATATTCAGAGCACAGAAACATTTAAAAATAGCGATGGACCAAGAATCATTGTGGGTATTCTCAAAATCAGCAAAAATTTTGAGATCTTGGTTAATGGTTTTGCCGCCGTTGCTGCAGCTGCCACTGGGAATGAGATCCTCAAGGAATCCTTCATGGAACTGAAAATTGATGAGCTTATTATGCAAATACTAAGCAACCAGAGAGAAGTCTGCATCCAAAGTGTATATGACGCCATACGTGCTTTATTAACAGCGGATGATAATCGTGTTGTGGCTTCTCAAGTGAGTGAAAAACTAGTCCATCTTCTTTGTCCTTTCTTTTTTTCCCTTCTAATTTTGTTCACATCTTTAGGGTTGGACATAAAGTGGTAAATCTAGTGTACTGTAGAACTGCTAGGAAACTGGTAGCTTACCCATCATGGAGTCTGTTTTTCATCTGTTGATAATATGGATCCATTTGTCAGTCTGATGATATTGTAGCTCATGTTGGTATCGGATGGTTGTCCATTTGTCTGATGATATTGTAGCTTATGTTGGTATCGGATGGTTGTCCATAATGTTGCATTTTCTGAGGTTATCTTTGTAAATAGCCTTTTGGTAGGTAATAAATTCGTAACCTTCTTCAAAATGTGCAAAACTCAGTAGAAATTCCAATAATGCTTGGTAAGCTATGTTTAACCTTAATTCATATAGGTGATAGCTAAGCTGAAACTAGCATAGGTATTTCTAGAATGGTCTTATCAATGACACGAAATGCAGGTTTACGGTTATGCTCGGAAATTTGCAAAAGCTGGAATTGCAGGAGCCCTGGTAGACTCACTCCACAAAGGAATTACCTCACCCAGTCTAGTTTCAGCATGCATTGCCTTGAAGTCTATTGCTGTCAATGTATGTATCCTGTGTTTGATGAATCCACTTAGTTATTAGCTTTAATATCTGACAGTTAGGGGGGCTTAATCTAAAATATGAATGATACTTTTATAGGTTTTGTCCATTCAGCTGCCTCCATAATGCAGCTAAATTCTGAGGCTTAAGATTTTAGTTTTTGATAGTATCTCTTTCAAGCGGAAGACTGGTTTTCCTTCCAACTCCGGATTATTTTGGCTGTCTGAATGGTGAAGGATGGTGAAATTGCAGGATGAAATTTGTAAATGTATCGCAGAAAATGGGGGCATTGATGCACTTCTCTGTTGCATTGATGACAGTGGAGAGCAAGGCAACAAATCTATAGCCAAAGTCTCCTGCTCTCTGTTGTCTAAGGTTTGTAGTGCATCGACTCTTTAGAGAATTTGGATTTCATGTTATCGTTTCACATGGTGGTAAAGAAGTGTTTTACTCATCTACACAGTAATTAGTATTACAGCACACGTATTTGAAAGGTTCCCATTAATATTTTAAAATATTTTTCTGGATGTTTTATTTTCCCGATAATATTCAGAGACATATTCTCAATATTTTTCTGGATGCTTTATTAGCTAAAAATACTCAGAGACATCTACCAGCAGGCATATGAAAGTTGAAATACCAAATTCAACATATTCTTGTAGAAGGAAGGGTCCAGAGAGAATGAGTTATTTTTGTCCACATGACAATCTTGTTGGCTTTTTCGACCATCTCATGCTCTATTTCTCTCTCCGTAAAAAGAAATTCAACATATTCTCGTGGAAGGAAGGGTCCAGAGAGAATGAGTTATTTTTATCCACGTGACAATCTTTTTGGCCTTTTCTACCATCTCATGCTCTGTATTTCTCTCTCTATATGTCATTGTAATTGGCACTCCCATATGTAAATAGGAAGGCTATAATAGGTAGTTTTTGGATGTGTCAACATTCCCTGTGCTTTTCTGTCCATGTTAGCATCAAGTCTTGGTTGTATAGAGTTTCCTGCACTTAATTCTTGTCATGTACATGTCTGGCGTGGGGATCAGTTCGAGTCGCGAGTGTTTTTAGAGTAAACGGAAATAGAGAACTGTAACCTGAGAAGTCAAATAAGAAAATGGAACCAAACAATATGCTTCCAGTACTATGAAGACCTCAGCTTTTTCTACATCTGTCATTTAGGTCTCTTAAGAGCGGCATTTGAGTGTAGTCGGGGCTCTGACTAACTGTTTGACTGTTCAACTAATGGATGGGTGCTATTTATGTACTCGCCGCCTGTTGAATGTTCTAAATTTAATTGTTCCATTAGTTGGCAGGCAGCGATGCAAACAAGAATGCCATCATCGAGAAGGGTGGATTTGACAGGCTTATCAGACTGTCTTCCCGATTTTCTGAGGATCCTTCAGTTCCGCAAGAGGCAAGGAACTATAAACCATTGTCTTTACAAGTACCATGGCTATTCTGATAACTACTTTTAACCCTCGCGCTGGTGTGACTTGATAAAAGTGACATTTATATAAGAGCTTTTAAGGTTGGGCATTAGCTTGATTTATACAGTAAATGCAGATGACAAAAGTTTCACCCCATTTAAAGTGCATTATCCTGTCATTTCAGTATCAAAGAATGTCTTCTAACATGATCCTCTTAATGGTGATTTAGGTTATGTCTATAATTTCAGTGCTCTGCTTGAGATCTTCAGATAATGCAGCCCGTGCCATTGAAGCAGGAGCTGGAGATCTTGCTATGCAGTCCATGCAAAAATTTCCCTCAGCACAACAATTGCAAAGGAGCTCCTGTCTCATGATCCGGAACCTTGTTGTTAGAAATGCAGAGAACAGGTAAGTCTCATGAAGTCCACTAGTTATGAAAAGAAAATGTAGATCTTTCCGTATAGAGTGAGGGAATTACATACAAGAACAATAATAATCCACAATTATGATTTGGGAGATATTATTCGTGCCATGTATGAAATATATTGAGGTTAAGTTTGGCCTTGAACAGGAGTCTCTTGCTTAATAATGGTATCGAGAAATATATAAGAAAAGCAAAGCAAAACCATGAAAGCTGTAGGGATGCTGCTACGGACGCACTTAGAGATTTGGGGCTTGATGACTACAACTTGTAGCCCTTACACTGGTAAGAGATTTTCAGATTTGCATCGCATTTGAAAATCTCAATAACTGCACTTTAATCTTGTTGATCTTGAGACGACCTGTTCCTAAAGTTTTGGTCTGACTAAAGAGAGATTTTGATAGCGTCCCTATGCATGGTTGTACTTCTGAAGCCTTTTGTTAAAGGCAAAGTTTTTTTCATCTTAAAACCCCGTTGAAGATCTCCAAATATGAACGTCTGATGGAACTCGAGCTCTGGACGGAATAATTCTGGAAGCTGTTCGACAAAGAGGGCATCTGCATTGGGAATGCGCCACAACAATCTTCTCTCCTGTAATGACTCCTTGATGATTCCCTTGGCGATATTTTCTTTCTTTGATGTCAACCCTTCTTTTATGATTTGAAGGATTTCTTTCAATCTGTTGTAACTTCCTAATTTAGAAGAAATCTCTAGGCGGGTCAGTAGCTCAAGTAAATCTTGGAAGAATTTACATGTCATGGTGTAGTCATTCGTTCCTCGAGTGCTATAGTCATGTACTTGGGCTTGATCAGTCTCATTGCCTAAAGTCCTGTATGGGCTCAAAGTGCTATGCGACAGTTTGGGCCCAGGTCAGCCTTATGAACAGCCTAATAAAACCCGAAAGGGGACGCAAAAATGGGGCGGGGCCCAACTTCAACCCATAAGGCCCAAAGCAGGGTCCAGAAGCCGAATCCCAAGCCTAGCCTAGACCCCTAAGGCCCATCTAGGGACCAAACAACTCAATGAGCCGCACACTAAAGCCCAAGAAAGTACTCGATAAAGGCCCAATTTGGACCCAAAATGGTCCCAATATTGGTCCCTAAAAATAAACGACGGACCAATAAAAGCATACGATGCACCAAGCCTGGACCCTACAAAAAAGGCCCGCGAAAACTAAAGGTCCACAGTGGAACAAACTCTGGTTCCCCGCCTCTGTCCCGATAATATAATAGAGCCCAACTTAAAGGCCCACCTTCCTAACCATGGGCCCATTAAGGTTCAAAGATGCGCCCAAAGATGGGCCAGATAACGCCCTACTAGGGGTCCAACCTCAAGGCCAAGTAGGCCCAAAACACGGCCCACAACAGAGCCCATAGACTGGTCTAGTAAAAGCCCACGTTGCGCCAACCCTCAGCCCAATAAGGATCCAGACGAGCCTAAGGATGAACCACATAAAGGCCTACAATGGTTCCAAATCTGGTCCCATGAGGCCCAAATTCTAGTAAAGCCTCTAGCACGATACGGCCCAACACATGGCGAACCATGGCCCATAGGTCCAATTCTAAATCCAACAAGGCTTAACATAGCCCAATAAAGGCCCACGACGGGCAAGAGCTATTGCCCCCCATATGGGGCCCAACTTCAAACTCACATAAGGAGAAAGTCGGGGCCCAACTCCCGCAACGGCGAATCCATTAATGGCCCACAAGCACATATTGGGGAGTAACTTCGAACTGAGTAAGACCCCTACTTAAAACACTAGTTGGGCGGACTGGATTAATGGCCCACAGGTGCTGCTTACTTGGGCCCAAACTCGAGCGTTGCGCCCAGAATTGTTCTTATTCAGGCCCGAGTCTTCTCCTGGCCACTTCTGGGCTCGGATCGGGGATTTGATTAATGGGGATTCAAGGGTAGGTAGATATGGGCCGAGAGGCCCTGAAACAAAGGCCCCTATTAGATTTAGCCGAAATGACGAGAAGCAGTAATGAAAAATGTCCAGTTCCAAAATGTCCTCCTGGTCATGCCAATTGGGCAACGACGAGAGTCCAAAATTTCCTTGACGTTTTCCCCCAGGTGTAACCAACAACTCTTATCCTAATGAATTTCAACTCTATTAACTGCAATGAAAATTTTGATCTGATCCCTGCCTCCAATCTATACAGTTGGTTTGCCAAGAATCCTCGTGCTTTCGTCTGCAATAAGGAAGCACCTGCCAGCCAAAAAAAAATAGGGTGGAACTATTAGAATTGGAATATCAACCTGACTCTACAACTGCGTAAATAGCTGAACCACGATCCAAACTTTAGTTTCATGACCTTGTCAGGAATTTTAAATTTCCCAAGTCACAAAAAAATACCGCACATGGTCGATGCATTTGTGTCCAATGATGCCGAACCCAAAATTGCGAGAACACAACCACAGGAGCTACATCACGTCGTTGCAGAAACAGGACTACTACTCATGTAAAAATAAAACAAGGATTGGATTCTTCTGGACATGCTAATTTTTAACTGGGAGGAGTGACAGACATAAGTATAGGTTTTACCTAGAAACAGTGATAGGTATCACAGCAAAATCAATCTCTTCTCAACAACATCATCAACATCAACATCAACATCAATATCAACTTTATCCCAAACCAGTTAACCAGTTGGGGTCAGCGGTCGATGAACCCAAAACGAAAAGTTTAAAATATACTAAAATGAAAGTAAAAATATAAAAATAAAAATAAAAAGTAAAAATATGGCTACCCAAAAATAAATAAATAAATAAATAAACAAACATTTAAATAAATAGAAAGCACTAAACAGGGCACTCTGGAACACGATCTCTTCTCAACAACGCAAACACAAAAAACCACCACAACATATAGATACACCCCCTCAATGGTGAAGGCTGCAGAGAGAAGCTTGCCAATGCCAGAAAGAAAGAGAAGCTCACCCATACTATGGAAGAGTGTAGGATTAGAAGACAGGATACTATGAAACTTGGATACTTTCTGAACACCTAGGCCGATAGCTCGTGGCAAAGTAGAGAGAGATAATATATGCATAGTAGTATACAGACCTATTTTGTAAACATCTTCCGATATGCCCTCTTCTCCAGTTCTCGCCTCTCAAGAATCTGCCAAAAGATAAGGGGAATAGTCCAGTTCAATATGGTCCTTATTTTATTTTTATTTTTCTCGAAGTTCAATATGATTCAAAGCTCCTAGATATTGACTTTAGCAAACAAGAGCTAACCTTCTTCTTGGCAGCATTAAGCTCTTTCTTGATCCCACCTGGAGAAAATGACAAAAACAGGGGGAAGAGTGTAAATGGGATGTCAACCAAAACCTCAACATTACAACATATCATGATTTCAATAGTTAACATTTCATCTTCTGATGTGCAGGCAAGTTTCTACTTCTTCAAAATGTGCACGCTATTTCTCCCCACAAGCACCACAAAATGAGACAAAAAGGGGTACTCGTCATACAGATGTACACCTGATAACTATGTTTAGCCAACAAAATTACCAAATCTGAAATGGATGACTAAAACAGCTGTCTAGCCACTACCGAACAAAACTAAAAAACAACGTAATGATACGAGAGAGACAGAGTACCTTGGTTTTCCATTTTCCATAGTCAAATGTTAATCTTTTCAAAAGCTGAGCTAAACTGTCAGGTTGTCGGCTAGTTAAATATCTATTTGTATGTTTTGGGGTGTGGTGAGTTATAGGCTTCCCACTTATTCAAAAAGAAAAGACAAAGAACTTAAATTGCAGTCCAAAATTGTCCCTTACCATCATTTGGCTCCAACTCCAATGCCTTAGAGAAGCTTTCCGCTGCAGCGTCGATATCATTTAGTTCCATATGAGCCTGACAGATCAGAATTGAAAATAGCATGTTAGATTGCAAATGCACCCGTATATATTCATCCATGAGAACATAGAACACACAGCAGAAGAATTGGCACATTTAGGACGGTGCTATCTGAAATATCCAAAATATAAAAAAGCTTAGAAATTCATGGTCAGACAATGGCAGAGACACTGCATCAAACTAGCTAGCACGCAGAAGATACATGTGAAGCAGACTTGTGACCATCAATAACTTCTCAGGCACAAATGACCCAAACATTTGCCAGAACCACACCACCAACCTGCCCCTGTCGAAAATAAGCTTTTGCATTGTTCTCTCCATCACGTACTGCAAATTCAGCATCTAACAATGCTCCTTTCATATCACGTAGTTTCAATTTACAAGCCTGTAGCAATATATCAAGCAACTATTATCAGACCATACTTTTAGGGCCACATTGCAAGAAGACCGAGCGGAGGCATGCACGAAATTCAACCAGCAGCATTCATGTCCCCATAAACTCTGCATAGAAAGAAACTACTCACAGAAACACCAAAATAGCATCTCTAATGTACTTGGATGCTTCTTCAAAGCAAAGACAAAGTGGTATACCTAAACTGTTAGATGGTCGCACAAAAATGTGTGGGACAGAAACAAGACACATTCATACACATGCACGCAAAATCAATTGGATCCAATGGACCAAATTCAATCATTGTAACCTTCAAATGGAATCAGAATGCTTTGATAGAAATAATCAAGATGATTCACATTGAAATTGTGTAACAGAATTGAATATTCATGGTAGATGCAACAATATAGCCAAATAAATTCTGTGGATAAATTTTGGAAAGCACTATTCTCTTCAATATCCTGTCCCTTGGGACACAAAGAATATTTGCATCTCAAACATCATTGACTAAAACAACCTGTGATTATCATTAATTTTTTTGTTTATTTTAGCAGAAATCTAGTATAGGTCAATGACCTCGCAGAACAATGGTTAAAAAATATACAAACATGAATTTGCAACTTACAGAACTATTGGTGAATATCTGGGACTTTGTTTTCCTCAAAGATGAACTCTGATCTGCAAGATGCCCGAAAACTCGATCACTTCAGCATAGTGTGGACCAAATCAAACAATATACTATCAAGCAAGAAAACATTAACCTTCATCAATCCCTTCTTTCTCCCAGCAGATATCCAGATAGCGCAGGGCCTTTCGATACTTTCTGAGTGCCATTTTGTAATCTTGTTTCTGCTCATATTAGAGAAGCTCTCAAAATTAGAAGATATAAAAAAGGAAAAAAAAAAAAACAAAGTATCAGAGACCATAATCAAGCAACACAAGAAAAAAGATGTTAAGATCTCCTTGCTCATAGCGATATCTACTCAAGACGAGCCTTCCACCACTCACCGACGAATAAATGAGTACTTAGAACACTCCACCTTCTAGAGAAAATATGGACATTTGACTGTGAATCAGAGAATGAGTTAGCTGTATCTGTTACCTTATAACTTTCATTCCCAAATGCCTTGATAGAATCTACAGCATCCATCCACCAAGAAAGTTCAGCAGGACTCTCATCAAGATCAGCGGGCCAGTCGGGATAAGCATCACCATCCTTAAAAAAATTTCTAATGCCATCATCTGCTCCAGCAGGAATTTCTCCACAGTCGGCAACTGCAACATCAACGGTAGGAGAGTCACCGGCACCAGTTGTAACATGCTCGACTGATCGGACCACTCCCATTCCTTTGACTACCCTCCCAAACACAACATGCTTTCCGTCCAGATGGGAAGTGCGAGTTGTCGTGATGAAGAACTGGGAGCCATTTGTGTTTGGGCCCGAGTTGGCCATTGATAACATTCCCTTCCTTTCATGTTTCAGTTCGAAATTTTCATCCTCAAATTTCGAGCCATATATAGATTCTCCCCCGGTACCATCGCCAGCAGAGATATCTCCACCTTGTACCATGAATCCTTTAATAACACGATGAAAACGAACCCCCTACAATAAATCCAGAAGAAGCATTGGAAACAGACTATAATCTCTTCATATAACCTTCCAGAAGAGAAGAACCAGTTAGTCACTTTGTAAATAGTAGGGCAGGAGTGCTTCAGTGAATATGGAAAAACATGAAGTCAAAAAAAGAAGAAGAAAAAGATCTACCCCAACAACAGAGAACTTACGGAAATATACGGTGCTGTATAGGCTCAACCAATGTATTATCAATTAGGATTTATACAAAGATCAAAGAATCTTCTCTAATCCCATGATATGCAAAAATTAACCAAAATTACCAATAAGTGGAAGGCAATAACAACTCTATTATCATAATATCTCAGCTTCTCTTTCCCACAACAGCAAAATTACAGCCACTTCCAAATAATTCATAGTCAGTAAGCACAAAGATTCAGAATGCCTTGAAGCGCTTACTCCTTGTCAGAGGCGGAAAAGTACTCGTGCAATGAAAGGTGAAGTTTACACAGCTAGTCAATCTTTCTGGACCAAATACAAACACAGTACCGATGACCGATCATCAAACCAATCAGAGCCACTCATCTCGATCGGAAAAGAATCTATAGAAAAAAGAAAGAATCGGAACGCACAATGTAAAGACAATCGCTCACCCCCCGTCGCACAGTATCAAAACAATCACACCGTACGAAAGTATCAATCGCTCACAACCAAAACCAGAAACGCTCCTCGAATCCACAACCCCGTCCCCATGCTATGAAACCGAGAACCAGCCTCATTCACAGCGAGACAGCCAAGAACCCAGCATTCCACGTGCGAACATGCCTAGAAACGAACAAGGAGAGAAGACGACGACGACGACTCACCTTGTAGTGGAGCGGGACGCCGGTGTGAGGACCAATGCCCTTCTCTCCCGTACAGAGAGCTCTGAAATTCTCTGCGGTCTTCGGGGCGACGTCGGTGTAGAGCTCGGCGACGATCCTGCCTTCGAGCTCCCCTCCGATGCTAATGTCCATGAAGCACCTCGGCCTCGCCATCTCCAGCTCTCTCTCTCTCTCTCTCTCTACTCTTCGGCTTCTTCTCGGAGGGAAATGAAACAAAACGAAAAAAAAAACCCTAGCGAAGCAGCGATCGCAGTAAACTGCTCCCCTATTTATACGCAAAAGCGGCAACTCAGTGTTATCGCCGGACAATGTCAGCGACTCTCTCTCTCTCTCTCTCTTCTGCAAGATATTTAAACGCCTCTCTCTCTCTCTCTATTTCTCTCTCCCTCCCTCTCGCCAGCAAATAGGAATAGGCAATGCCTCTCTTATCGCCTTTCTCTCTCTTCCCTCATTTTGTCTGCTTGCGTCCACGATCGCTCTCTCTCGTGACTGCGTCGACAGCATTCTCTTTCTACTGTGCATGCTGCTTCTTCAAACTCTCCGATGACTCCTGGCCCATTTGACCTTACAAAAAAAAAAAATTTGGTCCCTGGGCCCTTACATTAAAACCTTTTTTTTTTATAACGTTCACGTTCCTCTAATAACAAAAAAAATTCAAAAGCATTTTTTATAACACAAATAATTTTGATTGTGATTCTACTTTGGAGAATAGTTTTGGACTAAAAATAAGAAATAAAAAAAGCTGATTCTTAAAAAGAAAAAGATACTTTTGAGAATCATAAGAAAGATTAAAGTCTCAATTCTTTTAAAAAGATTAAGTCCACGCGAATTTTTGAATTTTAAAAAAAGTAAAATTAGATTTGAAAATTTTCTAACTACTAAGTTTTTTAAAATTAAAATTAAAAAAAGATTTAAAATTTAATAAGAAAAAATTTAAAAAAGTTAAAAATAAAAATGGGGTAAATTAAAATATGTAATTTTTTAAAAATTAAAAATTAAAAATAAGATAAAAAAATATTTAAAAAAAAGAATTCTCGCCACTTGATTGTTTTTAGGAATAAAAATTTTATGCAATTATCAAGCGCATTTCTCTTAGAAAATAGAAAGTTTGTACAAGTACCCAATGCGTTCTAATTATCTAAAAATCATCAAAAGAATAAAATCCGAAAATATGATTCTAATTTTTTAATTAGAATCATTGCCGACCATGCCTTAAGTTTATCCAAACTTATTAAAATAAACCATAGATTCATTTTTCAACGCATATTTCATAAACTAGGTCGTTATATTATTAAATTGACTACAATCTTTTTTCCAATCCGCCAGGGCTTTAGACTAAACTCTACTGGTCGTAAATGGGCTGAACCTAGCTTGTTAAATTATCAAACTAACCATGATCTTTTTTTTTTTTTGTTCGCGAGGATTCCACCGGTTAGTCATATTCAAGAGTTTAAAGGGTTTACGATTAACTTAAACCCAACCCAATTTTAAAAGTCTCCATTCAATCTCTCCCTCTCCTAGCTGCCCCTAAGGCTTACCTATTCATGTCAAATCATCAACCTCCTTGGAAGAGTTCATTTGCTTGAAAAAGAGACTTGCTCATTTGACTTCCTACTTGTCTTTATTAGTAGCGGATCCCATGCTTCCTATGCGGCCGCACTAGCGAATTCAATCATTTATTCATCCTCTTTCTTTGATTCAATAGCATGTCCTTCAAAAAAAAAATCCTAGGGTTAGCATCGCAAGGATTAAGCAAGGGCACCTTCTTCGTGCTTTCACCTTAATTTGTGCATGCGTTTCTCTAAATTTGACTAAATATAGAAGGGTTTTAGCAATATGGATTGAATCGATTATCGATAACTAAGTATGCATTATATAAAAATGAGTCAAAACGGGTTAAAACCATCAATTTAAGCCTAACATTTTAGAACCTGATTCAAATCCAACTCGATCGACCCGTGTGATAGGTTTAAGGCACTTTAAGGTTAGGGTTTTACATGCATTACCGATAAATCATAAAGGAAAATCTGCTATTCAATATCTCGTTCGGCCCTTCCCTCTTCAGTTTTTCGAAATCACACCTTTTTTGTTTTTCGCTTTACGTTAATAATCCATGGATGACACATACAGACCGGCGTCTATCCAGCGATTCGCAAAGCCGACTGCTGGTCCACACTCGGTCCGACAGCCCTAAACTTCGTATCTTGCGTACATATTGTAGCTGCATTCACACCGCCACAACATTCTCGAGACCATCGTCCTCACGTGCAGACACAGCCAAATTGGCCACCCAGGAGAAGACGAGAGGAGGGAAAAAGGGACAGCGACAGAGGACAAACGGGCGTACATGGAGGGAGGGACGATGTTTTCCCCTCTTGTTGTTACGTGCTTTTTCTTCTTGTCCGGAGGCTTCTTCTCGATCAGCACTAAAAGGAAGCGAATTAAAAAGAGAGGGCAGTGCTTGTTTTGCCTCGGGGGTATTAATTGAGGACACGCAAAGATGACGCGTCTCTCTGCTCGCCCCTGGCAGTCGATCGACGCTTTTTCCGCTTGCGGGATCGGCGTCCTTCCATGGATTCGGCAGTGGAGGTAGGACCAATGCAGTGCAAGTTTCATGCGGCTGATCGATAGGCTCTTTTGAAAAATTAAGAAGCTGACGACCGCAATTTTGGGTTCGAAAGTGGCCGCCTCCTGCCCATAACAGGGTTGAGCACCTATGCTTGTTGCTGTTTTAACGTAGCTGAAAAGCTAGGCGCTAACAGAAGAAAGGTACATTGATTGACTTGGAGTTCCCTCCCAAGATTTCCAACTAGTTAATTACTTTTTCTTTTTTAAAGCCCCCCCCCCTTTTTTTTTGCCCTTCGATATTGCTGTCAAATGTCATTCTAGATCAATTTTCATGTTTCAAGACGTCTATTCGAAAGAAAATTTCATCCCGACATCCGTAATGGTCGGGGTGTGTTCTCGTAGGGTTTGAACTAATGAGGGCTATGCATGGTGGGAATTGACTTATCGTCCAGCATTTTTTTTTTTTTTGGGGTTTTTTTTTGGGGGGGGGTTGTGTGTGTGTTATATGCAAGGGAAGCTGTTGGAGTTACTCAATTATTGTCATGTGGGTCTTCTCCTCCTGAATTCGTTGTTCACTTTGGGATTGGAGAGAGGTGGAGCCGCAAAGCCTTTGTGATCCGGTACAAGGTACTACAATGACTAAGGCCCATCTAAGAAAAGGCGAGACAGCATTACAGCGTGAGGCTTTCTGGGCCCAGCACGATATTATCAGGCCAACGAAGGGCTTTTCGAAAGTACACTGCTCGTTCTGCTTTTCGGTTTTGGTCGGATTGAGGATGGAACCGACCCAACTTGGTCAAAGGAGTACCCATGCCCCAGGGAGCGGTCGCTGACACAAGAAAAGCTGACTCCATCGCAATGATTTATTTATTTTTTCCCCTCTTCCTTTGATCAGTCGATGCTTTTGTCCTTCCAAAACTAACCCCGACCAAACTCGGGTGCCCCCGAACCCGGCATAAGAAAGCGAGTACTCGCTAGCCCGTTCGTTCGATCGATGTTTGGAACAGCAAGCGACATCTCGCGCGCTCCGCAATGAACTTAGATGAAGCGAGAGTGCTATATTAGAAATTGATGGCATCTTCGAGTCTTCATCGTGACTAGCTTGGGTGGCGCACCGCACGCACATTCAACTGGAAAGGCCGCGTGATGTGGGCGCGTCCTACTATGAAATCCGGTCGATGCAGCCAAATGGCCACGAGTCCTTTCTTCCTTCGATTGAGGCCGAAAAGGCGAGACAGATTTTCAAGCGAATGGCCACCCACTATGCTTGCCTTTGCGCTTTTCCTTTTCTCAGCCTTTCTTTTTTGGCTGTACAATCTCTCCCTTCCCCCTGATTTTAGTGGTCTTTTACATTTCACTCGAGAAATAGTACCCCTTTTGTCTATAATTTAAAATGTGTACAGAAATATATATAAATATATGTACGAAAAGCTATGCTTCGCATGAGTCAAAAGAGCTTAGAAGAGAAAGGAAGGAAGGACCGAACACGCCCTTCTCTCAAGCAACAATTTGCACAGGGCCATCATTGCCCATCTAATATTTAAAACACTTCGAGTATCTAGGACCCAAATATGGCAATTGAGCTATAACTCTGCCATTGTCTTTTATACTGGAGTGGGAAAAAGTTTTACGATGCCATGTGCAACTCAATGCAGATGGTCAGAATCCGCAGAGGCAAAGAACCGAAGGCTAATGATGAATATATTCGATGAATATAAAGCTGGAAGAGCTTGCGGACCTCAGACATTTTTGACAGCAGAGGCACATATCAATCGTGCTGCAACATTTTGACGTCAGCAATGTCCTTGAGATACTAGTGTGCCTCCAGACAGGTCATGTGCTATACATGAATTCATGAAAGTGTTTGGCTAAATTGGTCCCGTGTGACTAATTTTAACGTTGGCGTTTGAGAAGAAGAATTTCAAATGGGGCGGAAAAATAATACGAACTGCTCAATGTGAGGAACCTTTCCAGATATTAGAGATTAGGGAAATCGATCAGCTCCAGATCGCCCTTCAGAATGACCCAGCTACGATTTCTACCGAAAGAATGCAAATTTCATAACTTGAAAAAGGCAATTAAGAACACTACAGCTATCGAAATCAAGAGAGATCCAACTTTAAGAGAGAGAGAGAGAGAGAGAGAGAGAGAGAGAGAGAGAGAGTGGAAAAGAAAGAACTCCACAGGCCAATGAGTCTGTCAAGATTTTAAGAAGTGCCGGCTCCATGTGCTCTCCTCTGCAGCTGAGGCTCCTCCTCCTCCTCCTCTTCCTTAATCTCCTCCGCGGCCTCCTCCTGGGTCACTTCCTCGGGTCCACCGCTAACGGCGGCGGCCACCGCCGGCCGCGGGGGAGGTGGGTCGACCCTGCCGTCGAGGCAGGCGGAGCACTTCCTCTCAATCCACCCTTCGAAGTCATACTGGCCGTGACCCATGATGGGCCTCCCGGAGCACAGCCTGCCGATCATGCCCGCTATCACTCCCAGCACCGTAATCACCGCGAGAACCGCAATGACCGGCCCGACCGAGCTGCCAACGTCGTGGGAGGTGTAGTCTTGGGCCGTCACGGGCGTGGGCGGTGGCTGCTCGTACAGTGGCGCGGTGGTAGACATGCCAGAAATCAATGGCAAGGGTACCGAGAGGGCAAAAAACCCAAGGTGTATCGGGTCGTCCTCAGGGGGGAGTGTAAAAAGAACCTGTGAGGTTTCTGAGAGGGTTTAAGAGGGTTTTAACTGAGAAAGACGGGGGAATTTGAAGATGAAAACTTTGGAAGTGGGCTTCGGTGGATTATTAGGGAGACGAAAATTTTTACAGCTAGACACTATGATTCATGGGGATTGTGAGTGCAGAAATGCTTTCACTGGGTTTTGGAGCATTAGGAAAGGGGACAGAGCAGTCACCACAGGGTGAAGAACTGATTACAAAAGGGCAGCTTTTCCGGGGGCTTAAGCTTTCTTTCTTCCTTTCCTACATTTCTATTTTCTACCTCTTCTTTTGCTCTGCTTTTTTGAAAAAAACAAATAAGTGGGAAGAGCTCTAGTTGATCTGTGATGACCTAAGGGTGAAAGGTAAAGTGTGCACTGTGCAGAGAGAGAGAGAGAGAGAGAGAATGGAGGAGGGGCAAAGCCCAAGAAACAACGTTTTTATTTTTTTTTCAAATATTTCTGATAAAATTATGGAATGTGGAAGAGCTTTCTCAGGATCTTTTCTTGTATGGGGGGAATTTATGGCTTTAGACTACCGGGTTTGGCCACTATTTGAACGTAGCATAGCCATGAGCGGTGCTTGTTGCTTTTTGAGGTCATGCGCCTGATCTCAAACTGAAAGAGCTCTTCTCTTTAATTCCCGAATCAAAGTATATATTCTTTGAGAAGGAAAAAGGAAAATGTGGGTCATTAGCTCTCTCCCGTTCACACCTCAATTAGATATCACCACAACCTGGACATTCCATTCGTGCAGAACAGGAACATTATCATTATTTTACTCTAAAGGGCATGTTATTTTGACAGAAAAGAAGAGTAACGAAACTTTGGTGCTCGTAGCAAAAACAGTGAAAGGGCAGCAAGGGCGGTACTGCCTGTCATGACCCTTTGCCTCTATCCACAAGAAATACGAGAAAAGAAAAGGACAGGGACAAGACGTGATGTGCTGTCAAAAGGCTCCATAGATGAGTTTTTAGTTTGAAATGGTGAATCCTAGTTTCTTCTCACGGCTCGCTGCTTATAATTTTGGAGACCCTGTTGAGAGAGCCATTCGAAGGAGCGACTCCCTAGTCTCTTAGAGCAAGAGACGGGTGGATTGGTCCAATGGTGATCTCTGCTGATCAGTTCGAAATGGGGCCCCTGATTCTGCACCGAGGACGGTGCAGATTTTGAAAACGAAGAAAGACAGGGGAGGAATTTGACAGATGTCGTAGGCACAGGAAGGCCAATAATCAATCAACAGGGAGAATCTCATTGGCAATCAGAGAATAATGTCTCTCTGATTGACGATGTCGATCAGGACTCTTCTTGATATTTCAATTACTTGGGCAGATCCAACGATGTCAAATGCATATATCTTAGAGAGAGAGAGAGAGAGAGAGAGAGAGAGAGAGAGAGAGAGAGAGAGAGAGAGAGAGAGAGAGAGAGAGAGAAGATGGCTGGTCAGGAATCAATCAGCTTTTTCCTTGTAGATGTCCTTGGAATCCAAGCAGTCCCTTGTCGATCTCGCCATCTTTTTAGGTTTTTGACAGCATTTATGCAAGTAAAACCATTTTTAAAACAGGAAGTCCATTGTTTCAAGAGAAAGAGGAACATCTACGACTCCAATATTCTCATTTCATCATACCTTTTGGACAAGACGTCTAGTGATGACAGTACAACCGATGCTTTAAATTATCTACTCAGCATAGGAACACCAAATTGATAATTTTTTTTTTTGTAGATTTCACAAAACAACTTTGTTTAAGATGACACTTAGTCCCCTTTATTTTCACTAATCCACTTCAGTTCACAGAGCCACACTTCTTCCTGATCTGCCCACTCTGCCCGGTGAGGATTCCAACATTGCCCAACTTCGCCATGGAAGTGGCGAAATCGTTGTAGAATATGGTGGGGTTGGTGGTGTAGTAATTGACAAGCGAGGCGGTTCTCGCGTCGCTGATCAAGGCTTGGTCCGATTCGAGAAGGCCCGAGTTGTTGACCAGGTTGACGTAGTAGTAGTTGTCGAATTTGTCGTTGGAGGAGTCCAGAGGAGCAAGGTTGGTGTTGGAGGCGTCTCTGTTGGGGCATATGCTCTGGAGGCTCGATAAGAGGGAGGTGTCCAAGGTCGGGTCGGGCTTGCCGGATCCCTTGAAGTCGAACAGCCTCCTCTTGAAGGTGAAACACTGCGCAAAGCCTATGGTGTGCCCTCCTGAAAGCAATTTTGGAGAATGAGGACAACTTACTAGAATCGATTACTTTGCATATATAGTGCTTCCGAGTGTACCTTAGTTACCTTGTCTCCTCAGATCGATTCCTATACTAAAGTCAATCCTAGTTTCAGCCCAAAAAAAAAAAAAAATAGCACAACAACATCACGCGATCATATTAGGCTATCAATGAAAAAGACATGGATTTCACATGTTTTTCTTATCGTTAATACTAACATGTATTAGAACATAAAAAGTTCGTCCGAAGTTTTTTATTCCTGTGGTTCTTTTGTTCTACCCCGTCACAGGTTTTGTACTAAAACCGCCATAAAGGACTGAAATCTCATTACTTTGATTTGTTACTGCAATTTAACTACTTCGGAAAACACCAATGTCATCGACAAATATCAGGATCCATCTTGAAATCCAACCAAAAAAAAAAAAGCATACTTTCTTGTATATTTTCACACCACGATGATTGTTCTCGTCACGTTATTCATGGGACGACCCTGCACAAATTTTTTTTTTGGGGGAATTACTGTGCATGCAGAAGAAAATTGAGCACCTGAGAGGACTACAGCATCCTTCACATCCAGTCCCTTTGAAGTGAACTTAGCAATGATGTTGTCCAATGTCTCAATGGGCGACGGTATTTGTTCGTTAGCCGACTTCTCGCTAGCAGTGATTCCATCTTTTCTTCCCAACGGTACGGCCCAATAAGGTCCACCTGACTAAACTCCATTAACGCCAGTTAGTTTTTTCTTAGTGGGTATTAGCTGAGGAGTTTATATACGGGAAGAAGAAGAGGTTTGGGATACATTAAGTACCATATGGACGGCTTCTCTTGCAGCTAGGGTGAGTATATCAGTGCATGAGACGGTGTAGGGACAGAAATTCTCAAGGTCGGCTTTTATGCTGTCGATGACTTCGAAGCCTCGGAGAGAGTTGCGATTTGGCAAGGCGTTCTTCTCGCCCTTCATGTCTATGGTGTCGTCAAGAAGCACAGATCCTTCGCAGCCCTAGCATCGATTGCGTAGCATCATTTGAGTGTCCTAGAGATACTATAGCCCTCGAGTCCAGTCGCATGCTTACTGTTTTGAAGACTTTCTCCCGGTAGAATACGCCATGACCGAAAAAGAAGCAAGAAAACTCGAAAGTTACGAGTAAGCAGCAATCGCAAGGGCAGTTGGATCGAACTACTTACATCGACAATGCAATCGTGGAAGTGTAATCGAAGAAGAGAGGCGGCGATCCTCGTATCTTTCTTGAAAACTTCCCAAACATTGGATCTGACGATCATTTGCAAGCGAGGGCACGATCTGTCGTAATAATACGGAGAGAGCTGGCCCATCTGGGGATAACCAGGGAAGGAAGAGACTACTGAGGTCAAGCTAATCAAGGTGATTTGGGAGAGCAAAAGGTGCTTGGAAGCCATGGCTTGCTCGACTCCACAGTGTGTGACCAGTGAAAGAAGGGAGGCGTGCTAATTTATAACCAACATTAAGGGAGCTCAAACTAAGTTCTATTGGCTGGAGATTAACAGTGGTGACTCCACTATAGTTGCTAAAAACCTAGTGGCCACATCTACATCTCAAGTTTAATCAGCAGCAGTAGCCGCCATGATAACGTGCAACTTTCGCCTTAAAGGTGATTAAATCCGAGTTCCCTGAATATCTTACATCAAACACTTTTCGGTTCTTTTAATGCAGGCCTCACCGTTTGAATCGCGGTCGGTTATTGTTTCGTTAGAATGGCTCGAGACGAGAGCCAAATTTTGGCGAGTAGACCGAACATGAGAGGGGTGCACCTGTTTTCACTTCATAAGCTGGAAACGTTTCTCGAATTTGGATCTTCTTGGGTTTCTTATCCAAAAAGATCGGATCGGGGGGGAAAAGCGCATGCTCGTGCGTGTTTTCGTGGGTACGTCTCGTGCTTGTTCGATTATATGTTTGTCTCTGTGAAGTGGAAGGTCAGCTCAGCCATCACATTGCCTGCTTCTTTAGCTGCACTATAGATTCCATTATCATCAAGCGAGGATGACACCATGGAAAAGGTTGAAAGATTTCCTTCTTCCTCTTTCCTTTTCTTGTCTTTCCTATCGGTCTTCTTGTTCTTCTTTTTGGCTTGAAAAATTCCCATCAGAAGGTTGAAAGACTGACCAGCTGAACTTGAACAAGTACCTCAACGATGAGCACATATCTCCTCTTTTGCTGGCCTTTTAGATGACCCGACTCGACCAAAAACAAACATCTTATGACCCGACCCGACCCGTCCCGTTTGATCTTTTTGCAATCAAAGAAAAATTCCTTATTTATTCCTTGGGGTGGGGGGAGAATAGAAAGAGGAGATTTCTCAGTTGATGCAATCCTTCACGATGGCAAATCGATTACGAAAGGCAGTGTCAAGACAATAAACAAAACGCACTTGCCGAAAGGCTTCTGTTATGGAGGTCTTATGGGAGAGGGACGGACCCCAATTTGACTTCTTATAAAACAGTAAAGTCAGTTAAAGAAGATAAGGGAGGAGGAGAAACCATTATTGTTCTTATCGTGTTAGTACCAATGGAAGTAGAGTCGTCCAATTAAGGCAGGCCAAGCAGAGAAACTTCAATCAGCACTCTGCGCTTTTTTTTTTTTCCCCCAAAGGTCAATTAGCACTCAATTTGTCTAGTGGGATCGATTAATTGGAAAGGTGGGGGGAAGAGATGCACCACTTCACTACGGGTGCTCAATTCATTGCACACCAGATTAATTGTTGCTTTTATCACGTTCCCTTTTCATTTTAAAAAGAAAGAAAGAGCTAAGAGGTACAAAAAAAAACACCTTTTTCGATATTTTTCGCCTTAAATTTTTGTGCTTTTACACTAATTCAGTTCAGCCAATCAATATCGGCCAAAAATTGCAGACGTTAACACCGGTAGTCCTGAGTGGTGCAGCCTAAACTGACGTGAATAATTTATAATAAAAAATTACTTTTTTATTTTTTTCCTTCCCGCTTCTTCCTTAGAAAGAAAAAAAAGGAAAAAAAACGTGAATAAAATAAAATATTATTAAAAATTACCGGAAGATGGTAACAGTTGCGCAGCAAATAAAAGATGGCTTTGAATGGAACGCTGTTGTTTAAATGGACAATAGACATAGGTCGCATGAGCAGTACCTAGCTCCTCCCCTTACTAAGGAAAGAACTGTTCATAGGTTTATTTTAGTTAGTTTATGTTCTTTACCGACACTTTTTTTGTAATTTCAACTTACATAAAACCAAAGTCAAAGGTCCATCCTAAAGAACTGATTTGGAGCCAAACTTCTGTGAAGTTTTTCTTGTCCACAGTCTAACCTGGGCACATTGAAATTCCTAGCTTAGGATGTCTTGATTCTGAATGGAGAGACGACAGAAGGCTGCAAAAACTAGTGGGTTGAAATGGGGTTCTTCGTGGTGCTAAAACCTGGCCACTTACGGTTAAGCCCCTCTCATTCTAGCGTATATGCATAAAGCTCTATCCATTAGCCTTCTCTTTTCCTGAGGTCGAACATAGTTGTGCTGATCTACTTAAACTATGGCGTACCGTCCGAAAGGACAGAGGAATGATGCTCGACGTTTGGTGACAAGGATCCTCTTACCATGTTCGATATTCCCATTGGCCACTGATGTGTCAGATACATTAGGAACGAACATCATAATCACCCTAATACATGTGGACCAATACTCTAGATGAATGAGAACCCCAACGAGAACACGAACGGGCTAGAGGATCTCATCATCACATTCATATAGCATGAAAATACTGAATCCTTTGATAATAGAAGTAAATTGACATATTGTAACACCAAAAGAAGAGACTGAATGACTCAAATCGCGTCTCCATCTATTTCCCTCAAAAAAGGAAAACGAAACCACGTTTTGGGGGAGGAAGATTTCCAGACAATCTCTAAGATTGCATCTTGCACACTTTCAACTACATAAAGACAGATATATGCTAGAAGCAGTGAAATTTAGGTCAATGCATGAGAAAAAAATGCAGATTTACCGTAATGGAGTTGGGAAGCTAGTAGCTGTAGTGGAGACCTCATTTTCCATTAACAGACTGTAAGTTCACCGGTAAACTAATCTGGAGAAAAGTTAATCATATCGAGAAACTCAATCAAGATCTTGATGCTTTTTTTTTTTTGATAACCGAGATGTCCGCGCGGCCAGCGAGTTATTTTTTTGATAACCGAGATGTCCGCGCGGCCAGCGAGTTATACACTTAAATACCAAGAAATGTATACAAGGATAAGGTCAGGATAAGATTGCCAGTATAATCAGAAGCAGAAGAAAGCAACAATGAGAAATAAAAATTTCTGAGGGAGGAGAACTGATCCTGCAAAAATTGAGAGCCTCTGATCCAACCTTGTACAGAAGTATCTATCTCTGACACGTGTGATATGTAATTGTCATTTGCCCCTTTATGTGTACTTTTTATCTGAAAAACTTGTGCAGTAAGAATAGGAGAACTCATTTCTTAAGCTTATTGATATTGCTCTTCGAGCTATGGATCACACGGTTCTCTATCTTCTTCCATGCTGTCGATGACAGGGTGGGAGTTCAACTGGGATTTCCCACAATCTGAAGTGGGCTCTGAGGAGAAGGAGATTGGGGACTGCTCATTTTCAAGGAATCACCAGAAATATCTCTCGCCATCTGGAGATCCTGCAGAATGCCTGATTTTTGTGCTGGCGAAGCTTTAATATGAAGTCTTTGATTATGAAGCCTATATTTCTGCAATGAGACAAACCAAGAATTGAGCTTGAAAGACCTATTTTAAAGAACAAACTAGTCATTCACTGGTTGCTCATTCATAAAGATGTTTTTCATTCTCCCAAATGTCAATGAAAGGCAAATAGAAGGCATGGGAATTTCACAAACCCACTTGCAGATGACTTTTAACTTCATCATTAGTGAGGCCATCGACCTGCATCAGTTCTCTAATCTGCTTCGGAGTTGCAACTGCAGAAATGAAGCGTGCATTATTAGCTGCTTACAAAGGAAGCGATCAAAGAGTTGAGCACCTTCTTGTTGTTATTTCACAAACATCGAGTTTTAAGGAAAAGAACAGATTGATTTGAACGTCTATATCACGAGAACCGGCGTGTATCTCAACATCTTTCCATTATTATGATGCGAACAGATATGAGAACAAATTGTACTAGTCTTCTGAAAGGACATTCCATTCTCTAGAAAACGCAATGTTTGTGAAATTAACAATTCTAAATAAACTATGTATAAAGTTGGAAAAGGAATTAAGATTCTTGCAATTTCGATTAGGAAAAAGAAGAAACTCTTGTTACTCTTGAGGCAATCGAATTGTATCCTCACGTGTGAATTGGTGTAGTTAACAAGTGGAAAACTTGGAAAAGGTTTTCTTCCCTCCAACAAGTTCAGAATACGCAAAACATGTATTTTTTCTTCCACTAAAGAATTGATAAAGGATGTTGCAAGCCTGAGGACAACATACATAGATGACCCACGAGTTTGGATTGAGGGAGAACCCAATCATGCAAATAAGTTTGGCACCTCAACCTCACCTTAGACAGGAACGAGGTCATGGTAAAAGAGACAAAGCTGTTTAGCATCACAAATTCCTAACCTTGTGCACCTCCTAGTTGCTGCAAGGCGTCGACGAATCGCCGATGCAGCTCGGGAGACCAGGACCGCCGCCGCTTCTTGCCAGTCTGTTGGTTTCCGCACTTCAAACTTGATTGCGCATTGCAGTCAGCCGAGGAGATTGTCCTACTGCGACCACTTATTGTACCGGTAGAAGAAGATGATTCTTGGCTGGGATTCTTCATCCCCGCACCGAGGGATAAAAATCCATGCAACGGAATTTCCCCCAGTTCACATGAAGCCATAGCTGATGGGAGCAAAGAGCGCGATTCTCTTATGTCTACATTCCTGCTCTTACTAGTCTGGGATTGCGATCGATCTTCGCATGCAGCCAGCTTCTGCTCTTCAATAATCTATTGCGGCACAACCATAATCAGACACCCTCTAACCTCAATTCATCAATAAGCACAATTTGTACAAGGCATGCTGCTCCTTAAGCTTTTCTTGGCTCTTAAATTACCTTAGTTTGTAGCTCCGCTTCAGGGTTTTCATTTAAATCAAAAGAGGAGGAGAAGTTTCTCTCGGTGTCCAACAGCATAAGAGAGCTCGTCGTCCATGTCCTCTCGTCTTTCGGCTTCTGTCCAACCACTTCACTCCCACCGGGATCTTTCTTCATCGGGATGAATTGCTCTAAAACCGGTCGAGCACTCGGTCGCATTGACCCGTTCTTGAGCGCTTCAATCGCTGCAAGCAAAAAACAAAACACCAGAAACCCCATCAGAATTATACCCTTTGAAAAAATCAGTAACTCGGACGTCAATGACTTCACTTGGGGGCAGCTAAACCAACCCTCGCTCAACAGGAGCATGCAAAGAGGGAGCTCGCGCTTGAAGGCATCGATCTTGCCGAGCTCGCCTTGCAACCTCTCGACGAAGTCGTCGAGCTTGGAGGATCTATCCGCAACGTGGGTGATCTCGGTGAGGAAATGGCGGATGGTCCTGGGCACGAAGCGCGGGCTGGAGTCCGAAGCGGAACACATTCCGACGTGTAGTATCGATCGGCCCTCGACCTCTATCGCCAGGAAGCGACTCGGTCAGATCTTGAAGACAGTGTTTTGATGGAGAGAGATGGGGAAAGATTCTTGATTCTTTTGGGCAGGAAGGGGAAGACACCAGAGTCGTGTTCTTTTTGTTTGTTTTGTTTTGTTTTGTTTTTGTCCTTCAGAAAATTCCTGCTCGGGTCGTCGCGTCGCGTCCCATCCACCCAATTTGCCTCTCCTCAGCTCTGCCAAAAATTTTCAACCGGCCTATTATTGCCTGATCGGATAAAACCAAAAATCGATTCTTCAATTATTTTTTTTTTGGATTTCTGGTGATTATGCATGGAAGCAAGTCAATTTACAATGCTTTTTTTTTACAAAGAATTAAATTAATAGAAAATATTATTAATACGAATAATAACTTATATATAAATATTTTTATTAATAATAAAATATTTTCTTATTAATTTATTTTTTTGACAAGCAATATTTAACTATTTGTATAACTTTATATTAATCCTTAGACCTTACATCAGACGAAATAGATATGTCTATGAAGATGTGAACAACTTTCGTCTGAACAAAATGACTTTACGAAGCTTTACCGATTCTTGGGACTGGCTTTGGCCAAATCATATCGTTGATTTTTCACTCACTTTTATTCCTATGCATTTCGCGATCGCTGGGGGGCATAATTCGTGAGGAAAAGCCGATTTCATCCTCTTATTCCATTCCAACCGGGTGGACAGCATCGACGAGTCTTAGGCGGTCCAAAAGTCAGAACCCCTATTATATATACTTTTTCCATGTTTCACACTTGCTTCTTTTCTTTCTTTTTGAAGTCAATTCATATCTTGCTCTGATGGCAGCAAGATTCGACCAAAGTTCCGTACGTCCTAAGAGAAGAGATCTTTCTACAAAGAAAATTCCTCTTGTCCCGATCTTCCCGTCCACCCCCGAAGAGGAAATCGACCCTTTGAGGCCCCATGAGTCACGACAGAGAAATGAGAAAAAAAAACGGCTCCATTTGACTCTATCCTCGATTCCCAAATCCAACTCTTATCTCCGCCCGACCGTGCACAAGCCAACCAAATGGCTCGTCGTTCCTGAAACTTATGGTGCTGAACAAAAGCTTGCGTCAATTTCGGCAATCTTAATGTTGCGAGTCGCTTGAAATTTGCGTACCTTGTAACGAAGCCGCTTCAACGTGCGCACAAGGCCGTTTGCTTAGACAATTTTAACCTAAAAAATAACTCTGACAAAATTGTTATCTGTGAAGAAACATGAAAACAGCCATATCCGACTGCATTAAATATTTTTGTATCTTCAGAAAGGTTCAAAAATATTTCCCGCTAACTGAAACTTCGAAACATTCAACAAAGAATAACAAGTCCTAGACCCTAAGGCAAGAGGAGTTCAGCATCCAAACGACATCGATAACTGCAGAGCAGACCCTTCTTTCCCCCAAATTTGTGGAAGTTCTCCCAATTAACTGAGGTGAATGGACCATGTAAAGATATCACCTCTAACCGGACAATCATGAACATGCGAACAAGCAAATATCGTTTAGTATAAACAACATAAGAAGCATCCTTCTGGAAGAATGAAACCCACCCTTTAAAGCTAATTTCACAGCAAAATTGCCGAAAGAGTAACCATACAAATCATCGATTTGTTCCCAAACTTGAGGAAGATTCCCGACACTTTTGTGGCAATGTTTATGAAAATCAGATGAAAAAAGGCATTGGTAGAGGTCAAGGAATAGGACAACAAAATGCCAAGGACCATATATATTTTCAGTGAGGAAAATACAAGCTACGGGACGAAGATGTTAAATTTGTTTCTAAACAAAATTGCCCACTTCTTGCGGGATTCAAATATGTACACTTCAACTAGCCTTAGTCACCTGCCTTTGACAAAATGCGACGTGAGAAGTTTTGAGACTGAGAATCCAGTGAACGAATCAACCTCAAAAAGTTCTCTCAGCCTTTCATCGCATATAACCCTCCTCTTATCTGATGGATCCTTTGAAACCAACAGAAAACATTGTCAGAGACAAAAGAAAATCAAAAAAATTTCTTCAAATTAATGCCAGATAACGACAACAGTACTATATGTTAACAATTGAAAATTATAAACACCAAATAAAACACGAGCTGGATGAGTCATGAGCCACCCAGATTAAGTTGTGGTTTTTCACATGATGAATGTCATCTACTAGGCAGTATTGGCGGAGTTACGAAATTAAAAAGGAGAGATTCCAACATGTAATAGCCACCATATACCTGCAAATCATTTTGTTTTATATAATTCCACATTCGCTTTACGACGTCAGCTCGAGATAATGCAGTTTCACCTGTGCCAAAGAACTTCACTAAAGCATCTGAGAGGGGTAGGGGAGCAGTAAAACCAGAACCTCTTTTCTTCTGCTCTTCATCTTTCTGCTCTTCTTCATCTGGACCGAGTAAATAAACATATAACTTTTCTAAATGACATTATGCTGTTTCTCCTGTAGGGGGGTTGCACAATTCAATAATGCATGGAACCCAAGGTTGTGTATTCACCACTAACCAATCGATCATCTCAAATGGTTAACCTTTTCACCTCACCTTCATCTCTTGTTGAATCAAACGTCTCCTCCTTCAGAGAATCCTTCTCAGGAGCTGGCAATCAGAAGTAATGAAATAACCATCTTGTTACATGAGATCAAGAAAGTATGAGACAGCATTGCTATAGAGAAAGGCCACATAATTCCGATGAATTTGTAAGACAAAATTCAAGAAAACCATCATCATTTTCCACTTTCAATTTCATTTTGCATCCCTTAATTTGCACCCTTAACTATGTAAACAGACTTCGGATTGCATCTAACATCAGAAAACATAATTGCCATTTTTCTTCAAAAGTACCCAGTCGATTTTCTATACGCACCGGCAAAGAAAACCACAACCAAAACCATAACTGTAAACCACCAACTACAACCAAAACCGTAACTGTAAACCACCAACTACTCAACTGCCTCTTGCAAATTATCCATCACAAATTATATTTCACTTATGAGGCAGACGACAGTGGAGGCGCTGGCAACTAGGATACAGTCAGGGTAGTAGCGGTGGTTGTTATTAAGGGACTTCAGGTTTCTTTCCCTATTTCTAATGGAAATTGATGGAGAATCTAGTGGAACCATAGAACAAAATGGGAATAACAAATAGTGAGGCAATTCCAACTGTGTCTATCAAATACCTGAAGTTAGGAATCAATAGAACCATCTCACATTATTATATCTCTTCTCTTTTGCTTGGTATCTCACGCTATTTTCAAAGCTCATCCCAAATTCACAAACAAATGATTTCAAATTAATAGCATCATCATTTTCACTCGCTAAAGCGTTTCTACACTTTAGGACCACCAAACAGCCTGGTTAGACAACTTTACCAAAAAAAGACAATTCTTTACCCAAAAAAAAAACAGCCTGGTCAGACAAACAAGTAGCAGAAACATGTTTACTCCGGTAAATTTTGACAAGCAATTTTTTCAGACAGACCAGGGACAAAGGGAACAAAACGAAAACGAAATGTCATGTGAACATCTCCTTCAGTTGTAGCACACTATAATGAGAACAAGTTAAGAGATTACCTTCTCCATCATTTAATGGCCAAATATGCTTGGAAAGGGCTTTATTCATTTTAAACATGTCGATTGATTCCACACAAAAGAGGGACAGTAGAGATTCATCACAAATGATATTTCGCTTATTCTTTGGATCTTGCAAATTATTCTCCCGGATGTATGCCCAAAGTCTCTTCACAACCTAGAAAAGAAAAAATCATAATGGTACTGTAACTTATTTTGACCCCTTCATTACTTTCCTTGGGTCAAAGGAAATTTCATAATGAGATGGGAGGGGGTGTTCAGGCGAAAAGCCAAGTGCAAGGATTTGGTGATTTTTTAAAAGTACTAAGATTACCTCTGTTCTAGCCAGCTCAGGTGCCCCAGTGATCACTTGCAGTTGGGGAGAGAGGCTGCACAATTTATTAAACCCGCCTCTTTTCTTAACTCCTTTGTCCTCTTTAGAAGACCTAACAGGTACAAACATGAAATTGCAAAGTAAAAACACTACTAATCAGTCTGCAGTTACCTATCAGCACAATGACATCACTTATCCACAAGTACAAAACTGAAGTTATCCTATAAAACAACCTCAGATGTCTCCACTCAAAGAACAAACAAGAACACATATATAAAGCTTGAGTATAAAGAGGCTCAAACTATAAATTTCAGCAGCACAGCACATCTCACAAAATCCTCCACAATCGTTTCGAGTTAAATTGCATGAATCAACCATGAGATAAGAAGCGCCTTTTAGCATTGCACACATTCTGTATCTCCATTCTCAGTATAATATTGGAGTTAGAGGACTCTTCTGAACAAACAAAAAGTACGGAACCATGGGCAAATTGTTGCTTTGACTCAGGGGGCTTAATACCAAGTAAGCATATTACCTACCCTCTGAAGCACTGTACTTCAAATAAACAAATAAATAAAAGAAAGGACGCATGAGGAAGGATCTCCAACTAATTGCTATCTGTAATTAGGAGAAAGCAACTCACTGGCACCGCACTGCGAGTGAATTCTACCACTGGCAAAAGTACTGTTGTTGTTGATAGAGTTAAAACTCGTGCAGGATGCATCTAGGAATCATAAGAAAACTTAAGGTGAAAAACAAAAGCAGTGTCTCACCCAAAATCCACCTTCTTTTTATGGATAATGCTGAATTACTTAAGAAACTGATTACAAGAATTTGGAAAACTCATTTATCTCACCACCATGTCTCCGAACCAGAACAAAGAATGAAGCACCTACCCCTTTGATCAGTGCGCCAGCACAGTCGATAACAATAATGCAATGAATATCCCCAAAGCAGATGCAACACAAAACATTGCCTGGCCAATCAGCCTGCTTTACCATGCACCAGAAGATCCTGGTAACAGTCCACCCAGCAGAATTCTAGAGCCTTGTTGCTTTTATTTTGAAATGGGATGCCCATCGTTACTTGGAACCCAAACAACAGATGAAGGTCCAGACGTAGAAAAATTTTGGGTCCAAAATAACTGAACTGCGAGCACAATCCCCTACTTAAACCAAGTTCAGTGAATTTTTACCTAAAGGTAATCCACGGCAAGATTCAAACCAGAATGAAGCCTATAATGGGATTATCTATATAGGACAGTCCCCGACTGAAAAATGCTGAGACCATAGTTCCCCTTGGAGGATATTTACAATATAATCCAATTTAAAGACCGATAAAAAATAAACCATCCAAAACACTTCTTGTGGCAATTGCAGGCAAATCTTCGCATGATAAAAAGCTAAAAGACCAGTCTACAAAGGTAATACAGAAAAGTAGCAAGCCTCACCGTCCTTTCTTGCTTCTCCGTCCATTCATCTCTTCCTCTTCCTCATTTTCATTTCGTTCATCTTCTTCAGCTTCTTCCATAGCATTGCTGACTTCTCCATCTGACTGAGAGTTGATGGACTCCTCAATCTTTGTCTTCTTTATTGAATTTTCTGGGTTTCGCATCAATTATTTAGCACATAAATCGAGCCATAATAAAAGTGTCCCTTCCAGAAGGTATAAAAACACATGAGAAGCAAATTCCTCGGCTTTCTGTTACCATAAATATGACCGTGGAAGAACAAGCAAAAACAAAGGCCACAAAATTGTTAAATTTTTATACTGTTTGCTATAAGAGATCATAGCTAGAGAAAAATAATCAAGACCATGTTGCACATGAGAGAACAAACAATAGTTAAGAATCAAGAATAAGGCATTTTGCCTGGCTTCACCATTGCATACTGCCAACCAAAGGACACAATATCTGGAAGTTTCTAACCAAGTTGTTTAGAAATCCCAACTTGATATGAATTTTTTTAAAGTTAGGAGCTGCTATTTTTCTAAATGGTTTAGTGCAATTGGACCTGTCTTCGCATGGCCCCTGCAGATTGACCCTTTTATTCCGAAAAACCAATCAACTACTCCTTTGTACTGCGTTTTTGAGGGGTTCCGTGAACCAGAACACAGATAGCTTTCAAATTGGATGTAATTTGTAGCTCTTCTCAAGTCTCACCTTGGGAAATGGCTAAGCTTTTGTCAAGGCATTCACCCTGAAACTAAAGTACCCATTCCCACAGAATCTGTTCAATCTGAATCTGGCTGGGAGGTGGTAGTGCAAGGACTGCTCGGAAGCTGAATATGGCAAAAGAAAAAATTCCCCAGTTCCTCGGGTGCTTGACAAGACTAACTCCTCCCATGCCACACAATGGGAAACTTCGACACAAAATTACCAGATAAGACCTGAGACCCTTAGGGAGAGGGGATTCTTTATTGAGAAGGGGTTATGAACGAAGGACACAGTCAAGTGGCATGCCTGACACCTCAAAGAATGATCATTTATACATCCAAGTATGAATACTCTGGTAGCATGAATGACTGTACAACTTAAACTACGTCACTGATGACTACTTCCAATCAGCAAGTTCTGTGCGTCCAAACATTCAGAACCCCTAAAAAGAAACTTGCAACTAAAACGTTGTAGACTCTATCTTAATCGATTCAGCTTTCACGGACCTAGAGGTGACACAGACCTAATGTGTCTTTCTATAACCAAGAAGGAAAAAACAGGCAGTAAAGAGTCCCTCAGTTTATGTTTGATACCTCACTGAAAGGAACTAAGAGTGAAATAGAAGAGATCAAACCAAAATCAAAAGGAAGCATGGTGGTTTATGTACCGAAACCAAGGAACACTCGGACACTCGTATTATACCGTAAAGATAAAAACTAAAAGCAAAGCATGGTATCTAGCCTCAAAGTTCAGCAGTAACCTATAAAAGGATCGAGGAAGTACCATTGTCGGTGTCCAATGGCCATATATGCTTGGCAAGGGCTTTGTTCATCTGAAACATGTCTATGGAGTTGACCTGGAAAAGCTTATGCAGTGATTCATCACACAATATTTTACGCCTATTGCTAGGATCTTGCAAATTTCTCTGTCGGATATGGCTCCAGACTCTCTTCACAACCTAGATTAAGAAAGGAGAGAGTGAATCTGATGTGTGTGATACTCTTCAGATAAGTCACAATCAATATTTTTCCTGGATTTACCTCTGTTCTGGCCAATGTAGACTCTCCTACAAAACTTTGAAGCTGTGGAGAGAGGCTACACAGCTTATTGAATCCTCCTCTCCTCTTGATTACTTTTTCCTTACTTGCCGCACTAGAGAAATAACAGTCAAAGGAACTACCCATTATAATCATCAGCTAGAAGCGATGCTCAGAGACTGTAAGATCAGTGCCAGTGATATCTAACCAAATAAGATTAACAGGGATCTAAAGGATTAGCAAAGTACTTCATAAAACCCCACAAAAGAAAATTCAGGTGTCCATTAAATCAATAAGTACAAATAAGAGACTTTCCAAACTCTTACCTGAGAATACTTTTTCAGCCTGAATTTTCAAATGTTAACTTCAATTTCAAGCAAGTGGTAATGCATTTAAATGCTTCTAATGTTTTGGTAGCTTCATAGGCAACTGGATGATGTCATCAGATGAATGGACGGTCCACAAGCAACTCCAGATATATTCATGTAGTCATTTGAAAAATAGGGAACAAACCAGCAGACTACTGCTTTCACCGATTTTATTAGCCAAAGAATCATCACCGACAGAGATTATGAAACAACTTCCTTCTCATATGGTTCAATCTCCAACTAAAAGTGATCCACTCCAATCTGATAGGAAATCTGTTTAATATATGATTTATCTATAGGCACATACCAACGAGTCCAAAAATCTTCGATAACAACTGATTAAAGGGACCATTCATCTGGGTTAACCAGCATGCAACAATGGAACGTTAACATTGCAAGTTTAGAAAGCTGACCCCTAAATCCCAACAAACATACTCAACCATTGACCCCAAGAAAAGACAGGAGTGTAGCAAGTCGCACGTTGTGGAAGACTTGGCCAAAATAAGGACCCCAACTATCCATCCTAGTTTCCAATGGTACATGAAGAACAACAAAATCTTCAATGCACCCGCACGTGCAGCAACATTCTAACGGAAAGACTATGTTTCAATTTTGCTCACTTTCCCCGTCCGAACTCCCAAATAAAGCGTAACCAGAGAACCAAAAGCATGCAGCGTATTCTAGACAAAGGAAAATGCAATACGGAACAAACACAAGATTCGCACTGATTAAGTTTGACTTTCACAGCACCGGAATCGGCAATGATCGTCTACCCCAACCATACCTAAAACTACATCCACTATCTCAACTTAAAATGAAGGCGAACATTTGGCAAAAAGAAAAGAAGAAAGAAAAAAAAGGGAGCCTTTATCTCAACAAACAGCCTTCGCCGATATGATACGCCATTCCAAAACGAAAATGCCCAAAGGAACCTCAAATCTTACCGCCTCTTTTTACTTTTCTTTCCCTCTCCCTCTCCCTCGTCCTCGTCCTCTTCCTCCTCCTCCTCCTCCTCCTCTTCCTCTCCTTGCGCGGCGTCGGGAACGCCGCATTGGCCGTCCTCATTGGCATCTTCCTCCGAAGTTCCAATGGATTGGAGATAAACGTCGATTTGTTCGCTGATGAGCGTTTTGCGGTCGGACAAATCGAGGCCGAAATCAGCCTCCAGTTGCCGGCGAACGGAACCAGCGGTGGCCTGGTCGAGGTCCGAATTGCGCAGGATTTCCCGGAGCCGGCCCACGAGGTCCGATTCGGATACCATTTTCACCTTTCTCTTGCGGGGGCCGACGACTTTTTCCGATGAAGAAGAGCGATTCTTTGGAGTTGGCGTCTCATGCAGAGCGAGAGAGATTGAATCCAATTTGGGGGCTTAAAAAGGCGACTGCGGAAGGGGCCGAAGAGGATACAAGAGAACAAGGGCATTTGTGGCATTGCGCACACCAAAAATCAGATTGGCCGGCTCTTCCTACGTGAGGTTGTTCTTAAAGTCGGACCGGTTTCAGCGATTGGTTTGACCGGTTCAATATAACTGAGGTTGGCAGCGTGGTAGGAACCAATGAAACTATGAACCGGGTGAGCAAAATGGAAGGTAGGATTTCTTTATTTGGTTTGACAGAATGGGTAAGTATATCTTCTTAGTCCACGCTTAAATTATTGCGTGTCAAAACTTTAAGGAAAATAATAATTGCTTCTGTTATCGGATGAAGCAATATTTAAAATGCTCATCCTTTTCAATTATAGAAATCGCATATGCAAGCGGAAATAAAAATGAGCACGATTTATTTCCCATAATAGATGGGGGAAGGTGCTAAATAAAATCACCCAATACTCTATGCACTGTATTTGTTGAATGCGCATTTCGTATGGCTATCGTTGGATCGACTCCATCGTCCCGTAAAGCAACACCCTGTCGCTATTCGTGAATATTTATTGCGCGAGGCCGCGAGGGGTTTACCCAACCGGCTACTCCGGCAACCGATTTTCGGGAACAATGAACGACACGTGGACCACATGGACCGAAACGCCCCTGTGACCGTACTTTTGTGGGGGACCTGGAGACGGACACCTGGACCAAACCGTTGGACCGGTCACCTGAGGCCCATAAGAAGGGGAGGGGACCATGGGCTCGATCGAAAATTGCGAATCTGTGGAGCGGAGTCTTAACATTTGCCAATTGAAAATTTAAAACCCGAACTCAATTTGCTTCCATTGTGAGATATCTACATTACTTAGCAACATATCATATGCTCGATATCATGCATTACTTGTGCAATTCCTCTGACCCAAGCTACTTTAAATTACTCTCGTTGGAATATCAAACCAAAACGGATGACCCAGATCGAATAAACTTCAAAAATGAAGGGGGCAAAATGGGAAATAAAAAGGAGCTAATTGATTGGGGGTGAAACTACGCGATTAAATGTGAGGGTGATCGTTGCTATTTTCTCATGAAATTGTTTAGAATACAAAACCATGTCCTGCTTGGCACTGGCAATCTGTAAATGAAGCTTTGAGATAAAAGTCTGAGCTCTTTAGAATTGCCAAGTATATACTTTTGCCTGGTTTCGCGACTGGAATACTAATCAAAATATTTGGAAAAATCATCAGTTCAACTAGCAATAGCAGCATGATGCCCCCATTGCAGCGGCTTGCTAAAGCAACATATGTTAATGCCCATGGTGTTTATTGTTGCGTGAAGCAAGCGATCGAACAATAAATAAACAAAACAATAAAATAAATTGGACACTAGATATACGTGATTCGGTCGTATAAACTTATGTTTAAGGGGAGAGCGACAATGAATTCCACTGTAGATCAAACGATAAATGAAGATTACAAATCACATTCAAGTCATTCAAATACTCTCGATATTTTTCAACCCCATTACATTAAAAAAATGCACACGGTATTTAGTCTCACAATTTATAATGAAAATAATTTATCAATCTCACAAATGAATTAATATGCAAATTTTACAACGAGATTTAATATGTTTCAATACTTGAATTCTTGATGTAATTTCATGAAGACAAATCCTTACCAAGCATTTAACGAAACGGCACTTGACTTCACATTTTTCGTGTCTTACTTGAACCCACGAGTACATATTGTAATATATATCTACTCCGCCCAAAAGAAAACCAAAATCGATTTTTGCAGGGATTCCGTATCTTCCATTTCTCCTTATCTTTTGTTGACGGAGTCAAAAAAAAATATTCAAATTCAAAGTCCACTTGGAGTTTCCAAAAAAGTCCAAATATTCCAAACCACATAAAAGTGCGTTTCCATTCTTGACCTTTGACTCATACATAAACATATTATAAATAGAGAAATTTGATTTTCAAAACTTGATCTTGAAATTCTTTTCTTTCTTTATTTATTTCTAAATTTTAGATTTTTCGTTTTGAGCTCGACTTCGATACATATTTTCAACATTTATACCGACATTACTCTACCTTGAATGTTTTTTCCCATTTTTTTTGTCTATCTCAAAATATGGAAAATCTTTTTATTTTAGTCGGATTAGTGCCACAAAAGTACGGCATGCTTTTAAGCTTTTTTTTTTTACTACATCGTATTGTTTTGGTCTTTTCAAAAAGCCACGCCTTATGATTTGCACTTGATGCCGTAAAATGGGCCATCTACATCGACGAGGTCTTCAACTGTTATCGCATGATTGAGCAGGTTTATCTAAATAAATTTATTTAACGATGACCTCGAGATGCTTTTTAACCACCTCGAGTAAAGAAAATTTGTCGTTTTCAAAGCATTGGTATATATGTAACCAACATTATGAAAACGACAATCCTTTTCAATTTAGGTATTTAGCAAGTGCTCCATGGACATCTCTCGATGAAATCATATATATATATATATATATACACACACATACACACGCAATTAATTTTCTGCACTTTTGTAAAATCATCGAGGGCAAAAATAAACTCTTTAGTAATAAAAAGGGCATGCATTGATTTATTGCAATTATCTAGAATTGTTTATTAACATAAAAAAAGGAAAGGGCAAAAGCCACTAAGAATTCTGAACTATAGCCATTAGAATGCATTTCTATAAACTCTTTATAGGACACGAAAAATCTCAAACTCACGCTTATGTGACACTTGACACGTTTGCCCTCCCGTCAAGGTCACGTGGAATGGCTTTTCAGCACAAACAACATCGTTTTTATTTTACTTACTCATGCCCCATCAATTATTTGGTTTTCGGCGTTTACGTAGGCATTTACATAGATAGATTTTTAACGGTGCCATTGATAAAGACCTATGCGACACTGGATACATTTACCCTCCCATCAAGGTCATGTGAAAAGATTTTTCAGTCAAAATAATGTCATTTTTATTTCAATTACTCATGCGTTGCTAATATCATTTGCGTTCACGTCGGTAGATTTTTAACAATGCCATTGATAGAGGGTAAATATGCCACACATATACAAAATTGAGATTTTTAACGTCACAAGAAATATTTTAGGATAAACGCGTCGTGATAAAAATAGTTTGAAATTTTAATATCAATAAAAAAATCGAGATAAATGTGTTTTCAAAATTTTTTTGTTTATATTACGAAAAATCGAAAACCAATACATCTGCAATAAATTTACTTCAAACTATTTTTTTTTACCTAAAAAAACTCTAAAATGGTACACTCCTGATAAATTTATCCAAAATTGATATATTTGTGATAAATTTACCATTCGTTAGTTTTCTTTAAATTTAACTTAGTTGAATGGCATGCGGCACTTCATAGGTATACCAGTTTAGGATTTTTACTCTCTATTTATCATATGCATATCAATTTAGAATTTTTTATGATGCTAATCCAATTTAACAAAGGGTGAATATGTCATAGGTATAATAGTTTGGGATTTTTTATGGTAAAAAAATTAGTTTATGATAAATTTGTCACAAATGTATCGATTTGAGATTTTTTATGATCAAAAAAATAATTTAGGGTAAATTTATCACAAATATATTGATTTGAAGTTTTTCGTGATTAAAAAAATAATTTGAAGTAAAATTATCATGAGCGTATTAATTTAGGATTTTTCGTAATATTAATTTTTTATTCGTAGCCTTTTCTTTTAAAAGGATAAAATGGAACTGACATATATATATTTTTTGGTCGAACTGATATTTTGTTCTGGGTGTCGGAAAACAAGGGGAAACAAGCAGTTCTGTCCTGTCGAGCTGCTTTCGGGCAGTTGCGGGCTGTTTTTGTCCAAAGGTTGAAAGCAAGCCAAGAAAAAAGGACACCTCGTAACCCGTGAATCCTTATCCGTTGCCCCAGTAAAAAAATAGACCTTCAATGCCCCTGCCTCACTCTACTTTCCAAGGCATCGTTCGTCATTTTATGTCATCAAAAAAACAAGTCCTCCGCTCTAGGAACCTCCCGTGCTTGCTGGTCGAATTGAACAAGAGGCCTCGAGACAAATCCGGATCTCTCGCCCGCTCCTCGATCTCCGGAAATTCCAAGATTGGCTGTAGCGTTGCTCCGGTTTTCCCGTCAATCGCGATAACCCGGTGCACGACTCCTACTGACGTCAGGCGGCGCCGTAACAATGGGCTCACTCACAATGAACGTCATGCCAGAATAGACCATGACGAACCGGTGTTTGCGAAATTCCGATTAGCGGCTGAGTAATTGCCAATCCTGATATCACATAAAAGCCTTTCAATGTGGGTTGGCGAAGGAAGAGATAGGCACCGCTCGGATTCCGTTATGATGGTATTTTTAATCTTCATCTCCGACCCACCCTTCACTCCAAAAGTCAGGGGTATTTTCGTCAACTCAACCACCCCTCCAAACTTCACTGACTCCCAACTTGGGAGTCCCAAGCATATAAAGTAAGTATATATTTTTCGGCAAAAAAAAAGGTAAGTACATATTTATATTTGCATATGTCTATTTTTATAAACATGCATAATCATATTAATTCTTACGTAACAAATATTATTTTCTTTTAATTTAATTATTTATTGTAAATTTAATTCAGCTTAATTCACCATTTATTTTTTCAAAACCCATTTTCGGAGTCATTACTCTATAGTTAAAATTTTTTGTAAACCACAGTATAACTGAATATGCACATCGATTGAGCACGCAATCTATGTTTAATTTTTCGTATTACGTACAAATTAATTTTTGAGTTCGAATCTCGCACTTGTGAGGTGATTCATAATATAATTATGATTTAATACCACAAAAAACTCAAAATTAGTACATTCGTGATAAATTTACCTCAATTTAACTTTTTAGCCACAAAAAATTTCAAAATGATGTACCTGTGATTAATTTATGAAAATTGGTATATACGTGAGAAATTTACCCATATTTCGGTTTTCTTTAAATTTTACCGTCAAATTGCTAAGTTATATAACAAATGGCAATTTACGGGTTTATCAGTTTGTGATTTTTAATTTTTCATTGTCATAGGTGTATCAATTTAAAATTTTTTATGGCATTAAATCAATTTTAAGGAAACTAATGAAGGGTAAATTTGTTAAACGTGCACCAGTTCATGGTAAATTCATTACAAGTGTACTAATTTTAAATTTTTTGTGATAAAAAAATTAGTTTGGGATAAATTTATTATCGGTATACTAATTTGAAATTTTTAATGATTAAAAATGTAATTTAAAGTAAATTTGTTATAGTGTATCAATTGGATTTTTCATGACATAAATCCTATAATTATTGCCGGGGGCAGGCGAGACAAATGAAAGGGCGAAAAAGTAAATATGATACAGAGTCAATCTTTGAAGGACAAAAAGAAGTCTTGATTTTTTCCTAATGGCGTCTTCTCTCTCTCCCCCCTCTGTGATGTTGAAGCGTTTTGGATAAGACATAAAAAAAAAAATCTTTTTTGAAACTGCTGTTGCTGCTGCTTTGCCTAGAGAGAGAGAGAGAGAGGGAGCATTCACGAGCTAAGCACCGACTTCGCAACACTCGCTTCCCAATCCGTCACCCAAAAACCACTTTAAAATTAAAACCTGCGAAGCGACAAAGCAAAGGCAAAAGCTCTCACGGGTGGATCGATCTCCATCCGCCTATCCTGATCGAGCACGTCACCACTGGCCCCAGCCCCAACCGCCCTCTCGAGCCTCGATCTTCGATCGGGACTTCCGCCCTTTTCTTTTCGCCGTTGGGTTGGGGGCGTTGGGTAAATGAGCTCGATCACGTGGAAGCTCCGCGATTGAGTCGCGTAGAGGTTTTGCAGGGGGTTTTCTTCGTCCGGTGGTTCTTCCGCGTTCGGATTGTTTTGCCTGGTGAGGATTTGCTGCTATGGATCGGTCGGCGATTACCGTTGGACCTGGGATGGACCTGCCGATTATGCACGACAACGATCGGTACGAGCTGGTGCGCGACATCGGATCGGGGAATTTCGGCGTCGCCAGGCTGATGAGGGACAGACAAACCAACGAGCTCGTTGCTGTCAAGTATATCGAGAGAGGGGACAAGGTTTGTTGCTGATTTTGCCTTCTTTTTTTTTTTTTTTTAGCGTCGCTGTTTTAATTATAGAATGTTTTTTCTCTGTGCGGAACTTGCTCTGCGGTTCTTGAGATCGTGTTTTAATGAACTGTGAACGAGTTTGAGAACTGACGGCATTATGGCAGTCTTCCTGATGTCCTGTGTCTTTAAGTAGGGCTGGTTTCTTGCTAATAAACATGCTTGTCAACATGGGTTGACCTGTTTGTGGAATTCTTTTGTCTGTGTGTCTTTTGAATTTTATTTTCAAATTTCTATGCCCTGAACTCCGTTGTGGATGATTTGATGCAAAATTTGGAGTCATGAATCTATATCCTGACTTGTCAAGATGTTTTAAGTACTTGTGTATTCGTCTATTCGGATCCAAGCTGAATCTGCTCAAAAGCTGTGCTTCATTTAGAGCTGGATATTTGGAGTATATCCTCTTTCCCAAGCTCATAATGCTGGGGAATAGTGTGTCCTTGTTCTTGTATTCATGCGGTCATACATAGTTAGGGGGATTAACTTTTTGCTGCCATCAAAATTTTGTTCGAATTTGTTGCTTTTTGGGACTAACACACTTGTAATTGTCGTGTAAATTCTTAGATAATTGCCCCTAATAGTTGAGGGGTTTATTCACTTGAATTCCTTCCTTGTGGGTATTAGGTACGCACAAGATCTTGATCATATGATGCAAATGTTGAGAGAATGGGTCCTAGACTCATATATTAGATTTATGCTGAAGAACTGTAGCTTTCTCTTCTAATGCAGAAGTGACATATGTTGCTATTTTGCAACAGATAGACGAAAATGTACAAAGGGAAATCATTAACCACAGGTCACTAATACATCCCAACATCATACGATTTAGAGAGGTTTGTATCCAGTGAATCCCTTTTGCAAGGGAGAATTTTACTGCTGTTCTTCCGATTGGGTTATGTCACCTCAGACCCTTGTTCTGCCATCTCCCTGTAGGTCATATTAACGCCAACTCATCTAGCTATTGTCATGGAATATGCAGCTGGTGGAGAGCTCTTTGAGAGGATATGTAATGCTGGCAGATTCAGTGAAGATGAGGTTTTTATTTATTTTGTGGAATCTTTTTCCCCTTCTCTGGGCGATATCCTGCTGAACAAGTAATCAGATTCCTTCTTTTGCTGCAGGCTCGGTTCTTTTTTCAACAGCTTATATCAGGAGTTAGCTATTGCCATACTATGGTATGCCAATGTTGGATTTTTCTTTTCTATTCATCTCACTTGGATACGTTGTCCCGTCGTCGAGTCTGATCCCCTTTGTACTCTTCATTCAGCAAATATGCCATCGTGATTTGAAACTGGAGAACACATTGCTGGATGGAAGTCCAGCTCCTCGTCTGAAGATCTGCGATTTCGGTTACTCTAAGGTCTGATATGCTCACTTATGTGAATTTCAGATTGAATTTCTTGAAGTTGTTTAGGTTGGCTATGGATATAGAAGTTAATTGGCACTCGGTATCAATTTTATCAGGAGAGATAACAGTTCATTCTGTGTTATATGCGGCAGAGCTTTGTTCTTTTGTTAGCATCTCCTCGATGCTGCACCAAAAGCTTTTGTTTGCTTTATCGACAAAAAAGATTTGTCTAAGTCACTTTGTTTCATTTTGTCCAAGTTACTTTTCTTTTTGTCTAACTTATTTCCTTTTTTCATTGTGAGTTTCGGAATACCCCCATTCATAGGTCCGAGATCCACGTCTAATTCACTTCCTTTTTTCTTTGTGAGTTTCGGGAATAACCCCCATTCATAGGTCCGAGATCCATGTCTATGAATTGGAAGGGCCGAATGGATCAACTCTGCAATCGGTATCTTACCCATCTCTTTGTTGTTTAATCATTGCCAGTCATCCTTGCTGCATTCACAACCAAAATCAACTGTTGGAACCCCTGCATATATTGCTCCTGAAGTTTTACTCAAGAAAGAGTACGATGGCAAGGTATTTAGCATTCTGTTCCTCTAGTGAATTCAGAATCTGGGATTTTCTGGGCTACGACTGGTCGATGGTGCTAGTCCTCCTTTCATATCTTTGTCACTACTGCTATTGGCTCTTTAAACTCTAATTCTCCTAAAAAATATATCAACTAAGTGATCTTTTTTTATTTTCTTTTCTAAATTCTACTTTGCGGATGACTAATGATGATATTGAATTCTTTGCAATATGAAGCTTCTAATTCTGTCTTTAACTGCCATCAGGTTGCAGATGTCTGGTCTTGCGGTGTGACCTTATATGTGATGTTGGTGGGTGCTTATCCTTTCGAGGACCCTGAGGACCCCAAGAACTTCCGGCGAACCATACAAGTAAATGATTGCTAAATCTAGCAAGTCACTTTTCTGATTGGTAGAACTACTCTTATCTGATTTTTTTTTTCCTTCATGCAGAAAATTTTGAGTGTCCAGTACTCCATTCCTGACTATGTTCATATCTCACCCGAGTGCCACCATCTGATATCAAGGATTTTTGTGGCTGACCCCACGAAGGTTAGCTTACCTTCCTTTTTTGCTTTTCTTTTCCAGGGTCAGCATGACAAAGGGGAAGTCTATGTTTGGGTCTAGTTTGAGCTGTACACCTTAGCTTGGATGGTCTTTCTGTTATTGCTGTGCACTATACTGAACTTCCCAAAATCATAATCATTTAAAAAAAAAAAAAATCTCATTAGATTCACTTTCGGGGCTACTTGTGTGACAGAACTATGTGCACTTCCTGGGGTATAAACAGGATGGAGGACTGATACATAGTTTTATGCCTAACTGCATTGAGCAGACAGTGTTGAGAACTGATTTGACATTCGTGTTATATTCCTCTATTCACGTGTCAGCGCATTCATTTAGACTTGAGGATTTAGTTTCTTTGCTTTGTGCTGATTTCATCTGATAAGACACGGAGAAGGAACCTAGATCTTGTGAATCTCACATCATGTTATTTTCCTTCAGAGGATAACCATTCCTGAGATACGGAATCACGAGTGGTTTCTGAAAAATCTTCCAGTGGATCTCATGGACGAGAACACAACAAACAATCAATTTCAGGAGCCAGATCAGCCTATGCAGAGCATGGAGGAAATCATGCGGATCATTTCTGAGGCCACCATACCGGCTGCTGGTGCCAATAACCTCAACCAGTACCTGACTGGTAGCCTCGACATTGACGATGACATGGATGAAGACCTGGAATCAGATCCTGAACTTGACATTGATAGCAGTGGCGAGGTAATCTATGCAATGTAGTTTGTGACAGTGAACTTTCCATGAGATGGTGGGGGTTGATATTGTATATCTTTCTGCAAATCATAAGTGAAGTCAGGTAGTTGAAGCTTCTTTGTGGTGTTCATGATGGTGGACTGTTGTGCTGTATGTCGTTTCATTTTGTCACAGATGCATCTTTTAACTTATAGATCTTGTATAATGTGATGTAGACAACTCGTCATATCTGCTGCTTTTGAGGGGTTGCGTTTTGATACTTGCATGCTTGGTGATTTCAGCGTGAGCAGTATTTTGTGGAACATCGCTTTGGTGATGTGAAGGTGCATGATATGATGGGTAAACGAAAAAGAAACTGTGTCCCTATATTAGTTGTGTTAGTCGTACTCACTCCTGTTTCCGTGACCAAGCTCCCCGAGACTGAACTTGTGAAGAATGGCATAGCTCATGTGTGTTTCTGAAGGGCGATCATCGATGACGACCTGATTAATTACAAACTCAATATGATCCTTAATGTAAAGGGAATAATGGAGACACAGTTGCCAATGACAAGAACGCCGTAGGGGCAATCGCTGGTCTATTTAGCCAAATCACCTCATATCAAGACAATAAACAGTTCTTTTTTCTTGTTCTTGGAACTGGCAAGAATGTTATTACGTTCTGCTGGTAACATCCTATTCGACAAAGCTACCAGACAAACGCCAGCTTAAGAGCATCTGCAATGGAACCTGGCTCGAAAATAAGGTGAAAAAGCCATTGGGGCGCCTTTCCCCTCTAGCAGTAGAGAGTCGGTGCAAAGCCAAATCGCCCAGTTGCTCATTCGGTCCAAACTCTTGCAAGGTGCGGTCGAGGGCGAGGCCATGAAATCCTCGCACAGCCACGGTAAGATTAGTAAGAAAAATAAATAAATAAAATTGTCCATGTTAATGCCAGTTAAAAAAGTGAATTAAATTGACACCATTATAAAATATTTAAGATTGAATTGATATAGTTATAATAATTTTTAAAGACTTTTTTTTTGATAACTTTGTCGTGCACTGCGCCGTGTGGGATAGCCTTTTTGACATTTGCAGGGCGTGCAAATGAATCCGTTCCGCTCCTATCTGAACCCGATCGCATTAAAATCTTTCAACCGAGAACCTGGTACGCATATTTTTCTCTCCCCTGTTCCGCCTGCAATTGGGCCAACACAATCAGTGAATTCCAGAAATGTCTGGTGTTATATATATCATAAAATGAACCGGAGATGGCACAAAGGTCTGGGTGGTGTAGTCGGTTATCACGCTAGTCTCACACACTAGAGGTCCCCGGTTCGAACCCGGGCTCAGACATTTTTAACCTCGACGTTGATTTTGTCCTAGCTTTAATAATGTTTCCGCCGAGCCTATGAACACATCTTTCTAAGCTCTAATTGGCAAATAACCCTTTTGTCTCTCATCTCTCGAAGCCAAAAAGTGATCTACAAATTTTGACATTAAGCAAAGTTTCAGCGAGATGGTGAAATCCCTCGTATTGCTTTATGCTTCATCCTCTCCTGCACCTGTTTTGATGACTAACACAAAATTGGCTGGCTGTTTCAGTGAAGCTTCTATCATCACCATAAGAAGAACAGGATGGGACAAAAGATCACATCCCGAATGATGAACAAATTAGGCAAGTACCCTTCTCTCCAGTGTTTGTGAAGCTTGACAAATGGATTGTTGTTGCATCACAAAAGCATGGCGCGCAAGATAGAGAAAAAGCAACTGCAGTCTTTACTCTTTAGACAGCTGAGATTTATTTGTTTTGGTTTGGCACAACAAGACAGGAAAAAGAACTGTGCTTTAGGGAGGAAAAAATCATTGAGGAAGAAAAATAAAAGAACCGAGCAAATCCAAACTCTACGGTTCCTGTAGAAGCATAACTAGAGACTACAATTTCTGTATGATTCCAACTCAGGAGAGAACTATTCAATCACAAGAATGTGGGATTAAACCAAATAATGGCAAAATCAGCTGATTTAGCAGATAAGTGGCATGCCATGCTCCTGTACTTCCATCCAGCTTCCATGCAGCAGCAGCCACTGACGTGCCGATGCTTTACTATAATGACATTAATAGTCAATTTCCTCGTAGTGGTTATAACCTGCATCACAACCCAAGGTGGACGGACAATAAGGCAGTGAGACCATCATTGCCCACAAAAGATGACAAACTAACTCAAGTGCTCGATCTAAAAGGAGTGATCTTCGAATCTAGGACTACCTCACTGAGACTATATTAGATTTCCTAAATGACTTAAAGAACATAGAGCCGGGAAAATATAAGAAAATCCCTTTTCCTCACTGTACTTAATTGAAGCACAGTCGGATGGTAAGTGTGAGATAAAACACGTATAAAAGTCAGTAACAATGAATTGGTACAGCAGGGGGAAAATCCAGATGCTACTGAACAAGCTTCGGATTTCCAAATTGGTGAGGCTTTTCCTACAAACAAGCAAAAACAGACAGTTCCACCAGCTAATAGCAAAGTTTAAATGTGAAAATATGGCGAAACAGAATAGATAATTACCAGAAGATAAAAAGAATGACTTCCGTACCTCTGAAAACCACAGGACCACCATTCAGAAACTTTAGATCGATCCCTTCTGGGGCCTTCTATTCCATAAGAAAGCATACCACAAAATTCTCAATAGCCCCCCATTTGCAAAGTGAGGAATAAGTATCCGACCCCAGTAAGGGTAATAAGGCCCTGGCAGTTTCAGTATCGTAAAGAAAACAGCAATGGCAACCAGATGCCATGGCACTTCTGCATCCTGCTAAGCAAGCAAAAGAACAAGCCAATAAAGGACATAACGAAGTGGTTCCTTCACCCAGCTATACTCCAGGCATAAATCATTACACTAGAAAAAATTCACCCTGCTAAAAGCAAAAATTTAAATTTGCTGAGCTGGTACTTTCTGGAAATTCATGGAAGTGGAAAAGAAAAAAAAAAATTCTACCTTAAGCAGTGGAGACAATTCCAGTGCGGTCTCATTTAACACCCCAGCAAAAGCAACGCCAAAGAGAATTGGCAAAGGCACAAGTCGCAGCTTCTTTTCATGAGCACAGTAGGACATCTCGCTCAAGGATGATACAGCCAATAAGGGTACACACAAGAACTTGAATACTGCCAAGACAACATCGAGGATGAGTTGAATGAAATTCTCCAAAGCTCGGACCCAAGGGAAGCTCTTGACTGGTTCTGGTGAATTGTCCCACAACTCCTTCCCCCTATCCAATAGATGTTGAAAACTCATCCTTTCAGGATCGCCCGAGTGTCTTGCAGCCATTACCATTGCACACACAAGAGGATGCCTACCGTTCTGAATCACACTCATTCGTTCAATTCTGAAGTTTTTATATCCTTTACCATAATGTGCCCAACCCAGCTGCGTTTGAGAGACATAACTTCCATGGTCAGTTACACGTCTGAGAATGCCAACTAAATCTATATCCTACTAAATTGCATGTCCATCATTTTATATCAGCTACTGGCCCAAAAATTGGGGGAACATATAAGACAGCAGAAAAATTGATAGTGTCAAGGCATCTTAACAACCATCACAATGGAGAACAGAGCCTAGTAGTACACAAATACTAATCAACACAGCAGTCTTGTTCAAACCTGGATATAGATTAAAAAAGCCAAGCCACAAGCAATCGCTTCCACATTAAGAGGGAACAAGATTAAATAGTAAACGATATGACCACTGATCTTATGATCAATGACACATCACACCTCGGCCAATCTCATGATAATTGATGTTGAATCTAACCCAACCACTAAATTTAACAGTGATATAAATATCATCTTAATTTAAGAAGCCGAATTACTAACAATCATCAAGAACTTCAAAAAAACATCGTACAGAGAGCAAGCTCCTAAAAGGGCTCAAGAAATTATATTCACAACCCAAACATCGCAATTTAAGACAGACACGGGGAGATATTCTGTAAAGGAAATTGTCCAGTTGATTTCAGACGGAGGTTAAGTCTGGTGCTAGCAGAGAATTCGCTCATAAAGACAGCTCAAGGAGGCACGACTTATCTAAATTCCTTCAGAACGCTAAGAGAAGAACCGGTGCGACTGGACTATAAACACAACTCTCGTCGAACCCCCAGAATTTTTGCCGGAAAAAAACCACACGCGCCAAGAAATTCACTTCCAGTTCACAGCGAAAGACCAAAAGAAAGTATCCTGACAGAGGGGAAAAAGAAAGGCGAGAGCTTCGAAGGAAAATTGGAGAGCTTGACGCTTACCCTGAATTGCCCAAGAGGAGCGGGAGGAGAACGATTCCCACTATACAATTTAGAGGGACTATCGAGAGATGGAGACGAAGGGAAGATGGAAGCCATTTCCGAATTTCAGTCAAGCCCTCGCAAAGTTCACGTGCTCTCAGCTTCTGCTGCCGCTGCTGCCGCCATGAGTGTGTACGTGATAAGGTGGTCTCCCGGTTCTTCAACCCTCCGAGTCGCCTCTGCCTCTGAAGGGTTTAAGAGGCCAGACCGGACTGATTCTGCATCATTGATTGCGCTGCATAGCGTTTGCTTTTCATTTTTATTTTCCCATTTTTTGGACAAAGATGGGACGGATCATGCGAGGGGAATTGCATCTTCAAAAAATGATATGAAATCTAATAGAAATATATATACAACCAAAAATAAAAAGAAAAAGAAAAAAGAAATATAATCTTCGCTATCCATGCATTGGCACCATGTTCCCAAGCCTGCCTCTGTGGACCCGGGCTCAGCCTTTACAAATCGGGTCTAGAGCATGGGCACCTAACCACAAGCGTCGAGTTCACAAGCTTGACCTTTATAGACCCGAGTTTAGGCGTTGAGGAGTCGGGTATAAATATTAAGGTCTCGAGCTCGACTTCTGTTACATCGAGGATCAGTGCCTGTGCCTGTGTCAAGGGCCCTAGTGCCTCTACCTGGATCCATGGAGACTGAGCTTGGGACCTCAATGATCATGCTCAGTCCCTATCTACCTTTGTCCATTAGTACTTGAATACTACATGTCTATTAATAAAGGAGAGGTTTTTCTTTCCAAATGACAAGTTACTAGTGCTTGAATACTATATATTTAGTTTAGAAAATAAAAAAGGTTTTCCTTTCCAAACTATGATCAATAATTTTTCAATTTATTATAGAATTTTCATGAAACAACGAAAAATGCTGTCATCTTCTTAAAAAATTACTTCTTTTCAAAAACATTTTTCGAAAATGTCAAACTTAGGATGCTTTCCTATTGCAAAAATGAGTTACTTAAAAAAAATTAAAAAATAATCACTTATATCACTTACAAAAATAAATCAATGGTACATTTTCCATTAATTAATTTTTCTAAACAATATAAACACTCATTTCTCAAAAAATATTTTTTAAATCTTTTATTTTTCGCAAAAAAAAAAAAAAGCATCTTTAGTTTACATGCAGCATGGCCAGTTCCTAGACATGAACAATTGAAATTATTTGCAATTTTGCTTTTTGGTGCTCACAGCTCTAAGTCCAGAATCCTTTGATGAACAAGCGGCGCCATGTGTAAACGCAGATTTGGTAAATTACTCTTTTCAATGGCTATAGCATAGAGCATGCGGAGTTGCTAAACCAGAGACTACACTCGTGTCACTGTAGGCCGCAACATGCAAGACTAAGCCGATGAAAAAGGGAACATGAACATGCGAGGAGCACCAAGTCATAGGACTCCTGAATGTTTGTACTTAATGGTTTCTTAACACCACAGGAAAAAATTCAACTCGGACGGAAAATACAGATCATAACGGAATAAACACTCATATCAGGATAAGACAGGAACATATCTCATCTTGCTAGAGGTCGACTACCCTAATGCAAACTCTAGTTCCTTCGGGATATCTTTCTCTGAACCCCCTACATTATAATAAGATACACCAAAATAACCTTCCTAGAACATCGACTCTTTAACTTATTCCAATGTCATTCACGTCGTCACAGGCTCTTTGAAGAAAAGGTCATCCTGCCTGGTACCTGCGATGGCAAGTGAAATCTAAGTTGTCAACATAGCATAGCACACCAGTCGTATCATATAGTTGGCACAGGATAAATGCATGTTTTCAGACAGAAATTTCTACCATAAACCGAGTCATGATAGTTCCACTACGATAAACTAAAAGGGAAAGGAGCAATGTAGATAATGCAAAATCTAAATTGAGTTTGAACCTTGACCATAACGATAAGGAAAATCTAATTTTCCTTTCTTTCTGGTTTGGAAAAAGTGCACACAAATGTCAAGTGATTGTTACTTACAAGTTACGACGTGCATATAAATATCAAGCATGAGAGTGTCATACATGCAGATAAGCCATCGGTTCTTTGTCAAGATAGAGAAGGAAGGGCGTCACAAAAGGAAAGAAGAAGAAGAAGAAGAAGATCCTGTTACCCTTATGCATAAACGGAGAGAGAAAGAAAGGTGTAACAGGCCAACAGAAGAATAGACAAAGCTATGCTCAGAAACAACTCGTAGTTAAGTAAGCTTTCTTGAACCAAATCCGTGCATGCTCATTCACTCACAATAATGCATCAGGGAAACAATGGCAGGTAGTTAAGCCCCATATCCTCAGGTATTCCCATCATCACATTGAGATTCTGCAGAGCCTGACCAGAAGCTCCCTTGACAAGATTGTCAATCTGCAAAAACAGGTTTAGACAGCTTACCATGATAAGATGACTATGTTACAGTAAGTAAGCATTTAATATACAAACAGACACTTGGGGAACATACAACAGAGATTAGTATTGCTCGTCCAGGAATTCGATCAGGAAAGACATTCATAAGACAATAATTGGATCCTCGAACATGTCGAGTATGAGGAACATCTCCTTTTCCTAATAAAACAACAAATTCCTCATCCTGCAAGATAAGGTGAATTAAGTAATCAATCGGTATGAAGTATGTGGGAATCAATCTCCAAATACACTTGATAACACGAGAAGTCGCAGACCAACATGTCTTCTACATGACTGACTGAACAAGATCCATGAAGTACATTTACTTTGATTAACCCTACCATGAGTACTGAAAGCAAGTACCTCAGCAAACACAAGCTAAGGTCAATACTTAGAACATTAAGCCGTTAAATGCCGAGCAGTAATAGGATCGTTAGCCAGAATAGGTTACCTGGTAAGCAATCTTAAGTTGCTCATATAGATCATCTACTGTTACACCTGAATGCATTTCAACAAAAATAGTAGATTGCATTCCTCGACTCTGCATAAATAAATGAAGAAAACTTGCAATGATTGCTGAAGAAGCAGAAATTCAACTTTAAATATTGGGAATACTTCAACATTGTAACTATGACCATTGGCATCAAATGTGGAGTAAAGCTGACAGTGATCTTCGATTGTGCAGCTTCAGATAATCCCTGCTCAATCTCTGGAACTGCAGGAAAGGAAATTGCAAAAGGGAGCAATCCAGATTATTGCATTTGCTTAATGAATTCATCCATGAGTCAGAATCATCAAACCCCCAGAACCCGCTCAAAAGAAAAAGGGGGGAAGAAGGGAAGGGAGGTGGGGGGCTGTTAGAATGTCATCAGCTCACCAAACAAGAACTCAAGAATATAAATGCATAATTGGCAGGATATTGCACTGTGAAGCTCATTTCATCTAGACACAAAAGAGGAATCTGATGGAATTCTATTGGAAGAAATTCCAATTAGAATAGTTCTAGAGCCATCAGTCCTAGAATGCTAACCAAACAGAAACACTAGATTTTGATAACTCATGAAATACGCACCCAAGTTAAACTCCTAGATTCCCAAATTTATGGGCAATTCACTCCCAAAGACCCTCATGCTTCCCTCGTTTTATCAGGTCAATGTAATGCTTCTCTTATGAGGCAACCCTCTAAGCAACATAGATCTCATTCATGCAGACAACTTCCAAAGGATATCAAGAAATGCACTAGCAGGATGATATAAGTTTTGTCCAACCACCCGTCATGATACCTTAATTTAAACACATAAAGACACCACAATTACATGAGTTTTCAGAATTAAGACTGACCATGCCGATGTCTTGTAATACCATAAGAATGTATGCCTTCAGCTATTTCAGTGTACAAGTTAGCTTCCTTAGCACCACGTCCTGCACAACATTTTTGATTTTATACATAGGAAATGCTAAAGAGAGCTTTCATGACTGCTCCATATTAGGATGTGGCCAGGAGAGAGACCCTTGGAAAAGGGAAGGGAAGAGGAGAAAGAGGGGCGGGAAAGGAAGGGTGGGGAGAGAGATAGAGAGGATAACCTGCACCACTGACACCAGATTTGGCATCTATAATGATATTTTTCGACTGAATAAGATTAGCCTGCAATTCAATGAAAATGACTGAATCAAAAAGTGGTCAAAGAATGGTCCAAGGGCGTTTCATTTCATTATTCAGCTAGATGCCTGAATCTTCTATTACTATGGGCGTTTCATTTCATTAGCCTGCAATTCAATGACAATGACTGAATCAAAAAGTGGCCAAAGAATGGTCTAAGGGCGTTTCATTTCATTATTCAGCTAGATGCCTGAAAGTTCTATTACTAAACTTGCTTGCAGAAATATAAGAGAGAAGGTGCCAAAGTTGTCCATATAAAAGAAAGACTTTTTCTAATTAACTACAATGAAACAATACCACACTGTGGTACTCCTAGTTATTACTGTTGCTGGACTTCTCAAGGAAATGTCCAAAATGGCTTAAACTTTTCACCAGCATCATATCATGTATTTATATTCCCTATCAATCCCATAAATGATATTTGATGGTTAACTCTCAATTACTCTAAGCTACCAAACATGTCAGTACCTAAATACCAGCCACCATTGCAATTGTACTGAAAATATGCATTGTTAACATTCACTGTTGTATGAAGAACTTGGAAATTTTTAGTGCTCCTAGAACACCAAAAAAGTCTAGAAAAGCTCAAATACAGGACTAAGAACCAATCAAATGCAGCACAATAAAGTACTTCCACTGTATTTGAGTGTCAAGAATGGACAAAATAAAAATGGTAGAACATACCCTCATCAAGGGAACAAGAGGAAGTTGAATTGAAGTTGGGTAGCAACCAGGATTAGCAACTAGACGAGCACGTCTTATGTCCTCCCTCGAAATCTCTGTTAAACCATATACAGCTTCTTTCTAGATAATGGTAACAAAGAAGTTAAAAAGGTGGAGAATAATGCCCACACAATAATGTTAAATGAAAAAGCCAGCAATATACGTAAAATCATGACCCTGTTCTGCAGCATGGAAATGACATTTTCACCATCCAGCCAATCAATGAACACTGACAAAGTTGCATTGATGACATTATTTAGTTTACAACTTTACTTATGCATGCAAGTCATAACTAGCACGTTAAACACACGGAATTACTTCATCAGAAACCTGCTTTCACAAAGTAAACATTATTGAGGACATACAGAAGCAAATTCTCAGGCTCTCTGCATCCCAATGAATGAAAATGTGTGGTGTAAATGGAAAAAAAAAAAAACAGACACCTGCAACTCTGGAGCTTGGTGTGGTTGACCATACCACTCTTCATATTCTAAAATGTCTCGCAGCCGAAAATCCTGAATACTTGTAAAAAGAATCACAACTGTTCATACTTACTGCAAGAGGAGAGTAAAGAAGCTGTGACAATGTTAAGACAGTTAAAAAAGAGCTTGAAAGAAGCATACTGCAGAAAGATCAACAATCTTCAAGTTTTTGGGTAGACCTTTGATAATCTCCTGTAATAAATGTAGGAGATAACATGGTCAACTTTCACATTGTACACAAGGGACTTCATCTACCATCATTCTTTTTCAAGACAGAAAGTGATTGATATATGAATACCAACCTGTGTCGTTCCGTGTGGCAAACAGCAAAATACAGCGTCCACTTCAGAAAAATCTGCATCTTTGACAGCAACCATATCCGGTAAATCCTGCAAGTATGCTGGACAGTCAGCTTATAATGTGCTAATCATGAAGGAATTATGAGTATGGCTAGGCCACTAAGAAAGAAGGGGAAAAAGACTTCCACTTTTAATTTTCTTTTTTTCTGTAAAACTCATAACTGGGTCACTGGCTTTATAACAACAGGATCAGATGTGCATGACCATTGATTGGTAGAGCACTAACAAAGGCATAACTTCTTTTCCTAATTGCGGAAGATGATGATATCACAACTGGAGTTGCTACCTGTAGACCCTATCATATTTACACATGTAGGATTATAATTGGTGACTTCGGTAGGAATTGCACCCAACCACCCTCTTATATTACCCAATCAATTACTTAAAGAAGTCTAACAAGATAATCATTTGAATGCTGCATCAGCTAGTTAGATTGATATGGTACATCTTTCAAAATTCCACACCCATCAAGAAGCAGCTCTCTACCAGGCAACTTCAGTTCATAGTTGAGACAAGAACAGGACTAGACAAGCTCATATAAGAAGAATGGAAAGTGTCTTAGTAAATGAGAGAAGTCATACTTGAGTGATCAGCTGGGGGAAGACAGATCCCAGCGATTGTCCCGCTTTTCTGTCTGCTGTCATTAGAGTAATGCCGAAGTAAGGATGGTTTGTGAGGAGTCTCACGATCTGCCAGCAAACGACCACCTCATATGTTGCGAAAATGAGAAATTGCTACTCCAAACATATAACCGTACAACCAAAGTCTTATATATCCTACACAGGAAAATCTTCGTGCTTCCTAGCTCCTATAGGTGAGAATAACTCCCTCATCAAACAGCGACATCTCATCACATAAATTTCCTGACACAAGATAAATAGTATCCTACCTCAGAACCAGTGTAACCACTTGCTCCAAGAACGGCAATTCGCACATCCTTCTGGAGCTTCTCACTTTTCTTCCTTGCAAATTGCAAGCTTTGTGGAGACGATGCTACAGATGCTCTTACAAGCAGCTGCTTATTGCTCCACATATTGGATTTCGCAATCTTTCCCTCCTAAAATTCATACAGAGGCCCTGCATTAACTTACTCCTATCGATTCAACCAATTCACAGCATTCAAAAAGGATTACAGGTACAGACCTTCCAAAAGCATCCTGAATCCAAACGAGCGGCACTGAAAATTGACAAGCTCATCCTCAGAACCAAAGCTGCGATACATCCAAAAGAAAAAAAAATGCATGAACTGGCGAACCTCGTAAGAAAGCATTTTTCGCAGGGGAAAAGCTAGCGCATATAGGAGCCTAGATAGGGCGAGATTATTCAAATTAATCGGAGCCAGACAGCGTAAAAGCAACCTTCGCTGGAGACACCACTGAAGATTGGATCCGAGCACAGCTCCTACGGCGGCGACGATGGAACTAGAGGCGGAGGCGCGACCGAGAGACGAAACGGGAATGAACACAGTTCGAGTAGCTCGTTTGGAAACTTAACGCTGCTCCAAAGCTCGTACTTGTGGACGCAAAATCTAAAGTCATGACTTTCCTTCTAAAATTTGGAAAGTTAATACAACGGGAAACCCAAACTGATATATATAAAATAAATTTATTTTAAATTATTTTTATAACAAGTAAAAATCCTAAACCAGTACATTTTTAATAAATTTACCCCAAACTAATATATTTATAATAAATTTACCATCCATTTATCAAATTGCTAATTTAGATGATACGTGGCAATTGCCTAATGTACATGTTTAGGGTTTTTACCCTCTATTTGTCATATGTGTATCAATTTAAGATTTTTCATGATATTAATCCACTTTAACGGGAACTAATAGAGGATAAATTTGTCATAATTGTATTAGTCGGAGGTTTTTGATGGTCAAAATAATTAGTTTTGGGTAAATTTGTTACAGATATACAAAATTGAGATAAATTTATCACACATATATCGATTTGAGGTTTTTGGTGGTTAAAAAAATAGTTTAAGGTAAATTTGTTACAGATATACTAGTTTAAAGTTTTTTGTGGTAAAAAAAATAATTTGTGGTAAATTTATTACAGATGTATCAGTTTGGAGTTTTCTGTTGTATTAATCGAATTTGAAATTAATAATGTATGTTTTAGATTTCAAGAGATCGAATTATACTTCAAACCTTAGTGTCTACGGTATTTTGAATCAAATCACTAAAAGAAATTTTTGCAAAATCCCGATTTGGAGCGATAGGATCGTCATTCTCACCCTTTACATTCTTTTGATTTTCTAATGAATTTTTAACTTTCCGTAACTATGAATTTAATTTTTTTCTTTCCTTTTTTTTTTATGTTCAAATATTATTGTAATATCTACATTTTATAAATGCAACCCTTGAGATGCCTTAACAAGGCCATGCTCACCCCTGGCGATACTTAAACCCAAATTGAACCATTTCTAACATAATACAAATGTAGTAACACGCAGCTAATTCGATCCTTATTATTTAAATATTTTTTATATTTTTACCTAATCTATGACAAGTTATATATAAATTGAGATGAAAGTGCAAAACAAATAAACGAAAGATCGAGTAAAGGCAAAAGGAGTAAAGAGAAAATCATAAAAGTTGATTAAATTCAAATAAGTTACGAATTCATTTAACATTAATATTATTTTAGATTTTCACCCTTCTAAATCCATTTTTTTAAAAATATAATTAACAAATATAATAACTCAACGCATCACATATGAGTTAAAAAAATGAGTTTATGACCACCTTTGAGAGATCTAGTTTTGCCCGGTCATGAAATACCAAAATCCTCCATGTCAATGTGCCGCCCATCTCAAACATTCTCAACCAGTTTGTTTCTCAACAATGTTAGAAAGCTCGATTAAAATACAAATCTCAAGATTTTATACAACAAATTGATTTCTCCCTTTTGTGGAACAATGGATCGTAAGAGTACCCCCAAACGTTTACATCCTATATGACAATATACATATAACACCAAGAAGAATCGAGTATACACATATTGTAAATGAACAACCACCACCAAAATAAAGAGACCGCCTTCTGAAATTTCCTCAGCTGAACGATATACTGTACAAATGCTACAGCAAATGTGTTTGGTCATAAAGAAACGCTTGCTATCGATCTAAGGGAGAAAGGAATGGAGTTCTTGACACCCTCCTCGAAGTCCTGTAGGTCTCATCCGGTCGATGGTTTACAGGTGAATGTTGTTCCTGTTGCGGCATAAGCTCAGACAACCTGTCTCTTCCGTTGTCAATTCTATTCTGCAACATGTTTTTCCCTCTGTTAACGACTCAAAGCCATTTGAAGTAAACATCATTGGAACTGGCAAAGCCAATGAGGGAGAGCGAGACTCACCTTAATTTTAAGATCATGCAGTTCGCTCTCCATCGAAGTTATTCTGTCCTTCAGTTGCTCGAGAGCCTCTTCAGCAATGGAGGGGCAAATTTCTGAACGTGGTTTGCTAAATCCAGCAACCTGAAAGAAGGAAAATCACATGTGTTTTCAGTTGAGGAGATTAGAGATGTTGACCAGCACTACCACTGGGAAAGAGAGGAAGTAACTCTCTTTATTTGCTTACCTTTAAGATCCTGGTACACAAGCCCAATAGCTTCTGTGCTAATTGCAACTTCTCCTCCTCAGCTTCCTGCATTAGATTCGCCCTGATTGTCAGCCACGTCCCTCTCTCTCTCTCTCTCACACACACACATCACACACATGCGCGCGCACATAAAAGAAAGCCATGCTAACCTTAACCTGGTCACTCCACCTTTGCTCCCCGTCAAAATTTAAGTACGGACTCTTCCCAACAGAAGCACGACGGTGAGCTTGCTCTTCCTTGAAACGTGAAAGAATAACCTCGGCTCGCCGCAGTTTAGTGGCCAGTTCTTCATTTTGAATCTTCAAGATGTTATTCTCTTCCTGTTGCATCATATCAATAATCATATGAATATCATACGTGTTTGGTTCAAGTAGGCTAGAAATATCTGGCATGTGAAGAAGTCATATAAAGCCTGCCTTGATTTTGGCATGATGATGAATGCGCTGCTGGAGGTTCTGCTGGCCACTTAGCTTTGAAATTTCATCTTGAAGCTCTGCCATCTTCTTCTTGCACTTCACATTCTCAGTCTGATACAAAGTTGAAGATGTGAGCCGCAGAGTTTCTATCATTAAAAAGCACATTCCTATCATAAGTAGTGCCTTTGCGGTTTCAACCTTAAGTACTTCGTTTTCAGTTCTGAGCAGCTGCTCTTGCTGGTGATGCGTTTCCAATGCGATTTGGGCAGCTACCAATTCAGCCTGCCTTCTGTCAATTTCCTCGAGCCATCTTAAGGATTCAAACAAACACTTGAGAAAACGAAAAAGACACAAAAGAATCTCACTGATTTAGAATAATAAAGGAAAAGAAATCGTGTAGCTCACCCTTTCCTTTCTTCAACAAATTCATTGAGCTGCTTCTTCAGCTTCATTACCTCCTGTTTCAGGAAGGACTCAGTGAGAAATCAGATAAATCCATGTAAACTAATTTATCCTAAATGCTGAAGTACCTCCGACTGAGATTCTGATTTTTGCAAATGAGGTTTCTCGATTACCTTCTCCACTTGTTGATTATCCAACAATGACTAGCAATAGAAGATTGAAAGCAATGGTAATCAGCCAGGAAAATAGGCAGAGATGAATTTTAAGCAAACCAATCTACCTGTGCGTGTGTGTGATAAAAGTAAATCTGTTCAATCAGAACACATCACAAAATTCTCGCTACCACTATCCATCTACTAGTTTATGTAAATATCTTGAGGTGAAGAGCATTGACAGAAGAATAATGCAGAGTTAAATTACCACATAAGAGCTCATGTCCAACTTGACTCCAAGCAAGTCTCTAATTACATCATGCGTCATGCTCTCAGCAGCAGCCAGTTTAGCGTTCAAGGAGAATATCTGTGAAGGACAAAGATTGATGAATAAAGATTGAGGATCACAGGACACATATAATGTCTGGATAAATTAAAAGAACTTGAACAGTTCAACATATCAGATGCTGATGATACCTCTTTTTGCTTACTGATAACTAATGATTCAAGCTCAGCAACCTGCAGCCTCGCAGCAGATAGTTCCTCAACATTCTCAGATTTCACCTGCTGTGCCAAACCCAATCCAATGCATTTGAAAGGGGATCCCGAGCCCCTAGGCTTGCAGGTATTTTTCTCTGATTTGTAGGACAACTGATTTGCGTTTTGGGTGAAAGAGCCCTCAGGCTTTACTTGGTCTGCCATTGCTTCCAGTGCCTTGAACTGCTTTCATAGTTTAGTAACATGTCAACAGAACATTACTTGAATCACCCAAAAGTCCATGTACTCCACTAAAATTGAGATAGAAGAACATGAAAACTGCTCCACATTACCTTTTGCTTGTACTCACTTGCCTGTGCTTCGGCATGCAAATTTAGCTCAGTTATATGGGCTTTAAGTTGTACAGTCTGTTGACATAAGCAAGAAAATTATCCTAAGCTTGTAGATAGTCCAACTTGTTGAGGACAGCATTTAGCCTACAGTACAAACAAGGTAAGGGATAGAAAATACAGCTCTGTACCACTGCATCCTTTTCTGCAATTTCCCTCTCCAACATCTGGACTTGCTTTAGTGATTTCTCAAGGTCTGCTTTTTTCTCATCTAGATGCCTATAGCACAAAAGAGATAAATTAAAAAAGTTAAGAGTGCACGCTTTCTAATCTTCATCGAGTGAAACACTGTCATCTAATGAAGACAAATGTCTGGGAGCAATTGCTCAGACCTTTTAATGTCAGCATCAGCATTTTGAACATTCTGCATCTGACTTTTTATGGAATGAAGCTCCAATTCCAACTCTTCTCTCAATAAACGTTGCCGTTCAGCTTCCCCTTTAACAATGTCAACCTGCCAAAGAAAATTTTTTTTACTTGCTGTGAAATCAAGAGTATCTCTTGAAGAGAACAAGATAGCATTCAAAAGCAATAATATAATGTACCAAAATAGAGGTGGTTTTAACTTGGTTTAAAACTCACCTTGTTCTCCAGCACATTTATAGTATGTTCAAGCTCTTCCACAGACCTCTCCAGCAACTTAACTTCCTCTTCCTTGTCAAGAGCATAGGTCTCTCTTTCTTCAGCCCTCTGAGATTGACATGGGAAGCTGCGGTTAGCTGATATGAGCACATGAAAACAGGAAAAAGAAAAACCGAGACTCTAGAAAATCAGTACCCTTTGCGCCTCTATAGTAACTGCTTCGTTGTTGCGAGCTGTGGCCCATGCCTTCTCAAGTTTCTCTTGTAGTGTAAGCACCTCAGCCTGGAACTGATCCCTCTCAAGGGTAAGTTCGTCTAAGTTGCTTTTCAAGTACTCCATCGAGTCATTCATTTGGTCAATAGCATTGCCCATTGCTGAAAGCTCCATCTCCAAACTCTCAATTTCTTTGCTTCTCTCTACTAGGTCCTCCTCAGCAGAACCTTTTTCTGCTAAAGCTTTTTGTAAACAGGCTTTAAGATCCATATTTTCCTTAGAAAGAGAATCTAGCTTCGCACATTCTTTCGTTATGTCCAACTCAAGAACAGAGATGGTATGCACTTTTTCCTGCAATTCGGCCTCAAGCTTTTGACTGCGAGCAATGGCCTCATCAAGCTCATCTGTTTTTCCAGCGAGTTCATTCTCTAGCGACTCCAAATTGGCTGCCATTTCTTTAATTTCATCCTTCTGATCAATCGTATTAGAAGCAGACTCCTGCAACAAGCTGAGATCAAACAATAGTCCCTTTAGAACATCGTCCTTCCTTAACAACTCAGTCTGGAGAGTCGAGTTTTCAGCCATTAACTCCTTAACATGTTGATCGAAGCATTCAACCTGTTCTATGAACTTAGACATTTGTTTTGCGTCTTCATGTATCTGCTCCAACATATTGCCCATACTCCTAAAAGCACCGCTTGCGATTACATCATATAATCTGGCATTGGAGATATCAACAGTATTGACGAGCTCAACGCAAATTTTGGATTCCAAGCCAGATGCAATGAGTAACTCAATGCCTTTTTCAGTAACTTGAAGCTTATTCCTCAAAAGCTTATTCTCGTTCTCCAAATTACATAGGGAATGCATATATAGCTGAAGTTCTTCCCCCTTCCGCGATAGTTCCTCCAAGAGTGAAGATCTAGAATGCTGGATTTCATGTAACTGAGCATTTTTCTCCTCCAAATCAGTCTTTAGACTGACAATGCTAGTCTCCAATAAATTAATCTGATCATTCAACCTGATGTTCTCCTTATTGAACGTGTCTATGCTGCTTAATGATGATTTGCATTCCGACTTTTTCTCTGCTAAATCTTGGAGAACTAATGTTTTTTCATTTTTCAACTTATTCATCTCCATGTTAAGAACCTCATGCGCCTCCTTCAGCCCCACCATTCTGCTCAGTTCCTGATTCTTCTGATCCAACTCACTTTGGAACACCTCCAATGAAGCTTTCAGTGAGCGAACATCCCCCTTCAACTTCTGATTTTGCTGATGCAGGCACGACATTTGATTGGATGAGCAGTATAATGCTGTCTCCTTTGTTCTGAGATTCGCTGCAATTTTCTCCTGATCAGCTTCAAGTGATTCAATCTGGCTCAAAAGTCTCATTTCAGTAGCTTTAGTTTTTGAAAGTTCATCTTTCAACAAACTGTTTGCATGATCAACTTCCTTTAATAGCTGAATATCTTGTTCAAGAGCTGTAATAACACCATCCCTCTGTAAAATCCTTGAGTTGCTTTCACCAAGCTTAGTCGACATATCTAGTCTCTTACTCTCTGCTTCCTCAATTCCTTTCTTTAAAAGAGACATCTGAATCTCATTGTCTAATAACACCAGGTCTTTTAACTCTCCCTCGACTTTGGATATAGTGATTTCCCTCGTCAGATTGTGTAGAGCAGCAGAAACATTGATGTTCTTGCTGTTTAAATTAGCCTTTTGGAGAGCCATCTCTTCAATCTCCTTGTGCAAGATAAGCAACTCAAAGTCTTTTGAGAATAAGTCTAGTGTAAGGAGCTCAAGCTGAGAATGCAAGGCCTCTTCCTCTGCTCTCATCAGCTTCTCCTGATCCAGAAGGGAATTTATGGCATTTGAGTTAGTCCGGTCCAGCTCCTTGGTCAAAATAGCGAGTTGAGATCCCATGTGGTTAGACCTTTCTAACATCAACTCTTCCTGGTACTGTAGGTCTAATAACTTTTTCTCAAAACCAGTTAGCTTATTACTCATATCCCCAGCTTCCTCTTCTTTCCTCAAGATGCGATTGAAGCTGTTCTTAATGTCAGCTAGCAACTTTCCCTTGAGGATTCTGAATACTTCCAGCTCCTTTTTTGACCTAAGGTTGTGCTCTCTCAGATCAGTGAGGAGAGAGTTTTTTTTATGTAGGCCATGCTGGAGCAGACCATTCTCAGCGTTCAGTCCAGTTACTGATTCCAACATAACTCCTATGTGACAAAGGTGTAAGCTTGACACAGCGCAATCCCTAACAATTATCTCAGACCAGATCTCTTCAAGCCACGACCTCATTAACTTTGTGGAGTTCGAGACTTGAAATTTCATGCTGTTGAAGTCGTTGGCTAGTAATGAGAACTGTTCTTCGAAAGTGCTCTGGAACTCCCCAGCAGTTTCGTGCAGCCCCGCAAGCAAATCTCTGGTTTCTGCCACGTGCAAGCTAATGTGCTCTTCAAGGCTGTCAATCTGCTCTTGCTTTTGAGAGCTGATGGATTGCAAGCTTTGAACCTCATTCAATAGCATGTCCCTATCCTTCATTAATGACCCTAGATTTTTTTCCAGCTTACTGATGTCGAGTTTCATTGCTTCATTTGCCATCACTAGTTTGTTGATTATGATATTAGCTTCTTTCAGGGTATCCTGAGCCTCTTCGAATTTAGCTAGAATAAGAGAAGCCTCTGCAGACTTTTGTGCTGCAACTATCTCAGCATCACCAACTTCACATTCAAGCAACTGTTGTATTAGGGAATTGTCAATAGATAATTCAATAGAAGAATAATAAACTGGTCAACAGAATGCTGGCTCCATGTCCTGAGATGAAATTTAAATGCTTTATGGAGGGGAAAAAAAAACAGAGAGAGAGAGAGAGAGAAAAGAAAAACCATCAGTTTAGTTTGCATCACGATCTTCGCATTTTATTACCCTTGGCATTTTAAACTGTTGTCAAAATTGTATCGGCAGTCTTTGAAGAAATGAGGTATAAAGACACTGAATCAGATATTGTACAACAGATATAGGTTTAACAGAGAAATCTCATAATAAAAAAAAATTGGGAGTGTACTACAATAAAGTTTACATGGTAGAAACAGAACACTCAATTATATTGAGGTTTACCTCTTTTGTCTCGCACAAATCTCTGCTTGCATTCTTCACAGTTTGGCCAACAGTATGCATCTTAAGATTAAGAGCTTCTATCTTAAGTTGTGATTGCTCTTCAAAGTTCCTCATGATTCCTTCTAGGGAGAGCAGTTGATTTGTGAGCCATTTTGTTCTGTCCCTGCCCCTCTCCTCAGACAACAATCTCTCTTCTTTCTCCCTGTAAAGTTGGGCCATCTCAGTTTGCACTTGTTTTAAACTTTCCAAGGCACATTCTATCTCTTTTCTTAGAAGACTGATTGTGAGATCTCTATCATATGAGTATGGAGGCACAGTATTCCCCATCAGAAAAGAACAGGAAATATCATCACCACTTGGATCATTGATGGCTCTTAAATTCAAGCTCTTTTCAGTAGATGTTTCAGAATTTATCTGCAACAACATCCAGAAATGGCTAGTCAAAATCAAATGAAAATTTTGGGCCTATTTAATGCCAAAAGGGGACTTCCCTCAAATATTTGGTCACCAAATGAAAGGGGGAAGAGTTAACTTACCAGTCTTTCAAACTTGTTGCTGGAAGATGCATACAATAATTGTTCATCAGTTCCTTGAGGACTCTCATCATGCCCTAAGTAATCACTCATGCAAGACCTGAGGATGGATACACCGGTTTTAAGCTCATCTAATTTATCTCTCGCCTTCATAATGTCACTTTCTTCCATCTGTTCTAGCTTCCGCTCCATAACAAACAGATGTTGCTGCTCCTCTAAACGCTCCTTTCTTAGTACTGTACAAGCATTTTCCGCATGTACTAGATCCTTTCTTAGAGAGTCAATCTGCTTCTTCGATTCCTCAAGAGTTGCAGCCTGCTCACTAAGAAAGATATCCTTCTTCATATTCATATCTGCTGACTCACGTAGAAGGATATCTTTTTGCTCCAATTTTGTGATATTATTGTGATTCACTTCAGACAATCTATTCACAACTACAAAAGCAGCTGTTGCCATAGTTGATGCATTTTTTATCTTATCTTCAGCAAATTTAACTCTCTCCACCAGCTTAGACAGTTCATGTGCTGTTGCCTCCAACTGTGAGGTCAACAAGACAATTTCTCTCTCTTTTTCACTGCACTCCTGCTGGTGTGCTTCAGTAATGGCCAGGGCTGCTCCTCTCAAAGACTTCAACATGCAATCCAAATCATTTCTTTTCTTGTTTGCATCTTCTAAATATCTACTGAGTTCTTCAATCATCAGATCCTTCTCAGATATTGTCCGAATCATCTGACTGAAATGCTCAGCAATACAAATCCTTTTCTGAGGGAAAGAGTTGGATATGTGGCCCAGCTCATCAGAGGCAACAGCAAGTGATTCATTCCCATCGGCAAGTACTTCTTCAATCTCACAAGTCAAAAGTTTCCATTCCTCTGACAATGTCTGGAGTTCACTGTCTCTGTTTTCGAGCAGACCAATTAGCTGCTTATTATTTTCAGAAACAAGATAGAGTCTTTCTTGGAGATCCTTTAGTTCAGTTTGAAGCATCGCTGTATTTTGTTTGGTCTCCATCTCTCTCACCTGACTATCAAGAATTTGCTGCTGAAGAATGGTAAGTTCTTCCTGCATGCAGACAATCACCTCAGCAGTTTCAGCTTCAGCTTGTTTGCAAACTTTATCCATTTCTTCCTCATTGGACACTTGAAATGCATGGTCATTCTGGTACCACATGTTCAGCTGCTTAGCCTTCTCAAGAGAATCCTGCATCTTCTTCAACCTTGACCGCATGGGCGAGTCCTCACTTTCTACACCTTTACTAGATTCTTGATCTCTGAACCTTCTGCTTGAAAGTTGCTTCTTTAGCGCTACAATTTCTATCTCTTTTAAACTCAAAAGTTTCATAGAATTGCTGTTGCAGCTCTGAAGATCCTCTATTTCATTGAGTGAAAGAATTTGCTGAGACTCAAGAGCTTCAATTACAGACTTTGCTTCTTTCAATTCACTGGAAACATCTTCACATCTTTTGGTAGCCGATAAAAGTTTTTCTGTTGCCAGCTCAAGGTCTTCATTCAAACAGATGATTCTCTCCTCCAGTTTGCCTCGGGATGTTCTCTCTTCTTTGATAATTATCTTTAAAATGTCCAACTCTAGCTGCAAATCCATGATTTCTTCAGCGTGTTTATTCCCCAGAATTGTGTGCTTCCCTTGTGGTTCTTGAGAATGTTCGTCCCCTAAACCCTGAAATAAAGTTAAATACATCTGATTGCTTTACATGCTTATAGTAACTGGAAGAATGTGAGAAGTTAAAGTGACATTGACATCTCAACACATAATACGCTCTCCCCTTTACATTCCACAGAATCTATTTATACTCATGGGCATTTATATTGGGAATATGAACCAACATCCTAAACAGAGATACTAGCAAAAATGAGTATGCCACATACCGCCTCAAACCTATGCTGAATATTTTGAAAATGACAAAGTGATTATGGATACTACCAAACAAGTACCTTTTTGGAATTGCCATCTCCATTGTTGTCTTGGGAATTGAGGTCATCTAACTTACAACTTAGATGATGTATTTCTCTGCGAAAGCCAAAGAAGTTTCATGAAATTTTGTGGAGCTAGTGCACTTTGAGAAGCCTTCAAATCCCCAATTAATGAGATGATAGAACTAAATACTCTACAAAATAGATAATAGGGGCCACGTGATGCATTATAATCAACTCCATTGAGTCCTCCTGTGTAGTTAATGCGTTGACTTTGTAAGCTTGAAAAGCTGAAAGCTTCTCAAGATATTTTGGAACATGAAAAATGTTATTTTGCACCAACAATGTACTCTAGCATGAGCTATTCATTGTTTCAAAGCCTTCTTCTGTGCCACAAATAATCCTTAAGCAGTGAGAAAAGACTAAAAGACTTCAATACAGAAGATAAGATCACTTTACCTGCTAAGCTTTGCATTTTCCTCTAGGCAAGAGGTTAGATTCCGTCTGCATTCCTCGAGTTCTTTGGACGTGTTCCTCAACTAGTACCAATGCAAAGTAGGACATTAATTCAGGGACTATATCTAGAAAGAGAAGTGAGAAAGTTGCTGAATAAAGAAACCTCTAATTGGAGTGTAGCATTTTCTTTGCCTGCCGGCATGGCTTCCTGTATCAGAGAAAGAAATTTCAAGGTTAAAGTCGAGAACCGCATGAAGATGCAAGGAGAAGAGTGAGAGGAAATTTCACTCTACTCAGGTGTAAATTTAAGCGCCTTAGAGAAAGTAAAACTGAATTTGTTGTGACTAAGAATCATCTACAAGAATAACAAAGTTTTGATGAACAAGACCAACCTGAGATTGGATGCCGGAGCTAAAATGGTTGGGCTGTTCAGAGTTTCCATCCATGAATTGTAGCAGCTGTAAATGAACAACAAACTCTAATTTATACTCGCTACAAATTCACAAAGAAGAGGAATCAGCAATATAGTTGTGTGGTCTCTGTTAGTACCTGATCTCGCAGCTTAGATACTTCTGCCAGTAGCAGTTCCCTCTCCCCTTCTTCATAGAACTCTTGGAACCTAAAAGTGCAATCAGTTTTGAGCAACAATGTGGTTACGGAATATCCAACTAGAATAAAGGTGTATCCAAAACCTCACCTCCTTAGTTGATCCAAAAGCCTAATGTTCTCCAAAGCGAAGCGAGTTACTTCAGGGTTCCGATCAACTTTGGCTTGAAGCAACTGAATCTCTTCAGAAAGTGTTTTGTTCTCCTCGTGCAAGTATACCTCTGCAGTGGTTGAACCAACACGCAGAGATTCCAACCTTTGGATTTTGTCTTCCCTAAATTTGAGCATCATCTTGGTGCACCTGGTATCTTCCTCTCTTTGTCGTACCTATGGAAGAAAGAGAATCAGCATGATCGCACACAGCTAATGCCGTATAGAAAATGAAAGAAAAGAAAATGCATAAAGTACCAAACGGTTCAACTGCTCAATCTCCGCTTCAAGTTGCCTAACGGTTATTTCCGTCATTTGCTCCCTTCTTAGAGCACCCGCAAGTGTCATCTCCAAGGATTTCAGCTGATTCACATTCACGAATTTATAGGCCCATGTGAGTGCAGCAATGTTAAAAAGATGACATTTTGTTAATGTGATCTTGAGTAATCATATGGTCAGGAAAGACAGGTACGGAGACTTCTAATCATAGAAGCAGATGTGCTTGCAAAGTTTCTGAAACACAGAGTAGGCTTTCCTTGTACCCTAAATGGCATATATGGCAGATAAACTGACCATATGATTAAATAAGTGCAAACCATTCTGACCACCACTTTATGACTCAAAAGTACAGATACTCATGCTTGTCCTCAAAGAGTATCTCCCCTCCCACTTATTCTCAACTATTATAGCGCCAATCCCTTGAATTCCCATCTTAGACCCAAGCCAACGTACCTGCTTATTGGACATTCTGACAACACCATTCTGGTCAAAGTGTAGATAATCATCCACATCATCAGTTTTGTCACCAGCCCCCCCAGTGGAAGATGCACCAAATGATAAAGATCTGGAGATGTTATGGCATTTAAGTGCAGAAAGCTCCTCCTGATAGAAATCCATTGCCCTCTAGTTAATGAATAGCTAGAATGACGAAAATACTTGCCAGAAGTTATAATATCTGCGAGAAGTATTTTAGCTATAGATCAGTAAACAAGGAAGTTGTTCACAGTACTAGAGTCCACCTTTAAGAGGCGTATCTGATTTTGCAGAGCAATTACATCACCAGTTGAATCTTCATTCACCACAGCCTATTCCAGAAAGGAGGAAATCATTTACTGGCCATAAAGTTGGTAACGGTCAACAGAAGTTAACACTGCTATTGTACTGAAGAATCAAGCTTACATTATTCTGTATGAGTTTTGCTCTCTGAGCAAATTTCAAAGTGTTCAATGTCTCTGCAGACGAGCTGTAGAAGACAACATTAACTATCTCTATATGAAAGATACTTATTAAGGATGCATGTCAATAAGTGGGAGGGTTCATAATTAAAGAAAACATAAAGAATCATCGTACCTTATCGAAGGACTAATGTTGGCAATAATGATAGTTTTTGAGTTTCCGCCAAGAGAATCCTGCATTTAATTTACAACAACAGAATAAGACAAAATGATGATGGGTAACATAAGCCTCACGAATTTTCCATGGAGGGGATGGTTAATTTGACCTGGAGTAGAAAGGTTAGCCTTGAATCTCTATAAGGAACATGTCTTGGTTTCCCATTGGCCACGTCGACCAAAACCATAATCACATGACTGCAATTCGGTTGTGTGATATTATTGCCAATAAGAACAAAAAACAAAGATATGACAGAGAAAATTTATGAAAACCCTTTACAAATGAAGTACCCTAGAGTTGACAGTGATTTGTTGATGTTGGCAGCTTCCTTTAAGCGATCTCCTTCTGCACCAGATGTCTTCTGCCTATAGGAGGATAAGATGGTCAGACAGATCCAGCACACGCACATTTAGGCCAAATGTAATGTTTTGTTCAATAACGTTCATCTTGTGGCTCACCTCTCAGAACCAGCAAGATCAACCAGGTTCAATCTCGCAAACCTTAGGTTAGTTGCAGAATCCTTTTCCCACCTACTCTCTATCACACATGTAAAGACACTGTGAGAGCGGCTACTTTCCCTATTCATATTTGTTGCTGCAACTTTCCGATTTGAGGAACCCTGAATGCAACAAAGTGGGACTTTGGTTGCTTTGTGCTCTTGAATGAGAGCGAGAGCGAGAGAGAGAGAGAGAGAGAGAGAGAGAGAGAGAGAGAGAGAGAGAACAAATGACTCCAAACCTCGGTCAGCAGCTTTAAAATATCAGTCACTGTCTGTACTTCAAATTCAGAGAGATTTTCTACATAGACGCCCTTCTTGACATCCTCCCGCAACTGCATGTGAATATCCATGGTTAAAAGTTCTTTGCGTGCGAAAAAGTAAGAAGTTTGCATCTTAGAGAACTGACTCACCAGCAAATTTGTAGATGAAGGATCGAGGAGATCAGTAATTTGTTCATTGTAAATTTCTAAGAATGAGCACTTGCAATTGTATGTTAGTTTCTCATCCCTTCGGCTTTCTTCTTCCTGCGACATTAAATAACATAAGAAGCAGCAATGACAAGTAAAAATCTGCCCGAAATAGTTTATATGGTTAGCTTAAATTACAGCTTGAATCCTTGCAAACAAGAACTCAAAAATGCGCGGTGTCATTCCTCGATGAGAACTCGGCTTCACTTCTAGGTCTTCAATCTCACCAAGCATTGTATAAGTCTTCCCACTTCCCGTCTGCAAAATCAGATGCAATCTTTGGATTAAATTCACGGAGCCAGTGAAGGAAAAGCACAGTCAACAAAAGCAAAACTGAGTTTGGCTCGAATGCTAGTCACTAGTTGTGAACACCAAGAGCACATAGAATGACATTCAGTAACAATAAATGGAGTACCTGACCATAAGCAAACATGCAGCTATTATACCCAGACAGGCAATTCTCCACCATTGGAAGACCAACCATTCTAAAGAGCATTTCCTGCAAAGTTGGGTACTAAGCCAACATGGTACAAAAGACGGCCAACAAAAATACGAAAAAGGCAACAACATGCAAAACAATATGAGTGGTAGAATCAGGATTTCTGTATTTTCTTTTCTCTGGAAATACCTGGTCCACAGTTTCACAGGCTACATGGTCAAAAGTAAATCGAGTTTCGGGTTGGCCAATCCAATTGATGCTCTGAGAACTTTCTTGTTTCAAGCATCTGTTGTAACCATATGTGCTCCGTTCCATGTTATTGAGGGGACGGACACGGATAAGAACCTAGAAAAGTTTCTCAAAAACGTGATTCCAAATTTCTCTCAACTGTTGGGGCAAAGGTTAGGAAACATTCACAATTTTGGCATTCACATACTTCTTCGTAGTGTTTGCATGCAGCTCGGAAAGGAGGAAAATATCGGACACTTACATACCTGTACATTGTGTTCCATCCAGAATGATGGATCTTCCTTGAGGTCAAAGTGAGGCACTTCAACAGTGTTAACAACCGTAGCGGGACCAACAGAGCTTGGAATCCCTTTGTACAATGCAGCAAAATTTCCCCAGCGGCCGCCTCCATTGCTGTCTAACTTACTTCGAAAACCAACACTGGGAGGCTTGTTGACGCTCTTGGTCGGTGTACTTTGTGTGGAAGTACTCTCGGAATAATTAGAATTCGCTCTTCCAACCGTCCTAGTGATCCTTGGAGTCGCAAAATTTCCTACACCGATCCCCCGACCAAATTGATTTGAAAAGTTTTTTTCATCAGTCCCATCATTCGTGTCAGCAGTTACTGAACCGCTCTCGTTTTTGGCCCACCCAAACCGGTTCTTGGATGAAATACCCACGTTATGCTTTTCTGGGGTTCGAAGGGGCAACGAGGGATCTGCATTTCTGACCTTCGGCTTACTTGGGGTTCTATCAACTCTGCTTTTAGCGCTAACTTCTGCTTCAGGTCTAGGGTGTTGGGTAGGCTCTTGAATAGCGTTTAATGGAGCCCGAGAGGAGTCCCAAGCGGTTTGAGTTGCTGACGAACTCGCGGGCTGTAAGGGTACATTCTCGACTTCCTCGTGCTTGCCGGAATTCCGACGGAGGAACTTCAGATCTCTCAACATTCTGACATTCGGAGAGAGAAATTTCAGCAAAGAACGACAATTAAGCGCCTCAAACGACATGGGCAACGCGAGACTAGATTTTATTGAACCCTAAAAAACAGGCACCTCAAAGAACGAAGAAGAACGTCAAGGAAATGTCTACCTGAAAGAAGAATTGAAGAAAAGAATGCCTAGTCCCCTCGATCCTGAAATCTTTCAGCTGAATTGGAGCTCGGTTAGCTGAAAAACTTCTTTCCACACTTCGAAAGCAATCCTCGACAAGAGTGAAAACAAGAAGGAACAGACAACGTTCCTGTCAGAGACCGAGCGAAGTCACCAAAGGAAGCATCCTATCTCCCTCTCCCTCTGTTTCTCTCGTCTGCAAAGTTTCAACTGGACTAGAACTGAGTTCAAAAATCGAAACCGAGGGGGGGGGGGGGGGTGAGGGGGTGCTGGTTCCAGGTAGATGGACGGTGGAGATGGAATCTAAATTTTGAAATCGACGCACCCTAAGCGCTTGTAGGATTTGAATTTGGAGGGCTTCTCCGTAAAAGCGAAAGATATAAATCTAAAGATATAAATTTTTCAACGGCTATGAAATCATTGACCTCGCTTTGAGGCGTGGGCCAACATTTGAAGAAAGAGGGTCTCTTTCGTGAAGAATTCAAATTCAAGCCCAAATTTGGGAAATGCTCTTAGTTTTTGAAAATAAATCGAAACCATGAGAAATCACGTTCATGGCAGGAGTTTGATCATTAGGGGCTTGCGTTTGGACCCAAATTTGTGACAGTAAGTCCCAGTATCCTCTATTTGGAAAAATTACATTACGATGAGAATCTACCAACATCCAATTCATTTACAGATTGCAAATTTATGATTCACGAGATATCATGAGTTATTGTTAATTTCATATAATTGATTGTTGGTGTCGATATGAGAATATTATCGATAGCCGTATACGTATTAGACACATTGCTGTCATGACAAACTCGACAGTCGACTTCTCGGTGATTTGAGAAGTTGCCAAGATAGCTTTAGCGACATTTATGGATGTTGGCATTGTGCCCCGGCCATCATGTCGCGGCCGTGACATCCATTTGTTCCAAAGAAGGGCCTTCTCTCCAAATTCGAGTGTCCTCAATGAGATCTATCCAAGATTTGGTAATGGGGTTTCATGGTGGCAAGCTGGGTTCATGACGAAGTGGCGGCTTATTCCATGGTAGACAGACATGTTTGGACAAGCAAACGGAGGAAGAAGATAGTGTGAGGAGAAAAACCAACGCATGTGGTAACACTTTTAAAACATAATTTCTGCTCTATAAGAGCTTTTGGAGAATAAATACGTTTGATAACGCAACTTCATTTTTTTTTTTTTACTTCTGAAGTAATTTTTTGCTTCAAAAGTTGTTTTTAAGCAACTTTCAAAAGTAAACAAAAGTTACGTCTCTCCAGAAATTAAAATCAGAAAAAGACAATCAACCGCCAGTGATCGTCACCCGCTACTACCATCGACTGCCGTCGATCTCCTCTAGCCTTTAAATAAAAAATACTATCTTAAAAAAGGTAAAAAAATATTTTTTAAAAATAAAAAATATTTATGATAATTTTTTCACTAAATTTGTATTGCATGAAAGTGTTTAACAATATCATTTTTTAACGAATTGCAAGAAATAAATGTTTCATGATTTGGTTAAATGGCATCCTACAAAGACATAATCATGGCAAAGTGGATTGAGCAATTGAGCCAAGTTACTTAAATAGCATCCCACAAATATTTTAAAGTGGACCGAACTTTCTCACAAAGACACAATTATATTATTGTTGTTGTTGTCTTTGAACTTCTCAAGTCATTTGTCTTGTTTATCATATTATTGAAAGTAAGAAATTTTGATGTTGAAATGGCAAAATGCATATATGTTTATGTTTATCGATATTCTTCACACTCTTCAAAGTACTATTCAAGGTTCATAATTGTCATTTTAAAATACACTTGCTTGAAATTTCTCCTTAGGTCTTCAACAAGTACTAGACCAAATTGTTGGAAATAATTGATGCTGGCAATTGAAACTCTCCTACTTCTTTCAATTTCCTTCTTGTTTTTTTTTTCCCTCTTAGATAGGTGCATACATCCAATTTTTAATAGAATGCCAACTATTACTACTTGTGTAACATTATTCATCCATACTATGAAGTTTTCTTAACTTTGCAAATTTCTTTAGTGAACTATTAGAATTTCTCGGTGGTAACTGCACTTGTGCTGGGCAGAGGGATTGCCTAAGGTCTAACAACAGCCCTTGGAAAGATTCCCAGCATTTCCAAGGTCATATAGTAATATTTTATGCATTTGACTTAGTTAAAGATATCTTTCCGTTGTTAATTTGTCAGATTGATGGATTTAACAGGAAAATTTTTATGTAGTACATGTGAAGATGGTTCTTAACGGTGAAGTACAATATTCTAGACAAATCGTGACCATTCCAAGCTACGATAGCAGAATTGTTGCTTGTCATAAACCAACTTGTCTAATGGTATAGTATATTGAATGATCATGATGCACATCTAAACTAGGAACGGTTTAGGTACAAAAAAATGTTTATATGCTATGCCCATTGCGACATAAACTACGCTAGAGACACAGATGATAAACACCAAAACTATCCTATGCTTTTAGTGCGGATATATCAGCTTGGCCATTGTATTTTATTTATAAAATTTTTCTCATAAAATTGGCCCCCATTTGCATAAAGTAATTAAATGACAAATTATACGTAAATTCATTAGTATTTACATTTCACTTTTCTCGGATAACATACATTTTAGATTATGATTAATAATTTTCGTAGAAGATTTCATGTTAATAATGTTCTAGAAGTAGAAATTTTCAATCGTTACCAAACGGATTTCTATTTCAAAAGTAAAAAATTTATCCCATTATCAAATGCTTTTTTTTTTTTTTGATAAAAATCAATTTCTTCTCAATAGTAGAAATAGGAAAATCAATTTTTGGCCAGAGGTTGATTTCTAAAGCAGAAGTATTGCCATGGGGTAGTAGTTAAACTAAAAGTCAGCCTTATATTTGCATGTAATTATAAGATCATATGTTGCTATGGGGTTGCAGTTAAAGATCACCCTTGAAATTACTTACTCGCTTCTCATACCATTTGCAAACAGGTTGAAACTCAAGCTTTGTTTATTTCGTGAAAATGGATTATTTGAGAAATATTTTTTAAAAAATTATCGCTTATATCTCTTACCAAAATAAATAAAGCAAATTTTTTCATCATCCATGAAAATTTTTGGACATAGATTATTGTCAAAAATGAAAATATTATTCATTAACTAAATATTTTTTTCAAGCTATCCAAGCAATCATTTTTATGAAATTTTTTTAGATTATTCATTTTTCGCAAAACAAATAAAGCCTTAGTATTATTAATAATAGCTACTCCAATAACCAATGTAATGGATCACAAAACTTTTGAGAAACTATTTTTGATCATGGCAATAGCATGTGGCCAATGCACATGTGGAGCCATTATCCAAACACAAAATATTTTTGAATTCCTTCTATAAGAGTAAGAGGTGGTTAGTTCTTAGTCAACTGCGGTACTACCCTAGAATCGAAAATCGGATCGGATTGTCTTGGGATAGGATCGCCCGCTCCAATCATCGGGCAGTCCAACCATTAGATTGGTCATATGTTTTTTTTTTCGTTAAATTTTTCTTATTAACAACATATTCATTGACGGCCTCTCGTCAATTGCATTATGTTGTTGCTAAACTTATAAGCTATATTAAGCAACTTACGTTTAGGTGTATGTTTAGGTTTACATTTAGAAAATTTTCTCTAAATAATATTACTAGTTGGTCTAGTTGCCCCCTCTCCAAAAATGGGAACTAGACCAACTGTAACCGGTTCCGGTTCCAATTTTATGGAATCAACAACTAGATAGGAATCCTTGGGAATCGAATTCAACTTGTCGATTCGGTACGATTTAGACGGTTTCCAATTCAGTGGATCCATTATGCTCATCCCTACTGTCAATAGTCGCTGTCCCTAAAAGCACGTTACTAACTTCTCCCATGTTTGAAAGGTCTTAATCTATCGGAACAAATATATGAGATTGCGTGATGAAATTTCACGTAACTTTATTGTTTTTTTTCATATGCGCAATCAGTCAGTATTCCGATGAATGTGTGGCAGATGTGATAACATCACGTCAATCACGTGCCTACAATTGTCTGACGAATTTAGTATTAGCCTATAGAAGTAGATGTTGGTGAATATCATGTGAATTTACTGATGGTTTAAAACTCATTGGCACTTTATCTTTTGGATTTCTTATCGACAACTTGGGAGGGATTTTTTTCTTTTTGGTCAATTGGGAGAGAAGTTGATTAGCTTCCATTTGGCGGAGTAAACAATAACATTAACACGTAATCAACCAAAAGTGAAGACATTTTAGGATTAGCAAAAAGGATGATGCTACAAAATAATCAAATTCTCAACACATTTACGAAGTTGAAAAGAAATTATAGCAAAAGTTACTAACAACGAATTTCCACCGTCTATTGAAATGCACCTATTATTTTACTTTAATTGAGCTTTTCTTGTACGAATATGTCACGTGCCGAGGGTTTCGTGGCACGACCGGCCAATCCCATGGCCAAGAAGAACCTCAAGACCTTAAGTGTCTTAGCCTCTAGAGTTTTTTTTTTAGGGTTTTCTACTGCTTTTTAGAATTTTGTCGAGGGTAGCCGATATTGTAACTGTCCTGTGTTCTAAAACTTTCCTATTTAATGCCGGTGGTTAGGAAGATGAGAAATGCAATATGAACTAGTAGATCTAGTCTGGATTAACAGTTGTAATCCGAATTCCTTTACTATATAAAAGAGGGGTCCTTATCATTTGATAATCTAAGAAAGAATCCAACAATAGAAATACAAAGGATTCTCCCAAAGCTTCTCTCTCTCTAGAAAACTCTCTCTCTATGATCCGGGTAGATCGATCCTCAAGTGTCGGCCCGTGACAAATAGGCCATAGTAATTTGAGCGAAATCTACTTTAAAATGGTTTTATTAGCTAATGTTTGAGACCCTAAAGTCATTAACTTCTCATAATAAAACAAATTACCTAGATTCATAATAGGGCTAATTTTTTTTTTCCTCTAGTGGTATTCTAGGGCCCTAACCAATGTTAAACGATTTCCCAACAAGCGAGGCCTGCTCATTGAAGTCGAATGCAACCTGAACGGTGTTTTTGTTCGATTTTAAAAATGGATTGCTTTACTTTTGTTTCATCTTTAGTGATTGTTGATGGGATTTATCCTAAATCGAATATTAAGCAATCACACAAGATAGAAAATTGATGACTTACAAGATTAACTAGGTTCACCCCAAAATAGAGTTACGTCCTACAAATAGATTTTACTCTATTTTTCTGTTTGTTATAATGATTTTTCATACAATTATAATATATATGACTTTAAAATAATGGGGCTAAAATCCTAATCTATTCGAAAGCCCTTTATTCCACAACAAATGGGTCTACTTAAACAAAAACCTAAGCTCGATATTGTTTCGGGGGTAGAGCCCGCTCTTCGGTGAGCGAGATAGCCGTTCGATCACCAGGAAGCGGAACTCGCGGCCTCTAACTGGGCAGTGGGACCCCATGTCAAGAGCGTTGTCCTCGAACCCCGGCATTGCGTCCGTAGAGGTCCCATGTTGTCGGTTCATACTTCGATTTCTCTAAGCTCATGCAGATATGCCCGATGTGAGAAATAAGGGTTTCCGAAGTATCTACCAACTCCAATAATTATAACTAGACCGTCATGGCACTTGTTAATAAAATCTTTTTAATTAATTTGAGTAATATCTCAGGGTCACTTATTAATAAGATTCGTACGTACTTAATTTATAACCAATGATTTCTTTTAAAATTTAAATTTATAAGTCGTCAAATTTAGTCAAATATACATCCTATCACCATTTTAGTGAGATTTGACTAAAGAGAGAGATAAGTTCGTCCCTTGGCTTCTCCAAGAGCCGGATTTGATGGAGCTCCGGATCTGTCTGAGTTCCTTATGTATAAAAACGAACTCTCAACAGACAACGGCCATTAATTGACGCGAGCAAAAAAAAAAAAAACAAAAAGGAGGAGGGAAGAAGACAGCCTTAAGCATAGCTCGAAGCTCGAGGTTTTCATGCTCTCCTGCGTTACAATGATGCTCGTGCAGAGACTCCAGATGTTCCTTGACCTGCTGAACCTGGTCATCGATTTCGGCCTTGCCGCCGCGCAGGCTCTCCGCGTCGCAGTCCGCCGAGAAAGGCGGCTTTGGCGGCTCGCCTATCCCGCTTCCACGGCCGTTCCGTCCGTTCCTCTTGTCGGTCTCTTCCCCTGAAATTCTTTCTTTTGTTGTCGGGTCTCAATTTATTCGTTCGTCGTGTATAATCAATAATGGGAGTTCAGAACTCCATCAAGAGATGAAATAGGCATTGTGTAGGCAGCATTTCTTGCTGGTCTTGTTCCAGTACCGTCTGCAACATGTGTAGTTGGATGTATACAAGTGCCAGAATTCTGGATCTTGAAATCTTAATAGCATGAGTGCCATCGGATCTTCATGATTGATCATTTTTCTGGGAAAACAATCGTCGTTTTCTGCTCCACACTGGATAACAAAGTTCTCATTTTGAGATGGGATTTTCCCCTTTTGGATTCTCCTCTGCGTTGGTCTGGACAAGGTTCCTGCTCTCCACATGCACGGCGTATGTGAGAGCATGCACGGCAATGAAAATGTTAAATGTCTCTCTTGGCTGAAGAAGTTATCGATCTACTTAATGACAAACATGTCGATTTCGCGGAACTTTCAACAGAGCAAGCGCATCTCATTTTTCTATTCAATTGTTTTTTTCAGAAGCTTGGACTCATGTTTCGTGGCTGCTCCTGGTGGGTGTGAGGTTTGACATTTCAGGCGAGTCTGAAGATAAGATCGGAGAATTATCGACACCGGGTACAAACTATTTGCTTTGGACCTTTTTATTACCAAGCTTAGCTCCCCAAAGGAAGTTGAACTGACACTAATCATGGAACACAACTTCTGACTCTGGCGAGCGACCTTCTCATCTCACCCTTACTTACTGGCAGTTTTCTGGAGAATTGCCACTAATTCTGTTGGTTTGGACATCATGACCATGTGATCCGATCCTCTCGTCTTCAACACTTCATCTGGCGGATTGCGCTTGATCATCCACTCTGCAAGATCCTTCGGAACGAGTTTATCTCCCTCGGAAAGCACGAAGATCCTGCGCACAGAACCATAATTCTTCCGGGACAATGTTATCTGCCTCGACATGTCCTCGTTGCTGAACAAACGCACTGGCCTAAGCAACAAGCTTGCCAAGGTCAAATCCTGCAACGTAAGAAAAGAATTCTGGTAAAAAAGGGAGAGCTTTGATTGATATGAAACGTGTTTGGTCGAGTTTATGTTGTCAAGCATCCGACAAAATTGGAACTTATGCAACGCGGATAAGATCAGCATGGGGTAGAGTTATCGATTCGTTTCTTGGCTTTACCTCAATTGGGCTGAGCTGATAAACCGTCGATGCCAAGAAAATTGGACCAAAACTGAAGGTGGTCGGAGGGTTGTTCGGCCCATTGTCGTAGGTGTAGTGGCTGTCTAGAACAGGTGGAGATCTTCTGAGAGACTTCACTTGCAAAACACAACAGTTTCATCTCAACCAATAAAGGAAAGAAATGCTTCTGGGCATACGAAATTCCTGGCCAAGTGGAAATTGGATCGCTGGCAATAATGGGTTTAAAATTGAACGTACCTCGTGATTGAGAGTAGAAACATTGAGTTCAGGACCAGGCATCAAGGCCGTGACAAACACAGCAAGGGCAATCTTCTCGGGGAATTTCTCCATCACCTGAGAAAGAGCAAACCCACCGAAGCTGTGACCGACGAGGATCACTCTCTCCTGTGAAGCTAGACCTTCCATGACATCTCTCAGGGGCTTGAAGTACTCAGAGATTGACCGCAGCGATTTGGCCTGACGCAGGTCGATCCCAGAAGCCGCCAGGTCAAGTGCAGTAACTCTGTGACCGGATGATCTTAGCAATTTCGCGACCTTGTACCAGCACCAAGCGCCGTGGCCTGACCCATGAACCAGCACAAAGTGCTTGCTTTCAAAAGATGCTCCATTCTGCTCGAAGCAGAAGAGGAAGAGGACGAGGAGGGCAAGTGATGCCAGGTCCAGGTTCTTGTCCATTTGCCTCTCGCTTGCAGTTTCTCTTACCCAAAAACTGGGCCTATGCAAGGGGGGAAGGAGATCGGTTTTGTTCAGCGAGATCGTTTTGGTGTTGAACATTGATTAAAGCTAGCGAAGAAGAACCTTCATAGGTCAGCAATTACGAAATCAATGCCGTTGACTATTCTTGAGATCCCATATTTTCCTACCTTTGAATTGAAATTGTGGATCTGATACACCTAAAATAGTCAAATAAACAAGGATGGTTTACAGCAGAAAACGAACAACAAGGGCACTTTAGGGTTTTTTTTTTCAATTTAGTTTTTTAATTTTTTTTTCAAAAAAAAGGCTAAAAAAGAGATATTTACTAGATTAGGGCTCGCGTGGCATGTTAAATGCCGACCGCACCCGAGTGGCATTCAAAGTGCCGCGCCGGGGCCGAGCGCACACCATTAATGCCGTGCGGGCCCACACGGTACTTTAAGTGCCATGCGAGCCCGCTCGGCATTTTAAGTGCCGCATGGGCCGTGTGGGCCCGTGTGACCCAAAGGCTCCAAGGCCTTTTTTTTTTCGTTTTAAATATTTTTATATGTTTTTAATTATATTCAAAATTTATATATAAATATAAATAATTATATAAATTCATATAAATAATATAAATAAATATATAAATTTTTAATTCATAAAAAATAATCATATAAATGATTATATAAATTTTTAAATATAAATTTATACTTATAATTATATGAATTTTAAATATCCATATAAATAATTATATAAATTTCTAAATATAAATATATATATAATCATATAAATTATATAAATATTTATATAAATAATCACACAAATAATTATATAACTACTTAATTATATTTAAAAATTTATAATTATATACATTTTTAAATATAAATTTTTATTGAGGCTTATTAAGATATATGTAATTAATTTAGATAATTATATAAATAATTATTTAAAAATGTATATTTATAAATAATTTTTAAATATAAATTTTTATTGAGGCTCATTAAGATATATGTAATTAATTTAGATAATTATATAAATAATTATATACATTTTTAAATATATTTAAAATTTTATATTTATAAATAAATTTTAAATATAAATTTTTATTTTGAGGCTCATTAACATATATGTAATTAATTCATTTAGTATGTAAAAAATTAAAAAAATATTCATAAACTAAATTTATATAACTTTGTTAATATAAATAATTAATTCATTAAGATAAAATTTTCAATTAATATAATGTATTTAGTATGTAAATGAATAATTAATTTATTAAGATAATTTTTTATTAATTATTTACATACTAAATAAATTAATTACATACATATTAATAAATTATTAATAATTACGTTCTAAAAATAAGCTTCAAAAGGAAACAAATTATATTTATAAAGTTATATAAACATAAAATTATAGAACCCACCGGCTGAGTGGGCGAGTGGATAGGGCTCTGGACCCAGTTTGGTCCAGAGTTCGAATCCCCCCCGTTGCGATTCGTCGCAGGGAGCTCGTCCCCCCCGTTGCGATTCGTCGCAGGGAGCTCAGTGTCTTACCCGGGTGCCTGTGGTGGTGGGGTCCTGCAGTCGCCCCCGAGGACTTAGTCGGGTTCACGGCCTCGGTTTGAGCTCAGCTCGCCAGCCTCCGGACACCTCGGTTATCAAAAAAAAAAAACATAAAATTATAGAAAAATTAAAAAAAATATGAAATTAAAAAAGAGCTCCAACACCATCGTGAATAATTTTTTTTATCAATTATTTATATAGTCAATAAATTAATTACATATATCTTAATATATTTTTAATTAATTATTGATAATTATGCTATAAAAAACTTGAAAAGGAAAAAATAATATTCTAAATATAAATATAAAAAAAATTTGTGAAAAAATTATCTTAATAAATAAATTATTTATTTACGTACTAAATCAATTATATTAATAGAAAATTTATTATTTTAATTTCATATTTTTATGTATTTTTATAATTTTATATTTATATACATATTTAAATTTTTATATTTATATTTAGAATATTATTTTTTCTTTCTCAAGTTTTTTTATACCAAAGTTATCAATAATTAATTAGAAGATATATTAAGATATATGTAATTAATTTATTTACTATGTAAATAGTTAATCAAAAAATATTTACAAGACCGGTGTGGGAGCTTTTTTTTATTTTGTATTTTTTCCATGTTTTTACATTCTAAATACATTATATTAATTGAAAATTTTATCTTAATAAATTAATTATTTATATTAACAAAGTTATATAAATTTAAATACATTTTATGAATATTTTTTTAATTTTCACATACTAAATAACTTAATTAATATATCTTAATGAGCCTCAAAATAAAATTATATATATAATTTTATATAATTATATAAATTAATTATGTTAATATTAATAAATTAATTAAAAATATTTATATAAATTTATATTTAAAAATTTATATATACATATAATTAAAAATTTATATAGTTATTAATATGAATATTTTTTTTAATTATTTATATAAAGTTATGTAATTATATGTATAAATTTATATCTAAAAATTTATATAATTATTTATGTGAATTGTTTTATCAATTAAAAGTTTATATAATTATTTATATGACTATCTATATAAATTTGTATGATTATTTATATATATTTAAAATTTTTATATTTTTATATGATTATATGTATAAATTTATATTTAGAAAGTTATATAATTATTTATATTTATATATAAATTTTTAAATATAATTAAAAACATATAACGAAATATTAAAAAAACAAAAAAAAGGGCCTTGGGGCCTTTGGGCAGCACGGGCCTGCACGGCCTATGCATCACTTAAAATGAGTGCCGCGACATTTAGACTGTCAGCTGGGGTTCGGGTGGCATTTAAAGTGCCGCGCGGGCCCTAATTCGGTAAATATTTTTTTTTGCCCTATTTTTATAAAAAAAATTTAAAACCTAAAATGGAAAAAAAAACCCGCACTTTTGTCAAACCACATTATTTATTTAGGCAAACACACAATATTCATAATCAACAGTCACAATCCTTCCATCATACAGTAGGGTTTCAAGTCGCCAAAGCTAATAAAAAGGCTTCGGCTACAACAATGCTACATAACTCCTTGCGCCTCAGCACAATAGATGGTTCTTTATTCGGATATTCTGCTGTTGAATCTCATATCCTGAAGTGGTGAATCTGGATGTTCTCCACATCAAGCTTCTTGAAGTGGCTAGCTTTTCGGGTGACCGAGAACTTGCCCCAGTTGTATGGCCTGTACTTTGGAGGGTTGTGCTCATCGATCAGTTCCTCCAGTGGCTGCACCATGGTGTAGTGCGATGGGCCGAAGAAGAATGGAATCGAGAACCTCTCTTTCTCCGAGTTCACCATCGCTCTGTGTTCAACGCTCTCGTAAGCGTCGTTGCTCCAAACCTTCACTTAATCAAGTGTCAATTCGTCAAGAACATGGCTTGTTCTGTTCCTTCGAGTACCTCACCCACATTCACAAGTACAATTCGTATGTATGACCAATGATAATGTATGAAAATCACAGAAATTGACCTAAAGGATGGATCATAATCATTAGGCTTGGGCACAACAAGTCGCGGCACAAATGACCTTCCGTATACACATCTTTAAGCGATAAGTTCTGCATACAAAAATTTCTATTTTAATAAGTGGTACCTGAATAATGTCACCGACATTGATGATGAATGTATCAGGGATGGGCTTGACTAGGACCCACTCCCCATCACTCTTTCTCTTCACCTCGAGGCCTCCGACGTGGTCTTGAGCTAGGATGGTGAGCGCCATCGAGTCCTTGTGGCGGCCCACGCCTAGAGCGAGGTGCGGCGCGGGGCACGGCGGATAGTGGTTGAGCCGGATGAAGCTAGTCTGGTCCTCGAAGAATTTGTCAAACCTGTTCGCCGGCAAGCCCAGGCTCCGAGCTATCAGTTCCATCAGCTTGTACGCGAGTTTCTCCGGTTCTCGTGCGTATTCTTCGCATGCTTCCCTGAATTTAATGGCCGCCAAGAGAATCATTTTGGACAGGGCATGAATCGATATTTGCTCTATCGAAACACCAGGTGGCCAGAGGAAAGAAAATCAGGGAAGCACTAACCTTAATCCAGGAGGGTACTCAGGCCACTGATTAGTCCACTCCGTGACGCCCACTTCGCCGTCCTCGAGCGAGGCCGCGACGAGCGTCGGCTCTTGCACGACGAAGTCGAAGACCTCCTTCCAGTCCCTCACGTTCTTGGTGTGCTCCGTCTCGTAGTACCCGACCACCTTCCTCTCGTCCCTCCTCACCTTCTTCTTCTCCTCCAAACCCTGCCCGAAAAACTCCCTCGCCTCCCGCGCTATCCTCTCCCTCGCTTCCGCCGCCACCCCGTGGTTCACCACCGCGAAGAACCCCCACTTCTTGCAAGCCTCCCTTATCTCCGCCACGAGCTCCTCGACGGCAGTGGAAGCAGCCGCCGCGCCGTCGGAGGGTGAATAGCTGGTGAGGGCGGCGAGGTCGATGAGCGGGATGCCTTCGGCTTGTGGTGCGGCGAGCTTGGGCCTATGTTCAACGTCTTGTACGAACGCCGGGTCGACCTCTCCCATCTCCTTCTCTTGATGAAGATCGTGTGTATGAGTGGCTGATCAGCAAAAATCAAATCTTTTTTTTTCTTTTTCTATTTTGTTTTTTGGGTGATAGATATTGAAGCAGTTTTGGATGGGAGGAGTCTTATAGTGGACATGGTGGTGGCTGACGCACCGTCGAACCTGGACTCGATTGGGTGGACAATTCGGAAGTCGGTACGGAGTGACTAGGATAGTTGCCGGGACATTGGGAAAATTACAAGGAGAAAGGCGATTAGAGGGCGAAGAGTTTGTGATTCTTGACGTAAGAGCTTGCATCGGTTATTCGGGTAGGTTTGCTCTTGGAGTTTGCCTTAATAATTGATTCCTCGTTCCCTCATATGTTTTTGAAAAGTATATGACAGGTTATGCAATTTGTGCATAAGATCAAATTATTTTTTAAAAAAAATCTCAAATTTTGATAATTCAGTCGAAATTCTTTCAATTTGGTCAATTTAATACTAAACCGGTCATTCCGGCCAATTCTTATCACGAATCATTGACGTGAACGCCGGTTGTCATACATAGCACAACCAGCATTGACGTGGACAATTATTGTAATTTTTGAAAGAAAAATTAGAATTTCTAATTTTAATTTTAATGTCCTTTTTTATGTGCTTTTCTTTAATTTTTTTTTGTATGTGTGTGTGACGGTCAAGCGATTCTATTTGTTTGGAGCGCAATAACGATAATTTAGTTATTAAGAAAAATAAACTTATAGGATCCACACGATACGCACGTAAGTATGCACGATAAATGAAGGTCGCTTTTTCTATGTTCCTCATTCCCTTTTGAAATTAAAATTGTTACGGTCCTTTTCTTTTGGGAAGGATTAAACGTTGGCCGCCGCGTTGGATAGGCCACAACTCCTGTTAGGGAAAAAAATACCAAAAAAAAAAGTCTAAAATCCAGTGTGCCGTGTCAATTTAGTCGTAAACTCTTTTTTTTTTAGCTAATTGAGTCCTAAAATTTTTGTATTTGTGCTGATTAGTCTATGGAGCTAATTTTGACGGGTGAGGATCGCCCTAGCTAGTTGTCGGTGGGGTAAGCTTTGCCAAAGGTTGGGACCAGCTGGAGGTTGAACGAAGAGAAGAAAAAAAGAAAAGAGAGAAAGAAAAGAAGAGAAAGTAGGAAAAAGCAAAACAAAAGCTAAAAATAAAATATTATTAAAATACTATTAAAAATTTATCATCTTCAGGGCCGATTAAGCCACGAAAGATAGATCTGCGTCCATGTCGGCGATTTCCAGTCAAAATTGACCGGATGGATTGAACCGATATAAATGTAAAAGGTTTATGATTCAATTGGTAAAAGAAGAAGAAGGAGAAATTTAGAACTGAATTGATATAATTACAATAAATTCATGACTTTTCTTGTAATTCGTTCCCTGTTTAGGCGGTTAAGACATTTCACCGGAAAGAAATGTTGGCCGAGGAATCGGGGACTCGAAAGAGACCGATTTCCTTCTTTTTTTTTTTTTGGTCCAAAAGAGACTGAATTGTTTGTTTCAATAGCCAGGTTCCGCTACATAGCATGACTAGCTTCAAGTTCACTTTTGGAGAAAATTCATTAGGTTTATTTATACTCGGTCATTTCGTGGTTTGATCAATTTCGATATGGGGATCTATTTGCTCCATCTACGAATTTTATTGGTCTGATGTCGTGAGCGAATATAGAAGAGTGGATTCCATTTCGAGAATGTTTGAAGGATGTCTCGGTGGCAAGGGTGTTAAGTGACCGAAACATCGATTCCACAACAGACATCTGTGAATGTTTAAAAGATTGATGTTTTGGGACAAGAAGAATGATTGGCGGACAAATACAGGGTCAAATAATATGGTGTTTTTCATATGAATAATGTGCAAATACAGGGTGAAACTATATGGCGTTTTTGATATGAGTCATGTGCTTTTAATATTCTCTCCTTTTATATATATATTGAAATGATGGCTGCAAAATACGAAATTCGAAGCTAAAATTGGACTGGAAATTATGTCACTAGCAATGATGGGCTTCAGATTGAATGTATCTTTGGAGTGAGTTTAGGACTCGGCATCAAGGCACTGGCCCAAATAGCAAGTGGGCGAATATTTACTCTTTCAATATCTATTTGAGTTGTAGGGTTAGCTCATGAATTCTCGGAATAAATGAATTGGTCCCTGGTTCGTTCCGCCATCCCACCTAATGAATTAATTATTAGGATTCATTTTTCAATAGAATCTTCCTCGGAACCCAAATTATGATCGATAAGGATCACTCTGTCCTGTTAAGCTAGACCTTCTATGACATCTCTCATAGATCGATTTCAGAGATTTGGTTTGAAGTCAGTCAATCTCGAAAGCGGCCAGATCAAGGGGAGCAACTTTGTGACCCGACGATCTTAGGAATTTGGCCATCTTTACGAACACCATTGTGCACCTTGGCCTGATCCGTGAGCCAGCGCAAAGTGCTTGATTTTAAGTGATGCTTCATTCCGCTCGAAGCAGGAGAGGCAGAGGATGAGGAGCGCAAGTGATGCGAGGTTGAGCTTCTTTATGTCCATTTGCCTCTCGTCTGCTGTTTTTCTTACCCAAAACTGGGTCTTCGCAAAGGGGGGGAGGCCATGGGCTTTTGTTCAGGGAGATGGTCCGGTGTTGACTGATGCCAGCAAGGGAGAACCCTCATTGCTAAGCAATCACGAAGTCAATCGCGTTGACTATTCTTGTGATCCCACCTATTCCTCCCTTTTGAACAGAAACATACCCATATAAAAAACGATGTTCTGCAACAGAAAACGAAATACACAGGACTTTATGGAAATCGCTGTGCTCAGCTCCATTATTTATTTAGGCAAACATACAATATTTCCGAGTACACAGTGGCATCTGTTACACTCTATCGCAAAGTTTTCAGTCTGCCAACGCTAATTGAAAAGCTTCAGCTATAGCAAAGAAACAATTGATGGTCATAATTTGGAGATTCAACTGCTGAATCTTATATCCTGAAATGGTGAATTTGGATGTTCTCCACATCAAGCTTCTTGAAGTTGCTCGCTGTTCGGGTGGCCAAGAACTTGCCCCAGTTGTATGGCTTGTACTTTGGAGGGTTGTGCTCATCAGTCAATTCCTTCAGTGGCTGTACCATGGTATAATGTGGCGGTCTGAAGAAGAACGGAATCGAGAGCCTGTCTTTCTCCGAATTCACCATAACTCTATGCTCGACACTCTCGTAAGTCTCATTGCTCCAAACCTTCGTATAGTCAAGAGTTAATTCATCAAGGCTGTTCCAGTGAGTACTTCGCCCACATTCACAAATACAGTACACATGTATGACAAGGATCATGTATGATAATCACAAAAATCGATCAAGATATTTTGGTTTGGTTGTCACATGCATGAATGATGATATATTTCTTAAGAGATAATCCATAATAATCTTCACATTCTTCATGCAACTACAAATGATCGTGTATAAAGAGTTAGCTTGTAGAAAGGGATGGATTGCAATCATTAGACGTGGGCACAACTAGCCGCACAAATGATCTATAAACAATAAGTTGTGCGTATAGAAAGTTCTTTTTTTAAATATGGTACCTGAATAATGTCACCAACATTGATAATAAATGAATTGGGGAAGGGCTTGACTTGGACCCATTCCCCGTCACTCTTCCTCTTCACCTCAAGGCCTCCGACCTCGTCCTGAGCTAGGATGGTGAGTGCGCCCGAGTCCTTGTGGCGGCCCACGCCAAGCGCTAGGTGCGGCTCAGGGCAGGGCGGATAGTGGTTGAGCCGGACTACGCTGGTCTGGTCCTTGAAAAACTCGTCAAACCTATTTGCGGGCAAGCACAAGCTCTGAGCTATCAATCCCATTAGTTTGTGCACGAGTTTCTCCAATTCTTGTACATATTCTTCGCATGCTTCCCTGAATTTTAATAGCCGCAAGAAATGTCATCATGGATGGGCCATTGTGTAGTTACTAATTTAGATTACTTTGATCGATATGATCCATCGATCATGCGTTAGTGATAGAATCTATAAATATTAAATCACGCTTTCATCTAACGGTTTACGTTTTTTTTAGAACAATTATGCCTTTTAGCTTCTATTGAAACACCATGTAGCCAAAGGGGGAAAAAAAAGGGCTCATGGCAATGCTAACCTCAATCCAGGAAGGTACTCAGGCCACTGGTTGGTCCACTCAACGACACCCTCTTCGCCGTCCTCGTGTGAGGCCGGGACGAGCGTCGGCTCTTGCACGGTGAAGTCGAAGACCTCCTTCCAGTCCCTCACGTTCTTGGTGTGCTCCGTCTCGTAGTACCCCAACGCCCTCTTCTCGTCCCTCCTCACCTTCTTCTTCTCCTCCAAACCTTGCCCGAAGAACTCCCTCGCCTCCCGCTCTATCCTCTCCCTCGCTTCCGCCGCCACCCCGTGGTTCACCACCGCGAAGAACCCCCACTTCCTGCACGCCTCCCCTATCTCTGCCACGAGCCCCTCGACGGCAGTGGAGTCAGCGATCGCACTGTCGGAGGGCGCATGGCCGGTGAGGGCGCCGAGGTCGATGAGGGGAATGCCTTCGGCTTGAGTGGCTGTGAGCTCGGGCCTGTGCTCGATGTCTTGTATGAAGGCCGGATCGACTCCTCCCATTTTCTTTTTCTTGATAAAGATCGAGAGTTTGATCTTGGGTCGATGTGAGTTTGTGAATGATCAGGAAAGATAAAAGTCTTTTCTTTGTTTTGTGCCGTGGGTGACGTCGAAGCAGTGGTAGAGGAGCATATTTATAGCGGAAATGGTGGTGGCTGGTGCACGATTGAACCTGGACGCGATTGACTGGATGATTCGGATAAGGATGGCGTCAGGACATGAAGAAAATTATGAGGAGAAATGCAAAATGAAGACATAGAGTAAGTGATTCTTGACGTAAGAGCTTGCATTTTTTTGTTCGGGGAGTTTGTGGTAAATAATTGGTTCCTGATTTCATCATATGTAGTTGAAAAGTATTTGAAAGGCGGTACGATCGGTGCACAACATAATCTTGAACAAAATGTGTGTGATCAAAATGGAATGGACAAAGGACAAAGCAGGGTTCAATGCGATTTCAAAGCGTGATCACCAGAATCATTCCAAATATTTTCTTCTATTGTAAATATAATGGTGTAGACCAACAAATTAGTGAATTAAAATTTCAAGTGTAATTGATTTTATCTTTATGAGAAACTACCAATTCTAAGTATAATGAAACTCTTTCGATATGGAAAAATTTGGCAAAAACTATATAAAAAAGTCATATACCCTACCGCGCCAATATCAATTTAGAGATAAATCTTTTTGTTTGCCCGATCTAGTCCTAAATATTTTGATAATTTGTCAATATAGTCATTTCGATCAATTTTGACAAAAAATTGCTTACTTTTTGGATGTCAATCATCTTACATGGCATGACTACTGCTGACGTGGACTTTTCCTTTGTTGGTCCATGGCCTCGACGGAGGTTGCCGGCCTAGGTGAGGGTGCCACTGCTCTCGCTAGATTTGGGCCGGTGTGAGCGGCGCCCTCACTTGATTTGGATGATGAGACCATAGTATGGGTCCATGAGCCCTTTTCCGGTGGTTAGTGAGGATGTTGCAACCCTCATTAAAAAATGAAAGAAAAAATTAAAAATGAGAAAATGAAAAGAAAAATAAAAAATTAGAAAAAAATATTAAATATAGTGCAAAACTTGTTCAGGTTAGCGCCGGCCATGTTTCATAGGACAGTTGACGTTCATGTTAGCGATTTGCAGCTAAATTGATAGAAAGGAATAAATTGATAAATTGACAAAAAAATTTAGAACTAAATTGTCTAAATTAAAAGATTTGGGAATAAATTGACATATGTATACGAAATTTATGTCTTTTGTTTTTGGCAATTATCCCAAAAAAATATGTGATGCGCTAGGTTGTCTCTTCATGACTTCTTGCTGTCCAATTCTTAGCAAAAAGGAAAGAAAATTCCGATGAAATAGTTTTCTTTGGAAAGTATTTGGACCTCGTGCCAGAATATGTTGAGTGAATGACAAACCCAATACGACATCGAATTCCTGCAACTCAAATCACGTTAGCCTCTGGAAAGCAGGCCATCAACCATGGACTGTAGTGTTCAAAGAAATAATGGGTTTTTTCTTAGTCTCCGAATCTGCGTTTATTTCGTGAAAAATAAATATTTGACTAAAAATGATTACTTGTATAACTCATAAAAAGAGTTAATATCAAGAAAAATCTCAAATTAATACACATGTGATAAACTTACCCCAAACTAATTTTTTGACCACGAAAAATATATCTCTAATTATTTTTTTGACCACCAAAAATCTCAAACTGGTACACTCGTGAAATTTATCCCAAATTGATACACTTGTGACAAATTTACTATTCATTTATTTTTCGTTAAAGTTTATCATCAAATTGTTGAGTTAGATAACATGTAAGAGTTGAGGAGTGCACCGGTTTGGACTTTTTATCTTCTTTTTGTCACAGATATATCAGTTTGAAATTTTTCGTGTTATTAATCCAATTTAACAGAAATTAACCAAGGGTAAATTTATCATATATGTACTAATTTGAGATTTTCCGTGGTTAGGGTAAATTTCTTATTATATATTAGTTTGAGGGTTGGTCAAAATAATAGTTTGGGTTAAATTTATCATATATGTATCGATTTGGGGTTTTTTGTGATAAAAAAGTAGGTTGGGTAAATTTGTCACAAGTTTACCGGTTTGGGATTTTTCATAGTATTACTCTCTTATAAAAATAAATAAATGAAAAATACTTTCACCGTCAATAATAATATTTGTACACGTATTGTTGAATTGATGAGGAAATTTTTTCATTAATTAATTATTTAACGCGTTAAAAATGATCAAAATTTAGAAAAATATTTTCTAAATCGTTACGAGAGAAACAAAGTCCTAATGTTTTGAGCTAGTACGTGGGAATATTTCATTTGCAAATCTCTTAGTTTGGAATGCGATGAAGACAAAGTACTTATCTTTAAGGCCGTCTTGTTGGCGAGGAATCTAGGATCTAACCATGTTATCGAAGCGAGAAATCCTGGGAGAGAGGTCGTATGTGTTAACCGGGGTTTGATGGATCCGAACATTTGAGAGCCTACTTGGTCCTTTTCTTTTTGGCAGGATTAGACGTCGGCCATGGTCCCCACGTTGGTGAGGCAAATTGGGGTTCTATCTAGGAAAATTATAAAAAAAATCCTAAATATTTGTGTCAATTTAATAATAAATATATATTTTTTTTCAATTAAGTCCTAAGTTTTTTGCATTTGTGTTAATTGAATTCTTTCGGCCAAAATCGACCGGAAATTGATGATATCGACGTCGACTGCCTACCAATTGTCTCATGTGGCATTACTGGTGCTGAGTGAACTTTTTTAATTGTTTTAATTTTTTTTTGCCTTTTCCCCCCTCATTTCTGTGTTTTTTTTTGTTAATGGTAGGTGGGAGGCCGCCAAACATCGGCTAAGGCCCAACGAGGGCTGTGAGCCTCACCAATGGCCAACAAGGCTCATAGGTCCTTGCTCAATGGCTTGCGACCTGACATAAAAAATAAAAATGAAAAAAGACTGAAAAAATAAAAAATAAAAAAATTCAACGTTAGCAATTTTTGGTCAATTTTGGATGGAAGGGCTGAATTTGCACAAATGCAAAAGATTCATGACTTAATTGACAAAAGAAAAAGTTTCTGACCAGATACAATTGGTTTATGATTTTTTTTGTAATTTTTTATGATCCTATCTAGAGGATGGTGGTTAGATTTTGCGCGGTCGATGATTTAGAGAAATTCAGTAGATGAAGTGTCAGATATCAAGAGACACTGATTGATCATAAAGTTGCCGATATATATTGCTGAGGATCCAGGACTAGAAAGAGACTGAATGGTTGGTTGCAACAGTTAGTGTAGCTACATCAAATGACTAGCTTTAGGTTATTTACTTATATTATTTATAATGGGTTGAAAACTAGCTTCAAGTTCACTTTAGAGAAAGATGGTCAATCTATTCGCTTTTAGGATTTGGCCGCTTCTGGCATCGACCCGAATCAAGCTAGCTCACTTCGGTCGATTTCTGACTATTTCAAGCCCCTTAGAGATGTCATGGAAGGTCCATCGTACCTGGAGCGAGTGGTACTTATTGGCCACAACTTGGGTGGATTGGCTCTTTGAGGTTATAGTTGTTGTGTTTGTCACTGCCTTCATTCCAGGTTCGATACTTAATGTCACTACGATCAACGTCGTGGTACGATCGTTTCAAAGTGGTACTATTGTCAAACAATATGGTGTTTTTCATATGAATAATGTGCAAATACTGGGTGAAACTACATGGTGCTTTTGATATGAATCATGTGCCTTTAATATTTCTCTTTACGTTTTCTTGGAATGATAGTTGAAAAATATGAAATTTGAGGCTAAAATTGGACTGAAAATTGTGTCACTAACAATGATGGGTTTTAGATTGAATATACCTCTTGAACGAGTTCAGGATCTGGCATCAAGACAGTGGCCCAAACGGCAAGGGCAATCTTCTCGGAACCCAAGCTATGGCAGATAAGGATCACCATGTCCGGTTAAGCTAGACCTTCCATGACATCTATTGGAGATCGATTTTAGAGATTCTGTCTGAAGTCAGTCGATGCTGGAAGCGGCCAAGTCACGTGGAGCAACTTTGTGACCCGATGATCTTAGGAATTTGGCCATCTTTGCCAATGCTATCATGCAACGTGGCCTGACCCATGAGCCAGTACAAAGTGCTTGATTTCAAGTGATGATTCATTCTGCTTGAAGAAGAAGCAGAAGAGGAAGAGGATGAGGGGTGCAAGTGATGCAAGGTTGAGCTTCTTTATGTCCATTTGCCTCTCGTTTGATGTTTTTCTTACCCAAAACTGGGTCTCAACAAAGGGGGAAAGGCAATGGATTTTTGTTCAGTGAGATAGTTTGGTGTTGACTAATGCCGACAAGGGAGAACCCTCATTGGTATTGATGGTATTTATCCTAAACTGAATATCAATGCAATCACACGAAAGATAGAAAATTGATGACACACGAGATTACTTAGATTAACCCCAAAATAGGACTACGTTCTGCAAAGAGATTTCACTATATTTTTTCACTTGTTATAATGATTTCTCATATGAGTACAATATATGACTTAAAAATAATGGGCCTAAAACCCTAATGTATCTGAAAACCCTTTATTCCATAATAAATGAGCATACTTAAACAAAAGCCTAAACTCGATGTTGTTTCGGGAGCGCTGCCTCCGAGTCCCGACACGCTCAAATACCCTGCTTATTGGGGAGCAGGACCTCCACCCGCTAACCGGGCAGGGGGACCCCTGCTCGTTGATCGGCCAACAGGACTCTCATGTCGGGGTGTTGTCCCCAAACTTGCGTTCCGTGCGTAAAAGTCTCATGTTGTCGATTTATACTTTGATTTCTTTAAGCTCACATGGGCATGTCCAATCTGAGAAATAAGGGTGTTCCAAATATTCACCAACTCCAACATTCTCCCACTTGATGGATACTTTGCGTAAATGAGAACCTTCCCAATATCATTCTTTTTTAATCCAATTGCAGCAAAGCATCATTTAAACTTCACATCCGTAACGGCTTTAGTAAGGAAGTCTGAACTATTTTCCCCCATATCGACCATTTCAAGTCGAATCACTTTCTTTTGGATAAAATGATATTGTATGTTGATGCGCTTTGTATGTGAGTGAAACGCTAGATTCTTAGCTAAATGAATAGCCCCTTGATTATCACATCTTACCTCCACGGTATCTTGCTCAAAATCGAGCTCCAAGCACAACCGTCATAACCATATGACCTCCTTTCCAGCATGAATAAGAGCCATGTACTCAGCTTTCGTAGAAGAGAGCGCTACCACATTTTGTCTCTTACTTATCCAACTCAATGCAACCTCAAATAATGTGAAAACATACCCGCTAGTAGACTGTCTACTATAAATATCTCCACCCCAATCTGAATCTATATGACCTACGATATTAAGGATGTTTCCATTTCATGTACCTTCAAAACATAAAAAGAAATTACAAGTTCCATGAAAATACCCAAAAACTCTTTTGATTGCATTCCAATGTTCTCTACTCGAGTTAAACATATATCGGCTCAAGACTCCCACTGCTTGGGTTATATCCGAACATATGCACACCATAGCATACATCAAGTTACCCACTGCTTGGGCTATATCCGAACGTTTGTGTACAAAATTTGGGTCATCTCCTCAGTTTCCTTATTCGTTTTAGGACACTGTTCTGCAGACAACTTGGTACCTAAAGGTATATGAATACCAACAGGCTTGCAGTCCATCATGTTGAATTTCTTCAAAATTTCCTTGATGTATTTCTCCTGCCTTAGTCATAGCTTCCGTTTCTCACGGTCCTTCATAATGTGCATGCCCCAAAATAAAATTTGCAAGCCCCAAATCTTTCATATTGAACTGCCTAGCCAACAAATCTTTCACAAATTTCAACATCTTCACGCTATTCCCGATTAACAGCATATCATCCATGTAAAGTGTGAGGATGATAAACTGATTGCCCAATCTCTTCACATTAACACAGTGGTCAGAATAAAATCAAGCTAGAGCATGTATGTGTCAAACTTCTGGTACCACACCCTCGGTGATTGTTTAAGCCCATATAAGGATTTTTTAAGCTTGCACACTAGTTTCTCCTTTTCTTTTGCTTCAAAACCTTTTGGTTGCCTCATATAAATCTCATCCTCCAAGTCCCCATGAAGGAAAGCTATTTTTACATCCATCTGTTCTACCTCAAGATTGTATGCAGCTACTATAGATAGAAAAAACCGTTTCGAGGTCAATTTTACCATGGGAGAAAAAAATATCGCCATAGTTAACTTCCTCGATCTGAGAATACCCCTTGGCTACAAGCCTTGCCTTATACTTCTCCATGGTCCCATTTGATTTCAGTTTTCATTTGAACACCCATTTGTACCCAATTGCCTTTCTATCCTGAGGTAATTTACACAGGGTCCATGTCTCGTTATGATCAAATGACTATATCTTATCTATCATTGCGAACTCCCATTGAGTCGCATCATCCATGGATCTCACCTCTTTTACAGAATTAAGATCATTCTCGGTAATACTCAAGGCATGAAACGTACTCAATGTACTAAGTGAGTACCAAAGTGGTGCCCGCCTTGCCTGCGTTGATCTCTTGAGAATCGGCATTCTATCCGTGTTAGGGTCTTCATTCGAATCTGCATCCTCAATTTCATTAACTAAGTCCCCTTATTTCGGATCAGAATCAGATCAGAATCAGACTCCACTAATATACTCTGTGAAACCATCTCTGCAGTCTCAGCTTTCAAGCTTTCTTCAAGCACTATTACTTTCTTGGGCTCATCACTTTTTCGTGTGCCTATCTGGGATTGTGTTTCACGAAAGACAACGTCCCTGCTGTATACGATAGCCTTTGATTCTAGATTCCACAGCTTATAGTCTTTGACCCCTTATATCCCACGAATATGTTCTTAAGCTTACCCCTTTTCTCCTTAAGTACATGAACACATGTATCACACCCAAATACTCCAACATGTGATAGATTCGACTTCTTCCCAAACACTATCTTGAATAGTGTATGGTTCTTCACTAATGAGGTCGGTGACCAGTTCTTCAAATAACTAGTCGTGGTTACAGCTTCTGCCCAAAATTCAAATTCCAAACTTGTCCAATTCAGCATGTATGTTGCCTTTTTTTATGAGTGACCAGTTTAATCTTTCGACCACCCCATTTTGCTGAGGTATATATGGAGTCATTTTCTTCCTTGCGACACTATTATCCACACATAATTGCTCAAACTTGTTCGAACAAAATTCACCTTTGTTATCCGTATGGAGTTGTTGACACTTGATTTTCGGCCAATTTAATTTTTGGAAAACTTTTAGAAAATTCATAAAAATTAAAAAAATTAAAAAATCCGCTTTGGGGACCCTTGTCTAGCCACGGGATCCAATTTTAAGCAAAAAATAATTTTTCATATTTTCAGTATTTTATGCATTTTATTTTTCAAAAATTCATAAAAATAAAGAAAAAATGAGAAAATTGCAAAATCAGCTTTGGAAGCCCTAGCTTAGCCTAAGGAACCAATTTTCAATAAAAAATAAATTTCCTTATTTTTTGCATTTTTAATATTTTTCAGAAAATAGAAAAAATACAAAAAAATTAATAAAAAATTAGCATTCATGGCCAAAAAAATAAAAAATTTAGTACATTTTTTTATTTTAATTTTTCATTCATTTTGGCCAAAGAAATTTTGAAAAAATTAATCTAAAAGTGGGATTTGCTTCGTTAATCTCATTTTCAAATTAATTGAAAAAATCCTAGAAATTTCATTTTAATTATTTAATTTTTAATTTATACATTTTTAGAGTCGTGTCACTCCCCTCTATTTTTCAAAGTTAAAATCCAGTCCAAAAACTCAGTGAATTGTCTAATTTCGCTAAAAAGGACCAAAATGTAATTTTCAGTTTTTCAATTTAGTGCTTAAAAATGCTTAAAATGAAATTAAAAATTTTCTAGGGACTGAATTAAAAATTAGGGCACGTCGCCCTATAGTTTTTGGCCTTCCGTTGGTGACATTAATTTTTGCAAAAAAGGTCCTTAAAGGTTTGAATTTTGCAAATTGGGTGCTCGGATCAAAACAAAAATTCGAGGTTTTAATGAAGACGATCAGAAATTTGGGGGGAAAAGTCAATCATTCTACAAATTAGATGCTCCTAAGTTCAATTTTGACACTAATTTTGAAAAATTCACATGGAATTAGGGGTTAATTTTGAATTCAAGTTGAATTGGGTCGACCTCGGTCGAGTTGACCTGACCCGGATTGCCCCATTTGACTCGAAACTCCCCAAACTATTTTTTGGTCCTCAGCGGACGTCTGTTTTGGCCGGCGCAACAAATCCCGTCGAAGTCCAACTGACTGGAGTAATTTGAGAGGGGGTATAAAAGGAGAATCTTGGCATTTTGAGAGGGAGGATTTTTTTTAGTTACAGAGACACACACATAGAGGAGAGAGAGAGAGAGAGAGAGAGAGAGAGAGAGAGAGAGAGAGAGAGAGAGAGAGAGAGAGAGAGAGAGAGAGAGAAGGAGGGGGAGAGAGATTCTATAGGTCGTTCGCCGGGTCGCCATTGACATTCCTCAGCCGAAGATCTTCAGAGGTTCCATCCGAGTTCATTGCACAAGAACAGATCACAAGATTACTCGTCCAAGCTTCAGGGGGTCGCCACGAACATCCTGAACTCAGTCGCTCTTCGAATCATCATCAAAGAAGGTAACCACCATTGTTGAACTCGAAAGTCTATAATCATGGCGAATCCATTTCCTGGCAGTTACCTTGCGAGATAATGTGTGCGTTTTCATCCTTGAGCATCCCTGACTTCATTCCTGCCCTGTCTTTGCTTTGTTATCGCATGAAAGCTCCCGACTGAGCTCTGAGTTTCTTCGAAGTGGCTACGACCTACTCTAGCTCGTGCTAGTATGAACCAGGTCAATCGGACCTGCAGATAAGTAATCTGAGCTTGCTCTAAGAGTATTTCGTGATTTAATTGCTATGATAAGCTCTGTTTTGACTGTTGGCATGTTCTCGGTGGAGCTCTGTGCGAACTCAAATATTCCTGTCGTAGATAATGGAATGTTCTGATTCTTAGATGTTGAGTAGTTTAGCCAGGCGAATCGAATGGTGGCATTTTCGAGTCAATTGGAGGTCATTTGGTCGTTGATCGGAGCAAAAAGCGCCATTAGCGTCCGTTGCGCCCTAGCCTGGCGAGGAAGACGAAGTCTAATCAGCTGTTGACTTGGTTAACGGCTGACGTGGCGCTGATGTGGCAAGCCACGTTAGTTGCCATGTCATCACGTTGACCTCGTCAAAGGCTGACGTGGATGACATGTCGGCTCGATCGTTATAACAGAAAAACTGAATACCAAATTTGAATTAGACGTTTAGGGTGGAGACATGTATTTAGATCTAGGCCTTTCTGAGAAAATAAACCTTGAATTATTATTTCAATTCTCAGAAATAATAAGGAATTAAATGAATGGCGAAGATCTGATCTTAGATTCAATCCCAACCGTAGATTCGGCATAGGAAATGGACCGTTAGACCTGAGTCTCATCTTTAATCGTAACTGTAGGTTCAGTAAGAGGAGCGAATGGTCCAGATGATGCGACGTGGGAAATGTTAGACAATAGGATGTGGATATGGGCGGGAAATAAATATAAAAGATTTTCGAAAATTCAAAAACAAATAAATCTCTAAAACTACGTCGTTTTATGTCAGTTTAGGTTAATAGGCTTTGGGCCGGCTCAGTTTAGTGGGCTGGGTACATTTGGCCCGGTCCGTATAACAAATAAAAAATAAAAAATAATAATAGAAAATCCAAAAATTTTAGAAAAAATAGAAAATTTCAGAAAATCAATAAAAACATTTAAAAAAAATAGAAAACTAATAAAGCCTAATGCGGTGTTGTTTTGAGTTGGGTTTAGGGTATAGGTTTGGACCTTCGGGTCGGATGGGCCGGGTCAACCTGACCCGATCCGGAAAATTAGAAAATAATAAATAAATAGAAAATAATCAAATCAAATAAAAGAATAAAAATAAAAAAAAAAGAAAATAAGAAAACGAAGTAACAAATAGAAAAGTAGGATAAAAAACATATAGGAAAATTACAGAAATTCATGAAAAGTCTAAAAAATGAATTTTTTTTTTTCGGAAATCCCAATAATAATAACAACAACAACAACAACAACAACAACAACAATAATAATAGCTATAATAATAATAACATTTTTTAGAAAGTGTTAAAAATGAAGAAAATTTCCGAAAAATATAATAAGTAATTAATAAAATATAAAATAAATAAAAAATCATAAAAGTCATAAAAATTTCAAAAAAAGAGAGAAGAGGTTTAAATAATTAGGAAAATTCGAGAATTGTAGAAAAATAGAAAAGATAGTGATAAAAAAATCATAGAAATTTTGGAAAAATTTGGAGAATTTGTTAGAAAAACATAGAAAATGTTTGGGAAAATAGGAAAATGCAGATAATCAAAAAATAAAAACCCCAAAAAATATAGAAAATGTTCTAAAAATAGGAAAGTACTTAGAAAGTCTTAGAAAGGTCTAAAAAATATTGAGAAAAATCCAAAAAAATTCCTAAAATTTGTGAAAATTAGGGAAAAATTACATTGAACTGGTTAACCTAATTTCACATTTTTGGACTCCCAAAACCTTCCAAAATGACCATTTTACCTCTCTGGTCAATCCGACCTAAATCATTCCGAACTACCTTGAACCTAATTGGTGTGTTTCCTAGATTTATAGGACTCCCCTTTGCTTGTATTGACTGGTTTTGATGTGATTTCTCTCTGAATTGATTCCTCGATTGCGCATTTATTTCTATGATTATGATTGATAGGATAGATACTCTAATTTGCATGAACCCATTAGACTTTTAAAGCCTACTTTTGCCCAATCTCGCCTGCATGAACTCCTTAGATTAGGAAAATTATTCAACTTAGGTACCGAAAGGGCGTCGATAGTAATATTGACGTAATTAAGTCCCCGAACCCAAAATCTCTAGTTTTCGCAAAATCAAACGATATCTCCCAATCGCTTGATAGGATTTCCATTCATACCCTCCAAAGAATGACTGGTGGCAACTCCAAATGCATGTATACCGATGCACATGTCACCCGACCACACTAAGGTCGATCTCAATTCTAAATTTCCTGACGCGATTTGGTATGGACTTGGGAGGGCTCGAGCAAAGCCCAAATTTCAAAATGGGCCAAGCTATCCATTAACCCGCCCTTCTCGGGAGGGTCGTGACAGGAGTACCTTGATTTTCTTGCCCAATTGATTTTCAACCAAAACATTAAATTTTTGAAATTTTTCAAAAACATCTGATTTACTTTTAATAGAATAAATCTAACTATATCTTGAAAAATCATCTATGAATGATATATAGTACTTGGATCCTTCTATAGATGGAGTCGGAGTAGGCCCGAAAACATTACTATGAATTAGCTCTAAAACCTCCATTGCTCTCATGCTAGTGTGTTCGAAGCTAACTTGGTTCTGTTTTTCATAAAGACTGTGTTCACAGAATCCAAAATCCATAGAGCAATCTAGTACCCCCTCTACCATTTCACTCGAAGCTAAGGTAGGCATTCCCTTTTCACCGATATGCCCTAGCTTCTGATGCAATGACATAGATATATCATATCTATCTTCCTTTATCTTTTCAGAGACAAACCTTCCACTAACAGTTATTGTTTCCTCGAGCAGCTTATACAACGTTCCGTGACGGACTCCTCATGCAATCACAATAGAAGTCACAACAAAAAATAATTCATGAATCGACCATTGTACCAACCGATGACAGGTTTCTACTCATTGAGGGTATGTACATCATATCTGGAAGAGTCTTCACTATGTCATTACTCATCCTAAACTTCGCCTTACCATGCCCGATAATTTGAATTGTAGTATCATTTCCAAGCATGGCATCTCCACTGTTATATTGCTCATACTCACAAAACCAGTGTCTATAAGGCAGGTATGAAGCTTCGGTGTCGATGTACCAGATATCCTTGTCTAACTGTGCCATACATGCAGCAGTCACATACATATCTCCTGTCTCAATCTCATTCTTTTTTGAGGATGATTTGGCTTCTTTTTTAGAAACATACTTGTTTTTTATAATCTCGCTTCATATGGCCCTACTATTCACATCTCTAATACTATACCTTTCTCTCCCTACTCTTCGATCGTCCACGAGATTTGGATTTAAATCTATTTCAATTTTGTCCCTTCTCTATTGGCCTACTCCTAGCCGCCAATGCCTCTTTACTGAAATTTCCTGACCCCCTTCTTTGTGCCTTCTCCGATAATAAGGCCACACACAGTTTCATATGACAACTCCTTGTCCTCACCACCGATTACCACAATCAGGTTATTCCATGAATCCGGCAGTGAACAGAGTAGTGCTATTGCCTTATCGTCATCCTCAAACTTAACACCGATTGATACGAGTTGACTTATCAATGCATTAAAGTCATGCAAGTGTGCAGAAAACGAGTCACCCTCGTGCATTCGAAGGTTATACAGCTTTTTCCTTAAGAATAACTTATTAACCAGCGACTTACTTTGGTATAACGACTCCAATTTCTGCTATAAATCCCTAACTGTAGGTTCACTCATCATGTTCGTTAGAATGTTGTCCGCGAGACAAAGCCTGATCAAACCCTTTACTTTCCGATCAATTCGATCCTAATCCCCAATCTCCTTTGGATCTGGAAGTTGAATCCACTTTCTTGCTCGCTACCTTTCCTATCACGACACCAGCCGCCGTAGCAACAGGGCTTTCTCTCATGATTGCCAACCAGAGATCTCGATCATAAAGAAGATCGAATCGCTTTCTATCGAATTTTTCTATTAAAATCTGTGACCCTCCTAACATCTCAGATAACCCTAATTCCTCGAACACAAGGCTCTGATACCAATTGATGAGATTTATCCTAAACTGAAAATTAATGTAATCACACAAAAGATAAAAAATTAATGAGACACGAGATTACCCAAGTTCATCCAAGAATAGGGCTACATCCTGCAAAGGAATTTTATTAGATTTTTTCGTTCGTTACAATGATTTTTCATACGAGTACAATATGTATGACTTAAAAATAATGGGCCTAAAATCCGAATCTATCTGAAAGCTCTTTATCCCACAACAAACGAGCCTACTTAAACAAAAGCCTAAACTTGATATTGTTTCGGAGGCGTTGCCCCTGAGCCCCTGCCCGCTCACTTGCTTCACTCACCGAGGAGCGAAACCCTCACCCGCTGACTGAGCAGCGAAACCCCGTGTCTGGGGCACTACCCGAACCCTTGCGTTCCACGCGTAGAGGTTCCATGTTGTCAGTTCATATTTCGATTTTCCTAAGCTCGCATGGGCATGCTTGATTTAATAAATAAGGGTTCTCGAAATATTCACCAACTCCCACAATTGGTAAGCAATCACGAAGTGAACTGCGTTGACTATTCTTGTGATCTCATCTATTCCTCCCTTTTGAACAGAAATATGCCCAAATAAAAAATGATGGTTTGCAATAGAAAACGAACAACGTAGGTACTTTATTGAAATCGCTGTGCTTAGCTCCAATATTTATTTGCCTAAATGCATAATATTTCACAATACGTAGTCCTGTTTATTACATTCTACCGCAAAGTTTTCGAGCTGCCAATGCTAATTGAAAAGCTTCGACCACAACAAAGAAACAATTGATGGTCATAATTTGGAGATTCTACTGTTGAATCTTATATCCTAAAATGGTGAATCCGGATGTTCTCCACATCAATCGTCTTGAAGTTGCTCATTGCTCGAGTGGCCACGAACTTGCCCCAGTTGTATGGCTTGTACTTTGGAGGATTGTACTCATCAGTCAATTCCTTTAGTGGCTGCACCATTGTATAGTGTGGCGGTCTGAAGAAGAATGGGATTGAGAACCTGTCTTTCTCCGAGTTCACCATTACTCTATGCTCGATGCTCTCGTAAGCCTCATTGCTCCAAACCTTCACATACTCAAGTGTTAATTCGTCAAGGCTATTTCGTGGAGTACTTCACCCACGTTCACAAATATAGTCCACATGTATGACCAAGGATCATGTATGATATTCATAGAAATTGATCAAGATATTTTGGTTTGGTTATCACATGAATGATGATTGATTTCTTAAGGGAGATATCCATAATAATCTTCACATACTTCAAGCAACTACAGATGATTGTGTATGAAGAGCTAGCTCGAGTAAAGAGGGATGGGTCATAATCATTAGGCATAGGCACACCCAGTCGTGGTACAAATGATCTATAAACAATAAGCTGTGCATATAGAACGTTCTTTTTTAAATGTGATACCTGAATAATGTCACCAACGTTGATAATAAATGCATTAGGGATGGGCTTGACTCGGACCCATCCCCCATCACTCTTGCTCTTCACCTCGAGGCCTCCGACATCATCTTGAGCCAGGACGGTGAGCGCCCCCGAGTCCTTGTGGCGGCCCAAGCCTAGAGCTAGATGTGGCTCAGGGCACGGCGGATAGTGGTTGAGCCGGATTAAGCTGGTCTGGTCCTTGAAGAACTCATCAAACCTGTTTGCAGGCAAGCCCAGGCTCTGAGCTATTAGTCCCATCAGCTTGTGCACAAGTTTCTCCAATTCTTTTGCGTATTCTTTGCATGCTTCCCTGAATTTTAATAGCCGCAAGAGATGTCACTTGGGACGAGCCATTGTGTAGTTACTAATTCAGATTACTTTGATCGATAGAATTCATCGATCATGTGTTAGTAAGAGAATTCATAAATATTAAATCATGCCTTCGTCTAACAACGTAACTTTAAAACAATTAAGCATATTAGCTTCTATTGAAACACCATGTGGCCAAAGGTAAAAAAAAGTTCATGGCAATGCTAACCTCAATCCAGGAGGGTACTCAGGCCATTGGTTGGTCCACTCAACGACACCCTCTACACCGTCCACGTGTGAGGCCGAGATGAGCATCGGCTCTTGCACGGTGAAGTCGAAGACCTCCTTCCAGTCTCTTACGTTCTTGGTGTGCTCCATCTCGTAGTACCCCAATGCCCTCTTCTCGTCCCACCTCACCTTCTTCTTCTCGTCCAAACCCTGCCCGAAGAACTCCCTCGCCTCCCGCTCTATCCTCTCCTTCTGCTCCGCTGCCACCTCGTGGTTCACCACCACGAAGAACCCCCACTTCCTGCACGCCTTCCCTATCTCTGCCACGAGCCTCTTCACGGCAGCAGAGTCAGCGATCGCACCGTCGGAGGGTGCATGGCTGGTGAGGGCGCCAAGGTCGATGAGGGGAATGCCTTCGGCTTGAGTGGCTGCGAGCTTGGGCCTGTGCTCGATGTCTTGTATGAAGGCCGGATCGACTCCTCCCATTTTCTTTTTCTTGATAAAGATCGAGAGTTTGATCTTGGGTCGATGTGAGTTTGTGACTGATCAGGAAAGATCAAACTTCTCTTTGTTTTGTGCCGTGGGTGACATCGAAGCAGGAGGAGAGGAGCATATTGGCTGATGCACGATTGAACCTGGACGCGATTGATTGGATGATTCGGAGGTAGTTAAGGAGTGGTTCTTGACGTAAGAGCTTGCATTTTTTGCGCGGGGAGTTTGTGGTAAATAAGTGATTCCTGATTTCATTATACGAAGGATTTGACCGGACGTGAAGAAAATTATGAGTTGAAATGTAAAATGAGGACATAGAGTAGGTGATTCTTGACGTAAGAGCTTGCATTTTTTGTTCGGGGAGTTTGGGTTAAATAATTGATTCCTGATTTCATCATATGTTGTTGAAAAGTATTTGACAGGTGGTACAATCAGTGCACAAGATAATCTTGAACAAAATGTGTGGGAACAAAATGGAATGGACTAAGGACAAGCCAGGCTTCCATGCGATTTCAAAGCGTGATCACCAGAATCATTCCAAATATTTTCTTCTATTGTAAATATAATGGTGTAGACCAACACATTAGTGAATTAAAATTTCAAGTGTAATTGATTTTATCTTTATGATAAACCACCGATTCCACGTATAATGAAACTCTTCCGATATGGAAAAATCTAGCAAAAACTATATAAAAAAGTCATATACCCTACTATGCCAATGTCAATTTAGAGAAAAATCTTTCAGTTTGCTTGATTTAGTCCTAAATATTTTGATAATTTGTCAATATAGTTGTTCATACCTAAATTTTGACTATCCCTCTTAGTCATTAGTTTCGCATAAAAAAAAATTTACAGACTTACCTTAGTCTCTACCAAAAATATTTAATTAATATAGTTTGCATTAATTTTAGCATGCATTCGCACTTGCATTCACATTAAATTTGGACCGGCTTTCCAGGTGGTTTTGAGCTCAGTTAATTATCTGGATTTGGGCTCGTCACCGAATTTATAGTGGCCGAAAATTCTGATCGAGAGGGGTTTAATTGGCATAATTTATACTTAGGAAAAAGGCCTTAAGTTTTAAATCTTGTTAATTAGATAAGACCTGAGATTGAGCCTTCGTGTTTAAGTGGAGCTTAAAATAAGGAGATTTTGAGCTTTAGGGCCCATAATCATGTTAAGGGATAAGAAGACCTAATTCGGCACTGTAAAAGGGACATAATTCACGTCCATTGAGGGAGGCCACGCAGATCATGATACGCGGCACAACTGAGGGAGAAACGAGGAGTCCAGCCGAAGGTTTCTTGCATGGAGTCCTCCACTGTTGCAACAGTGGAACTCACATAACACCAAGAGAGGGGCTCCTTGAGGGCAGTCACGCTTTCATAGAAAGAGGGAAGACAACATATTTTGCAAGGCCACATAGAAAGAGGCGCAGAACAGAGAAAAAAAAAAGGACGAAAAGATGGATCCTCCGTCACGTTATCACCAGCTCCCATTGTTTTTTTGATTTCCTTTGTAGGCACCTCATGATCCCACCAGCAGGGTGCAGCCAAGCACTTCAAGTCATTACCGAGACGAATAGCCCCCTCCGCGCTCCAAGCTGACTTCTTGTTTCATTCGCTAGATCAATGAAGCTTCTATTATCTGATTCTCACGTGCTTTTGAATATTTTGTAGATTGCTGGTCACAATCCAAAAGTCCAAGAGGTGAGATTTGGCTTTTTCTCTCTTCCACTCACTAAGGTTGAGAATGTATAGTGTGGGAAAGCAATTAACGTAAGGCACAGGGAGAAGTCCTTTCGATAATGCAAGCAACACTGAATGTGGTCTTTCTCCCTAGTCCATCTTTACAATGCCGATGCCTTGCGCCCTCCAGCAAGCCCCCATCTTGTCTAGTAGCTCAAATGAATTCTGGCGTTATTTAAAGCAGTCCGAAAATCGGCACATCTTGTGCACTCCGCTCGAGAGTCCCACTGACCAGCCACAAAATAACCTCTGTTCAGTCCTTATCGAGGTCAATTCCCCTACTTTTTTTTTTTTTGATATTCAAGCTCTAACTTGGTTGCTATTTGGTGCTAGAGTTTCTTGCAATTTGGAGCTCAAATTATGCTCAAAAGGCAAAATTCTTTACTTTTGATTGCCATTCGTGTTTTGTTTTACTTGGAAAACATGTATGTATGTTCTATCGCTTTGATGAGTATATTTGATTTGCAATTAGAATAAAAATTCAGTCCTTTTATCAAGTTGTACTAAGAACCGAAAACTAGATTCCATTGGGATAAGAATTCCAATTTTTTTGACTAAGACTAACTTGATCACGAAATTGGTTGAATTTCATGCGTATTTTGGGAATTGATTAATTGGATCGAAAAATATCTTTTCTCAATCTTCGGCATATTTTCGAGATCAAATTAGGGGATTGAAAAATAAAGAATTTTTGTGAAAGAAAGAAGTATTTTCGGTACACGTGTTCCTTGGCCGAATTGTTCTTTGGTGGTTGCGGATAATTGTTGATTTGAACTGTAATACTTTATCTTTGGTTGTTTGGCCTTATCTCATGTTATGGATAATAATCAATTAAATGTATGAGAATCTATTAATTGGATAATGTTCGATTTGTCATGGATAAGCTTCAGGACTAAATGATTATCTATAACATGTGAGCCGGTTGGGTTACTTATCTTTTGGTTAATTGATCTTATCTCTTGTAAATTTTTTTGAGTTTATTTGATTTGTGGATAAGATTAGGATTGGTTTGGATAATTATCTGAAATTAACTTGCAAATCTTAAAGGATAATTTTTCTCAAAAACTGAAAATCGAACTTTGGATGAGGAAAGGTGGTTCCACTCTTACAATCTCGGTCACCCCTCTCAATTTTCGAAAATTTAAATAAAGATGGTCCATCGTTGCTTTTATTTTTGTCATGTTTTTTTTTATTGCTTGATTGTTATAAATTTTACACATCTATAAACAAACATGCTCATATTATATGCGCCCTTGTGTTTTGTCCCTTCGGAAAATAAAATATGCCTTGGCCATGATCTTATGGAATGAGATTATAATTTGATATATTATTTTGTGTTATGCTCTTTGGTAACAAGAGATTATGTTATTCTATACACTTTCGCATATTGGCTCAAATCTCCAATGATGTTGTGGATAAAATTTGCTCTAGCCTAGATCTTTGAGAATGAGTGAATTGATCAGAAAAATTAGAATCAACGGTATATCATGGGCATTTTGTTCAAATTTTGCATTTCATCTTTTGTTTGATTAAACAAAAAACTAAAAGAAATAACCTAATTTTTCTATGGTTAAACATGTCCAAGATCTCAGTTTATGTCAGAAATAACATCTAATATAAGTCAAGATTGTGAGAAATCATTTTCTTAATTAAAATTGGGTGTTATCATATTTTGAGGCATGTTTTCACCATAACTACTCCCAAATTCGAAAAATAAAATCATTTACATGTCATATAGTTTAGTTATATTGCATCTTCTATAAAGAAAATCCAAAAAATATTCATTTTCATTCATATCATCAATCAAAGGGATTTTTCACAAAATTTGGTATTGAAAGGGCATTAATTTTTTAAAATTAATGTAATCAAGTCTCCGGGCTCATTTTCTTTAGTTCATAGAAATAAATAAATTTTCTTATTAATTTGCTTAGGTTTTTAATTAACCTATCGTAAACGATTAGTGGCGGCTCTAAATTAAATAAATTTCGCATGAAAAGAACCTAAGTTGCGATTCAGTAGGATTTGGGAGAGTTCAAATTAGGTTAATTATCTTAACCCTATAATTTGTTAGCCTTGTTTTTTTAGGTCGCGACAATAGTCATTTCGATCAATTTTAGCAAAAAATTGCTAACTTTGATGCCAATCGTCTTACATGATATGGCTAATGCTGACGTTGACTTTTCCTCTGTTGGTCCATGGCCTCAATGGAGGTTGTTGGCCTAAGTGGGATTAATAATATGAAAAACCCTAAACTGGTACGCGTGTGACAAATATACCTCAAACTATTTTTTTGATCAACAAAAATTCTAAACTGGTACACTCGTGAAATTTATCAAAAACTAGTACACTTGTATAAATTTACCATCCATTTATTTTTTCATTACTTTTTTTGTTAAATTTTACCATCAAATTATTGAGCTGGATAACACGTGGTAGTTGAGGAGTGTATCAGTTTAAGCTTTTTATCCTCTTTTTGTCATAGATATATCATTTTAGGATTTTTCATGTTATTAACCCAATTTAACAGAAATTAATGATGGGTAAATTTGTCACATATGTATTAGTTTGAGTTTTTCAGCAGTCAAAAGATTCATTTGTGGTAAATTTTTCACAGGTGTGCCAGTTTTAGATTTTTTTGTGGTCAAAAAAATAGTTTGGGATAAATTTATTATAGGTGTGCCAGTTTGATATTTTTTGAAGTAAAAAAATAGATTGGGGTAAATTTATTATAAGTACATCAGTTTGAGATAAAAAAATAAATTAGGGTAAATTTGTCATAGGTTTACTGGTTTGGGATTTTTCATGATGTTAATTCCTTATAAAAATGAATAAACGAAAAGTATTTTCACCGTCAATAATAATATTTATAAATGTACTGTTAAAATGATGAGGAAAATTTTTCCATTAATCAATTATTTAATGCGATAAAAATGATCAATATAGAAAAATATTTTCTAAATCATTAATTTTCTACGAAAGAAACGGAGTCTCTAGTACCTGAAAATAGTTCATCTACAAATCTCTTTGTTTGGAACGCAATGAAGACAAAGTATTATCGAATATGCATATAACTCATGAGCACGTTGTCTACCGTATACTCGAGACTTTACATTTCCATCACCCATTCTACATATCATATACCTACGGGATGTTTCATGATATTTAATACCATCTTGTGGATGAGGAATCTAAGGATCTTACCATGTTATCGAAGAGAGAGATCCTGGGAGAGAGGTCATATGTGTTAGCTGTGTTTGATGGATCCGAACATCTGAGAGTCTACTTGGTCCTTTTCTTCTTGGCAGGATTAGACGTTCGCCATGGCCACCACGTTGGTGAGGCAAATTAGGGTTTCGTCCTGGAAAGTTATAAAATAAAAATAAGTCTTAAATCTTTGTGCGACTTTAGTTATAATTTTTTTTTCAATTGAGTCCTAATTCTTTTGTATTTGTGTCAATTGAGTCCTTTTGATTAAAACCAATCTGAAATTGATGACATGGACGTTGACCGTCTGCCAATCATCTCAAGTGGCATCACTGGCCTTGACGTGAATTTTTTTTAACTCTTTTAATTTTTTTTTGTCTTTCTTTTGTCTTTTGTGTTTTTTTTTGTTAATGGCAGGTTGGAGGCTACCGACCATCGTCTAATGCCTAGCAAGGTTGCGACCCTCACTAGCAACCAACAAGGGCTCATAGGTCCCTGCTCAATGGCCGGTGGCTTGACATGAAAAAAATAAAAATGAAAAAAAGAGACAAAAAATAAAAAAAATTTAAAAAATCTACTCCAGCAATTTTCGGTCAGTTTTGGTTGGGACGACTGAATTGGTACGAATACAAAAGGCTCAGAACTTAATTGGAAAAGAAAAAGTTATAACCGAATATGATAAATTTTTTTAAAACTTTTTTGGTAATTTTTTCAGTTCGATCCAGAGGGTGGTGGTTCGATTTTGTGCGGTGAATGATTTAGAGAAATTCAGTAGATGAAGTGTCAGATATCAAGAGGCACTGATTGATCATAAAGTTGCCGGTGTATATATATTGCTGAGGATCCAGGACTAGAAAGAGACTGAATGGTTGGTTGCAACAGTTAGTGCTGCTACATCAAATGACTAGCTTCAGTTTTTTTTTTTTTTAAATGGGTTGAAAACTAGCTTCAGGTTCACTTTAGAGAAAGATGGTCAATCTATTTCCTTTTAGGATTTGGCCGCTTCTGGCATTGACCCGAACCAGGCTAGCTCACTCCGGTGGATTTCTGACTATTTTAGGCCCCTAAGAGATGTCATGGAAGGTCCTTTGTCACCCGAGCGAGAGATACTTGTTGGCCATAGCCTGGGTGGATTGGCTCTTTCTCATGTTATGGAGAGACACTCAAATAAGAATGCAGTTGCTGTGTTTGTTCCTGCCTTCATTCATGGTCTGATACTTAATGTCACTACGGTCAACGCCGAGGCACTATCGTTTCGAAGTGGTACTATCGTCAAACAATATGATGTTTTTCATATGAATCGTGTGCAAACACATGGTGAAATCATATGGCGCTTTTGATATGAATCATGTGATTTTAATATTCTCTCTTTACGTTTTCTTGAAATGAAGGCCAAAAAATACAAAATTCGGAGCTAAAATTGGACTCGAAATTGTGTTGTCAGCGATGATGGGTTTCGGATTGAATATACCTCTTGAACGAGTTCACGACCCGGCATGAAGTCAGCGGCCCAAACAGCAAGCGCAATCTTCTCAGAACCCAAGTTATGGCCGACAAGGATCACTTTGTCTTGTTAAGCTAGACCTTCCATGACATATCTTAGAGATCGATTTCAGAGATTTGTTCTGAAGCTGGTCGATTCCGGAAGCGGCCAGGTCAAGTAGAGAGACTTTGTGACCTGATGATCTTAGGACTTTGGCCATCTTTACCAACACCATCATGCACCGTGGCCTGACCCATGAGCCAGCGCGAAGTGCCTGATTTCAAGTGATATGATTCATTCTGCTCGAAGCAGAAGAGGAAGGGGATGAGGAGCGCAAATGATGCGAGGTTGAGCTTCTTTACGTCCATTTGCCTCTCGTTTGATGTTTTTCTTACCCAAAACTGGGTCTCAGCAAAGGGGGGAAAGCGAAGGGCATTTGCTCAGCGAGATGGCTCGGTGTTGACTAATGCCAGCAAGGGAGAACCCTTATTGGTAAGCAACCACGAAGTCAACCGCGTTGACTATTCATGTGATCTCATGTATTCCTCCCTTTTGAACAGGAACATACCCAACTAAAAAAAAAAAGCGATGTTTTGCAACACAAAACGAACAACACAGGCACTTTATTGAAATTGCTGTGCTCAGCTCCATTATTTATTTATTTAGGCAAACAGACAATATTTCAGAATACGTAGTCCTGTTTATTACATTCTACCTCAAAGTTTTCAAGTTGCCAATGCTAATTGAAAAGTTTCAGCCACAACAAACAAACAATAGACGATCATAATTTGGAGATTCTACTGCTGGATCTCATATCCTGAAATGGTGAATCTGGATGTTTTCCACATTAAGCTTCTTGAAGTTGCTCGCTCTTCGGGTGACCAAGAACTTGCCCCAATTATATGGCCTGTACTTTGGGCGGTTGTGCTCATCAATCAATTCCTTCAGTGGCTGCACCATGGTATAGTGTGGTGGTCTGAAGAAGAACGGAATCGAGAACCTGTCTTTCTCCGAGTTTACCATCACTCTGTGCTCCACGCTGTCATAAGCCTCGTTGCTCCAAACCTGCACATAGTCAATTGTTAATTTGTCAAGGCTGTTCCGTCGAGTACTTCAACCTCATTCGCAAATACAGTACACATCCATGACCAAGGATCATGTATGATAATAACATAAATCAATCAAGATATTTTGGTTTGGTTGTCACATGAATAACGATTAATTTCTTAATAGAGGTATCTATAATAACCTTCACATTCTTCAAACAACTACAGATGATCATGCATAAAGAGCTACCTCGAGTTAAAAGCGATGGATCGTAATCATTAGGCATGGGCACAACCAGTCATGGGACAAATGATCTATAATCAATAAACTGTGCATATAAGAAGTTCTTTTTTAAACGTGGTACCTGAATAACATCCCCAACGTTGATAATAAATGCATTGGGGATGGGCTTGACTCGGACCCATTCCCCATCACTCTTCCTCTTCACCTCGAGGCCTCCAACATCGTCTTGAGCCAGGATGGTGAGCGCCCCTGAGTCCTTGTGGCGGCCCAGGCCTAGAGCTAGGTGCGGCGCAGGGCACGGCGGATAGTGGTTGAGACGGATGAAGCTGGTCTGGTCCTTGAAGAATTCGTCAAACCTGTTCGCGGGCAAGCCCAAGTTCTGAGCTATCAGTCCCATCAGCTTGTACGCGAGTTTCTCCAATTCTTGTGCGTATTCTTCAAATGCTTCCCTGAAATTTTAATAGCCGCCAGGAGAATCATTGTGGACGGGGCAAGAGATGCGAGCTCCTTAAGAATGGCAGGGATAGAATTGAATCGGTATTTTCTCGACTGATACACCATGTAGCATAGCCAAAGGAAAGAAAAATCATGGAAACACTAACCTTAATCCAGGAGGGTACTCCGGCCACTGATTGGTCCACTCGGCGACACCCTCTTTGCCGTCCTCGTGTGAGGCTGGGACGAGCGTCGGGTCCTGCACCGCGAAGTCGAAGACCTCCTTCCAGTCCCTCACGTTCTTGGTGTGCTCCGTCTCGTAGTAACCCAGCACGTTCCTCTCGTCCCTCCTCACCTTCTTCTTCTCCTCCAAACCTTGGCCAAAGAACTCCCTCGCCTTCCGCTCTATCCTCTCCCTCTTCTCCGCTGCCACCCCGTGGTTCACCACCGCGAAGAACCCCCACTTCTTGCAAGCATCCCCTATCTCCGCCACGAGCTGTTCGACAGCGGCGGAAGCATCGACCGTGCCATCGGAGGGTGAGTAGCCACTGAGGGCGGTGAGGTCGATGAGCGGGATGCCTTCGGCTTGTGGTGCGGCGAGCTTTGGCCTATGTTCGACGTCTTGTATGAAGGCCGGATCGATCTTTCCCATTTCCTTTTTCTTGATAAAGATCCTGTGAATGATCTTCGGGGTAATTGTGAGTTTGTGACTGATCAATTTTGCGTTGGGTGATGGCGAAGCAGATGCAGTTTATAGTGGTAACGGTGGTGGCTGACGCACGATTGAACCTGGACGCGATCGAGGGGATATTTCGGAAGTAACTAAGGAATGACTAGGATAGCGTCAGGACACGGGGACAATTATGAGTAGAGAGGCATAAAGAGGACGAAGATTTCGTGATTCTTGACGTAAGAGCTTGCATCGGCTATTCGGGTAGTTTTGCTCTTGGAGTTTGCCATAAATAATTGATTCCTCGTTCCTATCTTATGTTGCTGAAAAGTGTCGGACGGGTGATGCAATTGGTGCATGAGATAATTTTGCAAAAAATTATAAAAAATAATTGCAATTCTATTACATTTGTGCTAAATCAGTTCTGAATATTTTAATTTGATCAATTTAATTCTAAACATTTTGGCAACTTGCTAATTGAGTCTTTCCAACTAATTTTAACCCAAAATCATGAATATGGACGCCAGTTTTCTTACGTGACACAACAGACAACGACGTGAACAATTATTGTAACATTGTTATATGAAAAATGAGAATTAGAATTTCCTTTTTTTTTTCTTCTATGACGGCGAGGGTCACCTGCCACGCTTGCCGGCCGCGAATGTGCGGACGAGGGCCAGTTCCCCTGCAGCTAGCGGGAGCCGTGAAGGCCCTTGCCGAATGGCCTCGCCCATCTATTGGGACGTTCAAAGAAGTTACGGGGTGGTCTCTTTGGTTGTCGATCGTATTCATACTTTGAGCTTTGTACGTGGGAATAGTTCACCCGCGATTCACTTTATTGGGAGCGCAATAGCGACAATTTAGTTATGGAGAAAAAAAAAATGAACTTACGAAATCCACAAAACACACACGTAAGTACGCCGTGCATGGTATATATGAGCCTTTGTTGGTGCCGCGGTTCTAGATATCATAAGGCTCACGAAATCTTTCTTGGTCTGCACGATCACGTCGACGAGCAAACTAAGATCTTTACCATGTAATCGAAGAGAGTCCATCAAAAGAATGCATCAGTTTCTTTCGATGTGTTAATTGTGTTTGATGATTTGAAGATCCGAGAGGCAATGGAGATTACGGTGTACGTACAATACATGAAGGTTGCTTTCTTCCTGTTTATACGCCTTTTTTTTTTTTGGTTTCGTATCTCTTTTCCCTTTTGAAATTAAAAATGTTGTGGTCCCTTTCTTTTGGGTAGGATTAGAGATTGGCCACCACGTTGGGTGGCCATAACCCCGGTTCAGCAAGAAAATTACTGAAAAAAAAATTTCAAATGTATTGTAAATGTGCCAATTCAGTCATAATTCGTATTTTTATCAATTGAGTCCGACTCATTTTATAATTATGTCAATTCAGTTCACTTGATAAATTTTGGAGAGTAAGACTCTCCTCACCAGTGGCTGATGGGGGCAACCTTTCGCTAGAGGCTGGCGAGGTCGACCTCGCCGCCCCTCTCCTTTGGCCGGGTTGTTGAGGTCCGATGACTCACTAGAGGAAGAAAGAAGGGAAGAGGAAAAAAGAAAGAAAGAAAGAAAGAGAAAGAATAGAAAAATAAATAATTCAAAATGATATTGAATAATATTAGAAATTGTCCATGCCAATGCCGATCACGTCACCTAAGAAGGCTAGCATTCATGTCAGCGATGTCTAAAAAAAATTGATTGGATTGACTTAATTGACACTGGTGCAAAATGCTTATGACTTAACATGAAAAAAAAATATTAAGGATTGAATTGACATAATTTTAATAAATTTATAACTTTTTTTTTTTATAACGATCCCCCTTTTAATGTTCAAGACATGTTGCGGGAAAATAACTTTGGCCGAGGATTATTACGATGCTGTCCAGAGGGTGGCTGTTATTTGTTATATCTAGGAAGAGTCAGCTTGTCAAAAATGATTTTGTTTACAGTAGATGATTGGGTGAAATCCAACCGATGAATTGTTGGAGATCAAAGGCTCTGATCATATGGCTAAAATGTCCAAGTCGACAAGATTATGGGCAATCCTTCGAAAAATTGCCCCTAAATATTGCTGAGAATCGGAAACTAGAAAGAGGCCGAATGATTTGTGTTTCAACAGCCAGGTGGTGCTTTCATGATTATCTTCAAGTTCACTTTTGGAGAAAACATATTGGATTTATTCGATTTTTTCGTGGTTTGATTAGTTTCAACATGATGATTTATGTGCTCCATCTACGAATTTTCTTGGTATGATGTCATAGCGAATATAGAAGAACGGATTCGTTTTCGAGATGTCCTAGACTCGGACACATTTTTCGTTGTTGAATGCATTTAACGTACAGGGATATTGTTCCAAAAATTGGTCTACTTATACACCCTAAACCGTTGGGGGAAAATTGACCACTACGAGCTCGATTTCTGAGTATTTCCTTAACGATGCCATCATTTATTTCTCATGAATTTGATGTATATTCCGTCAATCATAATAATCTATTTCGGCAGGCTAGTCTTTCTTAACCGCTGGTTAGGAAACTCGTGGTGTAATATTCCATCAAATTGTTAACTTCTAGATAGAAGTGTCAGTAGGGTTGTTTATATAGATATGGATGATGTTCAGCTTGGGGGGAGTTTCTGGTTGCAACTCTTAGCGTATCAGGTACTAGCGGAGTAACCGACATAGATGATGCTTGTAGCGAGGTTGCGCTTCTAGAGCCAATGGTTATTGTAACTATCGAGTTTGATAGGATATGTGTTCGATCTCCTAATATATATGAATGCAATGGTAGATTTGTTTTAAATCCTTATGGAGCGATTAAGGATGCCTGTGGAGTTAATGTTCTAATGAGGATGATGAATATTAAGCGTGGCTTGGATTTGAAAGATGTCTATAGCGGTCGAGGCCATGAATTTTTATGGGAAGAGTAGTGATGAAGTTCAAATTTTCAAACAAAGGGTTTGCTACTTGGTTCAAAAGTTGAGCCAATGTGAAAATTGTTAAAAACATATATCGTGTTTGAGTCTAAAAATAAAACTATTCTATTTGGAGTTGGTTATATTTTGAGTAGTTACTTAATTTAAGTAAGTTCGTTCTCTTTTTGCACAGATCCTTCAATCGAACATCCATGCAGTAGGGGAAAACCTTCTCTATATTACTCTTTTTAGCAATAACACTATTCTAATATGCTTTCTCTCTGGAGAAAGAGCAAGGGCTAAACAGACTAATAGAGCTCGAAAACTATATAAAAAAAAACTATAAAAACTATAGAGAGTAGAGAAAACCAATTATGCAAGTATTCTACCAACTTTTTGGGCTATCATCCAAGCGTGCGCTTGAGTTCTTCAGATTTTAGATCCAACTCCTGTTTTTATATAAGAATTTTCTTTGTTGTGAAGGATATCCAAGAGGATGCTTCTTTGTGAATTACACTCTGAATGAATTTGAGAGTGTTGAAGCCAATTAAATCTTGTGGATAATATTTATTAATTCCTTTGTGAGATTGAGAGAAAGAGACATTGTTAAGATGCGTATGTGAATTGTGTTAGAAAAGTCTCATATTGGATAATTTGTGTGACTTAAAGTAGATAATATATTCTAGGTGGCCCATAACTTATTCGTTTCATTAGATTATATGTAGTAAAGAACTGCTTTTAATGAGACTTTTGGATATTCTCTCTTGTCTTTTTCTTGAAATGATGGCTGAAAAAGGGACTAAAATTGGACTGAAAATTGTGTCAGTAGTAATGATGGTTTTAAGAAAGAATATTCCTCTTGATTGAGAGTAGAACATTGAGTTCAGGACCCGGCATGGGCATCAAGGCAGTGACTCAAACGGCGAGCGCAATCTTCTACCTCAGAAAGAGCCAACCCACCCAAGCTGTGACCGACAAGGACCACTCTCTTCAGTGAAGCTCCTAGACCTTCCATGACAGGTTGCAGGGGCTGAAGTACCCAGAGATCGTTTTCAGAGATATGGTCTGAAGCGGGTCGACCCCGGAAGCCGTTAGGTCAAGTGCAGTGACTGTGCTAGCAATTTGGCGATCTTGTACCAGCACCATGCACCGTGGCCTGACGCACGAACCAGCACAAACTGCAAGTGTTGTTTCGTTCTGCTTGAAGCAGAAGAAGAAGAGGATGAGGCTGAGGGCGGCAAGTGATGCCAGGTTCAGCTTCTTTTTGTCCGTTTGCCTCTTGTTTGATGTTTTTCTTACCCAAAACTGGGCCTCTGCAAGGTGTGGGGAAGGCAATGGGCTTTTCTGCAGCCAGATGGTATGGTGTTGACTACTGCTTAGCAAAGGAGAACCCTCATCGGTCGACAATTACGAAGTCAACGGAGTTGACTATTCTTGTGATCCCATATATTCCTCCCTTTTGACCTGAAATTGTGTACCTTTCGAACCACCCCCCCCCCCCCCAAAAAAAACCTGAAATTGTGTACCTTATAAAATACTCGACTAAACAAGGACGATGGTTCACAACAGGAAACGAACAATGCAGGCACTTTATTGAAATCGTTGTACTCAGCTCTATTATTTATTTATTTGCAAACACACGATATTTCACACAACACATCCACATTTATTACATTTCACCGCAAAGTTTTCAAACTGCCAATGCTAATCGAAAAGCTTCGGCTATAACAACATATGGTCGTAATTTGGAGATTCTGTCGTTGAATCTCATAACTTGAAATGGTTAATCTGGAGGTTCTCCGCATCGAGCTTCTTGAAGTTGCTTGCTTTTCGGATGACTAAGCACTTGCCCCAATTGAATGGCCTGTACTTTGGAGGATTGTGCTTATCAGTCAATTCCTTCAGTGGCTGCACCATGGTATAGTGTGGCGGGGCGAAGAAGAACGGAATGGAGAACCTCTCTTTCTCTGAGTTCACCACCACAGTGTGCTCCACGCTCTCGTACCTGTCGTTGCTCCAAACCTTCGTAAAGTCAAATGGTCATTATGCATAGGCACAACCACTCACGGCTCAAATGATCTTTCATCTACACACATCTTCAAGTGAAAAATTGTGCATATGTGAAGCTTCTTTTCAAATGTGGTACCTGAATGATGTCACCAATATTGATAATAAATGCATTCGGGACGGGCTTGACTTGAACCCATTCCCCATCACTCTTCCTCTTCACCTCGAGGCCTCCGACGTCATCTTGAGCCAGGATGGTGAGCGCCTCTGAGTCCTTGTGGCAGCCCACCCCCAGAACTAGGTGCGGCAAGGGGCATGACGGATAGTGGTTGAGCCGAACCAAGCTGGTCTGGTCCTTCAAAAATTCGTCAAACCTATCTGTGGGCAAGCCCAGGCTCTGAGCTATCAGTCTCATTAGCTTGTTCGCGAGCTTCTCCAATTCTCTTGCGTATTCTTCACATGCTTCTCTGAATTTTAATAGCATCAAGAGAATCATTATGGACGGAGCATTGTGTAATTACTAATTTAGATTATATTGGTCGATACGATCCATCAATCATGCGCTAGCTTCTATTGAAACACCATGTAGTGTAGCCAAAGGGAAAAAAAAAATCATGGAAACGCGAACCTCAATCCAGGAGGGTGCTCAGGCCACTGATTGGTCCACTGAGTGACACCCTCTTCGCCGTCCTCGAGCGAGGAGGGGACAATCGTTGGTTCTTGCATGGTGAAGTCAAAGACCTCCTTCCAGTCCCTCACGTTCTTGCTGTGCTCCGTCTCGTGGTACCCGAACGGCCTCTTTTCGTCCGTCCGCACCTTCTTCTTCTCCTCCGGACCCTGCCCAAAGAATTCCCTCGCCTCCCGCTCTATCCTCCCCCTCTTCTCTGCCGCCACCCCGTGGTTCACCACTGCGAAGAGCCCCCACTTCCTGCACGCCTCCCCTATCTCCACCACGAGCCCCTCGATGGCAGCGGAGTCAGCAACCGCACCGTCGGAGGGTGGTGCATCGCCGGTGAGGGCACTGAGGTCGATGAGGGGAATGCCTTCGGCTTGAATGGCAGCGAGCTTGGGCCTGTGCTTGACGTTTTGTATGAAGACCGGATCGACTTCTCCCATTTTCTTTTTCTTGATAAAAGATCGAGAGTTTGATCTTGGGTCGATGTGAGTTTGTGACTGATCAGGAAAGATCAGATCTTTACTTTGTTTTGTGCCGTGGGTGACATTGTAGCAGGAGTAGAAGAGCATATTTATAGTGGAAATGGTGGTGGCTGAAGCACAAGATAATCTTGAACAAAATGTGTTTGAACAAAATGGAATGGACTACGGACAAGGCAAGGTTCAATGCGATTTCAAAGTGTGATCACCAGAATCATTCCAAATATTTTCTTCTATTGTATATACAATGGTGTAGACCAACAAATCACTGATTAAATTCTCAGTGTAATTGATTTTAGCTTTATGCGAAACGACTGATATGGAAAAATTAAGAAAAAAAAATTCGTATACCTATTGTATGAAAGCCAATTATGTTATAAACATTTTAATTTGGTTGATAATTTGTCAATATAGTCATTCAAATTAATTTTGACCAAAAACTGCCAACATGGATTCTAGTCTTCTTACGTGGCATAGTTGGCGCTAACATGGATAATTTTTGAAAAAAAATTAAATTTTTTCTAAATTTTTTTTATACTTTCCTCTGCTAGTCCACAGCCTTGGCGGAGGTCGCCGGCCCAAGTGAGGGTGCCGCCACCCTTTCAAAATCTAGTTGGGGTTAAGTGATGCTCTTACCTGATTTGGGTAGCATGACCATGCCCAAATTCGATGGGCCTCGACAGAGGTTGCTGGCCCAAGTAAGGGCATCTTGGTCATTGCCAACCATAGTTGAGTAGCCCTTGCCTTGTGGTTGGCGAAGGGGTTGCGGCCCTCATTAAACAAAAAGATAGAAAAAAATTAAAAATGAAAAGGAAAAATAGAAAAAAGCAAAGAATATATTGCAAGACTTTTCCATATTAATGCTGGCCATGTCACATAGGATTGTCGGTATTCATGTTAGCGATTTCCATGAAAATTGGTCAAAAGGAATAAATTGGTAAATTATCAAAAGTTGAGGATTAAATTGATTAAATTAAAAGATATAGGGTTGGGTTAATATTTGTGCAGTAAATTTATGCTTATTTATTTATTTATTATTATTATTATTATCAATTATCCCGAATGGTCTAGGCTGTCTCTTCATGATTGCTTGTTGTCCAATTCCCACTAAAAGGGAAAGAAATTTTCCGATAAAATTCTTTTCTTTGGACAATATTTGGAACTCGTGCCAGAATCTGTTGAGTGAATGGCAAACCCAACACGGCATCGAATTCCTGTAATTCACGTTAGCCTTCAACCAAAAAATAAAAATAAAAAATTTTAAATAATCACGTTAGCCTTCGAAAAGAAGCCCATCAACCATGGATAGTGCCGTTAAAAGAAGTAACAATTTTTTGCAAAAAAAAAAAAGTGTTAAAATATGTCTTGAGTTTGAGCCTCATGAACAAAGTCCATTGCGAACTTATCTATAATTTATGGATGTCCAAAATATTGAGCAAAGTTGAATGTATCAACTTTCTATGAATAGGAGTTGTGATCTGATAATTCTAATTTGGAATTTGTTTGATTTATATGGAAATTACTTTCCGTATTGGAGTTTGCAACAAAACAAAAAAGGGAAAAGACCGGTTGGTCTTATGTTCATTGAATATTTGGATTTCCTAATGCATGATATTCTCAGATATTTGGGATTCCTCGAAGAATACGAGACAGTAGACATTTTTTTTTTCTCACAGAGAATTGGATTAGTGTTGCCGTGAAGTCTTCAAGTGCCAATTAACTGAGTGCTTGAGCATGGGCTTCTCCATTACACCATTTAGAATATGAGTGTTTTGGTCAATTAATCTTATTTTAGATTGGTGTTAATTCATTTGTGAGATTGAGAGATTATTTCGTAAAAAATCACAGGACTAAATACTATATGAGTTATTTGATGTAATTGGAGTTAAGAAACATCGAGAGCGTTCGAGTGACTCAAGTCTGTTTATAATGTCCGTCGGATCGCTTATTCTATAGTAGAATTCATTGCTGCTCTCCTCACGTGGATGTTGGTCTCTACGACCGAATCACGTACATCTGGTGTCAGATTTATTTTCTTATTCTGTCTTTTATTATTTGATTGCTTGTTTCCATGTAACAATTGGTATCGAAGCTAGGCTTGCTTAAGTTAAAGCGAATAGATGGTGACAGATGAAGGTAAAGTGAAAATCGATAGATTTGATGGGAAGGATTTTCGTTACTAGAAGATGCAAATTAAAGATTATCTATATTAGATGAATTTGCACTTGCCCTTGTCTGGGGAGAAGCCAGAGTTGATGAAGTAAGTTGATTGAAAATTATTGGATAGACGAGTAATGGATGTTATTCGGCTAACGTTGACTCGTAACGTCGCGTCTTATATAGTCACGGAGAAGACAATTGCAGGTTTGATGAAAGCCCTATTAGATATATATGAGAAGCCCTCTGCGATCAATAAAGTTTATTTGATGCGACATCTGTTTAATTTGAAGAAGAGCGAAGGTGCGACAGTTGCTAATGATATCAATGAATTCAATGTGATCATTAATCAAGTGAGTTCAATTGAGATTGACTATGAGATAAGGTATGTACTTTGATTCTATTAACCTCATTATCTGATAATTGAAATACTACTGTTACTGCTGTTAGTAATTCCTCTTGATCAATAAGTTTAACTTTTGATGGGATTCAAGATTTAATTCTTAGTGAGGATATCCCTAAATAAATGAATTGTAAATTTGATCAAAAATAGATTTACAACTTATTTAAACCCAATCTTCCTTATGACTCCCTCTCAATTCTCTTTTGCCTTCACTCACACTCCATTCTCATCTCAATTTAGGCATAAATTTTCTCAGGTTGGATTAGGCATGAGAATAATTTAAAAATATGAATTGAGTTAAGTTGAGTATAAACCCCTAGATTTGTTGACAAATGAATCATAAATGTATTAACTATATTTATTTGAGCCGGATCATTTTTTTTTATCGGACCTGACCCATCTATTTAACGGGTCTAGCTGCGATATATCGACGCTTAAGAGTATATTTCTCCGACTGCCAGTAAAATTTCCACGCCATAATGATCTGTTCTTATATAGAGTTGGATTAATCGAAAGAAATCCCGCATGCACATAATTGGATGTGGATATAAACAATGGGCTTAATCACAAGCTCGATGCACATTATCACTTTATTCAGATGTGGTGGAATCTCCTCCACAGTACCATAGTCTCCCACTCCAACAGCCATTTCACGAGTGGTGACCGTCTTTCCTTTCGTCGATCATATATTTCAAGGGCGATCACTCTGATACCTTGAAATGGTCGATTTGGATATTCTCGACCTCCTGCTTCTTGTAGTCGCTGCGGTTTCTCGTCGAGAAGAACATTCCCCAGTTGAACTCCTTGTACTTGGGAGGATTCTCCTCGTTCGTCATCTCGTCCAGTGGCTTCACCCAGACGTGATGGCCTGGGAAGAAGAAAAATGGGACGGAGAACCTCTCCTTCTCTGTGTTAACCGCCACTCTGTGCTCCGCGCTCCAGTACAAGTCGTTCGTCCAAACCTGCACGAAAAGCTTATCCTTGGGTCATTTAATAGGGAGTGGCAAAGCGACTTAGTTCCTTTGTCCATCAGTATGCAAGTAGGCGTGCGAGTTCCGCCCTTTCGTCATTCACATCAGAGTCGTCCGAAAAGAGCAACATAAATATGAATGTTTACTAAAATTTTTCAAGCAGCAGATGCTTAATCACCCTTCTAAGATGGTGACTTCAAATTTCATACGGTTGAAAGAAGTAATTTCCTGACCCTAGCATGGAGGACATGTACAACTACCGATAATTTTGTTTTGGTCGCAAAATCCCACATATATATATATATATATATATATCAAAAGTATGATGATTATTTTCAGCAGATATGCATATCTCTATTCAAGCAAGTAGGTGAACCTGATTGCTACAAGGTACGGATGAACCATCAAACTAATCCACCAAGAATCCTGGTGATATCGCACGGTCAATACATGTTCCTCCAAAAACCGTATTTGTTCCTCTTGTCATGAGATTTCAAGTCCTCTGACATGAATGTCATCGTGCTCCACCACAGAGGATTCACAGTTTTGCCTATACAGGACGGGTGTCATGCATTTTCTGTATCGACTTCATCATGACAACCTACTCCGCTTCACTTGTGGTCAATCGAGGAAACAGAGAGGCAGTTTCTAAACAATACCTGCATAGCATTGCCAAGATTGATTACATAGGCGTCCGGTACCGGCCTTACTGAAATCCACTCTCCGTCCGACCTCCGCTGTACCTGGAGCCCTCCAACGGAGTCTTGGGAAAGAACGGTCAGGGCCCCACCGTCCTTATGCCGGCCGACCCCGAGAGCCAACTCAGGCTGAGGGCATGGAGGGTAGTGATTGAACCTGAGAAAGCTGATCTGCTCTTTGAAGTAGCCATTAAATCTATCTGCCGGTAAACCCAAACTCAGGGAGATCAGTTCCAGCAACTTGAAAGCAAGTTTCTCCACTTCTCTTGCATACTCCTCACATGCCTCTCTGCACCAATTAAGTTAAAATTAGGCCTCATAAGCCTATCTAAGATTGATGCCGGAACAAACTGCACAGGCATGCTAACAATTCAATTCAAACATTTTAGCTTGGATCCTACGGATCTGCCTATATTTTTCATTCATAAAATCTTCCACATTTCTCGATCGAGTCCACGTTTCTTAGAGTTCTACACACTCATGACTCTTCTAGTACGTTGCTCCCACTGAACTGACACAAGCCGGCATTGGTCGCCTATCAAATCTAAAACATAAAAGAGCGAACTTTAAAGAGGCCACTTATCAGCAAAGAGAAGAGTAATCAGACAAACAATTATAATATCACTACCCGCAAGCACGTCTTTTCTACGGAAACATTAATTAGATGATCAAGAGAAACTCTAGACTGCACCTGAATTGTGGCGGTTTTTGAGGCCACTGATTGGTCAGCTCCCTCAGAGACTCGTCCTCAGGGTGAGACAGAGCAGGGACCAGAGTGGGGTCCTGCAAGAAGAAATCAAAAACCTCCTTCCAGTCCCTCACGTTCTTGGTGTGCTCGCTGTCGTGAAACCCCATCGGATGAACCTCGTCCCTCTTCACTTTCGTCTTCTCCTCCAGGGGCTGGTCGAAGAACTCTTTGGCCAGTTCCTCGACCCTCTTGCGGAGACCCACGGGGACCCCATGGTTGATCACTTGGAAGAAACCCCACGTCTTGCACGCATTCCCAATCTCCGAGGCGAGCTCTTCTCGGGTCCTGGTGGGCAAGTCAGAGAGGTCGATCGAGGGTATGCCTTCGCCTTCGACCATCTTGATGTTGGGCCTGTGCTCGGCTTCCTGGACGAAGGCAGAGTCAAGAGCTCCCATGGTGGGTGGATATGTAGGGGCGACGGACGGGGCAGATACGGGGGCCAGGTGAACGATTTGGGAGCAGCGGCAAAGAGAGAGTTGGTGAAGAAATGGTCCGCATTGCTTGCGCGAATGGGTTTTGAGGACTGTTGTGTGTGTTCATTGAATTTGGACAAGTAACACCATGTGGAGAGAATCTACTGGGTTTGGTTGGCCAATGTAAGACGCATTATCGTCTTCATTTAGTGGCTAATTAAGAAAGATGGACGATGTTCGTCGGTCTCTTTCTCTCGCTTTCCAGGCAAATTACAAGGGAGCGACGTGTGTGCGTGTTTGGTTGCCCGTCCTTTTCTTCTCGAAGCAATCAAAAGGGCACGATAGAAAAAGCAGACAATGCCAACACCGCAAAAGCAATTCGGGCCCGATCCGACCCGACCCAGCCCGCATTGAATTTCAACACCACAAGCTATAGAAACAAATCACTAGAGCTATGAGCGGGAGTGATGGGGACGAGAAAACTGTCTCTCGATCCGCCCAATAGAAAGAGAGAATCAAAATGTCGATCCCATCTCTTTGCCGAAGGACCCGGATCACTTCGTTTCGGTAAGAGCTGATGCAGGCCTTTTACTTATCATGAAGATCAAGAGCAAGACACCAGAGATAATCCCAAAGGTATTCCAACCAAAGTGTGTATATTTCTCGGTCCCAACATTAGCTATCGCAGGGGAATGGCGTCACATAATATGTTTAGGCTTTATTCCACTCGTAATAGGACCTTGTGCATAAATGTCGACGGGATTTCGGACACGACCGTAACCCGAGGAAAGCAAAACGTCGAATTAAGAGGTTTATTCTGCTTCGTCAAAATACCCACATGGTACGGTGTACAATTCTGACGGTTGACATTCACAGCCAAGTCAACATTGTGAGGAACTTTGGTGAAACAAAGAAAAGCTCCTACATTTCCAAATTCAATCAAATGCATAGCAGGAAAAAAAGGTTTGATTTAAGCCATGATCGGTCTAGGACTAAACAATTTACAGGTGGCTGGATTTCATAGAAACTGAATGAGGACCTGAGAACAAGTTCCCCACGGAGCAGGCATTGAGGATGAATAAGCTTCAGCTACGTCTGAAATTCCCGCATTGCGGATCAACACTTGAGCTGTCAAGCAGGAAGCTGGACGGTTTACAGCATATTAACTCCAAGAGAGCAAAATCTATGTGATGCAACTTAAGCAAGAATCAAGCATCAATCAAAAGATTTTCATGCTGGGATCTGGTTTTCAAAGCGTATTATGTCCTCCTCTTACGGAAAACAAAAGCTATCCTGCTTCAAGATGATAAAGCAAATCAATGAAGGATTGGCAAAATAAAATGACAAGGGTCTCCCCGAATCTATATTAAGGATCAATATTGGCCACTGGTGCATATCTACAGATATGCTTCAAGCTTCAAACACAGATGTGCACAAATAAACTAGATAGCAGATGGAGAAACAGTGTAGGAAGTACCAACCAGTGATAAAACTTCGAGGAGTTGCTTCCACGTAGACTGTCATTGACTGCGCCTTGATCCTAATAATCTTGGCCTTTTCAAGTGAATCTTCAGGCCATTCGATGTTCACCACATCCATGTCATCGTCATTCTTGTCTCTGTTGGGGCTAGATATGATTGATTTGCCAAGCATCAGTAGTTGAGTCACGGCAAAACATGTTGGTTCTTCATCTCGTTATCACTCGTTTCAGCCCTTCAGGCACAGTCTCAGCTTTCTTTCCCTTATCTGCCTCTATATTACCTCCATCTACTTCTTCACAAAATTAAATATTTGCTGGACTTCTTTGCGCTTTCCATCATATAAGGATTTCTGTTCTGAAGGCAACTTTGCTTTTTCTTCGGTTGAATAACAGAGCGTAGCGACTGGATAGTGCCTCCAATTCCTGAAGTCCAACCAACAGTTTCTGTAATTAGTATCGCCATCATTATATAACCACGAATACTCATTTTTAGGAATCAGCCATCAACCTCCATCTGTTCTGGACCTCCATATATGTAGAAGCAACGATCAAATTAGACTTCCTCAAACAACTGATCATCTTCCGTGTGCTTGTCGGTTCCCTTAGAATTCTTCTTGACTCCAATACCAGTCTCGTTAATGAGCAGATCTATTGTCTCCTTTCTAACATACTCAAGCACTTGAATTCCCTTGGCAATAAAAGCTTTTCCAGTCCGTAACACGAATTAAGAATTCTTTCACTTCCAAACCGCAGTGTGCATAAGGCAATAGTATGATGTGGACAATTTTTTACAATAATATAATAACGACAATATACTTAATGAGAAAAATGAACTTATGCGATCGACAAGACACACATAAGTACCCTCTACACGATATATTCGAGCCGTTGTTGGTGTCGCTGCTCTAGATATCACAAGCTCAAGAAATCTTTCTTGGTCTCTAGACCATCACGTAATGGGTTTAAAATTGAATATACCTCTTGATTGTGTCCAGGACCTGACATCAAGGCAGTGACTAAAACAGGAAGCGCAATCTTCTCGGGGAATTTCTCCATCACCCGAGAAAGAGCCAACCCACCCAACCTCTGACCTAAAACGATTTTGAGAATCGAGAGAATTCTAAGCAAAGATTTTTACTGCTGATACAATTTCTATGTGCTGAGTACAAGTATTTATACAAGAGATTACACATCGCTAGAATCAATCAAAATGAATTTACAATCCCTTGATCTTAGCACTTGATTGCGAAGATTCTTTCTTGACTTTAGTATCCCTTGATCTTAGCACTTGATTGCGAAGATTCTTTCTTGACTTTAGTACTTGTGTGATCTGATCTGATCGTGAGTCCTTGATTTGTGCCAGTATCCTTAACACGCCCCCGCAAGATGGCGCTTCCATCGAAGACGCCAATCTTGGGTCGCAAATAACTTAACCGAGGTTTGGATAATGGTTTGGTGAGAGCATCTGCAAGTTGATCTGTGGTTGAGATGTGGGAGACGCGGAGAGCTCCACTTGCAACTAGATCACGAACGAAATGGTAATCTATGGCAATGTGCTTCATTCGAGAGTGAAATACCGGATTTGCACATACATATGTGGCACCGATGTTGTCACAATACAAAGTTGGAGTCGTGATCGGTTGGATACCAAGTTCGGATAGCAAATGTCGAACCCATTGTAGTTCTGCTGTGGCGGTGGCAACGGCGCGATACTCAGCTTCAGTCGAAGACCGTGCAATCGTGCGTTGTTTCCGTGCGCTCCAAGACACTGGATTAGGACCAAGATAGATGACAAATGCAGAGGTGGATGATCGGTCATCTATATTTCCTGCCCAGTCAGCATCAGAGAACCCGTGAAGAATAGATGTTGTGGAGCGTGTTAGATGTAACCCATGAAATATGCTTCCTTTTAAGTACCGGAGAAGTCGTTTAGCAGCAGCCCAATGTGTGTTAGTGGGACGTTGCATAAATTGAGATAATTTATTGACAGAGAATGCAATGTCAGGTCTTGTGATAGTGAGATATTGAAGGGCCCCAATAAGACTTCGATACTCTCGCTTGCATTGGTTGCCTCGGCTGGATCATTGGCGGATAAGCTGATTCCCACTGCCAAAGGAGTGCCTACCTCCTTAGCTTCATCCATTTTGTGTTTTTGGAGAATCTCACGGATATACTTATGTTGAGAGAGAAGTATACCTGTCTTGGTTGGGATCACTTCAATGCCAAGAAAGTAATGAAGTGTTCCCAAATCTTTCACAGAGAAATGCGTAGACAGTGCTTCAATGAATTTGGTGATGAAAGAGGCGTCATTGCCTGTGATGATGAGATCGTCAACATAGACAAGGAAGAATGTTGTAATTGGACCCATGGTGTAGATGAACAAGGATGGATCAGAGCGGGAGTTGCGAAAGCCATGAGTGAGAAGGAATTTACTCAATGCAGTGTACCATGCCCTTGGTGCCTGTTTTAATCCGTAAATAGCTTTCCTTAACTTGCATACATGGTTCTGTCGAGTCGGATCAATAAATCCCGGCGGTTGAGTCATGTATACTTCATCCGTGAGATCCCCTTGTAAGAACGCATTATTGACATCAAGTTGTCGAAGTGGCCACCCTTGATTCAATGCAATAGAAAGCACAACACGAACAGTGGTCGGTTTGACAACGGGACTAAAAGTATCCTTGTAGTCAATCCCGGGCCGTTGGTGGAAGCCTTTGGCAACGAGACGCGCTTTATAGCGCTCAATACTACCGTCAGGTCGGCGTTTAATCCGAAAGATCCACCTGCAACCAATAATATTACTGGAATTTTTGTTAGGAGTGAGTTCCCATGTTCCATTGCGTAGCAGCGCATTAAATTCCTCGGACATGGCATGTCGCCATTTGGCATCCCGTAAGGCTTGAGTAACACATGTTGGTTCGATGGTGTCGGGTAGAGGATGTTTAGTGGTATGATAAAGGTGTTTGGGTTTGAAGATGTTATTCTTGGATCGTGTAATCATTGGATGGCTGCGTGTTGTGGTTGGCGGAGATGGTGGTAAGGCCTGTTGTGGTGGTGGATCAGAGGATAAGAGAGGTGGGTTGAGTGGTGGCGGAGGTTGTGATTCAGGCAGAGGATGGTCATTCATGGCGTCGGTGCTGCGAACTTGAGAGACAGTTGTTGCAGGGGAAGCAGGCAACGGGTCGGCTGCATTTGCTTGCGACTGGATCGGCGTTGGGACGGAAGGCAAGGCTGAACTCACTTGTTGGGTAGTGATTGGAAGTTGGATCCATGTGGGATTTGTTGGTGATAATGGGTTTGGAGGTGTGGAGTTTGTTTTGATATATGGAAAAATGTGTTCGTGGAAGACAACATGACGAGAAATGTAAAGGCGTTTGGTTTGGGGTTCGAAACATTTGTATGCGCTTTGAGAGAGCGAGTAGCCAAGGAATATACATGGACGGGAACGATTATCAAACTTGTTTTGGGCATATGGGCGGAGCCACGGATAGCATAAGCATCCGAAAATTCGAAGTTTGAGATAGTTCGGCTTTTGATTGAAGAGTTTTTGATATGGAGATTGATGCTGAAGGATTGGAGTGGGTAGTCAATTGATGAGATATGCAGCAGTTTGAAAGGCGTAAGACCAGAATGAGGTTGGAAGAGATGCATTATGGAGTAAAGTTAAGCCCGTTTCCACAATATGGCGATGTCGTCGTTCGGCGGTACCGTTGTGTTGCGGGGTGTGAGGAGGAGTGGTGAAGTGAGAAATACCATGTGTAGTAAAAAAAGTTTTGAGTTTGATATACTCACCTCCGCCATCAGAGTAGATAGAGATAATAGGACGTTGAAATTGTTTTTCGACAATTGATTTGAAATCGCTAAAAATGGCATAAACATCAGATTTTTTTTGCATAGGATAAAGCCATATGTATTTTGTAAAATGGTCGACAAATGAAACGTAATATTTGAAACCATCAACCGAGGTGTCCGGAGCAGGACCCCAAACATCGGTGTATATGAGTTCTAGTGGAACTTGACTGGAGAGAGTAGAAACATTGAATGGCAAACGATGACTTTTATTGCATTGGCACGAATCACAATATGATTTGGAAATGGATTTGGTCGTAGGACTTATGGGTAACGAAAATGTCCTAACCACATAATTTTGAATGGAAAGAGAAGGATGTCCCAAACGTCGATGCCAGTCGCAATGAGCCGCTTTCTCTCCTATGAACGCCACAGGTTGGTCTTTGTGTGGCCGTAGAGAGAGTGGCATCCGATAAACTCCGTGCTTATGCTCGCCGCGCAACAACGTCGCTCCCGTTCGAAGATCCTTCACCAAAAAGAAGGTGGCAAAAAATTCAATAGAAGTATTATTTTGGGCACAAAATTTAGAGACGGAAATTAAATTTTGAGTAAGAGATGGTGCGCAAAGTGTGTTAGGTAAAATAAAGGTGTTTTCAGGAGACACAAGTTTTGTCGTCCCAACATGTGAAATACTCAAACCTGTCCCGTCACCAATAATAATATCATCTGGTCCTTCATACTCCGAGTGGAGAGATAGGTTTGCTAAATCGTTGGTGACGTGGTGAGACGCTCCTGAATCAACAAGCCATTGCGGGGCTGAGCGTGTGGCGGTTGTGTGGTGCACAACAGGTTCAGTGTTTGGACGACCTCGGATACGGTAGCAAGTCTTGGCCGTGTGGCCATATTTATCACAAAATTGACATAGTGGCCGAGAGTCATGAGGCTGAGATGGGCTGCCTCGCTGAGTGAGATTTCTACGGGACTGTTGGCTACCAAAGTTGTTGTTGCGAGCACCATGAAAAGCACTGCGTCCATTTTGGGCACCATTCCAACGAGTAGCGGAGGAACTAGAGCGTGACTTGGCAGTATACTGAGCTGTGACAGGAATGAATTCTGCAGCTTTTTCTTCATGCTTAAGGTAAGTTTCATAAGCGACAAGTTTGTCGTGTAATTCCTCAAATGAAATAGAATTTTCTCTGGCGCGAATTGCAGCCGCTAATTCTTTAAATTCAGGTCCAATTCCACGTAAGGCATGAATAACAATATCATCATCTTGAAGAGGTGTATCAATAATGGAGAGTTCATCGGCAATACCCTTTAATTCTTGAAGATATTCAGAAACTGACCTCGATTGACGCCGGATCGTGGACAACTGGTCCTTGAGAAACATTACCCGAGAACGGGATTTGTTGGCATAAAGGTTGGTGAGCTTTTTTTTAGTGCCTCCTGAGAGGTTTCACTGAATGCAATCAATGGCAAAATAGGTTCAGAAACTGAGCCGAAAATGGCAGATAACAACAGTTGGTCCTGGCGGATCCACAATGTGCGTTCGGAACTGGCTGATCCGGATGAATCAAGTGGCGGACAAGGGTGTGTGCCGTCAACAAATCGGAGCAGATCATGTCCAATTAAAATGGCTTGAAGTTGTGCTTGCCAAGAGGGAAAGTTGCCGGCTGTGAGCTTTACGGAAATTTGGACAGCATTGCCGATGGTAATGAGGCTAGTGTTGCCAATGGCGATGAGGCCGGTTGCGGAAGCATTGGTGTTGTCATTGGTTGAACTTGACATGGTGGGATCGAAGGCTCGGTTGAGCGAAAAAGGCTCTGATACCATAAAACGATTTTGAGAATCGAGAGAATTCTAAGCAAAGATTTTTACTGCTGATACAATTTCTATGTGCTGAGTACAAGTATTTATACAAGAGATTACACATCGCTAGAATCAATCAAAATGAATTTACAATCCCTTGATCTTAGCACTTGATTGCGAAGATTCTTTCTTGACTTTAGTATCCCTTGATCTTAGCACTTGATTGCGAAGATTCTTTCTTGACTTTAGTACTTGTGTGATCTGATCTGATCGTGATTCCTTGATTTGTGCCAGTATCCTTAACATGACCAACGAGGATCACACTCTCAAGTGAAGCTAGAGCTTCCATGAACTCCCGGGGGAACTTGAAGTACTCAGAGATTGATTCCAGAGATTTGGTCTGAAGCAGGTCGATTCCGGGAGCTGCGAGGTCAAGTGTAGTGACTCCGTTAGCAATTTGGCGATCTTGTACCAACACCATGCACCAAGGCCTGACCTATGAACCAGCACAAAGTCCAAATGATGCTTCGTTCTGCTCGAAGCCGAAGAGGAAGAGGATGAGGAGCGCAAGTGATGCCAGGTTGAGCTTCTTTTTGTCCATTTGCGTCTCGTTTGATGTGTTTCTTACCCAAAACTGGGTCTCTGCAAGGTGGGATGGCGATGGGCTTTTCTTCAGCGAGATAGCTTGGTGTTGACTATTCTTGTGATCCCGTATGTTCCTCCCTTTAAGCTGAAATTCTGTACCTCATAAACTACCCAAAAAAAAAAAAACACTAAGGTGGTTCACAACAAAAAACGAACAACGCATGCACTTTATTGAAATCGCTGTGCTCGGCTCCATTATTTATTTAGGCAAACAAGCAATATTTCGCGGTATATAGTGTTATTTATTACATTCCACTGTAACGTTTTCAAATTGCTAATACTAAACGAAAAGCTTTAACTATAACAACATATGGTCATAATTTGGAGATTTTGTTGCTAAATTTCATATCCTGAAATGGTGAATCTAGAGGTTTTTCATATCGAGCTTCTTGAAGTTGCTTGCTTTTTCGATGACCAAGGGCTTGCCCTAATTAAATGGCATGTACTTTGGAGGATTGTGCTCATCAGTCAATTCCTTTAGTGTCTGCACCATGGTATAGTGTGGCGAGGCGAAGAAGAATGGAATTGAGAACCTCTCTTTCTCTGAGCTCACCACTACTCTATGCTCCGCGCTCTTGTACTTCTCGTTGCTCCAAACCTTCACAAAGTCAAATGATCTTTATGCATAGGCACGAGCATTCACGGGTCAAATGATCTTTCATCTACACATCTTTAAGCGAAAAGTTGTGCATATAGAAAGCTCTTTTCCAAATGTGGTAGCTGAATGATGTCACCAACATTTTGGGGATGGGCTTGGTTGGGACCAATTCCCCATCACTCTTCCTCTTCACCTGGAGGCCTCCGACATCGTCTTGAGCCAAGATGGTGAGTGCCTTAGAGTCCTAGTGGCGACCCACCCCCAAAACGAGGTGCGGCATGGGGCACGGTGGATAGTGGTTGAGCCGGACCAAGCTAGTCTGGTCTTTCAAAAATTCGTCAAACCTGTCCAGGGGTGAGCCGAGGCTCGGAGCTATCAATCCCGTCAGCTTGTGCACAAGCTTCTCCAATTCTCCTGCGTATTTTTCACATGCTTTTGTAAATTTTAATAGCTGCAAGAGAATAATTATGGACGGAACATTGTATAATTGCTGATTTGGATTACATGGGTTGATATGGATCTCAATAGAATCGATATCAACACACGACATGACACGGCATGTAGACACATTATTTTAAAAAATTAAGGAATTTTGACACATTAGGACACATTATATATTTAATTTAAATTTTTATATATACATGGTAAATTATCATTTTTATAATTATTTCAGTTAAATTAATTTAATTAAAATCTACAAACAAATAACTAATAAAAAAGAGGCTAAAATTAAATTTACTCTAAAAATATTAATTCACAATTTGTTAAAATCATTCGTCATTTCGAATTAACAAATCAACTACGATTTCATGTCAATAATACATGAAACTGGAGAGAGCGACAAATCTTTGAAACAGTGAAGGAAACCCTCGACTCCACTGAAATGCCAGATACTCTCCGTCTCTCTCATTGCTAGACTCCACCACCAATTGACTCACCCCCTTCACCTGTCATTCACCTTCGTCTCTCCGTTTTTTGCCTTTTTTTTTTTTTTTTTGAGTGGTCGGACCTTTTCTGCTTTGTTCAATCCTCCTCTTCACTTGCACTCTCTATCTTTCATCAGAGACCATTGAGCACGAAAGGGTCCTTCCATGGCAGTTCTTAGGGCATAAAGAGAGAGCAGCGTTGATCATGTGTCCGACACCGACACTGACATGGTGGCTCCGGCAACATGTCAGTGCTTCATACGATACGATCCATGGATAATGCACCAGCTTCTATGGAAGCACCGTGTAGTATAGCTAAAGGGGAAAAAAAAAAAAAAGTTCAAGGAAACACGAACCTTAATCCAGGAGGGTGCTCAGGCCATTGATTGGTCCACTCGGTGATACCCTCTTCGCCATCCTCCATCGAGGCCGGGACAAGCGTCGGCTCTTGCACGGTGAAGTCGAAGACCTCCTTCCAGTCCCTCACGTTCTTGGCGTGCTCCGTCTCGTAGTAACCTAACGTCCTCTTCTCGTCCGTCCGCACCTTCTTCTTCTCCTCCGGACCCTGCCCGAAGAAATCCCTGGCGTCCCGCTCTATCCTCTCCCTCTTCTCCGCCGCCACCCCGTGGTTCACCACCACGAAGAATCCCCACTTCCTGCATGCCTCCCCTATCTCTGCCACGAGCCTGTCGACGGCAGCGGAGTCAGCTACCGCACCGTCGAAGGGTGCGTGGCTGGTGAGGACGCCGAGGTCGATGAGGGGAATGCCTTCGGCTTGAGTGGCTGCGAGCTTGGGCCTATGCTCGACGTCTTGTATGAAGGCCGGATCGACTTCTTCCATTTTCTTTTTCTTGATAAAAATAGAAAGTTTGATCTTGGGTCTGTGACTGAGCAGGAAAGATCAAATAATTCCCGATCAGGAAAGATCAAATCTTTGGTTGCCCGTCCTTTTCTTCCAGAGGCAAGCAATCAAAAGGAGACAATAGAAAAGCAGACAATGCCAACACAGCTAAAGCAATCGGGGCCCGACCCGACCCGACCTGGCCTGGCCTACATTGTATTTCAACACCACAAGCTATAAAAATAAATAGGGTTAATATCATAAAACAAATCCCAAAATAATATACATGGGATAAATTTACCTTAAATTATTAGTTTTACCACAAAAAACTCTAACTTGATTATTAGCAATAAATTTACCCCAAATTTTTATAGTTGTGATAAATTTATTATATGTTAGTTTTTTGTTAAACCTAATTGTTAATTTACTGAATTAAATGACATGCAGTTGATGAGTGTATTAATTTAAAGATTTTATCTTCTATTTATCACAAATGTATTAATTTTTTTTTATAGATGGTAAATTTCTCACATGTATACCGATTTGGGGTTTTTCGTGGTCAAAAAATAGTTTAGAGTAAAATTGTCAGATGTGTATCAATTTGAATTTTTTTTGTCAAAAAAATAATTTGCGGATCAACACTCGAGCTGTCAAGCGGGCAGCATATTAACTCCAGAAGAGCAAAATCTATGTGGTGCAATTTATGCAAGTATCAAGCGTCAATCAAAAGATTTTCATGCTTAGATCTGATTTTCAATTCATATTATGTCTTCCTCTTGCAGAAAACATTAGTGTAGAAGGTACCAACCAGTGATAAAACTTCAAGAAATCGCTTCCACAAAGACTGTCATTGACTGCGCCTTAATCCTAATATTCTTGGCCTTTTCAAGTGAATCTTCAGGCCGTTCGATGTTCACCTCATCCATATCATCGTCATTCTTATCTCTGTTAGGGCTAGATATGATTGATTTACCGAGCATCAGTAGTTTTTTTATTTTTTTGGGTCGACAGCATCAGCAGTTGAGTCACCGCAGAACAGCACATCTCTGAGAGCCTCTGCATAAAATGCCAGAGACATTTCGCCATGGATTAACACATAAAGAAATGACTACATAGGGATATGCTTCCTCAAGAACAGAAAAGTTCCGTACATGAACCCCTTCAGAGTGAAGAGCTTCCAGTCTGCTTGCAGTCTTTTGAATGATTTCACTGGCTGAGAGTCCAGAGAGGACATTCGCAAATCTGTGGAAACGGCAGGAGAGTTAGAACAGATCATTCAATACTGTCTGTTATATAAAAGATAACTTAACTAAAGCAAGGTAAAGACTCCTCCCTACCTTCATGATGAACCACAAACCCCAGTGACCAATAAAGAATAATTAAGTTGTCTTTACTACAGTCTAAATGAATGCCTTATTTGTGTCTATTCAAGGAAGAATAAGAAAAAATTATAAGACCACAGTGAAAATTTTTTTGCTCAGCTAGTCTGCCCAAACCCCAAAACAGCATCTTCAACAATTTAATATGAAGTCAACGTAAATTGCAGAAGATCTTCAAGAACAGCAGCAATATCCAAAAGCCTCCACATACCAAAAACAAAAGGACCCAAAAAAAAAAAAAAAGAGAAAATTATCCTGAAGCTTTGGAGCTAAAGGCATCCCTGAATAAGAAGGGTAAGACTGCTTCTCCCTGAATAAGAAGACTCCACCACCAATTGACTCACCAACAGTTTCTGTAATTAGTATTCCCATCATTATATAACCACGAATACTCATTTTTAAGAATCAGCCATCAACCTCCGACTGTTCTGGACCTCCATTTATGTAGAAGCAACGATCAAATGAGACTGCCTCAAACAACTGATCATCCTCAGTGTGCTTGTCGGCTCCCTTAGAATTCTTCTCGACTTCAATACCAGTCTCGTCAATGAGCAGATATATTGTCTCCTTTCCAACATACTCAAGCACTTGAATTCCCTTGGCAGTAAAAGCCTTTTCAGTCTATAAAAGAATTCTTTGTCAATTCCAAACCGCAGTGTGCATGATGTAGGAACCAAATAAAAAAAAAGGAAGGAGGAATTTTGCGGAAGCTTGGAGGATTTAATTTGGAGAGAATAACAAAAATGCAAATGAGAGAGCAATACTACAAAATACCTTTGCCAAGGTTTTACACAAATAAAATCAAGTTTTGCTCTAAGCTTGTTCTTACAAGAACTCTCTCTCTCTCTCTATTTCTTCTCCTCCTTGATATGAAACTTACAAGAAAAACCACACATATTTATAGCCAATTCTATACCTAATTTTTGCCAAACTTAAATGTCTTTATTTGACTACACTTAATTTTATCAAATTCAAGCACACCTAAGTTGTCCATTTTTGACAATCAATAGTCAAAAATTGAGGCTTAAGCACACCTAAGTTGTCCATTAATAGTCAAAAATTGAGGCTTCTTCTTTTTTTGACTTTCTTCCAAAATTTATTTTAATATTTTCAATAGCCTCCCTTAAAATTGATTTTGGAAGTTTATAACGCCAAGCATCGTCTTCAATCTTTCGAACAAATCAGCCTTCAATGGTTTTGTCAGGATATCTGCAATCTGATCTTCTGATCTGCAGAAATTAAGTTCAATTTCACCATCTTTGACTTGCTCACGAATATAATGATACTTGATGTCGATGTGCTTGCTCTTGCCATGAAATACAGGATTCTTTGCTAATGCAATAGCCGACTTATTGTCACACATCAATTTAGTAGGACCTGCTTGTTCATGCATCAATTCATGCAGCATCCATCGAAGCCATATTGCCTGACAGGCCCCTGAAACTAATGCCATGTATTCTGCTTCAGCTGTCGAGAGTGCAACAACCTGCTGTTTTTTCGAAGACCAAGAAATTATTCCTGATCCAAGAAAGAAAGCATACCCTGAAGTACTCTTTCGAGTCTCAGTATCACCTGCCCAATCACTATCTGTATACCCCAACAGATCAAAGTTGTCAGTATAAGAATATAAAATTTCATGATCACGAGTTCCACTGACATACCGCAAAATTCTTTTTGCCGCCTGTAAATGTGATTGGTATGGTTTCTCCATGAACCTGCTAATAATTCCCACTCCATAGGTAATATCTGGTCTTGTAGAAGCCAAATATCTTAAACTGCCAACAATGCTTTTGAAATAAGTAGGATTTACCAACTCACCGGTTCCTTCTTTCTTCAGCTCCAAACGTTCAATTACGGGAGTTCGAATTGATTTAAGCGATTCCATTTTTTAATCGCTTCAGAATATCATTAGCATATTTCTGCTGTGAAATAAATATGCCATTATATGTCTGCTTCACTTCAAGCCCAAGAAAATAGGACATCAATCCTAAATCAGTCATCTCGAACTGGCTAGTCATAGCCTCCCTGAATTCTGAAAACATTTTTTCACAACTGCCTGTAAATATCAAGTCATCAACATAAAGGCACACAATTATTATGTCACCGTTAGTATTTGACTTGATATACAATGTATGCTCATACGGGCACTTTTGAAAATCATGCTCTAACAGGTATGTGTCGATACGCGTGTACCAAGCACGAGGTGCCTGTTTTAGCCCATACAAAGCCTTCTTCAGTTTGTAAACTTGATTTTCATGCCCTTTCTCATAACCCTATGGTTGTTCCACGTAAACTTCCTCTTCAAGAACACCATTGAGGAATGCTGATTTCACATCCATTTGATGGATCTTCCAATGATTTTGAGCTGTAAGTGCTAAGATCATCCGGATAGTATCCATCCGAGCCACTGGTGCAAATACTTCAAAATAATCAATACCTGGCTTTTGCTTGTAGCCCTTTACAACCAGTTTGGCCTTGTAACGGTCCACCTGACCGTTGGGTTTGTACTTCGTCTTGTACACCCACTTGACACCAATGGGTTTCTTACCAGGTGGTAAACAAGTTAGCACCCATATGTCATTCTTCTCAATGGAGTGAATCTCTTCATCCATTGCATGAATCCACCTTTCATCTGCAGCTGCTTCATCATAGGTTACAGGATCACATTCAGCAAACAAACAAAAGTTTACCAATGTTTCATCAGTGATTCCGTTATTATCACTGCCATCGCCTCCTGTGACCACGTAATCCCTGAATTTTGCTGGCGTCTCCCTCAGTCGTTGTGAACGACGTAGTGGTGGTTCTGAAGCTGCTGTTGGTGAAGATGTACCACTAGTTGAAGATGATGGAGGCTCTTCTATTTCTTTCTCCAATGGTTCATCTTCGATGGTGATGCTTTTCTGGTCACCCTTTTGGTTCCAGTCCCAAGCTTCATCTTCAAAAAACTGGACATCCCTGCTGATAATTACCTTTTCAGTGACTGGGTTATACAGCTTATAACCTTTAGTTGTGTCACTATAGCCAATGAAGATGCACTTCTCGCTTTTGTCATCCAACTTCTTTCTTCGTTCATCTGGTATATGGGGATATGCCATGCACCAAAATACTCGTAGAAGCGAAACATCTGGCTTGTTGCCGCTCCAAGCCTCTTCTGGGGTTCTTCCAAGAACACTCCTTGTTGGACACCTGTTTAGTACAAATACAGCACAAGCAACCGCTTCTGCCCAAAAATTCTTAGGCAAATTTTTGGCTTTTAACATACTTCTTGCCATTTCAAAAATTGTCCTGTTCTTTCTTTCTGCTATACCATTTTGCTGAGGTGTATAGCTGGCAGTCAACTGACGTTTTACTCCATGAATTTTACAAAATTTGTCAAATTCATTTGAGGTAAATTCTCCTCCTCTATCCGATCTCAACGTCTTCAGATTAAAGCCACTATGTTTTTCAACATAGACTTTAAATTCTTTGAACTTGGCAAATGCTTCAGATTTTTCTCTCAAGAAATATACCCAAGTTTTTCTGGTAAAATCATCAACAAAAATCAGCATGTACCTTTTTTGTCCGACTGATTCAACCTCAACAGGGCCACATATATCTGTATGTACCAGCTCCAAAGGTTGCTTTGCTCTTCTGGCTTTCCCTACTGGAAATGATTCTCGATGTTGTTTTCCAACGAGACATCCTTCGCATGGACGATCTGGACATTCGATTAAAGGCATGCCGGTCACCATCTTTTTCTGAACCAGTAGTTTTAGTCCACGAAAATTTAGATGACCGTATCGAAGATGCCACAGCCAGTTGTTGTCTTTCATCATCGCTTGAAAACTCAAGAGATTCTTCGTCTGAAGAGTCATGGGAAACATCCGGTTCTTCGTCATTTGCACCGTTGTGATCAACTTGTTGTTGACACCTCTGATGGTGCAAATTCCATTTTCAATGTGAACTTTGTGGCCTTTTTCGGAAAGTTGCCCAACACTTAGCAAATTCCAAAAAAGTCCTGGCACAAAGTAAACATCTGCAATAGCAACATTAGTACCATCTTTTGACTTGATATTAATGTTACCTTTGCCCATCACGGGAATTTTTGATTTATTCCCGAAGTTGACTTCACCACGACTCGTCTCATCCAATTGCGAGAATAATTCCTTCCGGCTAGTCATATGATTGTTGCAACCAGTATCTAGATACCATATGTTGGTATCTACAGTGCTTGAGTCATCCTTCTTACATGCTAGCACCATGTATTCTTCAGCATCAGTGGTATGTGCGTGCTCCGCCTGCTCGTACGTCGCCTTTGCATGGCATTCGGATTTGTAATGTCCGAACTTGTTGCACTTAAAACACTTGACTTTTGATTTGTCACGTGTTTTAAATTTCCCGGTGAAATTGGAATTTCCACCTCTTCCTTGGCCTCCTCCGCGACCTCGACCTCCTTGATAGCTTCCTCGATTTGATGGAGCGATACGACTTTGCAAAGCTTGCTCGGGATATGAACTGACGGACTTCTGATTCATTCTTTGCTCATGCGAGCATAATGAACCCATCAACCGCTCCAACGTCATAGTTGATATATCTTGGCCTTCTTCGATTGCCGCAACAACGTAGTCAAATCTTTCAGTCAAAGACCTCAAGATTTTTTCTACGACTCGTACATCTTGGAGTGTTTCACCATTAACCCTCAATTGGTTAACGATGTTTTGTACACGATCAAAATACAAAGAGATAGATTCAGAATCATTCATGCGTAAAGACTCAAAATCACCTCGAAGTGTTTGAAGCCGAACTCTTCGAACACGATCGTCGCCCTTGTAGGATTTTTGCAAAATATCCCACGCTGCTTTGGCGGTCTCGGCATTCGATATTTTTTCAAATATCGTCTCCTCCACGGCTTGAAAGATCGCATATAATGCTTTCTGATCTTTTTTCCGGGATTCCACCAACGAATCCTTCTCCTCCTTTCTCATGGCATTGAATTCTTCGTTATTAGCTACTTCGATGTAGCCATTCTCCACCAGGTTCCACAAATCTTGCGATTTGAACAAAACCTTCATCTGGACGGACCAGTTGTTGAAATTCTTTCCGTTCAACTTTGGAAGTTGAAATTGAACGGAACTTGTGGACGCCATAACTTGGCTCTGATACCAAATGTAGGAACCAAATAAAAAAAAAGGAAGGAGGAATTTTGCGGAAGCTTGGAGGATTTAATTTGGAGAGAATAACAAAAATGCAAATGAGAGAGCAATACTACAAAATACCTTTGCCAAGGTTTTACACAAATAAAATCAAGTTTTGCTCTAAGCTTGTTCTTACAAGAACTCTCTCTCTCTCTCTCTATTTCTTCTCCTCCTTGATATGAAACTTACAAGAAAAACCACACATATTTATAGCCAATTCTATACCTAATTTTTGTCAAACTTAAATGTCTTTATTTGACTACACTTAATTTTATCAAATTCAAGCACACCTAAGTTGTCCATTTTTGACAATCAATAGTCAAAAATTGAGGCTTAAGCACACCTAAGTTGTCCATTAATAGTCAAAAATTGAGGCTTCTTCTTTTTTTGACTTTCTTCCAAAATTTATTTTAATATTTTCAATACATGAGTCAATAGTACGATGTGGACAATTTTTTATAATACTGTAATAACGACAATTTACTTAACGAGAAAAATGAACTAACGAGATCCGCAAGACACACACATAAGTAAGCTCTACACGATATATTCGAGCCTTTGTTGGTGTCGCCGCTCTAGATATCATAAGCTCAAGAAATCTTTCTTGGTCTCTAGACTATCACGTGATGTGTTTAAGATTGAATATACCTCTTGATTGAGTTCAGGACCCGACATCAAGGCAGTGACTAAAACAGCAAGCGCAGTCTTCTTGGAGAATTTCTCCATCACCCGAGAAAGAGCCAACCCACCCAACCTCTGACCAACGAGGATCACACTCTCAAGTCAAGCTACACCTTCCATGAATTCCCAGGGGGGCTTGAAGTACTCAGAGATTGATTCCAGAGATTTGGTCTGAAGCGGGTCGATTCCGGGAGCTGCCAGGTCGAGTGCAGTGACTCCGTCAGCAATTTGGCGATCTTGTACCAACACCATGCACCGAGGCCTGACCCATGAACCAGCACAAAGTGCAAATGATGGTTCATTCTGCTCGAAGCCGAAGAGGAAGAGGATGAGTAGGGCAAGTGATGCCAGGTTGAGCTTCTTTTTGTACATTTGCCCCTCGTTTGATGTGTTTCTTACCCAAAACTGGGTCTCTGCAAGGTGGGAAGGCGATGGGCTTTTGTTCAGCGAGACGGCTTGGTGTTGACTATTCTTGTGATCCCATATTTTCCTCCTTTTGAACTGATTCTATACCTTATAAACTATCCCAAAAAAAAAAAAAAAACACTAGAGTGGTTCGCAACAGACAACGAACAGCGCATGCACTTTATTGAAATCGCTGTGTTCAGCTCCATTATTTATTTAGGCAAACAAGCAATATTGGCATTTATTACATTTCGCGACAAAGTTTTCAAACTGCTAATGCTAACTGAAAAGCTTCAGCTATAACAAAAGATGGTCATAATTTAGAGATTTTGCTACTGAATCTTATATCCTGAAATGGTGAATCTAGAGGTTTTCCACATCGAGCTTCTTGAAGTTGCTTGCTTTTCCGGTGACTAAGAACTTGCCCCAGTTAAATGGCTTGTACCTTGGAGGGTTATTCTCATCAGTCAATTCCTTCAGTGGTTGCACCATGGTATAGTGTGGCGGGGCGAAGAAAAATGGAATCGAGAACCTCTCTTTCTCCAAATTCACCACCACTCTGTGCTCCACGCTCTCGTACCTCTCGTTGCTCCAAACCTTCACAAAGTCAAATGATCTTTATGCATAGGCACAACCACTCACGGTTCAAATGATCTTTCATCTACACATCTTCAACCAAAAAGTTGTGCATATAGAAAGCTCTTTTTAAAATGTGGTACCTGAATGATCTCACCAATATTAACAATAAATGCATTAGGGATGGGCTTGACTTGGATCCATTCCCCATCACTCTTCCTCTTCACCTCAAGGCCCCCGACGTCGTCTTGAGCCAAGATGGTGAGCGCCTCCAAGTCCTTGTGGCGGCCCACCCCCAAAACAAGGTGTGGCATGGGGCACGGTGGATAGTGGTTGAGCCGAACCAAGCTGGTCTGGTCCTTCAAAAATTCGTCAAACCTATTTGTGGGCAAGCCCAAGCTCTGAGCTATCAATCCCATTAGCTTGTGCGTGAGCTTCTCCAATTCTCCTGCGTATTCTTCGCATGCTTCCCTGAATTTTAACAGTCACAAGAGAATCATTGGACAGAGGACTATATAGTAATTGATTCAAACTGCGTTGGTTGATATGATTTAAGTAGCATTAACATTGACACACTACGTAATGAACTCAGCACGACACAATCTAGCACGTAGACACATTTTTTTTTTCAAAAATTAAGGAATTTCGACACGTTAGGACATGTCGTATATTTAATTTAAATTTTTTATATATACATGATAAATTATCATTTTTATACTTATTTAAATCAAATTAATTTAATTCAAATTTACAAACAAATAAGTAATAAATAGAGCCTAAAATAAATTTACTCTAAAAATATTAATTCACAATTTGTTAAAATCATTCATTATTTCGAATTAATTAATTCAACTACAGTTTTATTTCAATAATACATGAAACTTGAGAGAGAAGAGAAATCTTTGGAATAGTGAAGGACACCCTCGAGTCCACTAAATGCCAGATGCTCCCCGTCTCTGTCTCTCTCATCGCTAGACTCCACTAGAGGTAATCGGTTCACAGGATAGATGGTTCTACCCTAGAACCGAGAACCATCCGTTAGGGACCGGTTCTGCAAAATGTGAACCGTGAACCAACCGTTTATTCCATGGATCCACCCGGGAACCAAACCACCGGTCCGGTTCGGTTCTTGGTTGGATTCTAGTTACAGTTCTAATGTCACCCGCTTGTTCCATAAAAAAATTAAGTTGAATATTAATCCCACAAATATGACTTAATAAAGCTATATAACGGCAGACTTAGATCTTTCGTTTCCTTTTTTAATCAGCAATTCAATGGCACCGGCTAAGTGACAATTTTCCCATTGCACTAGAAAAAAAAAAGAAATGTGCAATTGAATTGTACAACAAGAGTGATTGAGTGCGAAGAAAGTTGAATTAGGGTAAAGTCTTTTTTTAATTTTCGAGTCTAGGCTATTTTTTTGGGACGAATGGGTTAAGTATTTAAGAGATGGTTTCATTAAAATAATTAGCCTATTTATATTATATAAAAACCGGTTCGGTTGGGCCGGTTGGATAATTTCCACCAAAAACCAGGAACCAAACCAATACCCACTGGTTTTGGAAAATTAGAATCGGAAACCGAACTGTACCCGCCGGTTTCGATCCAAAATTAGCCGGTTGGGTACAGTCCGGTCCGGTTTAGTTGGATTGTGGTTTTTTTGCTCACCCCTAGACTCCACCACCAATTGACTCACCCCTTCACCTGTCATTCAGAGTTGCCTCTCCATTTTCTGCTCATTTTTCTTTCTTTCTTTTTTTGTCGGACTTTTGTGCTTTGTTCTGTCCTCCTCTTCAATTGCACTCTCTATCTTCATCTGAGACCATTGAGCACGAAAGGGTCCTCCCATGACAGTTCTTAGGGCATATAGAGAGAGCAGCGTTGACAGTTCTCCGGCAACGTGTTGGTGCTTAATAGGATACGATCCATCGATCATGCACCAGCTCCTATGGAAACACCGTGTACTGTAGCTAAAGGGGAAAAAAAAAAAAGTTCAAGGAAACACGAACCTTAATCCAGGAGGGTGCTCAGGCCATTGATTGGTCCACTCGGTGACACCCTCTTCGCCGTCCTCGAGCGAGGCCGGGACGAGCGTTGGCTCTTGCACTGTGAAGTCGAAGACCTCCTTCCAGTCTCTCACGTTCTTGGTGTGCTCCGTCTCGTAGTAACCTAACGTCCTCTTCTCGTCCGTCCGCACCTTCTTCTTCTCCTCCGGACCCTGCCCGAAGAACTCCCTCGCCTCCCGCTCTATCCTCTCCCTCTTATCCACCGCCACCCCGTGGTTCACCACCACGAAGAACCCCCACTTCCTGCACGCCTCCCCTATCTCCGCCACGAGCCCGTCGACGGCAGCGGAGTCAGCTACCGCACTGTCGAAGGGTGCGTGGCCGGTGAGGACGCCGAGGTCGATGAAGGGAATGCCTTCGGCTTGAGTGGCTGCGAGCTTGGGCCTGTGCTCGACGTCATGTATGAAGGCCCGATCGACTTCTCCCATTTTCTTTTTCTTGATAAAGATTAAGAGTTTGATGTTGGTTCTGTGACTGATGAGGAAAGATCCCTTCACCTTTTATCCTTGAGCCTTTTGAAGTCCTGCCTGCTGAGGGCCAATTGTTTCCTGATCAGGAAAGATTGAATCTTTGGTTGCCCGTCCTTTTCTTCCAGAGGCAATCAAAAGGAGACCGTAGAAAAGCAGACAATACCACCACAAACAGCTAAAGGAATTAGGGCCCGATCCAAACCGGTCCGCATTGAATTTCAACACCACAAGCTATAGAAATAAATATGATTAATAGTACGAAAAACTCTAAACTGATATACCTAGAAGTAATTTATCTCAAATTATTTTTTGATAATAAAAAAACTCCAAATTAGTAACTAGTGATAAATTTACTCCAAATTAGTATACCTGTGACAAATTTATCATTTGTTAGTTTTTTGTTAAATCTAATTACTAAGTTGCTGAATTGGATGACATGTAAAAGTTTATAAATGTATTAACTTGAGATTTTTACACTCTTTTTGTCACTGATGTATTAGTTTTGAATTTTTCATGAAATTAGCTCAATTTAACGGATAATAAATTAGTCACACGTGCATCAGTATGAGATTTTTTGCGATAAAAAAATTAATTTATGATAAATGCGCTTTTTTTCAAAAAAAATTAATAGTCAGAAAATAATTTGATGTGAATTTATCACATATGTACTAATTTAAGATTTTTATGATAAAAAAAATAATTTTAGATATTTGATACAAGTGTACCAATTTGAAATTTTTCGTGATATTAACCAAAATAAATAACTAGAGCTATGAGAGGGAATGATGGGGATCACGAAATTCTCTCTCAGTCCACCCGACAAAAAGAGAGCAGCATAATGTCAATCCCATCTTTTTGCCGAAGGACCCGGATCACCTCGTTCATGTAAGAGAGGTAGGCTTTTTACTTGTCATGAATATATTAGAGACAATCCCAAAAGTATCCCAACCAAAGTGTATATTTCTAGATCACAACATTAGCCATCACATGAAATTATGTTCATGCTTTGTCCCACTCGTAATAGGACCCTGTGCATAAATGTCGACGAGATTTCGAACACGAACCTAACTCGTGGAAAGCAAAACATCTCGATAATAAATAAATAAATAAATAAAAAGAAAGGAAGCAAGCAAGAACAAAGAGTTCTATTGTGCTTCGTAAAAACATCCCCATGGTACAGTGTACAATTCCAACGGTTGACTTTCACAACCAAGTCAACATTGTGAGGAACTTCGGTGAAAAAGGGAAAAGCTCCTACATTTCCAAATTCAAACAAATGCATGGCAGGAAAAAAAAAAGTTATAAGCCATAATCGGTCTAGGACAAAGCTATTTACAAGCGTCTGGATTTCATAAAAACTGAACGAAGAGCTGAGAGCACGTCCCTCACGGAGCAAGCATTGAGGATGAGATGACCACATACGCCAAGTACTGCAAGCCATCCTGAATTTTACTAATCGCTATAGTCTGATTAGTTCGGAGATTCTCTGAGAAAGCACTGGCTTTCTCCTGGATTGATGCCTCCTGAGGAACTTCATGTGAATCTGCAGCGATAGTTGCTGAATAAGCTTCGGCTACGTCCGAAATTCCTGCATTGCGGATCAACACTCAAGCTGTCAAGCAGGAAACTGGACAGTGTTCAGCATATTAACTCGAGAAGAGCAAAATCAATGTGGTGCGATTTATGCAAGTATCAAGCATCAATCAAAAGATTTTCATGCTCAGATCTGATTTTCGATTCATATTATGTCTTCATCTTGCAGCAAACAAAAGTTATCCTGCTTCAAGATGATAAGGCAAATCAGTGAAGGATTGGCAAAATAAAATGACTAAGAGTCTCTCTGTATCTACATTAAGGATCAATATTGCCCACTGGTTCATATCTACAGATTATGCTTCAAGCTTCAAACATGGATGTGCACAAATAAACTAGATACCAGATGGAGAAACAGTGTAGAAAGTACCAACCGGTGATAAAACTTCGAGAAATTGCTTCCACATACACTGTCATTGATTGCACCTTAATCCTAATAATCTTGGCCTTTTCAAATGAATCTTCAGGCCATTCGATATTCAACACATCCATGTCATCGTCATTCTTATCTCTGTTAGGGCTGGATATGATTGATTTACCAAGCATCAGTAGTTGAGTCACCGCAAAACAGCATATCTCAGAAAGCCTCTGCATAAAATGCCAGACACATTTCACCATGGATTAAGACATAAAGAAATGACTACATGAGGATATGCTTCGAGAACAGAAAAGTTTCGTACATGAACCCCTTCAGAGTGAAGAGCTTCCAGTCTGCTTGCGGTCCTTTGAATCATTTCACCGGCTGAGAGTCCAGAGATGGCATTTGTAAATCTGTGGAAACGCCAGGAGAGAGTTAGAACAGATCATTCAATATTGTCTGTTATCTACTAGACAACTAAAACAAGGAAAAGACTCCCTACCTTCATGATCAACAAAAAACCTCAGTGATCAATAAAGAATAATTAAGTCGTCTTAACTACAGTCTAAATGAATGTCTTGTCTGTGTCTATTAAAGACAAAATGAGAACAAATTATAAAACAACAGTGAAAAATTCGTTGCTCAGCTAGTCCGCCTAAACCCTAAAACAGCATCCTCAACAATTTAATATGAAGTCAACATAAATTGCTGAAGATCTTCAAGAATAGCAGCAATATCTATTCTTCCTCAGTGAAATGCCTCCACACACAAAAAACAAAAGGGGGGAAAAAAAAGAAGAAAAAGAAGACGAAGAAGAAGAGAAAATTATCCTGAAGCTTTGGAGCTAAAGGCATCCCTGAATAAGTAGAGTAAGGCTGTTTCTCCCTGCCCTTTTCTTTCGTAGAAGATAAAACCCCGTTCACCAGGTATGCTCTTAAGCAGAAACATGAAGTTCATATGCATTAACCCAACGCATGCCCACAATGACATGGATTTTCGTATTCGTAATGTTGCGGAAATTTACTAAAGCAATTTAACAACAAACAGCAATAATTTCAGGGCCAAAAATGACAGACGTGTGCAGAAAGAATAGGAAAATTGTCTCGCACAGGAAAAAACTTCTTTGCTAAAAGTGAATCAGCATATAAACTATATGGCCACTTTAAAGATAAGACAGAGAGCACTCAAAAAGAATAAAAACATTGATTTAGATAAGACATAAAGGCCTAAAAAAATAAAAGCATTGGTTTAGTTTAAATTCCACACAACAACATCAACATCAACATCACCTTTATCCCAAACCAGTTGGGGTCGGCGGTCGATGAACCCAAAGCGAAAAGCTTAAAATATACTAAAATAAAAGTAAAAATATGGCTACCCAAAATAAATAAATAAATATTCCACACAAAAGAGAAGAAAAAAGGCCAGCAGCGCTAACCCTGCAGCCATGTCAGCAGCCTTGCTGACACTTGAATCATGTAGGTTCTTCATCTCGTTGTCACTTGTTTCAGGTACAGGCTCGACTTTCTTTCCTTTATCTGCCTCTGTATTACCTCCATCTACTTCTTCACTAAAATTAAATATTCGCTGGACTTCTTTGAGCTTTCCATCATATAAAGATTTCTGTTCTGAAGGCAACTTTGCTTTTCTTCGGTTGAATAACAGAGCATGGTGACTGGATAGCGCCTCCAATTCCTGAAAATCCAACCAACAGTTTCTGTAATTAGTATTGCCATCATTATATAACCACAAATACTGATTTTTAAGAATCAGCTATCAACCTCCAGCTGTTCTGGACCTCCATATATGTAGAAGCAACGATCAAAGGAGACTTCCTCAAACAACTGATCATCCTCAGTGTGCTTGTCGGTTCCCTTAGAATTCTTCTCGACTTCTATACCAGTCTCGTTAATGAGCAGATCTATTGTCTCCTTTCCAACATACTCAAGCACTTGAATTCCCTTGGCAGTAAAAGCTTTTCCAGTCTATAACACGAATTAAGAATTCTTTGTCACGTCCAAACGGCAGCGTGCATAAGGCAATGGCAAGATCAATGAGCTAAAAATAACAAGGATCTAAGGAAACCTCGAACAAAGATGGTGCAACGGAACCAGGTGTTCTTGGTAGACCACCCTGCTGAATGGTTTCGGCAAAGTTGGTAGCAGAATGCTCGAGCCTGAGTATTTATAATTATACAATCAACCCGATATCAATAAAATACAATAGCATAACATAGGAAAAACATGAGCACAAACACTTGAAGCAGGTGGCTGGCCTAGAATAAAAACTGGGAAAGGTGTAACAAAAATTCTACTTTTTAATTAGCAGCGAAATGCCTATGCAATGCCCACCAGTTTCCCCACCCAAAATAACAACCCAATTCACCAAAGAGAGAGAAGAAGAAGGCAAAGGAAAGCATGCAGCATTTAACTTCTGTCATTCTTTTCAAGGAACCCTTGCAACTCGGTACCAAGTGCTTGTGCACATTAACATAAGATCCTAGCGACCTTGCAAACCCTTTTATCCTTCTTTCTCACAACAGACTTCACAAACCACATAGATCAGCAACCAATGCGACATCTCTCTACAGAAAATGATGAAGCAATTGTATGCTATTGACTTACTTATGAACTAGATCAGTGCCCCCTTTCCACGCAACTCCTAAAGCTTGCCATGCACCTGAAGCCAAATTCTCGACAGAATTATCAAAAGCTTTCAGTCCCTGCAGACACAAGAAAAGGGATCAACCAAAAGGATTAGTAATTTGTGATACGTTGATTATTCTTCCATAATCATATCTAAATAAAGCCACTCGAAGGCATGGACTGCCAGCATAGTATCTAACCCATCAAGCACGAATAAGTAAGCAAAGAGAAAGCTCGTGATAATCAGCTGAAGGGAGAAAGGCTTTTAGGGGTGAAACAAAGAATTAACCCCGCAACCTGATGAATTGAGTTACTGCACAATGAGGCAGAGTCTGTATGCTAACTAATCATTGGAGCAACAATCATTTAACATCAGAAAAAATACAAATAGTAACACTCGATCCAACAATTGTTTATCCAATGGAACTGATAGGTGCATGATTTGAAAGGGAAAAGCACACATCTGAGAACCAAGGGATAAATTTGATAAATAAACTTTCATGCTAGTTATCTCCATCTCTACGAAATCTGGGGCAGAATAAGGGCACTTGACATTAATTCACTTGCCTGACCAAGAATCGATTCTTCGCTTGCATTCTCCAGCTTATCCAGTGCAGATTTACACCGCTGGTCATTTTCATCTTCCTTTTCCTCTACCCTGGCAGACTCATCTGCCCCTTCTTCCTCCTTGGAAGAATCTGAGCTCTCATCAACATTTTGAATGTCGGAAATGCTCTTCGCAGCATTGTTAGCAACCTCAGCAGCCTAATTTTACAAAGCACAGATAAATAAAATGCACAACCAAGGACCTTTCAACATCACAGACCTTGGAGGAGGACTTTATGGTAATTCAAGTTCCCAGTAATCAGATAAGTGCCACGTCGAAACAAATTTGTGACAGATCTAATCGTTGTCATAAGTAGAGGACGAACTATTAACACATCAATCTCATGAATGATTAAATCATCGTCATAAGTAATCATGGACCTCTGAACATTGTAATAATACACCAATGAACTCAGCTATTTGTGGTTATTTTCAGATCCCACTGGCAACTAATAATTCCCAACTAAAAAAAGGTATGAGAAAACCACACTGGCCATCTTTAATTGTCCCGCAACAGTCTTCTGCTTCGACCAACCCCATATACAATCAAATCACCATTTTCGCCAACAATACCAGATCCGACACTTGAAGAATCTAACCAAATTCAAAACAACACTGCACTCTATTCCACCTTCTGAATTATTGCAAGTAATGTAAAGCCAAAAAAGTTGTTCGAGAAAACCTGACAATTAATGACGACGAAGGGAAGGTAAGGTAAGATAGATAGATAGATGAAAAGGAGAAGTTTTCAAGTACATTGCGTGAAATCTCTTCAGCCGCCTTTTGGAGATCCGAGAAGACGGATAGTGGCGAGAATCCCCATCCGCCCCATCCTCCGCCTGCTTTCGCAGCTTCCGCTGCTGATGCTTCCTGTCGCTGCTTAGTCTCTTCTTCGATCGGTGATTTTACGTTGCCTTCCATTACGCGACTCGGTCTCAAACTCGAAGCTCTATTGAGCGAAAATGTGCTGCAAATCGAGCTCTTCAACCAAATTCGAAGTGCGAGGGCATCCCAAGATCGTGAATTCGAACTGAAATGATCTTCTAAACTACTGCGATGAGAGATCTTTCACCGTCGCGACGTGCGCGTGAAGTCATCTCCTCAAACGACGGTTCGTACCATGCGACACGGTCAAAAACGACATCGTTCCCTCGCCGAGAGTTACAACGGCCCGTCGTCTCGTCGCTGGTGCTTTGGATGTTTTATTACCCTTTTTGCCCTTCCTCTTCGTACCATGCGACACCAGTCTAAAAACGACATCGTTCCCTCACCGAGGGTTACAACGGCCTGTCGTCTGGTCGATGGTGCTTTAGCCGTTTTCGCATTGCCCATTTTGCCCTTCCTCTCTCGAAATAATCAGACCAGCGGCATTATGCTTTTGCGAGCTCTTTCTCTCGCAACTGGGCTTTCGCTACAATAATCTAGAATTTGATTAAGTGAAGTTAAATTTTAATCCGAATGAAATAGTCAGAATGGTTAAGAAATCGACTGCTGTCAATATTATAATTGGCTCTCAATTATGATTTTTATTACTATCATCGACTTTCTCAAATCGGGCATTTACATTTCTTATGCCCAAATCTTTATAATAAGATATGAAAAATTAAAACACGTGTATAGTCATAGAGAAAAGAGAGACGAATACCGGGTTTGAGGGTAAAAAGAAGGTGCTAATATCCTGAAATCTATCACTAGTAACATATCGCAATTGCTTACTTGTTGTAGGCACTACGCAAAGAAAATGCGACCCATAGTTATCGTCAATCTCCACTATAAAATGAACGTGTAGATTTTTCTCTGCGACTTAACGTCACGATAGAGAAGATAGCCAAAAATACATCAAAGGGAGAATATTTAGTATCCTGGGAACATTGGAGGAGGCGGGGAGGAGTATTGAGATCCAAATATTGGTGGCAGGATGATGTCGTCGTGGCTCGGTGGTGGGGGAGATTGGGCCGCAGGAGGAGGTGGAGAGAAGACCGGAGGCGGTGGCGAGCTGACCGGCGGAGGCGGGGAGTGCACCGGTGGTGGGGGAGAGAACACAGGTGGCGGGGGGGAATGGACTGGTGGTGGAGGAGAGTGGACTGGTGGCGGTGGGGAGTGGACTGGTGGGGGAGGAGAGTGGACGGGTGGTGGTGGGGAATGAACCGGTGGGGGAGGAGAATGTACAGGTGGGGGTGGGGAATGTACAGGGGGTGGAGGGGAGTGGACCGGGGGTGGTGGAGAGTGTACTGGTGGCGGTGGTGAGTAGACAGGGGGCGGAGGAGAGTGGACGGGCGGTGGTGGTGGGGAGGCAACTGGTGGTGGAGGAGGAGAGTGGACGGGTGGTGGTGGGGAGTGGACAGGCGGTGGTGGGGAGTGCACCGGTGGTGGCGGTGGAGAGTAGACTGGTGGGGGGGAGGCAACTGGTGGTGGAGGAGGAGAGTGGACGGGTGGGGGTGGGGAGTGGACGGGCGGTGGTGGGGAGTGCACCGGTGGTGGCGGTGGAGAGTAGACTGGTGGGGGGGAGGCAACTGGTGGTGGTGGCGGGGAGTGGACGGGCGGTGGTGGGGAGTGCACCGGTGGGGGTGGTGGAGAGTGGACTGGTGGGGGTGGTGGGGGTGGAGAGTAGACCGGGGGTGGTGGGGGTGGGGATTGGACTGGCGGAGGGGGAGGTGAGTGGGCTGATGGAGGTGGAGAATGTACGTGGCCTCCAGACCCGGGAGAAGATCCATGACCCGGTTCAGGAGATGGCTTGGGTGATTGCTCCGATTCAGGAGATGGCTCCGGTGATGGTTTTGCTGATGGCGCTGGTTGCGGAGCCGCTCTCGGTGGTCTAACCCGAGGGAATCCACCTTTATCTGTAGGTGATGGAGCGGAAGCCGGAGGTTGCTCGGGTTGGCTCGGAACCGAAGCCTTGGGTGGAGAAGCAAAAGATGTCGAAGGTGACTTCGGATTCGGGGATGATGCAGGTGTGGGGGTTCGTGATTTCGGCGGTGAAGGTGTAGGAACCTCGGCGTCAGGTGTTGGTGCTTGTTTAGGAGGTGATGGAGACTTGGTTTTGGGTGGAGAGGGGACACGAGGCTTCGGTGGGGCCGAGGGGCGTGTTCTAACGATCGGGGACTGCGATGTCGGGGACGGGGCTCTGCCGCTGCCGCCGCCGCCTCCGCCGCTGCCTCCGCCTCCGCTTCCGCTTCCGCCTCTGCACTTGTTCTTGCTGCAATCGACAGGCTTGCTCACAACCGGGAAGCATGTCTTTGACAACTTCTGCCTCGGCCTGTTGGGCAAACAATTGCCGCCGTCGTCCAACGCCGTCTCCTCGTGAGAAGAAGGAACACAGGCCTCATCCTCCTTGGTGAAGTAGTTGTACGAGAATGTGAAGTTCAGGAGACTTGGCAACTTGCAAATCTTCTCGGACACCAAGCCTGTCAGCTTGTTGTGGGAAACCTCCAACACCTGAACGCTGTCCAAGCTCGAAAAGCTCGCGGGCAAGTCACCGACAAATGAATTGTGGCTGGCGTCGAAGAGCGTCAAATTGTCGAGCAACCCAATCTCTTCAGGGAAGCAACCACCTAAATCGTTCTTCAAGAAGATGATCTCGTTCAAGTTGCTCATGTTGCCGATGGTACGAGGGATGCAACCGGTGAACTTGTTGTGGGCAAATGTCAAGGCTGACGCCGTGGATTTGCCGATCGTGTCCGGGATGCCCGAGGTGAATCTGTTGTTGTTCAAGAACACCGCGTCCAAATCCTTCAAGAAAAGCTGCGGAGGCAACTTCCCCTCGAAATCGTTGAACCTAAGATCGAGATACTTGACACTAGGCCATGAGAGAACGACCTCCGGGAACAGGCCGACGAAGCGGTTGTTGCTCACGTCGAACTCGTGCATCAATTGGAGCTTGGAGAGGCTCTTCGGGATGATCCCGCAGAATCGGTTCGAGTTAAGGTGGAAGAGCGCAGTGTCCGTCAACAAGCCCAACTCCGCGGGGAGGTACCCGGCGATGTCGGCATGGTTCAGATCCACGCCGGCGACCACGCTCAAGGTAGGGTCATCGAGCGCCGGGGCGCAAAACACTCCATTGTAGGCGCACACGTGAGGGCCGACCCAGTTACCGGTCGTGTTGAAAGGGTCAGAGTACATGGCCTTCTTCCAAGCCTGGAGGGCAATGTAGGCCCTCCGGAGCCTCTGGTTCGCGAAAGTCACCTTGATATCAACCTCGTATTCGAAGTCCTCAGGGAGATCATCGCTCTCCTTGAGCGACAGGAGCTGACGACGTGCGATATAGGATGCCTCGGCGTCGGAGAGGGCATAGGAGAGGGTCGAGAGGGAGGCGAGGAGGAGGGAGAGAAGGAGGAAGCAGCCCGAGGCCGTCATATTGACACGGGTACCCATTGGAAACCACCCTTGGTCAGGCCCAAGGCTGCTTATAGGAGGTGGGGATATGGGCAAGGGTGGTTATATGGAGGAAGGGGGAGGCAGGGATTTGACAAGGCGGTTGAGAGGCTGTACAGGGGAGCCTCGACTTGTGGCCTCCTGAAAACTTGGGTGCACCTCTCGTTCTCATGACAAATATAGGGCGGAGGTTAGAAATTCACCAAAACTCAAAACGAACTCTTTTGACAGAGGAGTTTGGTTTTTTTTTTTTTCTTTTCCCCCTGGTCAGTATCAATCTTGTGGGAGCGGAAACTGTTTGCCATTTTTGACAGAGAGATGCCATGTTTTACTCTCTACCACCATTATAGGCTCAAATTACTTCAAACGATCTCTGATGCACTGTACCCTTCTCTAGTTCTCTGGAAAAAAAAACTCATCGTGGGCTTAGGAGACAAGTGGGAATCACTATACACTATCCAAGCATATAGATGTAAGAGGAGCATGCTAATTGAAACATTCATCAAGAAATTGTGTGCAGGAGACATTGATTAAGAAGATTTTCGTACAAAGATTAAGTAATTTCACGGGGGTGATTATTGAAATCCAACCGATTCTCTTTTCAAACTTGTATGGATAGTGCAGCATGTGCCGCATGAATAAAAGTTTGTGCCGAACCAATAACAACAATCATTGGGGCTGTTCTAGAAAATAATAAACCATACGTACGAAATCGATCAGGGGCAAGTGAACTTAGAAGCATGCAAACATAACCTTAAATTTCTTTATTCTTATGCATTTAACCTTCACATATTTCAACCAAAAAAACAAAAATTCACATATGACCAAAGACTATCAGCCTATTTGTTGTGTATCTTGCAAGTTCCATCCTCGTGCACACTTTCTTTCATTGTGCTGGTCCCGTACGGATGCGAGCCTGGAAGTTAGCCTATCCATTTCGTTCAGTAAGTAACGGCCTATCTCTCCTGAAATTTCACACACTTCTGCCGGCAAAACACGCCCTGCCGCCAAAGAAGACTGCGAAATTCCCATCGAATCAGGTTACTTCAGCATAGATCGTATCGCAGGTGAGTAACCTGAATCTGATAGTCAAAGTCCCGCATCTTCCCCACAGCTCTCCCGAGTTGGAGAACTGCAACGGAACAGTTCTTTTTTCCTGGACAGCAACAAGACAACCTCATGGATGTTGGGAGAGACAACGCCAATCCACAACTCTTGCATGATCCATAATTACACAGACGACAGCCTCAATCACCGCTTTACCTAAACAAATCTCCTCGCTCTTATCAGCAATACATTCATTCACTCCTCGCTCTTATCAGCAATGCATTCTTCCATATATTCACACCAGCCAGCAAATTCAGCTCAAGCTTACACGAAATCCATTTGAAAAAAAAGAGCTCACTGATCGTGGTCTGGGGCAGGCGAATACCACGCTGGAAATCTTCCCTTGCTTCTGAGCAATCTTGTGTAAGGCGAATCGGGCATTCTCCCCATCTCTTCAGCCTCTAATTCCTCTGGCGACTTCGGTAAGCCGTCCGGCACGGGACAGTGCTTCTCCATTCGTTCCTCAGAGTTCAATGGCTTCGCCCAAGCAACTCCATTCTTCTTAGCCTTATGGATTTCTGCTACACCGTGGAGGCACCCGATTAAGGATTTCACACCCCCGGCTTGAATGATTAGCCTCTCAACTTCTTTAGGTGACTCCTTCTGCAGCCACACCAGTACAATCACTAAACTATAAACTGTAACAAAGCTATTGAAAATGAAATTTCTCACTTCAATGCAAATTAAGCGAAGTTTAAGCATTCTGACACTCACTTTCTTTCCAATTTTGGAAACAAATTCCAGGGAGACCTTATTTATAAACACTCGGTACTATTCTAAACAGTATTGGGAAATTGAACCTAGTTTTATTATTCAGAATCGCGATAGCAATTAACTGGGAAATTTTCCAGGCGTTTGTTTCTTCTACCTGAAGACCAATCTCTGGTGGGCCTTTCCAATCCGTTTGAACAGGAAAACCAAGAACATCTTACCGTTTCCCCCATTTTCTTGTCTACCAAACAAGAACAGTACAGTAACATTAAATTAGAGCGAGAGCTAGCGAGCGAATCCGCAGACTTACTTCGAGGTCCTTCAGTTCAAAATAAGCTCTCCAACAGCTGTACGACTCGTCTCCTTCGAGCGTCGAACAATAATCTAAACAACAATCACCGAATCAAGAATCTTAAGACGTTACAGATCCCATCCTTCGAAAGATCCGAAAGAGGAAGAAACGAACACACACAACCGATTCTTGAACGCGTAAAGGCATCAATAAATAAATAAATAAATAAACCGGCCCTCACCAGCAAGTTCGTTTTCGCACTTTCGGATCAAGGGGGGCTCTTTGAGGCCACGTTCGAACTTGGTCCTGCTAAAAGGCTCGAGCTTCGGTATGTACGCGTTGCCCCTGGAGGAGCAACGCACCGTCGGAGCGAACCGCGACGGCGCCCTCGCGCCCGACGATCTCAAGCCGCAGAGATGATCTCCCGCTTCCACGAGCCAAGGGGACGAGCAAGAACGGATCAAAACTGACTTCATCGTCGTTTCTTCTCCCGCAGCAGCCAAGAAAAAGATTGGGAAAGGATTGAGATTTTCTCGACGGAGCTTTGTGGTGATGTTATGGCACCGGGCGTTCCGGATTGGAGAGAAACCCGGGGGACGAAGATACTTTTAAAAGCGATCCACCAGCCGGCGCTACAAGCAGGGGAGTTGTGGATAAGGATGGCGAGAACTGTCGAGGGGTGAGCGAATTCCCGCCGTTGAGGCCAGCGTGGCGAGATGGGCGGTGGCGTCTTGTCCTACGTGTACGGCCAGCAAGTCGATGCTAGAAAGTCCGTGCGATCGGGGTCGTTGGTTTCGGCGACTCTTCACTTCGCTTGGATCAGGAGGAAGCGGTCAACTGGAAAGGTCGGTTCACTGTGGGCCCGGGAATGATAGGGGGAAGGGGCGGGGACCGCAGATTTTTCTGCAACCTTTTGTTCTTTGCGGGGACAAAACCCGGGGGAGCGTGGGGCGCACACAGTCTCATCCAAACGCGGCGCCGTTTTGCTTAATGAATCGCCAGAGGGCCGGGCCGAGATATTTGTAGCGCACACCGTTTCGCGTTCTGCTCCTACGAAGGTCTCCCCATAGGTTAAAGGAAATATTAGATGAATAGAATTCCTCATCCGATTCATTTATTTTGATAACAATATAAATCACCCTTTTAGCACCTTTGAATTTATCAAAGCTCTTTATAAGTGGATTTTTTGGTATGCAATGTTTCATTTAAATGTATTTTTTTAACGTGTGCAAGCGTTTTTCTCTTCTTTTGCAACTTTTGAACCGTCAAAAGCGGGAAACTAAACTAAATAGTACATGTTAAATAGGTGGAAATCGGTCAGAAGTCTCTATTTCATTCAAGGAGACAATAATAAAATTAGAGAACATTTTTTGAGAAGTCATTTTTCAGGAAAGTAGTCATATTTTTTTTTCATGATTGACAAAAATTCAATTTTGAGTTGGAAAATGAGTTGAAAATTGATTTTCGCCGCTTGGAAAATAAAATTACTATGAGTTTTTTTTTTATGGGGGGTGAGTAATAGGAGTTGAATAATTCTTTCCTAAGCACTTTGTTGCATTGCTTGAGTTCTATACTCTTTTGATAGTTATGTGTTGGATTAATTAGCTCGATTATCATTTTAGCAAAATCTCTGTAATCTTAAGTAAACCTTTTTCTATTCAGCAGACAATAACCCTCCGTTTTAAAAAAAAATGAATTTTACTTTTTAAAGTTATAAAGTGGTTTTTAATTAGCTTTAAACTTCGATCGTATAGACTGAATTCGTATACCTTTGACCAGTTTATTTTCTTACAAAAAAAAGTCATTATTGATATGATATTTTATTTAAAACAAACAAAGCCTTAATCTCATTTGTTATTTTCGCATAATACAATGAGCACATTAGAGAAATATTTTTAATGCATGAAACTGAAATTTTAGTATACTTTATCCAAAATTTAGTAATAAAATTCGTCAAGATTGATTTGGCATGACAAGTTATAGATTAAAAACAATATTCATTTCGAGTCAAAAGTTTATTTAATAATTTAAAAATATTCTGTGTAAATGATGGATTATTTCAATTTCGTTTCCGAAGCAGAGAAATTTCGATACTCATGAAACAAGGACAGGCGAACACTGATCTTGAACAAAAGGGAGATCTCTTGGATCTCACTTTTCAGGATCCAACCCTTTCTTTCAAACGAAACCAAGTTCCAAGTACAAGTTGCAGGTGTCAGAACTCGAAAGGGCCATCCTCTGCGGCAGCCTTTTCTTTTCTTCCCACCCCCTGCATCGCAAGTTCGAGCGACAGTGGACAGAGCCACGCCCGCTGAGGACCACCTCCATTTACCTCCTATTTGGGAAACTCCTCAACCACTTTTGAATTCTCGCAAGCAATGACAGAGACGGGTGTTGAGTCCTAACTTATATGAAGTTTGGCGACGAGGCGAGTCTACTCCATTACTGCGAAGAGAGCTCGGTGAAGAAGGAAGAAGAGAAAAGGGTCGAGGAAGAGCAAGGATGAGTCGGGTTCAGGACCAGAGAGCCTGCTTCTGCAAGTTGATCCTCCAAAAGGAACCCATGCAACGCCTGGTTATCTTCACTCCCTCTGTTTTCTCAGACAAATTTCTTTTCGCGAGTCCCATTGTTTCATGTTTTGTTCTGTTGGCTGTTACTGGTGAAAAAAAGACGTGAACTTGTCTTCTGAACTTGTTTCGAAGTAAATAGTTTTGGCTCTTTATCTGTTTGATGTGCGGAACATGGCCTAGTTTATCTATTATACTGCAGCTAATAGAGCACGAAGATTGAACGTTTTTGGAATCACAGTGACTTCTTTTAGTGTCATTTCAAATGATAGTTACTTTTTGTCCCCTTTTTTGTGTGTGTGTTGTTTTGACTTTTTGCTGGCAAGAGGCATACAGTTGGGTCCCGAGACCTTGGAGCCAGATTCGTTCTAATTTTTTTTTTTTGGGGCTAGAAGCCTAGAACAAAGGAGTAAAGATTTGGCCCGGTTTAGGACAACTTCATGTTTGTTTGCAGATAAAAATGCAAGAGACAACAGAGAAACTGTTTCCTTGCCTTGTGCATTGGATTGCATTTGTTGCAAGACTCCCCAAGAGCCACGTTATATTAATGCCAGAGAGAGCTGCGATCCTAATCGCCCTTCCGCACCCTTTTTCGCTTACGAGAAAAATACAAAAAACATGCTGCTCTTGTTTGACATGCCAGTATCGTGTTCTAATGCTTCCAAATGTCTGGTTCTGTTGGTTGGTGTAGATATGTTGGCCACTGCTAGTTTGGTAGGGTTATACATTTTACTGGTGCCGGTTGAAATTAATAGAGTTCAATGTGAAGATGATGTGTATTTCGCCCAGTCCAGCCCTCTGGAGTCCAGACGAAATAATTCTGTCATGCATTTATCTCAAAATTAGCTGCTTAGCCTTCTATTTTCGGCTTCATCGCCTAATGCCGATCAAAAGCGAGCATAAGTTAGTGCACAGGATTCACATTTAACTACATTCTGTGAGATGCATGCATTTGAGCATTTCATGTTTACTTGTTTGTTTAATGATCACTAGGCTGTGGTAGCTTGTATCTTACACCCTGGGATCCGCTAACCTCAACATTTACTCGATAATCACGCAGAAAATCCCGCCAAAGTTTTTGAGGCTATATTCTAAAGAACTTCCCAATGGAGTGATCTTAAAGGGCCCATCTGGCGAAAATTGGGATGCCAAATTGTGCAAGGACGTCACTGGTGTGTGTATATATGATGGATGGCGAGAGTTTCATATAGACAACTCCCTTGGAAACAAGGAGTTCTTGATATTCGAGTATGATGGGAAGAGAACCTTCGAAGTGCGAATTTTCGATCCGACTGGATTGAAGAGAGTCAACGTTCTTGTTACAAAGGGCAAGGAAACAAGCCTTCATAATGGCAAAAGACCAAGAGGCAGACCCAGAAAGTGTCATGGTAATGCATTTCGTCTTTCACTAAATGAATTTTTTTTTTGTACTGTATATATCTTGGCCCAAAAGCAGCGATTTACTTATTTATTAGACAGGCAGGCATAATTCAGAAGTCGAGCCAAACAAGGTTGGCAAAATCAAAGAGGAGGAAGGAAAAATGGACCTTCTGTAGGAACCAAATAAAAAAGGAAGGAGGAATTTTGCGGAAGTTTGGAGGATTTAATTTGGAGAGAATAACAAAAATGCAAATGAGAGAGCAATACTACAAAATACCTTTGCCAAGGTTTTACACAAATAAAATCAAGCTTTGCTCTAAGCTTGTTCTTACAAGAACTCTCTCTCTCTCTCTCTATTTCTTCTCCTCCTTGATATGAAACTTACAAGAAAAACCACACATATTTATAGCCAATTCTATACTTAATTTTTGTCAAACTTAAATGTCTTTATTTGACTACACTTAATTTTATCAAATTCAAGCACACCTAAGTTGTCCATTTTTGACAATCAATAGTCAAAAATTGAGGCTTAAGCACACCTAAATTGTCCATTAATAGTAAAAAATTGAGGCTTCTTCTTTTTTTGACTTTCTTCCAAAATTTATTTTAATATTTTCAATAGCCTCCCTTAAAATTGATTTTGGAAGTTCATAACGCCAAGTATCGTCTTCAATCTTTCGAACAAATCAGCCTTCAATGGTTTTGTCAGGATATCTGCAATCTGGTCTTCTGATCTGCAGAAATTAAGTTCAATTTCACCATCTTTGACTTGCTCACGAATATAGTGATACTTGATGTCGATGTGCTTGCTCCTGCCATGAAATACAGGATTCTTGGCTAATGCAATAGCCGACTTATTGTCACACATCAATTTAGTAGGACTTGCTTGTTCATGCATCAATTCACGCAGCATCCATCGAAGCCATATTGCCTGACAAGCCCCTGAAGCTAATGCCATGTATTCTGCTTCAGCTGTCGAGAGTGCAACAACCTGCTGTTTTTTCGAAGACCAAGAAATTACTCCTGATCCAATAAAGAAAGCATACCCTGAAGTACTCTTTCGAGTCTCAGTATCACCTGCCCAATCACTATCTGTATACCCCAACAGATCAAAGTTGTCAGTATAAGAATATAAAATTCCATGATCACGAGTTCCACTGACATACCGCAAAATTCTTTTTGCCGCCTGTAAATGTGATTGGTATGGTTTCTCCATGAACCTGCTAATAATTCCCACTCCATAGGTAATATCTGGTCTTGTAGAAGCCAAATATCTTAAACTGCCAACAATGCTTTTGAAATAAGTAGGATTTACCAATTCACCGGTTCCTTCTTTCTTCAGCTCCAAACGTTCAATTACGGGAGTTCGAATTGGTTTGAGCGATTCCATTTTTAATCGCTTCAGAATATCATTAGCATATTTCTGCTGTGAAATAAATATGCCATTATCTATCTGCTTCACTTCAAGCCCAAGAAAATAGGACATCAATCCTAAATCAGTCATCTCGAACTGGCTAGTCATAGCCTCCATGAATTCTGAAAACATTTTTTCACAGCTGCCTGTAAATATCAAGTCATCAACATAAAGGCACACAATTATTATGTCACCGTTAGTATTTGACTTGATATACAGTGTATGCTCATACGGGCACTTTTGAAAATCACGCTCTAACAGGTATGTGTCGATACGCGTGTACCAAGCACGAGGTGCCTGTTTTAGCCCATACAAAGCCTTCTTCAGTTTGTAAACTTGATTTTCATGCCCTTTCTCATAACCCTGTGGTTGCTCCACGTAGACTTCCTCTTCAAGAACACCATTGAGGAATGCTGATTTCACATCCATTTGATGGATCTTCCAATGATTTTGAGCTGCAAGTGCTAAGATCATCCGGATGGTATCCATCCGAGCCACTGGTGCAAATACTTCAAAATAATCAATACCTGGCTTTTGCTTGTAGCCCTTTACAACCAGTCTGGCCTTGTAACGGTCCACCTGACCATTGGGTTGGTACTTCGTCTTGTACACCCACTTGACACCAATGGATTTCTTACCAGGTGGTAAAGAAGTTAGCACCCACGTGTCATTCTTTTCAATGGAGTGAATCTCTTCATCCATTGCATGAATCCACCTTTCATCTGCAGCTGCTTCATCATAGGTTACAAGATCACATTCAGCAAACAAACAAAAGTTTACCAATGTTTCATCAGTGATTCCGTTATTATCACTGCCATCGCCTCCTGTGACCACGTAATCCCTGAATTTTGCTGGCGTCTCCCTCAGTCGTTGTGAACGACGTAGTGGTGGTTCTGAAGCTGCTGTTGGTGAAGATGTACCACTAGTTGAAGATGATGGAGGCTCTTCTATTTCTCTCTCCAATGGTTCATCTTCGATGGTGATGCTTTTCTGGTCACCCTTTTGGTTCCAGTCCCAAGCTTCATCTTCAAAAAACTGGACATCCCTGCTGATAATTACCTTTTCAGTGACTGGGTTATACAGCTTATAACCTTTAGTTGTGTCACTATAGCCAATGAAGATGCACTTCTCGCTTTTGTCATCCAACTTCTTTCTTCGTTCATCTGGTATATGGGGATATGCCACGCACCCAAATACTCGTAGAAGCGAAACATCTGGCTTGTTGCCGCTCCAAGCCTCTTCTGGGGTTCTTCCAAGAACACTCCTTGTTGGACACCTGTTTAGTACAAATACAGCACAAGCAACCGCTTCTGCCCAAAAATTCTTAGGCAAATTTTTGGCTTTTAACATACTTCTTGCCATTTCAAAAATTGTCCTGTTCTTTCTTTCTGCTATACCATTTTGCTGAGGTGTATAGCTGGCAGTCAACTGACGTTTTACTCCATGAATTTTACAAAATTTGTCAAATTCATTTGAGGTAAATTCTCCTCCTCTATCCGATCTCAACGTCTTCAGATTAAAGCCACTATGTTTTTCAACATAGACTTTAAATTCTTTGAACTTGGCAAATGCTTCAGATTTTTCTCTCAAGAAATATACCCAAGTTTTTCTGGTAAAATCATCAACAAAAATCAGCATGTACCTTTTTTGTCCGACTGATTCAACCTCAATAGGGCCACATATATCTGTATGTACCAGCTCCAAAAGTTGCTTTGCTCTTCTGGCTTTCCCTACTGGAAATGATTCTCGATGTTGTTTTCCAACGAGACATCCTTCGCATGGACGATCTGGACATTCGATTAAAGGCATGCCGGTCACCATCCTTTTCTGAACCAGTAGTTTTAGTCCACGAAAATTTAGATGTCCGTATCGAAGATGCCACAGCCAGTTGTTGTCTTTCATCATCGCTTGAAAACTCAAGAGATTCTTCGTCTGAAGAGTCATGGGAAACATCCGGTTCTTCGTCATTTGCACCGTTGTGATCAACTTGTTGTTGACACCTCTGATGGTGCAAATTCCATTTTCAATGTGAACTTTGTGGCCTTTTTCGGAAAGTTGCCCAACACTTAGCAAATTCCAAAAAAGTCCTGGCACAAAGTAAACATCTGCAATAGCAACATTAGTACCATCTTTTGACTTGATATTAATGTTACCTTTGCCCATCACGGGAATTTTTGATTTATTCCCGAAGTTGACTTCACCACGACTCGTCTCATCCAATTGCGAGAATAATTCCTTCCGGCCAGTCATATGATTGCTGCAACCAGTATCTAGATACCATATGTTGGTATCTACAGTGCTTGAGTCATCCTTCTTACATGCTAGCACCATGTATTCTTCAGCATCAGTGGTATGTGCGTGCTCCGCCTGCTCGTACGTCGCCTTTGCATGGCATTCGGATTTGTAATGTCCGAACTTGTTGCACTTAAAACACTTGACTTTTGATTTGTCACGTGTTTTAAATTTCCCGGTGAAATTGGAATTTCCACCTCTTCCTTGGCCTCCTCCGCGACCTCGACCTCCTTGATAGCTTCTTCGATTTGATGGAGCGATACGACTTTGCAAAGCTTGCTCGGGATATGAACTGACGGACTTCTGATTCATTCTTTGCTCATGCGAGCATAATGAACCCATCAACCGCTCCAACGTCATAGTTGATATATCTTGGCCTTCTTCGATTGCCGCAACAACGTAGTCAAATCTTTCAGTCAAAGACCTCAAGATTTTTTCTACGACTCGTACATCTTGGAGTGTTTCACCATTAACCCTCAATTGGTTAACGATGTTTTGTACACGATCAAAATACAAAGAGATAGATTCAGAATCATTCATGCTTAAAGACTCAAAATCACCTCGAAGTGTTTGAAGCCGAACTCTTCGAACACGATCGTCGCCCTTGTAGGATTTTTGCAAAATATCCCACGCTGCTTTGGCGGTCTCGGCATTCGATATTTTTTCAAATATCGTCTCCTCCACGGCTTGAAAGATCGCATATAATGCTTTCTGATCCTTTTTTTGGGACTCCACCAACGAATCCTTCTCCTCCTTTCTCATGGCATTGAATTCTTCGTTATTAGCTACTTCGATGTAGCCATTCTCCACCAGGTTCCACAAATCTTGCGATTTGAACAAAACCTTCATCTGGACGGACCAGTTGTTGAAATTCTTTCCGTTCAACTTTGGAAGTTGAAATTGAACGGAACTTGTGGACGCCATAACTTGGCTCTGATACCAAATGTAGGAACCAAATAAAAAAGGAAGGAGGAATTTTGCGGAAGCTTGGAGGATTTAATTTGGAGAGAATAACAAAAATGCAAATGAGAGAGCAATACTACAAAATACCTTTGCCAAGGTTTTACACAAATAAAATCAAGCTTTGCTCTAAGCTTGTTCTTACAAGAACTCTCTCTCTCTCTCTCTCTCTCTATTTCTTCTCCTCCTTGATATGAAACTTACAAGAAAAACCACACATATTTATAGCCAATTCTATACCTAATTTTTGTCAAACTTAAATGTCTTTATTTGACTACACTTAATTTTATCAAATTCAAGCACACCTAAGTTGTCCATTTTTGACAATCAATAGTCAAAAATTGAGGCTTAAGCACACCTAAGTTGTCCATTAATAGTAAAAAATTGAGGCTTCTTCTTTTTTTGACTTTCTTCCAAAATTTATTTTAATATTTTCAATACCTTCCTGTTGTTGGGATGAGTTCACAGCCTTGCAAGGAAAGGCGAGTCAAAGCTAGAAAACTCACTGCAGGTTTCTCGGTCTCCACATCGGTATTGACAAGCCGCTTTTCAGAGGGAAATGTTTCTAAATCGGAGGTACATGCAAGGCTGAGAGCGGTCGAAGAGATGTTCACTTCAAAGTTCCCCTACTTCACGACTTACACGAAAATATATAGTGTCAAGATGCAGTATATTCCCGCGGCTTTTGGTCGAGTGCATCTTCCATGGAAAAGGGCGAGCGTTGTCCTGCGAAATCACGAAGGGAAAACCTGGGAAGTGGTCTGCGTGAAAAATAAGGAACGGCATTTCTTTTCTCGAGGGTGGTCTACCTTTGTCCGCGACAACATGTTGGGGGCTGGAGATGTATGCGTGTTCGAGCTTCTCACCAGAAAAGAATTCCTAGTCACGGTATTTCGCTCACGAGAAACTTCGACCGCATGAGTGAAGATGTAGTTATCCGCATTACAAACTCTAGACTATGTAGCCTACTGGAATTGCATTTGATATTATGACTCATGATGTGATATTTGAGTAAGGCTTGAGCTTTTAGATCTCATAATTACTCCACTGGGAAGTTCTTTAGAATAGAGCCTCGAAAAATTTGGGGGGATTTTATGTGTGATAAATTGAGTAGCTGTCGTGGTTAGCGGATTCATACAAGCTGGAGTAGCTGAGCGATCATTGAACAAACAAGTGAACATGAAATACCCTGCCTACCATACCGTTTTAAACATGGGGTATGGAAGGAGTAACAAAAATGAAAGGATCGAGTAAATTGATGAATCAAGCCACAGAAAAAGAGCTTTGACTCAGTGAATACTCAAATGCATGAATCTCGAGGAGGAATTTAGATAAATTTGAATCCTGTGTGGTAATTTATGCAGCCTAGCCTTCGATTGGCATTAGGTGATGAAACCGGAAAATAACACGCTGAGCAATTAATTTTCAGATACATGTGTCATGAGCCGACATTTTCCCTAGCCGAGGGGCAGCCCGTGAGGCGCATGGCGGACCAGTCTTGTCATTAGGCTAGCCTTGTTTCTTGTTATCCCATGGAACACTTAGGCGAATATCTTTCCCGTGAGGCGCATGACGGACCAATCTTATCATTAAGCTAGCCTTGTTTCTTGTTATCCCATGGAACACTTAGGTGTATATCTTTCTCGCTTAACTCGGGCATCCTTTTTATATCAAGCGAGCACAAGTCAATATCGGCACTACAACTAGTTTCGGCTTGCCATGGCCTCATTAAGAGAGCGGCATGAGCTCCCGACTTATTTGTACACGGGAGGCTAACCCCCGCCTTCGCAGCTCCTAAGGGATGTATTATGTTTAATTCTAGAACTTCTAGCACAAATCGTCCTGATACCGCTCTCAGGGATCCAGTTGTCTAGTACCATCTGCATCGCTCATTTACTATGTTGACACCAACAAGCACTTTATATGAGTGTGAAAGGACCTTCGGAAGCCAAATTGTTCGATCCCCCACGATCCTCCGCGTCGGACGAGGGGACACGAAACAACCAGCCCGCGTCACATGCATGACAGATTGATTTCGTCTGGACTGGGCTGAAGAAGTGATATATCTTCACACTGTCCTCATTGAATTTCAGTCGGCATCGGCGAAATGTATAACCTTACGGAACTAGCAGTGGCCAACACATCTACACAATCCACAAAACCAAACATTTGGAAGCATTAGAACAAGCTACTGCCATGTGAAACCAAAGCAGCATGTCTCTGCATTTTCTCATAAGCAGAAAAGGGTGCGGAAGGGCGATTAGAATGGCAACTCCCTCTGGCATTAATATAACATGGATCTTAGGAGTCCTCTAGCTGAGGCGATCCGACGCACAAGGCGAGGAAAACGGTCTCTCTGTTTTCTCGAGCATTTTTATCTGCAAACAAACATGACTTTGTCCTGCACCAGGCCAAATCTTTACTCCTTTGTTCTAGCCAAAAAAAAAAAAAATTCAGAAAGAATCTGGCTTCAAGGTATGGGCACCCAACTATACGCCTCTTGCCAGCAAAAATTCAAAAAAAAGAAAAAGAAAAGAGGGGGATAAAAACAACTATCATTTGAAATGGCACTAAAAAGAATTTACTGTGATGCCCAAAAAGGTCAATCTTTATGTTCTCTTAGCTGCAATATAATAGCTAAAGGTAGGTTTTTCATGAGATATTGGTGAGATTAAGAATCTGTTTTTTTTTTCATAGGACATAAATATTGTGTAAATATTTTTCCAATAATGATGATTATATTTTTAAAAATAATTAATCAGTAAAAAAAATACTTTTACCAATCTACCAATTTTGGTGTAAGAAAATAAACTAGTAAAAAAAATTGATCTCAATCAATCAGATGCTTCACAACTTGAAAAGTGAAAGTCATTTTTCAAAAAAAAAAAACACAAAGCATACCAAGGAGGCAAGAACCCACTTATAAAGTACTTTACTAAATCAAAATAATTTACTAAATCGAATGTGATCGATGCCGTATTCATCTATTACCTCCTTCGCTTCATCGAAGAGGAGACTTCTGTAAAAACCCCACGCGAAATGGTTGGTGCGACACAAATATCTCATCCCCGCCCCCTTGCGCTTCATTACCCAAAACGGCGCCCCGTTTAAATAGAGAGGGTGGGCCCCGCAAGTTTGACCCCGCAAAAGGCAACAGGGGAGGAGAAAAACCTGTGGTCCCCACTCCTTCCTCCTCGTCATGCCGGGGCCCACGACGGTGACCGACCTTTCCCAGTTTCGCCGCTCCTCGTGATCCCACGAAGAAAGAGTCGTCGAAACCAACGACCCCGATCGCACGACTTCCTGGCATCGGCTCATCCGCCGCCGTACACGTCGGACCCTCATCGCGCCACGCTGGCGCTCCGTCCGATCGTTCTCAACGGGGCCGAGGTTCACTCCTCCTCATCACCTCCTCCCTCGTCATTCCGTCATTGAACTCCATCTAATGAGGAATCAATAATTTGGAATCCGATCTCCGATCCTTCTGTCGATTCCGGAACGCCAGTGCGAGAACACCATCACAAGCTCTGTCGAGAAGATTTCAATCCTTTCCCATCTTTTCCTGGTTGTTGTGAGAGAAGAAAGACGACGATGAAGTACGCGTCGACCCGTTCTTGCTCGTCTCCTTTGCTCCTGGAAGCATGAGATCTCTGCAGCTCGAGGTTGGACTGACGGATGTGCACGTCGCCAAGTCTTCATTTACTTTCTCTTCAGGCATTTTCCACTGTGTCTCAGTGGAAAAAGGTTCCACTTTTCCCTTCTAAGCACATTCTCAGGGAAAACACGTAAAGCCGAAATTGGAAAATTTGCTTTTCGTCTTCGATTTCCCAAGCAGGGGAATCTGGAAAATGCTTCAATTCAAAACGGCCCTCACGTTGAGATGAAATGTTTCCGGAGTTTCCTCTGATATCGGTCTCAGTTCAAGAAAACGATATTAAATGATTGAAAGGACAAAAACCCACGAGTTCAGAAGATCAGTATGACCTTTTTGCCTCTTGACTTTTGTTTTGGATGGGAAATGAATCTGGGTTCATTCATATAAAGACCAAAGTACATGGACTACAACAGACCCAGAAGAACAGGGAAGTGAATTGAATCGAATCGAAAAATGAACCACCAAAGCATTAGTTCAAGTCCAGTTTGCATAAGGATGGAGCTACATCTTCTGGATTGGGGGACTCGAAAACTAAATCCTACTCCCAGCTCCTGATCATGTGATCACAGCCACTCGACAAAAAAATTATCCAGAGAAGTCGTGCCGCGATACAACGTCATCCGGGAACAATGATCCTATCAAATTGGTTGGCACGAATCTTTGCAACAATGGACCTCTGACTGGGCATGAAACGTTTTTGCAACTATCATCTTAAGTCTCTCCATATGTCAAACTCAACTACCGTGACTCTTCTATTAGTAAGGTTAAGAACCATGATATCTACGTAACCAGCTGTCACGAACTGTTAAGGTCTATCTACATCACATTAGACAAGTTCTATATATCAGCTTCAAACACCGGCTCAGTAATTATAATCTGAAGTTGCTCTGGCATCGGCTGTTGCAGGACGACGAAACAGATTCCTCATTTTGGGTAATGAATCGCAAGTGGGGCGGGGATGAGATGTTTGCGTCGCAAAACCGTTTCCCGTGCTGTTTTTACAGAAGTCTCTTCTTAGAGGAGGTATTAGATGAATATGGTACCGATCACATTCAATTTAGTAAATTATTTTGATTTAGTTAAGTACTTTATAAGTGGGTTCTTGCCTTCTTGGTATGCTTCCTTTTTTTTTTTTTTTGAAAAATGACTTTCACTTTTCAAGCTGTGAAGTTGTTTTTCTTAGCTTTAAACTTGGACCGTTTGATTGATTGAGATCATTTTTTTTTTACTAGTTTGTTTTCCTACACCAAAATCTGTAGATGGGTAAAACATATTTTATTGATTAATTATTTTAAGAAATAAAAGTTATCATTATTGGAGAAATATTTACACAATACTTATTTTCCATGAAACAAATGGAGCCTTAATCTCATCCACATCTCATTAAAAAACCCAAGTTTAACCTCCTCTCAACCCCCTTCCCTGGCCCATTGGAGGATCATTTTTATCCATGACAATCAAATTTTAGTTGGCTTTATCCAAAATTTAGTAATCTTATCAAAATTTAATTTGATGTAACGGGGTTATATGTTTAAAGAATATTTATTTGGCATCACAATTTTTTTAATAATTTAAAATATAGGATAGAATTGAATCATTTTTTAACTATGAAAATCAGAAAACAATTCTATGGAAATGATGGGTTATTTCAATCTATTTTTCGAAACAAACAAATTCTAATACTCGTGGAACATTTTTTTTTTGGGGTCAAAATACTAATTAAACACGAAACGTGAAAACACTGACCTCGAACGAAAAGGAGATCTCTTTTTTATTTTTTTATTTTTTTTTAAGAACACACAGCCCTTTGTTTTGAACGAAATTCAAGAGCAAGTTGATCGTTAATTCATTTACAAGAGTCATCCTCTACAATTTAAGCATTTTGTTTTGAGATCGATAATAATAGTTCGTGTGGTGATGAGTGCACTCCTGCGAACGACAACAACGTTGTAGCTGTTGGAACTCGTAGTCAGCCTCTGCCACGGCCTTTACTTTCCACCCTGAAGAGCACGTTAGAGCAGCAGTGGACAAGAGAGCAATGCTGTTGGGGACCACCTCCATTTGCCTTGTTTGGAAACTCTTTCATTAGCCTTATTTGGAAACTTCTCAACCAATCTTGATTCTTACAAGCAAAGACAGAAACGAATGTTGAAATCCGATGAATGTTGAAATCCGACTGTAATAAAGTTTGCCAACGAGGGGGTCTCCTCCATTATTGCAGTGGAAACGAAGAGAGCTCGCCAAGGAAGAGCAAGATGAGTCGGGCTCAGGACGAGAGAGACAGCTTCTGCAAGTTGATCCTGGAAAGGGAGCCTGTGCAACACCTGGTCATCTTCCCTCCCTTTGTTTCCTCAGACATTTTCTTTCCCAAGTCTCATATTTTGGAGTTCTATTAGAAGTTACTTGTGAAAAAGTCGTGAACTTGTCTTCTGAGTTTGTTTCGAAGAACTAGTCTCGCTCTTCATCTGTTTCCTGTGTCAAACATGGTCTAGTTTATCTATTTTACTGTAGCCAAGAGAGCACAAGGACTAAGCTTTTTCAAGTCACAGTAACTTTCTTTAGTGCCATTCCGCAAGATAGTTGCTCTTATCACTCCTTTAAAAAAAAAAAATCGCTGGTAAGAGGCATATAGTTGGGTCCCGAGACCTTGAAGCCAGGTTCTTTCTGATTTTTTTGGCTAGAACTAAGGAATAAAGATTTGGCTTGGTTTAGGACAAATTCATGTTTGTTTGCAGATAAGAATGCAAGAGAAAACAGAGAGACTCCTTCCTTTCCTAGCGCATTGGATTGCATTAGTTATAGGACACCTAAGAGCCATGTTATATTAATGCCAGAGAGAGTTGCAATCCTAATCACCCCTCCCCACCCTTTTTTGCTGCTGAGAAAATACAAAAACGTGCTGATTTTGTTTCACATGCCAGTAACTTGTTCTAATGCTTCCAAATGTTTGGTTCTGTGGATTGTGTAGATATGTCGGCCACTGCTACTTTGGTAAGGTTATACATTCTACTGATGTCACAGTTTAAATTCAATGAGTTAAGCGTGAAGATGATATATATTTCCTCTGGCCCTCTAGAGTACAGATGAAATTATTCTATCATGCATTTATCTCGAAATCAACTGCTTAGCGTGTTATTTCTCGGTTTCATCACCTAATGATGATCAAAAGCGAGGCTTCATATAATTAGCGCATCGAATTCGCATTTAAAAGCATTTGAGTATTCGCTGAGTCATAGAGTAATGGTTGCTTTCAGTCTCCCTAGTGTCGCCTGATTAGTCAGTGTTGCGCATTCTTTTGTTTTTGGTACTTCATCCATCGCCAAGTTTATGGTAGGAAGAACTGATGCAATTTTCAATGGATTTGCATCTTAATTTGTCCATAAATAAAAAGGATGTTAACCTTCAACTCCCAAGTCTAATCGAACTTGAAAAATCAGCTACTATCGCACGTCGATCTTTTGTACACTGGAATCTGCTAACCAAGACGTTTACTTTGATGTATTGCAGAGAATTCCGCCAGAGTTTTCGAGGCTTTATTATCATGAACTTCCTGATACGGTGATCTTTAAGGGCCCATCAGGCAACAAATGGCCTGCCGCGTTACATAAGGACATTGATCTCGTGTATGTACAGGATGATGGATGGCGGAATTTTTTCAGAGACAACGATCTAGGAAAGGGTGCGTTCTTGACTTTCCAGTATGATGGGAAGAATTACTTCAACGTGCAGGTTTTTGATCCAACTGGAGTGGAGAGACTTAATGTTGCCGGTGCTAAAAGCATGGGAACAAACAATCCTAGTGGGCGTAGACCAAGAGGCAGACCCCGAAAGCATCCAGTTGGCTCCCGCAATTTCCGCCTGTCAAAATCTTACAACTCTCAGGGTAATGCACTTTCTGTCCTTTGGCAGAATTAGATAAGTCAAGACAACACACATTGCCCGTCATGAATTAACTATACAAGTTTTCTCTCCTAGAATGTTCCATGCTTCCTCTAATGTTTTTTTTTATGCCAAGCATACCACTTGAAGAAGACAACATAAGAAAAGCTATCGTTTACGTTGGGCAGGCAAGCATAAGCCTGAACTTGAGCAGAACAAGCTAGAGAAAATCCAAGTGGAGGAAAGACTGACTAAGTTAAATGAAGAAGAAATGGACCGTCCTGATGTTAGGATGAGTTCGGAGCCCGACAAAAGCAAAAAAAAGAACAAGGAAAGGGAGGTCAAAGCTGGAAAACTTGCTCCACATTTCCCTGTTTGCAAATCGAGATTCCTCGGTCGCTCTTTAGAGAAGAATGCTTCTAGTTCAGAGGGAAATCCAAGGCTAGGAGCAGTAAAAAAGACTTTTACTTCGGATTTCCCCTTCTTCATGAGTTATATGAGAAGGTCCATCGTGGAGAAAGCAAAACGGCTGGTTAGTATTCACTTTATTCTCAACCACCCTATCTTGAACTTGGCCATTTTTTCCGTTTCCTTTTCTCTGATTTTGAGCGTGCGGCGTGGACCAATGCAGCCTGTTCCGTCGAAGTTTGCTAAAGAACAGTTCCCATGGCAAAGGGCAAAAATTGTCTTGCGGAATGCGCAAGATAAAAATTGGGAAGTGACCTGCCTTTGCGACACGAAGAGACATTACTTTTCTGGAGGGTGGCCAGACTTTCTTCATGACAATGAGCTGAAGATTGGAGACGTGTGCATCTTCGAGCTTCTCAACAAAAAGGAATTCCGAGTCCAAATTTACCGTTCGCCAGGAACTTCGGCCATCTGAATGAAGATGTGGCCAATAACATTACCAGCTTACTATATTCCCTGTGGTCTGTCTACAGTAGTGTCTTGTGATAGTGATCGACGTGGTAGTAGTTTTCTTAATATTCGTCGGGAGCTGAATGGTAGTTGCTTCTACTATTGACTATTGTTGAAGAAACAAATGAGGAAAAACAAACACAAAACATAATAATTTACGTGGTTCGATTAAGATAATTTACATCCACGGGCGAGACAAAACAAGATTCACTATTAATATATATATATAAGGTATAGATTTTTGGAGGTCAATCGCATCAACATCAACCCTTAAAAAAAAAACCCTGTAGCAATTTAAATAGTTCTGCCAAAAATTTTCCTGAGGGCCGTAGCCCCCAAACCCCCTTGGAAATCTATTCATACCCCCGTAGAGATTTGTTCGCTTGCTTCGCGTCACGAACTAAATCTCAATTTTTTCTTCACTTTTGGCCCGCACGAATAATATGTCGGGTCAGGTTATAAACCAGATTGAGTACATAAAATTCAAGACATATTTAACAACTATTGAGTTAGTAACTTTCCAAACAAATCAAGTTATAAAAAAAAAGGGGTAATGGCCATTAGACCATAGAAAGACAGTTCTTGCTGTTGCACTGCTTACTGGAATCATTGTACTGTCTTACGATGTAGTTTTGAGCTGGTGATGATCTGAACATTATTTTGGGTTTTTAATTCCGGCAAGTTTTGATCTCCTTCGGTTCGTAGAGGCATATCCGATGCTTGACTATGACTCAGGCTTCAGTGTTTAGTCATGATATTCCTCTGGCTCACTGTTTTTTGGCTGCGGACGGACACCGGCCCAGGAAAGTCTATCTCCAGCTAGATCGTCGCCAATGCAGTTTACTTTCTGGCTAAATGAATGGATGTGCAAGTTCTTTCAGATGATGAAGGATTTTTTGTAATGCATGACTTAGGCTCAAAGTTTATACAATTACAACTCATTTTCATTCCAAGCCATGCTTAACTTCTTTTCCTCTGATGATTCAGATATTCCTATGTTATATCATCTCATAACCTTTTCACAAACGTGCGTAAATCCTTTCGTGTGATTGGTCCAACAGAAAAGATGCTCAGTCCGTATATAAAGATATGGTCTTCTTCTTCAGATTCTCATGAGTTTTGCATGTTTTTACTTTTTGCTTTTTTGCTTTTTTGTTTGAAGCCCTGTAGTGTTCTTAAGAGACAAAATCAGTTCAAAATCCGAATATAGTACAAGGACTCGGTTCATAGAACAATTCCCGCAATATGCATGTTGGCACTCGTACTGGCAGTCTCTGCCTCCAGAGAAGAAGAGCCACAGTTGGCAGAGCAATGCTGGTTGGCCCCTGTTTTTTGCCACGCCACATGATACCCACCTCTGATCTTCTTCTCTACCGCTTTTCGGAAGGTCTAAGTCTCTTATAACATGGGAGTCCTCGGTTGATTGCGGAGTGAAAACTCAACAAGAAGCAGCTGCTTGAAGAATGGAGGGCCTCGAACGGTAGCTGGTGCATTCGGCGGCTCCCTATTCGAGTTGGGTTCAATACCCAAGATGAAGATGAACTGCTTCTTCAAGCTGATCCTTCAGAAAGAACCCACGCAAGAGCTGGTATGATCTTTCAACCTCTGTTTTCTGGACTCAAGATATACCTGTCTTCTCTTCCATTTCGTCTTCTATTGTGCAGTCACTGAGAAAAGAGTGAAATTGTCCTTCAAATTGCAACTTCTGATGTCTACTTCAAGAGATAGGGGTGCTTTATCTTTTTGTCGAGTATCCCAAACGATTACAATGGCTAAAAGGCGAAAGGCTTGAACTGGCTCTAATCTAAGTAGTGGTCCCACTGGAATGAACAAAGTCTATTAGCGGTAGATTCTTTCGGATTTTTCCTCCAAATGGAGAAGTAAAAGATGGGACTTTACACTTCCTTTCTCTGTCTGACCTTGTGAAGGAGAGACAACGCCCAATGCTCGTTTGCAGATGATAAATCAAGGGAAAGATAAAAATAAATAAATAAAAGACTGTTGCATTGTGAGGTTTTTTTCTTGAGTAATGCACGAGAATGCATCAGTTGCAGGAAAGTTGGGTTAAAAAAAGAAAAAAAAAGTGAAAGGTGAAAGTGTCACACCGAACTGCTCATGTTACACAATTCAATTTCACTTGCTTCAAAAGTTTGGTTGTGTGGAATAAAGCATGTATGACTGCTTTTTGAGTTCTGTGATGAAGTAGGAGAATTATTCCTATTTTCTCAAGCTCTCCAGAATCCGTATGAAAGATCCTTTTTCTTGCGTGTTCTGGCCTATTATATTGGGTTTCAATTTCATTGCCTACCACAGCTTGAACACCAGGCTCATATAATTAGTAGATGGGATTCTCATTTAAGTATATTCTACTGCAGTGAGAATCTGTGTGTTTTGGTGTCTGATGAAATGAAGTTGTGATGTGTTGATTTCAGTCTCTTTTGGGTGGCTTGATTAATCAATTCTCTCGATCCTTTTTGTTTTCAGTACTTCGACGATTCCTCTGTTTGAAATGGTATGATAGGCAGGGTTGATGCGAGTGTAGTTTGATTTGCATCAGTATTACTACATGATATCCTACTGTTGACTTCTGCTTCAAGTAGCAAATCCAACTTGTATTTCATGTTTTCTTGTTCGATTAATGATCACTCAGCTACTTGAGCCCGTATGTCGCACTCTTATATCCACTAACCTCAACATTTACTTGAGTATAATGTAGAAAATCCCGCCAAAGTTTGCAAGGCTTTTTTCTGAAGAACTTCCCCACAGATTGATCTTAAGGGGCTCCTCTGGCGAAAATTGGAATGCCAAATTACGCAAGGACGTCACTGGCGTGTATATACATGATGGATGGCGAGAGTTTCACCTAGACAACTCCCTTGGAAACAAGGAGTTCCTGCTATTTGAGTACGATGGGAAGAGAAGCTTTGAAGTGCATATTTATGATCCAACTGGATTGGAGAGAATCAATGTTCCTGTTACGAAAACGAAAGAAATGAACTTTCGTAGTGGGAAAAGCCCAAGAGGCAGACCCAGAAAGTGTCCTGTTTGCCCCAGAAATCTCCCTCGGTCAACATATCTCAACTCTCAGGGTAATGCACTTTGTCCTTCTATTTGGCAGACTTACGTAAGTGCAGATTATACCTTTTACATGTCCTGAATTTACTGGTCGAATTATCTTTTCCTACAACATTAATATCAGTGTTCTCCTGATGTTCTGGATAGTAACACATAAGCATGTAGAAAACATGTTGAAAAGCCTAGACTTACATTTACATGACATTGGACAGAGGAGCAAAATCTGGAAGCCGTGCTTAACGAGCTTGAGATAATCAAGGAGGAGGTAGAGATCATGGATGTTCGTGCTGCTAGAATGAGTTCAGAGTCCCGCAAGCACAAACAGAAGAGCAAGCATGGAAAACTCACCGCAGGTTTGTCAGTATCCAAATCGACGTTTAGGTGCCATTCGATTAAGAAGAACGCTTCTTGCTCTGAGGTAAAGGCGAGGGTGAGAGCAATAGAAGAGATCCTTATTTCTACGTTCCCCAACTTCACGGCTTACATGAAAATGTCCAATCTTAAGCAGGCGAAAGTGCTGGTTAGTGTTTCTTTCCAACTCCCTGTTTCATAACCTTTGTCATTGCTAGTCCCCTTCCTTTTCTCTAATACCAAGCGTGTGGCACAATTAAATGCAGTATATTCCCTGCGCCTTTGCTCAAGTGCATATGCCACGGGAATGGGAGGACGTTGTACTACGAAACCTTGAAGGGAACACTTGGAATGTCGTCTGCATCGAAAATGACAACCGGCGTTTATTTTCTGGAGGTTGGTCAGCCTTTACCAAAGACAACAAGCTAGGTATTGGAGATGTATGCCTGTTTGAGCTTCTCTCCAGCAAGGAATTCCTAGTCACCATATTTCGATCACCAGAAACTTTGACTGCATGAATGGAGACGTGGCCAGGGAGATTAGATTATGGTAGCATATGTGAACTATGTTCAGCCATTATGACTCTGCTTAGAGAGAAATCACTCAGTATTATTGCATAGTTTTTAATAGGGAAGATGTTTCTCAATGCGATGACGCTGGGTTATACCTCAAGCTTGCAGATTTATAATTACTCGTCTTATGGTTTTTGAGCTGCTCATGATCTGAACTTAAACTTGGATCTATTGTTGACACCTGATTTTTAATCATTTTTTCTATTGCTAAAGTAATAAAAAATCCATAAAAATTCATAAAATTGAAAAATCAACTTTGGGGACCTTAGCCAAGCCTAGGGAACCAATTTTGACCAAAAAATGATTTTTCATATTTTCGATATTTTTCGGTATTTTGATTTTCAAAAATTCATAAAATAAAAAATTAAGAAAATTGAGAAAATTTTGGAAAAATAACATTTGAGGCCAAAAAAATACACAAAGATAGTTAATATTTTTATTTTAAATCTATTTTCATATTGGCCATCACCAATTCAGAAAAATCCAATTCGAGTCCCGTGTTCCTTCATGAGTATAATCTCGAATCGGGACTAAAAAAATTTAATTTGAGTCAACTTATTTTTAATTTTCATTTTTTATGAGTTGTGACATTGTCTTCTAATATTTTAATTTTCATCTTGGCCCAATTATACCCAAAATGACTCAATTTTGTAAAAGGGCTTTAATTAAATTCTGCATTATTATCAGCGGCAAGAAATGAGCTTAAATTTGACATGTGGTAAATTTTAGTGTGTCAAAAATTGTGAGGAGATTTAGACTCAAAGAAATATATTTTTTCAGGGACTGAATTGTAAATACTTAAAATTCAAGGACTATAGTGCAAATACCTAACTCTTGAAGGATTATTTTACAAATAACAAAAAGAAGAGTTAGTGGATAAATTAGAATAGAGAAGGGAAGATGGAGAAGAGGAGATGAAGAAGAGAAGTTGGAGAAGAATGGATGGAGAAAATAAGATAAGAATAGAGAAGGGAAGATGGAGATGAAGAAGAGTTAGTGGAGAAATTAGAATGGAAGATAAGAATAGAGAAGGGAAGATGGAGATGAAGAAGAGTTAGTGGAGAAATTAGAATGGGAGATAAATATGGAGAAGGGAAGATGAAGATGAAGAAGAGTTAGTGGAGAGATTAGAATGTGAGATAAAGATGGAGAATGGAAGATGAAAATGAAGAAGAGTTAGTGGAAAAATTAGAATGGGAGATAGATGAGTAGATTATAAAAGGAGGAAGAAGTGAGCTTGAGTGAGGATTAGATTCTTTGGAGAGAAAATTTGAAGTGTTTGGGGGATTCTTTGGAGAGAAAATTTGAAGTGTTTGAGAAATTTTTTTGGAGAGAAAATTTTAGATGTTTGAGAGAGTTTTGGGAGATTGAAGAAAAATTTGAGAGAAAGAAAATACCAAAAGAGAGAGAATTTTGAAGATGATGGGAGTTTAAAGCTAGGGGTTATCATCACAAATTCCTTCATCGATCAATATAAATCAAGAGTTCATCCTCGTCAACGAGCAAGCAAATTCGAGCTAAGTGTTTTTATTTATTCATTTATTTATGGTTTTACTCGCAAATTAGCACAAATTGTATACACTTTCTCCATCTTTTTTTTTTATATTTTATGTCAGGAGAAGGATATCTCTACGTCAACAGCAAAAATCTCGTAGAGATGCAAAAATCGGCCCAGACAAGCTTTTAAGCTGTCCACCGATTTCTCAACTGATCTGTGACTAAAAGTTCCTCTTAATTCAAAAGAAACTCTCTATATTGAGAACATAGAGAGCGAAAATCAATTATAGAAATCCCTCCCAAAAAAATGGGAGATGAGTACTCTTTCCACTCTTCTGGTTTTTGGTGCAGATTAACACATATTTTGTATACTGACACTTCACTCTATTTTATGTCAGGAAGCCGCAGCTCTATATCAATGGTCAACCCTATGGAAGCATAAAATCGGCTTGGAGGAGTCCTCAAGCGCGCACAAATTTCAAATTGTTGAATCAATTCGTTGTATTTTATTTTAAAGAATTCATACCCCAGAATGGAGAGGACAAAGTCCATCCGCAATTTAAATACCTACACCATAAATCCCAAAGGGAAGAGCCAAGCCAATGCTTAGCCTCCCATTGGAGGTTTTTACTTACAGTAGTTAAATACCTACAACTTAAATACCTATACCTTAAATCCCAAAGGGAAGAGCCAAGCAAAGCCAATGCTTAGCCTCCCATTGGAGGTTTTTACTTACAGTAGTTAAATACCTGCAACTTAAATACCTGTACCTTAAATCCCAAAGGGAAGAGCCAAGCCAATACTTAGCCTCCCATTGGAGGTTTTTACTTACAGTAGTTAAATACCTGCAACTTAAATACCTGTACCTTAAATCCCAAAGGGAAGAGCCAAGCCAATGCTTAGCCTCTCATTGGAGGTTTTTACTTACAGTAGTTTAAATACTTGCAACTTAAATACCTGTACCTTAAATCCCAAAGGGAAGAGCCAAGCTAATGCTAGGCCTCCCATTGGAGGTGTTTATTCACTGTCATGTACTTCCTATAATTTAATTTTTGAATCATCAAACCCAAAAGATGAGTAGGTCATAATACTGCACAGAAGTCGTTAACACACTCCCTCTTTCGGCTTCTGGGAATCTTTAACACTTAAAAAGTATAACAAATAAAAATATATACCATCCATGCATCCTATTTAAAAAGTGAAAACACAAAAGAGAATACCCTAATAGAGCCTTAGGAATAAACCAAGCCTGAGTTGCCGAATTAGGATATCCATGATATTTAAGGTACCGAAAGGGCATTATTTTTAATTAACTAGTGTAACCAAGTCCCCGAGCTCATAATCTCTAGTTCGCAGGAATAAATTAGTTCTCCCGCTAATTTATTTAGGTTTCTAATCGACCTACCAAGAACGATTAGTGGCGACTCCAAATCTTAAAATCATTTAAACAAAAACCAAAGTTGCAATTCGGTAGGGCTTGGGAGGGTCCGCGTTAGGTTAGTCAAATCTAATTAACCTAATAATCCGTTAACCCCCTTTAAAATTTAAAATTTTTTAGAGGGTCGCGACAGACTGGCGACTCCGCTGGGGACGGGATTTTTAAATTTTCGAAAAACGATACCAATTGGAATACTTGAATTTTTTCGAAATTTTAAAACTCTTAGTGGACTTAGGCCAATGAAAATTTTATGGATATCTCGCTTCTGGCGATATTGTTTGGGACTCATTCTATAGGTGTTATATGTTTTTGCAGGATGGGAGTTATAAGGGGCGGAGTGTTTGGCTAACCCCTTTGTTTTGCAGGCTCGGTGTTGGGTTTATTTGTTTAATTTCGCACATTTTTAGAAGCACTGTTTTGATATCAATTGTTGTGCATGTCTTGCATACTCTGAGGATCACGACACCTGCACACACAAGCGTCTAAACCCAAGTCGCGAAATTCTTCATAGAAAACCATAGATAGGGATCGAATATGCAAAGCTCTTGCGTCGATTGCGCTCGGGTTGACCATATTTTATCCCGCTCATTATCTGAATTGACAATTCTTCCCATTGTGATTTGATTGCGCGGAGGGTAAGTTTGTCAATTCAGATAGTGGGGGCCTTTTTAGGTCCATACCTTGTCTCTCATTCTTTTATTTTCTAGAGTCCACTCCTCACTTGAGTCATGCGCATGACTATGTGATTTGCATTTCTCCAAGGTAAAAGTAAGTTCTCTAATTTTATCTTGTATTTATTTTCGGTCGGTTCATGCTAGGTGTTAGTCAGTTTTTGAGCTTGATATTACGACCATTCTTTTAAAAGAAAATAAAAATTAAATTTGTCCCTCATTTTTAAAAAAAAATTTTTTTTTGAAAAAATGATGTGAAAAAATCCCTTCATGGGAATTTTATTAACCAATAAGGGATTTTTGTCATGTTTTTATTGCTTCAATAAAAATGAAATTTTCCTGAAAAAATTTTCCTCTGAAAATTTATTTCAATAAAAAGAAAAATTCCTTAAAAAAAAAAACTCTAGTAGACATCAAGTGATTTTATCACATTTTTCTAATTATAAAAACTTGCAAGAAAATTCTTCTCGAGAAATTCGCTCATGTTTTTCTAAGAAAATTTTCTCTAAATAAAATTAGACTAATGTCTCGGGGGAATTGTATTGACCAATAAGAGATTTTTGTCATGTTTTTCTTGCTTCAATAAAAATGAAATTTTCCTGACAAATTTTCCTCTGAAAATTTATTTCGATAAAAAGAAAAATTCCTTAAAAAAAACTTTGGAAAACATCAAGTGATTTTATCACATTCTTTCAAATTATAAAAACTTGCAACAAAAATTCTTTTCGAGAAATTCGCTCATGTTTTTCTAAGAAAGTTTTCTCTAAATAAAATGAGACTAATGTCTCGGGGGAATTTTGTTAGCCAATAAAGGATTTCTGTCATGTCTTTCCTCCTTCAATAAAAATAAAATTTTCTTGACAAATTTACCTCGGAAAATTTATTTTGATAAAAAGGAAATTCCTTCAAAAATTTTAGTAAACGTCAAGAGATTTTGTCACATTCCTTTAAAAAAAATAAAAAAGAGAGTAATAAATCTACAAAAAAAATTCTGTATCAGAAATTAACCCATTTCTTCCTAAGGAATTTTTTTTTCTTCTGATTTCTCTATAAAATAGAAAAAATCAAATCGGACTAATATAGGAGTCATGAACCGACATTCCTTGTGTCGCATACTAATTATATCCTTTTCTTTTGCAGGGAGATCCTAGATACCCCAGACGGGTGTAAAAATTAAGTTCAATAATATATCAAGAATCATCTTTAGAAATACCAAAAGACGAAAAACACCGAGGCTTCAACCGTTAATTCTGGGGGGCAAACGAACACTGTCCATCTTTGACAGACAAAGTTGTGTCAATCCGTAAACTTGTATGGGCAGTGTATTCTGATATGACGGTGGATTTATACTGATTAAACACGGGGGTATATTTAATGTATTGCAGAGGATCCCGCGTCTTTTGAAAGACAATATGGATTATATAATCAGAACCCATGAAACAAATACCTTTACCTGATTAAATCAACCAGAGACTGATCTTAAAATTTCCTCTTATCCGAAACATGTAGGGGGCTTTAGAGGACCGAGGTTCTATTAATGAACGTGGCCCACAGGAATTTCTCCCGACGCTACAGGCGACCGATACGAGCAAGTGGACGCCGAAAGAAACAAAATATGGATAAAAGTGGGCACACAACAGGTGGCTGGATTTATTACCAGCGCACTGATCGAGTTGTCATAACGTTATTGTTCGTGATCTCAAGATGGATAGTGGGGGCCACCGCCGAACCCATCATCAATGTTCTCGATATCATCGTCTGGAGCAATTAAACAAGAACATCAAGAAGAACATTAAGCCTCGACATCTTCGGTAGCTCAAATCGTTCTGTTATGCTATGCGGAAGAAACGATAGCAGGAAAATTAAAAAAACAAAAACAAAAACAAAACACGTGAAGCTTTTCTTTCATTCCATTCATCAAAGAGTATTACAACAACTCACTGGGGATGAAAGGTAAAGCCAAACTGGGCCCTGATAACCATTACGAAAGAGCTCAACTGACTCTCCAAACAGTTGATGCTCTGGATGCACCGGACGCTCTCGGGATCAAGCTCCGCGAGCCTAAAGAAGAGGCAATCGCACTTCTCTTTAACCTGGGCCATAGTGGCCTCATAATGCTCAACGGCAAACTCCAGGTCCGGAATCGCTGCCCTCTCGAAAGCAATGTCTGCCGTAATGTTATCAAGTCTCTCCTGCAGCCAACCGCATTTGCACCTCATCACAATATTGCCTGGCTCTTGTTCGGCGTAAGTTCGGACCAAGGCCAGACGGTCCACCAACTTTCCCCTCTCACGAACCAGCCACGAAAGCTGATCGTTGGCAAACTTGAGGGCCTTTTTGTGATTATCAGCCACAAACGTAACTGTTGCCAGACGCTCGTGCCGGTCTCGGTAACGGGCTTTCACGACGGCGGTCACAAGGACCGTCTCATAAGCGCGGTTATAGGCAGCTAGAAAATTGATGAAGAGGGTCGAGAAGTTCCGATACTCCTTTCCCAGTTGGGTACCCTCAACAGAAGCAGCGTCCACGGTCCTGAATAAATCGATGATTTCAGCCTCAACGGTAGAGTTTTTGGCTACATGAGCGTAACCTCTACCAAGAAGATTGTAGAGTCTCTCCCACCCAGCCAGGACTTCGGTGGATAATGTGTGGTTAGGAGAATTGGCCATTTTTGAAAGCAGAATACGAAAGAAAGGGGGAGAGAGGTGAGGCAGATGAGCAGAATGCGAAGATGGTAAGCTGCTTCAATTTAAATACTGATTTCACAGGGGCAGTCCTTATAGGTTTTCCTATCTACCATTCTCTATCGGCAACACCCCCGGTGGCTCAAATTCCAGCCAAGTGGCAACCTCGAGCCGAACAAACCCGACGTCTCTGTGGAAAAGCTGGACGGGACTCCACCGCTTTGAAAAAAGAAAGAACGAAAAGACGAGCTGAGTGGGGGACAAAGAAATTTTCGGCAGAAAGAGAGATATTACTCGTCTTCATTGGAGGACCCGCCAGTAAATCGACTGTGGAAATCTTGACAGGGGCCCTCTACCGCGAAAAGAAAGAAGAAGACAAACTAAGCGATAAACGAGGATTTCCCCTTTGATCAAAAGCTGAATGTCAGATTTTCCCCTCGGTAAATCTAATAGCACTGCCCATGAAGGGCGAAGTCGTTGCTACTGCCAGAGAGAGAATTTGTCCTCATTTGATAGTGAGGGTTCATCTGCACGAACTCGTAGGAGAAAGATAGAGAGGAAGGAGTTCTCGTGGGAGAGGAATTCAAAACATTCACTATCAAAGCATTGGCTTTCAAAGCCTGTTACGAGAAGCCATCAACGATCGCGTGATCCCTCAAGTCCGAGAAGACATCCTGAGGCGGTCTCGAATCGGCAGTCCTAGATCCAGAAATATGTCGAGCATTAGGGAAACAGGCGCATGTTCAACCCTGGTCGAAGCTAATGAAGTTCCTTACCCTGAGGGTCTACTGGTCATGGCCATTGACGGTAATCCAGTCTCTCTGTCAATCCTTGTTACCGTATTGAGAAAATGCCGGTATAAAGTTTTAGCTCAAGCAAAGGCGACATAGGCCTTAGAGATATTAAGGAGGAGCAGTGACCCGTTTGATATCGTCCTCATCGCCATGGTAGGGATTGACATGGATGTTTTCACTCTCTTGGAAGTCATCAATTCTAAATTAAACATGCCAGTCCTTGTAATATCGGCAAGCGATGATCAGCAAGCCATAATGAAGGCTGTCTTAAATGGGGCCCAAGACGTCATAACGAAACCAGTTAGGGTTCAGATGCTTCAAAACATATGGCAGCACATGGTAAGGAAGCAATTGCACGACTATGAGAACAAGCATCAAGCCTTCAATTTTGTTCCGAGCAACTGGAGAAAGAAGATGAGTTGGTCTCCCGAGCTGCATCGTATGTTTGTTAATGCAGTTCAGCAGCTAGGAATCGATTCGGCACGGCCGCAACATATACTGGAAATTATGAAGGTAGATGGACTCACTATAGCAAATGTTTCGAGTCATCTTCAGAAGTACAGAAAAAGGGTGAGAGAACACAATGCAGCTCAGAATCAAGAAAATCAAGGCGGGACTGATCCAAGCCTGAACGTCGAGTCTCCTCGCCACCATAAGTTCCGCAGGTTAGCATGGGGCGAGCCACTTCCCATCATCAACCAAGCCAGTAGCCGTGCCATCAATCCTCCAGGCGTTAATCAAAGTATCCCCCAGAATCACCCTAATGCTCTTCAAGAGTATAGACCGCAGGGGCAGTGTATTCAGACTCCTTGGTTTGAGCACCAACCCGTGGCTAGAATTCATCCCATGATCAGCGCGCCTGCACAGCCAGAGAATCCTTGTTACCGTATTGAGAAAATGCCGGTATAAAGTTTTAGCTCAAGCAAAGGCGACAGAGGCCTTAGAGATATTAAGGAGGAGTAGTGACCCGTTTGATATCGTCCTCACCGTCATGGTAGGGATTGACATGGATGTTTTCACTCTCTTGGAAGTCATCAATTCTAAATTAAACATGCCAGTCCTTGTAATATCGGCAAGCGATGATCAGCAAGCCATAATGAAGGCTGTCTTAAATGGGGCCCAAGACGTCATAACGAAACCAGTTAGGGTTCAGATGCTTCAAAACATATGGCAGCACGTGGTAAGGAATCAATTGCACGACCATGAGAACAAGCATCAAGCCTTCAATTTTGTTCCGAGCAACTGGAGAAAGAAGATGAGTTGGTCTCCCGAGCTGCATCGTATGTTTGTTAATGCAGTTCAGCAGCTAGGAATCGATTCGGCACGGCCGCAACATATACTGGAAATTATGAAGGTAGATGGACTCACTATAGCAAATGTTTCGAGTCATCTTCAGAAGTACAGAAAAAGGGTGAGAGAACACAATGCAGCTCAGAATCAAGAAAACCAAGGCGGGACTGATCCAAGCCTGAACGTCGAGTCTCCTCGCCACCATAAGTTCCGCAGGTTAGCATGGGGCGAGCCACTTCCCATCATCAACCAAGCCAGTAGCCGTGCCATCAATCCTCCAGGCGTTAATCAAAGTATCCCCCAGAATCACCCTAATGCTCTTCAAGAGTATAGACCGCAGGGGCAGTGTATTCAAACTCCTTGGTCTGAGCACCAACCCGTGGCTAGAATTCATCCCATGATCAGCGCGCCTGCGCAGCCAGAGAATCCTTGTTACCGTATTGAGAAAATGCCGGTATAAAGTTTTAGCTCAAGCAAAGGCGACAGAGGCCTTAGAGATATTAAGGAGGAGTAGTGACCCGTTTGATATCGTCCTCACCGTCATGGTAGGGATTGACATGGATGTTTTCACTCTCTTGGAAGTCATCAATTCTAAATTAAACATGCCAGTCCTTGTAATATCGGCAAGCGATGATCAGCAAGCCATAATGAAGGCTGTCTTAAATGGGGCCCAAGACGTCATAACGAAACCAGTTAGGGTTCAGATGCTTCAAAACATATGGCAGCACGTGATAAGGAAGCAATTGCACGACCATGAGAACAAGCATCAAGCCTTCAATTTTGTTCCGAGCAACTGGAGAAAGAAGATGAGTTGGTCTCCCGAGCTGCATCGTATGTTTGTTAATGCAGTTCAGCAGCTAGGAATCGATTCGGTACGGCCGCAACATATACTTGAAATTATGAAGGTAGATGGACTCACTATAGCAAATGTTTCGAGTCATCTTCAGAAGTACAGAAAAAGGGTGAGAGAACACAATGCAGCTCAGAATCAAGAAAACCAAGGCGGGACTGATCCAAGCCTGAACGTCGAGTCTCCTCGCCACCATAAGTTCCGCAGGTTAGCATGGGGCGAGCCACTTCCCATCATCAACCAAGCCAGTAGCCGTGCCATCAATCCTCCAGGCGTTAATCAAAGTATCCCCCAGAATCACCCTAATGCTCTTCAAGAGTATAGACCGCAGGGGCAGTGTATTCAGACTCCTTGGTTTGAGCACCAACCCGTGGCTAGAATTCATCCCATGATCAGCGCGCCTGCGCAGCCAGAGAATCCTTGTTACCGTATTGAGAAAATGCCGGTATAAAGTTTTAGCTCAAGCAAAGGCGACAGAGGCCTTAGAGATATTAAGGAGGAGTAGTGACCCGTTTGATATCGTCCTCACCGTCATGGTAGGGATTGACATGGATGTTTTCACTCTCTTGGAAGTCATCAATTCTAAATTAAACATGCCAGTCCTTGTAATATCGGCAAGCGATGATCAGCAAGCCATAATGAAGGCTGTCTTAAATGGGGCCCAAGACGTCATAACGAAACCAGTTAGGGTTCAGATGCTTCAAAACATATGGCAGCACGTGGTAAGGAAGCAATTGCACGACCATGAGAACAAGCATCAAGCCTTCAATTTTGTTCCGAGCAACTGGAGAAAGAAGATGAGTTGGTCTCCCGAGCTGCATCGTATGTTTGTTAATGCAGTTCAGCAGCTAGGAATCGATTCGGCACGGCCGCAACATATACTGGAAATTATGAAGGTAGATGGACTCACTATAGCAAATGTTTCGAGTCATCTTCAGAAGTACAGAAAAAGGGTGAGAGAACACAATGCAGCTCAGAATCAAGAAAATCAAGGCGGGACTGATCCAAGCCTGAACGTCGAGTCTCCTCGCCACCATAAGTTCCGCAGGTTAGCATGGGGCGAGCCACTTCCCATCATCAACCAAGCCAGTAGCCGTGCCATCAATCCTCCAGGCGTTAATCAAAGTATCCCCCAGAATCACCCTAATGCTCTTCAAGAGTATAGACCGCAGGGGCAGTGTATTCAGACTCCTTGGTTTGAGCACCAACCCGTGGCTAGAATTCATCCCATGATCAGCGCGCCTGCGCAGCCAGAGAATCAGACAAGAAATTATCCTAAGCACTTCCACTTCTCTAATCCTCGAATGGAAGGAGTTCTTGGCAGCAGGACAGTTGGTGATCCCCACACTTTCTGGAGTAATGATGAAGACTTCAGCTCGAGAAGTCAAATTGCTCATGGCGAGAACAGAATGAGAAATCTACCGCCAGCATTTGCCAACAATAATGCCCAATTCGAGCATCAGTTGCTGGAAGGTTCAAGAGATTACCCAGATGATGAGCTTACTGCCCTGGTCAACCAGTTTAAGGTTGGCAGACATCCGAAGCCATGATCGGAAGCCAGCGATTAGGGACTCTCAAACATCGGTCATCCATGCCTGAACCAGCACGAGACTAGCTGATTATCGAAGAGCCGCAGGAGAGGCAGAACTGACCTTGAACAAGTGCACCTTTCATTTCATGCTTAATTCCCCTGCGTGTGATATTTCCAGCTTTCTAGGTGTCTAGATTTAATTCAGGGGCAAGGGGGTAATTTGTTTTTTTTATCCCGTCGAATGCGTGAATCCCTTTTTATGCTAGACTCAGGGCGGATCAATTTGTGGCAACGTCGCTCACTGCCACAATGAGAAATGTTGAATGGCCTCACGTAAGGAAATTTCAAGTGAAAAGCCCAGGCGAGCTCGAAGACGGGTAACTGTGTGTCGTTCCAATTTACCCTCAATCGTTGCAAAATGCTAAATTGGATTTATTCCATTCTCACCTAGGGGATTGCAAATTGCCTCATGAGCGTCGCAAAATGAAATGACCTAATGGAATGTGATAGGACTCATTTGCCTTGAAGGTAACCTTCAAATTAAAGGAGCCTTCCCGTCCACGGACCCGATGGCATAGAAAATGATAATGGTCCAAGGCAACCCGAAAGAAAACAAGGCCCAACTAAGCAAAGCACTTATGTGGCAAGCTCAAAGTGAAGGGTAACTCGAGACATACAATTCAATCCAGCCCAAATGAAGGAACTTCCTCAATTCAAATTCAATGGAAGTACACACAAGGGTAAAACAGTATCGTTCCAATTTTTCTAGAATATGAAGAACATATACTGCCGCATTATCTTTCATTTTTGCAGGGGAAGTCTTTACTGGCCAGATTTTCCTGTCTACCATTCCCTATCAGTATCACCTCCGCTACTCGTCTCCAATCTTGAGCCAAGCAAATCCGATGTCTCTACGGAAAAGCTGGACGGGACGCCACTACCTTGAAAAAGAAAGGATAAAAAATAAGCTGAGTGGGAGACAAAGACATTTTCGGCAGAAAAGAGATATGACTCGTCTTTATTAAAGAACTCGCCAGCAAATTGATGGTGGAGACAGCAACAAGGGGCCCTCTTCCACGGAAAGATGGAAGGAGACGAGCTGGGCGAGAGATACGATGAAAAGAAAATCGAGAAAGCCAGAACACTCGAGAGAGGCAATACAGTTGCTAAACCCACGTTTAATTTTAAAGGAGGCATCTTCTTGATAATTCTCATTCGTGCTCGAAAGAGAGACTCTTAAAGCATACGCAGTCTCCCAGAAAAAATCCAGAGAGTGAAAATACAAGAAGAGATATCAAACTTTGAGAAATCGTTAACCAAATCGAAGATGTCTCAACCCAACACACTTGAAAGTTATCATTACTTGCTGAATATGGGAGAGGAAGAGTTCGAAGCCATGTTTGGGATCGAGCCTATGGAGCCCGGCTCTTCTACCGACGACGTCCAAGAGCCCGGTAAGGACAAGGACAATAACGGTAAAGGTCAAAAGAAACGCTACCGTCGCCATACTGAGGAGCAAGTACGAAAGCTTGAGGATTTCTTCAGAACATGCCCTATGCCAGACGGCAAACAGAAAATGGAACTGAGTCAAGAGCTAGGACTTGAACCTTCGCAAATCAAGTTCTGGTTTCAAAATAGACGAACCCGAATGAAGACTCGTCATGAGCACAATGAAGCCGAGTTTCTAAGAGTTGAAAATGAAAACCTCCGAGCGGAGAACAAGATATATAAAGAGGCTTTTGACTCTGTCACTTGCCCCAACTGCGATACTCTCCTCACCCTCGATGAAATGCATTATCTGAGGATCGAAAATGCACGTTTAAGAGGTGAGTTAGATCAGTTCATAGCAGGATCAAGTTCTATTGGAGCAAGGTACGAAAAGACCGAGACTATGGGACCAGCATGGATGCCTTCTGAGAAGGAGGGGAGGTATCATCACCAGGCAAGTGGCATTGACGACGAACTCGCCGCCATGATCAGGCAGTTTGATACTGATGAAGCACCAGGGCTTTAATGTGCATACGGATCCTCTATTTCAAAACTAGTGATCATGGGACCTGCGACACGGCCGACGCGTACCTGATCCGGAACAACGCTAGCTGATCACTCAAGAGCTTGCAAAGGGAAGAAGATCAAACCTGGACGAATACATCTACTTAGTTTCATCTCACGTTCTTGACTTTTATCGATGTCCAAAATTAATGCACAAGTTAGAAGTAATCATTTCCCTTTCCCCCTATTAAATGCTCGGAGCTGTTAACCGCACCAAACTCGAAAAAATTAATATCGAGAAGAAATCCGCGTAAATCTGAAGGGTAAACCCGTGTCGTTTCAAGTTACCCTCGAATTACTTAGGTTTTAAATTTAATCCTTTCTATTCTCAGGAAATTGCAAAGCGACTCGAGAATACAGTCGTATCCAAAAACCAAATTTCCTGGTCGAGCTAAATTGGGGGCAAATCAACTCATGGACATTACCACGGGATGAATACAAGCGAAAGATCCGAACAATCTCAAACATGGGTAATTCTGTATCGTTCTAATTTACACATAATCATCTCAAGTCTCGAATTGTTTTATTCCATTCTTAACAGGGATTGCAAATTACCTCGAGAAAATACCGTAACATGGCCCAAGGTGATACAACAGGGCTGCGTTATCCCCAAGGATTAACCTTTGAAAGGAAAGCCCCATGGACACCTACGGTCCAATGGACCAAATGGTATGGGGGATGACAGTAGGTCCGAAATGTCCCGAGTTCGATCTCCAAGGATGGGGAATGTTGTAAGTATTATAAATAAATGGAACAACTTTTTGTGCATTTCTTTTTGTAAACAGGAATACTCGACGAGTAATATCAAAGTCAGTATTTTACCATAGTCTTGCTATAATGGTGAGGCGCCTAACAAAAGTCGAGGACAATTCAATCCAGCAAAACTGGTAAAAGACTCGTGCAAGGCATTCAAGACGAAGGATAAATCAGTATCGTTTCCAATTTATCCCTTTTACTACTAGCTGACATGTCTCCTTTTCTTTTTACTGGAAATATTTATACTAACATTTAACATGTTGAAGGAGACAAATCGAAAAGAAAATTGGATCATCTGACAAGATCTATTCTGATGAAAAATGAGGCAAATTGATCGCAAGCTCTGAAGCGAAAAAGCAAATATGTCTTTCTTATCTCGTTTGATTTCAAGAATAATTTCTCTGCTTTTTGCAGGGGCATTCAACCGCTAAACCATGGCGGTCGCTGTTATTAAACCAACCGAAATGCTCCCTCACCCATATGTTTTATCGCACAGGGGCAAAGTTTGAGACGAACCGCCCCTCGACATAAGGAGTAGGCTTCCCAATTTGTTCGGTCCGCCCACATACCGGGGGCAATTCAAATCCGCCCATATTTACACATTATATAAACACACATGATACTAAAAATTGTCACATCTACATTGTGCTTACACAATTCATGAATTATGCATAACTACTCCGTGTGTTTAACTTACCAACTCCAACTTAGAGCATAGACTGTACAGAAGACATTAACTAGTGTAACCAAGTCCCCGAACTCATAATCTCTGGTTCGTAGAAATAAATTATTTCTCCCGCTAATTTATTTAGGTTTCTAATCGACCTACCAAGAACGATTAGTGGCGACTCCAAATCTTAAAATCATTTAAACAAAAACCAAAGTTGCAATTCGGTAGGGCTTGGGAGGGTCCGCGTTAGGTTAGTCAAATCTAATTAACCTAATAATCCGTTAACCCCCTTTAAAATTTAAAATTTTTTAGAGGGTCGCGACAGACTGGCGACTCCGCTGGGGACGGGATTTTTAAATTTTCGAAAAACGATACCAATTGGAATACTTGAATTTTTTCGAAATTTTAAAACTCTTAGTGGACTTAGGCCAATGAAAATTTTATGGATATCTCGCTTCTGGCGATATTGTTTGGGACTCATTCTATAGGTGTTATATGTTTTTGTAGGATGGGAGTTATAATGGGCGGAGTGTTTGGCTAACCCCTTTGTTTTGCAGGCTCGGTGTTGGGTTTATTTGTTTAATTTCGCACATTTTTAGAAGCACTGTTTTGATATCAATTGTTGTGCATGTCTTGCATACTCTGAGGATCACGACACCTGCACACACAAGCGTCTAAACCCAAGTCGCGAAATTCTTCATAGAAAACCATAGATAGGGATCGAATATGCAAAGCTCTTGCGTCGATTGCGCTCGGGTTGACCATATTTTATCCCGCTCATTATCTGAATTGACAATTCTTCCCATTGTGATTTGATTGCGCGGAGGGTAAGTTTGTCAATTCAGATAGTGGGGGCCTTTTTAGGTCCATACCTTGTCTCTCCTTCTTTTATTTTCTAGAGTCCACTCCTCACTTGAGTCATGCGCATGACTATGTGATTTGCATTTCTCCAAGGTAAAAGTAAGTTCTCTAATTTTATCTTGTATTTATTTTCGGTTGATCCATGCTTGGTGTCAATCAGTTTTTGAACTTGATATTACGACCATTCTTTTAAAAGAAAATAAAAATTAAATTTGTCCCCCATTTCTTAAAAAAATGAAAAAATGATGTGAAAAAAAATCTATTCGGGGGAATTCCATTAACCAATAAAGGATTTTTGTCGTGTTTTTATTGCTTCAATAAAAATGAAATTTTCCTGACAAATTTTCCTCTGGAAAATTTATTTCAATAAAAAGAAAAATTCCTAAAAAAAGACCTTTGGTAAACATCAAGTGATTTTATCACATTTTTCAAATTATAAAGACTTGGACAAAAATTCTTTTCGAGAAATTCGCTCATGTTTTTCTAAGAAAAGTTTCTCTAAATAAAATTAGACTAATGTCTCGGGAGAATTTTGTTAACCAATAAAGGATTTCTGTCATGTCTTTCCTGCTTCAATAAAAATAAAATTTTCCCGACAAATTTACCTCTGAAAATTTATTTTGATAAAAACGAAATTCCTTAAAAAATTTTAGTAAACGTCAAGAGATTTTGTCACATTCCTTTAAAAAAATAATAAAAAAAGAGTAATAAATCTGCAAAAAAAAAATCTGTATCAGAAATTAACCCATTTCTTTCTAAGGAAATTTTTTTTTCTGATTTCTCTATAAAATAGAAAAAATCAAATTGGACTAATATAGGAGTCATGGACCGACATTCCTTATGTCGCATACTAATTATATCCTTTTCTTTTGCAGGGAGATCCTAGATACCCCAGACGGGTGTAAAAATTAAGTTCAATAATATATCAAGAATCATCTTCAGAAATACCAAAAGACGAAAAACACCGAGGCTTCAACCGTTAATTCTGGGGTGCAAACGAACACTGTCCATCTTTGACAGACAAAGTTGTGTCAATCCGTAAACTTGTGTGGGCAGTGTATTCTGATATGACGGTGGATTTATACTGATTAAACACGGGGGCATATTTAATGTATTGCAGAGGATCCCACGTCTTTTGAAAGACAATATGGATTATAAAATCAGAACCCATGAAACAAATACATTTACCTGATTAAATCAACCAGAGACCGGTCTTAAAATTTCCTCTTATTCGAAACATGCGGAGGGCTTTAGAGGACCAAGGTTCTATTAATGAACGTGGCCCACAGGAATTTCTCCCGACGCTACAGGCGACCGACACGAGCAAGTGGACGCCGAAAGAAACAAAATATGGATAAAAGTGGGCACACAACAGGTGGCCGGATTTATTACCAGGGCATTGATCGAGTTGTCATAGCGTTATTGTTCGTGATCTCAAGATGAATAGTGGGGGTCACCGCCGAACCCTTCATCAATGTTCTCGATATCATCGTCTGGAACAATTAAACAAGAACATCAAGAAGAACATTAAGCCTCGACATTTTCGGTACCTCAAATCGTTCTGTTATGCTATGCGGAAGAAACGATAGCAGGAAAATTAAACAAAAAAAAACACGTGAAACTTTTCTTTCATTCCATTCATCAAAGAGTATTACAACAGCTCACTGGGGAGGAAAAGTAAAGCCAATCTGAGCCCTGATAACCATTACGAAGGAGCTCAACTGACTCTCCAAACAATTGATGCTCCGGGTGCACCGGGCGTTCTCGAGATCAAGCTCCGCGAGCCTAAAGAAGAGGTGACCGCGCTTCTCCTTAGCCTGGGCCATACTGGCCTCGTAATGCTCGACAGCAAACTCCAAGTCCGAAATCGCCACCCTCTCGAAAGCAATGTCTGCCGTAATGTCATCAAGTCTCTCCTGCAGCCAACCGCATTTGCACCTCATCATAATATTGCCCGGCTCTTGTTCGGCGTAAGTTCGGACTAAGGCCAGACAGTCCACCAACTTTCCCCTCTCATGAACTAGCCACGAAAGCTGATCATTGGCAAACTTGAAGGCTTTCTTGTGATTATCAGCCATAAATGTGACTGTTTCCAGAAGCTCGTGCCGGTCTCGGTAACGAGCTTTCACGACGGCAGTCACAAGGACCGTCTCATAAGAGCGGTTATAGGCAGCCAGAAAATTGATGAAGAGGGTCGGGAAGTTTCGATACTCCCTCCCCAATTGGGTACCCTCAACAGAAGCAGCGTCTAGGGTCCTAAATAAACCGAGGATTTCACCCTCAACGGTAGAGTTTTGGGCTATATGAGCGTAACCTCTACCAAGAAGATTGTAGAGTCTCTCCCACTCAGCCAGGATTTCGGTGGAGAAGGTATGGTTAGGAGAATTGGCCATTTTTGAAAGCAGATCACGAAAGAAAGGAGGAGAGAGGCGAGGCAGATGATCGGAATGCGAAAGCGATAATCTGTTTCAATTTAAATACTGATTTCAAAGGGGCAATCCTTATTGGTCGAGTTTTTTCTATCTACCATTCTCTGTCGGCAACACCCCCGCTGGCTCAAATTCTAGTCAAACGGCAACCTCAAGCTGAGCAGACCCGACGTCTCTGCAGAAAAGTTGGACGGGCCGCCACTACTTTGAAAAAGAAAGAATAAAAAACGAGCTGAGTGGGATACAAAGAAATTTTCGGCACAAAAGGAGATACGACTCGTCTGTATTGGAGGACCCGCCAGTAAATCGACGGTGGAGATCTTGACAAGGGCACTCTACCATGAAAAGAAAAAAGGAAGACAAACTGAGCGAGAAACAAGGATTTCCCCTTTGATCAAAAGCTGAATATCAGATTTTCTCTCTCGGAAAATCTAATAGCACTGCCCGTGAAGAGGGAAGTCGTTGCTATTTCCAGAGAGAGAACTTGTCCTCATTTGATAGTGAGAGTTCATTCGCAAGAACTCGCAGGAGAAAGATAGAGAGGAAGGAGTTCTAGTGGGAGAGGAATTCAAAACCTTCACCATCAAAGCATCGACTTTCAAAGCCTGTTACGAGAAGCCATCGACGATCCTGTGATCCCTCAAGTCCAAGAAGACATCCTGAGGCGGTCTCGAGTCGGCAGTCCTAGATCCAGAAATATGTCGAGCATTAGGGAAACGGGCGCATGTTCAACCCTGGTCGAAGCTGATGAAATTCCTTACCCTAAGGGTCTACTGGTCATGGCCATTGACGGTAATCCACTCTCTCTGTCAATCCTTGTTACCGTATTGAGAAAATGCCGGTATAAGGTTTTAGCTCAAGCAAAAGCGACAGAGGCCTTAGAAATATTAAGGAGGAGTAGTGATCAGTTTGATATCATCCTCATTGCCATGGTAGGGATTGACATGGATGTTTTCACTCTCTTGAAATTCATCAATTCTGAATTAAACATGCCAGTCGTCGTAATATCGTCAAGCGATGATCAGTAAGCCATAATGAAGGCTGTCTTACACGGGGCCCAAGACGTCGTAACGAAACCAGTTAGGGTTCAGATGCTTCAAAACATATTGCAGCACGTGGTGAGGAAGCAATTGCACGACCAAGAGAACAATCATCAAGCCTTCAATATTGTTCCAAGTAACTGGAAAAAGAAGATGAGTTGGTCTCCCGAGCTGCATCGTATGTTTGTTAATGCAGTTCAGCAGCTAGGAATCGATTCGGCACGGTCGCAACACATACTGGAAATTATGAAGGTAGATGGACTCATTATATCAAATGTTTCGAGTCATCTTCAGAAGTACAGAAAAAGGGTGAGAGAATATAATGCAGCTCAGAATCAAGAAAACCAAGGCGGGACTAATCCAAGCCTGAACGTCAAGTCTCCTCGCCACCATAAGTTCCGCAGGTTAGCATGGGGCGAGCCACTTCCCATCATCAACCAAGTCAGTAGCCGTGCCATCAATCCCCTAGGCGTTAATTCAAGTATCCCCCAGAATCACCCTAATGCTCTTCAAGAGTATAGACCGCAGGGGCAGTGTATTCAGATTCCTTGGTTTGAGCACCAACCTGTGGCTATAATTCATCCCATGATCAGCGTGCCTGCACAGCCAGAGAATCAGACAAGAAGTTATCCTGAGCACTTCCACTTCTCTAATCCTCAAATGGAAGGAGTTTTTAGCAGCAGGACAGTTGGTGATCCCTACACTTTCTCGAGTAATGATGAAGGCTCCAGCACGAGAAGTCAAATTGCTCATGGCGAGGACAAAATGAGAAATCTACCACCAGCATTTGCCAACAACAATGCCCAATTCGAGTATCAGTTGCTGGAAGGTTCAAGAGATTACCCAGATAATGAGCTTACTGCCCTGGTCAACCAGTTTATGGTTGACAGACGTCCCAAGCCGCGATCAAGAGCCAATGAGTAGGGACTCTCAAACATCGGTCATCCACACCCGAACCAACACGAGACTAGCTGATTATCGAAGAGCCACGGGAGAGGCAGAACTGACCTTGAATAAGTGCACCTTTCATTTCATGCTTAATTTCCCTGCATATGATATTTCCATCTTTCTAGGTGTCTACATTTAATTCAAGGGCAAGGGGGTAATTTGCTTTTTATCTCGTCGAATGCGTGAATCCCTTTTTATGCTAGACTCAGGGCGGATCAATTTGTGGCAATGTCGCTGACTGCCATAATGAGAAATGTTGAATGGCCTCACGTAAGGAAATTTCAAGTGAAAAGCCCAGGCGAGCTCGAAGACGGGTAACTGTGTGTCGTTCCAATTTACCCTCAATCGTTGCAAAACGCTAAATTGGATTTATTCCATTTTCACCCAGGGGATTGCAAATTGCCTCAAGAGTATCGCAAAATGAAATGACCCAATGAAATGCGATAGGACTCATTTGCCTTGAAAGTAACCTTTAAATTAAAGGAGCCCTCTGGTCCACGGACCCGATGGCATAGAAAATGATGATGGTCCAAGGCAACCCGGAAGAAAACAAGGCCCAATTAAGCAAAGCACTTATGTGGCAAGCTCAAAGTGAAGGGTAACTCGGGACATACAATCCAATCCAGTCCAAATGAAGGAACTTCTTCAATTCAAATTCAATGGAAGTACACACAAGGGTAAAACAGTATCGTTCCAATTTTTTCTAGAATATGAAGAACATATACTGCCGCATTCCCTTTCATTTTTGCAGGGGAAGTCTCTACTGGCCAGATTTTCCTGTCTACCATTCCCTATCAGTATCACCTCCGCTACTCGTCTCCAATCTCGAGCCAAGCAGATTCGACATCTTTGCAAAGAAGTTTGAGGGGACGCCACCACTTTGAAAAAGAGAAAAAAAAAATGAGCCGAGTGGCAGACAAAGAAATTTTCGGCAGAAAAGAAGAGACGGCTCGTCTTTATTGAGGGATTCGCCAGCAAAATCGACGGTGGATATAACGACAGGGCCCCCCTACCACGAAAAGATGGAAGGAGATGAGCTGGGCGAGAGATACGATAAAAAGAAAATCGAGAAAGTCATAACACTCGAGAGAGGCAATACAGTTGCTAAACCCACGTCTAATTTTAAAGGAGACATCTTCTTGATAATTCTCATTCGTGCTCGAAAGAGAGACTCTTAAAGCATACGCAATCTCCCAGAAAAATCCAGAGAGTGAAAATACAAAAAGAGATATCAAACTTCGAGAAATCGTTAACTAAATCGAAGATGTCTCAACCCAACACACTTGAAAGTTATCGTTACTTGCTGAATATGGGAGAGGAAGAGTTCGAAGCCATGTTTGGGATCGAGCCTATGGAGCCCGGCCCTTCCACCGACGACGTCCAAGAGCCCGGTAAGGACAAGGACAACAACGGTAAAGGTCAAAAAAAGCGTTACCGTCGCCATACTGAGGAGTAAGTACAAAAGCTTGAAGATTTCTTTAGAACGTGCCCTATGCCAGACGGCAAACAGAAAATGGAACTGAGTCAAGAGCTAGGACTTGAACCTTCGCAAATCAAGTTCTGGTTTCAAAATAGACGAACCCGAATGAAGACTCGTCATGAGCACAACGAAGCCGAGTTTCTAAGAGTTGAAAATGAAAACCTCCGAGTGGAGAACAAGATATATAAAGAGGCTTTTGACTCCGCCACCTGCCCCAACTGCAATACTCTCCTCACCCTCGATGAAATGCATTATCTGAGGATCGAAAATGCACGTTTAAGAGGTGAGTTAGATCAGTTCATAGCAGGATCAAGTTCTGTTGGAGCAAGGCACGAAAAGACCGAGACTATGGGACCAGCATGGATGCCTTCTGAGGAGGAGGTGAGGTATCATCACCAGGCAAGTGGCATTGGCGACGAACTCGCCGCCATGATCAGGCAGTTTGATGCTGATGAAGCACCAGGGCTTTAATGTGCATACGGATCCTGTATTTCAAAACTAGTGATCACGGGACCTGCAACACAGCCGACGCGTACCTGATCCGGAACAACGCTAGCTGATCACTCAAGAACCTGCAAAGGGAGGAAGATCAAACCTGGACGAATACGTCTACTTAGTTTCATCGCACGTTCTCGCCTTTTATCGATGTCCAAAATTAATGCACAAGCTAGAAGTAATCATTTCCCTTTCCCCTATTAAATGCTTGGAGCCGTTAATCGCACCAAACTCAAAAAAAATTAATATCAAAAAGAAATCCGCATAAATCTGAAGGGTAAATCCATATCGTTTCAAGTTACCCTCGAACTACCTAGGTTTTAAATTTAATCCCTTCAATTTTCAGGAGTTTACAAAAGCGACTCGAGAACACAGTCGTATCCAAAAACCAAATTTCCTGGTCGGGCTAAATTGGGGGTAAATCAACTCATGGACATTACCACGGGATGAATACAAGCGAAAGATCCGAACAATCTCAGACATGAGTAATTCTGTATCGTTCTAATTTACACATAATTATCTCAAGTCTCGAATTGTTTTATTCCATTCTTAACAGGAATTGTAAATTACCTCGAGAAAATACCGTAACATGGCCCAAGGTGATACAACAGGGCTGCGTTATCCCCAAGGATTAACCTTTGAAAGGAAAGCCCATGGACACCTACGGTTCAATGGACCGAATGGTATGGGGGGATGACAGTAGGTCCGAAATGTCTCAAGTTCGATCCCCAAGGGTGGGGAATGTTGTAAGTATTATAAATAAATGAAACAATTTTTTGTGCATTTCTTTTTGCAAACAGGAACACTCGACGAATAATATCAAAGTCAATATTTTACCATAATCTTGCCATAATGGTGAGGCGCCCAACAAAAGTCGAGGAAAATTCAATCCAGCAAAACTGGTAAAAGTCTCGTGCAAGGCATTCAACACGAAGGATAAATCAGTATCGTTTCCAATTTATCCCTTTTAATACTGGCTAACATGTCTCCTTTTCTTTTTACTGGAAATATTTATACTAACATTTAACATGTTGAATGAGACAAATCCCAAAAGAAAATTATGATCATCTGACAAGATCTATTTTGGTGAAAAATGGGGCAAATTAATCACAAGTTCTAAAGCAAAAAAAGCAAATACGTCTTCCTTATCTCGTTTGATTTCAAGAATAATTTCTCTGCTTTTTGCAGGGGCCTTCAACCGCTAAACCACGGCGGTCGCTGTTATTAAGCAAACCGAAATGCTCCCTCACCCATATGCTTCATCGCACAGGGGCAAAGTTGAGACGAACCGCCCCTCGACATAAGGAGTAGGCTTCCCAATTTGTTCGATCCACCCACACACCAGGGGCAATTCAAATCCGCCCATGTTTGCACATTATATAAACACACATGATGCTAAAAATTGTCACATCTGCATTGTGTTTACACAGTTCATGAATTATGCATGACCATTCCGCGTATTTAATTTACCAACTCCAACTTAGAGCATAAACTGCACAGGAGACATCAAATGTGCAGAACGAGGCATGACAGGATGAGGAAAGGCAAAATATTTCCACACAAGTCTAACATTTTAATTTACGAATAAACAGCATTTCCCCAGAGTGAGAGAAAGCCCCTTCAGACTAAAGTCCCCCATTCAGATTACATTCGAGGCGTTCATATTATGAGAACCTCCTTAAATAGAATTGGTAATGCAAACTTAACAGAATAGTTTTGCATGATCCACATTTTGATTGATTGCATCATGAGTTATCACACAGACTACTTCTAATCATTGCCAACTTAGCTGAACAATTTTGTATGAACCAATGAACGCATTGATGAAAATGCTTGCATATGTTAGCACTGACATTGCCTGACGGGCAACACATTCCCGGTGTTTGAGTTACCTTCCAAAGTCTTGAAATTTATTCGACGATTATTGAATGAACAAGCCTGGTTGTCGAGAAGCCACCAAGTATTTCTTCAAAATTCTCAGGTAAATATATCTTCAACCTGAACCTTTCAAGAGAATGAATTCTGACTATTGTTGGGGTACCTCGAATCCATTGCGGTACATACAGGTATCCACCTTCTTCAATAAAGCATGATTTGTCTCAAAGATAGAAATGTTCGAGACCTTTTGATCTCTACTTCTTTGGTTTACTCCTAAAGCGACCGGAGAATATAATTTGAGTTTGAACTTCTGCAGGATTCGTGGTCTCTCCAGATTTCAGAATGGCACCCTTTGAGGTACACAAAGTCCTTCTTACAGGCAAACCAAGTCCTTCTTACAGGCATAAAGTTCTTCTTACAAGCAAATCAAGTCCTGCTTACAGGCAAACAAAGTTCTTCCTACATGCAAAGCAAGTCCTTCTTACAAGCAAATCAAGTCCTTCTTACAGGCACAAAGTCCTTCTTACAGGCATAAAGTCCTTCTTACAGGCAAATCAAGTCCTTCTTATAGGCAAATCAAGTCCTTCTTACAGGCATAAAGTCCTTCTTACAGGCAAACAAAGTCCTTCTTACAGGCAAATCAAGTCCTTCTTACAGGCAAATCAAGTCCTTCTTACAGGCACAAAGTCCTTCTTACAGGCAAAGTAAGTCCTTCTTACAGGCAAATTAAGTCCTTCTTACAGGCAAATCAAGTCCTTCTTACAGGCAAATCAAGTCCTTTTTATAGGCATTAAGTCCTTTTTACAGGCATAAGTCCTTTTTACAGGCACAAAGTCCTTTCTACAGGCACCAAGTCCTTTTTACAGGTATCTCCATGGGGTGACCTATCATACGGGTCAAATCTCAATCAAAATTTAATTAGTAGAATCCTTTCATTAGGAATCTATCAAGGATTGACCTACCATACAGGTCAAATTTCAATCAAATTTTAATCAGTAGAATCCTTTCATTAGGAATCTACCATGGGGTGACCTACCATACGGGTCAAAATTTAATCAGTAGAATCCTTTCATTAGGAATCTACCATGGGTTGACCTACCATACGAGTTCAAATTCAACCACCCTGAGGTTTTCTTATAACGAATCCTTAGGTTCTCATTTCATTTTCAGTGGAACATTCATATCACGACTCTTTTTATTTCTTTGTATTAAGTCGATTAGGATTCAAGTGTCATCTCGTCTTTGAAATGAACCTCTACTAAGCTTCCTTTCAAAGAGGGGCAGCTGTTGACACCTGATTTTTAATCATCTTTTCTCTTTTAAAATTAATAGAAAATCCATAAAATGATTTTCCATATTTTCAATATTTTTTGGTATTTTTATTTTTGAAAATTAATAAAAAATCCATAAAAATTCAAAAAAAATTAAAAAATCAACTTTGGGGACCTTGGCCAAGCCTAGGAAACCAATTGTAACAAAAAAAATAATTTTTATTTTTCACATTTTTTAATATTTTTCAGAAATTAGGAAAATATTATAAAAATAAAAAAAATAATAACATTTGAGGCCATAAAAAGATAAATAACTAGTCAGTGTTTTTGTTTAATTTTCCCTTCGTTTTGATTGATTGATTTCTGAAAAATTTAATCTGGAATTGAGAATTTCCTAATTAATTTTATTTTTAGGTTATTTAATTAATTTCTAGAAATTGCGTTTAATTCTGTAATTTTCGATTTTTTTTATATTTCTGGAGTTGTGACATTATCCTCTAATAGTCCAAATTTTTCAATGGGTCAATGATATATTTTTCTTTGTCGCGTTCGACCATCTGAATTCAATTTAGCATTTGATGATGAGCTTCGTTTCCCTCCCTCATCAACCCTCTCTTTCTCTCTCTCTGCGCGATGGATATCGAGTTTCGATGAGAGCTTCATGGCCACGAGGGCGATGCTCGTGGCATATGCGCGTGCAGGGACAACAACATAGCAACTTCGTCGCGGGGTCGGACGGTTATGGGCAGTCAATGGTGAATGTCTAATGGAGATGGTTGATTGTACTTCTATAGTCTATTCTGTTGACTCATATGCTTCGGGCCTTATAGTGAGTGGCAGTGAAGTTTGTTTTGCCAAAATATGGAAAGATGGAGTTTGCGTTCAGAACACTGAGCATCTTAGTTGTGTATGGGATACCGAATTTTTGGAAGATGGAGACATTGTGACGGCATGTCCCGATGGGACCATACGTATATGGACAAATCAACGAGATAGGATGGCTGACTCAATTGAGCTTGAGTTATTCGGTTCAGAACTATTTTCTCACAAGAGAAGAAAAATTCTCGGAAGACGATGTTTAGTGGAGGAAGAGTAAAAGAAAAGAAGAAAAGAAAGCAAGAGAGACCATCATATGAATAAAAAATGGGTGGTTAGACCGAAAGTGGTCTCGATTTAAAAAAAAAAGGATAGTTCACAAAAGCCCTGCTGGTAGAGGACGACACAGAGTTCTTAAAAAATCTAAAAGTTGGCCACAAGGAGGGAGAACTTTCATTTCTCCAAAAAAGAAGAAAGAAATAAAATAAAGAAAGAATTCAAGGACTGGAGAGAATGCACTTGGGGGATTAAAAAAAAGACGGATGGAAGTTCCACTATGGGGGGAGACGGAGAACAAGCCTCGCGAGGGCATCCGATGCAAAGGATGGACTGGTAGCTTGGAATTGAGGGCGATGAGGGATTATAAAAAAGTGGTCTTGGCTCTCATTTAGAAAAAAAAGGAAAAATAAAAAAAAGAGGAGTTTTGAGGGAGGGGGCTGCTCTGCTTGGGTCTCTCTCTCGTTTTTCTCTCGCTCGCTCTATGGAATTCCAAGTGGGAGTTCCAGTTTTAGATTGACCATCGTAAGCTAGTCCCGCATGGACTCGACTGAGGTCTCCACCGAGCCTCGATCGCTCAATGGCTCGCTCTCATCGATCTCTCTCTCGGAGTTCGTCGCCATGAGCTTTATATTCCAGTCAGATTCATCCGATGGAGGAGACTCTCCTGACTGCGTACATATGAACGTAAAAAGTATTGGCCGTGTGGTTACATCAACATTTGGTGTTAATTATTTCGAGCGTCACCCCCGTTTAGACGTGTTTCAAAATCAAGCATGACATCTATCGAGTATTCATATTTGTTATTGGGAGAATGAAGTACTCTCTGTCCGTGTGAAGTCTACTTGATTTGTTGATGCCCGTTCTTCATTTATCCTCCTTGATTCAACCCTAGTTGCGTTAAAATAGGTGAGATCATTGTCAATGAAATAGAAAAAAATTGATGTTGTACCCTAAACAAGTGAGTATATTCAGGATGAGAGGTTTCCTTGAGGCTCTTTTTCTTTTCTCACCTGTGTATTAACTCCTCATGTGGTACTTTTGTCATATGTGATACGAAGCTTTTGTCTAGAGTCATGCCCCATGTTAAGTAAACCTTTTATTATTATTATTATTATTATTATTATTATTATTATTATTATTATTATTATCGATTTGAGATGATCTGAAAATTTCTGAAGTAGAACTTCATCTACCTTGGTTTAGTTTCAAAGTAGCTTGTGACGTGTCCTCTTTGTTTGTGATCTGAGTTCGTCCTAGAAATTCATGACACTCAATTCAGGAGTGAGGCTACGCAAGGCAGATTTCAACGTTGCTCAGTTGTTGAGACCTCTCTTGATTTGCAGTAGCCTCACTTCAGAAAGCAAATATTCATGTTAAAAATAAGCAGGCATTTTTTAAGATCACCCATTCGCTAGATGTAGCTTCTGCCGAGATGCATAAACCTCTTGGCGGAAAATAAATAAACGGTGAAGGTCGTAATATAATATGTTAGGATGCTCCACATCATAAAATACATGAGATCTGGATTCCTACACTTTTTTATTACTTTGCTTGTTTAAGTGTCATTAAAAAATATATATATATATATATATATATATTGAATCCAAAGGAGATGTGATGCAAAAAATGTGAATGCCGTGTGGTTTGAGTGATCAAAACGAGGGATTGCACTTTATGTGTTTGTTTTGCCTCAAATTATGGTGAAAGATGCAGAGTAATGCATTTTATTGTTGCCCGATTATGTCGGCCTCATACATCTAACGTTGTACATCATTTTTATGGGTGTTTGTCGGTTCTAAATATATGAACCGTTTAGCTTATTATGAAAATTGAGTAATACTCATTTGGAGTACTCATTTTAAATTTCTGCTTACGGTTTCTGCTTAAAGCTCAGCTTTTCCTTCCCATCCTTTTGATTGTAAATGATAGATCTTTGAAAGTAGAGTAGTATATAGCTAATTATGAAATGCCTCAATATTAAACACTGAGAATTGATTTTTGGGCCAATAACGTTATGCATGATTATGCAGACTTAAGCTGGTAGTTTAGAGCTGTTCAGAAATTCCTAGATTTGAAGTGTTTGACCATTTTGATTAATATTGCTAGCTAGTTTCCTTTATAACTTAATGTCCAACTTATGCTATTCAGTTTGGGTTGTTTAGGATTGGGAGGAACGTAATGGTCTTATGTATTTCGGGTTTGGTTCGATTATCATTTTAATTGATGATGATAATAATAATAATAATAATAATAAATTTTCAGAATAAAAAATAATAATAAAGGTCTAAAAAAAGGGAAATGTATAGGAAATACTTCCATTTGCCCCTTTTGTCTAACTGAGATTTATATGCATGGTTATCGATGTTTTTGCCCCATAAATATGTTAGCAAATCGTGTCATAATGTTATTTTATTAGATATATTAGCATGGTAATTGGAGTTAATTCGAGACGTTCATTTTATCTTTTAGTTCGCTGAACTTCGCTAATCATTTACTTGGATTGAGTGCATGTCCCAAATACTGGGTGCATCGAATTGACATTCTAGCTTGGCGATCGAGGACAATGCCTATAGAGTTGGCAAAAGGGCAAGCCCATATCAATGGCAAATCCCATGGAAGTGCAAAAATCGGCCCAGACAAGCTCCTAAGCTGTCTACCGATTTCTCAGCTGATCTGTGACTAAAAGTCCCTCTTAATTCAAAAGAGACTCTCTATATTGGGAACATAGAGAGCGAAAATCAATTATAAAAATCCCTCCCAAAAAATGGGAGATAAGTACTCTTTCCACTCTTTTAGTTTTAGGTGCAGATTAGCACATATTTTGTATACTGACATTTCACTCTATTTTATGTCAGGAAGCCACGGTTCTATATCAATGGTCAACCCTATGGAAGAAAAAAATATGCTTGGAGGAGTCCTCAAGCGCGCACAAATTTCAAATTGTTGAATCAACTCGTTGTATTTCATTTTAAAGAATTCATACCCCAGAATGGAGAGGACAAAGTCCATCCGCAATTTAAATACCTGCACCATAAATCCCAAAGGGAAGAGCCAAGCCAATGCTTAGCATCCCATTGGAGGTTTTTACTTACAGTAGTTAAATACCTGCAACTTAAATACCTGTACCTTAAATCCCAAAGGGAAGAGCCAAGCTAATGCTTAGCCTCCCATTGGAGGTTTTTACTTACAGTAGTTAAATACCTGCAACTTAAATACCTGTACCTTAAATCCCAAAGGGAAGAGCCAAGCCAATGCTTAGCCTCCCATTGGAGGTTTTTACTTACAGCAGTTAAATACCTGCAACTTAAATATCTGTACCTTAATCCTAAAGGGAAGAGCCAAGCCAATGCTTAGCCTCCCATTGGAGGTTTTTACTTACAGTAGTTTAAATACCTGCAACTTAAATACATGTACCTTAAATCCCAAAGGGAAGAGCCAAGCCAATGCTTAGCCTCCCATTGGAGGTTTTTACTTACAGTAGTTAAATACCTGCAACTTAAATACCTGTACCTTAAATCCCAAAGGGAAGAGCCAAGCCAATACTTAGCCTCCCATTGGAGGTTTTTACTTACAATAGTTTAAATACTTGCAACTTAAATATATGTACCTTAAATCCCAAAGGGAAGAGCCAAGCCAATGCTAGGCCTCTCATTGGAGGTGTTTATTCACTATCATGTACTTCCTATAATTTAATTTTTGAATCATCAGACCCAAAAGATGAGTAGGTCGTAATACTGCACAGAAGTCGTTAACACACTCCCTCTTTCGGCTTCAGAGAATCTTTAACACTTAAAAAAATATAATAAATAAAAATATATACCATCCATGCATCCTATTTAAAAAGTGAAAATACAAAAGAGAATACCATACTAAAGCCTTAGGAATAAACCAAGCATGAGTTGCCGAATTAGGATATCCATGAAATTAAGGTACCGAAAGGGCATTAGTTTTAATTAACTAGTGTAACCAAGTCCCCGAACTCATAATTCGCAGAAATAAATTAGTTCTCCCGCTAATTTATTTAGGTTTCTAATCGACCTACTAAGAACGATTAGTGGCGACTCCAAATCTTAAAATCATTTAAACAAAAACCAAAGTTGCGATTCGGTAGGGCTGGGAGGGTCCGCGTTAAGTTAGTCAAATCTAATTAACCTAATAATCCGTTAACCCCCTTTAAAATTTAAAATTTTTTAGAGGGTCGCGACACTTTTCAAAGAGGGGCAGCTGTTGACACCTGATTTTTAATCATTTTTTCTATTGCTAAGGTAATAAAAAATCCATAAAAATTCATAAAATTGAAAAATCAACTTTGGGGACCTTAGCCAAGCCTAGGGAACCAATTTTGACCAAAAAATGATTTTTCATATTTTCGATATTTTTTGGTATTTTGATTTTCAAAAATTCATAAAATAAAAAATTAAGAAAATTGAGAAAATTTTGGAAAAATAACATTTGAGGCCAAAAAAATACACAAAGATAGTTAATATTTTTATTTTAAATCTATTTTCATATTAGCCATCACCAATTCAGAAAAATCCAATTCGAGTCCCGTGTTCCTTCATGAGTATAATCTCGAATCGGGACTAAAAAAATTTAATTTGAGTCAACTTATTTTTAATTTTCATTTTTTATGAGTTGTGACATTGTCTTCTAATATTTTAATTTTCATATTGGCCCAATTATACCCAGAATGACTCAATTTTGTAAAAGGGCTTTAATTAAATTCTGCATTATTATCAGCGGCAAGAAATGAGCTTAAATTTGACATGTGGTAAATTTTAGTGTGTCAAAAATTGTGAGGAGATTTAGACTCAAAGAAATATATTTTTTCAGGGACTGAATTGTAAATACTTAAAATTCAAGGACTAGAGTGCAAATACCTAACTCTTGAAGGATTATTTTACAAATAACAAAAAGAAGAGTTAGTGGATAAATTAGAATAGAGAAGGGAAGATGGAGAAGAGGAGATGAAGAAGAGAAGTTGGAGAAGAATGGATGGAGAAAATAAGATAAGAATAGAGAAGAGAAGATGGAGATGAAGAAGAGTTAGTGGAGAAATTAGAATGGAAGATAAGAATAGAGAAGGGAAGATGGAGATGAAGAAGAGTTAGTGGAGAAATTAGAATGGGAGATAAATATCGAGAAGGGAAGATGAAAATGAAGAAGAGTTAGTGGAAAAATTAGAATGGGAGATAGATGAGTAGATTATAAAAGGAGGAAGAAGTGAGCTTGAGTGAGGATTAGATTCTTTGGAGAGAAAATTTGAAGTGTTTGGGGGATTCTTTGGAGAGAAAATTTGAAGTGTTTGAGAAATTTTTTTGGAGAGAAAATTTTAGATGTTTGAGAGAGTTTGAGGAGACTGAAGAAAAATTTGAGAGAAAGAAAATACCAAAAGAGAGAGAATTTTGAAGATGATAGGAGTTTAAAGCTAGGGGTTATCATCACAAATTCCTTCATCGATCAATATAAATCAAGAGTTCATCCTCGTCAACGAGCAAGCAAATTCGAGCTAAGTGTTTTTATTTATTCATTTATTTATGGTTTTACTCGCAAATTAGCACAAATTGTATACACTTTCTCCATCTCTTTTTTTTTCATATTTTATGTCAGGAGAAGGATATCTCTACGTCAACAGCAAAAATCTCGTAGAGATGCAAAAATCGGCCCAGACAAGCTCCTAAGCTGTCCACCGATTTCTCAACTGATCTGTGACTAAAAGTCCCTCTTAATTCAAAAGAAACTCTCTATATTGGGAACATAGAGAGCGAAAATCAATTATAGAAATCCCTCCCAAAAAAATGGGAGATAAGTACTCTTTCCACTCTTCTGGTTTTAGGTGCAGATTAGCACATATTTTATATACTGACACTTCACTCTATTTTATATCAGGAAGCCGCAGCTCTATATCAATGGTCAACCCTATGGAAGCATAAAATCGGCTTGGAGGAGTCCTCAAGCGCGCACAAATTTCAAATTGTTGAATCAATTCGTTGTATTTTATTTTAAAGAATTCATACCCCAGAATGGAGAGGATAAAATCCATCCGCAATTTAAATACCTGCACCATAAATCCCAAAGGGAAGAGCCAAGCCAATGCTTAGCCTCCCATTGGAGGTTTTTACTTACAGTAGTTAAATACCTGCAACTTAAATACCTATACCTTAAATCCCAAAGGGAAGAGCCAAGCCAATGCTTAGCCTCCCATTGGAGGTTTTTACTTACAGTAGTTAAATACCTGCAACTTAAATACCTGTACCTTAAATCCCAAAGGGAAGAGCCAAGCCAATGCTTAGCCTCCCATTGGAGGTTTTTACTTACAGTAGTTAAATACCTGCAACTTAAATATCTGTACCTTAAATCCCAAAGGGAAGAGCCAAGCCAATGCTTAGCCTCCCATTGGAGGTTTTTACTTACAGTAGTTTAAATACTTGCAACTTAAATACATGTACCTTAAATCCCAAAGCGAAGAGCCAAGCTAATGCTAGGCCTCCCATTGGAGGTGTTTATTCACTGTCATGTACTTCCTATAATTTAATTTTTGAATCATCAAACCCAAAAGATGAGTAGGTCATAATACTGCACAGAAGTCGTTAACACACTCCCTCTTTCGACTTTAGGGAATCTTTAACACTTAAAAAATATAACAAATAAAAATATATACCATCCATGCATCCTATCTAAAAAGTGAAAACACAAAAGAGAATACCCTACTAGAGCCTTAGGAATAAATCAAGCCTGAGTTGCCGAATTAGGATATCCATGAAATTAAGGTACCGAAAGGGCATTAGTTTTAATTAACTAGTGTAACCAAGTCCCCGAGCTCATAATCTCTGGTTCGCAGGAATAAATTAGTTCTCCCGCTAATTTATTTAGGTTTCTAATCGACCTACCAAGAACGATTAGTGGCGACTCCAAATTTCAAAATCATTTAGACAAAAACCAAAGTTGCGATTCGGTAGGGTTTGGGAGGGTCCGCGTTAAGTTAGTCAAATCTAATTAACTTAATAATCCGTTAACCCCTTCCAAATTTAAATTAATTTTTTAGAGGGTCGCGACATCTATGATTCAAACTAGTTTTTGATTTGACATTTATTGTTTTGAGTCATTAGCATTTTTGAACCAGCATTTAGAGAGAGAGGGCATGATCTTTCAGTATAGGACTCCCCCTTCAATGTCCATTTCGGAGCTCCTACCCTGTCATGAAACTCTAGCTTTGGCCACTTCTTCATGGAGGTAGTTAAGTTTGCAACTAGATGAATGTGTGGATAGGCAGCTCTCATCATGGAAATATAGTGAAATTTCATTGTCCATCAACAGCGTACACTAAAGTGATTGCAGATTAGCATTGCTGAGTTGGTGTCAAAAGCTGAAAGATTGAACATGTTTAATCTGATGTCGATTGATCTTTACTCAACAGATCTTTGGTTACCTAGTTATTATGGTTCTCAGAAATAGAAGAATTAGGCAGTCGAGTTTGACATATCAAGAAGGTTAAGGTGATAGTCGCAAAAGTTTTCCGTAGCAAGTCAGAGGACTGTTATGTCTAGGATTCTTGCCAGCCAACTTGAAAATGGATTGTGTAGTTGCCCAACTTCTCCAAATAGTCTCTCAAGTCGGTGTAGTCACTTGATCAGGAGCCAGGAGGAGGATTTAGTTTTAGAGTCCCCTAATCGTCCGTGGAATTCTATCTGGCAACCAGAAGATGTTGTGGTAATGGAGAGTTGCTTCTGAAAATCTTCCCTAATGCATAAGATTTAGCGCAATCCTTCTGCATACTGGGCTTGAACTAATGCTTTTGTTGGTTTATCTTTCATTTTTCTGATTCGGTCCACTTCCCTGTTCTTCTGGGTCCGTTGTAGCTAAGAGGACGTATTTAGTCCCCGTAGTTTATAAGGTAAAAGGCTATTTATAAGGATCTTCAAGGGACCCTTTCAGCCTTTAACATATGGACTCGTGGGTTGGCCTGTGATTGTGTGTTGTTTTTGCCCTTTCAGTCGTTTGATATATTCTATTTTCGAACAGAGACTGATAAAAATACATATCACGGAAAATATTGGTAAGCATTTCATCTCAAGTGAGGACTCCTCTTGGTTGAAGCGTTTTCAGATTCCCTTTCTTGTGAAATTGAAGAGGGAAAACAATTTTTGATTCAACCTACTTCGTTAGGCTCGTTGCTTCCGATTCTAGTATCTGACTGCTTCCCGGAAGAAGAACTCTCACAATCCTCTTGGCAGCAATGAATTTATTTCGACCAAGCAATTTCTGACGAATACGAAGAAAAATCAAGATACTGACAATGCGGTCAAAATCAGAGACCTTTGCTGTGCATGCCCGACTTGTAGCTGTTTAAAGGACAAGTGTTACCATGAATGACGGGGTCGACGAACAACAAACAGGATTCGTGATGGTGTCCACAAACCTTAACCCTGAACGCGTTGATTGCGAGGTCTTCCATCCAGATAAGGGTATACAAATCGATGGAGTTGAGCTCCAAGGAACATTTGATGGAGTCGGGGTAGATTGGCTTTCTGAGAGAGACAGATTCTGGAAAAGGGGAGCAAATAAATGAATCTAGTAAGCTAACCTCGATACTTATGTCAATGCTTTATCCTATTTGCTTTCTCTTTACACAGGTGATGAAGATGCAGATGAAAGTGAGCCGTCAGTGATGAGGAAAAACAGAGGCAAAGTGCCTCCGGTCGTGGAATCCTATGGAAAATCTTCAAGGGAGTGGAATGCTGCAATCATCAAGGCAAGAGACATGGCTATCCGTGCACCTCACATGTATGAGCCCAATAATCCGTTCTTTTGAGTAATTGTGTGCGACGGTCTTATGTGAGAGAGAAACTCCCTGTGGAAAGTCCTCTGCATTATGGTTTATTCTGCTTTTTTCCTTTTCAGTTTGATTATTTGGCAAAAAGAACAAAACTAGCAAGACCTACATCCTCCATGATGTCCATAGACGGAACTTCGTTGATGACATTGTGCTTAAAGTTACCATATTTGGAGCTCCTGAGATTGGGGTCGAGGCCTACTGTCACGCATCTTATTCCATGGGAAGCTGATGTTCAATAGTTCACAGGTGAATGAATTCCAGAAACTCGGTGAGCATCTCCCGGTACCTGTGTTCCATTAGTTAATATCTTCCATGTCACACTGTCCTTTTAAAGGCATTGTGAAGGAAAGTTCCTTGTTTTTTTACGGTGATGCTTACGTTTGTGTTGCTGTACAGGAGCCAGCTGATTATCTCTATCCTTCTAAGACACTTCAGTAGCCAGATTTTGACAAACCTTCATGTACAGCGGAACTAATTTTTTCTGGTTCAAGTGGATAGCAATTGCTCTGCTTGTCGACTGTGATCGGTCGGCACACAATGCCCTCGGGGAGTATTTCATTTTGTAGCATGTAATGTCTGGACGCTCCATCAATGATATAGCCCGCGCCGCTTGATCCTATGTTCTTGGATGCTGCTTCTGCTGCTAGGACAATGAACAGGAGTTCTCTAGTCTTATACGGATCATGACCATGCCGAGAGTCGAGAGATTCTCCTCCGCACAAGGCGATTGCGAAGTTCCTTATCTCCTGGAAGAGGACGGAAACATGGTGCTCCTAGAGTGTTAAGGATACTGGCACAAATCAAGGAATCACGATCAGATCAGATCACACAAGTACTAAAGTCAAGAAAGAATCTTCGCAATCAAGTGCTAAGATCAAGGGATACTAAAGTCAAGAAAGAATCTTCGCAATCAAGTGCTAAGATCAAGGGATTGTAAATTCATTTTGATTGATTCTAGCGATGTGTAATCTCTTGTATAAATACTTGTACTCAGCACATAGAAATTGTATCAGCAGTAAAAATCTTTGCTTAGAATTCTCTCGATTCTCAAAATCGTTTTATGGTATCAGAGCCTTTTTCGCTCAACCGAGCCTTCGATCCCACCATGTCAAGTTCAACCAATGACAACACCAATGCTTCCGCAACCGGCCTCATCGCCATTGGCAACACTAGCCTCATTACCATCGGCAATGCTGTCCAAATTTCCGTAAAGCTCACAGCCGGCAACTTTCCCTCTTGGCGAGCACAACTTCAAGCCATTTTAATTGGACATGATCTGCTCCGATTTGTTGACGGCACACACCCTTGTCCGCCACTTGATTCATCCGGATCAGCCAGTTCCGAACGCACATTGTGGATCCGCCAGGACCAACTGTTGTTATCTGCCATTTTCGGCTCAGTTTCTGAACCTATTTTGCCATTGATTGCATTCAGTGAAACCTCTCAGGAGGCACTAAAAAAGCTCACCAACCTTTATGCCAACAAATCCCGTTCTCGGGTAATGTTTCTCAAGGACCAGTTGTCCACGATCCGGCGTCAATCGAGGTCAGTTTCTGAATATCTTCAAGAATTAAAGGGTATTGCCGATGAACTCTCCATTATTGATACACCTCTTCAAGATGATGATATTGTTATTCATGCCTTACGTGGAATTGGACCTGAATTTAAAGAATTAGCGGCTGCAATTCGCGCCAGAGAAAATTCTATTTCATTTGAGGAATTACACGACAAACTTGTCGCTTATGAAACTTACCTTAAGCATGAAGAAAAAGCTGCAGAACTGCCAAGTCACGCTCTAGTTCCTCCGCTACTCGTTGGAATGGTGCCCAAAATGGACGCAGTGCTTTTCATGGTGCTCGCAACAACAACTTTGGTAGCCAACAGTCCCGTAGAAATCTCACTCAGCGAGGCAGCCCATCTCAGCCTCATGACTCTCGGCCACTATGTCAATTTTGTGATAAATATGGCCACACGGCCAAGACTTGCTACCGTATCCGAGGTCGTCCAAACACTGAACCTGTTGTGCACCACACAACCGCCACACGCTCAGCCCCGCAATGGCTTGTTGATTCAGGAGCGTCTCACCACGTCACCAACGATTTAGCAAACCTATCTCTCCACTCGGAGTATGAAGGACCAGATGATATTATTATTGGTGACGGGACAGGTTTGAGTATTTCACATGTTGGGACGACAAAACTTGTGTCTCCTGAAAACACCTTTATTTTACCTAACACACTTTGCGCACCATCTCTTACTCAAAATTTAATTTCCGTCTCTAAATTTTGTGCCCAAAATAATACTTCTATTGAATTTTTTGCCACCTTCTTTTTGGTGAAGGATCTTCGAACGGGAGCGACGTTGTTGCGCGGCGAGCATAAGCACGGAGTTTATCGGATGCCACTCTCTCTACGGCCACACAAAGACCAACTTGTGGCGTTCATAGGAGAGAAAGCGGCTCATTGCGACTGGCATCGACGTTTGGGACATCCTTCTCTTTCCATTCAAAATTATGTGGTTAGGACATTTTCGTTACCCATAAGTCCTACGACCAAATCCATTTCCAAATCATATTGTGATTCGTGCCAATGCAATAAAAGTCATCGTTTGCCATTCAATGTTTCTACTCTCTCCAGTCAAGTTCCACTAGAACTCATATACACCGATGTTTGGGGTCCTGCTCCGGACACCTCGGTTGATGGTTTCAAATATTACGTTTCATTTGTCGACCATTTTACAAAATACATATGGCTTTATCCTATGCAAAAAAAATCTGATGTTTATGCCATTTTTAGCGGTTTCAAATCAATTGTCGAAAAACAATTTCAACGTCCTATTATCTCTATCTACTCTGATGGCAGAGGTGAGTATATCAAACTCAAAACTTTTTTTACTACACATGGTATTTCTCACTTCACCACTCCTCCTCACACCCCGCAACACAACGGTACCGCCGAACGACGACATCGCCATATTGTGGAAACGGGCTTAACTTTACTCCATAATGCATCTCTTCCAACCTCATTCTGGTCTTACGCCTTTCAAACTGCTGCATATCTCATCAATCGACTACCCACTCCAATCCTTCAGCATCAATCTCCATATCAAAAACTCTTCAATCAAAAGCCGAACTATCTCAAACTTCGAATTTTCGGATGCTTATGCTATCCGTGGCTCCGCCCATATGCCCAAAACAAGTTTGATAATCGTTCCCGTCCATGTATATTCCTTGGCTACTCGCTCTCTCAAAGCGCATACAAATGTTTCGAACCACAAACCAAACGCCTTTACATTTCTCGTCATGTTGTCTTCCACGAACACATTTTTCCATATATCAAAACAAACTCCACACCTCCAAACCCATTATCACCAACAAATCCCACATGAATCCAACTTCCAATCACTACCCAACAAGTGAGTTCAGCCTTGCCTTCCGTCCCAACGCCGATCCAGTCGCAAGCAAATGCAGCCGACCCGTTGCCTGCTTCCCCTGCAACAACTGTCTCTCAAGTTCGCAGCACCGACGCCATGAATGACCATCCTCTGCCTGAATCACAACCTCCGCCACCACTCAACCCACCTCTCTTATCCTCTGATCCACCACCACAACAGGCCTTACCACCATCTCCGCCAACCACAACACGCAGCCATCCAATGATTACACGATCCAAGAATAACATCTTCAAACCCAAACACCTTTATCATACCACTAAACATCCTCTACCCGACACCATCGAACCAACATGTGTTACTCAAGCCTTACGGGATGCCAAATGGCGACATGCCATGTCCGAGGAATTTAATGCGCTGCTACGCAATGGAACATGGGAACTCACTCCTAACAAAAATTCCAGTAATATTATTGGTTGCAGGTGGATCTTTCGGATTAAACGCCGACCTGACGGTAGTATTGAGCGCTATAAAGCGCGTCTCGTTGCCAAAGGCTTCCACCAACGGCCCGGGATTGACTACAAGGATACTTTTAGTCCCGTTGTCAAACCGACCACTGTTCGTGTTGTGCTTTCTATTGCATTGAATCAAGGATGGCCACTTCGACAACTTGATGTCAATAATGCGTTCTTACAAGGGGATCTCACGGATGAAGTATACATGACTCAACCGCCGGGATTTATTGATCCGACTCGACAGAACCATGTATGCAAGTTAAGGAAAGCTATTTACGGATTAAAACAGGCACCAAGGGCATGGTACACTGCATTGAGTAAATTCCTTCTCACTCATGGCTTTCGCAACTCCCGCTCTGATCCATCCTTGTTCATCTACACCATGGGTCCAATTACAACATTCTTCCTTGTCTATGTTGACGATCTCATCATCACAGGCAATGACGCCTCTTTCATCACCAAATTCATTGAAGCACTGTCTACGCATTTCTCTGTGAAAGATTTGGGAACACTTCATTACTTTCTTGGCATTGAAGTGATCCCAACCAAGACAGGTATACTTCTCTCTCAACATAAGTATATCCGTGAGATTCTCCAAAAACACAAAATGGATGAAGCTAAGGAGGTAGGCACTCCTTTGGCAGTGGGAATCAGCTTATCCGCCAATGATCCAGCCGAGGCAACCAATGCAAGCGAGTATCGAAGTCTTATTGGGGCCCTTCAATATCTCACTATCACAAGACCTGACATTGCATTCTCTGTCAATAAATTATCTCAGTTTATGCAACGTCCCACTATCACACATTGGGTTGCTGCTAAACGACTTCTCCGGTACTTAAAAGGAAGCATATTTCATGGGTTACATCTAACACGCTCCACAACATCTATTCTTCACGGGTTCTCTGATGCTGACTGGGCAGGAAATGTAGATGACCGATCATCCACCTCTGCATTTGTCATCTATCTTGGTCCTAATCCAGTGTCTTGGAGCGCACGGAAACAACGCACGATTGCACGGTCTTCGACTGAAGCTGAGTATCGCGCCGTTGCCACCACCACAGCAGAACTACAATGGGTTCGACATTTGCTATCCGAACTTGGTATCCAACCGATCACGACTCCAACTTTGTATTGTGACAACATCGGTGCCACATATGTATGTGCAAATCCGGTATTTCACTCTCGAATGAAGCACATTGCCATAGATTACCATTTCGTTCGTGATCTAGTTGCAAGTGGAGCTCTCCGCGTCTCCCACATCTCAACCACAGATCAACTTGCAGATGCTCTCACCAAACCATTATCCAAACCTCGGTTAAGTTATTTGCGACCCAAGATTGGCGTCTTCGATGGAAGCGCCATCTTGCGGGGGCGTGTTAAGGATACTGGCACAAATCAAGGAATCACGATCAGATCAGATCACACAAGTACTAAAGTCAAGAAAGAATCTTCGCAATCAAGTGCTAAGATCAAGGGATACTAAAGTCAAGAAAGAATCTTCGCAATCAAGTGCTAAGATCAAGGGATTGTAAATTCATTTTGATTGATTCTAGCGATGTGTAATCTCTTGTATAAATACTTGTACTCAGCACATAGAAATTGTATCAGCAGTAAAAATTTTTGCTTAGAATTCTCTCGATTCTCAAAATCGTTTTATAGAGGACCTCAAATTATCTTCGCCGTGCTCCGGGGACAAGATGGTTCTTTCTTGCCATGCAGAACGAGAAATATGCAATTCGAAAAGGTTTGTGAAAGAAACTTTTGGGCCGAGGAAATATCACTTCTCATTTTCTAATCTTTTATTTTTTCAATTTGTTTTTGGATTTTTGCTCCAAGTCACAAGCCATTAAATTTTCAAATTTTTTTTTGGTTACAAAACGAGTCAAAAGCCTATGGGAAAACTAAAATAGACGAGGAGCGTAACTACAATTTACAAAAGTAAGATAATCAAGAAAGGATATTAACAATGCGGTTTTCACTTTAAATTTACTCAATGTGATTTTCTTATCATCCTTTTCTAAATATTGAAATGTATTCGGCGCAAATCATAGGATGGAGAACTAGTTAAAATGAAAAGTTGGGATTCAAATCATCAAGAAAAGTATTTTACTTGTCGCGACTTTCTTGTGTTGTGATTAATATTCAATTGTCGCGATATTTCAACTGTGATCCCCTTTAATTTGAGAGTGTAATTTTTCCCCTCAATACAAAACACCCAAAATTTCCCCATAATCTTCTTTCTTTTATTTATTAATTTTGAAATCTCTATTCATCCATAACCCGACTTTTGAATTGTCTACGGGCTAAGTTCTGATTTGAATAACCACGAAATATAAATAGTAGTTGGGAAAATAACACAAATGATCTCTAAATTTTAACCCGATGTGTAATGTAGTTCGTGAACATTCAATTTAATTAATATGATCCTTAAACTTTAAGCCAATATGTCACATGATCCATAAATTTTCAATTTGTTCGATATTATTTTCAAACTTTTGAAAGATGTTCAACTTAGTCCTTGAACTACAAGAAAAAGTCTAATGTCATTCCTGAACTTAAATTAATAAAAGGACTACATTGAACATATTACTATAATTCATGGGTTAAAATTGAATATGTTTTAAGAAGTTTAAAAATCATGTTGTTCAAATTAAAAATTCAAAAATCACATAACATATTAGGCTAAAATATATAAATTATACTGATTAAATTAAAAATTTAAAGATCACATTAATTTAAGTTAAAGTTTAGACATCGTATCATTGTCCCAAATAGTTTTCCCCTTATGGCAATGGCGCTTGGGCTTGGGCATAAAATGGTGGTCTCTTTTGGCCTCTGGAGCCTAGGAGGTCCCCATTTCCGGGATCGACGGAACGGAACGACGTAGGCACTTGCAATATATCGTCTCGTCGTCGTCGTACCATGTCGCGTGAGATGCAACTTCGAACCAGACGGAGAAGTCACACTGCTCATGGACGAAGGGCTTGCATCTTCTACAAGTTGATCGTGGAGTCCATCGTCCAAGAGAAGTAGTTGGTGTTTTCCTTTCTGCTCTTCTTTTGTTCGTTTCACTGTTCTTGGACTCTGTTCTGTTCATTTTGTACCCTCGGGAATTTAAGCAGGAAGTTTCTTGAAGAGTTAAAAGCCGAGAGGACCCAAGTTTATTGTGATGGTTTTAGTAGAGCAGGGTTTATGAATTCGTCTTCTTCACCTTAATAAACGATCCGCCCAAGTTCAAATGAGAAGCTTTAATTTCATTTTGATCAATCGAGCCAGCTTGTCATCTCCTCTTGTTCCTATTTTCACGGTCTGGTTGGGGCTACATGGGTATTTAGTAATTTGCATGGATGATATGTCTAGACACCGTTTTAGACGTTTCAGTTGATGATTTCCTCCCAAGATCTTTCCCACCGCCCATCTCTTGATTTCATATATAAAGTCAAAAACTTTTGTTGTGTATGAATATGCTCATGGAGTGAATTTGGGTTGCATTAATTATCAGTTTAGCATGAATTGCTTCTGAGTTCAAGAAAACCTGTCTGTCCATGTGCTCGGATTTTTTGTTTGAACGCTACTTCTGTTCTTTTGTAAGGTCGCTTGCTTATGCAACAAGCGAGAATGTGGGTGGTTAAATTTATATGTGTTAAAAAAAAAAAAGGGTTTGCTCTTTCTAAGGATTATCGTCTCAACCTAATGAAAGGAGTGTATTAAAACTATGATATCTGCAGGGACTTCCAAAAAGATTCGTTCAGAAATTTGGAGATGAACTGTCCAATGCTGTTACACTCACCACTCCCAGTTCTGGTATGTGGCAAGTGGGCTTAAGAAAAGCTAGCTAATCAAAGGTTGTGGTTTGATGGCAGTTGGTGGAGATTTATTGAACATTCACTCTGTTCATGTTGGTACTTTCTGGTTTTTCAGTATGAAAGGAACTCCAATTTCTTTGTGTACATGTTTAACTTAACTGATTCAGCGGAGTTTGCTCCTACCACTCTTGGGAGGTCCGAAGAATAGAGTCATGGCAAGCAAGTTGCATGTCCTCTGGAGCAAAATCGAGTGTCTAGTGACATTGTCAAAATTGGAGAACTTAGCCCTGCCTTCGGAACAAGGCCTCTGTTGACCTTGTCAATCAGAAGATATCAGAGCGTATTTATGGTATCAACCTTTAAGACAGTAAGCATGTGATTATCGGGAAAAAATCTCCTACCAAGAAATCATTCAGACTTTCTCCAAGTGAAAGGAAACAATACTCGCGATAGGGGTGCAAGTCGATGTTAATTTACTTAGAGAAGCAGGGAATGGGGTTCAGTCTCCTCTGTCTCATCAATCAAGATATCCCAAAAGGAGAAAGCAAATAGCTGACCCTGGTAAGCACCATTAACTCCTGTCAATTGATCATTCACACTCCTCTTTTTGTTTGACACAATAATGACGATGCAGATGAGAAAGAGTTGTCGGCCGAAGAAAAGTTGGAAGCGAACCATCTCCTTTGGACGATGTCTCCTCCCAAAGTTCTTCAAGACAGTCGAAAGCCACAAGGCTTGTAACTGCTGAAGTGAGAAAAATGCCGATTCGGGCATCGGAAATGTTTGAACCTGATCATCCCTTCTGCCAAGTGGTCATGTGACCATCCTTCGTATATGGAAAGCTTATATTGGTAAGCCCTGGAGGTGGATGCCCTCACTAACACGTTCCTTCCATGTCATTTCCTAATTCCAAGGAGAGCAACAGAAGTAGCAATAACAACTATGCCTTCTCTTCTTTGAGAGCTGCATGAACATGGATTTTCCTTTCCATTATTTCGGTGGCCATACATTATCTGTAGAATCTTGTCTCTTTTTTTGTTATGAAGCACCTACCCTCCTTTGCACGGAAGCATCTGAAGGACTTTTCTGGGGATATTAAACTTCAGCTTCCTGATGGCAAGCAATGGCCTGTGTAACCCATTTTCAACCGTGGCAAAGCTAAGATAAGCATAGGTTGGCGTAAATTCGTGACAGCTAATAGCTTGGAGGAAGGAGATGTCTGCATCTTTGAACTGGTAGAGACGGAGGGACATTGTGCTAAATGTTATTTTATCCGGAGTTTCTAGAGGACAGGAACACACAGCAGTGAGTCGGCTGCAAAAGAAAAACTACGGCAAAACACTGACATGTTATTAACCGACTCCATTACATCTGGTGCTTCTTAACTATGTTTTCCTTGTGAATATATTATCCGGCGATTGAGTTCTTCATGATAGTGTTTCTTTCTAGCCTGCTTATTGCAACTTAAGGGACTCTATTACTGCATCTGGGAGTCGGCCGCATGCTGTTATAATTCACATATAGCGTGCGACGAACTGATGATGTATCGTTAAAGCTGGTTAAATGGCCAGCAGTGATTGATCCTGTGTTTTTGGATGCCTGCTAGGAGAATGAGCAAGAGTTCTCTAGTCAATATGAATCATGACCATGTTGAGAGTCGGTTCCTGCCATATTGAATGAGAAATATAAACTTCCTTCGGTTCATAGCACTATTCAGTAACTGGTAGTGCAATAACACCAATCAATCTAGATTTTTATGGATCCCCAAAAAGTCACTGAATTGTCTCAACTTTAGAGAACTACGTGCATTTCTTGTTTGGTCATCCTTCTTCCAATACAAAATTTTTAAGATGTAGCATGGAATTTTGAAAACTAGTTAGAATGAAAAATCGGGATTCAGGTCATTAAAGAATATTGTAATTGCCGCAAATTTCTTTTGTTGCAACCTTGAAGTATAAACTCGGAGTGTAATCTTTTCCCTTAATTCAAAAGATCCAAACTTTTTCCCCTGCGATTTCCGAAGTTTCATAGGTACTCCGACCCGTAATCTTTTATCTCATTGGCTAACTTTAAACTCTACATCCTTCAATAGCCCGAGTTTCTTCAATTGGTCAAGGGGCAGTGGTGTTGCCAGACCCCAAGTCTCGCTAAAAGACACATTTGGCCATCGCTCGAGAAAATCTGTGATGAGTGGCGGGCAACTCGGCATTACCTTTCAGCTACTTCATATGGGAACTCCAATAGACAGCTCCACCACACGTCTTTTCTTCTTTCTTACCACGAACAGAAGCGCATTTAAGCACATCCAACTGTGTATTATGTTCGTAAAGAAACTTCCCAGCCATTTTAGCCCCTAAAAATGGAAATTAAAATTGATGGGTAACCAAAGCATTGATGTGCAACTCAGTCTCCCCCTCTGTTGACTACCATTCCACCTGCGCGCATGAGCTTGACAGCCTCTTTGATAAAGAACCTGATGACCTGCGTATAAGAAAACCAAAACCTGCATTGGAACAAGTCCCAGGACCTGAATCAAGAAAACCCACAAGTTGCTCCGTCCTCACCGTCAAAGGCCGCGAAACACCCGACCTTCGAATCTCCTGTCTGCGAGTTTTTCGGGTTTGTGCCTAGCTCTGCTCTGCTCTGCTTTGCTTTAACTGTGTTCTCAGACCGGGTTAAAAACCCTAATCCGAGTTTTTGGTTTGTGTCCTGTTTCCGTGATTTTGTTTTAGTGCATTTTTACTGATCGAATGATGTGACCATACAAAAGGGGAGGGTGATCTGAGGCCTTCATAAGTAGACTTGCCTTGCAAACTGCCCAGGAAGAAACCTTTCTTGTAAATGGTATTCTACTGAGAAATGTTTTCCCTCTTAACTCATTGAAAGTTTGGCTTTAAGTAGTACAACAATTGTCAACGAAAATGCGTCTCGTGCATTGTTTTGCCAGAGCGCGGTATCTGCCCGGAGTGACATTGCATTCACTGAGATTCTCTAGGCTAGCTTACATTAAACTTTAGGATATTGACTCCTCTCTACCTGCAGGGGGAAAAGAAAAAAGACGATGGATAATGCTCTCAGAAAAATCCCAGATTTCTTCAAAGTGTACAGGCCAGAATACAGCTCTCGAAGAATGGTGAGATTATTCTTTTTTTTTTTTTATGAACAGTTTTTAACTCGGCAAATTGGTCTGCTTCGTGACTCACATATGACGCTCATTGCAGCGCATTCCTAGAGATTTCCTGGCGCACCTAGACAGGCCACTGCCGGGAGAGATCCTCCTCAGGCGTCGCATGGGGCGGCATTGGCGTGTGAAGGTGATTTTGGAGGCACAGGACACCTATTTTGATGATGGCTGGCAAGAATTTGTGCGGGACAACTTAGTCGAGATAAACGACTTTATGGTGTTCTCCTACCGGAGTCACGGCATCTTCAGTGTTGTTCTCTATGGGCACTCCGCCTGCAAGAAGCAAGAATGCCCCATCCCTGAGGAGGTTGGAGAAGGAAATGAAGTCGAGGAGCCTGACAGCAACGATGATGAGGACTATGATGAGGAGGAGGAGGAGGAGGAACATGAAGCCAGGAGGAAACGGTCAAAAAAAGAAGGTAATAGCAATCATTCAAGATTCTTTAAGTTTTCGTACATTTCGGTTATATTGGGGTACATAGCTTCCAAGCAATGAATCTCTTAGTTTGTTTGCCTCTCTGTGTTATCTGATATACAGGGAACATTGTAAAGAGGAAAACTGCTGATAAAGATCCCATCGATGTGCAGAGGTACATCAACACCAAAAATCCATACTTCGTGACAATGATTAGGAATCGCAGAAGTGCTCCCTTGGTATGCTTGCTCTTCGATCCCGCTTTTCGTCCTTCACAGTATATCCTCTTGGAGTGTGATCTTGTTATCAATATTTTTCTCTTGCCCTCATGGATCCGCAGTCTATCAATTTGCTGCAATGTCCCTTTCTTGCTCTATAGAACGATCACTACATAATGCTTATTTTTAAAAATGGAGATTTTGGCTTAGAATTATTGACATAGAGTCCTCATTGCATTCACCTGTCTCGTTGCAGTACGTTCCATGCACTGCACTGAGCGATTATGAACTCAAGTTGCCTCCGGCTGTTGAGTTCCAAGATCCCAACGGGAGGACCTGGAGAGGGAAGGTTAAGGTGTGGAAGGATGGTCGCACCTGGATCAGTGGCTGGAAGGCCTTATGTCGCCATAACAATTTAAAGAAGAACGACAGGTGCATATGTGAGCTTCTAGAGAAAGATGGAGTCACTGGTCGCATCATTAAGGTTCACATCATATGAGGCGACAGTAGCTGAAAAGCACGCCCAATCTGATCTGCGACTTTGGCTAATTGTAGTTAACTCTTGATGTGGAAGCTTCAGTTACTTGAACAGTATTTTATCACTGTGCTGGACTTCAATGTTGCTCTTCTGGTTGTGTCATCAGTTCGTGCTTTTCCAATACGATTCTTCAGTTCTTGCAAGTTATACCTTAAATTGTAATTGCAGTAAGAGTTATTAGATAGAACAAGTTGGTATGAATGGGTGGTCCCAATTCACTGCAAACCAAAGGGTAACTTCATTTTTTTTCTTGGACAATGATTGAAGCTGCAACAGATCTCTTCTAGAGCCAACCACACTCACCTTATCCTTTATCTATCTCCCATTCCTCCACATAAAAAGTCTCACTTTGCTTCCATCCATTTAGTTCAGGCTGTGGAATTCCAGGAAATGGCAACCGCAACCGCTTCTGTTGCTCCCCGGGCACTCGCCGCGTCCCCCTCTGCCATGAGCAAAGGGAAGAGGATGAACAATCCGAATTACATAATGGGAATGAATGCATTTGGTGGGCTAAAAGCTCACAACATTGTGGCTTCCCTAGGAGTCCCTCTGTGCACTGAGCAGTCATTTGCAAAGGTTGTGAGCTCTTTGAGGTCACGAGGAAAAGGCAGAAGTGGAGGAGCTCTGTCTTCCAAGTGCAACGCGGTTGGCGAGATATTTCGGATCGCGGCCATCATGAACGGGCTTGTTCTAGTTGGTGTTGCGGTTGGGTTTGTTCTTCTCAGGATTGAAGCCTCTGTGGAAGAAGCCGAAGCCGAATGAGAAGTTGAGATGATTTGGCAGGTCTATAGGCTATTGTATCAAGATAAGTTGCAGCTTATAAAGTGTTATTAAGCAATGATCTCATTCCCTTAGCTACCGTCGCACCGGAAAAAACGGCGATTTTGTAAGTTTCTTTCTACTAAAGATTGCATTCAAACCAGATTCTACCCTCGCATCTTGATGGCTAGCTAGTGTTTCACTGCAAACCTTTACATCTCGATGGCTAGCTTTTCATTGCTTAATGTGAAGGGCTAAATTGGCTCGACAAATGCGAAGTTATGGGCCTCGCTCCGTGTACTTGCACGGAAATGGTGCTTCCCTCCAATCAGGGACTGCTGATCTTGAAACTAAATGCCCTTCCCTGTCAACCATGCTCAACAAATACTACTTGAGCAAAGATTTGGTGCGTTCGAGATTCCTTCAGTCGTATGTTTGTCTTGTATGTATCATATCCAGAGCAATAATCGCATAAGCTTTCATACAAATTAGAAGACAAGCACTCCGTGAACAATTAAGTGCCTACAACAGCATGTCTAAACTTCGAAGGATGAAAAAAGATCTGTTTCCACACGTGGTTCTCTAAGCGCGGTACACGTAGTTGCGGTTGCCATTTGTAGACATACGATGATACGACATAATTTCAGCCGATCGATACATCTGAGCTGTGTCAATGACAACTTATGAAAGCAGAGTCTGCGACTGCCATTGCACAGATGTACGAGTCCAAAATGTCGGCATTGTCCCCTAGTCGTTGATGCTTGTGGGATGCAATTACGCTACGAGCTTTAATTCCACTTGAGATGAAACTTCTGTCAAAGTCGACATCCCACGAGATGGGCTACTCCAATTAACTGGATTGGATATGCAGAACTCAGCAGACAGGATAAGGAAATTTGATTGATGTGATAAGCAGACTGTTGGATGCTAATACCAGTGATTTCGAATTTCAAACAAGACCAAGAAGAATCATTAGGTTGGATTTTTCCTCTCCATTGGATGAGAGTGCTTCGACTAGCGCTTAGACATGGCCACGAGCCGGTTTAGGTCCAAAACCTATTCGGTCAAATTCGAAACCAGCCCGTTAACCAGTTCGGCAGTTCGGAACCAAAACCGGCCCGTGGCTATAACGGTCCAGTTCTAGTTCCACATTTTGTGGAATCGGAACCGAAGATTCAAATAGCAGTTTGGAGCCGTTGGAGCCAAATTTTAAAAAAAATTTAAAAATTAAAAATTGTATGATAAAAACTTATAAATACCTATTCCATCTATCTTTTTTTTTTCCCACACAAATCCTCTCAATCCCCTCTGTCCTCTCAAATTCTCTCAAGCTCTCAAATTCTCTCTACCTCTCAAATCTCAATTACGTTCTTGGTTCTCTAAATTTTTATTTTCTTTATTTATTATATCCTTTAATAATTTATTATTTTAAATTATTTTTTTTATACCCTATAACTATATTTTTTGCATTATACAATATATTTTTTTATATATCTAAAAAATGCAAATGGAAGTAGAGCGAGTGGCAAAGCAAGAGCACAATGGAAAAATCCGAGTATCACAATCCTCATGATTATGCAAATTGGGGAATTGATGTAGATAATGAAATAAACATTTCCCCTGATATGGAGCAAGTCCACACATAAGAAAGTCTTCATCCTCCTACCGATACCGAAGAAACGTCAATAACAAAGGATGAATCCAATATATATGCACACTTCATGAAAGTTGAAAAATTTGGAGAAGGTCCAAAGAGGTATGATTTAATTTGTAAATATTGTGATACAATATACAAATATATAGGTGGACAAGGATATAGAACATTTAAACGGCATCTTAGTTAGAAACATCCAACCGAAGTGGGAATTGAACCGACCAATAACAAATTTCTGGGTATGCCAATCATAACAATTCTCATTTATTTCCTTACCAAAAAAAAACAATTCTCATTTATTTCATTTTAATGAGAAAACATATAAAGAAGAATTAGGTAAATTTGTTTTCGTTGAACATTTATCATTTAGTTTTGATGAAAATTTTGGTTTTAATCAATTTATACAAAATGCATGGCTCCACAAGCAAAATGTGTCCTTAGAAATACATTTCAACGCGAAATTAAAAATATTTATAAAAAAAGAAAAAAAGATTTACAAAATTTTTTTATGAATTTTAATGGACATGTGCATATAGGTAGTGATATTTGGAGTGATCATTGGCAAATTAATTCTTATATAGTTATAATATATCATTAGATAGATGATAATTGGAATATTCAAAAAAGGGTTATTACATTTAGAATTTTCGATGAGAGGGATACAGCAAATAATATTTATAGATTAATTAGACAAATTTTAGAAGAATATTATTTATTTAATAAAAATTTTCAATTGATTTTGATAATACTATGGCAAATACTGCTTCAATTATTAAATTAGAAAATATTTGTAAACCCTTTTTTGGTGAAAAAAATTTCATGCTATATGTGCTTGTCATGTTTTAAATTTATGTATACAAGATGGTTCAGAAACTCCTCAATTTTTTCTCAACTCTATAAAAATAGCAATTCAATATTTATGGAAACATCCTCAAGTAATGAAAGAATAGTCAAAATTTTGTAAAGTAAATGGAAATAGACCAAAAAGATTTCCAATAAATGTTCCAAATTGTTGGAATTTTACTTACGAGTTGCTTAATGACTTATTTGCATATAAAGATTTATTGTGTGCGTTTCTTTCAAATAATATATCCGACATTAATTTATACCCACAAGAATGGGGTAGTTGCAAAAAAAAAGATATTTTAAAAGTTTTTAATGATGCAACTTTACTTTGTCTGGTATTTATTAGCCTACCGCGCATTTTTTTTAATAGAATGTATTAATATTGTTAGAGTTTTTGAAGAAAATGGAAATGATGAGAAATTAGATGATCCTATTAATACAGTGCGAGCAAAATGGATATATTATTATAGGAAAATTTCTATTATTTATTTAGTTGCTTTTATTTTTTATCCACATTGTAAATTAGATAGTTTAAGTGATTATTTGAATACGTATTATGAATGTTTACATTTAATTAGTATGGTAAATATTAGAAGTATACAAATAATGGTTAAAAATTTTATTATAAAATTATCTAATGAATTCTGTAAAATATATATTATAGGTGATATTGGATGTGGCTTTTCTCAAGCTGGTAACTTACAACATGAGAACATGGATAAAATTAGCAAAGGGTATTAACTTTTGATGCATAGGCAAAAAAGGAAAAAGGAGGTAGTAGGAAGCAATTCTAAAATAGAGAGCTATCTAACTATTTCTTTTGAGTTTGATGAGTCTCAAGGCAGCAAAAATTTCACAAAATTGGATTGGTGGAAGAGGCATTCCACCAATATCCAATTCTTGTTCCGATTGCAAAACAAGTTTTAACAACCCCTTATTCAACAGTTATGGTAAAATAAGCATTTAACGTTGGAGGTAATATTTTAGATGAACGACATTCGAGATTAAATCCCGAATCGGTGGAGTGTCAAGTAAAAGCACAATATAAACAACAAGAGATATATCGAAATAATGAAGCTGAATTTTTTGATGACGAAGACACTACTATCGGTACAGGAACAAGTAGCGACGATTGAGAATAAGATAAGTATAGGATCATCAAAGATAAGAGAACTATATGAGTTTTGATTCTTCTATCTCCAAGAAGATATGTAGGCGCTTAATGATAAATCATTAAGTTCAATCCCCCTCCTCCTCCCCCTTTTTTTCCTTACATTTATTTGATAATACTTATTTAATAATTTAATAATTTGATTACAATTTTATTACAAAATCATCGTAATTTAATTTTTAAACCCAAAAACCTTAAACAAATTTAAATCGATTCGAAACAACCGCCAATTCGGAACCGCCGAACCGGACAAGGACCGGTCAAGAACCTCCGGTTCCTCCAAATTTGGAACCGGAACCGTGGCCATGTCTACTTGCGCTCAGGATAAGATAGGGTGGAAGAAAACTCTTCTGGTGAGGTCATTTTCGCGCCTCCTGCCGGTCCGGTCCAATCAAAGGAAGAAAGCTTCCCCCAATAATTGTGCGTCCTCCATGCCCATTCACTCCCGTCGAAGCTAAAAAAACGTGTTCCCATTATCTAGACTCGTCTTATGAATCAAGTAGATGACAGTCCGAGAAACAATTCGACTCGCGCCATCGGCGAAACAAGCCTACATAATAGCTCATCAAATCAGGTTCCCGTGAAGGCTTCTAACGAACCATCTCTACACCAACTGCAAACCATGGAGCTGCTCTCCCTCGACCTTCGAAAGATTGGCCTTGCTGTTCTTCTAGTCATCATCTATCTCTGTGCTTCACTGCATAGATCCAAAGGACGCAACAAGATGGGCCAAACACTACCAGAGGCAGCAGGGGCGTGGCCTTTGCTCGGCCATCTTCATCTCCTTGGGCCGAACAAGCTACTGCACAGAATCCTCGCAGCCATGGCCGATCAGTACGGACCCGCCTTCTCTATCCGCCTTGGCATACACCGAGTACTCGTGGTAAGTAACTGGGAAGTGGCTAAAGAATGTTTCACTTCGAATGACGGGGTCTTCCCCACCCGGCCTAGAACACTACCTGTCAAACTCATGGGTTATGACCACGCCCTGTTCGGGTTCGCTCCTTACGGTCCATACTGGCGTGGCATGAGGAAGCTCGCCGTGGTTGAGCTCCTCTCAAACCACCGGCTCGATATGCTCAAGCATGTGAGAGATGCAGAAACCAATCTTTTCGTCAAGGGGCTGTACGGGAAATGGTTGAGCAACGGCGAAAACCCAGTTACAGTGGAGATGGAGAAGGATTTTGGGCATGTGGCCATGAATATAACGGTGAGGATGGTCGCCGGAAAAAGCTATCTAAGTGGCAACAAAGGGGATGAAGAGGAGTCGACAAGATGCCGGAAAGCTCTGGGAGATTTCTTCTTTCTTGTGGGGCAAGTTATGGTCTCAGATGCAATACCCTTTCTAGGATGGCTTGATGTGGTGAAGGTAAGAAGTATCCATTCAGTCCCCACGTCAACCATAATATAGATCATTGCCTCGCTAATTACTCTTTTGCGTGAAGGGACGTGTGGCTGAAATGAAGAGGATCGCCAAGGAACTGGATTGGTTTCTTGGAAGGTGGGTGGAGGACCACCGGAAAAGAACGGCCGCCGCAAAAGTCGAGGATGATGAGCAAGACTTCATTCATTTCCTGCTCTCTGCAACGGAATTAGGGGATGGCAAGTACTCTGTTCAAGAGGCTGATACTATCATCAAGGCCACTTGCTTGGTACACCTGTTGAACTTTCACTGCAAAACCTTCTTGATCATTTTTTTTCTCTTCTTCTTGTTCTTTAAGGCTCATAGCAGTACTGGTCCAGGTTTGTGCTCCTAGTTCCCAGTAAAATTAATAATTACACAAGCTTCCAATGTCATTCAGAAGGAACGAATCCAGAGACAAAAAGGAGCTTCTCGGTGCAATAATTTCCAAAATAACTTGTAATTCAAACTTCTAGAATGTCTCCAAGTGGCAATATAGTGCCCATATAATGTTACATATGCAAAAAAACGTTTCAATCCATATATAGAAAAGAAAATAATAACAAAACATTTCAATGCTTAACATTTGAAGATCATAATGTTCCTCGTGTTCCTCATTTTACAAACTTTCGTACTCTTACCAAAAACTGTTTAATTAGCAATAGCACAAAAATAGGCACTGGGAAATGATACTCACCCATTTTACATTGCAGAGTGTGATATTGGGAGGAAATGACACCACAGTGTTGACTCTTACATGGGCACTATCCCTTCTCCTAAACAACCACCACTCGCTAGAAAGGGCCCAAGATGAGCTGGATGTCCAAGTTGGCAAGCACCGCCAAGTGGAAGAATCAGACATTAAGAAATTAACCTACTTACAAGCTATAGTCAAGGAAACGCTGCGTCTTTACCCTGTACTGCCACTTTCTGCACAAAGGGAAGCGATGGAAGACTGCATCGTAGCCGGCTTCCATGTCCCTGCAGGTACACGCCTTACGGTTAACTTGTGGAAGCTGCAACGTGACCCCAGAATCTGGTCACACGCACCAGAGTTTCAGCCAGAGAGATTCCTGACCGACCATGTTCATGTGGATGTTAGAGGTCATTCTTTTGAATATATACCATTTGGTTCCGGTAGGAGGATGTGTCCTGGGGTCTCGTTTGGCCTACAGGTAGTTCAACTTATTCTTGCCCGGCTGCTTCATGCATTCAAACTGGAAAGAGTCTCGGGTTCAGAGGTTGATATGAGTGAGGGTCCTGGATTCACAATGCCCAGAGCAACCCCACTGGAGGTTGTACTTACACCAAGGTTACCAGCTACATGCTACTGAGCTTTCACAGAGAAAGCACCACGTTAAACGTGTCACATATGTCTGTACCTATGTTGACCCTACATATCTGCCTGAATGCATGTGTAAATGGAGTTCCCAACTCATAATTTGCTCTGCCTGGCCTTGTCAATCATTTTCCGCAACACATGTCTAGCCTAATTTATTATCAAAAAATCACATTGTTCAAGATTCGTCATATATATCTGCCATCTCAAAGCCCATATCAAGTAAAACAGCCGCGATCCTGGATAATTCAATGCCACAAGCCGAATCTGATCCCAGCCAGGATCTTACCCAAATGACCCTTACCTAAGCAGCAAAACATAAGCCGCCATGTGACATGATTCAACTTTTAAAACACGAAGATAAGAATGCTGTCCTTACAAGGAAAGAGGGGGAGAAAAAAACTGGAGCATGGATATTTTTCAGACTCTTGCCATTATGGAAGCAGTTGTAACCATCAATGATGTTACACTAAATTACAATGGCCCAAATAATATGGTCTTGCAACTGCGTCCACTACTGAAAAGAACATTTTACAGAAGTACATTCTTACAGATATCTCATCACCATGGAGCGCTAGCCTCCTCCTCGAACACTCGTTCATGCCTCTCTGCATTCACTTTCAGAGATTCTATATCAGCATCAAGTCTTTTCTTCGACTTCTTCAACTTCGATAGCCTCACTTGAACGCTCTTCATCTCCTCCTTAACCGCAGCTTGCTTACTTTCAGCATCTCGATACCTCTCTAACTCCGAAGCGACATTCTTGATTTGGTCCAACCGGGTGCGTAAAAATCCAACTTTCATTCCCAGAAGCTCAAATCCCTCCAAAGTCTTATCCCACATCTCAAGGTCCACTCTCGAAGTGGAGAGGTTGCTAGCTTTAATGGCATCCGCAATGTTGACCGTCTCAGAAATCATCTCAGCCGCCAACTTGTAATTTATGCTCTTGAGAAGGTTGTCGTGCAGAAACCCATTCTGACTGGAGCAGAGCTCCAAATATATTGTCCTCTGGTACTCGGAAAGGTCAGAGTCAATAGCCGTGCCATTGACAAGTACAGTCAGACTATTGTTGCTTGTTGCCTCTCCGCAATCGATGGCAGATATTGAGTTTGAGAGTCTAGTCCCATGGGTGGCATCTGGGCCAACCTCATCACCCAACTTGGCAGACTGATCAGGCGTGCATGGGGGATTAGCGTCCAAAACCATCAAGCTTTTCCTTTGAGCATTGTTGGGAGATGTGTCTTGTGAAACAGGTCCTGAGCATGGGGACTTCTCGTTGGGTATGACTTCCTTGTCCATCCGATTTTCTTTAGCATTTTGGCAACATTGGAACATTAGGTCCAGGAACTTTGCAGGAGCATTTGAAAAATACAGTCGAGGGGAAAATGTGAAGATCTATACAGTTTACCAGAATCATTTTGTTTTCTGGGTGCATCCAGACCAAAAGCCCCTTGGGAACCATTCCCTCTCACAATGTGTACCTACAGTAATATCAATGACGGAAGGATATGATCAGCTGTGGGAAAACTATTAAATTTTGATCTTGGTCACCAACACATGATCTGGCTAAGAAACATTGAAAGAGATTTGCAAAAATAAGAAGATGACAAGCCTGCCATCTCCTCTCAGTTCCATTTGATTTCTGGGAATATTAGGGCTATGGTGGTAATTGTTTACATCCACAGTATCATCTTCTTGATTTTTCAAGCTTCTACACATGTTACCAGCTTATTGTGGAAATTATATGATACTATATCATCACATACCTTACCAAAATTTGCCAGACAGGCCACAAATCCTGCTGCTCCAAATACGTGGAGCAATGTTCCTAAATACCGATATCCAGTCCTGTCACCGGTTTATTTTTCCTCGTTAAAAATTACTCTTTCCTCTTCGTGCCTTACAACAGCATAGCTACGCATTGATATAACGCACTGATTTACATTTTCAATACTAGCCTTTGTTTGCTAACTGCTAGAGATCTCACTGGGTGTTTGTGTTGCCCTCAAAGCATTTAAAAAAGCATTCAGGACCATCAACTGCCTCCTTTTATTTCCCTAGCAAGACAAGTACTCGTTTGCATGGAAATGACGGCATATGACTTATTATATGAAATGTCAACCAAATCAAATAGAAATAACCCGAATTCAGCAGCACGCTCTTGGACATCATATCTTACGGTGAACTGCCATCCATTTCTTTCTCAGGTAGAACGGCATCTTGAACATTTGTTATACTTATTACCAATCGAAAAACCTATTATCACGGAAATGCATGAAAAGAATCTTGCTTTGCTTTCTCGCATATCCAAAACTAGCGCCAGATAACTTCTATTCTGTTGTATACATTAAACAAAAACAAAAGGGTTACCTTGAAGATGGAGGATCTGACCAACTGGAAAACTAGTACATCGCCCTCCATTAATTCTCGAGCACTTGAGAACTTTTTCCATCCGGCACTTAGTGCTGTCTTATCTACAATGTAGTTTACAGGGTATTCTTCCCCATTCTCATCTTCCAAAGTAACAGTGATATTATGTTTTGGCATATGCAATTTGCAGAATGGCATGGGAAGATGCTGCACCAAAGTAATGGGGAAGTGAAAATTTCATTTTCCTTCCAGGACTTGTCTTATTCAAACATTAGTAAAGAGTTCTAGACTCACCAGCCAAAATCCAGTAGTAACATTTGACCGCACCATAGTCTTCAGGAAACTGGGGATTTCAGCTGGCAAATTTGCTCGAAACTCTTCCGCCCGCTCCATGGCAGGAGATTTCCCCCCAACATGATCATAGTGATATAAGTCATCAACAACAAGTCTCTTCTGTCTGAAAAAAAAAAGGCGTCGCTGAAGTGGTCAGACGTTAGATACCGAGTTCATTTACTTCAAGAAAAGTGAAATCATCGACCTTTTTGTCTCCCTATGGTAGGTTGATGCCACCTGCTCATGCATCAAGAAAGTATATGATCAGTTAATAAGATGTATCAATGACTGCACGTCCAGCTGATAATAAAGATAACTGCATCTGATACAATTAGATGACAAGTTCAGACTTGAAACACACAAGACAAAGGAAAAACCAAATAAGTAACTCCAAGGAAATAACTCAGAGCCACTGCGAATTTTTTCCGTGTATCCAAGCGAGCTCACAAACTTCTTTTACTAGGCATCAGCATTACCAAATCAAAAACAATGAAGTAATCCAATTGACCACAAATAAAGCAAAAAAGAGCGACCTTTTTCCCAGACACTGCACCCTATTGGTCAAGCTAGAAAAAGAATATGAGAAAAGTCGAGCTGATGTTGTTTTGGTCGTTGTAGTTAGACTGATGCCTGCAAATTCTTTGACATGAAAGTGTTCAAGAAGCAGAATCTTAAATCCACGATATCTCGTCGAATGTGATGAGGAGAAGCTAGAGATGTTGAGAATTGAAGTTCTGGTCCCAGCGAAACCAACATCAGCTGTTTTCCTGGGCATTTATCAAGGAATTCTTCAGAACTGCCCTGGAACAGCTAATGATTAACTGGGCAAACTTGCCCAGAATGAAAACTGAGCAGTCCAAAGCTTCCTAATTTGAAAAAAGAAAAAACCACATGATGCCCGTTTAGTGTCCCCTCCCAGAATCCTAGAGCACAAATTCTGAGGAAATTGGATGCAGAAGTGAGCATCATGACGAATTCTGACCATCATCAGGCTCCATTTCAGAAGTTCAATCAATCCTGGAGCGTTTGGCTATTTTTGTGAAAGCGCGAAAAGAGGAACGACCAATCTAGCCCTCCTTCAGGATCAAACAAAAACCCTAGACAAAAAGCATCCTAAACACTGAAGTGGTAGAGGCACGCAGTATTCGAACAAAAAATCTGAACGATACTTCTCCATTCTTCAAGACAATCGTATACATTGAGGATATGCAAATGACTCCCCCGAGTTCAACCGGTCCTGAGAACGGGAGCTACAACCATTGCCAACCTCGGGGAGGTGAAAGATAAACAGCAAAAGGGAGACGTCCTCACTTGTTCAGACTTGGGATCTGGATCCAACGGCTTCTTGACTATCAGCGACATCTTGATTTCAGGTTGTCCTCGCTCTTTCTGGGTATGAAAACCCCACAAAAAGTTTCACCGTAAAGATCGAACAATCCCAATAAAGAGAAAAGGAAAAAGATATCGGGAAGAATCAGGAGAGCTGCGAGTGGAGAGACAGGTGAATCCTAGTCCGTCGCTTTGGGGGTTCTGCAGTGTCGTTCTCTCACCTGAAGGCTCGAGTAGGTCTCTACTTGAAAGTCCGACGTTGTCGCGCTCTTCCGTTGCCTTTTCTGGTCTAGTCTTCCCTGAAGTCACTAGGAACAAAAACACCGGGTGAATCCGAAGGTGGTCCTAGCAACAGCTTCTCCTAGATTTTTTTCACTTAGCGGTAATAACTCCCATGTGGGTGGCAATTTCATTCAGCCCACTGTGCGTATTTGACGTCGAACCAAGCAAAGAGAGCGACGATTCATGGTTGAATCAGCATAAAAATCACTTTTTTTTTTAACGAATCTTGGCTTTTAGTCGTGAACCCACTAACCTTACATCGAATCTTGAACAGTACATGAAATGCAGTTGCGGAATCTTGGAACCTCTTCCCTAGTATTTCTTGGTTCTTGGTCTTGCGAATCTGACCTATTGTCTAAAAGCTTGAGCCTGGATGATCTTTTTCTTCCTTTCGCAATATAGATTCCGATGAATTCATCCTTGAAGCCCATTCCATCGGCAGCTAATTACTGTACTTTTTAGACGATTTTTCTGGGGCATCAACAAGAGAAAGGTTTCACATTTCGCTGCTTCAAATGGTCTCCAATCTTCCTGAGATTTCCTCGCTTGGTTTAGATTGCATTTTGAGAACATATCGCATGAAATTAAATTGGGGATAAGTTGGTGGGTGTTAAAGCTTGGTTGGTCGAATTCATGGTCTAAATTTTTAGGCTCCGTTTGTTTTAAAAAATACATTAATTTGAAAAATATTTTCCTAAAAATAATTATTTAATCGTTCATAAAAATGAATGAATGGTACAAGCAATCATTTTTAAATCATTCATTCTTCATAAAATGAACGAAGCCTTAGAAGCAAGTCAAATTCCTTGTATTTTGTAGCTTGCGACAGCTAGGAACACAAATACCTCTATACTTATACATTCACTTTTTTTTCAAACTTTTGGAGTGGAGTGAAGCTGAATTTAGTTCAATTTGATGCCTAAGATGCCTAAGATGCTCAATTAATTTTTTTTTTAATGTAGGACTTGATTGGATAAATTAAAAGTATATAGACTCGATTCAAAAATGCGTGAACATATGAGCACGAAAAGGAGATTTTTTTTTCCCTATTGAATCTATACTGCATGATAATATATATGAAAGCAATTTTTTTTTGCCACTAATGTCCAAATTATCTAAATTATGAAAGAGGTGTTATTTGGTCATTAATGTTGTATTTTTTTCTGCAAAATCAATGCTATTGAACCTTCAGTCTCATCTAATTATCAATTGACAGAAGTGCTTTCAAAATGAAGTTTTTCTAGCTGTTGTTAATAGGTTGATGGCTAATCAATTTAAATTGGAAGAGATGCAACATGGAAAAGGAAGCATAGGCAAAACTAAATTAATATTTGCAAATCACCTCCGGCAAATAAAGAAAAATAAAATCAAATAAATTCATGAACAAATAGTCACGATAAATACCTAACCGCGAAATTTTTGGGGTTGCTAACTTACCCAAGAAACTTCAATATACACATCAACCCTAAGGAGAAAACAAGTCTATTGAAATCGTCTTGAACCAACAATTTCTTGAATTATGCAAACAATTTATTATTTATTGCTTATTATGTGTTGTGACTTTTCACTTATCAAAAATAATGTTCACGGCGATTAAAATATAAATAAAGCTTATGGGTGGTTAGTATTTTTTGTGGAAAATATATTCATATATTAAAATAATCATACTAATAAATTGTAGATAAGTGGTGTAATTTTGTGTTTTTCTTTTTGCTATTTTCAACATGAACACTCCTTAAATGAAACACAGACGAACGATAGATCACATACAAACAGTGGATTGAAAGGAAGTAAGGAGCATGCGCTCCATGGAGAGAGCGCGGTGTTAGCGCCAAGAGATGCAGAAGCGAAACCCATCGCCATCAGATTCAGCTTCGGCATCGCCACCGGCTCCGCGATGCAAGGCCTCCATCACAACCCGCACCAGCTGCAGCAACACCAGCTAGCGGCCCTCCTCTCCGTCGCCCTCCCCAAGGACGACTCCTCAGCTCCTTCCTCCACCTCCTCCTCCTCCTCCTCCGCGCCCTCGCCGTCGCCTTCTACCTCCCCGCCGCCGCCGGGGAAGCCCGTCCCCTCCGCGGAGAACGACGAGTCGACTCGGCTCGGCGCCATCAGTTCGCTCCACCGGGCGATTCTCTACCCACCGAACTCCCTCCTCGTAGCTCACTCCGCGGCTTTCCTCTCCCAGGGCCTCTTGCAGCTCCTGTCCGACAAGTAAGAACGCTCTCTCTCTCCCGGGTAATTGTGTGCCAGAATGATCGTCTGTTTGCGACGTGTGAAGTGCGCTAAAGTTGTTCGTTTGATTGAATTACTAGTTTGGTGGCGGATACTTCCTGCTGGCCAATGGTGCGAACCGATGAATTTCTATGAAACATATTAGGTTTTGTCGTTGCAATAGGGCTTTATTTGAAGTGTGGGATGTAGGAGGTGTCAGATTAACAGAAAGGGGAAATAGGATCGTTTCCACTCTGCGCTGTATTTGGGAGCCGAGCAAATGAGCTAACTGTTTCAATCTGTTGGAAATATCCTTCAAGACCGGTGAAAAATTTTAGAGCCTCAATAAAGCCAATTGAAATCGTGCTTGCTTCGTTTATTTTGTCTATTTTCTCTAATTAGTGAGTATACATAGTGCTGCAATTGGAGACCAAAAAGATGAGCACAACAATTTTTTGGAAAGTGTCGCTCGGATATTGTTATGGTTTGCCAATTACAATAAGCTTGTCGTGCTAGCTGCAAACATAGTGAGCTTTGGACTAAAGCTTGGCATCTTGCCGATGCTTTTGTTTTTTGGCCTCCTCTGAAATATGGTCATGTAGGTTAAATGGATGCAATTGAGGGATTCCTAATTTCTAATGCAATCAGTACTCTTTCCCAAGGCATGAAATCTCTAGGAGACTGAAACAAATTAAATGATCTTGATTTTCACTTGTTACTTCATACAAGAAGTTAGCAGTTTGGCCACTGTCTTGGACCTCTTGATTGTAAAGGCAATCACTTAAATTAAAAAGCACCAGTGTAACCGATTTCATGTCTTTGTAGAGAATGCTGTTCTTTGACTTGAGACAAAATTGAGCAGAATGAAAATATAGCCCACCCTGCTTAGTGGGATGAGGCTTAGTTTGTTTCTCTTATCATTGTTGTTGCTGATTTCTCGGCCATGATTCCTATTTGATTGATGCACTGTTCAATCTATCAATTGAACTGATAGCAGTAGTATAAGCTATAGTAATTTTATCAACTTTCTGAGCAGATCATACTCGGTCAGGCAATTAGCTGCCACAGCTTATGGGGCCCTCTGCGCTTTAGTTTGTTTGATTCCTATAACATCAAATGGAAGACAAAATCATGTTATGCTTGGTACTATGGTGGATAGGTTCATTAGCTGGTCATTACCGTTGCTCAGTAACGTTAATGCTGGAGATGGTACAGCAGAACTGGCACTAGACAGCCTCCGGGAGTTTCTTAATGTTGGGGATGTTAATGGAATTGAAAGATATGTAATACCGATTCTCAAAGCATGCCAACAGCTACTTGAAGATGAGAGAACCTCCTTGAGTTTATTACATCGCCTTCTTGGCGTTATAACTCTGATCTCACTGAAGTTTTCTAGATGCTTCCAACCCCATTTTGTGGACATTGTGGATCTGCTTCTTGGTTGGGCATTGATACCGGACTTTGGAGAATCAGATAGACGTGTTATTATGGATTGTTTCTTGCAATGCCAAAAGCATTGGGTCAGTAATTTGCAGTTCTCACTTGGACTAATGTCGAAGTTCCTGGGTGACATGGATGTGCTGCTGCAGGATGGGAGTCTGGGTGCTCCACAACAATTTCGGAGACTGCTAGCCCTGCTTTCTTGCTTTTCTACTATCCTGCAGTCCACTGCTTCTGGGTTGTTGGAAGCAAATCTTCTTGGACAAATGAGGGAACCGCTGAGCAAGATGCTTCCACAGCTGCTAAGCTGTTTATCTTTGCTCGGACAGAGATTTGGATGGCCAAAATGGATTGTGGATTTGTGGAAGTGCTTGACTCTCTTGGCGGAAATTCTATGTGAAAATTTTTCCACCTTCTATCCACTTGCCGTAGATACTTTGTTCCAGAGCGTGAGAACGAACAATGTTCAGTCAGCTGTGGGAGCTGCAAAAATTAGTTCATTTCAAGTTCACGGAGTCTTAAAGACAAATCTTCAGCTATTATCGTTGCAAAAGCTAGGCCTTCTCTCATCATCTGTGCACAAAATACTGCAATTTCATGCCCCAGTATCTCAGCTTCGTTTGCATCCAAATCACGTGGTGACGGCAAGTTGTGCCGCGACTTATGTTTTCTTGCTGCAACATGGTAATAAAGAAGTCGTGCAACAAGCAATGGACTCATTGTTGGAGGAATTGGACATGCTGAAAGGTATGCTAAAAAATGTTTTGGTGCATGGAGATGTTGAAGTCAATGGTCCTCACCAGGAAACCTATTCTAAACTCGAGTTGTTTGCGCTTATTAAGTTTGATTTGAAAGTTCTATTGACTTGTGTCCTTTTAAGTGGAAATGAAAGTTTGATTGATCGACCAGATGTCGCGACATTGTATCTTCAGAGATCGGAAACATTAGCGTGTTTTCTTCTTGAGCATCTGAATCCCTTAAACTTTCCTATTGAGGCCTGCGTTGATTTGCAAATAAGTGTCATGATGACATTAGAAAGGCTAAGTATAGTTGAGTTCTTGAGCAAATATGCCATGGGTAGTAGTTGCACTCGGAATCCTTTAGTGGATGCTGCTTCAGAAGACTTCCTTACTGATGCTTCGCGAACGAATCGGCTATCAGATATAACTGTGGAGCACCTGAAGAAGTACTGCTGCCTCCTCGTCAAAGCTTTGCATGTATCTTCTCCTCTTGCAGTTAAATTAGCTGCCCTTGAGTGGGTGCGGAGGTTCTGTGAGAATATCCTCGCTATGACAGAAAATTTGAACGCACGAACCTGTTTATTTGATTCATTTGTATGTACTGGGGATCTCCGAAATTTGATCTTCTCTGTATTGGATGCTGCATCCGATAAGGAGCCCAAAGTGAGGTCCCATGTTGCATTTGTTTTGGAGCTGCTTTTTAAAGCAAGACTATTGCATCCCGTTAACTTTCCTTTGATAGCTCAAGCAGTCCTAGAAAGACTTGGTGATCCAGAGCCTGACATAAAGACTATTTTTACAAAGCTTCTTTGCCATGTATTGCCTGCAATGGTTTATTCCTGCGGTCTCTATGAGTATGGTACTGGTATTATAAGCAAGCCTCTTAAGGGAGACATTTCCAGCTTGCATTGGAAGCAATTATTTGCTCTGAAGCAGTTGCCTCGACAACTTCAAGCTCAACAGCTTGTTTCCATTCTGAGTTACATTTTGCAGAGGTGGAAGGTCCCTTTGTCTTGTTGGGTTCAACGGCTCATCCAAAGTTGCCGGAGACTTAGGGACACCTCTCCGAATCAACTAGAGGAAATCGGAAGCTTGGGCACTTGGGGCGCATGGTTAGACATTGAAGTAGATGATAATATTCTTGAAGAAATTTGTTCAGTGAATGTCCTGGCAGGTGCTTGGTGGGCTGTACATGAAGCGGCAAGATATTGTGTTTCAACGCGCCTCCGGACAAACCTTGGTGGACCCAGCCAAACATTTGCTGCATTGGAGAGAATGCTTTTGGATGTTGTGCATGTGCTGCAGCTTGACAGTGAGCAAAATGATGGTAACCTAAGTATGATAAATGCTTCTGGTGCTCATTTGTTGCCTATGAGACTATTATTGGAATTTGTAGAGTCCTTAAAAAAAAATGTTTATAATGCCTATGAGGGATCTGCCGTGTTACCATCTGTTACTCGCCAGAGTTCTTTATTTTTCCGGGCTAATAAGAAAGTCTGTGAGGAATGGTTCTCTCGTATATGTGAGCCAATGATGAATGCTGGATTGGCGCTAAATTGCCATTATGCTACCATTCAGTACTGTGTCTTGCGATTGCATGAGTTGAGGAGTCTTGTCTCTTTGGCTTTGAAAGAAACGTCCAGGTCACAGATTTCAGAGACTTTTCAGACTATCAGGAGTAGATTTTCTGAAGATATCCTAAGGGTGTTGCACCGCATGGCATTGGCTCTGTGTAGGTGCCATGAACCAGAGGCTCTGGTTGGCCTACAAACATGGGTTTCAATGACTTTTTCTTCATTGCTTGTTGAGGAGAACCAGTTCATGGATCAAAATGGGGCTTTGAGACCCTTGGCATGGATCACTGGGCTTGTATATCAGGCAGAAGGTCAATATGAAAAGTCTGCTGCTCACTTTACTCACTTGCTTCAGAATGAGGAATCTCTTAGTTCAATGGGTTCAGCTGGGGTGCAGTTCGCTATTGCACGTATCATTGAGAGTTATTCTGCTCTATCAGATTGGAGAAGTCTAGAGTCATTTTTGGTGGAGTTGCAAATGCTTCGTGCCAGACATGCTGGTAAGAGTTATGCCGGTGCTTTAACTACAGCAGGTAATGAAATAAATGCTATTCATGCCTTGGCTCATTTTGATGAAGGTGAGCATCAGGCAGCATGGGCCTCCCTTGATTTGACATCAAAAAGTAGTAGTGAGCTCTCACTTGACCCTAAGGTAGCGTTGTTAAGGAGCGAGCAGATGCTCTTACAGGCAATGCTTCTTCAAGTGGAAGGAAAAATAGAGAAGTTGCCCCATGACTTACAGAAGTCTAAACAAATGCTGGAGGAAGCCTTGTCTGTTCTGCCTCTTGATGGTTTAACTGATGCAGCAGCATATGCTACACAGTTGCACTGTATTTTTGAATTTGAACGTGGATTTGCTCTCAAAGGAGGTCAGGACGAATCCAAACAATTCCAATCAATATTGAATTCATATATCCATCCAATTCAACATCCACTTAATCTAGCGCACCAAGATTGTACCCCATGGTTAAAGGTTCTCAGGGTATATCGGACCATCTTCCCAGATTCTCCTGTTACAATGAATCTGTGTATGAACTTGTTGCGTTTAGCTCGCAAACAACAGAACATTATGTTGGCACATCGTTTGAAGGGTTATCTTATGGAACATGTATCGAGATGCTCAGAGGAGAGACTGTGCAATTCTCTAAAATTGAATTTGGAGTACGAGGGAGCCTTGCTAATGTATGCTGAAAAGAAATATGAAGATGCTTTTAGTAGTATTTGGTCAATTGTCCGTCCTAGCATGATATCTTCAGCATCAAAAGTTTCTGATGCCAATGAAAGCATTTTGAAGGCGAAAGCATGTTTGAAACTATCAGGCTGGCTACAATGCAAGTATTCAGATATATCCCTGGAGATACTTTCTGCAAGGATGCAGGCCGACTTTGAGATAGCTGATTCTTCTTTTATTGGTAAAGGAGGGGTCCCTTTGAATTATGAAAACTTAAGCTCTAAAAGAGATGCCAGTGTCATTATTGAAGAGATTGTCTGTACAGCTACAAAATTGTCAACTCGTCTTTGCCCATTTATGGGAAAGTCTTGGATCTCTTATGGCTCTTGGTGTTTTAATCAAGCCCAGAATTCCCTGCTCAAGTCACGTGAAACTGCCCTTCGTTCTTGCTCTTTATCTCCTTTTCCTGTCCCTGAAGTCCCATCTGACGGACCGAAGTTGAATGATGATGAGATGATGAGAGTTGAGTCAATGATTCTTCAACGGGTTAGCAAGCTCGGTGATGCTGTGGGCTTAAACGATAGAGACGAAGAAAAGGACGTATGCCTGCTTTCTGCTGAAAATTTGAGCAATGCTAATCTTGTGAAGGCTTTGTTGCAGCAAGTAGTGAATATCATTGAAGCAACAGCAGGGGCACCTGGTGCTGAAGATTCTGCCAGTGACTGCCTTTCTGGTTCTGTAGTTTCCAGGTTACGGACATTCTTTGAGCACGCAAATATTGGACTACAAGAGAGAGACATTGGCGGTCTTGTTGATGAGTTAGTTGATATTTGGTGGTCTCTGAGGAGAAGAAACGTGTCTCTTTTTGGCTATGCTGCTCATGGATTCATACGGTATCTTTCATATACCTCATCAAACACTTGCAATGGCGAATTGATTGGTTCAGGCTATGAGTCATTGAAACATAAAAGCAGCAGTTACACTTTGAGGGCTACACTGTATGTTCTGCATATTCTTCTAAATTATGGAGTGGAATTAAAAGAAAATCTTGAACCTTCTCTTTCTGCAGTCCCTCTGTTTCCATGGCAGGCAAGTGCTCTTTCTATGCTAAAGTTTCTCTGTTTTTTCAGCAAATTGCTTTATCTAATCCTCTGGATCTTTATAGGAAGTGACACCTCAATTGTTTGCTCGGTTAAGTTCTCATCCAGAACAAGTAGTTAGAAGACAATTACAAAGCTTATTGATGATGCTGGGGAAGCGTTCGCCCTGGTCCATTGTTTATCCTACCCTGGTTGATGTAAATGCTAATGAAGAAAAACCTTCGGAGGAGCTAGAGCATGTATTGGGTTGTCTGGTAATGCATCTTCTTTAGCTTCACTCTTCTGTCATTTGAATAACTCTGTTGGCCAGAAAGTTCTATCACCAATGGTTGGGGAATGAACAGTAAAGCTTACTATCTTCTGGTTTGATTTGTCATCTCAATAAAAGAGAAGTGGATTTTATGTAAATAGGTGAGAGGGTTATGAGTGTGGCCTTATCAACATCAACATCAACATCAACATCACCTTTATCCCAAACCAGTTGGGGTCGGCGGTCGATGAACCCAAAGTGAAAAGTTTAAAATATACTAAAATAAAAGTAAAAATATAAAAATAAAAATAAAGTGACGATAAAAAATATAAAATTTAAGAAATAAAAATAAAAATAAAAAGTAAAAATATGGTTATCCAAAAATAAATAAATAAATAAATAAACAAACATATAAATAAATAGAAAGTACTAAACAGAGCACTCTGAGACATAGGAAATCCCCCCTTCTACAATGAGTGTGGCCTTATCTTGAATATAAAAAATATAAAGATGTGAATTAATTGCATTTAAGCCTACTAAGGGTTGTGATCCAAAATGTAAAAGATATGGTGGCTTTGAAAAGTAAGGTAATTCATGATAGCTGAAGAAGGGGTCCGTTCTGCTTATCAAATGTGCCAGCCTCTCTTTCTTTTTCTTTCTTTCGTTTTGTTTTGGTCGGATGCCAGCCTCTCTTTCAGACAGTAGACTGAAGCACAGATATTAACCTTTTGCCAATGATTATTTTTTAAAATATTTTCAGTTGAAAACCTTGTAGACATCATTGGTTTTCCGGATCTGGATGTAGTTACCTATCATTGAGATAGAGCAATTCTAAGAAAAGATGATCGCATGAGTCGGTGCTTTGTAGATCCACCAACTGAAGACTATCTTTTCCGTTTTCTCACTGCCCACATGTGGTTTATGCATGAGAAATGGGATGGAATTTCCGTGTGAGTGGAAAATGCCTTGTTAACTAAGCTATTTATAGCAAATGATGTGGAAACAAAAAGGGAAATGAGTGGAAGTAAGTTTCCATCTTACCCTTATATCTCTGTCTGTATTAGTTGAGGACTACATTCAATTTTGTTACTTCTTTGAGGAGTCATGAGTGCACTTTTGTAGTGTCTGGTTTGTTCAATGAAATGGACTCAAAACCTTAAATCTTTAACAAACAGCAATTTGAAAACAACACACCCCCCCCTCCCCCCCAAAAAAAAAGACCGTAAAATGAGGAGTGAGATAGTGAACATTAGTGGTGAGATTAGCACCACGGATTCGCACAGGTTACCACCACAGGGTGGTCATTTGGTGATGACCAGATCTGGAGTTGTGAGCAACGACAAACTCTTTTTTTCTTCAGCAAAGAGCTTTTCTGTAAATATAGTCATTGCTTTCTCTAAGTATTAACCTTTGACAGTTACCACTATTTATTTCATGCAGCTGGATCTTCACCCGAAATTGATTCAAGATGTTCAGCTCATGATAAATGAACTGAGTAATGTAACCGTTCTCTGGGAGGAACTCTGGCTTAGCACGCTTCATGATCTTCACTCAGGTACTCTTGCTTTCCAGGATGAGGCATTTGTTATGTTTTATTATCCAGCAGGTTGAGTTTTGTGATCCTAAGCGTGTTGAGATTTCATGGATGCCGAATTTCTCTCTTCTTTTACCTTTTCATTCTCTATGAAGTGTGTGATGAACATATGGTTTTTCTGTCTAAAACTCCCTCCAAGGTTGAATGTTAAATTGGTCTCTGTCAATGTATATTCGCTTCTGCCAACTTTTCACTAATTTGAGGTCGACCAAAAATCTCTCATCCAGATGTAATGAGGCGCATCCACATTCTGAAAGAGGAGGCTGCACGGATTGCAGAGAATATCACTCTCAGCCAGAGTGAGAAGAGCAAGATAAATGCAGCTAAGTATTCAGCTATGATGGCACCTGTCATTTTAACCCTTGAACGTCGGCTGGCTTCTACAACCCGGAAACCTGTAACGCCTCATGAAATGAGGTTCCATGAGCAGTACATCGAGCAACTGAAAACTGCAATTTCGACATTTAAGAATCCTCCAAAATCTGCTGCTTCACTTGCAGATGTATGGCGGCCATTTGATACCATTGCTGCATCTTTAACATCTTATCAGAGGAAGTCTTCAGTTTCCTTGGGGGAAGTAGCTCCACGACTTGCTCTCTTGTCATCATCTCATGTTCCTATGCCTGGGCTTGATAAACTGGTCGCACTTTCTGAAGCAGACAGAGGCCTCACTGTTCTACCAAGTGCTGTAACTATTTCTTCCTTTTCCGAACAAGTAACAATAATACCAACAAAGACTAAACCTAAAAAGATCAACATCATTGGTTCGGATGGTCAAAACTACCCTTATCTGTTGAAAGGAAGGGAAGATTTACGCCTTGATGCCAGAATAATGCAATTTTTGCAAGCAATTGATAGTTTATTGCATTCATCTCGTACAACTCGTAGTCATTTGGTTGGTATTCGCCATTATTCAGTGACTCCAATCAGTGGTCGGGCCGGTCTTATCCAGTGGGTGGACAATGTGATTAGTGTGTACAGTGTCTACAAGTGTTGGCAAGCCCGAGATCAAGCAGCTGTACTGACATCATCTGGCACTGGAAACACAAAAACAGTTCCTCCACCTGTTCCACGTCCAAGTGATATGTTTTATGGTAAGATCATCCCAGCACTCAAAGAAAAAGGCATAAGGAGAGTAATATCTCGAAAGGACTGGCCTCATGAAGTTAAGCGTAAAGTTCTTACAGATCTTATGCAAGGAGTTCCTCGGCAACTTTTGTATCAGGAGCTGTGGTGTGCTAGTGAAGGATTCAAGGCATTCAATTTAAAGTTAAAAAGGTGTGATTCCTTTTGCTGGTAGTATTTTGCTCTCGGTCATAAAGTGTTTATTTGATAATCAAAGCGGTATTCTGATGCTGCTAATACTGTAGTTGTGGACACCATCATTTCTCAATATTACTTGAAAACGTCATTGCTATTTAATTCTAAGTTGTAACATGGACTATGCTGCACTTCCCCCCAACTCGCAGGTACTCTGGAAGTGTTGCAGCCATGAGCATGGTTGGCCACATTCTAGGTCTTGGGGATAGACATCTCGATAATATTCTGGTGGATTTCCGTAGTGGAGATATACTTCATATTGATTACAATATATGCTTTGATAAAGGGCTGAGACTCAAGATCCCAGAAATCGTTCCTTTCCGACTAACACAGATGATTGAAGCAGCTTTAGGGTTGACTGGAGTAGAAGGGATCTTCAAAGCGAACTGTGAAGCAGTTCTTGGTGTCCTGAGGAAAAATAAAGACATACTCCTGATGCTACTAGAGGTTTTTGTCTGGGATCCACTTGTAGAATGGACTAGGGGAGACTTTCACGATGATGCAGCAATTGGTGGTGAAGAGAGAAAGGGCATGGAGTTGGCTGTCAGCTTAAGCTTATTTGCATCTCGAGTTCAAGAAATTCGTGTTCCACTGCAGGTACTTATCAATTGAGACTCGGAATGTGTATCTGTTAAAGAAGTGAAGTTTAGTCCAATTAATTTAAGGAACTAGCGTTTTTACCTGCTTGATGCACTTGATTCTGAAAATACAGTTTTACTGATCCCATATTTCTTCCAAAAAGGGTCTTACTTCTGGAGGATATATGTCAAATTTGTAGAAGAAATCTGAAATACATTATGAACGAGATTTATCATATGATAAACTATCTGAAGTACATTATGAACGAGATTTATCATATGATACACTATCACTATAGGCTGATATTTTGTGTCGTATTCCTCAGGAACATCATGATCTTTTAATATCTTCCTTGCCAGCTGTTGAATCTGCCCTTGAGGTATGAAAATTGACTGCCTGGAAATTTTTTATAATTCCCAGTAAATATGTGTCTTGAATGATGATTCTTTGCTGATATCATTAATTGTGTACCAGAGATTTTCTGATGTGATCAACAAATATGAACTGGTTTCTGCCATATTCTGTCGAGCTGATCAAGAGCGGTGTAATCTTATTCTACATGAGACATCTGCAAAGTCAGTCCTTGCTGAAGCAAGTAGTAATTCGGAAAAAATTTGTGCTTCTTTTGAAAGTCAGGCTCGTGAGTTTTCTCAGGCAAAAGCTTTGGTAGCTGAAAAAGCTCAAGAGGCAACAAGCTGGATTGAGCAACATGGAAGGATCATTGATGCTCTTAGGGGCAATCTGATACCAGAAATAAATGCTTGGAATAATCTAAGTAGTCTTGGAGAAGCTTTGTCCCTTTCATCAGCAGTCCTCGTGGCTGGGGTTCCACTTACTGTTGTTCCAGAGCCGACACAAGTACAATGCACTGATTTAGATAGGGAACTCTCTAAGCTTGTTGCTGAATTAGATCATGGTGTGTCATCATCTTTCACTGCAATTCAGGTTTACTCTCTAGCTTTGCAGAGAATTCTTCCTCTAAATTACCTCACAACCAGCACGGTTTATAGCTGGGCACAAATTTTGCAGTTATGTTCAGGTGTTCTTACATCTGATATCATTTCCATTGCCCAAAGACAGGCTGCTGAATTGATATCTAAGCTACTAAACGAATCTCGTGATTCGGTCAAACATGCTCATGATGAGCTGTGTCTAAAAGTAGGTAAATATGCCTTTGAGATAGGGAAAGTTGAAGATGAGTGTGCTGAGCTGGAGAACTCTGTTGGCTCTGAAGCTGAATCTAATGCTAAGGACCGTCTTCTCTCTAGTTTCATGAAATACATGCAATCCGCCACTGTAGAAAAGAAAGATGATTTAAATTCACTGGTTTATCCTGGTCAATCTGAGTACGATGAGAAAAACAAGGCAAGGCATCATAGCCAGTTAGCAGAGAAAAAAGAGAAGGCCTTTTATGTGTTGAACTTAGCTGTTGCATCTATTTATGATGATGTGAAAAAGAGAATTCTTGACATGGCTGATGCCAATGGGAAAGGGAATGGCAGTAATTCTCTGGATGATTCCTCATCTTTGTTTGGTGAACTCGAAGAGCTAGTAGAGAAATGCTCGGTCATTAATGAATTTGTGAATGATCTACGTCAATTTGCTGCCTGGGATGTTCCTTGCAGTGACACAAGTATGGAAAGTCGGGAAATTTTTTCTGAAGATAATTGGGCATCCATTTTCAGAAGCAATGTTGTTTACTGTAAAAGCTTGGTTGATCAATTTTCTGATGTTTTACCAGATGTGATCAGAAATGCTATTTCATTTAATTCAGAGTTTGCAGATGTATTTGGATCGGTCTCACAAGTTCGTGGCACCATTGACTCTGCACTCGAGCAGCTCTTGCAGGTTGAAATGGAGCGGGGAACTGTCATTGAACTAGAACAGAATTACTTTGTTAAGGTAGCCCTCATCACTGAGCGGCAGTTGGCTCTCGAAGAAGCGGCTCTTAAGGGCAGAGATCATCTTTCCTGGGAAGAGGCTGAAGAATTAGCATCTCAGGAAGAATCTTGTAGGGCACAACTGGACCAACTCCACCAATCCTGGAACCAGAGAGACAAACGTACTTCTTCTCTCATTAAGATACAAACGGACGTCGAAAGTGTCTTCAGCTCTTGTCATCATCATTTTCAGTCTTTAATGAATGCTGAAGAGGAAATAGACTCGCTTACTTTAAGAGGCAAAGCACTCTTGTCCACACTAGTCAATCCCTTCCGTGAATTAGAATCACTGGACAAAGTTCTGTCTTCAGTTGGTGCTTCTTCTTTGCATGCTGGCATTAGGGATCCTAATTTAGCAGATTGTATAAGTTCTGGGCAAGCGTTATCTGAAAATGTCTGGAAGTTTGGTGGTCCTGTGAAGAAAAATGCCTTCTTTATTTGGAAAATACGTGTTCTGGATTCATTTCTTGATGTATGCACACGTGAGGTGGTTTCTTCTATGGACCAAAAATTAGGTTTTGACCAGCTTGTCAATGCCGCGAGGAAAAAGCTTGTCCTCCAGCTTGAGAAACATATTGGTCTTTACCTGAAAGATCGTACCCTGCCTATTTTTATGGCATGGTTAGCAAAAATGAGTGACCATTCTAAGCAACTGAACGCGTCAAGGAAGGAATTAGTCTCTGAGCAGTCACATAAAGACCTTGGGGCTGTTAGAAAGGTCCAGCTTATGCTTGAAGAATACTGCAATGCACATGAAACAGCTCGTGCGGCAAGGTCGGCAGCATCCCTTATGAAAAGGCAGGTACATGAGCTCAAAGAGAATGCAAAGAAGGACTGCATAGAGATTGTCCAGATGGAATGGATGCATGACATTTTTTTGACCCCCTCGCCTAATAGCCGGATCACATTGCATACATTGCTAGCCAGTAGGGACAACCTGCAACAGATTATTCTAAATCTCAACAGGCAAAGACTCTTGGAAGTTATGCAATCTGCTGTATCCAGAATAGCTCGGACGATTGAGGGCCTGCAAGCTGTTGAAAGAACTTCCCTTGCTGCAGAAGGACAGCTGGAAAGGGCAATGGGATGGGCATGTGGTGGTAGCTCTTCTGGTCTTGCCGGAAATAGTTCCAGTAAAATGTCAAAAATTCCTCCTGAGTTCCACGAGCATTTAACGAGGAGACGGCAATTGTTGTGGGATGCAAGGGAGAAAGCATCTGAAATAATCAAGATTTGCATGTCTATACTGGAATTTGAAGCGTCAAGAGATGGCATTTTCTGGGTTCCTGGAGGAGAACATCCTTTGAGGACGAGCAATGATTGCAGAGCATGGCAACAAGCAAACTTAAGCGCTTTGACAAGATTGGATGTTACCTATCATTCTTTCACATGTACATGACTCTGTCATCTTTCTGTATTTGGCCTGCATTGTTCACTATAATTGCATTGTGATGGATGATATTTCTGTATTTGTTTCTCAGGTATTGAACAAGAATGGAAGCTTGCACAAAGCAGCACAGAAGCTGCTTCGAATGGTTTATTTTCTGCCACTAACGAGCTTTGCATTGCTTCTCGCAAAGCAAAGTCAGCTTCAGGTTTTGTGTGTTTCATTGTGTTAAATTGGTCGCATCCTTTCATTCAAGTATTACATTATATGTTTTCTTCCTTGGCAGATGAGTTGCAGAACACCATACTTGCCATGAGGGACTGTGCATATGAAGTCAGCATTGCACTATCTGCTTATGGTCAAGTGTCAAGGGGCCATACAGCTTTGACATCAGAGTGTGGTTCCATGCTTGAGGAGGTTAGATGCTTGGTTTATTTGACACTTTCAATTATTCCTATTACAGCGCTCTTTGTAGCTACAAAATTTGGCATTGTGTGATGTATAATTTGTGACATTCTTTTAAGAGTATAACCAATCTCTACATAATCATGCCAATTATGAATGTCAGCTGTTGTTGTGCATATGAGGCTCTAAAGGCCAAACATGTAGATGCCATTTGTAAGAGGAAAAGATTATCATATTATTCAATAACCAGACTCTTATACATGAACAACCCAACAAACCCTAAGAGACACACAAAGACAATTTTGCCCTTTCTTTACTTCTAACACCATTCTCAACTTGAGCCTTTGACACATACTTAGCCTGTTTCTTGTGTGGGACTATCTTTGAAAGGTTATCTGTTCTTGATTATTGGCTGGTCTGACATTAAGATATTCAATGATAGAAGTCCCCCTGCTGTAACCCTTAAAGCTAGTCAGAATGATCAACAAGTCTTGTGTTGCTCATCCGTTTCTGTTTATTTTTTACCCTGTACTCATTAGACAAATTCATTGAATTTGCCAAGTATGTTGAAAAGAATGACTTCATTCTTAGCTGCTAGTTGATTTCAAATTACCTAGAATGAAAGATGTTTATGTCATCCTACTTTACTGATTATTTGGAGCATATCTTTTCCTCTTACAAAGGAAAAGGCAAAGAATAATTATAGTTGCATTTATTTGTCCATGATTTTGTGATCTTTGACTTGGGTTCCTGGTCTCCTTCATTGTATGCGGGACTTCACTCCAGAGAAATTTTTAGAGAGATTATGAGCTTCTTGAGTCTCCGCTGGGTTAAAAAAAAAAATTGCTTTTTAACTGGTTATTTGAATAAGTTGAGCGATTTTTAAGAATAAGAACTGTCAGTTCAAAGGTCATTTGCTTATATTGGTTGTACGGCAGTTGTAGCTGATCACAGCTAATGGCTACAGTAGGCTTCCAGAAGTCTTCTCAATTCTTAATGTGGCCTGATCTTTGAATTTCTCTTTAGGTTTTGGCCATAACTGAAGATCTACATGATGTACACAGTCTAGGAAAGGAAGCTGCGTCAACGCACCGTTCTCTAGTGGAAGGCCTTATGAAGGTTTTTCTTGACAACCTGTACTTTAATCTTGCAATTTTCTTTTTTCCTTTGAGACTGGAGAACAGTATACGTAAATGATTGATTGACTTTTATTGCTGCATTCTATTTTTCTGTGGGGGGGACAGGCAAACGCAATCCTTCTGCCACTTGAATCAATTTTGTCCAAAGATGTGACTGCTATGACTGATGCTATAACAATGGAAAGAGAGGACAAAGTTGAAATATCTCCAATTCATGGACAAGCCATATATCAGTCCTATTGTACAAGAGTTGGGGAAGCTTGTCAAGCCCTGAAGCCACTGTTACCAGCACTTACATCATCTGTGAAGGGACTTCTCTCTCTCTTGACCAAGCTTGCACGGACTGCAAGTCTTCATGCAGGAAATCTCCATAAGGTAAAGTGTTTTTTTTTTTTCCTCTTTTGGTCGAATGGGTAAAGTTTATTTGACCAGCTAGGTTTGTGACCATGTTAACTCTTTGCTGCCATTCATTGCAATCACCAGCCGACCTAAGTAAGCCTCAATTTGCATTCTCTTCAGGCTCTCGAAGGTGCAGGGGAAAGTGAGGAAGAAAATTTACCAGGGACTGATTTGTCAAGGCTGAATTTGTCGGGCAATGCCTCTTCCTTCAATGACAGGGAGGGGGAACTACCAGCTCCTGATGAGGAAATCTCACAGGATTTTGTGAGCCTTGCTGGACTTTCTTTGCAAGATAAAGGATGGATATCTCCGCCAGACAGCGTTTGCACTAGCAGTTTGGAATCCAGTGTTTCCTCGCCTGAAGCAAGTATTGAAGATAGTCTAAATGACCAGATCAGCTCTAGTTGCAGAGATGACGGGGCTACATGTACGGATCCTTCATCCCAAAGTGATCCCCAACAGATCACTGAAATTGCACATGAAGGGGCCAAATATAGCCAGGATATTCCTGTAATGCCACTTATAGGTGGGACAACTGAGCAACCAAATGACGAGGCATCTACAAGGGATCAAGATACAACTTTCCCTGTTTACACTCCAGACGACATGAATAAGGAAACAGAGCTGGAGTATAGAGGTAAAAATAAGATGCCCTCGTCCCGAAATGTCATTGATGATGGATGTGGTGAAGCTCCTAATCCCAATGGCCATGCTGGTGGTCGAGTTGCCAGGGGTAAGTATTACATCATTGTACTTTCAACTTTTTCTTTGATGTCTTTACAATGGTTTTCATGTTCTTTCCCTTGTCAGAGCATTTGTCGATTGGCCTCTTCTGGCTGAAACATGGGGACTAAAAGGCTTGGACTTGACTATTTTTCTTTCTTAACTTCCAGTCACAGTACTTGTTAGCGATAGCTGAACTAAAACCTGGATTCAGATCTCAACCCTGAAAGATTGGATTTTAGTTGTGTCAAGAAGTGACTATTGAAGTTTGATAAGCTAACATGCATGGGATATGGGATTTGATGTCTAGTGTCATAATGAACAAACCTTAAAACTGCATTTCAGCAGGATTTTCATTTCTTCACCAGTCAAAACTACAGTTTTGTTTGATGTGCCTGACCCAAATTTTCAGCCCATGTTTTGTCGTTAACCAAGAAATCTGGGCACATGCAAGTACAAGGGACTGGTTCCTTTTCAATCGCCTTCTCTGGCAACCAGGACAAATTTTTCTTTATGAATTTGTGGTGGAAAAGAAATGGATGCCAGAAGGTTGCAGCTTTCCCAGTAGACACTGAGGCTGGTCTCATACTAGTTCACAAAAGTCAATGCATTACCACTTGGCCTTATTCCGTGATTAACTAACGTGCTTTGGCTCATATTCTAATCAGTTGAATTTGTTCTTTCTTTTCTGGAACTGTTGACCTGATAACATTTCTCTGGTTCTGTTACTGTTTTTTATGTGTTGTATTTATCAAAAAGTATGGATTTGTATTGTGTCACAATTTTTAAAGAGTATGTATTTGTATTGGGTCACAATTTTATTTTTGACGTTCTCGGTCATCTGTAGGTAAAAATGCTTACGCATTATCAGTACTGAGGCGCATAGAGATGAAATTAGATGGCCGAGATATCGATGAAACCAGGTAAATTTTTGTTGATTCTTCATGCTTCACGTTAATTTTGTATTTACAGCAATATTTTTTATTCTCAGAGAAGTAAGCACAGCGGAACAGGTGGATTATCTAATCAAGCAAGCTACTAGCGTGGATAACCTTTGCAACATGTATGAAGGGTGGACACCGTGGATTTGAGTTTGTAACAACAGCGATTCAGATGGGATTTGGGAGCTGCATTCTCAAAACATCACGGGGCGCGTCGTGCAGCACACTGCATGTGCATGCAAATTCCTACTCCTGAAGTCAATGGAGCGAAGATGAATTCAAGCAACACTGGGAATAACCAAATGGTGTGCCAACGTGCTGGTCTAACTAGGCTCAAATCTCGCTGTGTCAGGTGAGCGAGTTGCAGCACGTTGATCGCCAGGTCAATTTGGCGCCTTGGTTTGGAGTATAATTACTACTCATCATGGCTTGAGACATAGAGCTCCAAAATAATTGGACTCACATCAGGAGACACCATGTGATGGGAGTGCTTTACGACTCTCCTCTTTCCCTGGGAACCGGTGGTCTCGCCAAGTCTCACAGCAGGAATTTCTCATCTGGTATCTTCTTTTGGTGATGATGGCAGTACGAGGACTTGAAGAAGAGCCATGCAATTTCATGGTTCCATCAGCCAGATATTGTTCTGTAGCTGGAGGAGCCTTCCAAGTTCATGATTGGTTTATAGAGTTGGAAAGATGGACAGCTTTGGATGGTCACACCGCAGGTTGCGAAGGCTAATTCGTTGGCCGGAGAATGAAGCCCAGGGCAAGTCCAGTGGGATTGCAGCCAAAAGAAGGATTACTGCTCCCGCAAACAATTCGTTGTATTGCACAGGAACTGTTGCGGCCCATTAGGAGAACTACGGGGTTTAGGCTTGTCCACACGTTCCCTCCAATTATAGGACGATCGCTCCAGTTCAGTGAAAATGGGTGATAGCTGCATGTCGAGCACTTCGGTTCTTCCAGTTCCTTTTGCATTCTCAGTGATAACGCGTCTGCGGGCCGAGTTATGAGCAGGTGGAGTGTGTTTCGCATTTTGTAGTTGAGCCATGTCTTTACCAAACCGTCGCCATATTGTATGAAATCATGTCGTCAGATATTACGAATAGGAAGTTCGCTTAAATTGTTTCCGCAGCTATTGCACAGAGTTGTTACTTGTTAAGAGATTCATCTCCTGCCCTCCTGCACTTGTTGATCGTGACGCTTAACATGTACTTCTTGTAGTGTATCCAGTAGCTGGTTAAGATTATCCATCTACCAGCCACGAATGGATCGATTTTCTTGGTTTTCAAATTGTTTCACTTCTTCAATTACTCTCGAACTCCACTTTTATCCCCATAGTAACGGTTCAAATTTAGCTAGATTGCCCAAATTACCCAAAAAAGAAAAGAAAAAGAAACATAAGACTTATCTTTTCATGTCGTTGCTAAATTCAATCTACTTACGGTGATAGATTTCACTTCTTGATCAATGCATGAAACTTTGTACCGTTTTCTTCGATCTTTCCCGTATAATTAGACAACAAACAAGTGTGTGGAAAGAGTTTATATACTCGCAAACGCGACAACTTTTTCCCGAGTCATGTGCAATTACAGAAACGATGCTACATTTACCACCTGAAAAATCGTATGAGCCTCCATAACAGAATATATATATATATATATAATTTTATTTTATTTTTTGCCACGGACACTGGAGGACTTATCCGGTATTCACCCGCCGAAAAGCCGTACACGTACACGGATTTCAACAATCCATGGACATAAGTAAAAGACAATACCATTTGCTTGCCCTGGTTTCCTCAACCGACAAAAAGAAGAGTGAAACAAGACAAAGGAGAAGATGAAAAGCTGCAAGCACACAGTTACAGCATCAACCATGTTCTCCTCCAAAACCACGTGGTCAACCTCCCTATAAAGGCCCCAACTTCGATGAGATCCTTTCACATCGCAACAAGCATCATCAACCAACTCGACTCAAAAACAGCTTCGGTTTTCTCCGTCATCGTCTCTCTCTCCCCACTCCTGCCCGAGCGAAGTATATTCCGACAATTCTCAAAACCTCAAACCATGTCCGGGGTCGTGGACAAGTGGACCAGGAAGCTACGCGAAAGGGGTCAAGCCATATTCTCAGCTGGCTCGGCAAACTCGGCCGGCGAAGCCGGTCAACCGGAGGCCGGCAGCTCGGGCTTGCTGTCCCCGGTTCTCAGGCGAGTCAAGCTAGTCAGGTCGCCGGCTCTCCTCCGCTCCGAGGCCTCGGTGTGCATGCTCGTCGAGTGTTTCAGCCCTTGAGCCGCAGACCGTACTCGGCTTGGGGCTCAGTCAAGCTTTTCTCGCTCCATCTTGGGTTTGGAATTGTCTCTGTAAATGCTTCCTTTGCAGAAAGTGTGTAACAAGAAAAAAGCGCTTCCCTTTTCTGGCAAATAACGTCAATTGTTCTTGAGATTTCTTTTGCATTTCCTGGAAATTGCAAATTACATGGAAGACTAGTCCCAGCCTCCACATATTAATCACGTGCGGGGATCACCTTGATTTCCACCTCCCCACAATGTCAAGATGATAGAATTTCATCATTGCCACATTGGAGGGCTGTTCCTTTCAGCATGTTATATCAAGATGAAGAATCTTCATCCTGATCTAAACTAATCACTTGTAAGTTTGAAACAGGGGACCGGAGAGATAAGGTCAACCATCTGATCCGACTGCTCCTAGCTTGTCCCAAATTGAATTGGGTCCACTTTTTTCCGTGGGATTGAGCAATTCCTGTGGGTTGGGACTAGGCACAAGCCTCAGATAGCCAGAATTTTAGTGTAACCATATCTCCTTTTCATCTGAAAACGACACCTGAATTCAACCAGACACTCAATTTCGGCGAAAAACGAACGACGCATGATCCCAAACCGCGGACTAAATGTTCGGAATTGGTGAATTTCATAAGGCGACAGCAAATTCTTTAAATGTGCTAGTTGCTATCGGTCTACATCATTGCCTTCCGAGCTAAGAAAGTTTCCCTATATGACTGATCTGATCTCCCATCGCAATGGATGAACCCCGACCACTGTATTGTCCTCAACCCTATATTGGAATTTTCTCAAAGCTCCCAAACGATATTTCTCCATTTGTCAAGAATGCTTCGTCAAATGGTGTACCCAAAAACTGATCAATATGTCAAAACCTTCGGGTTCATCCATGTGCTCTGACTCGAGCATTCACAATCCAATCACGTCTCTGCCCCCACAAGATAAACGAAGCCGTCAATTGAGAATATTCTCGAGTTATATCCTTCCACCTTGTCCCTTACGTTTTGACAGTATCCATGGCCTCCGAAGGACATCAATCATTGTTTCCCACGCGAAACCAGACATTTTTAAGGTCTTCTTCAACCAACCCATCATTCTCTTTCTTCTTTTGTTAATACCCAATTGCTTCTCTTCTGGTATCGATGCACCAAAATCGGTAAAGATCCAAACTTTCAATCCCACCAAGAACTTGCTCCTTTTTCGATCAAGAAAGCATTCCTCTGTTCGTGCTCAAAATGTCTGCATTTGTGGAGATGTGGGAGAATGAGCTGGGAAAGCTGAGAGAGAAGGTCTGGTTCAGGAAGTCAGTCTTGCACAATTCGAAGCACGAAGGGGAAGTCGCCAATGAAGGAGGTGAAGTCGGAGACAAGAAAGGCAAGGTAGAAGGCAAAGGCGTCCAAAGTGAGACCACATTGTCCGAGGACACACTCTGTTTGCTTATGGATCGTTTTACACCCTGTTAACCATTGTACAGGTAGATGTTTTCTCCTGTATCAAGTTTCAAAACGATATGCATGTGCGATTTAATGAGTGTAGAAGTTCAGGTTCTGCGTCAATCAACGCCCTTCGAAAATGTAAACCGCAACATTTGCTTGGCTAATTCTCTATCAGTGCAAATTACAATTCATCTATAACCATAACTAGCTAAATCAAACGACCTGACAGATGAAGAAGACATGGCAATTCCTGGATTCATTCGAGTGACGCAAAGCCTAGGCTCCAGAGTCGGATTGTGAATCTGCAATTATATTCAAATATATACCCTGTTCTTCCTATGATCAATATGTAAAACGATATGGCCAAAATAGTTCTTTCATGTGTTCATCCAGATAACAGCTTAGTATAAGAGACGCATTTCATTCTACAATTACAGGAGTACATCTTCTGAATGCAACACAAGAAAGAATAAAAAAATCGAAGCTATTTCATTTCACATGATTTAACGACGTGCCAGTGTACATTGGCTGGAGTTTATGAAGCCACGCCTTCTTGATTGGGCATAACCAGATCGTCGCCGATCGTGCGAGTGAAAGACTGAAGAGAACAACGACAAAAATCTAAGAGTAGCTTGCCTCCAGACTTGCAGAAGATTCCTCGTTGATGAAAGTGAAACCTTCTTCGTCCCAATTCATAATCTCCCTCGCGTACTTAAGGGATTCATCCACACTATCCTGCTCAAGTCCTGTAACTAGGGAAGCATACAGCTTGCCCTCGGTAAGCGAATGGAAGAGACGTTTGAACTTCACCGCCATATAGTGGAAAGCACGTTGCGCCAATGAAGGAGCCGGATTCACATAACTCCCATTATTGTGGTTATGGCTGATGACTGGATCGAAATCACAAAACCATTCACATTGAGTTAAAGGAGACTCTTCAATCTTTTCTTCGAGCAGATCGAACTTGTTCATAATCAAGAGGAAGTCCTTTTTATAAAAGGTCGGATGAGTGACGACGCTTTTGAAAAGCTGCTTGCTTGCCATCATCTTGTTTATCAGTAATCCTCTACTGTCCTCGTAGAACTCGTCATAGTCTGTCAATGAGACACAGAACAAGACGATATTAACATCCTCGAACATGTCCAACCACTTGCAGTTTTCCCCTAGGCTCCTGGGATGCACCCTGATGAGTTGGTACCTACAGATTCAAGCGAGCTATGTCAGATGAGAGTATAGTTCACCAAAATCCTGCAAACTCTGCCAATACGATCCTGCCAAGTCAAGTAAATTGCTTGCTTAATCTGCAAAACATCATATCAACCTGGTTGGCCCACACTTTTTTTACTTTTGTTTTTTGGGGGAGGGGGGCATAGGTTGACCATACTTTGATAGTTTGATGAACTTACAAAAAGTAGAAGGTCACGATGATTTTCTGTCGAGTACATTTTGCTGCGACATTTGTCCGAGGAGCAACTATGAAGAAACAATTAGGTCCAGCACACAAAAACGCCACTTAAATCCCCCAATTTCTTTGATAACTGTTCTTTAGGGTTATTAAGAGAGCACGTAGCTACTAAAGTTTTGGCCGTCGTCTCGGATAGTAAACTAGTTAACCTGCATGCTCGTTTAGTAGCTTATCATTGATTGCTAAACAGGCTAGTCCTTGCACTTCATCAATTAAATTTGGGATGGAAAAATAGCTGATTTACCAAATTCACTCAACCATATTCAAATCTGTAGTTGACAAAATCGACAACCAATGTGTAGTGAAGAAGATTGTACCTCATCATGTTGTAGCGCTGATCAATGGAGTCCATGTATCCATCGAATTTTGCTGGCGTGGGAAATGAAAATTCCATGCTTGCAAGACCATTAGAAGAGGTTATTCCCTCTGCATACAGAATATCCATATCAGAGGGCTTGTACTCTTCTTTTGAAACCTCAACAGCCTGATAAGAAAGAGAGTCTAATCTAGTGAGACAGAGCAGTCAAATTTGCGACTGTATTATTATCAGCACAGGATACAAAGCTGGAATGAAATATGTCTAGGCCATTGAGGAAGTGCCTTTTTTATATTAGTTCCTTAAAAATAAAAATAAAAAGCTTTTGCAACGTAGATGAAATCATGATTTTATCATTGACTCTGGGGTGAAGCATACAAAAAATGGCAAGCCTACAAATTAATGAAGGTACGAGGACAGGAAAAGGATCTGATTTAAGGCTAGAAGTGCAAGACAATCAGAACAGAGATTAAGATGTGTGACCTCACCCGCTCCAGAAAATATGTAGCCACTCTAGGGAGCTTTTCTAACTCGTTCCTTCGGTTGTACGTGGCTTGAATGGCTTCATCCTTCCACAATTCCTCAATAAGAGGCGAGTATGCCTGAGTGGCAGAAAGAACGATGGCTTCTAGATTACCAGATGCTATTACCTTGAGGAGCCAATCTGAAAATCCTTTCAGCTTTGAGCCCATGGAATAGGTCAACTTAGTTTCCTTCGGATACATTTTCTCTGTCAATTGATTAGTAATTAGTCCAGCAGATCCAGAAGAAGAAATACATATGAAAACAGGTCAGATTCATTTCTGCTATGACATATTAACTTTCCCAAAGCCTCACTTCCCATCGCTCAGTGCTGTAAAAGAACCCGGGCTATGTTCAAATTCCAGATTAAGTAATGCAGTTAAGAGAGAGGTTCAAAAGATGCTGTCAATCCTTATATAGTACCTGACGAGCAGCATCTATCAATTATCAGTCCTTTTCCCTTCTTGCTTGAGCTTCCTCTTTCAAACCGTTGTTGCCCTACAAGTGACGTGCCAAGATCTGACTATGACTATTTCCATGATCACAGAGGAATATATCAACGGGGGAAGGCAGCTTTCTTCACAACATACCCGAGGAACTGGGTTGGTCAATTAACAGGCTTTTCCCCTTCCCCTTCAAAGTTTCCTCTTCAAATCTCTCACGTCCTTCAAGCAGTATGCCCAGATAGCAGTATAGGTTCCTCTGGATCATTAACTTAATTTTTTGACGTTCATCTTCAGAAAAGGGGACACCATACAGAATCTTGGCCTGAAATTGGTACATAATTGACTGAAGTCACATGGATAGCATTATATCCCAGAACTTAACAGTTAACACTGCTTCACTTGACATCAAGATTAACAAAGCTGTTGGATTTATCTAGAAAAGCACATAATGGAGCATGAATCGCTGCTTGTCTAAGATTGATGAAAGCTTAGAACTGTTCCAAGTAATCTAACCTGCTTGAATATAGTACTGGTGCCAGATTTCTCGAAGCCAACCAGAAGCAGCTTGAGATGAATATCATTCTGGCCAGGGGTGTCTCTGGTCGTTTCTTCACCAGATTTTACATTATCAGGAGGAATTGGCAAAGACAAGATTGCACAGAGTAGCTTTGTCTTAGGCTGTAGATGAAAAAAACCAAGCATCTCCAGAAGTTCAATAAATAAAAGAAGATAGAGAATCACCATAACAAAAAGTTCACATCATCACCCCGGACTTACCTTGTCCCATATACGGCCTTTAGCATCCTTCTGCCCCTCTTCCTGATAGGATCCATCTGCACTGACCCAAAAATGAGGTTTTCCTTCGCATGGAATTCCAGCTGTCTGCAAAAATTCAAGAACAAGTTTTCAGTTGATTATCATAGGATGTGGACTGCATGTTAAGCTGGGTGAAATAATGCCTCGAGAATCACCCTGAGCATCCAAACTTCTTCTTTCGTAATTTCCCGGCCATTAATCAATACATCGGTGTTTCCATTGCTGGCATCACGTTTAAGGCAACCCCTAACATCTAATTGGGCACTGATTATTTGGGATGGTTTCTGCCCCTCCTGTCAAATTGACCAAGATTCAGCATCGTCAACTTTCTTCATAGCTTGACAGAAGATGACATGTAATGGTAAGTTATAAGGGAGGGAAGAACCAAAACAAGCTTAACTAAGCTAAATCTCAAACTCACCTTACCCCAAAACCCAGCTACTTTATCATACCAGTAGCATCCTGGCCTTAGCTTTTTTGGAGGATTTGGGCAGCTCTGCAGCAGAAGCAACTCTTTATGATCAAGAGCCTCACCATTCACATAAACAAGGTTTGGAGGGATTTGATTTGCTGGGCACAATGCCTCAGAACTCATTATTTGCTTAATTTGTGATTCTGGCAAGAGCCACTTTAGCATTCTAGAACATTTCCCCAATTTACTTCGCTTCAGTTCATTGATCCTAAAGCCAATGCAGGTAACACATTTTCTTCCTTCGGGCATCGATCCCATTGCTCTCACTACACATTTCTGACAATACTTTGCATCGCAAACAATGCAAACTTCTTTGTCTGTGAATCTACTCCCTTTAAAGCAACGGTAGCATGACCCTTTCTTTCCATTATTTTCAGCTCTTTGCTTCACAGGGAAACTATCGACCTCAATAAAATCCGATTCTTCATCGGACACATCAGCTGAGTCTGGATCTCTGAAAGTGACAGTAGATGGTTTCTTGACGTGGTGGGGCATTTCATTATCAGAATGCTCCTCCCTTTGGGAAAAATTGCTCGAGGACAGGCGGGGAGGAGTGGAATCTGCAGATTGCACTTGCATATAAGCTTCCGCAAAATCATCAGGTGATCTCAGCAAATGCGAGATTCCAGATATAATATTCCTCTGACCCTCGACTGAATCAGATGACTCGTAAACACGTGCATCCTCATGGTCACTACCTCTAGAACTATCTATCTCGCCTGCTGATTTAATGGAGATATCGTTTCCATTGCCAAGCGCGCGAGTGCCAGAGCCCGCATTACCGACTGACAGCACAACTGAATGAGCTGAAAAGAATACCTCTTTGGTTATTCTCAACTCCTTGAACAACTTCTGGTTGAAATCGGTCTTCCTAATGGGCTGAATGATCGGCAATGACCAGTCCAGCGACATCGATTCTGCTGGAAAAACAGCAGCCGTTGGGATTTCGTCGATGGTGACGGGTAGAGCTTGAGGAATATCACAAGAGACAAGAGGGCCTTTGTACTCCAAAGCGATGGAGTACTCAAGGCTAAAATCTCCATCGTCATCTTCTTTTTTGGGGACTGTACTAGCAACAACAGGCAACAACTTTCTCAGAATTCCAGCCATATCCAGCTAGAACAATTACAATGGTCCCAAAAGCACAAACCACCAAACCTAGTAGCTCAAAATAACGACACTCAACCAGTATGCAGCCCCGAGAAAATGATGATCAAACAGTATCAAAAAGCATTATATCGCTGACCAAAGAAGCAATCCGCCAGCTCTCTCAAACAATTCCCATTAACCAAACAGTAGAACCGAAGAAACCACGAATGTAAAGTCATCACCCAACAGAAATTAAAAAAGAAAAAAGGCTTCAGAACATGCTTGCTGCTAAGCCAAAGCTGAAGCAGAGGAGGAGGAGAAGCAAGGACGGGAAACCAAAAACGTTGTTCACCGCAAGAAAAGCCAGCCGTTGAGGCATGAAACTCTAGAGGACATATGGGATTCGAGAACGACCATGAAAAATTTGAGCACGAAAGAACCAAGAAACGAAGTGGGGAGAGATTAAATGACTTCAAGGAGTCAAAAATCTTACGAGTAAACGGCACAGAAGACTGAAGAGGAGACCGAGGAGGAGCATTTTTGTTTTGTTTTGTTTTTGTTTTTTTTCTAATCCTTCCCGTCATTCCGAATCACCGTGTTGACTGGAGAATGCTTGGAATTTCGACGGCGATTGAAAAATGGCGATGGGACCGCACGAGGAAGACGGTAGATGATGAAGACCTCGGTACGAGACGAATTGCTCTGCATGCGTCCCCACGTTACCATCTAAAGGCGGGAGATGGCAAGATTCGCTAATTACAAGTGAGAAGTACCCAAAAAAATATTTTCAAACCAATGTCACATTTCCGTTAATTCAATTTTAAATCTTTCAATTAAATCAATTTAATCTTAAATAATTTTACATCTGTACCGATTCAATTCAAAGTAATTTAGGTCGAAATCAGCCATCCTATATCAAGCATCACCCAAACCACCTATGTCAAGCACCACCCAAACCAAGCGAGAATTGCGACACCCTCACTCAGAGCCGGAAAAATACATAAGTAATATATATCAAAGAAAAATTCATTAAAAAAAAAGGGAAATTAAAATGTTATTTACAAAAATTCCACATTAGCATTGATAGTGTCTTGTCAACGATAGAAAGTCAAGTAAACTGAACTGGCACAAATACAAAAAAGTTTAGGATTGAATTAATAAAATTACAATAAATTTAAAACCTTTTCGATAATTCTCCGTAAGTTGTGCGGGCAGACTTTTCGATTGCCAATATATGATAGGGCATAAGCAGCTTGGTGATCGATTCTCGATTCGGTTCGATTCCTCTTAAGAATCAAGAACTTGATCGATAATCTCAAAAATGAAATCGGATCAGACCGAATCGATAAATGGGCTAGACCAAACCGAATCGATAAATGGGCTACACCAAACCGCATTGAAAATACACCACGGCATTCCACGTTCATGCAACATGGGAAAACAAAAAGGACGAAAGAGGATTTGAAGTCCATTGTACGCAAATTTTCTTCCCATATTGCAAATCTATAAACCATGAAAAAGGTAACGACTTTTGACCCCGAAAAAAAAAAAAGGGCAACGACAAAATAGCAGATGGAAAAAGATTTTCCCATGCCACTAGCTGGAAATGGACAAGTACAATGTGGATCATTCATTAGAATAAATCATAAAATTAATTGCCCTAACAAAAAATTTTAAGCAGCATTTCAAACAAGGCAAGATGGTTTCCCAAAAATAATTACAAGCCACCGTAGTCTTGAAGTAATTGTAATCGAGAGGTGTCCGTCACACACTTTATACAAAATAACAAACCCTAAACAACTAAATAGGATTACTTTTAAAAAAATTATAAAAATAAAAATTGATCATTCCAGTCCGACCCGATCCTATGCCTTTGGAACCGAAAACATACCGAACCCCTCCAGAACTTAGAATTTGACTATCGATCTCGATCCGATTTGCTCACCCTTAGTAGCAATAAGCTCATCAACCTCTAAATTTCATATCACAAGTTGCTACAAAATAGTTATGACTCAAATTAAATATGTCGATGAGACCTTGAAATCAACAGTCAAATAAGATCGTAGGACCAATCATCGATCTCTTGACCCCCTGAACACAAATTTGGAGCTTTGAGTCTATGTACGGCCGGGAAATATTACAATTGTTGACACCTGATTTTTAATCATTTTTTCTATTGCTAAAGTAATAAAAAATCCATAAAAATTCATAAAATTGAAAAATCAACTTTGGGGACCTTAGCCAAGCCTAGGGAACCAATTTTGACCAAAAAACGATTTTTCATATTTTCAGTATTTTTACGTATTTTTTATTTATTTATTTTCGAAAATTAATAGAAAATCCATAAAAATTCATAAAATTGAAAAATCAACTTTGGGAAGCTTAGCCAAGCCTAGGGAACGAATTTTGACCAAAAAATAATTTTTCATATTATATATATTTTAATTTTTTTTTTAAAAAAATACAAAAATATTTGAAAATTTTGGAAAAATAACATTTGAGGCCAAAAAATACACAAAGATAGTTAATATTTTTATTTTAAATCTATTTTCATATTGGCCATCGCAAATTCAGAAAAATCCAATTCGAGTCACGTGTTCCTTCACGAGTATAATCTCGAATCGGGCCTAAAAAAATTTAATTTGAGTCAACTTATTTTTAACTTTCACTTTTTATGAGTTGTGACATTGTCTTCTAATATTTTAAATTTTCATCTTGGCCCAATTATACCCAGAATGACTTAATTTTGCAAAAGGGCTTTAATTAAATTATGCATTATTTTCAGCGACAAAAAATGAGCTTAAATTTGACATGTGGTAAATTTTGGTGTGTCAAAAATTGTGAGGAGATTTGGACTTAAAGAAATATATTTTTTTCAGGGACTGAATTGTAAATACTTAAAATTCAAGGACTAGAGTGCAAATACCTAACTCTTGAATGATTATTTTACAAATAATAAAAAGAAGAGTTAGTGGATAAATTAGAATAGAGAAGGGAAGATGAAGAAGAGGAGATGAAGAAGAGAAGTTGGAGAAGAATGGATGGAGAAAATAAGATAAGAATAGAGAAGGGAAGATGGAGATGAAGAAGAGTTAGTAGAGAAATTAGAATGGAAGATAAGAATAGAGAAGGGAAGATGGAGATTAAGAAGAGTTAGTGGAGAAATTAGAATGGGAGATAAATATGGAGAAGGGAAGATGAAGATGAAGAAGAGTTAGTGGAGAGATTAGAATGTGAGATAGAGATGGAGAATGGAAGATGAAAATGAAGAAGAGTTAGTGGAGAAATTAGAATGGGAGATAGAGTTAGTGGAAAAATTAGAATGGGAGATAGATGAGTAGGTTATAAAAGGAGGAAGAAGTGAGCTTGAGAAAGGATTCTTGGGAGAGAAAATTTGAAGTGTTTGGGAGAATTTTTTGGAGAGGAAATTTTGGATGTTTGAGAGAGTTTTGGGAGATTGAAGAAAAATTCGAGAAAAAGAAAATACCAAAAGAGAGAGAATTTTGAAGATGATGGGAGTTTAAAGCTAGGGGTTATCATCACAAATTCTTTCATCGATCAATATAAATCAAGAGTTCATCCTCGTCAACGAGCAAGCAAATTCGAGCTAAGTGTTTTTATTTATTCATTTATTTATGATTTTACTCGCAAATTAGCACAAATTGTATACACTTTCTCCATCTCTTTTTTTCCCCATATTTTATGTCAGGAGAAGGATATCTCTACGTCAACAGCAAAAATCTCGTAGAGATGCAAAAATCGGCCCAGACAAGCTCCTAAGCTGTCCACCGATTTCTCAACTGATCTGTGACTAAAAGTCTCTCTTAATTCAAAAGAAACTCTCTATATTGGGAACATAGAGAGCGAAAATCAATTATAGAAATTCCTCCCAAAAAATGGGAGATAAGTACTCTTTCCACTCTTCTGGTTTTAGGTGCAGATTAGCACATATTTTGTATACTGACACTTCACTTTATTTTATGTCAGGAAGCCGCAGCTCTATATCAATGGTCAACCCTGTGGAAGCACAAAATCGGCTTGGAGGAGTCCTCAAGCGCGAACAAATTTCAAATTGTTGAATCAATTCGTTGTATTTCATTTTAAAGAATTCATACCCCAGAATGGAGAGGACAAAGTCCATCCGCAATTTAAATACCTGCACCATAAATCCCAAAGGGAAGAGCCAAGCCAATGCTTAGCCTCCCATTGGAGGTTTTTACTTACAGTAGTTAAATACCTGCAACTTAAATACTTGTACCTTAAATCCCAAAGGGAAGAGCCAAGCCAATGCTTAGCCTCCCATTGGAGGTTTTTACTTACAGTAGTTAAATACCTGCAACTTAAATACATGTACCTTAAATCCCAAAGGGAAGAGCCAAGCCAATGCTTAGCCTCCCATTGGAGGTTTTTACTTACAGTAGTTAAATACCTGCAACTTAAATACATGTACCTTAAATCCCAAAGGGAAGAGCCAAGCCAATGCTTAGCCTCCCATTGGAGGTTTTTACTTACAGTAGTTAAATACCTGCAACTTAAATACCTATACCTTAAATCCCAAAGGGAAGAGCCAAGCCAATGCTTAGCCTCCCATTGGAGGTTTTTACTTACAGTAGTTTAAATACTTGCAACTTAAATACCTGTACCTTAAATCCCAAAGGGAAGAGCCAAGCCAATGCTAGGCCTCCCATTGGAGGTGTTTATTCATTGTCATGTACTTCCTATAATTTAATTTTTGAATCATCAGACCTAAAAGATAAGTAGGTTGTAATATTGCACAGAAGTCGTTAACACACTCCCTCTTTCGGCTTCAGGGAATCTTTAACACTTAAAAAAATATAACAAATAAAAATATATATCATCCATGCATCCTATTTAAAAAGTGAAAATACAAAAGAGAATACCCTACTAGAGCCTTAGGAATAAACCAAGCCTGAGTTGCCGAATTAGGATATCCATGAAATTAAGGTACCGAAAGGGCATTAGTTTTAATTAACTAGTGTAACCAAGTCCCCGAGCTCCTAATCTCTGGTTCGCAGGAATAAATTAGTTCTCCCGCTAATTTATTTAGGTTTCTAATCGACCTACCAAGAACGATTAGTGGCGACTCCAAATTTCAAAATCATTTAAACAAAAACCAAAGTTGCGATTCGGTAGGGCTTGGGAGGGTCCGCGTTAGGTTAGTCAAATCTAATTAACCTAATAATCCGTTAACCCCTAGAAATAATAAAAATATTTTCAGAGGGTCGCGACAGACTGGCGACTCCACTGGGGAGAGAGATTTTTAAATTTTTCGAAAAAAGATACCAATTGGAATACTTAATTTTTTTTTGAAATTTTAAAAGTCTTAGTGGACTTAGGCCAATGAAAATTTCATGGATATCTCGCTTCTGGCGATCTTGCTTGGGACTCATTCTATAGGTGTTATATGTTTTTGCAGGATGGGAGTTATAAGGGGCGGAGTGTTTGGCTAACCCCTTTGTTTTGCAGGCTCGGTGTTGGGTTTATTTGTTTAATTTCGCACATTTTTAGAAGCGATGTTTTGATATCAATTATTGTGCATGTCTTGCATACTCTGAGGATCACGACACCTGCACACACAGGCGTCTAAACCCAAGTCGCGAAATTCTTCCTAGAAAACCATAGATAGGGATCGAATATGCAAAGCTCTTGCGTCGATTGCGCTCGGGTTGACCATATTTTATTCCGCTCATTATCTGAATTGACAATTCTTCCCATTGTGATTTGATTGCGCGGAGGGTAAGTTTGTCAATTCAGATAGTGGGAGCCTTTTTAGGTCCATACCTTGTCTCTCCTTCTTTTATTTTCTAGAGTCCACTCCTCACTTGAGTCATGCGCATGACTATGTGAATTGCATTTCTCCAAGGTAAAAGTAAGTTCTCTAATTTTATCTTGTATTTATTTTCGGTCGGTCCATGCTAGGTGTTAGTCAGTTTTTGAGCTTGATATTACGACCATTCTTTTTAAAAGAAAATAAAAATTAAATTTGTCCCTCATTTCTTTTAAAAAAATTTTTTTTTTGAAAAAATGATGTAAAAAAATCCCTTCATGGGAATTTTATTAACCAATAAGGGATTTTTGTCATATTTTTATTGCTTCAATAAAAATGAAATTTTCCTGAAAAAATTTTCCTCTGAAAATTTCAATAAAAAGAAAAATTCCTTAAAAAAAAACTCTAGTAGACATCAAGTGATTTTATCACATTTTTCAAATTATAAAAACTTGCAAGAAAATTCTTCTCGAGAAATTCGCTCATGTTTTTCTAAGAAAATTTTCTCTAAATAAAATTAGACTAATTGACCAATAAGAGATTTTTGTCATGTTTTTTTTCTCTCCAATAAAAATGAAATTTTCCCGACAAATTTTCCTCTCAAAAATTTATTTCGATAAAAAGAAAAATTCCTTTAAAAAAAACATCAAGTGATTTTATCACATTCTTTCAAATTATAAAAACTTGCAACAAAAATTCTTTTCGAGAAATTCGCTCATGTTTTTCTAAGAAAAGTTTCTCTAAATAAAATTAGACTAATGTCTCGGGGGAATTTCGTTAACCAATAAAGGATTTCTGTCATGTCTTTCCTGCTTCAATAAAAATAAAATTTTCCTGACAAATTTACCTCTGAAAATTTATTTTGATAAAAAGGAAATTCCTTCAAAAATTTTAGTAAACGTCAAGAGACTTTGTCACATTCCTTTAAAAAAATAAAAAATAAAAAGAATAATAAATCTGAAAAAAATTCTGTATCAGAAATTAACCCATTTCTTCTTAAGGAATTTTTTTTTCTTTCTTCTGATTTCTCTATAAAATAGAAAAAATCAAATTGGACTAATATAGGAGTCATGGACCGACATTTCTTGTGTCGCATACTAATTATATCTTTTTCTTTTGCAGGGAGATCCTAGATACCCCAGACGGGTGTAAAAATTAAGTTCAATAATATATCAAGAATCATCTTCAGAAATACCAAATGACGAAAAACACCGAGGCTTCAACCGTTAATTCTGGGGGGCAAACGAACATTGTCCATCTTTGACAGACAAAGTTGTGTCAATCCGTAAACTTGTATGGGCAGTGTATTCTGATATGACGGTGGATTTATACTGATTAAACATGGGGGCATATTTAATGTATTGCAGAGGATCCCGCGTCTTTTGAAAAACAATATGGATTATATAATCAGAACCCATGAAACAAATACCTTTACCTGATCAAATCAACCAGAGACCGGTCTTAAAATTTCCTCTTATCCGAAACATGCGGAGGGCTTTAGAGGACCGAGGTTCTATTAATGAACGTGGCCCACAGGAATTTCTCCCGACGCTACAGGCGACCGACACGAGCAAGTGGACGCCGAAAGAAACAAAATATGGATAAAAGTGGGCACACAACAGGTGGCCGGATTTACTACCAGCGCACTGATCGAGTTGTCATAGCGTTATTGTTCGTGATCTCAAGATGGATAGTGGGGGCCACCGCCGAACCCATCATCAATGTTCTCGATATCATCGTCTGGAGCAATTAAACAAGAACATCAAGAAGAACATTAAGCCTCGACATCTTCGGTACCTCAAATCGTTCTGTTATGCTATGCGGAAGAAACGATAGCAGGAAAATTAAAAAAAAAAAAAAAAAAACAAAACACGTGAAGCTTTTCTTTCATTCCATTCATCAAAGAGTATTACAACAACTCACTGGGGAGGAAAGGTAAAGCCAAACTGGGCCCTGATGACCATTACGAAAGAGCTCAACTGACTCTCCAAACAGTTGATGCTCTGGATGCACCGGGCGCTCTCGGGATCAAGCTCCGCGAGCCTAAAGAAGAGGCGATCGCACTTCTCTTTAACCTGGGCCATAGTGGCCTCGTAATGCTCAACTGGCAAACTCCAGGTCCGGAACCGCTGCCCTCTCGAAAGCAATGTCTGCCGTAATGTCATCAAGTCTCTCCTGCAGCCAACCACATTTACACCTCATCACAATATTGCCTGGCTCCTGTTCGGCGTAAGTTCGGACCAAAGCCAGACGGTCCACCAACTTTCCCCTCTCACGAACCAGCCACGAAAGCTGATCGTTGGCAAACTTGAGGGCCTTTTTGTGATTATCAGCCACAAACGTAACTGTTGCCAGACGCTCGTGCCGGTCTCGGTAACGGGCTTTCACGACGGTGGTCACAAGGACCGTCTCATAAGCACGGTTATAGGCAGCCAGAAAATTGATGAAGAGGGTCGAGAAGTTCCGGTACTCCTTCCCTAGTTGGGTACCCTCAACAGAAGCAGCGTCCACGGTCCTAAATAAACCGAGGATTTCAGCCTCAATGGTAGAGTTTTTGGCTATATGAGCGTAACCTCTACCAAGAAGATTGTAGAGTCTCTCCCACCCAGCTAGGACTTCGGCGGATAAGGTATGGTTAGGAGAATTGGCCATTTTTGAAAGCAGAATACGAAAGAAAGGGGGAGAGAGGTGAGGCAGATGAGCGGAATGCGAAGATGGTAATCTGCTTTGAAGTAAATATTGATTTCATAGTGACGGTATCAACCAGTCAAGATTTCTCTTATCTACCATTCTCTATTGGCACCACCCTCGTTGGCTCGAATTCCCATCAGATGGCGACTGTGAGCTAAGCGAGTCCGAAATCTCCGCAGAAAGTTTGACGAGACACCGCCACTTTGAAAAAGAAGACGGAAAGATGAGCTGAGTAGAAGACACGGCAAACGTTAGCGAAAAGGAGATACGACTTGTCTTCATTGGAGGACCCGCCAGTAAATCGACGGTGGAGATCTTGACAGGGGCCCTCTATCACGAAAAGAAAAAAGAAGACAAACTGAGCGAGAAACAAGGATTTCCCCTTTGATCAAAAGCTGAATATCAGATTTTCTCCCTCGGAAAATCTAATAGCGCTGCCCGTGAAGAGGGAAGTCGTTGCTATTGCTAGAGAGAGAACTTGTCCCCATTTGATAGTCAGAGTTCATTCGCAAGAACTCGCAGGAGAAAGATAGAGAGGAAGGAGTTCTCGTGGGAGAGGAATTCAAAACCTTCACCATCAAAGCATCGGCTTTCAAAGCCTGTTACGAAAAGGCATCAACGATCTCGTGATCCCTCAAGTCCGAGAAGACATCCCGAGGCGGTCTCGAATCGGCAGTCCTAGATCCAGAAATATGTCGAGTGTTAGGGGAACGGGCGCATGTTCAACCCTGGTCAAAGCTGATGAAGTTCCTTACCCTGAGGGTCTACTGGTCATGTCCATTGACGGTAATCCAGTCTCTCTGTCAATCCTTGTTACCGTATTAAGAAAATGCCGGTATAAGGTTGTAGCTCAAGCAAAGGCGACAGAGGCCTTAGAGATATTAAGGAGGAGTAGTGACCCGTTTGATATCGTCCTTACCGCCATGGTAGGGATTGACATGGATGTTTTCACTCTCTTGGAAGTCATCAATTCTAAATTAAACATGCCAGTCCTCGTAATATCGGCAAGCGATGATCAGCAAGCCCTAATGAAGGCTGTCTTAAATGGGGCCCAAGACGTCGTAACGAAACCAGTTAGAGTTCAGATGCTTCAAAACATATGGCAGCACGTGGTAAGGAAGCAATTGCACGACCATGAGAACAAGCATCAAGCCTTCAATTTTGTTCCAAGCAACTGGAGAAAGAAGATGAGTTGGTCTCCCGAGCTGCATCGTATGTTTGTTAATGCAGTTCAGCAGCTAGGAATAGATTCGGCACGGCCGCAACATATACTGGAAATTATGAAGGTAGAGGGACTCACTAAAGCAAATGTTTCGAGTCATCTTCAGAAGTACAGAAAAAGGGTGAGAGAACACAATGCAGCTCAGAATCAAGAAAACCAAGGCGGGACTGATCCAAGCTTGAACGTCGAGTCTCCTCGCCACCATAAGTTCCCCAGGTTAGCATGGGGCGAGCCACTTCCCATCATCAACCAAGCTAGTAGCCATGCCATAAATCCCCCAGGCGTTAATCAAAGTATCCCCCAGAATCACCCTAATGCTCTTCAAGAGTATAGACTGCAGGAGCAGTGTATTCAGATTCCTTGGTTTGAGCACCAACCTGTGGCTAGAATTCATCCCATGATCAGCGCGCCTGCGCAGCCAAAGAATCAGACAAGAAATTATCCTGAGCACTTCTACTTCTCTAATCCTCGAATGGAAGGAGTTCTTGGCAGCAGGACAGTTGGTGATCCCCACACTTTCTCGAGTAATGATGAAGGCTCCAGCACGAGAAGTCAAATTGCTCATGGCGATGACAGAATGAGAAATCTACCGCCAGCATTTGCCAACAACAATGCCCAATTCGAGTATCAGTTGCTGGAAGGTTCAAGAGATTACCCAGATGATGAGCTTACTGCCCTGGTCAACCAGTTTAGGGTTGACAGACGTCCCAAGCCGCGATCAGGAGCTAGTGAGTAAGGACTCTCAAACATCGGTCATCCACACCCGAACCAACACGAGACTAGCTGATTATTAAAGAGCCACAGGAGAGGCAGAACTGACCTTGAATAAGTGCACCTTTCATTTCATGCTTAATTCCCCTGCGTATGATATTTCCAGCTTTCTAGGTGACTAGATTTAATTCAGGGGCAAGGGGGTAATTTGTTTTTTTATCTCGTCGAATGCGTGAATCCCTTTTTTATGCTAGATTTAGGGCGGATCAATTTGTGGCAACGTCGCTTACTGCCATAATGAGAAATGTTGAATGGCCTCACGTAGGGAAATTTCAAGTGAAAAGCCCAGGCGAGCTCGAAGACGGGTAACTGTGTGTCGTTCCAATTTACCCTTAATCGTTGCAAAATGCTAAATTGGATTTGTTCCATTCTCACCCAGGGGATTGCAAAGTGCCTCAAGAGTGTCGCAAAATGAAATGACCCAATGGAATGCGATAGGACTCATTCGCCTTCAAGGTAACCTTCAAATTAAAGGAGCCCTCCGGTCCACGGACCCGATGGCATGGAAAATAATGATGGTCCAAGGCAACCCGAAAGAAAACAAGGCCCAACTAAGCAAAGCACATATGTGGCAAGCTCAAAGTGAAAGGCAACTCGGGACATACAATTCAATCCAATCCAAATGAAGGAACTTCCTCAATTCAAATTCAATGGAAGTATACACAAGGGTAAAACAGTATCGTTCCAATTTTTCTAGAATATGAAGAACATATACTGTCGCATTCTCTTTCATTTTTGCAGGGGAAGTCTCTACTGGCCAGATTTTCCTGTCTACCATTCCCTATCAGTATCACCTCCGCTACTCGTCTCCAATCTCGAGCCAAGTAAATCCGACGTCTCTACGGAAAAGTTGGACGGGACGCCACTACTTTGAAAAAGAAAGGATAAAAAATAAGCTGAGTGGGAGACAAAGACATTTTCGGTAGAAAAGAGATACGACTCGTCTTTATTGAAGAACTCGCCAGTAAATTGACGGTGGAGACAGCACCAAGGGGCCCCCTTCCACGGAAAGATGGAAGGAGACGAGCTGGGCGAGAGATACGATGAAAAGAAAATCGAGAAAGCCAGAACACTCGAGAGAGGCAATACAGTTGGAAAACCCACGTCTAATTTTAAAGGAGGCATCTTCTTGATAATTCTCATTCGTGCTCGAAAGAGAGACTCTTAAAGCATACGCAATCTTCAAGAAAAATCCAGAGAGTGAAAATACAAGAAGAGATATCAAACTTTGAGAAATCGTTAACCAAATCAAAGATGTCTCAACCCAACACACTTGAAAGTTATCGTTACTTGCTGAATATGGGAGAGGAAGAGTTTGAAGCCATGTTTGGGATCGAGCCTATGGAGTTCGGCCCTTCCACCGACGACGTCCAAGAGCCCGATAAGGATAAGGACAACAACGGTAAAGGTCAAAAGAAGCGTTACCGTCGCCATACTGAGGAGCAAGTACGAAAACTTGAAGATTTCTTCAGAACGTGCCCTATGCCAGGCGGCAAACAGAAAATGGAACTGAGTCAAGAGCTAGGACTTGAACCTTCGCAAATCAAGTTCTGGTTTCAAAATAGACGAACCCGAATGAAGACTCGTCATGAGCACAACGAAGCCGAATTTCTAAGAGTTGAAAATGAAAACCTCCGAGCGGAGAACAAGATATATAAAGAGGCTTTTGCCTCCGCCACCTACCCCAACTGCAATACTCTCCTCACCCTCGATGAAATACATTTTCTGAGGATCGAAAATGCACGTTTAAGAGGTGAGTTAGATCAGTTCATAGCAGGATCAAGTTCTGTTGGAGCAAGACACAAAAAGACCGAGACTATGGGACCAGCATGGATGCCTTCTGAGGAGGAGGTGAGGTATCATCACCAGGCAAGTGGCATTGGCGACGAACTCGCCGCCATGATCAGGCAATTTGATGCTGATGAAGCACCAGGGCTTTAATGTGCATACGGATCCTGTATTTCAAAACTAGTGATCACGGGACCTGCAACACAGCCGACGCGTACCTGATCCGAAACAACGCTAGCTGATCACTCAAGAACCTGCAAAGGGAAGAAGATCAAACCTGGACGAATACGTCTACTTAGTTTCATCGCACGTTCTCACCTTTTATCGATGTCCAAAATCAATGCACAAGCTAGAAGTAATCATTTCCCTTTCCCCCTTATTAAATGCTCGGAGCCGTTACCGCACCAAACTCGAAAAAATTAATATCGAGAAGAAATCCGCGTAAATCCAAAGGGTAAACCCGTATCGTTTCAAGTTACCCTCGAACTACCCATGTTTTAAAATTAAACCCCTCATATTTTCAGGAATTTGCAAAAAGACCCAAAAACGAAATTCCTTGGTTGGACTAAATTGGGGCAAATCAACTCGTAGACATTACCACGGAATGAACAGCTTCAGACAAAGGAAAGTGCGAACGAGAGACCCGAACAAATCTCAGACATAGGTAATTCTGTATCGTTCTAATTTGTTCATAATCATCACAAGTCCTGAATTGTTTTATTCCATTCTTAACAGGGATTGCAAATTATCTCGAGAAATACCGTAACATGGCCCAAGGTGATACAACAGGGCTGTTTTATCCCCAAAGATTAACCTTTGAAAGGATAGCCCCATGGACACCTACGGTCCAATGGACCGAATGGTATGGGGGATGACAGTAGGTCCGAAATATCCCGAGTTCGATCCCCGAGGGTGGGGAATGTTGTATGTATTATAAATAAATGAAACAACTTTTTGTGCATTTTTTTTAACAAACAGGAATACTTGACGACCTTACCAAAAAACAGGAATACTCGACGAGTAATATCAAATTCAGTATTTTACTATAGTCTTGCGATAATGGTGAGGTGCCTAACAAAAGTCGAGGAAAATTCAATCCAGCAAAATTGGTAAGAGACTCGTGCAAGGCATTCAAGACGAAAGGTAAATCAGTATCGTTTCCAATTTACCCCTTTTAATACTGGTTGACATGTCTCCTTTTCTTTCTACAGGAAATATTTACACTAACATTTAACATGTTGAAGGAGACAAATCCAAAAGAAAATTATGATCATCTGACAAGATCTATTTTGGTGAAAAATGGGGCAAATTAATCACAAGTTCTGAAGCAAAAAAAGCAAATACGTCTTCCTTATCTCGTTTGATTTCAAGAATAATTTCTCTGCTTTTTGCAGGGGCATTCAACCACTAAACCACGGCGGTCGCTGTTATTAAGCAAACCGAAATGCTCCATCACCCATATGCTTCATCGCACAGGGGCAAAGTTGAGATGAACCGCCCCTCGACATAAGGAGTAGGCTTCCCAATTTGTTCGGTCCGCCCACATACCAGGGGCAATTCAAATCCGCCCATATTTGCACATTATATAAACACACATTATGCTAAAAAATTGTCACATCTGCATTGTGTTTACACATTTCACGAATTATGTATGATTATTCCGCATGTTTAATTTACCAACTCCAACTTAGAGCATAAACTGCATAGGAGACATCAAATGTGCAAAATGGGGCATAACAGGATGAGGAAAGTTAAACCATTTCTACACACGGGTCTAACATTTTAATCTACAGATAAACAGCCTTTCTCTAGAGTGAGAGAAAGCCCCTTCGGACTAAATTTCCCCATTCAGATTACATTCGAGGCGTTCATATTATGAGAACCTCCTTAAATAGAATTGGTAATGCAAACTTGACAGAATAGTTTTGCATGATCCACATTTTGATTGATTGCATCATGAGTTATCACACAGACTACTGCTAATCATTGCCAACTTAGCTGAACAATTTTGTATGAACCAATGAACGCATTGATGAAAATGCTTGCACATGTTAGCTCTGACATTGCCTGACAGGCAACACATTCCCGGTGTTTGAGTTACCTTCAAAAGTCTTGAAATTCATTTGGCGATTATTGAATGAACAAGCCTGGTTGTCGAGAAGCCACCAAGCATTTCTTCCAAATTCTCAGGTAAGTATATCTTCAACCTGAACCTTTCAAGAGAATGAATTCTGACGGTTGTTGGGGTACTCGAATCCATTGCGGTATATATAGGTATCCACCTTCTTCAATAAAGCATGATTTGTCTTAAGGACAAAAATGTTCGAGACCTTTTGATCTCTGCCTCTTTGGTTTATTCCTAAAGCGACAGGAGAATATAATTTGGGTTTGAGCTTCCGTAGGATTCCTGGTCTCCCCAGATTTCAGAATGGCACCCTTTGAGGTACACCAAGCCCTTCTTACAGGCAAACTAAGTCCTTCTTACAGGCAAACCAAGTCCTTCTTACAGGCAAACCAAGTCCTTCTTACAGGCATAAAGTCCTTCTTATAGGCAAATCAAGTCCTTCTTACAGGCAAACCAAGTCCTTCTTACAGGCACAAAGTCCTTCTTATAGGCAAATCAAGTCCTTCTTACAGGCAAACTAAGTCCTTCTTACAGGCAAACCAAGTCCTTCTTATAGGCAAATCAAGTCCTTCTTACAGGCACAAAGTCCTTCTTACAGGCAAATCAAGTCCTTCTTACAGGCAAATCAAGTCTTTCTTACAGGCAAACAAAGTCCTTCTTACAGGTAAACAAAGTCCTTCTTACAGGCAAACAAAGTCCTTTTTACAGGCAACGCAAGTCCTTCTTACAGGCACAAAGTCCTTCTTACAGGCAAAGTAAGTCTTTCTTACAGGCAAATCAAGTCCTTCTTACAGGCAAATCAAGTCCTTCTTACAGGCACAAGTCCTTTTTACAGACACCAAGTCCTTTCTACAGGCACCAAGTCCTTCTTACAGGTATCTCCATGGGGTGACCTACCATACGGGTCAAATCTCAATCAAAATTTAATCAGTAGAATCCTTTTATTAGGAATCTACCATGGTACGACCCACCATACGGGTCAAATGGTATGACCCACCATACGGGTCAAATTTTAATTCAATTTTTAATCAGTAGAATCCTTTTATTAGGAATCTACCATGGGTTGATCCACCATACGGGTTCAAGTTCAACCACCCTAAAGTTTTTTTTATATAACGAATCCTTAGGTTCTCATTTCATTTTCAGTGGAACATTCATGTCACGACTCTTTTTATTTCCTTGTATTGAGTCGATTATAATTCAGGTGTCATCTCGTCTTTGAAATGAACCTCTACCGAGCTTCCTTTCAAAGAGGGGCAGCTGTTGACACCTGATTTTTAATCATTTTTTCTATTGCTAAAGTAATAAAAAATCCATAAAAATTCATAAAATTGAAAAATCAACTTTGGGGACCTTAGCCAAGCCTAGGGAACCAATTTTGACCAAAAAACGATTTTTCATATTTTCAGTATTTTTACGTATTTTTTATTTATTTATTTTCGAAAATTAATAGAAAATCCATAAAAATTCATAAAATTGAAAAATCAACTTTGGGAAGCTTAGCCAAGCCTAGGGAACGAATTTTGACCAAAAAATAATTTTTCATATTATATATATTTTAATTTTTTTTTAAAAAAATACAAAAATATTTGAAAATTTTGGAAAAATAACATTTGAGGCCAAAAAATACACAAAGATAGTTAATATTTTTATTTTAAATCTATTTTCATATTGGCCATCGCAAATTCAGAAAAATCCAATTCGAGTCACGTGTTCCTTCACGAGTATAATCTCGAATCGGGCCTAAAAAAATTTAATTTGAGTCAACTTATTTTTAACTTTCACTTTTTATGAGTTGTGACATTGTCTTCTAATATTTTAAATTTTCATCTTGGCCCAATTATACCCAGAATGACTTAATTTTGCAAAAGGGCTTTAATTAAATTATGCATTATTTTCAGCGACAAAAAATGAGCTTAAATTTGACATGTGGTAAATTTTGGTGTGTCAAAAATTGTGAGGAGATTTGGACTTAAAGAAATATATTTTTTTCAGGGACTGAATTGTAAATACTTAAAATTCAAGGACTAGAGTGCAAATACCTAACTCTTGAATGATTATTTTACAAATAATAAAAAGAAGAGTTAGTGGATAAATTAGAATAGAGAAGGGAAGATGAAGAAGAGGAGATGAAGAAGAGAAGTTGGAGAAGAATGGATGGAGAAAATAAGATAAGAATAGAGAAGGGAAGATGGAGATGAAGAAGAGTTAGTAGAGAAATTAGAATGGAAGATAAGAATAGAGAAGGGAAGATGGAGATTAAGAAGAGTTAGTGGAGAAATTAGAATGGGAGATAAATATGGAGAAGGGAAGATGAAGATGAAGAAGAGTTAGTGGAGAGATTAGAATGTGAGATAGAGATGGAGAATGGAAGATGAAAATGAAGAAGAGTTAGTGGAGAAATTAGAATGGGAGATAGAGTTAGTGGAAAAATTAGAATGGGAGATAGATGAGTAGGTTATAAAAGGAGGAAGAAGTGAGCTTGAGAAAGGATTCTTGGGAGAGAAAATTTGAAGTGTTTGGGAGAATTTTTTGGAGAGGAAATTTTGGATGTTTGAGAGAGTTTTGGGAGATTGAAGAAAAATTCGAGAAAAAGAAAATACCAAAAGAGAGAGAATTTTGAAGATGATGGGAGTTTAAAGCTAGGGGTTATCATCACAAATTCTTTCATCGATCAATATAAATCAAGAGTTCATCCTCGTCAACGAGCAAGCAAATTCGAGCTAAGTGTTTTTATTTATTCATTTATTTATGATTTTACTCGCAAATTAGCACAAATTGTATACACTTTCTCCATCTCTTTTTTTCCCCATATTTTATGTCAGGAGAAGGATATCTCTACGTCAACAGCAAAAATCTCGTAGAGATGCAAAAATCGGCCCAGACAAGCTCCTAAGCTGTCCACCGATTTCTCAACTGATCTGTGACTAAAAGTCTCTCTTAATTCAAAAGAAACTCTCTATATTGGGAACATAGAGAGCGAAAATCAATTATAGAAATTCCTCCCAAAAAATGGGAGATAAGTACTCTTTCCACTCTTCTGGTTTTAGGTGCAGATTAGCACATATTTTGTATACTGACACTTCACTTTATTTTATGTCAGGAAGCCGCAGCTCTATATCAATGGTCAACCCTGTGGAAGCACAAAATCGGCTTGGAGGAGTCCTCAAGCGCGAACAAATTTCAAATTGTTGAATCAATTCGTTGTATTTCATTTTAAAGAATTCATACCCCAGAATGGAGAGGACAAAGTCCATCCGCAATTTAAATACCTGCACCATAAATCCCAAAGGGAAGAGCCAAGCCAATGCTTAGCCTCCCATTGGAGGTTTTTACTTACAGTAGTTAAATACCTGCAACTTAAATACTTGTACCTTAAATCCCAAAGGGAAGAGCCAAGCCAATGCTTAGCCTCCCATTGGAGGTTTTTACTTACAGTAGTTAAATACCTGCAACTTAAATACATGTACCTTAAATCCCAAAGGGAAGAGCCAAGCCAATGCTTAGCCTCCCATTGGAGGTTTTTACTTACAGTAGTTAAATACCTGCAACTTAAATACATGTACCTTAAATCCCAAAGGGAAGAGCCAAGCCAATGCTTAGCCTCCCATTGGAGGTTTTTACTTACAGTAGTTAAATACCTGCAACTTAAATACCTATACCTTAAATCCCAAAGGGAAGAGCCAAGCCAATGCTTAGCCTCCCATTGGAGGTTTTTACTTACAGTAGTTTAAATACTTGCAACTTAAATACCTGTACCTTAAATCCCAAAGGGAAGAGCCAAGCCAATGCTAGGCCTCCCATTGGAGGTGTTTATTCATTGTCATGTACTTCCTATAATTTAATTTTTGAATCATCAGACCTAAAAGATAAGTAGGTTGTAATATTGCACAGAAGTCGTTAACACACTCCCTCTTTCGGCTTCAGGGAATCTTTAACACTTAAAAAAATATAACAAATAAAAATATATATCATCCATGCATCCTATTTAAAAAGTGAAAATACAAAAGAGAATACCCTACTAGAGCCTTAGGAATAAACCAAGCCTGAGTTGCCGAATTAGGATATCCATGAAATTAAGGTACCGAAAGGGCATTAGTTTTAATTAACTAGTGTAACCAAGTCCCCGAGCTCCTAATCTCTGGTTCGCAGGAATAAATTAGTTCTCCCGCTAATTTATTTAGGTTTCTAATCGACCTACCAAGAACGATTAGTGGCGACTCCAAATTTCAAAATCATTTAAACAAAAACCAAAGTTGCGATTCGGTAGGGCTTGGGAGGGTCCGCGTTAGGTTAGTCAAATCTAATTAACCTAATAATCCGTTAACCCCTAGAAATAATAAAAATATTTTCAGAGGGTCGCGACAACAATGTTGCTAGAGATCATCAAATGTGATAGGAAATCGATTAAGGTGACTGGCCCAATTAAAAAGAAAATAAGAAAAGTGAATGAATCAATGATCGAAAACAGTTTATTTTAAAAATCGTCTCTAAAGTTGGATGGGAAGCGATGGACGTTAGTGAACGTCGTTCAGTGAACGACACAATCGTTGTCAAAATAAATTGTCATTATTTTTTAGGTTAATACCACGAAAAATCCCAAACTAATACATGTATGACAAATTTACTCCAAACTTTTTTTTTACTACTAAAAACACCAAACTAATACATTTATGACAAATTTACCCAAACTATTTTTTTTATCACCAAAAATCTTAAATTAATAAAAATATGATAAATTTAACCCCAAATTAATTTTTTTACTACAAAAAATCTCAAATCGGTACACTTCCGACAAATTTATCATCTATTAGTTTCGTTAAATTGAGTTAATACCACGAAAAACTCTAAATTAATACACCTGTAACAAACAAAGAGTAACGTATACACCCGGCAATTATCACGTATCATCTAACTCACTTATTTGACGATAAAATTTAACAAAAACTAACGGAGAGTAACTTTGTCACAATTATACTAGTTTGGGGTAAATTTGTCATAGGTGTATAAGTTCGGAATTTTTTGTGATAAAAAAATAATTGAGAATAAATTTATTATATGTGTATCAATTTTGAGGTTTTTTTTTTTTTTGACATTAACCCTTGTTTTTTCTGGGTGACACGATGCTTGAGTCAACAACACGGCAGGACTCGAGCCTAACCTCAGTTTGAAAATGGAAGAGGGTTCCACTGAAAATAATGGGGGAGCCTGCGAATCAGTCGTGGATTCCATTTCATTTTTTGACGAAGTTGACTTTGACCGGTTCAAATTATGAGCACCATCTCCCAGAGGACTATAAGGGAGAAAAAAAGAAAAAAATGCATACTTAGATGATAAGCCAATCTAATCTCATCCCAGTCCGATGATATGGTTCAATCTGCTCGGCGAGCCGTGGTCTGCTCCCGGATTAAGCGCGCAATTCACGAAACAGTCGGATCGGCGAGAAAAGACGGGGGGTCGTTGTCACGTGAACGGCGGCGATTCTCCCGTGCGATGTTCAATTACCGTTCGAGCGCGAAACGAATCTATAGGAAGAAACCCGGGCTCAACTTAAATAGAAATCGATACGCATCGAATTCAATTGGAAAAATATTCTGTAATAACTGGCTTTATCGATTGGAACCGATACGGCTATGAATTATAATTTCAAAGGAACATCGGTGTCGTGTTGGCATGTGTTTTATGTCACCCAAAGACGAATGATCTCATGCTGATGTCATTGGAACGCTGTTTTTGTGGGGGGGAGGGGGGGGGGGCAAAAAAAAGATCTCTATGGTGTTTTGCTATTAACAAGAAGATGCCCTATCTCCTGCTAGATCCGTTAAACATATTAGACGAGTCAAGTATGTTCCAATTCAAAATGACCAATCGTCATACAATACATATCCCGTGATTCATAATCGATCCGAACTATACTGCTTAAACTCTTCTATATTTTACACATTCTAAAAAAATTTATACCCAAATTAAGACGATATCACAAAGCGAGCAAGCACGAGATTAATTGAAAATGAGAGAAAGTGATAGAATTGGGTTGAGTTTAAGTAAATTTTAAACTCATTCAACACTCATATTATTTCGTTTCTACCACTTTAAGTTCATTTATCGAACACACCTGACTCATATAACAACCCAGTCCATCAAATACTGGGTTAAGAAATTGGTCTATGATCTATTTTGACGAGTCTATTTCCCGCCAATATGAAAACTTGAGAAGGGTTATTCAAAAGAGATTTTGTGTACATGATTTATAAGCCAAACAACGTACATTCATTTTATAATCCATGAGGCGCGATGAGAGACTTGGATAAACTCATGAAACACCGTACAGGTCGCATGAACTGATTAAGTGCATGCCTTTAATTTATACAAGTGGCATGATTCAAAACAGTATGCACATAATTGGTGCGATCGGATGAATGACCTCCGGATCGAATTAGAGTTAGCATAGCATATTATTATTATTTCCTTACTGCCAATCTCTTTTGGTAGGTCAACAGCACCTTGAAAGTTCGAACGCTAACCTGACTTTGAACGCTGGAGAACAAAAAAAAAAAAAAAAAGAAACTCAAGTCCAAGGCCCAACCCATTGCTTGCCATCGACGGGCCTACGACGTTATCAATGTCCAATCCCAAGGGGTGAGTAGGAATCAATTCGGACGGCGAATCAGTCCGAACCGGGCAATTGGGAATGACCCAAGTCAAACCAAATCGAATCAAAGCTTGAAATTGATCTGTGTTAGGTTTAGTTTTTCCCAGGGCACTTTGGACGTTTAGAGTCTATTTGGTAACACTCATACTTCTTTTGTTACCGGGAACGGAAAAAGAACGTAAATCTATTTAGTAGCTTCAGTTAATTTTTTTTATTTCGAGGAACAGATCGGTGGTCAGGGAACGGATAGAACAGAAATAAGAAACACCATCGTCGGCAAAAAAAGGCTCTTAAAGCCCCCTTGGGAAGGAAATTAATGTGCTTGGCAAAAAATGTTTGGCCCCGACTTTGGGGAAATATCATCGTCAACAAAGCTAAAAGTGCATACTGGTGGATTCGTGCAGATCCGGATCACCTAATATTATGGTTTCTGTGACACAGATAACATTACTCAAAACAAACCGTTTATTTTTATTTGGACGGCCATGGATGGGTCACGTCATTTGTAGAGGGAGGGAAAATCATGCGGGAATTTTTTTTTTGGTTTGAAAAATTTTAAATCTCAATCATCTCTCAATCTTGGCCATCCAAATGAAAATGACTGGTCTGATTTGAATAACGTTATGTATGTCACAGAAACTCCCAATGTTATGTGATCTAATTCCAATAGCTGCTTTGGGTTATCAACATTTTTGGAAGACATGTTCACGGATAAATGGATTTTTCCTTCCCAAATTACCCCAGTAAGAATTTCATATTTTGATTTTGCCCTCACAATTGTGCATCTTCTCTCTGCAATGCAGATCTAGAGTTTGTGGAAGTCGAGGAGTAGGACGGGTGTCATTTGTTGGGGGAGGGGGGTGGGGGTAATTGGGTAGGAATTTTTTTTTTTTTTGAAAAATTTTGAGTCTCAATTCTCTCTCAATCTTGGCCATCCAAATGAACATGGATGATCGGATTTAAATAATGTTACCCGTGTCACAAAAACTTCCAAGTGATCCAATTCCAATACCTGCTTTGGGTCATCAACATTTTTGGAAGGCATGTTCCCATATAAATGGATTTTTTCTTCCCAAATTACCCCATTAATAACTTCATATTTCGATTGTGCCCTCACGGTTGTGCATCTTCTCTTCGCAATGCAGATCTAGAGTTTGTGAAGGTCGAGGAGTCGGACGAATATCGACGAGGGCTCCGCTAGGGTAACGCGACGCAGGCATCACATTGCCCGGGGGCGAGGGACCTCAGCTACCCCCGGCTTGGCTCGCACGATGTCAAAGTTGGAACTTCTTGTCTGGGTCGCGCCATACCGAAGTCTGGATTTAGCTCGCTTAAGGTCGTGCGACCTCATTGGCCCTCGCCTAATGTCGCGCCGACATCGAAGGGTCAGATTTGGGAAGCCCAACCGCCAAAATTCTTGATCCGGGAAGTACTAGGTCTCACTAGCTTGGCAACAAGCTCGTCTAAGCTTCACCAAGCTCTGCGACGACGATCAGCCTTTGCAGATCTACTTGCATGAGCTTTGGTGCGATAGTCGTCGGGCCTCACCGAGCTCTATTTTCCTTGCCCGAGCTCTGATACGACAACGTTTACGAACCGACGGTCGCCACTGATGCTGGCCTTATGATCGCCACCGAAGCAAGGGAAGTATCATTGCCCTCTTTGTCTCTGGTTTTTGAGGTGTTCCCTCTTTTTTTTTTTTTTCCACTTCGAAATTACTTTTTATACTAAATATGCACCAACCAAATGCTATGTATTTTCAACAAATACACCTTTCGCTCAAAATATCCTTGGGCAAATGACTTCACATCCCCCAAAATTGAACCAAACGCAGCCGAAGCTGATTCAATCCGATTTCAAAACCAAACGAAGTCGAAAGTTTAATTTGGAATAGAATGGTACAGCTAAAGTTGCACACGGACTATCAACTCTTCTAATATAGCCATAGGGGTAATTTAGATCAAGAAGAAAAAAAAATTTTAAGGATTGTTTTGGTTCGTGCACTTATCCATGCATGAAACAACACGCGACTATTGAAAATCACCCAAATCGGCAACAGAAAGTGTCGCTTGTTCACGCACGAGATAACACCCGATTATTGGGCAGATCCTAACATATTTTGTCTGAAGAACAGATTCTCGTCTCTCGAGAGAATTAGGCGATGCTTAACAAAAACAAAAGGAAAAAAAAAAAAGGCACAAGACTGGAAATAATTTCTTTTTCCAATTCATATAATTTAATTCGTTGTCATGGTAACGCGTATCAATGTTCATACATACATACATACGTACGTGCTTCTGTACCGTCTTCTTTCTTCTGCAACCTTTCAATTTGGCTTGTCCATAATATGATAAAACACACGTGCTCCAAAAAAAATTGGCATGGTCCACATCCGCGTTGGATTTCTCGAAGCCTATGTGGTCGTGAGAGACCACCTCCTTTCTCGTTCATCGCCTCGTAATGATACCGTCCGTTCAACCTCCAACGTGCTTTCTTTTTTTTTTTTTTCGAATTCACAGCCGCCAATGGCCCAATGCAACATGATGGAGGCCTCCTTCGCCGCGAGGGAAGCCTGTGTGGGCCCCGGCCGACCGACCCCTCAACGGTCCGATTCCCCTGCCCTCACGCTTTCTCACGCGTGGGGACGGACCACGGGATCGGACCCGAATTCTTTGGCCTCTTTCGGCATCGTTTTGACCCAGCAGCTTCTGAAATTTATTTTTTAGTAGCGTGAACAGTATGAAGAATATGTACTATCAATTCTAACCCGACCGTCCAATCCGGCGGATCCGAAGGAACCATAACTGCTTTCCAATCACTCCGGCGAGCGACAGGGACTCAAGTATGGCCTCATCTCCGGCATGTGCTCCGACACGCTCCATATCCTCACCGACTTGTCCAAGCTCCCGCTGTACACTATCCACCGCGGGCCATTCTCGTCCTCGTCCTCGGCCCCCGGCGTCTGCTCCTGCTCCACGGCCAGGCATTTGATGGGCCCGCCGTGCCCTGTCAGCACGCTCAGCCACGAGTGGGCCCCGGTGGCGGGGTCCCTACGCCACACGGAGATGCTCTTGTCGGCGGAGCCGCTGAGCACCAAGTTCCCGGCAGCCGCCAGGCACAGGACGGCCAGCTTGTGGCCCCGGAGCGCCCCGCCATGGGACAGGTGCTTCTGGCGCGTCCAGAAGTTGACCGCGCCGTCGGATGACCCGGAGTAGACCACCCCGGAGGCCTCGCCCACGGCCAGCGACGTCACCGCGCTCTCCTGGTCCAACAGGAGTCGAACCAAGAAATGCGTCGTCCCCTTCCCATGCAACTCTCTCCTCCACACCTTCACCGTTCCATCGGCCGAGCCGGTGAAGACCAAGCCGTCGAGCCCCGAGGCGATCGAGTTTATCGCATCGTCGTGAGCATCAACCGATTCCAAGCACTTGGAATCGGATAGTCTCCACACCTTCATGGTCTTGTCCCAAGAGCCCGAATACAAGATTCCCGCCTCCTGATTCAGGCTCAAGCACGACACCGCATCGAAGTGCTTGATGCGCAAGGCCTTGCTGCGCCGGCGGACCTCAACGTAGTTCTTAGGGTTTATGGAGCTCTTGATGTAGTCCTTCAACGTGGGCAAGCTGCCGATGCGCTTGTGCGCGGCCACAGACAAATTATTGAGATGGTGATTATCTTTCGAGGGCTTCTTCCAAATTCGGATCTTGCCGTCTTGGTGGCCCGTGAAAACTCTGTCACCGGAGACGACAATAGCCTTGACCAGTCCGCTGTTGGACTTGAACCCCGAGAATTCCCTGAAGTTCTTCCAAACGCGGATGTTCTTGCTGTCGGAGCCCGTGTACAGCAAGTCGCCAGTGGCCGCAAGGGAGTACACATGCCCCTCCTTGCGGATTAGGGAACCGATGAGGCCGCTGTTCCCAGAGAAGAGGCCCCCGAGCATCGGCGACGGCACTATCCACGGGGATTTGGCGTAGGGAGACAGCTGGACCAACGGTGACATGAGGTAGGGGCTCGGGGAGGACGTGGAGTAGCCCGCGGACGGTGAGGCGACGTAGTATTGAGGAGGGCTCGCTGCGGCGGACGCGTTGCTGACGCGGTGGTTGTCCTTGGCGGTGGCGGCAGCATAGTAGTCGTCTTGGTCCTGAGGCAAGAGGGTGGGTTCAGAACGCAAGAACGCTCCGAAAGTCGGTCGGCGACTAGGGTTGGTTTTGTTAGCCGGCTCTCCCAACATCACGGTTCCCCCTCTTTCCACTTTCGACAGACGAGGAATTGCGGGAATGACGAACGAGAACAGGAAATGAAAAGACAATAATACAGAGAGCCTATCGAGAGCGATGTTTTCTTTTTTCCTAGTGATTGAGAAAGGTATTCGAAGGGCACAACAGAGAAGCGCGAGGGAGGAGCCGCATATAAATAGCTGAGAGAGGGGGAGGCAGGAGACGATAAGTTGGTGGGGGGAGGACGGGACACGTGGACGACGGAGACGTGAGGCTTACGAAGGTCAGGCGAGAAAGGGCGACGCTCCTGCGTTACGTTCGGGGCAACGGGGAACCGGCTGTGCCAGTCAGGAGGGAGCTAAAAGTCTGGCTAATTGAATTGTTCCATTTAAGGCATGCGGCTTGCGGAGCCTTCACGCGCTCGCGAGTTGGAGATTTCGTCCCATGGAGAAATGTGAAGGAAATGGGTGCGAACCGTTTTCAGACAGGACAGCTTGACTTTTGGATTTTTCCGAGGGGGAGGTCATTGACCTTTGACTTTTCCTCGGTTTCCAGACTTTTCTTGAAAACGCTTTGGGATTTAATATGCCTCGTGGCGCTTCCATGGTTTCGCAATAGCGAGTTCCTGGTGCACGTGAATGGCATTTCACCATATCCCCAGGGATTTTGCTCCGAAATTGCAAGGTCGCGTGTGACGATTCGTGCAGAGTTCAATAATCGCTCCAAACGGTCTAGATTTAAAGAACGTAAATCTAACTCAATTTATCTTCTTCAGAGCATAGCGCGTGACCAATCTCTCAACTATCTCTTCCATATGGGAAACCAAAATAAAGCCAATTACTTGAGATGACGAGATTTGCATGCTTTTATGAGAATTGGTTACGGTAAAAGTTTAGAAATCCCATGTTTTTATGTCTATTAGTTATATATGTCGATTAAAAACTTTGTTTTCTTTAAAGAAAAATAATAAGTCAATTAAGACCTATCTTGGAGGGCCAGAAGTAAGCGCCATCATTGTCAAGGACTCGTAGTTAAGGATAGCAGATACATCTGGATTGGGAAAAATCCATGCAAAGCAACCAAATCGTTGATAATTTCGCTCCCCGGCGCCATCTTGCCCACAATCTCGTTCTGAGGACAACAACTATGGCCGGGACGATCGGTTGTCTCTGATGTGATCGAGCGTTAGGAATCGTGTGTCGGGAATTGAAAAAGATGAAAAGGAAAAAAGAAAAACAGAGCATGAAGACAAGAAAGTAGGGATTAATCACATGGGGCAGCAGCCACACAATCTTTTTGCGTGGACGTGGATCTCGAACGAATGGATGCATGCACAGCCCTCTTTGCACGGACACCTTCCCTTTCCCTCTTTATATGATATGATGGAGCACTCTTCTTTGTGGATTTCCATTTTCACATTACCAGTGAAGAAACGGACAATTCATCTCATCGTATGTAAGGTTTTGAACGGGAAAACTATCCATTCGATCCTAACATACCGATGTAGTCGTAATGTTTGCATGAAATTTTAATGTAATTAGTTCGAGATAATTAACGACAGGAAATGATGACCTTATGATCCATGTGGGACGTTGGTTTGAGCAAAGTAGTGCACGTCTGCTTGTCACGTAGGACGGTCGGCCATCACTGGACACTCTCCCCTCTCCGGTCAATAATTTCTTATGGTAATTGATTAGAAAGATTATTTGAGAATTTTGCACAAAGATGTGGGACTATATTGACAAAATTACAAACCATCGCATTGTCATGTGTACAATAGGCTTAGAAGTGATTTGGTAATTATCCAGATTTATACATGACTGTCTTTTTATGATACCAGTTTTAGGAACTTTGGGAACCACTTTCAAAACCTTATCTCTTTTCCACTGCGAGAGTGCATCGATGATTTTACATTTTTGATCCGTAATTTGTCCATCTGGTTGTATATAAATAACGACAGGAAATGAGTAACGAAGGAACAATCATGTTCGAGATCAAAAAGTAGAAGCGATGTGGCCAAATACGAAGTAGACCTCAGCTCCATTAATCCTTCTTTGACTGTGCTATAGCTGGCCAACAGAGGGAGGAAGAATCCAAAGGAAAAACCTTCTTTGACGATCATTTGCTCGTTTTCATAAGCGGGCAATGGAGGAAGAGTTCGGTCCATCGTTTACTCTAATCATTTTCACATGCCATTCTCTTGAACATACGTAGCGCAATGGAAGTAATGTTTTCCCATGGGCAAAAAGGTGTCTTTTGTTCTGGAGTTGGCTTAAGCAACAGCAGCAGTCCCATTTCTTATTTGACAGAAAATCTTTCCAAAAAATTCCCAACATTGCAAATCGGCAGATTTCTTCTGGGGACGCGTCAAATGTCAATGACCCATAATGGCTGCCACCTACAAATCTGCGATCGCAGAGATATTGGGTGAGGAGAAGACTTTGCAGCGAAAGCGACGTGCGATCCCAATTGCGCAGTTAAACGGACACGTATCGGTTGTTTCTTCCTACGTAGAGAAGAGAATAGCTACTTATCAACGACACAATGCCCCGTCTCCTTGACACGTAATCGAAAGTAGGCTACGAACGACGAACGACTAGTTGGCTTGAGACACGTGTCCCCGTAATGCATGAAGTACGTACCCACGTTAGGATGAGGAGAGCAAAAAAAACGCAAAGATTAGGGTTTCATGCGATGTACTGGGATTTGAGTTCTTCAAACTCATCCTTGATAATATTGCGGCTGCTAAACTTTCAGAAAGTCAATCACGACATGGGGTTGGTCGAGAAATATTGTTTGTTCTTCGTTTTCTCACCGATATACAAAGGTTCATTGGCTTCAGAAGATCATCCGAGTCCTTAAGGTTATGACTATCTTTCGTCTCTCTTCCGTTAGGGTTTCCATAGATATGATTGAATAAACACTTTGTTTGGGGAGGGGGGGGGGGGGGGAGAGCGTGATGGGGGAGGGGGGAGAGAGAGGGAGGGAGAGAGATTTATATATGATGTGACCACTGATAAGTGAAAACTGTCGCAATAAGGAAGACAGATGACAATTAGTCTAAGCTAATCATCGAAATCATACATAATAAAATCGTGTTAATGATGCAAGCTCATCAAACATCTGTCCTGGTCCTGGACACATGCTCGAGCTGTTTTAGTAGTAGTCACCTGCACCAATTATAACTATTTGTCTGCCACTTTGCCGGAAATGTCTCTTCTTTGGCCATCTGAAATCATTATTAAAACCTTAGTCGATTGTAAGCAAACTACTAGTTATGTCCACACACCTAGACACAGAACAGCTGTCCCTAAAAATGGTTCGAAGTGGCACTTGTCTTCAGCTCATCCTGTACACACTTTCTTGTATTGATTAAAAATTTGGAAAATCTTGTGGAGTGCCCGTTTACATCACAGCTAATAATTAAATTAATTAGCTCTTGTGCTATATTATAAATGGCAAGTCATCAGATATTTCACAATGGAAAGATCTCGTGGCTTTAGAAGTCAAGGAGATGATTATCATGGTGGGGTTTCACCTAATCAAATCGGACTTTATCTTTGTCTGACCACCATCAAACACACACGATCTGCATTAGTTCTTATTGTGTTGGCGTGGTAGTCAATGTTATTTGCAATACGCAATGCGAATATGTTCTATGGATTGAGGAAGTGGCAGTCCCTCACTTGGTGTTACATTCACTAGCTTTTTTCAAGCGCAAACAGGGAAAAGTGTGTCTATATATATATATATATATTAAAATCGTTAACCTAGTGTAATTGCAGGAATTTAGTCATAAATCCCCTTTTTATGTCAATTGAGTCATAAACTTGCCAATTTAGCCTATTCGGCCAATTTTGGTCGAAAATTGTTAATATTGACGTCTATCATCCCATATGGCACAATCAATACTAACGTGAACATTTTTAACAATAATCTAATAATTCGACCAAAAAAAAACAATAATCTAATAATTTGCTTGAAGTTTTGTTTTGTTTTTTTCCTCATTCTATTTACTTTTTTTTTGGCTAAGGGCCAAGTAGGGTCGCCGGTAGCGGGCGAGAGCATCGCAACCCTCACTAGATTGGGCGACGAGCTGCATGCCCTTTTTTATTGAGAAAAAAGAAGAAGGAAAGAGAAGGAAAAGACAAAAAAAATTACGAAAATTAAAAACAAAAACAAAAAATGTTCTCGTCAGCACCGACCATGCCATGTAACACGATCGGTTCCATGTTAGTGATTTGATTTTGGGCAAAAATTGACTGGATGGACTGAATTGGCATAATTATAATAGGTTTATAATTTTTTTTTCATAATTTTCCTTTGGGTGTCTAGTGATCACCCAACATGTTGCCAGACAACATAAAAACAAGGCCTGTTCAACGTGATTCTCGGCTAAAGAAGAGAGCTGACGTATAATTTACATACACGGAATCACCCAATGAGTCCACGTTTTTCCAGTAATCATCTTCGATCTTAAACTAATGACTGTCTGAAAGTCTATGAACATGTTTCTTCTGAACTAGGCCATCCCCTCGTTGCACGCTAGGGGAACAAATAAATAATCCCACCACATAATCTATAGCAAGCTATGTACATTATTATATGATCGAAAGCTACATTGTTAGGAAGTTTTTTTTTTTCATTAGTTTATAAATTTTAGTTTGCCACCCGTCTCCTGTTAAGAACGATTACGATTCTCTCCTTATTTTATAGTTAAGCAAAGCGTTGAAAAGGTCTTTGTTATTATAGAGAGAGAGCAATGCTTGATTACCGAGAGTTAATTTGCCGTTAACAACCATAATGACATCTTCAGACCTTTATAGTTTTACCGCAGAATTTCCCTAATGTCTATATGAACTTTTAGCAGTTAAGAAACGAGTTCGATTTCTCGTGCACGCATCAAGCATGTAATATAATTTCACCATTTAGACCATCTTTCTAGGATTTTAGCTCCCGTCTTACCTGATCCTCGAGATTAGTAGCGGTTCTCCATGAGTCATAATTTTCGTACCAACGTTGGATTTTCTTAAGGGTGGGCATGATTCTATAATAGAATCGAAAATCGAAGAACCAAACCAATGAAAACACGATTGGTTTCAGGGTATACTAGATGTGTTCCAATAATTTGAGAACCGGTTCTGACGGGTAGTTTTCAAGTTCCAAGTTCCTGAAACTAGTCATTGTGTTTTTCTTGCTCTATCTCTTCACATAATCCTACAGTATTCCATAGTATCTGATGATGAGTATGTAATCTAGAATTATTAGTTGGAGCTTCCATTTTAAGTGATATCCATGACTGAAACTTTTACTTTATTCATATTTCATATTTTTCATGTGTCTAAATAGACCTTGGAACTTACCTTAGAACTCGTTACATGATAGGTTCTAAATTATAGGGTGTGCTAGGTTTCAGTTTCAAAAAATGGAGAATGAGTTTTAACGGGTTTACCTGAAACTGTTCACCCGTAAATTTTGTCTTATAAGCAAATTAAATGTTATACAATAACAAAACGAACAGTAACATACAAACCCCAGCATCAGCCCTCCGGCCTCCACCATCAGCAATGGGCTTCAGAGCTCAGCCCAAGTCTATTTGAGTCCAGAAGGCACAGTTTCTAAAACAACAGCCCATGTCATGTTAAGCCCAACGAAGAAGCCCACAGGCCCAAAGCTGTCTTGCACTCCAAGTCCTCCTTCCACGGAAGGGAAAAAGATTGAAGCGCCCTGTATCATGCGAAGCCTCCATGTCCAGACTTCACAACGACGGTGACAGTCACTAGCAATGGAGTTCGTTCCTGAGAAGGGCAAGGCCGTCCACGGAGACTGCACTACCCTCGTTCTGGTAATCTCGTGTTTCACCCTTCAAGCTCTCCTGTGCTCTTTCTTGAATTCCTTTTTTTGGCTTCCTGGTCGTCGGTGCAGTCCTAGTGAGCTAGGGTTTTGCGAATAATACCTTTTCGTTCACCGGAATGGAACCTCAAAATCCTAGGAGACGTTGAATTCGCCATGTCATGTTTTCCCTTTTCGCTCGAGTTTACTTCAGTGGCTGCACCGAACTCCAGTTCAGCTAGGTTTTACATTGCTTTTTCTTTGCGTTGCTTTCTGGGCAAGCAAACTGAGCCTTGACTTGATCGGTTCCGATCTTTCTGGAGGCAGCCTGCGCTGTCGATTGGGAATGTCGGGCAGCTTGCCGTGGACTTATTGGTTTCGACGTTGCGAGCGGAGAGGATCGGATTCTTGGATGATCCCAATGTCCTTCCTTGCATCGGCAATGACGCGTACGGCCCCGTTCCATCCGGGGAGCTTGCACTCCCACTTGAAGGTGATTGTCCTCTCATTTTGTCTGCTAAAGTTTTTTGGCCTTCATTCTGAGAAATGGATTTAGAGACTAGAGGGCACTTGGTTGTTAAGGAGTATGGGCTTGTTCTTGGTGATTTGGTATTTTATTTCGTGGATCACATCAAAGGAACATGTCCTTGACAGTTGATATTTTATTCCTGATTGCAGCTTATGGTTCACCATCCGATGCCGTGACTTTTGTCCAACAAAGGTCTCCAGTCGTTAAGGTATTGGAAATTGCTCGTGGTTCACTGGTGAAGAACTTATGATTTGTGTTGTCTTCTGCTTTGTCTATGTTTACTTGATTCCATTGATCGTCTGAAGTGAAGATCTATTAGTAGGTATTTTTGCCAATCTAAGGTTGTGGCCAGACTAGGTTGGCATTTTCCAAGTTGTTCTGTTATACTATGATACGGGTGTGGTGTATATTATTTTGTAATATGCTCTGAAATTGTGATTTTGTCAACCTTGTTGCGAAGGGAGTTTACTTATGCTGTTTAACTTTCCACAGTCAAATCTCCTTTCTTTCATTAAGCTTTCGAGATTTTGGATAACTGTAGACATGATTTGTTCTCCTCAAATATGTAGATGACCCTTTAATTGATTGAACTTTTGATAATATGGTTTGACTCTATATTTTGCCTGAATAGATAGTTGGTTATAAATATCACGGCTTGGTACGGTGGAGAGATCTCTGTGGAAGTAAAATGCCTTGATAGATATTGTGTTTTCTTCTGGCCTGATCTCCCTCGTGCAAATGGCTGGCACCTTTGTGTGCTCAGCTCGCACGTACCCCTACATAAAGAGAGAGGGCAGTTCTCATTAGGAATTGCATAATGAGTTAAGTTCTTTATGTGTTACAATGGTATTCGAGACTTTCTTTGTTTGTAATTGGAAAAGCTTACAAACACATGGTTCTCTTTTACTTCATATTTTGGAATTCACCTGAACTTTGGCTACGGCTGGATTTATTAAGGCATCGTCCCCAAAGGAGAGAAAAGAGAACTCATGTGCTATTATCCGTTTCCATTTTTCGTTTGTCATAATCCAAGCAATTATAGGTGATTCATAGGTGACCATGGTGTCACTTCCCCCTTTTTCCTCAATTAACCTGTGTTAAATCTCTTAGATCTATCTGATTTTTTTGGATGTGGTCATTCAAACAGGGGATGATGATTGAATTTGCAAAGAATTTGGCTGATTTTGCTGTTTCAAGTGGAAAAAAGCACATTGTGGTCCTATCTAGCTTAGATTTTGGGAGATGGAAAAGTATTGATACATCAAGGTAATGTGGGATTTTCGCTGCCATAAGCTATTTGGTACTGGGAAATGTCAAATGACTGTTATTTGGCTTCAAAGATCGAAGTTCCTTCATGTGGTGATTCATAGATATGATTGTTATGGAGAATAAAGTACCTTCTTGTTGCTCTTGAATTTTATCTCGTGAATTGTAACTGGGAACTGGGGCTTGGAAAATTAGTTGTCTAATAAATGTATGAATCATGTTTCTAAGAACCCTTCGCCAATGAATGTTATATACTGGTGCATAAAGATAGGGAACTTATAATAAATATCTTATTGGCTATTTATGGTGGAATGCAAGAAAGCTTTTCTTGGAATATGGAAGCCCATTTCAATTTAAGCTGCCTGCATTTCAACATATTGTTAATTATTCTTCATTCACATGGTTTTGTACCTAGCATCCACCTCCGTGATAAGGTTATCAGCAGAATTTGGGTCTTGCTGCTGCAGCCATGTATAATACTGAGATGCAAGAACTATGTATTGTTACTCCCAGTTCTATCCTAGCTTTTTCTTTAAAAAAAAAAATTATATGGGTTGTTACCAACACAAAATCTTTCTCTATATGTTATTATTCCTCCAGAAATTATCTGACTTGATTGTTCATTGATGCTTCGATTGTCTCAGTGGATTGCCGACATATTACCTTTCCAGCAGTAGTTCAGATGGATCAGATGATCAATGTGAACAATTTGGTTGGAAAAGACTGCCGGATTTTAACCCTGACCAGAGGTGTTGGAAATATCTTAGTACTTTAGCTGAAGGCAGTAATGCAGCACAAGAAGGTTTGCCTACTGAAGACGATCTTGAAGAAGATGACTACTACCCAAGTTTGCCTTTTGCCGCTCTTTTTTCACTCTTCAAGGTGATCATTTTGGTGCACAAAAAATCATTTCTTGAATTCTCTCTATGTGTGTCTTGGGAAATTGTCGTCTGATGTCTTAGCCTACTAGGTGCCTGGATCTTTGCCACATATTTGAGCCAATCTGCATTTACCCGACATATAGCACTTCAGGCTCAATTTGCTCCACTGTTCTCAATAAAAGATAAAAATAGACAGACTTTCCTTGTGGAAGTGAAAACGTAACAGGGGTTACGGTTGCTGAATACTTTCCTTGGTTTCCATACTTGTTTTTAAAAGGATGAGAGATTTAGAAGTTTAGGCTCCATTTGCTACGGCACACTGAATCAGTTATGTCAAAGCCCTCTCAAAATCTAGATGATATATTTTTCTTCTCATCTTGTCATAGAGCATCGCATTTGCATGCTTATTCAATTTAGAGACTTAAAAAATGAGCTGAATTAACATCTTTGTTCATTGACCAACATAACTTATAAAAGGTCTATACCCTTTGATCAGGCCAAAGATTTAAAGGTCACTTGTTTGCTGTGTTACTGCTCAGAAGGAGACAACATGTCCGATGCTTTTCATCTTGCTGAAGCAGCACTCAAACTTTTGGGAATGAAGAAAAATTTAAGCGGTAATTTTCTCTCCATGCATTGAATTTTTTTTTGGCACCCTCTACTTAATCAGCAACAAAAGAACCTGTATTTCCTGTTTCCATAGCATGCATATATCTTTTTGTCATGTATGTCATTCTAGGACTGTAATTCATACTCCTCTGATCTTTGGAAATACTCCATTTTTTTTTATATATTTTTTTTTACTTTCACTGCTTTTCTATGAAATTCTTGTACTTTTAATTTTCTAGTCCAGTCTTTCTACTTCCAAAAACTGTCTGATCAAGTCTCTTTGGCTCAAAATCCACCCGAATCGACCTGACGTGGCCATCGGTGGAAACCATAACATGACGGAAACCATAACATGACGTGGACTAAATACTGCTTGCATAGACACCCACCATGGGGTGTGGAGAGCAGATGAATTAATTTCTTTTTAATTTATTCTTTTATTCTCCTGCTAATTCACTATCCATGATGGGTGCCCATGTAGACAATATTTAATCCATGTCTCACTTCAGCGTCCTCCAACGGCCACATTAACTAAATTGGGCTGGATTTTGCGGCAAATGGATTTGACTAGATATTTTGCACAAGTAGGACTTGATTAGAATAAATTAAAGTATAGGATAAAATGGTGAAAGTTCGTAGCAAAAAGCAGTACTTTTCCTTGATCTTTCTTTTTTGAAGGAAAATATGGTTTTCCATAATATCTCTAAAGCTGTCCGATGACACAATTTGGAATCAATCTTCAGTTACTTTATGTTTTAAACTCCTCGTAAGTCATGAAATTTCCTTTTTAGCCATGCCACTCACAGATTCACAGGTTATGCTCATATGCTATCTTCAGGTCATTTCGAGCATCATCTCTGGACATCTTAGTCACTATATATTTTCATATTCTTATCATTAATCAACTGGACTTTAGTGTGTACTTTTGTTGTACTGAACTAGTTCAAAGGTTTCTATCTTTCAGCACTCCTAAAATTTTCGTGGGTGATGTCGAATGGCAAACCGTTAGTTGCATTAGATTTTGCTATTTAAGCCCAGCTTTGGTAGTAAGATTTAGCTCTTTTTGCGGTTGAAATGCCTCTTTATCCAGAGTCTGTCGTTGGTTTGATTTGAATTAGGATCAAGGAAATATAGATGCTGATGATGATCTGTTTCTGGCAATGGCTTCGGCCTTTGAGCAGGTCATGGAGGCGACTGGATCATCCCATATTCTTGGAAGACCGTATATGGACCTCCGCCGGATATATCCATCTTTTAGATCGGTAATGGCTGGTGTAAGATCGATGCTTATGCATTCTGTTTCTGTGATGTTGAAGATGCTTTTGGCGAGTTTCATTTGGTCCGGGCTCTGTTCTCGTGCATGTCCAATTGCGTGCTTGCTTGCATGATCTAGCTTAATACGCCTTAATGCTTTCCACAACGATACGCCAGAAGAACCCCTAAGCAAATCTTCATTGAAGTTTCAAGATGAAACAGAAAACGGGCATCTGTAATATACTTGGCTCAAGAAACCCGACCCTCTCTTGGGGGAATTGATACTAATCAATGATGGTAAAGGATGGGATTCAAGTTTCTTACCGAACGAGAGAGGAAGGGTTCAAAGATTAGCATTAGGGGCGAACCATAGCATTCGCAAGACGAATTGCTCAACACTCGCGGACAAACCTATGACCGATGTGTGATGTCACGACATTCGCTCAATATTTATCACCAAGTAAGAAAGAAAACTCGTGTCATCGATCTGCTATGATTATTCATCACATCGAGTATCGATATTGATATAAATGAGGTAGATCCCGAACATGAAATACGAAGTTGGCACGCTTCATCCAAAATAAAATACGAAGAGGCGACTAATCGGCTACTGGAGTGCCAAAGATGGGCCATGCTTGGGGACCCAATGGGCGTTCGAGAAAAGACAGAGCCACACGACGTGCCACTGCGTGGATGATTCCTTAACCGACAATGCATCGACGTAGATAAAATTTATCCGTTAGTTTTTAAATGCCGACCTATCTTTCCCCATCATATTGACTCTCCACCAAAACCGGCAAACTGGCCTGACGCAAACATAGGCCACGTAGCGAAAATGACTAGGCAATCCCAATTACAAATACTACATGACCAACCTACTGCGATCTCACCCTTATTATAAGTCCCATCTTCCAGGTGATCAGACCACAGAGTTGTTGTGTTAGAACGTCGTTTGCCGGGGTGTCTGTTTCCACTTGCTTTTGCGGGGATCGAAAATGGGCAAGCAAGGTTACCTGGCAATGAGGACAGACCGGGCACCGAGCGATTCAATAGCCTCGGATCTGAAAGAGATGGGCGGCGCCGCTAAGAAGCTCGTGAATCATGCGATCGAGTTGGTGAGCTCCGGATTGGGGACTACCATTCTTGAGTGGGTTGCATCGTTTGCCGCCATGTATGCTCTCCTTAAACCCCCACTCTTCGAGCTTTTCTTGCTTCGGTTGATGTTTTATTCGTGCTTTGTGACATGCCAATCACTTGTCGATGGGTGCCCTTGAACATCGGACGCCATTTCATGTCTTTCTGTGTGTTTACAAAGCATTTTCCTAAACGATGCACCTGATTTTCCCCACCCAAAAAAAGAAAAAAGAAATAGCAATCCGCATGGGATAAAATCATGAACTATGTAATCAGTGTGCACGTGAGAAATTTTCCTACCCCGAGTGGATGAATAAGGTGGATAAAATCTCCAGGTCAAACTACCGATATGTTCTTTCAGTCAAAAATGAGAAAAAAGAAAAAAAAATATCAATATTCGAATATAACTTAATGGGCCGAGCCAACTGGGATCAAGCCTCGTGAGATGGGAAGGCCCAGCTAAGCCCCGCACGAACATGCAATGCCATTTTCTCTTCCCCTGTACGCTCAATAAACATGTTTGGGCCAAGATGATACAATCTGAAACATCATCACCGCCGATCCTATATGCAGAGACTTGTTCACTATAAATCGTACTAAATGAAGAATAATCTGATGCATAATGCAGTTACTTACTAGTCTTGGATCGGACCCACTGGAGGACGAACATGCTCACGGCCCTGTTGATCCCCTACATCTTCTTGAGCCTCCCTTCATTGTTGTTCTCCATCCTCAGGTGACTTGCTGCATGATTAGTATCCATCTGCTGTCCATTATATTACTAGACTGCAAGAAGTGATTGCTTGAAATACTTTGAACACTGCGATGCAGGGGAGAGATTGGCAAGTGGGTCGCTTTTGTCGCAGTCGTCCTGCGCCTTTTCTTTCCTCGGCACTTCCCAAGTACGCGAAGACGTCAATTCTTCAATCATCCTGCACATTACACATCATAATATCCCTGAGCGGACCAAAATTTTTTACTGGTGCAATGCTAGGAACATGATTATTGATGTCATTTAACCTTTGGGCCAGATTGGCTGGAGATGCCCGGCGCTCTGATTCTCCTCATAGTAGTGGCTCCGAGCCTGTTCGCGAGCACCATAAAGGGAAGCTGGATCGGGGTGGTGATATGCCTCGCCATCGCATGCTACTTGCTGCAGGAGCACATCCGAGCCTCCGGCGGGTTCCGCAACTCGTTCACGAGAGCCAACGGCATCTCCAACACGGTCGGGTTGATCCTCCTGTTCGTCTACCCGGCGTGGGCATTGGTGCTCGACATCCTGTAGACTGATTTCGACATTTGCTGATTCCACCGTTGGTTGGGGACTCGTGTTGGTCGTTTGACGTCATTTTCCAGAGCCTCGTTTGACCACTGTTGGAATTCAAATTGATCTGTAAAAACGTGTGGACCAACTATTTCATGAAAGGAATGTTTGGGCCCTTTGGGGGTTACGGGAGGTGGGCGGCTGCTGGTAAGAAAAGGGTGTTGCGTTTTGCAGGACTCACAATTGGATCAAAAAAATCCCAAATACCAATTTTGATCATTTTGAAAATGCAAGTTTAATTTAATGGTAAATCTGAGAGAACGAGTGATGAGTTTGGGAAGTCCAAGGTTGTACAGACTTGTGACTACTAATTTAGATCTTTGACTAAGCTAAAAGAAAGATCCCCAACGATTCTTTAGTTCCTCCCCCCCCAAAAAAAAACCCAAAAGGTAATAATGATTATTGAGCTGATGATAGAGTTTGGAACACATGAGATAATGATGGGTCTAGCGCGGGTGCAACAACAACAACAACTTCAAGAATCCAAGCTCACAAATCAAAATTCATCCCAATTTTCCGACATAGTCTAACACAACCTTCTCTATTTTTATTTTTTTTTTGTTCTTTTCCAAATCAAAGAAGTTCCAGCCAAAGCAAGCGCGAACTGAACTTAATGAACTCACTTTCTAGAACTTCTACAACATGAAAGGAGGAGGAAGAAGCAGAAGAAAAGGACCGTTACCTTGTGTGACCGGTTAAGTGTCCGTCCATCCACACCCACCTTGTCGGGCGACGCTTGTTCGTTTCCTCCATTAATGATGCCTCCCATGATGCGCAATTGCCGTTTTTCCCCCCATGAAAATGTGACCTCTCCTCTCCTCCCGATTTCTCAGATTACAATTCTCAAATCTTAATTTGGATTTGGGTTTGGATTTCATTTTCTGGGTCATGCTAAAAGCGGACCGAAATTCAAAAATAATGAATGAATGCACCAAATCGAATCGCCCTCCCCCGCTCATTGATTACCTCCCCACCTCCTTCCACTGTCCCCCCCGCCATTTAATGCCTCCCTCAGTCGCAGTCCCATTAATTTGACTCTCTTCTCCAAAAAAATAAAATAAAATAAAAATCAATTCAATAAATAAAAATTAATTCTTTGCAGACCACCCCATTTCATCTCTGTGTGTCCATTAAAAGCACTTGTTGTTGACCCCATTTCCCACTTCACCCGCACTTCCCTTGTCCATCTCCCACCGTCCATCCCCCGCGCCTCCCTTCCTCCCCCGTCCACGTGTCCAACAGACTTGATCCCACCCCCCTCCTCTCAGCTCGGAGTCGCCGGTCTGAATACTTCAAGTTACCCCTGGTTCCCCCACTGCTACTACCTCCGGTTGAACCGCTCCGGCGAGAGCAGCGCCTCGGGATCGCCGCACCTCAGCCGGCTCGACGAGAACCCCGCCGGCCTCCCGAACATGGGGCTCGCGATCGACTTGCACCGCCGCGACGATCCTCCTCCTAATCCTCCGCTGGGGCCGCTCGAAAACCTCACGCTCGACTCCGATAGCGGGAAGAAGCCTCCTCCTCCTCCTCCTCTCCGCTTGAAGAACGGCGACTTCATCCCCCTGTAGTATCGGAACGAGAACACCCTGGGCTTCGGCAAGGAGCCAAACGGCGACATCCTCTTGTTCCAGAACCCTCCGGCGCCTCCCCGGCGGTACCTCCACGGCGAGGCCGTCACGGGCTCCAGGACCATCCTCTCCGACGCCAAGCTCCTCTCAAAGCCGAACGAGTACGATCGCTTCAGCAGGAAGTCCCTCGCGTTGCTCATCCGATCCTCCGATAACTGGTTCATCCTCCGAGGCGATTGCTCTTCGACGATCTCCGTGACCGTCGTCCCGATCACGTGGTTACTGAGGTGGCTGTTCGAGTTGTTGAGGCCGACTTCCGTTGCGGCGAGCGGTTCCTCGAAGATGATGTCGCGGAGGATCGCTTCCTCGTCGAGGCTCGGCCGTATCCTCGCCGCCATTAGAGGCACGAACGGCGATTCTGGCGGGAGGAATATCCCGGCGCGGCAGAGGGGGCAGTTGCCATGCGATCGGAGCCACATGTCGATGCAATCCACGTGGAACGCGTGGCCGCACGCCGGCAGAGTCCGCACATAGTCGCTCTCCTCGAACTCGAGCAAGCAAACCGCGCAGTCTCGGGCTCGGTGGTTGTGGCCCTTGGCGGTGTAGAGGGAGAGAGGGATGGTCTTGATGACCGCGTCGTCGAGGCCGTACGGCGAGTACACGTGGAAGGCTGCTGCGCCGGCGTCGGGCGAGTCAAAGAAGGGCGGGGGGGAGTTGAGGTCGAAGGAGGAGGACGGGAAGTAGGGGCGCCGCCGCCGGCGCCGAGAGGAGACGCGGCGGTGAAGGCGGAGGAGGTGGCGGGAGATGAGGCGGGAGTAGGAGACGATGAGGAAGGCGGCGACGACCACCGCAACCATAGCGATCAGCGGCGGGCTGAAGTTCACGGCGGACTTCGACGGCGGGGAGGACCGCTGCCGGAGGGCGACGGTCTTAGGGACGGCGGTCGCGGCTGGGGACGGCGAGGGGGACCAGCTCGGAGACGGGGAGGGGGACGGCGAGATCGTGATCGACGAGCTCATGGCGGCGGCGGTTATGGAGGGAAAAAATGAGAAGCAGTGCGAGCGAGCGGCTTTCGTTTTGGTTTCGATCGAGAGAGAACGGAGGTGTTTGATGTATGCGGGCGGGGGTTGACTGCGGGCACTGTGTTTGGCTCCGATTCGTCGACCCAGTGGTGGGTCGTCGACACGTCAACGTTGATGAATTTAAGGCGACCGGGTACCGTTCTGCTGCTCCGCGGGCCTGTGTGATCGCGCCGCCTGGTTTCTGCCACGTGGATGTCTGTGGTTAAATCCCGCGACGTCCGAGTTAAGTGACGAGCCAAATGCATCTCCGCCGTGCGTACCGCGTGGGCCCCGACGGGGGACCAAATGCGCTTCTACGGCGGAAGTTAACCGGTCTCCGTTGCTCGGGTTCATGGGAATGTTGCTCACGTAGGGGGATGAACTGCGGTGGTGCTAGTTCGGAAGTGGAGGGCCTTTTTCTGACGTGGCGGGAGGCTATTGGCGGAATGTTAGGACGGGCGGTGGGCCCCGGTGAGGATTTTGCGTTGCCGCTGCTTTATTTCTTATTCAAAAGTTCTGCCGTGTGGGAATGTGTAGGGTGGCTTTCACTCGACGTTGCGGTTTAGGTCCACCTTGATGTGGTGGTCCACAAGGGAAAGAAAGTTGCTAGACAACTCGAAAACATTGGTTTGAAACTTAGGTTTAAGTGTTAATCAGCCAGCACGAGGTTTGACCCTAGTGGAGCTCGTGTGAGTTCTCGTCATCCATCCAATGAACTTGTGGCATAACATCGAGTGTTCTAGAAAGTTTATGGGCAAAAGGAAAAACTTTCTTCGTGATCATTGCACCTGACCAATGCATTCTATAGTGAAACCGAGCGATTTATTGATGACCGGGAGATATGACAGCGATTTTCAATCCTATCCGATGTTTGTTAGGTTTTCGATAGAACAGAGAGTAGCATTACGAGCTAGCACCGCCGGATGTCGGTCCGAGCGAAATAATTTACTTCTCCAAGCTTGCATTTTCAAGACGCGACAAAATTGGACCGAAAATTAATTACATGCGGTGAATTTACACGCATTGCCCTCCAAAGTTTAGGGCGGTTAAAGCGAGACGGCCAGAGAATTTCTTATCTCGAAAACCTTGTCTACAAGAGCCTCGCCAGATGCAACCGAGCAGAAGGGTTACGCGCACATGTTGAAGTCCTGAACTTGACTAGTCGATAAGATTTCCAATGCATTCCTTCTCTTCTTCTTCTTTTTTTTTTTCCAATGTATTTCATGACATTTAACTTTACGTGGTGGCACATGTCCCCCCCCCCCCTTTCGGGGAGGGGTAAGCAATACTTACCTCCTTATATATTTGAAAGCACGGGTAACTACAGCACAAAGAACCATCTGTTAACAAAAACCATCCTAGAAATGCACAGGAAGTCAACGAATCCTGATGTCGGAATTTGGACTCTAGGAACTTTCGACGCACGTAATTTCCACCACATTAAATTAACATAAATTTAAGCGGAAATGGAGAAAAATCAAGAAAAGTTGAACGACGTGGGTTGCCTTTATTATTTTTCCAACCCATTGGGGCATGACTTTAGTAAATGTGGTCCTCGGTTTCATCGGACAAGCACACGTAAAGGTGTCGTCAAACTTGCGTCAGCGACGTGACCATATTTCCAATTATTTTTTTTAGAAAAAAAAAACCATATTTCCAATTTTGATTACGTAGGATCGTGCTAGTTTTGTTTTTACATGTACACCCACGATGCAGCGGACTCATAATCATAGGCAGCCCCTTTCGTTTCTTTATGTTGTATCGATCATCTCTCTTGGATATTTTAAGGATTAACTATGGTATGTCCATTGACTTGTGTGTGGTTTCCTCTCACTCTTCGCGCGAAATTTGGTCTTATCTTTCGCTAATTGACCGTCTTTGGTTCGCAAAAATGTCGTTTAGTACGCATAATTAATGCCGGGAGTGTACGGTAAAAATCCAATACCTTCACTAGAGAGGAAATTCGTATCCAAATATGTCAACATATCTAATTTGACTCGTCTTCGTTCAAAAACTTAAGTAAATAATTATGAGCTAATTTGAATATAATAACTGCTCCGTACCGCACCATACTAATTCTCTAACGTGACACGTCTTTAACACAATTTTGCGAGTGCATCCCAATAATCAACATGGTTTATTTTTAGGGATAAATTCACTACAAGCCCTAGAACTTGTCACAGAAGTGCAATTGAGTCTCAAAACTTACGAAAATGCACTATAATCCTAAAATTTATCAAATTAGTATGATCAAGTTCTTTCGTTAACTCTGTCCAATTTGGCTAACAAAAAGCACTGACGTGGCTCTTTAAAATTCTCTCTCTCTCTCTCTCTCTCTCTCTCTTCTATGATGTCGCTAAAACAACATCGTTTTTGTCCAAATACGTGTTTTTAGTGTAATCTCTATTTAAATTAATTTAAAAATAAGGTAAAAAAACAACACTTAAGAGGTAACATAATTGGAGGCAAGGGCTTAAATTTTTGCAAGTTTTAGGACTCGATTATATTTTTTTTTTTTACAAATTTTAGAACTTGCTTTTTTATGATAAGTTTTAGGACTTCAACTGAACATATCCCTTATTATAATGGTATAATGTCAATTTCATGCGACTGATGTGGCCTAAGCCAAAGACAAAGATTTCTTTGGGTGTTTATCTTAACGTGCAAGGCCTTAAAACGGTTTCAGGTCATGTTAGAAGAAAAACCTCAACAATCTCTGGTCTATTGACTGTAGAACTAAAATTGACACGAAACAAATACGGTCATCCTGTATCGTGAGAGAAATATAAAGTCAACCTAGGGAACATAGAGTAATTTTTCATCTTTCGTTGGATACACTTTGGGATTTGATTATATGGTGCGATCTATCTTTCCATGACCTGATTTGGGGATCAGGTTATATTATATTACATGTTGGGTCAGCTTGTTTGATTTTAGCGGTTGTCCATTTAGACTTGTAAGATTTAGCAGGTTAAATTTTGCCGGTTCATCTATTTCCCCTGGTTTTAATAATTTAGAATTTCAATGGCGTGTTTTCAGATATAAATATATCTCATGCTCTCCCGTGACGTCCTGAGACGGTGAGCTCGAGGCATTATTCAGGATTAGGTTGGCTACTTCGAGTTTACTTGAAAATGAGGCCCGCTTTGCGCTCTTGTTTAAGAAAACGTCCCACTTCATATCCCTATTTGAAATTTCTTTTAAATTAATAGTTCGATAAGTGAGCATATGCGATTACTATCGGTAAAAAGAAAAAGCGAATTCCTCTCTTGTCTTGTTATCTTTTGGTACAACATGTCATGATTTATTGCCCACCAAGTTTTGAGCTTTAAGAGTTAGATCTTAACTTTCAATGGAGTAAAAAGTACTCAATTTGATAATGTGGATATCTTTTCACGCTCTTTATGTCCACTCATCATCCACTAATCCCTGGATTTTGTCTTCAGCTTGATACCAGAATGAAAAGATTTTTAGGAAAAAAAAAAGGAGTTAGCCAAAAAGAGAATAAATTCTTGATGTGGGCCCAGTCTCTGTAATTGGGCCGACAAAAATTAGTTGGGCTCGATTGCAATGGGCTTTTACTTTGGTCTCAAGCTTAGGCCCAGCGATACCGCTTCAGGCCCCGGGCTCTGTTCTCTCTTCCCATGACTATAAACCCTAAACCCCCAAATCAACTGGGATAGCAAACCGAGGCAGGGGCGAGCGAGCAGTCCGAGGAGGAGGAGGAGGAAGAAGCACAGCGAGTCAATCGACCGATAGACAGACCATTCCAGTCATGTTTCCCGGAATGTTCATGAAGAAGCCGGACAAGGCGGAGGCCTTGAAGCAGCTGAGGGCGCATGTGGCCATGTTCGGCGTTTGGGTCGCTGTGGTCCGGGTCGCGCCTTACGTCCTCCATTACTTCTGCGACGAGAAGGAAGAGCTCAAGCTCGAGTTCTAGATGATCCTTTTCTCTGCATAGGATTTTAGGTAATCGTTGCGTTACTGTGGATCATTGTTCTTTCCGATAGTGTTTTGGGATTCGTTTCTTTATAATCCGGCTCCGTTTGGCGTTGGTTTTCGCCGGATTCCCAGTACATGGTCTTTTAGTAAATCGAAATGGTGGATAGAAGGGGCAACTAAGCTTTCCTCTCATGTCTGCATTCAATTTCTCGTGCATCATTAACGCGGCCCTTGTACTTGAACAACAAAGGATTAGATTTTACGCTGTTTTCCAGATCCTCTGTACCCAGATCCAGTGCTGAAGCGAACTCATTTTGATGTCGAATTTTTTACTTGATTGGACTGGGCCGACGTGTGATATGGGAGGGGGCTGTGGATTTGCTGCGCATGTTTTGAGTTAATTGAAATAGTGCAGCTCTTGGTGTAGAACTAGTTTCAGTGACACCAGTGAGGAATGTTTGAACTCTCAATCCTGTCCTCCTTTTTAATTTGCATCTTCCTTTAGGACCGACTAGACCGAGGAAGTGCTTACTGTCTATGTCGAGACTCGACAATCAAGAGCGGATATGGAAGTTGCATTTCTCAGTTGGTCCCTTTTCTGTTCTCATTTCATATTTTCCCCCTCTGACTGGGTAAAACAGCAGATTAGGAAGAATTTTGGTTTCGTTGCTGCCTATTCCATTCTCTAGTTGATCAATTTCCACACTTGTGAATGGGAAGAGGTAGTTAGGATTAATTGACCCTAGGGGAATCATCTTTGCCTTGCGTTCTCTCCAATTGATTTGGGGTTTGTGTTTGCGTATTCAATAGTAGTAGACGCTTGATACTCGAGTGTTCCAAAATTTCCATATAAATCAGGATTTTAAGTTTGCAAACATGCGTCTCGCCAGCGATTGGCAGCTACATGATGCGTTGCTGGTAAATGTGGAAGCATGTTTTAAGTACTTGTTTTGCTTATGTGATGCACTCTTCTGGTGATCCAATGGATTCTGACTCAAATGGGGGTACAAATATTTGTTGGGTGAGGAAAGCAAGAGTCATTTTGTGTTTTGGCGTCCAACTTGCTGGAAAGTGCGAGTCATGTTTTGATGGTGTTTTGGTCTATTGCCTTTTTGGAGGTCGAAATTGTATTTATGGAAAGGGTAAAAATGGGCCACATACTTGTGCTTGACTCTTGTGGGTGATGAATTCACTGTGCTCCTTGGATGTGCTTTTGAAGTGAACTGAATCTATGACAGGACTGTCTACCTTTATGATTTGCTTCTTGAGGTTTTAGTTGACGATAGAAACTCTTTTGTCATTAGAATTTCATCCTTATGGGAGAACCTGGTTGTATTTGGTGCGTGTAGTTACTTGGCTGTTTGAGTTGTGCTGGCATATTCTACCCCTTCATTTTTTGCTTTTTGCTTCCTGATATTGTCCCCCGGAGTCTGCTGTTACATCACTGAAAAATGACTGGTATCTTCGAACCCCTCGAGGAAGGAAATCATCATCATGGCTTTCGATGAAGATTTTGGGGAAATTCTTTGAAGAGAGGAGCGAGAGCAAACTGGCTGATGATATAGTTATACCTTTTGATGATGATATCCAAAGCATGGTCACCTTTGAAAGCTCCATTGAAAGCCACGGTGCTGATCTTCGTTCTCCAAGGGTTCACCGTCAAAGGCCACAGGAAGTCAGCAAAAAGTAGCTGAACACTTACATTTTGGCAAACCCTGAATCTGGCCAAAGTCGATACGGAAAAAATGACACAAATAGGTTTTGAGCCTTATCTTAATATGTAGTATGGTCTCTAAATTTTAGTCTAATGCGTAATGTCATCTTTGAATTTTTAATCTATTCAACGAGGTCTTGAGATTTTTTTGTACATGTTCAATTTAGTCACTAGATTATATGAAAAATATTCAATGCTGTTCCTAAATTAGAATTAATAAAAGGACAAACCAAAAGTTTAAGTATTAAATTGCACATTAGATGAAATTTCATTTGTGCACGATAGCTGTGTATGCTTCCAATGATTGGTCAATTGTTCTTGTCAGCAGGGTCTGTCGCTTAAATTCAAATCCCTTCGTCCTGAAAATCATCTGATATCTGTCCAAGTGCGCCTTCCTTGCGTCCTGAGGCTGCTTGGTCGTGGCTGCTTTTCCTGGATCGAGTGTGCGACGTGAAACGTCTGCCGGGTTTACCTTTTGGTCTCCCTCATTGTTGGTTTTGAGCTTTTCCGCCATGCTAGTCCATTTTGTATACGTAGTAAAACCGACGTAAGGTTTCCTCGTATCAGTTGGGTATTGCCCATAAATGTCTGAGGCTACATGTGGAGGATGCTTGGTCATCAAGACTTCGCAACAATTCTCATGAACTCCAAAAAGTGCACGAATAAATTGAAAATTGGAAGCCACCGATGAGTCCTGCCTGCCGACAATGTTAGGTAAGCTGTCCTTTCGTAAATTTATGATACTTTTTGTAATTTTCTCATGCATCTCCATCGTATGCATCTTTTTGAGATGGCTCCCAAGCCCGTCACCGCCCGAGACATGGTGATTCCACGGCCCTCCCTTCAAAAGCTAAGCTCCATTGCCTTAATTCTTCTATTTTTTACTGGATAATGACGTAAATAATTTTTTAATTTAATCCGATGTGTACCGTGATCTTTTAACTTATAATTTATTTAGGGCGGTTCTTGAATTTTTTTTATACATACTCAATGTAATTTTTTAACTACATGAAAATGTTACATGTCGTCGTTTCGTTAATTCAGATTCAGGGACGGCATTGGATATGTACAAAAAATTTGACGACCATATTAAATAAAGTAAAGTTTAATGACAATATTGCACATCGAGTTAAAATTTAAGAATCACACTAAATAAATTTAAAGTTAAGATATCACATAACATATTGAGTCATAATTCATGCGCCCGTATCATTTTTCCTTTACTCGTGCCAATTCAATTAGTAATTGACATTGGACAACAGTCTTTATGCTATTTTAACCATCATTGGAGGTGGCTTTGTTTCTAAACCATTAGTGATGGCGAAAGTGCAGGGGCCATCTTATCTTAGGGCCCGGCTTTGTGGTCCACGCTCTGCCGCTTTTGGCCCCACTCTGACATGTCTTCTTTAATATCTATCAAAAAGAAAAGAAAATCATCTTGTTCTTCTTTTCATCACGTGTCGAATTTCGTAACGGCTATTGATCTTCAATTGCGCACTGAAGAACATGTTGATTGCGTCAATTTGACCGACGGTGGATCGATTTATGTGAGTTTGATCACGCCGGACGATCCAGATTATCTTGCGTCTCAACATGAATATTGAACTGTAAAACGCCAATATTTTTACTACTTATAACTCGGGAAAAGTTTATCACACATGAATTTCTAGTCACGAGTCTGCTAGTTTCGCAAAAAAAGAAAAAAAGAAAAAAGTGCAGATAAAATTTTTTTCCTTCATTTTTTTGGTATTTAGATTGCTTAATGAATTGAGTCAATGGAAAAACTTTTCATTGTTAACAAAAAAGTTCTATATTTATGTTCAAGAAGATAACCTCCTATTTTGATTATCAAAAATCCTATATCATAATACGAAATAGACCCCGATGCTTAGGTTTGTTTTGAGACCCTAGCTACTCGACTTCCATGCAAACGTGCCTAGATCCTCCGTTGACCTACCTCGGGGTCGCTAGTGCTCGCGGGAGGTCCGCTACGCGCCGGCCCAGAATCATGGCACCCGATCTGGGGACTTAGCTCGAGATATTTTTGTAGAAATGGGTACTATGATTTTTATACAACGAACGTCTGAAAATAACTTTCGTGTTCTGTCGTAAAATCTAATAAAATAAAAATAAAAAATATTATCAATTTTTAAGATAACTTCGTTAAAAATGTTTTCCCGATGAAATTTATTATCTTCGTGAAAAAATGGTGGTGAGTAGATGGCAATGAGAGTGGCCAAAAGGGCCGAGTCGTTTGGTGGGATAGCGAAAGGTTGAATCCGCCAGCCACATTGATTGCCCCACGACACTTCAGGAGCCGGCGAAACATGTCATGAGACCCAACTAATGCCAAGCCGCACACGTGGCGCGATTCCGGAGGACGTCGGCCGACGTGTCGGTGGACTTATCGCGTCATCCATCCATCAAGCCGCCAAATACACAGCTGACTCAGATCTGGTGAAGGCCTTTCTGTGCTTCAGTTAACCACGCTAAGGTTGTTTCTAGGCCCTTAATCAAGTACTTAATCTTCGATTACTGAAGCTTAAAGCTAAAATAAGACAAGAGAATCTCTATTACAGGAATGCTTTAGAGCAAGAAACACAAAAAAGGGTTGTGTTGGAAAAGAGAGCGTTTTTGGTAGAACATCCCCAATGGAGGAGAACAGGTCAAATATTCAAGCCAACCACAACAATCTCTCTCTATCTCTCCCTGTGTGCGCGCGCGCAGAGGAGAGAGAGAATCGGGGGTTCTTTTCTTTTCGTGGGGCACCAAAGACGTGCCACCAAGAAATGTGAAAGTCCAAAATGTCAATTCCCACATAATTAAAGCCAAGTGGATCCATAAACAACTGTAGATCCTCTCCACGAGTCGCAACCCCCCTCAAAATTTGCCCACCCAAGAAACTGTGATCATACAGAGAGAGAGAGAGAGAGAGAGAGAGAGAGAGTCTTGTCAGAAGCTGACAGTTTCTTCTCCACCCACAAGACTCTGGTTTCTTGCCATTGTTCATGGCCATATAGGAGGTATCGGGAGGAAGAGAGCACAGCCTTATGCTTGTTTTGCCTTATCTGTCAGCAGTTGTTGGGTGGGTGCGTGGGTCGGTCTTGTCCCATTATAGTCTGATCGAGAAGTTGATTCCTGCGATGGCTCGCCAGTGGTTACGATGAATCACCGTGATGAGGACGGAGGCAATGGAACTTGTTCCGCAATAGCGAAGGGGAGATTGCAAAAATCTACGCGAGAAGGAGCAGGGGGGAGATGGATGAAGTGCCCGGCTCGGTGGGAACAAGCGCAGGTTTTGCTCTGAGATTGGGCCAGACCGTCTTCTCTTCTGCTTCTCTTCTCTTCATGTCTCTCGGCGTTCAGTTCTACAGCTACACCGCTTTCTGGTACGTGGTGACTCCTCTCTCTCGATCGATCTCAATCAAACTCAAATTGGGCTCCTTTCCATTCTGTTGCTGAACTCTCTTTGGGATCATACCAGTCGGTCTGTTGTGTTCATCACGCGTGTCTTTACGTGAGAAACTCGGTGTCATCATTTCTGCCTCCTTGTCGGGTAACAAATCTGTTTCTGGGATTGTGTAAATTGATCTTCCGCGATGAGATCCGTGATCAGCAAAGTAGTTTTGTGTCAAAGTTCAACTAGTTATTTCAAGAGCTCATATGGCAGCGTCAAAGAGGTGATAAAACATTTTCCTTGCCCTCTGGACAGAAATAGATCATACAAATTCGTACTTTTGACCTGTTCTGCTTCGAGCTGCATTCTCTTCGGCATCTGCTGTCCAATCCTGTGTGCCGATGCTGCCGCGTGAGTCTTTGAACGAATAAATGATTTTCTCAAGTCTTTCTTTTCCGGCGGTTGTTCCCATACGTTTGCTTCATGAATGACGCATCCACTTTTGTCACATTGGACTTTTCTTGCTTGCCGTATCTTTCCTTGGCTAGTTGCACACGCCCCGTTAACTCCATGTATTATCCCTGCAATATTTAAAGCCGGAAATGTAGTTAAGACGTATCATCAAGAAACAGTTATCCAACAATTTTCCTCCTTTTGAAAGATCGACATCTTTCTGCTTGCGGTAACGTGGCTAATCGCCACAAATTGCTGACATTTATATCATTTTGGCAGATGCAGAATGATCAACTGAACCGTTGGTTAGGTCAATTTAATGAACTAACGAATCTGAATCGATATTGTTGGTAATATTTGCATCCGTTTGACTATGTTTCAACTCTCTGCAATTGTTACTGATGCAGCTACTTGGTCACAATCATGGGTTTAAACATACCGTGGAGTTTTACCTTGGCATTGGTGGACGGATACTCCGTCCTGGTTAGGTGCCCGCTCCGACAACCTGGAATTCTACTCATCATCGTAATTGGAGACTGGGTGTGCACTGCATACTCTCTGCATAATTAAACAATTAAAAGGTTGGATTACTGAACATAAGGCTCTTTGTTACAGGTGCTGTCCACTCTCACACTAGCAGCGGCTAGCTCAACAGCCAGCGTCGTGGATCTGCTGGTGCAGGCCGATGGGTCTTACTGCCCCCCAAAGTTCTGCAGTAGATATCAAATATCGGCGGCCATGGCCTTCTTGTCATGGTTTTTGTCCCTCGCTTCGTCACTCTTCAACCTCTGGTTGCTCCCAGCTTTGTGAATTCTTTTGGCTCTCAAGATTTTGCGGAGTTCACTGGAAATGTTCCGTGACAATGTCACAAGTGGATGGTGTTTAGGATTCATGTTTACAGAAAAAGAGATCTCTGGCTATACTGTAATGGAAATAATAGCATCGAGCATGCAATTGTAGAGAAGAAAGTTACGCTCGGAGCTTAATATTCTCCAGATCATTGTGCAAAATATACGTAGTTCTCCCTAGTTTTAACGTCAGGAATCGCAAATGCAATTCTTTCGTAGTCTACAAAGGTCTTAGTTTATAGTGCCTGTGAAAACTGACCACTTCGGATCTTTCTGCTGGCTTTCTTCTATCCCACAGTGAGGATTAAGCTTCTTTCTTCTGAAATGTGTAGCTTTGTCATGCTCTGAGCCTTCGTTTATTGGAATCTCTAGGAGATTAGTCTAGCATATTTCAAACCGTTCACTTATTTCAGTTTAGTCTCTCATTTTCGAGAGAAACATTACACCCGAGAACAGTTGTTCGCATCTCTGCAGTCCTATGTTCTCAACAACCCATATCTCTCCCTAATCAAACTCAATTCTCAAAATATAAGTATCATCCTGGCCACAGTTGTCTCCGGAGAGCATTACAATGAGAGATGACCAACAACCTCAATTGGTTGCACTTTTACAGAGTGCACATCTACAAACAATCTTCTCATTGTCTGAAGATCATCAACCCAATGTAGATCCATCAAAAAGAGATGCTTCCCTTGTTTTACAAAACGGGCTCGTAGGAACACAGGACTCCGATCGCCTTTCGACATACATGCACACAAGTTCATATCAGCCCAGCCAAGTACTATCTCACCTTGACTTGCCCAAAACCAATCCTTCGGCTGTTAGTTCTTCTCCTAGGACAAAAAAACACCATGGTAACATTAACTCCTCCGCTACATTCACCTCCTCAGTGAATTCAACTTTCCTTCTGAAGCCAATTCAAAACCAAAGAGAACATAAAGCGCATAAGCCTTTGTTTAAGATAGTTCTGCCACGAGTCATTGCAAAACAGTAAGCAGAGGCTCTGGTGATGAATTCCACTGCCTATGAAGGCATGAAATTTTGCATTAGCAGATGCAGATCCCAGAAGCATGACCCTACACCAGAAATTCTCCAAGAAATGGCTAAACTAACTAACACCTTTTCTGCTTTGCTAATCCACTTTCTGCTGCATGTCTTGCATTTCTTTTCTCAGCTTCTCCACCATTTCCTTGTTCCCTTTCTTCTTGTAACCATTGATAAAAGCAGTGTAAATCTCTGAATTCGTTTCAAAACCTTTACCTACCGTCTCTGCCTGGAGCTTCAAAGCTTCTTCCATCTTCCCCTCCAAGCACAAGCCAATTATCAAAACCTCATAGCTCTTCCCTTTTGGCAACAAACAAGAATTATCTGCTGCACCTCTCAAAATATCCAGAGCTTCAAAAACCCTACCCTGATCACACAGCGTTACAGTCATTGCATGTATTGTTGATGCTTCTGGCCCAAACTTTTTTCTGCACATGTCCTTATAAACCAGCAATGCCGAATCAACATCTCCTACATTACAATACCCCTTTATAAGGTGCTCATAAGTTACACCAGTACTCTCCAATCCATTCAATTCCATTTCTCTCGCCAATTCCTCAGCCCTCTCGATTAGTCCACTCTTGCAAAAACCGGCAATGATTGTATTGTAGGCCAAAACATCAGCCTCGATTCTCTTGACTCTCATCTCGTCCCAAATTTTCTTGGCTTCTACAACCTTCCCATCCTCACAATACACAGCCATCAAGACACTATAGCTGTGCACATTCGGCGCACAACTCGACCTCACCATTTCATCCCAAATCTCCTCAACTTTCTCCGCAGCACCGTCCTGATAGAAGCACATCATCAATGTATTAAAAGTACGCGCATTTGGGCTAATTCCAACCTCCCATCTTGAATTCCCCACATTTCCACCATTACTCACCCCGAAAACCTCCTTATAAACCTCATAACCTGCCAACGCACCTCCACACCTAGACACCCAGCAGATTAACGAATTCAAAGTACTGACTTTAGGGCTCAGACCACGGGACCTCAACAACCTCGTCATTTCCAGAGCCGCATCGACCTTCTTCGCCTCCAAGCAACACTCGATCAACAAATCGAACACGAAGGGCGCGGAATCGCACTCCCGGTACGTCCTCACAAGCACCTCGAAAACCCGGACAGGCTTCGTATCGGGGGAGATCCTAAGGGCTTCTCTGATCAAGCCCTGGGCGCGGTGCTTGAGGCGGGCCCTAGAGAGGACGTGAATGGTCGTAGCGTAAGAGCCCAGGTCATGATCGCAGAGGGAGCGACGCTGCGTGAAGAGGAAGAAGCGGAGGGCGAGGTGGGGATTGTTCCGGAGGCGGAGGGCAATTTGGGAGAACTCCGCCGGGGCGAGCCCGTCGGGGCACATGGAGCGGAGGTGGGTCCATCGCGACTTGGAGCGGTGGTGGGTCAGGAGCGAGACGACGTCGGAGACGAGCGTTCCGCTGGAGTTTGCCGCAGAGGAGAATGGAGAGCAGAGATGGTGGCGGAGGTTGAGGAGCGGGATTCGAGTCGCAATTATTGCCATTAACAGACCATTCCGCGCGATTTCTCAAGTTTCTGAGCTCGAAAGCGGACTCGATTTGCGAACTCGGCGTTGAGAATTAGGATCAAGTTTGAGAAGAGAAAACGGTCGACGATGACGTTCCCTTCAAAGTGGAAGCTAGGAGGCTAGGAGCGACGGGACCCGACCCGAGTTTTTTGGTCGGGTCGGTTCGATTAGGGACTGTTCGAGGCCTTCTGGACACCCAGATGATTGGGCCTTGGGCCAGACTAGAAAATGGCCTTGGAGCTTATTTGTGGCCCATTGGGAATTTGGTAGCTTGTGGTTGTCGATTGGAGGTGTGAATATTTTCATATGATTTTTCTTTTTAATGTTTTTGCCCCAATCAGTCTTAATTTCTATACTGATTATTCTTCTTTTGCTCCTCTTCTTCCATGGTGCTAGCAAGAGAACACATGCTTTGCACGTGGAAAGAAATTAATTTCGCTTGAGTTACGATGATTGTTGCAAATTCAAAAATTGAGGAAGATTGTCTCTATGCATAATGTCGGAAAATTTGGTATCGAAATAGGAAATTAGGAGCTAAATATTTTTTTTCTTATGACTTACCAAGATACAGGATACAACTAATTGTGATCAGATAAAACTAACGTTTGGAAATTTAGTGGGATTTTAGGAAGATGAACTTAAGAGTTCATGAAATGGGAAGTATCCAACTTGCCAACGTTAAGAAATATTATATGCATATATAAATATTCTTAAATTTCTGGACAATTTGAAAATTAAATTGTGAAAAATATGATTTAGATTTTAAATCAAGTTATTTTATTCTTTTTTTTATATTGAAGAGAATGCATTCTCGTTACATGCGCAGCGAATTATACGAAAAAACGTATTCAGAATCAAACTCGAATCACCAATCGGAGAAGTATGTTACATAACGAATGATTGTCTACTGATTTCTCGTTCGGAAGAAAGAAGATGTCGTCGTTGTTCTCATCGTTCTTCTCTGGGGAATGAACGCCTGTCTTGGTCCCTCAATGAACAGACATGAGAAACGTCACGTTACCTTTCGAGTAACTGCTGACGTCAGCTAATTATTCAAGGCAATGGGCTTGGGCCGGGTTAGCCCATTTTTGGAGGCCCATCCGTAAAACTCAACAGGTACATGTAGTATCATACAAATATAAATCACATAATGACGAATAAAGGCTTTACATGAAATTTATCGTCAGAATTAGTTTTAGGTGGAAATCTTTTTTTTTTTTGGGGTTTGCTTTAGTGTAGAGAGAGAGAGAGAGAGAGAGAGAGAGAGAGATTAAAGTAGCATACTTTAGTGCCAATCACATTAGAAGAAATTCTTGCACCTCAATGGACGCAAAGTTCCCAAGGACATAAGCTCTAAAGATAAAAGCAGAGCTGATTAGCCACTTTTTTTTTTCCTTAAACCTTGTTCCCGATCGAAACCAAGCCATAATTGTTGAATTTACGAGTGCATACATATATCATAACTAGGCATTGCGAGTGCAAAAGAAGGATAAGAAGAATTCATCAAGAACCCATTTTAATACTAACTGTCTACTGTACTGCAAACACAGCAATGAATGGAAAAGAGAAGGGAAAATGATACAAACTATTCACAAAGTTTGTTCTGTTGTGCAATGCCCTTCGTAAGCTTTTAATATTTCTAATATGGCCCTTAAACTTTGATCTAATGTTTAATGTGGTCCATAAACTTTTAAACATTTTCATATGCTCCGTGAACTACATTAAACACTAAGCAATAATTCACGGATTGTATTGAACAAATTGAAAATTTAAGGTTAATATTGTACATTGAGCGAAAGTGCATAGATTACATTGTACAAATTAAAAGTGTAAAAATGACATTGCACGTTGAATCACCTTTTAATTACTATCTATACTATTATAACGAAAGAGAAAAGAAAGCATACTATTCATGTACAATCTCCTTCCCACTTTCGCAAGTACCGTACGATTATTCCAAGATGGAGGAAAGTGGAGAAATAGGAGTAGTGTTCACTTAAGCTAAGCAGGAACAATTTTAGATGTTCTCATTGGCTTTTCCCAGAAGTGCCAAAGAAGAGGAAAAAGAGAGATAAGTACAAACAAAGCACTGTTGTTGACCGAATGGAATTGATGCCTCTCTACCCCCTTTTAAACCACTGAACAGTCGCCCCTTTTCTAATGACAACACACTGAACTCTAGCTGGTGACCAAAAAAAGAGAAAAGATGAAGAAGAAGAAGGAGGAGGAGGAGGAGGAGGAGAAGAAGAAGAGAAAACGCAAGAAAACAGCACCTTGAATTATTGATGAAAATGCGCATGGGATACGATGCTTCCTAAGGTTAATGAACCATGCTTTTCCAAGCAACTTTAATGACCTTAATGCTTAATCAAGTTAGGAATTTTGAGACACGAATTGAATGCGAATTGATTCCCATATGCGATTCAATGCCAAGTTGGTCACCATAAGAAGCTGCATCGGCCCAAATAAAATGAGGAGATTCCCACGCCTTGGGCCATAAGAAAGATACGTGGGGGCAGCACACTGAAAATGCCCTAGAATGCTAGTAATAAAAATTTATATTAAAGTATCAACATCACCTTTATCCCAAACTAGTTGGGGTCGGCGGTCGATGAACCCGAAGTGAAATCTAAAGGATTCATCTCATAAGGGGTAGCTCTTTTTTTACGGCTGGCTCGCTACGCCTCTTCCTCCTTTACCTTGGCTTGGGACAGGCTATGCAAGCATACATAGACGGAGTTAAAAATTTATATTAAAGTATGGTGGATATTATTTGGAGCCCACGAAATTAGATATAAGGGTTGGAAATTTGGAATATGTTCTATCCTGTGGATTGAGATCGAGATTGAGCTTGAGTGGTTGCTAGTTGAAGCATTTTAGGTTTCTTTCCTTACCTTGTCAAAAGCATTTTAGAATTTGGTTGCATCAAAAGAGGTTAAAGCATATGACAAAATGCAAGCACGCACGCTTAAGATAAAGTCCAGGGGAGTATGTTGATTCCATCTTAAGCCTTGGAAAATTGAAGAAGGTGAGCTTTGTGCGGAAGTTATCAATATCGGGTACGAGAAATTAATTAATTGAACCATGCTCGACGTGAAAAATATGTTACTTTTAGCGTATGCAGATATATGTTATTTTAACTTTATGAGGACGATATTAGAATAGGACGGGACCTTTTTATCAATAAATATGGGGAACCGAGGACCATTCGCCATCGCATCCAAGTTACGTTTTTACTTAGATCAAGTAATTGTAATCTTGAAAGGTAAAAATATTGCCTGACTATTATTAAGGCAACCACATATTCTTTTAGCTTATCGATAAGATTCCATTCCATATACCTTAGTGGCTCAGGCCCCATTAAACAACAATTAATTGCTGGATATAGATTATTTTGTTCTTATTCTGTTGAAAACAGTGACTAAATCTGCCATTTCACCTGCTTTTAGGTACTGAGAAGATGGAAAACCTACCGATATGCCAGGTTCTAGATTTGTCTGAAAATTCCTAGATTAAATACTGATCCTCGATAATAAAAAAAAAATTGCCTCAATAATACCATTCTAAAGTTCATTATGCTCTGGAGAATAAATTTACTGAATAATTCTAAAGTTTTTTTTTAATGTTGTTGTGTGCTATAACTTTATGGTTTCAAAAAATTGATCTTCATTAACTATGAATTTCAAAGAAGTAATGCTATCTTATCATATCTAGGCTAAATTATGGGAAAATTACCAAAAAAATCCTTATTGCAATTGCGCAAATTTAGTCCCAAATTTTTTTGTTTATCAATTGAGTCCTAAGCCTTTTGCATTTGTGCAAATTCAGTCAATTTGGCTGGTTAGCACTGCCATTTACACTTTTTAATAGTATGTTATTATTTTTTCAAATTATTCTTTTTCTTCTCCTTCGTTTAGCCGGTCCCCGATCCAGTGACCAATCGACCCTCAACTCTGACCGGTCACTGATCCAGTCATCAGCTGGGGGAAGAAGGAGAAGAAAAAACTAAGAAAAGAAGAAAGGGAAAAAGAAAAAAATTAAAAAATTCATGCTAGTTTTGAATTCAATTCGAAATGTTTAGAATTGAATCGGCGCAATTGCAAAAGGAGTATGACTTTTTTGATAAATTTCCCCGATATTACTGTTATTGCCAAAACTTTAGTTCAAGCAAATGAAGTCTAATTATAGTCCCTTTTAAAATATTTTGTCTGGTTTTGAAAAACATTTCGATATTTTCTTTCGCTTGTATATGTATGTCTGCATCAGAGGCTGATTGATCGTGCAAAGTGAAAGTTGCAATTCTTCAGGTGGGACACGACCAAAGAGTTATGCCTCGGGTCTCCACTTTTCCTTGTCGACGCAATTTATTCTCTTGTGTACACTCAATTTACAACCATCACCACCATCACCGGAAGCATAATTCTTTCCCTTCCTTCACCAGCAAGCCAAGGAGAAAGAGAAGAGAGACTAACCTCGTTAAAATCCATCGTCAACCTCGTTCTTTCCATTACCAAATCTCCAACATGAAGTACCATGAAATCTCCCACTTCAGCCACCCCCAGCACGTCCTCAAGTTCGAGTACACCGAGTTCCCCTTCAAGTGCGACGGGTGCAAGGAGATCGGCATCGGGTCGCGCTACAGCTGCCCCGTGTGCGACTTCGACCTCCACTCGCACTGCGCCCTCCCGTCCCTGACGATATCCCACCCCTTCTACCCCAAGTGCTCCTTCCAGTTCCTGTCCAGGCCGCCGCCGGAGGATGGGCCCCGGTACTGCAACGCGTGCGAGAAGGACGTGACGGGGTTCGTGTACCACTGCCGGGCCTGCGGGTTTGACCTCCACCCGTGCTGCGCCAAGCTGCCGATGGTGCTGGACGACGGCGACGTGAAACTCTACTTGTACAGGAAGGTGAGCGCGCCTTGCGACAAGTGTGGGAAGAAAGGCAGGAGCTGGAGCTACAGGTCCAGCTGCAAGAGGTACAATTTGCATGTGGCTTGTGTGATGGAGATGCTGGTCGAGAGTTGGCATGACATATACGTCGGGCTTGGGAAAGGCGGCGGCAGCGGTACTAGGAGAGGGCTTCCGACTAGAATCCCCAGCTTGAAGGACACGCTCCAGCCACCACATAACAGGAGCAAGAGCAAGAAGAAGAAGTGTTGCGAGATGGCCGGTCTAGCTCTTCAGTTCGTGATATCCGCAGTGTTAGGCGACCCGACAACCCTTATCGCCGGTGTTATCGGCTCGCTCATGTCTCGAGCGTGATCGGATTGTGAATTTGCTTGTAAGGGACCTGATGAATAACGCATCCAAAGATCTGGATGGTGTTTAGAGGGCGCGTGCCCACGTGATCATACGGTCTTTATTAGGTTGTAATCCGAAGTGTCCGAACTCCTCTATTGTGAATAGACCTGTTCACCATGCTTCAGTATTTTTTCCATTCACGTTCTCTCCAAAGGCAAGGTTTTTATTAAAGACAACCTCAAAATACATGTAAATGGAAAAACTTCAAAAAGAAAAAAAGAAAAAGAAAAAGAGAGAGAGAGAGAGTGAACGAACCCGGTCCAACCTGAGTATGGTAAAGTAGCCGAATCTGATTACTGTTTTCTCAAACCTCTTTAACATTTGTAGCAAGTTACAATTATCCTGCTTATAGCAAGATATTATTTTATTATTTGTTACTCTTAAGTCCATTATTCCAATTGGAAAACCCCACGTATGTGAAATTCCTATGATGACTTTTGTCCCAAACCAAAAAAAAAAAAATATCCAATAACTGTCACAATACTTGTAGTTGATCGCAAGTTGATGTCACATGTCTTAATCATGGGAAGTGACAGAGGAAATGGCTGGCACGGCGGCAACTTATTGCATATCTTAATGTCGTTGTAATGAATGGAAGAATCCTTCTTTGGATTTATTCCATATAGTTGGCGTGGCATGCATTGATAGCCAGACTTCGAAGGAACCTCCACATTGATTTGCATCTTCATTTGTCATGTAACCCTCGTATATATAAGTTCCATGTTTACCTTTATGATGAGTTGCTATACTTTGATGATCACTATGGTGCAAAATTGCCCGACAACGTCGAGGAGAGAGCCTCGAAACCATGGGGTCGAGAGCAGAACTTCTCGACCTCGAGGATTTAGAAAATGGATATCGCTTCTAAACTCGTTCTGATAGACCAAGCCAAGCATTTACATGTTCAAAGAAATCACGATATTCACGTTGGTCTGCACTCGAAATTGCATAAACTCTTCCAAGTATTCTGCACCATGAATAGCTTAGTTTATGTCAAACCTTATTTGGAAAAGAATATGTGTAATGAGACAGGAAGGCGAGCAGCCTAATGTGCCGTCCAAGGAAAGGAAAGGTACCTAAAAACATATCCCCGTCAAGCAATTAATTAAAACTAACGACAATAGAAACAAACAAATGACGAAATAACGTCGTTATCAAACTGACCATATCAAAATATTCCTTCTCTAACATTTTCACCTCCTCGTCGGATCAACTAAGCACAACCCTAGAAGACATGGGGATCTGCAGCTCGCGCGAGTCAACGTACGTGGCCACCGTGAAGCTCGTCCTCCATGACGGGCGGCTTCAGGAGTTCTCGTACCCGGTGAAGGCGTCGCACGCGCTTCAGAAGAACCCTGCGTGCTTCATATGCGACTCAGACAACATGGACTACGATGACGTCGTCTCGGCCGTGGACTCTGAGGAGGATCTCCTGCCAGGGCATCTCTACTTCGCACTGCCGGTGAGCTGGCTGGATAGCCCGCTCCGGCCGGCCGAGATGGCAGATTTGGCCGTGAAAGCGAGCTCAGCCTTGGAGATGAGGAAGGATCAAGCGAAGCGGGCATATATTACACGTGGATGTGGGTGTCATAGCAAAAGAGTGGTCGAGCCAGTGGTGCTTGCAAGCACGAGAGATGTGAGAACGGGACGTCGCAATAAAATTTCTCGTGTCGGCAGCGCCGGCAATGGAAGATTGCTGGTGGAGAGAAGAGGGAGGAGCGGTAGTCACGGCGGACGCCGTGGACGCGGTTTTAAGGCAAAGCTAAGTATCATTTCGGAGGAAGACTAATAATTTCGATACCACCTCTCATTTTGGGCCAAAGTTTTGATGGCAGAATAGGTGTAACTTTGGGGTACGTATGGCAAACCCAAGAGCAATATCTATTTTGGGCCATGCAATGCAATGTCCAAGGAATGTAACTTAACATGCATGCTAGCTGTTAGTCTTTTTCATTTTTCAAGTCAATGCCGACTGGCCAAAGTTGGCCAGATAGACTGAATTGACACGATGTAAAAGGTTTATGAATCAATTAGCAAAAAAAAATTGTGAATGAATTAACACAATTACAATAGATTTAGAATTTTTTTAGTAATTTTCTTGCTAAAAATGGACAAGAGATTTAACTTAATTATAACGACTATATATTGTTGAGCTTGCATATGGTCGATTTTTTTAGATGGCTTTCGTGAGCTGCGAGTCCAAACGATAAGGAATAGGTAGACGAAGAGAAGGGACGAAACAGAAGTCCGATACTTTTCGCTTGGGCAGATTTCGCTAAGAAGGAGCTTAAGTCCAAACTTGTTAACATATTCAATTGGATTCATATTCACTCAAGAGCTAAAGTTAATAATTTATAGGCCAATTACAATGCATTAATTATTCCATACCACATCAATTCTTCAGTGTGAGACTTAGGGTGTATATGATAACACTTCTAGAAGTGAATTTTTGCTCTAGAAACACTTCTGGAGCAGAAATTCGTTTGGTAATGTAATGTCTAAAGCAAAAATCGATTTGGGAAAAAAATTTATTTCTAAAAAAAATTTCTACTTCTGAAGTTGTTTTTCTTTCGGTTTGAGAAGTTAAAAGAAAAACTATTTCTCAATTCAATAAGTACTTCTTGGACCAAAAAAAATTTCAAGAAGTATTTCTCGTCTCATCCTTTTTTTAACCAGCCTGCTGTTGTGACCCTCTCGAGATTTCCGGAGATCCTAAGGGGGGTTAATGGATTGCTAGGCCCACTGGATATTTGGGCTTAGCTCGGACCCTCCCAGGCCCATACCAAATCGCGTTAAGAAAATTTAAATTGAAGTTGACCTTAGTGTGGTCGAGTGACATGTGAATAATGTGCATGCCATCGGAGTCGCCACCAGTCATTTATTGGAGGGTATGACTGGAAACCCCATCGGACGATTGGGAGAGATCGTCCGATCCTACGAAAACTAGAGATCTAGATTCGAGGACTTCGTTATGTCAACCGCAAGTCGACGCCCTTTCGGTACCTAAATTGAATGATTTCCTAATCTAAAGAGTTCATGCAGGCGAGATTGGGTAAGGTAGGCTCTGGAAATCTAATGGGTTCACGCAAATGGAAGCTTTTATTCTATCAATCACAATCATATAATAAATGCGTAACCAGGGAAATCACGTCAAAATCTATCAATACAAATAAAAGGGAGTCTTAAAAGCCTAGGAAAGCGCATCAATTTAGTTCTAGGATGGTCCGGGGTGATTTGGAATTGTTCGGGTCAGATTGACCAGAATGGCAAAAATGGTCATTTTGAAAGGTTTGGGAATTTCAAAAATGTGAAATTAGGTCAAAGCCGTGAAAATAGGTCAAATCAATTGAATGTGGTTTTTCCCTAATTTTCACGATTTTTAGGAATTTTTCTGATTTTTCTAAATTTTTCTATAATTTTTTTTTAAGAATTTTCTAAGGACTTTCCTATTTTTTCAGAATATTTTCTATATTTTCTGGGATTTTTATTTTTATTTTCTAATACTTTTCCTAATTTTTTTAAAATTTTAGGATTTTTTAAGACTTTCTGGGAGTTTTCCTATTTTTTAGAATATTTTCTATATTTTCTGGAATTTTTATTCTAAAATGTTTTAATTTCTCCAAACACATTTTTTTTTATATTTTTTAACAAATTCTCTAATTTTTTTAAATTTCTGTTTATTTATTTATTTTTACGAATTTCTATGATTTTTTTGGAATTTTCTAATTTTTGGATGTTCTCACGATTTTTCTGTCATTTTCGAAATTTCTCCTTTTTCTTAATATTTTCTTGAAAATTTTTAACAATTTCTACTTTTTATTTAAAATTTTCCTTTTTACATTTTCTGATTTACGATTTTTATTTTTATTTTCCTATTTTTTTCTAATTTTTTTTTATGATTTTCCTAAATTTTTATGATTTTTTTCATTACCTTTTATTTTATTTATTAATATTTTCCCTTTTATTTCCGATTTTTAAAAAAATTTATTATTTTTAACCCCGGAACCGAAACGGCGCCGTTTAGATTTTATTTATCTATTTTTTTTAATTTCCTGGATTTTTTTTTTATCATTTTTTGTTTATTTTGTTTGTTTTTAATTTTAATTCTAATTATTTGGACCGGGTCAAGTTAACCCGGCCCAATGGCCCGAATTCTAAACTCCCCAAACCTAGAACGACGTCGTCTTTTTTATTTCTTATTTTCTATTTTATATTAATTTTCTTTATTTTTATTAATTTTCTGAATTTTCTAACTCTTATTTTTTTAAAATTCCTATTTTTATTATACAGACTGGGCCGCGTTGTCCCGGCCCACTGGGCCCAAATCGGCCGAAGACCCATAAATGACAAAAACGACGTAGTTTTTAGGAAAGTTTTCTGAACTTCCAAATTTTCCGGATTTTTTTTTTATTTTTTAGCCTAGATTTCGATCCTACGGTTAAAGATTTACCACGTGGCTCTTTCTCGTCCGTTGAATCAAGTTTTATTTTTTTTTAATTGGAGACAACCTTAGCCGACGTGGCCGCCACGTGATGTACACACGTGGTGCCACGTCATCGTTGACTCGGCCAACCTTTGTTGACCGAGGCAACGTTCACCAAAGAAAACGACGGCGACGGCAAATGTCGCCGGCGTCTCACCGGCGAACCCAAATTTCGCCTAAACTTCAACGAAAGCTCTGGATTTTCACTCGTTGAGCATCCTACCACAACCTAACGTGCCTGAACGTGACTTTCGAACGAAATGACAAACTAAAACCCCCCGTTTTAGCTCTGGTCGAGCACTACTCCGGCGAGAATTCACCCTAGCTGCATCTAACACTAAACAACTCCTAAAAATCATCGAGCGACACCCTGGGAGTATGGGAAAGCTTACCTGATGTTTGGCTAGGCTCGGTCCTTCATGAAATGAGCTCGCAAGCTCGATACAGGCCGAGAGGTTTTTGGAGGTCGACCCAAGAATTTGTGCGGCAAAAACGAGAAAAGAAAGCAAGGGCGAGGGTCAGCACACCCGCAGGAGAGCTTCAGACCAATAATTGCAAAAAATAACAAAGAAATACAAGATTCGCCATTGATGGAGCTTCGACTGTGCATCAATGGCGTTTGGCTATACCGGTGATGAAATGACTCACCGTTTGATCCTGACGATTCCTCTGAGCTTCAGGAAACTTATGGTGCGAATTTTGGGGACTCGATTCTTCGCTATATTGCCTGACCAAGCTTCTCAAGCTCTCGGGTCTTGCTTCAATGGCCGATCCCCGAAACAGAGCCCTCCTCCTCTTCCCTTATACTCGCCCAAATCCCCCTCACCAACTCCCTGAATCCCCTAAAATCTCTCCCCTAGAAAAACCCATCAACAGAATCAAGATTTCGCCCTTGATTCATGCATCGAATCTTCGTCAATTTCCCTATTTTTTTAACAAACTTCTCCCCGTTCAAACCCAAGGCGCGCGTAGGGTTTTGGGGAAGGTGATGACCATCGCGGGTCAACGGGTCGGGTTGACCCGACCCGCTTTGGTCAAAAATCTCAAATTAGACCCCCAAATTGTTCATTTCTTCCAAAATTGACACCAAAATTGGACTCATGGGCATTTAATCTACTTGAAAATGCTGTTTACCCCCGAAATTTTTCAGTATTTTCGCAAAAACCCTAATTTTTGGGTTCGGCCCGAAAACTCATTTTGCAAAATCCAAAGTCTTAGGGGCCTTTTTTGCAAAAATTGACGCCACCATTGGATTCGGAAGGTCAAAATCTAGGGAGTGACGTCTCCCTATTTTCAATTCAGTCCCTAGAAAATTTTTAATTTCATTTTTAGTGATTTTAGGGACTAAATTGAAAAATCAGAAATTGCATTTTGGCCCTTTTTAGCGAAATTGGACGATTCTGAGGGCTTTTGGACTCGATTTTAATTTTAAAAAATAGAGGAGGATGACACGACTCTAAAAATGAAAAAATTGAAAATTAAAAAGCTAAAATTGAATTTCTAGAATTATTTGAATATTCTGAAAAATGAAATTTACAAAGAAACCCTATATTCTAGGCCTGATTTTTCAAACTTTATTCATTAAAAATGTGGATAAAATTAAATAAAAAATATTGACTATTTTTTTGGTAATTTTAAAACTTCAAATTCTATTTTTATTAATTTTTTTTATTATTTTCCTAATTTCTGAAAATATAAAAAAATGCAAAAAATAAGGAAAATTATTTTTTGTTCAAAATCGGTTCTCTAGGCTAAACCAAGGTCTCGAAAGTTGATTTTTCAATTTTCTCACTTTTTATGTATTTTTTATGAATTTTTGAAAATGAAATTGAGAAAAATATGAAAAATAAGGAAAATTATTTTTTGTTCAAAATCGATTCCCTAGGCCAAACCAAGGTTCCCAAAGTTGATTTTTCAATTTTATGAATTTTTATGGATTTTCTAAAAATTTTGAAAAATGAAATTGGCCAAAAATCAAATGTCAACACCTGCCTTTGTTGACCTCTACCACTGCCCATCGCAGACCACCATCCACCACCACCCGCGACCACCACCACCCACCGTCGACTACCATCGACCGCCGCCCATCACTAACCTTCATCGGCTGCCGTCCACACCCATCACCTGACTACTGTCTACTGACGACCATTGCTGCCCATTGTCGACCTTTGCCCATTGCCGCCTACGACCATTGCCACCCACCGATCACCACCATCGCTGACCATTGCCCATCACTGGCTATGACCATCGCCACCCATCAATTGCCACTATTGTCGGTCGTTGCCGACTACCATTGGTTGTAGCCGACCACCGCGAACCGCTACTGCTGCCCACTACCAACCTCCTTCAATCGCTACCAATCACCAACCACTACCAGCTGCCACTAGCTATCGCCTCCTACTTCCAACTGTTGAGCATCTCGTTACTTGTCACTTCAATCTACCATCGACCTCCACCGGCCATTGCCATCTCCAGTCGCCAGTGTAAAAAATAATTATTTTTTATTTTAAATTATTTTTTAAAAAATGTTTAAAAATGAAGTAGAAATTTTTTGGCTGTAGACAATATTTTTATAATAGAATATATTTTCTTGATAATATTTTAGAAGTAGAAATTTTTAAACGTCACCAAACAAATTTCTCTTATCAGAAATTAACTTTTGGAGCAAAAGCGAAAAAATCAATTTCTACTTCTGAATAGAAGTAAGTGTTACCATGTGTACCTTTATTTAACACGATTTACATGTACATACACACACCTATAAACATATATGTATGTGTGTATAGTATAAATTAAAGCATTGAACTTATTGATTACTCCAAAGGAACATTTGGCCCAACACTTTTACATCATAATTATTAAGAGCCAACAACCAAAAAGAGCAGCCTTAAAGAAATGCAAGCCATGCTATAAACCTTGGACTTTGGACCTAAGTAGGTCCTTAAAAGGCTCAAAAGGAGACAAGAGAAGGAACTTCTCAGTATGGTGCAGGAATTTCCCCATAAGTTCTCTATGTATTTCCTCTCTTTAGAGAAGAAAAAAGATTTGAAAGTAATTTAGGGGCCTCTAGCAAAGGAAAGTAGGCCCTAGGTCAACTTTTGTGGGCGACTGCTAGATAGGCAGGTATAATAGCCTCCAACGCCTGAAGAATGAAGAGGAAGTTTCGGCTTCCTGCTGGATCGACTTGTGCTTCGCACGATGTCCTTCAACCGATTAGATCAAAGTAAGCTACGATGCTTTGTCTTGCTAACTATTGACTTCAGACGAGACGACGTGGAGGAAGGGGACTGATATTGGCGCAGATGAATAATTCCCCTGCTTTTGTCCGTTTCCTATTTACTTACAAATCAACCAATTTACTTGTTTGTTAAGTAAATAAGGTTTGGAATTATTGGGGAACATTTTTTTATTTATTTAAAACAACTTCGCTCGAGTCACCGACATTATCACGTGGAATTCAGCTTGCATTTTCAAGAACTTATGGAGATTGCTGTTGATGTCTGGATCATCTGGGCAGCTCGGACTGACTGTTATCTTCTTTAGGGGCGGGTCTCTGTCTGGGCAATAATGCCTAAACATGACCGCACGTATGGCAGGGCTTTTGCTAGCCTGGAGTGGATCTATCTACCATCTTTGGAGGGAAGGTGATGAGGCTGTTTACAATGGGTTCCGCTCCTTGTGTGGACACAGTTTTGCATTGTGTTATTTACTCTGCAAGATTCAAGATGGCTATGCTTCTTGAGGGAAGGTAGTCTGTGTTGACAGAGTTTTGCTGTAAGTCTTGTTTATTCTGGTGTTACTCCTTAGTTATTGTCTTGCTGATTGCCTGGAGCTGTACGTCTCTTCTCTGGGCTATTTTGGGTTGTTCATCTTTTGGATGATGATGCATTTGTATGGGTCTGATCCTCCCTTTCTTGTCCAAAAAACAGAAATGGACATACAAATCACAGCCTTACTTTCTTTATTAATACTTATTCTGCGTTCATATTCTAGGAAAGAACAATCGAAAAAGTTTTTAAGGCTTCATTTCAGATTTGATAGCAGCAACAAGCTGGTCATAAGCTTCCCCCCAAGCACCCTTCATTTCCGGGCACCACATCTCCGGAACCGCTTCTTTTATGGTCTCCATCAGAGCATATTTCGTCACCTGCCTCATTTGACATACATTGGTCACGACAGTTTCTTTCCCACCAAGTTATACTAACAGCACTTGATGCAAATGTTGAACAAGCTTCTGAAAAAATTGAAACCAGCAAAGGGGGTTAACCATGAGCAGGCATTCGCGTTACTGTACCTCGAAATGTTCGTCGGCCACGCCGCTTTTGTGGTGGACGGTGCCCAGTTTCTTCAGGCTCGACTCTCTCACCGTGACTTTGCCCGCTTTCCGGAGCTGCGCCGCGGATTCACAGGTCTAGAAACAAAAGAGTGCCAAAGGGGAGTTGATTAACCAAGAGAAGAGCAATGTGATGTAAAATTGGACCAGGCATCATTGGACGGAAATAACGAATGCAAAAGATCAAACCAAAATCAAATTCCAATCACAGCATCCGAGCAACTCGTAGCTCATGGTCTGAATTAGCAAAATTAATGATCAAAATCGAGGTGGATTTCGGTTTTACCATAATGAAAACGGACATGGCATGGGTCTTGAGCTTAGGATTCTGTTCGAGGGGAACATTTGAGTCCCTCAGGAATGGGAACATCTTCCGGGCTGATGGGGCAATCTCAAATATCCTGCACATGAAGTAACCACCCTTTTTTGCTTACTCTACATTGAGATCACACAACGCAAATGAACATCGATGGAAAGTTTACAAAACGTTCGCGCACAGACGCGCACAAAAGATGGGCTTACTTCAAGAAGAACTTGAGACCCAGTTCTGCTGCATTCTTCTTCATCACGCTCCATGACTTCACCACCAAAGCTTCCTGCTCCTCCGTGAAAACCCTTCCTTCCATCGGTTCTTCCACTTCTCTTTCTTCCCTATGGAAAGTGGGTTTTTTTTAGTAACTGACCAAATGGTACTGCTAATCGAGAGGTTGGATTTGAAATGGTCTGGGTTTGCTGAAGCAATCTTGGAATGGAGTGTACGTACATATATAGCGCGGGGGCCAGGAAGATGGAGAGTAGCTAGCTCTTCATGGCCCTGAGAAGCCACGTTCAGTTCAATCGGTATCAAACTTGGATTCAATTTATTTCCTTTTTGCTGATGACGTTTGATTTGGCAACAGAAATGTCAACCAAAGCCCATCGCATGGAAGAAAACCAGCGGCCGTCTGCTGCCCAAAGGAACACAGTTTTTCGACCAAAAATAAAAAAGGGGACACAGCTTTAAGGTCTTGACCAAGTGATGGGCTTTGGTTGACATTTTTGACTCCTGATCTCTTTGTGTTGATAACCCCGACAAAGAAGGTCCCTTTCCTTTTATTTATTTATTTATTTTTTTTTAAAAAAAATTTTGCTTCTCTTTAAATCGACAAACTCAATTTGTGACTGTAAAGAAAATGACTCCAACCTTGGTGAGGAAAATCAATTTGGGAATCAATTTTTCATGTCGCGGCTACGCGGTATGCTTCGTTTTTGTGCACCAAAACTAAGTTTTGTCTTCAATCAAACCGAAGGCAAATTCACACAGGACTAGAAAATTCTTGATATACAATTTTTTTTTTCCACCATAACATTATCTCGAGAAATTGAGTCAAGTAACCATCGAATTTGAGGTCTCCGTGACCCTTGACACTAAAGAGGCACATGGCCTTGATCGCTGCATCTTACTCGGGTCAATTAGGGTTTAAAACAGACTTTGCTAGCGACTTGAGATTGAGTAAGGCCTTGTCCCAAAAGCCGAGGACCCATACAGGAGTGCCGTATCTTCTCCATACAAATATAAATCGAGAAATTTCTACCGGATCGGGGTGCTATCCGAGAACAATTGGCTGATCTTGATTTGTGAATTACTCCGAAATAGTGTTTTACTCCCAAATGTCCGGTCAACTGCTGCGCATCAACGCATTTCGAGGAGAACTAGCTAGCTTCCATTTTGATAGAATCGGAATAGCCCCTTATTCATTAATATATTAATCTATTCATATGAAATTGAATATTTTATTTGGATGAAAAATGTCGATGGATCCGTAGGAGAAGATGTTTTTCATGACCCATTTTTTTCTTTCTTTTGATAGGTTTTTAACACAAACAAGTCGGACGGAAAGTGGTACTTCCGGTGGCGGACGGGTGAGTAACATGTAAAAAATGAAGAATACAAAAATAGAAGGGTCACGATTCCGTAAGGGTGAGCTAACTCAAAAACCAGTCCTTATTTGAGGGTTATATTGGAATTACTAGGACCCAAAGGAAATTTGGGCAATTATTACTTGGACCTTTTTGCAATGAATAGAGGATTTAATTGATCGAGAAAGCACAATAAATATCAATTAGTATTCCCTGTATTTTTTTTTTCTTTGCTTCATCTATTTAATTTGTCTTCATTCCAATCAATCGGAAACAAATCTCACATTCTGAGAGATCAGGACAATCCAGATGCTTTAGATGATTGTTTCTTAATTTCTGGTTTGATTAATTATAAGATTAGGGTCCAATAATTAAGCATATAACATTAGGACAGCCGCCATGCCCTCAGTAGAAGCAACATTCGCTTCACCCATGATCTGTTTTCTTCTCTGCAACCACTTAAAAGTTATGATGGATTGGATCGAATATAAGCCACCCGGATTCCCGCGTCTGCTTTCAAAATTGAATTTTTCTGCTGCGAAGATCAACGTTGGATAATCGGTGGGTCTTTGTCATCTGGTCTCGTCCCATGTTGTGGACAGAGGTTGTTTGTCCCTACTGTCTTGCTGCTATTCATTCTGGTTCATTAACCAAGTCTTACTACCTTCATTAGAACCATGGAATTTGTCAAATGTAGCACGAATTTGAGAAGGCAAGAATTCAGGTCATCACTGATTAAAACTGTATAATCAGAAAAAAGACATGCAGCATTATGCAGGATCATTGAAGACAACTTCATACATTACTGTCACATCTCCTCTAAGTTTTAGTAGAACTATCACACAGTGGGTGTGGTGGGTAAATATCAGGTAGAAATCTGAGGTTTCATTTCGCTCTTGATCGCGGCCGCTAACTGATCGTAAGCTTCTCCCCATGCACTCTTCATCTCGGGCGACCACATCTCCGGCACCGCCTCCTTGATGATTTCCAACAGTGCAAACTTCACAACCTGCAAAATGCAAACCACCATGTTAAACATTGCTCCATGAGTGCGCGAACGATAGAAAACCATCTTTATCTTTTGAGTTCACTGGATTCTACAAGAACCCTTTTTGCCTTAGGATCCTTCACATGAGTACATGCATCAAATTAAAACTACACAAGACAGATACAGATTATCGGAATCTTGCCTCGAAATGTTCGTCCGCCACGTTGTATTGGAAATGAGTAGCACCCAAGTCTCTTAAATTGGACTCCCTCACGGTAGCTTTTCCGGCTTTACGAAGTTGTACTGCCGATTCACAAGTCTGTCGAGCAGCATGAATGAGCATATAAAAAAAACTGAAGCTTGAATGAATGCCAAAAAGAGCATTTAAATTCGGGATCATCCTCAACAAAATGATCAGTGGGTAAAAGACTGAACTCTGACCATAACAAATACGGTCATGGCATGGGCCTTGAGCTTCGGGTTTTGCTCCGGAGGAACATCTGAATCTCTCAGGAACGAAAATAGCTTCTTGGCCGACGGTGCAATCTCAAAGACTCTGCTCAATTCATGTGAAATTAAACCACATTACGTTCGATCCTAATTTAAACACGACTTCGTTAGAATATTTGTGAGGTACTAAAGAAAGGAAGTATTGTCATGCTTAGCAGCTGTCTGTCACCACCTGAGGAAGAACTTGAGGCCCAGTTCTGAAGCATTCTTCTTCATTGAATTCCATGACTTGAGGACCAGAGCTTCCTGTTCCTCAGTGAAGGCTCTAACTTCCCACTTTTGAATCCTCTCCACACCTTTTACAGGTGAAGATATAGTCTTAAAGGCCGCCGGGAGTATAAAATGACGTCTGCATAGAAGATAAAAGAGCTCATTTTCCTACCTCTAAGCGGCTGCGAATTTCGACATCTGAGCCTGCCCCGCGATCCATCTCTTCTGACCCATGAAAGCTCGTTGGATAGACCCTGATGCACGAGTCTTGACCCAGATTTGGGAATTGAAATGGTCCCACAAGCAAAGGCAAGAACTTCAGTTCCTACGGCACGAAACATAGTTCGCTCAAGCAGAAGGAGAGGTATGCACGGGAAACAATCAAGACAGAACCAGAAAAAAGAAGACAGCTAAGGAGACAATACCAGGAGAGACGTGAGTCTTGATGTTCATGGGATTCATGGTTTCTGGTTGCTGATGTGTTGATTAGAGACTGAAGAACTGAACCGAAGGGGAGCAGATTATCAAATGATTTTACTCAGAAGCAGTGGTTCTGTTTTCCCTTTCGATTGAACTAGGAACCTTGTAAGGGAGACCGGACCGCTCATTCTTTCCGAAGCTGAATGTATCTGCCCCAGTTGGGGTTCTTTCTGAGAAACTGGAGAGGTGGCTTGCCCTTACGAGACTGCCTAAAGCCGACCCTTTCGAGCTTGGGAAGAGCCAAATTGCACGGTTTAACTTTTGCGAGCGACCTACCGAGATTAATTGTATAATACCATCACTTTATTAACTGTTAACATAGTAATATGCCCGAGCCCTCGTCAAAGACCAGACATTGCTCATTGCAAATAAAAACACCATAGACAGTACCGGATTAGACCCATCAGCAAATGGTTGGAGTTTTCATATGTTGTCATCCCCGATCACAACATCACCAACATGGCCCTTACATACCATTACTGATGGTAACTAAAAATCACCACTTGAACCTCGGGGGTTTTTTTTTTTCCCCAAACACGGGATAAAAGGCGTTTGCGAGAGAGAGAGAGAGAGAGAGAGAGAGAGTAATGGAAGCTAGAGAATTTGCCAGTCAGGTAACAGATCAAATTATCAGGCCAGAAGAAGACACACGTAACGGACCCACTAGAATCAAATTGAAAAAAATAATATGGAAATTGGACAAAATCGAGCGGAAGTTTGCCATTATCAATCTGACTCGTGTCACATAGAACGATGTACAGGAAGATGCGATAAAACCAAAACTAACCACAACCGTAGTTTACATCAGATGTCGCAACAACAGACTCAAATGGAACTTCAACTCTCTCCTTAACAAGGCATCTAGGTTGCCCGTTCTCCACAACTAAAACTTTTCCGGGAGGACACTGAACACCTCGTTCGCTACTTCTAACTACTTGTCTCAAAAACAGACCCAGATGCTTTAAGGGGCCACTGCTTGTCTCAGACTTAGCACCAAAACCAGCCAAGCTCAGTATCGACATCATACCAACAAGAGTGGCCACCGTCTTGGCTGCTGAACCAATGAAATGACCCAGTCGAAGGCCCTGGTTTCTTGACCCGCTTTGCCCCTGATTCTTGTCGATCTCACTCATATTCTTCTTTAATTCATTTGTCAGATCAGAAGAGATCTTCCCATTTCGGACAGACTTACGTGGGGAAAAGCTTGAAAGATGAAGTGGAGGGCGGCAAGGGTACGGTGGAAGCAGGAGGTCGTTGTTGTGCTCCACCGTCTCTCCGGCAAAAGCAGAGGCCTCTTGAATCACTTCCAATTCTTCCCCTTTGTATTCCTTGAGCTTATCAAGAAGAATCTTACGGCTGTACTCGATCTCAACAAGGGCAGCTTCCCTCTCATACCGGTGGTTTTGCTGCATATCCTGGCCATTAAAATCAATCTTTTTAGGTAATATAAATTACAGAGCTACCTCAATTTACTGCACTAGTATATGACCACTAAAACAGAAAGGAACACTCAAAGAAGAAAATGCAGGGGAAAAGCTTGTTAGAAAGCCTGTTAATTTGATAGACCAACAGCACTACTCTCATTTCACAGAGGAATAACATGAGATTATATTTTGAAAGTACACCACAATGAAGCCCTGAGATATCTCCCTCATCGGACTAGACCACTGAGGTCAAATAGAGCAAGAAGCTCAGCTGCATGCTCACATGACAATTCGGCAATATTGTTAGGTAAACCACAAAAGAACAGAAACAAGTTCTGCATTGCATTGGTGCAAGATTTAAAACGTGACCAAAACGTGCACCTAAACAAGAGTGGCTGTCATAGCTCATGCTTGCAAGACTAAGAAAAGCAATAGAGTGATAGAAGAGAAGCTTCAGCAAAAAAGAATGAACATCTTGACCAAAGACCACTCTTGGAGAGTGTGTCCAGTAAAATAGTAAGGCTTGAGTCAAGCCAGATGGAGCAAGATTGTTCAGAATATTCTCTCCGTTTAGAAGGAATGGAAGCATCACATAACAAAAAAGGACCAACTGTTCCTGACAAAGCGATCAATTATACAATTGATCAATAATGGAACATCTGAAACCCAGTTGCTTATGCAATGAAAAAGAAGAAAGTTCATCATGTCGCATGAAAAAAAAATGCTAACAAAATGCCCTATCGTCGTTGCTCATTAAAGAGTTCATTTAGCATCCAGTATTAACTAGAGGCTATGAAGAAGTTAGTATATTAACCAACAGATACACATGATTATCTGAATTCATTGGTTCACGTACATTTTCTGTAATGCTAGCCAAACGAGTTTTTAGACTTGACTATTTTAAGTTGCCGCTGCAATGCAATGGCGTCAATACCTTCAGGAAACAATTTAGAAGAATCTTAGAGCATAACATTCATCAACTGAGCTGTTGATTATGACTTGCAAATTGGGAGGGTTTCTAAACATCTCACGCAAGCCAATCCCACGAAAAGATAGGACCCAATTCTTCAAAAGCTAGTAAAGAGAAAAGACCTAATTCGTCAATCAACAGGACAATGCCATTCAGTCAAAGTTACATACAAAACCACCAATACTCCAATCAAGGCTTACTATGTTGAACAGTGAACAAGAAAGTAGAATCCCCTCAACACCACCAACAACAGCAAATAGGGTGAAAAACGATCCCACAGATGCATTCCAGAATACGCAGCTAACAATAGCTCCAGCATTTGCAGAATCCAAGCGAAAAGAAGAAAACCTAGAGAGAGGAGAGAGAGAAGAGGGGAGGGGGGGCGCACAAAAAGAAGAAAAAAAGGGAAGATTTTTTTGCAATGGAAACACCAGAATATGAAGCGAAGGAGTTTCGACCTGCAAAGAGGAAAGCTGAGACTCGAGGGCTTCGAGCGCATCGCATATGTTGAAGAGCCTCTCTGCTTCTTCCCCTTCCTCTGCTTCGTTGACCTCGCCATCTTCTTGCTTCTCGTCCGGTGGCGGTGCGTCAGAACTGGTGGCTTTGTGGACGCAGTTGCTGATCTTCAACCTCAGCTCTGTGGCTCTCGCCAACACCAACCCAATTCCCTCTTCTTCCATCTCCGTTCAGCTCTTCCCTCAAAATCCCTTCTTTCTTTCCAAGTTCTTTGTTTGTGCCTCTGAGGGGGTTCAATTGTCAAACGGACGAGCTATCGTTAGGGTTTGTGAATAGGAAAAGAAAGGGTTTTCCTGATTTCGGTGGGTGGGGGAGGCAGATTTTGCAAACAAGAACCGCCAAACCGTAACGAATTGGACCCGCCGTTGTATTTAAGTGATCCTGGTGCTTTCTCCGCAGATGACTCCTCTTGGCTTTCTTCGCTTGCCAGCCAGGCACTGCCGCTCCGGAACAACGGATAAATTTCGGCTTAGCCTTTATGGGCCGGAAGACAGTGAACACATCTCGATGTCCTTAGTTCAGGACGATACTATGATTACGCTCGACTCCAATTGAGTCCAGGGAAATTGTTGAAATGCCTATGGTTGAAATTGGGATATCGTGGCATATTCAATGGTAATCACTTGACGAACCCGTTGTCTAGTCCCGTGAAGGTGTATAGTTTCACATCTAATCTCTTCAGTTCCCCGAAGACCTCCGGCACTTTTAATGCTGGAACAGACGAGGTTAAAAGCGTTACTGCAGAGATTTTGTTCGTTTTTTTTTTTTTTCATTGTTTCCGCCAGGTATTATTTGGGACTGATGAATCTCTGGACAATGCAACGGATCGAAAGGAATGACGCGAACAATCAGTCTTGCACTCGGATATCTCTAATCTCTCTTTCACCTGTGTACACATAATTTGACCGAAAAAACAGTCGGAACAACCAAAATACATAACGCCCTAAGGCACATCATCTTCTCTCCTCTTCAATTTCCAAATGGCAAGAAGACTACCCAATCCTGCATCCTTATGCTCGCAAACCTAATGATGAGCCCATCAGCCTCCAGCTGAGGTCCAGAACCCAATCTCTGTGCCCATCGATTCAGTAGCACACCAATGGAGCACTTCTGTTTCTATTGACATCCATCTGTCAACACGGAAAGAGGGGTAGCTGGGGAAGATATGTTGTGGTGGCCAAGAGGAATGTGGAAGGATGAATTGTGAAAGCCAGAGGTCACCGTGGAAACCGGGTATAATCACAAACAGCAAAAATGAGCAAGCACATCTACACAGCCTCGCTTGCCGGGGCCGTGACCCGCCGAAGTCACAATGGCCGATCTACTACAGAATGATGTCTGAAATATATATTTGATATCATATCTCATAAATGAGTATATATGTGCAACAATAAAAAAGACATGCCACCTCAGGCAGCACTTTCTCTAAGAAATCTATAGACTATACCCCCATAAAATCCAAATGGCTTCGACACTGTACAGGAGTTTTATGGAGAAAAGATAAATATAAAGTTAAAGCAACGTGGAGTCCAGATTCCTGCTTCCCTCCCAGGAAAGGTTGGGAAAACTAAGGACAAAAGATCAGGAAAAGGTAAAAAAACAAAGTTTGCATTTGGAGACTGCAATGAAGATGTCCAATCAAAGAAGAAAAGGCTCTTTTAGTTAGACTAGACTGTACACCCTGCACGCGGACAAACTATATGCAAATTCCACCCATCCATCATAACTTTCGGTCAGTATCCTCCTGCTGGCACATTAAGATCAATTAGTGCCCCAACTAAACCCTCCTTCCTGGCACGCTTCCTTGATGAGCGTCCATCATCATCCAAACTCCCAGATCCGGAGGGTCGATCAGGTTCTGATGCTCCTAGTATGTAATTTCAACACATCAGCCATGCTACATTCTGAAATCCATTGGTTAATATGAACCCATGATCATAAGGTTATAAACAATGTCCCCTATAGGGGTGAAATAGCAAAATACAGCTTAGCAAACAACAGCTTTCCAACTCCAACACAGAGAAGCCAACCAAAAAATCAACAAAGGACGCCTGAGGGATTTTTTTTTTTTTGGGGGGGGGGGGGGGGGGGGGCAGAGCCATCACATGAATAACCCTGTATGACAACTAGGAACTAGGCTCTAGATGAGCACAAGAAAAATAATATGTTGAAGTATCACAACGCTAATGAATAGGAACCAGGTCCACATGGAAGAACACCAGAAAAAACTACTGCTGTCAAGACACGAGTGCAAATTTAGCAATTCTGAGGGAGGATTAATATGACAGAGAGTCTGTAATGGTGGTGGGGCATCAATTTTTTTATGTCACAACCTTTTTTTCTATTTCTTTCAAATTCAAATAAACAAATCCAAGCAAAATAGGATGGAAAATCACTCGAGCCATATGTTCAGAATTGAACATTTAATACCAAACCTAATTATTGACCAGAACGAAAACAATAATAATTTTTTACCAGATTCTCAAAGGCATCACATAGAGTAAAGGGGAAAGGGGAAAAACTCCTACCAGGTTGAGAGACTACCAAACAGCTCATTTGCTTGTTTCAATTTCAAACAAGAAATTATGACATTGAAAGGTCTCAGATCATCGGGGATAATGGAGAGCAATAGAAACAAAATATCCTTAGCCAAAGAGGAATGAACAAATACTCAACTAAAACTGGGGAAAAAAAAGGCAAAGTGGATATATAACCAACCATAAGGTTTGCGTGATATTCTGCACAAGAAGAGAGGAAAGCCAAAGGCATAATTTCTCAGACCACATCTGAAAGGATGATCACGAGAAAATAAAAAAGAGGAGGGAAGTTAGGAAGATTAAAAGCAAATCAAAGGCATGTCTGTTCTAACCCTAAACGCGCTGATCAAGAAGGTTTAAAAAAAAAAAAATTTCGGGGATGAAGGACATCAACAAGGGCATGATATGAGGACATCACCCAAATGAAGAACATCAAAAAGGGCATCAACATGAGCAGATGAATGTCATTCTCCTATTTAAAGCTTTGGTGGACAGAATGCTGAAGATAAAGCACATTTTGCTAGACGAGAGAAACAGTTAGATGAGAAAAAATAAAAACCATTGAACAATGTAATGATTGTCGATGCCCATGCCTGAGCCAAAAATGAATGCCCCACAACAACTGATTAATATTTTTAAAAGTTGTTTTGCTCTGAACTAAACAGTCTTTGGTATCTTAGGACTGTCATTCTCGGAAGCGAGCAAAGAAAAGAGCTCATAGATGGTTGCATAGGCTGTTATTTACCACTATGCATGTGTGTGCAAAGATACAATTGAAATGGGTGAAGAAAATTCAACCAATCTTACCGGCTTTACCGAAGTCCAAGGACAGACACTTGTCAGACTCGTCAGCTTTTGCATTTAAAGCAGCAGCTCGCTCAATGCCCTTTGACTTGTAAGGAGCTATGTTGTGGGTGCCAAGTAAGAGACGACCCAGTAAATCATTTTCAATGCATTCATACCTGTATGAAACTTCTAAATGAGTAAAACCAATCTATCATTAGCTGCGAAAATTATTGAATAGCAATACTCACATTTTTTTGCAAAGCGTGTCAGTAACCACAGATAGATTGATGACGTGCATCCTTACACCCATCACTTTTTTCTCATCATATTCATCAAATGGCTCTTCTAGAAACTTGGATAGTCTCTCCACATTAGCCTCAAGCTGCTGCTGCTGGTCTTCAAATAAGTGTTGTTTTATTTCTCTTTCTTCATTTGTCATCTCATCCTTAAATAGCTCCTCTCCAAACATATAGAATGCAAATGGGTATGAGTACAAAAGAACCCGCCTAGACCTGAATAGTCTGTAGAGCCCGTTTGTTACCCAAGTGAAATCCCTAAGGGCTGATTCCTTCTCTTCAGATACGGATACTTTCTCTTGAATAGTGTCCCTCAGTTTGGTCTCAAGCTTAAACGAGTCTAAATGAGCCTTGTAGCGGTTATGATAGTGCATGTACCGATACAGATCCCGCTTTGCACGCTCGGACTTTTGCTCTTGGTCTTCTTTGTAGCGACCACAACTATGACCAGTAATAATTGACCAAGTATGGTCTCGCCCAGTAGCACCACCACACAGCCAACTGCATTAAGCAGGATCACATGAAGGTTTAAGATCGAGTGCGCATTCCACATGAAAAGGCTAAGTAAGGTCACCAACCAAGAAGAAGAAAGGAAGGATAGAAATGTTTTGCCATAAATTAAAAAAAAAAACACAGTAATAAGTTGATTAATTTTAATCCTTGATGATGTTAAATGGAGAAAAAAACTAAATTAGTAAACGGGAAGAAATCAGACATCTTCGAGATTGCAATAAGATCAATGCCACTGTCACGGTTTCAAAGAACCTTGCATCATGAAAAAAATCACAAATGTAACACTGCTTGCTCTAGACCATTTTTCTTATTGGTGTAAAGCTTATGCTAGACGTGCCAAAAGGAAGGATTGGTGCTTCGTAGAAAGCAATAAATTCAGAGATTATTCACCAACTTTTCTCAAGGAAAATAAAGAATCAAAAGAAGATGTAAAGGATGGCAAAGGAGAAAAGATGATAATCACCAAAATGCCTGCCCACAGATACAGCTCACTAGATTGCATCCTCCATTTTTCTCCACTGGTTTGTGGCATTTTGGACAGGGCTTCGTGTGGACTGTAATCCAATTGACAGTTTCTGATTCATCTTGACACTTTTTACTCCAGAGCTCCCACATCAAGCATGAGCAAGGTGAATGTGTTTCTGATAAGCAACTGAAACAAAACTGTAAACCACATGAACATTCTACCTCACAGCATTCATCTTCTTCAATTCGTATGGCATTCCCGCAATGGGGAGTACTGGGACACCACTTAACCATTTTATTATCCTCAATGTAAGACTCAAGGAGGAATCGGTCAAATTTGTCAGCTAGATCCGGATGCCTTCTTCTGACTAGATCTCTAACAATGACTTCATCACAAATAGCATTGCATTTGTGTGCCATGCACCTTATCCGCTTGCTTTGACCTTCATTTATCTTCACAACAAAATGCTCAGTCCAACCTATAGAAAAGATCAACCATCATTTTTTCAGTGTATCCAAAAGCCACATGAAATTATAACGAGCAACTATAATAATCTTGGCCTTATGGCAATGACCATGAGAAAGGGTGGTACAAATGTCATTCGAATGAGTAGACACTCCAAACCGTTCAACATCGGTTTACCATGAAACTAAGACTCCATAGAAGAGGATCATCACATCCTGACAATTAGCACGGGGGTCTGACACAAGGAGACAGATGAGACAGCTAATTAGCTGTTGTGTTATGCAGGGAGACCAATAATTCATCTAAAGCTCAAGCTAGTAAAAGGCCCAAAACAATCTTTGACAGTTTCACATGCGCATCAAGCGCACATTGGCATTTGCATGCCTGAAGCATAAAAATTGATTCTGGGCAGAGAAGATGAGAAGGGTGGGATTTTCAGATGCAGATGGTCTTATTCTGGCGCCATACGCTGACTTTACGGTACCACGGCCCATCCTATATAAAGCAGCCCCATATAATTCAACAGTCTGACCATATGAAAAAGAAAAGAAACAATTGTAGAAGACTGCTTACAATCGTTGCAATAGCAATGACTACAGTCCATTCTTGTTGTATTGTGACCAGGTATCTCTTCCATGCATATGTCACACATAATTATAGAAGTCGATTGCCTGGACAAACTGAGATCTTGGTCCTCAGTCAGAGGCACACCCGCATCTGCAAATAAACAAGCTTTACCCTTCTCCACAAGCACTGCAAGCAACTTCTCAACATCCCATCGGTGATGGATAAGCAAAGTGCGTGCATGGTGCTCTCTCAGTGACAACAAGTCCATCACCTTTCGCAAATCCCCTCTCTTCAATAATGAGGGCAAGTCAAAGAAACAACTCATAAACCAAACCATAGTGTTCGCAATATAAAAAAAAAAAATCGTACTTCAACGAAAATCTTACCTGCGCAGACAAAAGTGATTCTTTTGTGATGACCTGAAAAGAGAGAGGGTTAAACAGCCATTATGGGAGCTTCGATCAAAAAGACAGTATTTTTTAACCATATTCACCGGTAACCACAGTCTAGTTCACAAACTGAACCCTATCAACAGGCGTATCAACCAAAAATAAGGAATTTAGGGAGCAAAGTACTAAACCAAAATCCTCAGCAGCAGTGCTTCTAGCATGAGTCGATTTCTCGTGACCGTGGCCGAGACAATTCACAAGTTACCCGTCAACAAAACCTTCCCGAAGACACTCATTCCAACAATAGCAAGAGATCACCCCGGTACTTAAAAGGGAACCCAAAAAAAAAAAAAAGCATGAAACCACATCCTTCGTTTTCCAGATTAAAACGAAGGAAAGAGGGTAAAAAAGTAGAACATTGACAGAATTAATGGAATCCCAGCCCAGAAAAAGGCTACCTTGGTGGCGGGACCTTTGGGAGGGACCCAGTCGTATTCGGAGTCCTCGTTCTCAAGCCCATCGAGGGAATCCCTGTCCGAGCAGTAGTGCTCCTCCCCCTCCTCGCAGCTGAAGCAATCATCCATCGCTGCGACAGTCGATGAGGCCGGTGGCAATCTTCGACTAGTTAATCGTGTATCGATTAATCGACCGATGGAATCGCGTAATCGACGAATACGTCCACGAACCCTCCGATCGGGAGGCTATTACCGGCAAGATCGAGGGGAATTCAGGTGAGATATGGCCGGCGATGAGAGTGAAGCTTAAGGAGGAAGCAGTGGGAACAATATAACAAACGGGTCGTGTGCGCGACTGCGAGAGACAGGGAAGAGGAGAGAGAGAGAGAGAGAGAGAGATTATTTTGTATACCGGTTTAACAACAATTCCTATGCGCGTTTTAGGTGAGTGATACGCGAACCGGACGGTGAAACTGCGAAGCCGGAGTTAAACGGCGTCGTTTTGGAGGGGACTCTCATGTATGCTCTTTCCTATTTTCGTGGGAAATCTTAATTGGCACAACCGGGAATAAAATGTAGAGATTTCATCCGTTTTAGGGAGCATGAATATTGGCTGTGGTAAAACTGGAAACGCCAAAAGGCATTCATGGAATGCCTCGCAATTATCTTGATTTCAAAATCAAAAGAAGATATATCGCAATGTAATTATACAACAATCACATTGATTGCCGTGTCTTAAAATCTTATATATATATGTGTGTGTGTGCGTGTGCGTGTGCGTGTGTGTATATATGTATACATATACGGTTATATACGACTATTTTGTATGATATATATGAACTTTCTGCCAAACTCTCTAAAAAGTTTAAAATTGAACTTTGTATCCAGTTTGCTTAATTAATAGTCTAACATGTTTTCGATCACGATGGGCAGTGTTCTTTTAATGTAGAAAATTTTAGTTTGGATAGATATTCTGTCGGTTTCAATGAATAAAAATGGGCGATTCAACGTGTATATATCTTTATTTATTTATTTATTTTTTAATGAATGAGCAATGAGAATAATCCAATTAACTAGTTTACTAATTAATTAAAATATACAGAGCGATTTTTGAGTAGTTTGACAATCTTAATTGCTGCAAACGAAACCTAAAATATTATTTACTAGATGCGTTAATTTATTTATAAACACGGATACTTTAATGAACTTTCCTCGCATAAAGTCTTCGGTGATCGCGAGAATAATAGTTTATTATTGTGAATCACAAATTCAAAAAAAAAAAAAGGATCACGCAAATTTTTTTATTTAATTATTATTTATTTTTTGTGATTTAAAAAACACCGTCGGCATAGCAGTCACTAAAAACTCTTGTATAATCAATTCTCAACTTCAATAACGTGATCGCGAGCATTCAATATCGTAGATTCCCCAAATTGACCTCGTCCAGTCCTTTCTGAGCCAGTCTCCCATTCCTCACCTGCGAGCAAAATATCCCATGAGAAAAGACCTAAAATAGTAAATATCACCAAGGTCGTTGCCCTTCGCGTCGGGAGTTTCGCTTTTGGTAAAGGCGAAGCCTCTCAATTGCCAAGTTCTCCACCCGAAACTTAAATGAACAAAGCCGCTGGGGAACTCAGTAACACACAATCCACCGAATCCATGCTTGATCGAGGAAGGTAGCCTTACTCGAAATTAAAAAAAAAAAAAAAAGGAGGAGGAGGAGGAAGGTAGCCTTATCGAGCGACGCGTACGTTATTTTAATCAACATCTCGTGACCTTGTAGGTTTAGCGAATAATCATTTTTTTTTTTAAGAATCTGTTTGTTTCTTGAAAAAACGTAATATCGAGAAACGTCCATTCTCATTTCGCCACGTTTCGGATCGCTTGAACGGAAGATCTACTCTTAAACCCTATAAAATGATTACCCTCTCTTAACAATCGAAGAATCATTTTCAAATATATAACCGTGTCTTGACGCTCGAGCCTCAGGCCAAGCCCGGGCTCTTGATGCGAAAGTGCATAGTTCAAGCTGGGTTCGCGCCCGGGGCCGGGTCTGGGACTCTTTTTTAATTTTCCATCTGATTAAAACCTATCCCGGACTCATATCTAGAGCATGACCCTTCTTGAATATAATGCTGAGTTTTATTACTCTTTCCATATTACCATCGTTTAAAAAAAAAAAGGCAAAATGCGACGACAACTGCTGGAGTAGCTCAGTTGGTTAGAGCGTGTGGCTGTTAACCACAAGGTCGAAGGTTCAAGCCCTTCCTCTAGCGAGTTGAGTTAACTTATTTTCGAAGGCATTATTATTATATTTCAGACTTTATCAGTTTGAATTTGAATCTGCACATGAGAAATTGTCCCTTTTTTTTTTTTGCCTACGACAATACTTCAAGCCAACGGAAACTGAAGAGTACATGGCCAATGCCAATGGCCATTCTATCTCTTGAAGCAAAAGTATTGCTTGCATTGCATATCTAACCATTCACGCATAGCTCTAAAGCTGCGTTTGATTGATCGAATTTGAATTGAGATAGAATATAGTAAGGTGAATTTAATCAATCGAATTTGAATTGAGATGGAATATGATAAGGTGCGCTTAATCATCTGAATTTGAATTGGGATCGAATATGATAAGGTGATAAATATCCTCTAGATTATAGAAAATTCAATCGCCTATTTTATGCAATTCGTGATAGGATTATTTTTTAATTAAAAAAAAAATCTCACTCGCTCAGCGCAATCTCCATCTGTGTCTAAATCTCACATTCCTCTAATTCGTCTTCTTCACTGTTTCGCCATATCCACTACCATCTCCAATCTTCACACCATAATAAGAACTCTAAAGACAATGCTTCAAGCCAACGGAAACTGAAGAGTACATGGCCAATGCCAATAGCCATACCATTTCCCGAAGTAAAGTATTACTTGCATCGCATATCCCATTTTTCATACATAATTTTAAGGTTGCGTTTGATTGTTTGGATTTGGATTGAGATGGGATATGATAAGGTGAGATTAATAATCCTCCAAATATCCTCTGGATTGTGGAAAATCCAATCATGCGTTTAGGGTAATTCATGATAGGATTAGGTTTTTTTTTTTTTAATCTCACTTGCTTAACGCAATCTAGATCCCACGTCCCTCTGATTCGTCTTCTTCACTGTTTCGCCAGATCCACTACTATCTCCTCGCTCAACTTCACCGTATCAAAAGCGAAATAAGAAGAACTCAGAACTCAAAAGAGGATCGACAGGGGATTTAGATTCTTCGAAAATTGGAAGAATTGACACCGCATGGAAAGGGCAAACAACAAAAAAACAAATCCCAAACTCTAAAGTCTCCACAAACAGCTGTTCTTTGCTCTCCGAGCTCAACAAATCAGCCGAATCGGACCTCGTTCACAGCGGAAATCGTCATCCACAGACTCGGCTGGGACACGACAATGAGACCCTGACCTTCACGTTGAAGCCGTTCGGTCCAATCGAAGAAGGCAAGGCAGTTACTGATAAGGCCACCAGCCGATGCAAGGGAACTCGAGCTCGCGGTCGCCGCCGAGGCCGAGGCCTAGCCTTAGGCGACCCCACGTCTATCCGACGGGCCTCCTCCTAGTGAGCCGAATAGAGATGTTGGTTCGGGTGCTGCAATAACCCGTGATCTTCCGTCAACGTCTATCCCAGCTAAGAAATTTTCTAGCGTTTGAACAGCGGCTTCTTCTTTGATGCAACTATTACATCAAGCCAGCGACGAGAATTCCCCTGATTCTCTTGTTAAAGCCAGGCACATACTGGAAGAAGCTTCTCAAGTCTCAGCCATTTCAAGGCTGGGAAAACCAGTTCACTTCCCGGTACCGAGGCCAGCAAGCTTGAATCTGAGGTCGCTTGCCTCAGATCTGAGGTTTAGAGCATCGGACATCGATCCAATGGGCTCGACTGAGACACAAGGATGATGGCCGGCCAGTACCGTGAGTCTCCAGACGGCCGCACTTGGATTTACTCACCCCATTCGTTACCGAGGGGAGCTACATCCTGAATTTCTAATTCACACAAAGATCGCCCTAATTTTGCAGAGCTGCACAGTACATCAACTCAGAACCAAAGGAATTTGCTTATCCTAGATTTCAAAGAAACAAAGAGCAGGGCACGATGAATGAATTAGTTTGCGAAGATTAACTATTCTAAATGTTGGGCTTCTTGCCAGGTACATGATCAATCTCAGAAGTGAAATCGTGATTTTTCAACACATGTTTCTGCATCCGAGTTATCAATTCAGCTCAAAATTATAGTGAGATTGCACCTGATAAATTATGGACCGGAAAAAGATTTGTCGAGGTGTGTTTAGCATTCCATCTCATCGATATTAATCCGGAAAAGATAATCTTCACTCTCCAGTTCTTCATGAAGCAGGTTAATGGATGGCACCTGCAGCTTGTTTCCAGGTCTCTCACCAACTATTGATCGCTGTCCCTGCAAAATGGTAAAAAAATAAAAAAACATTAACTTCAGTCACATGGATCTTTTGACCCCCCCCCCCCCCAAAGAAAAAAAACATGGATCCGGATATGGAGATAATGCAACATTTAATCCGCTGTTTCAGAAGAGCATGTCACACGGGGTTGTAAGATTTTAGACTAACCTTTTTTAACATGTAGAAAAAATAATGGAATGTTTCACCGAATGTGTGCCACTCCACTGACCATGTAAACTCTGGAGAATCAAATAAAGGACGTCTAAAATGTGGCTGCGGGACCAATATAAAAAGTTAGCACAGATAGGCCATGATGAATTATGATGTAGAAAGAGTTCTTTGAAAAATAGGGTGTCACCTGACCAAAAGTAATAGACAAAAATATTCCATCCGGTTTTAAGACACGGTGTACACCTTGAAGCATCAGCATGACTTTAGCTACCGTTGCAGGTCGAGGGTTCCATGGGTCACCACTGTCCACGAACAAAACATCCTTCCAAGAGAATCATTGCAATGCAGTCTCAGGAAAGCTAGAATCTCAGATAAAAGATACAGTTATTTACTACAACTAAAAGAATGAAGCAAGGAAACGGTACATTTACCATTGTTCCTTTCTCAATTACCACATCAAAGCACTCATCACCAAAAGGCAGGTCTAGCATGTCAGCTTCTAGTACTTTAATTTCTGATATCCAGGAAATGTAAGAAGTACATATCTTAGGCCTTTGATTCTTTCATCGAAGCAGATGTTCATGCCACTATAAAAAAGACGCTATTCTGCTCATAAATTTTTATGCTTTTCTGTCTTGAAAAAGGCCAATACAATGAAATTCGACAAGAAAGGCTGGCTAGAGTCAGGGATAGCATAATAGACCCTTCACTGGAGCTCTTATAAAGTCAAGTGAAATGAAAACAAGTTTCAAGCCTTGGCAGAAGTTCACTACATGCTCCCTGCAACAAAATATGCATAAGCTCATGCATAGGGTCAGCATCGAATAAGGGAGCCTCCCAATTTCATGCTGGAAGCTCTTTTTCTCGCTTGATTTTGGACTATGCAAAGAAAGGACGAAATGACACAGACACAAAATCTCCAGTTAGTTAGGCTTCGGATCGGCATGGTCAAGGCAGGGAGATAAACAAACTCAAAGGCTCCATAAACAACAATGGATTCCTCAATATCCAGACTCGCAACTAGTTGAAAAGCCTCGAATGATTAATATGACCATGCGAGGTGTGGGGTGTAATTATTTCTGCAAAGATGAAAGCATGTATACCTTTATATCCCTTGGACAGTACCCGTTTTTGCATGCTTTCCACAGCCACAGCCGATAGATCAATGCATGTTATTCTAGTGACACCGTCTTTGTAGAGATTTTCGCTTAGCTGCGAGTTTCCACAACCAAGTTCCAGAACCTTCATCACAAAGTACCATCATCAGAAAAACCAGCAACTGACACCCCCTCCCTCCCCCAAAAAAAAAAAAGAAAAAGACTCAAACCAATTTAAAGGACAATTGAAATCCAAGAAAATCTAAAAGAGGATATGAATTCCCACAACAAAAATGGAAACAAGATCACAGGACAACTCAACATTTTTCCATCTACTTCCACTGAAAATTCAGGATCAACAACGAAACTGAAGTACACTTATAAGATGGAAAAACTACAAACAAGGCCCTAAAGCAAGTAAACCTTCGCTCAAAATCGGACGAGCAAGTTAATGCGACAGCCTGATAATCTACACGATATAAACTCAACGCCAAACTTGTCTATGTAATTAAGCCGCAGAGTCACATCAGCAATTGACCAATGCCAGGTTTTGGTAAAAACGGAAGACCGTCACACCAAGTTCTGAACTTTGCTTACACAACACCGTCTGAAGACCAGACACAGAGCATCAGGAGTCAAAAGTCACGAAAAGACGCGGTGCTCACAGAAGAATCAGGTTTGACATTCTGTTGTATCAGGTGGCGGAAATGAGAGTAGTCCTTGAACCACTCGTAGTGCTCCTCGCGAGAGAACCTCTCGTCCCTAAAGCAATACGAACAACAACATCAGACGCCACTCCAATGGACAGAAGTAACAAAGAGCCACTCTACATGGGCGATGGCGAAATAGCGGATCTGACGAACGCAGGTACCAATAACGAGGATCGAGGTAATCCAAGGCCGTGGTGGGACCGACATCTCTCTTTTCCAACAGGTTCGAGCCCTCCGATTCCATTTTCAAGAGTTCGCTTCTTGTCCTCCTCCTGCTTCTCCCAAAATTGTTCAAAAGCGAAACCCTAAACCCCAAAATTGGCGGTGAAACGGGAGTCTTGGGCCTGGGCCTCGGAATTCGAAGCTTCGATTTTTCCATGGGCTCGACCCGAACATCTCGCACCCTCTTGCCTATGAAATCAAAGTTCAGGCCCATATAAATACATAGGGAAATGCTAACCCGAGCGTGAAAACGAGAGACAGACAGCTGTACTTTTTTGACCTTTCCCTTTCGTAAATGTACTGAAAATCTTAAAATTTATCGTGAAAACATAATTAAATTTTAAAACTTTCAAAAATTATAATCGAGGCCTAAAACTTATCAAATTAGCTCAATCAAATTCTTTCGTTAAATCTAGCGAAAAAATGCCGACATGCCTTACGTAGCATAACCGTCGAGGTGATGTCAAGACCTAAAAGATCGAATGAAAGGATCTCTAAAGGGATTATTGTTCAAAGGAAAGTAGACTACTCAAGAATTTCACATTCCATTTATGAATAAATAATTCAAAAAATCTAAATGAAACAAAAATAAGAACAAATCAATGAAATATTCCTTGGTCTCGACCAAAAAAAAAAATGTAGGTTGGTATTCACTACTAACTAGAGTAAGGACTAGATTTTTGGAGATTTTTCAAGAATTCGAAAGTGGAAACCTCTTTTTATTTGGTATAACTACTTGAGTCGGATGAAAGGAGACTTTCATATTTGATTTTAAAGGGAGAAAAGATCCTATAGGATCCTATTCCAAATTTTCTTTTTGCTAGGCCCGTAGCAAAAAAACCTACTTTCTTATTATAATTTCCTTAAAGGCACGTTGCGATGACATGGCGCCTGCCAAGCGCCACGTCAGAACAACATTAAAAAATTGGAAATAAAAGAAAGAAACGATACAAACTAGAATCAGCCTCTAGGCTCGAAACACGAATTCAGAAAAAATGGCTATCGGCCTCCAGGCTTTCTCCAGGCGGTCCGCGCCGCCTCGCCTACTCTCTCCTCCGTAGGGGTTGGTGGTGGAGATGAAATCACGAAAAATCCGCCATCCGCCATACCCCCCACGAAAGGAAGAAGTCGCCACTGAGTTGCCGTGACTACTAGCCTCATTCCTGAGTGATTGGGGGCCTCGTCGTAGCTTCCAGTTCTAGGGCACAGACAGCGTCGATCTCGTTTTCCGTTCTGCTGGACAAGCCATCGCGTCGTTTGGCTAGATTCCTAGCTGTGGACCGCAAGTTTGTGAAGCGGAGCCCACGCTCTTAGCCCTGATTTCCTTTAGGACAGCGACGTAGAACTCGAGGAACACGACGAGAGCTTTGTCCATTGAGGTGGTCGGACGTGAAGGCGTGAAGTTACGGTAATGGTGAGGCCCATGATCGGTTTAGTTTCCTCGGCAAAGTTCCTTTCGTCGTTTCGTGAAACTCGTGGTCGTTTGGTCTCCACCCATCTTTCTCATGTCGTGACCGGGATCATACACGTGGCCCAAAACGAAACTCCAGAAATGAAAAACTCGGATTTTCCACGGATGGCAACGCTCTTCGTTCGCTGAGAAATTGATCGTCAACACATATTCATTCGCCATCTAGTGCTGCTTCTCCTGATTTTTCTGTTCTTTTTCGTTTTCAACACGCCTTCGTAATAAGACGTACCGAAAATAAATGATGTTTGCTAATGCCGTTTTTCCGCAAATTAATCGCGTTTTCCCCCTTTCTCTTCACGATGTTTTTAACAACCCTTCGTGAGATGTCCAAAGAATTAAATTAAATCAAATCAAATTTAACGGGTACACAAAATATTTTATCGAGAAGGCAAACAGGGAGATTTCGAAGATTTGACTTCGGGATCTTATGTTTTGATGTCGTGTAAGATTTGGTAAAAATTGCTATAGATCATTTTTAAAATTTAAGTCGTTAGATGGGGGCGTAGTTTAATTTGATTCCTCTAATGTATGTGATACAAAAAAAGTTTCGAGACAAGGTGCCTAGGATGTTTTTATCGGGCATTAATGATCAACTTTACTTTTAGCACAAGAATAGCAAATTAACTCGGTCTTGAGACACGTTGGGTTGGTGAAATTGGAAAGGGACAATGGAATCGACCCCCAAGAAAAAGCCAAAATCGATGCAAAAATTAGTTTCAAAAAGAAAAGCGAAAAAGAAAAATTAGGCGAGAAAAACATGGGACACGAGCCAGGAGGCGATAAATTGCCAGCCACAACCGCAAGCCATTCCCCACCTTGGCACTTCATCACTCAGCTCCTCCGCCATCGTCCTGCTCTGCTCGACGCGCGCACATGGCGATCTCCATCCAGCTCTGCCGCATCCCCGCCCGCTCCGACCTCTCCCTCCCCGAGAGCCTCGCCGGCCCAGGGGCCATCCGTTGCCGCAGGCCTCTCTCCGTCCGATGCTCCGGCGATCCTTCCTCCTCCTCCGTGGCCGTCGACGGCGATTTCGACGCCAAGGTGTTCCGGCATAACCTGACCAGGAGCAAGAACTACAACCGGAAAGGCTTCGGCTACAAGGACGAGACTCTGCAGCTCATGAATCGCGAGTACACCAGTATGTTCCTTCCTCCGTTTTATTCTCTCGATTACACGCTTTCTTTTTCTTCAGTACGCTGTTTAGAGCTTAGATGCACTTGAAGACTTTGACTTTGGCCTCAGCTCGGATTGAAGGAGAAAATTCGGCCTTTTTTCATAACCACTTCCAGTTTACTGATAAGTTATTGATTGACTAGAAAATACTGTAGTTGTGTCAAGGAAAAAAAAAACATTTTCTTTGTCATAATTAATGAGATAAGATCTTTAGGTACTTTGATAAAGTATATTACATGTATACAGATCCTATGCTTCATGCACTGGCGCTGTTGATTCTGTTTCTAGCATTTCTAGCTGTCGATCTATGTTGGTATGATGTTTTTACCACCGTAGTACTTGTCTAGACATCAATTGCCAGCGTTTCTGAATAATTGTGAATAGTAATGATGTTGTGTTTTTTTCGTATGCCAGGTGATATTATTAAGACTATGAAGGAAAACGGAAATCAGTACACCTGGGGAAATGTTACTGTTAAACTTGCTGAAGCCTATGGTTTCTGCTGGGGCGTCGAGCGAGCCGTCCAGATTGCGTATGAAGCAAGAAAGCAGTTTCCAGAGGAGAAGATCTGGATTACTAATGAAATTATCCACAACCCAACTGTTAACAAGGTCAGACGCATTACGGAATTTTTGCTGTTTTGGCTGATTTGCTTGAATGTTGTGAGTATTGTGTTATGAGCTTTGATTTACTGATAATTCTTCATCACGCTGACAGCGCTTGGAGGAAATGGAAGTGGAGAACATCCCCCTCGAAGAAGGCAAAAAAAAGTTTGATGTTGTTAATAAAGATGATGTTGTCATTCTTCCTGCTTTTGGAGCAGCAGTCGAGGAGATGTTGACTTTGAATGATAAAAATGTACAAATAGTGGATACAACTTGCCCATGGGTATCCAAGGTATGACTTCGAGAGAGGATAATATAGCACGCTATTTTCTTTGTTTGTGGCCTTAACTTTGTTTGTGACGCATTTTTATTCCTTCCTTTCCCTTCTTAAATCTTTCTGATCTTTGCACGGAAGGTATGGAACACTGTGGAGAAGCACAAGAAAGGAGACTACACTTCAATTATTCATGGTAAATATGCTCATGAAGAAACTGTAGCAACTGCATCGTTTGCCGGAAAGTACATCATTGTGAAGAATATGAAGGAGGTATGCCTTAGATGAAGCTCTCTATTTATTACTTACCTATGTTTTTGTCAAAGAGTGAAATGGAGATGTCTTATCTGTAACTGCTTTTGCCGTATGTCCAGGCAATGTATGTGTGTGACTACATTCTTGGGGGTGAGCTTGATGGTTCTAGCTCTACTAAAGAGGCATTTCTAGAGGTACTGCTAGATTGCTAATTTTTCCCTTTTGTGATTGATATAACACTAGTTCACACTGCCATCCTGCTTTGGTGCAGAAATTCAAGTATGCTGTTTCCCCGGGATTTGACCCCGACAATGATCTTATTAAAGTTGGCATTGCAAATCAAACGACAATGCTTAAGGGAGAGACTGAAGAGATTGGTAAATAGCAATCGCATCTTTACAGAGTTTTCTCCCTCCGGCTGACTTGCTATTCAAGTTAAACATTTTGTTAAATTTTCAGGGAAGTTGGTGGAGAGGACTATGATGCGCAAGTATGGAGTGGAAAATGTCAATCAGCACTTCATTAGTTTTAACACAATTTGTGATGCTACTCAAGTAATTTCCCCTTCCTCAAGCTCCAAGCTTTTTCAGGTCTTCTGTGTATCAAAATCTCTTGCGAGATAACTAGAGCTTGACATGGCCATTGGCCTCTAAATTTTTTCAACTTGACAAAGAGTAGCCACAGTTGAGATGTCTAATGACTCTCAATGTCAGAATAGGAAGGCCTATTGCTTGTTAGTAGTCAATGCCAATTTTTATATGAAGACCTCAGGTGCTAGCTCTCTTCTGTAAGTAACCTAGAGATCGAACTAGAGAGATGAGGTCTAAAATGCAGAGTGCTGCCTAAAAGGCGGCGAGGTAGTTTTGCCAATTGTATCTTCCCATGATAAGTTTACATGTGAAAGGAGCATAATGCGAAATCCTGTAGCCAAAACTTTGATGGGATACTTCAGAAAGGAAGAATAGAGAACAGTAGAAAGAAGAAAGAAGTTTGAGTTGATTGCTAACTCATGACTTCTGCTCTGTCTGCAATATGCTGATGCAATTTTTTCAAAATTGGCCTTTTTCAGGAACGCCAAGATGCTATGTATAAGTTAGTTGAGGAGAAGGTGGATCTTATGCTAGTCGTTGGAGGGTGGAATTCAAGCAACACATCTCACCTTCAAGAGATTGCTGAAGAATATGGCATACCCTCTTATTGGGTTGACAGTGAGAAGAGAATAGGTCCTGGAAACAGAATAGCCTACAAATTGAATGTAAGTCTGTACTTCAAAGTTGCACTCCTTGAGCAGATTATAGTTTTTTTTTTTTTTTTGGTAAGTAAGCAGATTATCGCGTATATGCCTTCTTTTACTAACTTTTTTACTTTGTTGTTGCGATAGCATGGGGAGTTAGTTGAGAAAGAAAATTGGCTTCCAGAGGGTCCCATAACAATTGGAATAACATCAGGAGCTTCTACCCCAGATAAGGTAAGCTCTTGCCTGGTGAAATTCTATTACTTGAACGGCTTTTCTTCTTTATGAGTCCTTTCCTTTGTCTGCTTTCCATTGACCTTTCATACATCTATGGTACCTGTACATTAAGGTCGTGACTGAGTTTTCCTTGAGATACTCTTGTTAGGCATGATTTACTGGATCAGGATAAAAGGTTTCTATCAGGTCTTTCATTGGACAGAAAATTCGGTCTCTTTTAGTACTATCGTTCAATGCAGTTGGATGACAGAGGCTCTAAAGATTCATATGTTGCATATTTACTGGTACTTTGCTCTGAAAGTCATTCCTTCAGAAATAGTGATGATGTTTTTGTTCCTTACCAGGTCGTTGAGGATGTTTTGGTGAAGGTCTTTGACATTAAAAGGGAAGAGGCCTTGCAACTGGCGTGATATAAGATCACAGATTATAAGACCGTGGCTTAGTTATCAGCTGCCTTGTGTGAGTTTAAATGAGAAGGTCCGCAGATTTGATGTATAATGGCCAAGTACCATGCATATTTTGATGTATTATAGCCTATATGCCACTGAACTTTAGTCTGCTCTTGGAGATCTAATGATGTGATGCAAGGCTTCAATTTGACTGGATTTTATAATAGGATGTAAAACATGTGCTCATCTCTGAGCTTCAAGAAAGTGATATCTGTTTGTGCAGACTTGAAATGCTCATTGATCTACAAAAGAATGAGATGCCATAGTTCCCTATTTCAACATGTTCTGTTCAGGTTGTCAGCAGTCTGTTAATGTGTTGTAATCCTTTCCCGTGGGCATTCTTAACTAGAACGACGGCATGATATTCTAATTCTCGAACACTTGCTTGCTTCTCCGCGGTATGTCACATTCAAAACAGTACAGCCTATGAAAAGGAAGGGATGAATCTTTAGCTGCGAGGATGAAGTAGTCGACGATTGTTGGATCGGACAAGACTAATGACTCGGGAAAGAAAGAAAGCGGGTATGCTGTCAATCTCCTTTTGAAAATCTCTCTTTGAAATGAACTGAGAGAAGGATATGAGTTATGTGGTGCCCTCCACAATGTCTGAAATTTTGGAACAATTGCGCTTTCTTCCCACGCTTCATTATATCAGAGTCCTACGATGGCCCTCACGGTCGGCCCGTGCTTTTGCTGCTTTCAGATTTTGCCTTTTGGAGCTATTACTTCAATTAATAACCCAAGGGCTCTGTCGTGATATTATGAAATTACCACTATCGTAGGTTTATACATTTGACCGCATAGCGGACGAGACCATCTTGTATCAACTTACTTATCTTCATCCGTACAATTCTCTACGTGATTCGGACTCAGAAAAGAAAGAAGAAAATTGCAAGCCAGGTTTTGTTGCGTTGCAAAATCACTGTGTGTATATTATGTATTGAGTCAGCTTGTTTCATTGGATTCTGGTGTAGCCTCTAGAGGTTCCGATGGTCCGCCCCATGTTCTCATGCGTATCTCGGCCTTCAGAGCCTGCACTTCATTTTGCAGGGACTTCTGCGTAAGTTGGAATTACAGAGCGGTATCAGGTAGTAGACGAAGATAATGCACACGGTACCTCCTTTCGCCAATTCGCCCGAAAGATAATAAAGAGAAGCACGACAGTCTGTATTAGGCAGCCAATCAGCATCCCGATCCAAATGCCAAGGGCACCGAGCTTGAACTTGTATCCAAGCAAGGCTCCTATTGGGAGCCCCAAAACATAGTAGCATGCGATGTTCACTATGGCAACGAAGAATTGCCATCCTGCACCAACTGCCACCCCTGGACAAGTGTTCACGGTTCACCCAAATGATTGATCAAGATCCACATAGACAAATCTCACTAATGTGACATTTCAGATTATGCATGTAAGACATAGTGAGAGAGTACCATGAAGAACTGGTTGGATACTATTAAGGAAGATTGTAGCCGCGAGATAGTAACCGAGCTTCGACGTCTCTGTTATGACTTCTTTTTGGTTGGTGAATATCTTGGGGAACTCACTCGTCGTTGCAGCTACTAGTGCCGTGAAGAGAATTCCTATTGCTGTGGATGTCAAAACATTGATCAATACAGAGAACTTTGCTGCTTTGGCATCTCCGGCACCGAGTTCATTGGACACTCGCACGCTGCAGGAATGCAAAAGCACGGATGAAGCTCACAGGGGAAAGTGAAGACAACATGCTATCTAAAAACTCATGCTGCTATAGGAAAACATGTTCTGGTCTAGATGTTATGTCCAAAGTTTGGGGAAGAAGGGGAGATTGGGAATTGAAGAAGCTAACCTCACTGAAGCATTAAAGCCTAGGGCAATCATCAGGACCCAAGTTTGCAAATTCATGCTGTGCGATGGGCAGGAGTCAAAAGATTGAAGCACAAAATATTCTTGAAAAAGAGAAAACCATAGGCATCATCTCAAAAAAGGAGGAAAAATAATCGTCTAACCAGATTGAAATGGTGTCAACTGCAATTTCAGGACGCTTCAAGCGTCCCACCATGAGAATAACGGCCGTGTAATACCATAGCTCCAAGCTGCCACAATAAGCACGTAAATGCTATTAGCATCGTAAAATGCTTCTCTCAATTTGAGTATGCAGATTTTGATGTATAACATCTAACCATAACATAATGGCTGATGCCAGTGATAGCTTCACGAAACCAGCTAGCGACTTGAAAGCAAGCATAGAGAAACCAGTCCACGCTTCTGGAAAGTAACCACCGACTACATATATTGTTTGAGCCACGACCAAGATCCACCATGATATATTTCCAGCTATGGCAGCACCTAAAAGGCCATATTGAAGCTTTGACAGGAACACCCAATTCAATAGACAATGTAGGGCTAGAGCCACCAAGGAGATGATGGTCATGATCCAAACTTTACTTTGAGATTGCAGAAACTTTTGAACAGGAAAATTTAAGGCGTAAGCATATAATTGCGGAATTACCCACAAGGAGTACTTCCCCGCAAGGACAGAAATATGCTTGTCTTGACGAAAGATTTGAAGTATTGGTGATACAAAGATATAAACAGGGGTCAGAAGTAAGGCTGTGACGCCGGTGATGATGCATGATCTTTGCATGTAGATACCCAGCATGTGCAGTTTCCCTGCACCAACAGCTTGGCCGCAGAGCGTCTCCAAGGCGCTTCCCATACCTAGCTACTAGAAAAGTTCAGCAACACATCAAATTGGGACGAAGAGTAACATTATAGTTCTAAATATATGTACTCATGGGAATCTGAAGATTGACTTTTCTTTGGGCCAAAAAAATCAATAGTATACAGGAAGGATCCAGTATATGTCTGATTAAACACAAGCTGACCCGATAAAATTGCGGCAATGAAGGGATTGATCCGCTCAAATACAGTAAATTTAGACTTCGCGGTCTAACCAGCAGGAATTCCAAGTTTGTCAATAATCAAAACAAATCATCCGGACATTGTAGCAGATCATATATCCGGGAAACAAAAGAAATGCCATGACCAAAATCCAAACTTTCCTCCAATGTTGCCTCAAACAGCGTTGCGTTTAAGCTCAGATTCAACGGAGGAAAAAGCAGGGGAAGAAAGGAGCTCACCATGACCCCATAGACAAAGCCTTCAAGCACATTCTGAACAACAGAGACAGCAGCAAGCTCGACATCACCCACGTACCCAACAAATGCAGAAGTCACGATTCCAATGGAGAACTGCGCAACCGCTGTGAGAATAGCAGGCGCGGCTATTTCCCACGTCTTCTTGGACTCTTTCACGCATCTCTTGGTCACCTTACCGCCGCCCAGGCACTTCGCCATCTTCCGCCAGATCTCAGAGGACTCTCCTCCTCCTCCTATCGCATAAGCTTTTGCCTTCAGTCGTCGCTCGTCCAGCAACGTAGTCTTTTGAATCTTGTCCTCACCCACCTCCATCCTCACTCCTCCCAGGCAAGGACAAAAGTTCTTTTGTTCTTTCCTCACTTACTGACGCGGAAAAATTTCCGCAGGTCCTATCTGAGGGAACTACTTTCTAACAACCCCCGGGTTCTTGTCATCATCGACTTGGGCATGTCTCTACTTTTAAAGCATTGATTGAAGTTGAACCCCAAAGACAGAGACAAGGATGTTCTTTCAAATGCAATGATGGGGCGCACACAGGCATTTTAGTAATCATCAAATCCGTGTGAACTCAAAAGCATCTGCAAGATGTGAGACCCGCTACGGATAGTCTGCTTACCCTCCTCTTTTCTTCCTGGGCCGAGTGGACTTTTGGTACATGTCCCTTGAACAGGATTGGTTGTGGTATATATATATATATATATATATATATATTTGTAGTTTAAAAGTGTGTTGATTCACCAAATTCTCTTTGAATTCATGAATAGAGGTTGGTATCCGGCTGTTGCCTTTTCTGAGTTGTCTTTGAATGAGGTTTGCCTCTTCCTATATGTTTATTGATTTGTATTGAGCAAGTTGGTGTTTCGTTATCCTCACCACTAGAATTAGGGAAATTCGGCCGTTTTCAGCCTGATGGCGACTCACCAACTCCCTAATGCAAGCTGCTATGCTACAATGCTTGTTCAAAATGGGATCTACTTGGAACATATTGAGACAGGCTTAGGATCGGTAGAGGTTTACAAGACAAAAGAGGAAGATGGACAAGACAAGCGTCTGCTATGGCGCTGCGGTATCCAAAATCAGCAAATTCCCTTCGTCGAAGCCTAAAGATTTATGAACTAGTAGATGATTGATGTCAGCTTCGGTGTTCATCGAATGAAATTTTGAGCCTCTACTCCTATACTACATAGGCAGGAGAAATATATTTGTTAGAGAATGAGATATCTTGGTGATGATGAGATGTATACATCATATCAGCCCTTTTCACCCTATCCTTTCCACTTTGGAGAGTCTGGAGAAGTCAATCTCCTCTCCCTCCCTACTAGGGAGCAAATATTTCGTAATTGTCAAGCGCCATGTCACGCTATCTATACTCATATCCAATAGTATAATGACATGTGTCAGTTGAGTTGAAAAAAAAAATAAAAAAAAATTGATTTTTTTTTTCTTCTTCATCCTCCATCTTATAGTATCCACCCTCCGGCCACCTCCTCGGCTCCTTGCGACGTCCTTCTCCATCACAGACGGCAAAGACACTGCAACGAAGGGGAGCAACGACTGTGAGCACCGCTGCCTCGCTCATGGTTGCCAAATCCACTTCTCGGTTGGTTCACCTACACTATTGTGCTCCCATGCGGACCACCCCTCCATAGATCTTCCTTGTCCACGTCCATGGTCATGACGGGCCTTCGCGTCCAGACTAGAACCGCAGAGCTAGGCCATGACAGGCCTCATAGCCATCGAAGTCGACAACCCCTTCGTTGTCCTTCCTCGTCCATCGCTGTTCCTTGCTTGTCCGTAGCTGAGATAGGCCTTCGAGCAATTGTCTCACGCAGATCTAGAAATCCATGGCTGCGACAGACCTAAAAGCCATCCATGCCGACCACCCCTCTTGCGTCCTTCCTCGTAGACCTCGGCCACCCTTCCGTCGCCCTTCCATGCTCATCCATGGCCACTATAAGCCTTAGAGCCATGGCTGCGTCCAGATTTGGAACCATGGAGCCATGGCCGCATCCGAATCAGATCTGAAAGCAGGAGCCATGGACGAGCAAGGACAACGCACAACGAAGTCCATGGCGATGCCGGTAGCGATGGTGGTGGTAGTCACGGCGGTGTGGGTTCGCGGTGGGTGCAATGGCAGATGGTAGACGAAGAGAGATGGATAGAGATTTTTATTTTTATTTTTAAATTAGTTACATGCCAGTAATACCGGTCAATTTCTAATTGGCTTGTGCACACCCCGTCAGCCAATGACGTGGCACTTGACAACCACCCACTATTTTCTTAAGAGGGGGGAGAGGGGGTGTTGTTTTGAAAGTTGACTATCTATCCCGACAAATGAATCAACCAAACTCTAAAAGACCTGCATTTGGCGTCCAGCGTCAGAATTGACAAGCATTCTCTTTCACTTCCACATACATTTCTCTGGATACGGTAAAGAATGGACTATCGCAACACTAGAAAACCTATGCATTGCAGGGCACATGACGTCAGTCTTTTTTCCTTCCATGCTTCTTATGGTATTTTTAGTCCATACCATAGTCTCAGAGCTTTTGCTGGCAGAAAGAAAATTGCAGACCTGTGCATTTTCAATCTGTTATCATGTAATCTCTTACACAGTACACGATTCCCTACAGATGATACTTTTAAGACCAATCAATGCCTTTCAAATGTGGCCATCTCTCAGTCCAAATGACCCATCGCATGAATGCTGTTCTCAAAGACTTCTACATGGCAGGTGTCCCGTCGGAAGATGGAATCACAAGCGTTGACATTTGCACAGCTGTCAGGGGAAGACCGCTTCAGTGCCTACAGGAAAAGTTGCAGATCATTTTCTTCATTAGAATACAAGATTAAAATCGGATGCTTAGGACTGGATCCAAGCACCTCGGGCATTAAGCATTTAATGACAGGGATCTATAAGATGCATGCACATTCAGGATCTAATTCTCCACATTTGTGAGAAATGCATAGTCTAGAAATGGAATGATCATATGCTTTCAGCCAGGAATCTCGTGCCAATTGCCGTGCCATGTTTATATCGACAGCAACCACAAAATGTCACCCACCACAGATAATGCTGATTCAACTCTGCTTTATTAGGAGTTCAATATCTGCTCCCACTTCAGCAATCTTGGCTTCTTTAGAAGTCCTTGCAGCTTTGGCAATGTGCTCAACATCAAAATCCAAAGCAATTCTTTTAACAAGACCATCAAGCATCTGTTCAAGAAAATTAAAAAAATCATGACCAAGGCTCCACAGCAACGAATACTGTCACATAGATTCTCCCGGCATAAAAGAATCTGATTCTGATTCCTAAGTCAAGCACAAGATCATCAGTCACAAATATCTCCATGTGTTTTACTTTCGCATGCTGCCCATTCGCTATAGTGTAAGTTTAACTTTTATTTTAAGCCCCACACATCATAAGGAAGCACCATAGACGTAAAACACATAAAAATCTCTTGAGCCACTCAGCATTATTAGTGAACCCTTAATTAACTTGAATTTGCTAACAGATGCACGCCAGAAAGTAACACCACCTTTTTTCCTGGACAGTCTAATGAACAGCCCTAGAAAACCCCTTCCTATTCTTATCACAGAAACAAAGAGAAGTATCCAGGTCAAGATATATTGCAAATCTAGGTTGAAAAGAGAGGTCTGTTAGTACCAATGATCCAATAGCTACTAAAGCTCGAAATCTTGCATCAACTTCTAAAGATTCATTTTCTGCAAGCTGAAAAAAGGCAGCAGGAAATTATCAAAATGAGGTACTTTTCTTGAAATCCTTCAGCAATTTAAGCAATCCAGCCATAAGTGAGAAATCAAATCCTACCTCCAGTGCTGCTGAAAGAACTTGAGATTGACCTTCTTCATCCTTCTTCTCAATCAACAGGACAGAATAACTGTGAAGGTAACAAGTTGGACTCTGAGTGAAAGACAAAATAACACGTCCATCAAGCTACCATGATAAAAAGGTAACAAGTTGGAGCTACATACATCTCAAACAAGATGAGCATTTGAATCACTGATATACTTAACAACAACAAACTAAGCCTCATTAGACTAAGTAGGGGTCAGCTATATTGGTCCTTTCACGCCAATTTTCACTCGACTCGGCGTCAAACCTTTTCTAAGACATACGTGTAATTTTCCTATTATTGTCTCCTGTCATGTCTTTCCAAGTCTTCTCTTGCCTCCTTTGTTAGCCCAAGTCTCCATCCCATTACCACATCTCCTCACTGGTGTTCTTATAGCTAACAAAAAAAGAGAGAAATCATATTGCCAGGGTCTCTATGCAGATGACACTAACCTGCTTAAACATGATCGAATTCAGCTTATAGAGACAAAACATAGTTCTTTCCGAACATTCCATGTCAAGAATTCATGATATATGACAAACATCTTATCATCTCTACCAGCTAAAGAACAGCCAGGTAAAAGGGATAGCACTACTATATGGTTATGAGTTTGAGGATAGTGCAGGTGCTTTTTCTTCTTCAAGGATAGTCATACCTATTTTCAACAAGTAATCATGAGATCATAATCATATGAGTTCCAGATTGGAATGGCATTATGATCTTCAAGGATAGTCATACATATTTTTTCATTTGAGAACAATAAGCTTCAGTTGTACCTCTTAGATTATTGGCAACATAATTGCCATCTACTACACCAAACTCAAGAAATTGCAAATGAACAACCTTTGAAGTGTTTGTACAACAATAAAAAAAAAAAGAAATTAAACTAGCAATCCATCCTTTTCAATTACAAATCAAATTTACACTGAAGATGAAAGAGGCTCCTCTAAACAAAAGGCAAAGGGAAAATGAAGAATTAATTATAAAGACAATAATAAGTAAATAGATTACAAGTAATATATTGAGAGAAATTATCAAGGAAATGATTATTAAAAGGACAATGGAAAAGTGCATGCCCTTAACAGCAGTAAGAATATACTCACTTGAGTAATAGAGTAGAGTAGGACAACTGTAGATTCTTGTTCGAAGATGAAGAGCAGCTTGAAAACGCATCAAGAATCTGAGCCATAATATCAAACAATAAAAAATTTAAAAAGAAAATCCAATCACATCCTAGTACCTGCATCTAACCCAATAATGTCCAATAAGCATGTAATATCCCATGATATACCAGGTTTCAAGCTCAACTAATTAATCAAGTGACTAATTTGTCAAGCTCACAAATATTTGAAGACAACAACGCTTGAACACCTATATTTGAGCACTAACCAACAAGTTATCGTAACACAGTCATCGAAGCATCATATCATATCGTATCGTATCGTATCGTATCGGTATAATGCGAATACATCCAGAACAACAGTTCGACCAGCTATGTTAGATTAGATTAAACAACTCTAGAATAATTCTTTGATTAAGATAAAGGACACATGAATGGCACACTTTTATCAGCTTCTCAAGAAACAAATACTTTTGTTAGCTCCTTCACTCTCGCTACATGCGTGTATGCATGTATGTTTGCTAGCCTGTATGTAAGAAATCCACATTAGCATCTAAAAAGAAACATGACAAAGAGGCAATAACCTCACTGCGATGCTTCTGCAACCAATTGAAGTATGCTGAATTCCTGAATAGATTAGTAACAGCCCGGATGCTGGTTAAGAAATTTGCAGCAACTGAAGGATTCCCAGTTACTCTCTTGATTGATTCCATGAGAACATCTATCACAGTGCAAAATCAACATTCCATCAGAATGAAATATTCTTCAATTTCCAACAGCTAGTAAAGTGCTTTGGACAAAATAGGCCTGAATTCCTAGGTAATCTGGTCTGAGAAATCATCCACTCCATAACTTGTCTAATAATTACATCTAAGTTTAAAAGAAATTGACAATACCCTTCTTGCCCTCTAGATGCCTCAGAAATCCAGCTGCCCCATCTGGATGCAGGATTACCATCCTGAAAATATCAATAACTGCAAAAGAATGAGCACAATAAATCAACTAATCGCGATGCATTAAATCCACACAAATATAAGATGCTACAGACTACAGAATGCAAACAGAGTAAAATTCTTATTGATACATCGACAAGTTGATGACAATGGAGCAAAATTCCAGTTGTTGAAGCACATCAACATACCTGGGGAAGCGACCAAAGTTTTACTGTTCACCTACTTATTGTGTCAAAAGCATCCATGAAGCTGATTAGTTCAATATGAAAAATTTCTCATGGGTTTCCTAGAACTATTTCTCCTGTTTGTCCAAATTCATTTTGTTTTTTTTCCCTCTTCTTGGCACATCTTTGCTTGGGTTGAACAATCACTGGGGAACACTAATCAAGATTTGCTTCTTTCTGATCAATTTAATTCTTTTACTAGTAACTCCACTTCAGCTGGCCCCACAAGCTAAAGTCTTAGTCTTACATCCAAAAACCCAAGAAGCATCTTCCTGAAAGATTTGTTGTTGTACACACCAGATGAAAGATCAAATCATGCAACTTCAAAGAAATAGAATGAAATTTACTAAGACATCAGTATCCACACCAGAGATGAACGTGTATGAAGGACACAGATTAAAGAACCAACCAGGAAACATCATTTCGCATGGCCATGATTCTAGCAACTTCAACATCAAATCGATGTCAGCATCAGCAAATTTGCTAGAATGATAATGTGATGTGTCCTTTAAAATTTTGACAATTGCTCCCAATCTGGAAATCTCTATATCCGTCAATGAAAAGTTCTTCTTTTCCTTCAAAAGAGTGGGATAAAAATCAATCATCACAGTTATATGAACAATAACTTATAGACAAGGAATAATATCAAGAATTTTCCAGTAATGTGATAAAACAAGGTAATTCTGTCTCAAGAGAATAGCACTTCAGAAATCAACATTTGGTCTAAGCTGATCTTAGAAAGAGTACAGAAGAAAAGAAATACATCTAAGAAAGTTGTAGTAAGAGAAATACAATAGAGCGACACCAAAGGGCAATCTGAAACAAACTGCAGAAAAGTAATGGTTAAAAAACAAAAATAGAAATTGATTACCTGATTAGAGAGCAAAGCATTATTAAACTCATTAATCTTTTTAAGAATTCCATCAAACTGAGCAACATCAAAGACCAGCATTCCTTTCTGCAAAAGGAATTGTGGAGAATGGATGAGAAAGTGATATTAGTGGATTATCACTTAACTAATCAGATAATTAAAGCGTCAATAACTGGATGAGAAAGTCATATTAGGGAGATATTACTCGACTAGTTATATAATCAAGAGTCAATAACTGGTTTTCCAATGAAACTAAAATGCGGCATATTGTCCCTCTGAGGTGCCCAAATCACTAATTTAAGAATAACAGACTACTCATGCTAATATATGAAAAATGATTTTGTAAATTTTATTAGTTCTATTTTTCAATTTTGTAGACATAAGAACGTACAAGTTCTATTAGTTTTCTGGAATTATCAAAAGCAAAGACTAAATTTTGATATCATTCTTATCTGCTCTTCCCTCACTTAGGTGGTCTTTTTAGCTATCTCTATTTATCCCTTCACATCTCACAATGCTGCCATGCCCTTTAGCAGGCCAAGCACACTTCTTCCCAACAGTTCACACCGAATGTAAGATCACAAAGGAAAATCTGTCCGAAATACCTTCGGTATATGTCGGAAAGTAGGTCTCGATTGTTTAGCTGACACGTAAGAAGAACTCGCATAGTGTTAGAACTAAAATATGTCTTCAATAGACAAGAGGTTAGAGCAAACACAAGGTTTGTTTCAACAGCGTACCTGGCAAATGTGAAGATGCGCCAGGAACATATGCACTGGCTGCGAAAGAGAGAGAGACCAATGAAAATGGAGCCCTCAATAATTGGAACTTTAACATGTCACAGGGCCATCGCCAAAATATACTCACAGCCAGTATAGGGATCACGAAATGATGAATCAAGATTGAAGTTGCTCTGCCCAGAATTTGCAAGTATAAACTCCACTATCTGTTGGCGATAGGAAAGAGGAAGGTTCTCCTTGAGAAGCCACTTATCGGCAGTGTCGTATGGATTATCTGGAAAAATCTCACATTCTAGAAATTACTCATTTCTAAAGAAATGCATCAATCAACAATGTATTACAATGACTACCAAAAATTACTGGAAGTGATCTGCATAGAGATATGTTTTTCTAGATTAATATTAAAAAAGCAAGACGTTCCATTGGAAAGGTACCAAAGGGGTAGCATCCCCAAAAAATGTCACCACTTGCGCTGCTGAATTCATGACTCAGGTGTTACAGTCATCAGAATCAATTAACGAAGACAGTTGTCTATCCCTTCCCATAACGCCACTCTCAATGTTCTCTCTGGCTGAGTAGCAGTACCATAGAGACATGAAAGAGCAGACATTATGGAGTTTCTTTCAGTAAGATGATTTTAGCTGCTATAAATTAACACCAAAAGAGCATCAATTGATAGCAAGGCAATATGACCATCAAATAATCATTTTTTCATTAAGTTTCATCCTTCAAGGCCAAAATGAGAATCTCTGCATGACCGACTATTAGGAAAGGATCAATTTCCCAAAGATATGAACTCAAAGTTATCTCTGCCTTTAATTATCATCAGCTCTTCAGCTTTGATTTTTATTTTTATTTTTTCAAAAATGCTATACATCTTCGTTTCCCACTTCTTATAAGAAAATGAAAAAGTTATTTTCAAGTACTTCCATATCTTCCACCCTAATTTTGGTCGGAGGTTCTTATAGTGAATTTTTTCCCTCAAGAATCAGCTTTTTGGCATTTATATTGGAAATATTGGAAAGAAAAGAAAACTCTCCCTGACTTCCCAGATATCAATTACATGATTCTGCATTTTCAGAATATTGAAATGGCAAACCATAAGCATTTTCCTAGTAAGTTTGATTTAACTTGATAACATAAAACTGGAGAATTTTCTGAAACAAAATAACCCATCCTTGGCCAAAGCTATATTTTCAATGAAGAAATCTCAATGTATTCGAGATGGGGATACCTGATCGATTGTAGGGCAACTTACGTATGGGCTCACCATCTCCAATATCAACATCAAATACTGCACAATCAAATGTATTGATTTTACTCAATGTACACACATAACACCAAAGCACTCATCTAGGATATGAGGAGAAGCAGCATACCGTAATCATATTGAACACCATCTAAAACTGGGCGCTTCATGCCATCTTCTGGTCCATCAACTACTTCACCAATCTATAGAAGTAATCAAAGGATATATTTAACTCAAAATAAAAACAAAACAAAAGGATTGATGAATATTAAAAGAAATGGTTGCATAAAGGACATGCACATATATCTTATCCAGTTAAAATAAAAAGTCACAAAAAAAAGCAGAAAAAAATCTACGATGCATGTGGAAGACAGAAGATCAATTTAACTAAGACATCTAATGAGTGCAAAGTACACAAATATTGTCAACACAGACACTGCAACTCTTCTGTATACATGCCACATTTTCTATAAGATAAAGCTAAACAAATTTATAGTTACTTGCACACCTGAATTGGGATAAAAGAAGTGAGCTATCAGAATCAGATGTTGCTTGGCCTTTCTTCCTCAAAATCACATAGATAACGAAACTCCACGAATGTATTGCCCATAAGAAAGAAAATAAAAAAGGAGCTATCTCTAAGAACAAGAAATTTAAAGTTAACAGCATAATGCTCACTCATTGAGAACATTTCCTTTCGAACATCTGTCTAAAGATGAGATAATTTTTGTTCATTTCCAAGAACCTTGCACCCATTGATAAATTAGCCATTGCCAATATATGTCTAATGCCTTAATACCCAGACATATATAACTCCAACCAGTTATTCAAATGAAACTAGTAAATTTAAGGCGTGTCTGGATTAACTTTTCTTTTTGCTAATCTACATCTTACGATGCACGCACTTTCACTTTTTTACCCGAAACAAATGAAATTTTCTTAATATATAAAGTGTTGACACATAGATTAGCAACCAACTATTTGGTAACATTTAAAAAAATGTGGATGACATTATAAATTTTGGTGGAAAAGCACAAAAAATAAAAAAATCTTGTTATTTTGGGAAGCATAATCACAGAGGCCCTTAGTTGCCAGCACAGTTAGTTGACCACAAGTAATGCAAATTCTGCAGTAGTCAAAGCCCACACACTTAACAAGTCACTTGACAAAATGTTTCTAGATCTACGATGCTCTAATGCTGCACCAGGAAGATTAAGTGTGCTGCAGTGCTAGATTAAAAATCCATCATATGTAGAAGCAGTCACACACACAACGAGTCACTTGACAAAATGTTTCTGGATCTAAGATGCTCCAATGCTGCACCAGGAAGATTAAGTGTGCTGCAGTGCTAGATTAAAAATCTATCATATGTAGAAGCACACACAATGCTGCACCAGGAAGATTAAGTGTGCTGCAGTGCTAGATTAAAAATCTATCATATGTAGAAGCAGTCACACACACACAAACAAAAGCCACTTGACAAAACGTTTCGGGATCTACGATGCTCTAATGCTGCACCAGGAAGATTAAGTGTGCTGCAGTGCTAGATTAAAAATCTATCATATGTAGAAGCAGTCACACAATCTATCATAGAAGCAGTCACACAATCTATCATATGTAGAAGCAGTCACACACACACACACAACAAGCCACTTGACAAAATGTTTCTGGATCTACGATGCTCTAATGCTGCACCAGGAAGATTAAGTGTGCTGCAGTGCTAGATTGAAAATCCATCATATGTAGAAGCAGTCGCGCGCGCGCGCACAGACCGCACATGCACACGCGCACACGCACACGCACACGACACACACAAAAATGCCTTTAATTTGAAAAATACCTTATCCCATATTAGTTCAGTTGAATTCCATCCACACGCACACGACACACGCACACGCACACGACACACACAAAAATGACTTTAATTTGAAAAATACCTTATCCCATTTTAGTTCAGTTGAATTCCATCCATATGCCACCCCATTGTCTCCTTCTCTGATTACTTTTGTCTGGCCATCACTAGTTCCTATACACAATATAAATGAAGCATTTAAAACGATTAACAATGCTTGCAGCTTGATATTGCAATCCGCACTTGACAGCTTAACAATTACTTAGATTGCATTTGGTAGCTCGTATACAAAACCAAATAAGACAGGATTAGACAGCGAGACAAAGTCCCAGTATTTTCCTCAGTATCTGACCTTGATTCAGTAAATTCAGGATTTATGGATATCTTCATGTAAAGTAATTGGCAAAGCTAGAACATCAACATCAACATCACTTTTATCCCAAATCAGTTGGGGTCGGTAGTCGATGAACCCAAAGCAAAAAGCTTAAAATATACTAAAATAAAAGCAAAAACATGGGTACCCCAAAAATAAATAAATAAATAAATAAATAAAGACTAAACAGGACACTCTGGAACATGCGGATAGCTTTCTTCCACTCCGTCCTAAGACAAACCGTACACCAATCTATTTCCCACTCCATCAAATCTTATTTTACTATCTTCGCCCGAGTAAGTTTTGGCTAACCTCGTCCTTTCTCCATATCGTGTTCTCGGTAATACACTTCTGTTCTTATCGGAGCATCTAGGGGTCAAAGAAGAATATGTCCAAACCATCTCAATTTGTGTTCTCTCATCTTCTCTGCCACTGGTGCTATTCCAACTCTTCGTCGAATATCGTTATTTCTTATCTTATCCATTTTTGTATGACCAGACATCCACCTTAACATCCTTATTTCCGCTACCCCAATTTTATGCTCATGTTGCTTCTGTACTGGGAAGGGGAGCCTTGACGCATCTGGTTAAGGTGTTGCCGTGTGACCTGGAGGTCACGGGTTCCAGCCTTGGACGCGGCCTCTTGCAAATGCAGGGTAAGGCTTGCCTCCTTTCACCCTTGTGGTGGGGCCCTTCCCCGGACCCCTGTCTCGCGGGGATGCTTCGTGCACCGGGTTGCCCTTTTTTTTTTTTTTTGCTTCTGTACTGGCTAACATTCAGCTTCGTATAGCATTGCAGGTCTTATTGCTGTTCGATAAAATTTTCCCTTTAACCTAAGAGGGATCTTGCGATCACATAAAAATCCTGATGCACTGCGCCATTTCATCCAACCTGCTTTGATTCTATGGCTAACATCCTCATCAATCTCTCCCCTTTTTTTGCAGAATTGATCCCAAATATCTGAAAGTATCTTTCTTAGGTACCTCCTCTCTAAGCATATCCACGGATTATTGATCATCTCCTCTTGTCGTGGCGAACTCACACTTCATATATTCCGTCTTACTCCAACTTAAATAAAAAAATTTTAAACAGTAAAGAAATTAAAGTACCTAGATCTACTTTCAAGGAAGGCCACCAGACACTAATGTGGTAGTTCCCTGAGACCACCACGACTTAGGCCACTAAACATATTTGCAACACATTGAAATCGAATATGCAATTACAGTTACAGTCAAAGCAATGATCACCTTAGGAAGATCAATCCACCTTAGCGACTCATTCCTAAAGATATGTGTTTTGAAATGGATGCATTTTAACTAAATACTTATGACTTCAATCCACTTTATTAACTTCTCTCGACTTAAACTAAACAGTTGTGACTTCAATCCACTTTATTAACTATTTCTCTACTTAATTAAGTAATAAACAGAAGATAGTGTTTCAACCAAACAAAACTGGCTTAAAAACGCATGTAGCCCTAGACTTTTAGCTTCTCTAGCTTGATGGCCATATTTAAGTGAACATATTCAACAGTAATTTCCAGAAAATAGAGAAGATAAATAACTGAAGGGTCATACTGGAATTAGAGATCTAAAATCCTACCTGGCACTTGTAAAGCCTCTAACCCCGGCAACTCTTCCAATTTCAGTCCTCCGACCCTTTTCCTGAAACAGACAAAGTAGAGAGGAAAACGCAAAAAGTAGCGGCCAAATATATTAGATTCTAAGGTGTCTTAAACTACGCTTTAGAAAAGCAAGATGAATCGCTACCCCAACCCTTCACCTAAAAAGTTCACTACCTAACCAAAAGAAATGATTCACCATAACCTCTCTTGAGAAGCAACATGATCAGACTATTCTGTGATACAGATCTATCTAGTAAATGAATGTTGTGGTCATAACAAGAAATGGATGACAAATGAAACACTGCCAAATTACTGAAAATTGAAGACCTTGCAATCATTCAGTCTGCAAATAATGAGTACCAGCCAAAAGTTTAATATCATCTCATCTATACAGCTTAGAAAGATGAAGAAAAAAGTGGAAGAGGAATGAGAAAGAACAGACATACTTAAAGCCAGTAATCTTCCTCTTAATCATCACTTCATGATGCATACATCATCTTTAAGGAACTGGTATAAATCAGATTTTGGGATCTAATTAATTATAATACCTGCTTCTCTTGTAAGAAGATAGTTCTGAATCAAATAACTTGAGCTCACTTGAGTCAGCCATCCTATCTTGTTGATTTGTCCATATACGTATGGTCCCATCGGAACATGCCGTCACAATATCTCCATCTTCCAAAAATTTGGCATCCCATACACAACCGGGATGCTCAATGCTCTGAACACAAACTCCATCTGAAAGATCAAAAGCTCCCAAAGTCCATAAGATAATAAATTAAATTCTGATGGAATGAAAAAGACTTCCAATTTCTATTAATCATCACTTTCAATTTGCCTCACTGATTAATTTCTATAATTCCAATAGTTAGGCACATTTGAACAGGTCCTATATATGTCAGAAAGGTGCAGACAAAATAAGCAGCTGACTGCATTGAGAGAGGATCCGCATTAAATCCAAGAAGGAATTATTGCATTTGAAGAAACACTTAAGTTGTTTTACGAGGGAAGTCATTTTCATTTTAAAGCAACCTATAAAGAGTTGGAGCCACATTTAAAAACAGCTGCACCCTATTACATTTCAGGCTTCATGTTCAACAGAAGCAATGTGCAACCTAGTTGATACCAAACACAAGATTCCAACTGCAACAGACAAGAACACTTCCAGCCAGAAGCATAAAGGACCCAAGCCATGACGTGTGAGAAGCTCTGTGACTCTACTATGACATAATTATTCTGACATAACCAAATGAACCAGCAAGAAACAGCTGGAGTTAATAAAAGGAAAAAAAAAAGAGAGAAATAAGTGATTAAGTCAACAAAACCAACTACCTTTCCATATTTTGGCAAAACGATCTTCACCGCCACTCACTATAAGGCCCGAAGCATGTGAATCAACAGAATAGACTATAGAAGTATGATCAACCATCTCCATTAGACATTCACCACTGACTGCCCATAACCTGATAGACCTGTTGTCAGGGAAGGAAAAACTATTCACCAACAGCAATTGGCAAATTATAGAACTCCATGAACATAATTAAACAAAATAGAATGCGAAAATTATACTAGAAAGTAAATATAATAAGCTTAGCTGTATGCATACTTCTATGCTATATTCAAAGATATGACAGGCCAAGTACAGGCTCCCATTTAGCCCAGGATCACAAGCTCAGACCTGCTCTACCAGGCTTTGCCTATGAATGATAAGATAACTTCTCAATGGCAAACATTGGACAAGGCATCACCAAAATGCTTAAGCATTTCACTTAGTTTTCTCTTGGAATGTAAGTTTCCAAGCCCATGCAAGATTGGTCAGACCAGCCACAAAGAGTTGGAACATACATCTTGAAGCACTTTATATTAATATAAGCAGATCTGGACAAGCTTCATTTGTTTGCAGCAGTTTTCCTCAAAGGTTAGTGCAAGTTGTTTCTACTCTCAGCTAGCCTTTCTGTCAGCCCGTAGAATATTCTTGAAATCCTCATTTGAGTTAAGAAGGCATGTAAGGATTAAAGCATTATTTGACTTGAAAATTTGAAAAATGACTTTTTTCTGTTGTTTGATTAAATCCTACAGAAACTTCAAAACTGGCAAAGAAGCAAGAGCATAAACTAGCTACTTTCGTGGACTTTAGACATCGTGACTACTAACAGATGAATCTTTCTATACCATAAACTTAATTCAGTCAATCACCAGGGGAAAAAAAATTGAACCTACCCATCATGTGATGCAGATAGAATGCCCAGATCAGGCATCACTGCCAAGCCTCGAACGGTATCTGCACCATCCTCCAGTGAATAAGTACATCGAACAAAACAATAGCTATCAACCTAGTTCATTTCTGTCAAAAAGCAAAATGCACAAGGGGGAAAAAACAAAAAGACCATGTAGAAGGAACTTCTATCATTCCAAACAAGTAACATTGGTACAGTAGCAGCAGAGGCCCAAAATGTTCAGCTTCAAAAAATTGAATTATAGCTTATACAAATTCACAAGGGTTCCATGAAATTCAGGCTTCATAAACACAATAAAGAACCGGTAGTTTCCAGTCATTAAAGAGAGGAAAAAAGAACTGCTTCAATTTTTAAACAGTTAAGATGATAAGTAACAACATAAGAGGGGGTTTCTCTCAACTGCTTATTATCAAATTCAACAGCTACATAGCAGATTTTGGAGCATCATAAACTATTAAGCGCTTGTTGGCAACGTTTCTGCTCCTTTGCTTCTATTCCCCGGAACAAAAAAGGATCAAAAACATATTTGGTAACGCAAATGATTCTGATGCTGCTCCCGAGAACACTTTTGGACCAATTTTGAGTGAAAAAAAAAAAGTTGTTTATCAATAAAAGGAACAATTTCGAGAATTAAAAGGCAATGATAATTTTCTCTCACTTTTATCGCGCGCTTGCGATGCATGGGTTGAGTCAACCCAACCCAGTCCGAATAATTTTTTTTTTTTAAATTCGAAAATTAATTTAAAAAATAAAAATAAGAAATTGATTTACAAATCCAAAAAAATGGAAAATTCATAAAAATTCTAAAAAAAATTAAAAAATTCCAAAAAAATCTAAAAAAATTAGGAGATGGGTCATTTCAACTGGCCAATCCTATTTTTGAAGATTTTGCCTTCCGATTTCTCCCAAATGAACAGATTTTTCAGAAAATTTCCAAAAAATCTCGAAAAGTAAGAAATGGGTTCATTCAACTAATCAATCCTATTTTTGATGATTTTGCCTTTAGATTTTTTCTAAACCCTGTTTGATTTGTTGCCAGAGTACCATGCTGCATCAGTGACCATCCGCATCTGAAGCATCCCTATTTTAGCCAAAAAGACGTCATGCTACAAGAGGATCACAACTGTAGAGTTTGAGGAATGTCATCAAATGTGATTATGTAATTATTTGATTTAAATGAAAAATTGATAAGAGAAATTATTTTCCAGAACAAAAATTTTGTGCAATTTCCAAACGCGTTTATGTTCTTGAAATAGAATTTTATGCAGTTACCAAACGCATTCTGATTCTCTAAAACTCATCCAGGGAACAAAGGCAAAAAAATTGATTCTAATCAGAATCACTTTGTTGGAACAGAAACATTACCAAACAGGTTTTAAACTACCATTGACTATTTAAGACAGTACAATCAGCTAGTTCTAGCAGTTTTTCTTTATTTTTTGTTAAATTAGTAAGTTGAAGCATCTAGAAACAAAACAAAAGAGAAAGGTTAACCTGTATGCCCAACAAAAGTCTGGGTGCATGTCTTTCCTCTCCAGAGTTTTAAGGTTGTGTCACTCGAACCTGAATAAAGTAGAGAAACAGCTTATCGATACGATTCTTCTTGATCTACTAAGAATGTCAATACATCGATAGTGAGTCTGACAGCAGACTGCCATTAATTAGGAGTAAAAAGAATCGACCATGTCATGTGGAAAGAAAAGTATTGAGGACGTGAGTCTATGACCACAGATCACAGAATCATTGTAAACAAAATCATAACAGAAAAAGAACCTAAATCAAAGGAAACTTGAAATTTAAACGGAAAAATGTAAAACAACAAGGCCTCCCTAAAATGCTGAAGTCCAGTCTCGAGTGGAGTGCACTTCTGGAACTTTCACAAAACCTGTTTATAATTTTTTGGGAGAATAACCCAGTAAACAAGATTATTAGGAACATATCCTCTTGCAAACTCTAAAATCTAAATCATGTTTTGAGCAAAGAAAAGTATTGAGGACATGAGTCTATGACGACAGATCACAGAATCAAATGTAAACAAAATAGTAACAGACCAAGAAGCACCTAAATCAAAGGAAAATTAAAATTTTAATGTAAAAATGAAAACAAGACCTCCCTAAATGCTAAAGTCCAGTCTCGAGTGGAGTGCACTTCCGGAACTTGCACAACATTTGTTGATGATTGGGAGAATGACACAGAAAACAAGGTTATTAGGAACATCTTCTCTTGCAAAGTCTAGAATCTAAATCATGCGCAGGAACATGTTCTTGACTAAAATTTGGCCAGCTTGATCAAAGAAAGTAATCATCACTTCCAACAATGAGAAATAGCAGATAGTTGGGGGGAAACATAATGAAAAGGGGAAGGATACGCTAAACCTTTCCAAATCCTTAAGCTCCCAAATGTTAGAAGAATAATCCTTATTCTTTTGAAGTTATGTAAAATCAAGACCTCAAACAGAGAGAATCGAACCTGTAACTAGCTCCCCCGAGGGCAACCTTATAACTGCTTGTATGGGGGCCTTATGAGCCTCCCACTGTTCAGCAGGCTGGCCATTCCTCCATCGTATTAAGGTGCTGCAAATAAGCATGAGATAATCAGGCCAGATTTCATGTGCAAGCAGCAAAATCCATGAAACCAAGCCAATGTCATTTTACTTGACTTGTCTAAGAAAGTCAAATATAGCAAAACTTGGGAAACAGTGCCCATGGAAAAGTTAAAGTGAATTAAATTAACTAGGCCTCAAAGCATGTTGAACCATAGCAAATGAAAGCCATTTGGTTGGCCAGTTATTTCCCATGATACGAAAGCAGAGATTTGAGAATAAAATTTAAACTTGCATTACACAATTAAAAACCCGTAAAGATAGACTATTCTACTTATTCACTACTTTTGAGCCACGAAAGTAACAACAGGCACTAGATAGTAGATAAATTCAACATCTCCAAGTTGCAATTAGTTAAATAAATAAAAAAAACCAGCAGGTAAGATTTCTCCAAATGGACTGAACCACATATTAGCAATATTATGATGTTAATCACTTAATCTCGTGACATATGGACATATACCAACAATGCACAATTTCTCTAGGATACCGGAGACGTTATCATCTACTTCGACTCACCAATCAACAGAGGCAGAAACAACATCGCCGCCATCCAATGCGATGCCGGTGACTTGCAACTGATGGCCCTTCAATGTCCGTGCCTCTCCAGTCCTCAAATCCCAAACCATCACAAGAGTGTCCATCCCACCAGACACGATCCCACCCTCCGGAAGCTCCCCGCTCGGAGAAATCCATGCCAGGGGGCCGACAAAGCTCTTGTGCCCTAGCAGCACTTTCGCCACCTCGTACTTACGCTTATCGCTAGAGCTAGGAGTCCACAACCTCACCGTCCGATCCCGTGACGAAGTCGCTATGTTGCCGTCCCCGCACACGCATATGCCACGAGCCTAAGGATGAATCGACGATCGTTCACATAGGATTAGAAGAGCGGTGGATACATTCAATTCTAAGCAAACGCGGGATGAGATCGTTCCAAGGGGAATGCGGCTCGATTCCACCAATGAAGAAATGCTCGGAAATTATCGCATGAACTTACATCGTCCTCGTGGCCATGAAGCTCGCACCGAAGCTGATAATCTTTGAAGTCGATATCCATCGCGCAGAGAGAGAGAGAGAGAGTTGAGTGAGGGAAACGAAGCTGACCAAACCAGCGTCCAGGCTTTGCTTCTTGTCCAAGCTCTTGAAATTCTTCCCGTGCCGGCGATGCTGAGCGAGAACTCGGTCCGGACCGCCGGTCGAGTAAATCAAACGAACCGAAGCGCAAGAACGACGACCGCCGGTCGAGCATCAAACGAACCGGATCAATGTGCGATGCGGACAATCGGCAGCTGACCATCATGGGCCCAACTTATAAGGACAATCGGCAGTCCGATATGATCATGAGCCCAAGAAAATCCCTTCTCTAATGAAACTTATGTCCCATCTAACCAAAAGCCCAAAATATTTAGCGGATAATTTGCATCTCTACCATAAAGCCCTTATCAGACTATTAATGCCGTATTGCGAATTGACGGATCCGACGGTTCATAAAAGTCTAATCTCACGGAAATAAAAAAGCGCAAGTGTAGGTCAAATAAGTCGGATTGTCTCATTTTTACCGTTATTAGAGAAAGGCAAACGTAGTCAAGGAGCTTTTCAGGCGGTCAACAATTAATATTTTCGATATTAATCTTTTCGTTTTGAGTTTCAATTATTATGTCAGAGTGATTAAGTCTCTGGCAAAGAACGATTCCATAAAAGATGTAGATGCTATGGCGAACCGTAAAAAAAAAAAAAAAAAGAAGCGTTTCACTGGATGCTTAGTCCATTTTCGCCAAACTTGAAGTCAATTCTAATCTGTATGATCTATTAGTAACAAAATCACAAGTTGGCGTACATCATTATCACTTCTTTGTCAACAAGCGCAACTATATGTCAAGCTGTATCCACATCTTTTCCTTTCCTATTGCCTCTTGCCGTTCTTGTTAGCGCTCTGCCAATACTCATCTTCCCACTTCTCCACCTGCCGAGTCAAGTTAGCTTTGCTCTCCACCAAGGCTCCAAGCGAAGGTGGGTCGAATGGAGGAGGCAGGGAGCAAGGCGGCGCTCGGCTTGGTGACCTCACCATCGAATCCAACATGAATCTCTTGTACGTCCCGCTCGCGGGACACGCCATTGCCTCCGAGCACAGCTCCACGGCGCCTCTCGGTACGGTGGGCTTGTACCTGAAAAGCTTCCCGTATTCGTTGAGCAGGTGATACATGTAATCGTAGACGTGCTCCATCTTTAGATCCTCGTATATGAAGCGGCTCCCGGCTTCTCCGATGGCCTTTGCCTGTGATCAGGCATCGAGAATGTATCAGTTCATCATTGGCACGCAGCTTAGGCCTGCGCGACCGGGACAAAGCAAGAGAGAACGGACCTTCTCGGTATGATTGTTGCCCCACTCAACGGCAAACTTGAGGGAGGTGCACTTGGCGTAGTCCCTGATCGGCCAATAATGCCGCAATGGAACGAGGCCTCTAGTGAAGAAATCGACGTACCAAGGCCTGATTAGCAAGGTCATTGAGTTGCACGCCAAGATGTACTTCTCGCTCACAGACCACGCCCAGCCTTCGATGTATATCTTGTATCTGTTGTAAATAGTAAACTAACCATTACAGCAATGTCACTAAACTGACATATTCCTCGGATACAAAATCAGATTTAGAGCATTCTGTACCGGTGAGTGCACTGATCCTCCAAATGGGAGTGCTCATACCCTTGTCGAGATTCTTGACCCCAGTTCTAGCATAAATCGATGAACCGGGATTAGTCATAGCTCTTTGTCGTTTGGCAGGTGCATCCTAAAAGCATCAGAAGAACTTGCAATTCCTAGTTCTGAAACACCAGGTTTCCGAAGAAGATAGTCCTGCAGCTTTCTAAACACTCTAACGAGAAACTGTGTCTGAAACGTTACCTGAATATAAACCCGCGCGTTCCAGTCATATTTCTGGCTAACATTACACTTGAGAAGGTCTTTCCTGGTTTTAGCCACGAACGGATTCCCTCTCCAGTAAGCATACGGCTTCCTGTCCAGCCAGGTGGTCCTCTTATTGCTTGCTTCTATGTCCTTCAACGCGTATCTCCATGGCTTTATATTCGTCTCGACCCTGCAGTTCAGTTAGATAACCCTCTTGATCAACTATGCCTCCAAACATAGCCAGCTAAATCGAACTTCAAGATAACGAAAGACAAATCAATCCAACTGAAAGCATCCACCCGTACATAACTGTGAAGGATCAGTGAAAGTACTGTAAGTACTGCCAGCAAAATCGGACTCTGAGATGGTTAATGTAGTGGAAAGTTGGAAACGCCTGCCTCTGCAATTCTCAATTGGAGTACATTTTATTGACATCATGTCATCTTGTATAACATTTTGTTCTTTTTCCATTGGGCTGTGCAGAATGAGAGTTTGGAAAAGCAATTCCTGAATATTGATGAGATAGAATTCATTACCATCCCCAAAAAGACCAATCTGGGAACACGATGTCCAAGGTCCTCCGATCTGTACAGTATCCAAACAGCAGCGGAGGGCCTGATTTGGGGTGGGGAAAGTCCATTGATCGGATAAGAGGCCGATCGTTGCAATTGAACATCAGCTCCAAATCAGGAAGCTTTCCAGGATACCATCTGAGAAGCTGTAATATGCCCCACAGAGTGAACACATCCCGGGTCTGAAAAGCTGGCCTAAACTTCTGCAAGTAGACCTTCCCATCCAAAATCACTAGTCGGAAATGTGCAGGCCGTCGAGCTCTTTCGACCATGTCCTTGGTGATGCCAGTCTCTTTCCATGGCCGTAGATCTTCGTGGATCCATCTGAAGTACGACGGGCATTCACTGCCGGGTTTGTGATGATAGAGATGGCGATCATGGGTCTGTTTGGTCGTATAGTTCGCAGTACAAGTTCGAGTCATGTTCCATTCTTTGCATTTAAGAGGGATTTCTGGGGCTTTTGATGTAGCAAATATTGACATCTGAGAAGGACCTGGAAAGATGGACTTGTAGGCACAAAGCGTCACTTGCTTTAGCCATCACATTCTGGGAGTTGGGACTGTACCTCAAACTCAAAATTAGGACACTAATTTCTTAAAACCATGTTAAATAGCTGCTTCGAATGAATTAGATTCTGTTTTAAGAGAAGTATATCCAATTAATGCAATGTGATCAGAGCATGTTTAGCACAACTTACTGTGTGGATCCAACCAGCAAAAACTAGCGCGCTAACGAAGAGGAAAAGGAAGGAGGAGAGGACGGCCCGAGAGGCGGTCGATGCATGCTTCTTCAGCCATGAATGTGCTTCTTCTATCGCCCTTCTGATTTGCATCGTCATTTACATTCGCCCCTAAATTACCAAAGGAGATAACTTGCTTTATATGGCAGAACAGAGCATGAACCGCCCTAGCATGCTTCATTACATGAAGCTGTCGCGGTATTTGATGTTTTCGAGGCTGAAACTGAAGAAGAAAGAATCAGGAAAGGCACGTTCTTTCTTGTTCTCTTCACCTCCTTTGCTCAGGCTTCTACCTCGTGGTTACTCACGTTGTCTTTGCGGATGACACAAAAACCATGAAGTTTTCTTAGCCGTTCAAAAAGTTTCCCCCCGGCATTCAAGCGAAAGATTATTTATTATTCTCCATCATAATGAAAAAATCGAGATTTGAGATCACTTACCAAATGATTGTGTGTTCGAGTCCACTTATCTTCTAGTGCAATAGAAATATACACTTTGCAAAGCTCATTAAAGTTAAATTGACATGAGTTAGGAGATTCGACGAGTCTCACGCAAAATCTACCAAAATCAATTTTTAAAATCTCTTTGACCCAGAAGCCCATCGCAAGAAGAAGTTCTCTTCCTAGAAGATGTCTCGGCATACAAAGCCCTAGTTAGGTATTCAAATCAACACTACACCTCGAAATTATATAAATAGGTTGGTGAGATTCCTTTTTTTTTTTTAACCTGGATAGTCTTAAGGTACATAACGTGAGACTAAATCGAGCGGATTGTTTGGGATATAATCTAGCCTTAAGATACATGTCGTGCATCTCTGCACCTTATTAGAATTTATCTTCAAAATAGTTGTTTAGCGTCCAGGGTAAGCTTTTTTTCTTTAGTCAAAGTGGTTAAGAGAAAGGATTGACTAATCTGCGGCATTAAATTTCTTGGTGTGACCGGTTGCAGATGGCCAGGAAAGTGTCGACGGAGGATCTGCTGTCGCCATAAAGGAGCCCAATGGGAATCGGATACGAACTCGAATTGAGCTCTGAGTTTGACTTTGACCGTCGCTGTCCAATGGCATCACCATCCCAACCAACCACCAACGCCCTAGTCCACAAGCTTCCTTTGACTCCTGGCTCTCCGTAGAAATACCATTCCTCGTCGTGAGGAACTTCTGTTGAATTTTCCTACTGTTGAGAACGGGATGCCGCCGAATTTTCTTTCGCGAGATCACTTGCCGGCTAAGTGCGAAGCTTACTTCTGCGGTTGCATCCGAATGATTCGAGACAGTCTAAAGTTGAAATCGACGGATGAATTGACATCCTCGTGAGAACATGTACGATCTTTAATCAAATGAGAAATGAATTTCTTCATCTTGCAAACAGGAAAAATGAACTTCTTTCGTTAGATGAAAAATGAAGAAGGGAAGTACGTACAAATGTAGGGCATTACCACAGTCTACATTGGAAAAAAGGATGAATGACAAATTAATCGATTATTTGCAGAAATTTATTCAGTTGGAGAGGGCCTGTCCTCTTGATCAATCCTTCTGTCTCCAATTCATGACCGAAGGAAATTACAAGAAGCTCCCTCCTTGCCTTCACTGGTTGGGATTCTTTATGATTCTCTGAAGCACCACCGTCCTCGCCCGCCGTATGTCGCGGCTGCAGTTGTCGGCCTGGACCCCTAATTTGTCGATGTTCGTCATGAAATTGTTCAGCTGCTTCTTGATCTCCTCCACCCCAATCTTCACCGCGCCTTCCTCCACCGCAAGCCCGGCATTCTGAAGCATCGACTGGATTTCGATCTCCAACCGGTCGATCAGCACTCGGATGTTCTCCAAGTCGATGATGGCCAAGCCTGTCCCCACCTTCATCGTGACCACGGCCTCCTTCTGCCCCTTCACCGCGCTCTCGTAGTTCTTCAGCAGCAAGTCAATCCACTTCCCCATCGAGCCGATGGGAACGGAGGTTGCCGCCGCGAGAGCTGCCGCGACCGGCGGCGTGGCCACTGCGGCCGCAACGGCAGAACAAATCAGGACGGCGGCGAAAGTCGCGGCGAAGATCATGCTCGAGACTTTCCTCCAGGCGTGGATGCACCTGAGCTTCTTGTCGAGCTTGCTCTTCCGGACCTGCAGCTTCTTGAGCATGGCGACCTGGTTCCCGTAGACGGCCTGGAAGATGCCGAAGAACTCCTCCGTGAACGGGTCGCCGGCAGCCTTGAAGTTCCTCAGCTCCTCCAGCGTCCTGGCATACCTGTCGGCCCCTCCGGCCTGGCGGTCCTCGTCCTCAAACTGCTGCAGCGCGACGAGGATGAGCAGCTGGCTGTCGCGGGCATGCTTGAGGCACTTATCGAGGGCGGAGAGGAAGTCGAGGGTCTGGAGGCTGTTCTCAAAGTACTCCTCGACAAGCTCGAACAGCTCCTGAGTCCGCCAGATGTCCTGCTTGCAGTCCAGGATGACCCGGACCACCTGCTGGTTCATCTCGAGGAGGCACCCGGTGACCTCCCTGAGGGAGTCGAAGGAGAGCGCTCGGACCTCGACGCCGGCGGCGAGCGCCCCGATCGCTTGGCTGGTCTGGGCCTGGAGGTTGGAGTCGAAGGACCGGAGGTCGGCGTCCGCCAGGCAGGCCGCCTCGTAGGCCCTCAGCTCCGACGCGTGGGGCGGGTCCGGCGGAGCCCTGGCGTGAGTGTTCCCCATGAGTAAAACGTTCGATGCAAAAAGCTCCGCCGAAATCAGCAGACCTGGTCGTAAACAGAGAGAAAACAGGATTGCGGGTGAAATGCAAAGAGGGACAGAGAGAAGTTCGATTATAAATGGGAGGAAGCTTGAAGAGAACTGAAACCATTAACAGCCAAGAGGAGGTTTGTGGCGGAGAGGTTGAAGCTGGAGAGAGAGAGAGAGAGAGAGAGACAGACAGACAGACAGACAGACAGAGAAGAGGGTTGAGGATTGAGGGGATGATGAAGAAGACGATCGCTTGCACGCATGGAATAAATGAGGATTGTGGGAGGGCATGGAAAGGCGGGAAGCAATGTACTGCTCTGCTCAAATCCTCGCCCCCTTTCTCTCTCTCTCTCTCTCCAGGAAAAAGAAGGAAAAAAACTTGGCGTGCCGACTTCGGGTTTTACCGTTCAGACGCGCAAATATTAATGTTCAGGAAAGACTTGGGTTGGACGTGGCAGGTTGGTGTCCATTGCCTAATGCTACAGAAGCTTCAGCTCCAAGAAAATGGTGGACTAATCCCCGTCTTCACTTTGACCAATCACGTGGGTCCCTCCCTCCCCCCTCCCCCCCGAAAGGCCTTCGTGATTGTTCTCGCCAAATTTGACCCGAAGAGGAAATTACACATGAACGACCTTTACATTTCCAATCATCTGGCCATCACGGTAGGCCCCGAGAAAGTACTCGCGACCTGCCTCTTATCCTTTCTCGGCAAAGTCTCTGCGCGGAAATCTGCTGTCCTAGGTCGAGAAATAACGAACGGATACCGATCGCTCAGCTAGCGTAGAGTCCTAGCCAAACGAATGTACACGTAAAAATCTAGCGGTGCGCTCCTTCAACGATAGAGAGACTAATTATTAAAAGATCTAGGATGCGCCAAATCTCTCGTTATGAAAGCGTCAACCAGAAAAATTGATGAGAACTTGATATGATATGAGCGCAAAAAGAATGTAGGGGCTTTACCTAAATGTTGTGGAACTCTGGATCGACTTGCTGCTTAGTGTGGCCAAGGAGAGAGCCTGAAGGAGGAGGAGGAGGAGGAGGAGGTTGAAGTAAAGAATGGTGGAGGTGAATGCTATCCACTTTATAGGGTCTTCTTGACCTTAGACGGAGACTTGCCGAGCAAGAAAGTCAAAAACAAATGGAGAAGGCAGTCGAAATTGTTGATGCCTGCACACATCTACCCAAGTTGTCCAATTTGCCAAATTCGCAATCGCACGCCGGAGATTTGTTAGAATATATCTCGAATTTGAACCTCAAAGTCCCGATTCACATGGGATATTTTATTTTTTTTAATTTGGAATGTTCAGCTTCATCAGGTGGACACCCTAATTCAAAGATTAAAAGAAATGCACGAATTCGAAAAGTCCATGGTTGGATCATCGTTACCAATTTGGGCAAGTCTAAAAGTGCGTCCAAAAAATGCGGAAATTAGTTTGGGTAAGTTCGACATTTGCCTACCAAAAGCGCAGAGATTTGTTTGGATAAGTTCGAAAGCTCCCTATAAAAACAACCTTTATCCTCGTGGAGTAAGTCACATTGATCGCGTGAAATTTGGTTTCCGGTGTATTTTATTGTTCGGTTGCTTGTATTTTCGCAGCAACTTGAATCGAGTTGGCCAGATTATGCAAGCTTCGAACTCTCCTCGGCATTTTGTAATAAAGCTCGGTTGAGTTTAACTTCGTAAATTCTAGTTTGTGGCTAATCAGATCAAAGATGAGCTCAAGAAGTGAATCACTTGAAAAGTGAAATCACATAAAGTTTAGTTCTTGAATCTAGCGGTCACATTGGTACGCCCACAATCATAAAAATGTCGACGTCTTGTTAAAGCCCGGTAGGAACTCGATTTGAATTAGTGTGTGAGGCTAGATTCCGAAACAATCAATCGGGAAAGACTATGCGCATTTTGCATCATACGGTATTGAGTGACATGTTGGCAAATGTGCGCTTTCTTAAGTATCTACTGAACACGTGAAAGATGTGCTCCTTTTTCTCCGGTCCAATTAGAATTTAGAATCTTTGAGGCTTCGTTTATTCCACGAAGAATAAAATAATTTGAAAAATATTATCTTAATAACAATTACTTATATCGACTATAAAAATGACTGAATGAAAATTATGTTTATCGTCCACAAAAAACATTTAGACATGAATTATTATCGATAAGTAAAATATTCTCTTCTGATTAGTCATTTCAAACGATGCATGCGATCATTTTTAGAAATATAGCTTTTAAATCATTCATTTTTCGCGAAATATATAAATTCTTTATTATAGTTCTTTTTGTCCAGACGTGGCTACTAATTTCACAAGTTTCCAAAGTACGAAATCGTTATTAAGTTTGCTCAAGATTTTGGAAGTGGTCGCACGCAACAGGACAATGGCCTTTTTTTAAAATTTCCTCGTCAAGCGAAGGGTGTTGTTTTACGGGGACACGCTGTCGTTTTGGCAATCACACCGATGGCAAGTTGGCAGCACCTTTTGGCATTTCCCGAGTAACGAGCAGCAGCTGTCGTTTTTATGTTTCTCATCCATCGCCGGTTTCACGGCGACCCGATCCAAGTACGTGTCGGTCTATTATTGGTGGCGTATGTCACCGCCCGACGGAAGCAGAGAAACCATTCCACGCCACGTCAAACTCGTCACGATGTAGATGCACATTGTCACGTGCTTCGATGAAGGCATCTAGATTAACCTCTTCCCACTTGGTTATCGTGCTCCAAAAGAAGAAAATATTGTACATTTCTCGAAAAAAAAAAATTGTAAATCGTGTCCATTTTTCTAGACCGTTAGGTCGGATAATAATACTAATAATTGTTGTTATTACTGTAATTTTGTAATACTCTAGGCTGGCTATGAAAAATTTATAAGAAGCTGATTATAAATATTTGTTAACAATTGTATCAAACACTGTTATAAAAAGAACGGGTTCAAAAGATATATATTATTTATCCAACTTATCGTGCGAAAATTAAGATCCAGTGAAATTCAACGCATAAATATTGCGAATCTCATTTGCTTTCCGTGCTGCAATATAAATGATCACTTTGGTAAAACCTTTCGTAATTAGGAAAGCAATCACCTTAAAATTCCCCAAAAAAGGCAACACGGATAAAGGCATGCTACCAGCCTCACTGGCCACGGCCATAATTACAAACTTTTAACGGGGGACGGTTTTGAAGCAAAAGGTGATCCGACCTTGTTGCCAAGATCTGATGATGGAGGGACGGCGCTTTTGTCCGGTTCCACGACTTAGGAAGCAAGTTTGTTTCCGGGGCTTGAGTTCCAATCTTTGAAGAAAACAAAACTAAGCGAGGTTGTTCGTTTTCCAAATCTCCTCTCTTTCCTAAGAAATCAATTCTTGTCCGGCCTACGCAAATTGCGCTGGCCCGGGCGGGCCCGTTTGGTTTTTTGGGTTCGAACTCTCCTGCAAAAGGCTAACTCATAGCAGCTCATTTTGTGCTCATTGATTTTTTTTTTTTTTTGAAATGATGGGTAGGCATGGATCAATTCCTTTAAGCTAGTTACCCCACTCGGCCAATAACTACTATAGTATTTTCGTATGTTTCTTTAACAGTGAAAAAATTACCAAAAAAATTCTAAGCATATTACAATTGTGGCAATTCAATATTAAACTTTTTTTTTGCCACTTAAGTCGTCAAGTTTTTGTATTTGTATCAATTGAGTCCATCGAATTAATTTGGTCGGCAATCGATGACATGGGCAGCATTGAGCGTCTTATATGGCATCATCGAAATTTTATTTTATTTTTAAATTTTATTTCTAATTTTATTTTTTATTTTTCTTGTTATTTTTTCCCTTCTTTCCTTCTTTTCTACTTTTGTTATCTACTGTGGCGAGCAAGGGTTGTTGGAGCTTGCCGTCCACTAGGTGAAGTCATCGCTGCTGTGGGTGAGGCTATGGCCACCTTTGCTCACAGCGAGATGGCCTCACCCAAGGTTGAACGAGAGCCACGACCGTTGTCGACTACAATAGGTAACAAAAATAGAAATAGAAGAAAGGAAAAGAAAAAAAAAGATAATTAAAAAAAATTCTTCGTGTCAACATTGACTGTGCCGCATAAGATAACTAACATCTATATCAATGATTTTCCTATCAAAATTAACCGGATTGATTTAATTGATACATACGTAAAATGTTTAAAACTCAATTGGATAATATAATTTAATATCGAATTGGCATAATTACAATAAATTTGAGATTTTTTTGATAATTTTCCAAACAATACTTATCTCTAGATAAATAAATAATTACTAACGATGTGTTTGTTTCAACAAAAACTTCATGATAAGAAAAATGATTAGTACCACAAAAAATCTCAAACTATGCATCTTTCATAAATTTACCCCAAATTAATTTTTGGGTCACCAAAAATATCAAATTCATACACTTATGACAATTTTAGTCCAAACTTGAGTCCACAAAAATCTCAAATTGGTTCGCTCGTGATATATTTACTCTTCATTAGCTTTCGCCACATCTTACCATGAAATCTTACCGTGAAATTATTGAGTTTGATGATACGTGGCAATAACTCATTTGTTGTGGCAAGTCCACATGAAAATTCACGTCAATTTTTGGAAAAATTATCACCAATTTACTAGTTTAGGTAAATTTATCATTTGTGCACTAGTTAATTTGTTTGGAATAAATTTAATATATATATATCAGTTTGGAGTTTTTTCGCGATATTAGCCATAAAGAAAAAAAGCATTCTAGGAAAATAATTTAAAAAAATTTCCCCCTTCTAGATAGGAAATTTATTTTCCTAAATAAACATGCATGCTTTCCGTTGACTGATTATTTTCAAAAAACCAAATGTATGAAAATTCAAAAAATGATTCTACAATTTTTTTTGCACAAACAAATGCACCCTAAGGTTCAATTTGTTTCGCGGAAGATAACTTCCAAGAAACTATTTTTCAGATTTTTCAGCATATGATTCACAAAAAATAAGCTAGTCAAGGAAAATATTTTTCATCCATGAAAAAACTTCTTCAAAAGTGGGGATGATATTTTCCTTATCTTTCCTTGCTCCTCTATTTCACACATCCTTTCCTTTTAATTATATTTTTTACTTTATTTTCATTTTTCATTAATTTTTTTCAAAATTCCAATTTTTTTATTTTTAAAATTTTATCCTTTTCTTTATTTTTAATTTTTTTTCTTTTCCTGTCTTTAGTGGCAGGCCACATGCGAATCTCGAGCTCACTTGCAGCTAGTCGCTATGGTTGGTGATAGGAAGAAAACTAGAATAAAAAAATAAAAATTTGAATTAAAAAAATGATAAAATAAAAAAATTAAAATTAAAATAAAAAAATTAAAATTAAAATTAAAATTAAAATTAAAATGAGCGCACAACAAAAAAAAATTCTCTTGTGCATCTTCAGATTTTAAAGGAATGCTATAAAATATCGTCATTTTCGTAAAAAAAATAACCTGTTGATTTTTTTTAAAATACTATATTTTTCGCAAAATAAAAAAAAATGCTTAAGTTTGCGCTAAAGCAAGGTATCCTTATTTTAATCAACACTCCCCATGTCCCGCTGCAAACTCGATTTTATTAAATGCCTCCCCCGTCTATTCCTACGGTAAAAGGACAAAATAGTAGAAAGAACTAAGTTAATCGGTGCATTGGGTTCTGGCTGGAAGTACTGTATATACATCGGCACGGTCATGGCAAAGCTCTGTCCATCAATTTTAAAAAAGGAAAAATTACAAAAAAATCCACAATTTATTATAATTACGTCAATTCATTTTTTTTTGCCAACTGAATCTTAAATTTTTTACAATCGTGCAAATTTAATTCATTTTGCTGGACGATATTGACGTGAATAATAGTTAATAATATTTTAGTACTTTCTTAATTTATTTCTTGTTATTGTGATCGGCAAGGGACGTTAGAGCTCGTCGGCTATTGGACAAGGCCCAATGAGCTCTAGTGACTCTCGCACGCCACAATAGCAACAGGAAATATTATTAAACATAATCTATCTCAGCATCGGTTGGCAAAATGAATTAAATTGACATGATTACAAAAGATTTAAAATTTAACTGGCAGAAAAAAGATTTTATGGCTGAATTGATGCAATTGTAGTATATTTATGACTTTTTTTTTAAATTAATTTTCCTATTAAAAAAGCGGCAAAATTAGGAGAGCAAGGGAGGTTCACATGCCACCCCCTGTGAACAAAGCACTTTCTTAAAGAGATCTCTTCCGACAATAACAAATCCATCACGCCTCGATTCCACACACACACACACAAACAAACCGTGTCGCTATCCTCGACCAAAGGTCCGCCCGTGACCCCCGCGGCTGCCCCATGTACTGAGGTCCGTAATTTGGATCAGTGCCTAAACTGATTGGATAGCTCCCCCATCTACTGATTCCATGTCACGAGACGCTCCAAGTTTTAGCGATAGCTCGTGACCATCGGGACTTAGGAAATTCGCCGATTCTCGAACGATCGACGGCCGCGAACCAAATGGTATTCGCGTCGCCGTGCGAAGGAAACCAATGTTAATAATCTTTCTCCACATCTTTAACACTGTTGTTCATTCGTAGACTTAGGTATGTTTTTGCTTACATACAAACCCGTGTCGTTCGATTTTTTTTTCACCACCAACCCACGTGCCAATTTTCTATATAAACGGAGCTCGAGCTCCTTCATTAGCGCACCCACCACACTTGAGCACTCACCGGAGCAAGAGAGCGAGTGGTAGGTAACACAGTGAGGTGTCATCATGGAGTGGCGCACAAGGGCTGTCCTCGTAGCTCTGGTCCTGCTGGCCGCCGTGGCGAGCCATCCCGCGGCAGCCGGAGGCTCGGCCATGTGCGGCATGTCCAAAGAGGGCTTCGAGGCGTGCAAGCCGTCGGTGAGCATCTCCAACCCGACCGAGCCGACCCGCGGATGCTGCTCGGCTCTAGCCGACGCCGACCTCAACTGCCTCTGCTTCTTTAAGTACGCCAGGACGCTGATGCAGACGTACCAAATCAACCCCGACCTGGCGACTCAGCTCCCCGTCAAGTGCAACCTCGCCCCCTCCTTCCACTGCTGAAAGCTGACGACGTCCACGTCCGTGTAGATGATGCATGGGGCCTTGAAATAAAACCGCGGGCCTAATCACTTTTGCGTGCTTCTTTTTTCGTATCGTGTGTGAGGATAGACGTAACGTTGTTGTCTTCGGTTGCTTTTTTTTTTGTTTTTTCCAACTATTATCGTGGTTTTCACGTTGTGTGGGGATGTCACGTGATGAGATCTGTTTGAATGCTCGTCCTTTTGGAATTGAACATGTGCTCTTTGATGGACCCGTCGAAGTCGCGTTCGATTTAACTGGTGATTAGCCAAATCAAGCAGAGTTAAACTTTTCACGGTTGGACAACACTTTGCTAAACTTATAATCGATGAATTGGGCCTCACGAGCCTAAACAGGTAACCAAGAATTATAAAAAAATTTACTAATAATGAGGCATTATTCTTTGGTTATCAGCGAAAAAATGAGATTTAATCTGAAAAAAAAAAGTTATCTTAAAAATAATTTTCAATATTTGAAGTTATCTTAAAAATAATTTTCAATATTTGAACTTTTACGAAATTAATTCCTTTGATTTTCATGCCTATTGACTTAGCAAATGTCATCATAACAAAAAATAATGATTAAGATTTTCTCTCTTTTTACACTCTAATTATTGCCCGAAAAGGAACACGCCAGACGGATTAATCCACTTCCACCGAGTATTTGACGGAAAATGACTTTAGTGCGAACGTGGCAGCATCCTATTGGTGGTCCCGGAGGAAGGCGACGCCACTCAAAAGCAGGCGATTGAGACCCCTCGTTGCCGAGATGTCGAAAGCGAAATTATGATAAGCCCAAAAAATTCGCCGGGCGATGGATGACGACAATTGACGCGAAGAAGAGCGAAAAGCAAACGCATTTCGCTGCGCATCTCCATCGTACGTAGAGAGAGAGAGAGAGAGAGAGAGAGAGAGAGAGAGAGAGAGACTTTTAATCTCGTCGAAATCGCTTTTGATCTGCGTCTCTCTGGACGAAGCACCAGGATCTTTGTTCTCGTGCTCGAGCAGGTAAGCTCGCTGCCGGATCTGCTCAGTTTTCTTCTCGATTCGTGCTTGATTCGGTTGCTGAATCCGCGCCTGCATACAATTTCGCATGCGCGTTTGTTTATCGAATCGGCTTACGGCTGGTCGTGTACGCCGCCGGCGTTTGTTGCTGCTGCTTTTGCGGTTCGATTGATTTTGAGCGCTCGGGATCGAGGATTGAGCTGATTAGTCCCGAGTTAGTTTGATTGTCGCCTTCTTTAGCTCGCCGCTTGGCTGCTATTGGTCTAGGGCTTTCATTGATCGGCTCAATCGGACATGCTGTGTAGTTAAGATGATTCACTGGGCGATTGCTGGCATTTGGATGGGTTTGAATTCATGATGAACGAGTAGCTCTTGGCTCGAGTTAGTACTTCCTTTCGTCAAGTGTGCTATCTGGTGATGATTTCGAGCACGGATAGGTAGAACCTTGGGGTAATGGTCCATGAGGTTATCCGCTCATTTGCTTGATTATGCTGTAGAGGCTGTGTTGTTTCTGGTGGCTATTTTTGTTCATGCTTCGAATGGAAATTCAAGTGCTCAGTTTGGCTAAGGACTCGGTGAATTAGGTGGATTCTGTTTTTCCTCAATTTCTCTGAATGGAAGCAGCCAACTAGGCTGAGGACGTCAAGCTCTTTGGCACATAGGGCTCGGACTTTCACCAGTGACGATGTTCACACATGGCCATACATGGCCATTTTGTGGATGAATTCCCCATCCAATAAATATGTAGAAGCTTCGGTGGATGAGAAATTAGTCTCCCTTTTATACTTTCAACTTTTATGCCGCTTCTTCCTACTTCACATATGCCGCTGAGTTCTGAGATCATTTTTAACTATGTGGTCTCATAGTATTTGAAATATTAAAACTCGCTGATATTGAGCCTGCTTCATGCGTCTAGGGTTTATACTTTCCAAAGATGATTAATCTTTTCAAAGTGAAGGCAAAGCAAAAAGAGATCGCAGAAAATGCTAATGGGAAGGCCCCTGTGAAGAAGCAAACTGCTGGCGAATTACGTCTCCATAAAGGTTTGTGTTCCACCTCCTCAGGGTTTAACATCTCTATCTTTGCTACACATTATGTTCTGTCAAAATGGCCCCACTACTAGCCACTGTTTCTCTATTAGTTGTTTGCTGCATTTGGATATGTGGCTTAGAGTAACAAACTGATGGGTCTTCTGCTGTCTTATCATCTTATGCTTCTCTATAATTGAATCTATGGATGTCACAAGCCACGCACAAAGACATTGCTTGGTCTCCGAGGAACAATTTTAGCGGTTACTTTGGATCTTAGGCGCCATATTAGTAGCAAATATTCATGATTTAAACTAATTTCGGGATTTCTTTTTCGCAGATATCAGTGAGCTGAACTTACCAAAGACTTGTACCATATCCTTTCCCAATGGTAAGGATGACTTGATGAACTTTGAGGTGACCATACGTCCAGACGAAGGATATTACTGGTAAGTCTTTTTCTGTGGCCTTATGTTTGCATAAGAGAAGTTTGGCATTCAGAATCTCTTCCTAATGACTCATATGAAAGACTTTAAACTGTTAAGCATATAGGTTTGCGGAGGGGTGCTCTAGAATGATAACAAAATTGGAAAAGAACATTCTCTCGTTTTATTTGTCTACGGACTCTAGAAGCTAGAACTTTCTGGGGCAGATCAATACTGCAACTGAACATGTGCTGGGATGAGATTATAATAGTATACTATCTTTCCCTTGGTGCTCAATCTGTTCATTATCCTTGGTTGTACCACTGTAAATGAATTACTGACGGGGCACATTTCGTGGCAGTGGTGGTACATTTGTTTTTACTTTTCAAGTGTCCTCCATCTACCCTCACGAGGTACCAAAAGTTAAGTGTAAAACTAAGGTAAGTTAGCCCTCGCCTATAAGTATGGACGGTCTTTTACTTGATTTTCTCAAGTACTAATATCGCTTTGCTCATGCAGGTATACCATCCTAATATTGACTTGGAAGGAAATGTTTGCCTCAATATTCTAAGAGAAGACTGGAAACCTGTCTTGAACATTAACACCATAATCTATGGGTTATTCCATCTTTTCACGGTATTGGATTTATTCTCAATGAGTTTTTTCTTTTTTGAATGGTTGTCATTTCCTCAACAATCCATTGCTCCCATGCAGCAACCCAACTATGAAGATCCACTCAATCATGATGCGGCTGCTGTATTGAGGGACAATCCGAGGATGTTTGAGTCTAACGTGAGACGGGCAATGGCTGGTGGGTATGTAGGGAACACCTTCTTCCCACGATGTATGTAGCTGTTTTCTATGTCTGCCAATCATCAAATTCATTGCCGAGGCTTGAGGGTTTAAGTGTTTGAGGGTTGTTATCCTGATGTAGTGCTTCCATTGTCAAGTTGCATTTTCTGAATATGAATTTCCGAGGATGATGGCCACATGAAAGTGTGTCCGAATTCAACTTTACCTTTGTTCTCTGCATGTGTCCTTTCCTTTCTCTTGATGTGAATCTTGGGGGGAGACTAATGTCTTCTCTTTGGTTGACAAGAATGTGCACTATCGAAGGAATTTGGGCAGCTCATGTTTTGCTGCACCTCAAATTTGTGCTACATAGCTAGTGAAAATGTTTGGACGGTTTTAGTTTTTCCAACTTCATATACTACATATTTTCCAGGACCTCTGCCTCTTGAAAGATTTGTTGCTTCACGCTCATACGTTAAATTTGATAGAGATCCCCAAATCACAACGTAGCATTGTTTGAGATCTTTAGTTGATATAATGAAGAAAATAGCATGGCAAGGCTGTGTCTGGCCTTGGCCCTCGTGCTTCCTTCTAAATCTCTATCGAAACCATTGACGTTGTTATTCTCAGGCATCTGTCCGGTGCGCCTGTCATCACCTTGCTTCCTACTAGTACCCGTGATTAGGCGCGTGTTTATAGGGCCTGTCATCACCTTGCTTCTTATTTGACAAAAAAGAACGATTGGCTCTGCCCTTTTCAGCATTCCAGGATTCATCTACATGTATAATGCTATTATTGTGGAAGTGGAAAGGTTTTTCGTTTCTTATTGACACGGAAGCTTTCCTAAAACCAAATATCCATCCTACAAAAATGACATTTCACGCGAGGGTCAGAAGACACGAACGTACACGCGGCCGAGCGTGCACATCGATGGAGAGAGAGAGAGAGAGAGAGAGAGAGAGAGCTGCATGTTCCATTGACAAAAAGGAAGCATATATGGATTGGAAAGTACACCGAATAGCTCTTTAATTCAACTGTATACAATAAATCAAACGCAAGAATTTCAACTGAGCTACAGAGGGACCATATAAAACGAACTTCCATACCAGATGAGGGGAATTGGTGATCTAATGAGAATCAAATGATACATTTCTGATCCCCAAGCAAAAGACAGATATATATCACACAAGAAAATGCAATGTTACAACAGGTGCTTTGAAGGATATGCATTAACAGGGCACGGCAAATCTCTTAACGATTGAGGCCATGTACTTGCCTTGGTGCTCGGCAAGAGCCAGCTCGGTTGTGCTCGGTTCCCTCGTGCCATCACCAGAAAATACTCCAGCACCATATGGGGAACCTCCTCTTACGGAATCCATCTTAAACATTCCGGCCCCGAAAGTGTACCCAATTGGCACGTAGAGCATTCCGTGGTGAGCTAACTGAGTGATTGCTGTCCATCTGCGAGGCATGTACAGCATTGTTATTTCAATGAAAATTGATATTTAAGAGACGCTTCTAAAGAAACACCATGGCAAGCAAATACATTCTCTCGAAGTTAGTTCATAATGAAACTTCATTGGTTACTCAATGTGTGTTTCTGGGACACATCAACTAAAGCTCATACAACTCTGGTTGGCAATACGGTCTAGCTAACAAATTAAATGTTGAAAAAACATGAAAGCCTTCGTAAATATGGATTTGCAAGAATTGGAAGTAATTCTACATATCCTTGGAATTGAAAGTTGAATAGTTCTTATACGCTTCATCTTCTGTATTGTTCCAAGTGCAACCGCTTCTTTGAGTTGCATCTAGAGGTTAGGAAGGCTAGATTTGGATTTGCAAGGTCAAACTCTGCTGAGGTAAAATTTGAAAGTAGCCCAAACAGTATACAACTCGGCTTTTTCTTGGTTTTCTAGTCTAAGAAATGAGAATGAGAATGTCCGACACGACAACTGCCAAATCAAGGCTGCTGTCTTTCTTAAACTAAGATTCTCTGTAACACCTCTTCCAAAAAGTATAGATTACCATAGATGAAATGTTAAAATCTCATACCAATATAGACTCAATCAGCTTAACAATACACATAAGTAGACTCCCTAATATTTCAGAAATAATTATGTGAACTCAATCTGAGGATATATGATTCTAGATGATAAGAGTTACTGATGGAAAAAGCAGAACCATCAATAAGAGTCCCCGCCCTCTTGACCTGTTAAACATCTTTTCGGTTTGGTTACCTAAACAATAAAGCAAACCTCTCAGCAATCTACTTGGGGATTACATCACACAGAACTCCAATGAGTGAAACCACATTGTTTTTCCCTGTATCAACGTATTCAAACCGATTGCCCACCTTACAGATATTGCATCCATATCAGACTTTTCAGTAGCTTCCCAAGCAACCCAATCGGTCTTATTAAGACTATTACATGAGGCAACTGAACTGACGCAATAAATTAACCGATGCTTTAGAACATGAAATTTTGGAAAGTTCATAAGGGAAAACTGTAAGCGCATGTCACAAAGTCAGTTCAAGTCATGCATGTTTTTGGAGATGCTTGATTCTGCTGAATTTTCCAGACCTCACCATAACAATTAGGCCATAGAATTGACTTCAGCAAACACTCCTTTGATCAAAACATCCTTAGAATGCAAATGTGATCTCTATCAACTTAAGAAGGATCCTGTAGATCATCCTATAGTTTGGAGATCACGTCGTAACTCTAGATTTGCGCTGATCATGATACTCTTGGAAAAACATAAACTTTTGGTCGCGAAGTTTCTTCTAAATCAGAATTTAATCCTACACATACATGACAAGCTAACCACGAGTTTAAGCAGTGATTTTCACCATTGGAAGATGAAATCTCTGGACTCTCTTCGAGCACCATGACTTCTTTATTCGTCCAGTTGATTCTACGCTCAAGGATACTCCTCAACCCAACCCAACCCATTTAAACACATTCAAAACAAGCCATACCGAGATGATAAACATCAGAACACCAAGCAAACCAACCAATCCGAGAATTAACCGTGAAGAAGACGATATGGAACGAGCCAGCTCAAGTTAGTCTTCCCATACAGCCACTAATCTCGACTATCAGCAAAAGCTACTCATTTTCACAATAAGAACAACCAGCATAACGAAAAACTTACGCCGTAGTTTCTTGCCCTCCACCCTGAGTGCCGGTGCCCACAAAGAACCCGGCCGGCACTCCGGCAAGCCTCTGCTCGCGCCACAACCCCCCAGTCGAATCGAAGAAGGCCTTCATCTGCGCCGCCATGCACCCATACCTGGTCGGAAACCCAAACAACAACCCATCCGCTTCCACCAATTTCTCCGCGGATATAACAGGCACTTCATCATGTTTCTGAGGGACCCTCATCTGCTCCAGAACCTCTGACGTCAGCGTCTCCGGCACCCTGTAGAGAACACCCTCAACCCCATCAATTGAATCCGCACCCTTCTTCATCCTCCTCGCAAGAAGCTCCACGTGCCCGTACATTGAGTAAAAGATTATGAAAATTCTCAGCTTCTTGATGGTCTGTTCATTGTTCACTGTGACCGGGGCAGTGACGTCTGCTGCTGCTGTTGGGGCTCGTTCCTGGGTAGGAACAGGGCCGTCCCTTTCTCTGTTTGGAGAATCTTGATCAGCGGACTCAACCGATCTTTTCTTGCTTGGCACACAACCGCCTCCTTTGCCCATTGAATTGCAAACCAAATTTCCAAACCGTAGGATTCTTGAAAAGAGAACGATACTGGTGCTACACTACGCGAAATGGTGATTCAAGAAACATTTACTGGTCGACTGGGGAGTACTGAAAATCAAGAAGAAGAAGACAGCAGAGAATCAAAGAATGAGGAGAAGGGAACAAGTAGCGGGTGGAATTGAGCTCTGTCCTTGAAGCAGAGCTCAGGGGTGAGCTGTGTGGAATTCGGGAAAGACCATGCGCTGGCATTCTGGCATGAAATAAAGAAGAGGATGGAGGAGACGGAGTTGGAAATTTATCTGTTGACTTTGACTGAGTGCTCGTGCACGAAAGCTGCCGCGTTGTCTTCTCCTTTATGTACAGAAGAAATGCACGAAGAAGCTGCTATTCACCTTTTTCTTCGGGAGAATTATTACCTCGTTCCATGAAATCACACGTTTTCACCCACTTAAGACTTTTTCCAGCATCCACCCTTGTCATCTTATTTAAAAAAAAAAAAAAAACTAGATGTCCAGGGGCAAAATATTTTTCGCGAGTGAATTTAGGGCATATTCCTCTTCTTCTTCTTCTTTTTGTCAGGCAGAAATGATAATATTCATTCTTGAAACACGCTCACACACAAAAAAGAGTCAATTTGTGATGCTGAGTATTGAATAGAAGATTGTCAAAATTTATCCGTTTCCTAATTTGTCCTCCGCTCAATGTTCGAATATTCGGAATATCTAGTGACAACTGCTCCAAAAAAAAAAAAGGTTTAGTTCCTCCTAAATATATTAAGATCTCCATGGACATTGTCCATTGGACAATCTCAATCATCAATGGTGTATTTTAAGTGGGGTCGGGTAATTAATGGCTATGATTGAGATTCAAGCACAAAATATTTCAACTTGTGAAGAGCCCAACACCTAGCTTAGGACATGCTGCACAATGCACAGTATTAGAAACATAATTTCAGAGGAATAGACAGAGTGCTAGACCGTGATTATTTTCAAACCAACTGGCCATCATTAGAACAGGGGACAGATTCATACAGTGATATCCCATCCCCCCTTTTTTTTTTATTACTCTCCCTTCTTGATTCAGAGTCGTGTCATCAAGCGAATCCCTCTGTTTCCACTCTATTTCTAACGCAACACATGAAATGAGTATGTTTCGGTTCAAGAATGGAATGTTGCTCTTCAAAAGTACAACAGCTGGGAAAGGAAGGACTTCACTCAAGACACTAAAGCATTCCCATGCTCTGATTAACTTGAGCTAGGAATGAATGACCAGAGCTGGGCAAAAACAGAACGAGGCCATCCAAGAAGAAGCGGGGCTCGGTGAAACTAAACGGACACAGTGGAGGTTTAAGAGTTAGTGATCATTCTAACCCGCCTTCTCACTTTTCAATTCTCTTCATCTCAATCAAGCCATGTCCTGGGTGGTATTATCATCGGAATCAGAAAGTCTTTGACTGAAAATATGCAGACTTTCTACTACAATTCGAATTACTACTAGAATAAAAGGGGTACTTAAAAACAAAAGAAAAGGACTCCAGATCAATAGATTTGACCTGAAAAGTTCACGCAAACCTCGGAGAGGAAAGAAGGATTTTTATACAACCACATGCTTCTGAGAGAGAGAGAGAGAGAGAGAGAGAGAGAGAGAGAGAACCAAGGATCCGTATTACATAAACAGCAGTTCCTACGCTAATTGAAGATACAGCCTGTGAAAAATCGTAATATTCTCAGAGAAAAAAATGGTCGGAAAACGATGAGGCCGACAGGAAAGGATTTCAGATCCAACTGGAATCCTGTCGATGCCCAACAAGTCAAGTTTCAGCTAAGAAGACAACAGGTGCTAAGAAGAATCTTTGAATACCAGAACGCATTTTACCACTTTGAACCATCAGGGAAGGGTTTTAGAGCATCTTCTTTACCATTAACATAGAATTCTACAACAGCCTTCATGCGTGGAAGCTTGTCAGGATGGTAGTTTACATGAACAATCACCGGCTTAATTTTGCTGAGGGAGGCATCTTTCCTGACAGTTTTAAAGAGGACCTTACTGTTCATAAAGAGATAAAAGTCCATCGTCCTCCTGGCAGCATGGAGACCATCATACCCGTTATGTGAAGGACAAAAGAGTTCCTCATTGAAAACTGCCTGGTCCCAGGCTTTTTCCCGGGAAAGCCTAGCAGCTACACGATCAAGGAGCTCAATTGAGGGGATTGTTGGCCTGATATAAAAGAAACCAGAATTATAAACCCAGATGCGCATTGTATGAGCGTATCTGGCCCAACCCATTCCAGGCTCATCAAAGACGTCATTAAACCCGTAAGCAGTCCTGTTGTCATGACCATCTGTCATGGACTCAACATCTGAATCTCGATAAAGATGGTCAAACGGGTTTTGCAAGTACACTATGTCGACATCAGAGAGAAGAACACTATATCCCAACTGCAAAAATTCCCTCAAAATGCGAAATTTCAATCCTGAAACAGCATGATTCCCTCCTGTCCTTCCTATGGAATCAACACCTTCATCTGGATCTCTTTTGTAGACAGGAACAGCGTTTGACTCACAGAACTTAGCAATATCTTCATCCAGAGCAACAACCAAATAATTAGTTATACCCACTCTCTTTATGTTGGTGAACCAAACCTCCAACATTTCCTTCACATTTAAGTTAGCCAGGGCAACTATGAGCTCTCTATTTACTGCAACTTCCTCCAATATCTTTGCTAATCTCGGATTCACAGATTCATCAGGGACAACAGTGGGATTGGTTCTTGAACCCTTTACAGTACCAAATGGCCCAGCTTTCTGCTGTTTACCTAGCGCAAGAACTTGCTTCTGAGCCTGATCTTTCCCCTGTTCAGCTAACTTAAGCTTTTCAATCAACTTCCTAACTTCCTTTTTCAGCTCAGCATTTTTCTGCGAAACAGCCACGTACTCCGACTTCAACATGCTCATCCGCTCAGATGATTCACTGGAGCTGGAAGAGGACTCTCCCTAGCAGCCAGAAAATAAAAGAAATTGCTTATGGCATTTGCAGGATACCATGAAAAACAAGTTAATGCTCATCATTCCATCAAATTAATGAACTACAATTCCATTCAAGGCTCATGTCTCACTCATACCTCTCTGGCCCTCGTTCACATATTTCAATCTGAAAACACGTGATATATTATAACAAGGAACCTTTTTGACTTATATTTCTGCAGCACATGAAGAGTTACTCATGTAGCGAGAGGATGACGGACATGCATGTTGAAGCAGAACCTGTTCCCCATCAGATGGAAAAACAAGCCTGGGATTTTCATATCTTATATTTCTGCAGCACATGAAGAGTTACTCATGTAGCGAGAGGATGACGGACATGCATGTTGAAGCAGAACCTGTTCCCCATCAGATGGAAAAACAAGCCCGGGATTTTCATATCTTACAAAGTCCGTTTACTCTTCAGTAAAAAGCATCCTAAGTACATATTCAGTTCTTTGATGAAGTATACCTCCACTGATGTCTTAACTCAAGCTATCCTAACCTAGACCTCATGCCAAGTCACAGTAACATCAGAACACAGGTATTTTCAAAAATAAGTCTCAACCTTCAAAAGACAAAAGCCAGATTGTAAAGTTAGACAGCATCAAAGAACCACGAGAAATTCCAGTTTCTATAAAATGAGGGGCACAAAATGAGAGATCTCTAAATTTTTTGTTCTCCTAATCGTCCTGCCTCACATTGCCATGACATCAAATAAAAGATTCACCTTAAACCTACCCTCACGATCTCCAAGGAAGTTACTCAACCCAAAGCAATTCAGAGCAACTAGACAAGCAAAATTCGCAGAGATTGCAGTTCAGGGGAAACAGAAAAAAAAAAAAGAAATTAAGCTAAGCCTAAAAAAAAAAAAGAACCTGAAAATCGGCTTTGATGAGGCGGCCATTCTGAAGAGAGGGGCCAGCGACGGAGAAGAGCCCATGGGGGAACAAGAAAGTGAAGACGCAACCGAGAGCAACGCCGACGGCGATGGCGACGGCGATTCTTGATTTCCAAAACGAGTGGGAGGAGCTGCCGCTTCGCATCAATGGTCCGTCTCTTCGACCAGTCATCATCTCTCTCTCAACTGAATATGAAAGCTTCAAACCTCAGGATGAGGGACGAGTGCAACGAAATCGGAGGTCGGACGAGAGAGATGGGTGTAACCCAGTTCAAGAAAATGCACAACTGATTCAACCGAAGGGTTTAGCATCTGGATCATACCGAGAGCGATCGAACTTGGGTACTCACCGAACACGCTTCGGCTGAAATGAAAGGCCAGAAATGCCAGTCGCAGCAAAGGGAAGACTCACTTGGCCCAAAAACAGGAAAAGAGAAGAGAAGACTCGAGTTTCATCCCCTCTCTCTCTCTCTCTCCTATGTCTTCTTTCCTTATCTTTTGCATCTCGGTTCGGAAGTAAACGAAGGAGAAGGGGCAGATAGATGGCTAAATGACCAAATTGACCCCCGATGCGCGCATTGCATGTCTGCGGGAACTTCTTTACTTCATTTAGCTCGGCGCGAAAACTGAAGCCCCCAGCTTCGTACGTTGGAATCATTCAACCTTTCACTGAAGGAAGCGTAGCCCAGATCACATCAAAGACCCGAGAATCCAAAAATTATTGAAAGTCTCTAAATTTATTCGAAGCGGACATGTTGAGATGATCTCATAAATAGCTCCGACGTAGTTTTCGTAAACTCTTTAAACACCCATCTCCTTTTCATACTCGGATCCTCTCCAACGCCAGAGCAGTAGGAGGTAAGTCCATAAGTGGATGGGATCTGGATGGATTAGTGAAGAGGAGAGGATGAATTCTTTAAACGGTGACTGAGAATTTCCCAGTCAATGGTGACAAGTTGGCATCTGGAGCCAATAATTTCCTTCGGGCCGAGGACAGTCAACGATTGGAGATGAATTACTTTGTATAAAGATGACAGGCTCCGAATCCAGGGTGTCATTGGCTAGGACCACGCACAAATCAGGCCTCAAACAACTGTCAATTCCATTGCTTGCTCTTATCAGGGAAAAATAAAAAACTGCATGTCTCTGCTTACCCTTTGAGAAACTGAACTAAACTAAACTGTTGTCAAAGCCTGCCATCTGAAAGAAGGGACAACTGCATTGGAACTTCAAAGATCCATGTTTTGGATCGTTGACCCTGAACTTAGGATAGCTACTTGAAGAGCCAATCCAGAAGCTGTATCAAGCAGTTTAGAGATGAACCTCTGCGGAACACACGAATGCATGCAACATACCCTTCGCTACCGCGAACGTCCGTATTCACAAAGCGTGGAGTTGTGGACGATACTGGGTACGAAATCCTGGAAGTGCTCATGAAGCTGAACTTCCCTGATTCTAGAACCGAAGTAATCTTAGTATTGAGGCAGAATCTTGGGCCTCCCGGATTCCAGAACCGATGTACCGAGCTACTGGGAATGACTTGACCGACTAATTACTTCATCCCATACAATATTAGTATCAAGATCACAATCTCTAGACCAACAAAATTAGAATGGTACACGAAGGGTCCCTGAACTCAATCCAAGCCAGCGCGAACATGATGCACTGGTACATGATAATTAGCGTTTGAAGACCATCTCAGTATCAGTTCAATGTTCAGGATTGAATTCATGGAGTTTGCCAATGTATGGGTCTGTCCTGGAAGAAAGGCATGATAATTGGCTCATCACGACGTTCTCTCCTGAGCAAAACCAATGAGAACACATTGGCCAATGCACATGGGAACACGGTACTCGACTTGGAGCAAGATTTCAGGCGGAGTCTGGCTTACCAGCAAATAGCAACGAATTATACGCTCTTGAATGACTTCCCAGGACAAAAGGGGGACAAAAAAAATCTTGACCGAGCATCATGAAAAGATGTCATACTCCGCTACTGCCTTCAAAGCTCAGAATGAGAGACGAGTGCGACACGTTAGACGAGAGAGATGCGTGTTTTCCAAGAAAATGCAGACCTGAAGTATGGCGTCTTCGACTGATTCGAAGGTTTTAATGTCTGAATCATATTAAGGTTCGCTTTTCTATTTCCGAGAGCGATTGAACTCGGTTTCTCCCTGAATGCTTCGGACGAAGGAATGGCCATAAGTGCCAGTCGCAGCAAAAAGAGGACTCATTCGGCCCAAAACTGGGCTCGTAGTTGATACGGGGAATCCTTCGTTCTTTGACAGAATGTCAGTCGGCCCAGATCATAGCAAAGACTGAAAATCAAATGAGTATCAAAATCTCCAGATTTATTCTTAGTGGGATATGTCGAGATATTTTCATGAAGAGCTGCTACGAAGTTTTTATAAACTTCTTTTAAGACCCATCTCCTTATCACTCTCGGACCGTCCCCAACACCAGAGTTGAAGTAGATAAGTCCATCAGTGGATCTCACCAGATTAATGCGACTTCCACATGACAAAATGTCCATGAAGAAGTCCAGAGATGTGAGAGGATGAATGCTTCCACGGATGGTGACTCCTAGTTTCCCCGTCCCTGGAGACAAGTTGGCATCTAAACTCTTCAATAATTATTACATCTGGGCCAAGGAAAGTCAAGGATAGCAAATGTACTTGGTTTTGTGACGGTGATGAGATCCAAATCCACGTCATGAGCTACAACCATGCACAAATCTGACATTAAACAACTGTTATTTCATTGCTTGCTTTTACCAGGGAAAAGAAAAAAAACTGCATTGTCTTCACCACTCATCGAGAAACAGAGATTAACAGTTTTCAGAGCTTGCCATCTCACTAAGGGACAACCATGTTGGAACTTCAAAGATCCATGTTTTGGATCGTTGGCAGTTTAGAGATAAGTGTCTGTGGAAGTCGCAAATACTTGCAGCATACCCTTCACAATAGCAAACATCAATATTTACAAAGTGTAGACGATATTGGATACGAAATCCTGGAAGTGCTCATGAAGCTAAACTTCCCGATTCCCAACCTCAACCCACTAAAAGCCCACTAGACTAGATTAATCAAGCTCGTATCCCAATTCAGAGCTAGGCACATGCAGTTAACACAAGTAGGCCCTCTTCCTCGTTAACCTCTGTGAAATGTCAAAACCTAAAACTTCATGATATATATCAACCAAGCAAAGTATCTGTACGTTAAGTGCAAAGATGCATCAATCATCATGTCCTGATTCCGACTCTTGATTTTGGTTATGCGGACCCTCGATAGCAGCAATATCTTGCCCTTCTCGTGGATGAGCACTGCTGGTCAGAATCCCGTTTGCTGATCCAAGAACACAAAAAGGTAACCCATCTTAGACACCAGAACAAATAAACCAGCTTTAAGCTATGAACCTTACATGAATTTGTATGCTTTCAGATGAGAAGCATATGAATAGCAAATAGTGCAAAACTCAGATAATGAAAATTGATACATCTTTGGCAAAACATAGTTCTCATCAGCCCAAGTCTAGGCTCATCACTAATAGCAGACAGAAATACATAGTCCAAGTTGGCATAAGTAAAAACCTGATTCGAAAACCCCCGTAATAAGTCTTCTTGCAAAAAGAAATTCTTCCTGGTGTTCACTCACGAATTTGTTCTGCAAGTTCAAACATCCATCAGAGCTGTGCATTTCCATTCAAATATTTCTCCAAGTCCATATTATAGAATGAGCCAGCAAATCAGGAACAGAGTTTTTACCAATTAACTATGTATAAATTTATTATCAACAAATTTCTCTAGCAGAAAATTCTGCTTTCAAAACCCATCAGCTGGAGTTCATTAGAGAATGAGCAAGGTACGAGAGAGGAAAATAAACTTGAAGAGAACTATTAATAGTTCTATCTTTGTGAGACAATGACAGGATAGCTTTAGACTATTGTAAGAGTCACGCATAACATCATTCCCTTGTTAAAAAGAAAAAACAAACTAAAATGTATCCAAATGACTATCAGCCTCCTAATTCTTTCGATTTAGGATGTCTAAAGCATGAGACATACAGGAGCTTTGCGAGGATTTAGTTCACTGGTAGAGCCTCTACTTTCCCTCCAATAAACCCTCAACTAGTGGGTCATAAAGAACCTCAATAAAAATTAAGCGAGCACTAAACACCCCCGTGCCACCCCATTCGCACAGACAGGGCAGCCCAATCCCCTAGCCCACCATTGGCATTAGGGATCAACTATGTAAGAGTAAGAATTCCCAACTGAGCATCCATCATATCCTGCTACACTGTCACTAGACAGTCTAACACTTACCAATTCACCATAGAACAGTCCAACTATTTGATCCAGTCTTCTTTGATGCTTCAACAAGAAAGGACGGAGGCAGTTCATGTACAAATGCCTGGCACCCTGTAGAAAGCAAGAAGCACTCAAGTGGCTTGATTGACACATTATATATTTTAGTATATGCGAACTTTAATCAACCTCGTTTAGATTGGATCACCATTAATGCTTTCATCTTTTGAGACAAAAATACATGTACAACTTATGGCTAGATATAACGAACTAAAGACAAAGTCGTCTTATGTGTGAAATTAGGGACTGCTTGAATCCACCTATCAAAATGTATGATTTAGCAAAAGGTTTTCCATACCATAAATGAGAAAGTCAAACTTACATTGCCTGATGGACATTGTAACCAGACCAGAAATGCGAACTTCATGTAGTAGTAAGCTGGAAACCTAACAAAAGCAGCAAGAGCCTTCTTAGATCTAAGTCATCCAATGGATAAGGCCAAAAACAAGATTTTGCATTAAAAGGAAAATGGTAATGCAACATTGAGCAAAACAAGAATGAGAGTATGGGAACAAATAAAAGGCAGTCTTGCTTGACTGCAGAAAGGACAATGCTAAAGAAAAGGTTAAAAAACAACGAACTTGGTCCATCTAGCATATTTCAAGGGTCAAAAGTAGGTCAGACTTCTTAGGGACATCCTCATGACCCCACATATTGGTTACAACTGAAAAAAATTTCTCTCAAGGAGAAAAATAAGGCTCTCATATTACTAAGCTCTGGCTGTGCAAGTTGACAAATAGGCTCACCAGTTAGAATAAGCCCAGGAGAAAAACATTTGTTTGCACAAGGGACTACGGATAAACCTTACAGCGCATGGAGGTAAATATACAGTTCAGGTAAAAGATCTTTCTTTGACATAAACAGCAGTCAAACTTCACAGAATCTCCAAATTTTGGACTATAATTAAGTAGTATATCATATTTAGTTTCAAACAAAATAAGAGAAAGGATATTCTTATGTCAAAGGCCAACATTCTGAATGACCTCAACTAATAAACCTAGAGAAAAAATAAACAAAAGAACTAGGAAAGACCATATTGGAGTTCAGAGACTCACCAGAAGAGAATTTTGTCCGTAAACACTTCTGCAACACTAAAAGTTCCATAAGCTGCAATGGTCAACTACTACTGTAAGATACGACAAGGAGTGTGGGCATGCAATTCAGATTGTCAGCCTCCACAATGAAACCACAGTTCGTGGAGACTACTAGGTTAGATGGACAGTGTTCGAGCAAGTAAATTCTGCACTTTGCATAGCCTCATTTTCATATTAGATATGCTGCCCAGACTAGCAGAACCACCTACCATCCATCCTGCTCTTTTCGACCACACTTGAAAAGCATCTCTAGAACCACATAACACAAAGTTCTTGGTGAAGATTTCCAATCAACCTTTTTCTAGAATGGAAGGCTAAATGCTTAGGTGTTAAAGCCCAAACAACTCCAACAAATTCTAAAAGTTTTCACCTAAAAGAATTTGAAGGATTTAAAAATGGAAAGTTGCCAACCTGCCCAATAAAGAAGCCATCTCTGCTGCTCATTCTGATCCCTCTCCTCAATGGCTTTGAATGTTGAGTAAACAGGGAACACAGTCCCCACAGAACAGCTGCTTGAGCAACATAACGATGTAGTGTTTGTGACAGTGTATAGCAATTTGTGAAGCATTGTAGTCGCTCAATGTAGAAGTGTAAACTGAAGGAGTTAGGTGAACTCTCCCAATATGACAGTTTCTCAGCACAAATCTCCACTCACAGGAGGACGACATATGTAAGTGATCACTATGTTCAGGAAAACTACAAAGAGTTAGAACTCACCAAGCAGTCCGGACAACAATGTTGGGACTAAGGGGGCAGAGAAGCAAACGTAACCCGACCTGATCCAAATAAGCACGACCATCAATGCAAACTCAATGCATCCTCTGCAAGTCAAATGAATGCAAAACCACAATGGGGACAACATTCTTTCCAAACAAGGGATCCACACAGACAGGAGACATTAGGAATTGTGACAAAGCTACACACTCAAATCACTAAAGCATTGCAAGTAGCAGTTAAACATATGGCACGTGACTTGTCTACATTTCCGATGCCATCAGAAACCATGGTTACTTCTAATGCAGGATGAACTCGCGGAGACACTTCAAAACAGAATCAGCCCAGAATCTGAAGAAGTGTAACCGTAACTGGACTATAGATATCAACACCACACTCAAAAGACGTAGAAAATTTGCTAAGAATGCACAAATTTAGGTGCAACTGCAACCTAACATCACGTTCGCAATCTCCATACCCATTAAATGTTCAATTCTAAGGAATCAGAACAATTTTCTTCAGCTAAAACCCGTAATTATCCACGGGCGATCCACCCGATAGTATCAAGTAAATTATCTTATGAACGAGAAAGAGGGCTAACCTCGCCTGCAAGAGCCATTGAAACAAAAGCAAACGCTGCGAATTCCCCAGACACTGTGACGAGGAAGGAGAGCGACAGAGAGGGGGAATCGAAATCTCACTGAATTTATTACCAAATTATGAGTGAAAAATCGGAAGTCCATGTCAACAACGCGCAAGGGCTTTCGCTTCGCCTGGTAAAGTCTAAGATGGGCTTTATGGGCCGGAAAAGAGTATGAGGTGGGCCTTATTGGGCCGTAAGGAGTGTTTTGTTTCTCTTTTCATTATTTTTACTTTTGGGCCGTGTAAGAGGTCTTTGATATGCAATGGCGGACCCAGAAATTCAGATTTAGTTTCTATTAAATACGTTTTGACAGAACCAGAAAAAATCATTTTAATTAGAATCGTTTTTTAGAATCAGAATGGTTACTATATTGGTCCTTAGGGTAATCGAGATTTTTAAGAATACAGACCATCGGAATAAATGTTTTCATGACAATATTGAGCCATAATAATATCTAGTGCAAAACGATAAAATTTTTCATTTAGAACATGTGATAGTAAGTACATGAAAGCAATGCATATTTTATTATCGAGAAGCTAACACTTCTTTTTTTTTTTTCTGTACTATGAAATAGTTCAATTTTTCCAATGTGGATACATGTGACTATGTGAGGACTCCGTCAAAATTGAATACGAAAAATTGTCGAGGTGGGACATTGAAGCCGTTGTATTACTATTTACTGTCCCTGTGGGAAATAGCTAATCGGAGACGACGCCGCTTTTGCTGAATACAAAACCCATTGCATGTATGCGCACCCGCATTTTTGCTTTCTAACTCACCATGATGTCCATATTGTACATCCAATAAGCACTAATAATTTCCAATTATGAAGCTGTGCACGCACGATTTACTTCGACGCAAGTACCGTTTGAGTTATAATTTTCTCTCTTTACTTCGCTGAGGGGGAATTGAGAAAGAAGGGTTGGGAAATGAACATTATTCATCACTCATTGTGCCGTTTGAGTTAGAATCACCTCCGACAAAAAGCAAGCTAATTTATAGTTCAAAATTTGTGAAATGAACATTATTCATTAAAGAAGTTAAATTAATAATAAAAAAAATTGAGCAAGTCAAACTAAAGAAATAATTCGACTTGCTTTTTTTTTTTTTATAAATTGAACTGCATTTTTCAGAACAATGGGGTCATTGGCTTTCCGTAGATGCAAAAATTGAGTAAATGGGACATTGGATGGAAAAGTTGCACTTGGTGAAAATTTGATCAAATTTAAATTTTTTTTTAAAAAAGCACACCATACCATTTTTCATTCTTCTTCCCGCTTCGACCCCTTCGTAATCCTCTCGAAAATGGAAAGGCTATTGCATAATTTGCATGAAAAAGCTAATTTGATCTAATTTGCATTAATAAAATAATTTTAATGGGAGCATGCTAATTTGATTGAATTATGGTTATTCATTAAATAATCATGCTTATTCATTAATTAAGATTAGCATGGTTTTTTACTACTAAATTGACTTACTTTAATGAACAATCACGAATGCTTATTTATGAATAATTTAAAAAGTAATCATTTATGCTTGTTCATTAATTATCAAAATTTAATGATAAATTTACATTAATGAATAAAAAGTAAACATTACACATTCATAATTATTTATGAAAAAATATATATTAATGAACCGACTTTGATTTAGGAGCATGCTTACTCATCAAATTAGCTTTTTCTTCGTTAAATCAACTAATTCAAAGAGAGCGTGATTTTCTTCCGTCTCCCATTTATTCGATCCTTATTCATTAAAACATTTAAATTAGCTTGTCCATCAAGTGGATTTGACTTTGATTCATAAAATTTTGTTGCATGCTATCCTTTTCTTGAATATCTACAATGGACTAATCCATTAATTATAACCTGTGGAGGAATGACTTAACCACATTAGTATTCTTATGTCCGCAAGAAATTAAAATAATCTGCCATGACCGTCTTTTTGTAACATTGAATGTAGGAAGAGCATTTATTTTTGTTGGAACGTAAGTGGAGAAACTATAGGTGATTTGAAACATGGGAAGAAGAAAGTTTCTGATCATTTGGAGAATGGGTATAGCTCATGATTTCTTTTGGCTATAGGAGGCACAAATCGAGCTTCAAGCAATTAGACCACAACGATTGTGTTCAATGCAAGTTCAAAAGCTGGACTGGGAAAAAAATTACAGAATTCACGGAGCACCAATGTCATGATTCCTGCAAGATCATGATATCTACGAAGGTTTCAATAAAAGTTAAACTCGAGAATGATACAAGATTGTCTTGAACGTCGAAAATCAGTGCTTGTAGGGGGTACCAAATTGACTCATTGGCAGCCTCTTCACCTTCCGATATTAAAAATATCTACCTTTTAAACACCACAACAAATTTGGTTTTATTATATACACTGTTTAACATAGTGAAGTATTAGGCTCAATTCAACCAAAAAAAATATTAGGCTCATCGCTCAAATTGCTAAAACAGTCGAAATGAACATTATCCCATCCAAGCGAATGTTGAAACTTTCACGGAAGTGTGTCAAACCTCAACTAAGCTTTGCACAGCTGCCTGACAAATTAGTCCAAGAAGTTGAAGTCACGCAACTACTAGAATTTGAAATGGTAAATGCGAAACAATATCCATTAATCAGGAGGAAAGTTACCCAAAAAGTCACTGGGCTCATTAATATACTAGCTACTTTTGTATAATCATGCTTTGGCACCAAAGCTAAGTAGTAATCATGCTGGAGAAGAGCCACTTCTGTGATTCGATTTGATTTTCCTTGGATATGTTGAAAAGTATGACGGATCAAGGCATTCGTGGCTTTAGAAATCAACTTCTGCATAGAATTAATTTTCTATTACTTTTTCAAGTGGCTTCAAAACTACTTCTAGAGCAAAAAAAAAAATACCCTAGAAGTAAAAAAAAAAAATGAAGTTGCGAACCAACAGAATTTTTGCTTCAGAAGTTGTGTTATCAAATGGATTTTTGCTCCAAAAGCACTTATGGAGCGAAAATTCTACTCTAAAAGTGTTGTCGTGTGTGCATCTAGAGTGTTGTTTCTTATTCTTCCTCCTCTGAAAAACTTCAAATAAAAGTTTGAAGTTCTCTCATTTTCTTAAATAAAGGCCTTAAGTAGATCTTATTTTAAATAAGAGTTTGAAGTTTTATTATTTTTTCAAATCATGGCATGAAGTGAATTTTATTTCAAATAAGGATTTGAAGTGGCTATATCTAAGGCCTTTCATCTTTTACTCTCTCTTTTTCGTTTTTCATTTTTTTCTTTCTTTTTTCCTTTTTTCTTTTCTTTTCTTTCCTATTTGCCGGCCGAAGGGGTTGGGCGAGGGCCGCAAACCTTGTCGGTTGTAGTAAAGAAAAAAAAAGGAATGAGAAAAGGAATAAATAAATGGAACTAAAATTGTTTTGGAATAAAATATTCTTGACCAGCAGACGCCATGCCATTATTTAAAACTGACATAACTACTTTAGGCTTTTATTTGAATCAAAGACCATTTCAAGCCCTTATTTAGAAAAAAAGAAGATCAACTTCATGTCTTTATTTAAGAAAATGAAGACACTTCATACCATTTTTTGGATTTTCTCTCTCTCTTTTTTCTTTGTAGTGTTTGAACAATTACGGGCGGTATTCGATGTAAAGAATTGTATAAGTTGTGCTTGAAGATGTCACCTTTCAATGAAATTAAAATTTTTATTGGCACATTCCTCGGAACTGACTACAAAGTTTTGAAACTTTTGATACAGAAGATGATGTAGCAAGAAAGAAGCTATTTGAAGAGAGGAAAAGGTGGATTGAAAATGAAAATAAGTGAACTTTTTCAGCGGTTATTCAAGGAAATGGTAGAAATTGTGTAGGTCTAAACACTCCACTTTCCTAGCATAATCAGAGGCAAATTTGGAACATTCAAAAAGTGACAAAATTCCAATTTTTGATTCATATATATAATTAATTAATATATAACTGCAAATCTGATTTGAATTTTGTGTAGATCTATGATTTGAAATTTTTTTTTACATTGTAACTTGACTTGTTAATATCTATCAGGACAAATCTGTTCACTCGACAAAGAAAAGCACGCTAATTATAGGAGTGAAAAACCTGTTCTCATTAAAATCTGCCAAGCAACAAATTATGAACTGCAATTTCCATGCAGTTCTCTCAATTATGTACATCCTAAATGCCTCAAATAAGAAGCTTCAATGACTACAGATGAGCAATTGCTGTCCCATGTGATTCTGCTGGAGAGAGTAAGGCAGTGAGCACGTGTTGGATGTAATAGACATAAGGAGAGCCTTCTCGATTTCCGCACTGGCATGCCGCTGGATCATCGAGACTGCGTAGTCCATGAGCATGGCGTCGCACGGCAAGGTGATCAGCCCATTGCTTGGCAGCCCGAACTCTTCCTCGGCTAATTTGAACAGCTCACGGATGACACAGTTGTTCAAGAACCTCATCGGAAACACAAACCGCTTCTGGTCAATTGAGTAGACAACGAAATGTCCTCTATGAGCTAGCACTTCCTCGTCTCCATCGACTTGTGGAGATGAGATCCCTTTCCTTCTCATGGCAGCTACTCTCTGCCATTTTCTGGCAAACTTGATCAAGTGCTTTGAGCTGATCATTTTCCCTGATGTGGATGAAGAAGAGATAGAGGTTGTTTTTCCTAAACCAGAGTGCTTTGAAATGCTGAAGTTGTGTTGAGTTGAAGATAATGGACTAACTGGGGTTTGTTAAATAGCGGTGCATCAGGAGGACGCTGCATTAATGGGCGCACCCTGGTGATGGTGCAGGGCCATGTGAATTGGCTATGAAGGAGAATGCTAGGGATGGGGGCGATGTCTGTTTTGGTTAGGCCGTCAATTTGTCTCCCGGCAAGTATAGCCCCGCTGCTCGAGATGATTGTAGCGCCACGTACTGCAGCAACCATACAAATGATGAAATTGAGTTACAGATTCCTTTCATTCACATGAAATGTTCTTTGCTGGGAAGACAGTTTGGTGGTTTGTGAACGAATGACTTGGCAAGTTTAGTGCATGTGCCATACATTACTGCTGGACCCAGGGTGTCTGAAGCTCACACCAAACAAGCCCTAGACTATGTGGCTCATGCTTGACGAGTCTGATGGCTGTTCCTAGATCTTGGCATCACATTGATGTAACATCTGAAGTGGTGGTCCTCATAAAGCATAATGCAGGGTCTTCAGGCTCTAAAAATGTCAAGGGGATAAGATTTCAGATTAATTATAAAAGAAACATAGCGGCATTCATAAAAATTCAAGTAGCACCTTATATCTTACATGCAGAAAAAGGAAAACCATATCTGTCAGGAGACTATCTGTCCCCTTAATGAATGGTTTCTTCCTCTGTCGTTTTCCCAATAAGCCTAAACAAGTGTGGATATACACCTTTGCTTGTGGCATTGGTTCAATTACTTCAGTCGGAAACCCGACAGAAGGTAGGAAGACCTGACATATCACCTATTTATGTGCTTAAAATTTCTCGGTCCAGCAGAATTGCTTGCCAATGAGACCAGTAGTTTCTGAAATTCAATTGTCTGTCGATATTGATAATGCCGGCAAGAATGGACGGTGGACCTATGAGCTTCAGCAGTTTGTGGTTGATCTTTGGATTCATGGAGATAATGTGGTTAGTCAAGCTGACAACCAAACTGATCTGGACCCTACTGTGCTGTTAAACTAGCAAAATAGCAGAAGAATCCTTCTCCTGTCATGCAATCTTGTACTCATGAGCCCCACAGAACCAAAATCTAAACACATAACGAAATTTTTCTCAGCATGACCACATGGGTTGGCTAACCATGTGAATGCCAATTCGTTAGCTCTCTCAGTATAAAACTCGTGAAAGGCCGATGCTTTCTGCACAACCAGAAATAGCACTGCAATTCAACAAAAAGCAAGTTCGCTCTTCCATTGAGAATTAGTTGGAGTTGAGCATAATGATAAGCACAAAGAAGCTGATTCAAATGGCAAGGAAGTGGCAGAAGATGGCTGCCAATGGAAGAAGAAAAAGAACTCCATTTCAGCGGACGAACAGTAAGTCAGTTTCAGCAAATGCAAATAGATCATCCGTTACTCAGAAGGGTCACTTCGTCGTCTATACAACGGACGAGACACGCTTCGTGATCCCTCTCTCATTTCTCGGCAACGACATAGTGAAGGGGCTCTTCAGGTCATCGGAACAAGAGTTTGGGATTCCATGTGATGGTCCAATCACGCTTCCAATTGATGCACCATTTATGGCGTACATAATTTCATTAATTAGAAGAGGCTTGGCTAAGGACCAAGAAAATGCTTTGCTTATGTCATTCAGCAGACAAAGCTGCCCATCATCCTTAGCTTTCAATCAAGCATTAGAAAACCCAGCAATGCTTGTTTGTAGCTGACAGATACAACACATTCCAGTGCTTAGTAGATTAATGAAAGTAGTTTTGCAACAATGTTCGCGCTATTCTACTTCATTTCTATTTGGCTTTGATCAACATAGCTGGTTTTGACTCAGATCATCATTTCCATGCATTACGAATCCGTGGAGCCAAAAAATTATATGACAACCTGCTAAGTAGACAGGGTAGACCCTGAGGAATCCAATCAAACCATCACTGTTATCATCATATGTTTCGGCTTAGTGTGCTCAAGTTTGATCAGGAGTCAGCTTGAGAGGCCATAAATCCTAAGCAAATGGTTCAACATTATCTCAACCCCAATCGCGACGCTTGAATTGCTTAATTACTATCAACATATATGTTATACTTACCAACTTGGATTTGACTGTCATTAACCACAATTAAAGCACGATCTGCTGCTCTTTCCATTACACCTTACATCTGTTTCTAAACTACAGATGCTCAGAGGGGACTAGTTTGAGGCTTTGTGCCACAGAGGGGTTGCTTGTTTGGCAGCTTGTCTATTACTCCCAGAACAAACAGTTCATGGGTTCCTAGCCCATGCCTAAAAGGTAAGACGTGGGCCTATTGGGCCATAAGAGGTGCTCCAATTGTTTTGGGCCGTGTTAGAGGTCTTTGGTTTGCTATTTTCACGGATGCAATGGCGGAACCAGAAATACAGGTTCCAGGGTAATCGAGATTTTAAAAAAATTGCAAAATGTGTGCATAAATTTTTCTATGGCACTTGTTCAGTCTTGATAAATCTACTTTAATAAAGTAAAATATTCCATTTGGAAAAAGTGACGTCCTCCAGTAGCGCTTTACTAATATTTAATAGGTGAGTGACATCACCAAATTGTGCTTGACTTTTACCGGTAAGCGAGTCATGCCAGCAAATTACATAATATGACAACTTATTCAATGGAGGCTTGCATTGAGACAAATTTCAAAAATCGAGATACTGAATTGAATGAAAAAAAGATTTAGGCACTCAATGCAAAACATGCAAATTTAAGTTTAGACACTTGCAATGTCATTTCCCCACTGATCTAAGTGAACTCGTGCCCTGGAGTTACAAAGACCCAATTTTTATTTGGGTTTTTTTTTCCAATTTAAGTTTTTTTAAAAAAATATTTACCGATTTAGGTTTATTAGAAAAATAATTACGGATTTGGGTCTCGCGCGGCACTATGTGTGCCGCACGGCTCGGCCCAAAGCTTGACAGACCCATTGGGTCTGTCAGGCGCAGCAGGGCCGTGCGGTAGTCATACTACCGCACGGACCTCCCCCTGACGCGTCCCAATGCGTCAGGCCGGGGATTAAAGGCGCGTCCCTGTGCGCCTTTAATCCCCGTTACCCCCCCTGTCGCGACCTAAAAAAAATCAGTTTCCCGATTTTTAAAGTTAATGGATTACCAGGTTAATTAAATTGAATTAACTAGCCTAGCTCGAACTCTCCCAAGTTCTACCAAATCATGACTTAGGTTCAATTTCATCAAAAGAAGGATTTATCTTGGAGTCGCCACTAATCATTTTGGGTAGGTTGATTAGACACCTAAATAAAGCATCGGGAGAAATACTTTATTCCTACGAACCAGAGATTAATGAGTTCGGGGACTTGGTTACACTAATATTTCTACTAGCGCCCTTTCGGTACCAATTTTATGAAAATGTTCAACTTGGCAATTTTGATGAATTTTCACTTGAGATTCAAAGGTGCAATTTTTTATTTTCTTTTTATGACAAGGTAAGGAACTAAATTATATGCAATGCCTTACCCAAAAAAAAAATTATATGCAATGCGTGCGGTTTAATCTAAATATTTACAAGATAAATTACGCGTGAAATTATTTACATGATGTGAAAATGTGCAACAAAAGCAAACCCATTTTTTTTATTTTTTAAAGAAAATATTACAACGTGCAATAAAAATCTCAAAAATTGGATATGCAATTTATTCCAAAGAAATGCAATATGTCCAACAAGGTATAATCGAAATTCAAATCAATCCATTTAGGCAACACAATTTCGAATATTCTAAATGATTAGAATCGTTACCTAACTTGGCGGATTTGATTATTGAACTCGGACCTCAGATTACCTCGTGGGTCAAGATTGCGGATCGCGGCTCGAACGACGGGGATGGACTTGCGGATTGTATTGGTCGATGAAGATGGTAACTCCGAGCTTCGAACTCTCGTTCCCCTCAATTCTCTCTTCTAAAAGAATTCTCTTTTTTTTGTTTTCTTTTTCTCTCTAAATTTTCTTCTCTCCCAAAATCTCTCCTCAAGTTTTCTCCAATCTCCAAAGTCTTCTCAATTTCTCTCTAATCTCTCCAAAAATCCCCCCTTCAAGGCTCTTATTCTTCCTCCTTTTATAGCCTACTCCCCCATCTTCCTTTCTCTATCTTCATCTATCATTCTAATTTTTCCACTAACTTCATCTTCCCTTCTAATTCCACCATCTTCCCTTCTTTATCTCCATCTTCCCTTCTAATTCCACCATCCTCCATTCTTTATCTCCATCTTCCCTTCTAATTCACCATCTTCCATTCTAATCTTTCCATCTCCCATTCTAATTCTTCATCTTCCCTTCTAATTCTACCATCTTCCATTCTCCATCTTTCCTTCTAATTTCTCCATCTTCCCTTCTATATCTCCCCTTCTCCATCTTCCTTTCTAATTTCTCCACTATCCCTAAAATTTTATGTATTTGCAATTCAGCCCCTGAAGTTTTATGTATTCGCAATTCAGTCCCTGAAGTTTTATGTATCTGCAATTCAGTCCATGTGGAAAAATTTCTTTTAAGTTTAAAACTTCATAAGCCTTTCGGCACACCTCCCTCACGCTCAATCCAATCGTTTGTCAATTTAAGCTCAAATCCTCCGTCGTTAGCCATAATAAAATGCATGACCGACAAAAAATTAAATATGCAATGCATGAAAAAATTAATTTTTGGTGAGAACAAATTCTCATTTCATTTTTTTTATGTACTTAAGTGAATGAATTTTAAAAAGTCAAAATTTAGGTGTCAACAGCTGCCCCTCTTTGAGCGGAGACTCGTAGAGGTTTCGCTCAAAGACAAAATTGAACCTAAATTTTGACAATGCAAATAAATGATGATGATGATGATTTTTGATTTTTTTTTGTGGGGGAGTTTTAATCCCATTTTATATGCAAGTGCAATGATGCATGATGTGCAGGACTGTAAATAACATGTGTTAAGATTTCTCTGCTCCGAGAAAACGGATTAAAGAAACCTGCACATGGATCACATATAAAATGTCGGTCTTACCAGACACTTCATAATGCTAGTGATTCCCTTAAGCTCCAGGCATTTTGTGGATGCAAGAATCTTAAGGTACTGGTGCCTATCCGTTACCAGAGGTTTCCCCTGATGCGAGAAAGCGCAAGATCTGTAAGGGGATGTGTCCACTGCATCTCTTCGAGTAAAGTCACATAGTTTCTTTCAAGATCATTAGAGCTGGTCCTTGATGATCTGAAAGGGTATCAAAACCATAAGAGCATGTCGATTATGATTTTTGATAAAATTTGTCGAGACCACGAGAGCATGTCGATCATGGTTCGAACAAGCATCCAGACACAAGAGCATGTCGATTATGAACTGGATGGATAAGATCAAGAACATGAGAGCATGTCGATCATGAACTTGATAGGGTACCAAAATCACAAGAGCATGTCGATTATGATTTTGATAAAATTTGTCGAGACCACAAGAGCATGTCGATCATGGTTCGAACAAGTTTTTCATGCAGGTCACAAGAGCATGTCGATTATGAACTGGATGAAATTTAGAAATGTGCTTTCTCATTGGTGCAAACTCAAAGTTTGCGATTTTTGAAAAGGGTTAGAAAACTTACCTGGGTTTTCTGGGTAGTTGAAAGGTAGACTTCTTTCAAGATCATTAGAGCTGGTCCTTGAGATTTGAAAGGGAACGAGATCACTAGAGCTGGTCTTTGATGATCCAGAAGAGTTTCGAGATCGCTAGAGCGGGTCTTGGACAATCCGAAAAGGAAATGTGCCGCCAATCTCACAGGGCGGTGACCACATCGAGAGAGTGTGCTATACGAGCCATGTCAGTGTAAACACAAGATATTCAAAAATGGGTTCAGAAAACTTACCTGAGAGCTTGGAAGGTGGCCAGGTGGACACTTGCCAGCATGGCTTTGTTCATTCAATCATCCTTGGATGGATTTCAAGACCTCATGAGGTAACTCGAATTTTAGGGATGCATGTACTTAAACAATGTTTAGATGTAACATGTATAAGCATGCATGTTGAAATTCATTCAGTGGATTTATGCAAAACTATTCTGTCAAGTTTGCATTACCAATTCTGTTCAAGGAGGTAATTATATTGTGAATACCTCGAATGTACTCTGAATGGGGGACTTCAGTCCGAAAGGGCTTTCTCCTACTCTTGAGGAAAGCTATTTATCCTAACTGTAGGATTCAAGAGAAATCACTCAATCTTACCATCATCGCATTCAACAAGGGTTTGAGTAATCTCGCAATTGGTACGACCAAGCCGATCTGGAGGTCTTGATTGGGACCGTAATATAGGCTAGGTCAATGGTTTACCAAATGAGACTCCTGTGGAGTCAAGGCTTTTTTGAAAGACATCTTCATCATCTGCTCCGGGTTTACAAGTCAAGAACCCTGCAAAAATGAGAGAGAAATAATTTTGCTCGTACTTCTTCGAGCGATGCTTAAAATCATTCAACTCTACGTTAATTCATATGCCCTAATCAGAAGAGGCTTTGAAGGGTTGTAACGTAGGTTAGGATTTGGGAACTGAGAAACGAAAAGGCTCGTTTTGGCTCAGAAAAATATATGAGAAGAGCTTGGTGTCGGTGATCATTGCAGTCTTGTCACCGATCTTTGACCTTCCTGAATTTGTCTTCAATGAATACCACCATTGGCTGAGGGGTGGTAGTTCTTTTACACTTTGCAAACTGACTTCTTTGGGGATCCTTTTTCGGGAATTCTCAAAATGCATGTTCGAAGTCAAAAATTCATTACAGATGTATCGGCATTGGCCTTGCTTTTGATAGGCACTTTGTTTTTTCTGCCCGAGATTCTTTGGAGTAGCCTTTGCTTTTCTTATTCTCGACTCCTTTTGTTTGGGAGCAGGCCCATTTTCTTTAAGCTGCATTTTTTCTTTTTCTCTTTGACAATCTTGTGGCTTTGAATTTTAGCAACAAGACGATTTTCAAAATATGATACTAGACATTACATGAAAAGTCTAGCATATGAAATAGACTCATTCGAGAATTTTCTATTGGCCCAATTATCTTCAGTTCTGCTCCTTGGGGGGAAGGCGTTATCTTTGCTTTGAAATGAGCAATGATCACCAATATGGGCTTGAGAAATGAATATACAGGCTCAATTGGGCTGTACGCTGGATGTAGTTTATAGGATAGAGAAATGAATGCTCTTCATCATCCTAAGGCACTTGAATTAAAGTTTGAGTAAAATGCAAAGCAAGATCCGAAGATTGATGCTAGTCTGAGCAAGTGAATTTCTAACTATTTACCTCATGCCTCTGCTGGAATTACCTCGTCTCGCCCTAATGTGGGGTGGTTCTTGATAGGGGTAAGAGAATGAAACCGCCGCTCAAGGGATTTGCAATGGACACCTGTAGTGTTTAGATAGAGAAATGGATGCCTCTGTCACTTCGGCTATCGTACCTTTTGCTAGAAAACCCATCGCCTAGAGGAATGCAGATCCTGACTACCGCTCATCTCACTGGGGATTAGATTACAGGACGTGTATGGGAATGGCTTGCCTTTCATCATCCTGTCATGCCCCATTCTGTACATTCGATGCATCATATGCAATTCATGCTCCCTATTCAAAGTTGGTAAATTAAACATGAAGAACAATCATATATAAATCACACAATTTGCAAGCATTTTTTTTTCAATCAGGTAGATGTAGCAATTAATCAGAATTGCCATGCTTCTCAAAAACAGATGAAGGGGAATCTAAGTTGTCCCAAGACATGCGAGCGGATCAAACGAGTTTGAGTCGAGGACGAGCTCATTCTCATGTTTGCCCCAGAATATGTTCGCTCTAGTTGTGATATGGCGAAGACCAACATGGTTGGTTGAATGCCCTTGTTTGCCTCATTTCCATCAGGATGGATCGCATCAGGCGATCATGGCTTTTGCCAAAATTGGGAATTGCCCCAGACATAGTCACTGCTGGGGATTTGAATTTGAACTCTGGTTGATTACTCATTCCCACAATTGACCCTGCATAAAAAGAATGTGCATGAATAGGGTCTTAAAATGATGGAGTGAACGAATATTGGGAAGCTCTGGTTTTGACTTGCTTCAACAGTAGCAATCAAAGGCACGTCCTCTAGCTTGACACCTGCAAGAAGAAAATTGGGTGTCACTTTGAAAGACATATGATAAAGAGATAGGACACTTCCCTTTTTTTTTTTTAAGTTGGAGCTCGCCATTAGTTTGCCCTGTTCTCAATCAGGCCAGGCTTTGGCAGAATCCAAAATTGCCCCCGTACATGCCCCAGCTGGGAATTTAACTTTGGGAATTTGGTGGACGAGGACTTTTCAATTTGCCCGGTGTTCCTTTAGCTGACGTCGCATGGTCAAAGGGTCGGTGAAGCAAAGATTTGCTTTGATCGATCGATATCAAATAACTCATGAGATTTTTTGTGAAAATCTTGATGAACAAGTCATGTAAGCATGCAAGAAGACTCTAGGGATCGTGAGTTGTCTTTGTCCATGTGAATGAGTTGTAGAAACTTTGGCGCCTGCTTTGAGAATTCCAAGATTTTTTTGGATTTTATTGAGTTTTAAGGGGAAGGGATTTTTACCTATCCGGCACAGTGATGACCCCTGCAAAAATGAAAGGGAATGTGTTAGTATACGTTCTCATACTCTGAAAAAATTGGAACGATACTGTTTTACCCTTGTATGTACTTCTTGTGGACTTGGATTGAAGAAGTTCCTTCATTTGGATAGGATTATATGTCCTTACAAGAAATTGCAAGGGAATGCGTTAATGTATGTTCTCACGTTCTAGAGAAATTGGAACGATACCGCTTTACCCTTGCATGTACTTCTTGTGAATTTGAATTGAAGAAGTTTCTCCATTTAGATCGAATTGTATGTCCCCTTGCATGTACTTCTTGTGAACTTGAATTGAAGAAGTTTCTCCATTTAGATCGAATTGTATGTCCCTTTGAATTGAGGAAGTTCTTTGTCTGGACCGGGCTGGATTGTATGTCTGCCAAGTGAGCGATATCTGGAATTGCCCCTTGATTTGGCCTAAGTCGAAAGTTGGACTTTATGGCCTTTGGGTAGGTAAATCATTTTTGTGCTTGACTAACTCGTGCATGGAGTAGGCAAGGCCATTCAATGATCGGTTGTGCCTTGATTCATCACCTGAGCTCATCGGAAATTTTTTTTATTTTTATTTTTTTTTCATTTTTTTTAATCTCCTGTCAAAATGGAAAGAAGAAATGTCAAACATGAGATTAAAAAGGGTAAATTGGAATCGATACTGAGTTACCCTTCATTTTAAGCTCGTCACATAAGCACTTCTCTTGGCTGGGCCTTGTTCTCTTTTGGGTTGCCTTGGACCATCGTCGTTTTCCATGCCATCGGGCTCGTGAACCGTAGGTGTCCATGGAGGGCTCCTTGTAATTTAAGGGTTAGCTTTATGGCAACAAGTCTTATCGCGTCCCATTGGGCCATTTCATTTTGCGACGCTCTCGGGATAGTTTACGTTCTCTTGGGCTTTTCACTTGAAATTTCCCTACGTGAGGCCATTCAACATTTCTCATTATGGCAGTCAGCGAGGTTGCCACAAATTGATCCGCCCTGAGTCTAGCATAGCGCCCAAGGACTCGTCATGAATTGTAAGATACAAGATCAGAGGGCGTCCTGGAGTAGGCGGAACAAGCACGGGCGGATTCATGAGGTGTTGCTTCAACTTCTCAAAAGCTTCTTCACATTCGCCATCCTACTTAACCAGTGCATTCTTCTTGAGTAGTTTTAAAAATGGCTTTGAAGTCTCGGATAGCTGAGAAATGAACCGGGCGATATAATTCAATCTACCCATGAGACTCCGAACTTCCTTGACGGTCGTTGGCGGCTTAAGCTCACAAATAGCTTTAACCTTGGACGGGTCGATCTAAATGCCCTTATTACTAACAATGAACCCAAGTAACTTACCCGTGCTAGTACCAAAGACACACGTGGTGGGGTTAAGGCGCAACTTGAATTTTCGCAGCCTTTCAAACAATTTTGCCAATGTCCCAACGTGATCCTCTCCACGCTGAGTCTTGGCGATCATGTCGTCGACATAGACCTCGATCTCGTTATGCATCATGTCATGAAAGAGCGCGACCATTGCTCGCTGGTATGTTGCCCCGGCATTCTTGAGGCAAAAGGGCATAACTTTGTAATGGAACACCCCCCATGGGGTTGTGAATGCCGTCTTTTCTTTATCCCCTTCATTTATCAGGATTTGATTATAACTGGAGAAACCATCTATGAATGAGAATAATTCGAAACCTGATGTACTATCGACGAGCACATCAATATGTGGGAGAGGAAAATCATCCTTTGGGCTAGCTTTGCTCAAATCACGATAATCCACACAAACCCATACACGACCATCCTTCTTTAACATCGAGACTATATTGGCCACCCAACTTGGGTATTGGGTAACTTCAATGAACCCAACATCGATACGCTTCATGATTTCTTCTTCAATCTTCTTTGCAAGCTTTGGTTTAGCTTTTCGCTGCCTCTGTTTCTTAGGCTCAATTAAAGGATCAGTCGGTAGACAATGTTCGACGATTGATCGATCAAGACCAGGCATATCTGCATAAGATCAGGCAAAGATATCCTGGTAGTCCCTTAAAAGGTTCGTCAGACGTTCAGCCATGCTCTTAGGAAGATTCACCCCGATTTTAACTTCCTTGGGGCTTTCTGCACTGCCAAGGTTTATTGCTACAGTTTCCTCGCCGATTAGAGCTTTAACTTTCCCATGGTGTTCAAGGTTCCATTGTATTTCTTCGATGTCAGAACCCGATTCATCCGAACTATCCAAGTCATCGGCATGGCATATGGTAGGATCCACCGTATCTCCCTCCTCGCATTTGCCCCTGAAACATAAAGTAGCAAAATCAGAAAAACAAACAGGGTTTAAACAGATGATATTCTTCATTCTTTTTTTTTTGAAATTTTTTTTCTTTTGAAGACCGCGGGACGAGAATTGCTTGAAGAAGCCCAACCCTCAGTTCTTACCAGGAATGACAATATTGTTCGATCGTTGGTTATCGTCATTGGGTTGGTTTGGAATACTTCAACAAGATTCAAAATTTTAATAAAAAAGACATATGTAATTTTATTGATATTAAATCAATTAATTACACCTTATTGAAAAGGAAATCCTAAAATGCGACATGAAATGAAAGGAAATCCTAAGGCATAACATGAAAATGAATCCTAGAAAAGCAATGATAGTTCCTGCGCAGGGGAATGCAAGAAATTAAAATGGGCTACTGATTTGGGTCTATGCCTGCTTCCTCAAAGAGCTTCCTTGATTCCTGGTCTAGCTAATCATCCCATGTGTTCCAGGTGACACCTCTAGAACGACGGAGCGGAGGCAACTCATTCTCGAACATATGGGGGTACTCCAATCGCATGCTTGGGACTACCATCATGTCCAGATTCCCGTCGCAGTATTTCCACCCGCGAAACATAAAATTGCCGGTATCAATCATATTTTGGACCTGAAATCTCAGAGTGATGCATTCCTCGATGGAGTGACCTTCTTGATCGCGGTGAAAATCGCAGAACTTGCCCCGGGTGAAATGGTGAATGTCCTCAAACCATGAGAAGCCTTGTTCTCGCTGAATCACCCCCTTGCTGAGGAGTATTGGCCATATGACAGACATTGACGCCGGGAGTAGAGTAAATTCCCACTCTTTCAGCATTGGAGGCTCGTCTCGGGAAAGTTGGTCCTGCGTGTTAGGGTCTTGAATTATACCACCCTCCAGCTGGCACTCTTGAAATTGGACATCATGTTTCACGATATCAATCATCTCATTCATCGACGCGACGAAGACTTGCATCTTGTCCTGAAGCTCTTCAATTGTCCCTTTGATAGTGGCTACAATCTCAGCCTTGTTAGTCATTTTCTCAATCTGGTTTAAGTACGCAGAATTCATCTGAAGGACTATGGCAAGTTACCTGTAAAAGGCAATGACGAAGAAGAGAGTATGAGTATCAAGAATAGTGAGCCAATCCATGACATCGTCTAGACTCGAAAAACGAAGGCAACTATGACAAAAGGGTTGATTTCTGCAAATTCTAGTTTCGTCGACCTTTACGAGAAAAAATCATATTAATTCGTACAGAGGTCAAAATGGTATGAAAATTTGGGAGCCGATACCCAAGATGATGATTAACAACTTTCATGCTTTAGTCACAGGCAAATTCTTTGTGGATTAATACAGTTTAATACTTCTTTGTAAAAATTCTGCCCAGAAAACTAATCTGTCCGGTTTTTACTTTGAGGATAAATGGGTCATCAAAAATGTGAATTGATGCCCAAAAATTTCCACTTCACTAATTAAAAGCCCAATCTACAACTTTCATGTTTTAATTTTTCTCAAAAGAGCATGTTTTCTAGTGATAAATGGAGAAACAAAATTGAAGTTGAGAAAATTCCAGAATCCAGACAGTTTTTCTTTCACATTAAATTCAGTAATAAATGGAAAATACATTGAATTGATTTAAAAAAAATTTTGAGTGATGAATTAGGGTTTTGTGAATGTTTTCTGTGAAGACTCTATGGATCAATTAAAACTATAAAGTTCAATAAAAATTATGTAATACCAGAAAGTCATATCTGAACAGTAACCTTTATTACAAGAAAAGCTCATAAAGTCATGAAAATGCAATTAAACATGGAACAACAATCCTAAACATGGCAAATCAAGCTGTTTTTGTTTTCTTTGTAGCGACGCAATCTATAGACAAATGGGCCTCCAACTCTTTCCGAAGTCGTGCATTTTCCTTAGCCAAAGTCTTTATTTGTCTTTTCGCCTTTTGCGTCTTCTTTGCATAGGTCTCGATCTCGGCTTGACGGGTGGGCTTCACAATCACCAACGGGAACTTCGGAAGCATGTGAGTTGGTATCAAATGATACTTAATATACCGGACCTTCGCATGATAACATTTTTCCTTTCCCTCGAGCTCCTTCTTGGGTAGTGATAGTGAGCGAGTCTTGGACTTGAGCCAAGTTTGGTCAAGATGCTTGATCTCGGTTATATAATTCTCGCCTGCTACGAATTCAACTTGAAAAGTGTTTGGCCCCAAAGGTGGTGGAATATCCTGTAAAATTCCATATTGCCGTACCACACGGAGAGGATGATACTGCGTCATACCGGTAATACCCAAAAGAAGTATAGGCTCTCGCTCACCATGGTACAAACGAGCCTTAGAGACTTGAAACCAGGGACTCGGATCTTTAAATAAATCAATCCACTCGGAATAAGACAATCTAGCAATATTTTTTTGCAACTCTTGAAATTTTGCAATTGGGTTTTCCTCTTGACTTACCCGTGGAATGGTCATTTTTGAGCCGAACTTAGCATAATGAGAGAAAAACCACATTTGCAAAAGTCCAACCGGAGCGTGAAATGTTTTTTCCTTGTTTTGCTTAAAACGAGTCAAAGATATAAAAGTCTCGGCCATGATAGCATTAGTAAAGTTCATTCCACTGCAAACTTGCCTAGCTATCCAAGCCATGGATGGACTAATAAAATCCTTTTGGAGCGGAAAGATCACAAGTCCGAAGAAAGCTAGAATAAAGATCCTGCTTTGCAAGTATGAATTGCTCTCATAAAAAAGTTCAACGAGGAATGAGAAAGGGCACATATGACAATTTCCTTTTAAAATTTTCCTCATTTTATTTTCACTAATTTTCAAAAACTCAGCAAAAATGAAAATTGGATCCATTTCCACACAAGGGAGAATTAAATCAATGGTCAAAGGTTTTCCAATGGCAAGGCTATACTCTTCCAAAGTCGAAGTGAGCTCGTGCTTACCTAAAATGAAAGTAGCAGTATATGGGCACCAGAAATGTGCAAGCGCCTGCATGACCCCAGTCTATAATTCAATATCCAAAAGTGGCAATACGTGACCCATACGACTAAGGGCATAGGTATGTGCATCAATGCTCAAGTGCCTCCACATCTGCTTCAACTCGGCCTTTGGAATGTACGCGAAACGGATATCAATGTGTCCCATTGTTTATAAATCACGCGCTACAATCCTAAGTGTCATGGACCGACCCAAACAATAACATAAGACAAGATGAAGTTCAGAAGCGTACTTGACCGTTGTTAACACCTGATTTTTAATCATTTTTTTCTATTGCTAAAGAAATAAAAAATCCATAAAAATTCATAAAATTGAAAAATCAACTTTGGGAACCTTAGCCAAGCCTAGGGAACGAATTTTGACCAAAAAATAATTTTTCATATTATATATATTTTAATTTTTTTAAAAAAAAATGAAAAAATATTTGAAAATTTTGGAAAAATAACATTTGAGGCCAAAAAATACACAAAGATAGTTAATATTTTTATTTTAAATCTATTTTCATATTGACCATCGCAAATTCAGAAAAATCCAATTCGAGTCACGTGTTCCTTCACGAGTATAATCTCGAATCGGGCCTAAAAAAATTTAATTTGAGTCAACTTATTTTTAACTTTCACTTTTTATGAGTTGTGACATTGTCTTCTAATATTTTAAATTTTCATCTTGGCCCAATTATACCCAGAATGACTTAATTTTGCAAAAGGGCTTTAATTAAATTACGCATTATTTTCAGCGACAAGAAATGAGCTTAAATTTGACATGTGGTAAATTTTGGTGTGTCAAAAATTGTGAGGAGATTTGGACTTAAAGAAATATATTTTTTTCAGGGACTGAATTGTAAATACTTAAAATTCAAGGACTAGAGTGCAAATACCTAACTCTTGAAGGATTATTTTACAAATAATAAAAAGAAGAGTTAGTGGATAAATTAGAATAGAGAAGGGAAGATGAAGAAGAGGAGATGAAGAAGAGAAGTTGGAGAAGAATGGATGGAGAAAATAAGATAAGAATAGAGAAGGGAAGATGGAGATGAAGAAGAGTTAGTAGAGAAATTAGAATGGAAGATAAGAATAGAGAAGGGAAGATGGAGATTAAGAAGAGTTAGTGGAGAAATTAGAATGGGAGATAAATATGGAGAATGGAAGATGAAGATGAAGAAGAGTTAGTGGAGAGATTAGAATGTGAGATAGAGATGGAGAATGGAAGATGAAAATGAAGAAGAGTTAGTGGAGAAATTAGAATGGGAGATAGAGTTAGTGGAAAAATTAGAATGGGAGATAGATGAGTAGGTTATAAAAGGAGGAAGAAGTGAGCTTGAGAAAGGATTCTTGGAAGAGAAAATTTGAAGTGTTTGGGAGAATTTTTTGGAGAGGAAATTTTGGATGTTTGAGAGAGTTTTGGGAGATTGAAGAAAAATTTGAGAGAGAAAAAAAATACCAAAAGAGAGAGAATTTTGAAGATGATGGGAGTTTAAAGTTAGGGGTTATCATCACAAATTCTTTCATCGATCAACATAAATCAAGAGTTCATCCTCATCAACGAGCAAACAAATTCGAGCTAAGTGTTTTTTTATTTATTCATTTATTTGTGGTTTTAGTCGCAAATTAGCACAAATTGTATGCACTTTCTCCATCTTTTCTTTTCTCCATATTTTATGTCAGGAGAAGGATATCTCTACGTCAACAGCAAAAATCTCGTAGAGATGCAAAAATCAGCCCAGACAAGCTCCTAAGCTGTCCACCGATTTCTCAACTGATCTGTGACTAAAAGTCCCTCTTAATTCAAAAGAAACTCTCTATATTGGGAACATAGAGAGCGAAAATCAATTATAGAAATCCCTCCCAAAAAACGGGAGATAAGTACTCTTTCCACTCTTCTGGTTTTAGGTGCAGATTAGCACATATTTTGTATACTGACACTTCACTCTATTTTATGTCAGGAAGCCGCAACTCTATATCAGTGGTCAACCCTATGGAAGCACAAAATCGGCTTGGAGGAGTCCTCAAGCGCGTACAAATTTCAAATTGTTGAATCAATTCGTTGTATTTTATTTTAAAGAATTCATACCCCAGAATGGAGAGGACAAAGTCCATCCGCAACTTAAATACCTGCACCATAAATCCCAAAGGGAAGAGCCAAGCCAATGCTTAGCCTCCCATTGGAGGTTTTTACTTACAGTAGTTAAATACCTGCAACTTAAATACCTGTACCTTAAATCCCAAAGGGAAGAGCCAAGCCAATGCTTAGCCTCCCATTGGAGGTTTTTACTTACAGTAGTTAAATACCTGCAACTTAAATACCTGTATCTTAAATCCCAAAGGGAAGAGCCAAGCCAATGCTTAGCCTCCCATTGGAGGTTTTTACTTACAGTAGTTAAATACCTGTACCTTAAATCCCAAAGGGAAGAGCCAAGCCAATGCTTAGCCTCCCATTGGAGGTTTTTACTTACAGTAGTTAAATACCTGCAACTTAAATACCTGTACCTTAAATCCCAAAAGGAAGAGCCAAGCCAATGCTTAGCCTCCCATTGGAGGTTTTTTTACTTACAGTAGTTTAAATACTTGCAACTTAAATACCTGTACCTTAAATCCCAAAGGGAAGAGCCAAGCCAATGCTAGGCCTCCCATTGGAGGTGTTTATTCACTGTCATGTACTTCCTATAATTTAATTTTTGAATCATCAAACCCAAAAGATGAGTAGGTCGTAATACTGCACAGAAGTTGTTAACATACTCCCTCTTACGGCTTCAGGGAATCTTTAACACTTAAAAAAATATAACAAATAAAAATATATACCATCCATGCATCCTATTTAAAAAGTGAAAACACAAAAGAGAATACCCTATTAAAGCCTTAGGAATAGACCAAGCCTGAGTTGCCGAATTAGGATATCCATGAAATTAAGGTACCGAAAGGGCATTAGTTTTAATTAACTAGTGTAACCAAGTCTCCGAGCTCATAATCTCTGGTTCGCAGGAATAAATTAGTTCTCCCGCTAATTTATTTAGGTTTCTAATCGACCTACCAAGAACGATTAGTGGCGGCTCCAAATTTCAAAATCATTTAAACAAAAACCAAAGTTGCGATTCAGTAGGGCTTGGGAGGGTCCGCGTTAGGTTAGTCAAATCTAATTAACCTAATAATCCGTTAACCCCTTTAGAAAAGTAAAATTTTTTAGGGGGTCGCGACAGACTGGCGACTCCACTGGGGACGGGATTTTTAAATTTTCGAAAAAAGATACCAATTGGAATACTTGAATTTTTTCAAAATTTTAAAAGTCTTAGCGGGCTTAGGCCAATGAAAATTTCATGGATATCTCGCTTCTGGCGATCTTGTTTGGGACTCATTCTATAGGTGTTATATGTTTTTGCAGGATGGGAGTTATAAGGGGCGGAGTGTTTGGCTAACCCCTTTGTTTTGCAGGCTTGGTGTTGGGTTTATTTGTTTAATTTCGCACATTTTTAGAAGCGCTGTTTTGATATCAATTGTTGTGCATGTCTTGCATACTCTGAGGATCACGACACCTGCACACACAAGCGTCTAAACCCAAGTCGCAAAATTCTTCCTAGAAAACCATAGATAGGGATCGAATATGCAAAGCTCTTGCGTCGATTGCGCTCGGGTTGACCATATTTTATCCCGCTCATTATCTGAATTGACAATTCTTCCCATTGTGATTTGATTGCGCAGAGGGTAAGGTTGTCAATTCAGATAGTGGGGGCCTTTTAGGTCCATACCCTGTCTCTCCTTCTTTTATTTTCTAGAGTCCACTCCTCACTTGAGTCATGCGCATGACTATGTGATTTGCATTTCTCCAAGGTAAAAGTAAGTTCTCTAATTTTATCTTGTATTTATTTTCGGTCGGTCCATGCTAGGTGATAGTCAGTTTTTGAGCTTGATATTACGACCATTCTTTTAAAAGAAAATAAAAATTAAATTTGTCTCTCATTTCTTTAAAAATTTTTTTTGAAAAAATGATGTGAAAAAATCCCTTCATGGGAATTTTATTAACCAATAAGAGATTTTTGTCATGTTTTTATTGCTTCAATAAAAATGAAATTTTCCTGAAAAAATTTTCCTCTGAAAATTTATTTCAATAAAAAGAAAAATTACTTCAAAAAAAACTCTAGTAGACATCAAGTGATTTTATCACAATTTTCAAATTATAAAAACTTGCAAGAAAATTCTTCTCGAGAAATTCGCCCATGTTTTTCTAAGAAAATTTTCTCTAAATAAAATTAGACTAATGTCTCGGGGGAATTGTATTGACCAATAAGAGATTCTTGTCATGTTTTTCTTGCTTCAATAAAAATGAAATTTTCCTGACAAATTTTCCTCTGAAAATTTATTTCGATAAAAAGAAAAAATCCTTAAAAAAAAAACTTTGGTAAACATCAAGTGATTTTATCACATTCTTTCAAATTATAAAAACTTGCAACAAAAATTCTTTTCGAGAAATTCGCTCATGTTTTTCTAAGAAAATTTTCTTAGACTAATGTCTCGGGGGAATTTTGTTAACTAATAAAGGATTTCTGTCATGTCTTTCCTGCTTCAATAAAAATAAAATTTTCCTGACAAATTTACCTCTGAAAATTTATTTTGATAAAAAGGAAATTCCTTCAAAAATTTTAGTAAACGTCAAGAGATTTTGTCACATTCCTTTAAAAAATAATAATAAAAAGAGTAATAAATCTGCAAAAAAAATTCTGTATCAGAAATTAACCCATTTCTTCCTAGGGAATTTTTTTTTCTCTGATTTCTCTATAAAATAGAAAAAATCAAATTGGACTAATATAGGAGTCATGGACCGACATTCCTTGTGTCGCATACTAATTATATCATTTTCTTTTGCAGGGAGATCCTAGATACCCCAGACGGGTGTAAAAATTAAGTTCAAAATATATCAAGAATCATCTTCAGAAATACCAAAAGACGAAAAACACCGAGGCTTCAAGCGTTAATTTCGGGGGGCAAACGAACACTGTCCATCTTTGACAGACAGAGTTATGTCAATCCGTAAACTTGTATGGGCAGTGTATTCTGATATGACGGTGGATTTATACTGATTAAACACGGGGGCATATTTAATGTATTGCAGAGGATCCCGCGTCTTTTGAAAGACAATATGGAACCCATGAAACAAATACCTTTACCAGAGACCGATCTTAAAATTTCCTCTTATCCGAAACATGCGGAGGACTTTAGAGGACCGAGGTTCTATTAATGAACGTGGCCCACAGGAATTTCTCCCGACGCTACAGGCGACCGACACGAGCAAGTGGACGCCGAAAGAAATAAAATATGGATAAAAGTGGGCACACAACAGGTGGCCGGATTTATTACCAGCGCACTGATCGAGTTGTCATAGCGTTATTGTTTGTGATCTCAAGATGGATAGTGGGGGCCACCGCCGAACCCTTCATCAATGTTCTCGATATCATCGTCTGGAGCAATTAAACAAGAACATCAAGAAGAACATTAAGCCTCGACATCTTCGGTACCTCAAATCGTTCTGTTATGCTATGCGGAAGAAACGATAGTAGGAAAATTAAAAAAAAAACAAAACAAAACACGTGAAGCTTTTCTTTCATTCCATTCATCAAAGAGTATTACAACAACTCACTGGGGAGGAAAGGTAAAGCCAAACTGGGCCCTGATGACCATTACGAAAGAGCTCAACTGACTCTCCAAACAGTTGATGCTCTGGATGCACCGGGCGCTCTCGGGATCAAGCTCCGCGAGCCTAAAGAAGAGGCGATCGCACTTCTCTTTAACCTGGGCCATAGTAGCCTCGTAATGCTCAACGGCAAACTCCAGGTCCGGAACCGCTGCCCTCTCGAAAGCAATGTCTGCCGTAATGTCATCAAGTCTCTCCTGCAGCCAACCACATTTACACCTCATCACAATATTGCCTGGCTCCTGTTCGGCGTAAGTTCGGACCAAGGCCAGACGGTCCACCAACTTTCCCCTCTCACGAACCAGCCACGAAAGCTGATCGTTGGCAAACTTGAGGGCCTTTTTGTGATTATCAGCCACAAACGTAACTGTTGCCAGACGCTCGTGCCGGTCTCGGTAACGGGCTTTCACGACGGCGGTCACAAGGACCGTCTCATAAGCACGGTTATAGGTAGCCAGAAAATTGATGAAGAGGGTCGAGAAGTTCCGGTACTCCTTCCCTAGTTGGGTACCCTCAACAGAAGCAGCGTCCACGGTCCTAAATAAACCGAGGATTTCAGCCTCAACGGTAGAGTTTTTGGCTATATGAGCGTAACCTCTACCAAGAAGATTGTAGAGTCTCTCCCACCCAGCTAGGACTTCGGCGGATAAGGTATGGTTAGGAGAATTAGCCATTTTTGAAAGCAGAATACGAAAGAAAGGGGGAGAGAGGTGAGGCAGATGAGCGGAATGCGAAGATGGTAATCTGCTTTGAAGTAAATATTGATTTCATAGTGACGGTATCAACCAGTCAAGATTTCTCTTATCTACCATTCTCTATTGGCACCACCCTCGTTGGCTCGAATTCCCATCAGATGGCGACTGCGAGCTAAGCGAGTCCGAAATCTCCGCAGAAAGTTTGACGAGACACCGCCACTTTGAAAAAGAAGACGGAAAGATGAGCTGAGTGGAAGACACGGCAAACGTTAGCGAAAAGGAGATACGATTTGTCTTCATTGGAGGACCCGCCAGTAAATCGATGGTGGAGATCTTGATAGGGGCCCTCTATCACGGAAAGAAAAAAGAAGACAAACTGAGCGAGAAACAAGGATTTCCCCTTTGATCAAAAGCTGAATATCAGATTTTCTCCCTCGGAAAATCTAATAGCGCTGCCCGTGAAGAGGGAAGTCGTTGCTATTGCCAGAGAGAGAACTTGTCCCCATTTGATAGTCAGAGTTCATTCGCAAGAACTCGCGGGAGAAAGATAGAGAGGAAGGAGTTCTCGTGGGAGAGGAATTCAAAACCTTCACCATCAAAGCATCGGCTTTCAAAGCCTGTTACGAGAAGGCATCAACGATCTCGTGATCCCTCAAGTCCGAGAAGACATCCCGAGGCGGTCTCGAATCGGCAGTCCTAGATCCAGAAATATGTCGAGTGTCAGGGGAACGGGCGCATGTTCAACCCTGGTCAAAGCTGATGAAGTTCCTTACCCTGAGGGTCTACTGGTCATGGCCATTGACGGTAATCCAGTCTCTCTGTCAATCCTTGTTACCGTATTAAGAAAATGCCGGTATAAGGTTGTAGCTCAAGCAAAGGCGACAGAGGCCTTAGAGATATTAAGGAGGAGTAGTGACCCGTTTGATATCGTCCTCACCGCCATGGTAGGGATTGACATGGATGTTTTCACTCTCTTGGAAGTCATCAATTCTAAATTAAACATGCCAGTCCTCGTAATATCGGCAAGCGATGATCAGCAAGCCCTAATGAAGGCTGTCTTAAATGGGGCCCAAGATGTCGTAACGAAACCAGTTAGAGTTCAGATGCTTCAAAACATATGGCAGCACGTGGTAAGGAAGCAATTGCACGACCATGAGAACAAGCATCAAGCCTTCAATTTTGTTCCAAGCAACTGGAGAAAGAAGATGAGTTGGTCTCCCGAGCTGCATCGTATGTTTGTTAATGCAGTTCAGCAGCTAGGAATAGATTCGGTACGGCCGCAACATATACTGGAAATTATGAAGGTAGAGGGACTCACTAAAGCAAATGTTTCGAGTCATCTTCAGAAGTACAGAAAAAGGGTGAGAGAACACAATGCAGCTCAGAATCAAGAAAACCAAGGCGGGACTGATCCAAGCCTGAACGTCGAGTCTCCTCGCCATCATAAGTTCCCCAGGTTAGCATGGGGCGAGCCACTTCCCATCATCAACCAAGCTAGTAGCCATGCCATCAATCCCCCAGGCGTTAATCAAAGTATCCCCCAGAATCACCCTAATGCTCTTCAAGAGTATAGACTGCAGGAGCAGTGTATTCAGATTCCTTGGTTTGAGCACCAACCTGTGGCTAGAATTCATCCCATGATCAGCGCGCCTGCGCAGCCAAAGAATCAGACAAGAAATTATCCTGAGCACTTCCACTTCTCTAATCCTCGAATGGAAGGAGTTCTTGGCAGCAGGACAGTTGGTGATCCCCACACTTTCTCGAGTAATGATGAAGGCTCCAGCACGAGAAGTCAAATTGCTCATGGCGATGACAGAATGAGAAATCTACCGCCAGCATTTGCCAACAACAATGCCCAATTCGAGTATCAGTTGCTGGAAGGTTCAAGAGATTACCCAGATGATGAGCTTACTGCCCTGGTCAACCAGTTTAGGGTTGACAGACGTCCCAAGCCGCGATCAGGAGCTAGTGAGTAAGGACTCTCAAACATCGGTCATCCACACCCGAACCGACACGAGACTAGCTGATTATCAAAGAGCCACAGGAGAGGCAGAACTGACCTTGAATAAGTGCACCTTTCATTTCATGCTTAATTCCCCTGCGTATGATATTTCCAGCTTTCTAGGTGACTAGATTTAATTCAGGGGCAAGGGGGTAATTTGTTTTTTTATCTCGTCGAATGCGTGAATCCCTTTTTTATGCTAGATTTAGGGCGGATCAATTTGTGGCAACGTCGCTTACTGCCATAATGAGAAATGTTGAATGGCCTCACGTAGGGAAATTTCAAGTGAAAAGCCCAGGCGAGCTCGAAGACGGGTAACTGTGTGTCGTTCCAATTTACCCTTAATCGTTGCAAAATGCTAAATTGGATTTGTTCCATTCTCACCCAGGGGATTGCAAAGTGCCTCAAGAGTGTCGCAAAATGAAATGACCCAATGGAATGCGATAGGACTCATTCGCCTTCAAGGTAACCTTCAAATTAAAGGAGCCCTCCGGTCCACGGACCCGATGGCATGGAAAATAATGATGGTCCAAGGCAACCCGAAAGAAAACAAGGCCCAACTAAGCAAAGCACATATGTGGCAAGCTCAAAGTGAAAGGCAACTCGGGACATACAATTCAATCCAATCCAAATGAAGGAACTTCCTCAATTCAAATTCAATGGAAGTATACACAAGGGTAAAACAGTATCGTTCCAATTTTTCTAGAATATGAAGAACATATACTGCCGCATTCTCTTTCATTTTTGCAGGGGAAGTCTCTACTGGCCAGATTTTCCTGTCTACCATTCCCTATCAGTATCACCTCCGCTACTCGTCTCCAATCTCGAGCCAAGTAAATCCGACGTCTCTACGGAAAAGTTGGACGGGACGCCACTACTTTGAAAAAGAAAGGATAAAAAATAAGCTGAGTGGGAGACAAAGACATTTTCGGTAGAAAAGAGATACGACTCGTCTTTATTGAATAACTCGCCAGCAAATTGACGGTGGAGACAGCAACAAGGGGCCCCCTTCCACGGAAAGATGGAAGGAGACGAGCTGGGCGAGAGATACGATGAAAAGAAAATCGAGAAAGCCAGAACACTCGAGAGAGGCAATACAGTTGGAAAACCCACGTCTAATTTTAAAGGAGGCATCTTCTTGATAATTCTCATTCGTGCTCGAAAGAGAGACTCTTAAAGCATACGCAATCTCCAAGAAAAATCCAGAGAGTGAAAATACAAGAAGAGATATCAAACTTTGAGAAATCGTTAACCAAATCAAAGATGTCTCAACCCAACACACTTGAAAGTTATCGTTACTTGCTGAATATGGGAAAGGAAGAGTTCGAAGCCATGTTTGGGATCGAGCCTATGGAGTCCGGCCCTTCCACCGACGACGTCCAAGAGCCCGATAAGGATAAGGACAACAACGGTAAAGGTCAAAAGAAGCGTTACCGTCGCCATACTGAGGAGCAAGTACGAAAGCTTGAAGATTTCTTCAGAACGTGCCCTATGCCAGGCGGCAAACAGAAAATGGAACTGAGTCAAGAGCTAGGACTTGAACCTTCACAAATCAAGTTCTGGTTTCAAAATAGACGAACCCGAATGAAGACTCGTCATGAGCACAACGAAGCCGAATTTCTAAGAGTTGAAAATGAAAACCTCCGAGCGGAGAACAAGATATATAAAGAGGCTTTTGCCTCCGCCACCTACCCCAACTGCAATACTCTCCTCACCCTCGATGAAATACATTTTCTGAGGATCGAAAATGCACGTTTAAGAGGTGAGTTAGATCAGTTCATAGCAGGATCAAGTTCTGTTGGAGCAAGACACAAAAAGACCGAGACTATGGGACCAGCATGGATGCCTTCTGAGGAGGAGGTGAGGTATCATCACCAGGCAAGTGGCATTGGCGACGAACTCGCCGCCATGATCAGGCAATTTGATGCTGATGAAGCACCAGGGCTTTAATGTGCATACGGATCCTGTATTTCAAAACTAGTGATCACGGGACCTGCAACACAGCCGACGCGTACCTGATCCGAAACAACGCTAGCTGATCACTCAAGAACCTGCAAAGGGAAGAAGATCAAACCTGGACGAATACGTCTACTTAGTTTCATCGCACGTTCTCACCTTTTATCGATGTCCAAAATCAATGCACAAGCTAGAAGTAATCATTTCCCTTTCCCCCTTATTAAATGCTCGGAGCCGTTACCGCACCAAACTCGAAAAAATTAATATCGAGAAGAAATCCGCGTAAATCCGAAGGGTAAACCCGTATCGTTTCAAGTTACCCTCGAACTACCCATGTTTTAAAATTAAACCCCTCATATTTTCAGGAATTTGCAAAAAGACCCAAAAACGAAATTCCTTGGTTGGACTAAATTGGGGCAAATCAACTCGTGGACATTACCACGGAATGAACAGCTTCAGACAAAGGAAAGTGCGAACGAGAGACCCGAAGAAATATCAGACATAGGTAATTCTGTATCGTTCTAATTTGTTCATAATCATCACAAGTCCTGAATTGTTTTATTCCATTCTTAACAGGGATTGCAAATTATCTCGAGAAATACCGTAACATGACCCAAGGTGATACAACAGGTCCAATGGACCGAATGGTATGGGGGATGACAGTAGGTCCGAAATATCCCGAGTTCGATCCCCGAGGGTGGGGAATGTTGTATGTATTATAAATAAATGAAACAACTTTTTGTGCATTTTTTTTAACAAACAGGAATACTTGACGACCTTACCAAAAAACAGGAATACTCGACGAGTAATATCAAATTCAGTATTTTACTATAGTCTTGCGATAATGGTGAGGTGCCTAACAAAAGTTGAGGAAAATTCAATCCAGCAAAATTGGTAAGAGACTCGTGCAAGGCATTCAAGACGAAAGGTAAATCAGTATCGTTTCCAATTTACCCCTTTTAATACTGGTTGACATGTCTCCTTTTCTTTCTACAGGAAATATTTACACTAACATTTAACATGTTGAAGGAGACAAATCCAAAAGAAAATTATGATCATCTGACAAGATCTATTTTGGTGAAAAATGGGGCAAATTAATCACAAGTTCTGAAGCAAAAAAAGCAAATACGTCTTCCTTATCTCGTTTGATTTCAAGAATAATTTCTCTGCTTTTTGCAGGGGCATTCAACCACTAAACCACGGCGGTCGCTGTTATTAAGCAAACCGAAATGCTTCATCACCCATATGCTTCATCGCACAGGGGCAAAGTTGAGATGAACCGCCCATCGACATAAGGAGTAGGCTTCCCAATTTGTTCGGTCCGCCCACATACCAGGGGCAATTCAAATCCGCCCATATTTGCACATTATATAAACACACATTATGCTAAAAAATTGTCACATCTGCATTGTGTTTACACATTTCACGAATTATGTATGATTATTCCGCATGTTTAATTTACCAACTCCAACTTAGAGCATAAACTGCATAGGAGACATCAAATATGCAAAATGGGACATAACAGGATGAGGAAAGTTAAACCATTTCTACACACGGGTCTAACATTTTAATCTACAGATAAACAGCCTTTCTCTAGAGTGAGAGAAAGCCCCTTCGGACTAAAGTCCCCCATTCAGATTACATTCGAGGCGTTCATACTATGAGAACCTCCTTAAACAGAATTGGTAATGCAAGCTTGACAGAATAGTTTTGCATGATCCATATTTGGATTGATTGCATCATGAGTTATCACACAGACTACTTCTAATCATTGCCGACTTGGTTGAATAGTTTTACATGAACCGATCAACTCATTGATGAAAATGCTTGCACATGTTACCTCTGATACTGCCTAACAGGCAACACATTCCCAATGTTCAAACTACCTTCCAAAGTCTTGAAATTCATTCAGCGATTATTGAATGAACAAGCCTGGTTGTCGAGAAGCCACCAAGCATTTCTTCCAAATTCTCAGGTAAGTATATCTTCAACCTGAACCTTTCAAGAGAATGAATTCTGACGGTTGTTGGGGTACTCGAATCCATTGCGGTACATACAGGTATCCACCTTCTTCAATAAAGCATGATTTGTCTCAAGGACAGAAATGTTCGAGACCTTTTGATCTCTGCCTCTTTGGTTTATTCCTAAAGCGACAGGATAATATAATTTGGGTTTGAGCTTCTGCAGGATTCCTGATCTTTCCAGATTCCAGAATGGCACCCTTTGAGGTACACCAAGTCCTTCTTACAGGCAAAATAAGTCCTTCTTACAGGCAAACCAAGTCCTTCTTACAGGCAAATCAAGTCCTTCTTATAGGCACAAAGTCCTTCTTACAGGCAAATCAAGTCCTTCTTACAGGCAAAATAAGTCCTTTTTACAGGCACAAAGTCCTTCTTACAGGCACAAAGTCCTTCTTACAGGCAAATCAAGTCCTTCTTACAGGCAAAACAAGTCCTTCTTACAGGCAAAACAAGTCCTTCTTACAGGCACAAAGTCCTTCTTACAGGCAAATCAAGTCCTTCTTACAGGCAAATCAAGTCCTTCTTACAGGCATAAAGTCCTTCTTATAGGCAAACCAAGTTCTTCTTACAGGCACCAAGTCCTTCTTACAGGCAAACCAAGTCCTTCTTACAGGCAAACCAAGTCCTTCTTACAGGCACAAAGTGCTTCTTACAGGCAAATCAAGTCCTTCTTACAGGCAAAACAAGTCCTTCTTACAGGCAAAACAAGTCCTTCTTACAGGCAAATCAAGTCATTCTTACAAGCATAAAGTCCTTCTTATAGGCAAACTAAGTTCTTCTTACAGGCACCAAGTCCTTCTTACAGGCATAAAGTCCTTCTTACAGGCAAACCAAGTCCTTCTTACAGGCAAACCAAGTCCTTCTTATAGGCACCAAGTCCTTCTTATAGGCAAACTAAGTCCTTCTTACAGGCAAACCAAGTCCTTCTTACAGGCACAAAGTCCTTCTTACAGGCAAATCAAGTCCTTCTTACAGGCACAAAGTCCTTCTTACAGGCAAATCAAGTCATTCTTACAGGCACAAAGTCCTTCTTACAGGCATAAAGTCCTTCTTATAGGCAAATCAAGTCCTTCTTACAGGCATAAAGTCCTTCTTACAGGCAAACAAAGTCCTTCTTACAGGCAAATCAAGTCCTTCTTACAGGCACAAAGTCCTTCTTACAGGCAAAGTAAGTCCTTCTTACAGGCAAAACAAAGTCCTTCTTACAGGCAAACAAAGTCCTTCTTACAGGCAAAGCAAGTCCTTCTTACAGGCACAAAGTTCTTCTTACAGGCAAAGCACCAAGTCCTTTTTACTGGCACCAAGTCCTTTCTACAGGCACCAAGTCCTTCTTACAGGTATCTCCACGTGGTGACCTACCATACGGGTCAAATCTCAATCAAAATTTAATCAGTAGAATCCTTTTATTAGGAATCTACCATGGTACGACCCACCATACGGGTCAAATGGTATGACCCACCATACGGGTCAAATTTTAATTCAATTTTTAATCAGTAGAATCCTTTTATTAGGAATCTACCATGGGTTGATCCACCATACGGGTTCAAGTTCAACCACCCTAAAGTTTTTTTTATATAACGAATCCTTAGGTTCTCATTTCATTTTCAGTGGAACAATCATGTCACGACTCTTTTTATTTACTTGTATTGAGTCGATAAGAATCCAGGTGTCATCTCGTCTTTGAAATGAACCTCTACCGAGCTTCCTTTCAAAGAGGGGCAGTTGTTAACACCTGATTTTTAATCATTTTTTTCTATTGCTAAAGAAATAAAAAATCCATAAAAATTCATAAAATTGAAAAATCAACTTTGGGAACCTTAGCCAAGCCTAGGGAACGAATTTTGACCAAAAAATAATTTTTCATATTATATATATTTTAATTTTTTTAAAAAAAAATGAAAAAATATTTGAAAATTTTGGAAAAATAACATTTGAGGCCAAAAAATACACAAAGATAGTTAATATTTTTATTTTAAATCTATTTTCATATTGACCATCGCAAATTCAGAAAAATCCAATTCGAGTCACGTGTTCCTTCACGAGTATAATCTCGAATCGGGCCTAAAAAAATTTAATTTGAGTCAACTTATTTTTAACTTTCACTTTTTATGAGTTGTGACATTGTCTTCTAATATTTTAAATTTTCATCTTGGCCCAATTATACCCAGAATGACTTAATTTTGCAAAAGGGCTTTAATTAAATTACGCATTATTTTCAGCGACAAGAAATGAGCTTAAATTTGACATGTGGTAAATTTTGGTGTGTCAAAAATTGTGAGGAGATTTGGACTTAAAGAAATATATTTTTTTCAGGGACTGAATTGTAAATACTTAAAATTCAAGGACTAGAGTGCAAATACCTAACTCTTGAAGGATTATTTTACAAATAATAAAAAGAAGAGTTAGTGGATAAATTAGAATAGAGAAGGGAAGATGAAGAAGAGGAGATGAAGAAGAGAAGTTGGAGAAGAATGGATGGAGAAAATAAGATAAGAATAGAGAAGGGAAGATGGAGATGAAGAAGAGTTAGTAGAGAAATTAGAATGGAAGATAAGAATAGAGAAGGGAAGATGGAGATTAAGAAGAGTTAGTGGAGAAATTAGAATGGGAGATAAATATGGAGAATGGAAGATGAAGATGAAGAAGAGTTAGTGGAGAGATTAGAATGTGAGATAGAGATGGAGAATGGAAGATGAAAATGAAGAAGAGTTAGTGGAGAAATTAGAATGGGAGATAGAGTTAGTGGAAAAATTAGAATGGGAGATAGATGAGTAGGTTATAAAAGGAGGAAGAAGTGAGCTTGAGAAAGGATTCTTGGAAGAGAAAATTTGAAGTGTTTGGGAGAATTTTTTGGAGAGGAAATTTTGGATGTTTGAGAGAGTTTTGGGAGATTGAAGAAAAATTTGAGAGAGAAAAAAAATACCAAAAGAGAGAGAATTTTGAAGATGATGGGAGTTTAAAGTTAGGGGTTATCATCACAAATTCTTTCATCGATCAACATAAATCAAGAGTTCATCCTCATCAACGAGCAAACAAATTCGAGCTAAGTGTTTTTTTATTTATTCATTTATTTGTGGTTTTAGTCGCAAATTAGCACAAATTGTATGCACTTTCTCCATCTTTTCTTTTCTCCATATTTTATGTCAGGAGAAGGATATCTCTACGTCAACAGCAAAAATCTCGTAGAGATGCAAAAATCAGCCCAGACAAGCTCCTAAGCTGTCCACCGATTTCTCAACTGATCTGTGACTAAAAGTCCCTCTTAATTCAAAAGAAACTCTCTATATTGGGAACATAGAGAGCGAAAATCAATTATAGAAATCCCTCCCAAAAAACGGGAGATAAGTACTCTTTCCACTCTTCTGGTTTTAGGTGCAGATTAGCACATATTTTGTATACTGACACTTCACTCTATTTTATGTCAGGAAGCCGCAACTCTATATCAGTGGTCAACCCTATGGAAGCACAAAATCGGCTTGGAGGAGTCCTCAAGCGCGTACAAATTTCAAATTGTTGAATCAATTCGTTGTATTTTATTTTAAAGAATTCATACCCCAGAATGGAGAGGACAAAGTCCATCCGCAACTTAAATACCTGCACCATAAATCCCAAAGGGAAGAGCCAAGCCAATGCTTAGCCTCCCATTGGAGGTTTTTACTTACAGTAGTTAAATACCTGCAACTTAAATACCTGTACCTTAAATCCCAAAGGGAAGAGCCAAGCCAATGCTTAGCCTCCCATTGGAGGTTTTTACTTACAGTAGTTAAATACCTGCAACTTAAATACCTGTATCTTAAATCCCAAAGGGAAGAGCCAAGCCAATGCTTAGCCTCCCATTGGAGGTTTTTACTTACAGTAGTTAAATACCTGTACCTTAAATCCCAAAGGGAAGAGCCAAGCCAATGCTTAGCCTCCCATTGGAGGTTTTTACTTACAGTAGTTAAATACCTGCAACTTAAATACCTGTACCTTAAATCCCAAAAGGAAGAGCCAAGCCAATGCTTAGCCTCCCATTGGAGGTTTTTTTACTTACAGTAGTTTAAATACTTGCAACTTAAATACCTGTACCTTAAATCCCAAAGGGAAGAGCCAAGCCAATGCTAGGCCTCCCATTGGAGGTGTTTATTCACTGTCATGTACTTCCTATAATTTAATTTTTGAATCATCAAACCCAAAAGATGAGTAGGTCGTAATACTGCACAGAAGTTGTTAACATACTCCCTCTTACGGCTTCAGGGAATCTTTAACACTTAAAAAAATATAACAAATAAAAATATATACCATCCATGCATCCTATTTAAAAAGTGAAAACACAAAAGAGAATACCCTATTAAAGCCTTAGGAATAGACCAAGCCTGAGTTGCCGAATTAGGATATCCATGAAATTAAGGTACCGAAAGGGCATTAGTTTTAATTAACTAGTGTAACCAAGTCTCCGAGCTCATAATCTCTGGTTCGCAGGAATAAATTAGTTCTCCCGCTAATTTATTTAGGTTTCTAATCGACCTACCAAGAACGATTAGTGGCGGCTCCAAATTTCAAAATCATTTAAACAAAAACCAAAGTTGCGATTCAGTAGGGCTTGGGAGGGTCCGCGTTAGGTTAGTCAAATCTAATTAACCTAATAATCCGTTAACCCCTTTAGAAAAGTAAAATTTTTTAGGGGGTCGCGACAACCGTGGGATAGGAAAATAAACAATCACATGGACATGCACATGACTCGTGGGTTAACCTTATTCTAACTATCCTAAAGGCTCACAAATTGAAGTGAAAGACTTACGGCAAGGCGACAATCTCGCGCACATAATCAAGATTAGTCGCTATCCCGCGACGTAACTAAGATTAGCCGGGCCTTTCCACTTCGGCTACTCGAGTCAAAAATTAAAACCACCGCTTTGGTAATCTTACCAAGCCTGAGGCATAACTTTTAAAACTCATTTTTGAAAAGAAGTTCGGGAGTGAATCTGGACTAACTTTCGACGTGATCTCACGGCGAACGCTAGAACCAAATCACGATACCATCCTAAAACTAGTGGCCCAGGTCCGACCACGGGATGTGTGTGATGCAGTGCTAAAGCGATTAATCATGCATAACAATTAAATGCAAACACCGCTTCAATAATTCAAAAATTAAATGACAAGTTTCACACACCAAACCTGCAAAACAAAGGGTTAGCCAAACACTCCACCCCTTATAACTTCCGTTCTACAAAACCATTTAACACCTAAGGATTAAAATTCAACCAATTGCCAAACCAAGTGAATTTTCATGAAATATTTCTGGCCTAAGTCCTCCTTAAATTTCAAAAAATTCAAGTTAGTCCCCAGCGGAGTCGCCAAACTGTCGCGACCTAAAAAAAATCAGTTTCCCGATTTTTAAAGTTAATGGATTACCAGGTTAATTAAATTGAATTAACTAGCCTAGCTCGAACTCTCCCAAGTTCTACCAAATCATGACTTAGGTTCAATTTCATCAAAAGAAGGATTTATCTTGGAGTCGCCACTAATCATTTTGGGTAGGTTGATTAGACACCTAAATAAAGCATCGGGAGAAATACTTTATTCCTACGAACCAGAGATTAATGAGTTCGGGGACTTGGTTACACTAATATTTCTACTAGCGCCCTTTCGGTACCAATTTCATGAAAATGTTCAACTTGGCAATTTTGATGAATTTTCACTTGAGATTCAAAGGTGCAATTTTTTTATTTTCTTTTTATGACAAGGTAAGGAACTAAATTATATGCAATGCGTGCGGTTTAATCTAAATATTTACAAGATAAATTACGCGTGAAATTATTTACATGATGTGAAAATGTGCAACAAAAGCAAACCCATTTTTTTTATTTTTTAAAGAAAATATTACAACGTGCAATAAAAATCTCAAAAATTGGATATGCAATTTATTCCAAAGAAATGCAATATGTCCAACAAGGTATAATCGAAATTCAAATCAATCCATTTAGGCAACACAATTTCGAATATTCTAAATGATTAGAATCGTTACCTAACTTGGCGGATTTGATTATTGAACTCGGACCTCAGATTACCTCGTGGGTCAAGATTGCGGATCGCGGCTCGCGGCTCGAACGACGGGGATGAACTTGCGGATTGTATTGGTCGTAATTATCTTGTTAATACACATATTAATAATAATTAAATTAATTTCCTATTTTTGTCATAATAAATTTAGCGTATTTATGCTTTTATTACACATAGTAATAATAAATAAATTAATTTCCTATTTTTTTAGAAATAAATATCATAATTATCTTGTTATTAGACATATCCTATTTATGCTATTATTACACATAGTAATAATAATCCAAATGAATTTCCTCTTATTTGCATAAATAAATTAATTAATTTCCTATTTTTTTAGAAATAAATATCATAATTATCTTGTTATTAGACATATCCTATTTATGCTTTTATTAGACATAGTCATAAATTAATTTTTTATTACACATATTAATAGTAATTTAAGTAATTTCCTATTTTTTTGTCAGAAATAAATTATCATTATGATCTTGTTAGTGAACATATTAATAATATTTTATTAAATTGTAGATTGTAAATAATTTGTAATTTATTCATTTAGCAGAATGTCATCTACAAATTTTGCGACTGTGCAATGGGGAGGTAGAGTATATTATAACTTTTCAAAATTTTAATTTATAATTAAGTTATTAAACCAAGTTTCAAAATAAAATTATAAATTTATAAAGTATCATAAATATATAAAATAATTTAAGTGCTCCATGAGACTTGTGCGGCATGGCCTCCAAATTGGTAAATAAAAAAAATTCTTTAAATGAGTAATTTTTTTGGGAACCAATTTAAACAAATATGTAAAGTCCGAAGCGAGAGATGGGTTAAAAAAAAACTCCAGAGTAGCGAGAAAATTTTTTTTTTTCCCAAAATGGGTTTTTTAAAAAAATCCATTTATTGGGTTAATTTTTTTATTTACCGATTTGGGTCCCGTGCGGTATTTATAGTACCGCACGGGACCAAAAGCGGTAAATAAAATAAAATAAACCTAATTCGGTAATTTTTTTTAAAAAAATCCTTTTTCGAAATCGATAAATTAAATAAATAGTGTCATGATTCGCTAGGTACCGCACTACGTAAAAAATCGATAAATTAAATAATTGTAAAAATTAACAAAAAATCGATATAGTGCCGCACGGCTCATTCCACTGACACACCCATGGGTGTGTTAGTCCGTGGCAGTCCGTGCGGCACTTACAGTGCCGCGCGAGACCTAAATCGATATTTATCTTTTTAGAAAACCTAAATCGGTAAATATTTTTTTAAAAAAACCTAATTTGGAAAAAACCCTGTTTATTTCCACTAGCGACAACATGGGTCCAATCGGGGATGAGGGTGGCCCTCTCGGACTAGCATCCCTTCCTAATCTTTAGGTGAACAATTGCAATATCAATTTCTCAAACTTGGTGAATCAATGCACTTGACTTGCTTGATCAAATTTCAACACTTGGTCGAAGCTGGTACTACACAAATCTTATCCACCCATATTGATCCAGCTATCCGTTTTTCGAGATCGTAATTTACAAAGCGATACGATAAAAATTCGAATGTGCATCATAGTCATAGCTATATCCCTGTAAACATCAATCCCGATTCTACTCGAAAGCACATTACAGGAGGGAAAAAACAAAGAAAAAGAAGCACCCTTTTGTTCACCTCGGCCAGCCTTAGTGACAGGGAATTTGATGGACAGTGTTTCATTGGATCACACCAAAGGTACACGGAGCTTTTTCGACAAAAGGATGAGAGATAACCATGATTTCAAAAGCCATCATCAACATCAACACGCATCTTCACCCAAACGATGAAGGCAACCATCGGAGGGACCTCATCAGTCAAACGACACGTGAATCGCGTGCTCTAGCCAAGCACCAACCTAGAAAATTATCCAAAAGAATTATAAATCTATTATATGACAGGCTAATTCAATTCTAAACTTTTGAATTGCGTTAATTTAATCCTAAATTTTTTAACGACCTACCAAATTAGTCCTAAAATCTTTTGACGAGTTTTTAATTTCGGCTACTTATCCGAATAATAGTTCTATGATTGAATTGAAAAATTTTATTTACGACTAAATTAACACAATTGAAATCACAATTGAAAATTTTATGACTAAATTGTTCGTGGTACGAGAGCTTCAGGACTTTTCGAAAAATTACCCCCATCATCTTCAAGCACAGGTGAAGTTACACCCATGATCTTTGGGTCCGTGTTCGTCATGTTGGGAACTCGTGTTGGGGTTGAATTAGTTCTTCTTAGCGGTCTGCGTGTCGTACTCGCTAGCTTAACCACATTCATGAGAAAAAGGATTACTTATGCACTAACCCGTAATTTGGCAATAAAATGCGAATTAGCCAGCTCTATTTTTCGTTTTTCAAGCAATAACTATACATGCACCTGCAAATTTTCTTTTCTAGGTCCGACTTGTCATGAGCTCCATAAGCATTGGTAAAACATACATATATGGATACACAGTATGCATTAGGTTTTGTCAACTATTGAAGAATGAAATCTTTCTTCTTACTTTTCCTTGGTAAAAATATACAAATATATATACAGATGTGAGATACCCTAGAACCTTCTGCAAAACAAAAGAAATCCCTACAAATCAGGGATACATATACATAAAGACTATAAATAAAAAACTCTCCTATTTAGGCGACAGCTCATGTTAACACTCCCCCTCAAGCTGGTGAAAAGATGTCTTTGATACCTAGCTTGACAAGGAACCTGTGGAATATTCGACTCGATACAGCCTTTGTAAGTATGTCCGCCAACTGGTCTTCAGATTTGACAAAAGGAAAAGACACCACCCCGTCATCCAGATTTTGCTTTATAAAATGCCTATCAACTTCAACATGTTTAGTGCGGTCGTGTTGAACAGGGTTATGGGAAATTTGAATTGCGGCCTTATTATCGCAAAACAACTGCATTCCTGACTTTGGTGGAAGACCAAGTTCTGTCAACAAATTTTTTAGCCACAAAAGCTCACATAATCCTTTAGCCACTCCTCGAAACTCCGCTTCAGCACTTGACAAAGCCACTACTTTCTGCTTCTTGCTCCTCCATGTAACCAAGTTTCCTCCCACAAATGTAAAGTAGCCTGAAGTCGATCTCCTATATGAGATATTGCTAGCCCAATCAGCATCTGTATAGCCTTCTACCTCACAATGATTATTCTTTGCAAAGAATAGTCCTTTCCCTGGTGCTGACTTCAAGTATCGTAAAATCCGAACTACAGCATTCATATGCTCCTCACTAGGAGCGTGCATAAATTGACTTACAACTCCTACAGCATATGCAATATCAGGCCGAGTGTGTGATAAATAAATCAGTCTCCCTACTAACCTTTGATATCGATCCTTATTGGTCGGTACCTGGTCAGGAAAAACTCCAAGTTTATGATTCTGTACTATGGGGTTATCAACAGGTTTGCAGTCCAACATCCCCACCTCAACCAACAAGTCCAACACATATTTCCGTTGAGATAAAAATATACCCTCCTTTGATCTGGCCACTTCAATACCCAGAAAATATTTCAGTCCCCCTAAGTTCTTCATCTCGAACTCATTCGCCAATCTCCTTTGAAGTTCTGCGATCTCCTCAAGGTCGTCCCCTGTAATGATCATGTCATCTACATATATAATCAATGCCGTCAATTTGCCACGTTGTTGTTTTAGGAACAATGTATGGTCCGAATTACTTTGAGTGTACCCATACATTTTCATTGCAGAGCTAAAGCGACCAAACCAAGCCCGCGGTGATTGCTTTAACCCGTACAATGACCGCTCAAGTTTACACACTACTTTTGATTTCTCAGTACACGCATATCCCGGTGGAATTTCCATGTAGATCTCTTCTTCTAGATCTCCATGTAAGAATGCATTTTTAACATCAAATTGATGTAAGGGCCAATCCAAATTTGCTGCAAGTGATAACAATACACGCACAGTGTTCAATTTTGCAACTGGAGAGAATGTTTCCTGGTAGTCCACGCCATAAGTTTGAGTATATCCCTTTGCCACCAGACGTGCCTTGTACCTCTCAACAGAACCATCTGCCTTATATTTGATGGAGAAGACCCATTTACACCCTACTGCCTTCTTTCCCTTCGGTAATTCGACAAGTCTCCAAGTCTCATTTTTCTGTAAAGCCTTCATCTCTTCTTGCATTGCTTGAACCCACTTGGGATCCCTCAATGCCTCCTATACTCCAGCCGGAATTCTACATGTAGAGACATTCGATACAAATGCCTTCAAAGGTTCTGACAATCGTTCCGTCGAAACATAATTGGTGATTGGATACTTCGACCTTCGTTCTTCTACATCTGGTGAGTACCTATTAGGAGCCTTGCCACGATTATGTCTATCGGGCAATTTATAACCAACAGTCACATCAGTATCAAGAAAATTTTGAGTGGTAGGAGAACTTACCTCAGGACTATCCTTAGGAGAATTATCATGTACTAAAGAGGGGGTATTTTGAAGTGAAGAGGGCTGTTGTGGAGATTGCTTGAGTGTCTCTTGTATCAAACCAATCTGAGGATCAGATTCCTTAGTGCACTGCTGTTCATTTTCTCTTGTCTCACCATGATCCATGGCCCCACCATACTGCAGCATGTCATCGACCCTTATGTTGTCAGGTGCAAATGCTGCTGGGTTATTATTTTTTTTCAAAGCACAATCAACTGTAGGATCATTTTCAACCCCTGCCATTATACCAGTTTCCCACCAATTTGTCCTTTCACCCGACGTCTCCCCCTGAAAGATACAATTTGGTGCCGGAAAAAAAAATTCTGACTCAACAAAGGTGACGTCCATTGTGACATGTGTTTTTTTGCTAGCCGGATTGTAACACCGGTATCCCTTCTGATGAGTACCATAACCAATAAAAACACACTTTACCGCACAAGAATCAAGTTTTGTCCGTTGGTTCTTGTGGAGATGGACGTACGCCACACACCCAAACACTTTGGGAGGTAGTGTCATTATTGAAGGAAGAGAAACATGAGATGCAAGTGCTTGGAGTGGGGTCTGAAAATTTAATACACGAGAGGGCATTCTGTTCATCAAATATACGGCTGTTACCACGGCAGAATCCCAAAAACGAGACGGAACATGACCACCCACGAGAAGTGCCCGTGTTGTCTCGAGGATATGGCGGTTCTTCCTCTCGGCGACACCGTTCTGTTGGGGTGTCCTTGCACAAGATGTTTCGTGTATAAGCCCGTGGTCCTGAAAGTAAGCTGCAAGATGCTGGTTAATATATTCCCCACCATTGTCACTACGTAGAACTCGAATTTGAGTCCCAAACTGCGTTGCAATCATCTGATGAAACACACGAAATATTCCTGCCACATCATCTTTATGCTTCATTAAATAAACCCAGGACATTCGGGTACAGTCATCCACAAATGTCACAAACCAACGAATACCAGATAGAGTAGTAAGAGGTGAAGCACCCCACACATCCGAATGAACCAAAGAAAACGGTCTAGTGCTCCTTGTAGGACTCAAAGGAAAAGAGACACGATGACTCTTTGCCAAACTACATGTCTCACATTGGAATTCAATATCTGACATATTGTGAAACAAGTCTGGAAATAAATGTTTCAAATACCCAAAGGATGGATGTCCTAAACGACGGTGCCATAACCAAATCGCCTTCTCTTTATTAATAGACCCACTGCTTGTGTAATGTGCTTGGCCTGCATGAAAATCGTCAACATAGTACAGCCCCCCTCTTTTAGTACCACGACCAATAATCTCCTTCGTGAGGATATCCTGAAATAAGCAAAAAGACGGATACATAAGAACACAGCACTTCAAAGCATCAGTGAGTTGACCAACAGAGAGCAAACGGTTAGACAGAGAAGGCACTAGTAAAGTGTGAGATAATGATAAGGAGGGTGTAAGATGAACATCGCCAGCCCCAGTGACGGGATAGCTAGTGCCATTTGCATTATAGACACTCTGTCTTCTTGGAGTGGTGCAGCATATAATATCATCAGGATTGGGTGTCATATGATCTGTTGCTCCAGAATCAATGATCCACCCCTCCCCAGCACTCTGAGACGCACTGACAAGTGCACACCCAATGTTACCTTCAGGAGTCGCATCAGAGGTATTGGTGGCATCTACCCGCGGCACTAAGGAGTGAGGTGACTCCCCCGTAGCCAATGACGCGTGCGCCCGTCCCATTGGATTTTCTGTCTTTTTCTTGGTCTGCAACTCCTTCCACCAATCCGGATAACCGTGCAACTTAAAACATGTATCTTTGGTATGTCTAGAATTACCACAATGAGCACAGCCTCCTGGGTGTCGTTGTTTAGCCTTTGATCCACTGTTAGTCCTTCCTTCCCCAGACGCAGCATAAGGAGGGACCATCTGGAGAGCTTTGGGCTCATTATTAGCCTCGGGAAAGCGTGAAGCAACCTTCCCACCGCGTGAAATTAGAGCTGCCGTGATGCTAGGTGGTTCAGTTGAAGACAACATAACAGCCTGGCGTATCTCCTCCCGCCTTACCCTAGCATAGGCTTGCTCCACTGTTGGGAAGGGATGCATCTGTAAAACATCAGCCCTGACATTGTCAAGGCGATCATCAAGCCCATCAAGGAAGAGATATACACGGTCTTCTTGCACAAGAGCATTGTACCGCTCAATATCTCGAGGACAAGTCATGGGATTAGGCCGTCGAAAATCAACCTCCCGCCATAAACCCTGCAGATCATTGTAATACTTTTCAATCGGGCCACCTGCTTGCTTCAATCGAGACAGACGTCGCTTCAAATCATACACTTGGGAGACATCAGTGCCATCAAAGAATGTAGTAGCCACCGAATCCCATATTGCTTTTGCTGTTGGGAAACGGATAAAATTCCCAATCAAAGCTGAGTCCATGGAGTTAATGAGCCATCCTTTAACCGTACTATCGTCAGTCTTCCACTTCCGAAAACTAGGGTCGGTTGGAAGTGGTGGAGAAATATCCCCATTGATATATCCCAATTTGTCCTTTCCAGAGATATACATCTCGACAACTTGGGACCAGAGGCCATAATTACGACCATCCAACTTGATTGCAATTGGTGGGGCGGAGTTTTCAACATGAGAGGGCGAACCTTGATGATGAGTCAAGATCTGCGTCAACTTGGAAGTCAGGGTTTGAAGGAGATCAGTAGAAGAAGTACCTTCCGAAGCATGGTTCGAGACTACAGATTTCCCCGTTGGAGAGTTCGTAGCAACCCCCGCTACAGTCGGAGGAATTATCTCGGTGGATGGAGTGCCATCATCTGCCATGAGTTTGAGATCGATCGCGAGAACAAGGTGAAGGACAACGTTGGGCGGGCGATGAAGAAGACCGCCGTAATCGAGGATTGACGTACAGTCCTCACAGGAACCTAACCCTAGGCTCTGATACCATGTCAACTATTGAAGAATGAAATCTTTCTTCTTACTTTTCCTTGGTAAAAATATACAAATATATATACAGATGTGAGATGCCCTAGAACCTTCTGCAAAACAAAAGAAATCCCTACAAATCAGGGATACATATACATAAAGACTATAAATAAAAAACTCTCATATTTAGGTGACAGCTCATGTTAACAGGTTTTTCCTCTTTTGAAGCCGATTCTGCTCGTATGCCTCGAGCTAGAATTTTCTCTCTCAAGAAAATTTGCTTGCTTTGCTAAGTATTTTGGATTAGCCGGTGCGTATTGTTCCTTGTTAAGGTATGTATAGCAATATTTTATTTTTTTTATTTATAATCCAGACACACGTGCTAAGCATATAAGGTCACTGGAGTCAACGTACATATAGCCTTGAGTTGGCACTCTAACCTTATTGTATCTAGAGGACTCTTCCTACAAGTATTTGTTGGGGGATATCGTTCATACTGCCTTACGACAGGAAAGCACATGGATCCCGCTCCACGCTGAGCGGGCGAGGGTCTAGGAGAGCTGCCCCGGCGAAGGTCTCAAAAGGGCAGCCCCCCTGAACACCAGAGGACTATTTACGATTTAAGTTCATATTTTTCCTTTAGCAGTTTGAGCTTAAGTTCATGAATAATTGCTACTATATATTCTTTTTCTCTTGTAATTGAGAGATGTAACGAGAGATGTGAGATGAAGATTATAGTGAAATCTTCTGCTGGACTTAACCTTAGTTTAAGGATGAACAAGGATAAAATCTGGCGTCTCAATTTTTGTTTTTTTGCTTTACGTTTTACTTCTACTTGATTGTGTGCTGAATCCTAACATCTGGTGTCAGAGCAAGGTTTGAGGTTAGGGTTTTCTTGGTGAAGAGAAATCTGAAAAATCGAATCTTTGGAAAGATGTCAGTTGGTCAATCACGGATTAAAATAGAAAAGCTCGGAGGAAAGGGTTTCGAGTTATGGAAGTTGAAGATGGAGGCTCTGCTCGTGGACAGAGATTTGTGGTTTGTGATCGATGAAGATAAGCCCTAGTTGATTACCAGGGAGAACGCCAAGGAGGAGGCTATTGTGTTCTCAGCCAATGAATTGAAGGCGTGGATAAGCAGTGATCGGAAGGCATAAAGCCTGATCTGGCAGTGTCTTGTTGATAATGTCTTGGTGAACGTGACCTCTGAGAAAACGGCGAAGGATCTCTAGACTAAGCTGGGAAGCCTTTATCAGAGTAAATCACTTGTGAATAGGCTGTTTTCGCGAAAACGACTATATAACTTTTCAGATGAGTGAAGGTGATTCTTTTTCTGCATACTTAAATGAGTTTAATACTATATGTGGGCAACTTGCGTCTATTGATGTTAATCTGGATGAGGAAGATAAAACATGTACTTTGCTATGTTCACTGCCGAATTCATAGGAACATATAATTGTTTTAATCGGCACTGATGTTAGTATGCTTTCCTTTGAGAATGTTGTATCTGCTTTATTGCCTGAGGAAATGAGGAGAGCAGGTTCTGATAATATAACGAGTGAGGCTCTTTTCATAAGAGGAAGGAACAATGAACGATCCAAAATCAGATTTGTTAGCAGGAATAAGGCCAGAGGAAGATTTAAAAGTCGCCATTGATCCGAAATAAAGTGTTGGAAGTGCGAAAAAATTGAACATTTGAAGAAGGATTACAGAAACAAAAGTGTGGGTCCAGAGAAGTGAGATGAGGCACCATCATTTAGTACAAAGAAGGACGATGACAGTAGTGCAGGAGATATGTATCTTGTCTACAACTCATCTCAGGTTGATTGCAGTGCGTGGATAATTGATACTGGAGCGTCTTTTCACATGATACCTCATAAAGATTGGTTATGATGTTATGAACCACATCAGGGAGGTATTGTGCAGATGGGAGATGATACGAGGCTTGATATTGTCGGTCGCGGGAAGGTAAAGCTGAAGATGAAAGATAGGATAATCAAGAATCTTCTGGATGTAATGCATATTCCTAGTCTTACAAGGAATCTTATTTTTATGGGAATTATGGCAGATGCTAGTATTGCTTTTACTAGTGACAAGTATTCATGCAAGCTAACCCGTGGATCTATGATGATTGCTAGAGGCGAACGGTGTGGAAAGTTATGGAAATTATTGAGATGCACAGTTATTAGTGGTGAGAGCTATATCACAGAACAGGTGGAAGAAGATCTTGCAATGCTGTGGCATCAGAGATTGGGTCATATCGGTGAGAAAGAGCTGGTGACCCTTACTTCAAAGAAGATGGTGGATGGAATCCCAAGCTGTTTTATGGGTTTTGGATTTTGTAAACATTGTCTATGTGGAAAACAAAATCGGGTATCTTTTAAATCTGTAGGAGGGAGAGCGAAAGGGATTCTAGATTTAATCCATAGTAACGTCTTCGGTCCTACACCTAAAGAATCGTTTGGAAAATTAAGGTATTATGTTTTCTTTACTGATGATTATTCCAGATATGTGTGGATATATTTCTTGTAGAGAAAAGATGATGTGCTAGAGAAATTTCGTGAGTTCAAAGCTTTGGTGGAAAATCAGTTTTATAGAAAGATTAAAATTTTGCGGACTGACAACGGAGGAGAATTCCGTTAGCAAAATTTAATCAATCATGTGGGACCAGTGGGATAATAAGGCAAAAGACAATGCCCTATTCACCTCAAAATAGGGGTGGCAGAGAGGCTAAATCGTTCTCTCATAGACAAAGCAAGAAGTATGTTAAGTGTTGCAAGCTTAGCAGGTGAGTTTTGGGCACATGTAGTGGCCACCTCGTGCTATCTAAAGAACGAGTCTCCCACATCAGCTTTGAAGGATCAGACACCATTTAAGGCACTATTCAGGAAGAAGCGAGACATATCCGATGTCAGAGTGTTTGGCTACTAAGCATATGTACATGTGCCAAAGGAAAAGAAAAATAAACTTGAGAGCAAGTCAGAAAAGTGTATCTTCATTGGGTACAAAGATGGTATCAAAGGCTATAAGCTGTGGAATCCTGATACTAAACGTATTATCTACAGCAAGGATGTGGTGTTTAGAGAATCTACCATAAATTAGATTGTTTCACAAGCTCCTAAAGAACTGTAGACAGTTGAGTTAGATTTTGGTTTGCAGGAAAAGACAGAGGTTACACAAGCTGAAACAGAAAATTCAGATTCTGAAGCTGATGAGCCTGATATGGAAGATGATATAGTAGATTCTGATACTGAGTTTGAAGTTGAAACACTACCTCAACTAGCCTTAAAGAGGTCCCACACGGCAAAGAAGACCACTTGGAAGGTATACATTATTTGCTAGTAATGTATATTGTGCTCTGACTATTGCAAGTGATGATCCAAATACTGTTAAGGAAGCAAAAAGTGCGAAAGATGCCAAACAGTGAAAGAAAGCCATGAAAGATGAGATCGACTCATTGAATAAAAAAAGAACATGGAGTTTGATAAAACAACCTATAGATCGAAAGGTAATTGGTTATAAATGGGTGTTCAAGAGGAAGATATCTGTAGATGGAGAGATAGAACGATATAAAGCTCGTTTGGTTGCGAAGGGATATTCGCAGATAGAGGGAGTCGATTATGTGATTTTTTCTCCTGTTGCTAAATTAAATTCCATCAGACTTGTTTTATTTATGGTAGCTGCATATAAGATTTTCCTACATGGTGACTTGGAGGAGGATATTTATATGAAGTAACCAGATGGGTTTGTGGTCAAAGGAAAAGAAGATTTTGTTTGCAAACTGAACAAACTTTGTATGGCTTGAAACAATCTCCAAGAATGTGGTATCAGAAGTTTGACTCCTATGCTTTGAAGCTTGGCTTTGTTCGTTGTAATGCTGACCATTGTGTCTATATAAAGAGGATAGATGATGATTTTGTTATTTTAACCTTATATGTTGATGATATGTTGCTAGTTGGGAATAGTATGAGAATGATTAGCACTGTAAAAGAACTATTGGCAAAACAGTTTGAGATGAAATATTTAGGCCTAGCAAACTTCATCTTGGGTATGCAGATAAAAATGGAGCATGAGAATGGAAAATTGTGGCTAAGTTAGGGAAAGTATGTTGAAAGTGTGTTGAAAAAGTTCAACATAACAGGCCGTAAACTTGTGAAGACCCATATGTCTACAAGTTTCAAGTTATTAGCGCTCTAGTATTCCAAGACTGAAGAGGAAGCTGAAGAGATGGCAACAGTTCCATATGCAAGAGCAGTTGGGAGCTTGATGTATGCTATAGTGTGTACTTATCCAGATATTGCTTAAGCAGTGTGAGTATTGAGCAGATATATATCCAATCCGAGGAAAGAGAGTTGGATAGCTACAAAAAGGGTATTTTGTTATCTTCGCGGTACATTTGACATTGAGTTATGTTATGAAGGCACGAAAAGCTCAAAGGGACAACAATCATTAGAATTGAAGTGTTTTGTTGATGCTGATTGGAGAGGTGACATTGATAGCAAGGATGTCGACCATCAGTTATGTTATTTCCTTATTCGACGAAGCTGTGAGTTAGATTAGCAAAAGACAGAGCACGGTTGCTTTATCTATTACTGAGGCGGAGTACATGGTTCTTACTCATGCTGCTAAGTAAGTGATTTGGATGTAAAGATTGTGTAAAGAGCTTGGATTTATGCAAGAAAAAGTGAAGATTTGGTGCGATAGCCAGAATACTATATTCTTGGCTAAAAATCTTGCATTTCATGCCAGAATAAAACACATCGATATACAATATCCCTTCATTTAAGAGAAAGTAGAACAGAAAGTTATAGTGCTGGAAAGAGTTGACACACAGGTGAATAGTATAGATTTTTTTACCAAAGCAGTGAGTGTAGAAAAGTTTGAATGGTGTACAACTGTGTTAGGATTAAAGAAGAATATAAAGTATTTACCAAGTGGGAGAATGTTGGGGTATGGTTTATACTGCTCTACGATAGGAAAGCACATGGCTCCCGTTCCACGCTGAGCGGGTAGGGGTCTGGGGGAGCCGCCCCTGCGGGGGTCTCAAGGGGGCAGCAGCGTCTCCTGGACACTGGAGAGCTTTTTACAATTTAAATTCATATATTTTTTTAGCAGTTTGGGTTTGGGCTCATGAGTAGCTGCTACTATATATATTCTTGTTCTTTTGTAATTGAAAGATATAACGAGAGGTGTGAGGTGCAGATTATAGTTAAATTTTCTACTGGACGTAGCCCTGATTTCAAGGTGAACCATGATAAAATCTTGCGTTTCAATTTCCTTTTCTTGCTTTACGTTTTACTTCAACTTAATTGTGCGCTGAATTCTAATAATATTTTGGGTAATGTATATTTATTATCCAAGCATTTGAGTAATACAAGCATCCTTGAGAGCTTTTCTCTAGAAGCACTTTCTCTCTTTAAAGTTGCATTCCTTCAACGTGTACGATGTAGCAAGTAAAGCTTACTTAACCCAAATAAGGCAAATCGAGGTCGAAATGCCGAATGTTCGACCCGTGATCCAAACACATAGACACCTAACTATCCAGAGACTCATGAAATGTCCCACAACCCTGGTGAAAGTATGATGATATTTTAGCACTATGAATAATCTACAAACGAAACCCCAGTCGAGGATATAATCAAGGGCGGATAAAAAAAAATTGGAAGACGATTATTTGTTTGGTAAGATTTGATTATGTCGTTATCGAAAGAGGTTTCTTGAAGATTGGGGGTCGTATAGATTTTGACTACCTGGAGTCAAGAAGAGAGCCGCAAAAATTATCTGGCTATAATGATAAAGAAAACATTTTCTTGGCATGAGTTGAAACTTAGAAGTCCATGCATGGAGCTCTATAGAGTTCGTTTTGTCGTCTAGGTTTTAGTTAAATATTCTCTTTTCGATCCATTTTTTGCGAACCCTCTGGAAACAACTTTGAAAATTAAAACAAGAGAGGATTAGGGGCGACGCCTAGCGAGAGCCGGTTCGAGCTGATTTTAGGGCTAGTGGACCGATTCCCAATTTCACAAATTGAAAACCGACCGTATCCGTTCCTCTTTCAAAGCGAGAATCGACCCACTTTGAAATTTATCGTCTTGAAGAGAAGACATGTGGATTGCACTGATTTGCGCCATTTTTTTTTTTTAAACTCTCCATCTCCTAGTACCGTGGAGAAGATCCAACAACATTCAGACAAATGATCGTCGTGTGAACCAAGGAAAATAATGGAGGCTGTGAACGCAGCAGGAATCACAGCGCTCGCAAGACATGGCTAAGGTGGAGAGATTAGGGTTTGCAAGATCAGCCCGCCTTCGTTGACCCAAAGACAAACCGTATTAGGGTCGATCAAAATGTATGGTTTTCGAACAGTTTCCTTTTCTGGCAAAAGCCATATCAAACATCTCAAAAGGGGGTCGTGTCATTGATTGAAGGATGGCGACTGATTTTTGGCGCCATCAACCGAGGAGGACCGATCAGGGGCGGCTTTCAGGCGTTGGTGTGGCTTGGCCCTTTGCCTGGCCGACCGAAAGCGGAGACCCATATGCACGCCTTTTTAGGACGACAAAGTATAGTGGTTTTCCTTTTCCTTTACTTAATTTCCTTTTCTTTTTGCAATAAGATGGTCCACATGATTAGGTACGCGAACTATAGCTTAAAGTTGGATGGCAAAAAGAGGAACTATAAGTTTAAAGTAACGCCATCATAACTTTTTTTTTTTGGTAAAGGTGACGCATCATAACTTTTAATCGATCTTGAGTCAAAAAAATTCACTTGCATGCCGAAAATATAACGTGCCACACTTTTTGGTGAAAAATTTTGAAAGTCATGACGCTTAGGAAACCGGAAAAAAATTATGACCTTTAAATGAATATCGTATGAAAATTATAACACTCAAATAATTAAAAAGTTATTACTTTTAAATGAGCGTCGTACGAAAATTATGATATTTATAATATTTTTTTTCATTTTAAATAATTTATTTATTTAACAATATTTTGTTATTTTTCATGTCTACAGAATGTCGGGATATACAAGATAAAATGAAAAATATTTTCTCCGGATACGACACGTTAAATGATTGACACATCTCCGTCATCCCAACTTTTCGCAATAATCATCGTTAAAATGTTTGTTCCACTGAGGGTTTTGTCAATTAAATAACTTAAACTTGACATATGAGCAAGCGTTCGCACTATGCGTTCGCACTCTGCTTTCCTCGATCCCTGAAGATTCTTACACTCCGGTGCAAGACAATCGTTTACCACTTCCTAAGTATGTTAGCGTTGACTTATTTCACGAAGGAAAAGGCGAACATCCCCAACGCTAGTTAATTTTGAACCCGATGGTTCTAAATCTGTCAACAAGTCGATATCATGTCTTGAATTGAAGGATAAAAAAAGGAGGGACCAATTTTAAGCCGCTTATGTAAGATAGTTCATTAGATAGAGCTGAAGCATGCTTCCTAGTCATTTTTGAAATTCGTTTGAGTAATGAATGCTAGCGAATCGAAAGGATCTTCTTATTAATTCAGATATCATTCCATTAGTAATTAAAAGAACATAAATTTTTTGGGATCCTGAACGAAATGAACATTACTAAAATCAGACCGATTCTCTAAATGTCTTTCTGGATATTCTCGACTATTCATGGAACATGGGAGAATAAATCGAGGAATTTCTTGGAATTCTACAAGGTCCCTTTTTTTCTCTGTTCCTTATATATAAATATAAATAAATAAATATATGGCAAGTAGAACTCATCAAGGCATCAAATCATAGATATATGTTGGGATTGAATGCCATAAGCTCTTAGTGTGTGAGCAGATGAGAGACGTTTTGATAAGACTTATTTCGTCACATCACATAAACTGCATAAAACACGCTCGAAATTGATGTGATGAAGTCTCATATATTGAAGCTATTAATCTGATAGTCTCATAATACTATTAGTATTTTTAATCACATGATCTTTCAATCAACGAATGTTTTATGCAAAATACGCGATGATAGTTATAAATGTACACTTGAGATTATACTATGCTTGATAGTGTTATTATGGAAGCATCCCCCATCATAAAATCAGCAGTAGACGACCATTTCCGCAGGCACATCGCGTTCACTAGCCACTCAGTGTCGTTTGGTTTCGAGTCCTGCCGGGTATCAAGTAGACCTGGCCCATTTACACCTCCATGTTACATAGAGTTACGTGAACCAATCCTTCTCCCCCACAACGACCCAAAAAAGAAGAAAAGAGAGAAAGACTTCATGTTCATCAGCTGGTGACCCAGACTGGTGTTGATTCATGAGCATTTAGTCTTTATAAGTGGTCTCCTTGTCGCATCTTCTTGTTCACTTTATCCCCCCCCCCCCTCTCTCTCTCTCTCTCTCTCTGATTGAAGCTTTGAAGTACGGAGAGAGAATGATGGCCGAGCACAAGGCTATGGCGGATCCTAACTTGAACGTCGTACCACCCAAGAAATCGCCGGTCGAAGATGTCGAGGCCCCGAAGAAACGCCCGCCACGGAACAAGTACGCCTTTGCCTGCGCAATCCTCGCTTCCATGACTTCCGTCTTGCTTGGATATGGTAACCATCTCATCTCTCGACCTTTCGGTTCGACTGATCTCGGTTATTTTATTCTTTTCATAATCGACATGCTTGTTTACTGTAATTGGATGGTGTGTGTGTGTTTCAGACATTGGTGTGATGAGCGGCGCGGCTATATACATCAAGACAGAACTACACCTCAACGACGTGGAGGTCGAAGTCCTCGTCGGTATCATCAACCTCTACTCCCTCCTCGGCTCGGCCATCGCCGGCAGGACCTCCGACTGGGTGGGCCGCCGCTATACCATGGTCATCGCCGGGGCCATCTTCTTTGTCGGCGCCATCCTCATGGGTTTTGCCACTAACTATGCTTTCCTCATGTTCGGCCGCTTCGTTGCTGGTATCGGCGTCGGGTACGCTTTGATGATTGCCCCCGTCTACACCGCCGAAATCTCGCCGGCGTCGGCTCGTGGCTTCCTTACCTCATTCCCGGAGGTAATTTTGAAGTTCTCAAACATTTACCTCCTTGATTACTTACAAAATTTCAACAAAGTTTCGATAAGTTGGTCATTTTCTGATTTTCTAATCAGTACTGTTCATGATTTCCTATTATTATTCCTTTTTTAGGCTAATTGAGCATTCAGAATGTAACGAACAAATGTAAAAATTCATGGAAAAAGGATATAAATTTGAGTGCGATGGCTGATTAGATAGCACATCCCCAAGGAAAAATACAATTTTTTGTTTGCACTCTCTTGTAGGTGTTCATCAACTCGGGGGTGCTACTCGGCTACGTCTCAAATTACGCTTTTTCCAAGCTCCCCACCAACCTTGGATGGCGGTTCATGCTTGGTGTCGGAGCCGTACCCTCTGTCCTCCTCGCCGTCGGCGTCCTCGCCATGCCCGAATCCCCCCGCTGGCTTGTCATGCAGGGCCGTCTTGGAGACGCCAAGCGCGTCCTTCAGCGCACCTCCGACTCCTCTGAGGAGGCCGACCTCCGCCTTGCCGACATCAAGTCTGCCGCCGGCATACCCGACGACTGCAACGACGACATCGTCGTAGTCACCCGTCAGAAAAGCCACGGGGAGGGAGTGTGGCGGGAGCTCCTTATCCACCCGACCCCCTCTGTCCGCCACGTGCTGATTGCCGCAGTCGGGATCACTTTCTTCCATCAGGCCTCGGGGATAGACGCAGCCGTGCTATACAGCCCGCACATATTCGAGAAGGCCGGCGTGAAGTCTTCGGACCACAAGTTGCTTGCGACGATCGCCGTCGGGTTTTGCAAGACGATCTTTATCCTCGTCTCCACGTTCTTCCTCGACCGGGTGGGACGGCGCCCGCTGCTCCTCACCAGCGTGGCGGGGATGACACTCTCCCTCACGGTCCTCGGATGCGGCCTCACGGTTATCGACCACTCGAGCCAGAAGCTCATGTGGGCCATCGGATTGTGCATCGCGATGACGCTGACCTTCGTGGCATCGTTCTCGATTGGGTTGGGCCCCATCACCTGGGTTTACACCTCAGAAATATTTCCGCTGAGGTTGCGGGCGCAGGGCGCGAGCATTGGGGTCGCGGTGAATCGGGCCACGAGCGGGCTCATAACGATGACGTTCCTGTCGCTCTCGAAGGGGATCACGATCGGAGGCGCCTTCTTCCTGTACGCGGCGGCGGCAGCCGTCGCTTGGGTGTTCTTCTTCACGGTGATGCCGGAGACGCGGGGGCGGACCCTGGAAGATATGCAAGTGCTTTTCGGTAGTCTGACAGGGTGGAGGGCCGTGGCGAGGAAGTTGAACAGGGAAGTGGTCGAGGATGGTAAGCGCGACGGAGGAAGAGGTCACGTTCAATTAGCGACCAACCGGCGTGCGGACCTTAACCAGATATAACAAAACAAAGGTGGCCTGGAGTCGTACGTAGCATCTTTTGCTACTATCTTCTTTTTTGGGGGGAGGTAGTACAAACTAGGGTAATGAGTAGAGTTTTGAAATTGGATTGTGACGAAGTACTGGAAAACGTACTAACTTTTCCAATTACGACGGTGATGTAGGATAGAAAAAAAAAAACAAGGAAATGAAGCGGCAACATATTATGTAAACCCTGTGCAAATATCTTATTATCTTGGTGCAGATAGCAAAATTCTGATCGACGTATGAAAATAATCGAACTAGATCCGACATGTGAAAGAGGGTAAAAAAATTATATCACTTAATCAGATCATGACCGGCAAAAGATGATCTACTTTAATGTACCATAGAAGGAGGAAACATATGATCGGGCAACACCAAGCAAATGGTAGAAATCAACTGCATTAGTCGGTTTAGTGCAGCGTTCCACTTTTTATACTATTGGGTTCAAATTTTGCTGGGATCACACTTCATAGATAAAATTCCGATAGCGATGCAGGAAATGGCATCCTTAAGATCGCCCGAAGAAATGGTAGTGAGGAGTGAGGACGTTGAGGACTTCATCTTTGTCCTCCGAGCTGGAGTGGCCAATCTCCAATGGGGAGGAGCGAAAAGCTAAATGCTTCTTTCTGTGACCTGTGTTGCGGGCTTGGAAAGGATGCTCCACGACTGGGAGTGATTGGGTTTCCAGTTTGATGTCTCTCGTGAGATCGACCCCAGAGAGAGAGCTTCTCAATTCTCATGGTTCTACTAGACTCTTCATCAACCCACTAACTCTCCCCGACCAATCCAGCTTACCCCTTCTTCTATCTTTCACACGCGCGCGCGCACACACCAAAAGGGGGTCTGAGTTACTTTAGTAGTCATGCTAGATCTACTAAACTCGTGTTTGATCGACTAAGCCGAACCGTGCATCCATTTGTCTTTATTCAGGCAACCCTTTTTCGTCCTTAAGTTCGAGGGTTTAGCTCATCTCGCCTGTTAAAGGGGAAATTTAGAGTAAATCTCACTGATTAATAATCTATGCACCGAATAATGAAGTTTCAACATCTTCAATCATGCCTAAATGGGCCAAGGAAAAATTGTCCAAAAAATCTTAAACCTATTATACTTTTGCCGATTTAGTCACAAACCTTATAATTGTGCCAATTAAGTCAATCTAGCCAATTTTTGCCAATGCAATCATAACTCTTATAATTATGCTAAGGTAGACAAATTTTTATTTTTTATTTTTTTCAAGTTATTCTTATCATTTTTTATTTCTATTTTTATTTTTTCATTTTTTTGTTACTGTGGCTGGCGACACCAGGCCCTCACCCATATCATCGGTGAGCACCAACAACTCTTGCTAGGCACATTAAGAGAAAAAAAAACAAAGAAAAGAAAAAAAAAGAAGAAAAATGACTAAAAATTCGAAAAGAATATTAAATTAATATTATAAATTATCCACGTACTAACTCTTGTTAGGACGATAAAGGTCCATATCAGCTATTTTCTAAATTAGCAAGATGAATTTGATTGAAAAAATTAAAAATTTTAGGATTGAATTAAAAAATGTATAATAAATTTAAGACTTTCCAAATAATTTCCTCAATGGGCCGAAGTGGGTCATTCTCTTGTCTTCCACGATCGAATTGTCGAAGCACGACGGCTTTTGAAACGTGGATTTCAGACCATAAATTGGTCCTAATGTTCCCATCAAGAGGGGAGCGAGAGAAGTGATAGGACATGGAGCAAGACCGGAGCCTGTAATGCACTAATTAGGAAAAGAAGAAAAGAAAAAGGAGGGCCATCAACTCATGCTTCTCCATGCATTACACACAGTGGGTCCCGCTAAAGTGTAATGAATCCACACGTTGCCATAATTGAATTTCATGGTTTTTCTTGGTTAATAGAATTTCATGGTTCACAAGAAATATCCAGCATGTCGCCAAAGCCCAAGGCTAATGCTAGGCTGAGTGGAGCAATGTAGCCATTAAAGCCTGTAATGAAGTGCGAGGTTTACCATCTTAACTTGGAAAATTATGCTTTTGTTACAAGTGGAGTCGTCGCAAATTAACGAAGTAATGGCCGTGGGAAATTTTGAGGACTACTACTACATAAAGTATGGATGGAGCAAAAATCTCCTTCAGAGAGTTTGGAAAAAAAAATTCGTATCCGATTATAAGATGCCATCATCGTATTTATTTCATCTTGATATATATAAGCTAAGAGAGTTGGAATTTCTTGTAAATATTAGTTCGAATGATTATTGACGAGTTACCCATCATATCTTTTGGATATGTCATTACGAAAAAAAAAAGGACAATTCTCAAAACTGACCAGGCCCTACTCTGCTAGCGACACTATGAGCAATAACAGAATTGGAATTCAAGTCATAACAAAAAAAAATCCACGTAAAATTACTCAACTATGGAGGCGGACCCATGAGCTGCAATGATTTATTGTAAAATAAAATGGGATGAAGTTGAATGCACAACCATTTACTAAAAATTTACATAAGAGATACATTCTATATCTTAAGAAAAAGAATAAAAAAACATCGAAATTTTTGCCTATATTTTGAAAGTTCGGCTTCTGCAGAAGTTGGGTTTGCATTCTCTCTCATATGTTAGTAGTTTGGTTCAGCATTTGAGAAGGATTTTGAGGATATAAAGTCCCTCGGCCAAATGCAGATCAGAATCTTAGTTAAGTTCATCTCTTTAAATCCTTGTAAATAAGAGGTTTTATCTCACATATACGAAGAGGGGAGGAAGAAGAATAAGTAGAAAGAGGAGAGGGTGACTAAACAATGAGGAGGGTGGAGGAGATGACGCTTCAGATTTCAGTCACTTACTTAGCTTTCTCAACCCTAAAACATGAATTTTAAAAGAGCTGGAAGGAGTGCACAAAACAAACAAAGATGAAAATTCCAATTTGCGAAAGGGATAAAACCGCTGAAATATTGAGTTTAAATCGTTAGAGATCAAGGAATCTATAATTCAAATTACGCTACAGATTGATCTAAGATTTTGTCAATGAATAGATTATGGTCATATCTAATTTTATGTTGATAGTCACTACAAAAAAACAAGGTTTTAGCGACGGGATTTGCGACGAAAAATTTGTCAAAATTCGTCGCTAAATAAAGTTGCGACGAATTTTGCAACGAAAAAAATTTTGTCACCAATTCGGCGTCGCAAAATTTAGTGACGAAAAATTTAAATTTTCGTCGCTAATTTGTGACGAAAATAGTTCGTGGCAAAATTCGTCGCTAATTGAGATGAAAATAATTCGTGGCAAAATTCGTCGCTAATTTGCAACGAAAATAGTTCGTGGCAAAATTCATCGCTAATTGAGACAAAAATATTTCGTGGCAAAATTCGTCGCTAATTTGCCATGAAAATATGTCGTGGCAAAATTCGTCGCTAATTTGCCACGAAAATATTTCGTGGCAAAATTCGTCGATAATTTGCCACGAAAATAATTCGTGGCAAAATTCGTCGCTAATTTGAGACAAATCTTTGGCAACGAAATTTGCGACGAATTTCCGACAAAAATAGCGACGAAAATTATTTCGTCGCCAAATTGGGTCACGAGATTTAGCGACGAATTTTTTTATTTTCGTCGCTAAATTGCGATGAAAATGAAAATGGGTTCGTCGCAAAATTGAGTCACAAAATTAGCGACGAAGATTTTTCATGGCAAAATTCATTGCTAATTAGCGACGAAGATTTAGAACGACATTTGCCACGAAATTTGCGACGAAAATGGCAACAAAAATAATTTATTGGCCGACGTAGTTTACAAAATTAGCGACAAAAAATTTTAAATTCCGTCACTAAATTGCAACGAAAATAAATTTGTCGCTAATTTGTTTCAATTTTCGCAAATTTTAGTAACGATATTAGCCACGAAAAATTGTGTTTATCATGAAATTGCAACGAAAATTTTGCTTCGAAATTCCTCACTAATTTGCTGCAAATGCTATTTGCCAACAAAATCATGGCCAATTAGCTGAAATTAAAAATAATTTAGCAACAAAATTCGTGAATTGACAAACAATATTAAGGCACAGTAACATTTCTGAGGATCAGAAGTAATTGTGTTGAAAGTTCCGTATGGTTGCTGATATGATCAACGGAGTCAGCACCCATCATTTTCCCTGAACTAGATGTTTGGAACAGCACTCCCGTGAAATTATGACAACATATTTCGGCCAGTAATGGTCTATCAAACTGACACCCCATCAGGCAGAGAAACAGATTCAGAATAGAAGACAAAACCACCAATAAGAAGATCAAATTTGTATTCATCCACTGAAGGAACATCTGAAGATCTACAGTGGAGTGTAACAACGAATAATGCAGGGTTAAAGCTCCTTGAAGAGCTAGTCACCATCCAACAATCTCAAGAAATTAACCATTAACCCGAATAAAATAGGTTTGGAGCACATATCATCTTGTTCTTGTATTAAACCAACGAGACTATGCATAAGGGGAGAATGTATAATCACCAACTAAGAGAACAGCCTCACTATTAAGCCTGACAATTCTAGCTATCTACTCACGGAAGGTCCAATGTTGAAAGAAAACTTACTCTGACAGTTATCAAAGAGGCTGGAAGAAGACCAATTACTGTTGCCAAAAAGAAAACATGAAATGGTATATCGACAATTGGAGAAGCCAAATTGATAAAAAGGTTGGGCAGTGTTGGAGTTATCCTTAGAAATAACATATAATTTAGCAACTTTTCCCGGCGCTTTGCTATCTGCATCAACAGAATATCCATTAGTGCAGACTTGAAGCTATTGCACAAACAAAATCGAGACAAAACAAACAATCTTACGATGTCGTGATAAAATAAAACATACCTCTCCTTGGAAAAATCTCAACTTCTCAGGCCACAACCAACTAACTAAGGGCCTGCCTATCAATTTGGACAAAAAAAAAAGTAGGAAGATGCTCTGGCTGTGGAATTGAAGACAACTAGGAAAAGGCCTCTTATGACACCAAAAAGAGCTCCAGCTAGCAAGGACATGAAGATTGTTCCAGGAATCATGAAAGTTTGCATGAAGATGTAAGTTGCGCAGTAACCGAGAATGAACTTTGCTGGGTATTCCTTAGCATACATTGAGAGATCATCTCTGGATCGACATAAGCAATAGTTAGAGAAACTGAATCAGATAAGCGGTATTTGAGAACTCATCTAAATGAATCATACTGATCTTGGAATCATTCAATACAAATGAAAGAACAGCAACCGAAGCATATATGCATTAAAGAACTAGTGTTTAGTAAGCTATTCTGCAACACCTACAGCTGCAAAAATTGACGCTGTAACTTTTGCAACGTGTGACAACACTATAGAACTATGACATGGCTACAACTATTCAAAATGAACTTGTAGCATGCGGAAAAGAAGCCAGAACACACTACGCTTCCAAATTTGCAAGAATTTGCATCCATCTAAGACAAAGTAGTCATCTTCTTATCTCAAGACTGGTGAACATGAAAGCAATTCCGGAGCCAAAGGTCCTTCTAACAAATGCTCCAGACTCAAACCTAGAGCTCAAACTACAGTGTGGAAGGAACACCACTCAGTAGACAACATACAGACAAAAAATAAAAAAAAGTAGACACCTCCATTTTTCCATTAGATGCTTTTCTCACACAACCAAACAGAACTCAATCATGGAGAAGTTATCTTCCGTTTTTTTTTCTCTATTTTCCCTTTTCTGTCTCTTATCACTTGTTCCCTCATGTGAAACCGTGAATGCACATCAATCCGCAAGAATTTAAATTCAAGACCCAAATTCAAGCAGATGCTCATTCATGGCGCGCCACAGGCAACAAAGTTAAGTATAAACATCATTTGGACAAGGTCTCTAAGTTCCTTAACATGAATTGAGCATCAATATTACAACAACAGAAAGTCTATTCAATTAGTATAGATTCATATTCAAACGATAAACCAACCAAAAATTCTTACCATTTAATCAATGAAACGATTGATAAAATCATCAACATCTTCAGCAATCTCATTATCATTTTGTTGCTCATCATTGTGTCCATCACCTATTTCATTAGTGGGAGGTACAGGAGGAACCTGATCTTGATTGAGGTTGAGGTGTCGCAAAATCAATTACGTTTGAGACTCTAAAGATTTGATTCGTTCATCTCTCTGTGACAATTGTTGTCTGACTATTTCTATTTCTTCATCCTTCTTTACAAGTAGATGTTTCCGTTGGGTCAATTCTTTGGTCATTTGCTCCTCCATTCGAGTCCTTGAAACGGCGGCTTTGGATGATGAAGCCCCAGCAACCTTTGTTGAATATATTCTTGATAGGGATCCCATCCCAAATATTTTCCCTCTTTTCATCCCACCCGATGCCTTCACCCATAATGTTACATTGTCAGACCCTCCACTTGATTGGTTAGATCCATCAACACCATCAACACCACTAGCAGTACTCATTAAAAGTTCGTCATATTTTTCCTACATGAACAATATAGATGAAAATAAAATAACTTCATATATATATACATATATAACTACCATCAATATTAAAAACATTTATTATTTTGGTCCTAGTTAACCTTACATACCTTAATAGTTTTTGCTCGATCGCTAGTCCATGTCTTATCTTTTTTTTTGAAATGTGCGTTCAAATGTAGCAGTATATGTCGGTTCCGTCCCTAATTCATCTGCCTATAAAATATAAACATAAATGAGTAATTAAATTACATTAACATACAGCATGTTTAACAAACTTACCATTCTTTTTCTATGCTCTCCAATGCTGATAGAGCCCCCAGCATATGTGACAGACCCTTCACTGGATGATGAAGCTCGATTCTTCTTATTTTGTTCACTTCTTTCCTTAATTTTTTCAGTTTCCCAAGTTTTTTTCATTTCTGCCCAACTGTCACTTGTAATGAAATCTGGCTTCACTTGACTTGTCTTAGCTTTATTCATGACATTTCATATGTGATCACCGGCTTTCTTTTTGAAAATTCTTTTAACTTCATCCTCTTCCATTTCATCCCACCTGAATTTCTGCTGCAATAAATAGAAAAATAATCAACTTTACTTGCACCGAACTTAGTTTCTAAGAAAATAGAATGGCAAAACTTACCTTGAACTCATTCCACCACAAATCCTTTACTTTTTTTGGAGCGCTGTTGTAACTAATCCACTCCCCCCTCCAATAGTTATTGACTATTTTATTAAGTTGCCTCACAACATATGTAGCATCTGTGAATCTGTAAACAGATTAGACCGATATAGATAAATCGGTTGACATCCATATCTAAAACCCAAAATCAAGGGATGCCCCATGAATATTACATATACTTAAAAAATGAAGTACTTACGAATCTCCATATGGGAATATCATGAATCGGCTATCTTCTTCACCTTTATCTCCGTTATCATTCGAGTGTTGCATTGAAGGAGATGGAACCGAAGGTGATGGAACTGAAGGAGATGGATCTTGAGGGTTAGACGAAGGGCCAATATGTCCATGTTGTTCATCAGCAAGTACTGGTTTTGGGTTAGGTGCATGGGAAGGGAAAGAGGAAAGGGACATGGACGAGGATGAGGAAGCAGAATGGGAATGGGATGGTCTTCTTTGAGAAACTGCACCACGCATGTGACCTCCACGTTTATACTAACAAGTACGAAGGTTAGACAAATATCTCAAACAACATGAATATGTATTAGGACACATAATGATGTAAACCATGAACCTTACCATTATGTTTCAGAGAGCAAGAGATAAACTCGAGAAAATGAAATAGACTTGCTATCGGCTTTGATAAATAGCAATCTTTGGTATCGAAGAAATCTATTGAAATCTTGTGAACATCAAATTCCATGAAAAATAAATGAGAGCTTATTACAATCATCTTAGAGTGGTAGATCTTAAACAAACCTGGAAAATCAAGCCCTATGCTAGGATTGAAAGTGCAGGTATCATTAGGTAAAGAGCCGAATTGCAAAAGATGATGTCTGAAACCTACAAAAAAGATAAAATTACATACTAGTCAAACTGCTGTAAACTGAAATAGCCAGAAACGAAGACATTGAATTTGACAACTAAACAATGCAAATGCAAATCATTTGAGAGTCATAAAACCAGACATTCAGCAGAAACCGTCAAGTTCACGACAGTAACTTGAAATACCAGACTAAGAAAGACCTCCAGCTACATAAACAAGTTCCCTTACAATTTTATGAACTTATTTCTTGCATCTGACATTTGCTAAGCCAATAATCACTAAAAAACAACTGGGTGTAAACAAAAAACTGACCTTAGATAAAAGTAGAAAATACTTCTGAAGTAAATTGAAGACAGACACCATTTAGATCAAGGAATTATGAAGTCCGTCTCTCATAGCATATCTTTCATTTCAGCCCATTGAAGTATAATCCTCTACTCATTGAAAAAGTATTGCAATGTGGAGAGGAGTACTCGGAGAAGTCAATGCATAAAAGAATACACTATTTGCTTTGTACGTGCAGTATCATCAGTTTGAGTCTGTGGCAGCAAAAGGAAGATCCCTTTCTGAATTAAATGAATCACCAACCTTCTTGAGGATTAAATATAAAGTAGGGTATTACACGATAACCAGCTTGAAAACAGTTCTGCAAAGATCCCTTGCCTGCACTCAATTCATTGAGAAAATATACAAGAAATTGCTATTAGTAGCTTGTCATAATGAAACATATAAGACATTGAAATGACATAGACAAGTAAGAATCTGAATGCAAGATAAATCACCTATTAAATCATAATCATTTCAGCAAAGAAAAACTATATAGGATAGCCAACAACAACCATATAAGGAAATCAAAGCAGATTTAGGATGAAGGCAAAAGAGGAGTTGCACAGCCTAGCAGCGCTGGTGTCTGAAAAATTTACACTAAATTTTTTTTAGCAAAAGTAAATTTCAGTAGAAATTGACCAACTAGCAACGGCACCATGCCACCCACCCTTTTGAGTCCATCATTGATTCTTTGCACACAAACACAACACACATACATGTATCCAAAGTCTACTGGTGTACTCACTTTAACACATTCAAAATGAAAATTATTTCAGCATACTCACAACGTTGGTTTGGACTATTCCAGGTGATACACGCAATTCGCTGATTCCAGATTCAGCAGGCAGTCATTGATGGAGGACGCTTGTGAACATAACCTAAATAAGGCCACCTCGCCTCATTAGTGATAATTACAGGTCAGCATCATCATTCTAATAAGTATCACTTCATGATTTACAATATATTGGTATATATCACTGACAATATGCCATTTGCTAAGCAGAAAATCATACAGGAATGTATTAAGGGCAAACAGTCACTCTTAGAGAAGTAAGGTCATGAAGCGAGCAGTGACTAAAGATAACAAGTTTGGGAATTGCATGAATTTATCGATTTCATATTGCCAATACTAAAAAAATTGTTCCTGTAAAACTCGAAAGAGCACATATAGTGTTTTTACCCTGTCTAGCCAAGTGGCAGTTTCGGGGTTGTCCATTCAAGCAAGCATGTACACACTAGTATGGAATAGAAAATTGACGTTTTAGCAAAAACAAAAGCATGGTCGAATAGGTTCATTGTCGGCAAGAAAAGGGGAGGTGGGCTCCTTAATCTTATGATGAGAGACCATTTTTAATGACCTCAACTCATGAGCAGCTTGCGGAGATTGGAGACACTAGGGAAGAAAAGCTTCACGTTCAATAGGAAAAGAAAAACTCCCAGATAAGTGTTTGCTTTCGGTGGATATACTATTGGTTCAGGAAATGGCATTACAACCTATTGGACTTCTGCGGTTTCAGGCAAAGAAAAAGGGACTCTGCTCCGAGACCTATCTCTCGGGTCCGGAATGATCCGAGCCATCCTTGTCCTATCAATTTGGGCATTGCTAAAATCGACATCATCAAGCAAATCTCAAAATACCACCACAGACCAGTATTCTCTCATCTAGGTAAGGGAGAAAATGAAAACACGGGGACCATGTAATGGTGTAAGCGACCTACTGCAGAAATACAGGGAAAAGCAAAAGAACCGAGCAATTGACAGAAAACGCCTGAGTTCTTCATTATCATACACGACCACTCAGCAAAATATGAGACCAAAAGAAGAAAAAATGAGTGGAGGGCGCACTCAGGTGGAACACAGAGTGGGTTTTCGGGGACAGAACGCACCTGCAAAATGGAGGCAACGAGCCGATGAGGCTAGAGAGATAGCGCGCGCGAGCGAGCCAAAGCGCAGAGGAATGAGCAAAGCGGCGCAGATGAGCAAAGGGGAAAGGGGAAAGTGCGAGGGGAAAGTGTGCACATCAGCAAAGGGGAAAGGGGAAAGTGCGAACAGCAAAGGGGAAAGAGCGGAAGGTGACACAAAAAACGCAAAGCAATTATTTCGGTTAGCGACGAAACAGACTAGTCGTCGCTAATTTCGTAGCTAATTAGCGATGACCAAGGCCAATTCGTCGCTAATTAGCTATGAATACGAAGGTCGTGGCTAGAGATGGCCACGGGCCGGTTCATTGCGAACCGGAACCGGCCCGTGTGGGACGGGTCGGTTCCGGGTTGTAATTTTCCCAAACCAGCCCGGCCCAAACGGCCAAAATGCCGTTTGGTTGAGCAACGGCTATATAGCCATTTATTAATTTTTTTGTTTTTTTAATAATTATTAAATAATTTTTTTAATTTAAAAAATAACTATAACCATTATAAATATCCATCTTCACCTTTCATTTTTCCTCACAACTTCCCTCAAATTCTCTCATTTCTCTCATTTCTCAAATTCTCTCAACTTCGCTCAAATTCTCTCAAATTCGCTCAATTTCTTCCGCTCAATTCTCTCAAAAAATGGCTAGTGGAAGAGGAAAGAGCCCGATGATTCCCGAAGAATCCAATTATTCTCATGATCCTCGTGAGTATGCACATTGGGGATACGATGACGAAGATGATATCAACGTTATTCCTAATGTCGAGCACATCCCGACGCAAGAAAGTCTACAACCAACTACCAATACCGAAGAAGCATCAACAACAAAAGAAATGAGTCGAGGGAGTGCATCCATCATATGGCAACACTTCACCAAGCAACATTTAGAAGGTAACGACTACAATCTCATATGTAACCATTGCAAAAAAGTATACAGGTTTACAACTGGAAGCGGCTATGGAACATATCGTCGACATTTGGCGTCAAAACATCCAACGGAATTCGGGATCGACACGAGGCAACAACAAATTCCCAAGTTTGTCGATTCTAACACTTCTAATTTATTTCATTACGATAGAAATAATTATGAGGAAGAACTTGCTAAATTTACTACCGTTGAACATTTAGCGTTTAATTTTGGTGAAAATTTTGGTTTTAATACTTTTGTACAAAATGCATGTACTCCACAAGCAAAACCCGTTTCGAGAAATACGGTTAAACGCCAAATGTTTAAACTTTATAAAAAAGGAAAAGATGATTTGAGAAATTTTTTTGCATTTTTCAATGGACGTGTGCATATAGGTAGCGACATTTGGAGTGATCCTTGGCAAACTCATTATTATATGGGTATTACATGTCATTGGATAGACGATGAATGGAACATTCAAAAAAGAATTATTGCATTTCGAGTTTTTGATGAATCGCATACGGCACATAATATTTATAGAATAATTAAGCAAGTTTTAGAAGAATATTTATTGGTTAATAAAATTTTTTCAATTGGTTTTGATAATGCCGCATCAAATACCGCTTCTGTTCGCGAGTTAGAAATGATTTGTAAACCCGCTTTTGGTGGAAATTTTTTTCACATTAGATGTGCTTGTCATGTTTTAAATTTATGCGTACAAGATGGTTTAAGAACTCTTGAAGATGCTCTTCGTCCAATAAAAACAGCAATTACATATTTATGGAAACATTCCCAAGTTATGAGAGAATGGGGTAAATTTTGTAAACAAAATGGAGAAAAACCAAAAAAATTTCCAAGAGATGTTCAACATTGTTGGAATTCTACATACGAGTTGCTTAATCAATCTTTTTCATATAAAGAATTATTATGTATATTTTTTGCGAATTATGTTCCTCAAAATAATTTATACCCACAAGAGTGAGATATTTGCAAAAGAATTTTAGATTTGTTAAAAGTTTTTAATAATGCAACTTATACTTTATCCGGTATTTATTATCCTACTACACATTTATTTTTAACAGAGTGTCTAAATATTGTTGATATTTTTCAAGAAAATGAAGGCGATAATCAATTAGGTCCAACTATTATAGCAATGCGAATGAAATGGATGCAATATTATACCAAAATTCCTATTATCTATTTGGTTGCTTTTGTTTTGGATCCACGTACGAAAATGGAGGGCTTACTTGATGATTTGAATTCATACTATGAGTGTTTACATTTGATTGAAATCGTAAATATTAGAGATATAGAAAAAAAAGTTAAAGATATAATAGTAGAATTGTATAATGATTTTTGTAATAGATATAATATAGTTGGTGATAGTGGAACTTCTTCCCAAGTTAGTGGCATGCAAGGTAAGCACCTAGGTAGAGGGTCTAGAAATCTAATAAATAGACAAAAAAGACAAAAGGGGATAATGGGAAATATTTCTGAAATAGAAATTTATTTAACTACTGAATTTGAGTTTCCTCAATCAGACGGCATTGATTTTCAAATTCTAAAGTGGTGGAATAATCATTCAACTCAATTTATAGTATTAGCTCACATTGCAAAAGAGATTTTAGCAACCCCTTGCTCAACCGTTGCGGTTGAACAAGCATTTAGTATTGGAGGTAATATTTTGGATGATCGACGTTCGAGATTATCTCCGGATTCAGTTGAAGTTCAAATTTGTGTCGATGATTGGACAAAGGCGGCATATCGACAACAAGAAATGGATCGCAACAACGAAGCCGAATTCTTCAATGACGAAGATATCACCGCCATGGGTACTACCGCCACGGGTAGCGACGATTGATGATGAGGTAAGTATGGGGTTATCAAAGGTAAAAGAACTACATGGGCTTTGATTCTTCTATCCCCAAGAAGATATGTAGGCGCTTAATGATAATTCATTAAGTTCAAGCCCTTTCTTCCCTCCCTTTTTTTTCCTCGATCCATAAATTTGATTACAATTTGTATTTGAAAATTTATTATTTCATAATTTTATCTTTTTTATTTCATAATTCATTATTTAAAATTTTTTTATTTCTTAAAGTTTTATTTGAAAATCGGTTTGAACCAGACGGAACCGCCGGTTCGATTCCGGTTCGGAACCATCGGTTCCGAACCGGCCCTTGAACCGGCCCGAACCGCCGGTTCATGAACCGGAACCGGAACCGCCTTCAAGGTTCTGGTTCCGGTTCATGATAGTCCGGAACCGGCCCGGTTCCGAACAGTGGCCACCTCTAGTCGTGGCTAAATATAATTAGCGACGAAATAAATTTTTCGTGGCTAATTACAATTAGCGATGAAATACCATTTTCGTCGCAAATATTCGCGATGAAATAATATTTTTCGTCGCAAATATTCGCGATGAATTAATATTTTTCGTCGCTAATATTTGCGACGAAAATCATTTTTCATACCTAAACAAAAATTAAGCAACGAAAAACCTTTTCGTCGCTTAAAAAAATTCGCGACGAAAACGTTTTTCGTCGCCAAACCTAAATTTAGCGACAAATATAAACTTTCGTCGCTAAAGAAAAATTTTGTGACGAAAAACATTTTCGTCGCTAAACCCAAATTTAGCGACGAACACTTGGTTTTGTCGCAAAAACAATTTTGTGACGAAACAGTTTTTTCGTCGCTAAACCCAAATTTAGCGACGAACAAAAAATTTCGTCGCTAAATAAAATTTTGGCACGAAAACATTTTTCGTCCCTAAATATAAAATTTAGCGATGAACACAAAATTTCGTCGCAAAAGTTTTGGGGCGAAACCATTTTTCGTCGGGAAACCTAAATTTAGCGTCCAATATATACTTTCGTCGCTAAGCAAAAAATGTTTTGGTCGATAAACCTAAATTTAGCGACGACGAAAAATTTTCGTCGCAAAAATTTTGGGACGGAAAATTTTTTCGTCACAAAAATTTTGTGACAAAACCATTTTTCGTCGCCAAAGCTAAATTTACCGACGAATACACTTTCGTCGCAAAACAAAATTTTGGGACGAAAACTTTTTGTCGTATACCTAAAGTTAGCGACGAAGAAAAACTTTCGTGGCAAAAATTAGCGACAAAAAGCATTTTCGTCGCTAAAACAAAATTTTGTGACGAATAAAATTTTGGTCGCAAAAATTTTCTGACGAAAAAATTTTTCGTCGCTAAACTTGAATTTAGCGACGAATAGAGACTTTCGTTGCAAAAATTAGCGATGAAAAACATTTTCATCGCTAAAGCAAAATTTTGTGGCGAAAAATAAATTTAGCGACGAATAGCAACTTTCGTCGCAAACGTTTGCGAAAAAAAACATTTTCGTCGCCAAACTACAATTTTGGACGAAAATATTGTTCATCGCTAAACCTAAATTTACCGACAAATCCAAATTTTCGTTGCAAAAATTGGCGACGAAAAAAATTTTCGTCGCTAAACTAAAATTTTGGGACAAAAATATTGTTCGTCGCTAACTTTAGTTTAGCGACGAAAACAAATTTTCGTCGCGAAACCTAAATTTAGTGACGTATATAAACTCGTCGCTAAACCAAAATTTTGTGACCAAAAGGTTTTTTGTGGATAAACCTAAATTTAGAGACGAATAAAAATTTTCGTCGCAAAAATTTTGTGACGGAACCATTTTTCGTTGCTAAACCTAAATTTACCGACGAATACAAAGTTTCGTCGCAAAAAAAAATTTGCGACAAAAATAGATTTTCGTCGCTAAACCTAAAATTAACGACGAGTGTATCTTTTCATCGCAAAAATTAGCGAGGAAAATGATTTTTCTTCTAAGCCAAAATTTGCGTCGAAAAAAAAATTCATTGCTAAACCTAAAATTAGCAACAGAAATATTTTTCATCGGTAAACCTAAAATTAGCAGCGAAAAACATTTGTTTATCGCAGAAATTACCAACAAAAATATTTTTTCGTCGCTAAACCTAAAATTCGCAACGAAAATGTTTTTCGACACAAAATTTACCCAGGTTCACCCCAAAATAGGGCTACATCCTGCGAAGGGATTCTACTATATTTTTAGATTTTCACCACAACTACTCCTTACAATAATCGATTATATGCGTACGATATATACTACTTAAAAAATAAGCCCACAATCCTAGTCTATCCGAAAATTCTTGATCCCACAATAAACGAGCCAACTTAAAAAAAAACTAACAATAACAACAACAATAATAATAATGACAATATCAATATTCGTCTTCGTCTTCGTCTTCGTCTTCTTCAGTATCGTCATCTTCATCATCTATCTCAAAATCAGATTCTTCAACAATTTCAAAATTTGATTCACGAATTTCAATTGGATCCACATCTATTACTGCTCCACATGGATCTCGTAAAGTTGGAATGCAAACTTCATCAATTTCAACTGTGTTACAAACTTCCTCTTGTTGATATGCTATATCCTTCCAGTGTTCCTCGATTTTCTTCTTGCTTTGGTTTTACATACAGCCCACCAATCAACTTTGTCACGTTTCAAACTAGGATATGATCCATAATACACTTGAATTGTTTGTTGTGCCAAGACAAATGGTTCATATTTTATATACTTTTTTTTGTGATTTATTTCAACCAAATTAAACTTCGTATGCACCTTCATTCCTCTGACGAGGTCGAACCACATGCACTTAAATAACACAACCCGCATAAATGGTCCAGGGTACTCTATCTCTATGATTTCATCCAACAAGCCATAAAAATCATCTTTTGCACTGCCACTATTGGATGACCGAACACACAGACCACTATTCATCGTGGCTTTTCCCATTCCATATTTTTGAGTATGAAAATTATACCCGTTTATGAAATATGCTGGCCAAGTTCGTACTCTTGAATTTGGACCCCATGATAGATGATATACCAAATCTTGCTCTTCAACTTGATCACGATTACTGTGAACCTACGATCACACACGCAAAGTCAATAATATACATTTTAATAAATGAGGTATAAAATATTAATGACTTGGTTTTGGTCCATAGACAACTTACATATGTTTTGAACCATGCTGCAAATTCTTCATTGCACAAACGATCAAACTCATTTGGTTGTAGTCCATACATTGAAGTTTGAAAAATCGTATGACCAAATACCATTTAGATATTAGCAAATATTTCATACACAATATATATTTGCAAATGTATACTTACTCAAAGTATGGCTCCACTTCTGGACAGTTTAGTAAAACGTACGTATGGGCTGCTCGCCATTCTTCGTCTGTTAAGTAATGAAATTTACATGCCCCGCTTGGTCGACCAAGATAATTGAAAATAGAGAATGATTTGCAATTGGGATCAATGGGGCCATCGTCATTTCTTCCTGCTCTTCGCCTCTTGCACGACACGTGCGACTCAAAATAATACGATGCAAATGTTATAATTTCTTCCACCATATATGAATTACAAATTGAAGCTTCAACACATGCCTTATTCTTCAATTTTTTCTTCAAATGATATAAGAACCTTGATGCAATATAAAGTAGTTAATTAGAACATAATATATAATAAAGTAATTTGAAATTTATTTTAAAAAAATTTTACCTCTCAAATGGATACATCCATCGAAATTGGACAAGACCTGCAACTTTGGCTTCATAAGGCAAGTGAACTAAGAGATGCTCCATTGAATCAAAAAACGATGGAGGAAATATCCTTTCTAAGTTACAAAGGATGATTGGAATATCTCTCTCTAGTTTTTCCATGTGTGATACTTTCAACACTGTTGAGCAAAGATCATGGAGAAAATTACTTAACTCTATAATTACCCCCCATGCAAAGTTTGGTAGAAGTTCCTTGAAAGCTATTGGAATTAATCTTTCCATAAATATGTGGCAATCATGACTCTTCAAACCTGTCAACTTGCATTCAATCAAATCAACACATCTTCCGAGATTTGACGCATATCCATCAGGAAATCGCATTGATTTCAACCATTGACACATAACCCGTCTCTGCTCCTTGTTTAATGTATAAACTACTTTTGGTTTTGGTCCTCTGCTGCTTGCGTCCATATCTAGTGCTGGCCGATTACAAATAACTCTCATATTTTTCCTTGCATTCAAGTTGTCTTTTGTTTTTCCAGTGACATCCATCAAAGTATTTATGACATTGTCGAAAACATTCTTTTCTATGTGCATGACGTCAAGATTATGATGAATAAGATGGCTCTTCCAATATGGCAGGTCCCAAAATATACTTCGTTTAGTCCACTTATTCGTACTTCCGTATGCAATAGTAGTGCCATGAGGATTTTGAACAACAGTTGGAAAGTCATGTACTCGCTCCCAAATTTGATCACCGGTTAACCTCAATGGTTGAGATGTTTTTTCAATCCTATTCTTGATGAACTCTTTTTTATTCCTTCTGAATGTATGATTTCTCGGCAAAAATTGTCTGTGACAGTCAAAATAGGTAGCCTTCTTACCATGTTTCAATCTAAATGACTTTGATCTCTCCAGACATATCGGACATCCTAAGATTCCAGCTGTACTCCATCCAGATAACATTTCATAAGCTGGAAAGTCATTTATCGTCCAAAAAAGAGCAACCTTCATTAGAAATGTTTGATCGGTAGAAACATCATATGTAAGGACACCTTCATCCCATAACTGTTGTAACTCTGCAATCAATGGTTGCATATACACATCTATCAACTTTTTTGGATTTTGCGGCCCAGGCACGATCAATGTTAAAAACATATAAGGTGTCTTCATGCACATACCAGGTGGAAGATTATATGGAGTTAAAATAACTGGCCAATATGAATAACTTTTCCCTGATTTCCCAAATGGGGCAAATCCATCAGTACATATACGTAATTTGATGTTCCGAGGCTCGATCGCAAACTCAGGGTATGTTCTATCAAAATGTTTCCATGCCTCTGCATATGAAGGATGACACATTAAACCCTCTTCTGCTTCATGATTTGCATGCCAAGTCATGTGTTCAGGAGTAGCTGGTAAAGCCTTTGTAATATGGGGATTAAAGGCAAATAAAACATTTGCTTGCATGGTCTACGCTTCTGATTATGACCCTGCCTCCTGTTAATCTTGTATCTAGGTTGGCTATAGAATTTGCAAGACTTTGCATTTTCTTCATCTCTCCAATATAACATACAACCCCTGCTACATACATCAATCCTTACAACTGGAAAGCCTAAGTTATCCATTAGCTTTTTCATATCGTAAAAATTACTTGGCATGATATTATCATGAGGCATTGCTTCACGCATTACTTCAACAAAAGAGTTGAAACAATTTTCAGACACATTATGTTCTGCCTTGATATTTAACAGTCTTGAAGTCACCGATAACTTAGTGTGGTTGTCACAACCTGCCCATAAAGGTTCATCTGCTGCTTTCAACACTTCGCAGAACTGATTAGATGGAAAAGTTTCATTATACACATTCTCATCAAAACCCGTTACTTCTACCTCTTCCATTTGTGATGCATAACTAGTACCCACTTGTTCAAGTGTTGGAGTAAAACTGGTACTTGCATGATTTGATTCTAAAATAAAATTATGACCAGCTGCATCAACGACCATCCTCTGGTAGAGGTTCAATTGGTTATAGTAACTACATTATTCCCTAACTGAAAATTGATCACTTTTTCGATATCCTTCATCAGATATAAATGGTTCACCATGACAAGTCCAATTATAGTAGTTCAGAGTAAACCCAAATCTACAAAGATGTTCTCTAACTTTATCACTCACATGAAATTTACCATTACTGCACTTTTTACACGGACATCTTAACTTATTTCCATTCATGAACTCAAATTTACTACTAGCAAAATCCAAAAACTGTTCCAACCCAGTACGAAACTCATCAGTTAATCATCGACGTCCAAGTAGGTTCTTATTATACATCCAAGCCCTGTCCCTTTGCATTGCCTGTACATAAATTAAAAAATCTCATAAAATATTTAAAATATCATATCTATTGTTTAATATTCTTAATTAAAACTATAAACGGTTCACCATAGCAAAAAAATTTATAATAATTCAAGGTAAACCCAAATCTATAAAAGGAGGGGTCATCGTCAATTAGGGATAACATCTGATTTTTGTCTTGAATTAGCGATGTCAATAATTAAGTTACCGTCAATTAGCGACGATGCACGCTAATTCATCGCTATTTAGCGACAAAAGAGATTGTGTCGTCGCTAATTAGTGACGAAAAGGCTCTATCGTCATTTATTACCGACGAATTTAGCTACGAAAACAATCTCTGATCACTAATTAGCGACGAAAGTACATATCGTCGCTAATTAGCGACGAATTTAGCGACAAAAAGGCTTTGTCGTCATTTATTACCGACGAAATTAGCTACGAAAAATCTGTCATTACTAATTAGCGACGAATTTAGCGACAAAAGTACATGTCGTCGCTAATTAGCGACGACTTTAGCGACGAAACAGGATGTCGTCGCTAATTAGCGACAAATTTAGTGACGAATACGTGCTCAAGTAATCTACATACATACTAAAAAAAATTCAAGTGAAAAAAATGCAAAAATTACCAAATCAAGAAGACTTACCCTAGTATTTCGTTGAAATTTTTTGTACTACGTAGAAAGTGCTCAATTTGATGAGAGTTTGCAAAGTCTCACATCAACACCTACATAACAAAAAAATGAAAACTACTCAATATCGATGAAGGTTATGCCAATTGATGAAACATAATGATGAAATAAACAATAATTTATTTCATACTCACCATATAACATAAATAACAAGGGAAAAAACATAAGAGAGAAGAGAGCAGAGAAGAAAGAAGAGAATGGATGAAGGGCAAAAAATGGAGAGAAAAAGTGGGGAGAGGGCTTTCAAAAAGAAGAATTTTACTCGGCCACGAAGGTTGTACGAAAAAAGTGTCGGTGGAATTTAGCGACGAAAAAATATGTCATCGCTAATTAGCAACGAATTTAGCGACAAATGTGGCATGAATTTCTTTTCGTTGCTATTATCGTCGCAAATTAGCCACGAATTACGTTTCGTCGCTACTTTTTCGTCGCTAAAATCATTTTCTTATTTTGTGACGAAATTGGCGACGCATTTTGTGACGAACAAAATTCTGTTGCTAATTTTCGTCGCCAATTTGTGAAGAAAGATATTTTCATCGCTATTTTTGTCGCTAATTTGCGACGAATTATATTTCGTGGCTAATTTTTTGTGGCTAAAAGCTATTTGTTATTTTGCGACAAATTTGTGACGAAATTTGGTTTCGTCGCTAATTTGCGACGAATTATATTTCGTGGCTAATTTTTCTTGGCTAAAAGCTATTTGTTATTTTGCGATGAATTTTGCGACAAATTTGTGACGAAATTTTTTTCGTTGCTATTTTCGTTGCTAATTTGCGACGAATTACATTTCATCGCTAATTTTCGTGGCTAAAAGCTATTTGTTATTTTGCGACGAATTTGTGACGAAAGTTATTTTCGTCGCTATTTTCGTCGCTAATTTGTGACGAATTATATTTCGTCGCTAATTTTCCGTGGCTAAAAGTCCTTTTTTTTGTAGTGAGTGGTGACGGGATGGATTTGCTTTTATCCTTAATAGAGCTCATTTGAAAATGCAAAATAGTGATCTTTGGTTTTTGTTGTTATCATTGATGAACAACTGCAAAATCATTTGGTAAACAAGACTGTGATGATCAATAAACCAACAAATTAACCCAAAGAAACACTCCATCGAGAATAATTTGCGAATAAACCCTACATACATCAATCAGCCAGTTATTTCATCATGCATTTGGAAGTTAGAACACTCATGGAATATCAAGATTAACAAGAACCGAAAACGCGACGAATCTAACAGAGAGCCTAACAATAATGGAGTAACGATCGACTCCATTATATAGCGAAGTGACTAACAAACATTTATATCATATCCAAAAGCGACGAGAATTGTCGGAAATTATCAGCGTTTTGACCCTAAATGAGTTTCAAGATCTATCGAGAGAAAAAATTTACACATATAACTGGATACAGCGGACTATGATCTCTGAATCTGCTCTTATCTTCACCATTTTGGAAACATTCACAGTGATTTAAGCACTTGAGGAAACCCAGTAAAACCCTAGGAATGTAAGAAAATTCATTGGCTGATTTTGAATGGGCTGGTAGGATCAAGCTGCTTACACAACCCTAGGTAGGTGTAATACAAGATTAGCTGTTTATTTCTATTTTAATTTCTCCACCAACTCTTCTTTTTATTATTTGCAAAATAATCCCCTCAAATGTTAGGTATTTGCATTCTAGTCCCTGAGATTTTAAGTATTTGCAATTCAGTCTCTGGAGAAATATTTCTTTAAGTCTAAATCTCCTCATAATTTTCGACACACCTATTCTATGCTTAGTCGAAATTCATTGCATGCCAAATTTAAGCTCATTTCTTGTCGCTGAAAATAACGCAAAATTTAATTAAAGCCCTTTTACAAAATTGAGTCCTTCTGGGTATAATTGGGCCAAGATAAAGATTTGGAATATTAGAGAATAATGTCACAACTCCTAAATGTGAAAAATGAAAATAAATCGACTCAAATTGAATTTTTTAGGCCCCAAATGCTATTGTTTATTAAATATTTTTCTAATTTCTAAAATATATATAATACAAAAAAAATACAAAAAATTATTTATTGTGGAGTCTAGGCTGGGCTTATGCCTCGAGCCCAGTCTGCTTGAGACTCAGACCATGGAGGTCTGAGTCCTGTTCAACTGGGCCGGGTCAACTGAACTAACCCGGCCCAATTTCCTTTAGTTGCATAAAAATAAAAATAATTAATAATTACATATTCCGAAAATTCCAAAAAAGGGGAAATTTGTAGGAAATGCCTCTATATGCCTATTTAGCTTAGTTAGGCCTTATATGCTTATTTATTTATTTATTTATTTCTCTTCTCTTTTTCGTATGTTTAATTTGCATAATTCGATGTATAAATTCCCAAATTGGTTCGTGATGTATGTCTTAGTAAAAAAAATTAATATGACAATCCAATTTTAATTCAGACTGTTTCTTTTATCCTTTAATAAACTAAATCCATTTTTCCTCATATTTTATGTCATGTACAAGGGAAATTCCACATCAACAGCTAATCTCACGGAGGTACAAAGTTAGCCCAGACAAGCCCCAAAATGTCCATCAAATTCTTAGCCGACCTATGGATGGATTTTGATTTGAATTGTTGAATCAATTTGTTGTATTTTATTTTAAAGAATTCAAACCCCAGAATGGAGAGGGCAAAGCCCATCCACTGGAGGTCGTTAAATTCCTGCAATTTAAGTCTAGACACTTGCAATATCATTTCCCCTCTGATTTAAGTGAATTCATGCCCTAGAGTCACAAAGTCCTAGTTTTAATTTCCACCGGCGACAATGTGGGTCCAATCGGGGATGAGGGTGGCCCTCTCTGAGCAGCCCTTCCTAATCTTTAGGTGAAAAATTGCAATTTCAATTTCTCAAACCTTGTGAATCGACGCACTTGACTTGCTTAACCAAATGCCAGCACTTGGTTGAAGCCAGTACCGCACAGATCTTATCCATCCATATCAATCACATCATGATTTACGAAGCGATACGACAAAAACTATTAATGAATCGACTTCAATTTAGGAGCATGCTTACTCATCAAATTAGCTTTTTCTTCATTAAATTAGCTAATTCAAAGAGAGCAAGATTTTCTTCCCTCTCCCATTTATTTGCTCGTTGTTCATTAAAACGTTTAAATTGGCTTGTCCATCAAGTGTATTCGACTTTGATTCGTAAAATTTGTTGCATGTTATCCTTTTCTTGAATATCTACAATTGACCAATCCATTAATTATAATCTATGGAGGCATTACTTAACACATTAGTGTTCTTATGTCCGTAAGAAAAATCATCTGCCATGACCATCTTTTTGTAACATTGAATGTAGGAAGAGCATTTATTTTTGTTGGAACGTAAGTTGAGAAACTATAGGTGATTTGAAACACGGGAAGAAGAAAGTTTCTGATCATATGGAGAATGGGTATAGTTTCATGATTTCTTTTGGCTATATGATTCCGAGCCACAGATCGAGCTTCAAGCAATTACACCACAACGATAGTGTTCACTATTCAATGCAAGTTCAAGCTAGACTGGGATAAAATCACAGAGCACCAACATCGTTATTCCTGCAACATCATGATACCTGCGAATGCTGCAATAAAATTAACTCGAGAATGATACAAGATTGTCTTGAACCTCGAAAATCAATGCTTATAGTAGTACAAAATGAACGTTATCCCGTCCAAGTGAATGTTGAAACTTTCACAAAGGTGTGTCAAACCTTAACTGAGCTTTGCACAGTTGACCAGATAAATTAGTCCAAGAAGTTGAAGTCACGCAATAACTAGAATTTGAAATGGTAAATGCAAAACAACATCCATTAAGCTGGGAAAAATTATCCAAAAAGTCATTGGGCTCATTAATATGCTAGCCACTTTTGTATAATCATGTTTGGGCACCAAAGCATAGTAATAATCATGCTAGAGAAGAGCCACTTCTCTGATTTGATTTTATTTTCATTGGATATGGTGAAAAGTACAATAGATCAAGACATGCATGGTAACACGTCTGTTTTAGAAATCAACTTCTAGAGAGAATTAATTTTTTTTTTACTTCTTTAAATGGCTCCAAAACTACTTCTACAGCGAAAAAATGCGCGCCTTAGAAGTAAATAAAATAAAATAATGAAGTTGCGAACCAATGAATTTCTCCTTTAGAAATTGCGATATCAAATTGATTTCTGTTCCAAAACTACTTATGAAGCAGAAATTCTACCTCAGAAGTATTGTTGTGTGTGTCCCTAGATTGTTTCTTCTTTTTCTTTTGAAAAATTTTAAACAAGGGTTTGAAGTGCTCTTGTTTTTTTAAAAAAGGACCTTAGGTGGATCTTATTTCAAATAAGAGCTTGAAGTGTCATCATCTTCTAAAATAATGGCATGAAGTGGATTTTATTTCAAATAAGGGTTTAAAGTGTTCTCATCTTCTCAAAGAAGGACCTCAGGTGGATCTTATTTCAAATAATGACTATGTAAGCTTCCAAGAAGGACATGACCTTCAAGCCGGTCAAGGGCTTTTCATCTTTTACTCTCTTTTTTTGTTTTTTCTTTCTTTTTTCCTTTTCCAATTCTTTTTTCTTTTCGTCGACCAGGGTGTTTCTTCTTCTTTTTCTTTTTCTTTTTCTTCTTCTTTTGGAAAATTTCAAATAAGGATTTGAAGTGCTCTCTTTTTCCTCAAAAAATGGCCTTAGGTGGATCTTGTTCCAAATAAGAGCTTAAAGTGCCATCATCTACTAAAATAATGACATGAAGTGGATTTTATTTCAAATAAGAATTTGAAATGGCTATGTGAGTTTCAAAGAAAGACATGACCTTCAAGCTGGTCAAGGGCTTTTTGTCTTTTACTTTTTTTTTGTTTTTTTCTTTCTTTTTTCCTTTTCCCATTCTTTTCTCTTCGGCAACTAGAGGGGTTGGGCGAGGGCCGCAAACCTCGCCGACTACAGCAAAGAAAAAAAAGAAATGAGAAAAAGGAAAGAAAAATAATTAAAATAAATAAATAGAATTAAAATTGTTTTTGGAATAAAATATCATTGACCAACGCATGTCATGCTCTTATTTGAAATTGACATGATTACTTTAGGCCTTTATTTGAATCAAGGTCCATTTCAAACCCTTATTTGAAAAAAGATCAACTTCAACCCTTTATTTGAGAAAATGAGCACACTTCGTATTCTTATTTGGAATTCTCTCTCTCTCTCTCTTAGTGTTTGAACCATTAAGGCTGGTATTCTATGTAAAGAATTTTGTAAGTCGTGCTCGAAGATGTTACCTTCGTCAATGAAATTAAAATTTTTATTGTCATATTCCTCGGAAATGACTACAAAGTTTTGAGACTTTTTGATACAGAAAATGATGTAGCAAGAAAGAAGCTATTTTAAGAGAGGAAAAGGTGGATTAAAAATGAAAATAAGCGAACTTTTTCAGCGGGTACTCAAGGAAATGGAAGAAGTTGTGTAGGTGTAAATACTCCACTTTCCTAGCATAATCAGGGGCAAATTTGGAACATTCAAAAAATGATTCAAAAAGCAAATCATATGAGTGAAAAATCCGTTCTCATTAAAATCTGTCAAACGCCAAATTATGAACTGCAATTTCCATGCATTTCTCTCAATTATGTACATCCTAAATGCCTCAAATACGAAGCTTCAATGACTACAGATCAGCAATTGCCGTCCGGTGTGATTCTGCTGGAGAGGGTAAGATAGTGAGCACGTGTTGGATGTAATAGACATAAGGAGAGCCTTCTCGATTTCCGCACTGGCAGGGCACTGGATCATCGAGACTGCGTAGTCCATGAGCATGGCGTCGCACGGCAAGGTGATGGGTCCATTGCTTGGCAGCCCGAATTCTTCCTCGGCTAATTTGAACAGCTCACGGATGACACAGTTGTTCAAGAACCTCATCGGAAACACAAACCGCTTCCGGTCGATCGAGTAGACGACGAAATGTCCTCTATGAGCTAGCACTTCCTCGTCTCCACCAACTTGTAGAGATGAGATCTTTTTCCTTCTCATGGCAGCTACTCTCTGCCATTTTCTGGCAATCTTGATCAAGTGCTTTGGGCTGATCATCTTCTGTGATGTGGATGAAGAAGAAATAGAAGGGTTGTTTTTCCTAAACCAGAGTGCTTTGAAATGCCAAAGTTGTGTTGAGTTGAAGATAATGGACTAATTGGGGTCTGTTAAATAGCGGTGCATCAAGAGGACACTGCATTAATGGCAGCACCCTGGTGAGGGTGCAGAGCCATGTGAAATGGGTATGAAGGAGAATGTTAGGGGTGGTGGTGATGTCTGTCTCGGTTAGGCCGTCTATTTGTCTCCCGGCAAGTGCAGCCGCGCTGCTCGAGATGATTGTACCGCCACGTGCTGCAGCAACCATACAAATGATGAAATTGAGTTGCAGATTCCTTTCATTCACGTGAAATGTTTTTTGCTACGAAGACTGTTCGGTGGTTTGTGAACGAATGACTTGGCAAGTTTAGTGCATGTGCCATACATTACTGCTGGACCCAGGGTGTCTGAAGCTCACACCAAACAAGCCCTGGACTATGTGGCTCATGCTTGCCGAGTCTGATGGCTGTTCCTAGATCTTGGCATCACATTGATGCAATATCTGAAGTGGTGGTCCTCATAAAGCATAATGCAGGGTCTTCAGGTTCTAAAAATGTCAAGGGGATAAGACAGATATGCTAATAAAAGAAACATAGTGGCATTCATAAAAATTCAAGTAGAACTTTATATCTTACACGCAGAGAAAGGAAAACCATATCTGTCAGTAGACTATCTGTCCCCTTAATGAATGGTTTCTTCCTCTCTTTTTCCCAATAAGCCTAAGCAAGTGTGGATATACACCTATGCTTGTGGCCTTGGTTCAATTACATCAGTATGTCTTTTCGGCAACCCGACAGAAGCTAGGAAGACCTGACATATCACCTATTTATATGCTTGAAATTTCAGGGTCCAGCAGACTTGCTTGCCAATGAGACCAGTAGTTTCTGAAATTCAATTGTCTGTCGATATTGAATATACAAGAGCTGGCAAGAATGGATGGTGGACCTTGCGACCTTCAGCAATTTGTGGTTGATCTTTTGATTCATGGAGAGAGTGTGGTTAATCAAGTTGACAACAAAACTGATCTGGACCCTACTGTGCTGTTAAACTAGCAAAATAGCCGGAGAATCCTTCTCCTGTCATGCAATCTTGTACTCATGAGCCCCACAGAACCAAAATCTGAGCACTCAGTGAAATTTTTCTCTACATGACCACATCGGTTGGGTAACCATGCGAATGCCAATTCGTTAGCTCTCTTAGTATAAAACTCGGGAAAGCCCGATGCTTTCTGCACAATAAGAAATAGCACTCAAATTCAAAGAAATGCAAGTTCGCTCTTCCGTTGAGAATTACTTGGAGTTGAGCATGATGATAAGCACAAAGAAGCTGATTCAAATGGCAAGGAAATGGCAGAAGATGACTGCCAATGGAAGAAGAAAAAGAATTCCATTTCATCGGATGAACAGCAAGTCAGCTTCAGCAAATGCAAGTAGATCATCCGTTGCTCAGAAGGGTCACTTCGTTGTCTATACAACAGACGGGAGACGCTTCGTGATCCCTCTCTCATTTCTCGGCAACGACATAGTGAAGGGGCTCTTCAGGGCATTGGATGAAGAGTTTGGGATTCCATGTGATGGTCCAATCACGCTTCCAATTGATGCACCATCTATGGAGTACATAATTTCATTAATTAGAAGAGGCTTGGCTAAGGACCAAGAGAATGCTTTGCTTATGTCGTTCAGCAGACAAAGCTGCTCATCCTTCTCAGCTTTCAATCAAGCATTAGAAAACCCAGCAATGCTTGTTTGTAGCTGACAGATGCAACACATTCCAGTGCTTAGTAGATGAATGAAAGTATTTTTGCAACAATGTTCGTGCTATTCTACGTCATTTCTATTTGGCTTAGATCAACATAGCTAGTTTTGACTCGAATCATCATTTCCTGCATTACGAATCTGTGGAGCCAAAAAATATATATGTCGACCTGCTAAGTAGACAGAGTAGACTTTGAGGAATCCAGTCAAACCATCACCGTCATCATGATATATTTCGGCTTAGTGTGCTCAAGTTTGATCAGGAGTCAGCTTGAGTGGCCATAAATCCTAAGCAAACGGTTCCAAATATTCTCAATCCCAACGGCGACGCTTGAAGCTTTGAATTGCTTAATTACTATCGACATATATGTCGTACTTACCAACTTGGACTTGATTGTCATTAACAACAATAAAAGCACGAACTGCTGCTCTTTCCATTACACCTTACATCTGTTTCTGAACCACAGATGAGGCTTTGTGCCGCAGAGGGGTTGCTTGTTTGGCAGCCTGTCTATTACTCCTAGAACAAACGGTTCATGGGTTCCCTGCCCATGCCTAAAAAGTAAGACGTGGGCCTATTGGGCCGTAAGAGGTGCTCCATTTGTTTTGGGCCGTGTTAGAGGTCTTCGGTTTCCTATTTTCACGGTTGCAATAGCGGACCCAGAAAAACAGGTTCTAGGGTAATCGAGATTTTAAAAAGGATTGCAAAATGTGTGCATAAATTTTTCCATGGCACTTGTTCAGTCATGATAAATCTATTTTAATAAAGTAAACCACTTGGAAAATGTGATATAGCACTTTACTAATGTTTAATAGGCGAGTGACCTTACCAAATTGTGCTTAACTTTTACCGAGTAAACAAACAAGCCAAGCCCGCAAATTACATAATATGACAACTTATTCAATGAGGGCTCGCATTGAGACAAATTTAAAAAAAAAATCGTGATACCGAATTGAATAAAAAAAAGATTTAGGCACTCAATTGCGAAATATGCAAATTTAAGTTTAGACACATGCAATATCATTTCCCCTTTGATCTAAGTGAACTCGTGTCCTGGAGTCACAAAGACCCAATTCTTATTTTCATTTGGTGACAACATGGGTCCAATCGGGGATGAAGGTGGTCCTCTCAGACCAGCAGCCCCTCCAAATCTTCATGTAAACAATCGCAATCTCAATTTCTCAAACCTGGTGAATCGATGCACTTGACTTGCTTGATCAAATGTCAACACTTGGTCGAAGCCAGTACCACACAGATCTTATCCACCCATATCGATCCCGCCATCCATTTTCGAGATGGTGATTTACGAAGCGATACGACAAAAAACTCGAATGTGCATCGTAGTCACAGCTATATCCCAGTAAACATCAATCACGATTCTACTGGAAAGCACATTACAGAAGGAAAAAAAAAACAAAGAAAAAGAAGCACCCTTTTGTTCACCCCGGCCAGCCTTAGCGACAGGCAATTTGATGGACAAGTGTTTCATTGGATGACGCCAGCCAAATTAATCCCTTACGATACAGGTCATTCGTTGGGTCACACCAAAGGCACACGGGGAGCTTTTTGGACAAAAGGACGAGAGATGCCCGTGATTTCAAAAGCCATCATCAACACCAACACGCATCTTCACCCAAACCATGAAATCAACCTTCGGAGGGACGTCATCAGTCAAATGCCACGTGCTTGGACTCTTAAAGCTCCCTAATATGACTGCAACCGCGTGCTCTAGCCGAGCCCCAAACGCCTCGTACTTGAGAAAATTGTCTAAATTTTTTTTTTAAATATATTGTACCGCAGTCGATTCAATTCTAAATTTTTCAATTTCGTCAATTTAATCCTAAACCTTTTTTTATGTTTTTTCAAATTAGTCCTGAAATCTTTTGACGATTTTTCAATTCTAGCAAGTTATCCTAATAATAGGTTTGTGATCGAATTGACAAATTTTTTTAAAGATTTAAGACGAAAATAACACAATCGAAATCACAATCGAAAAGTTTTTGACAAAATTGGTCATGGAACAACAGCTTTAGGACTTTTCAGAGAATTATCCCCCTCATCTTCAAGCATAGGTGAAGTTGCGTCCATCAGCTCTTCTTAGCGATCTGCGTGCCTTACTCGCTAGCCTAATCACACTCGTGAGAAAAATGATTAGTTATGCACTAACCCGTAATTTGGCAATAAAAGGCAGATTAGCCAACCCTATGATCCGTTTTTCGAGTGTTGACTATTAAATGCACCCACGAATTTTCTTTCCTACAAGTATTTTGGATAATGTATATTTGTATTGTCTAAGCATTTGAATAATACAAGCATCCTTGAGAGAGCTTTTCTCTATAAGCACTTTCTCTCTTAAAGTTGCATTCCTTGAACGTGTACGATGGAGCAAGTAAAGCTTACTTAACCCAAATAAGGCAAATCGAGGCCGAAATGCCGAATGTTCAATCCATATGATCCAAACACATAGAGACTCGATTATTCAAAGGCTGATGAAATGTCTCACAACCCTGATGTAGGTATGATAATATTTTAGCACTATGAATAATCTAAAACGAAACCTCAACCGTGGATATAATCAAGGGCGGAATAATAAATAAAAAAAATTGGAAGGTGATTATTTGTTTGGTAAGATTTGATAGTGTCGTTATCGAAAGAGGGTTCTCGAAGATTTGGGGGGGGGGGGGGGTCGTATATTCAAACTTCAAAGTTGCAGTGCATCACGTGCGTCGAATCTCGGCTTATAAGGGTTACGTGGCAGGATTAAGCCGCAGTCTCCTGGTCAATCTTTGACTACCTGGAGTCAAGAAGAGAGCCGCAAAAATTATCTGGTTATAATAATAAAGAATACATTTTCTTGGCATGGTTGGAACTTAGAAGTCCATGCGTGGGACTCTGTAGAGTTCATTTCGTCGTCTAGGTTTTAGTTAAATACTCTCTCTTTGATCCATTTTTGCGAACCCTCCGGAAACAACTTTGAAAATTAAAACAAGAGAAGGTTAGAGGCGACACCTAGCGAGAGCCGATTCGAGCTGGTTTTAGAGCTAGATAGGCCGATTCTTAATTTCACAAATTAAGAATCAACGGTATTTATTTCTCTTTCGAAGCGAGAATCGACCCATCTCGAAATTTATCGTTCTTGGAGAGAAGATACGAAGAGAAAGACATGTGGATTGCACTGATTTGCGCCATTTTTTTTTTTAACTGTCCATCTCCTGTACCGTGGAGAAGATCCACCAACATGAACGCAGCAGGAATTAGGGGTGATCGGTTTACAGGATGGATGGTTTTATCCTAGAACCGAGAACCATCCGTTAGGGACCGGTTCTGCAAAATACGAACCGTGAACCAACCGTTTGTTCCATGAATCCACCCGAGAACCGAACCACTGATCCAGTCCGATTTTTGGTTGGATCATGGTTACGGTCCTAACATCACCCGCTTGTTCCATGAAAAAATTAAGTTAAATACTAATCCCACAAATAAGATTCAATAAAGCTATATAACGGTAGACTTATAACTTTCATTTTCTTTTTTTATCTTGTAAATCAAAATTCTCAACAATCCAAGGGTACCGGCTAAATGACAATTTGTCCAATGCACTAGAAAAAGAAAGAAATGTGCAATTGAATTGTACAACAAGAGCGATTGAGTGCAAAGAGAGTTGGATTAAGGTAGGATCTCTTTTCATTTTGTGGGTCTAGGCTCTTTATTTGGGATTGATGGGTTAAGCATTTAAGAGATTGTTTCATTAAAATAATTGGCTCATTTATATTATATAAAAACCAGTTCGGTTGGACCGGTTGGATGATTCTCACCCGAAACCGAGAACCGAACCGATACCCGCCGGTTTTGGAAAATTGGAACCGAAAACCGAACCGTACCCGTCGGTTACGATCCTAAATTAGCCAGTTGGGTACGGTCCGATTCGATTTGGTTGGATCATGGTTTTTTTTGCTCACCCCTAGCAGGAATCACGGTGCCCGCAGGACATGGCTAAGGTAGAGAAATTAGGGTTTGCAAGATCAGCCCGCCTTCGTTGACCCAAAGACAAACCGTATTAGGGTCGATCAAAATGTCTGGTTTTCGAACAGTTTCTCTGAATGTTAAAGGTTCCTTGCATCTCAAAAGGGGGTTGTGTCATTGATTGAAGGATGGCGACTGATTTTTGGCGCCATCGACCGAGGAGGATCACGCGCGGCTTTCAGATATTTGGTGTGGCTTGGCTCTTTGCCTGGCCGTCTGAAAGCGGATACCCACGTGCACGACTTTTTAGGACGACAAAGTATGGTGATTTTTCCATCCTTTTTCCTTTTCTTTTTACAATAAGATGATCCACATGATTAGGTACGTGAACTATAGTTTAAAGTTGGATACCCAAAAAAAAAAAAAAGAACTATAATTCAAAGTTTGGTGCCATAACTTTTCATCCATCACTTAGATGCCAAAAATATTAAAATATATTCGCTCACATGCCAAAAATTTAATATAGCATTTATGGCGAAAGTATTTGAAAGTTATGACACTTAGAAAATCGAAAAAAAATTATGACCTTTAAATGAACACCATAGAAAAATTATAATATTTAAGTAATAAAAAAAAGTTATAGCTTCTTAACGAGCGTCGTACCAAAGTTACGATACTTATGTGATTTTTTTTTTGTCATTTCAAATAATTACTTTATTTAACAATACTTTGCTATTTTTCACGTGCACGGAACGTCGGGATGTACAAGATAAAATGAAAAAAGTTTTCTCCGGATACGACACGTTAAATGATTGACACGTCTCAAACATCCCAACTGTTCGCTGTATAATCATCGTTGAAATGTTTGTACCACCGATGGTTTTGTCAATTAAATAACTTAGACTTCCTATGAGCAAGCGTTCACACTATGCTTTCCTCAATCCCTAAAGATGCTTACATTCCGGTGCAAGACGGTCGTTTACTACTTCCTAAGTATGTTAACGTTGACTTACTTCACGAGGGAAAAGTGAATATCCACAACGCAAGCTCATTTAAAACCCAATGGTTCTAAATCTGTCAACAAGTTGATATCATGTCTTCAATTGAAGGAATAAGAAAAAAAAAAAAAAAGAGGGACCAATTGAAGTCCCTGATGTAAGATAGTTCATTAGATAGAGCTGACGCGTGCTTCCTAGTCATTTCTGAAATTCGTTCAAATAACGAATTCTAGCCAATTGAAAGGATCTTTTTATTAATTCAGATATCATTCTATTAGTAATTGAAAGAATATAAATTTTTTGGGATCCTGAACGAAATGAACATAGCTAAAATCAGACCGATTTTCTAAATGTCTTTCTGGTTATTCTTGGCTATTCACAGAATAGGGGAGAATAAATTGAGGAATTTCTTGGAATTGTATGAGGTCCATTTTTTTCTCTACAAACCAAATATCGGAAATTTCCTTATATATAAATATATATCAAGTAAAACTCATCAACGCATCAAACGGTAGATATACGTTGGGATTGAATGCCATAATCTCTGAGTGCATGAGCAGGCAAGAGACGTTTTGATAAGACTTATTTCGTCACACTATATAAATTACATAAAACATGCCCGAAATTGATGTCATGAAGTCTCATATATTGAAGCCTCTGGCCTAACAGCCTCATAATACTGTCAGTTATTTTTTATTACATGATCTCTCAATCAACGAATATTTTCTGCAAAACACGCGATGATAGTTGTAGATCTACGGTTGAGATTATATTATCATTGACAATATTATCATGGAAGCATTTCCCATCATAAAATCAGCTATAGACGACCATTTCTTCAGGTACATCGCATTCACCAGCCACTCGATGTTATTTGGTTTTGGGTCGTGCCGGGTATCATATAGACCCGGCCCATTAACACCTGTGTTACGTAGAGTTACGTGAACCAAATCCTTCTCTCCCCCAACGACCTAAAAAAAGAAGAAAAGAGAGAAAGAGCTGGTGACACATACTGATGTTGATGTCTGAGCATTTAGTCTTTATAAGTACTCTCCTTGTCGCATCTTCTTGTCCACTTGATCCTCTCTCTGTCTCTCTGTGATTGAGGCTTTGAAGTACGGGGAGAGAATGATAGCCGAGCACAAGGCTATGGCGGATCCCAACTTGAACGTCGTACCACCCGAGAAATCGCCGGTCGAAGATGTCGAGGCCCCGAAGAAACGCCCGCCACGGAACAAGTACGCCTTTGCCTGCGCAATCCTCGCTTCCATGACTTCCATCTTGCTCGGATACGGTAACCATCTCATCTCTCGATCTTTCACTTCGACTGATCTCGGTTATTTTATTCTTTTCATAATCGACATGCTTGTTTATTGTAATTGGATGGTGTGTGTGTTTTAGACATTGGTGTGATGAGCGGCGCGGCTATATACATCAAGACAGAACTACACCTCAACGACGTGGAGGTCGAAGTCCTCGTCGGTATCATCAACCTCTACTCCCTCCTCGGCTCGGCCATCGCCGGCAGGACCTCCGATTGGGTGGGCCGCCGCTATACCATGGTCATCGCTGGGGCCATCTTCTTTGTCGGCGCCATCCTCATGGGTTTTGCCACTAACTATGCTTTCCTCATGTTCGGCCGCTTCGTCGCTGGTATCGGTGTCGGGTACGCTTTGATGATTGCCCCCGTCTACACCGCCGAAATCTCGCCAGCGTCGGCTCGTGGCTTCCTTACCTCATTCCCGGAGGTAATTTTAAAATCCTCAAACATTTACCTTCTTGGTTACTTACAAAATTTCAACAAAGTTTATTCCTTTTTTAGGCTAATTGAGCATTCAGAATGTAACGAACAAATGTATAAATTCGTGGAAAAAGGATATAAATTTGAGTGCGATGGCTGATTAGATAGCACATCCTCAAGGAAAAATACAATTTTTTGTTTGCACTCTCTTGCAGGTGTTCATCAACTCGGGGGTGTTACTCGGCTATGTCTCAAATTACGCTTTTTCCAAGCTCCCCACCAACCTTGGATGGCGGTTCATGCTTGGCATCGGAGCTGTACCTTCCGTCCTCCTCGCCATCGGCGTCCTCGCCATGCCCGAGTCCCCCCGCTGGCTTGTCATGCAGGGCCGTCTTGGAGACGCCAAGCGCGTCCTTCAGCGCACCTCCGACTCCTCCCAGGAGGCCGACCTCCGCCTCGCCGACATCAAGTCTGCCGCCGGCATACCCGACGACTGCAACGACGACATCGTCGTAGTCACCCGTAAGAAAAGCCACGGCGAGGGAGTGTGGCGGGAGCTCCTTCTCCACCCGACCCCCACTGTCCGCCACGTGCTGATTGCCGCCGTCGGGATGCACTTCTTCCAGCAGGCCTCGGGGATCGACGCAGTCGTGCTGTACAGCCCGCACATATTCGAGAAGGCCGGCGTGAAGTCTTCGGACCACAAGCTGCTTGCTACGATCGCCGTCGGGTTTTGCAAGACGATCTTCATCCTCGTCTCCACGTTATTCCTCGACCGGGTCGGACGGCGCCCGCTGCTCCTCACCAGCGTGGCGGGGATGATTCTCTCCCTCACGGTCCTCGGATGCGGCCTCACGGTCATTGACCACTCGAGCCAGAAGCAGATGTGGGCCATCGGATTGTGCATCGCGATGACGCTGACCTTCGTGGCATCGTTCTCGATTGGGTTGGGCCCCATCGCGTGGGTCTACACCTCAGAAATATTTCCGCTGAGGTTGCGGGCGCAGGGCGCGAGCATTGGGGTCGGGGTGAACAGGGCCACGAGCGGGCTCATAACGATGACGTTCCTGTCGCTCACGAAGGGGATCACGATCGGAGGTGCCTTCTTCCTTTACGCGGCGGTGGCAGCCGTCGCTTGGGCGTTCTTCTTCACGGTGCTGCCCGAGACGCGGGGGCGGACCCTGGAAGATATGCAAGTGCTTTTCGGTAGTCTGACAGGGTGGAGGGCCGTGGCGAGGAAGTTGAAGAGGGAAGGGGTCGAGGATGGTAACCGCGACGGAGGAAGAGGTCACGTTCAATTAGCGACCAAGGGGCATGCGGACCTTAACCAGATATAATAAAACAAAGGTAGCCCTGGAGTCGTACATAGGATCTTTTGCTACTATCTTCTTCTTTTTTTGGATTGTCATGAAGTACTGGAAAACGTATTAACTTTTCCAATTACGACGGCGATGGAGAAAGGGAAAAAAGAAAGAAAGAAAGGAAATGAAGTGACAACATATTATGTAAATGCCTGTGCGAATACCTTATTATCTTGGTGCAGATAGCATAATTCCGATCCGCGTATCAAAATAATCGAACTAGATCCGACATGTAAAAGAGAGTAAAAAATGATATCACTTAATCGGATCATCACCGGCAAAAGATGATCTACTTTAATGTACCATAGATGAAGGAAACATATGATCGTGCAACACCAAGCAAATGGTAGAAACCACTTCATTAGTCGGTTTAGTGCGCCGCTCCACTTTTTATATTATGGGGTTCAAATTTGGCTGGGAGCACACTTCACAGATAAAATTCCGAAAGCGATGCAGGAGATAGCGCCGTTAAGATCGCCCGAGGAAATGGTAGCAAGGCGTGAGGACATTGAGGACGACATCTTTGTCCTCCGAGCTTGAGTGGCCAATGTCGAATGGGGAGAAACGACACGCTAAATGCTTCTTTCTGTGGCCTGTGTTGCGGCCTTGGAAAGGATGGTCCACGACTGAGAATGATTGGGTTTCCAGTTTGATGTCTCTCGTGAGATCGACCTCAGAGAGAGAGAGAGAGAGAGAGAGAGAGAGAGAGAGCTTCTCAATTCTCATGGTTCCAATAGACTCTTCATCAACCCGCTAACTCTCCCCGACCAATAGCTCTAGCCCCTTCTTCCATTTTTTACAAAAAAAAAATAATAATAACAAACTTTTGGGGTCTGAGTTACTTCAATAGTCATGCTAGATCTATTAAACTCGGGTTTGATCGACTAAGCCGAGCCATGCATCCATTTGTCTTTGTTCAGAAACATGGTTTGATCGACTAAGCCGAGCCATGCATCCATTTGTCTTTGTTCAGGCACACCTGTTTCGTCCTTAAGTTCGAGGGTTTAGCTCATCTTGCCTATTACAAGGGAAAATTGGAGTAAATCTCACCGATTATCTGTACACTGAATAATGAAGTTTTAATATCTTCTGTCGACCCTAAATGGATCGAGAAAAAATTGTCCAACATATCTTAAACCTATTACACTTTTGCCGATTCAGTCACAAGCCTTATAATTATGCCAGTCGAGTTTATCTAGCCAATTTTTTCCGACTCAATCGTGAGCCTTATAATTGTGCTAACGTGGACTTTTTTTTATATATTTTTTTCGACTTATTCTTGTCCTTTTTTTATTTCTATTTTTATTTTTTTTTCATTTTTTTGTTACTGTGGCCGACGACAATGAGCCCTCGCCTAGACCATTGGTGAGCACCAACAACTCTTGCTAGCCACATTAAGAAAAAAAACACAGAAAAGAAAAGAAAAATTACTACAAATTGGAAAAGAATATTAAATTCATACTATAAATTATCCATGTATCACGTAGAACGATTAGGGTCCACATCAATTATTTGTTGACCAAAATTAGCCAGATGAATTTGATTGAAAAAATTTAAAAAATTAAGGATTGAATTAAAAATAAAGTATAATAAATTTAAAATTTTTCATAATTTTCTGAATGGGCCGAAGTGGGTCATTCTCTTCCCTTTCATGATCGAAATGTCAGAGCACGATTCCGACCACAAAAAAAAAAAAAAAAACGTCAGAGCACGACAGCTTTTGAAATGTGGATTTCAGACCATAAATTGGTCCTCGAATTGTTCCCATCAAGAGGGGTAGCGAGAGAATCCAAAGTGACAGGAGCCAGGCTGAAGAAGGTGATGCACTCCTTAGGAGAAAACAAGGGAGAGCCATCAACTCATGCGTTACACATGGTGGGTCCCGCTAGAGTGTGTAATGAATCGCACACGTACCATACTTGAATTTCATGGTTTTTCTTGGCCAGTACAATTTCACGGTTCACAGGGAGTATCCAGCGTGTCGCCATATGATCCACGTGAGGAAAGCCCAAGGCTAATTCTAGGCTGAGTGGAGCAATGTAGCCACCAAAGCCTGTAATGAAGATGCAAGGTTTACGATCTTAACTTCGAACGAAAATTATGCTTGCCCGTGCGAAATTTTGAGGACTATTACTACATACATAAAGTATGGATGGAGCAGAAATCTTTTTTAGAGAGTTTGGAAAAAAAAAATATTCGTATTTGATTATAAGATGCTGTTATTGTATTTGTTTCATTTTGATACATATAAGCTAGGGGAGTTCGGATTTCTTGTAAATGTTAGTTTGAATGATTATTGGCGAGTTACCTATCAAGTCTTTTGGATATGCCATTATGAAAAAAAAAAAAAAGATAATTCTCAAAACTGACCAGGCACTGCACTACTAGGGACACTATGAGCAATAACAGAATTGGAATTCAAGTCAATAACAAAAAAAAAATCAATGTAAAATTACTCAACTACGGAGGCGGACCCATGAGCTGCAATGATTTATTGTAAAATAAAATGGGATGAAGTTGAATGCACAACCATATACTAAAAGTTTACATTAGAGAGACTCGGGAGATACATTCTATATCTTAAGAAAAAGAATAAAAAAAATCGGAATTGTTGCCTATGTTTTGAAAGTTTCGGTTCTGCAGAAGTTGGGTTTGTACTCTCTCTACTATGTAGATCAGATTTGGTTCAGCATTTGATATAAAGTCCCTTGGCCAAATGCAGATCAGATTCTTAGTTAAGTTCATCTCTTTAAATCCTTGTAAATAAGAGGTTTTATCTCACGTATAGGAAGAGAGGAGGAAGAAGAAAAGAAGAAAGAGGAGAGGGTGACTGAAGACTGAGGAGGGAGGAGGAGATGATGCTTCAGATTTCAGACTCTTGCTTAGCTTTCTCAACCTTAAAATATGAAATTTAAAAGAGCACGCTTGCTGGAAGGAGTGCGCAAAACAAACGAAGATGAAAATTCCTATTTTCGAAAGGGATAAAACCGGTGAAATATTGAGTTTAAATCATTGGAGATCGGGAAATCTATAATTCGAAATATTGAGTTTAAATCGTTGGAGAACAGGGAATCTATAATTCAAATTATGCAATGGACTGATCCAAGATTTTGTCAATGAATAGATTACGGCCATATCTAATTTTATGTTGATTGTGGCAACGGAATTTGCTTTTATCTTTAAAAGAGCTCATTTGAAAATGCAAAATAGCAATCTTTGGTTTTATATTGCTATCACTGATGAACAACTGCAAAATCATTTGGTAAACAAGACTATAACGATGATCGAGAAACCAGCAAATTAACCCAAAGAAACATTCCGTCGAAAATAATTTGCGAATAAACTTACATCAACTAGCTATTTCATCATGCATTTGGAAGTAGGAACACTCATGGAATTTCAAGATTAGAAAGAACTGAAAACTTGACGAATCTAACATAGAGCTCAACGCAATGATCGACTCCATTATATGGCGAAGTGACTAAAACACATTTACATCATATCCAAAAGCAATGAGAATCGCCGGAAATTACCGATGTTTTGACCCAAAATGAGTTTCAAGATCTAACTATCGGGTGAAAAAACTTACACATGTAACCAGATACAGCGAACTGCGATCTCCGAATCCGCTCTTGTCTTCACCTTTTGGTAAACATTCACAGTGATTTAAGCACTTGAGGAAACCCAATAAAACCCTAGGAATGCAAGAAACTTCATCGGCTGATCTCGAATGGGCCGGTAGGATCGAGCTGCTTACACAACCCTAGGTAGGTGTAATACAAGATCCGCTCCTTTGCACCGGTCCGGTGAATCTTGGTGTGCGCGCAGAAATACTTCAGCTGCTTCAGCGTCAGGCACCCGAGCGTCTGCCCTAGGAGCAAGAAGAGCCAATTGATCTTCTTCTTCTTTTTTGAGATCACGGGCTTCGCGCTGTTCTCTTGGTCGCAGAACCTGCACTTGGGGAAGACCGGGCTCATCCACTCATCCGGAGCCCGATCATGCATCGTTGCCTTGTTCACCGCAATGAAGTTGCCGACCTCAAGGAACTTACCTCGCAGGTCGTACTCAATCTCAAAGACCTTCTCGCATTTCTTGCACTGGACCTCCCCACTAATGGTGAAGATCCTGTTCGACAAGAGGTAGTTCATGCTGTGCACCATGGCACGTCGGTTCGTCGCCCATGGGAAGGGCACCGGGACGGTCTCGCTCTTGCCATCCCTCACCGGCCGATTAAGCCTTCGGCGTCCGCCGTGCGACAGCATGTGCGGTAGGGCTTCTTGATGGGTACTTGACAGCGCAGCTTCAAAGGACGGCTGGTGAAGCATCGCTGGAGGACCGTACATCACCATAGACGGCTCGTGAGCTAACGCCGGAGATTCGTACATCACCATAGTTGGCAACAAGTGTGTATCGGGATTAACTTTTGGAGGAGGAGGAGGAGGAGGCGGCGGAGGCGGAGGCGGAGAATGCTTTCGAGGTCTCAAGGGCCGAGAAGACAGCGAAAGAGCGAGGAAATCGTCGTCGTTGCCTTCACTCCCGGACTCGCGGCCATTTTGATCATTGCTTTTGTTCTCGAATTCACCTCTCCTCTTTCTACTGAGTTCCGAGCCGACGTTCATAATTGGAGATGGCGGTTCCGGGGGCTTTGCGGAGGCGATTAGGGATTCTAGAGCGAGGGAAGAGAGGCAAGAATGTGAAGAAGTAGGAGGGCATGAATGGGAGACGGCGCTTTATGCTCGCGGATTTGGAGAGATAAAGATTGGGAAAACAGACTCAAAGTGTAAGGAATGTAATCTTGACCCCGGTTTATCATAATTTCTTCGAGATTTGGAAGCAAGAAGACCATTCAAATTCTTCATTTCTGGTTGGTTGGACTTGTCTTTAGCTAGGGTTTGTTGAAATCAGATGGAGAGAGAGAGAGAAACTTGGGGGATTAGTCAACTACGGTCAAAGGGTTGCGACCGTCTGTTTACTCAACTATTCGCGTGAAAGGGGTGTGAGATGTGGGATTGAAGATGGAAGAATCAAATCCCTAATATTTCTCGCAATCTTGACTCTTATTGATTCATTTGAAGGAGTCCTCCTCCAATCTCTTTATCCCTTTGATGTTGTGAATCAATTTGTGGAGGTCGATTAGGATTAAAAAAATTATCAATCATCTTGTTATATAAATACCCATGGACGAATTGCGAATCCTTTAGTGATTAACATAAAAAAAAAAGATTAGTTTGTCGCTTTTTTTTTTCAAGTTTATGAAAGTTTACCATGGTACCCTTTTCATCCGAACAAGTTCCATCGCTTAGATAGGGACAATCATTCGTGAACTTTTGGATTCGCGAACGGTGTCCAACTCCTGTGTTAATGTAAGTTGTCTTGGGCGTTGTTAAATTAAGAGACCCTAGAGAGGATCACCATATTAATCTTGTCCCTGATACAAAGTACGGAGTTAATGTCGTGTGTATATTGCTTGGGAATGCGAACCGCTGGTCTTAATTAGTCATGTTGAACTCGTGAATTAAATGAACCGATTATGAGATCGAGAAGACATTGCAGCCTTACAAATGAAATTTTGATTGTTGTTCCTATTTAGTACCCCATACTTACTAACTTAATATGATCCGAGATATGAAAATTAACTTCACGTACAAAAAGAAAGGTGGAATTTTTTTTAAAAAATCGGACGTAATGAGGTAGCATCTTGTAGCAAATTAGCCTCGGCGATGGTATTATTTGAGTCTTAAGTATTTATATATGCAAAGTACCTTTATTTCAATATTTTCAAGCTGCTTGTTACTAGCATTTACATGCTTTTTTTTTTTTTGCACCTTTTGTAAGTGTGGATTGCGAAAAAAAAGTGTATCTAATAGTTAATGCGTATCAAAGTAATCCACCCCATCCAATCATATAATCCAAAAATAAGGTCCATCGACTACTTGAGCAATAAGATTGGAGTCTCAATATCATGTGATACGACGAAAGTGCCATGCAATATTTTCATTGATTCGTTAGCCGTGTTGCACACGCCTGCCTCGCATGCCCAGCGAATTACAGAATGTCTGGAAAGTTCTCCATGCACAAAAGCACGCAAAAACTCCACAGGAAACATCACCCTACGCTGCACGGTCATTATCGCAAACACTTCGTCCACAGTCCCTAAAGCCTAAAGGTCGATCAGAAATGAAACGGAAAGCATCAAATCGGTCCCAATCTCATAACCACCGTCCCCATTTCATCGGTTCACGGGTCGAACGGCCCGGTCGGGTCGAGCTGCTTGCACAGCCCGAGATACGTGTAGTACAGGACCCGGTCCTTGGCTCCGGTCCGGTGGTTCCCCGTGTGCTCGCAGAAGTACTTGAGCTGCTCCAGCGTGCAACAGCCCAGCATCTGCCCCAGCAGCAGGAACAGCCAGTTGATCTCGTCCTTGGCCGTGATCACCGGTCTCGCCGCGTTCTCTTGCCCGCACGACTCGCACCGCGGCAGCACAGGGATCGTCCACTCCTTCGGAGCCCGATCGTGCATCGTCCCCTTGTTCTCGGCGATGAAGGCCCCGACCTCCAGGAACTTCTGCCTCAGGTCGTACTCGATCTCGAACACCCTCTCGCACCTCCTGCACTGCACCTTTCCCGCGATGCTCTCTATTCGGTTCGCGAGGAGGTGGCCCATGCTGTGCACGGTGGCCCGCCGCGTCGTCGCCCACGGGAACGGCGCGGGGATACACTCCCCGCCGTCTCCGCCGCCACCCGATAGCGGAGGGAGCCTGCCGCCGCGGCCGCGCGGGGCAGCTCGGCGGCGTCTCGGAGGAACGACGAGCTTGCTGGGCTGAGACGAGAGGGATTTCGCGGATAGGAGCTCCGGTGGTTGCCGCGGGTCCTGCGGGGCGGGGCAAATGGACAGCGAGAGAGCGAGGCGGCGGTGATCGGGCTCGTTCTCGCCGTCGAGGTCGGGGAAGCGTCTGCCGGCGAGCTGATTGTTCTTCCTCTTCCGGTTGAATTCGGAGTCGCTGTTCATCATCATCTTGCCATACACCTCTCGGGTGGGCTCGAACAACGACAATGGCCACGAATTACTCCGCCGAAGATTGTGGGTCCATCGAGGAGGAAGAAGGTGGTGAGATTTTTGGAGGGAGATCTCGCAGAGATTGATCGGAGATGGAGTCGAAGAGACGGTTGTTATGATTCTCGCTCGAAGTCATCGGGGAAGTTTGTTATTGTTTGTTGCGGTTAGTGAGAAAGTTATGGGATTCAGCGGGCGCAGTCAGGCCGTTAGGGTTATGCTTTTCTCGTCATTTTCGGAGTCAAATCAAGTCGAGCAATCTGTAATGTAATCCAACTCAGACTTAACTCGATCATTAAGCTGTTCAAGTCCGAGCTCGACTCGGTCAACTCGAGCCATCTAAAATCCAATTTCGTGTAGACCTCGAGCTGGATATTCGAATAATAGAATGGTCAGGGTTACGGTTTGCTCGAGCTCGAACGATCCCCGAACTCAATTGGGCTTATGGCTCAAATGGTTAAGAAGTGCCAGTGAGATCCGTCGTTTAGAGTGATCCATTTACTTGGCTAAAAAGAATGTAATGTTGTATTTGGATTCTCTTCATTTGGCCACCAGATGAACAGTTGCTTTTGGCAAAGCTTATAGCTTAGTGTGTAATTTGTTCCTTGTAGTAAGGCCAGCCACTTCAAGTAACAAGGAGATTTTCTTGCCCCGATATCCCCATAAGAAGAATTATCACGACGTCAAGACCAAAAAATATTGCATTTCCACATATTTTTGTTACTAGCTATGCTTGGTGTGTGCGTACGAAGTAATATGAAAATGAAACCAATAATTGAACAAATTTAAAGCTTAGGGACTATATTGGTCATTAGGCTAAAGTTCATTGACCATTTGTATAATTAACCTAATATCAAAGACTCATGCAGACCATATAAGAACCCCCCATTTCACACTGGTTCATAATACATATGCTAGAGCCAATACATACGTAGTACACACATACACATGAACAAGATAGGTCACCTTACTTGATATTACTATTCGTTTCAAGCATACATGGGTCTTGATAATTTTGGCGGGTGACTTATACAATTGTACTGAGAGGCCACCTACACGAGATTATCCGCGAGGAAGAAGTGGCAAACCGGGGAAGGACCCGGGCTCGATGCTGAGAACTCAAAACGACACGTGATCTCTGTCCCACAACGATATGTCCATGTGATGTGACAAACCCCACCGCCTCCACCGATCTCTCTCCTCCACCCTCTCCACCACCACTACCCAGTGAAATCTGATACCCTCTGGTCTCACTCTCCCCTTGGCTGTGGCAATAGAACACTGCGTACGGGTATGGCAGGGGGTGGCAACCTACGACCGTAGTCTCATCAATCTGCTCGGGCACTTGCAAGATTGTGTAGTTTTGCAGTGGGCCGTTGCTGGCCCTCTCCTTCTTGTTGGGTTTGTAACTGGGGGCCCACGCTCTGAACTGGGCTTTTGGCCCGAAGACCTCGGGGCCCGAGTCGAGCATGGACTCCAGGGAGGTGGCACAGAACCTTGTCTCTCCCTCGATGGGCCTTAGCTCACACTGCTTGAGCGTGTACTGCACGGCCTTAGCCTGAGGAGAGCCCTCGGGGATGGAGATCGAAGAAGGACAGGAGGTGTGAGAGCTGAGCAGATGAGAAAGGGATGGAGTCGGATTGCTCTCTGGTCAAGAGCCTTGGAGACTTGGAAGGGTCTTCTAATTTGCTGGGGAAGTACATGGGCATCTGCTTCCCAACTTTGAGGTCGTCCAATGTGAAGAAGACGTTGAGGGCAGGATCAATGGGATCCTTACTGTGAGCAACTAGGGATTCATCCTTAGGCTTCATTAAAAGACCATGGTTGTCCACGATCTGCTTGTGGATATTGCGCCTGTCTATCTCGTGATCATCATCCGATCCCCAATGCCGTCCGGCGATCACCCAGCCTTGACCACACTGAAAATCAACACCATGTAAATTATACATTATAAAAAGGGTAAGATCAAAAGGATGAATTTACTTTCAATAGTGACAATAGATCTGACACAAGCACCCTAAATAAGTCAAAGGCTCTATATATGATGTCGAAGTTAAATCTCCTTGGAAGCTAGCTAAGCATGATCACTAAAAGGAAACAAGTATTATGCTCTGGCTTCCAGACACTATCCTTGTTTCGGATTTTTTTTTCCAAATTACGATTAAAAAAAATTATTTACAAAATTAGGATAAATTTTTTTTTACAAAGTTGGGGTCGGTGCGGCATTTGCGGCACTATGCAAGTGTGGCCAGGGCCCATGCGACACTTGCACAGTGCCGCCTGGGCCCGTGAGGCATTTATAAGTGCCCACGGGCCCATTTTTGTTTTTTAATTTGGTTTTTTTTAATTTTTTCTAATATTTATATAACTTTGTAAATAATTTTTTTTCTTTTGTAGCTTATTTTTATAACATAATTATTAATAATTAATTAAAAAATTTGTTAATATGTATGTAATTATTTTATAAAGTATGTAAATAAATTAGTTAAAATTTTCAAGAGGCTGATGCGGTAGCATTTTTTTTATTTCATTTTTTGTATGTGTTTTTTTATTTACTATTTATATAAATTTGTAAAAATAATTTTTTCCAATTGAAGCATATTTTTATAACATAATTATCAATAATTAATTATAAATTTTATTAAGATGTATGTAATTCGATGGTTTTTTTTTAATTTCGTATTTTTTTACATATTTTTATAATTTTGTAAATATATATTTTTCCTTTTGAAGCTTATTTTTATAACATAATTATCAATAATTAATTAAAAATTTTATTAAGATGTATGTAATTAATTATTTACATAGTAAATAATTAATAAAAAAATATTCACACGCTTGGTGCGACGGCATTTTTTTTAATTTTGTATTTTTATGTATTTTTTTAATTTTATGTTTATAATTTTGTAAATATATATTTTTCCTTTTGAAGCTTATTTTTATAACATAATTAACAATAATTAATTAAAAATTTTATTAAGATATATGTATGTGATTAGTTTTTTTTATTATGTTAATAATTAATAAAAAAAATTAACATAATTATCATTTCTTTAATTTCATGTTTTTTTATGTGTTTTTATTTATAAAATTTATATAACTTTGTAAATATAATTTTTTCCTTTTGAAACTTTTTTTATAACATAAGTATCAATAATTAATTAAAAATTTTATTAAGATATATGTAATTAATTTATTTACTATGTAAATAATTGATAAAAAAAATTCATGAGGCTGGTGCATGTAGTTTTTTTTATTAATTTCTTATTTTTACATGTTTTTATAATTTTATAAATATAAATTTTTGAAGCTTATTTTTATAACATGATTATCAATAATTAATTGAGAATTATATTTATGTGAATATTTTTATGTTTATGTGAATATTATTTTTACAAAGTTATATAAATAGTAAATAAAAAAACACATATAAAAAAATGAAATAAAAAAATGCTACCGCACCGGCCTCGTGAATATTTTTAATTAACTTATTTACATACTTTATAAAATAATTACATACATATTAACAAATGTTTTCAATTAATTATTGACAACTATATTATAAAAATAAGCTACAAAAGAAAAAAAATAAAAAAAACGAAATTAAAAAACAAAAATGGGCCCGTGGGCACTTATAATGCCGCACGGGCCCCAATTTTGTAAATTTTTTTACCCTAATTTTATAAATAATTTTTTAAACTCTAATTTGGGGGGAAAAAAAACCCCTCGTTTCTCCCGAGATGCTAGAAGATCATGACATGAAAAGTTACAACCAAATATCTTGATCGCTCCCAGAGTTGAAGAGTTAGTAAAGTACCCACAGATGGCCAAGAAAGGAGTCAAACAAAAGAGCGAGAGAGATAGGCAGCAAAGTTGAGATCTTTATTACCAGGAATGCGAGTTCAAAGAAGAGGCTCAAGGAAGCAAGACGAAGGAGACCCATAACTTTCTTGGGAAAACAGTATTTTTGTGATCCACCTTATGAAATTAGATCGAGGACAACAGCATAAGTGGAGGAAGACAAGAGGTGCGGGGGAGACAAGGCAATTTAAAAAACAAGCAACTGGGGGTGTTTGTGCGGCCAAACAATGTCAAACAATAGATTATCGAACACAGCAATAAATTAAAGCATTATAAGTTCGTGTGTACGTTTGGTCGTGCCAACTCTGGAGTTTTCTTAATGGATCAAGTTGTGTTTCTTTTTGCAAAGCTAACGAGTCCACCATCTATATCCTATGTCCATTTTTGCTCGTCAAATCTGACAGGTGGCGCTGCATGCTCTCGTCGCGACAATGCTTTGACCGGCTGAAAATCAGCTACTAAGCAAGTTTTAATTTGCTCCGGCGACATCAATCTGGCCCGTCGGGCTTAGATATAATCATAAGAAGTACGTGGATTTCGTGCCACCTCTCGACGCATAAAAGGCTGCCTTCCGATCCGAGATTATGAAAAACTCAGGTATATACATTGCAACAGGTGTTTTGGGATGGCCAAGTAGTACGAGTTTTGCTAGGGTTCATGTAGTTACGAGTTTTGTTAGGAACCGGACGTTTGCAAGAACCTAGGGTTTCAGGTCGGGAAATGCTTATAGGACATTAACGTGTTTGTGTTACGACCGTGAACTGATCGGCCGAATTTCCTGTACAAGCTGGAAAAACGATTAATACTGGGTGTCTTCAAAGAAACAAAACGGTTTCTCAGGAATTTTTGGCATGTAATGCTTTCTTCAAACAGTTGAATCATACTAAAACGAAGTAATTGTAAGTGTGTTCCAATTGGATGGCCTGTCTTTGACGAGCGAGAGATGTACCTAGACACTCTCGTGTGCAATCATGGATCTAGGCATATCTCTTTCTCCATATAATATGACTTCTTATGTACGTACTAGCTTGTTCCCACATGTTGCTTCATGCTGTGTCTTGGTGAGGGGACAGGCCGACCACTCAGACCTAGCTAGTGGAATTACTATGATATTGATCAATCCACAACTTGGGTGATTGGTTACTCAGTTGGCCCATTCCATGCCAGATTCAAAAATGAGGATTGGTTCGATTTACGGCTTTAGCAATTTTCTTTTCCTTGCTCTTTAAAAGAAAAAATAACAATAATAAGGGGAAAAAGTATAGAAACAAAAGTCCTAAACCTATTATATTAATACCAATATAGTCCTAAATCTTTTAATTGTGTCAATTTAGTCTTAAACCTTTTGTATTTATCCAGTTGAGTCCATCCAATTATATGGCTGGAAAATCGCTGATGTGCACATCGATTGTGATATATGGCACGCTCGGCGTTGGTATGGATATTTTTATTCATAAATTTTTTATTATTTGCTTATTTACTCTCTTTTTTTCAGAGTGAGGGCCGGCCATCCTCACTAGCACTTGGTGAGGTTGTTGTTGTGCTCATTGTGGCCAACCCTCAATCTTTTATAATTAAAAAAAAAGTAAGGAAAAGAAAAAGAAAAAAACCAAAAAATTATTGAAAAATAAAAAAAAATCATTTAGAAAAATGGCCATGTTAATGCTGGCCATGTCACGTAGAACGACTAATGTCCGTATCTGTGATTTCTAATTAAACTTAGCTGGATGGACTCAATTCGCACAAATGCAATAAGTTTATGACTAAATTGACATAATTAAAAAGTTTATGACGGAATTTGCATTAATGCAATAGGTTTATGACTTTTTTTTACACTTCTCTCATAAAAATAAATATAAAAATAAAAATAAAAACTCATCGGCCCAGCCAGTTCGATTCCACACCTAAAATTGAGAATCGTCCTAAACCGACCAATCCAATTCCTGTGCACACTTCTATCCATGCAATTTTAAGCCACGCAAAATGAGAGAAGGACATTTTCAAAAGTTCTAAGCAAGCTTAAGAGAGGGTTTTGTATGATTTCCTAATATACATACAAAACTAGAAAATTCATTAAAAAATAAAAAAATATTTAGAAATGTCCACATCAATTTTAATGAGGCCCACGTAGAACGACCAGCGTCCACATTAACAATTTTCATTCAAAATTCGTCTAGTAAATTCAATTGGCACAAATGCAAGGATAATTGCAAAAACAAATCATAAATTTATTGCGATTGTACCAATTTAGTCATAGAACTTTTGTATTTCTGTTAATTTAGTCATTTCAATCAATGTTGGCTAAAAATCCTTAGTGTGGCAATCTTAAAAAAAAAAATTTCAAATTTATTTTTTTTTCATTTTTCCTTCTCTTCTTCCTCGGCCACACCTCTCACCGGGGACACCTCCAACCGGCTAGAGGTGTGGCCTCGCTTGCCACTAGTAATGGCAAGGCTCGCCCTTGCTGGATCTAGGGAGGCAAGCCTCGCCCAACCTCTCAAGAGGTTGCCCAATCACTAGTAAGTCCAACCTCACCGTCGCTTAACAAGGTGGGCCTTGTCTAGGCAAGGTCGGCCTTGCCCAGGTGATAGCAAGCCATACCTCTAGCCGGTCAAGGGTGTGGTTGAGGAAGAAAGGAATGGAAAAAAAAGAAAAAATAAATTAAAAAAATATAAAAATACTAAAATATTATTTAAAATCCTCATGTTAGCAATTTTTGGCTAAAAATGGATGAAAGGACTGAATTAGTACAAATATAAAAGATTTATAACTGAATTGGTACATATGTAAAAGATTTAGGACTGAATTAGTACAATTGCAATAAATTTATGAATTTTTTGATAATTTTCCCACAAATACAAAAGACTTAGGAGTGAATTGGCACAATTGAAAGGTTTAGGACTTAGTTGGCACCAATGTAAAAGATTTACGACATTTTGGACACTTTTTCCCGATGTAATGTCTTTACAAGATCGTGGTGATGGGGCAATGAATCTTCCAACAATTGATTTCAAGAAAGAATTGCTGATATAGAAAATTACCACCTTAATTATGCGCATGAAGATCATTTGACTCGTGAAAATGAAAGCAATTAAACTATGCAAAATGGTAAACTACGCAGATGAACTCAGCGTACGTGATATAGACTCGTGTTTTGACATGGATTTGTTTAATTTCAATGTGCGTCATTCAAAATTTGCACCGAGCATATTCGATCTCTTTATCTTAGCTGCTTACATATTTCGGAGTATTCAAGGGATTTTAGAATGAGCAATTCAAAAAAGAAAAAATTAAGGATATGGGCCACTGCATAAGTACAGTTTCGGGCCCCGCAAAAATCAGATCTAGCGCTTGCGCTTCTGACTTTTGCTACTAATGAACTTCTGACTTTTGCACTTCTGACTTTTGCCACTAAATTACTAATGAACGGAGCAAGAACAATCAACGTTACAAAAAAAAAAAAATTATAAGTTTATTACATTTATATCAATTTAATTTTAAATTTCTTGCGTTACCAGTGTGATTACCAAGCACATGATAATATTAAGGAATTAATTGTCTAACAACAATAACGACTTGCATGTGTTAACAATTGTTTTTTACATTTCTTCTTTTCAGCTTCCTTTTTTTCTTTTTGTTTATCTTTCTTCTTCTTTTTTCTTCCTACTATGGCCATCAAGGGTCCTTAGAGCTTGCCGGCCACTAGGTGAGGGCACTCTCATTAGTTGTAGCGAGGCTTCATGGCAACTGGCAAGTGCGAAGGCGGCCTCACCCACAGCAAGCAAGGCCATGGCCACGTTCGCCTCGGGCCGGCGAGGCTTTGGCAAGGTGGCCGCACCTTTCAATGGTCTAGGTTCACGATATCAATTCTCTTCGATTCTTATCTAAGGGTTCCCTACGTACTGTTCTATGCTAAAAAATACCATATAAAATGGGGAGTAAGTATATGCAGTAATCTACAGAGAATGATTTTTATTACCAAGATACTCTTTTTCAGCGAGACCACACAAGAACGGACCCTGAGCCACGGAAATCCTATCATCGACTTTATGCTGTCTTTTCTTAGGATACGATCTTAGATAGATACTCCACTAACTGTTGCATGCTTGACTTTTTGGATGCCAAAAAGTGTCGGGGAATTAAAATGTGCGCTTCTCGTTTGGACTTTTATCAAACAGATTGTGCTGCCTAGCCTAATTCACGTTGCGGATTTTTCTAAAGGTGAACCCTTCAAAGAGTGGATGGAATTATCACAACAAAAGCATTGTTAATAACTAATTTGACCTAGTTTAAAACCATGTCGTTTGCCTCGATTTTCCCTTGTTTTTGCCCTGCTGAGATTTGACCATTTTCAATTAATATTTTGGGCGTGAATAATGCGAGCATAATAAAGGGAGAAAGTAGAAAATCAATCTTTATCCCAAACGTTACGTGATTCACTAGCCAAAGGGGTTGGCTCTGTGGCTCTGTGGCGAAGTCAACTGAAGATGACATCTACAAGAGAAAGAGAGTTAGGCAAGATCGCTACGAGTCCGGAAGAGCAATGAGTCACCCACGAGGAGCTGCTCAGGAAAAAAACAGAGAAGCCATGATTACACGTTGAATTATTATCTTCCGCACTACTTATATTAAGTCCCTCAATCTATACCTACATGAACAGTCACCATCACAATGAGCGTGGACTGTGTTTTTACTTAGGTCAGGTTGTTTAGCCCTTTGAATCCGAAACCGTGGGTACGAAAAATTTAATGTTCGAAACCAAATCAAATCGATAGAAATCAGTACGTGTGTCTTGTATATTAAATGGGTAGATTGTCTCGGCATATTGACAAGAAATTTCATCTATGAACGCTGTCCGCGTGACAATCAAAATACTTTCCTAATCATGATTAATATCCAGCTTAGTTCATGTGGATTCTAACATAGCCTTTTGAAGCTATTAGGGAGACTTACAACAAAAAAGAAAAGAAAGTGTAAACTTATTAAAATTGTGTCAATTCAACTGTAAATCCCCTTTTTTCTATGTGAAATTAAGTTTTAATATCTTTGCATTTATGTCAATTAAGTTCATCCAGTCAATTTAGCCTGTTAAAACTGATATGGACACCGGCCAACACTAATATAAACGTCGGCTCTAGAGTAATCGGATTAATTAAATTGGTATAAATACAAAAGGTTTGAGAGTGAATTGTCTCGGTTGCAATAGATCTGGACTTTGTTGATAATTTTCTCAAGCTATCATGACCTCCCGAATTGATTCTCGATGCAACAGGTTACATACACTACTATAGCACAAGAAAGTTGTTAAAGGGTCGCGTACGGGGCCATCATCTTTTGGAGACCACCGACCGAAGAGGAAAAGGAAACACCAACCTCCAGAACGCCAAAAACTTCATGTGCACGTAATAAGTTGACCCCGGCAGACAAATCCAACAGGACAGATCAACGCGAACGACTTAGGAACACAAACATTAATGTCAAGCTAGTTCGTAGATACCATGCCTGTTCCAAATGCAAACAAGAAAGTACACCTAGATATTGAACTTATTTAATACCCAACCAGATACACTTGTGTATAAATAAAATAAAATAAAAACTGATATATATATGCACATCTATAGTTGACTTTCGGGTAATGCGCCAACCTAGCACTCTCGTGGAATCCAGAATCTAATCTCAAGTTCTCTCTCTCTCTCTCTCTCGTGCACAGTTCAGCCACTATCTGTCTCATGCAATGGCCTCATCTAGATAGTCAGCTACCGATCAAACTACGGAATCTTTGCTAAAGTAAGAGTGCATGCCTGACCCACACCTTGGGACTTCGTTGAAAAGAAAACCCTGACAAAGCTTGGGTTTGACCCTTTTCCTGTTCTTATAAATCCATCATCATCACCCCCAAAGAAATGGAGATGGAAAATCAAAGGATTAATATCACAAAAAATTTTAAATTAATGCGCATGTGACAAATTTACCCCAAATTATTTTTTTAATCATGAAAAACTCCAAACTGGTACACATGTGACAAATTTACCCCAAACGATTTTTTTTACCACGAAAAACCCCAAACTAGTACACCCATGATAAATTTACCCTAAAATATTTTTTTGACCATAAAAAACCCCAAACTAGTACATTTGTGACAATTTTACCCCAAACTAATTTTTTTACCACAAAAAACCCCAAACTATTATACCTATGACAAATTTACCCTTTATTAAATTAGATCAGTACCATGAAAAATCCTAAATTGATAAACCTATGGTAAACAGAGGGTAAAAATCCTAAACCGGTATACCCGCGAAGTGCCACATGCCATCCAACTAAGTAATTTAACGTTAAATTTAACGAAAATTAACGGAGGGTAAATTTGTCGCAAATATATCAGTTTGGGGTAAAGTTGTCACAAATGTACCAGTTTGGGGTTTTTTGAGATTAAAAAAATAGTTTTTGGTAAATTTATCACATGTGTACCAGTTTGGGGTTTTTCGTAGTAAAAAAATAATTTGAGGTAAATTTGTCACAGGCGTACCAGTTGGAGGTTTTTAGTGGTATTAACCCAAAATGAAAAGGACGTGCAAGATAAGTTTTTGACGTGTTGGCTGGCATGTTTCTAGGTCTGCGTTTGCCGTCAGCTCTCATGTGATTTTTCAACATATGCGTACAATATAAGTCGACAGGAGTAGGACAGCGTCGCCCACATCGCAACGTAATAACAACAAATTACATTTAAAAGGTCAACTTGAAGGGGGCAAAAAGGAAATTTTAATTTTTTTTTTCATGTCAGCATGACTCCAATTTGCGTCATTCACTCATATGTTGGGGGATGTTATCACATGAACATTGTCGAATTTGCCCAGATGAAAGGGTTTTGATCAATCCCACCTCAGCAGTAGTGCTTAGGGAGTGAGTACTTTGAGAATATATGCTCTCATACCGTGACCTCCGTGTGGAATAGGGCTTGCACTACATGTGTCGAACAAATAAGTGAAGCACATCACGAATTGTCAAGTGAAGTACATCACGATTCGTGCATTCTCATTTGTGCATAACCTGACTGATTTGAGCAATATCATGTCTGTATACAGTTTAACATCATACACCCTCAGATTAGTTTCATGGGCATCAATTAAATGAGTGAATATTTTTTAGATTAACATATGATAATTCTAGAACACTAGACTAGACTTTCCCCAAAAGAAAAGGGAAATGAAGAAGGGCTGTACACTTTTGTTTCCACACCTAATGCTGTGTGGGTGGCCACTTTATGCGAATCGCGCATGTCACTTTGGTCTCAAAAAAAGAGAGCTTTGGACAATTTTGGTGGAAAGAAACCCTAAATGTAAGGCTTTCCGTGCATGGAGAATAAAAAAAAGCAGTACTTGGCATATTCTTGCCTTTTAGTCAACGTGATCTCGAACGATCCTCCCTTTGGTTCTTTGTGGGGTTGTTGTAAATCTCGATCTCCTTTAAGACCTTACCACAAAAAATAACATGAAAAATAAAAATAAAACAAATACGGATGGTTGAAAATGACCATTCTTCTGCAGCTGCACGCACAACCTTTGTGAGCGTTCAGACTAATTTTGGAGAATGATGATGATGCATGTTTCTGTCAAATATTAGTCTTCGACATATTTTGTTGTTTTTTTTTTCTTTTATAGCTTTAAAGCAAAAGGTGCGGACTCAAAAGGGTAGCTCAGCTAGTGTTTCTCACTATTATTGTTGTCCTGCGTCATTTCTTTTGTATGGAAGAGCAGTACATTTAGGTCAAAATAGCATAAGTGCCCAAGACAGAGAAGACGAAGAATCATTATCTTTTAAATGTTCATATCCTGAAAGAAATAACGCTTTTTAAATTGCTTTTCCCCATTTATAACATCGCGTAAAGATCCTGTCCTGGCCACTACATCAGGGAATATGTAGGTAAGATAGTAGATCGATCTCAAGTCCTTGTATAGGAGAAAAATGATGATAACACGACTTTCTTTCCCACGTATATTCAATTCATTTGTCTCCCTTTCCAAGTTTGGTTAAATTCCAGCTGGAAGTGTCGTTTACAGTAGCTTGAAGATGCTTCTGTTCTTATCTTCTCTTACGATATTACTACACATGCGTGTAGGTTTTCTCTTTCGGGTTCGGTAAAATCGAACCTAAAAACAAACTTAGCAGGATAGTTCAAGGAAACAAGAGTAGATTTGCCTATCCGAAAACTTACCTATCAAGATTAAGGGTGCCATTTATTCTTTCATGATTCCAAGTTCTCACTCTAGAATAGTTAAATTCTCACCTCTTCCAAGTTAGATCTAGTAATACAAGATCTGGGGCTGTATGTCTAACAAGTATGTTGAGCTTTTTGCTGCATACTGGTGAAGGTGATCAAGTGCTTAGTTATTTAGCTTAGTCAAATGACAATCCAAACCACCAGGCATTAGATGTATGGAACACAAACACATGTGTGCGCGTAATAACCCTGGTTTAGTGCCACATGGCTATTCTCGAGTTGTCTTCACTTCTTTACTTTCTGCCTTCTAGCTAGCAAGTGATGCTATTGAATTTAAATAATCTCGTTGACAATGGTTTAGCTAGTTTCTTGCACTATCCAGATTGACAATTGAAACATAAATATGATTTTGTGACTGTCTGGTTCTGCAAGAGCAGGTGGAGAAGCAAGGCCTAGGCGCGGCTGTATGCAATGCATCATCTTTCTTTCTTTTTCTTCTTCTTGTCGTTTCGTTTTTTTTATAATCGTTGTCTCTTTCTGCTTGTTTTCTGAAAAATGTGCCATGTTCCACTAAATATTATATTCCTTTGCACCCATGCAGGTCCCATTTAGGGGGAGGAAGTGATCTTAAAAGAGAAAAAGCATCCATGTCCAAAGGTCTTAAAGCATGCATGTATGCGCCTTCGACTAAGCAACTATTTCTGACTACTTTGGCTGTCACTGGGGCAAAAGTAGCCTAGGGGAAGGGAACAGCCCACCGATATACCTCCGTTTTAGGTCAACTAACAAAAGGAGGGTTTCACATAGAGAAGGTTCAGGATAAGACACGACGACCAGAAAATATAAGAAGATTCTCAAGGTCCAATGAGAGAGGGATTCTCAAGGTCCAATGAGAGAGGGATTCCAATTTGTAATCGCAACGAATCTAGGAGAAGGATTTTCATTATTTTATTAAATAAGCAGGTTCCAAAAAAATCTCATGATTACTAATATGCCCTAAAATGACATATTTGTTTCAATAATTGCCCTTTAATAGCATATCTTTCATTCAAATTATGACTTTCCTTTTATAACATCGGAGGATGAAGCTATTAGCCCGATAGTGCTATCGATTATTTCTAACTACACGATCTCTCCACCAATTATTACTTTAAGTAAAGCATGCGATGATGGTGTGTAAATTTTTAGTTGAGATTGTAACATCCCTAACAGTACTGTTAGATAAGCATTTTCCTTAACGTTAAGGTATTGGAGAATCAAATTTAGTGATGAGATAGAGTCATAACTCATAACTCTTTTTTAAACTCATTACAATATTGCAAAATTGCACCAAAGAAAACCCTTTTGACATATTTCCCACATCACAACTAGTGTGGTTTAGCTTGAGAATTGATTACATGTTATTGGTAGCTAGTCACCCTACTTTACACCAGCTATCTCTCCAAGATTATCATGCAAGATTTTCGACACTATCAAAATGGCGAATCATCGGTGAAATTCATTGAGCGATAGTCTCTCTTATGTTAGGCGCATCCAAAGAAAGACGACCCGCCGGATCATCCACAGTTCCTTTGGATCGTGGTCTGCTAACGTTTACGTAGTTTATTTACTGTGTGATTAGACAAGTCCACATAATGCCCGATGGATATTGATCTGACCTGAGGTATGATTTCACATGGGCATAAACCTCTCTTTCCTTTGGTTTGACTAAAATAATGCCCTGATGGGGTCACCTACCGTTGCATCATCTCTAATTTGTCGACACCCATTTTAAATTTTTATCCTTTTTATTTGTTTATCAACAGTAATAATGTAAATGCAAAGTCGATACTCCTTGTTTTTTACAATCAAATAGAAAAGTCGTCATCAGCCGTGAGTTCAACGTCGAATAAAAAATTCTTACCCGTCGTTATTAGACTATAAATAGGTAGGGTCAGAACCATGGACAAGCCTGCCACACCTGTCACCAAGATTTTTTCTAGGGTTACTTAGCGAGCAAGCACAGAGACCATGAAGCCTATCTTTGCTTTCATCTTCCTCTTCTCTCTTCTATTGGTAAGAGTTGGGCCTTTCTTTCTTTGTTGATGACCCGGTTTTGTTCTTTCTTGGTACTTGATTTTCTGGTTCTTTTGTTCCCTTGCTTTGGTGTTAATAGTTTGCAGAAGTCAATGATGCAAGAGAGAATCCAGGTGACTACTGGAAGAAGATAATGAAGGACCAGCCCATGCCAGAGTCGATTACAGATCTCCTTCACCCGGAGTCTTTGTCCGGGGATGAAAGGAAGAGCGTCGGTTTCGTGAGAGATTTCGACATGAGGCCCAATTATATCATATATCACGGCCATGGCGATGCCAAAGACAAGCACTGTGGGGAAAATGCTGAGAAAGGAGAGGATGAGCGGTTGAAGATGCCTGCTGATCAAGATCAGAAGAAGACGACGACATCTGCTTAGTTTGAAACTAGAGAATGGCCAAAAAAAAAAAAGGAGAAGAAGAAGATTAAAAATAATGTGGTAGATGCTTTTCTGCAGCAGGCGCATATGTAGAACTTCTTTTAATCATAGTATCATTATGCATATGCTTGTAATTAGAGCATATCAAGATTATTGTCCCCTCGGTTGCAACTTCTCAGATTTAACTACAGTTATTCATGATTTCCATTTTAATATCTCCGTCTGATCTCTCGATTACTTCTCGATCATTTTGTCCGTTCACTGTATAGCTGGACATGGACAAAATGATATGATATGTCAGATGAGATAACCGCGTTATATATATGTCAAGAAAAACCCCCTCTTCTGATCTCCTTCGTAAACAGGAAACATTTCTTGAAGGAAAGCTTCAGTGTTTTTTTCTTTCTTTTCCATAGAAAGAAGCCAACGAGCAGACAAAATATATGGAAAGAGCCTGATCCTTTTTTTTGGGGGGTCTGATTATAATCTATCTTATTCTACTATATAAGCCACATTGTGTATCCTATCTACCGTATGCAGGCTATAAAACTCTGCTCCCTCCTCATATATCCCCACCTCACTTCCCTAAAGGTAGGGATTTGAAGCTCTTACCTCTCTCATGGAAAGACTAGTCACTTTGGCAATCCTCTAATGATTAAAACAACGAATACGTACATACATACATACATACATACATACATATACATATATATATATATATATATAAAGAAGCCAACGAGCAGACAAAATACATGGAAACAGTTTGATCTTAATTTGATCTGAACCCTGGTGTTTACGCAGTAGACTTGCCGAGGTTTTCGAGTGTAGCGCTGGAGGAAAGGGTCAAAGTCAAACAAAGAAACTGATAGAAAAACAGTGGGATTGTTGCATGTGTCTAGGTCTAGCCATCTATAAGGACAGCTCCACGTCAAAAGAAAGGTTGGGCATTCATCATTTTGTGGAAATTCCGAGTGTTTAGTGATATTTACAACAGAAAAAAAAAAAATGAAAGATCCTATCTCTGGTCTATGTACTTTAGTACATTTTCAGATCAAGTTCTTGTTTCGACCAAAAGAAAAAATAAATCAAGTTCTTGAATTTTCAATTTATCTAGTCGAGACCCTCCAGTATCATATCCGGTAAAATTTTGCTAGTTTAGATGCCACTACGATCCATCACGAAAAAGAAAAAGGAAAAATAAACATCCTTTGTTGTGCTGGACATTCACTTTGTAAAGATTTTATCCACATTAACACAGGTCGATGGCCAAATACGTAAGATTTTGGCCCAATTTGATTTTGAAATGATTTGATTAGAATATTTTCAAAGATAATTGGATGAAACAATTAAGGAACGAGTGCGTAATAAATCTTAAAACCTGTTATTATAGTGCAATTGAGTTCTAAAACTTTCGGAAAGTACAACTAGGCACTTGACTTTTATAACTTTCAAAAAGTGCAATTAGGTCCTCGTCACCAACACCAATCTGCCGCCACCACTTCCAGCGGCAATGACTCTTGCTCGTAGCTCTGTAGTGTTTTCACAACCACCATTCACTCAACCTCTCTCTTCTAGCGTGTCCGCTGAGCCCCTATCATGCTGTGTTGCACAACCCCGAACCACCATTATCTACGTCGCACGTGAGAGGACCCCGACCCCAAGTCTCGCTGTTGCGACGGCTAAGCTTGTTAAGTTTCAATTTTGGGCGAGAAAACGGCAGGGAGCTAATAGGATCATGTGAATTGGAGAGGCGATTGGATTCACAAAAAGTGTCGTAGGATCAAAGAGTTCTTTATTAATATGCTACACTGCGCAGAGCACACACATTCCAGACAGTTTTCAAGACGAAAGAGATACAAAATGACATGCCTCGTGATCTAGAATTAGATTTTCCCAAACCCACAATCACACCATGCTCAGAGCAGGCGCAATCGGAACCCAAACGAGGTTGTCTGCGGGGAAGAAATGGCAGACCGGCAGGGTGCCCGGCTCGATTCCGAGCACACGGAAGGATGGGTGGTCTCGGTTCCACTGCGACGTGTCCAAGTGGCAGACGGCGACGGCTTTTACCCTGTCCCCATTCTCGCCCGCCAGGACAACCTCAAACACCTTGTTCTCACTCTCCTGGCTGTGGCAATAGAAGACCGCGTAGGGATAAGGCAGGGTGTGGCACGCCACCATCTTCGAGGCCGGCACGCCCCTAGGCGCTTCTTGGATAGTGAAGTTCTGGAAGCGGGTGCTCGATCCGATCAAGTGGCTAGTGGAAATGGCCCGGAAACGGGGGGATTTGCCTCCCAAGATGCCGTGTACGAAGTCAAGCATGGACTCCAACGAGGTTGCGCATGATTTGGTCTCTCCCTTCACAGGTTTGGTCTCACAGTGCTTCAGGGTGTCCTCCATGGCTTTGGCCTGTGGAGAGTCGGTGGAGAACGAGAAGCGATCGAGAAGATGAGGGAGGGCTCCGGATGAGAACGGGATAGATTCAGCCTCTTCTCTGGGCAAGAAGCGCGGGGATGATGATGGGTCTCTCTTGGGGAAATAGATGGGCATGGTTTTGCCTGGCTTGAGGTCATCCAAGGTGAAGAAGATCATCGACTGAGGGTCCATCATGAGATGATCCATGTGGGACATCCCATGACCATGAGCATGACCATCATCGTCGATTTTAGGGAATCCAGAGAGACGGTGGTCCATGAATTTCTCTCCATGATTTTCACTCAGCGATCTAGCCGAACATCCATGGCAATGAGTGCTCTGCGAAGTCAATTGAAAACTAAGAAATCATTACAGTAGAAATGAATCCTCCATCTCTGTCGAAACCAATTGAAAATGTTCTTGAAATTGCAGAGCAGTCTCGGAAAAACTTCATGGCTTTCACAGACTTTTACTGCTTCTCAATGAGGTAGATCGAAGGAAAAGTTCGAATCAATGATGTCGTAGTGTTCATTCTTCAAAAGTGAAGAATTTTTTTTTTTAAACAGAAAACATGATAAAAAAAATCATAGAGAAAGGGAATTTACCAGCAGAAGTAGCAGATGAAGAAGGATGTTCCGAGAAGCCGCTCCGACGGCGACCCCCATGTCACTCACTCTTCGGTCCAAAAGCTCGAACTTGCTGAAGGAAATATCCAGGAAAGACAGAAACTACAGAGTTTTGGACTTCGGAGGATGAGGCCGAGGCTTTTGCAATTTTACATGCTAGTCCAATGATAGGCCTCGCACTGTCCAGCAGTGGAGTCCCTGTTCATGACCCACGGTCTTCTTTTTTTATATTATTATTTTCATGATACCGTGTTCTGCAAAATTAGTCGTTGTCGCCAAGATTTAACGAGGGATCTAATCTTAATGCCGAATTATATTTTCCCTTTCAAGCATTTTATGTCCTTGACCAACGGAAAGAAGTTTTGCTGGTGGATTTGTCTCGAACTTAAAAAAAAAAAAATAAGTACATTGAAAGTCCTAAAACTCATTATAAAAACGTAATTGAGCTCTAAAATTTTTAAGGAGCGCAATGGAATCTTGAAACTTATCATCAAAATGTAATCAAGTCCTAAAAATTTCAAAAAGTACAATCAAATTATGAAATTTATCAAGTTCATGCAATTAATGTGACATCTCAAAAATTTGTTTGTTTGTAAGATAAATAATATTTGATTTTTGAGATTTAAGGGATAATTTTTGGACATCAATTTATTTAGTTTGATGATGGATTTGGAAAATTGTGAAGTATCGATCAGAGGAATCAACCGGTTTAGTCGAGTCATTGAATTGTAACATCGAGACCATCCATGCCCGAGCCTTATCCTAGTCGAATCTTTGAAATGAATTTGCCATTTTGCCCTTAAAGATAAATTTACAGTTTTTCTTTTTGCCTTAAAATTATCATTTTGTCCTACTGAAAAATCACAATTTTCTCTTGATACAAAATGACCAAAAAACTCTCAATCGTTGTGCTAAATTACTAACCTACACTTGTTGTGAAATTATCAAAATACCCCTTGCATTTATGAATATAGGATGAAAGTCATTATGAGCATCTATGGAGTGCGTCCCACCTTTTCTTTTCTCTCTCTTCTCTCCCTCTTTTCCTCATTTCTTTGTCGTGAACTTCCCTCCCTTGGCCGTGGACCTCCATTTCTCTCCCTCATGCCATTTTTCCTGCCCGTTCAAGCTTTGCTACCACTTGTAGTTTGTCGTTGTGGGTCGCCACCCCTCGCCGTTCACCACCTAACTGAGTAATCCATTGCAAGCCACCTGCCATCTATCGTCGACATCCACTGAGATTCGCCCGAGCAAGACCTACTAAACTAAGCCGCCCAAACTATTGCACTATTATCACAGCCCGATGACGAATCGTGAAATCGGGAGACTTAACTCTCGGTTCATGACACTATCCTTCGTGCCGTCGCCGTCGTGTGCTGTGCATTGTCATTGTTATGTCATCTACCAAGTCATTCACCTGTCTACCCGAACCAAGCCCCGCCTGAACCGCCCACACACATGCTGTTCGCACCACCGTTGCCCTCGCTGTGACCAATAGTTTCTTAACTAACCCCCTAAACCCCTGTCACAACATGTGTTAACCTCTCTCGAGAATTTGATGGATTTAGAGGTATGGCCATCGGTCAATAGTGTGGACTCTTCCAAGTCCTAGCTTGCTTAACGTAGTATTTCATTTTATTGATTAGCAACCTAAAATGTTATTAAGAGTCGTTACTAGCCTATTGAGATCGGCTCAAAAGCAATTAGACATAGGAGTGCCATCTCGATTCCTACGCAATCAAAATTTCTAGGTTCAAAGACTTATTTACGCTAACTGGATAATTAGCACTTTTTTGGTACCTAACTAGTTAATAATCTCTAAGGTGATCATACATTCTGCACATCATTTTAGGCTTACCAAGTATCTAATCAGTGCTAGATAATCATACATAATTTTTTTTGTCATTTCATACAATTGCCTATTGTTGCGACCCTAAGAATTTTTTTTTTCAGTCGGGTTAACGGATTATTAGGTTTATTAGATGAATTAACCTAATATGGACCCTCCCAAGTCCAACCGAATCGCAACTTTGGTTTTTGTTCAAATGGTTTTAAAATTTGGAGTCGACACTAATCATTTTTGGTAGGTTGATTAGATACCTAAGTAAATTAGCGGGAGGACTAAATTACTTTTACGAACCAGATATTATGAGTTCGGGGACTTGGTTACACTAATTAATTAAAACTAATGCCTTTTCGGTACCTTAATTTCATGGATATCCTAATTTGGCAACTCAAATTTGGTTTATTCCTAAGACTCTAGTGGGGTGTTCTCTTTTTGTATTTTCACTTTTTAGATAGGATGCATTTGTGGTATTTTTTTTTATTTTCAAAGTGTTAAAAATTCCCTGAAGCTGAAAGATGGAGTGTGTTAACGACTTATGTGCAGTGTTACAGTCTACTCACATTTGGGGTCTGGTGATTCAAAAATTAAACGGCAGGAAGTCAATAACAGTAAATAAAGACCTCCAATGGATGGCCCAGCCTTGGCTTGGCTCTCCCCTTTGGGGTTTAATGGTGTAGGAATTAAATTGCAGGAATTTAAATAACAATAAGTAAAAACCTCCAATGGGCGGCCTAGCATTGGCTTAGCTCTTCTCTTTGGGGTTTGATGGCGCAGGAATTTAAATTGCAGTAAGTAAAAACCTCCAATGGGCAGCCTAGCATTGGCTTGGCTCTTTCCTTTGGGGTTTAATGGTGCAGGAATTTAAATTGCAATAAGTAAAAACCTCCAATGGGCGGCCTAGCATTAGCTTGGCTCTTCCCTTTGGGGTTTGATGGTGCAGGAATTTAAATTGCAAGAAATAAACGACCTCCAGTGAATGCGCTTTGCCTCTCCATTCTGGGGTTTTAGTTCTTTAAAATAAAATACAACAAATTATTTCAACAATTTGAACTAAAGTCCGTTGAGGGGTTGACTGCAAATTTGATGGGTATCTTGGAATTTGTTTAGGCTCACTTTGCACCTCCATGGAATTTATCGTTGATACGGAGTTGTCTTTTTTTTTACCTACCATAAAACATGGGAAAAAGGGAGATGGAGAAAGTGTATACAATTTGTGCTAATTTGAGACTAAAACCACAAATAAATGAATAAATAAAAACACTTAACTCAAATTTGCTTGCTCATTGACGAGGATGAACTCTTGATTTATGTTGATCGATGAAGGAATTGGTGATGATAACTCATAATTTTAAACTCCCACAATCTTCAAAATTTTCTCTCTTTTTGGTATTTTCTTTCTCTTCAATTTTTCTTCAATATCCCAAAACCCTCTCAAACATCAAAAATTTTCTCCCCAAAAAATCCTCATCTCAAGCTCACTTCTTCCTCCGTTTATAACCTATTCATCCATCTCCCATTCTAATTTTTCCACTAACTCTATCTCCCATTCTAATTCCTCGACTAACTCTTCTTCATCTTCATCTTCATCTTCCTTTCTCCATCTCTATCTCACATTCTAATATCTCCACTACCTCTTCTTCATCTCCATCTTCCCTTCTCTATTCTTATCTTCCATTCTAATTTCTCCACTAACTCTTCTTCATCTCCATCTCCATCTTCCCTTCTCTATTCTTATCTTATTTTCTCCATCCAATTTTCTCCATCTCCTCTTCTCCATCTTCCCTTTTCTATTATAATTTCTCCACTAACTCTTCTTTTTGTTATTTGCAAGATAATCCTTCAAGAGTTAGGTATTTACACTCTAGTCCCTGAATTTTAAGTATTTACAATTTAGTCCCTGAAAAAGATATTTTCTTTATGTCCAAATCTCCTCACAATTTTCGACACACCTACCGCATGTTGAATTTAAGCTCATTTCTTGCTACTAAAAATAATGCAAAATTTAATTAAAGCCTTTTTTGTAAAATTAAGTCATTCTAGGTATAATTGGGCCAAGATGAAAATTTAGAATATTAGAGAACAATGTCACAACTCCTAAAAGTGAACAATGAAAATAAATTGACTCAAATTGAATTTTTTTAAACCCGATTCGAGATTATGCTCGTGAAGGAATACACGATCCCGAATTGGATTTTATAAATTTACGATGGCCAACATGAAAAGGGATTTAAAATAAAAATATTGACTATTTTTATGTATTTTTGTGGCCTCAAATGCTATTATTTATTAAATATTTTCCTAATTTCTAAAAAATGTATTTAAAAAAATACAAAAAATAAGAAAAATTATTTTTGCTCAAAAATGGTTCCTAGACTTGGCGAAGGTCCCCAAAGTTTATTTTTCAATTTAATGAATTTTTATGGATTTTCTATTAATTTTCGAAAATAAAAATACCGAAAAATACTAAAAATATGAAAAATCATTTTTGCCAAAAATTGGTTCCCTAGACTTGGCCAAGGTCTCCAAAGTTGATTTTTTAATGTTATGAAATTTTTATGGATTTTCTATTAATTTTCGAAAATAAAAATACCGAAAAATACTAAAAATATGAAAAATCATTTTTGCCAAAAATTGGTTCCCTAAACTTGGCCAAGGTTTCCAAAGTTGATTTTTTAATTTTATGAAAATTTAATGGATTTTTTTATTAATTTTAAAAGAGAAAAAGGAAAATAAAAATCAGGTGTCAACAGCTGCCCCTCTTTGAAGGGAAGCTCGGCAGAGGTTCACTTCAAAGACGAGATGACACCTGAATCCTAATCGACTCAACACAATGAAATAAAAAGAAGTCGTGACATTATCCTATAATCCTTCCTTTAGCAAGTTCCGATCCCGACCCAGTTGAGGAGGCTTTCACGCAGTGAGGGAGAGATAAAGAGGAGAGTTTACCTGGCACTTACCTGCTCGCTATGTGGCGGTTGCCTGATACGAATGCTCTACTAAAAATAAAATGAGAACATAAGGATTCGTTATAAGAAAACCTTAGGGTGGTTGAACTTGGACCCGTATGGTAGGTCGACCCATGGTATACCCCTAATGAAAGGATTCTACTGATTAAACTTTGATTGGAATTTGACCCGTATGGTAGGTTACCCCCACGGTAGATTCCTAGTGAAAGGATTTCACTGATTATAATTGGATTAAGATTTGACTTGTATAGTAGGTCACCCCATGGAAATTCCTGTAAGAAGGACTTTATGCCTATAGAAAGGACTTGGTGCCTGTAGAAAGGACTTTTGTGCTCCTGTAGAAAGGACTTTGGGTGCATGTAGAAAGGACTTGGTACCTATAAGAAGGACTTTTGTATGCATGTAGAAAGGACTTTTATGTGCCTGTAGAAAGGACTTTGGATGCCTGTAAGAAGGACTTGGGTGCCTGTAAGAAGGACTTTTGTGTGCCTGTAGAAAGGACTTTGGGTGCCTATAGAAAGGACTTGGTGCCTGTAAGAAGGACTTTGGGTGCCCGTAGGAAGGACTTCGGATGCCTGTAGAAAGGACTTTGGTTGCCTGTAAGAAGGACTTTTAATTGCTTGTAAGAAGGACTTTTGGTTTCCTGTAAGAAGGACTTTAGGTGCATGTAAAAATGACTTTAAGTGCATGTAGGAAGGACTTAATGCCTGTAAAAAGGACTTTTGTGTGCCTGTAGAAAAGACTTAATGCTTGTAAAAAGAACTTTTGTATACCTGTAGAAAGGACTTGGGTGCCTGTAAGAAGGACTTTGGGTGCCTGTAGAAAGGACTTGGGTGCCTGTAAGAAGGACTTTTGAGTGCCTGTAAGAAGGACTTTTGAGTGCATGTAGGAAGGACTTAGTGCTTGTAAGAAGGACTTTGTTGCCTGTAAGAAGAACTTGGTACCTATAAAAAGGACTTTGGGCGTCTGGAACAAGGACTTTGGGTGCCTGCAAGAAGGACTTTGGTTGCATGTAGAAAGGACTTTTAATGCCTGTAGAAAGGACTTTGGTGCCTGTAAGAAGGACTTTGGGTACATGTAGGAAGGACTTTGGTGCTTGTAAGAAGGACTTTTGTGTGCCTGTAAGAAGGACTTGGTGCCTATAAGAAGGACTTTTGTGTGCCTGTAAAAAGGACTTGATGCATGTAGAAAGGACTTTGGATGCCTGTAGAAAGGATTTGATGCTTGTAGAAAAGACTTTTGGGTCACGAAGGGTGCCATTCTAGGGTCTGGGAAGACTAGGAATCCTGCAGAAGCTCAAACCCGATTTAAATTACTTAGAAGGATGCCATTTTGGGATCTGGGAAGACCAGGAATCCTGTAGAAGCTCAAATCCGATTTAACTTACCTCAAATGGGTGCCATTCTGGGATCTAGGAGAACCAGGAATCCTGCAGAAACTCAAACCCGATTAAACTTACCTCAAAGGGTGCTATTTCGGGATTTGGGAAGACCAGGAATCCTGTAGAAGCTCGAACCCGATTTAACTTACCTCAAATGGTGCCATTGGGATTTAGGAAGATCAGGAATCCTGCAGAAGCTCAAACCCGATTAAACTTACCTCAAAGGGTGCCATTCTGGGATCTGGAAAAACCAAGAATCCTCAAAGAGTGCCATTCCGGGATCTGGAAAGACTAAGAATCCTGCAAAAGCTCAAACCCAATTTTTATTCTCCCGTCACTTTAGGGATAAACCGATGAGGCAGACATCCAATTATCTCAAATTTTTCATTTTCGAGACGAATCATGTTTCATTGAAGAAGGTAAATACCTGTGTGTGCTGTACTGAATCCAAGCACCTTGACAACCGTCAGAATTCATTTTCTTGAAAGGTTCAGGTTGAGGATGTACTTACCTGAGAATTTGGAAGAAATACGTGGTAGTTTCTTGACGAGTAGGCTTGTTCATTCATTGATCGCCGAATGGATTTCGAGATCTCGAAAGTAACTTGAACATTGGGAACGTGTCACCTGTCAAGCAATGTCAAATATAACATATGCAAGCGTTTTCATCAATGAGTTCCTTGGTTCATGCAAAACTATTCAGATAAGTTTGCAATGATTATGAGCAGTCTGTGTAATGACTCATGATGCAATCAATCAAAATATGGATCATGCATGGCCATTCTGTCAAGTTTGCATTACCAATTCTGTTCAAGGAATTTATTACAATATGAACGCCTCGAATATGATCTGAATGGGGGACTTCAGTCTGAAAGGGCTTTCTCTCACTCTCGAGAAAGGCTATTCATCTTGAATGCAGGATTTGAAAAGGAATCACTCAATCTTACCATCATCGCATTCAATAAGGGTCTGAGTAATCTCGTAATTAGTATGATCAAGCCAATCTGGAGGTCTTGGTTAGGACCGTAATGCAGGCTGGGTCATAGGCTTACCAAAAGGGACTCTTTTGAGTCAAGGCCATTGACAAAAGGTCTTCATCATCTGCTCTGGATTTACAAGTCAAGAACCCTGCAAAAATGAGAGAGAAACAGTCTTGCTCGTACCTTTTCGAACGATTCTTAAAATCATTCAACTCTACGTTAATTCAAGCGCCTCAATCAGAAAAGACTTTTACAAGTTGTAACATAGGTTAGGATTGGGAATCAAGAGAGGCTTATTTTGGCCCAGAAAACATATGAGGTGGGTTTGACGTCGGTGATCATTGCATCTTTGTCACTCGTTTCGGCCCTCAGAATAGTCCTCAAAGAACACTATTGTTGTATGAGGATGGTGTCAATTTCTGCTGATATCGTCATCGTCCCCGAACGGTGTAGACTTCAACTGTGTATATTTTGCAATTTGGTTCATTTGAAGAGTCTTCTTTCACAACCATATCCTATTGGGGATTTACATTGATTTGAATGGGCATTGGCCTTATTTTTGATTGGCGCTTTGCTTTTTCGTGCCCAGGGACTAGCTTTTCTTTTTTTAGTCCTGCCTCTTGTCTTTGTGTCTCTTTTATGTTCAGTTTTCTAAAGATTGTGTTATATACACTTGTATATCAAAAGCACACTTGAATAGATGGCTTGGAAACTCTTTGTAGACCCATTTCTTTTGAGTTCTTCTGCTTCGAAGTGTTACCATCTTCATTTGAGCCATGATCACCAATGGAGTTTTAAGAAATGAATATGCGGGCTCAATTGGGCGACACAAGGGATAAAAGTGTATAGGATAGAGAAACGAATGCTTTTCGTCATCCTAAGGCACTTGAATTAACGCCCGAAGTTGAAAGCAAAGAAACACTCAAAAATTGATGTTAGTCCGAGTAAGAAAATTTCTAACCATTTACCTCGTGCTATTGCTGGGACTACCTCCATTTCGCCTCGATGTGGGGTGGTTCTTGACAGGGGTCATGAAATGAAACCGCCGCTCAAATGTGTTATCAATAGTCACCTGTAGTGTTTTAGATAGAGAAATGAACGCCTTCTTCCTTTTGGCTATCATACCTTTTGCGAGAAAACCCATTACCTTGAGGAATGCGAAACCTGTTTAGCACACGACTCACTATGGCTTAAAATGTAGGACGTGTATCGAAATGACTTGCCTTTAATCATCCTGTCATGCCCCACTTTACACATTCGAGGCATCATGTGTAGTTTATACTCTAAGTCAGAATTGGTAAAGTAAATATGCTAAACAGTCTTGCATAAATCATGGAATGTGCAAACACAATGCAGATATGACAATTTTTAAGCATCATGTATGTTTGCGAAATGTACAAGTGTATCAAGGATTAGAGGATTTGAATTTGCCCCTGGGCATGTGGGCCGACCGAGCGAATGGAGAGTCTACTCCTTAAGTCGATGAGTGACTTGTCTCTGAGTTTGCCCCCATCAATTTGCCCCGGTTTCATCAGACTGGATTTCATCAGATGATCCTAATTCTGCTGTTTGGTGTGATCTTCTTTGATCTGTTAAATGTTAGTATTAACATTTCCTGTCAAAAGAAAAAGAGACATGTTAATCGGTGTTTGAAGGGGTAAATTGGAAACGATACTGGTTTACCCTTCATTTTGAATGCCTTGCATGATCCCCTTATCAGGTTCGCTGGGTTGAGCTTCCTTCAACTTTCGTTGGCCACTTCACCATTTGGGCCAAGATTGTAATAAAGTTCTAACTTTGATATCGTTCATCGAGTATTCTTGTTCCTTTCTGCAAAAAGAAATGTGCAAAACTTGTTTTACTTATTTATAATACTTACAACATTTCCCATCTTCGGGGATCGAACTCGGGACATTTTAGACCACTGTCATTCCCCCGTGCCATTTAGTCTACAAAACCATGGGCGTCCATGGAGGCTTTCTTTTAAGAGTCAATCCTTGAGATGACACGGTGTTGTTGTATTGTATTGGGCAATTCCAGGTCACTGTATTTTTCGGGGCAATTTACAAACCCTGTTAAGAATGGAATAAAATAATTTAGAACTCGAGACGAGTATGAGCAAATTAAAACGATACAGAATTACCCTTCTTTGAGATTGTTTAAATCTTTCGTTCACATATTCCTCATTTGAAGCCTATGGCGATGTCCATGAATTTATTTGCCCCAAGTTTTGTTTAATCGGGGAATTTCGTTTTTGGGTACGATTGTATTTTCGGGTCAATTTGCAAATTCCTGTAAACAGAAGGGATCTAATTTAGAATCGGGACAATTGAGAGTAAATTGAAACGATACTGCTTTACCCTTCTAGTTCGCGCGACTTTTTACTCGCAATAAATTCACTACGAGTTTGGTGCGGTGGCAGACTCGAGCATTTAAATGGGGAAAGGGAAATGATTACTTCTTGCTTTCACACCAATTCTAGACATTCATAAAAGAAGAAAACATCCCATGCAAGATAAAGCATATTCATCCATTCAGGATTGATTTTTCTTCCCCTTCTGCAGGCTTTTCCATAATCAGTCGGCTTCATTCCGGATCAGGAATGCATTGACCATATTGAAGGACCCGTGATCACCAGCTTTGAAATACATACTCCGTTTGTCTTACAGCCCTGATGCTTTACCGATATCGAACTGGTTGATTATGGCGAAAAAATCATCGTCAATGTCCGCTTGGTGGTGATCTGTCCCCTCTTTCTCGGAAGGTATTGATGCTGATCAAGTAGCATTGGTCTTTTTGTACCCTACTCCAACAGAACTCGATTCTGTTATAAACTGGTCTAACTTACTTCTTAAACGCGCATTTTCGATCCTTAGATCGTGCATTTCATCGAAGGTGAGGAGGCTATTGCAGTTGGGGCAGGTGGCGGAGTCAAAAGCCTCTTTATACATCTTGTTCCCCGCTCGGAGGTTTTCATTTTCAACTCTTAGAAACTCGGCTTCATTGTGCTTATGACGAGTCTTCATTCGGGTTCGCCTATTTTGAAACCAAAACTTGATTTGCAAATGTTCAAGTCCTAGCTCATGACTCAATTTCATTTTCTGTTTGCCGTCTGGCATAGGGCATGTTTTGAAGAAATCCTCAAGCCTTTGTACTTGCTCCTTAGTATGGCAACGGTAATGCTTCTTTTGACCTTTACCGTTGTTGTCCTTGTCTTTACTAAGATCTTGGACGTCGGCGGCGGAAGGGCCAGGCTCCATGGGCTCGATCCCAAACATGGCTTCGAACTCTTCTTCTCGCATATTCAGCAAGTAACGATAACTCTCAAGGGTGGTGGGTTAACGGTTTCACAAGGCTTGCTATCTTTTCTTTTATTCTCACCCACTCTGAATTCTTCTGAGCGACCGTGTATGCTTTTGAAACTTTTTTCTGAGCATGGATGAAGGTTTCCAAGAGAATGCCTTTTTTTTTAAATTAAGGCATGGTTTAGAAATCGTATTGCTCTCCCCGAGGATTCTGTCTTTCTCAACCTTTTTACTATGTCTCTTGTACGGTTTGTTTTCTTTCATGGTAGGGGTCCCCGTCATTATCCCTCCCGTTTATCTCCACCGTTGATTTTGTTAGTGCGTTCTTCCATACAAACGAATCCGATCTTCTTTTCCGCTGCAAATTTTCTTTGTCCCCCACTCAACTCGTCTTTTCGTTCTTTCTTTTTCAAAGCGGGGGCGTCCCGTCCAACTTTTCCGCAGAAACATCGGATTTGCTTGGCTCGAAATTGCAAACGTGTAGCAAATTCGAGCTAACATGGGTGATACCGACGCGGAACGGCAGATAGGAAAGTCTGACTAGTTGATACTGTTATCACGAAATCAATATTTACCTCAAAGCAAATCACCATCTTCGCGCCCCCCGCTAGTCTGCCCTGACCCTCTCCTCCAATACTCTTGTGTTCTGTCCATCTACCTTGATTTTCTCCTCAATAATGGCCAATCTTCCTACACACACCTTCCCGGCTGATGTTATGTCAAATGGGAGAGGCTCTATCATCTTCTTGGCAGAGGTTATGTTTACATAGCCCATCATCCGAGTGTCGAAGCTGAGATCCTCGGTATGTTCAGGGAGATAAATGCTTCTTCAGTCGAAGGCACCAATTTAGAGAGGGAATACAAGGCACTCCCACACGTCTTCATCAACTTCCTAGAGGCATGTCAAACTACCCAGGAGACGGTTACCTTAGCCCGCGTTGTGAAGGCCCGCTACCAAGATCGATTTGAGTGCCTGGAGTTTGCAGAACGCTCGGTTGCTCGATACAAGAAGACATTCAAGTCTGCTGAAGAGCAGGTCTCGCTGTTGGTTCACGAGAGGGAGAAGCTGGTGGAGCGTCTTGCCTTAAATCAGACTTACTTTAAGCATGACCCAAGGGATATCATGATGAAATTCAGATGCGAGTGGCTGGAAGAGAGGCTCGACGATCTAACCACGGATATAGCTTTCAAGAGGGACCTGATCGACAACTTAAAACTTGCCGTTGAACACCATAAGATGAATATATCCAGGTACAAGGAGAAATGTACCCGTCTGTTCTTCAAGCTTGCAGATCTCGACTCCCAGATTGCTCAATGTAGGCAGAGCATTAATTTCATGGAGAGCCAGTTGAACTCTTTTGTGATGATTATTAGGGCTCATTTTGGCTTTACTTTTCCTCTCCAGTGAGTGGTTGTAAAACTCGTTGATGAATGGAATGAAAGGAAAGTTTCCCATCTCTTGTGCTGTGATCTTCTTACCATTTCTTCCTCCGCATAGCCTGAATGACTTAAAGTATTTCTCACACCCATCTCAGTTAGGATCAGAGTACCTTCTTCACGACATATGAGTCACTATAGTCCATAGTAAACTTTTCCTGTCGCAGCAACCTTCGCAGGACGAGGTCATCTACCTCTACTGGATCTAATCCGCTACTGTCAATTGTACTTTTGATGGAATACGCATGGAACGTATTTCTACCTCGATTGGTAGGACTGGCTCCGTTTTATCTTATCACGACAGATGGTAGCCGTGGGATGATAGCCTACAGTTTAGTAGACAAAGGCGAGACTCCATCATTCTTCTCTGATGATGATATCGAAGACATAGAAAAAGGATTCGGTGGCGGCCCCCACCGGTCACAGTGAGGCCCGCAACTCATCGTGTAAAATAATACAGCTGTAACCACTCGGTCGGTGCGTTAATAAATTAGGCCACCTGTTGCGTGCCCCACTTCAACCATATTTTATTTCTTTCGGCTTCTACTTGCTTGTGTGGGTAAAAATGTCCGTGGGTCATGCCCATTGTTAAAACACCAGTTCTCAAGAGTCCTCAGCGTGGTTCGAACCTGAGGAAGCTAAAAGACAAGCCTTTGTTCGATTTAATCAAGAAGGCATTGCAAGGTCAGGTTAATATACATACTTCATGAGTTCTGACTACTCGATCTATGCTTTTCTCAAAAAAGTACAGGAGCCCCCAATTACATTGAAAATGCCCCTATTCCTGATCTGGATACGTTCACTATCCCCATCAAAATACATGGCCCATACGTACACACTAATTGACACGATTTTGTCTCCGGGATTTCTTTGCTTGCCCCCAGTGTAATTGGCTAAGGCATCGGCAATTTCTCATTTTTTCGCATTCTTTAAGTTTATTCTCGGTATAATGTTGAACCCGATTTCACTCCTGCCTGGGGTACCTGTGATTCCCTGCAAAAGTAGAGGACATAATTAGTATGTGATCTAAGAGAGGTCGGTCCATGACACCTAGATTAGTCCAATTTTACTTTTTCAATTTTATGAGGAATTAGAGAAAATTTTCTTACAAAAACATAGGTGAATTTATTCAGAAAAAAGTTTCTTGTAGATTTTATAACTTAGGAAAAAATGTGACAAATTCCTTTGATATTTACCAAATTTCTTGAAAGAATTTACTTTTTTATCAGAATGAATTTTCAAGGTAAATTTGTTGAGAAAATCTCACTTCTACTTAAGTAGAAAAGATGTGACAAAAATTTTTATTATTCAACAAAATTTCCCGAAGGGGTTTTCCCATAATCATTTTTCATTCTTTTTTTTTTTAATGGGACAACAATTCGATTTTTATTTTCTTTTGAAAAATGGCCATGATGTTAAGTTCGAAATTTAACTGACACCTAACATGGACCAACCAAAAATGAATACAATATGAAGTTAGAAAACTTACTTTCACCGTGAAAAATATTGTGTAGATCACATAGATATACAAATGAATCGTGAGTTTAAATCTTAGCCTATCTACTCTAATGTCGCGACCCTCTAAAAAAATTTTAAATTTTAAAGGGAGTTAACGGATTATTAGGTTAATTAGATTTGACTAACCTAACGCGGACCCTCCCAAGCCCTACCGAATCGCAACTTTGGTTTTTGTTTAAATGATTTTGAAATTTGGAGTCGCCACTAATCATTCTTGGTAGGTTGATTAGGAACTTAAATAAATTAGCGGGAGAACTAATTTATTCCTGCGAACCAGAGATTATGAGTTCGGGGACTTGGTTACACTAGTTAATTAAAACTAATGCCCTTTCGGTACCTTAATTTCATGGATATCCTAATTCGGCAACTCAAGCTTGGTTTATTCCTAAGGCTCTAGTAGCATTCTCTTTTGTGTTTTCACTTTTTAAATAGGATGCATGGATGGTATATATTTTTATTTGTTATATTTTTTTAAGTGTTAAAGATTCCCTGAAGCCGAAAGAGGGAGTGTGTTAACGACTTCTGTGCAGTATTACGACCTACTCATCTTTTGGGTCTGATGATTCAAAAATTAAATTATAGGAAGTACATGACAGTGAATAAACACCTCCAATTGGAGGCTTAGCATTGGCTTGGCTCTTCCCTTTGGGATTTAAGGTACAGGTATTTAAGTTGCAGGTATTTAAACTACTGTAAGTAAAAACCTCCAATGGGAGGCTAAGCATTGGCTTGGCTCTTCCATTTGGGATTTAAGGTACATGTATTTAAGTTGCAGGTATTTAACTACTGTAAGTAAAAACCTCCAATGGGAGGTTAAGCATTGGCTTGGCTCTTCCCTTTGGGATTTAAGGTACAGGTATTTAAGTTGCAGGTATTTAACTACTGTAAGTAAAAACCTCCAATGGGAGGCTAAGCATTGGCTTGGCTCTTCCCTTTGGGATTTAAGGTGCAAGTATTTAAGTTGCAGGTATTTAACTACTGTAAGTAAAAATCTCCAATGGGAGGCTAAGCATTGCCTTGGCTCTTCCCTTTGGGATTTATGGTGCAGGTATTTAAGTTGCAGGTATTTAACTACTGTAAGTAAAAACCTCCAATGGGAGGCTAAGCATTGGCTTGGCTCTTCCCTTTGGGATTTAAGGTACAGGTATTTAAGTTGCAGGTATTTAACTACTGTAAGTAAAAACCTCCAATGGGAGGCTAAGCATTGGCTTGGCTCTTCCCTTTGGGATTTATGGTGCAGGTATTTAAATTGCGGATGGACTTTGTCCTCTCCATTCTAGGGTATGAATTCCTTAAAATGAAATACAACGAATTGATTCAACAATTTGAAATTTATGCGCGCTTGAGGACTCCTCTAAGCCGATTTTGTGCTTCCATAGGGTTGACCATTGATATCGAGCTGCGGCTTCCTGACATAAAATAAAGTGAAGTGTCAGTATACAAAATATGTGCTAATATGCATCTAAAACCAAAAGAGTGGAAAGAGTACTTATCTCTCGCTTTTTTGGGAGGGATTTCTATAATTGATTTTCGCTCTCTATATTCCCAATATAGAGCTTCTTTTGAATTAAGAGGGACTTTTAGTCACAGATCAGTTGAGAAATCGGTGGACAGCTTAGGAGCTTGTCTGAGCCGATTTTTGCATCTCTACGAGATTTTTGCTGTTGACATAGAGATGTCCTTCTCCTGACATAAATATGGGAAAAAATGGGAGATGGAGAAAGTGTATACAATTTGTGCTAATTTGCAAGTAAAACCATAAACAAATGAATAAATAAAAACACTTAGCTCGAATTTGCTTGCTCGTTGACGAGGATGAACTCTTGATTTATATTGATCGATGAAGGAATTTGTGATGATAATCCCTAGCTTTGAACTCCCATCATCTTCAAAATTCTCTCTCTTTTGGTATTTTCTTTCTCTCAAATTTTTCTTCAATCTCCCAAAACTCTCTCAAACATCCAAAATTTTCTCTCAAAAAAAAATCCTCCCAAACACTTCAAATTTTCTCTCTCAAGAATTCTTTCTCAAGCTCACTTCTTTCTCCTTTTATAACCTACTCATCTATCTCTCATTCTAATTTTTCCACTAACTCTATCTCCCATTCTAATTTCTCCACTAACTCTTCTTCATTTTCATCTTCCATTCTCCATCTCTATCCCACATTCTAATCTCTCCACTAACTCTTCTTCATCTTCATCTTCCCTTCTCCATATTTATCTCCCATTCTAATTTCTCCACTAACTCTTCTTAATCTCCATCTTCCCTTCTCTATTCTTATCTTCCATTCTAATTTCTCTACTAACTCTTCTTCATCTCCATCTTTCCTTCTCTATTCTTATCTTATTTTCTCCATCCATTCTTCTCCAACTTCTCTTCTTCATCTCCTCTTCTTCATCTTCCCTTCTCTATTCTAATTTATCCACTAACTTTTCTTTTTATTATTTGTAAATAATCCTTCAAGAGTTAGGTATTTACACTTTAGTCCTTGAATTTTAAGTATTTACAATTCAGTCCCTGAAAAAATATATTTCTTTAAGTCCAAATCTCCTCACAATTTTTGACACACCAAAATTTACCACATGTCAAATTTAAGCTCATTTCTTGTCGCTGAAAATAATGCATAATTTAATTAAAGCCCTTTTGCAAAATTAAGTCATTCTGGGTATAATTGGGCCAAGATGAAAATTTAAAATATTAGAAGACAATGTCACAACTCATAAAAAGTGAAAGTTAAAAATAAGTTGACTCAAATTAAATTTTTTTAGGCCCGATTCGAGATTATACTCGTGAAGGAACACGTGACTCGAATTGGATTTTTCTGAATTTGCGATGGCCAATATGAAAATAGATTTAAAATAAAAATATTAACTATCTTTGTGTATTTTTTGGCCTCAAATGTTATTTTTTGAAAATTTTCAAATATTTTTGTATTTTTTTTAAAAAAAATTAAAATATATATAATATGAAAAATTATTTTTTGGTCAAAATTCGTTCCCTAGGCTTGGCTAAGGTTCCCAAAGTTGATTTTTCAATTTTATGAATTTTTATGGATTTTCTATTAATTTTTGAAAATAAATAAATAAAAAATACGTAAAAATACTGAAAATATGAAAAATCGTTTTTTGGTCAAAATTGGTTCCCTAGGCTTGGCTAAGGTCCCCAAAGTTGATTTTTCAATTTTATGAATTTTTATGGATTTTTTATTACTTTAGCAATAGAAAAAATGATTAAAGATCAGGTGTCAACATCTAAAGGCTGACAAATTGAAGCGAAAGACTTACGGCAAGGCGACAATCTCGCGCACATAATCAAGATTAGCTGTGATCCCATGACGTAATTAGGATTAGCCGGGTCTTCCCACTTCGGCTGCTCAAGCTAAAAATTAAAACCACCGCTTTGGTAATCTTACCAAACTTGAGGCCTAACTTTTAAAACTCATTTTTGAGAAGAGGTTCGGGATTGAATCTGGACTAACTTTCGACGTGATCTCACGCCAAACGCTAGAACCAAATCACAATACCATCCAAAAACTAGTGACCTAGGTCTGGCCACGGGACGTGTGTGATGTAGTGCTAAAACAATTAAACATGCACAACAATTAAATGCAAACACCGTTTCAATATTTCAAAAATTAAATAACAATTCTCATATACCAAACCTGCAAAATGAAGGGTTAGCCAAACACGCCACCCCTTATAACTCCCATCTGCAAAACCATTTAACACCTAAAGATGAGTTTCAAACAAGATCGCCAAAATCGAGATATCCATGAAATTTTTATTGGCCTAAATCCACTAAGGCTTTTAAAATTTCAAAAAAAAAATTCAAGTATTCCAATTGGTGTCTTTTTTTCGAAAATTTAAAAATCTCGTCCCCAGCGGAGTCGCCAAGCTATCGCGACCCTAAGAATTTTTTTTTTCAATCGGGTTAATGGATTATTAGGTTTATTAGATGAATTAACCTAATACGGGTCCTCCCAAGTCCTACCAAATCGCAACTTTGATTTTTGTTTAAATGGTTTTAAAATTTGGAGTCGCCACTAATCATTTTTTGTAGGTTGATTAGATACCTAAGTAAATTAGTGGGAGGACTAAATTACTTCTACGAACCAGATATTATGAGTTCGGGGACTTGGTTACACTAATTAATTAAAACTAATGCCCTTTCGGTACCTTAATTTCATGGATATCCTAATTTGGCAACTCAAATTTGGTTTATTCCTAAGACTCTAGTGGGGTGTTCTCTTTTTGTATTTTCACTTTTTAGATAGGATGAAATTTTCAAATTAAACTTTAATTACCATGCTAATTTACCTACTAAGATATGCGTTATGGAATAAATAACTCACCAAAATATTCACGTGACAAATATATCAATAAACAAGCATGTAAAGCCTAATCTAAAAATAGAGGCAAATAGAGGTATTTCCTAAAAATTTCCTTTTTTTTGACATTTTTTGAATTTTTTTATTTTTAATATATATATTTTTATTTTATAAATAAAACGGGTCCCGATCACGTTCTCTGACCTAACCCGGACAAAATCGAGCCCAGGCCTTCATGGCCTAGGTTAGCACATGAATTGAGCTCTAAAGATGAGCCCAGTCGGTGGACCCCAAAAAAAAATATCTAAAACATGCCCAAATTTCCACTGCCCAAGACCAAGCTTAGCCCCTATTTCCTCTAAACAAAACAAGCCCCAATCCCAATAAAGAGATCAGGACTTCAGCTAGCCCAGCGAACTAGCCCCTTAGTGCACCCAGTTGAGCATGGTCCACAATACCTCTAACTTCTTCTTCTTCTTTCTTGTCGCACCCGATCTACATTCTCACCTAAGACAAACTTGGTTCGTCGAGAACCCTTCAGGTGCGGCGCGAAGGGGCAAAGCTTTGGCGAGCATCTGGTGGGCTTGAAGGGGTCATTATCCTCATTTGGGTCAAGCGAAAATTGGGAGCACTTTCGAACGTCGGGCCTCGTCAATAACTTCTCTCTCCTGTCTGTTTGCCTTCAGCCAAGAGCCCTCTCTCTCCTTCTGGTCGCTCCTTGTTGCGACCCTCCCGAGATTTTTTACGGGATCCGGAGGGAGTTAATGGATTGCTAGGCCCATTTCGAAGTCTTGGCTTAGCTCGGACCCTTACAGGTCCAAACCAAATCGTGCCAGGGATATTGTAAGTCGAGCCGACCTTAATGTGGTCGGATGACATGTGATCAGTGTGCATGCCATCAGAGTCGCCACTAATCATTTATTGGAGAGTATGATTGGGAACCTTATCGAACGATTAGGAGAGATCGCTTGATTCTACTAAAATCATAGATCTAGATTTGGGGACTTAGTTACGCCAATGTTGCTATTGACGCCCCTTCAGTACCTAAGTTGAATGATTTCCTAATCTAAGGAATTCATACAGGCGAGATTGGGTAAGGTAGGCTCTAGAAGTTTAAGTGGTTCATGTAAATGGGAGTATCTATCATATCAATCACAGTCGTAGAAATAAATACGTAATTAATGGATCAATTCAGAAAGAAATCACATCAAAATAAGTCAATACAAGTAAAGGGGAGTCCTAAAAGTCTAGGAAACACGCCAATTAGGTTCAAGGATGATTCGGAATGATTTGCGTCAGATTGACCAGAGTGGCAAAATGGTTTTTTCAGAAGACTGGGGAAATCCAAAAAATGTGAAACTAAGTCAAACCAGCTGAATGTGATTTTTCCTTAATTTTCACAAATTTCGGGAATTTTTCTGGATTTTTCTTAATATTTTTTAGAATTTTCCAAGACTTTCTAAGGGCTTCAATATTTTTTGGAACATTTTCTATATTTTTTGGAATTTTTATTTAGATTATCTAGATTTTCCTATCTTTCCAAACATTTTTTTATATCTTTCTAACAAATTTCCCAAATTTTTCTAAAATTTCTAGAAATTTTTATTACCATATTTTTGTATTTATTTGCAATTCCCTAATCTTCTTAATTATTTAAGCTTCTTTCTAAAATTTTTATGACTCTTATTATTATTATTATTATTATTATTATTATTTTTTATTTTTTATTTTTATCATTTTTAGGACTTTAGTTTATTTTTGTTTATTTATTATTTATTTTTATTCATATTTATTTTATTTATTATTTATTACTATTTATTATTCTATATTTTATTTGTTTTATTTTATTTATTACATTTTTTGGGAATTTTCTTTATTTTTTAACATTTTCTAAAAATTATTATTATTATTATTATTATTATTATTATTATCTATTTTTTAGAATTTTTTAAATATTTTTTAAGGATTTTTTCTTACTTTTTTGAGAATTTTTTTATGTATTGTTATGCATTTAAATTTTTATTAATTTTTTTTATTCTCCAGACCAGGTCGGGTCGACCCGGCCCAATCGACCCAGATCCGAACCCATTCAGAATTAGCCTTGATCTAAAACGGTGTCGTATTGATTTTTGTTGGTTTTCTATTTTTATGTATTTTTTTTTATTGATTTTCAGAATTTTTATTCCTAAGGTTCTAGTGAGGTGATCTCTTTTTTGTATTTTCACTTTTTAGATAGAATACATATGAATGATATTTTTTTGTATTTTCAAAGCATTAAAAATTCCCTAAAACCGAAAGAGGGAGTGAGCTAACGATTTATGTGCAGTGCTGCGACCTATAGCAGGTGGATTGGCCTACTCATTCTGGGGTCTGATAATTCAGAAATTAAATTGTAGAAAGTAAATTTAGCAAATAAATGACCTCCAACAGGGAGGCCCTACCTTAGCTTGGTCTACCCATTCTGGGATTTGACGGTGCGAAAATTAAATTGCAGAAATTAAATACAATAAATAAAGAACCTCCAACGAGAGACTCGACTTTGGTTCGGCCTACTCATTCTGAGGTTTGATGGTACAAAAATTAAGTTATAGAAATTAAATATAGTAAATAAAAGACCTATAACGGGAGACTCGGCTTTGGCTCGGTCTACCCATTTTGAGGTTTGATGACACAAATTAAATTGTAAAAATTAAATGCGGTAAATAAAGGACCTCCAACGAGGGACTCAGCCTTGACTTGGCCTACCAATTCTGAGGTTTGATAATATAGAAATTAAATTACAGAAATTAAATGCGGTAAATAAAGGACCTCCAACGAGGGACTCAGCCTTGGCTCGGCCTACCCATTTTGGGGTTTGATGGTACAAAAATTAAATTACAGAAATTAAATGCGGTAAATAAATGACCTCTAACGAGGGATTCGGCCTTGGCTCGGTATTCTGGGGTTTGATTGTATAAAAATTAAATTATAGAAATTAAATGCAATAAATAAAGGACCTCCAACGAGGGACTCGACCTTGGCTCAGCCTACCCATTTTGGGGTTTGATGGTATAAAAATTAAATTGCAGAAATTAAATGCGGTAAATAAAGGACCTCGAACGAGGGACTCGGCCTTAGCTCGGCGTACCTATTCTGGGGTTTGATGGTACAAAACTTAAATTACAAAAATTAAAGGCAATAAATAAAGGACCTCCAATAGGTGGGTCGGCCTTCCCATTCTGGGGTTTGATGTTGCAGAAATTAAATTGCAAAAAGTAAAGTACAAGATATCTTTACACCACCAAGTATGGGGCAGAATCTGCCACAATTTGGGATTCGGATCTTTTAAGCGAAAAATGCAGAAAATTACAATACGAATACGACACGTGAATATGACATGGCATAATCGAAATTTAAATCAATCCATTGAAGTAACGACATTCTCGAAGATTTTAATTATTAGAATCGTTACCTGATTTGACGAATTAGACTGCCGAATTCGGATCTTGTGTTATCTAATGAATCAAGATTGCGGCTCAAACGACGGGGATGAACTCGTGACTTGTGTTGATTGGTAGAGAAATTGGTGATGGTAACACCTAGATTTAAACTCCCACCATCTTCAAGACTCTCTTTTGGGAAATAAAAAATTCTTTCTTTTTTTTCTCTAATTTTTCTTCAATATCCCAAAACCCTCCAAACATTTCAATTTTCTCTTCAGAAAAATCCCCCTCCTCCAAGCTCTCTTCTTCCTCCTTTTATAGCACACTCATTTATCTCCCATTCTAATTTCTCCACTAACTCTATCTCCCATTCTAATTTCTTCACTAACTCTTCTTCATCGTCATCTTCTCTTCTCCATATCTATCTCCCATTCTGATTTCTCCACTGACTCTTCTTCATTTTCATCTTCCTTTCTCCATATCTATCTCCCATTCTAATTTCTCCACTAACTCTTTTTCATCTCCATCTTCCCTTCTTTGTTCTTATATTATTTTTTCTATCTCTTCTTCTTCTTCTTCCCTTCTTTATTCTAATATTACTTTCTCCATTTATTCTTCTCCATCTTCCCTTCTCTATTCTAATTTCTTCATTAACTCTTCTTTTAGTTATTTACAAAATAATCCCTCAAGTGTTAGGTATTTGCATTCTAGTCCTTGAGATTTTAATGCAAAATTCAACTAAACCCCTTTTACAAAATTGAGTCATTCTTGGTACATTGGGCCAAGATGAAAATTCAGACTATTAGAGAATAATGTCATAACTCCTAAAAGTGAAAAATGAAAATAAATTGACTCAAATTAAATTTTTTAGACCTAATTCGAAATTATGCTCGTGAAGGAATACATGACCTCGAATTGAATTTTTCAAATTTACGATGGCCAACATGAAAAGAAATTTAAAAGAAAAAATATTAACTATTTTTATGTATTTTTGTGGTCTCAAATGTTATTTTTCCCGAATTTTTAAGTATTTTTGTATTTTTCAAAAAATATTAAAAATGCAAAAAAATATGAAAAATTATTTTTTATTTAAAAATGGTTCTCTAGGCTTGGCCAATGTCTCCAAAGTTGATTTTTTTTATGGATTTTTATGAATTTTTATTTTATTTTTTTAAAGAGAAAATATGATTAAAAATTTGGTGTCAACAGCTGTAACTTCCGTTGCTACTAGAGAAAGTGATAGTGTGCTGATAGTGTTTCCTGGGCTGAATGAGAGGGCTTTTGCCATTGGAGCTCAACTCCAAGTTTGGGTTATCTAAAGAAAGAGAGGCTTTGGGATGTGTATTGAGTTCTTGAATTGCATTTTCAGGGTAATTAGGAGGAAGGAGTTAGTGACTCTTTGAAGATTGATCAGCTCTAATAATAGGGTTGTCCAGGAGGGCCTTTTGGAGTAAAGGGGTTAAAAGCTTCTTTAATTTCCTAGCTCTAGAATGACCCAAGCAAGTATTCAGAAAAGAAACCACTCTCCTAAACCTGGATACAACATCGCCAGTCTTGAGCGTCAGATTTCTACATTGAACCTAATCTTGCGGCTGAGACATGAGGCTCAGAACCCTGTGGCAGCTCTCCACAGCTATTCTATTAGCTTCTTCAACCTCCTCCATCTCAAACCCAGCCACACAAAAAAAAATCCCTAATTTACCAGAACTTGCAAGCTATACCAACTCGAAAGCCATAGCAAAATTTCCTCGCAGCTCTATCTCTCATTAGATCGAACTTGCTAGTTTTTTTATAGGCAAGAAGCCATCCAAGAAGAAGCATTATTTTCCCTGATTGGCACTTGGTGCTTAATCAAACCCCTAGAGCCTTCATCCACACTCCAGAGGCAGAACAAGAAGCAGGAGGAGGAGGAGGAGGAGGGTGGGGTCTTCGTGGATTTCTTGAGCTAGTCACCTAAGAAAAGGAGGGGATTAGCCATCAGAACGGAACATATTGTCGGTCCTCTTTAACACCCTAGTGGATCTGCATCAAGAAGTTCCTGCAAAGAATTCAATAAAAAAATTCTCTCCATGGATGAAGATTATTTTATTTGAGAAAGAAGAGAAAGACTTCCCCTTTGCATTTTCTCTTTTGGCTATCTTTCTCTATGCATGAAGTGGATGTGTTGCATCACCCTGTTCCTCTTCTTCGTCTCTGCTTCTTCACCATATTTTGACGGTGGGGTTCAAAGGATGAGTCTTCTCTCATCTTCCTTCACGTTCTTTAGCTTCTTCATTTGCTGCAGCCAACACAAGTTAACCCCCCCCCCCCCCCCCCCCCCAAATGGGCGAGTTCTCCTCCTCCCGATGATGAAACTTGCGAGAGAGATATCCCCACTCCCACCGATAGACTTCTTTTCTTTTCTCGTGATGGCCGTGTATCCGCCATGACTAGCCTCCACTCATTATCCTTTTGCTTCTTCTTTTTTTTTTTTTGCTTTCCATCATGCTACGGGCCAAGTTTATTTTCAACCCTTTTTTTTTTTGTCGTGTCTCTATTCAACCTCAGCCTCTTTAGCCACCAATCTTTTCTTGCTTTCGGTTTGCCCACACCTCCACATTTTGACTTCTTTATCCAGATGTGGCAGGCAACATGATCCAAATAGTAACTTCAATGCTCTGTCACCTTGACCAATTGAAGTCGTGGAAATTGCAAGATCACTGGTTGGATTGCCCTCGAGCGAGATATCCTGAGCTGCCCCATCATTGTAATGTGCAAACAAAGAAGTTTGGAAAGGTCTATATTGGGGGCCAAAAGATAAGTTGGAGATACAAGAATCCACAAGAGATTATACCGCATGGCATTCGTATCTTGGAACTCGTCTAGTATGATGGCCTTATACATATCCTGACATTCCTTGACCATTTCTAGAAAATCAGTGGGCAACTTCACGGAATAGCTAATTAGGTCATGGTAATCTAAAGCACTACAAGACCTCAATATATCATTGTAGTTGTCAAGAATTGCAGCTCCAGTATTATTGCCCGACTTGCTGCAACCCTGAGGTGTTTTTCCGGAAGCTTTAGCCTGAGTGACAAACTTCCGCCACTTCTTTGATCCATCCTTGAAATGCTGAGGAGATGTCAAGCTATTGGGATCTTCAAAAAGGCCACCCACATCATTATTTTGTTTGTTATTTTCTTGTTCTAACAATCTTATGGCCTCAATTACTGCTTTTCTCTATTGATCGTGGCCAAATATCTGAAACTCTGGTGTACGTGCTATCTTTCAGCATGACTACGGCAGAGTTGCAAAGAAATTGAATGGAATGTGCTGATTGTAAGGTCTTTAGCTGCTTCCTTCCTAGCAATAGTTCTAATTCTGTCTCTCATTTTAGAAGCAGCTGCAGTAGTGAAAGTCATTGCTAGAATATTTGACGGATCAAGACCCTGATTAAGTAATGTCAAAATGCGCCCAACTATAGTTGAAGTCTTTCCACTTCCGTTCAGGCATGCTCGTGCTCTTTACAATTCTGAAGTCGTCATCATCAGGAATTCCTTAGTTACCACTCCCAGTGGGGTTGTCAACAGCAACAAAAGTGGCACTGCTGTCAAGATCGACAGGGTAGCTAACTTGAGCTGAAGATTGCCCTTGAACGCGGCCATCATGACCTCCTGCCTTGCATGCTGAAGATTTCCTCTTGACAATGCATCAAGTTCTTCAAAGAGAACATCGTCACAACTCTAAGAGTGAAAAGTAAAAATAAATTAACTCAAATTGGATTTTTTATGCCCGATTCGAGATTATACTCATGAAGGGACACATGACCCAAATTGGATTTTTCGAATTTGCAATGGCCAACATGAAAAGAGATTTAAAAGAAAAATATTAACTATTTTTATGTATTTTTGTGGCCTCAAATATTATTTTTTTTCCCAAATTTTCCAATATTTTTGTATTTTTCAAAAAAATATTTAAAAATATTAAAATTATATAAAAAAATCACTTTTTGTTCAAAATTGATTCCTTAAACTTGGCCAAGGCTTCCAAAGTTGATTTGTAATTTTATAAAAAAATTTATTAAAATTTTAAAGAGAAAATACAACTAAAAATCAGGTGTCAACATCCTCCTTTCTTTTTTTTTTTTTCCTTCTTTTTTGGTCTGGTTTTCTTTTTGTTTTTTCCTCTTCCCCTCACCTACCTATGTCTTTTCCCTTTGATGTTGCCTACTCTTGTCTCTTCCGTATACCTGCAAACTCCCTTAGCAAGTTTCCTTCTGTGACCATGAGTAGAGCCCAAGAGAAAGCATACGTGGAGGGGGGTGAAAACCCGTATATGATCAGTGGTGCGGAAAGAGAGATGCGGGCTGGTGAAAACAAAAGAAAAGAATTGGGCTTATTGTGAGGGGGCAGAGAAAACGGCTTGCTCATGCGAGCCCGCAAGATGGGCTTGTGGCACAAGCTCGCTTCACTCAGGAGGAAAAAGTGGGCTGCATCCCACGGGTGGGGCTGAGATGCCCAATCCGAATTCATTTGTTTATTATTTTATATTTTTCAATAAAACAAGAAATGACATATATTTAACAAATTTTCCATATTCTATTTTATGAGGAGAATAAAATATGGGACCGCCATTAGGTGTCAACAACCTCGATTATGCTATTTATTATGTTTAGGAATGATGGTTAATTTAAGTTAATGATGAATTAGATGTTAATTTAACATTGGTTAGTTTAGTTAATTGTGATTAGGTTAATTGACCCTGGTTAGGTTAATTAATTATAATTATTTTATCATTAACCATAATTACTTTATTGTTAATCATAGTTACTTTAATATTAACTATGATTACTTTATTGAACTATAGTTACCTTTCGTTAACTATGGTCATGCTAATTAACTACGGTTACTTTATGTTAATCGTAATTTTGTTAATTAACTGAAGATGGGTTAGTTAACTGTAAACAAATTAATTAACTATGGTTGGATTTATTATTATTATTATTTGATCATTATTTGGTAATTATTTGGTGATTGTCTTGTGCCTATAAATGTACATATAGAACTAATAATGATTATTATTTGATCATTATTTGAGATTAAATTGTTATATTGAAAAATGAATTCTTGAACATGTAATTAAGGGCATGCTATCAGGTATCACCAGAATATTATGTTTTTGTGTTTGAAAAATTTGGTATGGTATAAAAGTGAGGAATACCATGTTTGACAATAAATATATGTCTTTTGTAATCACGCGTGAATTTTTTATTATATTTTTGAAGCATGAAAAATTACAATTAGTTGAATTGTAAGAATGATCATGTTGAATTGGCCTAAATGCGAAGATATGAACTAACATAATTATCTAGTATGCTCATGTGGTCACATGATGAAAACTGTCACCTGGGGGTACTAGGGGACGATGCCTAATATGTTTGTCTTGTGGGTACCAGGGAATTATACAGCTTATTGGTTGTTCAACAGACCATTCTGAGGGTACTAGGGGTTGCATGGATACCAATTGCGGCATGCTTGATATATCTGGCTCAGGGATACTATAAGGATTATCCATTCTCGACAAAAAGGGACGACGTCAAGTCATGCCAGAAGAGCATTTAATAGTCTCAGGGGTACCAATGGGTTGTGATGTTGTTGAGTAGCCGTTAATAATCGGAATACGTTTGATACTTTATGCATGCGAGATTGTGAAGTGTGTTCCGACTACATGCCTTGGTCTGTGTGTTGTTTATATGATACCATGATAGTCTTGTGCAGTGTGTATACCTAGGTGGAGTAAGTGTGCAAGTGGTTAATAGTTGACTGGTTTGAGTTAAGTATCTAATCACGCAATAACTAGAGCTTTGTGAAAGTTGCATGTTATTGGTCTGCCATGACATTAAATTGCATGTTTAGGCCACTCCGAGTGAATCAGTGCCCTATTCAAGCTTTGGGCGTTGACTCACGGAGATTTTATACCTCATCTATTGATGTTATATATTTTCAGGATCTTGAGACCCTAGCCAGCTACTACCTCTAAATAAGCGTAAAGGTGGAGACTTTTTGTTGGAACCTTTGAATGTAATGTTTACTCTATCCTGACCCAGTATCTTTTTTGGTGATAGTAGGAAGCAACCCTGAGACTGGGTTTATAGATGTTTCGCTTCCCAAGTTTAACTATATATAAATAAAATGATCCTTTGCTGATGTTAATTGTTGATTATCTACTGTCTATCCATGCCATTTATATTATTGACTAGGAAGGTAGAATATTATGCATGCGCTTAATTGAAAAATAAAATGAATGGGTCAACGACGCGTCTGGGATATTGCCTTGAGGTAGCGTACTGAGACACTATAATCAAATTCTTCCATAACTTCATCAAACTTGACAAACAAAAAATATTAATAAGTTTTAAAATTTGATTGCACTAATTTGACAAGTTTTAAGACTTGATTGCACTTTTTGAAAGTTTAGAACTCAAATGTACTTTGATGACAAGTAATAGGACTTGATTGCACTTTTTCAAAAATTTAGGACTTGATTGCAATTTCATAGTGAGTTTTAGGACTTCCAGTGCTCTTACCCCTAAAAGAAATTGCCAAACATTTTCTTGAGTTATTATACCATCTGCCATAGGTGAACCCCGAATTCCACCATTGAGGAGCATAAAGGCTACGATTTGAATTGATACAACTAGGAAAATATTAAGATGAAACATATGTTGCCCATCTATCAAAATAACAAATTAACCTATAAAATATTTTCAAATTAAGGGGGGGAAAAGAATGACCAAATGATACTGCTATAGTTATTACGTTGATTTTGAGAAATGGTAAAATTAGCATAACAAATGGATAGTATGTTTAGCGTCTATAATTACAAAAAAAACATATTTATATATGTATACTCTAAAAAAACACTGGGCAAAAGACCGAAAGCGTTTGTGGTTTGGCCAAGTAATTGTACCACACAATTCGCCATCATCGAAAATAAGAAATTCATCGAATATGCACATAAAAAAGGTGCATTAGAATTAGTTAATTGAATGATAAATTGTTCCAACTCAATCCTCTCAAACCATAAAATCACTAACTCATATACCCAAAGATGTCGCATTTGTTCATGTAAACTCATTTACCCAAAAAATTTCCCTACATGGGCAACACAAATTGTATCTTAATTTTTTTAGCAATGGATTGAAAATGTCGGGTGAAGGAACCCACGTGAGGTGTGCTAAAGTTGTCGATCAAGTCATTCTGTTGATTGCACTTTTTGAACATTTTAGAACTCGATTGCACTTTCGTAATAAGTTTTAGGGCTTGGTTGCATCTTTTGGACTGTTTTATGACTTGATTACACTTTTGTGATAAATTTTAGAGCTTGATTGCATTTTTTGAAAGTTTTAAGACTCAATTACACTATTGTAACAAGATTTAAAACTTTCAGTGCATTTATCCCAATAATTAAAACTATAAGAACTTGATTAGAAAATATGTGAAAAGACATGGACGAAAAGTAGAATTTTTCCAAAAATATCAAAATAGAAGCTATCTAGGCAAGTCAAGAAAATATGCTAATGCTTGGGCTACTATTGATATTAATTATAGTCTTTCAAGACTCAAAATTCCTATCTCGTTTTGTGCTATTAATTTGAATTATCGAATTAATGAGTCGGAGGAGATGGTGAAAAGAACGTGCTTGCAATTCAAGCAATCCCTTTAAGTTAGCCTTGATTTATTGTTCGTAAACATGAAGTATGCTCGTAAGATGTTATTCAGTCTTAACCTCAGTTTATGAGAAGTCAAGAGGATGGTTGCCCATCTAAAAAGGGCTCAAGGGAATTGACCCAAAGGTTACGCGTAGGTCAAAGAGTCGTTCAGGCATTAAGGAGCTCTTCGGTGTCATCCCATTTCTACAAAGCTTATGCTGCAATCGAGCCAAAATGCTAACGCTACATCAAGGCGGGTGATGCGCCTACCCTCCCCCCAGACTTTACCTAAACAAACAGGACCTAACCGCATCTCCTCTTACCTCAGCCGCTCGCGGCATGCCCTGGCCACCAACACTAATCTGCCGCCACCGCTTCCGGCAGCAATGACCTTTTCTCGCAGCTCTGTAGTGTTTTCGCAACCACCGTTCACTTGACGTCTCTCTTCTCGTGTGGCCGCTGACCCACTATCATATTGTGTCGCGCAGCCCCGAACCACCGTTATCTCTGTCGCACCCCGACCCCAAGTCTCACTGTTGCGACGGCTGAGCTCGCTAAGTTCCAATTTTGGGCGAGAAAACAGACGGGAGCAAATAGGATCGCGTGGATTGGAGAGGCAATTGGGATTACAAAAAAGTGTCGTAGGATTAAAGGATTCTTTATTAATATGCTACTCTGCACAGAGCACACACATTCTAGAGAGTTCAAGAAGAAAGAGATACAAAATGACATGCCTCACGATCTAGAACTTAGATTTCCCAAGGACACAATCACATCATTCTCAGAGCTGGAGCGATCGGAACCCAGACGAGGTGGTCCGCGGGGAAGAAATGGCAGACCGGCAGGGTGCCCGGCTCGATTCCGAGCACACGGAAGGATGGGTGGTCTCGGTTCCACTGCGACGTGTCCAAGTGGCAGACCGCGACGGCTTTTACCCTGTCCCCATTCTCGCCCGCCAGGACAACCTCAAACACCATGTTCTCACTCTCCTGGCTGTGGCAATAGAAGACCGCGTAGGGATAAGGACGGGTGTGGCACGCCACCATCTTGGAGGCCGGCACGCCCCTAGGCGCTTCTAGGATAGTGTAGTTCTGGAAGCGGGTGCTCGATCCGATCAAGTGGCTAGTGGAAATGGCGCGGAAACGGGGGGATTTGCCTCCCAAGATGCCGTGGACGAAGTCGAGCATGGACTCCAGCGAGGTTGCGCACGCTTTGGTCTCTCCCTTGATGGGTTTGGTCTCACAGTGATTCAGGGTGTCCTCCATCGCTTTGGCCTGTGGAGAGTCGACGGAGAACGAGAAGCGATCGAGAAGATGAGGGAGGGCTGCGGATGAGAACGGGATAGATTCAGCCTCTTCTCTGGGCAAGAAGCGCGGGGATGATGATGGGTCTCTCTTGGGGAAATAGATGGGCAAGGTTTTGCCTAGCTTGAGGTCATCCAAGGTGAAGAAGACCATCGATCGAGGGTCCATCATGAGATGATCCATATGGGACATCCCATGACCATGAGCATGACCATCATCGTCGATTTTAGGGAATGCAGAGGGACGGTGGTCCATGAATTTCTCTCCATGATTTTCACTCAGCAATCTAGCCGAACATCCATGGCAATGAGAGCTCTGCGTAGTCAATTGAAAACTAAGAAATTACTACAGTAGAAATGAATTCTCCATCTCTGTTGAAACCAGTTGAAAAAGTTCTTGAAATTGCAGAGCAGGCTCAGAAAAACTTCATATGTCTTTCAGCGACTGTTTTTTCACAGAGAACGTGATCAAAACGATCGCAGGGAAAGGGAATTTACCAGTAGAAGTAGCAGATGAAGAAGGATGATCCGAGAAGCAGCTCCGACGGCGATCCCCATGTCACTCTTCGGTCCGAAAACTCGAACTTGCTGAAGGAAATCTCCAGGAAAGACACAGAAACTACAGAGTTTTTGGACTTTGGAAGAGGAGGAGACTGAGGCTTTAGCAATTTTTCATGCTAGAGCCATGATAGGTCTCTGACTGTACAGCAGTGGAGTCCCTGCTCATGACCCACGGTCTTTTTTTTTTTTTATATTATTGTTTTCATGATACCGTGCGTGGCGGATAACGTAAATTATTTTGGATGTTATCTTCTCCTTTGGACATCGATCTTACCTTTGTTCTGCAAAAATAGTCGTTGTCGCGAAGATTTAAAGAGTAATAATCCTGATGCCAAATTATATTTTCCCTTTGGAGCATTTTATGTCCTTCTTGACTAAAGGGAAGAACTTTTCCTGATGGATTTGTCTCAACCCTTGATGAAAAGAAAAGAGAAAGTCCTAAAACTCGTTATAAAAGTGAAAATGAATTCTAAAATTTTTAAAAAGTGCAATTCAGCGTTAAAACTTGCTATGAAAGTATAATTAAGTCCTAAAAATTTCAAAAAATACAACTGAATTTTGAAATTTGTTAAATTGATGCAATCAAGATTTTCATTAATTTCATCCAACTTGACAAATAAAAAATGCTAATAAGTTTTATGATTTGATTGCACTAATTCAATAATTTTCATAGCTTGATTGCACTTTTTGAAAGTTTAAAATTAAGATATACTTTGATGACGAGTAATTGAATTTGATCACACTTTTTAAAAAATTTAGAACTTGATTGCAATTTCATTATGACTTTTAAGATTTCAATTGTTCTAATCCCTATAAAGAAATTGCCAAATATTTGCTTGAGTTATTATGCCATCTGCCATCAGTAGACCCCAAATTCCACCATCGAGGAGCACAGAGGCTAAGATTTGAATTGATGCAATTAGGAAAATATTAAGATGAAACATATATTGCTCATATATCAAAATGACAAATTAACCTATAAAGTATTTTCAAATTAAGGGGCGGAAAAGAATGACCAATGACACGAATTACCGCTATAGTTATTTTTTTTTATTTAGAGAAATGGAAAAATTAGCATAACAGATGGATAGTAAGTTTAGTGTCTATAATTACAAAAAAGAAAAAGTAGCCATATTTATGTACGTATAGTCTAAAAAAAACAATGGGCGAAAGACCGAGAGCGTTTGTAATTTGGCCGTGTAATTGAACCACACAATTCGCCATCGAGAACAAGAAATTCATCAAACACATAAAAAAAAAAGCACATTAGAATTAATTAATTGAATGATATATTGTTCTAGCACGGTCCTTTCATACCCAATAAATCACTAACTCATCTGCCCAAAGATCTCGCATTTGTTCATATAAACTCATTTATCCAAAACAATTTCTCTACGCGGATAACACAAATTCTGTCTGAATTTTTTTAGCAGCGGATTGAAAATGCCGGGTGAAGAGACCCACGTGAAGAACGCCGGAGGTGTCGATCTCACCCAGAAGGAAAAGAAGGGAAAACCATTGAAATCATTGGAAAAATGGATTTGGCAATAAACTATGTCAATGATTGATCGATCTCCAATAGGATGATGGGCCCAATGTCCTGCCGATGTCGCTAACACATGAATCACGAGGGCCAACAAAAGAGTTGGAGGATCGATGCATTCGTGGCGACTTTATATGCAGTAAGACGAGAACAATCAATGGATTTTGTCTATTTCTCATTATTGCGGACGCCTTCGGGTTTGAATTCATGGAGGGACTGGACAGAAACAATCGTGGCATCTTGCGAAAGAAATGGCTCCTCTTCACGGGGGCCGAGTACCGAGAAAATCTGTGTAAAAAAAAAACGTTAAATATGTTGCGTTTATATCATTTCGATTTTAAATCTTTTAATTATAATAATTTAATTTTTAATTTTTTTTTCACATTTTTCAATTGATTAGCAATAGGTTAATAATCGCTTAATAAATTAAGGATGCATTTTCTTACCGAAAATTCAAGATTTGAAAATATTTTTCAAAAAATAATTGCTTGTAACACTTACAAAAATGAATCAATAGAAATATTTTTATCACATGCGAAAATAGTTAAGCATAATTGATATCGACAATAAAATAGTTTTCGTTGACTAATTTTTAAAAGAAATCTTAAAAAAAAAAGAGAGAGATCTGAACAATCATTTTTTGTAAAATATTTTTCAATTTTAAAATTTTTGCGAAACAAACGCACCCTAGAACTGCATTTGGTCATGCGGATTTCTAGCAAGGATATGATCGAATATGATAGGATATAAAATCTATGGATTTTGCTATATCTTTTCCATTATTTGGTGAATCACAGTAATAAAGCAGAAAATGTTCATATCATATCATATTCATTATTTGGTATTTACACATATCAATGTAAATGAACAAATGCACAAACGAAGACTGTAAGAATCTCGTTATAATTTAATGCCAACTCTAGTAAAAAGAGAGAAACTATGATCATTCACATTTGCAACTACGAAAAGTTTTGTCTCTCTTGCTACTTTTGTTAAATTGCAACATGAATCACAAAACTACGGAGAGAGAATGAGTTTTGACTCTTTTTCTGCTTTCATAGACTTTTGATGGGAAACAGAAACCTACGAACGAGAATAAGTTTTGACTCTCTTGTCATTTTCATAGAGTTTTGACGGGAACTAAAAGCCTATGAAGGAGTTGTGAAACTGCAACATGAACTAGAGATACACAGAAAAAGGAGATGGAGGTTTCTAGGTTTGTTTTAGAAATTTCATTAGCCCACATTCTTCGACAATTAGAAAGATCATTTTCAAGTTCGAATTTGTTCACTTGAAATCTAGGTCTTCTACTTCATTTTATTTACTTTTTTTTATATCTCTCTTTCTCATTATTTTTATTTCGTTCCATCATTCCTAATGAAAATTTAATTAAATAACAAACTATGCTATCATACGTAAAATATGTAACGAAATAGATATGAAGCATGTGTGTATATTTATTTGCACAAAATATATATTATAACGTAGAAAGAAACTACAATTTATAAATACATATAAAAATAAATAAATAAAAGTATTATTTTTATTTTTCATTTTGTAAATATAGAATTCAATTATAATTAATATTCGATTTTATAATTTGAAAAGTTTGTTATTCGAGGAAAAAAAGTACTTTCATAACATGAACATAAGAAATCCTATCCATCTTTATCCCACCTCCTCAATGGGATAATTTTACCATGCTATATCCCATTTTATCCAATTCTCGGCCTTAGCCAAATACATGATATGATAAATTTTATCATATTTTGATTTATTCTCACTACTAAATGCAGCCTAATTTTGTAGATCAATCACAATAGGCGTTAGGGGTATGCAAAGGAATCAGGAACTATTTTGTCACACCTCGCACCCGGTCGAGTATGCCACATCCTGCGAAATCGCGTCCGTCTGGCCAATGAAAACAACGACCCAAGATTCATCGCGGCCAAATGATGCTCAACAGAACACTTGATAATGAAAGCGAATCGCAAACCTAAACATACACAAGAGAGGGGTAGAGAAGAAAAGAACAACATCCATACACGCATAAAATCCATATTCATAAAACACCAATATAAAGTCAGGTTGCAATATAGTTCAAAAGAAAACTACATGGCTCAAAAGACTAGGCATCCTCAGGGTTGTCCATCGGATCACCCTCATCATGGCTATCGATCTCCATCCGCGATAGCAAACTGAGTCACATCTCTCATCATCTGCTCAGGCAGCTCAAACGAAACTGAGGGAGAACTCGTGGCTAGGGTCGGGGGTCTAAAAAGATTGCAAACAATGCCGATGAGTCGAAACTCAGCAAACTCATCATTAAGCTTAGCATAGGATAAGGTACACTATCAAGTCAGCCCTTACATGCAGTTTTAGGGTATTCCATCTTTCACAGGCGACTAAACTCGACAGCGCCACGACATGGCATAATTAGACAAGTTCAAAGACAGTCAGGCAAACATGCGATCACACGAGACAGTCGCACTATCAGCAATAAATTCTCATGCAGGCATGCCAAGCACAGTTAATCATTTCGTATTGCCAGAATTCAACTCGACCGGCGTTAAACGCATCAGGTCTAATGCTCATGCATGTCATGCCTCAATGCTCAATTCTCGATATCAAAATACCACTCGACCCGCGTTAAACGCATCAGGTCTAATGCTTATGCATCTCATGCCTCAATGCTCAATTCTCGATATTAAAATACCACTCGACCGCGTTAAACGCATCAGGTCTAATGCTCATGCATGTCATGCCTCAATGTTCAATTCTCGGTATCAAAATACCACTCGACCCACGTTAAACGCATAAGGTCTAATGCTCATGCATGTTATGCCTTAATACTTAATTCTCGGTATCAAAACACCACTCCACCCCACGTTAAACTCATCAGGTCTAATCCGTGTATTGTACACCTTAAGTTCGTACCTCAACTCACGTGTGATATGCCTCAAGTCGGCACCTTATCCCTCTAGCTATCCCGCATCAGGGTGCATCTGTCTTGTCTCGCCGTTCGTCCCGTGTCATATAGGCACCTTAGAACTCTCTTTATCCCTCTGCTTTCCCCGCATAAACACCCATCAAAGTCCTCCTCAGCCTTATCTCGCCGTTTATGTCATGCCACATGTCTCAATTCAATCATTACACACGCCATACGATCATGCTCATCATAAATGACAACAACAACAAGGTGCTCGTATTAGGCATGATAATTTATTCACTGATTAATCCATGAAATATGAGCACACGACGTGGCATCCCAATAGATCATTCATGTGACATATTCTGAATACCAATTCTCAAATAAACATGAGTTGAAACCATCAATTACATCAAAATATACATACTTGTCAATGACAAGGTTCAATATACCAATCTTAAAACAAAATCATATCCACGGACTTTCGAGTCACCCCATTGCTCACAAATACACACAGAACGCCTCATGAACAGTAACATATCAATGTGAACAGTACCTAATCCTCATGAACAACAACTCTCAACCCTCAAACGACGTGTTTGTGTAGCGCACCAAGCCCAAATTTGTGTATTTTAGCCTATTAGTCTCATATCTCTTACTAAACAACCAAATTAGTTTACATATCGCTCAATACCAGCCCTTTGTCAATCCATGAACGGTACGTTAATCTTATGAATGGTAACTTCCAGACCTTGAAGCGCTCGAGAAGTGTAGCAAACCTGAACATGTCTATTTAAGCCCTAACCACCCATTCTCCCATTAATCATCAAGATAATCTTCATATTACTTGAGATTAACTCGCAATAGCTCGTGAATAGTCAAAAGGTGATGTGAACAGTATCACTAGGTTCCTAAATCAACCTACAACAATGATTGAGTTAAATCGGTCTACGATCCTCATCCAAGTTCTAACCTTTTAAACTAACCGAGCACCCTATGGTCCTACCAAGTGTCGCGACCCTCTAAAAATATTTTTATTATTTCTAGGGGTTAACGGATTATTAGGTTAATTAGATTTGACTAACCTAACGCGGACCCTCCCAAGCCCTACCGAATCGCAACTTTGGTTTTTGTTTAAATGATTTTGAAATTTGGAGTCGCCACTAATCGTTCTTGGTAGGTCGATTAGAAACCTAAATAAATTAGCGGGAGAACTAATTTATTCCTGCGAACCAGAGATTATGAGCTCGGGGACTTGGTTACACTAGTTAATTAAAACTAATGCCCTTTCGGTACCTTAATTTCATGGATATCCTAATTCGGCAACTCAGGCTTGGTTTAACCCTAAGGCTATAGTAGGGTATTCTCTTTTGTGTTTTCACTTTTTAAATAGGATGCATGGATGGTATATATTTTTATTTGTTATATTTTTTTAAGTGTTAAAGATTCCCTGAAGCCGAAAGAAGGAGTGTGTTAACGACTTCTGTGCAGTATTACAACCTACTTATCATTTGGGTCTGATGATTCAAAAATTAAATTATAGGAAGTACATGACAGTGAATAAACACCTCCAATGGGAGGCCTAGCATTGGCTTGGCTCTTCCCTTTGGGATTTAAGGTACAGGTATTTAAGTTGCAAGTATTTAAACTACTGTAAGTAAAAACCTCCAATGGGAGGCTAAGCATTGGCTTGGCTCTTCCCTTTGGGATTTAAGGTACATGTATTTAAGTTGTAGGTATTTAACTACTGTAAGTAAAAACCTCCAATGGGAGGCTAAGCATTGGCTTGGCTCTTCCCTTTGGGATTTAAGGTACATGTATTTAAGTTGCAAGTATTTAACTACTGTAAGTAAAAACCTCCAATGGGAGGCTAAGCATTGGCTTGACTCTTCCCTTTGGGATTTAAGGTATGAGTATTTAAGTTGCAGGTATTTAACTACTGTAAGTAAAAACCTCCAATGGGAGGCTAAGCATTGGCTTGGCTCTTCCCTTTGGGATTTAAGGTACAAGTATTTAAGTTGCAGGTATTTAACTACTGTAAGTAAAAACCTCCAATGGGAGGCTAAGCATTGGCTTGGCTCTTCCCTTTGGGATTTATGGTGCAGGTATTTAAATTGCGGATGGACTTTGTCCTCTCCATTCTGGGGTATAAATTCTTTAAAATAAAATACAACGAATTGATTCAACAATTTGAAATTTGTGCGCGCTTGAGGACTCCTCCAAGCCGATTTTGTGCTTCCATAGGGTTGACCATTGATATAAAGTTGCGGCTTCCTGACATAAAATAGAGTGAAATGTCAGTATACAAAATATGTGCTAATCTGCACCTAAAACCAGAAGAGTGGAAAGAGTACTTATCTCCCATTTTTTTGGGAGGGATTTCTATAATTGATTTTCGCTCTCTATGTTCCCAATATAGAGAGTTTCTTTTGAATTAAGAGGGACTTTTAGTCACAGATCAGTAGAGAAATCGGTGGACAGCTTAGGAGCTTGTCTGGGCCGATTTTTGCATATCTACGAGATTTTTGCTGTTGACGTA